>CM075173.1:58881430-61582204 GCA_037576465.1 Parascaris univalens | reverse complement strand
TCCAACGAATGTAGGTTGTATTCAACTCATTGAAAGCAGACAAGGGAATTTGCGCTCATGCGGCCTTTTTTATTTGTGTCGATCCTTTTATTGATGTGCCTTGTTCACTTATTGGATTTGCCGGTCACTTTTTATGCATGTTCGTCCGTTCTGTTTCCCTCCCCTCGTGACACTCTCTTCGCTCTCCCTGCGAGGATTTCAGCTCGATTGTTCAGTGGCTTAAGTCGGACACTTCTAGATCGCATATTGTCGTTCAAATTCTCTCATTCTTGAAGATTGATGATCATTGCATTGTAGCATCGTTTCAGTTATGAAAAATTTCTTCGAACAAGCCAGACAAGCTTCAAAGAAGCTCGTCGACCTCGTTTACATCCCTGCTGAGGAGACCAATGAGAGTCAGCCAAGAGAGAGGGACAACGAGGGAAAACTTGTTAACGAGAATGGGTCACGCATTGAAAATGGAGCACACATCGACGACATGCAGCATGGCAGTGAAGAGCAGTCTAAGTGCATCGAAGGGGTTGATGACACTCACGATGTCGCTGCTGATACGTTGCTGAAGGCGAAGCAGATTGCAGGTTTCGGTTTTGTTGACATTGTGCCACACTGATATTATAACCCCTGCTAAATAATTTTTGTGTGCGAAAACTTTCGGATTCCTGTCCTTTCCCCATCCACAGATTCCTCACCTTCCTTCACATTGAGATGTGATCCATTTGTTGAGAATTTTTGGCATGCGCGTGATAAAAACATGGTCATATTTGGGTAGAGCAGAGCTGCAAATGCAGCGGCACGAGACTAGCCTCCGTATGCGTTCTCTGGTGATCGTGGAATCCTTATCCGAGTTGCGAGCTTGAGCCGAATAAGTGACTCTGCAGCCCACTTGCGGCCAGCCGCAAGCCTTTTGCTTGTCAGCCAGCCCTAATCGAGATCGGCTACTTGGTAGGTGGAAAAGAAGACAAGAATGATGTGGATCGTTTCTTGAAAAGGACCCTCTTTAAGTCGGCAGCTCATTTAATAATATCACTACCGAACACCATTGGCAGCTTCTCGAGCTGGGACGACTGTGGTTGCAAAATTGTTCTGGGGCGTGACACACCGTAGGCACTGCTTCACAGCTTCTTGACGACCTGACAGCTTTCAGTGGTGGTGAAGGAATGTTGAGCTGCTACACACGAATAGGAGTTGTATTTTGTCGAGGTGAAAGCGGTCTTGTACTGGTTTTCGGAAACCTAATAATGGCTTATATCAAATAAAAGTGGCAGCTATTCGATATCGCAAATCTCTTGTTTTATAATTCTCTCCTAACCTCAGAAGAAGCCATTATATTGAGGGAGTTTGGGATATTTGAATGCTAATCTAGTCCTTCGTACAATGCGCAACGATTAGGGGAAATATGGCCTGCTTTAAAGCAAGCACAAGGGAGGTACACTCAGGCAGTAATGAGTTATATTTTGCGGTTCTTTGTGATGAACAGTTGGATTGTCTTTTGTGTATATAGAATATAAGATGAATGTGTTTTGGAGGATTACGCTTAGTTATAATCTAAGTAGGGAGGGTTGACTGATCCATCAACTTTGAACGACGAAGTTTAGAACTGTAATTTCCAAGCACGTCTCGTTGCTGCTAGCCACAGAAATCTCAAGTGATATCCGCACTCGAGTTATGCTGTGTAATTTACGCTCTCTCAGAGCCATACTTACCATTTCATTGAGTGCATTCATTAAATCAGTTCGTACTCATAAATCGAATACAAATTCCCTTTACATTTTCGATTTTGAAAGTAATTTAGTTAAGGGGATGAGGCGTTCTGCAAGTTAAATGATGGTTGTATTTCTTTCTGCGTTTTGTTCAAATCGTAGGACTTGGATGTTTCATTTTACGAATCGAAGTGAAACAGTTTCTAGTTACGAGACGATAAATGCTTGCGAGCACTATGTTTTGCCTCTCGAGAGTGTGAACTTTTTCCAGGTGGTGTTTGAAGATGGGTATGTTTGCGAAAATGATGGAAGGGTTTGCGCGATGGAGCGAGAGGTTTGCATGGAGATTCAGAAAAAGTGAGATGACTGAGGAAAATTGAAGGCACCGCGAGGGGACAGCAGGAACATGCAGAAGCTAGCAAATTGGGCAAATGAAATCTCCGAAGCGGAATTTTTATGGTTTTTAGGTAGTCTCTTGAGGGCATATTGCATTGAATTTCCGGATCTGGATACTTGCACAGAAGGCTGCTTGAAAATAGACAAGATATAATACAGCTCGTTTATAATCGTGTTTTCAGTGGGGCTGGCGAGATTGGATTTCATTAGGCAGCGATATGCAGTAAGCTAGTAATAGTGATAATGATTCGATTATTAAAAGCAGTAGGGGTGTTGGTCAATATAAAGCGGAAGTGCTCTATACAAATGTGACATGAGCAGTGGGCTTGACCAAATATAGAATGTGGGTCGCGTTTTCAGGCTCACTCTTCGCATTTGCGAAGCAAGCAACTGCTGTGGCGGCAGAAACAGCCGAGGAGACTGCAAAGACATTGCGCACCGTTGTCGCAGAAAAGGTCGAGTGCTTTTGTTAAGAACTCACTATTCCTTGTTAAATGGAAGGGATTTTTTCTGGGCCTGAGCCTTCTTTTTCATCGATTCTTTCCAATAGTTCCCGCAGATTCTTTCCAAAAATCTCCTCGAAGACGTTTTTAATCAAACTTGCTGAGCTCTTCGGATCATGGATGAAGTCTGCGTGAAGCTAACTTAAACTTGCGCTTCTCAACGAGTTTTACCAGGACGTTTTCCTGTAAGATAGATATGGTGGAAAGGCTCAATCATTCCGTTTTGTATTTCCGCAAAAATTTCCCGTTTTATTTAGTATTACTGTCATCAGTAGTGCTCCTGCAGGTCTTCGTAGAGTGCACCCCATCGATTTAAAAGCCTTTATAGGTGGGGAATTGTTTGACGGGAATGATGCTTTAATGGGCAGTAATAAAGTGTCTGTATGAATGTTGTGATCTAAATTTAGGAGAGATGGTGAATTCATTTGCTATCTGGGGGAACTGCGATCACGAGACTTAGCTCGCTTAAACATCACCGGAATCAGTCAGAATTTCTTTCATCCAGTTTCATATCTTTTCTGGAGTTGCTTTACATGAGCACAAAAAGCGTTTGTTGAGTGGAGAGACGGGTAGCTTGAATCTTCGGTCTAAGGTCGGGGCAGGGGAAGGGGATAATGGCTGGAATCAGCCATGGTTTCCATATTACTCAAAAATTTCCAAAGAGTGGTAGTTGCACGCATCTGAACCCTCAAAGTGATTTTTTGCTTCCTATTCTGTCACCGTTTTTTTACGACTCCCTGAATTTTCTCAGCGTTCGCCTATTTTCAAACTTCTCTGTCAGCATAGGACAGCCGTTTACGGCTACCGCCTCCTAGTTAGCGCCTTTTATATTCAAGTCACAGTTAGTGTTCCTCACGTTTCGGTGAGAGTAATGGTTCTTCATTTCGAGGAACACAGAATCCACGCCGTTCCTTTGGCGTCTTTGAATCAATATGACCGATTCTTAAGTCGTTTTTTATTGTTTAATTCCCACTGCAACGTTAAGTACTCTTATGCAAATGGAACTATCACTAGAAATTAAAAATATGTCTGAATTATTTAGCAGTTGAAATCCAGAAGTCGTGAAATTTCTTTAGTGCATTTCAACTCTCTTTCGGCGTGTTAAGCTCGATTTGGCATTTATCATCACTTTTCTATCTATAGTAAGGTGAGGGGAACACATTTGTTGGCAGTATGGACATTATTTGCCTTTTTCATTTGTTAATAACGTTCCCATATTGCAGACGATACTGGGGACGTTCGATGATGAGCAGTCGAAATTCTGTGCGCAGCTTAAGAAAGAAGAAAATTCTTGCATATCTCTTCCATGGGATAATCTTCCAGATCAATCGGTCGCCCGTAAGCAGATGCTTGGCTTATCGTTGGTTAGCTTGTCTCTCGTTTTGTTCACCATTGCTGGCCAGGTTTGCAAGTATATGCGTAGTTTTTGTATTGGAGATTGTTGATGCTTCATCTGAGGTGTTTTTTTCCGATCAGTTTATAGCGGATTTGTGGCCTATAATGTGCACTGCCTCTTATAATTTAGCCGCATGGTGAAGAGTTGCAAGCTACAGCCACTTGTATTCGCATATAGCAGTGGAGCTTCTTGAAGACTCGTGCCGAGTTTGGCTCCTCGAAAGCTGAAAGTGAGAGGCAAAAGGTGTAGCGCGAGCTTCCCATGTTTTGCCTGATTTAGGTGATGGGCTTGTCGTAATTCTTGAGCGCAACGAATTTTGCCAGTATTGGTCACTGCGGATGAGGGGAAATAAATCCGGGATTTTAGTTAGCTTGTGACGTAAAATATTGCTGCGTGATACTGTAAAATCCGGAAACACAGCGCTCACATTTGCATCGTGACTCCGCGCAACTGACTGCATGCTTTGTTCTGTCGAGTTTCTTCATCAACTAACAGGAAGTGATACCGAAAAATATCTGAAGCTGATGAAAAAAAATTAGGTGTGCATATTTTAGAATTTATGTAGATACGATGTGCTGCAGAAAGAGGGGGGGGGGGGGGGGGAGGGGGGGAGGGGGACTGTGGGAATCACTCAGCATAATTTGTTGTCTAGGAGCCCCTCTCTCTCCTTCTTCAGTGCTTTTTTAAAGGCGGTCGAGTAAATACTCAGTCACACTGTGTACTTGATTGCTTGTTAAACAGTAGCAGTTATTCCCCTTTATTGGCAGACTACGTCTATAATTGCTTGAGGGGTGGTTAGAGGGAAGCAATCGAAAATTGCAACTTGTTTACAGTTCTCGATTTTGCAGGTTGCATATGTCCGTTATCTGCTTGAGAATAGCATTAATCACCGCGAAAAACAGCGATATACCTCCTCCACCTGATGACTTAGTAGTTCACCTTCCCAGAAGAAAATACCCATCGCAGAGGAGAGCCAATCAGAAATTCAAAACGACAGGAGGGGGCCGGCCAATCATTCTTGATCACTACTCCTCCCCTCCCCCCCCCCCCCCCCCCCATGACCTCATCAAGCAATGCATTCTTAGCAATAATATAAACTCGCATTATCCAGACGGGTCATAGACGTTCACCAGCATCCTTCTTAATCAGTGAAGCACCGCGCTTTAGCAGTTTGCACCTTTGATTTATAAGCCGGCTAAATTATTTCTTTAATCAACGCGTTTCTTTTTTTCTCATCAATTTTTCCAGTCACCATGTTCTCATCCTTCATATTTATATCCTGCATGTTCGTTTTTCACGTAGCCAGCAGATGAGTTCCTTCAACTTTTTATCGTCAGAACTTGAAACGGCGTTTGTTTTACTGCGGAGTGCTCTGAATTCTCTGGACTCCTCCGGGTTATGGGTTATTTTGCCTTGATGGGAGGGACATTGGGACTAATTTAGAGACGATCACCGAATTCAGGAGGGGAATGGACTGACTGTTATATCAGCGGAGGGTGGTCCTTCGTGCGAAAAAGTGTCTCTGAGACAAAGGCAAGACTTGTCTTCATAAAGTGTAGTTGCCAACTCTCATCGTCTGAGGGGAACTGATTTCGGGAGGTGGTGAGTCCGCAGGAAGGGAGGAATTGTTCGCCGAGAATAAATCAACAACTTTGTTCCTGAGTTCTGCAAAATGTTTTTTAAATCAATTCCTATCCTCTTTTGATTTTTGTCCAGTCTGAAAATCTTTCCACGCTAACCAGTTTGTTGCAGCAGCCGTTAAAAAACAACAGCTAGCAACCCATTGCTCATCATCCCATCCTCCTCGGCCACTTTCTATCCCCCAATGCAAGTTGAGAGCTTCGATGAGAACTCAGGCTCGGCGTAACAGTTAGCGAGAACATGGTCATAGAGTTTATTGCAACCCAGGAATCCAGGGCCACCGTATCGATTTTTCACTTTTCATTACGAGGGTGGTAAATTTGAAGGGTGACCATACGAGTTTGCAGCCAGCATCATCTCAGCATGGTTTCTTTAACCGCACTTTCATTTCGCATCCCACGCCATGGTACTTAAGTAAACTTTTTTTTCATATCACTCCTCTGCTCATGCTCAGTTATTTGCTGCGTGAGTGATTTTCAGGACAGTCGAAATTTTACGCGTGATCCTCCGAGCGAAACAGATTTCAATTTCGAAAACACCCAAGCAATTGCGATGGCGATGCTTGATGAGGATCCGAATCTTCGCAAAATTCGTTATCAGCTTGTGCCCAAGCAGTACGTTCTGCTTCAAGAAATTGAAACTCGTCTTGTTGTTGTAATAACTTCAACTACGAAATCTTGAGAACTGAACTTCTTTTTATCTCTGCATTTTTCATGATGATGCATTGGGAAATCCAACCGAATTATTTGTTTTGCACGCAAAAGCGACGGCATTCCTGCAGAAATAACGCCGAAAAAGTAGTACCTCAAAGGCTTTGAAGAAGCGAGAGCGCGAAGTCTTTGTAGAAGTGAGAGCACAGCGGTTTCAGATCCGTCCGTTAAGTCTATTTTCAGCTCCGAAGAGAGACTTTGATACACGGGGTGGCGATAATACGTTTCTCCTAGTCAGCGTTGGAAGGCAAGAGAGGTGAAGCATCCATTGGCACAGTTCTCTTTAGGGAGACGAAGCAAAGCTCTCATTCGTTTACTTTTACAGTAAACATAAAGTATATTTATTTTTCTCTTCTGAACCCGTTAATACGGAGCACTTTAGATCACTCTGACAAATAAGTGGCCTAACATCTCAATGCTTCTTTAAAGTCGGAATCTTCCGTTGGGAGCGCTGGGATTCGGAATCTCGCTGAAGTTTATTTGTAGGTTTCCATTGCGACATTATGTTACTGAAGTTATTGCAGTTTGGAATTTCCGCTAGCGAGCTTCAGCGGTAACTGTGGCTAGTTTACCATGGCAAATGTTCCTATCCGAAAGCGTTCAGTATCGTTTAGTAAAGATAGGCATTACGAGTGGAATAATTAGGGACATGTGGAGGGAGAATGCTTTTAGATGTTTCATTTTCGTTGCCATATTGATCTTCTTGAGGACGTGATCTCGTGTTATCCTCATCGTTTATGGAAACGGTTTGTTAACCATTAGAGAAGGACGCACTTCTTGACCATAAGTCAATATTTGTACCCACTGGAATGGTAGTGCAATGTAATAACTGCTGCGCTTTCGCTATTTGGAGTTTTATTTGGCAATATGGAGGGGAGAGTGATTGAGTGGCGGAAAGGGATCGCCGAGAAAGCTCTTTTGTTTCTGCTTGAGAGAGGCACGCGCCGTTCGTGAGAAGAGTGGGACTCGGCGGTTCGCAAATGTGAGCCTTCCCTGAATTCAGCAGAGAATATGGTGACAATTCCAGCAATGTCTTTGGCGCAAGTAGGAAAGGCGTCCCCAGAAATGACATCCTAATTGTAGGTTTTGCCAACTGTACTGTTTCTTAAGTGGTAAATTGACTGTTCACTATATACGACAGCAGAGGGAGTGCTCTTTTGTTATTGGATGCAATTTGCCTTATGGCTAGTGTTTTGCACCAGGACGAAATCTGCTGCTGCTGTTATCATAAAAGGGAATGCGTCACACCACATGTTCAAAGAAATGACTTGTTTTCCTGAAGTAATCTGATTGTTATTTTGCAACATAGCGGTGCAGATGTTCCATCCTTACGTTCTTTAAAAACAAATTGGTGCAAAAAAAACTTAATGGTATTAATTTCAGTTTTTTTGTTCATCAACAGCTTCGTTGAAAGGAAACGCGTTTCAGGCTTACCGAGGAGCGCTTCTGGAGGAACTATTTTTATCGTATTTCGCTCATACGACAGTCGATTTTGGGGGAAATGAATTTGCCCAAGGGACAGGCGTCTTGTTCAAACGACGCAGGTGCTCAGTCGACCGATACGGATGCAAAAAGTATCGAATCTCTTGCTGAAAAACTAACTGAAGACGCATCAAAAGAGAAAGAAGATGATGAAGTTCCAAAGGAGAGCGATATGGAGAAAAACCTCGAGGAAGTGAGGGGCACCTTCCTCACCAACAAGCAAAAAAGTTGGTTTTAAGACTCTATAAGCACTGCAAAAAGGTTCATGTCGTCGAGACTCTCCGTTCTTTAGTTTCGCTGTACTTCTCACGCATTTCTAAAGTTCGCACAGGTTTACCACCATTTTTAGAAAATCGACCCACTTCCAGCGATTAAAAAAAGACAGCTGTGTGCGTTGACAGTCTGCTGGTAAGCTGATTGTCGCATCCCAAGTTAGCTCAGCTTTTGTAAACAAAATACTGCGAGCCCGCCCCACTGAAACTAAATCTTTTGTTATTTTTAGATTTCGATTGCCAGCAAGAGCTGCCATCGGGTACCCGCTGTTAGTGTGCTTATCAGACGGCCCTTCATAATGGGATTCGAAGAATGTAGCGTTAATGACAAATTGGAGACGTGTAATAGCAGTCCAACAATTTCGGCAAACATGTTTTTGGATTTCAGTGCAAAATACATTACGGCCTCGGCATTTTAGCTGTTAATTTTCATGTTTAGCTGCCGAGGTATCAAATTAGGTATCCGAACTTTATTGCTATAAAAAAGGTTTTAACCCATTTGGATGAGCAGACTGAGGTGAAAATTGTAATGTTTTCATTACGAAGTCAGATCTTGAGAAATCCCGCACATTCCTCGTCACAGTCCAGGCCTGCAACATCACAACGGTGTTGCTCGTGACCAACGTAAATTCAGAATGGCGGGCAGTTGGCTCTGCTGCTCTGCTTTTGTTAGGTTGATGCCGGATGCGTGTTTTATGTTTGAAACATAAATCAGCGCTGAGCGTTTATCGCTGAATTGGCGGTCTCTCCTCAGTTATTCGTTGCCGATGTTCGTTAATGCCAAAACGCCTCTTGGCGTCGCTGATATTGAACGTTTTATTTAACTAATATCTTTGGCTGTGTGCTGGCACATCTGCACTGCAGAACAAGATATTTATACAGCGGTGCAAATGTGTGACTTCGATGTTGTAGGATAGGTACTGAATAATCCGTTGTAAAAATTTATCCTGTTCAAGGAGGGGAATGATGAAATGTAAACGATAAAAAATACTGTTTTCAGATGAAGAGGAAGATTGGGAAGAGGAGTTGCTTCATGACCTCACCGATTACGAGCTGGTCAACGAACAGACCAAAAAGAGCGACGATCAGTGGGAGGCAGAAATCACCGACTTGCTCAATTCTGCTTAAGTACTCTGGAATGTTCTTTGCGGCCTGTGGACAGTTTTAACCATTCTTTTTGGGTGATATGAAAACTATTCTACTTTTTTGTATTGCCATATTTTTTGCCTTGAGCATTATGGCAACATTTGATTCCTGTGTTGCGAATTTGTATGTGTTTATTCGTTCGCTGGTTTCATTCCGCCAGCCGTGTGACTGCAGCGATGAAATTAGGTTCTATTCCCCGTCGATTTTTTCTCTGGCCTATCGGAAACATGCCCAAAATTTGTATATGAATTTCTTTCAGCAGATGCTCGGCTGCTGCGACTCGAAAGCAAACGGTTTGCAAAGATGTTCACTTTCGTCAGAATTCCTGTTCTTTCGGGATATTTAGACAAGCGGTTGAGCTGGTAAATTGCGATTGTGCCAGTGCCAGTTTGGCATCGTGCCAGTTCTGCTTGCCCACTTTTTCTCGTTCTTGTTCGCCAGCTTCGAACGGCATCATTGCAGTCAGTGGGATTTGACCATTGAAAAAGATGGTAACGATGTTTTTAGCTTTACCAGCATTACGACAGAATGGAAGACGTTCTTTTCTTTGTATCCAATGTTTTCTGCTTTTGTTGTTATTGTTGGCAACTTGGGGAAAGAATACTCGAAGACTCTCGTTTGCGATTGGGTATTTCGAATGCTCCTGATTGAGCTTTACATTAATTCCAACTAGAAGTTAAATTCCTCATCAATTTCGCCGAGTTCTTATTCTTGAGGGTGAAACTGCCTGAGAATAATGGGAACAAAGTTATTATGAAGTTGCATGGACGGGAAAAGAACTTGCAGGAACAAAGTGGGAGGAGTGCCGCACCACATAAAGTTTTCATTTTTTCTGATAACATCAAATTGAAGGTTAGCGCAACCTTTGATGGTCGTTCCCTTCAAATGCAGTTTTGTTGGTTTTGAAAGTTTCGCGTTTCATTTTCCACCATAGAAACCCCAAAAATTGAGTATGAAGCCTAATTTCAGCCACGGCCCGCACTTTTTCTAACGGTGGTGAAGTGCAGATCTTCTGCGGTGCTGGAGAAGTTGGTGGATAGAGGACTGATGATGTAAACAGGTTTCAGTTTGTATCATATTTTCTACTCCGGGGTCAGGTGTTGAGTCGACGTGATTGTGTATCTGTGCGTTTTTGTTGCATTATTGTATGGAAGCAAAATGGATATCATGCTTACTGTATAATATTCAGCGAAGTTGGATTTCAGTGTCGACCGATACTGGCATCTCTGTTCACATTGTCCATTTTCTTTTGCCGCCCTTAAACATCAAGTTTCATTAAGTTTACGGTGACTAAACGTGTTTATTCTTATGTTATGAAGTTACGGTGATTAAACTTACCTTCCTCACTTTCCACGCTTGAGGAATGCCCGTTACACATTTTGATGTTCCGCGAAATCAGCCTTCAGGTTGAGCCTGGGCTATGTGTCCCAAGTCTATGATTCAGGAAAACAACTATTCTGCTCCACGATCAACAGAGCGCTGAAATAACTGGCACTATGGCAGTGAACCACAGTGGGGAGCACAAGTGACTGCTTGGGGGACAGGGACAGCTTCGAACCCTATCAGTTTGTCAAGGGTGGCACAAGAACGCATTTCTCGACAATGCTCGAACCAATATTGCCCAAAGATGCCGGGTGACGTCAGTGCCAGCCAAGTGTGATGACCCGAAGTTACCTGCCTACACTCCTGTGCCGTAGCACATTTGTTCGCGTATCTTTGAAGCTGGCTATGACACACAGTTATTGGACATCCGTTAGGTATTCACCCCAGCTTCTCCATTTGTATGAAACAAAAACGTCGAAGGAAACAACAATCATCCACAAGGCGCCGGCAACAACAGCATTGGAAGAGTATGGTATGAGGTTCAGAGATCGGAAGCGTCGAGATGGGCTGTTGACAGGTGGCATGTTAGATGCAATAAAGGCACCGGAGGGAAGTACATCCTGTGAAGTAGAGGCTGTTTGCCGTGTTCTATATATGTGAAAAAGACCGGTTTCGGAGAACATAATGACAAGATATATATGTGCAGACGTCCAGCATGTAAAAATTCACGGCGGCAACGAGCACCAACTGAAGTGACTTGAATTTGCTTCTCTCCGTCATGACTGGTAAGTCATCAGGGCATCTGCAACGCTGCAGTGTCAAGGGACTTCAGTTGCTTTTGTAACAGTATTTCTTGAATAAGGTGAGATTATCGACTTCATTGACAATGCGGAAGGGAGAATCAATGTATTTCCGCGAGTGGAATGTAGCATCAGTGCATTGCAAACAGTTTCGTAAAACGAGGAGTGAAGTAGAATAAGAGGTCGCAGTCTTCCAGCAATTCCAGTTTAACGAACTTCCGAAATACAGTGTCGTTTGCGTGGGCTGATGTGGATTTTATTGATGATGGAGTGGCGGATAAAGGAACATTTCAATAGCTTCATCCGATGTGGACGGGGATCGGCGCCCAACTTAAGAGGGCAGCTCTCTGTTCTCCTTGAACAAGCTTTTCCATGGTTGTTGTTGTTGCAGCATCGTCTACTGTTGTTGCAGCATCGTCTATCTTCAAATGTTAGCATATAGTAAACAAAGTACTCGGCGTCTTATTTACTCCAGTGCTGATGCAGGACGAAAATAAGCGAAAGCCAAAGGGAATGTGGGATCCCATCATCTTATTTTAAATATCATTCCATATCACCTCTAGCCGATAACTTATGAGTACGGAACAACGCGAAAGCATAAAATCTGGACAGCTCACTGAATAATTGTTTCCTTCCTAAAATTTCACTTGAATGCATTTTATGGGTGGTTGCGAGGAATCTCATATGCTCTTCCGAGGCCTAACTACACCAACAATGGGCGCAGAAAATGTCCAGCATAGGCAGCATTGTTCATGGATATGAAATGAAATCAGCAGTTCCCATCTCTCCAAAATTCGGAACTGTCCGAATGAGTTCAAAACGGCCCGAAAGCGCTTTTTATCATATCTATCGGCGAATTTTTCTCTTCTGCAGTACGAGTGTCGACTCGTAGAAACTGATCAACAACATCTCAGCGTATGCAGCAACCCAGGAATGCTTGGCATTTCTCGATGTTCTCATTAAAAGCCGACTGCAGAACTTCGCTACTCCTACGTTTCACACATCATTCACGTCACATACACTGCTGTCATGAAAGTATAAGGCGTCTGGTGATTCACAGTATTTACTCCTAGTAAATCCGAAGCTCACTTTTCTGTGTGCCTTAATTAGGAGCCTTTTTTTGGAAAATGGCTTTGCAAAGGTGTATCAGAGCTATGCTTACCTTGTGCTTATGTGTGCTTCTGCACTTGTTTATTGGGAGATCCCAACTCGGGAACCACTGAAGACGTGACTGTGGAATTCAAGAACTTTTGTGCCGTTGACCTGTTGTATTTCCTTTTCGCTTTGGCCTATTAACTTCACAAGTTGCTGCTGTCATTGACAGATGCAAATAATAAACATGGTCGGATTTTCATCTTGCAACGACTGAACAAAATGAGAACTGCTGTTTATAGAACAATTGCACTTGTCGCTGGATCAGCCAACTGATGAATATAAAGATGTACTGGTCGAAGGAAATGCGAGTATGAAGTCAGCGTTGCCGTACCTTTTGAAAGCGCTTAACTGGATGAGTGGAAAAGGTGCGCAGTATCGTTTTTTGTGACGTGCTTCTTCATTTGCTTGAATGTATTTCACATTATTCCATAGACGTCGAGGCGATATCATAAGCAACCACAACAAATCATCTCTACTCTAAACAGGTTTTCCAAGTATTCCTTTCACTTCCATTTCCAGTTACTGTGCTCCCTCTGTTGCCAAATCAAATGCCTTGCGCGGAGCTGATGTTAACGTTCGCTGTGCAACAGATCCCGATCGCCTTAATTGCCAATATCTGAGCGCTTAAACCGTTGAATTCTGTAATCCATTATATAAGATACTCGTGCAGATTTTGCACACTCGGGCAGGAAATTTGTTACACAGAGGCCATTTTGCTCGGTGCATCATGTCTACCTGTAACGATGGAACGTGTTAAATGCCTAGCATGGCTCTCTGTACCCGACCTCACATCATTTCGAAACTACTAAATGTGAGAGAAACGATTACTGCGTAAATAGTCAAATATGCACTTGTATATCGATTTCGTACTTTAAATATGCATAGAAGAAGGTCCCAAACTGCTTAGGTAGTTCTCTAGAAAATAGCGTTCTTTTCTCTATCCATCTCGCCCCTAAACAAACGCATATGGTGACATCAAATTTAACAATCATCCATGTCCTCTTAGTAACAGCGTAGCCGCAATAATACAGCCACGTCTGCAACAGTTTAGTGGCACTTGCTGTTGCTTGTTTCTGCTCACGAAGCTTTCGTTTGCCACATAACACTCTGAGCGAAGGAGGCAATAAACGAGGCAAGGGAAATGAAGCTACAATTGAAGGAACTATAAGCAGTTGAGGAAAAAATCCACAACTTTTGCCAGATAGGAAGCAGGCAAGTGCGGGCTTTGTAAACGATAAATCTCCTTAATGAATGGAATCCTCGTTGTTTGTGAGAGATTGAAAAGAAGAGGGAAGCAGCACGGCTCCCTCGTTTCCCGTTCCAATTTGGATGACTAAAAATGCAGATGGCAGTCCACATATGTTTAAATCATCGTTCATATCCCTGATGGATTGTTTTAATGAAAAGTCGGTAATTATTTCATCCTCACCCATCGAGACTTTTGGTGTTTCTTTTTCGGGAATGCACATATTAAAACTGGATGCAGGGCGATGAACATAAAAGAAAAGCAATATAGAGGGAACGAAAATGAGCATTTCCACTGAACCACACATCGTTTCCAAGGTTGCACCATGTTACAGCACTATGTGGATTAGTTCTCTAGCATTCAGACGACAGAACTGTGCCACTGTGAAGGCGAATTGATTTTCGGGACTCACCTTTCTGAGGAGAAATCGAAAGAGCCGAATTGGTGCGAAAATAATGGACGTGCATCGTATATAATAGCAGTGGTGATCACATCGCACGATTGCAGCGACTCACTGCTAGAAAGTAGCAGAAAGTGGCAAAATCTGAAAGTACGGTTTGCATTCACCACTATCATGTCGTATGCGCATCTACTGTGTGAATTTCCAGCCTCCACACCTTTTCTCCCTCGGTTAACTGAGATCAGCCAATCAATGTAGAGCTCTTTAAATCGAACACGGTGCCATTCGCTACCAGTAATGTACCATTTGCAATTATTGTTTGAAAGGTAGCGAATGGTGGAAAAAAGTTCGATATGGCGAATTTTCAGTGAATCCTACTAAAGGTTCAAACGAACAGTGAGCACGCAGCGAAATTTGCGAATGTCAAAAAATACGATTGGGACACTCGACTTCAATGGTCCCGTACATTTAGATTTATTTTGTAGCAACAACTCCTAGCACCACAGTGAGATATATGATGCATACGAGAGATTTTCTTTGCTCATCGTGGGCAAAATTATTTGAAAGGCAGACATTTTCAGCTTGATTCGAGGTTTTCTTGATCGATCGCTATCGTTAAGAGACTCTTCATACCAAATTAACTGCAAGAATTTTCTAGTCACGAGAGCGATTTTCGATGATCACTAACTTCGAAATCTTTGCGAGCATTAAATGTGGTCTGCAACTTCAGTAACCATAGACCCAACTTTGTCCTCGAGTTGCTTTCAAACCCGCTCAATCGAAGAAACTTAAATTACGATGAAAAACGCTGGGTGAGTTGGCGATAAAGGATGAGTATGCATTCTACAATAACAACATTCCTCATATAGCAACACGGAGCGCGAGAGATTTCTCATCGTTACAACAGATACTTTGCTATATTCACTGTGCCAGTTAGACGAAGGAAATAGGAAAGCTATGCTGTTGATGAAGACTCCTTGACAAACATGACTCCAATCGTCTCGGCGAGTTCGATAATCACGATGTTGCTCACCGAGAGCTGGGCTTTTCGAGTGAGTATTGTTTCAGAGCATCGAATGACTTCATTTAGCCATTTCATTTACATCTAACTTCTCTTTGCGATCGATGCGAAATTCTTTGTTTTGTTTTCACGGCTCCAGGTCCGAAGTATGAAAACATTCTTTCGACAAAGATCGCAAAAAGTCGAAGTTGTTTTGTTGACACAAAAGTGAATCAGAGCAATGTTGAAGAGGTTTGGCTCTCATCGTTACTTTTGAGCGCTTAATGTTTATTGCTTAGAACGATTAAAAATTGGAGTGATTTCAGTGATTGATTCGGATAAGGCACGGAAGTGTTGTGTGTAATTCACCTACTCCTTATTCGTGGTCAGAGTTTTGCTTAAAAGACGAATATTTTGTGATTATCTTATGAAATGCGGTTAGCATAATAAGTGAGTTTATGAAATGTTATTTGATGGCGTTCCCTAAGAACACGCAATGTTCCAAAGAAACTTGGCGGCTTTGTGGTAATATTGTCTCGGTTACTCACTCTCACAGAATTTCATGCATACTGAATGGTCCTGCAAAAAAAAGAAAAAGGAGAACCGAATTCTGTTGGCGTACGATAATGCCAGGCTTTTCAACCTGTTCAAGGGCAGACGAAGAACGGAGATGCGCCCATACGTTCGCGAATTTTTCGTAGACTGGACCGTAAGGGAGGATTGTAATTGAAAGAGAATGCGTGTTCTTATTTCCGCTCAGCAAGGAGTTTTAATCGAGGGCAGTCAATTTTTCAGCTCTCCATTTTTGCCGTCTCGAATTCTTCAGACATGACAGTTTATGTCTCATTTATTTAAAACCGCTTTAGTGTGACAAATCGGCGAATGACTTTCGAGAGATGAAATTATTTCAGTGAGAGCGAGACCCAGATTTTTTGGACTTTGCTCAGGAAAACGTCTAATGCGAGGTTCAAACATTTTTCCCGACTGACCGGCGCAATGTCTGAGCCTGACCGCATTAAAGGTATAAGCATCATATGCAGGTGCTACCAGCGTCACTAATCCAGCCACGGTCGATCCACATCCACACCAGCATGATCATAAACACGAGCTAATGCTGCGTTACAAGAACTGCTGTCAGCTGTTTTTCGCTCTCTTGCAGAGACCCTCTCGTCCAATCTTGCAGCAAGAGGTTTGTTTATACTGGTTGGCGTTTCGCCAGCCACGCCTTTCGCGCGTGACGTTTGTTTTGAGCTGTCCGATGGCATGCGCGCGCTTCAAATGATCGCAGGCAGTTTGCAGCGAGTTTGTGCTAGGAGGTGCGTGTGTGCTCATGCTTCTATTCGTGTGATGAAACTACTGCGAAGGGCGAAGAGTTGCTTGGCATCGTCGGTGGTGTACTGCTCGGCGTAGATGGTACGTCTTTCATATTAATACGTTCCATATTAGGGCTTGAGTGCATGTAGACATGGTTTTATTAATGGAGCGTTGATGCGGTGCGATTTCGAAATGCTGTGTTTAGGCACTTAGGTCAGAGGTCGTCCTTATGCATACATGGAAGCTCATGGCAGTGGAGGGGAAGTGCGAATTGCTGAGGCAATTTTATATGCTGCTGTTTGGTGGTATTTTCTTTTCAGCGCCATTTTGCGTCCAATAATCGATAATTATTGTACTTGCAATGATTAGAAGGCAACGAGTGAGGGCTGAAAACGAAAGCTCGTTGACAAGAGAACTCGCTGTAAAAACTATCCAGAGAACACATTTGTTTGCGCACGGACTAGTTCTCACCGATCGGCAGTGCCTTCGCATATAGTTGATCGTGTAAGACCTCTAGCAGTCATCATGCTGACACTTAACATCTTTAATGAGTTATGAGGAGGGTAGGACGCTTCCTCAGTAGTCGTCCGTTGGGATGCTGCTATCTTGCTGCCGATGAATAGAGTGACGTGTTGTTTCTTGTACGGCAAAATGCATTTATGAGCGGGCAGCAGCAAGCAGAAGCATTAGAGGCGAAAAGTGTGGTTTATCGGTAGTTAACGATTAGCCGTCCGAAAAACTACTGATTCAGCAATTGTGCTTTGTAGTGAACTCTCCGAATCCCTGTGGAGCTCTTATGCTGGGAGATGTGCATCGCATAAGCGCCACAAACTCTAACTTTCAAGCGGGCCGTTTAGTCAGCAGTGTTGGATTTCCTTTAACGGTAAAACGCAATGTTGATATCGGTGAGACGGCTTTCCAATGAGATATGCCCCAGCTAGCAAAGTAGTTTGCAATATGTGCTGTTTTTTATCCTCAGTTACAGCACCGACCGCATCATTTCGTTTTAATGTAAGCAGTAGCTGTTCATCGTCGCCTATTAAAATCTTATTGTGCAATAAAGTGAACATGGTTTCGTTTCCCGAAAACAAGGGTGCAGCGCGGTTGCATCATTACGCTTTTCGAGTTATTCATTCGTGTTTTCTTTGTTTTCGCTGCCAAGCAGGCTGTTGCGTCACCGCTTTCCTGATAGCTCGAAAGAAAATCGCTCGCAGATGCACGTTTCATTTATACCGATGCTTTAAGGATAAATATTATCGAGACACGTTTCTTTGTGGAACCATTCGAAAAATGTCATAACTTTCTCTTGAACGGTTGGAAAGAAGCGAAAAAGGTTCTTAGCGATGAGCTTCTCGGATGATTTGCTACAGAGCGCGAAGTATATATTGCTTTCCAGTTATGGCTTATTGTCATGTGAGCTTTTTAACTAGTTTGCATTCTAATGTGCCCAAATGGAACGTTCGATTACGAGGTTTACTTACATTCGATAATATTGAGGTCTTGGACTCGTCAGACGTGGGTTTTCGCAAGAGGGTCGCCTCGAAGAGTGAAAGGAAATGGCCTAGGAAAGACAGTTTCGGTAGGGAAGGCAAACAGCGATCTCCGAATGCAGAAGCGGTTGCGAAAAGCAACATCGAAAGATGCAATTTTTTCGAGGATGACCAGGTTGCTGTTTCTGACTCTTCATTGGAATTAGGGTGGAACTGCTTAAGTGATCCACCATTTTTAATTGTCTCCATCTGTTGTCTGCATTAGTTGTTTTATACGCTCTTCGTATAAACTCATTTATCGCAGCATATTTGAGTTTAGGGCTTAACGGTTACAAGTCATTCAGGAAGTGCCTACGCGAGTTCGTCATGCTTATTGCGAGAGTTAGTCGATGTGAATTTTCTCATTTAAGAAGATTTATACTCTATAGTGACCAGAGAGCTGACTAGGAGAAAAGAGAGCTTAAAAAAAGAGCTGCACGCATAATATCTACGTGAAATTTCTTTCAGGTGCAGAAAACGGGGTCAATTTTCGAACATCGAAAGGATATGCAATTTGTGAAAAGTGCGCTTCCTGCGTGCCGACTAAATGGTTTCCATATAAAGGTAATTGTGACTTTTTCTGCTTGCTTACCTTCATAGCCGGTGTGATTTTTATGGATAGGTGCTACAAAGGTATTCTGTTTTAACGATGGGAAAATGAAGTGTACTGAAATGCGCTGAAGGATTGGACTGTAGTCACTTTCTTTGCTATTTCGAGGGTGAAAGGCAACGGTTTCTAGAAAGAAAAAGTACGTGCGTTTGTTCACAGAGCTGTGAGCAGACGCATGTAAATTTGTATGCTAGGCTGCATGCCGTCTTCAGCCGTGTGGTCTCCGGAATTTCCTTCCGTTCTTTGGATACCATCTATATCGTTTTAACTGTTGTTTGTTTCGAGATGGAGATGCGGACGTTCTTGGTGGTGTGATTGCGGTATTATTACTCTCTAACAGGAAGCGCCACGTACATTAGACTCCTACATTACAAAGAAGCTATATCTCACTGTCACGTGCGAATGAATTCACATAGTGGTTGCTGTTTCCAAGTTTACGTGTTTCTTGAATTTATCTATAACGCTATCGGTGTATTTGTTTTACTACTAAAGCAGCGGTACTGAGGCACTTTGGATGCTTTTGTCCAGTTGCTGTTGCTGATAAATAGAATCCTAATAGCCGTTAGCAAAACTGCAGATGGAAGATGATTGCCCACAAGGAGGGGACGACGTGCGGCTATCGGTATTGCGGGTGTTAGGCAGCTTTAACCGTCGATCGGTGCCATGCGTACTTTGCGCACAGAAATTAACCGTCTATGATCGCTACCCATTGCTCGACGGCACGTTCTTCCTTTCGCCCATTCAGCACTCCAAAGCTTCTATTCCAATGAAGTTCGACTCGAAGTATGTTGCCAGCTGATGTTCGCATTGTTTTAAGGCGTAGGCTGTTGCAAAGCCTGCTTGTGCTGTGAGCTGTATTCATGCACATAGGGGTCATCATCACTGCCTCATTTGATGCTTCATCGTCGTATTAGGCGTCTGTTCCTTGGTGCTCTCAGGTTCCGCTTAAAAGTCGTCGCGTTTCTTGTTGTTGATGGCGTTTATGCCATAGATGAAAAAAGTTTTATTTTCATAGTTTAGTTTTCGAGTGGAATCGTGATCAACTAGGCTTCAAGACAGTGGTCAAAATATAAGCAAGATTCAACAGGATCAAGAAATGAAATAAGGCATTACTGAGAACTTACAGATGCAATGCACGGGACAAAATCACAAGGTGAAAGCAGAATGCATAGGTAAATGAAGAAAACGTATTCAATCTTAAAACGGTCACATAAAGGAAATGAGTCGATATATAGCGAATTGAAAGTTATGACCATAAATAGTGTTTGATTTGTTTATCGATGACTGTGTTACAATTTCTCTTTCACTTCGATTCTTGGACGCTTCAAGAGAATAGACTATAGTTCGCCCATTTAGCAGGTTTTTCAGACTTTGCATTAGCTAGGAAAAGTTCTTCGACATTGGTTTTACCGGATGGTATGGGTAATCTCAGGCTACTAATAGAAATCCGCACAGGGTCGCCGCTGTGGGAAATTATCTTTGCCGTGCATGAATAAACATCGGTAAAAGTAGTCAGTTGCAATCAGCGTGAGTAGATCAATTTGCGAGGTGCTTAGAAGTTCTCTATTAGCAAGAGCACTAGTTGGTGCACACATAAAAATCAGTGGGCTTCATTTAGTGGATTGTTCGCAGTGTGTTATACTTCACAGTTGACCTATTCCCCTTAGAAGAACTACGTGAACTGGGGCTTGAGCTTGTTTCAGTAGATTTTTGAGAAGAGAGGATGTCGTTTTCTCATGAATTTTTTTGAAATGGCATCATCTTGATTTTTTCGTCGTTATCGTCAGTTTTCATTTTCTCAGGTGTGAGGCGCGAGAGAAGTGAGAAGTGAGTGTCATACGAGTGGAAACATATGTTGGTCGAAATTTTCGCACTAGTATATAATAATCGATATGCTTTTGGATTGGGCACTTGAGGTGACAGTCTTGATGAACTGCGGGACAGTTTCAGTTTGGTGGTAATATAGTGCAATGATAAGTTTCCAGTAATGCCTGCACTCCAGGTGACCTACCGAAAAGTGAAGAAGTGAACTGTTGTACCTGTTAAGGTGCGCCTATTTACATGCACTGTGTATCGGTTGTATGCACGCGAAGTGGGCATGCGCACGTTGCGGTCGCAGTGATTGGTTCCTTGGGGCGTGCCTAGTGGTTGGAACTCTCTATATGTATGACGTCTTGTCGACAAGTTTGTGTTGTCCACCGATATGCAGAACGTGTCTCAGCCCAATACTCATGACAGATTGCCAGAGGAGTTCGATAGAAAAGGTGAATATTTTGAAGTTCGCTTATACAAATAATTATAACATTCTTGTCATGTGTGAGGATTCATTGCCGTCTAAATAAATTAGTGACGGATGGTGTAGATTCGAAACGAGGTAAACGGAGATTTGTGGCAGCCAGACTTTTTAAGAGATACTTAATTCGCATTGTTCAGCTACTTTGTGCAATATTTCTCTCATGTCAGCAATGTTTTACGCTATTGAATATTTAGGTCTTCCGACTTTTTCAGTCGCCGAGACCGTCAGCTGATCAATCCTTGCCTTCATTTTCCTTGAATTCTGGCATTTAAACAGAGATGGGTTTGGAACTCCTATGCTGTTGTTCTTTACCCAGTTGAAATTTTCGCAGCTTTCACATTTAGCAAACTTACTAAAGAAGATCATTAGAATTACTGCTCTAGCCACAGTTAAAAAGGTGCTGCTGTCCAATTTTACCCACCGTTCATAAGGGAGCGAGAGGGAGGGGAGAGATGTGGAAGCGATTTTTTGTGAGAACTGACGGCGTAACAGTGCATGCGAAGCCGTGCCAGCACTGAGTGAAATTCCGTTCGTGATTGCAGTTTTAGCCACCGCTCAGTGAGGTTTTCGATACCATCATACTTTTTGGAATAGTGGACTGAAAAACAAAGTTTTCCTCCTATAGTATAGTTTACAGCGGTTAAGCTGTTTTGTATCGTAATAAATTTTTACTTTTTCCCCGAAATCCGTTCTATAGTTTTGTTCTTAGAGTTATGATGGGCACAGATGTAGAGTTCATAGCCGAAAGTTGTGGTTTTTTGTGATGCAGTGCGGGTTTTCGTTGAAGGTATCATAGTTGCTGAGATGAATAGTGGAGTTATGAATATCGCACTTTTTAGTGGAGTTATTTTTATAAACTTTTTATAACTCCACTTTTTTATAACGCCAAGTGGAGTTATTTTTATAAAATAGCTCCACTTTGCTTCTTTATGTTACGGAAAAAAGGGAAAAAATCGTGCGATAAAATATTTTTTGTCGATTAGAAATCCAGAGGACTAGAATGATCCTGAAGGAAGATCCTCACATTTTAAGCGCCCTAGTCTCGGCCACCACCACAGATGACTTGGTATTTCTATATTATGTGTAGCTTCATGGCGAGAACTCATTTGATGCCATATTAAAGTAGGTAGTCTTTTTCTTTTCAGGGCGGTTTCAACCTGTTCACCGAGCAGACACGGTGTTCGGCGTGTGGCCGTCAGGACTTCCACCACATACGAAGAACGAACAGCTTCAAGCTTTGTGATTCGGAAACACCTCAAGGCGCCACGTCAAGCGGCTGTTATTTGTTTAACTTCGTGTTACTACCTCCATTATTTTCATTATTACGTCTTTTTTATTGTTTAGTTGCGTTGCAGTTGTTTCCTTTCATTTTGGTTGTACTGAAAGTAGTTGTTAGTAAAGTTTAGTGAATTCTTCGCTGCGCTCGTGAGAACGTTTGTTTCACGGTGATAATAACTGGTCGCTGTCACGGTTGTTGAAATAAACGAATATTTGCGAGCTGCATTGTCTTTCTCTTCTATGGTTTTCTTTTTGCTTTAATAATAACTTGTTTGCCGATCAGCTTTTCGATACCGAATTCGGCAACTTTGTAGTACCTGTATTTTACGTTTTTCTACGCTTTGTCACTGATTACTTCGGCTTGTGTAAAAACATTGAGAATATTGAAGGCGCCTTAACCGCCAAGGTTGCATCTACAAATCTTCTGTTACTGCTGCATCCGTTTGCATTCTTCCACGTCCCTCCACTTTTGAGTATTTGTTTGCAAATGGCGTCGTGCCTCCATCGTAGACATATTGCCGATATTACTAGTCGCGATTACTAGCTCTGCAACCGCACAGCGGTAGTGAACCTCGCCCTCGAATCTATGATGGGTGTTGTTTTAGTGGATGTCAGGTAAATATTTTGCGACTGTTTACATGCCGAGTTCACTTAGCACCACTAATACTGAACCATTGACGCCTAGATGTTACTAGCAACATTAACAAAAGAAGATGGGAGCAAATGTAATGTTCATTCTGTTCCCGAAATAAGCAATTTCGGGAAGAGAGGGGAGACAGGAGCGGGTCCCTGTTCCCAACTGGGGGCCTGTGCTGATGGGTTTCCCGTAATGGTCAACAGAAAGGAAATATGCAAGTGCAGGTAGTGCAAACTGGACCGTCTACATGTTTTGCGAAAATTTTTGTTATTCCTAAAGCTTTAATATCGATGTTGAGGCATACTTTGGGCCTAAAGCTAGCGCCAGGATTAAGCAGCTATGACGTCGATTTGTGGCAACGAAGTTCAGGTATGTTCAGCGCCAAGCATAACATCATCCTCGTCAATGTAGTCGTAAGGCCTACGGATGGTAACGGAATCTTTCAACTCGTTGTGAGAAAGGACGTGGGTCTCATTCGCAGTGTTTCCTTAAGAACCTGATGAGCGGCCTTTCTCTTGCATTCGATCCTGATTCCCTTGAATGACAATGCTTCAACAGCAGCGGAACGCTATCCTAAATTTCTACGCGTATCCTCCGAGCTTTATGCCCACATGAATTGGAAGTTGACGCATTGCGTTCGCTATTTACTGCCAATTCGTTATGGAGTACTGCGTCTCCGAGTAGTTACCTCACTTGGTCTCTGATTTTAGACTATCGAACATGTCCGTGAACACGTCACGCGGGTCGCTTTTGGTGCAATTAACCGCTACCTCTACGAGCGAAACCATGCTGCTAGACGGAAAATCAAAGTGGGTTGCTGTAGCGCTGCAGGCTCAAATCATTTATTACGATGAGTATAAAGGGAAGACGTCAAACATAAGGGGTTCAGTGATCTAATTAAAACCAGTCGAGGAAAGCCATAGCGAATGTAAGGCAAAAAAATAATGGGGTATGGAAGAGGGCAGAAAAAACAAAAATGGACGGGCTAGGTTTTTGGTAGCGGAGGTTCATGATTTTATGCAAATTCGTCAAACACTGGCCATTGATAAAAATCTTGAGATTTTCTGCTTCAATAACAAATGGTGGCAAGGTATTGCATGCACGACCGCTCCTGTAATCGAGGATTCAGTTTGCAGATCGCACAGGATCTTATAGGGAAGATAGAAGAAATTATCGAAGTTGACTTAACGTTTAAGAAACCACACTCCCTATGTTATAGCGCAAAACGTCAGCACTATCCGCCGCTGATCAAATGATGGGAAATCAGACATTTTACAATGGAATTGAAAGTCGCTCACTTCCATTTAGCCGGCGACTTCCTCTTGCACAACATTAGTCCAGCATTGCAGAGGAGGAACGACGCAAACCAAATCGAAGTCCACTCAATAATTTCGAAAAGGACACAACTTGGATAAAAACCATTAATATCACTGAGCGAACGCGCACCATCGCTAACCTCTTCGAAATACGCAAGTACAGAAGGAGAGGAAAGGCGAAATATTATAGGGAACAAAAGAAATCATTGACGTCAACCAGTGCAAAATTGAGTTACAGCGCGGCCATCCATCCACCACAACTCGCTTTAAGAAGAGGGCAGCAGTATTTTATGACCGATTTACGACAGTGTTCCAAAGACCGCCACTCGAAGGGCTACTTGCAATTGTAGACGCTTCTTTGCGACAACTCTGAATATAGATTGCAGTGAAGACCGGCATCATGTCACGATTAGAAACAGTAGTTTTAGCAGCTCATAAAAAGTGATTCTACTGAAATAAGAGGCACTCAAAGTGAACAGCGTGTGTACATCACACGCCATTCATCTCGTGAAAAATTTAACTGCCCGCCTTTCAACTACGCAGTGAAGCCATCGAGACGATGCTGTAGTACACTAAGTTCGAGAACCTGTGGGCTAGTTGGCCTGTAGGCTTTCAAGTTGTCAGTAAGCAGTTCCCAAGTAGTGCATAAGCTGTGGCGGACTTCGTTAATACACATCACGAACAACAGCGATTCAAAGCACCATCTTGATGTGTGTGACTAATTATGGCTACATGTCTTTAACAACGTTTTGCCGATTTTGAATTGAATGACCCTTCAGGTGTGAAATCTTCCGCTTCACTTCTCAAGGCAACCAGCGAATCGTTTTCATTGCTTCTAACAGTGGTTTTCTCGTAAAAGTCAAGTCAAGTTCCTGGTTTTTGTAATGGGCCGCAACACACAACCACTTCAGCCTGAACAGTATTCTTCGTAACATTGCACTAGTCTCACAGAAATAAGTATTTCAAACTAGGAACATAGCTCAGCTAACTTGCAATTTCATGGCTGAGAACGTTAGGACAATAGGACTATAATCAGTCACTGACGTTGACAGGCCATTCTTTAAGAAATGGAGAGAGTGCTATTTCCAAACAGGAGTGGTATTGAAGGTACCTTATGAAGGTCTGATGCTATGTCATCAAACGTTAGCTAAATTTTATTACGAAACTTTTCAGATCCTCAGTGTTTGACACCACAGCTCGCGAATAACATTGGAGTTCGACATGTAATATGATACTGAGATACTGCATTAAAACTGTACTCAAAACCCATGGAAAAAATTGTGCAAAACATTCGCCTCCAAAACAGTCTCCGTGATAATATCCTTTGATCAGACATGGCACCACCTTTTCCACGTCGAGTGTTCAATTTTTCATATATTTTTGAAGCAGCTTTTCATTTTCGGAGTAAAAAATGGTTTTCTAGGTCTTCGATATAAACGGAGCAGACTTTGAGATGGTCTTTTGAACGTTTGCTAAACGCAGCCCAACCGAGGGTACTCTACAGTCTTTTCCACAGAAAATATTTCTTCGCAATAGTACGCTGCTAGTAACATACAAATTTAATGCATAGCTGCGCAGTTAATACACCAATAAGTATAGAAATTTGCCATACGTAGTACATCGCCCAATTATTCAGAAATTATCTGTTAAAG
The DNA here is from genome assembly GCA_037576465.1 of Parascaris univalens. NCBI lineage: Eukaryota > Metazoa > Nematoda > Chromadorea > Rhabditida > Ascarididae > Parascaris > Parascaris univalens. The sequence goes on along the minus strand of CM075173.1, from coordinate 61,556,402 downwards.
CAGGTGTTTTGTTCATAAGACCCAATATCGATCTTTGTAAGTAAGAAATCGAAAAGGTTCCTACTGCGAGTACAGTCTCAGACTTATTCGCTATCAACCCTGCGCACTCCTCTTTGGTGATCTGATACGCTGACATACATCGACGTTAAATTCTTTGAAAATGTCGTTCAATGCTTCGCTACCAGCAGCAATGCAAGTGCAACCGAAGTGCGCACTACATTTCTCGAGAAAATAAAACGCGACCGAATTCCAGCGCTTGTTGTCGTCAGCAACACAGTTGCACGAGATGGATGCAGCTTGTTGGCCAGCTGCTTCCGGAAATCCAGCGAAAGGTCTTTTCGTATCACCTAGGCCTGACAGACAGACAGTGATTGCAGTTGACGCCTTCTCGCAGCCCATTTCGACATCATTTTGAGCTTTTCGAAAATGAGCTGTTACCCAAATAATGCGCTATATTGTTTGCGGTTCCGTAATGAACGGGTATGGAAGTGCTCTCTTTACTGCACATAATTGTGTCAGCTTTCAAGTGTACGTTCACTCATCTCTTATTCAATTTCACTGTAGCTCTCACTCACTTAACCTCATACTTTTTTCCGGTTGCTGCTGTTGTTCACGCTTTGTGAGTGAAGATTTTGCCGTCCTTTTTTCCACTATTTTCGTCCGTTCTCCGCTTTTGTTCTCACACCCACACGTTTCCTTACACATGAACGCTAAAAAAATGAAATTAAATATAGTTTGGGGAATAACATTAGAAATTCGGGTGACCTTGAATTTTTAAGTGCAGAACCTTTAGCATAAAACTTTGAGAAGCTCTTTTCCCAAATCTCCAGAAGAAAACGTGGTCACTGCCAACCTTCACTGCTCTGATTTTAGCCTTATCGTTAGTAGTACATAATGTGCCCACCTAAACGTTACGTTCGTCGTACGCCGTTCAAGGAGATATGCAGGGTTGTGCTTCTGACGACTTCCCGACAGCAGCAGTGACTCATCCCGCTTCCACGGGATGAAACTGCTGTCGTTAAGCGAAGCTAACATGAAGCGATGCTGCAACTGTGGCCGATCGACATCGCAGAATGTCGATCGGCCACAGTTGCAGCATCGCTTCATGTTAGCTTCGCTTAACGACCCAATATTTTTTTTTAAGGTTCATCTGATAGGGAAATATCCAAAACCCAATATTTCCCTATCAGATGAACCTGAAGAGAGGAGGAGGTAGAACGCTACCATAACTATAGCCCAGAGTACGGCCCACCTACGCGATGCATAAGAAAAATGAAACAAAATGTCAGATACTCTCATTTCAGAACTTGCAAGAAATGCCACATCACATATTATAGCACGTAAGGTTAAGACTTCAGCAACGCAAACTGCCCTGCTCGAGAACTTTAGGCGTCGGACATTTTATATGGATTTCTGTGAACCGTTAAATAAGGTGCTGCAGAACTGCCGGTCAAGTATGTCTCAGCTGATCACGCCTCAACCTTTTTATGAACTTGTGGAAACATACCAGGCAGGTAAGTGACCTGTAAAATCAATGAGATTAGCCGAATTAAAAATGGGAACTTTAGCTGAATACGTGTAGAAGACCCCTGCCGTCATTATCACTAGCATCTTGCGCATTAGAAGAGACGATATGTTCGTTATCTAATCCTCGTCCAAATATGTTGAATATCTGCTTTATTGAAACAAACAGACAACACTACTCGCCTGGTGGTTTTTCTCCTTTCCAATCTTCCGGACATTATTACTTTAAAACCGTTATTTTCGCGTCAGTCTACTGCTTCTTTCGTTGAAACAGTTTTTGGCAGTAGGCAAAATGACTAAGGAATTAATAGTTTTCTCACATGTTTCATGTTTCAAACCTTTAACTACATAAGTCCGTACAACACAGGTTACCCGAAGAGGACAGATCAACTAACCAGCCTTTGCAGCAACACTGACCGAAAGTCGATCATAACATAAAGGATGCGGAACTCCTTGTTCGACAGTTTTCAACAGTGCTCCACATGCGACGACTTCACGGAAGCGTTGAAAACGCCACTCCTGCAGCAGGCTTCCCACGGGAACTATCGCACAGACCGCAGCTGCTCTGGGACGAATCCAAAGCCTTTCAAAAAAAAAACCTCGGAAGATTTCTTAGCGGTTTCGCGGCAAATTGCGAAGCCGGCTTACACCTACAAGTCTTTCGCAGGCCGGAGGTTAGCAGGCATGAACCGCTATCAAATGGTTCTGCACATTCCTCGTTCCGGAATTACTTTGAAACACATCCACTGGGCACCTTCCAAGGCCACGTCCGCAAAACATTTTTGGATACACCATCACCTTGCAATAACAACTACGGAAATAAACTCCCTCTCACATAATCACATCAAGCCTATTTCTGCTTCAGCAACTCCAATAGTACGAAATAAACCAATGGTGGAGATCTTCGAGTGCCACATCCAGCCCGTGGCATCTCTCCAGAAAACCTCTGCTGCTTCTCGATGCTCGGAAGGATATGGTTTCCCACCGAACGCGCAAATGCGATGTTGCGGCTTGGACGAATAAGCAAACGAACCCCATTCACTTCAGCAGTGGACCACTGCATATCCGTATGCACACTGCATGTAAGAACAACTACTATGTCCACCTGCGCATTTGCATTTGAATTCCACCATTTGCAATTTCACTCACATCCTCCACCCCTGCTAATTATTGAAACCTGAACGTCAAGTTTTTTGGGTAAACCTATGGTTCTTAAAAAATTACAGCAGACTCCGGACACTACGCCAGTACATACCCACGAACACCTACTGCACTGGCGCAAGCTACACTTCAACCACCACATCTTGCATAAATGACCTGCTAGGCAAGTGCCCCACTCCACAGCCCCTGCTGAGCAGCTGATACCCCGTTGCTGGCACTCGCTACTCAAGTAACATAACGTACTTTCAGTTATTTCCTGGAGGCATTCGTTCATGTTTTGATGTACCTGTGCTTCGGAAACTCGGTGATCGGAAGACACATCAACCTGATATCACTTACCGGATGTGCGATCAAAGAAATACGCTTAAGTCACCCATAAACATAAATCAACACACACGAAGTGCTCACGTTAAAGCACCTCATCTCACGTTCGGTCCACTAAATTATAAGCTCAACACAACCCACGAATTAACTGTTGAGATATAAACGCCTGACTAGAATTTATAGAAGTCCACCATAAAAACTATACAGACAGAACACGGTACAAAGATGTCTTTATTTTATAAACTCTAACAACAGCACTCTGCAAACGTCGTAACGTGGCGCGAACAACTGTTCGGTTCACTAGAACTGATAATACAAACAAGAAAAGACGGTGAGCTGAACTCCAAAGGCGGCAAAGTTCAGCACCAACATCTTGCTATTAATAATTTCTCGCGATCTACGACTTGAAGCCGGCAAGGAAAGTTGTGACCACTTCCTTCAGTCGCTTTTCCGTCGCCGGCGAAATGCTACCTTCCTCGCGAATGGTCTTCAACAGGTCCTGTTGCGTTTGCCGAATGTGCGCCAAAAACTCCTTCTCGAATCTAGTTATTAACGCAGGATCCAATTTGTCCAAGTGTCCCCTCACTCCAGCGTATATCACAGCCACCTGAGAATTAACAACAACACTTCGACATGAGCAAAGACGACAACATAAATAAGGATGCGTGAAGCCCTCAGCAATCATATGAGGCTTCGCAGATAAAAGCACTTTCTGGCAAAATCGGCTACATGGGGAGGAGGGAAGGGGAGGGCCCTAGAGCTCGAAAAAGTGAGAATTTCAAGCTCGCCCCCGAACCCTCCATAACTCACTTCCTGTGATGTCTGTGACCTCAACACTTCCTTAAGTCATTCCCATCTCATGCGATGCTTTCATTTCCTGAGACTCATGCAACACTACGCAAGGCCTGTTTTTCTAAAGCTAGTAGTAACCATTAATAACAGCTCCGTAGAAATTAAAACGGATATTCCTTCTGGTAACAGCAGCACTTGAACTGCACCTCTGAACTGGTAGCAAACTGAAGGCAATCTTGCATAACGGTAAATGCGCAGCACCAACAATCACTGTCGGCAAGAGGTCGATGAAATCGGGGAGGATGGTGGGGGCGAACAACCCACCCTTATTCCATTCGCTGGCCAGTGAAAAAAAAAAACCGGCCGATGTCACTCGACCCGACTAGGATTGGATAATTCCCTCAAGCCTTCACATGACAGATATTGCAAACATCCCCACTCTTGCCACGCGATGGTTCCGTGAAACACGCATCATTGCAAATGGCTCCTTCTGCAGAGAAGGCAAGTTTGCCTTTTTGGAGGTCAATAAATCGCAGTTTCTGAGTTCTGCTACGACTTCTTTCAACAGCCTTTAAAATCTTATGACTGATGAACTTACTGTACCAATCGAGAAGTGCACCACCCGCTTGCCGTCTATGGTGACGGCACTAGCACTATTGAGGTGGACACTAATGCTGCTATAGTGATATTGTAGATATGATGGACGAGAATTCACAGGCTTCCTGTTGGCAATAAACATTACAAATACAAAAGGCAGTGACCATAAAGAGCATCAGACTTAACAGTGAGCACTGACAGCACAAGCAGGGACGAATCTGTTATCGAATTCCCACAAAAAAGCACTTTTATTAGGAACATTTCATGACCGCCCAATCGTTATTCAGTCAGGAAGCTGCAACACTGTAAGAACTCAGGATGTTATCGGGACCTCTTCAGTCATGACGTCGTTTCTATAACAACGATTTACAAAGTGCTGGGGCTCGTTGCGACCTCGGATGATGAAATAAAACAATCGCCACACCCGGTAGAGGTCACGCTATTCATGCTAAAAACTGTCAGCTGGTAGCGCTCGCAACTTTGCAAGAGTACTGATTCTATTAGAACGAGCAGCCCAACCTGTTCTCCAATAGCCATCGGCATATACTGACCCTGTTTGAGCAGCTCAGTCAGGCGAACGCCTCTGTTCAATAGCTGCTGAGTGGCTGCATCCAGATCAGAACCGAACTGAGCAAACGCCGCCACTTCTCCGTACTGTGCCAGCTCCAGCTTCATCGAACCGGCCATCTTAAGCAAATACCACCTTTAAAAACAACGAAGTCTCAAAAACGCCAAACCACTGTAAACGCGTCATTTATGGCTGCACAATCGGCGTTACTTGCTACTTCACGTCATCAACGCCAGGACATTTTGCATTCATTGCCGACGCGTTTATGAGAACACCACGCCCATGTATTCGGAAAGGACGCAACTATGGGGTCCCCAAGAGACAAAAACTTGAAAGTCAACTAGCGCAAAATTAAAAAGCCATAGAAAATTTGAAACAACTTGCGCAAGGCCACACACGATGTTTCCAACAGCCGTAAAGCGCAAAAAACCCTCACTCAGTTGAACAGAGATCTCGAGATTTTTTCTCTGTTTAATCCCCATTCCCCCCCTCCCCCCTAAAGGCCCATTCTCTGTGACCTCCCATCAGTTCCCAAGAACGCAAAATTTCCGAGACGATTCCACTCAGCAAAGCACATTTCACGGATAGTTTTCTCCTTAGTGCAACATCCTCCTGCCACTTCAAAGCACCACACGATAAAACGACCTAAAAAACGCAGGGCTTGTCTGCTACTGATGGAATGCACAATTTTTCAAACAAAAAAAAAATATCGAGCAAATAACAAATCAACGCGTACCTGTTTCATTGCCTTGGTCTGCGCAGCTGAACCGACACGCGAAACAGAAAGACCAACGTTGATAGCTGGTCGCACACCTTTATAGAACAGCTCAGTCTCTAAGAAGATTTGACCATCAGTAATGGAAATCACGTTTGTTGGAATGTACGCCGACACATCTCCTGCTTGAGTCTCGATCACGGGCAGTGCAGTGAGCGAGCCACCCCCATGCGAATCGTTCATCTAGAATTCGAATTCAACGGCTGAATTTCATCTAAAAAAAGCATCATGCTCATCAAACTACATTAAAAAGCCTTCAGATGCACTACGGGACAGCTAGCTAAACGGCCTATAAAAGCTCTTCTCGAGATCAACACCAAAATAAAAACAAACTTTAATCGTGCGTGTTCTTCATCAACAACAAAGTGACTTCTCTGAAATATCTCAAAACAGGGTAAATCAAAATGAAACTTACCATACAACACAACCAACAAAATACATCTCCTTGAAATCACATTTTAAAACAGACGCATATACACATACATACGGCATAAGTACCCACACCTTCAAATAAGCGTTTCTTATCATCATTTGTCGTGTTCCTATAGCAAGCTCTCAAACAGAAGCATTTCACAGACTTCAAATGACTCCAAAAAGGACTGATTTAAATGTTTGGATAGAAACACGTAAACACCCCTTTGAAGCTTGCCGGTGAAAGGAAGTCAGCAGAACCTAGTTGATTGTGACAATAAAACTGTCCTCCAATTTGGAAATTGCTGCTAAACCATAAAAAAATTTTATCCACTTTCATTTCTTACGAAAACTCTAGTGGTAGAATACCTCCGGGAAAATCCTACTCTACGTTAAGTGATGCTCATCTGCAGCATCATCGATGACGGATTTAGACCGCACGTTACTAAAAAAAGGGACACATCAACGTTTCCACAAAATATGCTCTCGGCTGCAATCCACCCACAGTTGCACTGGCCAACCTAATTCGAAACAAACCGAAATCACAATCACGCATACTTCTCACTTTTTGGAGAAGAGCATCTTGTGATTTGCAACCTGTACGCATGCATCACGGAATTCTCATTTGCCAAGTGAATTATCTTTCTCGTTCTAAAGCTGACGATCAATAACGAAATAAAAATTATGTCGGATATATAGGAAAAGCAACAGGCAGAGAAAAATCTGCTTGGGGGCACAGACGCATTTACAAAAAGCTTATACTGATGGAACTTCTTTCCCGTGATAACTTGTATGAACTACATTCATCAAATGTAACACCTATTATAATGACTTAGGCCGTGACAACCACCATTAGCGAAAATAGGAAGTAATATAAACGCCGGGGAAATCCAATTAACGTTGTCTTCAATTCTGGCGAACACGAGGTTTCAAGTAATATACAACTAACATTCCGCAACAAGCATCTAGCATTCCACTTCATACAGTTCGCAGTTTTCATAGTTGGTTCCTACGAATTCGTTGAACACTACCTATAGACCTATTCCCGCCCCTCAACACAGCTTAGTGAAGAGAGTCTGGAGAATTATTCGGCCTTCAACTCAGATCTGCAAGGTACCAAGTAGGAGAATTTGGTCACCTGAATACAGAGGTCAAACGAGCTACGAAGTTTCTCAACAAGAAAAAATCCGCAGTATTCAATGCAGACACAGTGGCACATAAGTGTGGTGCTTGAATCATTGAGAATGTAGTTTGATCATGTAGTGCTTGAATCATTGAGAATGTAGTTTGATCATGTAGTGCTTGAATCATTGAGAATTAGTTTGATGATTTCATACATTTCTAATCGGGTGACCGCACGAATAATTAAGACATTGATAGCGCGTATATAAGGAATTTCTTACGTGGTCATGGTGGCCCCTCGAGGATTGCGCGCAAATAGTGGTTATTTTTGGGGAAAATTTAGCTCAAGCAAAGGTAACAAGTAAGCAGTCTTATATGAAACCACAAGAAGAATTTTTCACCCAAATTCATAATGCCCGCAAGGGTTATTTCACCTATTCGTGAACAACGATACTTTTTTAAAGTAAAAGTGAATGGCATCTCTATCCTACCCATTCCAAACTATCTTCTCTTCTTATCTTGCAAATATACGCGTGCTATGTATTTGATAACATTTTTCGTATGTACACTTCATTAACAGTAAAACGCTACGAATAAACAACTTATTTCCTCGAAAGCCTGAATAATTCTTCTCCTTTCTCCCCTCTCACTCACCCATCGATCGAATCTTACTCACTTTTAACATGCCTCCTCTGTTCTTTGAGTGTAACAAGACTTATGGAGGATTCGCAACCACCTCGCATCGCAATTCAACCAGCTCCTGTGACTAAGAGTATAACTTTTCGGCTGTTTTAGATAGCCTAAATCATCACAAAACGGTTCAGCATTAATTGAGCAAGGTAGCCTCGTTTGATCGCCCAGAAACGACACTTCATAGCCTTACTATTTGATGAAGTTGCAATTTAGCCAGCTTCCAACTCCACTTCCAATGTTTGTGACCTAACGCTAGTTCTCTGGATATGACTCATGTCAGGTCACAGAGGGAAAAAGTTTTCTGCAACTCCAATCACCTAGGCAGTGCCACGCATAATTACTTCTGAAGGGAAATTACGACGATCTCAGATCATCCGATCCCCGTAAGTCGTATCTTTGCTCCCAATGAAAGGAATTTCATATCCCTCATATCATTTAAGACCTATGTTGCTTTTCTGCTCCGGAATGGCACATGGGCTCACATGAAATCCATCTAGACCTCAAGACCTTCCTTCACGATATCGAAAAACACTTGATTTATGGACCCTACCCTTTATTGGCCTCTTAGCTGACTGTTCACCATTGCAAATCAGGACTGTCACTGATCCTCGCATCATCCCTTCATCTTATAAAATAGCCTCACTATATGCCAGATTGTTGCGACTTGTAGTTGTTCCTTTTTTGACCTTTCAAAGTTTAAAGAATTCTTGTTAATTTCTTAACAACCTTCAGATAAAAAACTTGCCCCTCACTCCTTAATCAAGTGAATTCAAATGAACCTATACCACATAAACCCACTAGCAAAGTTCTGACCATGCTGTCTCAATAACGATTCTTTTGCATTCTGTTAACTCCATCCCTTCCCCTCAACCCATTAAAAAAGTCACACTTGAATACTACCTTCAGAGTAAATCCTCAACAACGAATGCACAAAGTCGGCATGCTAATACCACCCCTTATAAAGAAAGCTGTTCACACTCAGACATGTTTCGTTAAATAACCTGTAAGATGATGTATACTGTCGTGAAATCCACGATCAAACCGCCCAATGAATCAGGACTGAGGCGACGCCCTTCATTAATTGATTCTCCTCTCTTCCGTCATACAAATTTTTTTCATTTACTTTAATTGATTAGCAAACAACGAACAATAATATAGCATAGTTGCACTTCGGAGGGAACGGATAAAGCAGAAGGGAAGGAAAAAGCATCAAAGAATCTCGACAACATATCTCTGAACCACAGAGTAATCCAAATTAGGACCACGATTTCATAACTGCAGTTGCCTCAGTGTTCATAAATCAAAAGGAGTGGGATGACCTACACGGTCTAAGAAAAACGGTTGCTAATCCCATCTAGTATATCTTGAGTGACACATTATCCGATCCCTCTCACAGGTGCATCATCAATCGAAAATGAAAGAACAGACGTAATAAAATAGTACTTAAAGAAAAAAAAATCTGGACCGATCAACGAAAGGCGAAGAAAAATGCGACCTCATCAAAAATTGAGAACATGACCAAATGTGTGCAAGAGGAACACCGCACCAATATCATTCAGTGGGGAAGACCTCTTTGAGCAATAACGGCAATGCTCATTCTCCTTCCAGTGCATCTCTCAGCATACGTTTACCGTAATAAGAAAAAGATTTCGAAATCTGCATTGCCTAAAACATATGTTTTAGATTGCCGGTACCTTCGAGTACTGTCTTCCTTCCGTGCAAAAAAATTTTGTGCAGTTCCAAGCACAATGGAGGATGCAATATAGGAAACAAGTAAATAAGAAACGAAATGAAAACGAAACATAATGAAGCAAAAGGATAATAAACACACAGTAAAATAAAATCATTGGATAAATATAAGACCAGAAAAAAACGATCAAACTCTCAATGAAACGATGAAAAATGACAACAGAAGAAGGATAGGCGTCGATCTTCAGTAGCGAACTAATGTCCAGCACCGGTTGTACGAATGGTAGTAATACTGGACAACAGCTTCATTCAACGACAACCCCGACTAATAAACTGGCCACAGAATATGGTTTAAAAATATGATAGTCGAGGAACCAATTTTGAATTCGTGGGACATGGTGATTCCACACAACAGTAGCCATATCAAAAGATTACCGAAGATCACACGAATGCATCAAATAAAAACATCCATCAGAAGGTGTTTCGTCATCCGCAGCGAAGGAATGGGAGAGCCATCAAATGATCATTCAGCCAATAAGGGGCAAAAGTGGAACAGAAGCACAGTTCACATTGTCACAGAGAGTAATCAACACAGGCAAAGGGGCATGCTGTCAACAGCCACAATCAGAGGCCAATCAATGAATGCACGTCTCGTGGCACGCTTCACCATTAACTAGCCAAGCAGGCCTAAGAATACGATCATCATATTCGTGTACCTCCTGACAACAAGTCTACCTCCGCTAAGAAACAAAATAATTGCACCCATTCGGCCTTTTCATGGCCACTCAGGAGAATATTCAACAGGCAAAGACAGTTCTGAATTTTTAGCAAATAAGTTTCTTCTCCCTCATCTACCGTAAGACTGCCTCAAAGGACTATGCGGCCACATGCTCTTCTGCAACGGTCCATCATACCCGACTAACAGTGGATGCCTTTTCACAGAATATTCATTGGAAACCGGGGAGTAGAGAAAATACTTCGCGACCTCGCAACTCTACTGATCTTGTCAACGCAACCGGAGCGACTGTGGATGCGGGAATTTTCCAAAAGCCGCCTCATGAAATATTTCAACGTGAACTCGAACCCTCATCCGAGAGATTGGAAAGAGGATGAGCCATAATTCGGAACACTTGGTTTCAGTTACCCGCCGATCATCAAATGCAGCCTAGCGTAGTTCTTTGTAGTTTTTGAAATTTGATGGAAATATTCGAACATGCTGAGCGAGCATTCGCTGTCGTATTCGATGTTGATGTTCATGCTTTCAAAAACAGCCATGTTTGCTTCCATGGACACATGATCTTGAATCGATCTCAAAAAATTTCTAGCAAAACGAATTCAAGTGACAGCCTGCTGTAGTCCCCGTATTACAGTGTGAATTCAAGCCTCAAATTCAGTTGCACTTCCTTTAATAACAACAAAAGGCGCATCTGCCAGCAACCCTCTCAACTCCCCTCACATGTTATCGACAACTTCACTTCTTCTGCACGAAGAAATTCCAGTAGCCAACGAAATTGTAAAGATTTCTATGGAGAAGTAAGTGAGTGCATTTGCATCAGCAAAACACCTCATCAGTTAACCCTGCAATGTCCTACCTGATCAACTTTTATTCTTCTACTGATGATGATGTGCGAATCTATCGGTGCACATTTGGCACAATCGAATTGTTCATTTCAAATATGTGATTCTGTCGAACCGGAAGATGCGATGCATTCTTGTTTCAAGCTTCAATAACGAGAACGATCATTCAACTTCCCTCAGTGAAGAGTACCTTTATAATTTCACAATGGAGCGTGCAAGATTTTCCAATCAATTTCAACCTTTCCCATGTGAATGCATAAGTGTTAAAACTCAATAAACTATTCTCAGTTGATCGCTAAAAGACAGTTTTCTCGTCCCTACAGCCAAGTCAGTCTACAGACAAATCAGTTACCTTAGCGAAATGAAAAGAAAACCTGTGAAGAATAGGAAAAACTCAGGAAAATCGACTTGCATGAGATCCTCGCATTGATTCCTAATATCAGCTGACATACGCCTCAAACTTCTCATCAGTCACTTTAAGTTGCAGGAGTCGCTGACGTCTTGGTACCACTGAATTTATCCTCTGAATGAAACGATTAGAACGAAATCAAAACATGCAAGCAACGGGTGTCGGAGGTGAGAAAAAAAAACAAACGAGCGCATTCATAAATAAAACAAAAACAAACAACAAACAAATAGAAAAGAAGGCGAAGGGATGGGGGGGGGGGGGGGGGGAAGCTGAAATTGCATTATAACGACAATCTGGAAAGAAACTATTGCCTGAAACACAAACAAGCATCAAATTTTATCATCCTCTGTACAGAACGCAATAAAATGAAATTCATAACTTCCAACTTACCCCTCGTTCTGTCCTCGAAAATGATTCTTCATGAACGCTCGTCCTCATCACCTGGAAAAACAAAAATATTTTTTCCCAGCGCATTAAGGCTTAAAGCGTATAACTGGAACCAGTACAACGTTTGCGCATATAATTCGAAATTTAAGTTCGTGCATAACATCTCACATGGTATAGTTTGACAATAAAGATGGAAAAGAGCGCCAAATAAACAGAGAAATGAAAAGAAACACAAAAAAAAGGAATGCACACTTTTACAAGTTAAAACAGTTACAAGTGTCTACATACTACAAAAACAGCAAAGTACGCTAGACTCAAGGAGTTGCAAAAAATGCCCACTTTCCTATGTGCGATCAATCTGAAGTATAGTGCTATAAACGTGAAAGAGTAAGACGACACCTGTCAACTCCTGATACATAACAAAGGTTGATCGTCATCATCATGAATTCGACTTTATGGTATCAATCACGAATGGATCACAGCACATAAAAAGCAAGGCAGTAAAAAAATTGTCTAATAATGGTTAGATTTTGAAATAATCAGCGCTTCTTTAGTAAGAGACCCATCTTATAATAATTAAGAAATCAGAATCTGACCACAAATATACTTCTACTTGAACGAGTGCATCGATAAACAACAGAAAATGTGAAACGTGAAAAATCGACGCTAAATTGTTAAAAATTGCAACATGAATCGATGCAGAAAGACACCTCTGCTTTGCACACGCGAATCGACTTCAAAAATAAGGTGTCACTATAAAACAAAAAAACATATTACAATTGCGACCCTTTAAGCTGCATACACGACAAATTGACAGTCCGACTGCTGCTAAAAGTCTCCCCAACTTTACCTCCAAACTCCCACATCGCAACTAACATCACCTAATACGCGGCGTAATATTAATAATCTTAAACAATATTAGCTTATTTAGCAGAGTAGCTTATTAGCTCATTTAACAATATTAGCTTATTTAGCACATGCCTCAAAAAGAAAAAAGAATATCCATAACGACTCGGTCACTAAACGCAGCGATCGCTAATTTATCGATCTTTTCACCCTTACACAAAATTCACTCTATGCACGATCTGAAATGGACTTGATGCGACGTTGATCTACCGAGTTCGCGCAACTGCTAACGCAACGCGTGCTCTATAACAACTCGGTCACTGAACGCAATGATTGCTAATTTATCGATCGTTTCACCCTTATACAAGATGCTCTCTATGCACGACCTGAAATGGACTTGATGCGACGCTGATCTACCGAGTTCGCGCAACTGCTAACGCAACGCGTGCTCTATAACAACTCGGTCACTGAACGCAATGATTGCTAATTTATCGATCGTTTCACCCTTATACAAGATGCTCTCTATGCACGACCTGAAATGGACTTGATGCGACGCTGATCTACCGAGTTCGCGCAACTGCTAACGTAACGCGTGCTCTATAACAACTCGGTCACTGAACGCAATGATTGCTAATTTATCGATCGTTTCACCCTTATACAAGATGCTCTCTATGCACGACCTGAAATGGACTTGATGCGACGCTGATCTACCGAGTTCGCGCAACTGCTAACGTAACGCGTGCTCGTGTTGGATTCGCATTCTCTGTTAAACAAACGACGTGAAGTTATCGGAACTTCGACGACTTTTTTTTCGAAAATCGACTTTTTCCGTGGCGAGCATTTTGAAGATGCCTAGCGTATTCGATTTTCTCCCGGATGTGATCCTCACCATCATGGGGTTTTTAAGCCTCATAAGAACAGAGTGGCTCCGCGACTCATTCGCAGCCGCGGCCGCTCTGTTCGGCGTGGATGAAGAGCAGCTCTACCGCGAGGTGGAGCTGTTCATCCAGGAGCACTGGGAGGAAGACTTCGCCACGCTTGATGTCCACTCACGTGGACTGCAATATTTCGGTTCGTTTTCCTGAATTTATTTTCTCTGAAACTGATGAAGCGCCCAAGGAATTGTTAGACTGGAGTGAGGACGTATTGCATCATTTAAGGCCACTGTGTGTATTCTTCTAATGCAGATTTATTTTGTGATTGGTCGTGCGATAGCCTTTGAGTTCTTTGTAGGTCATGTTATCTGCTATAAAATAAGTACGAAATATTTTCCAACAAAATAAACGCAGTGGCATATTCTTCGACCTTTTTGCGCTGTAGGGTGAAAATTGAAGAATTCCTGTCACAAGGTGGAGACTTGTGAAGCTCGGCGTGTATGCGTTTGAGATATAAATAGAGTCGTTATTCGCATGGTGTGTTGAATGCTAATAATTTTCGGCGTCTTTTAGTAAAAAAGAACGTAGTATAAGGAGCGCAAATTCTCTTAGCTAAATTATTCAAATTTTTGAAGAGGTATCAAGATATGTACAAGTGCGTATATATATATATATATTCATTCAGTGTCTTTAATAGTCTATATATATATATATATATATATATATATATATATATATATATATATATATATATATATATATATGTATGTATATATATGTATATATATATATGTATATATATATATATATATATATATATATAGTATGTATATATATATACATATATAATGTATATATATATATATATATATATAATGTATGTATATATATATGTATATTTATGTAGAGAGAGAGAGGGAGGTGTAGAATGAAAAATGCGATGTGAAGCAAACAGAATTAAGAGAACAAGCAGTGGAAAGAAACATTTCGCAAATGCAAAGATAGAAGTAACAGACCGCTGCTAGATTATGAGATGTTGGCAGTGCAGGTGTAAGACATTGATTAGTTACCTGCGTGAATGAAAGATGATCAAGTTTCGGCCGTTATATGTTGACTTTTTAACTAGGTTGCGCGGGGACCATCGCCAGAACGGTACGCATAGGGGTGTTAGTAGGAGAGCCATACTTGCGCCTTATTAATGCCAAATTATCGCATCATCGCTGCTGCGGTACTTTTAGGTGGTATATCAGATTTGAAAGGAACTGTTATCAAAGTTTATCTGCCGACCTGCTTTGGGGTGTACCTTTACCTTGGTTGTGTTATAGCTGGCGAGGCAGCAGGGCGTCGTCCCAATGCGCTGTTGCTCGATGCCGCATGTCGGCTGAAAGGAGCTCAGCTCAGCGTCTGGGACATCGAGAACAGACGCTGCTTCCTCTATGGGCACCATGGGCCGATTTATACTGCCGCCGTTAGTAGGGGGCAGTACATCGCGCTAATTGGAACACCACTGCTACCGGTGAGTGTATCTTGATTTTATCGTCTTTTACCTCGGTCGCATGTTGCACAATGTAGATTCATGTTCTCGTGTCTGCAGCGGGAATTTTTCCCAAATCTGCAATAAACGAAAAAGCAGAGCGTGGATTTGGGTTGCAGAATTTCATGATTTCAGTGGTACAGAAGGGTCGCCCGTGTGGCAGAGCCCAGTACCAGCTACGAGGCCGAAGAAGAGCCCACATTACCGATGCAGTTCGGCCGAAATGAAGTGGTGCCAGAGGAGCTCTCTCGTCCAAGTGAGGCGGACATGCCCTCTGTGGAAAGGAGCGAGGACATGGAGGTTGAGCCAGAGTTAAGCAGCCCGGCGGAACATCGGCCAGAGAGCAACGCCGTGCCAGCGGATAGCAGCAGCCAAAGGGTGCAATGGCTGGAACAGCTCGCCGCCCGCTACCGTGAAATGCTGTAAGTGGCACTGTTTTCATAATTTAGACTACAGCAATGCGTCGAATCTCATTCATTTTCGCTCTCATATATCCTTGAGTAATTGAAGTTTAAAACCGCATTTAGCATCAGTGAGTCTATTTGGGTGTTGTCATTAAAATCAATGCCAGGTGTGCGGGTTGAGTTCCACCTTAATAATCAGTTATCAACAAATAGATGAGGAACGCGTGCAAAGTATTCGTTTTGTTGAAATTTAATAGGTGAAAATGAATGATCACCGGCATAAAGTGCATATAGGTTTTTTTTCCCTTGCTGTGCATGTCAATAATTCCTGTAATGGATGAGGGTTCAATATGAAAACTAGTTCATGAACTCTTATCACGTGATCCATTTAGCCATCGAATAGTTTTGCATCAATACTTCTCATTTTCCCCTGTTGAGAAGAAAAGACAGGATGGAAGACACACACAAGCAACTACGACACGATGTTTGCTTCGTTCATTTCTGCCAGTTAGGATTTAAAAGCGCGCATCCCATGGAGGTATTTGTGACCTAGAATGATGGCTGTAATCGTGCAACTGTATTTTCAAAGATTTACTGGAGTTCGATAATGATTGCAGCCGTCCAAGGACTGGGGTAAACTTGGTCGCCGAGCGTGTGCCTCGAAGACGAGCGGCAAGACAGCAGCCAGATTTTAGACCGGCTGACGTTTCGGCGCTACCGGCTCACATGGCTGCCGAACTGGTGGCGCCAACCACGCCACCGTACATTGTTGAGGATAATAAAATATGTAAGTGTTTCCATTTATCTTTTTCTGCTGTTTTTGCACTGCCTCTTTTTTTACACTCTCTGAGGATCCTTTGAACATACCTCGCTTTCTCGAACAAGAAGGAGTAGTTCAGCAATGATCACCATAGAAAACTGTCTGCTCATTGTAGGTGGCCGCATATCCGCAGGTATATCTTTCAGATTGCTGAATGGAGTCAGGAATTTTAAACACTGGTTTCGATTTTCGTATGCGTTACAAATCTAATGCTGCATTTTATGTGGAACGATCGAGAAAGGACTTGCAGATTATAAAATCTTTCTTGCTAGATAATAACTAGTTATGCATTCGTGATAGCAGCACCGTAGAGTGAAGACGGTTCACCTGAAAGATTTTGTGATGCCGTTAGAGCATGTTTTCCGAAGCGTGGTCGTAGATGCATAGGCAGTTTTGTTAGTTGCAAGAACAGGGCGTTAACGAACATCCAAGAACACGATTTTTTACTGCTTTTCCATAAATTACAAGGGTTACTTTTAGTATGCCGCTTGGCACACTGCGGCGTGCCGAACAAACAGTTCGAGACGGTAGCGGCTTGGAGGAAGCACGTCGCGTTGTCCAAATCTCATCTTGAAGACGGTAAGAGACTTGTTTTGCTATTTACCTTGCTGCATTGCATATTCGTTATCTTTTAATTCTCCAAACGAGCCCATTCGTGATTAGTGTTTTTCAAAGAGGTTCTGCTTTCGACGTGATCACCTAATCAGGAAGAGCTCACTTGTGAGTAGCAATTAGGCTGGCGGTAAATTTCTAATGTTTCATTGAGGATTTTGAGCTCTGTTCGCATATGGGATTTGAAGCTTCGGCATTTCGCCATGAAATATGGGTTCAATAGTCTGCTATATAACCTTCTTCATAGCCTGGGAGATTATGATAAAATAATTATGTAATTTCAGCCTTCTGTGGCACTTGCGGACATCATCTCATCGTGCCACCTGAAGTAGGACCGGCTGGCGTCAAGGTGGGTCGTGTCAATGAGGATTTCTTACCTACATATTTTTCGTTCTTCAATATCTCCATTCTTTGAAATGGTTGGATGAGAAAGATTTGAAAAAACGCTTCGGTTCATTTCCGTTTATTGATAAACTTATAATGAAGAGGTTCATATAAAGAATGCTCGACTACCTCCCATCTACGAAAGGGCTGTTGCATGCAGTTGAAATTAAACTTGCTGGATCTCTCACTTAGTGATTACTACAAAACCACGGCCGAGAACGTTTTCTTGAAGATATTGATCTTGACAAATTACGCAGCTTCTTTAGTGCCTTAGGTCCAAATTTCCAGCTCTTTGTAATCGACAAGGCTGGTTGTAGATGAGCTTTCAGTGATTTGATTTTAGGCATTCATCACAGCGCATAAAAAAGAGCGCTGTGCCGGGGCATCGAAAGCGACCATGAGGCAGAGGCAATCAGAAGTCGGTCGGCTCGACGGCTTGATGAGGAACACGAGCCACATCTTGGTGCCTGGTTAGTTGTTTCTTCACTATTATCATTCCATGCGATTTTTACGATTCTTACACGTGGCTAATTCATGTAGTAATAATTTTGTTGTATATGTATGAAGTGATTTTATTACCCATATATCTCATATACCCTCATACGAATGGGTCGATCGTGAAATGATACCCAGGTGAACCATGTGAATATGAACACATACGTATATGCGGGTTTATTCAGCTGATTGTGGTTTGTTTGGGCTCCTTCACAGACACACATATTCCTCCTCACATATACAGATTGGCGGTTGACTTTTTCCAGTTGAGTATAAATCTTCCACCCCGATGCAGTGAATAAAGAAAATATTGAGAAGACTTTTTTTGCATTCTACAAAAGCGACAGTGCTCGAGGGCTCATGAAAATCCTTTGTCTGATTTCCATCTATTTTTCGGGGAGCGGTCTGTGTCCGCGCTGAATGCTTAGCAGCATATGAGTGTTTTGTTTGCTCGCCTCATTCAGCATATTAGTGTTATTGCAACATACTCTCTGCCTTGCTAGCATAGGGAAATTTTTCTTGCCCTTGACATGTTTCGGAAATGCTGCAAATAACAGTTTGAATGTGAAACGCGTCTTCAGACGTCCAACAGGTGGAGGCACCAGCGGAAGTGGAAGTCGAGCCACCAGCCGTTCGAAGGAAGCGGCACTATGATACCGAGCAGGCGCGCAGAGCAGACATTTGCGCTGCTTATCTGAAGCGCTTCAGAACGAGCGAGCCACAGCTAATGGCGGAGATAGCGAGGGAACATGAGCTCCAGCTTCCTTGATCGACTGGTTAGCGAGTTCAGATTTATTGCTTTCGTAGTTGACTTTCGCTTTTCACCAGGAATTCTAAGACAGTGCTATGTATGACGCAGTTTTAAACTAAGGTTAGGGTTTGTAACTATCGTCCGTCTGTAATGGTAATGTTGTTGCAGACGTGGATCGCTACACATGTGGTTGCGATCGCAGCAGTCCGCTTCTCCGAGAGCATCATGTTAGTCTCGAGTTCCCTCTTGCTAGCTGGCAGTCGCCACGTTCGAGGCTGTGCTCGGTGGTCATGTCATCTGCACTTTGTCGCCGCTTTCGCATCATCGCGTTTGTTTAACGCCACGTTGTCTGGACGTCGTAAGATTTATGGTGTCCTATGTTGTCCATAGAAGGCCGCCGTCTTGTGCACGCATTGCCTACCTCACTTTCTCCGCAGTATTCACTTACCTATTCGCAAGGAACAGATTCTTTTGAAGTTTAGAAGAAACTTTTTATACACTATTTGCGTCGGGATCGTTGCTCTTGTTTTTCATGAAATTTGAAATAGCAGTTGTGGGTAGCTAAGCTCCTACATGACGTTACTCAGAAAGTTTGCTATACTGCTATAAATCAAGGGTCGAGCGGCCACATGTCACATTAAAGCTCCTGCGCTCCCTACTGTAGCTGCACATTCATATTATTGAAATACTTCGAATTAAAGTTACTTCATCGACCTCGCTACTTCCTGTTCGAAAAACGCGCAGCGAAGTACAAGTTCCAACAGTCGCCCTCGATTAGGTTTGTTTATACTACCCGGGAGAGATGTCTGCAGCTATTTGTTTGAACCAGCATAGAAATGAAAGAAATATAGAGGTACACAAGGACCCGAATTTATGTTGAAGCTAATCACTAAAAGCGATAAAAATTCAACGTTGAGGAGTAGTTCAGCCTGCTGCCGGTTAAAAATGCTTGTCTGGAATATTTAAAAGCTGTTGCCCTGTGGGGGAGGGGGTTCATCTGATAATAACGTCCTTACAAGTTTCTTCTTCATATGAAAGTTTCGTTACGTTTCTAAGGACGTCATATATAGAGGTTTCTGCTGCGTTTTGGGATGTTTGGGAAGTCGGATTTCACGTGCATACGGGCAGATAAAACAGAAATTTATACTTTTCAATGTTGTCAACATTACTTCACTCTTGTCCTTCTCTGCTTTACAGCATTCCATAGGATGCACGATGCAGGTTTTGCGTAGCTATGACCAGCCGTCGTCCGCGTGTTTGGAATCCATGACGATTTTTCCTTTGGAGGTTCAGGAGGCTGAGTCAAGACGACTAGAATGGAATCAACACCGAGCAGGTTTGTCGGAAGGTGAGAAATTTGCAAACGAGCGCATCTTTGTGTTTTTCTCTATTCTTTTGGTATCCAGTTACCATTAATGGTAGAGAGATAATGGCTTCTATTTGTTTATGAGCTCTTTCGTTCCCCCTTATTCCCCATCCAACTCTTCGATGGACGGGCTTTTCGTCGACGAGTGCGATGGAAACCACAATGCTTGGAGTCTCCCGGCCTGATCGAAAGACACCTCGAAATCCGAGAACTTCCTCTCAGCTATGAACGTCATTCCGAGCAGAAAGGTTAGTTGTTTCACTAGTTCGATATTGAGTTAGGGCATTAAACTGGAGGGCACAGTTAGGAACGATGATGATATCGTACGTCGAAGAGAGCTAATTGTTACGAGCTCTCCTCCGAATAGATTCTGCTTTCGATTGTTGAAGAACATAATGGAATGAAGCACGCTTAAATGGCTTCAAACAATCTTGACGCCAATGCATTTTCCGCTTATTGAGCATTTTTTTGTATATGTCGAATCGGCATTAAAGAACAGAAATGCTAGCGAAAACGTGAACGTGATGCTCTACTGCAATTACTTTTAATGCAGAATCACAATAGTCAACTAACACAATTTCCTATCAGCTGACAGAATGTGTATTATTCCAGATAGCATCTGACATAAATGTACATTCATTCTTCAGTTGCACTGATTGTGTCACTTGTTGATGATGTTTGCACTAGGTGATGTTTCAACACTTTTTCATGTGTTCAACGAGTTAAATAACGACTTGTGTTCTTTCTGATTGTTAAGTTGAATAACGCTGAGTGGTCCGTCAGTTGTAAGTTTTCTTTCTGCATCATCCTGTAAAAATTCCGTTCCTCAGCCATAGTTTGCTTGGTGGGAATTCTCTTTTAGAATCATCTTTCTCCACCTGCAAATTCCTTTTTGCCATGAGCCATAAACCGCCGCTGTAATGCATGAGCAGCCACAAACCACTATAGAGTCCAAGAACATTTGACAGTCGCAAAAAAATATTCCGCTGAATGAAGAGCACGGCTAATTCGGATTCGTGCTGGCGAAAATACATTAGAGACTGCAGGTTTTTCGAAACGGAATCTGAAATGCGCATTTTTTCCAGTTGAACGTGTGGACTTCGTTCAATATAGGAAGCATGGGTTTTCAATTCCGAATATATGAACGGGAGCACACGAACGGCGCTCACAGTGTTTACTCTGTCTAAAAAATTTGTTCTAGAAAGATTTACATTTTCAAATAGACGCCGTTTACTCATGTCCATCTAGCAAACTCCTGACCCATCGTTTTATTATTTTTTTCTGCCTGCATTCATCAGTTCGGGAGGCTTAGGATACTATTGTAGTTGCCGCCTAAGTTTCTTCCGTATGTTACAAACATTTTCAGTTTTCTCGCTCTTACGTTCCACAATTTCATGTTTGCACAGTCTCAAAACTTCATATAACATCAGTCGATTGAAATTTCTGTCCACGTAGATATGGGAGGATAAAGTGTGATATTCACCTCGCAGACTCGAATTTGTGGTATGGATGCATTACAGAGCAGTCTTTGATTTACGACAGGAAGGAAATTTGCAAGAAGGAAACTCTGATGCAAAAAAAGCAGTCTTCAACTGACTGATCATTCAAGGTTGCTTAGTGGATTTCTTCAATGGTCAACTGACCAATCAGAAAGAACACAAGTCGTTGTTCAACGCGTTGAACGCACGAACAAGTGTTGAAATACAACCTAATACAAACATCATCAGCAGGTGCCTGAATCAGTGCAACTGAATAATGAATATACATTCATATCAAATGTTATCTGTAATAACAATCATTCTGTTAGTCGATAGAAAATTGTGTTAATTGGCTATTGTGATTCTTCATTAAAAATAACTGCAATAGAGAAAGTAGTTACGTTCATATTTTCCCTCGCATTTCTAATTACCAAAAATCACTTTTTTCTATTTCAAAGTTAAAGGAGTTTTTTTTTCACTCAGTAATATCTATTTTGTTCTGTTTTCACCATGTATTTCCTTCGTTTCATTTTCTTCCGGATATTGTTTTCTGCTTTTTTGATTTCAAATATGCAGTAATTGAGTGCGAGGTTCTTCTTAGTGATGATCTCCCCGAACAATAATACCTCCCTATACTGTATAATTGGTGATGTTTAGTACAGCGATTTATTGCATATGATGCGATGCTGTATACTGTAATGATATATTGCAATGTGCGAATGATGTATTGCAGCGTTGCAATGGTGTGTCACTCACAATGTCGACGTTTAACTTGCAGTGTATGAGTTTTGGATTTGCTTCTTGCGGCTATCGCTGTTACATCGGCTTTTCCATCACTCAAACTACAACCTAGCAATTGTGATCATCCTCTAGTCCTTTCATTGCTGGTTGCTAAGGGATTCGTCGCCTATTCCTTGTGCTCACATATCTTCATTTATTTCCCCATCTGCGAATGTATATAATGATGTCTTACCGAGATTCGTATGTTGATATCATATTTCTCTACTAAAACCCAACAAGAAAACTAAAATATCGTGTAACCGAAAAAAATTGCCGCTTAGCGCAGTTACTTTTTTCTTCAATTTTGCTGTGACGGGCATCTTTTGTTTTCCAAAATGCATTCATGACGCATTGCATATATGAAACACAAGTGAAATATGCTGCAATATCATAAATGAAACATGTTATTGACCATAAACGAAACATGTTACAGTACCGTGAAGTGATAGGTCTGGTTCATTTAGCAATACCATTACCTCATCCGATCGACTTACTCGTTGATACATCTGAATTTCAACGATTGCGTCATATTAAACAACTTGATACGGCTTCCTGTAGCATAACGACAACTTCAGGCGCGGCAAGAGTGCAGTACTCGTTTCATCGCTAATTTTCGCTGAGGTAAGTTATTGACTGATACTTATATGGATATATGTTTCAACCGTTTGAGCATCGATATGTTTGTGCTGCTTGTACGTTGACGATTTCGTACTGTTTAAAGTAATGAGAGATGTAGGCAAGGATATATGTACTCGAGTCTTTGAATCTGATCGGCCTGTTCAGTCAGCATTATCATAAAAAGCGCAGACTATGCAGCTTTTAGCTCATCTTATGAAGAAGTCACCATTTAGATGACGTGTTGCAATACTATGATAACAGAAAATCCATTGAAATAAAGAAACTGCTCAAGTCTGCTTATTACTTCGGCTTCTTTCCCACTAGGTAGCCTACTTTTCAACTCATTAGGTAGCTGTTATTTAAGGAATTCACAGGTTGATTTTTCAGTGGCTGCGACCTTAGCGAATTATGTAATATTGATCACTTCTTATGTGTCGATGAAAACAGGTCGGGGGTTTTGCGTGGCCATAACCCGCAAAGTATCACTTAGGATAGTGTGTTTATAAATTTCCGTATATTTCGACGCCACCAAGTTGTACGCCTCCATATTCTTTTGCTTTTTTTTTTCTTCATTTGACATTCTATCAAGTTTCATTCACCATTTTCCACGTCATCGGAGACTGGGGCAAGAAAATATGGACGAGAAAACTTTTCATTTCGTCATTTTCTTGTGCTTTTCGTTTCAGCATGGTCAGAGAAGCTCTCCATCCTTATTGAAAGAGTAGTTTTTATGACTGACGAGTTCTGGTTACAGCATGAAAAGGCTCACTCCTCATGTTTGATCGTATTTGCAAGAATGATTTTGCACAGGAAGCGCTTCTCGAATATCTCAACGATGATAATTTTATTCTTATCAGAGAGCTCATCGACTCACCTATTAAACGTTTGGTAAGCTTTTTTGTTCCTTTCATGTTTGTTAACCGTTTTTGAATAATAATGCACTCCACCATACATCTTCTTATATATTAAAATCTAAGTGAAAAAATTGGCTTGAATAGTCTTGCTTTTCAGCGGTTATATATTGGCTGATTTAACTTCATACAAATCTGCCAAAATGCATATAAGTCGGCGCGACATGTTATAGGTTTTCATGAGTTTTGATGGACGTGACATGTAAGCATTTTTCCCAAATTTTCTCATCCTTACAATTCTCCTTCTCAGAAAGATTATTTCTACTGTCGTCAAATTATGAAACGAAATGTTTTATTTGTGGGACTTGATGCATTTCGTTAATTTTATGAATAAAGTTGGAACTGCAGAATTTTCGTCATACATTTCTGTAGGAATGAGCTCCGGAATTTTATACTTTTGTTGAAATGAGCATATAAGAACGCATGATATTACGTGTTCCTTGTGCAGTTTTGCAATGCAGGCAAAAGTCATTATAGAAAACCACTTCTGCTGACTGAAAACTGGAAGCATTTGAATGTTCGCGGAGAACCAAAAGCTATTTCTTGTGGTATCGGAGCTGCCTTCTTTACGACGTCTGTCGGGAACCATAGAGGAATTACTGAAAAGGAAAACCTCCATATTCGGCTTAATCGTAGGAGTTCTGTTGCTATCTTGTCGAAATTCTGGAAGAGGGATACTTGCTAAGACCATGTGTCTGTTCGCCGTTTAAATGATGCTGCACCATCGCTCACCTGTTGTGCAGTATCACCGCACAGAAATATTGATCTGTTTTTCCGTTTAGGGTGTCATGGATACTATGAGATCGTTTCATGTAGTATTTCGGCGATGTGTAGTTGGAAGGACGTGGATGTTGCCTCACGTTTACAATTTTATTAAGATCTGTCCTGTTGAGAAAACTGATAGTGAAAAAAATGACATATGTAGTGATTTGAAGACAGAAGAAGAGAAATGGAACTAACGTGGACGTCCGCTAGGGGTGTCGTTCCTCTATGACATTGTGTCGAATTCGATAAGCTCGGTGGATGTGAACAAGTTTGACTATTTGCTTCGAGGTTCGCATCATGCTGTTATCGTCATTTCTTTCAACCAGGTCGCTAATAGTATAGCACGACTTTTATTGGAACTCTGCCGGAGCTTTTCTTCAGGCAGTCGATTTTCTTGACTTCAAGCTTCTAATCTGATGTGTTCTAATCTGAGTGCAGCCAACGCCAGCCATTTTTTGGGTGGGGGATTATGGGACGAAGGGAGGGGTGTAGTTATTGAGAGTAATTGTGCCCCAAGAGGTAGCTGTCGATGGGCTGATTATGAAGAATAATGCTGCATTTCGAATTAAACCTGGGGAGAAATTTGAATGAACAGAGGTGTTAGCTGTTGCTGTTCAGGCTCGGTTACCTCAATGCCCTTCAATTGTGCTTTCGTGCCTGTGGTGTTTCGTTGTGCCAAATTTCTTGCCATCTCCACTTCCGGCGCTTTTTTTTCAATCGCAGCTCATGTTTTTCATATCACTTACGAGCGTTTTCAATCAAATTGTTCGATAAGCTGTTCGATTAACAACCTGGTGATATGGTGGTTTATTCGCGGGAGAATTATAGGACTTGCTGACGGTTCTTGTAAAGCATTTAAACGACCCCTAAAACGCCATAGGCCGAATTCATCCCTTTCTGAGCGCCATTTATCAATTTCATCATTTAGGCCCAACTGAGTTTGCTTCAGCAGAAACTGCTCAGCACTTTTCCCCAACAGCGATAGCGGCGTCGTGCTTTTACGATTAGTTGGACGCACGCGGTAAATAAACTCGAGCACTCTTCACATACAGTTTTTTAGTCTCTGGAAATTGCTAAATCTTTCTGAGCTAATTATTGGCTTCGGAATTGCTGTAGTGGTCGCTTTGAAATCTAATGCGTTTGCCATAATGGTCACGAGAGGCTCACTTTCCCGTTCGGGGCAGGACATCTCCTTCCATCTTGGCCACTTTGAGGACTCCTTGCCGAGCCATGAGTGTCCTGTCCACCATAGGGGGTGATAGATCAGATCATTGGGCGAACATCCTCTTGAGGCTACGTCCGCTGGATTGTCACTAGTGGGAACATATCGACAAGCTATCTTGCTACGTCTGATTTCATTAACCGCCCGTGGTTGTTGGGGCCAGCAATCCATTGGAGTACAGTCTGAGAGTCGCTCCATGGTGTTCGTGAACACTCTCCGGATTGTTGAGTAAGCAGGGGGTGCTTATGAACATACGCGATTGCTCAGGAAACAATGAGGGCTGTCATTATTTCTAATCGAGGAATCGTCACTCCCTTGATAGGAGCTAGCCTCGACTTCGCGAAGACCAAACAGACTTGGCCGTTCTGACGATGTACCAAATAAACTACTGCAGCATAGGCTAGAGCGCTTTCACCAACAAAGACATGGAGCTCGCATTGCTCTATGTCCAAAGTTGCTCGTCGGGGTATTACGAATTCCACTGTGTCCCATTTGTCTGTTATAGAATCCCAATAGTTCCCTTCTTCCCTCCTCAATGCCTCGTCCCAGCCATACTGGTTTTTCCAGAGTTTTTGAAGGAAGGCTTTTATATTAACGAGAGCAGGAGTCATTATTCTTAACGGGTCGAATATGGCCTGAACTGCAAAGAGGATATTCCTTTCATTAGGTTGCTGCTTGGATAGAGATCCTAGATTAATGTGGATATTATCCAACATTAAATCCCACAATACTCCTAGTATTTTCGTTGTCCCTAGCTTGTGCTTGTCCTCAGTTGGGATTAATGCATTCACTTCGTCGCGATTTGTTAGGACCCCTCTCAGGTTCGTTTGAGCGGAAGCAAAATATTTTTTCGACTTGCGATATTTTTGGAGCGCTTTTTGTCTGCAGGAAAACGTTATCAACATTAGTGTTGCTTACGATTTCTTCGGCTAGTGGAGACCCGATGTCCCTCATCAGATGTCTAATTGAGGCTGCGAGCAAATATGGTGAAGACACTATTCCAAAGGGTACTCTCGTATACCGGTATACTACGAAACTGGCACCTTCCGGAGGTTTCCCGATGTTCTGTAGCCACAGGAACTTCGTCACTTCTCGGTCTGGAGGCGCAGACTTGATTGTAAAAATGCTTTTTCTAAATCTGCTGTTAGTGATACTAAATGAGTGCGCCACCGTAGCAGAAGCCCAACATGATCTAGCAAAATAATTGGCCCCCCAAAAAGGTGTTCATTGAGGCTTGCGGTCCCTCGTAACTTTGCACTAGCATCGAAAACGATGCGGAATTTCGTTTTATCCTTATCGGGGTTGAATACCAGCTGATGAGGGATAAAGTATTCCAGATGTTCTGGATCTCATTTTGCCTTTTCGATAATCCCTATTTTTTCTTGCTCTTGAAAGATCGCATGATACTTCTGTAGGAGGTCTAGATTCTTTTGCAATCGAGTCCAAATTGACCTCAACCTACCGTGACAAAATCCATAATTGCTGGATAAATGCTTATGTACGTCGGGCTTCCATGACCATCCAACGCATATTCCACCATCGGATTGGCGACTAACCATTTTTTGAAAGGCCATTTGGGTTACTTCGTTATCCTCCGCCTCACCGTCCTATAGCTTCCAACTCCCAGAATAGTGATACTGGCTCTGTCTCTTGAGTCGATAACACGGTAACAATGTTATCGACCGATGAATTATTTCGGTTAAAGGAATAACTTACTCATCCGCGGTTGGCAATGATTGGCCCAAGTTTGGTACCGTAAATCGAGAATCCACTTTCCATGGGTTTCGGCTTAAAAGTTTACATTATTTTCGATAGTTGATCCATGCCGATGAGAATCTCTGGATCACCACAAGCGGCCGTCGGGAGCGAAGCCCGCTTTTCAATGAAATGATGTTTGAGCAGCTGAGTAGGAGCGAGCTGAACATTGTGTGTTATTTGTTTTACAGTGGAAAACTGGAAAGATTGCCAGTTCCCTACTACAGTTTTCAAACTTATTTCCGTTCTTATCGACCGATACGGCTTAATTGTTGGAGTAGCGAACGCCATTAGATTCAAATTTTCTACCTGTGAAGACGGTAGATTCAACTTCCTTGCTAATCCTTTCATAAACGAGCGCTGGCTTCCTGTATCAATAAATGCTAATACCTTTTCACATTTTTAGCGGAGCTGATCCGCCGCTGTTGCCAGCGCGCACATGAGTAACGTGGCTTCCCCTTTATTTGTGGTCCCCACTGGATTGCTTACCGATGCCACTACAGCAGTAGGGAATTTAGGGGTTAATGAAGTCTCACTGATGATAGTTTCCCCATCTGCTATACCCATCTGGGTAACCTGGCCACTTGAATGTTGACCAGACCTTTGCTGATTCCTTCCTGATTAACAAAAGGCCCCACTGTGGGAGCCTTTACAGTAAAAACACATTTTCTTACTCCGACACTCTTTGGTGCGGTGCGACGGTTTTAGGCATCTAAAACACAGCGACAGTCGTCGGCAGCGTTAGACTCTTTGGTTCCCTGCGGCATATTTCCGATACTGATTAGCGAAATGGGGCATTTTGCAAAATGCGCATGATACCGCTTTCATCTTCCGTTCAGGAACTACACTAAGGGCCGACGTATTCTTACCGTATACGAACGGTTTCGATCCTTTGAAAGGTAGTCTTTCCGAAATCTTTATCCCACCTGCTTCGGACGTCATTCTGTGTACAGCCTCTTGAGTGAGTGCTACATTGGAAAAGAATTTTCGGAGTTTTGTTACGTCTCAAGAATCATCTTTCAACTTCTTTCGTTCGAGATCCTGTAGGATCCATCTGGGCAATTTCTTCTCAATTTGTCTTTGGATCATACGATTATTTATCGTTTCTTCCGGATGTGAAAGAAGTTCCAAAATTCTTTCAATGTTTTCAACTAGCCGACGAACTTGTCGTCCGCCTTATATTCTGGGCATTTTACAGTGTCACTGTTTGAAGGGTTCTGCAGCTGATATGCATCAATCGGTTCCTTTGCTGGCCCGATCACACAGCTAGCAAAGTAAGCAATTTTCTGTTGATCTGAGATTGGTTGATTATCAACAGTGCTGAGGTACCAGTCCTAGAAAACAGACCAGCTGGTACTATTCCCATTAAATGTCCTAAGCTCTATCTTAGCTAGTCTCAAAGGAGAAGAACTTACTGCGGAAATAGCAGGAGTTCTTGCATCCGATTTGATTTGATTTGCTGTCGCTTCACGCAAGTGTAACATGATATCGCAATACCATAAGTTGTTCTCTGCCCCGTTCCAGACAATACAGAAACCTAGCCATTTCTTGTGCTTTCGCCATCAGGTTTCGCTCCTTTCTCACTTTTTCTGGCGTAAAGCTGGAGAATAGCTGCACCTACTGTCTTTCATAATCCGATAACAAATTTACTGCTTCCTCTATCTGAGACACTTGGTGCTCATAAGCCTGCAGTTGCTCTGATAAATCTTAACTTAAATCTGGGTCTTTCACTTGTACAAGGTACTTTTCTAGTCTGGCTTTTGCCAGTCCGGCAGTTTGTCCTATTCCTCCACTCATCGCCCTCTTTCTTTAAAATTTCTTAAGAGGCAAACCTTTTGTAGTCGATCCAATATCTCCAGATCACCGGCTCAGCCCCACTTGTCGGATTTGAAAGAGCGAATTGTCACACGGGACGACAGGATCAACACCTTTTATTTCGTTACACAAATATACTCTCACAGCACAAGCGATGACATTCTCATGTTCGATGATCATATTTCTTTCATACGTTTTCGGTGTTTGTCAGTTTTATTGCCATTAGGCATCTCAATTCTAGCGACTTGTTGGACCGATCGACCCACTTCGCTCTTTCGTGAGCTGCATTTCTCGAGTAATCACGACTGCAATTTACATCGAAGAGGGGGGATTTAATTGGTGGCAGAGGTGGCTCCGCAATGAGTTTGGAAATTTTTGGTAACGATGGGTTTGCGGTTACCGTTCGACGGCGTGTGTATTGTTCCCATTTTTCTGCCATCGGTTGTATTGTTTATGTTTTGTCGTTGCATTGTTTGGCACCATTGTGGGACTTTATGTTCGATTTCACTTGAGGCAGTTTCAGCTCCAGGAAGGTGCTCTTCGCTCATCTTCATCTGCTTTAAATCTCGTCAACGCAGCGGTTCGAGGCTGTTAAGTGAAGATGGACAGCCTTTTTTCTACGGATGCACTCATCCTTTTGACCGGCCAAAATACGGCCTCATCTATTTCACTGTTCGCTGCTTACTAATTTCTATTCCCAGTTAGATGTTTTTCTCATGGTGAAGCAGCTGCCGTTTTTGTAAATGTCTGTAAGTTGATAGTGTTTCGTCGGCATTGTTTTCAACTGTTCTTACTCGTCATTTCGGATTAAACCATTGGCACTGTCACGCTTCGATTTTGTCCTGTGTTGTTACGTTTACTATTTTGCAAAAGAATCCCATCCCCTATTTTCTTTCTCCTGTTCACTTCTCGTGGACCGGGCTCAAACTGGTTCCTTTTCCAGTCGAGTTCCAAATCCTTACCTTGTGACCTAGGACAATCATTTGAATGTCACACCCATCTCCTCCCATAAATGAGACGAGCTATTTTTTTTTTGGCTTTTCCGGTAGAATATCTTTTGAAAAACGTTTATACTTGTAACAGTGTGTTGCTGACCTCGCATAACTGGATATATCCACGCCATAATTCCTGGAAGACGTCATGTGCATTTTCCGCCCTCACCACTATAATTCGCATCCATATCCTTAAGAGAGAGCCTATCGGGATCGCGCAGTGGGATGTAATATGCCGTATTTGACTACGTTACGGAATGCACATTTTGTTTGGGAAATCTCAGTAATGCCAGCGAGCGAAAATCCACGAAAAAGAGCTGAAGGAAGGTTGTTAGTATTTCACTGCCGTGGTCGTCACAAACAGGCGGATGTTGACACGGACATCCGACAAGGCTGTGCAATCACTTACTATCTCAGCCATTCTAGCAGCCTGCTCTACCTTTACCATTGCTGTCTTCCTTATCGTTTCCGCTTTTTTTCACCACCCATCACGTGGGGTTTCTAGCGTGCGCCTGCTGCACCATGGGAGAATTTGATTCCGTTTAGCATCACCAACGATATAAGTGGATATGCTACCGCCTGAGGAATCCAACAGGTGCGCGCTTCTACTGGTACTCGAATATTACTTGGGTAAGTGACGCCAGTCGAAATGCTGATTCGTAGCGCAGCAAAATTTAGCTCCACTTCGATGGAATTTCCGACCGTCCACACAGTAGAGTGTTACGTGATTCCTCGCAGGTTTCAAATAGTCCAAGAACGATAGCTGATTTATACGTTTGTTTCTGGAGTACTAACTGCTAAGCCCCATATAATCTCGGGCTTGGTTGAATGCGATTTTCCTGCTGGACTCCATCAGATGAATGACATTTCTTTGTTAGCCCCCATTTATTCAGAGGTGCACCTTGACGAAACTAAAATCTTCCCAGACCCTTTCTCAATTACACCCCTCTCCCTCTTATTATAATTAGGAATGTGTCCCTGAAAACACAAAAGTGGTCCGCTCTGCATTTCCATCAATATTATAAAACCCCTTCTGCTAATCCTTTGTGGAATATGATGTCCCTCGTCTTAACCCTTGGTCATAGCTTCTTTGCAACTCCCACGTCTTCCCGCTCCAAAAAAAGTGTAGCTTGTGCTCGCGCTCCACCTAGTAATTCCATTATCAATCAAAGAATTGGAATATTGTCTTCATTACGACAGTCAGGCTTTTACGTTTAGATCGAGGGTTCGGACGGAAAATCCCCTTGGCTACCTGACAGCAGTTTGCAGTGTTGACACAAAGGTACGTCTTACCCAGCATAAATCGTTAGATCCGCTGACGCAGATAATGCAATCGTTTTGATATACAGAGGCGAAAATTCCTGTCAAAGATGCTACGCTTAATTAGCATATCTGAATCCTTAACGGGTCAGAAGAATCCCCTTTTGGGTTACCACATTCGATGAAAGTCAACTTCAACAACAACAAATTTTCACTAAGAAACAATGGAGCCAATAAGGAGGCAAGCACAACTCTCTTCTAAATAGAAAGCATGAAGGAGAATGAAGACCACTCGTAACACCTTGGCCATCAAAGAGAGGCACAGTAGCCATCAACGGTACATCAATCACCACGCGACTCAAAAGAGAAACTACGTTCATAATGAAAAAATCCGCTGTATCACTAAAACAAGCAGCAGCCTGTTCAGTACTTGGTCATATAAAAAAACGTTACATTTAAAAACGTGCTCGTAGTTCAGCTTGGTTTTTCCCCTCGGAATCAGCTACAAGGTTTGAAATGAACTTTCTTCAATATAGACAGATTAATTAAAAACATAAAGAATTTTCCCTCAGTCAAAGTGAAATCAGGATTTGTCTAGACCTCTCCCCCTTATTCCTTCCGTGTATCAATGCCTCAAGAAAGAAAACCTGGCATGACAAAATTCTTTGCAACAGACAACATCAATCTACGTGGCACAATCAATGACACCAATTCACACGATGCGATTTAACGAAGTAAAACGACTACGAAAAGAAAGATATCTCAGCAAAAAGGCACCACAAAATTTAGTATCACAACGGACCTCCCTCGCAGATGAGTGTTGACAAGGAAAGAAAAACGGGAAAAAGATAAGCGATGGATTCACATCTTCCATTTCTACGACAGCTTCCCTGAAATGGTGTCGCCAACGTAAATACGAAGCGTAAACTTCATGTTATATCTGAGTCGACCAGAACCCATAAAAAAAAACTTGAACAAATGACCTGCGACGAATGTTCGATGCAGTTCAACAATCGACTAAATGCTGACTGAATGGGACAAAGTTTGTTCAGAAACATAATTGGTTTGCTCGGTAACGGCGATAAGAAAGTGGATGAAGTGCAAATTTATTCAAAAAAAAACGTAGATTAGCAAGCCAAACATGAAGATGGAAAGTGTGAAGGGTGACTAAGTCAATCATAGGATATGTATGGCCATAAATACCGCGGCATATAAAAAGGACTTCCTATGTAGGAATTCGTATATTTCATGCAGGCAAATACTAGCAGCTACATATAATTTTACAGGCCAATATGGATCACTTCATCGTTGGCAAGTCTACCTACATCAAAATACTGAACTGGTGAATTCACGCATACCGTTGTTATGCCATATTTTAATGGCGTTTTTGAAGAAAAGATAAAAACGAGCACCTACATTTTTGCAGAACGAGTAATCCTAAAAAGCGGATGCATGGAACAATGAAATATTTCAAAACATCCTACAGTGCTAAGAAACGGCCTACATACTTCGTAAATGGAAGGGTGGAAATAACCAGGTTAGTTCGCTCACCACATTTCCCGTTGTTTTCCTATAGATACCTTTTATTGTGCCACATGGAACGCTAACTGAACAAGAAAATCAAGGACAGAGGAGCTAAGTTCAAAGAAAAGGCAAAGCACTTAACGGCAACCCATTTTAAACAAAGAACCAATAAGCACGTAAAACCACTTACGCCAACAGGCCACAAAGTGACTGTACTCCTTTGTCATCCAAGCGGTTGACCTATTGGGCTGTCGGCTGCCCAAACTGCATAACCTTCACGAACGAGGCTAATATCAAGCGATTCCGAATAACCATCCAACACCTGAACTCAATATGTTGAATGAGTACAGAAGAACATATGTTCAACTCGAGCAAATCATAGTTTAAAATGAACCACAGTGTATTGATTTACCAAACAAAACAAAAATATTCGACTGAGATGAACCACGATACGGCTGAAACAAATACATGGTCATAATCGATCACACTAAAGTTACGCTGAATGATTTGAACAATCAAATAGCAAAATATTTTAAAAAAGCCATGTTCTCCTCATTACATCACAAAATATGGAAACATTGAAGTGTAGATGTGGACAGATTTATCGATAGTGAAATATCGACTTTAACGTAATCTTAAATGTCACTAAACAATTTTGTATGAGAAACATTTTAAACGAGACGCGTCGTTTTAATTCGGTATCATCTGCTCATCACTCAGATTTCACTCACTAATGTAACTTCACAGTCAAAAGGTTATAATCTCGACTCCTCGCCCATTCTTTCATTTTTTTATCCTCCGAATCCCTCTGCTTTACCAACAATTAATTGGGCAGTTACGCAAAATAAAAAACTGCACTGATGGCACACCTTTATGTCACTGACAAATATAACATTGGCACGTCGATATGCAGCCGAGTCATAGGAAAGTTCTGACTTCTTTTTCCTGCAAAGTCATTTCCACTTTCCAGCATTCTTCGTGTAAAGCTGGATACCTAACGAAACTCAGGAAACTCCAGTAGAATTTCGGACGAAGCACTCCCTTATATTTTTCGCATTATAACGTTAAGCATGCGCTCCTCACAATTCCAGAGAGGCGATAGTACTTTTATAATGCACAACTTCAACCGTGACCCACTACGCCACAGCCTCTTTCATATCACAAACCGCGTGGATGAGCGAGTAGTGATGGAAACTGTTAATTTAAAGAAGACAGAGGCACTGATCAATAAAACGTTGTGCGCATACTTTTTCAGTGCACTAATTGTACTCATTCAATGCGATCCCCCTCCTTGTACAATCCCATCTTAATCTTAGGCTATCAAATCCCGTCTCTCCTTCAACGATAGGGATTTATGTTGTAACATTTGAAATGTATTCATTACACAAACCTAAGGGTTTTTTCACTCCATCGATAGCATATGATAAACATTACCAGACAATCAATTCAGCAGTGGAAATTCGACCACGATTTGTCCATTAAAACATGAGAAACATTAAACCTGTTGGGCATGCCAATAATTTTCAGCGATACGGGTGAATCTTCCCGCAATTCATGAAAGAAATAGTTCAGTGCCTCAAAGCTCCATTCGTGACCTTGTGTCGGTTTTACACCATGAAGACACATTTGAAGGCAAAACGGGGGCCTTCTGCAATGTCTGAAACTTGAATGCTATGACGTCATAGCAGTGGTGAAACGCATGTGACATGCTTCATCAGACGACAAGGATATCACGGTGCAATTAAGCAGCGCGTACAGTACGACAGGCGAGGGCATATTTCATCACCGATGTCATACGTCGTCTAGGCACGGCTTCACGTTTCATCGCAAAGATCGTCAAGCTCTTTTCATGACAACATAATACGCGGCTGATTTCGAAATACCTATGAATGTCAAACATTGTTGTGCTATTTAACGCTTCGAATCTAAACTGGGTACAGTCGGTACAACTAGATAGATGAGGATGAATGGCTGAAGGAACAAAGGCGGGTGAGTGGTGAGGGAATGAGGGGTAGAAAAAGGGAAGCAGAGAAGAGCAAAGGAGCTGAGAAGAGAATAAAAGAAACGTCGTAGGATAGCCGGTTGTTTTTCCGATTGTTTCTAAAATGTGTAAGGTACCATCGAACAAAAAGTAGCACGTTCGGCATGAGAACGAACATCTCTCAGAGGAGCAAAATATACCACAAAAACGACGATGGCATATAAGCGCCATGTAAAAACCCACTCCCATCTCCTTGTCTATCCTTGACAAACATATAGCTCCAATATAACCATTAGTAAATGGATGCATAACCCACCTTGCACATATTTCGATAATTCCAGACAGCGGCCGCTCATCCGTACCGCCAGAATCAAGGAAGCGCACAAGGCAATTATATTCTTCCATTTCATCGATAGCCTGTAATTGATATTAGTGCTCAGCGACCTCCAGGATAACGATCCCTACAATTAATAATTTCTAAATCCTCAATTAAGCACTTCATTGGCCAACAGAAAACAAGAAATTAGATGATTAAAGCCTCCGACTTTATCAACACTTGATGACAAAAGTAATGCAACCACAAAATTACCTTCAGTGCAATGATTTCCACGCGTTGCCAACGACCCACATAATGAGCTATTTCACCACATATCTCTACCATGCCGTAGGCGTTTACGCCTCCAGCGAGAGCATTCTTACTGCAAAAAACGAAAGATGTAATATCAACCTCTTAAGCACATGCACAACACCACCACCTTCCTCCTAACACTTTCCCAGTGCTCACCTACCTCTACCAATGCCACCTAATTATCTTAGCAGATATTCCGCATGTAAGTGGTCCTCAGGCGCAGATAGTCGACACGTTAGCTAAACTTGCATATTTTGAACAACTTTACACCGTTGTCGGTTCTATTCAGAGATGCATAATTAGGCAAATATAATAACTAATTTGTGTTCACACCTGGCAGCATATATGACCTTGCGGGAAGCCTCTTTGTAAATGCACCTGTCGAACACTAAATAATTTGGAAAATGCATCAAACGATTTGACAATTTCTGCTTTCGCACTCGGCTCATCTCAGCATTGCTAACTGCGAATAATAAAATGCAAAACAGTGCCGATAAATTTCGGCTGACGTGGGTATTTAAACTATTTCACAAAAACTCAGTCTCCTATACGTGGTCATTATATGGACTATGCAATTTTCCTACCACCTTTAAACAACTATAACTTCAGTAAATGAAGGATAAGCGTGAAGGAAGGTATAGGATGCCGATTTTTGGTTAATGCTGTATCCAGTGAACTTCGTAATCTTTGCTCCAGTAACTTTTTAAATTCAAAATGTAAAACAAACAGACAGATATAAACAAATGCACAGCAACAGATGTTGCCGTAATGCGTTTTGCGAACGCAACCTTTCAAGAAGATATAAAAACGTTCTAAACAATTACCTTAAACCTTTTTGATTTCATTTCTCGACATCCTCCAACGGAAATTGCAAGAAAAACATCTCCACACACAAAGTTTTCAAACCGTAAATAATATGAATGATATAACGTTACTATAAGAAGAAAATTATGACTAACACTCGCTGCACGTCGATCGGTTTTCTATGCTTCGGATGACCGTAAAAATCAGTCAATTCCTCTGTGAACTTCATCAATTCGTCATTGGCCTCAACCATTGCTTCCATCTGCTTGATGCCAACGTCTACTGATTCCGTATCCTCTTCACCTTCAGCGGTTGGATCCTCCGACCTTCTCACCAGCAGAGGACGAACATAGAATTCATACGGCGAAATGGTACACCTCAACATCGTCACATACTTCACCATCTCTCAGACAGAGTCTATAATATGAATGTTGAATAATTTTCAAAGAACGCAATTGCGTTTCCGTGACCCGCGTAATCATATTTCCAGTTCCTATCATTCTTTTCGGACAGCTTTTTATGCACCTTAACCTTCCAAAAGTCCACAGAAAGTTGAAGGCGATGAATGAACAATGGACTAGATATCGCACTAAAATATTGAAGTTCGGACATAGAAAACGGAAATCAGCGGACGAAAATAATGATTAACCGCTTTAAATAAACAATCCTTGATGATCGCGCATGAAATTCAAGATATCTGGTTGATCTAAAATAACGTCGCCTCTAATTCGAATAAAACTTCTGACCCGATCGATTTGCTTTAATCCTCGCGAAACGAGAACTTCGAGTTTCTACTTGAAATTTCGAGCAAATGAGCTGCGTTGATAAGTTAAGTATTCAGTTTGCAACCTGACAATATTCATGCTTATGAAACTATCACAAAAACATTATCAGGAATAACGCTGTACTTAGACTATTCCATGAGTAACGTCGGCAATTATGTTACCATAATAAATCAGAAGTGCTAATATCTCCAGAGGAAGAATTATGAAGCAGTATACCGAATATTACAATAGCCTCAGAGAAACAATTTTGCAGAAGTTTACCTGCCCTCAACATTTACCAAACATTCGCCCTCATTCAAATAGCCTTCAGCGCTCAGCCAGTCGGTATCTACAACCTTTATCTGAAATAATTTTGCATCACGACCAATGAACGGATAGCCACTACGCACTGCAACGATAATTATGCAAAATTATGCATGCACTAAATTTCTCGTCAATTACGGCTACAGATGAGAACGAACTGCAAATAAACTCTTCTGAAAAAGTTCTATTGTATTTTGTGAATATTTCGTACTTTGATTAAAATTTCTAGTGGTTTCAATTTCTGTTCTAACAATAAACGACCTCCAATTATGCTAATCTGACACGCTCCGTTAATTTCCCTCTTTATTTTTATACGAAGATTTTCTTCGATAATATATAAGCCTTAGAAAAACAACCGAAAAGTAGAATGCAAAAAAATATTGATGTCATTGCAAGCAACGAAAGCTTAAAAACGTTTCTGCAAAGCTTAACTGCCATAACCTAGACAATCATAAATAGCATGTGGCTTTTTGAAGTGCACATATAGTTCTTTTTTTATCTTGCTCCCCTCTCCTTCTTCCCAGGCAGTCATCGATATCAGACAATTCCAACCAGTAGCGATTCCATCGGCACAGAAATCGGTCAACAAACTCTGCCTGAGCAGAATCACCGCCTCTAGCACTCATGTATCATCTGTTCCGTTTCATTTGTAAGACCTCGAACACTGTGACCAAATACGCACCTGGCGATCGACACGACTTTGATCATATGCAACACACTGTTCTTCTGGTCTGCTCGGTTTCCTGTTACTCTTTCTAGGAAAACGATTCCTCCATTGTTCAGCTTGAATCAGCTGACAGTGACAGATTTTTAAACTTCTGCCATTTGTCACCTGAAAATTAATTACCAGGAGTTTCACAGGAAATAATCCAAGTTGTAAAAAAACCCCACAATGAAATTCATATCATACAATGCAAAAAAAGCTGCTAGTTACGCTACTTAAACGAAGCTAACAAGATTCTGCAATTAAGCGTATGTTCTAGCATTTTTTGTTCGTTGGTAATTTTTGTCTGCTAAGAAACCTTATGAAAGTTCTTTAAGTTCATATTCATACAAATACAAATATTTGTGATAACAAAGGAAACCTTGTGGTGGCCTTGTAAATATTTGTGGTAGTGTCATGCATTTTAACCATTCTTAGAAGAAAATTAGGCATAGCCATAAAATAAATTAATTCTTACTACTGGATAAAGCTTTTGTGCAACGCCGTCGCACATTTCGCGATCGTAAACAACTCCTTTGCAGTGGCGCGCCAACATATGAGCTATCGAATCCCCCAGTGAGTCCCCACTGCTATACAAGCCAACCATGCAAACCTGTAAGATCGTTTATATTAACGAGATAATGGATCCAAGGAATTCCTAATATCCAGTACAAGCTCTCTCACAGCGACCATCTCTCGTGATAGTGCTCTTCCCTTGTCTAGTTTCCTCCTCCGATCTTTCATCCTTCTGAGAAATTTCTGCGTCGCCTTCATGTAAATTGGCTTTTTCCAATACGTTGTTCTCTGTTCCGTCTTTCGAAATTTTGGCATATTTCTACTGCCGTTACAGAGAGTCTTCGCATAGTATCACCTCTCATTCATTATCGTCTCCATAGCCTGTCCTCTCGTTTCTTATTATCTAGGTAAATACATTCAGTTAATGATGCAGATGGACGCGAAGAAAACCACAGAACTGTGGGGCAGGTGGAAAGAGAAAGGAGAGACAAAAATGAGCAAACGGGAATGTGAAAAGAAAAAATATTCCGTCTCAAAAAGGAACAGACAGACGAAGTACAATTGACTTACACCCCCTTCCATGCTCGGTTTCCCCGAATCACTGACAAATATACGGTCCCATATACAGGTAAGCACTACAATAAATCGTACTGAAGGAACCTTGAGATGATCGCGATAATCATTGCTTTCAATACTGCTGAAGACGACCGTTACTTGTACCATTGTGTATTTCATGAGGATCGTTCTAAGAATTTCACATTCCTCTTCCGACCAATTCTTTCCATTCTTTGGTCTCACCTGATGAAACAGCGCGCAATAATGTTAAGCAGTCGTGTTGAAACGAAGAATGAGTATAACTCTATGATATCATAGTGCGCAATTTTATCACAGCCGAAAACACAAAAAATTAACAGTGGCAGAACGAAAGTTTTCACAGAAAATGCAGTCAGAACTGCTGAGAGGTTTATACCCCACAGTTGGCCATTCTGCTGCTCCATAATTCC
Source organism: Parascaris univalens (assembly GCA_037576465.1). Classification (NCBI taxonomy): domain Eukaryota; kingdom Metazoa; phylum Nematoda; class Chromadorea; order Rhabditida; family Ascarididae; genus Parascaris; species Parascaris univalens. Next base: position 61,516,441 of record CM075173.1, on the reverse strand, counting down.
CTTAACACAGCACAACTGCGTCAACTGTAAAGATTCGCAGACCCATTGTTGTTTACGGCTATCACGTTTATTATTTCCCAAGGACAAACTGCTTCCACATACATCAGAAAAAATTGCTGGCTGCATAAAAAAAGTTCGACAATCAATCGTAAGAACACGAAAAAAACAAATGCGATGAGTGGAGAGGCTGCAAGCCCATATATCAATCTCCTTTGTTCTCTCGATATTTCGCCACCACTGCTAACCTATCTGCCATGTAACAACAATCAACCACAGAGAAGTTTATAAATTTGAGGAACTGTGAACGAAATTTCTGCAACGAAGTTTAGAAACCTACAAATCGAAGATAAATCTTCTAGGAATATGCCACATTTCTGCATGGTTCGAGAGAAACGCGACTGGACTCAGAGAAAACAACTGCGAAACTCACATACATAAGCAGCTGTGATTTCACCGTCCACTCAATCAATCACAACTTCTCTCCCCCTCCCCCTTTCAATACACATCACTTCATAGGACCGGCTTCTAAATTTACCACAATTAAGGACGTAAATATAAAGGGTCATTCACTCTAATTAAAAACCCTTTTCTTAACCAGTTGCGAGCTCATCATCAACAAAGGCTCCTCTACCTCAGCACTTCATCACAAGTAAATATTACTAACGGAATACTCACCACTATGATACAGCTCGATTCGACAGTTCACTGAAAACTCACTGCAGCAAATGTGCTATCGCTATATCATTTTGCTTTTGAGATCAAACAATAGTTGAAACCTTCGGCGAGGTGTAATACGCAAAAGCCATTTTAACTATTACTCTCTCTACCTTCCTTCAATACGCCGAACTGATGCTTCAATCTGCATGCACCCATTCCAGACTAAACAATGCGACTTGAAGAATTAACGAGGTAGTGTTATCATATTGATGAGGACTAGGACCAGTAGGGTGTATAGGGTACCCATTGCTTATTATAATATATGCACGCGGTAGCGGACAACCGCCTTGATAGATCAAAAGTAATGCACAGCACTTTTTCTTGTTACTCACCCAAATAGCACTAAAAAACAGCGCGAACAGGCTTCCATGTGATCTTTAACTCCTTCATGTGAGCTCATTGGAAGCAAGAACAAAGTAACATAAAATCTTGAATATTTTCTGAAAACAAAGCCATCCCCTACTTTTCTTGTCCGTCACACTTCCCCCCCCCCCCCCCCCTCCCCAAACCTTAAAAATTAGAGCACAGTTTTTAAAACACGCATTAAATTCACACAGAAAAAGAAAAGATGGGAAAAACAACCTTGAAGATGCAAACAGCGATAGCTTGCCATGGATAGAATGAAAGCGATTCCTCCATTTTTGCAAGGCACGCGGCCGACACCCACGATGTAGTACCCTCGTCAATATATAGAACCTTTGCAAATATAATCCCTCTCGCCTGAAATTTGCTCCTTTTAGGATTTGTTACACGTCATTCAAAAAAAAAAAAAAAACACTGCATTTCCGTGCTCGAGTTTAGCATGTTGCGTCAGTTATGCATTATTAGTTCTTCAACCACGCTTCACGCTCCGTACTACTCTTCCATGGCGCAATGAAAAAAGTCGACGCCATGAAGTACGAGTGGCGTTAGCTCAATACTTGGAGAGCGACAAAAGCAGAACAACCCAGCAGAATGAAGTGAAATTGTTGTAGATAAACGAATATAAAATTCTGAACACTCACTGATTTATTGTTCACCAGCTTCACAACTCGTGCTCTCGCATATAGGCCTTTGCTCAGAGGGGCCATCACGTATGCGCCCTCATGAACCTGCTTAAGAGGGACCAGTGTGTCTCTGAAAAAATATAGAATTCATAGTAAAATATGCTGAAGTTGCAGAAAAGGTTCAGCACATGCCGTGCGGCAGAAAGGGTGGCATAGGTTAAGATTACAACCAAGAAAGGAAAGTTCTGAATGAAAGAAACAATATTCATCTCATCCAGATGCTGCTAATTTCTTTCCAGATCAATTATGACGGAATTCACTTTTTGCAGACACATAGATTTCAACAACGGGACAAAGCATAAGAGGTAGTTGACATTGTTTGAGTTGAGAAAAGCAGTGTGACTGATAAAGGATCAAAAGTGGCATCAGGTTTGCATTTAAATAAATAACAAGTTCAAAGGACGTTAAGTAGGAATTTAAAAAGAATATATGAAACAGAACGACAAATTAAGTGAATAATCAAGAAGGCCAACACAGTTTTTCAAAACACGATTCAATCTAAAGTGTGTTAATGGAGGGAATGGCGTAATCAAGCAAACACAATGACGCGCAACTTCCTAAATTCCAAATTTTCCGAACATTAATCTCTTGCAACTAAAGCAAATTCATTCAGCAATTGCCAGTGGTCATTAACACGTATGCAAAGCAAACACAACACTTACAGATCGATGATTTGTAGCTGTTCGGTGATGTGATTGCTAAGTTTCAACCAAACGCAGCTTGGTGAGGTGACATTTGTTACCATACAACTTGCCGTCCGATTGAGTCGTATACGATGAATCTACGAAAAAAACTGACGCACTCAAATATGTGAGTGATTCTGCTAACAACAAACTTTTGTTAATTCTGAGAGTGATAGAATACCTAAATAAATCGGAGTTAAGCAAATATTCAAAGACAGTGAAACCACAAAATATGTTTCAAAGAGACAATTTCTTTGTTCAAAAAAAGCAGATAGGATGGTCTTCGTCGTCCGTTGAAGCATACTGTTTCACGGTTATCGTACACATATACATATATGTTCTCCCTATATGTACATATACCAGACGTGTCTTTATATATGCGCGCTCATCGTTACATATACTTCCTGCAGTATCGTCATCTAGAACAAAGAATTCATGCGATGAGAAAGTGAGTCAACTGCAACAATCGTAATAGGTTGTCCGGTAGGATCAAGAAACGTATATTAAATTAAGCGCACAAGCGGATGCAGTCGAGTGGTTTTCGCAATCGAACTATAAAAAGCATACTTGAAGCCTGCAACGGCGCGTTTTTCTTTCGGTTACAAATTCGGCGATTATCTTCTATCAAATCGTTTATAAATGCAACAAAAAAATAATGGACCAAATGAGTGGCTGGCAAGCTCCTCTATTTTATGTTTACGCATGAAGTGAAAAAAGATGCGAGGGCCATCTTACCTTATAGCGTCCAACACCGTTTATGTCACCGTTGCGAATCAACTTCGGAGGATCACCCTTAGCAAAGACAGGCTCAAAGATCGGTGATCTGCGACCTTCCATTATTACAAGCTGCAGTAGAATCTAATGACAGATACCCACATAACGTAATGCACAAAAATGCCTGGCGGTAGCGAATACTGCGGTCCTTACCTTTAAAAAGCTGTCAGGAAGCCATCCTTTAAAAGTTGCCTGCATTCGCAGACATATATTCTCGCGCTAGAAAACTCTAATTGCAGCATTATCCTAATGCTTCATCCCCAGAATAAAAACTGTCGATTTTTCAGCAACTTCATCCCGAAATCTCAAAGCCCCACATCTTGCCTCTATGAAACCCGTCGGTAATAGGCCAATTCTCATTCAACCAATTCCTTAAGATATCAGCAAGTACTAGAAGATGCAATACATTCATATTTTAAATGTTCCGTATACCTGCGCAAATGTTCTATGAAATACTCTTCCACCAGCTGGAAGGGCTGCAAACATTTAAACACTCTTAAATACCTTTGGAAAGTTATAGAAAATTCTCAAAAGAAAAGTAACTGGTGCTAGCCAACACTTCGTCCATAAAACTACGCAACTCCAAATCCAATGACTTCCGAGGCGAAACCACGTGGAGAATAGGCTGACACACACACACGCATAAGGAATTGTTGACACAGCCTCTCCATAATGCGTTTCAAATTGTGCACAAGTTTGTGAGAACATCTACCACATATACTCTTTGTCTCCAAAGTCCGCCTGTCCTCATGGCTCAACACAACTTGAACTTCCCACATCCCTGCAAAAAAGCTCGAAGCGATACGGCGAAAATGTGATGGTGCCGTCAATCTTGATCAAAGTAACAAGAATGTATGGCACTCCTGCAGTTTTGTCGTGACAATATTCGCACCTAATATTGAAGCGCAAAAACACGCTTCAACAGCCTCTCGCACACCGTGAATCACATTTGTGGTCGTATCAGAAACTGCCAACCTAAATAAACGTGGCTGTGTGTGTGAATCTGTGCATACCAGTGAGGTCTTCAATGCCTTTAATTGAAATTCATCACTGTCGATCGTTACCATCACACATATAAACCTACTGTTAACAACAAAAATCATCACCGCACAAATAAAGCCGTCAAAAGTGTTTGGGAGCAGCTCAGTGCTGCTAAGGTTTTACTCCTCGCGCACTTGTATCTCTCAACGCGATCAGACATTTCGACGTTATGATCCTTCGACCAGTAGCTGACAGTATGCCCTATAGTTTATGACCCCCAACTTCATGTAGAGTTGGCACTCCAGGTTTTCAAGAGAAAAATGAGTAATCTTTATCCATAGAAGAGCAAAGAAGACTGCAATGAAGTAATGGAGTATATAAGAACAACGTAAGTGCGCGTGTGTCATACGTGTAGGATGGAATATATATATATATATATATATATATATATATATATATATATATATATATATATATATATATAGAATGTATCATAGAATGGCACCTGAAAACATATTAAAACATCTTTTCATATTAATATTTTGAATTTGGCATTTCCTGAATGATTCATTAGTAAACCATTTTTACAGTTGAGCACCGATTGAAATGTTTCAGGTGGTACATAAATGCAGTCGAAATGAGAGCCTCTGCAACATTTTTTGAAAGGCAATTCCAAATCTGCACTATTCCATACTGGAAGCTGTGCAGAACGTCATTCAGTGAGCATGTATTGTTCACGGGCTTCAAACGATGACCACGATGACCGCAACGGTGAGGGAAAGCAAACAGGCCGTAAGATATATCAGAAAATCCACGGATACTTTTATGGCACAGTACCAAATCAAGCATCACCCTCCTGTATTCCAAGCACTTAAGCCTGAAAATCTTAAGGCGCCCAAGACAGTCTAATTTGAGGGACCATGGAACATTACGGGGGCTACACATGTGCAATAATTTTAAACGTGTTCAATGATGTCAGAAGATTTTAAGATGACCTAATGGGTGGGTAGCACTTAATATTAGGGCTGCATGTGTTATGAAGGTTTAGTGGTAGTTCTCGGAATGAGATCAGTGATTTGCCTTTCAACTGCATGAAGGCGAAAACCTGACATAAGCAGGTCATAAAAGTTATGCGAGCGTGATTAAACAACGTAGGAGTCGATTTAAGTGGATAACGATGTCAAAGCGAATAGATGCTGAGGTTGTTGACTGGCCATCCTTAAGGACAGGTGATTCAGGTGCGAGCAACACAAGCGGGCACAAAGGCGCCTTCTCAAAGCATTGCCTTTAAACTCACTAAAAACAGAAGGATGCCAGGAAGGTGTCAGAAAAGTTTTGCGCGAATGAGTAGACAGTGTCGGCGCTGATTTAGGACCGCAGGTGTTTGCAGAAATGGGTAATGATAGGGACCAGAGCGAACAGAGAGAACAGGACGTGGGCGACCTAATCACATCGATTATGATGAGCGTCAAATTAGCAAAACAACCTTAAGGCCACTCAACGACACGTAGAAGGAGGAGGGCAAAAAGGATCTCAAAGTGTTAACAAGACTACTATGTAAACGAGCCCAAAGGTTCGGCAATGTTGGGTGCGGCGATAAAGAGCCAGTATCCTTTTGTGACGAAACAGTGACCTTTGGCTTCCATAAGAGGCATGCACTTCTGTCGTTTGTCATTGGGCGAGTTGCATGTCATTGTTCAACTTGTACTTTTGGTCGGCCTGAAGCCTACATAAGGCACACCTCAGCCGTGCGGAATCAGTCTTCCCATCGGTGGCTCTCCGGCCGGTTATGCTGACTGAAACCAGTTATGCTAACTGAAGCAAAGATCTTCCTCGATGTTCGTTATTTATCAGCCTTCCATACTAAGTAACTCTGCGGTTGCATCATCATCATGAGGATGCAAGATTCTGTTTGAAAGCAAGATAAAGGTAGGCATGCTAGATAAAGAATCATGACATGCATTTTTTGCAGTTTCTCTCACAACGAATATTGGTTACCAATAAACTGCCAAAGAATGATAGCTCACATTCACATTTCAGCTATTTAAAGGGACCGTAAAAAGTTGGATCATAAAAAGTTTGCTTTTCACGTCCAACCGTCGTTGAAATTTAGCACGATCAGTTGCGATGTATATGCGGTTCTTCAGCAACTCCCCTGAAATCGTAATGAACGCAAGTGGAAAATGAATTAGCAGACACCCCGTGTTAGACTTTAACTGCATTGTACGAATTCGATAGCTCGTTGCATTACGCGGCAACCAAATACGAATACGAACCACGACATCACCGCTCGAATGGGCGCTTCATCGCTATATACTTGACGCATCTGAGTTGCGGTTCTCATCCTGCAAACAAAACAATAAAGAGGAGTAAAAGCCGGCTGATATAGTCATGCGATCAGCAATATGTTCCAGCATTTGAGTTTGAAACATTCGTTAGGTCCCTAGAATGTTAAAGACAAAGTGTCTCTGTAGTTCTCACGTTCCTCATCATCTTCGGTCATAGAAATTTAATTGCTGAAGTTAGTCCTCATCAAAATTTTGTATATATATATGTATATATATATATATATATATATATATATATATATATATATATATATATATATACATCCTCATCAAAATTTTGTATATATATATATCAACGACATATATATGTATACATATGTGCATACATATATATATATATATACATATGTATATGTATGCATGTGTCACGCGTTATATACAGGAAATCATGTCTTTACTACTTTCAGACCCACTTCATTTCAAAAAAATCAAATGCATTTTTTTGCAAGAAACTCTGACAGTAGGTAAATATTTACCACATTTGTCTACACAAGAGCTAGCTATACTGGGAAATTCCTTGAGATTTGTGACTGTTGAAAACTTCGCACTGCAAATTGAACCGGGGATTTTTGTTGTAACTCCGCAACTCCGTATTTACAATGTTCTTTTTGTAAAACATTCCATTAACGGATTCATTCAGTCATAAGCATAGACGAAAAGAACTGCGTGAAAGAAGAATGCTAGGCGGTATACGCCTTTCATCCAGGTATCGAGAAGGCTTATAACACTGTCAAGCCATATGTACACTATTTCGGTAGCAGGAAGCATTTTCGGATGAATGAAACGCCTCGTCTTTATTTCAGAACTGTGTGATAAAATATAAAGTGGAAATATATATAAGCTGCACAACATCAAGGAGGAACGCTATCTCTGTCAAGACCCCAGAAGGCGCCATCTTGTCCACCTTCCTGTCCGCTTATTCACCTTTTACGCTTCAGAAAATTCTCGCATGCGTATGCAGAATGTATCTTATTTGTTCTTTAAAGGGTTATGAAGACTAAGAAGCAACAAGAAACAACCTTCATAAGCTCACGATATCAAAGAAGCGGGAACTAGAAAAAACTTGGCGACCACTGCTGTCAGCTTATCACATTTGTGAAAAATACTATAGCATACCTTAGCATTTCGGAAATTCCGGGATCTGTCGCACCTTACCTCAGCACCTTGGACGCTCGTTAACCTAGATCCTACTGTATGCTGGCAAAGGTATCATAAACTGAATTTTGCTTGTACTAAAATTTTATGAATTGTGTCGATGTGACTGTAAGGGTGCGACTCCGTCAACTAAGTCCTAGCATCCACAATAATTTGCACACTGTGCGCTATTTTCCTCGAAAACGTACACATGAGGCTAATTATGCAAGTCATTACTGTGACGAAGAATGTCGTGGGAAGCAGGGAATGATTTTGGATGCGTTCTTAATGTAGATGTCTCAGATATTATGATCCCCATAGATATACAACGATATGACAACGAGCGATATGAAAGCGTTCGCTTAGTCCGTCCTTAAGCCGTTTACATGCGGCTGTTGTTGTTTTGTCACGCTGAATGTTCTATTCAGTCGGATTCCAGCGGCACAAACAGAACTCGAAATGCTAGCTTGAGGACCCCTGGTACTGTGAGCTTATTTTCTTTACAGTAATCATCCAGCTGCCCGGCCGAATCATCAGGCTAATCCAGCAGCCAAGATTGAATGGAGATGCCTCAACTGTTAGGAGATTTGCTAGGAAGGAGAGGAGGATCTGTTGCATTTAAACGAGTGCGGGCACTCTGCCATGAATGAAAACAGAAGTTTTATGAAGGACTGACTTCTTATCAAATTTTAGTATAGCGAGAGGGAGATACCACGAGCTAATGGAAGGGTCGATTGCGGTACGGCGTGATAATGAACTGAGCAGAAAGGCTCAATCGCCCAGTGTTTTACAGGTAGCCCAGATGAAATGCGGATAGCAGTTGGCCGGTCTTCCTACCATCTTGCTTGCCAAAGCTCCCCCCCCCCCCCCCCCCCCCCTTGGAGTCATTTCCATTCGATGGCACTTACGTGCACGTCCCGTCGACACTAGAGCACCGCTCATCATTCACCGTTATTGAATCACCAATTTGCGGTGCTCAGGAGATGACCGCTATTTGTAAGCAGAAAGTTTGTGGCTGAATTGTGTATGTGTTGAGGAAGTGCCGGACTGAGGTCTTCAAGAGGAAATACTGTGGCGTGTTGAGAACTGTGTAGTTAAGAGACATAGCCCTTGTAGAAAGTATTTGTTTTTCTTTTTTTTTAGCTTCAGGGACTTCGTGACTTGTGGTTTCTGGTTATCAGGTATCAGCTCCTATGTGCACTTCGGGCCTTTTGCAACGTTTCAGTGAATTTGAAAACTTATTGAGAACTCCCTTCGAAAACTTTTTTCTATAATTTTTCCTGGGCTTCGGAGGTGGTTGGAAGGTGATCGGTTCTCCAAAGTGAATCATTTTTATAGGAGCTATAACTGCAGTGCAGTTCTGTAACTCGCGGCCACACTTGCTGGCTCCATGCGATCAGATCCATGTTACGAAAACAATCTCCCCGAAATATTCAACAAATGAATACGTCTCGAATTGATGGCGGATGTTCCAGTTGGAGTTGCTCGAGGAATATGGCTTCATTTATTGGCTGATATAGATCTTTTCATGACGAAAATCTTTCACTCAGGAACTGTTGGAGATTGAAATTCCCCTCTACCGCATGTGAGCCACTCGAATCGTCAGATGTATTAGTGAATGATTCCGATTCATTGCTCAAAAGCAAGCATTTCGTGCATGTAGTCGAATATATGAATGCTTAGCGCAATTTTCTGCAGACCTATTAAGTAGATAAGAAGTATGCCAAATGATTGTAGCAGGGTTACCAGCGAGTAATAAGAGTTTGTTGAACAGTGCGACAACGCTATCCAATATTTCTCTTCCGATATTACGGATGCATTCTTGGAAAGACTGCTTCAGTGAGGAGCACAAAGATTTACGGATTCCAGTTCATCAGCTCTGACAAGCATTAACTGCTTCAGGAGTCTTTAACGTATTGCTGGGTTAGTTTTGCTTGCTCATTTCATCTTTGGTAACTTCATGTGTGTTGAAAGATTTAAAGCGCCTTTGATTGCAAGCTGGTTAAAGCCCACCCCAATGTTTCATCCACAAATCGAGTTGCCTTTTTGATTGTTCAAATAAGAGACTCTCGCGGTGTCATTTCTGCACCAGATGTTATTGAGCCATGGACGTGTCAGTTATATTCGTTACTGGTCATCTGGACGGTCTAATATTGTCTAATATTGTCATACGCCTTTGTCATACGGTCTAATATTTGAAGATTGCCATCATTGTTTTTCGCAGGTGAATGTGGAACCGAAATGATTATATAAGGACTTTTTCACATCGGGAAATTGCTGTCGAGAATAAAGATTGTTTTCGTCCTTATCGTTGATGTTGTCACTAATTGACTCCATTGTGTTTTTATCTGAATTTCGGCGTATTCTACTGTACTGGGCACGGTTAAATCATGAAGGAAGTTTATTTCTGATTTCTGTTGGAGCATTCTTTGTTTCCGTCCATATTTGTTCGTCATTCTGATCTATACAAGTTCTTTGATGCTTAATGGTTGCGTTTTTGCTTGAATACATTGTTCCTCTTTAATACTGCATGCTTTCAAGGCACAGTTTCTTTTTTTTTTTGTTGTCGGGAGAGGGGACAGGGAGTTTTTTGTCAAGTTCTGTCTTTCATCCTTCATACCTAATTCCACTCACTTCGATAGCTGTTGTCTAATTGAAAGGCAGCTCACTGTTTCCTGGCCATTGTAGAAATTTGGGTGCTTAGCGCAGAAGATAATCTCTTTCGTCACAGAAAATAATCTATGTTCTCGACAGAATTCCTCATGTCGTGTTGCTCTGGTAATCAGCAATCTGAGACAAGTCGTGTATATGTGTGTAAGTGTTTATATATGATGTGTGCATGTATGTATGTGTGTGTGGTCGCATGAATGTTGAAGGAGAGATATATTTCTTCATTTAACGACGAGCTACAGCTTTCTGCTTGTGCGCATGCTAATGATGCACAGCTCGAGTCCTCATTTTTCACTCCGACATTCCTCGACCTGGGATATATAGCTGCATACAGTTGCAGTTAAAGTACGTACTCTGTATATGAGAGAATTTGGCTTGTGTTTAGCCAGTTTTACGCTTCAGAAATTGGAATCTGTAATTACATGCGAGTGGAGGCCACTGCTGATTCATCATGTTGTGAAAAATGTTTATAGGCACCGCAGCCTTCTACTGAATATGGCGGTGAAGAATGTGGCAATGCGTGCGCATACGCGAATGGATGCATTAGCGCTAATAACGTATGGTTTAAAGACCACGGATCATTTGAAGCTTTGTAGAGGCGTGATTTTACGATCGATTCAAGCAAATTGATAATAAGGTCTGTTTACTTATCCGACGTGAGTCTTGCATGCGCTCACGAACGTGAACTCCTCCCCACAATCTGCAAGCCGCAGCCCACCACTAGCCATATTCTCTCTACGTTTTTCGTCCGATCCTCAGCACATCTCTAGAACTTTGAAGTAGTCGCTCATTGCGTTCCCACCTCGTGCAGAGAATAGTCTTCAGGAAAGTGCTCACAGAACTGATAAGTGAAGCGTCAAAGCATCTTACGGATTCTCCTAAAATGTTTTTCCATTTGTCTAAAACAGTCTGTTCTGGCACCGCTTCCGCTAATACTTTCTTTTGAAGCTCGTGACTGAATCAATGATGAGACAAAAAGTTGAATTCAAGTTGTGCAACGATGTTGTGTGATATGTGGTATGTGGAAGAAATAAGTAAATAAATAAAGTAAATAAAAGAATAAAATGAATAAATAAAATAAAACAAATAGATGAGGTAAAAGAAATTAATTAAATTAAATGAATGGGTAAGATGGGATTTAGAGCGGGTTTAGTCCTGCCGATCCCGACTTAATCGGATGCTGCCTTTGTGCACTCCACAGTTGCTGTTTTAATGTAATGGTCGAGAGAAGTCATCCGGATCCTCCTATAGAACTGTGGAGACGGATCTTGAGTTGGAGTATTTTGGCGCATCCTGTCTATCAGTCTCAGTTTCTGTATCTGGATCCGTTGGGCTGTACTCGGTATCTCGTCGCGACCGTGATAGGTTGTAATGTTTCTGTCTAATGGCATTTTCATCGCTACGCGAATCATCTCTTGCATCGATTCTTAAAACTAGCTCGTGAAATAAGATAGCCGAGAAGCGTTGAGATGAGTAGGAAGCTGTCATGAAAATAATTCTAGATAGGTTTTGACAGCTGATGAGGGACGATAAATATATTCAAGGAGCGGTTAAATATACGTGTATTGCTCTTTCCACTCTATAATTACCATATACAAGTTTTCGATCATTTCATCCGAGGTGTTTGCAATTTAATTTTCATTTACGAACTCGGTTCTCTTTTATGAATCAGTCATGTTTGCGCATCTCGTTGCAAAGCAGTCGGTCGTCGTTAATGCTGACAATTGAGGGTGAAATGATCGGCTCTTCAACATGTCCGACTGCTGTTTAAAACGGTTTAGGCTTTCCTGCTGAGCGAACGTGCAGTCAGCGAGGGGAAGGAATATATGAAAGAAAAGGGCAGACGATAAACATGTGCACCATCCTCATTTCTGAGAACATATTTGGCTCTATCTACCATAGTGTTTTCTGGGGATTAACTTATAAAACCAGGATTATGTGAGCTATGTCATTAAAACTAACCTAGCACTCAAGCATCACAGTGCTCGAGAAGTAGCTGACCTAGTTCTCATAAAGGAGAGCTGCGTATTGCTGGCAAGGTAAATGAGTTTTGATTAAATATAGAAGTGTTGATGACTAACAGAATTATTTCCTTTTCTGAAAAGGAGACATTACAGCATTACAACTACCCAGCTACTTTGTAATGCGTTTTCCGCGTAAGGCAAATGCCCATAGCGGCCGAATCTTCTTGACTTGCAATTGGCAAAAAAATTGGAGTGATGCAAACCAAAGTTCGAGTGAAACTGGAACTCGTGAAACTGGAACCAGAGTTCAACATCTGAGCCCAATGTTTACACTGATCACGCTATATGCTTGTGCAAAAATGTTGGCACACACCTTCGGTGATGAAGCGAATTCTGTTGTTTTCGATGTCTGTGTTGGACCTTTATATCTCAATTTGTTCTATTCAATGAAGTGCTAAAATGTTTTTTCCCTTCAATTTATATGTAAAATTTGCCGGGGCTATTGTAAATTTATGGGTAGGGGACAGGAGATAGGGATTTGCTGATTCTGCTTAGACCACATAATGTAAATATGGCAGCTACGAGCAGTGTGCCCAACACGGTAAAGGTAACTCGCAGCGCATCAAACTGAAATTATTGTTCTTAACCGAAGTTAGTGGCATTTAATAACGCATATATTTATTTCAGCGATTCCAGGTTATAATTCTTTCCACATCAGAGGGAAAATCGAAGAGAATTTAAAAGGAAGGGAATCAAATATTGTCGACCTTTGAACGTCTCATATAAATCTTGCCTGTATATATATATATATATATATATATATATATATACATGGAGGCACTATTGCTGAAATTGTTGTATTTAATGTTACTACATGTTCGTAGTTATCACTTGAAAATGTTTGATTTCTTTGTGATGATTAGAGATAGATGCGAAGAAATTTAGTTATGGTGATCGGCCACCGGCAGAAAGAAGTGAGGATCTTTTTCCAGTCTTGTCTCCTTCATCCACCGATCTTGAGTTTGAACTGCCCATTGGCGGAGCTTGTGTTGCATGCTTACCTGATTTAGTAAATGGAGGAGGCGCACGGAATAGCGTACTTTACAGCAGACTTCAGTGAATATGGGCCCAGTTTCTTAATTTCGCCACTTCTTGTTTCATTCGCTCATGACAAAGAATTCCTTAGAAAGTAAAGCATATGAGATTCCTTAATCGGCGTGTGACACATAGAATGCCCAAAACAACGAGAAAGAAAAGAAAATGCAAAAGAAAAATTCATAAGTATGAATTATTTGGTAAATTCTTATATATTTTCCAGCTTCAACGTGGATGGTTTTCCTCGAAGATGGATACTGCCAATTCCACTGTTGAAATGTTTCAATTCGTATACTCTCACTCTGTGACTGTTAGCACAGTATCTCGGCTGAATCACCTCCAAATTTTTCGTTGATTTGCTTATAAGTCATTGTGCACAGAGAAAGAAAAAACAACAGCATAGCAATTGGAAAACCAGTGGAAAAATGGGCGTGATGTTTAATACAGGGGCTCGTCGAAAGCGTGTACTCACTACTAAAGAAACGTAGTTCTTTGTATGTTGGTTGGGGCATTACGCTAAGCAAAGCATAAGTACAGCCAGCGAAAGGGCCAAATTGCAACAAAGCATCGAAATGGCATCTGGCTCCAGTCCTCGGCTGAATGGACGAATGTAAGCTGGAGCCGATGAATGGACGGTTAAAATCGTCGAATGGTCAAAGAAAGGATCTCGAGTAACAGTTAGTCGAATTGAGACAATCTTGCGTTTTCTGTTCATGTGTAAGATATGTCCAAATGTGAGGCGCTCTCTTTTCATCTATATTGAAAGGGTGTCGCTGATGCAAACATATACCACGTGCATATACTCCAGTGACCTATATCTCCAATCAACACGCTTTTATCAAATCAGACAGAAATGCACCCTCTGAATGAATGTTCTCTCTGGCCCGTCCCAAATTTAGATTTGTCTAAAGTAAAACCTGTCCGCTTCATTGTTGACTAGTTATCGGTATCCATTGACAAAAGTGCGCTTTCTGCTTGACACCTTAGGAGAAAGAACAGGAAATGAGGGATATGCATGACGCTCAACAAATTTCAATTAAAGCGACTCTGAAATGTCGGATCACTTCTGTCTCCAACTGTGTTTCGAAGAAACTTGTTGCAAACGTGGATAACTCCGAACTAAAAAGTGCATGGGACGCTACTTATGGAGCATATTTTAAACTGTAGTTGTGAACCACAGATTCTGCTCTCACGTTCCTTAATAAATGCAAAAATGTTATCAAAACATGTATCCCGAGAATTGTTACATGATTTTATAATAGAAAATCAAATCAAACTTCAAATGCAGTATTTTTGGTCTGAAAACCTTCAGTTAGGTCGGTTGGGAACATTCGAGAAAATCGTTTGCAAGGTGACTCAGGAAAATTTTTTTCATCTAATGCGAGATTTTAATGATCTTGGACGCCTTTACCAGACTTCCACTGTGCATTCAGCGCAAGGCAATTCTCGCAACATGCATCAAATGTTTGCACTATGACACTTCAAAAGATGATTGTGTCAGCTTTTTCGGTTATGTTCTATATTTCCCAGCATACCCACTGTTTAATGGAGGAGTTTAATCAATGATTTAATCAAATTGCCAGCCAAGAGAAGTGAAGAAATTTTAAAGCTTTCGACCATTCTGCGTATGACCTCCTCGATTTCCCTCACCAGCATTTATTGGATCTACAAAGCACTTGATTATTCGTTTGTCGACTTATTTCAAAGTTCCAAAATGAAGAAGCAAATAAAAACTATGCGGACATGAACTGGAAGAATGAAACATTCGCAA
This sequence comes from Parascaris univalens, assembly GCA_037576465.1. Lineage (NCBI taxonomy): Eukaryota > Metazoa > Nematoda > Chromadorea > Rhabditida > Ascarididae > Parascaris > Parascaris univalens. Next base: position 61,501,258 of record CM075173.1, on the reverse strand, counting down.
AGCAACAATCTGAGCAAATAGACATTCAGTACGTAAAGGTAATAGTGCTATGGGAATGTAGGACGACGTCGACAAGAAACATTCCCTACTCGTAAAAGAGAAAAATGAGAAATTGCATATATTTGCGCTGCACAGTTTTTTTTGGTGAGTTGGAAGTGATGCTCATATCGGTAAGGAGAAAGGGAAACAGACGTTTCCGAAGACTGGATCCAAACAGCTGAACACGATTTTCTAAGAATCAAACCTCAGCCCGTTATATTCTGGTGATTGCAAGAATTTTCGAACGCGATTGCCGCATATGAGGGAAAATTATTCAGACATTCAACGAAACTATAGGATTAGGAGCCAACTTTTGCAATTTTGATGGTTTGAGGTGGAGAGTTTGTTATAGGAAAGTTCGTACGTGTCACAACGATCAAGTGACATATCGTCATGATGGTTATAGGGGGATGCTTTGTTGAAGCATAAAGTCGATGCATTAAGGTTGCGCCAGCAATCGCACCAATAACATGCTTAAATCATACGCGCTTTGAACGTTCGTGCTGAAATCTTGCGTGGAAACAACGCTTGATGATATCGGACTTTCCACATAAGTTCGAAGTGAACCTCTAAGAAGCACATGGCATCTGTTTTTCATATTCGAATGCTCAACTTTCTATTTTTGTTCATGTTCTTCTTTCATCTATCGCAGAGATAATCTCTTCCATTTCATTTAGGAACCGATTAGGTGTTTTGTATGGTTTCTGTATTATGCACACAGCTCACCATTCTATTCAGTAATCAAATGAATTTTTTGCAATTGCGAAGACACAGTTTGCACATGTAACAACGGTTGTATTCAGCTCGTCGAAAATCCCCTCTTTTGCAAGTTACAGTGGAAACAAGGCATAACATAGCGACGCTTTGCCCATTTTTAGGTATGTTTGTATATCTTGCCGACAGTCCCAGTTCCGGAAGAAAGGAAATCGCAATTACAAGATCTGATGTTTATAACCCGCACTTTAGTTGGCATCAACACCAAATTTAAAGTTCATCTACTATCTTCGGATTCGATCAATACGGCTTTAAATGGTCCGATAGTCTGCTATACATTGGTGTAGATGGGGTTGCTAAAATTGATATATAAACATGTGCATATGAAGCACTTTCACTTCAAATGCGAGTGCATCACATACCACATTTATTGTCTGTGGGCAAGTTATGAAAACGGTTAGTTGGATGAACCGTACTGTGAAAGCATAACGCAGCAGATTCGCTAGTACACTTACTCTTCTGCACTATTGCATTACCATATTTTGATAGCTCACAAATAGTGTCTCAAAGAAAATATATCATGAAAGAGACTGCAGCCTTAAGAAAAATTACTAAAATAAGGAAAATGAAATAATATTAAAATATGCCGAATGGAAGATTTTGAATTTTTCTAATTACCTCTTTCTCTTTGAAACTCTAACATATCAAAGCAAAAAAAGATGAAGTTCCACTCCATTCGAGATGGTTATAGTATATTTGCGCCAATAAAAAAAACACCTCGGACGGGGCATTTCTTCATCATGTAGCAAAATTTAAGGCCTATTCTTTCTTTCTATTCAGCCGGAAAATACATCGTTGAAATTTCAAACCTGAGTTTTCCCCTTCAGCATAAATTGTCTGCATCTAACATTAATTTGATGAATGAGTAAACTTTCGCTTTTTGAAGAGGTGCTTACATTGCGAGGTTCGCTACCCTTGAGACATTTTACAATGCGATGCAATCAAGATTCTTTATAACTTTCGAACAAAGCACCTCTGAAGTACCACAGCATTCATTATAAAGAAACCTCATGAAGCATGGATCAACTAAAGAGGGCGAAAAAAAGTTGCTCTAGGTCCCCTATTTTTTCTCAGTGAGCCGGATTTCAGGAATTTCTCAGTGTAATTCACCATCAAATTCTCTACTTTTGGAGACCTCTAAACATGGGTGCCCCCTCCTCCAGCTTCACGATATCGAACTTCGGGATCTTCGGTTCTGAGACCTCAAGCGTCGACATTCCAGTTTCATCCACCAGAGGTAATCGAAGAAATGACGGGAGTGGATTTCACAGATCTTATGTTGACGGAGTGGATTTCACATTCCCCGTATTGAGCTGGGAACTTCCAGGAGATTCTGGTTTCGTTCATAGTTGCCGAACTCTGCTTAAGAGCTTCAGTTACATGAAACCCCACCTCTAATGTTTGCTGCCTTCAAAGATCTCCACACCAACGCAGTCTGCATACCCTCATCGTCACGTCCGCTATGTTTTCACGACTCGTGAAAACTAAGATCATTGTACGTAACTAAGTGCAGTTCATATGATCGCTTCTTCCGGCACAGCACGAATAAAAGGCAATTCACGCCAGTGTGGTCCGAGCCATCTTTCGTAGCTCTTTATACAACATAGATAAGACATTGACTCCCACCCAACAACAATGTCAGCAAGCAGTTCAAAAGCAAACAGATCGGCAAGCATAAATAAACATTTGCATCATACGTTCTTCCACTTAAAGAAACAAAAAAGGAAAGAAAACAATGACAATCACAACGAGATGAGCGATTAGGTAGTTTCCCTTTTTTACTCAAAATGGTAAACAAGATGACACATGTCAAGAGTTGAAGCGCTTTTTTCTTGAGCATTGCATCATTGATGGAAACAGTGAATTCCATAAACATATTGCAGAAGTTGCACCTTTTAGCAATGATGGTAATCCCTCAATGAAATTCAGAGCTCCTCAGCGGGATGCAAGCAGTATCGCAGATGGGTAGACCGGCTTCTGATGATGGACAGTGAAAATCTTCTACGACTTGAAAGTTCGATTTCTTGTTCACTTACTTCACATCACTTGCTGAAGTGTGCTTAATTTCACTGCCTCAAACAGTAACCTCTGTTGAACTTTCATTTCAACAGTTCTCTCGTCCAGAACCTCCACTCTTAGTTTGCCATCGACGATGGAATTATGCTAACATGCGATAGTTTTTTCATTCAGGTCAGATTTTTAAACAACACCACTAACATAGCTACAACGTATTTGCTGAAGGCTACTTTAAAAAGGAACGTACAGTGCGCATGTTTGCAGCCCCGGAAAGCTTCACTTCACTTTATTTCGACATTCAGTCAATACTTCTCTCAGTCGCCACATAAACACACTTGACCTACATCTGTCAAATCACCTATGCCGAGCACTTTTTGTGGATAGTCCGTAATTTCCCCGGAGGTTTTCGGTGGCATTTATTTATCCCTTTTCTGAACGGCAAAAAGATGTATACATATTATGAGCAGAGCAGAATGCTACGCTCTCCTAACAATTCCTGCTTAGTATTTCTTGAGTGGGCAATTAAAGGATATGACCGGCTTTGTTTGAAGGAAGTGAGCAAGTATTTTTTGTCTGAGGAGCGTTCTGCCTTGGAAAAGAGAGAGTGGCCTGCGAACATACTAACAGCGGTGTCGTAGCTGCAAAGGCACTCAAAACATGAGATGAATGCATTGGCGACACGCCCTTATTAGCTAGTCCTCCAAGCAAAACGGCTGTTGTTGATTTGCCAACCATTGGCTTGATCTCGTGCGGTTGCAGGATTCGGCGGCGCTTCTTTGGGAGCTTCGACCTTCAAGCATTCCTACTTACAAGCTATTCTGGGAAATTAGAAGCTAATTTCCAATCTGCACTCCAATACTGACTACAGGAAACTTCGAGAAGAATACACTAATGCCGACATCAGCAGCCACAGAACGTGGACTTTGGTGAAAGCATTCCGATGCTGATCACCGATCACTTAAAGCCCGTATCGGGAGAACGTCAAATCCAGCGTAATCGAAACATCTAAAGAAATTCGGCTGCAGGAGTGTCAGCGAGGAAGCTTCAACTGGCGATCAACAAAATTCGGAATTAAGAGCAAAAATTCCTCCTCGAACCTACAGCTTCAGCAATCCCCGCTTTCACACAAGCAGGGTGCACGAAAATATTGCGAGCAAGAAACAAACTGGTTGTCGGAAAATTCTGCTTAAAAAATGATACACCTGGCCTGAGCGTGAGAATAAAACATTGCGAAGTTCGAAACGATCATTGGGACCGGTAGGGCGATTGTAAGCACACCCATCAACGCACATATCGAACCAACGAGCATCCCGAGATACGTTTCCGGCACCTATACTGCGCAGTATGGCTCATCATTTCAATGATTCGCACACAAAGAGCTGCAGAAACTCACCTTTAGACTTACTGAGTACTTTGATCACGGCAGTTTTTCATAAACTGGGGTCAGTATGGGGTGGAAAACTGAAGGCGGCACCGCATCACTTTTGGATTCTCACAAAATATGAGGACCTCGGTTCTATTTCAACCCCCATCCAGCAATCCAGAATTTGCCTGAAAGAATATCGAAGCCACCCGGAAATTGAAGTCGAAGACCGGTTAGGCGAAAACGAGATGAAGAGAAGGCAGCAAAGACCCACAGTTCCACAAAAAAGAGAAGGCAGCAAAGACCCACAGTTCCACAAAAATCCAAATGGCCCACTGAACTAAGCAGACTCCCTCATGGGCAAGACAATTTCGCCGCCTACATTATTCTTGGAGTGCGCCTTCACCAAGAATGCATAGAAGTGGCGTGAAGAGCGTTGATTTTCGGAAAGTACTACCTTATGCAGCGTTGCATAACATCTGCCAAACATTTTTCCATTACAAAAAGTAAACGTCGGGCTGTCCATATTCACGCCTTCCATTTCGAGTAACGATGAAGAGGGTTCGTTATGCATCGAGAGCACGCAACCTTTGCGACGCTGACGAACATAACTCAGTGTAACGAAACGAATCTTCCTCCTCATTCCATCTTCAAAGAATATATCCAGAAGATTATGACCGCCGTGGGAAAACATGCTAAACTACGTGAATGACAATTCCAGTGCTTCAGTAATTAAGCCGAAATACAACGATAGACCATCAAGAAGTTCACAGTGACAGTCTCCCGTTGCCATTGGTGAGAACAATTGGTTAATATTCGCGATAATCAGCGGAATGTATCACAGAATTCCAGTAGGAAAGCTGATAGTTCATAGCGGCATTTTTGAAAAGAGATGGCTGATCTTGCTGGTGACTTTCTTAATTTAAAAGAAGACGAGTGCGGGAGAACGACGTGTGCGACTATAAAGCGTACGTCGAAAATGAGCGCATCACACCTTGCCCGATTCTGCAAATGATTCATCGGCACTTCGATGGAGTTGAAACGTTTATGCCTCGAGAAGCGCATCAACGATACCCATTTCTTCGGTGGCGAATTCAACCGACCTGCCAGCACTTTGCACCCATCTGCTCTTTTTCTTAAATCTCCCTGCTTCAAAAGCTCCAGCCTATATGCACTACAGTACTTGCTAGCAGCAATCGTTTAGGGAACCTCACATGTGAACACCGTTCGGTGCAACACGCGAAAGTTCAATGAACGTTTGGAGGATCCTAGTGGTGTTAAGAGATTTTTTACTTGAAGAATGGATATGTGTTCAAAAAATACTCGCACGTAAGGCTTCTGCTGAGTTTTTTCAACTGTTCTGACTTCCTCTAGCTGGAGGAGGATTTTCCCAACTAGAGCTAAAGGGTGCTCGTTTTCACCTGTACAGAACTTCACTTTACGCATGCAAGATTTGCCATCCATGCACGTTCTGCTTCATCGAATCCAGCAAATGCAAGCCTCCCACTCACCACTGTCTTCATGAATGGGAGGAAGAATGCAAAGAGCAAATTTCGGGATCCCGAGGAATTGACCTACGATGTGGTATGTCAACAAATATAAGTTTCACAGCGATAAAAACGATTCTTAAAATATGCTCATTAGTGTTCAGAATTGCCGCCATGAATTGTGGAGGTGAATTAGTGTCTGTAAAGATCTCATTAGACACGCAGGTGGGTGACCATTTTGATTTCAGTGATACTCGGTTCATGTATCACAAGGCAAATCAGTGCTTCTTCCTTGCACTAATGCGTCTGAAATTTCTGTTGTCATCGGATTTCTGTCGACCTCTCTTCAGTGACAAAGAGAAACACGAGCAACTATCAGTTGCATCTTGTCATTGATAAGAATCTGCTTTTCGGACCATGACTGCCATGCGGATGAGGTACTGTGACTAGTAGGAAGGCTAGTGAAAACTAAAGTATAATGACTCGAGAAAAGCACACTGCAGAATAAAAACAGACTCACTCGAGAAGCTTCCAATTCAGCTGAATAAGTTGCTTCAAAAATCCCAATTTGTTCCAATGTAGCGCTTCGGAAGAACCCAATTTGTTTACATTAACATATATGTTCGCCTTATGTCGCTGTGACGTTTGCTCTCAAAATGGTGGGTCAGTTTGAACTTCTACCACTTGCGTCAGAATAAGCATCTTCTACTTCCTCACCACTCCCGTCAGCATCAGTACCGACAGCAGACTTCCATCATGTCATCACTAAAGTAATCATCAGCCAAGTATGGCTGGAGCAAAAATCTCTGTGCTGTGACCGAGCCTGTTGCTGAAGAAAATTCCCAAACACCACGTCGAGGTCAGGTAGTTCGCAGCATCATTGCTGCAGCTGAACTTTCGGCGTGAATAACAACGAACAGAGCATGCCAGTACGACTAGGAAAAACGGCCGTGGTGTGGTTGAATTGCTGTATAGAAGCATCACCATCGATCATCGATAAATTCAAGCTGTCCAGCGGTGCCATCATGCTTCATTCAGATAGTTTGCAAAAGCTGCTGTCTCTGGCTTTGACCTCAGCCGAGAAGTGCACCGCTTCAATATGCAAAGAAGAGAGGTTACTGCGATCACATCACTCAAGTCTGCGATTTAAACACCTTTACTTCCACATGAAAACTTGTAAGTGGACGAGCCACGTAGGTAGCCTCTCCTTTCTATGCCCACACTTCATCTTTGTATGACCGCTCTGTGGTATTATCGCCAACCGGTGAGAGACAGCTCCACTATAACTGCAGGATAATCAGTACTTCCGAGATCACTTAGGGCAACTCTTCTGAGTTAATGCGAATGGTTACTGTTGTCTCATGACTTGACATCTGCCTTTTTGCGACTCGTGTTTAAATGCCATTCGGACCTTTAAAAGACACTTCACGACTTTTCGGAACGATTGCCGAAATAAGCGCAACTTTTTTTGAGGTGTCACTTGTTACTGTAATCGTAATTTGCCTCAAGATCACGTTTCTACTTTATACGGCAAAAACGTCGTCGTTGAAAGGCATTCCATTCTCCACTGCTTCTACTAGTGATTAAAAATGCCTATTGTCTGTTCAGTCAATGTTTTTTACTTATATGGCCTTTTCGTTATATTGGAAACATGTCCCCCTTCCACCTCAATCACATCATACTATTTACAATCGTGCCTGCTGAGGAAAAGAGGTGCTCATAAAACTTCACATGCCTTTCACTACAAGAATCTGGTCAGGGCATCCAGCGAGGTTATTAGCTGCTTTCGCAACAACCTCGATCGCTATGAAGTTTCTAAGGAGTCCAACAGCATACGGCACCTCAATTTATGTCTGCCATCCGCATCTATATATAAGCGAAGGAGCATCAGTGGTCAATTTTCTTATGCAAACCCCTCTCCTGCCGTTCATCCCCCTAATATGGTAAAGTGTTGTCTCAATCACCCTGCACAAGAATATGCAATATCCTGTAAAGTAAGCTGTTGCAACCGCAAAAAAGCTGCATCATTGCTGTTTATAAAGATTGGGACATTAAAATTCATTGAGAGTGTATTTTAAGAAGCGCTCTAACATAAAATTGAAGAAAGACTGTAGTAAACCTCTACTCCTCCTCCGTCTCTCAAACCCTGAGACACTTCTGCATCATGTGTGGCCTGATCCTGAATATTCTCTTGAAGTGTGGTCACCTTATGTCCGAATATAATTGCTCACAAATTATGTAACCACTCATGATGAGATATCCACAGCCTCTAAGAAACTTGTTATTCGGATCTTTTCAGCAGCACAGAACAGAAGCCGATCTTTTTAAGTTGTTGAACACAGATCAATCACTAATATTTGGAAGCCGTTTCTTCGCAAAGAAATGCGAGCAAAAGCTGTCACACTGCTTGAAGTAAACCTCAACTGACTGCCAGCTATCAATTTGTGGCGCATAGCTATTGCAAATACTACTAATGGAAAATACAATAATAAATATCAGCACTGGAATTGCGATTGATTTTTTTCACTGTAAGGTGTGTGTACAAGAACGTCATATTCGTTGTGTCTGTTCCATGACTTCTGTTCGGACTTACTGACTGCACCATTTTGCTCCATTCGATTCTCTTAATTCTTCACTGTGTTGGTTTCTTCTCTTTTACTCACGTATGCATGCTGATGTTTTTCCAAGAAGCCTTTACACATTCATAAAGGTAAACCATCCATACTAGGGATGGTTATATGGGCTGAGATTCTTTTCACCATCAGTTGTTTTTCCAAGAAGCCTTTACACATTCATAAAGGCAAACCATCCATACTAGGGATGGTTATATGGGCTGAGATTTTTTTCACCATCAGAATTCACTTTTTCCTACGACGGGTAAGACTATCCAGCAAATATGGTTGTAAGTGCATTTTCACTCGTCTCTAATTTACTTAGCAACAGCCGGGGAATTTACACCGCCGGTTGAGGGCACTTCAAGTTAAAGAATGCGGTTTTTCAGCATCAGCGCGGAATACATTGGAACTGAGCTCGGCTTGCTCTCCATGCAACAAATCATAAACTTGCATTACGGCGCTGTGACAGGCACATGTGTTTCGCTCCTCACTGGGGTGTTGCCTGATATTAGCTTGTATGAACAATGAAAAAAACAAGCCGTGCCGGCAAGTGGCGTCACTACTGAAAATGTCAGCAATTGCAATCCAGCTGCTTGCATAATAAGCAAAGGATTTCTTACGCTTCAAAAGCACTCACCATATCTCCTAATCCGATGGTGCACGTCGTGATAATTACCCCTGCAAAACGACAGTCACTCTCATTCACATCAAGTGCAAGGACGAACTCAAGATGTACTTTTGTTGGATGCCTGCTTCATGGCGGCTCTTTTGAGCTGCCTCTGTGAGAATCTGATGAATTGTTATCGACCACTCAAAGTGCACTGCTTTTAAGCAAAAACAACTTTTCAGAGGTTTTGTTTACGTGCTAACAACCATTTCTGATGCAAGAATGAAAGTCCTCTTAAATTCGGTTTAATAGAAACTGGAAAGAACTTGGGAAACAATTGTCTTCCATCAAGCTGATACTGATTTAGAAGAGTATTATCACCAACCGGTCGATGCAGATCCACAGCCGAAAGCGCAGTTGCGGATGCTGCATTACTACACATAAAGATATGCCTTCGATAGTGGACCACTAACAAAGCCTCGTTATGTTTCTTCCCTCCTAATCACAAATACAATTCAAACTCACACCACAAACCGACAGGGATTGAGTCGAACTGATTATCGGGGTTGTGCTCCACTCGTTCTGCATAGTAAACGAGGGCGGCAAAAATAACAATGCCAAGAAGGATGAAAAACACGAGCAAGAGGAGCTCCTGAATAGAACGGGTATTAAAACGGTAGATTAATGCGATAAAGTTGTCCTATACAAGCCGGCAACGTATGCAAAAACGTCTCCTGCCCCAGTCTCGTAAAGTAGGAAGTTAAATAAGATGCCATATGCAGTGCAGGGAGAGAGGTAATATGTGGAGCACGAGTACCGCAAAAATTTGTGCCAGCAGAAGATATCCCAGCTGAGCTACCTCTTCCCGAGGAAACAACGAAACAACGTTTTACGTACTTATCTGTGCGGAAGGACTCAAGATAAGGTAATCATAACACTGCTGCAAAGATATTATCCCAACACTCCTAGCCTCTTTAAGATGCCACTTTTGTGAGTAAACAGCATTATCTCCATCAAGAAAGTGAAGGCAGAAGGGAAATATGGAACTCTTACTTGAGCAGAAGCTTTGAAGGTCTGAATAAGGATCTTCAATCCCGACGAGTGCTGCGTGAGCTTAAACAAGCGTAAAATACGGATAACTGAAAAAAATTCCACCGTGTCGCGATTCGCACCGCTCAACGCCTTGTCAAGTGCCCAATCAACGTAGAAGGAAAGAGTAGCTATTAAATCTGCAATGCTTTTAGCGACAAAGGTAAACTCCCTACAATCCCTTTTCCCTCTCTCTCCTCCCAAAGACAAAAAAGGAAAGGTGTGAAAGCACTTAAATACAATAAACTTCGACAATTAGGCAGGAAAATGAAGCTTTTTCTTCTCTGCCGCTCTGTTTTCCCGCATTGCCATGCGCCGAAATGCAAATTCTTGCTAACAGCGCATCACGGCCATGTGCCGTCTATGCGTATGTGCTCGCGCTTCTATTTCAGTTCGCGAGGTATTGATGGCAGGCTGAAGAAGGGGTCTTCTTTCGATATTTTCAAGAACGTACTACTAGCCTATTTTGAATTAAAGTTTCTTAGAAATTTGCACATACTAATTTTATTGCATCGTTGGACAAATAGGGGGAATATTGAAGTGTTCCTGAGAAGAGAATCAAGGGGTCGTTGCAAAAAAAGGTGACATTTTCTCCTCAAATGCTATGCAATACACTATGCTTTGTTATCTCATCGTATGCCATACATTCCATTTTACTCCCAAAATTAACCTATTAGGCATCTCAAGCACGAATGGGTGTATCTTAACATTTTAAGCACGACTGTGTAACGCATACAGTAGCAAGTGCCCTTAGCACAAGCGACATTATTTCTATGTAGGAAGCACTCACCAATAACATTTATAGGTTGTGTGACGAATTTCGGAATATTAGGACAAAAGACGAAACGTAGGAACAGTTCTAACGTAAACCACATATTGCTGACTAACTCGATATAGAAAAAAGCCGGATGAGCACTCATTCACCTGCGACAAAAGCTAACGTCTGATCTAGTGCTTCATTTTAAAAGACATATTATTCCTGCTCTAGAACTGCTCGGATCCTATTCTGTTAACACTCATCGGATCTACGTATTGCACAGTTGGTCATGCGAGCAGTAATCCGTAACAGTACCGCAGTTTATTTCGAGAGAAGGCCGCACATGGAAGTGCGTGCTTCGTTTCAGCTGAAAAGTTGCAGCTGTGATCTGTTCCAGTCAAGTGCTCAGCAATCTCATCGCCATGCAATCAAAAAATCACATTGATCCCAAAAATCTCCAGTACACGAACTTTTTGGTAACAGGCGGAGACCAATTAGATTCAGGATACTTGCCGGCATACCTCACTCCTCACAAATCTTCACCTCTCCATAAACCTCGCTTTTATACGGTTCTAATTTGCGTACATTTCTGAGTTTGCTTGGAGCACAAATTTCTTGAACTGCCTAGTCATTGCTCGAGGCTCATTTGGGTAACTGTGGAAAAGCAGCGTGGAAATGTGGATTTGGGAAATCAAGATCCGTTGGTGAACAAAAATTCGTACGAGGATAATCACTGGAGAAATCTTTTGAAAGCTTTAAAATTCATTGGAAGCATTACCTTTGCTGGTTTTATTCTCATGTCAGGTTGTTGTAGCTATGCTGCTGATGTCGTCGCAGAAACGTTTTCTAAGGCAGCAATATTAAGGCAGCCTAAAAGATGGCGGACTGCACTCATTATCCAGTAGGACTCTTGTGGGGCTTCACAGCATTTCATAGTACCTCATCAAGCATGTATAGTAAACTGCGTCAACGACATCCGCATTTAGTACTCCACTTCTAGCACCTTACAGTTTAAAGAACGATAACGGCTATTGTGAAAAAACAAAAAGGCGCGTAGAATGGTGAACAGATTTCTGATAGGAACAGTTAGGCGATTTTTTAAAGTCTTAGTCATGAGACCAAGTGAATATCTCTGAGCATGACCAACGAACAATCGGCTGACCATTAGCCGCGATTCGCAGAGAAAATGAACTGTTGAAAAGCCAAGCTTAAGAAACTACCACACTACTAAGAAGCAAGCACTCGACCAAATGGCTATTTCACCTAGCAATGGCGACGTCACCAGTCAGCATCAGTGGAATAGGAGTAAGACGAATCAAAACTCGGTTACTTTAATTCTGAATTGAGCCTTGACGATTAACCATATGGGTTGTGCGACCTTGAATCAACAATGGCACTGGTGATTTCACCGCCGGCTGAAGACTGATGACCAAAATTGGATCCATTATGAGATCCCTATTCCATTCCAAATCCAACTTCTTGAAAGAGAAGAAAATTCTGGTCAAGATTCAACCAGTGATTCAACATCATAACGGTAGCTTTTTCCAGGTTCAGAAGATACCACATGGCTGACAATGTGCCACATGAAAGTGGTTTTCCCATAGGAGTTTCAAAAAACCTTGTGAAGTGGGCGACCAAATTTTCTTAATGAGCCACCGAAAATATTTTTAAAGGTTGCAGTAAAGAGTTCTAGAGATTAAAGAGTTCTGGAGATTTTATGTACATTGTCTCATTAATTGCCGTACTGGCAATTTGTGGTGGAAGAGGAAGAGAGAGAAAAACATGAATCGTAAGACTTCTTGGTCAGGGTTGGAGGGCTGAAGCACAGCGTTCAACTGAGTAACAATGGTAGACAGAAGGAGGAGGAAAATAACTAATTACGAATAAGGCGTAACTGGGCAAGCGAAACTTGGACATACGATTCCAGCAAAGCTCAAGTTCCGTAAATAGCGCCCACCTTTGATGTGACAGCGAAGAGCTAAGACGACGAGAGGACGCAGAAGCCAATCGGTCAACGAAGCAGCCTTTCTGAGTCAGGAAATCATAAAACGCCTAGCTTGACCTTTTTTTCTAATTAAATGAGGCATTTGAAGATGGATGTCAGGCCTGCATTATACTCCTGGTCCTTGACCTAATCGATAAGCTTCACAGATTCGTACATGCGTATATGAGAAGAACACGAGTACTTACAAGTAGGATGCATTGACTGGCGGCGTGATGTGCTCAGTGCGTGGGAATGAATGAAACAGTTAAATTCCTATCTACGCGCATAGAAATAATGAATTTACAGGCGCCTCCAACCGTTTTCCTTGGTTTCTTCATGATTTCCCCACACTCCTTCTGGCATTCCACCAAGTTATTCACTTGATTTAAACTTTTCTTCCAAGAATTTAGTTCCCACACAATCAGTCCGTTTCGTTCAGCACTCAACTTCCAATTCTGTTCTGATTTTTGTCACGTCTCACGCAGTCGAATCTTCTTTCTTTCATCACTCTTTTGTCTATTGGCTTCACCAATGACTTATGAACTATTTTGAAACAAAACGCCCTGGCAGTCAAACAGCCGTTATTTTTGCGCCTGCAGACGAAAGCTTTTTGTAGTTTCATTACCCAGACCATGAACTACGCACAGCTTAGAAATAACACAGCTTTAGCTGTGAAATGTGAGAACCCAAGCTAATGGAGTAGTGAACGTTTTTGCTAATCCACCACTAGCGCTATAATTTGTACCACAAATTCGTCAACGAATAGTGGAGAACACGAAATGCAAATTATGCAAGCTCTCATTGACGATCAGCCAGCGAGATGCCTCATCATGGAATCACAGCGATGCAGTCCTTGAGCCATTATGAGTGACTAAATCTTTCACTCCATACAAATCCATTGAACTGAGAGGATTGGGAACTAATAAAGTTCTTGGACTGAGAGAACTAATAAAGCACCTAGTTCACTCAGTTTCAAGATTTAACTAGAAGGGGTGCACTCTGAAGTTGGAGAGAAAAGGTCTCATTTTAAGCGAGAAATGACTACATAACACGTTTCAACATAAGCGATCTTATGGGAATGAAATCATCAAACAGACCACTGTTAAGGAAATCGAATGATAGTTTCGGACAACAGAGAAAGCCTGGTGAAAAAGTTAAATGCGAAAAAAAAGCGCTGAAAATCCCTGCTCAGGTGGGGTTTCTTTAAATTATGAACAAAAGCATTAGAATTCGTTGATATACGTCAGGGTACGTAGTCATAATACTTTCACTGGCGACTGAATATTTACAAGAGAACGATAATTGGGGACGTGTCCATTCGAAATTTGACAAAACGATTGTTTGGCACTTAAAATTTTTCCAGATCGGGTGCTTTAAACTGTCGCCGTTATAAAATAATAGGCGCATATTCATATGCTCATGTTTGCCTTTTTTATAGCAAGAAAAATAGCAATATGAGAGATACTGTAGTGCTCAGGAAATGACTGCAGAGAAAACTCAAAATGTTTCACCACCACATAACAAAATAGAGAGAGAGCGGGACAGAGGGGCAGAATGGGAGGCGAGGAGAGGAAAAATCAGAATACACGTAGCCGCCATTAGTCCCACACATACTTCTTTGCTCATTGGCCAGTTTTTGTTGTCTGATGATGCCGCATGCACGCAAAACGTTGTGACGGTGTTTTCTTGCATCTATTTCTTGAGTATTCGAGTGTACACTATGTGCAGTTTAAAAAAAGCCAAATAGGATCAAAACCACTTCTTACGCCACCCTTTACGCTTACTCCATAGTGCACTTCAAACAGCCGTACTTTCAAGTTTGTATGACACAAAGCACAAAGCATGTGAAATTCATTCGAACACAACAATCTTCCTGTTGCCTGCAACATCATACGAAGTCGAAGACTGAGCTCAGAAATCGCTGAGGCAGGATTCTAGTTCCCATTGATGAATAAAAAGGTTACCAATGAGTGTTTCGAGCGGAACTGCCAAATCCAGACAAATAAGGTCGGATATTGCTCTCATTAGATTCCACTACATTGCCCACAAAATTTCCACTGGAGCGTCCACTTTTGTCTTCATTCGACAGTTTATACAGAAGATGTGACCAGAAGCTGTGGTACGCAAAAATAAATTGTAGAAAATGTCCCTTTGAAATTACATCGCAACTTTGCCAGGATTTCAAAGTATGATTCCAATATCTGAGAAGTATGACCTTTTAATTTAGGACCTTCACTGCACTGCATTTTCATAGTTTTACAACTGAAAATATTTCGACCGACTTAATATGCAAGAATGATGGCTGCCTTGAACGGCATTATAAGGTCAGAGCAAACAGCATCGCTTAATGTAAACATTGCAGAAACGACGAGTTGCTATTACTGCAGAAGCTGAAGAGCGTAACCGTCATCAGAGGTGTGAGCTAGTCTGAAAACTAAGATCAGCTGCGGCATCACAAATAGAATGCATCAGATCTAAAACATAAACAATAGCTTTCATTTAATGGCATAAATAAGAAATTGAACTCAGAAGAGTTGCTGGCAACGCTTTTCTGTAGCTACAGACATACATCAGGAAAAAAATGAAGCTTCGCTCTGTCAATGGAACGTCCCTCATTGATGCGCAATGACAGGGGCCTTGCAATGTCAACAACTCCCGGAAAATTCAAATAATTTTGTTCAAATAACTCGACCACATCTATGCAGTTTGCAGGCGTCAGAAAGGGCTTTAGTAGACACGATTGCATGCACTCATTCATCAATCCAAATGGATACATTTGGCAAGCGAAAACCTCAATATTGCTTATTGAAAAGCCAACCAAGATTCATCAAGCCCGTGAGCCGAATCCGTAGAGACGAACTCGGCTGAAACCTCTCCATTAAATAGATAAGGCATATAAATCAGGAAACCCTTTAATTAAAGTGGTAATACCTAAAAAATATCGCCATATGCGAAGAACTTCGGTGGGGTTTGCTCGCTTTATTTGATAAGTTCCGGCCTATCTTCTCCGCACTATCCTGTACAGAAGACAATGAGTAAGCTAAGAAAGGCGAAATTCGGATATGTTCAACTTTTCCGTCGAAATGATCAAAATTTGTCTGTTTTCCGTTCTCCACACTAAAAAAGCAATAGAACCTTGCATTTCAGAGCAATAGAACTGTTACAAAGGCAAAATCCGGATACATCAAATCAGTAACTGCTGAAGAAATTTTAAACGTCATTTCAGAATCCTCAGAAGGATCAGCTCGCTCAATCTACTGAGAAAAAAAGATATGACCAGAAAAAGATATCTACTGTCTGAAAGATGTGACCAGAGAACCCGCCAACGTATTTTCTGATCCTGATAAACCGAAAAGCAGTCTGATGCTCAGCACTGCCAGATGGTAATAATAGCTTATGTAAAAACCTGTCTACAGCAATGGCTTAATAATAGCACCTATATTTAATTCAAACGACAAGGGACAAGAACATCGCCTCCATTTGGAGTTTTTCATTACAACGAAAAATGAAGTTTCGAAAGCTCATGGACGGAACAAGAAAATCTTAAGAAATAACTGCTCAGGTGAAATTCTTCGAGTAATGGAAATTTAATCCCGCAACAACAATTCCCACACCCCATAAAAACTCTATCTTAGTCGTATTCTCGGACACCGTTATTTTTTCAAATGCCTATGCATGTTGCGCTTTCCTAATCCGATTGGATTTTGAATGCGTCTTTTTCTAGCATTCTTAGGCAAGCTTTTCTTTTCTGAGGAGAGACATTCACCTCTCCTCAGAAAAGAAAGCTGCAGCGGTAGGCCATTCTGTATGATGCGATAAATCTCAACCGAGTTACGCAGAAAGCTTTTTTCGCCCACGGGATCCTTGTGATGCCTCGCAGGATGGGGAACTCTTGATGAAGACGTGCTTTAAAGGAAGCATTTTCAAATCGCTCATCCTATTTTGAATATATCGTTTTAGCATGGAGCTGCAGTAATTTTTAAAAGCTGCGACCTCGACATACCACTCGCAACTTGGCTGATGTAGAAATTAAAGGGAAAGTCCAAAAGGTGTGTTTGTGGCAAGTATGTCGACACGGATAACTCACTTTAGCTGCTGAGGCGGTTGAGACTGAAGAGAGTTTACTATGGAGATGATGCAAGAAGTATTCAATGTTGCGCCATTTTCGGATAGGTAGGCTGCACTGATGCGGAATGCGGGTGCAAAAGAGTTGGGATACTCGTAGTGCTCTCATTATAGAAACCATAAACGGCAACAAATCCGAGAATGCTGGCGGAGTGCACAGCTCCAGGATGTGAGAGCTCGGCATAATGTATCGCAATTTTATCCCAATTCTACCACTATAAAAGAGAGTATAGCTGATTAATTTTTCGGAGTAGAAAGATAAAATATTGGCACATTTTATGCAATTTTCATCAGCTTAAAATGTAAATCAACCTAACTCACCGAAGTTTGCACTCAGCAAGCTATGTTGTCGCATAATTTCTGGAATTTTCATATCCGACAGTACGCTATAATATAGCATAGGACACTTCCGAAATGGTGAAACATAACGTTATGTAGTTATCGATATATCAAAGAAAATAATGTGAACCTCAATTTAAAAAGCAAGTGGATAGCATGATTGGCGGAATTTTTGTTAGTGGTTGTTTGTACTTTATTGGCTGAGCGTTGATTCCCTCGTTGCTACCAACTCTTCGGACTGAAACTATATTACGCTACTATTCTCGAAGCCAAAGGGGCATTTTTCGAGGCCGAAAAAGATCAAGAGCGTAGAGGATGGAGCAAAATAAAACGGCATCTTGTTGCGCTCCAACACCGACTTTTTTCAGTTAATTTATGTCTTGCACCAGCTTTCATTTCTTTCTTTGTGAGATAACTTCTTCATAACGCGGAGATGTTTTCATCCCGTTCGAAACGCGTTCCCTTTAAGCTGAGGGACTACATATGATCCGACAGCCTTGGAGGCTTTTTGATGTCAAATTGAGCAGCGTTTTCCTCTCAAGGTTCATTCTTCCCATGACTTTGATTAAATTATCCGTGTTGAAGGTTTCGCGAAAGCCTGGTGAGAACGTGGCATTTTCGGCCCTTTGGCAATTGAAAGTCGTGCATAAAGACTAAGTTCATTGGATTTCGATGTGCTATGCAGTTACGAGCTATGCCTATAATTTGGTGCATTTTACCCATCGCAGTTCTCTTTGCATATTGCGACCACAGCTGCAAAGTTTCCATTCCTTAGAGTGTTTTCCCGTTGAAGTCATTCGCTTGAAAAGAACAGTTCTTTTATTAAAAAGGCTTAATTTTTCGCAATTTAAGCTAGCCATTTCTTGTAGCTCTATCAGATTCCGCTGCTTTGATGCGCTATATATGGGCGAACATCTTTCTAAAACATCGACATTGAGTAGGTCTGTCTTTTCTGTTTTTCACTGTTTTCTGATTACGTTCATTATACATACCCAAGTCACTCTTGCATTAAATTGTTGTTTCTCTACTACCGCCTAAACGCCGCGTTTCCATTCAGCATATTGTTCGAACAGAATCCCCTCGTGTTCCTGTTACTCCATGGGAAATTTTCTTCAACTAGCAAAGGCGAGAAGCATTTTATAAAACATGAACCAAAGAGATGACAGAATCCGCAGAATTTTTCAAGTCAACTTCTCGAGAGGACCCCTAATACAAAACATCAGCCGATAGGCATGATGCTGAACTTCGAAGACCGGTCTACAGCCGCACTGTGAGGGGGGTGATTGCTTGTTGGAAAAAATATTTGATAGTCCGAGAACTCCAATCCGGGATGTTGAAAATCTGTTGCCCATGTGGACAAAAAATGTCCTCCTCCATCGCTCCAGAATTAACACTCGGTTATTTTACTGGATCGACTCGTTAAAAGCTTGTTAGTCATTCAGCTTTCAGCAAAGGCGAACAATAATCAAAATATTACGATCCTTTTACGATCTTTTCCTAATATGGTATGAAATAAACCTTTTAAATACTTCTGAGAAGACTTCATAGTGGACGAACAACGTCTGGGTCAAGCAGATTTTGCCTCCACTTCACCACCTCCCCGTGTTGCGCATAAGCGTAAAAGCACGTCGTGGAAGATACTGTAAAACAACCCAGTAAATCGTCACAAGTGACTTTGAATTTAGAACTATCGACGTGCTCAACCGATCGACCTGTGCTTCTTGAACTACAGTTCTCAATAGTGATGGTAACTTGATGAGCTTATCTGAGAGGTTTGTTATAACCAAGTTGTACCCAACAAGCAAAACAAAAAAGTGTGCCATACATACTGCAATGACGTTGCGCGTTTTGTGATTAAGACTACCCGCTCACGCGATGGAAATAACTGATTGCAGTCAGTTCAGCTAAAGTAATGTGGTGTCTCTCATATCTCAGTATTTGCATATGCTAATTGACGGTGCCTTTCTCCCCTTTCTTTGACCTGCAACAGCATCGAGGAGTTTCATGGAAAAAAATGAAAAGTTGCGTTTTCTCTCACTAAACGAACTGATCACTCTATGAAAACTGCGGTTCCTTTCACAACAACTAATTCCAACTGCAGCCGCTCCTGCCATGCAAGTACCTCAAAACAGGTGTACCTGTCATCAGGGAAAATTTCGAAACATTCCTTTTCAAAAGTAAAAACTGTGCTTCAGGCGGCACCAGAGAGCCTGGAAGAATTTAGAAATTTTAGGCAACTAAAGTGTTAAGGACTGATAAATATGGTCGTTTTTAGAATATTATTCTGGCTTTTTGCTTCGAATCACGGAGCTCCATACAGGTAGGGGATATTTAAGGCAGGGCAGTTTTCCCTCATTCCTTTCTTAGTATATGTCCTACAATTTGTGAAATTGGTCCTATTGATAGGTCGTCGCTGAGAACACGGTTGCAACTGACCCTTCATCACACTTCTCCAAATGAAGGAGAGAAGGAATGACAGGTTGAGGGAAGGTGGAGAAGGAGCCAACTGAAATTGATCGCTCTTCTGCTCAACCCTAACAGTTGCAGAGAACACAGAAAAATGCAAAAAAAGGGTCGTGCACAGAAGGAAAGTCCCTATTTTTTTACTGTCGAGGCTGTCGTCAGACATCACGAAGACCTGGTATATCTGCCAAATTCCACTGCTCCAGTGTAACGACCTTCTAGAAATGCCTACTGATAGTGATGCATACATAAAAGCATAAACGCAGCTACGGCACGCTAACATCAAACAAAAAAAGCAACATACGTGCTCATGGGATTCATGTGCAAAATTCGCAGCGGAAGCCATCGTTTCCCTTCATCACCACATCACATATTCCGCTTCCCGTTCTCTCAAAGCGGAACCAACATAGATACATCCTCCTTCCCAAGTTTTTGGACAAGATCTTGCGCGGATATGCAACACCTGGACTTTCATGAGGGCTAGTTTTGCTAGCTGAAGCTCGTGCGAGCCGTCAGTCGAAAAACATGAAAGAAACTACATTTCAGACGGCGAAGGTAGCAGATCAAATTTTAAATGTATCGGTGCTAGCCAAACATTGCAAGTCCATATGGAACAACTTCAAGGAAGAAGCGAAAGAGTTCTTCACGTCCGCTCAAAACCGCCAATGCCCTCCAAGCTGTTTCCCTTTGGTGCCAGATCTCCTCTCCACTGTTCGATTATATTTTCACATGAGGATAGATTTTACACGAAAAATTCTGCAGCAAAAAAGTGTGATTTTACCGCAAGTGAGCGCGCAACTGAGCCGAAAACACCGAAATACTGGAAGTAAGGATAGCTGAATATTTCTGAATGAAAGCTGAGCTAAGTGTAGAACACTGACGAAGTGACGAGAAGCGACATGTCAGAGGCAGCATCGGAGAAGCAGCTTTATGGCGAGCAAAGCAAGCCAAAGAAAACGGTAAATGAGATGCGTTCAACAGATTGGAACTTTTTTAGCCAAAAAAGTGCCAATTGAGCTTAAATTTTACTACTAGGGACCGTGGCGCAACTATTCGCGAAGTCTGCATTCAAACTGAAAGTAGCATTCATCTGATATAGAAAATTTACCATTGCCATAAGAAGGCTTATTGCAGTTTCGTACAACATGTCAAACCGATTTTTGGTTGAAATTTGACTGATAGCTTGTGGTGCATGCTTTTTCGTCGTTTTCCGACCCGTCTTTTCACAATGTATGATACATCATGAACGCTTGCTGCGTCCAGCTTTTATGCTCAATTTCCCAATGTGCGCAGTCTTCTAAACTCGTCGATCAAGTATTATTAGAGTCTCAATTCCTCACATATCGATAACTCGGTGAGGGTGCCAAATACTACTTTTTATTAACATTCCATCAATAGGCTAAAGTTATGTTATGTTGGAATTGTTTGCTGCAGAAAGGAAACTGTACGCAAATTTTACCTTTAATCGAAGGAAACTGAAATGCTGGTTATTACTGGGGCAAAAAAGAAACTAAAATGCGGTGAGAAAAATACTGACAAAGACGGAAAAACGAAACTTTTGACATAAGGCAGACAGCAACTATGCTCATCGGATAGCAGTTGAAACATAGCAATCAACCACAATGCGCCTGTTCAGGAATGCGGCAGTGCTGCCATGCAACATAGAAACATATCAACGGGGAAACACAAAAAGTCCCATCCTGTGCATAATTAGGAAACAAAGCGCTAAGTGCATTGATTCGGTTGTCAGTAAATGGACATAGCCTTATGGAATCGCCTGTTATTCCGAATTTCAGACAATCATCCACAGTAATTACCCTCGCATACTGCGATGACCACGGCTCATCGAACAAAGCCCACAGCCTCGGCTTTAACTGCTGTCACTTCGAGAGTGTGCTTGAATAATAATCGTCTTCCCATGCAAATTTCTTTGCTACCTCCTCCTGCGTTGGTGGATCCACGTCCAGATCCAAGCTCTCGATCACGGCCAGGGTATCCTGCTTATCTCTGTAAACTTTTTTAATAGTGAAAATAGAGAGAAACTCTCAGGGCATTTGCAAAAAGTTGAATTCACATCGGATTCGGCGTCTTTCCGATGTTCCTGACTCACTTCTAGATCTTGTGTGCACAAAACACACCTCAATATATCCCCCTCTGTTCGATTATAAGTTGAAGAACGTGACATACCTATTGAAGTGATCCCTAGGCCTCATATCTTTACAGCTTCATCGCTATCACCTTTTTGAGCACTATTTCCAACTGGTTAAAGATTTCATCCTGCCGTCCTCCCCTTTCACGTTCCCCAATTCAATCAAGTGTCTATCATTTTCTCACTCTCCATGATGCCATTTTCGATATCGACTTTCGTGCATCTTCTGAAATAAGAAGCAACACCGCAGACATCTCAAGGCCAGTTTTTATTACTGAACTTCTGCATTTTTCTTACGTCTGGCGTTGCAACGATTCGGAAAATCCCATGTCGATGCATGGCGGCAGCTGAACGATGTTGTTTCTAGAAAAAAGAAGATGGAAATAGTCCCCAACGACCAGATAAATTTATGCATTTTCAACAGCATTCAAATGGATAAAATTTCTCTTGCGGTGCAAAAGTTTCATCACTGGGGCAAAGGATGAAAAAGGCACCAAGAGTTAATTCAGTGAATGTGAATGGAACTGTACTTTCGATGAAAGAAATTCTACATTTCGTGAAGTGTGCATGAATGAGATATCAACATTATCAAATGTGGGCATGAGACTGTCTTTTTGGTGGGGGAAGGACTGGGAGCTAAGATATGAGAGCATTTTCCCTTCTGTACAAATGTTTCACCTTCTCCCTTTCTGCCCTTTCCCATAGCAAAAGCTGGAAATCTACCAATCTCACGTAAAAAGTTGCACCTTTCTATCTTCTTGTTTTTGGTTGACTCGATAAGTTCACCTATCGAAAACAGTGATTTGGCAGCAGTTGTTTTTGGTTGACTCGATAAGTTCACCTATTCGAATCTTTGACAGCATCTCATGCTGCTGCCAACCATGGAACCAGTCCGGCACAATTCAAAAACGACTTTTTTTCGTTCTGGAATTTTGCAGTCAGCTGGTGCTCGTCAATTCCGACGCAATTCACTGTCATACGTTCTCCTTTAAATATTTTTGACTTGCACCATTCCAGTTTAATGAACGTTCAGTACAGCCTTTGCACTTTTGCATAGACTCCTTGCTGCGGCGTTTATGCCTTTCCTTTCTTTAGCAAGCTTGTCTCGGCATGATTGCCAGTCCACGAGGTATAAAAACAAACTGCAGTGAAAATTAAAAAAGAAACTCAACGTTGCTTCAAATGCAGCATACACGACTTAAACTTTTCAGCTCTTGTGAATTAAAACAACATAATACTACAACCACCGATAAGTGCTACAAAAAAAAGGTACTTTCTCTGCTAGACTTTGCTTCCTTTTGACGACAATAGGGGCAGCTGCACGTCACAACAACTAGCTTCTCCCATAGAGCTTAACAGAATGAAAACACTGCCTACCTGTGCTGTGTGTAAGTCATCCAGCAACATGGCTCTACCTGGTTCGCATCCAACCCCCAAAATTCCAGTTCATCTTCAAAGAGTGGTCCGCACACATTAGTCGGATAGTGCAGCTTCCCTGTAATCTTCATCACTCAACTTCCACCGTTGTTCGTACCACTTCTAATTTCAAAGAGTCATGAAAGCAGACAAACCATTCTGTTCGCAACTGCCACTCGAAATCTTGCTCGGTACTTTGAAGTACAACAACGTAGTTCAGCTAAACAAAAAACTATGTTGAAATGTGCATTGCTTGCAATGTATACGAACTGCTATTTCTCTAGTAAATCAAAGCTATTAAGCATGAGGACTATGCGGAAAAATGCTGGCTTGGTGCGCACGACGAATAGAATTGTACAAATTCTGCTATGACGGATGAGTCCTGAACGCCTGAATGGGCTATTTGATCCTCAGCAGCAATGAATTGTTCGCCTCAAACGAATAGGTTAATACGCTCCATCTTTTATTCCTGTCGCTATCGCACTGTTTCGAATATGTTAGCTTAAAAAGACGTTTATGTGACGGATGTTTAGCGCTTCCTTCAAGGTTGCTCTTTTTCCTTTTGTTCCTCAAAAGTTGCAGATTGCTTTCCTCAAAACGCGCTTGCAGTTAGAAAGCCGATCTGAACAGAATACTTTTACGAATTTCTTCCTAATATTGCTACTGAAGCATTCACATCGAAACGGCCCCGATAACAGATGCATAGTTATGAAAGCAGTCCTCATCACACCATAAAGTGGACATGATTCTATTAACAATCGTAACTCTGACCAGTCCACCCTACGGGAGATCTTTCTCCCGCTGTATTCATGATGAAACTTTAAATTCGCATCTTCTTTCCACTACCGAAGCAAGGAGGAGTCCAACCGCCTTTATGAGTTGGGATGAAGAAGCAACATTCATTCATTCTTCCAATCATCAGCCTGCACTCGTTCTTTTCTCTACCCGTGACCTCAAAGATCCCTTGACGTTTGATTTTGTAAATGGGCAGACTGGAGATCCACAGTGTTCAACGAATTTGTGATTTTTTTGAAACTACTGACCGATTTTATATTTGAGTGACAGAAACTTTGATGCAATGGATAAAACTGTGCGCAAAAGATAGCAGCGAAAAACATTTCTTTCGGCTTGAGCCTTATAGGCCAGAAGGTCAAGAAGAGCTCTTGGAATGAACACACTTCTCCAAGTGCCGGGAAAAACGACTCTTTTACTTAGGGAATAAAAAGTTGCTTTAGAAGCATTTTAACGTAAATTACACGCATATCATCAGGAAATCGGTGTTTCAAAGCACTGTGATATAGAAGTAGCTCTTAAGCGCTGAACCAAATGCAAATCGCTTGCACATTTCCTCCCATGAGTTCTACACAAGACAGCGGCCTAATACTCTAATTTTTCCGATCAAAACGTCATATTGGCTAAGAACGGTAATGTTAGCAAAGAACATCTTCCAAAGACGCTATCACGATGAGCAATAAAATTCTACTTCAGAAGCAAATCTGCCCTATTTTGTAAGACACACGGCATCTACGATTTCAGCTGTTTTAGCTAATGTTCTCAAGGAAGATTTCTTATCCTGCTTCCGGTTTGGAAAGGCTGTCATAACTGAAAAGTCCATCTGTAACCTTGAAAAACGCTCCGACGTGCTTGGAATAGAGTTCCACGATGTCTCGCACTTAAGTTCAGCGATAGAGCTGTCGCTGAACTCAAGATGGCTCTCATTCGAGATGACTCAATTATTTCTCAGATAACTCTCGGTCTATTATCAGATATGACCAATGATTTTTTTAACCTCGTGGCTTAAAAATCTGAGGTATAATTTGATCGTCCTCTGTGCTACTGAACTGTGAAGTGCGTTTTCGGCATATTTTTCAAAAGTGCCGAGGAACCTATCAGAAGCAGCACGTGTCGTTTGATATGCACAACAAGCTCTATAAACAAAATCTTTTACAATCCACAGTCCACATTTGTTTGTACTCGGGATAAACTTTCAGTGGACTTTTATGATTCTGAAAACGCTTTGACATTTAAGAGTCGCCTTGGGTTGTTCGACTTGAGGAGGGTCACTGACTTAATTAACGTCATATTCACTGCTATTATATTGTTCACAGGTTCATATGCATGCGCTTATGTCCCCACTTCATGCAATTATGAAAGCTTCCTGTTACTCGAGTTCGTGCGAAGCGCAGAGCATGTATAATGTCAGCAGTTTTACATTCCGCCGTTTCAAGTGACTGCTTGCCTTTTTTAGTTTTCATGTGAACATATAAATGTGAAGGGGTGCTTTTACACATGTGCAAATCTCGTTTATCTTCTTGTACATTTTCTCATTTCAACGTGCTTCTGCCCTCATTTTTATGAAACGATATTCTTCTTTGTCCGCGGCCAATGTGAACAGCTGCATACGTTGACAGCTTAACTGCTTATTCCTCAAAGCAACCCATACTTTTCTAGCAGTCCGCCAAATTCTGAACACTAACTCTGCAACTTGGTCGACGTGGAATACCTTTGCGCGCGAATGGTTGAATGGTGCAATGGGGCTGCATATTATTTGGCTCTTGTAAAGAAAAGTAAAATGAGAGTTGGTCAAGTTTGGCATCAAATCTCGGAAGGAATGAGGTACACGCGCATTAAAAAGAGAGGCACAGTGCTGAAGGAGACCAACATGAATTCAACCTCTCCAATGAGTAAAATGCATCAATCGTAACGCTCCACATGATTCACCGCACAGATTTGAGAAGTCTGCTTTCTTTAAAGCTTTTATCGTTTGTTCCAATCGGCTGCCATTTCGAATCAGTTTCTATTGGTTGACGAAGCTTAGTGACAGAATCACCTACTTGAATTACTCATTGCTCCTCATGTGCTGTGTAATCACCGTCTTAAGCACTTGGAAGCGCACTAAAACAACCGCCTTTTCACTTGCAGAAGCGTTGTAAAAATGGTTCAACGACGTTAAGCGGAAGCGTCCAAGTGGGACTAATTTGAAAAAGAAGAAAGTTTCTTGGTAATGCAGTGAAATTTAGGAATCAAGGAAGGACAACGGAAGATGAAAAAAGTGGTTCAATGTGTTAGTGGCCGCTTCTCTCTTAGCCAGTGATTAAAAAACAGTTATGTTAAGTGAAGGTAGTAGATAGTGCGAGAGAAACGAATGAAGCACAGCTATTACAAGCGCAACACCTACGCTAGAACGGCTCAATCGCAACGAATGATATATTCGTTATTCATTTATTCTCTCTGCGTGTCCACGAAAGCAAACCATCATCGCGAACGTATAAGCAAGCTGAGCCAGATAACAAAGAGCATCACTTTTTCTTTTTCGTAAAAAGCCGGCACTGCCCATCACTTTTATTGCGCATTCTTGTCTCCTCCCTTCAGAGTCATGAAAGTGCAGATGCGGCGCTGCGATAAGAAATAGAGCAACGTAGGCTCTAAAACAATTGAACAAACTTTCGGTGACCTGGTCTTCGAACAAAAGCTAGAGCTTCTCGATAAAGACAGAACACCGCATTTTGAAAGAAACCCCTAATTAATATTCACCATCTTTTCCAGTAGGAATTTATTAAGAAAAAAGAAACAACAACCTGTTCTGTAGTAATTAAGAATCATCGAGAACACGCCGGGATGCCGATCGAAAAAATATTCGTTCAAGACAGGATCATAATTGGCCAAATTCGGTGTCAACCTGAAGATGTAGCTTGGAAGCGGAGATCAACACAAAGAAGAAAAAAGCTAGCAATTCTTATCGTAGAAACAGCAAAAAACTGTTTCAGATAAATATTATGTTGCGATAACGACAACCAGGGGTGGCCGCGTATTGCTGCGGCAAGTTTTTTCATCATCCCAGTTCAGAAAGTACCTGAGTACCATATGAGTTTTTCTGCCATAAAACTTTAAAAACTAAGATTATGAGAAATCCTCCTCAGTTCGATCCATTTTTAAGCACCTTACGTCTAACATCAGGCTTTATTTACGCACTTATTGATCGCATCATGGACATCCTTAACTAGGTTCAATGGCAGTGACCGCTTTTTCATCGCTTAGAAAGAAAAACAATTTCAACGGAACAGTCTTGAACGTAAACCTTGAAAAACTCATCCATTTTCCTCTGGATGTCAGGCTCTCCCAGTTTTTTACCTACAACGGAAAATTCTACGACTGAATGAATTACATAAACTTCATTCACCTTTTGTTAAATTGTGGGGTTCTTTTCAGTAATTCCTCTATGGTTCCCGACAGACGTCGTAAAGAAGGCAGCTAAGATACCACAAGGAATAGCTTTTGGTTCTCCGCGAACATTCAAATGCTTCCAGTTTTCAGTCAGCAGAAGTGGTTTTCTATAATGACTTTTGCCTGCATTGCAAAACTGCACAAGGAACACGTAATATCATGCGTTCTTATATGCTCATTTCAACAAAAGTATAAAATTCCGGAGCTCATTCCTACAGAAATGTATGACGAAAATTCTGCAGTTCCAACTTTATTCATAAAATTAACGAAATGCATCAAGTCCCACAAATAAAACATTTCGTTTCATAATTTGACGACAGTAGAAATAATCTTTCTGAGAAGGAGAATTGTAAGGATGAGAAAATTTGGGAAAAATGCTTACATGTCACGTCCATCAAAACTCATGAAAACCTATAACATGTCGCGCCGACTTATATGCATTTTGGCAGATTTGTATGAAGTTAAATCAGCCAATATATAACCGCTGAAACGCAAGACTATTCAAGCCAATTTTTTCACTTAGATTTTAATATATAAGAAGATGTATGGTGGAGTGCATTATTATTCAAAAACGGTTAACAAACATGAAAGGAACAAAAAAGCTTACCAAACGTTTAATAGGTGAGTCGATGAGCTCTCTGATAAGAATAAAATTATCCTCGTTGAGATATTCGAGAAGCGCTTCCTGTGCAAAATCATTCTTGCAAATACGATCAAACATGAGGAGTGAGCCTTTTCATGCTGTAACCAGAACTCGTCAGTCATAAAAACTACTCTTTCAATAAGGATGGAGAGCTTCTCTGACCATGCTGAAACGAAAAGCACAAGAAAATGACGAAATGAAAAGTTTTCTCGCTCATATTTTCTTGCCCCAGTCTCCGATGAAGTGGAAAATGGTGAATGAAACTTGATAGAATGTCAAACGAAGAAAAAAAAAACAAAAGAATATGGAAGCATACAACTTGGTAGCGTCGAAATATACGGAAATTTATAAACACACTATCCTAAGTGATACTTTGCGGGTTATGGCCACGCAAAACCCCCGACCTGTTTTCATCGACACATAAGAAGTGATCAATATTACATAATTCGCTAAGGTCGCAGCCACTGAAAAATCAACCTGTGAATTCCTTAAATAACAGCTACCTAATGAGGTGAAAAGTAGGCTACCTAGTGGGAAAGAAGCCGAAGTAATACGCAGACTTGAGCAGTTTCTTTATTTCAATGGATTTTCTGCTATCATAGTATTGCAACACGTCATCTAAATGGTGACTTCTTCATAAGATGAGCTAAAAGCTGCATAGTCTGCGCTTTTTATGATAATGCTGACTGGACAGGCCGATCAGATTCAAAGACTCGAGTACATATATCCTTGCCTACATCTCTCATTACTTTAAACAGTACGAAATTATCAACGTACAAGCAGCACAAACATATCGATGCTCAAACGGTTGAAACGTATATCCATATAAGTATCAGTCAATAATTTACCTCCGCGAAAAGTAGCCATGAAACGAGTACTGCACTCTTGCCGCGCCTGAAGTTGTCGTTATGCTACAGGAAGCCGTACAAAGTTGTTTAATATGACGCAATCATTGAAATTCGGATGTATCAACGAGTAAGTCGATCGGATGAGGTAATGGTATTACTAAATGAACCAGACCTATCACTTCACGGTACTGTAACATGTTTCGTTTATGGTACAATAACATGTTTCATTTATGATATTGCAGCATATTTCACTTGTCTTTCGTATATGCAATGCGTCATGAATGCATTTTGGAAAACAAAAGATGCCCGTCACAGCAAAACTGAAGAAAAAAATACCTGCGCTAAGCGGCAATTTTTTTCGGCTACACGATATTTTAGCTTTCTTGTTGGGTTTTAGTAGAGAAATATGATATCAACATGCGAATCTCGGTAAGACATCATTATATACATTCGCAGATGGGGAAATAAATGAAGATATGTGAGTACAAGGAATAGGCGACGAATCCCTTAGCAACCAGCAATGAAAGGACTAGAGGATGATCACAATTGCTAGGCTGTAGTTTGAGTGATGGAAAAGCCGATGTATCAGCGATAGCCGCAAGAAGCAAATCCAAAACTCATACGTTGCAAGTTAAACGTCGACACTGTGACACACCATTGCAACGCTGCAGTACATCATTCGCACATTGCAATATATCATTACAGCATACACCATCGCATCATATGCAATAAATCGCTGTACTAAACACCACCAATTATACAGTATAGGGAGGTATTATTGTTTGGGGAGATCATCACTAAAAAGAAAATTGCACTCAATTACTGCATATTTGAAATCAAAAAAGCAGAAAACAATATCCGGAAGAAAATGAAACGAAGGAAATACATGGTGAAAACAGAACAAAATAGATATTACTGAGTGAAAAAAAACTCCTTCAACTTTGAAATAGAAAAAAAGTGATTTTTGGTAATTAGAAATGTGAGCGAAAATATGAACGTAACGACTTTCTCTATTGCAGTTATTTTTAATGAAGAATCACAATAGCCAATTAACACAATTTTCTATCGACTAACAGAATGATTGTTATTACAGATAACATTTGATATAAATGTATATTCGTTATTCAGTTGCACTGATTCAGGCACCTGCTGATGATATTTGTACTAGGTTGTATTTCAACACTTGTTCGTGCGTTCAACGCGTTGAACAACGACTTGTGTTCTTTCTGATTGGTCAGTTGACCACTGAAGAAATCCACTAAGCAACCTTGAATGATCAGTCAGTTGCAGACTGCTTTTTTTTGCATCAGAGTTTCCTTCTTGCAAATTTCCTTCCTGTCGTAAATCAAAGACTGCTCTGTAATGCATCCATACCACAAATTCGAGTCTGCGAGGTGAATATCACACTTCATCCTCCCATATCTACGTGGACAGAAATTTCAATCGACTGATGTTATATGAAGTTTTGAGACTGTGCAAACATGAAATTGTGGAACGTAAGAGCGAGAAAACTGAAAATGTTTGTAACATACGGAAGAAACTTAGGCGGCAACTACAATAGTATCCTAAGCCTCCCGAACTGATAAATACAGGCAGAAAAAAAATTATGGGTCAAGGGATTGCTAGATGGACATGAGTAAACGGCGACTATTTGAAAATGTAAACCTTTCTGAAACGAATTTTTCAGACAGAATAAAAATGTGAGCGTCGTTCTTGTGCTCCCGTTCATATATTCGGAATTGAAAACGCATGCTTCCTATATTGAACGAACTCCTCAAGTTCAATTGGAAAAAATGTGCGTTTCAGATTCCGTTTCGAAAAACCTGCAGTCTCTAATGTATTTTCGCCAGCATGAATCCGAATTAGCCGTGCTCTTCATTCAGCGAAATAT
Organism: Parascaris univalens; assembly: GCA_037576465.1. Lineage (NCBI taxonomy): Eukaryota > Metazoa > Nematoda > Chromadorea > Rhabditida > Ascarididae > Parascaris > Parascaris univalens. The sequence continues at coordinate 61,470,429 of CM075173.1, read as the reverse complement.
GTTTTTGCGACTGTCAAATATTCTTGGACTCTATAGTGGTTTGTGGCTGCTCATGCATTACAGCGGCGGTTTACGGCTCATGGTAAAAAAGGAATTTGCAGGTGGGGAAAGATGGTTCTAAAAGAGAGTTCCCACCAAGCAAACTATGGCTGAGGAACGGAATTTTTACAGGATGCCGAAGAAAGAAATTTGCAAAAAACAAGAGGCGAGGAAAACCGAGGAGATGAGAACCATGCACGAGCCAAGTGTGCGGAGAGAAATGACGAAATACAGAGGAGTTTGTAGAGAGGAAAGGGAGTTGCAGAACGAAGTTTGCAAAAACGGGAACGTAATGGAAGAAGGAAATTGTAGTAAGCAAAAGATAGAGCTGAAAGTGAAGACTAATACATTACGCAATGCGGAAATTTACAAAGAGGGTGTAATGAAGAGAAGGTATTTGCAAAAAGGAGATGATGGGAAAAGTGAATTTGCAAACGGTTAACGATGTTGTGGGAAGAGAATCTGTAACGACGAAATATGATGCAGATGAGAAATTTTGTAAAAAGAATGACTGTGAGCAAAATCTGTGAGAAAATGTAATGGAGCAAGGAAATTCACAAAGAGGAAACGGTGATGCAGAATTGAAATTCGGAAAAAGGGAAAGATGATGAAGACGCTACATTTTCAGCAAAGAAAAGATGGTGTAGAAAGATTTGCAATATGGAAAGTACGGTACAGAAAAGAGAATCGCAACGAGTAGCAGATGATGCAAGAAGCGCAGAAGGGAAACATAACGCATAAAGACTGAAAAATGAAAATTTCTAGAAAAAAACTGGAAAATGAAAATTTCAGTGTAGCGAAGGAATCTGCAGAAGCAAAATGATGATGGAAGCAGAAAGTTTACAAAAAAAGATCACTTAGAAGAAGAACTGCAAGGACGAAAAGATGACGACGAAAGAAAATCTGGTTAAAAGAGCAAGACGTAGCAGAAAGAGTATTTGTAAAAGACGATGATGCAGAAAGAAAACTTACAACTGACCAATCACTCAGCGTTGTTTAACTTCAGAACTTCAGAACACAACATCAGAACAATCAGAAAGAACACAAGTCGTTATTTAACTCGCTGAACACATGAAAATGTGTTGAAACATCCCCTAGTGCAAACATCATCAACAAGTGACAGAATCAGTGCAACTGAAGAAAGAATGCGTATTTACACCAAATGTTATCTGGAATAGTACACATTCTGTTAGCTGATGGGAAACTGTGTTAGTTGACTATTGTGATTCTGCATTAAAAGTAATTGCAATAGAGCAAGTCGCTACGTTCATGTTTTCGCTAGCATTTCTGTTCTTTAATGCCGATTTGACGCGTACAAAAAATGCTCAATAAGCGGAAAATGCATTGGTGTTAAGATCGTTTGAAGCCATTTAAGCATGCTTCATTCCACTATATTCTTCAGCAATCGAGAGCAGAATCTATTCGGAAGAGAGCTCGTAATTAGCTCTCTTCGACGTACGATATCATCATCGTTCCTAACTGTGCTCTCCAGTTTAATATCCTAACTAGTAAACTAGTAAAACTAGTAAAACAACTAACCTTTGTGCTCGGAATGACGTTCATAGCTGAGAGAAAGTTCTCGGATTTCGAGGTATCTTTCGATCAGTGCGGGGAGACTCCAAGCATTGTGGTCTCCATCGCACTCGTCGACGAAAAGTCCGCCCGTCGAAGGGCGGGATGGGGAATAAGGGGGAACGAAAGAGCTCATAAACAAATAAAAGCCATTATCTCTCCACGAGTAATGGTAACAGGATAGCAAAAGAATAGAGAAAAACACTAAGATGCGCTCGTTTGCAAATTTCTCACCTTCCGACAAACCTGCTCGCTGTTGATTCCATTCTAATCGTCTTGACTCAGCCTCCTGAACCTCCAGAGGAAAAATCGCCATGGATTCCAAACACGCGGACGACGGCTGGTCATAGCTACGCAAAACCTGCATCGTGCATCCTATGGAATGCTGTAAAGCAGAGAAGGACAAGAGTGAAGTAATGTTGACAACATTGAAAAGTATAAATTTCTGTTTTATCTGCCCGTATGCACGTGAAATCCGACTTCCCAAACATCCCAAAACGCAGCAGAAACCTCTATATATGACGTCCTTAGAAACGTAACGAAACTTTCATATGAAGAAGAAACTTGTAAGGACGTTATCATCAGATGAACCCCCTCCCCCACAGGGCAACAGCTCCTAAATATTCCAGACAAGCATTTTTAACCGGCAGCAGGCTGAACTACTCCTCAGCGTTGAATTTTTATCGCTTTTAGTGATTAGCTCCAATGTAAATTCAACTCCTTGTGTACCTCTATATTTCTTTCATTTCTGTGCTGATTCAAACAAATAGCTGCAGACATCTCTCCCGGGTAGTATAAACAGATCTAATCGAGGGCGACTGTTGGAACTTGTACTTCGCTGCGCGTTTTTCGAACAGGAAGTAGCGAGGTCGATGAAGTAACTTTAATTCGAAGTATTTCAATAATATGAATGTGCAGCTACAGGAGGGAGCGCAGCAGCTTTAATGTGACATGTGGCCGCTCGACCCTTGATTTATAGCATAATAGCAATTATCTGAGTAACGTCATTTAAGAGCTTCGCCACCCTCAATTGCTATTTCAAATTTCACGAAAAACAAGAGCAACGATACCGACGCAAATAGTGTATAAAAAGTTTCTTCTAGACTCCAAAAGAATCTGTTCCTTGCGAATAGGTAAGCGAATACTGCGGAGAAAAGGAGGTGGGCAATGCGTGCACAAGACGGCGGCCATCTATGGACAACATAGGACACCATAAATCTTACGACGTCCAGACAACGTGGCGATAAAGAAACGCGATGATGCGAAAGCGGCGACGAAGGGCAGATGACATGACCACCGAGCAGGGCTCCGGACGTGGCGACTGCCAGCTAGCAAGAGGGAACTCGAGATTAACATGATGTTGTCGGAGAAGCGGACTGATGCGATCGCAACCACATGTGTAGCGACCCAACTCTGCAACAACATTACCATTACACAGCGACGATAGTTACAAACCCAAATCTTAGTTTAGAACTGCGTCATACATAGCACTGTCTTAGAATTGCCGGTGAAAAGCGAAAGACAACTACGAAAGCAATAAATCTGAACTCGCTAACCAGTCGATCAAGGAAGTTGGAGGTCATGTTCCCTCGCTATCTCTGCCATCAGCTCCGGCTCGCTCGTTCTGAAGCGCTTCAGATAAGCAGCACAAATGTCTGCTCTACGCGCCTGCTCGGTATCATAGTGCCGCTTTCTTCGAACGGCTGGCGGCTCGACTTCCACTTCCGCTGGTGCCTCCACCTGTTGGATGTCTGAAGACGCGTTTCACATTCAAACTGTCATTGCAGCACTTCCGAAACAATTCAAGAGCAAGAAAAATCTCCCTATGCTAGCAAGCCAGAGAGTTTGTTGCAATAACACCAATATGCTGAATGAGGCGAGCAAACAAAAGACTCATACGCTGCTAAGCATTCAGCGCGGACACAGACCACACCCCGAAAAATAGACGGAAATCAGAACGACGCATACAAAAAATTTTCATGAGCCCTCGGTCACTGTCGCTTTTGTAAAATGCAAACAAGTCTTCTCAATATTTCCTTTATTCACTGCATCTGGGTGGAAGATTTATACTCAACCGAAAAAAATCAACCGCCAATTTGTATATGTGAGAAACATGTGTGTCTATGAAGCAGCCCAAACGAACCGCAATCAGCTAAATAAACCTACATATATGTATGTATTCATATTCACATGGTTCACCTGGGTATCATTTCACGATCGACCCATTCGTGTGAGGGTATATAAAATATGTAAGTAATAAAATTACTTTATACATATACAAAAAAATTATTATTACATGAATTAGCCACATTCAGGAATCGTAAAAATCGCATGAAATGATAACAGTGAGGAAACGACTAACCAGGCACCAAGATGTGGCTCGTGTTCCTCATTAAGCCGTCGAGCCAAGAGACTTCTGATTGTCTCTGCCGCATAGTCGTTCTCGATGCCCCGGCACAGCGCTCTTTTTTATGCGCTGTGATGAATGCCTGAAATCAAATCATTGAAAGCTCATCTATAATCAGCCTTATCGATTACAAAGAGCTGGAAATTTGGACCTAAGGCACCTAAGAAGCTATGTAATTTATCAAGATCAATATCTTCAAGAAAACGTTCTCAGCCGTGGTTCTGTAGTAATCACTAAGTGAGAGATCTAGCAAATCTAATTTCAACTCCATGCAACAGTCCTTTCGTAGAAGGGAGGTAGTCGAGCATCCTTTATATGAACCTCTTCATTATAAGTTCATCAATAAACGGAAATGATCCGAAACGCTTTTTTTTTCAAACCTTTCTCATGAGACTAATTCAAAGAATGAAGACATTGAAAAAGGGGAAATATGTAGGTAAGAAATCCTCATTGACACGACCCACCTTGACGCCGGAAGGTCCTACTTCAGGTGGCACGATGAGATGATGACCGCAAGTGCCACAGAAAGCTGAAATCACATAACTATTTAATCATAATCTCCTAGGCTATGAAAAAAGGTTACATAGCAGACTATCGAACCCATATTTCATGGCGAAATGCCGAGGGTTCAAATCCTATATGCGGACAGAGCTCAAAATCCTCAATGAAACATTAGGAATTTACCGACAGCCTAATTGCCACTCACAAATGAGCTCTTCCTGATTAGGTGATCACGTAGAAAGCAAAACCTTTTTGAAAAACACCAATCACGAATGGGCTTGTTTGGAGAATAAAAAGATAACGAATATGCAATGTAGCAAGGTAAATGGCAAAACAAGTCTCTTACCGTCTTCAAGGTGAGATTTGGACAACGCGACGTGCTTCCTCCAAGCCGCTACCGTCTCGAACTGTTTGTTCGGCACGCCGCAGTGTGCCAAGCGGCATACTAAAAATAACCCTTGTAATATATGGGAAAGCAGTAAAAAATCGACTTCTTGGATCTTCGTTAACGCTCTGTTCTTGTAACTAACAAAACTGCCCATGCATCTACGACCACGTTTTGGAAAACATGCTCTAACAGCATCACAAAAATCTTCACGTGAACCGTCTTTCACTCCACGGAGATGCTATCATGAATGCATAACTTCTGATTATCCAGCAAGAAAGATTTTATAATCTGCAAATCTTTTCTCGACCGTTCCACATAAAATGCACCATTAGATGTGTAATGCATACGAAAATCGAAACCAGTGTTTAAAATTCCTGACTCCATTCAGCAATGTGAAAGATATACCTGCGGATATGCGGCCACCTACTATGAGCACACAGTTTTCTATGGTGACCATTGCTGAACTGCTCCTTCTTGTTCAAGAAGGCGAGGTATGTTCAAAAAACCCTCAGAGAGTATCAAAAATGAAGCAATACAAAAGCAACAGAAAAAGATAAATAGAAACACTTACATATTTTGTTATCCTCAACAATATACGGTGGCGTGGTTGGTGCCACCAGTTCGGCAGCCATGTGGGCCGGTAGCGCCGAAACGTCAGCCGGTCTGAAATCCGGCTGCTGTCTTGCCGCTCGTCTTCGAGGCACTCGCGCGGCGACCAAATTTACCCCAGTCCTTGGACGGCTGCAATCATTATTGAACTCCAGTAAATCTTTGAAAATACAGTTGCACAATTTTAGGTCACAAATACCTTCATGGGATGCGCACTTTTAAATCCTAGCTGGCAGAAATGTGCGAAGCAAACATCGTGTCGTAGTTGCTTGTGTGTGTCTGCCATCCTGTCTTTTCTTCTCAACAGAGAAAAATGAGAAGTATTGATGCAAAACTATTCGGTGGCTAAATGGATCATGTGATGAGAGTTCATGAACTAGTTTTCATATTGAATCCTTATCCATGACAGGGATTATTGACATGCAGAGAAGGGGAAGAAAACCTATATGCATTTTATGCCTGTGATCATGCACCTTCACCTATTGAATGGCAACAAAATGAATACTTTGCACGCGTTCCTCATCTGATGTTGATAACTTATGTGAACAGTTGAATATAAAGATGGTACTCAACCCGCACACCCAGCATTGATTTTAATGCAACACCTAAAATGGCTCACTGATGCTAAATGCGGTTTTTAACTCCAATTCCTCGAGGATATATGAAAGCGAAAGTGAATGAGATTCGACGCATTGCTGTAGTCTAAATTATGAAAACAGTGCCACTTACAGCATTTCACGGTAGCGGGCGGCGAGCTGTTCCAGCCATTGCACCCTTTGGCTGCTGCTATCCGCTGGCACTGCGTTGCTCTCCGGCTGATGTTCTGCGGGGCTGTTCAACTCTGGCTCAACCTCCATGTCCTCGCCCCTTTCCACATAAGGCATCTCTGCCCCGATAGGACGGGAGAGCTCCTCCGGCACCACTTCATTTCGGCCGAACTGCACCGGTAATGCGGGCTCTTCTTCGGCCTCGTAACTGGTACTGGGCGCTGCCACACGGGCGACCCTTCTGTACCACTGAAATCATGAAATTCTGCAACTCAAATCCACGCTCTGCTTTGGAGATTTGGGAAAAATTCCCGCTGCAGACACGAGAAAATGAATCTACATTGTGCAACATGCGACCGAGGTAAAAGACGATAAAATCAAGATACACTCACCGGTAGCAGTGGTGTTCCAATTAGCGCGATGTACTGCCCTCTACTAACGGCGGCAGTATAAATCGGCCCATGGTGCCCATAGAGGAAGCAGCGTCTGTTCTCGATGTCCCAGACGCTGAGCTGAGCTCCTTTCAGCCGACATGCGGCATCGAGCAACAGCGCATTGGGACGACGCCCTGCTGCCTCGCCAGCTATAACACAACCAAGGTAAAGGTACACCCCAAAGCAGGTCGGCAGATAAACTTTGATAACAGTTCCTTTCAAATCTGATATACCACCTAAAAGTACCGCAGCAGCGATGATGCGATAATTTGGCATTAATAAGGCGCAAGTATGGCTCTCCTACTAACACCCCTATGCGTACCGTTCTGGCGATGGTCCCCCGCGCAACCTAGTTAAAAAGTCAACATATAACGGCCGAAACTTGATCATCTTTCATTCACGCAGATAACTAATCAATGCCTTACACCTGCGTTGCCAATATGTGGTCATCTAGCAGCGGTCTATTACTTCTATCTTTGCATTTGCGAAATGTTTCTTTCCACTGCTTGTTCTCTTAATTCAGTTTGCTTCACATCGCATTTTTCATTCTGCACCTCCCTCTCTCTCTCTCTCTCTACATAAATATACATACATATATATATAAATATATACATATATATATATATATATATATATATATATATATATATATATATATATATATATATATATATATATATATATATATATATATATATAGACTAATATATGTAGACTAATGTAGACACTGAATGAATATATATATATATATGCACTTGTACATATCTTCGTACCTCTTCAAAAATTTGAATAATTTAGCTAAGAGAATTTGCGCTCCTTATAGTACGTTCTTTTTCACTAAAACACGTCGAAAATTATTAGCATTCAACATACCACGTGACTAATGACTCTATTTATATCTCAAACACATACACGACGCGCTTCACAAAACTCCACCTTGTGACATGAATTCTTCAATTTTCACCCTATAGCGCAAAAAGATCGAAGAATATGCCACTGCGTTTATTTGTTGGAAAATATTTCGTATTTATTCTATAACAGATAACATGACCTACAAGGAACTCAAAGGCTATCGCAAGATCAATCACAAAATAAATCTGCATTAGAAGAATACACACAGTGCCCTAAATGATGCAATACGTCCTCTTTCCAGTCTAACAATTCCTTGGGCGCTTCATCAGTTTCGGAGAAAATAAATTCAGGAAAACGAACCGAAATATTGCAGTCCACGTGAGTGGACATCAAGCGCGGCGAAATCTTCCTCCCAGTGCTCCTGGATGAACAGCTCCACCTCGCGGTAGAGCTGCCCTTCATCCACACCGAACAGAGCGGCCGCGGCTGCGAATGAGTCGCGGAGCCACTCTGTTCTTATGAGGCTTAAAAACCCCATAATGGTGAGGATTACATCTGGGAGAAAATCGAATACGTCCGCCATCTTCAAAATGTCGACGGAAAAAGTCGAATAACGGAGAAAAGTCGCCGAAGTTCACGTCGTTCGTCTAATAGAGAATGCGAATCGCACATGAGCACGCCTTACGTTAGCAGTTGCGCGAACTCGGTAGATCAGCGTCGCATCAAGTCCATTTCAGGTCGTGCATAGAGAGCATCTTCTATAAGGGTGAAAAGATCGATAAACTAGCGATCGCTGCGTTTAGTGACCGAGTTATTATAGAGCACGCGTTACGTTAGCAGTTGCGCGAACTCGGTAGATCAACGTCGCATCAAGTCCATTTCAGGTCGTGCATAGAGAGCATCTTCTATAAGGGTGAAACGATCGATAAATTAGCGATCGTTGCGTTTAGTGACCGAGTTATTATAGAGCACGCGTTACGTTAGCAGTTGCGCGAACTCGGTAGATCAACGTCGCATCAAGTCCATTTCAGGTCGTGCATAGAGAGCATCTTCTATAAGGGTGAAACGATCGATAAATTAGCGATCGCTGCGTTTAGTGACCGAGTTGTTATAGATGTCCTTTCTTCTTTTTTCAAAGTATGTGTTGACTGCTCTGTTAAATAAGCTATTATTATTTGACATGATTAATATTACGCCGAGTATTAGGTGATGTTAGCTGCGATGTTAGCAGTCGTGATATGTTTTTTGTTTGATAGTGACACGTATTTTTGCAGTCGATTTGCGTGTGCAAAGCATAGGTATCTTTTTGCATCGATTCATGTTGCAATTTTTAACAATTTAGCGTCGATTTTTCACATTTCACATTTTCTGTTGTTTATCGATGCACTCGTTCAAGTAGAAGTATATTTGTGGTCAGATTCTGATTCTTCAATTATTATAAGATGAGTCTCTTACTAAAGAAGCGCTGAGGATTTCAAAATCTAACCATTATTGGACAATTTTTTTATTGCCTTGCTTTTTATGTGCTGTGATCCATTCGTGATTGATACCATAAAGTCGAATTCATGATGATGACGATCAACCTTTGTTATGTATCAGGAGTTGACAGGTGTCGTCTTACTCTTTCACGTTTATAGCACTATACTTCAGATTGATCGCACATAGGAAAGTGGGCATTTTTTGCAACTCGTAGAGTCTAGCGTATTTTACCGTTTTTGTAGTATGCAGACACTTGTAACTGTTTTAACTTGTAAAAGTGTGCATTCTTTTCTTCTGTTTCTTTTCATTTCTTTGTTTATTTGGCACTCTTTTCCATCTTTATTGGTAAACTATACTATGAGAGATGTTATGCACGAAATTAAATTTCGAATTATATGCGCCAACGTTGTATTGGTTCCAGTTATACGCTTTAAGCCTTAATGCGCTGGAAAAAATATTTTTGTTTTTGCAGGTGATGAGGACGAGCGTTCATGAAGAATCATTTTCGAGGACGAGGGGTAAGTTGGAAGTTATGAATTTCATTTTATTCCGTTCTGTACAGAGAATGATAAAATTTAATGCTTGTTTGTGTTTCAGGCAGTAGTTTCTTTTCAGATTGTCGTTATAGTCCAATTTCAGCTTCCCCCCCCCCCCCCCCCATCCCCTCGCCTTCTTTTCTATTTGTTTGTTGTTTGTTTTTGTTTTATTTATGAATGCGCTCGTTTGTTCTTTTTTCTCACCTCCGACAGTCGTTGCTTGCATGTTTTGATTTCGTTCTAATCGTTTCATTCAGAGGATGAATTCAGTGGTGCCAAGACGTCAGCGACTCCTGTAACTTAAAGTGACTGATGAGAAGTTTGAGGCAGATATCAGCTGATGTTAGGAATCAATGCGAGGATCTCACGCAAGTCGCTTTTCCTCAGTTTTTCTTATTCTTCACAGGTTTTCTTTTCATTTCGCTAAGGTAACTGATTTGTCTGTAAACTGATTTGGCTGCAGAGACGAGAAGCCTGTCCTTTAGCGATCAACTGAGAATAGTTTATTGAGTACACTTATGAGAATACAACTGAGAATACACTTATGCATTCACAAGGGAGAGGTTAAAATTGATTGGAAAATCTTGTACGCTCCATTATGAAATTATAAAAGTACTCTTCATGGAGGGAAGTTGAATGATAGTTCTCATTATTGAAGCTTGAAACAAGAATGCATCGCATCTTCCGGTTCAACAGAATCATATATTTTGAATGAACAATTCGATTGTGCCAAATGTGCACCGATAGATTCGCACATCATCATCAGTGGAAGAATAAAAGTTGAGCAGGTAGGACATTGCAGGGTTAACTGATGAGGTGTTTTACTGATGCAAATGCACTCACTCGCTTCTTCGTAGAGATCTTTACAATTTCGTTGGCTACTGGAATTTCTTCGTACAGAAAAAATGAATTTGTCAATAACATGTGAGGGGATTTGAGAGGGTTGCTGGCAGATGCGCCTCTTGTTGTTATTAAAAGAGGTGCAACTGAATTTGAGGCTTGAATTCACATGGTAATGAGGGACTACAGCAGGCTGTCACTTGAATTCGTTTTGCTAGAAATTTTTTGAGATCGATTCAAGATCATGTGTCCATGGAAGCAAACATGGCTGCTTTTGAAAACATAAACATCAACATCGAATACGACAGCGAATGCTCACTCAGCATGTTCGAATATTTCCATCAAATTTCAAAAACTACAAAGAACTACGCTGGGCTGCATTTGATGATCGGCGAGTAACTGAAACCAACAGTTCCGAATTATGGCTCATCCTCGTTCCAAATCTCTCGGATGAGGGTTCGAGTTCACGTTGAAATATTTCATGAGACAGCTTTTGGAAAATTCCCGCATACACAGTCGCTCCGGTTGCGTTGACAAGATCAGTAGAGTTGCGAGGTCGCGAAGTATTTGCTCCACTCCCCGGTTTCGAATCAATATTCTGTGAAAAAGCATCCACTGTTAGTCGTTTATGATGGACCGTTGTAGAAGAGCATGTGGCCGCATAGTCCTTTGAGGCAGTCTTACGGTAGATGAGGGAGAAGAAACTTATTTGCTAAAAAATTCAGAACTGTCTTTGCCTGTTGAATGTTCTCCTGAGCAGCCATGAAAAGGCCGAATGGGTGCGGTTATTTTGTTTCTTAGCGGAGGTAGACTTGTTGTCAGGAGGTACACGAATATGATGATCGTATTCTTAGGCCTACTTGCCTAGTTAATGGTGAAGCGTGTCACGAGACGTGCATTCATTGATTGGCCTCTGATTGTGGCTGTTGACAGCATGCCCCTTTTGCCTGTGTTGATTACTCTCTACGACAATGTAAACTGTGCTTCTGTTCCACTTTTGCTCCTTATTGGCTGAATGATCATTTGATGGCTCTTCCATTCCTTCGCTGTGGATGACGAAACATCTTCCCATGGATGTTTCGTTATTTGATGCATTCGTGTGATCTTCGGTAATCTTTTGATATGGCTGCTGTTGTGTGGAATCACCATGTCCCACGAATTCAAAATTGGTTCCTCGACTATCATAATTTTTAACCATATTCTGTGGCCAGTTTATTAGTCGGGGTTGTCGTTGAATGAAGCTGTTGTTCAGTATTACCACCATTCGTACAACCGGTGCTGGACATGAGTTCGCTACTGAAGATCGACGCCTATCCTTCTTCTGTTGTCATTTTTCAACGTTTCACTGAGAGTTTGATTGTTTTTTTCTGACCTTGTATTTATCCAATGATTTTATTTTACTGTGTGTTTATTATCCTTTTGCTTCATTATGTTTCGTCTTCATTTCATTTCTTATTTATTTTTTCCTATACTGCATCCTCCATTGTGCTTGGAACTCCACAAAATTTTTTGCACGGAAAGAAGTCAGTACTGAAAGGTACCGGCAATTTAAAAGATATATTTTAGGCAATGCAGATTTCGAAATCCTTTTTCTTATTGCGGTAAACGTATGCTGAGAGATGCACTGGAAGGAGAATGAGCATTGCCGTTATTGCTCAAAGAGGTCTTCGCCACTGAATGATATTGGTGCGGTGTTCCTCTTGCACACATTTGGTCATGTTCTCAATTTTTGATGAAGTCGCATTTTTCTTCGCCTTTCGTTGATCGGTCCAGATTTTTTTTCTTTAAATACTGTTTTATTACATCTGTTCTTTCATTTCCGATTGATGGATGCACCTGTGAGAGGGATCGGATTATGTGTCGCATAAGATATACCAGATGGGATTGGCAACCGCTTATGTTTATCTTAGAATGTGTAGGTCATCCCACTGCTTTAGATTTATGAACACTGAGGCAACTGCAGTTATGGCTTATGTTTATCTTAGAATGTGTAGGTCATCCCACTGCTTTAGATTTATGAACACTGAGGCAACTGCAGTTATGAAATCGTGGTCCTAATTTGGATTACTCTGTGGTTCAGAGATATGTTGTCGAGATTCTTTAATGCTTTTTTCTTCCCTTCTGCTTTATCCGTTCTCTCCGAAGTGCAACTATGCTATATTATTGTTCGTTGTTTGCTAATCAATTAAAGTAAATGAAAAAAATTTCGTGTGGCGGAAGAGAGGAGAATCAATTAATGAAGGGCGTCGCGTCAGTCGCGATTCATTGGGCGGTTTGATCGTTGACTTCACGACAGTATGCATCATCTTACAGGTTATTTAACGAAGCATGTCTGAGTGTGAACAGCTTTCTTTATAAAGGGTGGTATTAGCATGCCGACTTTGTGCATTCGTTGTTGAGGATTTTCTCTGGAGGTAGTATTCAAGTGTGACTTTTTTAATGGGTTGAGAGGAAGGGATGGAGTTAACAGAATGCATGAGAATCGTTCCACATACATCAGAAACTGCTTCCACATACATCACAAAAAATTGCTGGCTGCATAAAAAAAGTTCGACAATCAATCGTAAGAACACGAAAAAAACAAATGCGATGAGTGGAGAGGCTGCAAGCCCATATATCAATCTCCTTTGTTCTCTCGATATTTCGCCACCACAGCTAACCTATCTGCCATGTAACAACAATCAACCACAAAGAAGTTTAGAAATTTGAGGAACTGTGAACGAAATTTCTGTAACGAAGACTAGAAACCTACAAATCGAAGATTTATTTTTCCTAGAAGATTCCTAGAAGATTTATTTTAGGAATATGCCACATTTCTGCATGGTTCGAGAGAAACGCGACTGGACTCAGAGAAAACAACTGCGAAACTCACATACATAAGCAGCTGTGATTTCATCGCCCACTCAATCCCTCACAACTCTCCCTCTTCCCCTTTCAATACACGTCACTTCATAGGACCGGCTTCTAAATTTACCACAATTAAGGACGTAAATATAAAGGGTCATTCACTCTAATTAAAAACCCTTTTCTTAACCAGTTGCGAGCTCATCATCAACAAAGGCTCCTCTACCTCAGCACTTCATCACAAGTAAATATTACTAACGGAATACTCACCACTATGATACAGCTCGATTCGACAGTTCACTGAAAACTCACTGCAGCAAATGTGCTATCGCTATATCATTTTGCTTTTGAGATCAAACAATAGTTGAAACCTTCGGCGAGGTGTAATACGCAAAAGCCATTTTAACTATTACTCTCTCTACCTTCCTTCAATACGCCGAACTGATGCTTCAATCTGCATGCACCCATTCCAGACTAAACAATGCGACTTGAAGAATTAACGAGGTAGTGTTATCATATTGATGAGGACTAGGACCAGTAGGGTGTATAGGGTACCCACTGCTTATTATAATATATGCACGCGGTAGCGGACAACCGCCTTGATAGATCAAAAGTAATGCACAGCACTTTTTCTTGTTACTCACCCAAATAGCACTAAAAAACAGCGCGAACAGGCTTCCATGTGATCTTTAACTCCTTCATGTGAGCTCATTGGAAGCAAGAACAAAGTAACATAAAATCTTGAATATTTTCTGAAAACAAAGCCATCCCCTACTTTTCTTGTCCGTCACACTTCCCCCCCCCCCCCCCTCCCCAAACCTTAAAAATTAGAGCACAGTTTTTAAAACACGCATTAAATTTACACAGAAAAAGAAAAGATGGGAAAAACAACCTTGAAGATGCAAACAGCGATAGCTTGCCATGGATAGAATGAAAGCGATTCCTCCATTTTTGCAAGGCACGCGGCCGACACCCACGATGTAGTACCCTCGTCAATATATAGAACCTTTGCAAATATAATCCCTCTCGCCTGAAATTTGCTCCTTTTAGGATTTGTTAAACGTCATTCAAAAAAAAAAAAAAAACACTGCATTTCCGTGCTCGAGTTTAGCATGTTGCGTCAGTTATGTATTATTAGTTCTTCAACCACGCTTCACGCTCCGTACTACTCTTCCATGGCGCAATGAAAAAAGCCGACGCCATGAAGTACGAGTGGCGTTAGCTCAATACTTGGAGAGCGACAAAAGCAGAACAACCCAGCAGAATGAAGTGAAATTGTTGTAGATAAACGAATATAAAATTCTGAACACTCACTGATTTATTGTTCACCAGCTTCACAACTCGTGCTCTCGCATATAGGCCTTTGCTCAGAGGGGCCATCACGTATGCGCCCTCATGAACCTGCTTAAGAGGGACCAGTGTGTCTCTGAAAAAATATAGAATTCATAGTAAAATATGCTGAAGTTGCAGAAAAGGTTCAGCACATGCCGTGCGGCAGAAAGGGTGGCATAGGTTAAGATTACAACCAAGAAAGGAAAGTTCTGAGTGAAAGAAACAATATTCATCTCATCCAGATGCTGCTAATTTCTTTCCAGATCAATTATGACGGAATTCACTTTTTGCAGACACATAGATTTCAACAACGGGACAAAGCATAAGAGGTAGTTGACATTGTTTGAGTTGAGAAAAGCAGTGTGACTGATAAAGGATCAAAAGTGGCATCAGGTTTGCATTTAAATAAATAACAAGTTCAAAGGACGTTAAGTAGGAATTTAAAAAGAATATATGAAACAGAACGACAAATTAAGTGAATAATCAAGAAGGCCAACACAGTTTTTCAAAACACGATTCAATCTAAAGTGTGTTAATGGAGGGAATGGCGTAATCAAGCAAACACAATGACGCGCAACTTCCTAAATTCCAAATTTTCCGAACATTAATCTCTTGCAACTAAAGCAAATTCATTTAGCAATTGCCAGTGGTCATTAACACGTATGCAAAGCAAACACAACACTTACAGATCGATGATTTGTAGCTGTTCGGTGATGTGATTGCTAAGTTTCAACCAAACGCAGCTTGGTGAGGTGACATTTGTTACCATACAACTTGCCGTCCGATTGAGTCGTATACGATGAATCTACGAAAAAAACTGACGCACTCAAATATGTGAGTGATTCTGCTAACAACAAACTTTTGTTAATTCTGAGAGTGATAGAATACCTAAATAAATCGGAGTTAAGCAAATATTCAAAGACAGTGAAACCACAAAATATGTTTCAAAGAGACAATTTCTTTGTTCAAAAAAAGCAGATAGGATGATCTTCGTCGTCCGTTGAAGCATACTGTTTCACGGTTATCGTACACATATACATATATGTTCTCCCTATATGTACATATACCAGACGTGTCTTTATATATGCGCGCTCATCGTTACATATACTTCCTCCAGTATCGTCATCTAGAACAAAGAATTCATGCGATGAGAAAGTGAGTCAACTGCAACAATCGTAATAGGTTGTCCGGTAGGATCAAGAAACGTATATTAAATTAAGCGCACAAGCGGATGCAGTCGAGTGGTTTTCGCAATCGAACTATAAAAAGCATACTTGAAGCCTGCAACGGCGCGTTTTTCTTTCGGTTACAAATTCGGCGATTATCTTCTATCAAATCGTTTATAAATGCAGCAAAAAAATAATGGACCAAATGAGTGGCTGGCAAGCTCCTCTATTTTATGTTTACGCATGAAGTGAAAAAAGATGCGAGGGCCATCTTACCTTATAGCGTCCAACACCGTTTATGTCACCGTTGCGAATCAACTTCGGAGGATCACCCTTAGCAAAGACAGGCTCAAAGATCGGTGATCTGCGACCTTCCATTATTACAAGCTGCAGTAGAATCCAATGATAGATACCCACATAACGTAATGCACAAAAATGCCTGGCGGTAGCGAATACTGCGGTCCTTACCTTTAAAAAGCTGTCAGGAAGCCATCCTTTAAAAGTTGCCTGCATTCGCAGACATATATTCTCGCGCTAGAAAACTCTAATTGCAGCATTATCCTAATGCTTCATCCCCAGAATAAAAACTGTCGATTTTTCAGCAAATTCATCCCGAAATCTCAAAGCCCCACATCTTGCCTCTATGAAACCCGTCGGTAATAGGCCAATTCTCATTCAACCAATTCCTTCAGATATCAGCAAGTACTAAAAGATGCAATACATTCATATTTTAAATGTTCCGTATACCTGCGCAAATGTTCTATGAAATACTCTTCCACCAGCTGGAAGGGCTGCAAACATTTAAACACTCTTAAATACCTTTGGAAAGTTATAGAAAATTCTCAAAAGAAAAGTAACTGGTGCTAGTCAACACTTCGTCCATAAAACTACGCAACTCCAAATCCAATGACTTCCGAGGCGAAACCACGTGGAGAATAGGCTGACACACACACACGCATAAGGAATTGTTGACACAGCCTCTCCATAATGCGTTTCAAATTGTGCACAAGTTTGTGAGAACATCTACCACATATACTCTTTGCCTCCAAAGTCCGCCTGTCCTCATGGCTCAACACAACTTGAACTTCCCACATCCCTGCAAAAAAGCTCGAAGCGATACGGCGAAAATGTGATGGTGCCGTCAATCTTGATCAAAGTAACAAGAATGTATGGCACTCCTGCAGTTTTGTCGTGACAATATTCGCACCTAATATTGAAGCGCAAAAACACGCTTCAACAGCCTCTCGCACACCGTGAATCACATTTGTGGTCGTATCAGAAACTGCCAACCTAAATAAACGTGGCTGTGTGTGTGAATCTGTGCATACCAGTGAGGTCTTCAATGCCTTTAATTGAAATTCATCACTGTCGATCGTTACCATCACACATATAAACCTACTGTTAACAACAAAAATCATCACCGCACAAATAAAGCCGTCAAAAGTGTTTGGGAGCAGCTCAGTGCTGCTAAGGTTTTACTCCTCGCGCACTTGTATCTCTCAACGCGATCAGACATTTCGACATTATGATCCTTCGACCAGTAGCTGACAGTATGCCCTATAGTTTATGACCCCCAACTTCATGTAGAGTTGGCACTCCAGGTTTTCAAGAGAAAAATGAGTAATCTTTATCCATAGAAGAGCAAAGAAGACTGCAATGAAGTAATGGAGTACATAAGAACAACGTAAGTGCGCGTGTGTCAAACGTGTAGGATGGAATATATATATATATATATATATATATATATATATATATAAGAATGTATCATAGAATGGCACCTGAAAACATATTAAAACATCTTTTCATATTAATATTTTGAATTTGGCATTTCCTGAATGATTCATTAGTAAACCATTTTTACAGTTGAGCACCGATTGAAATGTTTCAGGTGGTACATAAATGCAGTCGAAATGAGAGCCTCTGCAACATTTTTTGAAAGGCAATTCCAAATCTGCACTATTCCATACTGGAAGCTGTGCAGAACGTCATTCAGTGAGCATGTATTGTTCACGGGCTTCAAACGATGACCACGATGACCGCAACGGTGAGGGAAAGCAAACAGGCCGTAAGATATATCAGAAAATCCACGGATACTTTTATGGCACAGTACCAAATCAAGCATCACCCTCCTGTATTCCAAGCACTTAAGCCTGAAAATCTTAAGGCGCCCAAGACAGTCTAATTTGAGGGACCATGGAACATTACGGGGGCTACACATGTGCAATAATTTTAAACGTGTTCAATGATGTCAGAAGATTTTAAGATGACCTAATGGGTGGGTAGCACTTAATATTAGGGCTGCATGTGTTATGAAGGTTTAGTGGTAGTTCTCGGAATGAGATCAGTGATTTGCCTTTCAACTGCATGAAGGCGAAAACCTGACATAAGCAGGTCATAAAAGTTATGCGAGCGTGATTAAACAACGTAGGAGTCGATTTAAGTGGATAACGATGTCAAAGCGAATAGATGCTGAGGTTGTTGACTGGCCATCCTTAAGGACAGGTGATTCAGGTGCGAGCAACACAAGCGGGCACAAAGGCGCCTTCTCAAAGCATTGCCTTTAAACTCACTAAAAACAGAAGGATGCCAGGAAGGTGTCAGAAAAGTTTTGCGCGAGTGAGTAGACAGTGTCGGCGTTGATTTAGGACCGCAGGTGTTTGCAGAAATGGGTAATGATAGGGACCAGAGCGAACAGAGAGAACAGGACGTGGGCGACCTAATCACATCGATTATGATGAGCGTCAAATTAGCAAAACAACCTTAAGGCCACTCAACGACACGTAGAAGGAGGAGGGCAAAAAGGATCTCAAAGTGTTAACAAGACTACTATGTAAACGAGCCCAAAGGTTCGGCAATGTTGGGTGCGGCGATAAAGAGCCAGTATCCTTTTGTGACGAAACAGTGACCTTTGGCTTCCATAAGAGGCATGCACTTCTGTCGTTTGTCATTGGGCGAGTTGCATGTCATTGTTCAACTTGTACTTTTGGTCGGCCTGAAGCCTACATAAGGCACACCTCAGCCGTGCGGAATCAGTCTTCCCATCGGTGGCTCTCCGGCCGGTTATGCTGACTGAAACCAGTTATGCTAACTGAAGCAAAGATCTTCCTCGATGTTCGTTATTTATCAGCCTTCCATACTAAGTAACTCTGCGGTTGCATCATCATCATGAGGATGCAAGATTCTGTTTGAAAGCAAGATAAAGGTAGGCATGCTAGATAAAGAATCATGACATGCATTTTTTGCAGTTTCTCTCACAACGAATATTGGTTACCAATAAACTGCCAAAGAATGATAGCTCACATTCACATTTCAGCTATTTAAAGGGACCGTAAAAAGTTGGATCATAAAAAGTTTGCTTTTCACGTCCAACCGTCGTTGAAATTTAGCACGATCAGTTGCGATGTATATGCGGTTCTTCAGCAACTCCCCTGAAATCGTAATGAACGCAAGTGGAAAATGAATTAGCAGACACCCCGTGTTAGACTTTAACTGCATTGTACGAATTCGATAGCTCGTTGCATTACGCGGCAACCAAATACGAATACGAACCACGACATCACCGCTCGAATGGGCGCTTCATCGCTATATACTTGACGCATCTGAGTTGCGGTTCTCATCCTGCAAACAAAACAATAAAGAGGAGTAAAAGCCGGCTGATATAGTCATGCGATCAGCAATATGTTCCAGCATTTGAGTTTGAAACATTCGTTAGGTCCCTAGAATGTTAAAGACAAAGTGTCTCTGTAGTTCTCACGTTCCTCATCATCTTCGGTCATAGAAATTTAATTGCTGAAGTTAGTCCTCATCAAAATTTTGTATATATATATATATATATATATATATATATATATATATATATATATATATATATATATATATATACATCCTCATCAAAATTTTGTATATATATATATCAACATATATATGTATACATATGTGCATACATATACATTTATACATATGTATATGTATGCATGTGTCACGCGTTATATACAGGAAATCATGTCTTTACTACTTTCAGACCCACTTCATTTCAAAAAAATCAAATGCATTTTTTTGCAAGAAACTCTGACAGTAGGTAAATATTTACCACATTTGTCTACACAAGAGCTAGCTATACTGGGAAATTCCTTGAGATTTGTGACTGTTGAGAACTTCGCACTGCAAATTGAACCGGGGATTTTTGTTGTAACTCCGCAACTCCGTATTTACAATGTTCTTTTTGTAAAACATTCCATTAACGGATTCATTCAGTCATAAGCATAGACGAAAAGAACTGCGTGAAAGAAGAATGCTAGGCGGTATACGCCTTTCATCCAGGTATCGAGAAGGCTTATAACACTGTCAAGCCATATGTACACTATTTCGGTAGCAGGAAGCATTTTCGGATGAATGAAACGCCTCGTCTTTATTTCAGAACTGTGTGATAAAATATAAAGTGGAAATATATATAAGCTGCACAACATCAAGGAGGAACGCTATCTCTGTCAAGACCCCAGAAGGCGCCATCTTGTCCACCTTCCTGTCCGCTTATTCACCTTTTACGCTTCAGAAAATTCTCGCATGCGTATGCAGAATGTATCTTATTTGTTCTTTAAAGGGTTATGAAGACTAAGAAGCAACAAGAAACAACCTTCATAAGCTCACGATATCAAAGAAGCGGGAACTAGAAAAAACTTGGCGACCACTGCTGTCAGCTTATCACATTTGTGAAAAATACTATAGCATACCTTAGCATTTCGGAAATTCCGGGATCTGTCGCACCTTACCTCAGCACCTTGGACGCTCGTTAACCTAGATCCTACTGTATGCTGGCAAAGGTATCATAAACTGAATTTTGCTTGTACTAAAATTTTATGAATTGTGTCGATGTGACTGTAAGGGTGCGACTCCGTCAACTAAGTCCTAGCATCCACAATAATTTGCACACTGTGCGCTACTTTCCTCGAAAACGTACACATGAGGCTAATTATGCAAGTCATTACTGTGACGAAGAATGTCGTGGGAAGCAGGGAATGATTTTGGATGCGTTCTTAATGTAGATGTCTCAGATATTATGATCCCCATAGATATACAACGAGCGATATGAAAGCGTTCGCTTAGTCCGTCCTTAAGCCGTTTACATGCGGCTGTTGTTGTTTTGTCACGCTGAATGTTCTATTCAGTCGGATTCCAGCGGCACAAACAGAACTCGAAATGCTAGCTTGAGGACCCCTGGTACTGTGAGCTTATTTTCTTTACAGTAATCATCCAGTTGCCCGGCCGAATCATCAGGCTAATCCAGCAGCCAAGATTGAATGGAGATGCCTCGACTGTTAGGAGATTTGCTAGGAAGGAGAGGAGGATCTGTTGCATTTAAACGAGTGCGGGCACTCTGCCATGAATGAAAACAGAAGTTTTATGAAGGACTGACTTCTTATCAAATTTTAGTATAGCGAGAGGGAGATACCACGAGCTAATGGAAGGGTCGATTGCGGTACGGCGTGATAATGAACTGAGCAGAAAGGCTCAATCGCCCAGTGTTTTACAGGTAGCCCAGATGAAATGCGGATAGCAGTTGGCCGGTCTTCCTACCATCTTGCTTGCCAAAGCTCCCCCCCCCCCCCCCCCCCCCCTTGGAGTCATTTCCATTCGATGGCACTTACGTGCACGTCCCGTCGACACTAGAGCACCGCTCATCATTCACCGTTATTGAATCACCAATTTGCGGTGCTCAGGAGATGACCGCTATTTGTAAGCAGAAAGTTTGTGGCTGAATTGTGTATGTGTTGAGGAAGTGCCGGACTGAGGTCTTCAAGAGGAAATACTGTGGCGTGTTGAGAACTGTGTAGTTAAGAGACATAGCCCTTGTAGAAAGTATTTGTTTTTCTTTTTTTTTAGCTTCAGGGACTTCGTGACTTGTGGTTTCTGGTTATCAGGTATCAGCTCCTATGTGCACTTCGGGCCTTTTGCAACGTTTCAGTGAATTTGAAAACTTATTGAGAACTCCCTTCGAAAACTTTTTTCTATAATTTTTCCTGGGCTTCGGAGGTGGTTGGAAGGTGATCGGTTCTCCAAAGTGAATCATTTTTATAGGAGCTATAACTGCAGTGCAGTTCTGTAACTCGCGGCCACACTTGCTGGCTCCATGCGATCAGATCCATGTTACGAAAACAATCTCCCCGAAATATTCAACAAATGAATACGTCTCGAATTGATGGCGGATGTTCCAGTTGGAGTTGCTCGAGGAATATGGCTTCATTTATTGGCTGATATAGATCTTTTCATGACGAAAATCTTTCACTCAGGAACTGTTGGAGATTGAAATTCCCCTCTACCGCATGTGAGCCACTCGAGTCGTCAGATGTATTAGTGAATGATTCCGATTCATTGCTCAAAAGCAAACATTTCGTGCATGTAGTCGAATATATGAATGCTTAGCGCAATTTTCTGCAGACCTATTAAGTAGATAAGAAGTATGCCAAATGATTGTAGCAGGGTTACCAGCGAGTAATAAGAGTTTGTTGAACAGTGCGACAACGCTATCCAATATTTCTCTTCCGATATTACGGATGCATTCTTGGAAAGACTGCTTCAGTGAGGAGCACAAAGATTTACGGATTCCAGTTCATCAGCTCTGACAAGCATTAACTGCTTCAGGAGTCTTTAACGTATTGCTGGGTTAGTTTTGCTTGCTCATTTCATCTTTGGTAACTTCATGTGTGTTGAAAGATTTAAAGCGCCTTTGATTGCAAGCTGGTTAAAGCCCACCCCAATGTTTCATCCACAAATCGAGTTGCCTTTTTGATTGTTCAAATAAGAGACTCTCGCGGTGTCATTTCTGCACCAGATGTTATTGAGCCATGGACGTGTCAGTTATATTCGTTACTGGTCATCTGGACGGTCTAATATTGTCTAATATTGTCATACGCCTTTGTCATACGGTCTAATATTTGAAGATTGCCATCATTGTTTTTCGCAGGTGAATGTGGAACCGAAATGATTATATAAGGACTTTTTCACATCGGGAAATTGCTGTCGAGAATAAAGATTGTTTTCGTCCTTATCGTTGATGTTGTCACTAATTGACTCCATTGTGTTTTTATCTGAATTTCGGCGTATTCTACTGTACTGGGCACGGTTAAATCATGAAGGAAGTTTATTTCTGATTTCTGTTGGAGCATTCTTTGTTTCCGTCCATATTTGTTCGTCATTCTGATCTATACAAGTTCTTTGATGCTTAATGGTTGCGTTTTTGCTTGAATACATTGTTCCTCTTTAATACTGCATGCTTTCAAGGCACAGTTTCTTTTTTTTTTTTGTTGTCGGGAGAGGGGACAGGGAGTTTTTTGTCAAGTTCTGTCTTTCATCCTTCATACCTAATTCCACTCACTTCGATAGCTGTTGTCTAATTGAAAGGCAGCTCACTGTTTCCTGGCCATTGTAGAAATTTGGGTGCTTAGCGCAGAAGATAATCTCTTTCGTCACAGAAAATAATCTATGTTCTCGACAGAATTCCTCATGTCGTGTTGCTCTGGTAATCAGCAATCTGAGACAAGTCGTGTATATGTGTGTAAGTGTTTATATATGATGTGTGCATGTATGTATGTGTGTGTGGTCGCATGAATGTTGAAGGAGAGATATATTTCTTCATTTAACGACGAGCTACAGCTTTCTGCTTGTGCGCATGCTAATGATGCACAGCTCGAGTCCTCATTTTTCACTCCGACATTCCTCGACCTGGGATATATAGCTGCATACAGTTGCAGTTAAAGTACGTACTCTGTATATGAGAGAATTTGGCTTGTGTTTAGCCAGTTTTACGCTTCAGAAATTGGAATCTGTAATTACATGCGAGTGGAGGCCACTGCTGATTCATCATGTTGTGAAAAATGTTTATAGGCACCGCAGCCTTCTACTGAATATGGCGGTGAAGAATGTGGCAATGCGTGCGCATACGCGAATGGATGCATTAGCGCTAATAACGTATGGTTTAAAGACCACGGATCATTTGAAGCTTTGTAGAGGCGTGATTTTACGATCGATTCAAGCAAATTGATAATAAGGTCTGTTTACTTATCCGACGTGAGTCTTGCATGCGCTCACGAACGTGAACTCCTCCCCACAATCTGCAAGCCGCAGCCCACCACTAGCCATATTCTCTCTACGTTTTTCGTCCGATCCTCAGCACATCTCTAGAACTTTGAAGTAGTCGCTCATTGCGTTCCCACCTCGTGCAGAGAATAGTCTTCAGGAAAGTGCTCACAGAACTGATAAGTGAAGCGTCAAAGCATCTTACGGATTCTCCTAAAATGTTTTTCCATTTGTCTAAAACAGTCTGTTCTGGCACCGCTTCCGCTAATACTTTCTTTTGAAGCTCGTGACTGAATCAATGATGAGACAAAAAGTTGAATTCAAGTTGTGCAACGATGTTGTGTGATATGTGGTATGTGGAAGAAATAAGTAAATAAATAAAGTAAATAAAAGAATAAAATGAATAAATAAAATAAAACAAATAGATGAGGTAAAAGAAATTAATTAAATTAAATGAATGGGTAAGATGGGATTTAGAGCGGGTTTAGTCCTGCCGATCCCGACTTAATCGGATGCTGCCTTTGTGCACTCCACAGTTGCTGTTTTAATGTAATGGTCGAGAGAAGTCATCCGGATCCTCCTATAGAACTGTGGAGACGGATCTTGAGTTGGAGTATTTTGGCGCATCCTGTCTATCAGTCTCAGTTTCTGTATCTGGATCCGTTGGGCTGTACTCGGTATCTCGTCGCGACCGTGATAGGTTGTAATGTTTCTGTCTAATGGCATTTTCATCGCTACGCGAATCATCTCTTGCATCGATTCTTAAAACTAGCTCGTGAAATAAGATAGCCGAGAAGCGTTGAGATGAGTAGGAAGCTGTCATGAAAATAATTCTAGATAGGTTTTGACAGCTGATGAGGGACGATAAATATATTCAAGGAGCGGTTAAATATACGTGTATTGCTCTTTCCACTCTATAATTACCATATACAAGTTTTCGATCATTTCATCCGAGGTGTTTGCAATTTAATTTTCATTTACGAACTCGGTTCTCTTTTATGAATCAGTCATGTTTGCGCATCTCGTTGCAAAGCAGTCGGTCGTCGTTAATGCTGACAATTGAGGGTGAAATGATCGGCTCTTCAACATGTCCGACTGCTGTTTAAAACGGTTTAGGCTTTCCTGCTGAGCGAACGTGCAGTCAGCGAGGGGAAGGAATATATGAAAGAAAAGGGCAGACGATAAACATGTGCACCATCCTCATTTCTGAGAACATATTTGGCTCTATCTACCATAGTGTTTTCTGGGGATTAACTTATAAAACCAGGATTATGTGAGCTATGTCATTAAAACTAACCTAGCACTCAAGCATCACAGTGCTCGAGAAGTAGCTGACCTAGTTCTCATAAAGGAGAGCTGCGTATTGCTGGCAAGGTAAATGAGTTTTGATTAAATATAGAAGTGTTGATGACTAACAGAATTATTTCCTTTTCTGAAAAGGAGACATTACAGCATTACAACTACCCAGCTACTTTGTAATGGGTTTTCCGCGTAAGGCAAATGCCCATAGCGGCCGAATCTTCTTGACTTGCAATTGGCAAAAAAATTGGAGTGATGCAAACCAAAGTTCGAGTGAAACTGGAACTCGTGAAACTGGAACCAGAGTTCAACATCTGAGCCCAATGTTTACACTGATCACGCTATATGCTTGTGCAAAAATGTTGGCACACACCTTCGGTGATGAAGCGAATTCTGTTGTTTTCGATGTCTGTGTTGGACCTTTATATCTCAATTTGTTCTATTCAATGAAGTGCTAAAATGTTTTTTCCCTTCAATTTATATGTAAAATTTGCCGGGGCTATTGTAAATTTATGGGTAGGGGACAGGAGATAGGGATTTGCTGATTCTGCTTAGACCACATAATGTAAATATGGCAGCTACGAGCAGTGTGCCCAACACGGTAAAGGTAACTCGCAGCGCATCAAACTGAAATTATTGTTCTTAACCGAAGTTAGTGGCATTTAATAACGCATATATTTATTTCAGCGATTCCAGGTTATAATTCTTTCCACATCAGAGGGAAAATCGAAGAGAATTTAAAAGGATGGGAATCAAATATTGTCGACCTTTGAACGTCTCATATAAATCTTGCCTGTATATATATATATATATATATATATATATATATACATGGAGGCACTATTGCTGAAATTGTTGTATTTAATGTTACTACATGTTCGTAGTTATCACTTGAAAATGTTTGATTTCTTTGTGATATGATTAGAGATAGATGCGAAGAAATTTAGTTATGGTGATCGGCCACCGGCAGAAAGAAGTGAGGATCTTTTTCCAGTCTTGTCTCCTTCATCCACCGATCTTGAGTTTGAACTGCCCATTGGCGGAGCTTGTGTTGCATGCTTACCTGATTTAGTAAATGGAGGAGGCGCACGGAATAGCGTACTTTACAGCAGACTTCAGTGAATATGGGCCCAGTTTCTTAATTTCGCCACTTCTTGTTTCATTCGCTCATGACAAAGAATTCCTTAGAAAGTAAAGCATATGAGATTCCTTAATCGGCGTGTGACACATAGAATGCCCAAAACAACGAGAAAGAAAAGAAAATGCAAAAGAAAAATTCATAAGTATGAATTATTTGGTAAATTCTTATATATTTTCCAGCTTCAACGTGGATGGTTTCCTCGAAGATGGATACTGCCAATTCTACTGTTGAAATGTTTCAATTCGTATACTCTCACTCTGTGACTGTTAGCACAGTATCTCGGCTGAATCACCTCCAAATTTTTCGTTGATTTGCTTATAAGTCATTGTGCACAGAGAAAGAAAAAACAACAGCATAGCAATTGGAAAACCAGTGGAAAAATGGGCGTGATGTTTAATACAGGGGCTCGTCGAAAGCGTGTACTCACTACTAAAGAAACGTAGTTCTTTGTATGTTGGTTGGGGCATTACGCTAAGCAAAGCATAAGTACAGCCAGCGAAAGGGCCAAATTGCAACAAAGCATCGAAATGGCATCTGGCTCCAGTCCTCGGCTGAATGGACGAATGTAAGCTGGAGCCGATGAATGGACGGTTAAAATCGTCGAATGGTCAAAGAAAGGATCTCGAGTAACAGTTAGTCGAATTGAGACAATCTTGCGTTTTCTGTTCATGTGTAAGATATGTCCAAATGTGAGGCGCTCTCTTTTCATCTATATTGAAAGGGTGTCGCTGATGCAAACATATACCACGTGCATATACTCCAGTGACCTATATCTCCAATCAACACGCTTTTATCAAATCAGACAGAAATGCACCCTCTGAATGAATGTTCTCTCTGGCCCGTCCCAAATTTAGATTTGTCTAAAGTAAAACCTGTCCGCTTCATTGTTGACTAGTTATCGGTATCCATTGACAAAAGTGCGCTTTCTGCTTGACACCTTAGGAGAAAGAACAGGAAATGAGGGATATGCATGACGCTCAACAAATTTCAATTAAAGCGACTCTGAAATGTCGGATCACTTCTGTCTCCAACTGTGTTTCGAAGAAACTTGTTGCAAACGTGGATAACTCCGAACTAAAAAGTGCATGGGACGCTACTTATGGAGCATATTTTAAACTGTAGTTGTGAACCACAGATTCTGCTCTCACGTTCCTTAATAAATGCAAAAATGTTATCAAAACATGTATCCCGAGAATTGTTACATGATTTTATAATAGAAAATCAAATCAAACTTCAAATGCAGTATTTTTGGTCTGAAAACCTTCAGTTAGGTCCGGTTGGGAACATTCGAGAAAATCGTTTGCAAGGTGACTCAGGAAAATTTTTTTCATCTAATGCGAGATTTTAATGATCTTGAGCGCTTTTACCAGACTTCCACTGTGCATTCAGCGCAAGGCAATTCTCGCAACATGCATCAAATGTTTGCACTATGACACTTCAAAAGATGATTGTGTCAGCTTTTTCGGTTATGTTCTATATTTCCCAGCATACCCACTGTTTAATGGAGGAGTTTAATCAATGATTTAATCAAATTGCCAGCCAAGAGAAGTGAAGAAATTTTAAAGCTTTCGACCATTCTGCGTATGACCTCCTCGATTTCCCTCATCAGCATTTATTGGATCTACAAAGCACTTGATTATTCGTTTGTCGACTTATTTCAAAGTTCCAAAATGAAGAAGCAAATAAAAACTATGCGAACATAAACTGGAAGAATGAAACATTCGCAAGGCAACAATCTGAGCAAATAGACATTCAGTACGTAAAGGTAATAGTGCTATGGGAATGTAGGACGACGTCGACAAGAAACATTCCCTACTCGTAAAAGAGAAAAATGAGAAATTGCATATATTTGCGCTGCACAGTTTTTTGGTGAGTTGGAAGTGATGCTCATATCGGTAAGGAGGAAAGGGAAACAGACGTTTCCGAAGACTGGATCCAAACAGCTGAACACGATTTTCTAAGAATCAAACCTCAGCCCGTTATATTCTGGTGACTGCAAGAATTTTCGAACGCGATTGCCGCATATGAGGGAAAATTATTCAGACATTCAACGAAACTATGGGATTAGGAGCCAACTTTTGCAATTTTGATGGTTTGAGGTGAAGAGTTTGTTATAGGAAAGTTCGTACGTGTCACAACGATCAAGTGACATATCGTCATGATGGTTATAGGGGGATGCTTTGTTGAAGCATAAAGTCGATGCATTAAGGTTGCGCCAGCAATCGCACCAATAACATGCTTAAATCATACGCCCTTTTGAACGTTCGTGCTGAAATCTTGCGTGGAAACAACGCTTGATGATATCGGACTTTCCACATAAGTTCGAAGTGAACCTCTAAGAAGCACATGGCATCTGTTTTTCATATTCGAATGCTCAACTTTCTATTTTTGTTCATGTTCTTCTTTCATCTATCGCAGAGATAATCTCTTCCATTTCATTTAGGAACCGATTAGGTGTTTTGTATGGTTTCTGTATTATGCACACAGCTCACCATTCTATTCAGTAATCAAATGAATTTTTTGCAATTGCGAAGACACAGTTTGCACATGTTACAACGGTTGTATTCAGCTCGTCGAAAATCCCCTCTTTTGCAAATTACAGTGGAAACAAGGCATAACATAGCGACGCTTTGCCCATTTTTAGGTATGTTTGTATATCTTGCCGACAGTCCCAGTTCCGGAAGAAAGGAAATCGCAATTACAAGATCTGATGTTTATAACCCGCACTTTAGTTGGCATCAACACCAAATTTAAAGTTCATCTACTATCTTCGGATTCGATCAATACGGCTTTAAATGGTCCGATAGTCTGCTATACATTGGTGTAGATGGGGTTGCTAAAATTGATATATAAACATGTGTATACGAAGCACTTTCACTTCAAATGCGAGTGCATCACATACCACATTTATTGTCTGTGGGCAAGTTATGAAAGCGGTTAGTTGGATGAACCGTACTGTGAAAGCATAACGCAGCAGATTCGCTAGTACACTTACTCTTCTGCACTATTGCATTACCATATTTTGATAGGTCACAAATAGTGTCTCGAAGAAAATATATCATGAAAGAGACTGCAACCTTAAGAAATATTACTAAAATAAGGAAAATGAAATAATATTAAAATATGCCGAATGGAAGATTTTGAATTTTTCTAATTACCTCTTCCTCTTTGAAACTCTTGCATATCAAAGGAAAAAAGATGAAGTTCCATTCCATTCGAGATGGTTATAGTACATTTGCGCCAATAAAAAAAAAACACCGCCGATGCGGCATTTCTTCATCATGTAGCAAAATTTAAGGCCTATTCTTTCTTTCCATTCAGCCGGAAAATACATCGTTGAAATTTCAAACCTGAGTTTTCCCCTTCAGCATAAATTGTCTGCATCTAACATTAATTTGATGAATGAGTAAACTTCGCTTTTTGAAGAGGTGCTTACATTGCGACGTTCGCTACCCTTGAGACATTTTACAATGCGATGCAATCAAGATTCTTTATAACTTTCGCACAAAGCACCTCTGAAGTGCCACAACATTCATTATAAATAAACCTCATGAAGCATGGACCAACTAAAGAGGGCGAAAAAAAGTTGCTCTAGGTCCCCTATTTTCCTCCAGCTTCACGATATCGAACTTCGGGACTGTTCGGTTCTGCGACCTCAAGCGTCGACATTCCAGTTTCATCCACCTGAGGTAATCGAAGAAATGACAGGAGTGGATTTCACAGATCTTATGTTCAGAGACATTCCCCGCATTGAGCTGGGAACTTCCAGGAGATTCTGGTTTCGTTCATAGTTGCCGAACTCTGCTTAAGAGCTTCAGTTACATGAAACCCCCACCTCCAGTGTTTGCTGCTTTCAAAGATCTCCACACCAACGCAGTCTGCATACCCTCATCGTCACGTCCGCTATGTTTTCACGACTCGTGAAAACTAAGATCATTGTACGTAACTAAGTGCAGTTCATATGATCGCTTCTTCCGGCACAGCACGAATAAAAGGCAATTCACGCCAGTGTGGTCCGAGCCATCTTTCGTAGCTCTTTATACAACATAGATAAGACATTGACTCCCACCCAACAACAATGTCAGCAAGCAGTTCAAAAGCAAACAGATCGGCAAGCATAAATAAACATTTGCATCATACGTTCTTCCACTTAAAGAAACAAAAAAGGAAAGAAAACAATGACAATCACAACGAGATGAGCGATTAGGTACTTTCCATTTTTTTACTTAAAATGGTAAACAAGATGACACATGTCAAGAGTTGAAGCGCTTTTTTCTTGAGCATTGCATCATTGATGGAAACAGTGAATTCCATAAACATATTGCAGAAGTTGCACCTTTTAGCAATGATGGTAATCCCCCAATGAAATTCAGAGCTCCTCAGTGCGATGCAAACAGTATCGCAGATGGGTAGACCGGCTTCTGATGATGGACAGTGAAAATCTTCTACGACTTGAAAGTTCGATTTCTTGTTCACTTACTTCACATCACTTGCTGAAGTGTGCTTAATTTCACTGCCTCAAACAGTAACCTCTGTTGAACTTTCATTTCGGGCAGCTCAGCAGTTCTCTCGTTCAGAACCTCCACTCGTAGTTTGCCATTGACGATGGACATTATGCTAACATGCGATAGTTTTTCCATTTGGGTCAGAATTTTAAACAACACCACTAACATAGCTACAACGTATTTGCTGAAGGCTACTTTAAAAAGGAACGTGCAGTGCGCATATTTGCAGCCCCGGAAAGCTTCACTTCACTTTATTTCGACATTCAGTCAATACTTCTCTCAGTCGCCACATAAACACACTTGTCCTACATCTGTCAAATCACCTATGCCGAGCACTTTTTGTGGATAGTCCGTAATTTCCCTGGAGGTTTTCGGTGGCATTTATTTATCCCTTTTCTGAACGGCAAAAAGATGTATACATATTATGAGCAGAGCAGAATGCTACGCTCTCCTAACAATTCCTGCTTAGTATTTTTTGAGTGGGTAATTAAAGGATATGACTGGCTTTGTTTGAAGGAAGTGAGCAAGTATTTTTTGTCTGAGGAGCGTTCTGCCTTGGAGAAGAGAGAGTGGCCTGAGAACATACTAACAGCGGTGTCGTAGCTGCAAAGGCACTCAAAACATGAGATGAATGCATTGGCGACACGCCCTTATTAGCTAGTCCTCCAAGCAAAACGGCTGTTGTTGATTTGCCAACCATTGGCTTGATCTCGTGCGGTTGCAGGATTCGGCGGCGCTTCTTTGGGAGCTTCGACCTTCAAGCATTCCTACTTACAAGCTATTCTGGGAAATTAGAAGCTAATTTCCAATCTGCACTCCAATACTGACTACAGGAAACTTCGAGAAAAATACACTAATGCCGACATCAGCAGCCACAGAACGTGGACTTTGGTGAAAGCATTCCTGTGCTGATCACCGATCACTTAAAGCCCGTATTGGGAGAACGTCAAATCCGGCGTAATTGAAACATCTAAAGAAATTCGGCTGCAGGAGTGTCAGCGAGGAAGCCTCAACTGGTGATCAACAAAATTCGGAATTAAGAGCAAAAATTCCTCCGCGAACCCACAGCTTCAGCAATCCCCGCTTTCACACAAGCAGGGTGCACGAAAATATTGCGAGCAATAAACAAACTGGTTGTCGCAAAATTCTGCTTAAAAAATGACACACCTGGCCTGAGCGTGAGAATAAAACATTGCGAAGTTCGAAACGATCACTGGAACCGGTAGGGCGATTGTAAGCACACCCATCAACGCACATATCGAACCAACGAGCATCCCGAGATACGTTTTCGGCACCTGTACAGCACAGTATGGCTCATCATTTCAATGATTCGCACACAAAGAGCTGCAGAAACTCAACTTTAGACTTACTGAGTACTTTGATCACGGCAGTTTTTCATAAACTGGGGTCAGTATGGGGTGGAAAACTGAAGACGGCACCGCATCACTTTTGGATTCTTACAGAATATGAGGACCTCGGTTCTATTTCAACCCCCATCCAGCAATCCAGAATTTGCCTGAAAGAATATCGAAGCCACCCGGAAATTGAAGTTGAAGACCGGTTAGGCGAAAACGAGATGAAGAGAAGGCAGCAAAGACCCACAGTTCCACAAAAATCCACATGGCCGACTGAATTAAGCAGACCTCCCGCATGGGCAAGGCAATTTCGCCGCCTACACTATTCTTGGACTGCGCCTTCACCAAGAATGCCTAGAAATGGCGTGAAGAGTGTTGATGTTCGGAAAGTACTACTTTATGCAGCGTTGCATAACATTTGCCAAACATTTTTCCATTACAAAAAGTAAACGTCGGGCTGTCCATATTCACGCCTTAAATTTCGAGTAACGATGAAAAGGGTTCGCTATGCATCGAGAGCACGCAACCTTTGCGACGCTGACGAACATAACTCAGTGTAACGAAACGAATCTTCCTCCTCATTCCATCTTCAAAGAATATATCCAGAAGATTATGACCGCCGTGGGAAAACATGCTAAACTACGTGAATGACAATTCCAGTGCTTCAGTAATTAAGCCGAAATACAACGATAGACCATCAAGAAGTTCACAGTGACAGTCTCCCGTTGCCATTGGTGAGAACAATTGGTTAATATTCGCGATAATCAGCGGAATGTATCACAGAATTCCAGTATGAAAGCTGATAGTTCGTAGCCGCATTTTTGAAAAGAGATGGCTGATCTTGTTGGTGACTTTCTTAATTTAAAAGAAGACGAGTGCGGGAGAACGACGTGTACGACTATAAAACGTACGTTGAAAATGAGCGCATTACACCTTGCCAGATTCTGCAAATGATTCATCTGCACTTCGATGAAGTTGGAACGTTTATGCCTCGAGAAGCGCATCAACGAGAGCCATTTCTTCAGTGGCGAATTCAACCGACCTGCCAGCACTTTGCACCCGCCTGCTCTTTTTCTTAAATCTCCCTGCTTCAAAAACTCCAGCCTATATGCACTACAGTACTTGCTAGCAGCAATCGTTTAGGGAACCTCACATGTGAACACCGTTCGGTGCAACACGCGGAAGTTCAATGAACGTTTGGAGGATCCTAGTGGTGTTAAGAGATTTTTTACTTAAAGAATGGATATGTGTTCAAAAAATACTCGCACGTAAGGCTTCTGCTGAATTTTTTCAACTGTTCTGACTTCGTCTAGTTGGAGGAGGATTTTCCCAACTAGAGCTAAAGGGTGCTCGTTTTCACCTGTACAGAACTTCACTTTACGCATGCAAGATTTGCCATCCATGCACGTTCTGCTTCATCGAATCCAGCAAATGCAATCCTCCCACTCACCACTGTCTTCATGAATCTGAGGAAGAATGCAAAGAGCAAATTTCGGGATCCCGAGGAATTGACCTACGATGTGGTATGTCAACAAATATAAGTTTCACAGCGATAAAAACGATTCTTAAAATATGCTCATTAGTGTTCAGAATTGCCGCCATGAATTGTGGAGGTGAATTAGTGTCTGTAAAGATCTCATTAGACACGCAGGTGGGTGACCATTTTGATTTCAGTGATACTCAGTTCATGTATCGCAAGGCAAATCAGTGCTTCTTCCTTGCACTAATCCGTCTGAAATTTCTGTTGTCATCGGATGAAAAAAGAACCTTTATTGACGTAATGCGTTTGTTACCTTGTTACCTCTCTTCAGTGACAAGGAGAAACATGAGCAACTATCACTTGCATTTTGTCATTGATAAGAATCTGCTTTTTCGGACCATGACTGCCATGCGGATGAGGTACTGTGACTAGTAGGAAGGCTGGTGAAAACTAAAGTATAATGACTCGAGAAAAGCACACTGCAGAATAAAAACAGACTCACTCGAGAAACTTTCAGTTCAGCTGACTAAGTTGCTTCAAAAATCCCAATTTGTTCCAATGTAGCGCTTCGAAAGAACCCAATTTGTTTACATTAACATATACGTTCGCCTTATGTCGCTGTGACGTTTGCTCTCAAAATGGTGCGTCAGTTTGAACTTCTACCACTTGCGTCAGAATAAGCATCCTCTATTTCCTCACCACTCCCGTCAGCATCAGTACCAACAGCAGACTTCCATCATGTCATCACTAAAGTAGTCATCAGCCAAGTATGGCTCGAGCAAAAATCTCTATGCTGTGACCGAGCCTGTTGCTGAAGAAAACTCCCAAATACCACGCCAAGGTCAGGTACTTCGCAGCATCATTGCTGCAGCTGAACTTTCGGCGTGAATAACAACGAACCGAGCATGCCAGTACGACTAGCAAAAACGGCCGTGGTGTGGTTGAATTGCTGTATAGAAGCATCAACATCGATCATCGAAAAATTCAAGCTGTCCAGCGGTGCCATCATGCTTCATTCAGATAGTTTGCAAAAGCTGCTGTCTCTGGCTTTGACCTCAGCCGAGAAGTGCACCGCTTCAATATGCAAAGAAGAGAGGTTACTGCGATCATATCACTCAAGTCTGCGATTTAAACACCTTTACTTCGACATGAAAACTTGTAAGCGGACGAGCCACGTAGGTAACGTCGCAATAGGCTAGCCTCTCCCTTCCATGTCCACACTTCATCTTTGTATGACAGCTCTGTGGTATTATCGCCAACCGGTGAGAGACAGCTCCACTATAACTGCAGGATAATCAGTACTTTCGAGATCACTTAGGGCAACTCTTCTGAGTTAATGCGAATGGTTACTGTTGTCTCATGACTTGACATCTGCCTTTTTGCGACTCGTGTTTAAATGCCATTCGGACCTTTAAAAGACACTTCACGACTTTTCCGGACGATTGCCGAAATAAGCGCAACTTTTTTTGAATTGTCACTTGTTACTGTGATCGTAATTTGCCTCAAGATCACGTTTCTACTTTATACGGCAAAAACGTCGTCGTTGAAAGGCATTCCATTCTCCACTGCTTCTACTAGTGATTAAAAATGCCTATTGTCTGTTCAGTCAATGTTTTTTAATTATATGGCCTTTTCGTTATATTGGAAACATGTCCCCCCTTCCACCTCAATCACATCATACTATTTACAATCGTGCCTGCTGAGGAAAAGAGGCGCTCATAAAACTTCACATGCCTTTCACTACAAGAATCTGGTCAGGGCATCCAGCGAGGTTATTAGCTGCTTTCGCAACAACCTCGATCGTTATGAAGTTTCTAAGGAGTCCAACAGCATACGGCACCTCAATTTATGTCTGCCATCCGCATCTATATATAAGCGAAGGAGCATCAGTGGTCAATTTTCTTATGCAAACCTCTCCTGCCGTTCATCCCCCTAATATGGTAAAGTGTTGTCTCAATCACCTTGCACAAGAATATGCAATATCCTGTAAAGTAAGCTGTTGCAACCGCAATAAAGCTGCATCATTGCTGTTTATAAAGATTGGGACATTAAAATTCATTGAGAGTGTATTTTAAGAAGCGCTCTAACATAAAATTGAAGAAAGACTGTAGTAAACCTCTACTCCTCCTCCGTCTCTCAAACCCTGAGGCACTTCTGCATCATGTGTGGCCTGATCCTGAATATTCTCTTGAAGTGTGGTCACCTTATGTCCGAATATAACTGCTCACAAATTATGTAACCACTCATGATGAGATATCCACAGCCTCTAAGAAACTTGTTATTCGGATCTTTTCAGCAGCACAGAACAGAACCCGATCTTTTTAAGTTGTTGAACACAGATCAATCACTAATATTTGGAAGCCGTTTCTTCGCAAAGAAATGCGAGCAAAAGCTGTCACACTGCTTGAAGTAAACCTCAACTGACCGCCAACTATCAATTTGTAGCGCACAGTTATTGCAAATAGTACTGGTAGAAAATACAATAATAAATATCAGCACTGGATTTGCGATTGATTTTTTTCGCTGTAAGGTGTGTGTACAAGAACGTCATATTCGTTGTGTCTGTTCCATGACTTCTGTTCGGACTTACTGACTGCACCATTTTGCTCCATTCGATTCTCTTAATTCTTCACTGTGTTGGTTTCTTCTCTTTTACTCACGTATGCATGCTGATGTTTTTCCAAGAAGCCTTTACACATTCATAAAGGTAAACCATCCATACTAGGGATGGTTATATGGGCTGAGATTCTTTTCACCATCAGTTGTTTTTCCAAGAAGCCTTTACACATTC
Source organism: Parascaris univalens (assembly GCA_037576465.1). Lineage (NCBI taxonomy): Eukaryota > Metazoa > Nematoda > Chromadorea > Rhabditida > Ascarididae > Parascaris > Parascaris univalens. The sequence goes on along the minus strand of CM075173.1, from coordinate 61,434,019 downwards.
ATAAAGGTAAACCATCCATACTAGGGATGGTTATATAGGCTGAGATTTTTTTCACCATCAGAATTCACTTTTTCCTACCATGGGTAAGACGATCCAGCAACTATGGTTGTAAGTGCATTTTCACTCGTCTTTAATTTACTTAGCAACAGCCGGAGAATTTACTCCGCCGGTTGAGGGCACTTCAAGTTAAAGAATGCGGTTTTTCAGCATCAGCGCGGAATACATTGGAACTGAGCTCGGCTTGCTCTCCATGCAACAAATCATAAACTTGCATTACGGCGCCGTAGCAGGCACATGTGTTTCGCCCCATATTGGGGTGTTGCCTGATATTAGCTTGTATGAACAACGAAAAAAACAAGCCGTGCCGGCAGGTGGCGTCACTACTGAAAATGTCAGCAATTGCAATCCCGCTGCTTGCATAATAAGCAAAAGATTTCTTACGCTTCAAAAGCACTCACCATATCTCCGAATCCGATGGTGCACATCGTGATAATTGCCCCTGCAAAACGACAGTCACTCTCATTCACATCAAATGCAAGGACGAACTCAAGATGTACTTTTGTTGGATGCCTGCTTCATGCCGGCTCTTTTGAGCTGCCTCTGTGAGAATCTGATGAATTGTTATCGACCACTCAAAGTGCACTGCTTTTAAGCAAAAACAACTTTTCAAAGGTTTTGTTTACGTGCTAACAACCATTTCTGATGCAAGAATGAAAGCCCTCTCAAATACGGCTTAATAGAAACTGGAAAGAAACTTGGGAAACAATTGTCTTCCATCAAGGTGATACTGATTTAGAAGAGTATTATCACCAACCGGTCGATGCAGATCCACAGCCGAAAGCGCAGTTGCGGGTGCTGCATTACTAGACATAAAGATATGCCTTCGATAGCAGACCACTAACAAAGCCTCGTTATGTTTCTTCCTTCCTAATCACAAATACAATTCAAACTCACACCACAAACCGACAGGGATTGAGTCGAACTGATTATCGGGGTTGTGCTCCACTCGTTCTGCATAGTAAACGAGGGCGGCAAAAATAACAATGCCAAGAAGGACGAAAAACACGAGCAAGAGGAGCTCCTGAATAGAACGGGTATTAAAACGGAAGATTAATGCGATAAAGTTGTCCTATACAAGCCGGCAACGTATGCAAAAACGTCTCCTGCCCCAGTCTCGTAAAGTAGGACGTTAAATAAGATGCCATATGCAGTGCAGGAACAGAGGTGGTATGTGGAGCACGAGCACCGCAAAAATTTGTGCGAGCAGGAGATATCCCAGCTGAGCTGCCCCTTTCCGAGGAAACAGCGAAACAACGTTTTACGTACTTATTTGTGCGGAAGGACTCAAGATAAAGTAGTCATAACACTGCTACAAAGATATCATCCCAACACTCCTAGCCTCTTTAAGATGCCACTTTTGTGAGTAAACAGCATTATCTCCATCAAGAAAGTGAAGGCAGAAGGGAAATATGGAACTCTTACTTGAGCAGAAGCTTTGAAGGTCTGAATAAGGATCTTCAATCCCGACGAGTGCTGCGTGAGCTTAAACAAGCGTAAAATACGGATAATTGAAAAAAATTCCACCGTGTCGCGATTCGCACCGCTCAACGCCTTGTCAAGTGCCCAATCAACGTAGAAGGAAAGAGTAGCTATTAAATCTGCAATGCTTTTAGCGGCAAAGGTAAACTCCCTACAGTCCCTTTTCCCCCTATCTCCTCCCAAAGACAAAAAAGGAAAGACGTGAAAGCACTGAAATACAATAGACTTCGACAATTGGGCAGGAAAATGAAGCTTTTTCTTCTCTGCCACTCTGTTTCCCCGCATTGCCATGCGCCGAAATGCAAATTCTTGCTAACAGCGCATCACGGCCATGTGCCGTCTATGCGTATGTGCTCGCGCTTCTATTTCAGTTCGCGAGGTATTGATGGCAGGCTGAAGAAGGGGTCTTCTTTCGATATTTTCAAGAACGTACTACTAGCCTATTTTGAATTAAAGTTTCTTAGAAATTTGCACATACTAATTTTATTGCATCGTTGGACAAATAGGGGGAATATTGAAGTGTTCCTGAGAAGAGAATCAAGGGGTCGTTGCAAAAAAAGGTGACATTTTCTCCTCAAATGCTATGCAATGCTTTGTTATCTCATCGTATGCCATATATTCCATTTTACTCCCAAAATTAACCTATTAGGCAACTCAAGCATGAATGGGTGTATCTTAACATTTTAAGCACGACTGTGTAACGCATACAGTAGCAAGTGCCCTTAGCACAAGCGACATTATTTCTATGTAGGAAGCACTCACCAATAACATTTATCGGTTGTGTGACGAATTTCGGAATATTAGGACAAAAGACGAAGCGTAGGAACAGTTCTAACGTAAACCACATATTGCTGACTAACTCGATATAGAAAAAAGCCGGATGAGCACTGAAAAGGGATGAGCACTCATTCACCTGCGACAAAAGCTAACGTCTGATCTGGTGCTTCATTTTAAAAGACATATTATTCCTGCTCTAGAACTGCTCGGATCCTATTTTGTTAACACTCATCGGATCTACGTATTGCACAGTTGGTCATGCGAGCAGTAATCCGTAACAGTACCGCAGTTCATTTCGAGAGAAGCCCGCACATGGAAGTACGTGCTTCGTTTCAGCTGAAAAGTTGCAGCTGTGATCTGTTCCAGTCAAGTGCTCAGCAATCTCATCGCCATGCAATCAAAAAATCACATTGATCCCAAAAATCTCCGGTACACGAACTTTTTGGTAACAAGCGGAGACCAATTAGATTCAGGATACTTGCCGGCATACCTCACTCCTCACAAATCTTCACCTCTCCATAAACCTCGCTTTTATACGGTTGTAATTTGCGTACATTTCTGAGTTTGCTTGGAGCACAAATTTCTTGGACTGCCTAGTCATCGCTCGAGGCTCATTTGGGTAACTGTGGAAAAGCAGCGTGGAAATGTGGATTTGGGAAATCAAGATCCGTTGGTGAACAAAAATTCGTACGAGGATAATTACTGGAGAAATCTTTTGAAAGCTTTAAAATTCATTGGAAGTATTATCTTTGCTGGTTTTATTCTCGTGTCATGTTGTTGTAGGTATGCTGCTGATGTCGTCGCAGAAACGTTTTACAAGACTGCTGCTACGGAGAAGAAGCTTTGTAAATGAGAGTTTTGAGTGAAGTTTTCTGAAATTCAAATCGTTTTTTGACCGTTCAAACAGCATATTAGTCTCCTTTGTCTGCCAGGATTTTCGTAATGCCCAAATTGATGATTTCAATTCAGCTGTTGATGGACTTTTCTGGAGGAACTTCTGAACCACCTGTTTCATCAATTTACTCTCATTCCTTTTCCCTGTTATGATAAAAATTCTGCGCTGTTTTCGCATGCGGTGCGAATTCCGTTTCTGCACAATCAACCTGCGTGAACTCACACGCAGACGTCGTGCAGCATATCTACTGCACAGCCGAGGCAGAAGGCATCAACCTATAGGATTCGTCCGGTGTCGGGAAACGCGAGATGCATCATCGCCGCTCATTGGAGCCAGCGTGTAGCAAAAAAAAGCTAGTCGCCTCTGCGGCGCCCATGACGAGCTTAAGCGGTGATACATCCAGCAGAAGCAGGGAGGCAAAAACTAGACGTTTCAATGGAAGAAGGGTGACCTTGCATGCGCTTGAGGAAATTGAAGGCGGAGCTAGGCAGATCAGCGAACCTACCCGAACAAAAACTCGCCAGTCGTGCTGTGCTAGGCGACCACGCAGCTCCCTTGAGCCTGTGGTTAGGAGCTCAAGGGTGCTCCTTTTTGTCATCCTTCTTCCAGTTGTCCTCCCTAGTATCTGTAATTTTCTATGTTCCAGTGAATTCTGCAGCTCATGTCTGTCGCCTCACAAGTGCGTCACAGTTAACCCAATAATACGATCTCTACATAAACAAACCGTGAATCCCACAAGCAAGAAAAACTAAGCGGTCCATTTCTAGCGAACAAATTATCAAAGTATGCCTTATTAAATTTCAAGTCAACGTTTATTGTTAAATTTATCTGGGCAAGTTAGACGAGTCTTGCAAGATGCCACATAAAGAATCAGGCTGGTTGCGTGCTGCACCTTGTCAGTATAACTTACGTGAATCTCAGCAGAATGAGGACTACAGTCCCCACGGAGTTTAGTTTCAGATGCGTCGTGTTCAGCTTTCCAGCTCTCTAACTACATATGTTTTATCTACAGTACTCATGAGAATGTCATAAACGTAACTTCTGCAAGGAGAGCAGCTATGCTGCTTTTCAGAGTAATACAAATTTTAAAGTAAGGGCGACGACAGAAATGAGGTGTTGCTGCCATCACCGCCGTATTCTACTTGAGACCCTAATCTTAATTTCAATCGTCCCAATGATACCGTGATACTTTTAAAAAGCTCGAGATGACCACAAGAATTTCGTCTAGAACTCCACCTAAGAAGGTTCCTAAGCAATCCTCAGTTCGTCTAAGTTTCCCTCTTATAGCAACTTCCAAGCTGATTCAGCCACTCTAAAAGCACTTGTAATTGCTTAAGATTGCACGCACTGCAACATGCCCGATCGCACATTACAGTGACGCGGGAACCAGACCACTAAACTTTCTAAAAGGTCCGTACTGGCAGTTTGATCGATTAGAGCGAATGCTTCTGGTCTACTGCTCTGGAATCTATAAACATGTGGTGCGCAGAACACAAAAGCAGATATCCTGACCACCTGTTTTCTGCACTTGCTTAAGGACCCAGAAAGAGCTGAGGAATAAAAGTTTCGAACTGATGCAAACGAAGAGGGACTTTATATGAGGGCAAACGAAGCGAGCCAAAATTGTTGCAGGTGACCAACAAAGAAGACAAATAAAAAGCTCGTCTGTGATCTTCTTTTCCACTGCATCTTCTTTACTTCATAGGTGAATGAAGCCTACAGTTTCTCGTGTTCGCCTGAATCATATTCGGCTTCACATGCACACTAACAATAGCTTCTGAGCACGATGTGGATTACATTACAGGCAACCGAATGCTGCGAGAAAATATAAGCAGCTGGGGAAATGCTGTGAAAAGGGGATGGAATCAAGTTCAAAACGGACGACATGTGCACTTTTACCCCAAACTGCTCTGCAAAATAGCAATTTATTCCATAACGGCCGTGAAGCCGATTCCCTCGATTATACAGGACATATAGCAGCTGTCATATGTGTGGAAGGAATAGACAACCTTACTGCTATTAATTTTCGCGATTAGGCACTGAAGAACGATTCGTGCGCGGGAGGTTAAGCTTGTCAGTGGGATCTTGGCGGCAGTTCGTGGTACTGCGTTGGAAAGCGTTTAATGACGAAGAGTAGTGGAAAAGAAGCTAATCCTGCCTGCGCTGAGGACGTAAAAATCTTCACCGTAGGACTCCAGAAGCGGACAATATGAGATTTGAAAATTTGTCCTGTCCCACTTACCTTCTATTCAATAAAAACGGGATCCTGAAGGCTGCTCACTTCGTTGTAGGCACGACGTTGGTTTCAAACTTTTGCGCAAAACTTCTGAACTCACAAACAGATGATATTAACGCCATCCTTTTTGACTTGAAACCAAATTTGTCATACAGATTAGTACCAATGTATCCCTTTCAGATTCCTAAACATCGTACTTACACGATATCGTTTGGTATCTGCCAATCTTGACAACTGAAATAGCAGACCGTGTTGCCGTTTTGATCACAGTGAGCGTGCTGGTTGTTCCGTTTCTCGAATCGACATCAATGTCGGGTATACGGAGATGTGGGTGTGTCTTCAGACAAAAGCATACTATTGACGTTATCACGAAGAAAACTGATATGACTGATATTACCTGAAAATTCCCGTTGTTTACCAACAAGTCCTATATAGTGTAGGATAAAAGAACTCCGCCGACCAAACAGTCGATTGCAATAAAACACATTTAATACCGATGTTTTGGGATGGTGATATAATTACATCGCCTCTAATTAAAAATTTTTTTGTAATCCTTCAATAAAAACCCACAAAAACTCTCCCTCCGGGACTGCTGCGTTTAAAAGCCTTAGGAACAGCAATTTTTGCACCATTGTTTCGCCTTTTCTTATTACCGCAGATTTTTTAAATGGCTCTGCAGTAATTTTAGGACAAAACAACTGCAAGCCCGGCAAAAAAGCTATGAAACCGAATCCAAATAATACTCCAATACTTTCTGAATGAAGCAGCACACAAAGAGACGCCCAAAAGACGACGAAGTGCAAAAGTGGTGGAAGTAATGTATCCTAAAGGAAAACTATACGAATAAGAGAGCACAAGTGAACAATCATTACTCCCACCATTGATCTCATAATGATGCAGTTCAGCGCCAACAAAGGCGATGTTAGCAATAGAGGATGAATTTTGGCATCTTCTGTCTCAAAACACCTTTGGACTCATTTCCACTATCAGCCAATTCCATGCGTGCTTCTGAAACTTCCTCTTTGGCTCACACCACAATTCTGTGAATAGAAGCAATGCAATCGATATTCTACAATCGGTCATAAGCACGTCTCGGGCAATCACAAGACGCGGTTGAGAAGAAAACACAGATCCCGATGCACTCAAGGCTGTTTAACGTTACTTCCACTTGTGTTCAAATTAGCCCATTAGTGTTACCCCTTAAAAGGGCAAATATATGCCACAACATTTTCTCGTCTCAGATTTCATTTGACGAATGTAATGAATGAGGCCTAATGGAGAAATGCAGGCGTTCAATGAAAAATAACCAGACGGTTTCCGACAGCAAGAACGAGGACTGAAAAACGAGAGATGTACTGTTGTTACCGGAGGCAAGTGTGCATGACAGTAGTGCCTAGCCGATTAACCAGTGACCTATGAATAACTGAGTACTTATACAAAAGCAGAAATGAGCTGAATACCTCCTAAACCAGCTATACAGTGACTTTGCCGTAGCACTAGGAGTCTACAAAAAGCGAGTCATTCGGTCAGACCACTTTCCACGTAGTCTTCTTCTATGCCACTCTATCTTCGATGTTCGGCGGAAGAAATTCCACATGTTCTCCATAAAAGTAACGTTTTAACGTGCCTCACATAGCCCTTTCAAAAACATATGGTCCTGCAATGCTATACCTTTCAATCACTTCAACTTTCACTCCCTCAGGTAGCCAGCGAACAAAAGAGTGAATCGGTTGGCTTATACCTCAGGGGACCTTTACAGAACTATTTTGAAACATCTAATCGAAGCGTAGTTTTCACTGCATTGATAATATCACAGTCTGAACGTGCCTCTCCCCAATAATTCAGAATGTGCTCTGTTAATTCTTCATCGTCTCCTACATTTATGTTCACTAACTGAAGCTCTCATTTATCCGTATTTGTAATTTTGTTCAGCAGTTGTTGTTTTACTGTTCTCAAATCCGTTAACAAGCAGTACAGCCAAAAAAACGAATCATCAACCCTTAAGAAACTAAGAAAAGTGCTGTTCGCATAAAGCTTTGCAATGATCGTTTATGTGAAAAAATGTGACATTCATGAGAAACTATATTACTAAAAAAAAGAGAGAAATGTTTAAGTCAGCAATATTAGGACGGCCTAAAAGATGGCGTACTGCACTCATTATCCAGTAGGACTCTTGTGAGGCTTCACAGCATTTCATAGTACCTCATCAAGCATGTATAGTAAACTGCGTCAACGACATCCGCATTTAGTACTCCACTTCTAGCACCTTACAGTTTAAAGAACGATAACGGCTATTGTGAAAAAACAAAAAGGCGCGTAGAATGGTGAACAGATTTCTGATAGGAACAGTTAGGCGATTTTTTAAAGTCTTAGTCATGAGACCAAGTGAATATCTCTGAGCATGACCAACGAACAATCGGCTGACCATTAGCCGCGATTCGCAGAGAAAATGAACTGTTGAAAAGCCAAGCTTAAGAAACTACCACACTACTAAGAAGCAAGCACTCGACCAAATGGCTATTTCACCTAGCAATGGCGACGTCACCAGTCAGCATCAGTGGAATAGGAGTAAGACGAATCAAAACTCGGTTACTTTAATTCTGAATTGAGCCTTGACGATTAACCATATGGGTTGTGCGACCTTGAATCAACAATGGCACTGGTGATTTCACCGCCGGCTGAAGACTGATGACCAAAATTGGATCCATTATGAGATCCCTATTCCATTCCAAATCCAACTTCTTGAAAGAGAAGAAAATTCTGGTCAAGATTCAACCAGTGATTCAACATCATAACGGTAGCTTTTTCCAGGTTCAGAAGATACCACATGGCTGACAATGTGCCACATGAAAGTGGTTTTCCCATAGGAGTTTCAAAAAACCTTGTGAAGTGGGCGACCAAATTTTCTTAATGAGCCACCGAAAATATTTTTAAAGGTTGCAGTAAAGAGTTCTAGAGATTAAAGAGTTCTGGAGATTTTATGTACATTGTCTCATTAATTGCCGTACTGGCAATTTGTGGTGGAAGAGGAAGAGAGAGAAAAACATGAATCGTAAGACTTCTTGGTCAGGGTTGGAGGGCTGAAGCACAGCGTTCAACTGAGTAACAATGGTAGACAGAAGGAGGAGGAAAATAACTAATTACGAATAAGGCGTAACTGGGCAAGCGAAACTTGGACATACGATTCCAGCAAAGCTCAAGTTCCGTAAATAGCGCCCACCTTTGATGTGACAGCGAAGAGCTAAGACGACGAGAGGACGCAGAAGCCAATCGGTCAACGAAGCAGCCTTTCTGAGTCAGGAAATCATAAAACGCCTAGCTTGACCTTTTTTTCTAATTAAATGAGGCATTTGAAGATGGATGTCAGGCCTGCATTATACTCCTGGTCCTTGACCTAATCGATAAGCTTCACAGATTCGTACATGCGTATATGAGAAGAACACGAGTACTTACAAGTAGGATGCATTGACTGGCGGCGTGATGTGCTCAGTGCGTGGGAATGAATGAAACAGTTAAATTCCTATCTACGCGCATAGAAATAATGAATTTACAGGCGCCTCCAACCGTTTTCCTTGGTTTCTTCATGATTTCCCCACACTCCTTCTGGCATTCCACCAAGTTATTCACTTGATTTAAACTTTTCTTCCAAGAATTTAGTTCCCACACAATCAGTCCGTTTCGTTCAGCACTCAACTTCCAATTCTGTTCTGATTTTTGTCACGTCTCACGCAGTCGAATCTTCTTTCTTTCATCACTCTTTTGTCTATTGGCTTCACCAATGACTTATGAACTATTTTGAAACAAAACGCCCTGGCAGTCAAACAGCCGTTATTTTTGCGCCTGCAGACGAAAGCTTTTTGTAGTTTCATTACCCAGACCATGAACTACGCACAGCTTAGAAATAACACAGCTTTAGCTGTGAAATGTGAGAACCCAAGCTAATGGAGTAGTGAACGTTTTTGCTAATCCACCACTAGCGCTATAATTTGTACCACAAATTCGTCAACGAATAGTGGAGAACACGAAATGCAAATTATGCAAGCTCTCATTGACGATCAGCCAGCGAGATGCCTCATCATGGAATCACAGCGATGCAGTCCTTGAGCCATTATGAGTGACTAAATCTTTCACTCCATACAAATCCATTGAACTGAGAGGATTGGGAACTAATAAAGTTCTTGGACTGAGAGAACTAATAAAGCACCTAGTTCACTCAGTTTCAAGATTTAACTAGAAGGGGTGCACTCTGAAGTTGGAGAGAAAAGGTCTCATTTTAAGCGAGAAATGACTACATAACACGTTTCAACATAAGCGATCTTATGGGAATGAAATCATCAAACAGACCACTGTTAAGGAAATCGAATGATAGTTTCGGACAACAGAGAAAGCCTGGTGAAAAAGTTAAATGCGAAAAAAAAGCGCTGAAAATCCCTGCTCAGGTGGGGTTTCTTTAAATTATGAACAAAAGCATTAGAATTCGTTGATATACGTCAGGGTACGTAGTCATAATACTTTCACTGGCGACTGAATATTTACAAGAGAACGATAATTGGGGACGTGTCCATTCGAAATTTGACAAAACGATTGTTTGGCACTTAAAATTTTTCCAGATCGGGTGCTTTAAACTGTCGCCGTTATAAAATAATAGGCGCATATTCATATGCTCATGTTTGCCTTTTTTATAGCAAGAAAAATAGCAATATGAGAGATACTGTAGTGCTCAGGAAATGACTGCAGAGAAAACTCAAAATGTTTCACCACCACATAACAAAATAGAGAGAGAGCGGGACAGAGGGGCAGAATGGGAGGCGAGGAGAGGAAAAATCAGAATACACGTAGCCGCCATTAGTCCCACACATACTTCTTTGCTCATTGGCCAGTTTTTGTTGTCTGATGATGCCGCATGCACGCAAAACGTTGTGACGGTGTTTTCTTGCATCTATTTCTTGAGTATTCGAGTGTACACTATGTGCAGTTTAAAAAAAGCCAAATAGGATCAAAACCACTTCTTACGCCACCCTTTACGCTTACTCCATAGTGCACTTCAAACAGCCGTACTTTCAAGTTTGTATGACACAAAGCACAAAGCATGTGAAATTCATTCGAACACAACAATCTTCCTGTTGCCTGCAACATCATACGAAGTCGAAGACTGAGCTCAGAAATCGCTGAGGCAGGATTCTAGTTCCCATTGATGAATAAAAAGGTTACCAATGAGTGTTTCGAGCGGAACTGCCAAATCCAGACAAATAAGGTCGGATATTGCTCTCATTAGATTCCACTACATTGCCCACAAAATTTCCACTGGAGCGTCCACTTTTGTCTTCATTCGACAGTTTATACAGAAGATGTGACCAGAAGCTGTGGTACGCAAAAATAAATTGTAGAAAATGTCCCTTTGAAATTACATCGCAACTTTGCCAGGATTTCAAAGTATGATTCCAATATCTGAGAAGTATGACCTTTTAATTTAGGACCTTCACTGCACTGCATTTTCATAGTTTTACAACTGAAAATATTTCGACCGACTTAATATGCAAGAATGATGGCTGCCTTGAACGGCATTATAAGGTCAGAGCAAACAGCATCGCTTAATGTAAACATTGCAGAAACGACGAGTTGCTATTACTGCAGAAGCTGAAGAGCGTAACCGTCATCAGAGGTGTGAGCTAGTCTGAAAACTAAGATCAGCTGCGGCATCACAAATAGAATGCATCAGATCTAAAACATAAACAATAGCTTTCATTTAATGGCATAAATAAGAAATTGAACTCAGAAGAGTTGCTGGCAACGCTTTTCTGTAGCTACAGACATACATCAGGAAAAAAATGAAGCTTCGCTCTGTCAATGGAACGTCCCTCATTGATGCGCAATGACAGGGGCCTTGCAATGTCAACAACTCCCGGAAAATTCAAATAATTTTGTTCAAATAACTCGACCACATCTATGCAGTTTGCAGGCGTCAGAAAGGGCTTTAGTAGACACGATTGCATGCACTCATTCATCAATCCAAATGGATACATTTGGCAAGCGAAAACCTCAATATTGCTTATTGAAAAGCCAACCAAGATTCATCAAGCCCGTGAGCCGAATCCGTAGAGACGAACTCGGCTGAAACCTCTCCATTAAATAGATAAGGCATATAAATCAGGAAACCCTTTAATTAAAGTGGTAATACCTAAAAAATATCGCCATATGCGAAGAACTTCGGTGGGGTTTGCTCGCTTTATTTGATAAGTTCCGGCCTATCTTCTCCGCACTATCCTGTACAGAAGACAATGAGTAAGCTAAGAAAGGCGAAATTCGGATATGTTCAACTTTTCCGTCGAAATGATCAAAATTTGTCTGTTTTCCGTTCTCCACACTAAAAAAGCAATAGAACCTTGCATTTCAGAGCAATAGAACTGTTACAAAGGCAAAATCCGGATACATCAAATCAGTAACTGCTGAAGAAATTTTAAACGTCATTTCAGAATCCTCAGAAGGATCAGCTCGCTCAATCTACTGAGAAAAAAAGATATGACCAGAAAAAGATATCTACTGTCTGAAAGATGTGACCAGAGAACCCGCCAACGTATTTTCTGATCCTGATAAACCGAAAAGCAGTCTGATGCTCAGCACTGCCAGATGGTAATAATAGCTTATGTAAAAACCTGTCTACAGCAATGGCTTAATAATAGCACCTATATTTAATTCAAACGACAAGGGACAAGAACATCGCCTCCATTTGGAGTTTTTCATTACAACGAAAAATGAAGTTTCGAAAGCTCATGGACGGAACAAGAAAATCTTAAGAAATAACTGCTCAGGTGAAATTCTTCGAGTAATGGAAATTTAATCCCGCAACAACAATTCCCACACCCCATAAAAACTCTATCTTAGTCGTATTCTCGGACACCGTTATTTTTTCAAATGCCTATGCATGTTGCGCTTTCCTAATCCGATTGGATTTTGAATGCGTCTTTTTCTAGCATTCTTAGGCAAGCTTTTCTTTTCTGAGGAGAGACATTCACCTCTCCTCAGAAAAGAAAGCTGCAGCGGTAGGCCATTCTGTATGATGCGATAAATCTCAACCGAGTTACGCAGAAAGCTTTTTTCGCCCACGGGATTCTTGAGATGCCTCGCAGGATGGGGAACTCTTGATGAAGACGTGCTTTAAAGGAAGCATTTTCAAATCGCTCATCCTATTCTGAATATATCGTTTTAGCATGGAGCTGCAGTAATTTTTAAAAGCTGCGACCTCGACATACCACTCGCAACTTGGCTGATGTAGAAATTAAAGGGAAAGTCCAAAAGGTGTGTTTGTGGCAAGTATGTCGACACGGATAACGCAGTTTAGCTGCTGAGGCGGTTGAGACTGAAGAGAGTTTGCTATGGGGATGATGCAAGAAGTATTCAGTGTTGCACTATTTTCGGATAGGTAGGTTGTACTGATGCGGAATGCGGGTGCCAAAGAGTTGGGATGCTCGTAGTGCTCTCATTACAAAAACCATAAACAGCAACAAATCCGAGAATGCTGGCGGATGCACAGCTCTAGGATGTGAGAGCTCGGCATAATGCATCGCAATTTTATCCGAATTCTACCACTATAAAAGAGTATAGCTGATTAATTTTTCGGAGTAGAAGGATAAAATATTGGCACATTTTATGCAATTTTCATCAGCGTAAAATAGAAATCAACCTAACTCACCGAAGTTTGCACTCAGCAAGCTATGATGTCGCATGATTTCTGGAATTTTTATATCCTACAGTACGCTATAATATAGCATAGAAGACTTCCGAAGTGATGAAACATAACGTTATGTAGTTATCGATATATCGAAGAAAACAATGTGAACCTCAATTTAAAAAGCAAGTGGATAGCAATGGTTGGCGAAATTTTTGTTAGTGGTTGTTTGTACTTCATTGGCTGAACGTTGATTCCCTCGTTGCTTCCAACTCTTCAGATTGAAACTATGTTGCGCTACTATTCTCGAAGCCAAAGGGGCATTTTTCGAGGCCGAAAAAGATGAAGAGCGTAGAGGATGGAGCAAGATAAAACGGCATCTTGTTGCGCGCCAACACCGATTTTTTTCGATTAATTTATGTCTTGCACTAGCTTTCATTTCCTACTTTGTATGATAACTTCTTCATAACGCGGAGATGTTTTCATCGCGTTCGAAACGCGTTCCCTTTCAGCTGAGGGACTACATATGATCCGACAGCCTTGGACGCTTTTTGATGTCAAATTGAGCAGCGTTTTCCTCTCAAGGTTCATTCTTCCCATGACTTTGATTAAATTATCCGTGTTGAAGGTTTCGCGAAAGCCTGGTGAGAACGTGGCATTTTCGGCCCCTTGGCAATTGAAAGTCGTGCATAAAGACTAAGTTCATTGGATTTCGATGTGCTATGCAGTTACGAGCTATGCCTATAATTTGGTGCATTTTACCCGTCGCAGTTCTGTTTGCATATCGCGATCACAGCTGCAAAGTTTCCATTCCTTAGAGCGTTTTCCCGTTGAAGTCATTTGCTTGAAAAGAATAGTTCTTTCATTTAAAAGGCTTCATTTTTCTCAATTTAAGCTAGCCACTTCTTGTAGCTCTACCAGATTCGGCTGCTTTGATGCGCTATATATGGGCGAACATCTTTCTAAAACATCGACATTGAGTAGGTCTGTCTTTTCTGTTTTTCACTGTTTTCTGATTACGTTCATTATACCCAAGCATCACCCTTGCATTAAATTGTTGTTTCTCTACTACCGCCTAAACGTCACGTTTCCATCCAGCATATTGTTCGAGCAGAGTCCCCTCGTGTTTCTGTTACTCTATGGGAAATTTTCTTCAACTAGCAAAGGCGAGAAGCATTTTATAAAACATGAACCAAAGAGATGACAGAATCCGCAGAATTTTTCAAGTCAACTTCTCGAGAGGACCCCTAATACAAAACATCCGCCGATAGGCATGATGCTGAACTTCGAAGACTAGTCTACAGCCGCACTGTGAGGGGGGTGATTGCTTGTTGGAAAAAATATTTGATAGTCCGAGAACTCCAATCCGGGATGTTGAAAATCTGTTGCCCATGTGGACAAAAAAATGTCCTCCTCCATCGCTCCAGAATTAACACTCGGTTATTTTACTGGATCGACTCGTTAAAAGCTTGTTAGTCACTGAGCTTTCAGCAAAGGCGAACAATAATCAAAATATTACGATCCTTTTACGATCTTTTCCTAATATGGTATGAAATAGACCTTTTAAATACTTCCGAGAAGACTTCATGGTGGACGAAAAACGTCTGGGTCAAGCAGATTTTGCCTCCACTTCACCACCTCCCCGTGTTGCGCATAAGCGTAAAAGCACGTCGTGGAAGATACTATAAAACAGCCCAGTGAATCGTTACAAGAGACTTTGAATTTAGAACTGTCGACGTGCTCAACCGATCGACCTGTGCTTCGTGAACTACAGTTCTCACTAGTGATGGTAGCTTGATGAGCTTATCTGAGAGGTTTGTTATAACCAAGTTGTACCCAACAAGCAAAACAGAAAAGTGTGCCATACATACTGCAATGACATTGCGCGTTTTGTGATTAAGACTATCCGCTTACGCGATGGAAATAACTGATTGCAGTCAGTTCAGCTAAAGTAATATGGTGTCCCTCATATCTCAGTATTTGCATATGCTAGTTGACGGTGCCTTTCTCCCCCTTCTTTGACCTGCAATAGCATCGAGGAGTTTCATGGAAGAAAATGAAAAGTTGCGTTTTCTCTCACTAAACGAACTGACCACTCTATGAAAACTGCGGTTCCTTTCGCAACAACTAATTCCAACTACAGCCGCTCCTCCCATGCAAGTACCTTAAAACAGGTCTACCTGTCATCTGGAAAGATTTCAGAACATCCGATTCAAAAGTAAAAACTCTGTTTCAGGCGGCACCAGACAGCCTGGAAGAATTTAGAAATTTTAGGCAACTAAAGTGTTAAGGACTGATAAATATGGTCGTTTTTAGAATATTATCCTGGCTTTTTGCTTCGAATCACGGAGCTCCATACAGGTAGGGGATATTCAAGGCAGGGCAGTTCTCCCTCATTCCTTTCTTAGTATATGTCCTACAACTTGTGAAATTGGTCATATTGATAGGTCGTCGCTGAGAACATGGTTGCAACTGACCCTCGATCACACTTCTCCAAATGAAAGACAGAAGGAATGACAGGTTGGGGGAAGGTGGAGAAGAAGCCAACTGAAATTGATCGCTCTTCTGCTCAACCCTAACAGTTGCAGAGAACACAGAAAAATGCAAAAAAAGGGTCGTGCACAGAAGGAAAGTCCCTATTTTTTTACTGTCAAGGCTGTCGTCAGACATCGCGAAGACCTGGTATATCTGCCAAATTTCACTGCTCCAGTGTAACGACCTTTTGGAAATGCCTACTGATAGTGATGCATATATAAAAGCATAAACGCAGCTACGGCACGCTAAAATCAAACAAAAAAAGCAACACACGTGCTCATGGAATTCATATGCGAAATTCGCAGCGGAAGTTTCGTTTCCCTTCATCACCACATCACATATTCCGCTTCCCACTCTTTCAAAGCGGAACCAGCATAGATACATCCTCCTTCCCAAGTTTTTGGACAAGATCTTGCGCGGGTATGCAACACCTGGACTTTCATGAGGGCTAGTTTTGCTAGCTGAAGCTCATGCGAGCCGTCATTCGAAAAACATAAAAGAAACTACATTTCAGACGGCGAAGGTAGCAGATCAAATTTTAAATGTATCGGTGCTAGCCAAACATTGCAAGTCCATATGGAACAACTTCAAGGAAGAAGCGAAAGAGTTCTTCACGTCCGCTCAAAACCGCCAATGCCCCTAAGCTGTTTCCCTTTGGAGCCAGGTCTCCTCTCCACTGTTCCATTATATTTTCACATAAGGATAGATTTTACATGAAAAATTCTGCAGCAAAAAAGTGGGATTTTATAGCAAGTGAGCGCGCAACTGAGCCGAAAACACCGAAATACTGGAAGTAAAGATAGCTGAATATTTTTGAATGAAAGCTGAGCTAAGTGTGGAACACTGACGAAGTGATGAGAAGCGACATGTCAGAGGCAGCGCCAGAGAAGCAGCTTTATGGTGAGCAAAGCATGCCAAAGAAAACGGCAAATGAGATGCGTTCAACAGATTGGAACTTTTTTAGCTAAAAAAATGCCAACAGAGCCGAAACTTTGCTGCTAGGGACCGTGACGCAACTATTCGCGAAGTCTGCACTCAAACTGAAAGTAGCATTCATCTGATATAGAAAGCAGCATCCGTTTTCCGACCCGTCTTTTCACAATGTATGATACATCATAAACGCTTGCTGCGTCCAGCTTTTATGCTCAATTTCCTAATGTGCGCAATCTTCTAAACTTGTCGATCAAGTATTATTAGAGTCTCAATTCCTCACATATCGATAACTCGGTGAGGGTGCCAAATACTACTTTTTATTAACATTCCATCAATAGGCTAAAGTTATGTTATGTTGGAATTGTCTGCTACAGAAAGGAAACTGTACGCAAATTTTACCTTTAATCGAAGGAAATTAAAATGCTGGTTATTACTGGGGCAAAAAAGAAACTAAAATGCGGTGAGAAAAATACTGACGAAGACGGAAAAACGAAGCTTTTCACATAAGGCAGACAGCAACTATGTTCATCGGATAGCAGTTGAAACATAGCAATCAACCACAATGCGCCTGTTCAGGAATGCGGCAATGCTGCCATGCAACATAGAAACATATCAACGGGGAAACACAAAAAGTCCCATCCTGTGCATAATTAGGAAACAAAGCGCTAAGTGCATTGATTCGGTTGTCAGTAAATGGACATAGCCTTATGGAATCGCCTGTTATTCCGAGTTTCAGACAATCATCCCCAGTAATTACCCTCGCATACTGCGATGACCACGGCTCATCGAACAAAGCCCACAGCCTCGGCTTTAACTGCTGCCACTTCGAGAGTGTGCCTGAATAATAATCGTCCTCCCATCCGAATTTCTTTGCTACCTCCTCTTGCGTTGGTGGATCCACGTCCAGATCTAAGCTCTCGATCACGGCCAGGGTATCCTGCGTATCTCTGTAAACTTTTTTAAATATTGAAAATAGAAATTCTCAGGGCATTTGCAAAAAGTTGAATTCACGTCGGATGCGGCGTCCTTCCGACGTTCCTGACTCACTTCTAGATCTTGTGCGCACAATACACACCTCAATATATCCCCCTCTGTTCGATTATAAGTTGAAGAACGTGACATACCTATTGAACCGATCCCTAGGCCTCATATCTTCACCGCTTCACCGCTATCACCTTTTTGCGCACTATTTCCAACTCGTTAAAGATTTCATTCTGCCGTCCTCCTCTTTCATGTTCCCCAATTCAACCAAGTGTCTATCATTTTCTCACTTTCCATGATGTCATTTTCGATATGGACTTTCGTGCATCTGCCGAAATAAGAAGCAACACCGCAGACATCTCAAGGCCAGTTTTTATTACTGAACTTCTGCATTTTTCTTACGTCTGGCGTTGCAACGATTCGGAAAATCCCATGTCGATGCATGGCGGCAGCTGAACGATGTTGCTTCTAGAAAAAGGAAGATGGAAATAGTCCCCAACGACCAGATAAATTTATGCATTTTCGACAGAATTCAAATGGATGAAATTTCTCTTGCGGTGCAAAAGTTTTATCACTGGGGCAAAGGATGGCAAAGGCACCAAGAGTCAATTCAGTGAATGTGAATGGAACTGTACTTTCGATGAAAGAAATTCTACATTTCGTGAAGTGTGCATGAATGAGATATCAACATTATCAAATGTGAGCATGAGACTGTCTTTTTGGTGGGGGAAGGACTGGGAGCTAAGATATGAGAGCATTTTCCCTTCTGTACAAATGTTTCACCTTCTCCCTTTCTGCCCTTTCCCATAGAAAAAGCTAGAAATCTATCAATCTCACGTAAAAAATTGCAGCTTTCTATGTTCTCGTTTTTGGTTGACTCGATAAGTTCACCTATCCAAAACAGCGATTTGGCAGCAGTTGTTGTTCATTCTTTTCGAATCTTTGCCAGCATCTCATTCTGCTGCCATTACTGACTTTTGATTGCTGCGTTCCTAAAAGGAACGCAGCAATCAATCAAAGAACCAGTCCGGCACAATTCAATAATGACTTTTTTCGTTCTCGAATTTTGCAGCCAGCTGCTGCTCGTCAATTCCGACGCAATTCACTGTCATACGCCCCTGTGTTCTCCTTTGAATATTTTTGACTTGCACCATTCCAGTTTAATGCACGTTCAGTACAGCCTTTGCACTTTTGCACAGACTCCTTGCTGCGGCGTTTATGCCTTTCCTTTCTTTAGCAAGCTTGTCTCGGCATGATTGCCAGTCCACGAGGTATAAAAACAAACTGCAGTGAAAATTAAAAAAGAAACTCAACGTTGCTTCAAATGCAGCATACACGACTTAAACTTTTCAGCTCTTGTGAATTAAAACAACATAATACTACAACCACCGATAAGTGCTACAAAAAAAAGGTACTTTCTCTGCTAGACTTTGCTTCCTTTTGACGACAATAGGGGCAGCTGCACGTCACAACAACTAGCTTCTCCCATAGAGCTTAACAGAATGAAAACACTGCCTACCTGTGCTGTGTGTAAGTCATCCAGCAACATGGCTCTACCTGGTTCGCATCCAACCCCCAAAATTCCAGTTCATCTTCAAAGAGTGGTCCGCACACATTAGTCGGATAGTGCAGCTTCCCTGTAATCTTCATCACTCAACTTCCACCGTTGTTCGTACCACTTCTAATTTCAAAGAGTCATGAAAGCAGACAAACCATTCTGTTCGCAACTGCCACTCGAAATCTTGCTCGGTACTTTGAAGTACAACAACGTAGTTCAGCTAAACAAAAAACTATGTTGAAATGTGCATTGCTTGCAATGTATACGAACTGCTATTTCTCTAGTAAATCAAAGCTATTAAGCATGAGGACTATGCGGAAAAATGCTGGCTTGGTGCGCACGACGAATAGAATTGTACAAATTCTGCTATGACGGATGAGTCCTGAACGCCTGAATGGGCTATTTGATCCTCAGCAGCAATGAATTGTTCGCCTCAAACGAATAGGTTAATACGCTCCATCTTTTATTCCTGTCGCTATCGCACTGTTTCGAATATGTTAGCTTAAAAAGACGTTTATGTGACGGATGTTTAGCGCTTCCTTCAAGGTTGCTCTTTTTCCTTTTGTTCCTCAAAAGTTGCAGATTGCTTTCCTCAAAACGCGCTTGCAGTTAGAAAGCCGATCTGAACAGAATACTTTTACGAATTTCTTCCTAATATTGCTACTGAAGCATTCACATCGAAACGGCCCCGATAACAGATGCATAGTTATGAAAGCAGTCCTCATCACACCATAAAGTGGACATGATTCTATTAACAATCGTAACTCTGACCAGTCCACCCTACGGGAGATCTTTCTCCCGCTGTATTCATGATGAAACTTTAAATTCGCATCTTCTTTCCACTACCGAAGCAAGGAGGAGTCCAACCGCCTTTATGAGTTGGGATGAAGAAGCAACATTCATTCATTCTTCCAATCATCAGCCTGCACTCGTTCTTTTCTCTACCCGTGACCTCAAAGATCCCTTGACGTTTGATTTTGTAAATGGGCAGACTGGAGATCCACAGTGTTCAACGAATTTGTGATTTTTTTGAAACTACTGACCGATTTTATATTTGAGTGACAGAAACTTTGATGCAATGGATAAAACTGTGCGCAAAAGATAGCAGCGAAAAACATTTCTTTCGGCTTGAGCCTTATAGGCCAGAAGGTCAAGAAGAGCTCTTGGAATGAACACACTTCTCCAAGTGCCGGGAAAAACGACTCTTTTACTTAGGGAATAAAAAGTTGCTTTAGAAGCATTTTAACGTAAATTACACGCATATCATCAGGAAATCGGTGTTTCAAAGCACTGTGATATAGAAGTAGCTCTTAAGCGCTGAACCAAATGCAAATCGCTTGCACATTTCCTCCCATGAGTTCTACACAAGACAGCGGCCTAATACTCTAATTTTTCCGATCAAAACGTCATATTGGCTAAGAACGGTAATGTTAGCAAAGAACATCTTCCAAAGACGCTATCACGATGAGCAATAAAATTCTACTTCAGAAGCAAATCTGCCCTATTTTGTAAGACACACGGCATCTACGATTTCAGCTGTTTTAGCTAATGTTCTCAAGGAAGATTTCTTATCCTGCTTCCGGTTTGGAAAGGCTGTCATAACTGAAAAGTCCATCTGTAACCTTGAAAAACGCTCCGACGTGCTTGGAATAGAGTTCCACGATGTCTCGCACTTAAGTTCAGCGATAGAGCTGTCGCTGAACTCAAGATGGCTCTCATTCGAGATGACTCAATTATTTCTCAGATAACTCTCGGTCTATTATCAGATATGACCAATGATTTTTTTAACCTCGTGGCTTAAAAATCTGAGGTATAATTTGATCGTCCTCTGTGCTACTGAACTGTGAAGTGCGTTTTCGGCATATTTTTCAAAAGTGCCGAGGAACCTATCAGAAGCAGCACGTGTCGTTTGATATGCACAACAAGCTCTATAAACAAAATCTTTTACAATCCACAGTCCACATTTGTTTGTACTCGGGATAAACTTTCAGTGGACTTTTATGATTCTGAAAACGCTTTGACATTTAAGAGTCGCCTTGGGTTGTTCGACTTGAGGAGGGTCACTGACTTAATTAACGTCATATTCACTGCTATTATATTGTTCACAGGTTCATATGCATGCGCTTATGTCCCCACTTCATGCAATTATGAAAGCTTCCTGTTACTCGAGTTCGTGCGAAGCGCAGAGCATGTATAATGTCAGCAGTTTTACATTCCGCCGTTTCAAGTGACTGCTTGCCTTTTTTAGTTTTCATGTGAACATATAAATGTGAAGGGGTGCTTTTACACATGTGCAAATCTCGTTTATCTTCTTGTACATTTTCTCATTTCAACGTGCTTCTGCCCTCATTTTTATGAAACGATATTCTTCTTTGTCCGCGGCCAATGTGAACAGCTGCATACGTTGACAGCTTAACTGCTTATTCCTCAAAGCAACCCATACTTTTCTAGCAGTCCGCCAAATTCTGAACACTAACTCTGCAACTTGGTCGACGTGGAATACCTTTGCGCGCGAATGGTTGAATGGTGCAATGGGGCTGCATATTATTTGGCTCTTGTAAAGAAAAGTAAAATGAGAGTTGGTCAAGTTTGGCATCAAATCTCGGAAGGAATGAGGTACACGCGCATTAAAAAGAGAGGCACAGTGCTGAAGGAGACCAACATGAATTCAACCTCTCCAATGAGTAAAATGCATCAATCGTAACGCTCCACATGATTCACCGCACAGATTTGAGAAGTCTGCTTTCTTTAAAGCTTTTATCGTTTGTTCCAATCGGCTGCCATTTCGAATCAGTTTCTATTGGTTGACGAAGCTTAGTGACAGAATCACCTACTTGAATTACTCATTGCTCCTCATGTGCTGTGTAATCACCGTCTTAAGCACTTGGAAGCGCACTAAAACAACCGCCTTTTCACTTGCAGAAGCGTTGTAAAAATGGTTCAACGACGTTAAGCGGAAGCGTCCAAGTGGGACTAATTTGAAAAAGAAGAAAGTTTCTTGGTAATGCAGTGAAATTTAGGAATCAAGGAAGGACAACGGAAGATGAAAAAAGTGGTTCAATGTGTTAGTGGCCGCTTCTCTCTTAGCCAGTGATTAAAAAACAGTTATGTTAAGTGAAGGTAGTAGATAGTGCGAGAGAAACGAATGAAGCACAGCTATTACAAGCGCAACACCTACGCTAGAACGGCTCAATCGCAACGAATGATATATTCGTTATTCATTTATTCTCTCTGCGTGTCCACGAAAGCAAACCATCATCGCGAACGTATAAGCAAGCTGAGCCAGATAACAAAGAGCATCACTTTTTCTTTTTCGTAAAAAGCCGGCACTGCCCATCACTTTTATTGCGCATTCTTGTCTCCTCCCTTCAGAGTCATGAAAGTGCAGATGCGGCGCTGCGATAAGAAATAGAGCAACGTAGGCTCTAAAACAATTGAACAAACTTTCGGTGACCTGGTCTTCGAACAAAAGCTAGAGCTTCTCGATAAAGACAGAACACCGCATTTTGAAAGAAACCCCTAATTAATATTCACCATCTTTTCCAGTAGGAATTTATTAAGAAAAAAGAAACAACAACCTGTTCTGTAGTAATTAAGAATCATCGAGAACACGCCGGGATGCCGATCGAAAAAATATTCGTTCAAGACAGGATCATAATTGGCCAAATTCGGTGTCAACCTGAAGATGTAGCTTGGAAGCGGAGATCAACACAAAGAAGAAAAAAGCTAGCAATTCTTATCGTAGAAACAGCAAAAAACTGTTTCAGATAAATATTATGTTGCGATAACGACAACCAGGGGTGGCCGCGTATTGCTGCGGCAAGTTTTTTCATCATCCCAGTTCAGAAAGTACCTGAGTACCATATGAGTTTTTCTGCCATAAAACTTTAAAAACTAAGATTATGAGAAATCCTCCTCAGTTCGATCCATTTTTAAGCACCTTACGTCTAACATCAGGCTTTATTTACGCACTTATTGATCGCATCATGGACATCCTTAACTAGGTTCAATGGCAGTGACCGCTTTTTCATCGCTTAGAAAGAAAAACAATTTCAACGGAACAGTCTTGAACGTAAACCTTGAAAAACTCATCCATTTTCCTCTGGATGTCAGGCTCTCCCAGTTTTTTACCTACAACGGAAAATTCTATGACTGAATGAATTACATAAACTTCATTCACCTTTAGTTAAATTGTGGGGTTCTTGGGCGCAGAAAAAGAAACTTTATGCGAAACCAAGCCTAATGACGGAAAAAAAATTTCCCCAGAACCTGAAGTTTCTTCTTTGATTGTTGAAAGTTTGCGTTTTTCTACAAATCACAGCAGGCAATGTCCTTAACATCTCTAATCAAGGTTGCACTCAACTAAAGTTTGACTATTCCAGTAGCTTACACACTGTCAGTACGACAGCACATTTTGTGTTTTAATGCATCTTTCGATAAATGAGCAAACAGTTAAACTTTTTTGCGGTTGCGATTACCTTGACACTGGATATCCAGATAATGTCACCACTGTAATCCGATGAAATATAGGCTCTCCGCGGGAACCTGTTGTAGGCTCAGAAAAAATTCCCGAAATGACTGCCTGTACGAAGCTTTTGAGATGCGGCAAAGAATCTCGCGGCAATCGTCTCATATCGAAATATCCAGACATGTATGTAATTTTGAGTCACTTGAATGCCGTGTAAAAGGTCACAGCTATTCCCTATTCATGTCGTGGAGAGTAAATTCTTAGGAGGTTTTCATTGAAACATTGAACAACCGGTTGTAATAGGATGAAGGCCGTTCAAAATGCATAAAGAAGGACGAAATAATGAAAGAAAATTCCTATGATGTTTCATAATGTTTTACTGAGAATGAAAACTTTCACTATTCGGCAGAGAAATTCACGCATTTCAATGAACTTCGCTAATGCTAGGTTTCCCACGGAATGGCTCCACACGATTTATCCAAAGCAAAATCGAATAGTTTACAGAAACGGCTTCTTACTTTCAAGAACTCGGACAATTTGCAAACAAAATTCTTTTAAAACAAATTTTAGTAAATTTAATGTCACAAAGGACGTCCGGATTCTCGAAATTAGGCACCAAAACTAAATGACGTGAACAGCGACTCACCACTGATGAATAATGATTACCGACGCGCAACTAAATGCACTGAGTACCTTAATATACAGGAAGTCCAAGAGGAAAATTATTGTGTGCTTTATGCCGCGCAACACTGCCATTTCATCCAGGTTTTTTGAATTACGCGTACTTACCTTCTCGTTCCGACCTTCACCTGTTCAGTCATTCTGGGAATCACAACATATGAAAATTCGAATTCAGGATGTCGGAGTGGTGACAGTATTGGTCAGCGAAAAAAAGTTTGCTTCGATACCCGAAAACTCTTCAAGAGCTTTCGCTGTTTGGCGCTACTTCGTCAACACCAGGTGGCGTGAAGGAAGAGACGTGGGTCGCCGAATGATATGAGTGGCTAGCTGTCATGAACTGTTTCGAAAATATTGCATCGCAACCAATTTAGCAATTCAAAATCATTTTGCGTTATCACCTCTTCAACCACCACCTATTTTGGCTCTAAAGCATTATGTTTAACAGTATGTCACGACTTTAAATTTCTCACATTGTGTACAGCGCAAGAAAAGTTCACTTAAAGATCTCCAAAGGACCCCCTGAAAAGGCCCTGAATACGGAGTGACAGGCAAATGATTTTGATGCACGGCCGAATGAAATTCGTTGCAACCTTTGACAATAATTTTAGAAAAATGACGTCTTAAGAAGCGAACTAGTAAACGCTCACCTGGATAATCTCGTCGCTGGGATCTTCTTGAGAACATGTGTGTAGGTTTCGTGTCTGATACCCCCAACATTGAGGATCACCCTATGCTCACTGTCCATCCACGACTAAAAAGTAAATCTTCAACAACACTTCAACGTAGCATCAAGGTATTGCTTGAAGCAAGCAGAGAAAAACGTTTCTTGAAAGCGGAAAGGCACGAAGGTTCTCATTGTTCGAATAAAACGATAAGTACATCACCACTACTCCAGGTGATTCGCTTAAATCTCAACACTCGAAAAATGCACAGCATACTAGTTAGCACCGAGTACTCCTGCGTTCGCACCGTATAACGAATAACGTGGAAGTGTTTTCGAAGAACTTTTCGAATTCCCACACTAAGGAATGGATGACTAAAATTCGCGCACACAGAAAACCACTTCTAGGTTCATACAACGTCAGTCAGTTCGTTAAAAAAACCTTTCCCACCCAATCACCTGCCAGTATTTTTTAAACGTCCGCCATCTTCGCCAGCAATATATGTGGCAATTTATCGCTTAAGTGGAGGACGACGTCGCACCGAACTCTGCCAACTTCGATGCTTCTGTGCACCTTTGGATGCGTTATTTGTAGTTTAGGTCTTTAATTTATTTACACTCATATTTGTTCATTCAAGGTCATATTTAAATTTGCCCCTTAAATAACGACACCTGTATTCATTCATATTACTATTTATATTTGTGTCTGCATTAACATTCAATTATATCCATATTTGTACTCATATTTATACATTTACATCTAACCTATATATATTTATACGTCCACTTTCTACCTATGCTTATATTTGTATTCATATTTACATTATTTATAGTTACGCTCACATTTATTTATATCCATCTGTTTTCATATCATTTATATCCATACTCAATTTGCATTTATACCAACACTTGCATTTGTATTTATTTGTATCTGCGCTTGTAGTTATATTTATGTTTATACTATTTGCACATATATTATTACTTGTGCTTTTATTTATACTTTACTTATATTTATATTAACGTTTCTATATTTATGTCTTATTTATATTTATATTATACTATATTATATCATAGTGCATTATATTACATTATACTGTATTATATTATATTATAAGCTATATATTATCATATTCGTACTTGTTTTTGTACTTATATACGTGTTCTTCAGTGTTTATAATGGAAAAATACGCACAACGAAAGGTTCAGATGTTTGAAATTTTGGATTCGACGACGGCGAGAAGGCAGAGCTTATTAAGGAGAGTGGTAGTATCCCTCCTCCTAAGACCTTGAAATGAGTTTCCTCGAGAATTTACTGAAGAAAATGAGGGATTAATCAAGGCAACGCAGTAAACGATTAAATCGTTTTTCAGAGGCAGCAGCAGATAACATAAACGCCAGCAGCTTCATTTCTCTTACGAGTCACGAGACTTTCACTTTCAGCTCACCGAAACAACATTCTACATAGCTTCCTATTCCGTCTGCTTCTCACTTATATCGTTAATGAACCCATCTCCTAGGCTCCCAAGCTACGGCCGAGTTGTTCCGACCGAAACGCTACCGCCCTCCGTATTCTACTAGCCAACAATGCAGCTCCGCGAACGGTTTGCTCCTTCTTGCTATTCAAGCTAGCACATTTTTTTTGTTTTCCCGGCTTGAGGACCTCGAGAAGAATGAGTGAACAAATAAATAAATGAATAAATATATTTTTCGCACACAGGTCAAGAATAGCGAAGTTTTGATGGTTACGCTTTTGCGTGCTTGGTATATCCAAATCACATTTTAGCGAATATCGCCTATGAAGCTGTGGCAATAGACGTTTTAGCCGCGGACCCTTTTCGACAGCAACATGTGTTCCGCGCAGCGCAAAGTAAACGCTGTTTTGCTTAAACACTTTAGCTAAATCAACATGATGTGCTCAAACTCGGCGCTATTTCGCATAAACTGAGCCCACCACTTCGGAGAGCATTCTTTACAACGACTCCCCAGAAAGCAGCAACTCATGCTCTGCTGCACATGGGCAGTAGATCAGGCACAAGAGATCGGCAGCAGAATGTGGAGTGAAAGCGTCATTTATGGATAGAGAGACCAAGGGTTTTATTGCACTCCACATTCCATCACTTATTACACTTTCTTCAAGTGGCCAGCAAATAAACACTATTCGAAGTTAAAGCATTTAGAGTGGGATCGCAATGTCGAAGAAACGGAAACGAGTTCATGATATGAGGAGACCCGGATAAACATTTGAAAAGCACATAAATATGAGGTTGGAAACATTAGTATTTTACCGTGCCCAAATGTCGCAACAGAGTGGCTATTTCTAAAATCCTCGCTTTTTCCACACTATCAACTTAGGCAAGAAAAATAGCGTGCAGTTTCTCATCAGCCTTCGGAAACCTCAGTACTAAAGAAAATATATGCAATCTTTAGACTGGAACATAGAAGCAACACAAATACAGAACCATGGTCAAATGTTGCATTTAAGAAGGTTTTGCATTCGTTGGAAATCATCTTTTTGACAGATTTCACGTAAAACACATTCATTTAAGAAGCAGCCAAAAACTTAATTATGGTTTCGAAACCCTACCGAATTATAGATTGTATGAACTTGACCGCGAGACGAGTTAATTAAGATACGTAAACATGCGTGGCATCCATACGATGTACTTTTACAAGTGCATTTGCAAGAAGAGAACAGAAAAGCCCTCACGGGATGCACGTTCTTACAGAGCAATGATATCTTAAGTGCTGTGAGCCAGCAAGACAATTCTACCATATGCTATCAGCAGTTCTACTTGCACGCCTTTCCTACTCTAAAGTATGTGGCTTCTTCGCCTTGGTGGTTTTTGCTATTTCATTCACTCTTCCAGTAGGCTGAAAATTATCAAATTATTTCGCTAGAAATTTTTCCAACAACAAATCAGTCCTTCATAACAGCGCTGCTCACATACGCTAGGTTCATAACATAGGGACGTACTCGTGCAACGTTGTAGTATGAAAGCTGAATGCATTCTCTATATCTTACTCCTACTTTATTGAGTCCCTTTACTCTCTAAGCTGATGAATCTGGCGATCATCTTAAAGTTCTCCCATAAGTGACGCTTAATATTTTTCGCACTGAGGCTGTAAAAACGACAGACGACAGTACAGTTTGCTTCGGCAATAAAACTTGAGAAGAATTGACTTCATGCATTATTTGAGTCGCTCGACTCTGCTGGTTGGTGAGAATTTCACGTATGCACGTAACACACGGCTATGCACATTATGCACAGCAAACAGTGATCCATAGCTGTCCGGAAGAGACTAATTACCCAACTATTATGCCCTTTCGTCATATACTCTGAGGTATTCGTCAATCTTGATGAATTATTGTCTATGCAAACCTACACGACAATAATATTACAGTAATGCTTTGAATGTTTTCAGGATTGCGTTACAGCCGTTTACTCCTATTCTTTTCCTTCTGACCTTCTGCGTGTGCGAAAAAACACTAGTGAATTTTTCAAGATAAATAAACACATCGTTTATTCAAACTGCACACAGCTATACGAGCGAAAAGTTACTTATTGGTCTCAAGACGGTGACTGGAGACGACGATGCCATTTTATACAGTTGGCACCATCCAGAGCAGTCGGGAATTCGAACGGTTATGAAGCGGAGGAATAGAGCAGAGAAACGAAGAGTTGAGGTGGCTGCCAGAGGCGTTCTAGGAACGTCGGTGAAGTGATCCCTCATAGAAATCGCATGGCGGCAGCCTTGTTGGCAGCGTGCACATACATGGCACACCTCTTCAATTGCACCCTTCTTGTGCATTGTTTCATTCAATCGAAAAAGCACTGCAGCCTTTCCTTTACATTCACTCCCTCTTCCTTGCGCTACTGGGTCGAAGTCAAGAGCCAGTTTGACGCTAACAAAGCGCCGTCTTCGCTAGCACGACTGAGTAACCTTCAACTTACTCAAAAACCACGTTTCATGTATCAAGTCGGTCAGAACAACTATAAAATTGTCGTAAATTGTAACGTTGAAACATTTCGACCAACCAACGCATCAGTGCCAGTAAATTCCCACGGTCCCAGTACCCAGATTCTAGACTGTTTCATTTAGACAACGCTCTCTTCTTGATTTCTGCTCTTCGTCCTTAGAGGAGAGCTATTCTGCCATTACTTAAATGATTTTCAAAGCTAATGCAGAACGTACCACTATAAAACTTACATTTTTGGCTAATAAATCGGCCATAAGAAGATCACTACATTATTCAGGAGCCCGCATAATTCCCCTTCTAAAGCTCGCGCAAAAGTCGCTCCCCTTAAACGAAAACATCGAGCACATTTTTACGCACGGGATATGGAAGCCTCAGTTCATGCTCAGTAAACCTGCTGCAAATAAGCAAAAAAAAAAGCAGAAGGAATGAACAACAAGTACGAATATTTTCGCCCGCAAAGCCAAAGTCGCTTTCACTGGAAAACGCAGGCATCGCTGCCGCTGGTGGCGCGCTTCAAATTACACACAACAATAGATGAATTTACCCTTTTCGTTATTTATATCAGTCATTGGCTGCGAAATACAATGGCATACTAACAGATGGAATAGGAAGATTTTGCTATGGAATGCTGAACGTTAGTGAGCACTTGCAGTAATCTGTAAAAGCTCTTTAGTGTAGAGTTCAGAGCCATAATTTGGGACGAAAAACTGACAAATAACAAAGAAAAACGGTGGCTGGCGAGATAACTGGGCGCAGCAGATAACTAACCGAGAAAAAATGTAACTTCCAACCCTGTGATTTTCCAGCGGAAGACTTCGAGCGCTGATCGCTGCTGCAGCAATGTGTCTTATGCTTTAAAAGGCATCTATCATATGAAATTCGAAACTTGCCGCCTCATTCAAGCTCATTTGAACCTCATAAGTGACTCGCCAGTGAACAACCCTCAAGGAAGCGAAGACGATTTCGTATTTTACACAAAGGAGGGTGTCATTAATGCCTCATGAGACGCTCTCATGTCACTCTCATCGCGCTTACCACGCACGTCGTCCAAAGGAAATGGAGCGCGTGAAAGTTGCAACATTCATTATCACGGAATGAATCAAAGCAAAAAGGTCTCATTTTCCTGATTCTTAAGCTGGCGCTGCTGAGTGCATTGCGTCTGAGATCATGGATTTCTCTCGTCTTCTTTGAAACGATTGAAAATCCAGGCCAGGTCTTCTAGCAAATGTGGACCTCCAAGATTTATTTCGCGTCGCATCTAATTTGACATGAACACCGGCAAAATGACAGAGCAACGTTTTAATTTAAAAGTAAACAAGCCCCCTCAGCTGCGTAAGTTATCTACCATTATGGATCATCTGACACTAAACTGAATCTTTTCATCCAACAGACGACGCATCTAATCCCTCTCATTGTGGGTGACACATAGCGCAGATACTTCGTAAATCTGGTGACGAGTATTTGTTAAGGAGCAATAAAATTTGAGAAAATTTTATACTTCAGCAATCGACCTTCACGCAGCGAAAGTCGACTGCGACCCATTAATTACACTGAAAGCACTTGAGGAGCTTTTTATAGTGACCTGAGGTAAGATATGGAATTCTAAGTTTCCACTTATACAAAGAAAGATGGCGATGTATTTCAGAGCCCCAATCACGGCTTGTGATCGTACCAGAGCCTGCCTGTTTAAATTCAGCAGCAAAACGTGTTAAAAAACAAACTGTTCGAACTAGCTTCTCCATCTGGCCCATTATCCACCGCGCATTTTTCGAAATGCTCATTTTCACGGTTTTGAAACTCGTGCCCTCGGACTCAACTAAAGCTAAGGCGCTTGAGGTGTTCTCGAGCTTTCGAAAGTTCCTGTAAAACTAACGACACCCAACGATAATTGCAGGTCAAGATCGACAACAACAAAAATAGCGATTTCATTCGTATGACGTCTGGCATCAAGCACCATTAACGATATCACTCACCGCTTCTGCTGGCGAAAGATAGTGCCGGCGATGGTACACAAGGGTAATTACTTATTCTGATGAGCGCCATTGGAAATAGCAGATGTGCGACTCATGTAGTTATAAGTACCCAGTATTAATTAGCAATGTATGCTATCAACTGCTGTCGGCGAGAGCAGTGACTGCCACCTCTCTTAAAACTTTGAACCATATGTAAAGAGAAAACAGTGCAAGCACAGGGGAAAACGAAAACGCTTATCAGAAACGCATAATGGAGGACGAAGTGGTAGGCGCAGCACTCGTATGTAACAAGTAACGCTAAATAACAGCTGAAGAAACAATGTGCCGTCCCAACTGTGAGCAGTATTTGGCAACAAGCATAACAAAATGTGTGCTTGATGCGGCGTAACAGCAAGCAGTGTAATTGCACCAGCAAGCAACACTGGTAAGTAGCATATGTGAGAAGCAACACAGCTTTTAGTATTAAAAGAGATTAGATGTTGTGGTTACCCACGGAGGCAGGCCTGGAAGTTGTGCTAGATGTGGCAGCAAGTTTTGCTATTAAGAGCAGCAGTAAATAACGCCGGCTGTGATTAATTTTTGGCCATATTAAGCTAAAACAGTCCACTTCCCACATATGTCATGGCAGCCCATGCAGCAAGTGGTGCACCACAAATAGTGCGAACCTAGAGCGAATACGCCACTTTTAACTCGTCGTTGTGTCCAGGGTGAGTACTAAGAAGCTGAGGAAATTTGCGCCGCAAGGGGTTTTGCTATGTGGCAGTTGGCTGGTCCAACGATAGTAGTGCTGACTCTGTAGGTCCTTCTGGGCCTTGCTTGAGAGAGAGTCGATAGTTGCATGTTTTCTCATCTTTGAGATCTGCTTGGCTCCAAGTGGTTACACTGAGCGTTGGCTACGCAGAACGGTTTTTTTGCTGAGTTATCGATGTTGTAAGTGCATGCTCATTATACATGATTCTCTGATGCTTTTTGAGCGATGAGTGATGAAGACTGGAGCATTGGCAGCTCGATGAATTGCCAGGCTGTTTTGTCCTGATCGCCACGTTTAATGCACTATTCGCTTGAAAACTGATGGCCTGGTCTTGTGTATGAAGTGACGACAAACAAGCGCGGTCGATCCTTAAGACGGCAAAACTGCAACTGGGCATGTTCGCCTTCCTAGTGGGGGCAAGGCGCGTTGCTCCGTGAAGTTCCGTGGCATTTTAGAATCAGTCCTTGTGTTCGATATTTCGACGTATGGAGCAGCGGTGCTTTTGATATCTGCAGTTACGATTGAAATGCATTGCGCTGCAGAACAAGCGAGGAGTTGGGAGTGTTCTCGGTGTAACGGCGTGCGAGTTCTACCTCTTGCTCCGGCTGCCAGCTCGGAATAGCTGGTTTCGTTCAGCCGCTGGCTGTGATCTTCATTGAGGAGGGAGACTTTTTTGGACTGAATGGACCGTTTGCACGAGCAAGGAGCAACTGTCGATCATTTTGACGTCAGCTTGAGATTGAATACTCGCCTGCACACCTCTGTTAGCGTATTGATTGGACAAGTCGGATTCGTCTCGACCGCATCCACTAGTTTCAGTAGAGCGAATACGTCGTCACTCGGTTGTAGACTACATATGAAGATAAGACACCTTAGATGACACCCTGTGCTCGTACTAAAAAAAAAGGTTACCACCATGCAATCCAAAGGTCCGGCGTATGTGACGAAATCTTCTGATTCTTTAGCGACTTCCATGCATGCGTATTGCGCGTTCAACAGCGACTGCTGCAGTCCGAAAGGGGTCCAAAAACAAATGGACTGTATCTGCAAAGCTAAACTTGAAAGGAGCATGGAGTGTAAAATGCAGTTGGCCTACTTCTCGTGAACTGGTGTACCGAGTTGTTTGAACAGGAAGACAAACCCCAGTTGGTATCGTCAAAAGTTGCGCCGTCAAATGCGGAGACTCCTCGTGCCGCAGATACTGCCAAGCATCAAAGTTTAGGTTGGTGTCTGGATCGTACACAATCTGAGCGAGGAGCGCGGAAACCACGTCAAATCGATGGGTTTGACGGCGGGCTCGGACAGATGCGACTGTCGAAATTTTTCTGACGTTGTGAAGAGCATTAGAGAATGTCGGGAGAAGGAGCTCCCTGAACGCCACTTTTACGCCTGTCCGCGATGTGGTCGAAAGAAGATTGGAGAATAACTTCGTTAGCAAGCGTAGGCGAGTGACGACGCAGTGGCAAAAGGTACATTTTAATAGCGACGTGATGAATCACACCATATATGTCGCAATATCACCAGGACATTGTGCAATCTCATCACGTCCCCATATATGCATTAGTAGCACAGCGACCTTTCCTCCGGCAGATGTCAAAAGGATCAACCTTCATCTCATGCGTCAGCATCCAAGGTGCGAGTGGAAACATCCCATATCTCTCACACCTCATTCCATATCTCAAACATTCCGTATCTTTATTGTTTTCCGCATCCTGCAACTGTTTGAGGATTCTCGACCTGAAAATGATGCAGGAATGAAGCATGTCTCTGCTGTTGCTATTAACAGGACACAATGCAAATTAACGAAGCGTGATTATCGAGTACAAGTTGTGTAAGCACCTGGGATTAACGGTAGGTCTGGGATCTGGAGGACGAACCTCGGAAGCTCTCATTTTCCGGAAACCTACTAACGATCTTCAGAATTTCGATTCTACAGTCATTGAACAAAATTTTTTTCCGGCAGCTGGAAATTGTTTATGGGTTAAATAGAGTGCGTTGTCACCTCGAGCACACGTTAAAATGAGCGAGTGAAGGGCGCTGACGCATTATACTTGGTGTTGTAATCCACCCCGGCCTGAGGCAAGCTGGCAGCGGGAACTTCGTAAACCTAGCAGTCGTCAAGGTGCAATCAAAGACCTTCATCGCATATGACGTACTACTAGATCGAGCATTATACCCCACCTTTTTATGCGCTTCTGCACATCCGTATTTGAACAATGCATTACGGCAACATCATGTGTCCGTCTGCACAGTTATTTCAGTTGTTTCTCTAATGTATGCGGGTTTATCCACTTTATACATGCCTACCGCCCATTTCCCTGTCCACGTCTAGGTAGTTGCAACTGGTCACTAGGTTACCTACTCCCTCCCTTCCCGTTGCTTTCCCTCGCTCTAATATGCATGTTTTTATTGCTACCTGTGGATTCATTCCAAACCGCTATTGTGTGAAAGCAGATCCAGAGTACTTGTTTCACCGAAGGATGATCAGTCCCCACACCTTCACACATTCTTGATGGAAAATGCCCTTCGTGCTTCCAGATGGCGTTAGACTGTGTTGACGTTTGCCGCTTATTATTGTCTTCGGAGTAGATAGCGCAGTGCAATTCGGAAGCAACTTATGCTAAATTTCTGAAATTTTGGAAGACCAGAGCATTGGCAGACTATCGTCATGTCAAAAAATTGCGAGTACACTTTAAATGCAGAAAATTGCAAAAAAACAACACTGGTCAGTTTTTAATCAGCAAGAGCTGAATTTTAAAAAAATGTACCTGTAGTGGAAGAGCTACAACATCGGTGGAGATATCTGAGAAAGTGAGGTATTACCTGATATAAGTTGTTCACCGTTGTTATATTATGAAAGTCGTTAGCGTAAACGAGCGAAACGTAAAAATGCACTTCACCTCAGCTTTGCTTCACGAACAGAACGAAGCTCCAAGAAGTGAAACAAAGGCCTTTGGAAATAAATTCACGAAATGCGGAAGTGGAAAATTTTTCCTGCCGAACCGGGTAAACTTCACAGTTAACCGCCTCTGTTATTGCAAGTGCTCTATATTTCAGCATTAGACGCAAACGAACATTTTCAATAATGCAACAATAGGAAACATGTGAACAGCAAGCTACCTAGAAGGATGTCCTCGGCTTCGCCGATCGTGGGGCCTCTCTTTACCTTAGGATGCAAAATTCTTCCCCATTCACAAGTTATACGGAGTCGCCTATACTTACCGAATGGGTACAGAAATCCCGGAGTAGCCGTACTTGCGATATCGATCACGGCCACCAAGATAATGATTGCATATGACTGTGCAGCCAGCTACACTATTTTGAACTGCCAACAATTGTTCATCGTACAATAAGCAACTAACACAGTAATGAATAAAGGCTTCTGACTAACTAAGGTCCAGTACGGATGGTGGGTGGGCCCAAAAAGTCCTGCACGCAGCAAGGGGATTACATGGGAACAGTGTGCATTTCAAAGAGACGATTTTCACACTGGGGATCAGGAAAGGGCAGGGGCCTATCTTATGGCGCAACAAATCCTATCCAGTTTTGATGTCGTATGGCAATGAATTTTATCAGGCCCAAAAGCGAAAAACTCCTCATTGATCCGCACACTGTTTTCACACTGTCCCACCAATAATCTGATGTGATAGATGCGTCTGCAGTTTTGTTGCTAGCGAGCGTCCATTCTGATCCTTGTGTGAACGCAGCGTCGTTTGCTTACGAGTGGACGGCTGATGCTAGAATTAGTGCTAATCACGAGATCACAAAAAAAGGAAAGAGAACGTTCGAAGAGACGAAAACGAAATGACGGCGACTGCTACCAAAAAAGGGTGATGTGGATTGCGTTCTCATAGCGACGCATTCACGCATCTGATGCGCTGGTATACGTACCTGCAATTCCGCCTCCACACCCTCTGAGCATTCCTGTCATCGTTTTACTCCGTTCAGTTTTTTGCTCGCAAATTCCGAACGAACGCATATCAAACATCCTTAAATTGCTTCAACCATTAACGATACACAGATCCAGTTAATTTTTGCAAGAAGGAATAAATGGAAGTGGCACAACTTCTAGAGCAACCTCAAGCTGTAGTGACACTGCAAATCTGCAACTGATTACATTGCCAGCTAATGTCCCTCAGCCGTACAAATCGCTATTTCAGATCTAAAATCGTCAAAGTCAAACTTGCCGCGTAATCTTCGCATCTGTCCCCCGCGTTCGTAAAATATTTTGCACGTTTGCCAAGCCACTTGCGGAGGTCTTACTGCAACAGGAACATTACTGCGTTAGTGAGCCTCACTCCGAGCACTGAATCCGAATGTAAGAACAGGGCAGTGCTTTGACTTCACCTTCAGCAGCTTTCAGGGAGACCGGGGATTTTCTGTCCCTGTAGAAAACTCCTCTACGACGATGAACACATCCCTCACGGTTACACTGAAGGCATTTCAAAGGCGCGAGCTGCGAATGAACGTCGTCCCCAAACGCTGACCGTGACAACAAACCTCATTTTGCAGCATTTAAGCGTTTTCGTCATTTTGAAAGGCCCCACTGTTTGCAATCTGGCGTCCACCTGTTGTATCAACGACTTATCGACTCCGTCACCGGAGCTTTATTTAACATATTTAACACCTTTCATACTGCTGTGCGAGCGTCCAACGTATCAGAGACAACGACTAACTCCACGCGGAATATTATGAAGTAGGTTCCAGGATGTTTTCTAGTGATTATTCAAGAACATTTTCAGATTCCCTACAGAGCCAGGGATTGATAATGTTCGATCCGCAAGAACCGGCAACTGCATTACTTGCACCAGACACCATAAGAAAGTTCATGAGTACGATGTCCATCAGCGTAGTTAACAGAAAGATAGCCTATCGTGCTGTTTTTGCGGCAAAAAAAGTTCTTTTTTAGCATCCATTTGGCCAAAGATGTTGGACGAAATTATCAAGGCGAAATCTGAAAGGATCGTAGAGACATCCAAGACTGTCACAAACACGAGCCAGGTTAGGGATGCCCAAAATCGAAGTGAGATGGAGACTTTCGAAAACCGGCGAGCAGAATACAAGACAGACGTTGACCTCTTCCACTGGCTTGTAAGCTGACTATTCTGAGTTTTTTGGTGGATTGTGAGAAGCAAAATGCAGCTCGAAAGATTCACTTACGGCAAAGACTTAACCTCCGGAACAGTATTGCAACGACGTTCAATGAGAATTAAAAATTCCACGCCTCATCTGAGGAATTTCGCAAAAAAAGACGATTTGGAACTTTGGTACGGCATCAGCTTGTTCCCCACATGCCCGAAACATCATTTCTGCCCACATCAACGTCGTGTGAGTCCATCATTCCCTCCGTGTTTACCAGCTAGGAGAGCTATCCCTTACCCTTCCATGCGATTTATTGATCATGTGTATTGTAAGTTACAAATGCAGTTATAAAAGCATTCATTCAGCATGAAATGAGACATGCGCGAAGCCATTGGTTGCGCTGGAACCAACCGCGCTGGAACTCATCACACTTTAATTTTATTCTGCCAGAGGTCCCCAATTTTAAATGCACTTGTTCTGTTCCGCAGACGTTTAATTTTTCTCATAAAACAAACAAATCCATCAATTCCTCATAAATGGAACTCCTTTGATGAATCCTGATCTCATTTCAGAATAAATAACGCAGTGGAATAGCGAACCAAGAGTGGTCCAAAAATTAACTGGTAGAAATCTTCGAAAGTTGTGAATTCAAGTCAGTTAGAATTTTGCAGAATGGAAATTGTTTCTGGAACGCTTCGAGGCGTTAACTTGCCTCATTCGTTCGGAAAAGGCACCTCGATTCCCATTCCAGCACTCGTTGATTGGCACAGTGTCACAAGTTTTCCTCAACTCTAGATCACAGCAACAACGAGAAGCTTTTGCGTATCAGGTGGAACAGGATTGCTTTCCACAATTACTTCCAATAAGTATCCACTTCGAAATTTCCAAATATTGCAGTCCTCACACTCGAGGTATATGCGATGATGTAAGTTTTAACGCATATCAGTTATGTCATAAATGCACAGCATCTCTTTCCAGCTACCACCGATATATCAGCGAAGCTAATCTGTTTCCGCTCTGCGCCAAAAATGGTCAAACACTGCTGGGTTCTGGAGTGGCCATTATACCTGGAGCCTTGTCCTCACTCACACACCAGCTTCCATCTCAACTCTCACATACGATGCTCGGTTAGACCGTAAAAATGATTTCCCTGATCTCCATTGTGATGACTGTTTTGAAGGCAAAGGTTCTGCGCCTTGGAATAATGTTGTTAAAGTGACACTGAGGAGATATGTTGCATGCTCGACCAAACTCAAACCAAGCGCAGGGGTGTACAAGCGCTGTCGGACGAGAGAGACGGAGAGAGATAGCGCGCGTCCTGGGAGATCGGCGCGGCAGTGGTCAGTCGGCAATAAAAGCATCGCAGTAAATATGGAAATATACCCGATGAAAGCAGAATTCGACTGACGAGCTCCGACATATTTTACGGAGCATTGAACGCTCCATCAGAATCAATAAGCTGAGACGGAAACGAGAACTTTTTATAAGATTAATTTCTTATCCGACGCGCAATTGACAAAAATTGCACGGCCACCGATAAATCAGAGCCTACAAGAACAAGATTTGGGAAAAGCGGCTAGGCACATTTCAAAGACCATTGAATGCCCTTTGGCTTAGTAGGCCATATTCCTTTTCCTGCCTATTTCGTCACCTAAAAACAATTCACTTCTGATTTCCTGCACAAGTCTATTGAAGTAACACCAACCTCGCTATGTTTCAAGATAGAGAGATGATCACTTGTTAAGTGCTCGTAACTGATGCAACACAAAACTAATATGTTTTTTCGCCATGATCCCTATCATGCCTCAGCTTTGAGATGTTTGCTTCACATCTCTTGAAGAGACCGATGATCTTTTCTGGTGCCACTTCGAGTCAGTGATGGGGTTTCGGTGATTCGTCGAGTGGTTGCTTTCTTAAATCTCCCGCATATGTCAGCAGTGTCAATCTCCGTGATGCATGTGCTTCGACTCTGCAAACACGTCAGCTGCGCGTCACATCACAAATTGATCTTATAGAAGAGTATTTGTTTTTTGTCTCAGTTTATCAATGATTCTGACAGAGCATTTTCAACGCTCTTTAAAATGTGCTGAAACAGATCTTTCGAATTTTTCTTCCTTACGGTATATTTTCATACTTACAGAGGCATTTTTATTGCCTAGTAACCACTAAAACGCAGCTTTCTGAGGACGAACTATCTCTCTCCGTCTCTCTCGCGCACCCGCGGTTGTGGCTAAATGCGTCGACCCCCTTTCCAAATCCACCATCCTACAAAATAGCACAGTTCAGCTGGACTGGCATATTTCGGGAGCTTCTTCTATCTTACCACAGTCTCTGTTAAACGAGAATCAAGCCTTGTCCAAACTTTCATACTGCACAGAATATAAAAGAACTAGCAACAAGAATGCCAGAGACAGGCGGTTAGGTTTGGCCATAGGTTGGTCCACATATCTTAGCATTCAAATGCTGGAAAGCTGTCAACAGCAGCAGATATGGAAATTGGGGTTGCCAAAGAGCGCCAATAGCTAGGAAAGAATGATTACTATGCCTAAGTGCGAAAAAAATCTCGAAGCAAAGCTAAACCTTTAAAGTACCCAGACTTTTTCAAGAGTTGTTTTCAAAGCAAAATTGTATAAGGCAATTTTTATTCCTCAACTTGGCCAAAGTTTAGAGGATTTATTGGAATGTCGGTGAAGAGCTAAAGGACTGTCCAACAAATTCCAGGAATTTCGAACTTCACGACTAACGTGTTCACTCGATTTTTAAGTTCAAGTAAGTGAAGTGAGTGGGAGATTGTAAGTTTAGGCATGCAAAGCAATGCAGAAACTTCAAAAATGATGTGAGTGAAGCAGGTCAAAAATTTGGAGATGAGATGAATAGAGTTGGCAGAAATTTGTAAGCCGAAAAAATAATGCAAACTGCTCATTTCCTGGGGATGTTCCTTTCCAAGTGTTCTACGCCTTCAGTGGGGAAAAAACTCGAAACCGAACACTTCCATTCTCTGGTCGTCCTTAAATCTGAGACAATATGAGATGATATAAGGCAGTATTTAGTATCACAACATAGTCAAAAGATGTAGAGTGAAGACTGGTGGAATATCTCCAACGTGGGATCGACGTTTGTGTGGCGATCAACAGTATAACTACTTTCAAAACGACTGAAGTTTGCGACAGAAAACAAACAGCAAATTTGCATAATCGGAAACTCTGGCTTTTGAAGTAATCTGTTGTATGTCGATAAGTTGCTTGCAGCTAGAAACCAGGCCTCTTCTTCAACAATAAAATACCAAGAGATGTGGGTTTTTTTATACCAATTGCAGAATAACATCGTATCAAGTTTCACGCCAGGTAAATATACATAGAGTCCTATTTTCTTGAAGGTGATACAACTGCAGTGCTTCACCAATTCTTTCGCAAAAGATGCAAACATATTGTAGCATTTTCTGACCACTTGTGCTCAAAGCAACTTTGAACGCGTTATTTCTGACGCTCTATTGCGTTTAGGTGGTTATGATCGTTATGTTATGATGCGTCCCCGTCCACTGAGCACTGAACCTTGCGTTGCAGATCCAGGCGACAACAGTTGAGGGAAGGGGGGGGGGGGGGGTGGATACTATGCTCTAGAATAAGGAGGGTAGATACTATGCTCTAGAATAAGGAGTGGGCAGAGAATTGAGAGATTAATCGCAAAGTGGTAGGAAGTCCATTGTGGCGCCAGTAGGAGGCAGGTTGTGGGATAGACTGAGTCACAACTGTTGCCCCTTTACTGAACTACCGTGTAATGTCGTTCTGTGAGCTTGGAGTTATTAGTTGTATTGCTGCATTCTTTTTCTGCAACAGCTACCCCTCAGTGTAGTCTTATGTGCGTGTCCAAGCGATTACAGTGCTGTGCAACTATGTTGAACAGTCAGACTATATTTTATAGGGATTTAATAGAGCAGGCGGCAGTTGCTTTTGTTAAGCGTGTATACGTCCCGTGATAAAAAAAAGAGCATGCGCAGAGCTGAGCTTGCCCACCTCGATTCAAGGAGCGAAGGACATGATGAGATTTTGTTGCGGCTAAGAGAGCAGACTACGAGTGGCATCCCTATCTGTCACTATGAGCACACAGAAACGATTCAAGTGTCGAGCGGTTGTTGTTCACACAGCTTTGTGGAACAAAGCACCTCCCCCACACTTTAATGTGTTTTATATGATTCACCTAGGAGAACGTTTCTAACTGCAGCTTCACTTCTCATGAAGGAGAGTGCAGTAAAGCATATCCAAAAATCCAAAATCTACTCGAGTTATTGCTGCCACAAAATTTTAAATAAGGACAAAATTGGAGCGTTGGGAAACGTCTCTAAAATCAAACGAATCCTTGAGAAATAAGATATGGCCAAACGTCTCCACAAACTTGTTCTTCGATATGGAAGGTTACTGTTACTAAAGGCACGGGAGGACGAACATATCAAAGTTTTGTTCACCGAAATGTTTTATTAAGTTATGAAAACGTTTAGCAAGAGATACAACGGTGGCTGTGCGACGATCTTTATGTAATGACATCTTATCATACGGCCAGCGTTTACCTACTATATCAGCGTTTCGTCCCCAATACTTATTATTTGTGACACTTGAGTGCACTGCGTGTCTGCTTGGCGTTGATGTCGTTTCTTCTGTCGCGTTTAACCTTACAAACCCTTAAATGTTCACCTCCTCAAACATAAATCTAAAACCCATTGTTTGACATGTTAAATATAGCCACACAACGTACAGTTTATCTAAGCGCGACTGATCCTGTGAATTCCTAAGCAGAACAAAAACTGGTTTGGTGAAGATGGAGGGGACGACTGGAGTGAAATCACTTACGCAAGTCGCAGTTAGTTAGCGTGCGATGTTACATAAAAAGCCGGTCACTGCTGCTCAAGCAACAGTACATGGATGAATGTGACAGCATATCGAAAAATCGTTCTTCCTTTGCGACCACTTGAGGATTGTGTGCATCATGCTGCTCACTGGCTCCTATAGCTTGACTATACTCGCCTCTAGATACAGCAAATATTGTCATGGAATATCTAACGTTAGCAGAGGAGATACTCACCAACAATGCTTGGTGCTCACTAACAATACTGTTTATACAAGGTTCTTACGCAGGAATCCCCGGGGTCCTCTTCCTTCACGAAAAAATATCAACGGCAAATTGAGCAGTCCCTGGGTTGAAGTTGTCAGCGTCTGAGCAAGACTGCTTCGGCATAAAAATCCCGACTGGCTTTGTTCTCCTCCATTTAGGAATTTTTTGCTGTCTCTGCTCCCCTTAGGTTGAAAACCGCTTGAGCAGTGTTCTGAACATTTAAAACACAATGAGTAATCAGCACATCAGGTTGGATTCAGTTCTTGGTCATCGATATGGATTGTAGCCACCAAATTTCACATACCCACATTTCCTGTCGGTTACGTTAGAAACAAGGCAACGTGAACACGGCGACAGCGCGATCCATTGAAGGTGGCAGTGCAAAAGTGTACGTGAACTTGAACAACGTGAAGTAGAAGCGCGTCATAAGCACAGCCTCGTTTCAGATGTAATACTTTAGGCTTAATGATCGTGGGGTCGTAAAAGATGCGGTTTATTTGCCCATATGCATTTGATCTCATTTGAAAGCCAAGAACAAACTGGTATCTCCACATGACACAGACAAACTAATACTTAGTGAAGAACCACTTGTTCCGCAACAAAATCAAGCTCGCCCTTGATTTTGTTTAGCCTGAGGGACAGCTTGCTAGAAATCGTCCACGATTTGTCAACTGCAACGAGTGGCTCTTAGGTGATAAGTATGAAGATCGTGGGACTTGATGTTACTGGACATTTGCAGAAAGGGCGACGTGAACTCCAACCGCATGTTTCATGGTGAAAATTTTTATGGTGCAGGAGTCCTGCGAGATAATCGATTCAGCACACCCGTTTCAGACTCATAGTCACGAGCACAGGGCGAGACATTAGCTCCTTTAAAGCTGACTCCAACCACACACTTTTAATTGGGCATAGCCTAATCTTACTGCTAGGCATCGTCTATCAACCCGTGAAATGAAGTTCGAGCGCAAACTGCAACTCATTATCTCAACTCTTGTCCAATCATCGGTCGCACACGCATTGCGGCCCCTCGACACATTAAGGCATATCCTACTGTACAAAGCGAACGAAAACTGAGTATAAATTAGGAAGCACTGGCTCATTTTTGTAGGGCGTTTCCACCTGAGCTGTGTGAAAGTTCGTGATGGAAAAGTGTTTGTAACGTGACTGTTGCGCTTCACCTTCTACGTCGTTTGTGCTTTCCTGAATGGTGCTTGCTTTATGGGCT
Source organism: Parascaris univalens (assembly GCA_037576465.1). Classification (NCBI taxonomy): domain Eukaryota; kingdom Metazoa; phylum Nematoda; class Chromadorea; order Rhabditida; family Ascarididae; genus Parascaris; species Parascaris univalens. The sequence continues at coordinate 61,390,973 of CM075173.1, read as the reverse complement.
CGACGATACGCTCTATGTTTCCGGTTTCGTCGTTTATGACTGCAACCGCCCACAACGCATTCGACTTTCTATAACTACATTCTGATACCTCGACTGCTCACATGCTTATTTCGTCTCATCTTTCCACGTGTTACAAAGCAACAGCTTTCTAGGACACTGTGCAAAAGCAGTTGCTGCGTTCTCGAATGGTAAATATTACGACAGGTTATTTACTTTAGTTTTCTTTGTCAGTTTGTTTTCACCTTCCATTCTCTCATTCTTCCTCTCTGTTCGTCCGTTAGGCCGTATATTCGTCACTGCGCCTTGTAACTTGTACATTGCATGTTCTCTTAGGTCAATGTCCACTCGCAATAGTGTGCTCTTAGGAAATGTCCATTCTTTGGTATTCATATTCACATATTTTTGTATGTTTTATGACCTCGAGACTTTGAAATAAATAAATAAATAAACTTTCATTACAGTTTCAAGAATAGGAAATACTCTAATGTCATTGGCTTCCTTCTTTACGTCACGAACTTCACAAAGCACTTTGTACTGGGTGAGCTAATCAAGCGAACGTTTAAGAAGGCATTTTTGCATATTGAATGAGATATCGGAGAATACGCGGCCTTCTCCTGGGTACACATCGCTTGTGTGAACTATTCAAACGATTCTACACGAAATACACAGAAATTATAGAAAAGCATTCAACTGAAATATAAGGTGTTGCAAGAAAAACCATTAGGTCAAGTAGTTTGTGATGGAAAGTACCAAATATTTAGGCTTCGAAGCCTTTCTCTAGCAGCGAATGCAATTCGCAGAAACAACAGCAGACATATTTGCCGCCATGAAGCATGCAAACTAAAACTGTTCAAATCCCCTTCACATTACTTGCTTCCACACTGAATTCTACATATTGGCATTCCGTTCGCGCTATCGCGAAGAACATAACATTCCTAGCGTCGCACACCAGGAAATACCTCCTTTCGGTGCAGATTATCTCATCTAACGCCATCCGGAGTGTTGATATGTCCTGCAGCAAGCTTGCTGCGCCAAAATCTTTTATCAAACGGTGCACATAATCACTCGAAGTCTACTCAACATTGATGGCATGGGATTTTTCTCTTCGAACGAGAGTGTGCGCATTTCAGTGAAACACGAGGCGAGGTTCTCGAAAAGCTAGTTCGCGATACTTAAGGCAGCGCAACAGCGGAAGCGCATTGTTATTATAATTGGTTCGTCTCATTTCAAAGATCGCCCAATGGACAACACATTAGTTCATGGCTCACTGAAGCAATCCCCGCAATTCTAAGACTTAATTCACGTCAGCTTTCCTGATTTCACCTTCAATCTCTCTGCTCCTATCCTTCCTCCTCTTTAAACTTTCTTTTAGCTGGATTCAGATTCTAGAGCTCCACTTACAAGGAAAATCTCGATAGCCATGAAATCGTTGAAGTTTACAAAATTTCCACCCAAGGTGGACCGACTACTCCCGCAAATGTGCCCCAGCAATGATATGAAAATGCTTACTCAGGCCACATATGCGGAAGGGTTTATAAATTCCAGTAAACATAAGTCATCCAGAGAAACCAGTAGATCACATCGAATAAGAAGATACATGTGGCGTCACCCCTGGGCTGCATTCATGCATAACATCAAGTCCATCTTGGACGCATGCCCTTTGACATTATTGCCCATTTCTTCTGCAACCGTTCTGCACCGGCCCATAGGATTTTCATGCTAATGCGCAGCAGGTTGTGAAAGTGCTTTGCTGACTTTATCATCTGCTGATTTAAGAAATGTGGGTGGAGAAAAAGCTTTGTCTATGGCAAAGTATGCTTTTGAACAGAAGGGTTTTCTCCACAAGTGGCTCAGAGCATCAAAAATTTGATTTGAACTTTGATGAGCAGGCTCGTTTCGCAGAGCCCGAAACTGTGGCCACAAAACCTTGCAAAAAGGCCGTTATGGAGAGCCCAAAGAAAGGCATGGTTTGTGTTCAGAAGCAGCTTCAAATACGACATATGACCGCACACTTTTCGCAACCAATCGATAACAAGTTGAGAAGTGCTCTTCACATCAACGTACAATGCGTGCTTATTGCGGCGAAGTTCGACGCACAGATATAGTCCCCTGAGCTACCTTCGATGATATGAATACATTAGCACCGCCGGATAGAAGCCCGAAAAGATTTCAGCCTTCAAAAAATATCGTTCTTAGTATCTTCGTGCCAGAGAAGATATTTTGCGCTAGGAAAATGAAATATGTTCCAAAAATTCGAGATCCGTGCTTGAAAGCACTCGTTGCTGTGTGAACATTGGTGTAAACATTTGTAAGGCCGACAGCCTAGCGAGGTCAAAAGCCACTGTACACTGTGATCCTTAAAGGCCCTGACAGAGCAACCTTTGTGTTTTACACATCTGGTACGTTATACAGAATGATTAAAATGAAAAGTCGAAGCAGCGAAAACCTCTTCGCACCACATCATTAACCGCGTACATTCCCTTAAGGTACACACGCACGTAAAAACGGGGCTGCATAAAACAACCACCCCCGCATGAAGTCGTGTAAGAACAATGTGAAAATACATTCGGCGTGACAGTACCGTGCTATATCTTCCCAGTGAACACAAACCTTCCAGAATGAACCAGAGTGTGCACTACCCTCACATAGACATCGTGCAGCCTAATTACAAGACACCCTCTCTTCCAGCACAAATGTCTGAGAAAAGATTTTGGAGCGTTGTTTTTCTGAAGTCCTGCTAAACGTAAGCTTTCCACCTTATAAGGAGGTGCAGGTGCATCTTGAAGACCTTGAAAAATATGCCATCCTGGTCAGTAAGTGGCTTCTTCGAGTACACAGGTGCATGCAGGTAGGCATCTCCTACACCTTAACCTGACCACATCGACGCAATTTAAACGGACTTAACTGAAAAGAAGAGTGAGGGTGATTTGGGCAATTGAAACCAAAATGGCTGGCTCAACACGAATGAACTACTGTGGTCTGTTTGTGCGCTAAACTGAACGCAGCGTCTGATAAGAACGACAGAAACCAGCGCTCGTCTAACTATCAAGTCTTCACATCATTACGTGGAATAAAACCCTTGTAAGGTAGGGCGCAGAAGACGAATTGAATAAACACTAGTTATATTCGAGTAAGGTAGCTATGAAGAGAAGGAATATAAATACGGCATCTTTTACATAAAGCTGAGGTGCGACTTGAAAAGCAGTTCAGGGCTACTCGATAAGGACAATATATGAACTGAGCACCATAGCCTCAGCTGTCAGTAAGAATGAGAATTCCGTAGGATGAATAATTCTGCAGAGGCAGCCCATTACAATAGGAGGTGTACCGAAGCAAAAAAGCGGCTAAATATAAAAGAAATGCTAAATATAAAAGAAACGCAGGACAGCACTCGATATTGCAACTTTGTATTCCTCAAAAATTGTGGTGCAAGTTTTTTAAACATAGCTGCCACGACGGGTGCCATCCTGTTTCCCTGCCAAACATAATCCTACTTCGTTCCCTCATATACGCTTCCTCCCGTAAGGAATACATTTGGTGAGCCACCGAATGGCGGCAAATCTGTAGGATTCCTGAAGAGACTGGGGAAAAGGCCTAGATATTTGCAGTAATCAGTTTGCGTCGAAGAGACTGATGCAACAGAGCGCGTACGTCAACACAAAATACCCAACATTCCAGAATTGTATAGCTCAACGGTGAGTAAGCTGAGGTGTATGTTCGGCGCAAATGTTTTTTGGACCATTTTTGCAGTGGGTATAGTGCATATACAAAACACAAGATGCTTTTCTTACCTCATGCCTACATGTATCTGCAAGAAACTGTTGTCCAGTACTGTGCCGTAAAGGAAAATATTAAACGCTTCTTCGCGAAAATCTCAAGTAAATCATTCATACGTCGTCGCTGGGAGTTGTAAAGTGACAGATAACAAAAGTGAACAACGTCACATTTAAACTTGCCACAAGAAAATACCAAGAAATCCTTCTCATAACAATCCCCTTTGAGCAGCAAGTAGCCTTCGAAATAGGTAATTTCGAGACACCGTCTTCTTATCACGCTCGTCCTCGAATGTGCATCGAATGCAGTGAGAACCAATATCGTCTCTCACTGACACAATAATTAAGCTTAATTCTTCATTTGTGCGAAAACCAGATAAGTAGTTTGAAATCATGCCACTTTCTTTTCCACACATGGAAAATCACAGAAACACGGAGGGGGCTGATGAACGAAATATTCATTAAGGATTTTACAGCAAGAGGAAACATTACAAGTTTCGCTCTGATGCAACTACTGATTAAACAAGACGTCTTCGACTGCTGCAACTTTTTCATTCCCGAGTTTACTCCATGTTGCTTTTTTGAACAGAAGGCAGCGTATGGCCTGATATAAGTAAGAGACAGCGTGAGTAGCTCGCTGCTCTTAGTCCGAGTCCATAAACGTATGACCCAGCCATTAAACTCGCCTTATTTCCGCGTGATATAGATCTCCTTTGGAAGACGCTTTTAATAAATTTGTTGGATACGTGCGAATAAGATCACAAATACGAAATGAATACATTCACAAAACATCTGGTGCGGTAATATTCTGTTCGTCAACACATGCATTTCTTTTTTCGGACAGATTATACTATTAGGTCAAAATATTTTGGCGAAAGTGCCTCCCTTCTTTTTCTCCATCCTGGTTGACTTTGGGTAGCCTCAAAGGGGGGATTGGCGCCATTCTATTTTAAGCATTCTTCGCGAGGCAGAGGAAATGCTGCGATCGACGCTCACGCAGGCGAAAACTCCCACACTTTGGGCATTCTGAACCAACACTGACGACGAAAACGAAGCGGAGAATAAGACGGAATGCTAATAATCGTGTGAGTTGCCGCAGCGATGCAATCAGTTCCTCAAGGGCCAAAACATTCCGCCGAAATGAAAGGAAACAGCCCAACGCGGAAAAAGGGATATCATAATGCTGATGATAGACAGACACTCGCTGGAGAAGGGGGTTCAAGCTTAAGCAGGCGCCAGCAAACAATCCGAGAATGGAAGAAACGCGTTTGAGTCACTCATATTCGGCGGGCCGCCCAGCTACTCGTTTTCCTTAGTTAATCCAGTTCGAGTAGCCACTGCGTGCTTGCCTCCTATTCTCTTTCGCATCTTCCCACCCACCAACACTTTCATTTCATCGCATCATTTGCAGCTTCATTTGCCCGTTAAATGTCGTTCAAAAACCTCTCTCTGAAAAATGAAGCACCAAAAACCTGGCATCACCATGGGCGCCTCTTGATGTGATCGGTATCACCGTGTCATTTCTTTTTAGATAAAGGGTGTTAGGCGGCAGAAAAATTATAAAGGTTAGGCAGAAAAGTGGACTGACTTAAAAGTCACCATTCCGCGACGATTGCTCTCTTCACGACTAGTAGGTTTTATACCACTTGAAATCTTTTTTCCAACACCATAATCCAGCACCATCTCCTATATGCAAACCCGTTCGGTACGTACGCCGCCATTCTATCCACCAAGAGATAAAAGTTCTGCAGTACTCTCAAGAAATTTGTCTCAGCTCTGTTTGTTGACAGTTCCTCGAAAACTTCCCTCTCGCTTTGCAGTTCTTACATTACACATTCGTTAGACAGTGTCGAAATTTTCTCAAACGAGCATAAATGCCAATACGCAGCTCATCTCCCTTCCCAACGTCTCTCTTCTTAGTCGAAAGCCATTCGCAGAGCGCAAAATTTTCCTTCAGAAGGAGCACAGCCAAAGTGGGGTGGAAAAATTTTACAATATCTTTCACGACGTCCAACAAAATGAAACACTCGTTGGATGCACCTAACGTCGAAATGTTTAAAAATGCCCACCTATTTACTTATAAATCATCACCTAGCTTGAAGTTTTTCAGCATGCGCAATGAACTCAAAATACCTACTGACTACTCAGATTTGTGAACTGAAGTACGAGCGCGTTGTTGTTGACAGACACGCAGCATTTTTCGTAAACGTCCTTCGATTTCATATTCCGAAACTTTTTGACGGCTCATTTCACATGACGAGTGGATTAGCACGTATTTCCAGTCCTTGACAAAATACGATATAACGCAACAAAGCTGTAACACTACTTCATAAGAGAGGATCATTTTTTATGCTCTGAAAACCCTTTCCAAAGAATTAGAATGGTGCCAATGTGAAGCCGTGCAAGGCAAGAAATTTTTCGGCCACAAATGAAAGCAGGCGTCGATAACGGCTCAATTCCATTTTTTCTGTCTTTTGAAACATCTTTCTTCCTCTACCTGTCTAATTCTCCTCTCTAGTATCAGAATTAACTAGGGTAGATGAGAGCTCATTCCCTGACCACGCCTCTGTTGTCCACTCCTAGTTGAGGTAATTTGCAGAAAGGCTTTCTTATACATGCGTCATAAGTGATACACTCAAATATACACTAGCTGTTGCATGCATGAAATGTTTGTTCATTTTCCAGGCACGAAATCGCAGCGCATGGGCGGGATCCAGTTGGCAGTCACAAAGCCCATGACTTCATCACAAAATTCTTAGTGCATTCACGAACAAGATGTGCACTTATGTGCTGAAAACGATAAGGTGAGGTATCAAAGTGCATGAAGAGGCACCCGTTTCAAGGATGACCATTCAGGGCTGAGCGGGCTTCCTCGCGAAGATAAAATCATTTTGAAGACACCAAGAAGCATGCGTATGCGCACAGTGATATGACTTTTCTATGAGGTTTGTTCGAGTGCTGAATGCACATTCGATGAAGTGGCGAACCCACCGGTGCTGCTGCAGCTCAGCCTGGAATTGAGTCCATTAATTAGATTTGCGGGCGAAGGAAACGAAACTGCAACCTTGGCCCAGCTGCACTACGAAAGTCAATATTTCTCAATTACCTCCACTTTCCAAAAACCGCACAACTCGAAGTACGAACACTGTGATAAAGGACTAACTCAGTGGTGCAAAATGTGTACTCTTTGATGGGTGTCTGAATGAAACACCACGGCAGCTACTTTCTTATTTCTTCCTTGGTTCACATTTTTTAACAGTCCCGCATTTTAGAGATTCCGCAAAAGCCATTGTCCTCATGTTCATCCCTCCCGTATTATTGATTGCATATGTTGTCCGACCCTCAATTTCCTCACATCGATACGCCACGGAGGAAGCACCGCAGACATACTAAATAAGGGTTTTCTTGAAATTTCTCGAACAATCACAGAAAATATCCTTCTGAATCCAATGCTATGCAGTTCAACACTCCTCTCCTCTCCTCCCTTCTCACACGCAACTCGTGACATGAAATTCGGAAGAACTTCATCAGATCAGAAAAATTCTATTCTTCACTTCTATCAGCATTATTTTCACCGCGCAATTTCAGCACGAGAAGAAAGTTTCTCGTAAGCAACCTGTTCTAAATTATCATATGACTAATCAGTTTCATATTCCTCACGTCTGACACACCAAAGGCGAACGCCTGACACATTTTGACCAAAATTATTCAACAATTTAATCTCCTCGTTCAACGGTTCAAACTTTGGTCGACGTGCAAAGTTCGGTGAGATACCCATTGAATTCCAACTTTCCAAACATCTTAGATAGATCGTCATTCTGGCTCTTCAGCGAACCAATAAACGAATCTAGATTTACTTTATCGAAGGCACGTTTAGTACTCTTCTTAGGAACATGGAAAAAGTGCTGCGTTTCGGCAATACGACCAGGCAAAGGGAAAATTAACGTATTGAGTAAACACGTGATTTTCAGAGAATATTGCTGAACGCTCAAGAAAAATCAGAAAAAAGACATGCTATGACCGAAGACTTGCAAAAACAAACGACCGACATTAGACAAGCATACAAAGTAACCGCGAAAAGATCATAAATGGTCCCTCATCTATAAGGGCATTCACAACAATAAATGAAATAATTGAAGCTTCACTTCATATGCACAGAAGACCGCGCTATTTCTGCGAAAGAATTTTCAGCAAAAGTAGCATACGAACAGCTCTTTTCTGTCAGTTCAAAGTCGAAACCGAAACCATTTTTGGCTGGCCAAAAAAGGTTGTGACTCTGAACATTTTTAGTCAGCGAAACTGTAAAAATTGTTTGCCGTAATCAAGCATCCTTTCGAAACCTCGACCTCAATGAGCAATAAACGCTTGCCGCGTAAGATAAAGAGAGCGATCAAAAAGGAAATTTTTCGAGCCTAAGCTGTGAAGTGAGCCGAAAAATTCGAAACCATGGAGGGCAAATGAAGCCGGAAATAGCGCTCGGAATCCAGATAAGAATTGTGCAGCTTGCGCAGATTACTGAAAGAATAATGCTCCCACTGACAACAAGAATAGTATAGCCTATCCAACAACCCTTGAAAGCAGGGCACAACTTGCGTGAGTCGTAGTTTGAATGGTAGCTTGATGCGTTTGTTTCGCAAACCAAGCAACCAATGTAAGTGTCAAGCTGCTTTTGCCAAGAAGAGTACGGTTCCGCCCATTTTGTGTTTTTGCGCTTTCTGAACCAATTTTATTCAGACGTCGATACGCACCACTTCAGAAACACTTCATGCTGCCTCTCTTTCTCCATCTATCTTTCCTTCCTTTTTTTTGCAAATCTCCACGCAGGTCCCTTGAAAAATCTGTGTTAGTCGTTACGGTCCTAAGTAAAGAAGGGGGTATAGCTGGACTACATACCTAAGGATCAACATGATAAACAGCTCATTTATCTTTTATACTTTGTAAAAAGTAAATTAAGTTTTGGCAAATTAAAGAAAAGATTCTGATATTTAAGCACCTGAAAACTGAAATTTTGAGGGCAAGCCAGCCGACTCAGAAAAGGCTATCCAAAAGCCATGTGAAAACAATGGGTGCGTTACTTGCACAACAGACTTGTGACGCAAACGGGGAGGCCAATCTTGCTTTATTGTTTCCCACAGCAGAAACGAAAGCGAGTTGGAGGGTGTCGCTCGCCTTTGAACAAATGAATCTGTCGTAATAAATGAAACCTTTTAATGCAGAAATGAAAACTCAACGATTGAGAAAACATACTCCTCCGACTGCACAAGACGTCCACCTAAAGTATGCTAGCACTCGTTGAAGCGTTGTAGAGGTGACGACAATATTTAAACGCTCATATTTCATTAGCGCAATAGCACAAATTAGAGCTGATATTGACTCCTAACAAATGTGTGGTCTGTCTCTTCGTCGAACTGCGTGCATTTCGCAAACTACGCTCCTCAACATGTTTGCGATGCATTTTTGGCGCTATGCGCGCAACATAACAGACTCGAGGACATCATTAAAAATTGCAGTTAATGTTTTCCTTGAAATATCCGACATAAGTGGTGTATTAGGCCCAGCCTCCGATTACTCGACTTCACCTAATCCTGACCGCTCAAACAGCGAAAGTAGGGCACAATTCATTCCGTGCGATTTCCACAGCACAGACTGCGCATACAATAATGCTTCTGCAACAATGGTAACAACGCTAACAACCTACGAGAAATGAGCATTAGTACGGAAGGAGCTAACTATTAGCGTCAGGCACTTCAATGAACTACTTTGAAATTGAACACTGCGAACTTGAATGACATCTTTTTATACGAAAGCGCTGAAAGTTTCCTTTAGGTTAATTTGTTATAGACAATCATCAGAATCGCTGCAGAAATTAATTCAAAATAATCTTTTTAAACCATAAACGACCTTTCGGCAAAAATCAAACCAACTGAACTGCTTCAAATCAAAGAGAGAAAAAACTGGAAAACGGAGTGGTCATGAAGCTGTGAGCAATCTTCTCCACATTTTATGCTGTCGAAACCTGACAGCCCTCCCATTTAAACGTTCCTGGGCAGCAACATTTCACATTCTCAACTGCTCTCTATTTAGCTTGTTGATGTGTTCTTGCATTACACATACTTTGTAGCTTTTCTTGGATTTTGATTTCCTGTTACTCTGTTCCGCAAAATTATCCGCTGTGCACCATGCAAAACAAAACTGTAACGCTATCAAAAAAGAAGCGTCAAGGATCGAATAGGGCATACGAAGGCATCTGCCGAAAGACGGAGATAATCACACTACGCATATGAAGGTCTACGTAAATATAGGGGGCTCACAGATATTCCAACATTTTTTCGAATTTCATCAGTTTTTGTGCACAGAACCAATGCAGTATTCTAGAGCAGTCGTAAATGTCGCTTACTGCAGGCAACTGTAGGCTTCGCAAAGCCTGGCCGACGTTCAAGCGGCCAACGAGCATAGTCGCAGTATGATGAGAGCATGACGAGGAATGGCTGGTCCAAGCGTGCATATCCGGAAAACAATCAATTGCCCACGGTGCACCTGCCATCTTGTGGACAATTGCGCCTTGGGACATCACGTCGCAAACAACTGCGCCATGATATTCTGTGCCCTGGTATTTAAGTCCACACCTCTGCTGAGGGCACTCGCTCTGTACATCACTTATCTATGTTATGGCGCATATATCGTGGAACACTTATGCTACGCTGTAGAAGTGGAGATTTTTTAGAACTGAAACAGCACGAAAAAAATGCATCCACTCCACGAAACGCGATAGCTCGAATAAAATCACACGACCTTCGGTCATTTCTGTTACGACGAAACACCTCACCAAAAAATGTTCATGCTTGAAAACATACTCGAACCTCGAACGAGGTGTTCCACTGTCCTATTTTTCCGTACGAACACTCCAAAAACAATGCAGTCGGTCTAACATAACATAACAACTATGCCCTTGCCCACAACAGTTTATTGCAGCATCACCTTAACCCTGTAATAAATCACGTTATTCGAACAACATCCTGGCAACCGAAGATGCACAGAAACAGTGGAATTTCAGTTCTCGTAGATTATGCCGCATGCACTTGCAGCGTTCAAAATCAAGGCTCACTTCAACATTCAATCGGATTCCTTGGTTTTGCGGTCGTTTCAACAAAGCTTTGCGGTTGTTTTCCTCCCAACCAAATTATTGAAACATCTCACGATTAAGAACGGTGCACCGTTTGGCGACGTCAAAAAATCGACCAATGTTGCGTCACATCGTTTTCAAGAGCAGCGTTATAGCAAAAGAGTGAAGCGTCGATTCAGTTGAGCGCTTCCGTTAATGGGAAGGGTGTGTCTGCGTCATATGGGACTAACCTTCGAACGACGAATATGAGCCAAAAGAAAATGAACTCACCGTCTTAAGCGGTATCTGCACGCGTGTGTCGCTGAAATGCTGCGCAAGCGATTTACGCTTGAGGGCACTTTCATTTTTAAGTGCGCTCGGTTTGTGTAATTCATTTCGAAAGGAAACATTTCGATCCATTCTTGCATGCGCGATGAAATTACTCCTCGATCTCATTTTTTCGATATCCGTTAGCCGATCGTTGACAGGTCAGTAGGTTGCTCTTTGACCCAGAGTGTCATTGCGCTTCTTAGCGTCAGTATGAATAACGACTTTTGCGACCTTTTCGATTGCCACTTCAACCACGTCACGAATTTCCATTTCCCTGTTATCACTGAAGCAACAGCCTACGTCGGCACACTAAATTTAGCTCTTTCTTAACGATAGTTTCGTTATTTCTTTGCCTTAAATCGCAACGACAGGACAAGAGAACTTCTTCCTCACTCACCGATGATGCATCTTCTAAAGTCATTACTGAAAAAGGGTTAAGAAATTGAACTCTGCTTGAAAATGGTCATAAAACCAAAGGCTGTTAAGTAACTCTTTCAAATAACCTCATGAGATTACACAGACTAGAATGATACACCTCTCTGCTGTGAATCTGCAGGGAAAGAAAGAGACGTGGCATAACGAACGTGCCGAGAGAGCGTTCTACTTGTCAGAAACGAGGGTTCATGTCGCTCAAAGATATAGGAAGTGGGCAGTCATCATTTGAAGAAGAGGCGGGTCGAGAAAGCTGACATGATATGCGTTTTTGCATACTGCTTATCTTGTGAGACAGTTTCGTAAGCTGCCGACAACCAATAAAAAAATGTGTGGAATAATTTCTCTCATATTTCGAGTTAACGGGCTGTCCGCACAATTCTTCCACAAAAGATAAGTTTTTCTGCTATCCTACGCTATTAAATAGGTGTAAAATATTGCTACACTTAAATGCCTATAACTACTCTCGAATTTGATGGGTCAATGTAAAATATATTAGAGATGGGCAACATATGGTCTGCGCCATCTCTAATGGCGCTCATTGCTCTAACAGCCGCGGTCGTTGTATATTGCTAAGAACGATGACTTTGGTCCTCGAACACAGTATTAGGCGTGACAATCCCACTAGGTGTGATTACAGGAGAAATTGTTCAGCCTTCATTGAGGCAAATTTTGTTTAAAAAACTTAGTGGCAAAGCAGAGGAATCTTGCCTCCTATCACTTTTAAAGTTAACATTAAAGTGCTTCTTTTTCTTTTCAAGCGTGGTTTTGCGACTGCCTTCCAAGTTGCCCTTTCCTTACAATAAATCTTTCTTTCCAGATTTCCAGGGGTCCATTAGATTTTCAAGGGTCTAATGGACTCTACGCTTTTCGATGATATCTTTTTTAGCATGATCGTGTTTCCAGCGCACTGTTGAAGTGCCTAGGGAGACTGGAAGACGATAGAAACGATGCTGAAGAGACGAGGTCACCGTGGCAAAGAGGCGACACCTAGCTTGGTGGTGGAAGAAACAGGTGAAGATTTTGACCAACTCCATTAGCTACGAAAGTGAGAAGAGTTGGGAGACGGTATACATTTTCCGTTAAGGAAAAAACGCGAAACGGAAGGCAAGAATTGGTCCTCTAATCGGTCTCCTCCGTTAAGGGAGCGGAACTCTATCAATACACCAACAGTTTCTGAACTGTACTTCAACGACCTAGAAAGCGGTTGCGAGGGGAGAGAGGGGAAGGAAATTAAATAAATGTTCATGGATATCTGGAGGAAAATAGAGAGTCCGCGTTAAAGTTCGAAACTTTACAGCATAAAACCGATTAGCCGGCAAGAAAGCTGAAGTAAGTCATACTGTCATTCAAGACCAATTCTTCCTGAGCATCAAATTGTGTTCACAGTTGAGGTTTTTCAGATTTAAGTGCGTTTTCGTTTTCTGCTGTAGGCGAAATCCGATACTAGTTCTAGTCACCAGCGAGTCTACGACTAATCTTAACCCGAGCCCCGACGTTTTCGTACTGCTCATACGCACGTAATAACGACTGCGAACAAGCAAATTTAAATGACATCTCGAAATAGTGGTGCAATAACCCGCCTCACTTTTACTACCACAAAGAAGGAAGCACGGAAAGTGTAGTTGGAATGAAAACCTTTAAAGCCCGAAGAAGAGATCACCACAAAAGACAATGGAGCTAGTTTGCAAAAAGGTGTTCTTGCTGTTAAAATAAGAGCGGGAACATTGCGAAGCGAGAGGGTTGGCTCTGAGAAGCTCTGTTTCTTATTGATTGATATGCATGGAGAACAACGTATTATAAGTCACTGTCTGAAACATGCCAGATCATAATCTTACAAATTTCGGAGGTAATGGAATGTGTTCAGCTCTGAATTTCCGATTGTTCTTTGCTACATTTCTATCATCCTGTGCTGAATAGATATTTCCCCCGAATGCCTCGCCTGGTGATGGTAGGGCAGCAGAAAAGCTTAGGCTCAAAACAAACATCGTTTAAACGGCGACCCCGAATCAGGCAAGACCGACTTAAGCAAAACACTTCAAAGTAACGAGTGGATAAACACATTCACCACATACAAATGCGTGCGAACAGAAATGGCAGGATGGGGTTAGGTATACGAAGAGGTTAAAGAAGCGAAATGGTCAAAAGGAGGCAAAAAACGATACGAAAAGGAAAAGGCATAGACGCATGCCGGACCGCCATGCGCGGACCTCACGAAGAAAACCCATCGGGAAGGCTGAAAAGAATGCGCGACGCGATCGTTGAAAGAACATAGGCAGTATTGGCATTCAAAGCAAGGTCTCTGCAGTGAACTGGAAGCTGGAACGATTTATGCGTCTCACTAAACTCTCAACACTACCTTCCTTCAGTATATTTTCGCAGAGAACATTCCAGACGTTCACAATACTGTAGCGAAAACTGCCAAAAAACTTGTTGTTCTCTATTTTCTTGGCTAATTGACACTCATGTTCACGACACGCACAATGAAGGACGCTCAAAAAGTTTAGGAAGCTAAGTGCTAGGAAGGCCACAAACTCTCTCATAACAAAGGATCAAGTCAAATTTCATCGGCGAATTCCTTCGATAAAATTATTTTGGGAGTGGACGCTGTTAAGTCACTACTAAGTCAGTCGAACAGTTTGTGGTATCATCGAGTAGCCGAAATACTTCAAGAAATATTCTGCACTCTTGCTTATCATAGCTCCGAAAAGAATACTCTCGTTTCATTTGCTTCACCGCATCACCGAAGCGTTGTCAGCTAACTTGATTTAAAGCGTCTGGATGGTTCAAAAAGTTTTCGACTCTTCTGATCGCCTTAACTTGGCATATGAACGTTGGCAATCTACAAAAGCTCTGGAAGGTGAAAACCCAGACGCTGAGGAACTTTTCCACCGTTGAAAAAGTCATCCATTTCCCTGTGTTTCAGAGGCTAACTTTCAGTTCGCTTGTTTTTTTCTACGTACAGAATATATTTAAATGTAGAAACACCATCGTTCGCTAAGTCACTGTTTTTTGATGCTCAAATGTTTGCGGTTTGCACCGTCATTGGGTGAGCGCGACAGTCGCACCCTACGTATAAACCTCACTTCTACGAGGACGCAGTTTGGCACACGCACATTTATGATCAACGCAAGACCGGATTCACCGTGAGCTCGAAAGCCTTCTCTTCACAGAAATCCCATGCAAGCAATACCAAGCCCAGCCCAGAAAAAATCAGCTCCCGTCACCCGAAAAGATGTGCGGTCAAAGAATCAGCAGAAAGAAGCTATTTTAGAGCCACTTGATTAATACATGAAGAAGCCGTCTTCAAATTCCTCACAAAACCTCCCTCACAATTACTAATCTGTTGGGGCATACCCTTCTTTATGAACATTTCAAATTTTTGAACACCTTCATGACCACATTTCAAAGCACTGCCCTTAGTACCGGTTCACCTCGATTGGCGATGACGCCTAGCAATCAAATCCAATTGCTCATCATCCTTGTCACGGTGATGAGAAATTTTTCCGCTCGCGAGACGTCTCGAAGGGTCGCTCAAAAGGTTCAAACCATGGAGAAATAAAGAGAGCGAGGATGAGGAAGTTTCGAAACAAAATTTTACTTGGCGTGTGGTCCACGCTCAACTCCGCTGCATTGTTGATGCAGATATTGCCGGCTTTTGTATGCCACTGCAGGCCGTAATTGGCATCGACAATAAAAAGTGCGAATCTCTCAGGAGCGCTGAGAAGTTGTTTCGTTCTCGGTCACTGGTCATCTGTTTATTGTTTCCTACAGAGGTGTCTTCTGTTGACGGAGGTTTTATACCCAAGCTCCATAAAGGCCACTGCTGCCTCAAGAAATGATTTCCATCAGTACAAGAGACGCACTGTGGATGTAGAGAGGTGAGAAAAAGAGCGAAAATTAGATCAGCAAATTCGCTCATAGTGAGTGGTAAAAATGGATAAAAATGGGAAGGCCCCATGATTGCAAGAACTTTTAAGCACGACTCAGTTCGTCGTGCATCAAATTCCAACCGTGCGTTTAGTAAAGTTCGGAGGAAGCTTCCAGCTCGAGCTGCAGACTTTTTGTATCTGCGGGAAGAAATCGGTACCCCAAAAATTCTTCGTTGGGAGAGAAATTTTCAGACCGCGTCGCTGAAATCACCTTTCCACTCCTTCGACACAAAGGATCTCATCGTGGTTCTTCTTTCAGTCGTGGTCATAACAAATGTCACCACTAGACCATATCAGAGCAGTATTAGAGAAAAGAGACATAACAACAGCAGTAAGAACAACAAAGAGGACCTGCATCTGAAACAGCCCAACAAAGAAAGAAACATGGCCTTTCTCACAAAATCTAATAGCCCTATATTTCCTCTTACATACAGTCTTCTGTAAAACCTTCCCCTACCCCGAAGTAGGAGTTTCGTTGTTTCTTTTAGTACTATAATGTGGGAGTACTGAGGCAAGAGGAGAGAGAAGAGGTGAGGAGATGGTGGAATAAAGCTTACTCCAAGTTATGATTGGCCCTTTCCTAGCAGTTCTAGAGGTAACATTGTTGATATAAGACGATGCAGCGTTGTTTACAGATGACGCTGTTCAGCTATGGCATTTACGACAAGAGTTCAAACATGAAATTAAAATGACTGAATGAAACAAACGGTACACTGAAGACGCTCTTGATCGCATAACAAGTCTTTTTAAGACTAAACCCGAAATCGGTAGTAAAATGATGAAGAAATGATATACCGCTCGGGTTTAGCAGAATCCGCGGCAAACATCCCTCAGTTATTGAAGATGAACAGAAAGCCTCCTGTCGAGCAGACTTCCATCCATCAAAATTGCATGGACTACAAATTTCGTAAGAGACTTCATTACTGCAAATTAAATGTTGTCTCGGAAATTCAGGAAAACTTCGGGTCAATAGCAGCAGTTCTCGAGAAGAATGGAAAGGCAGAAATGTGACATGATTCGCACTTCAGCATTTCTTCTCACCATGCCATTCAGCCGTTTCATCTCACCATGCCATTCAAAAGGCGCGCAACCTCCCCTATTCTCAACATTGGCCTGGTGGCAAAAATGGCCAACGATGACGTCAGCTGCATCGGCATCAATGTTCCTTGTGCAACAGATATTTTCTCTTCTGAGACGACCTTTTCACATGCAACACGAGTGAGATGCAACTAATGCCATGCAATGTTGGAAACGGCTTCTGATTGGGTCATAAAGCAGAAGTTTCCCAAGATCTAGTTCAGAACATCACCATTCATCAGGAGAGGCAAGAAACCACCACGTCTTTGCTATCACTGCAATAACTGCGCATAGCAAAATAGCCAAATCAGAACATACTCTTGCCGTGCTGATTGCACATCTACACCAGAAGGCAACTGTCGAGCGAGAAGAATTGAAGCCTAACGAAGCTAGCAGAATCTTATCACGATATTTTCACTGTTATACTGCGAGCAAAACAAACGGGCTGAAGAGAAAAGTATCTAAAATTGAGACATCAGAAGGCGAATGCAAATGAAGCAGTACTGTTTATGGCAATCTCTGAATGCCTTCTACGTTCGTGTGGCATAGAAAGGCTGCCAGTGAGGCAAATGATCGACCACTGGACGGGCCATTCTGCAACTGAAAACTCAAACGGTTTGATTCAATGATAGGGTGTGATCGGCAAGCATTAGGAAATTGAACGCGAAGCACTTTCAAGCGTCCCTCCCAGCTCAATCATCTCTCTCTCTTTGTCCATCTCGCTGGGGCGTATTTTTCCTCCAAGTCGTTACCGCTCAAAAATCCAACTTTGCGCCACAGACATTTAACAAATATCGCATTAGGGATGAAGCTTGAGCTCACAACGCGATGTGAGGCAGGCATGGTTAGCAGCTGTTCTTATTGTGGTCGAACCCGACAGGCAAAAAAGAGAGTAACGGCGAATCTTAAAAAAGGGCCAAGCCACTATTCAAAAACAGCTTTTAATCGTGAGCGCGCCGAATGCATAATGTGCCGTTCATTACTGGCGCCCGTATATGAAGCTCTTCAAGCGAGCTCAGGTGTTGAGTGTTGCGTGTTAAGGAATCGGCGCTTTAGCATCCATATTGCCCGGACAAATCTTGCACCAAACATATCGTTCCCCGCTTGCTTTTTCACTCACACGAACTCCACTAATGCTGGTTTTCAATTTCTACACCATAGAAGTTTAAATGGCTCCAAACAGCTGGCCCTAACGAAGAAGGCGTTCATCAAAAAGAACTGAGGCGCTGCTAGCGAAACCTTGCATTAATTGCTTTCAATATCGTCAAAGTGGGCAGCCAGAAGACTCTGACAAGTGTCTCGAGGACCAACATGAAATTATTTCCACGCTGCATTGATCCGATCTGAAATGATGAAGTCGGAGTCACCAACTCACCCTCAAGGTTTGCAATAAGCAGTTCAAAGAGTCGCTTTTTTGAGGAACAATATTCTGTGCTTTAAAGCTTCAGTATCACTTGCTTTTTCAAGCAGCTAAAGCTTGTTTATTG
Source organism: Parascaris univalens (assembly GCA_037576465.1). Taxonomy (NCBI): domain Eukaryota; kingdom Metazoa; phylum Nematoda; class Chromadorea; order Rhabditida; family Ascarididae; genus Parascaris; species Parascaris univalens. The sequence continues at coordinate 61,372,840 of CM075173.1, read as the reverse complement.
CAACAACTTGCAGGAAGAATTAGGAGCTGTGAGAAATGTTGTCTTGGAAGCTCACTTTAGTTCTCGCTACACGCTCCATCAGAACACCACAAATAAAAGCTGCAACGAGAAGGAAGCGAACACCAAAAGAAACACAACAGTCCAACTTTGCTCACTGTTCGCCATTTGCTTACACTACCATTTTTCGTGGATATTACGAGATCAGCGTTTGCTCTGGTACCACACGTCTACACGTTTGTCGCGTCCTCTACCAGCTTCTGCCTTAAACTTGATAGAGACCGACCATCCAACAGCAAGACAGCCCTCAAGGACGTAGGTGACTCATCAAGAAGAGTGCGGCAAGGTCTAACGGAAGCCGATCAATAGCCTAACAACTTCAGTGCTTCGAAATAAAAGCACGCAAAGAAAAGGGACCTTGCAAACCGAACAAACGGCATCATAACCCACGAAGCATAAAGTTAAATTATGAAGACCCTTCCTAAAAATGCAGTCCTCATGGAAAATTTCGGAAGAAACGAAGCACCACATGGTTTGCAGTCATAACATAACTCGGAATCTGCGATCGAGATCCGCAACAAAGTAACCGACAATAAAAGTTGTTGACGGTAAGTCAAAGACACGCGAGACTCAAAAGTGCAATGCCCATCAAACTCCTCCTAGATCTAGTATGTCTTCAATAGGAACGCCATCCTTAGGACGGTAGCAAAGAAATGATTCATACACGCGAACGATTAATTGCTGGCAGGTTTGTTTCGTCGGATTTCCCAACCCTCGCTCTACTAGGGAAAAGTTTAACATTCAGTAAGCAAAAATCGCAAATTTCCGGGAACCGGCCGACGGATGCAAGCATTCGCATATGTCACCTTAAAAGTCACTTGACCGAGTTTTAAAAATAGAACTCAACAAAGCAAAGAGCAATTTTTCGCTCTTGGTCCAGGAACTGCTACACCCGCATTAATGGCCGTGCATTCGTATTTTCATTCCAACCGAAGTCATTATTAAGAAGAAACCCCTTCCCTAAAGAAGTAAAGAAAATAGATAATATTGCAGGAAGATGTAAAGAAAAGAAACTGCAAATTTTCGCTAAAAGAAGTGAGAAGACGCACATTCGAGTTTTGCTTAAACCTTGATGGAAGAGTTCATTGATTATTTTAGATTTATTTCTTATTTTTACATGGGTCAGGAGAGCTTGGCTCCCGCCGTATCTCCCTGTCTAAAGTAGCCACCGCCCTCCCACACCCTTTACTTTCATTGGATACAGCTCATGACCCATGTTGTTGAGTCCTCGTAGAAAATTGAAGTTTTCCGATTCAATCTACATATGCCAGATGACATTTCCGACTTGACCGACCTCTCAGAGATGCTGTATACACAGACCATCCGTCCACTAGATAATGCAAATGATTGAGCAACGCAGAACCCGCCTAGTCGCAGCGCGCTCTCCCCGTGCCACCGTCAACATCACACTCACCTTACCGCGCAGCGCTCACCCAGCACTTTTGAGGTGAAAAAGAGAATATCCCCATATCTTACTTAATTGTATTCTCCTGCCAATGAAGACGATTGCCGTGCTGAAGTGGCATTCACCTCCGCACACCACATACTGTTTGAAAAGGTTAGCAATTCTTGATCACAACGGCTACATGCGATCAATTGTAGAAGAGTAACTGAAGGTCTCAGAAAATCTGTGCAGTTTTTACCTTCGATTTCAATGCGCCACTAGGCATATATAGCTGCGCAGAGCTCGATGCGCTGCAAGAAACAGCAGCGGAAATCAGTTCAGATATCTGCCGAAAAAACGTAGTGAAAGGGGATAGGCGGAAGTAGGTGCCGGCCACTTGAATTCCCACACAAACCATAAGATTTTTGCGTCAACCACATTCATGTCCACGAGCGAGGGAAGATCCAGCGAAACCTGAGCCGAGATAATGCGAGAAAACAAAATTCCGGACTGAGAACGGACAAACTTTTCTAACCAATAGAATTCCGCAAACCTTCCCAGCAACATAACTTCTGTCTACGAGTTTCTGAAGGCTTTATGAATTTCCGTTCAACAACCCAAGAACGAAGGACAAACAATTATAAAGCTGCGGCCTCACATAGCCTGAACCCATTTCGGATTAACTTACACAGCTGGATAAGCGTTTCGAGAAGTGAACGAACTTTTGACAGGTCTCGCCTCCTTCAGTTACATCTTACAAGAGAGGACTAAAATCGCCGCTGCAGAAGGAACTACACCCGATTTCCCCACATGTTAAAACTTCACTTTTTATGTCTCATGAAAAATTCCACCAACCTACACCACTGCTGAACTCATCTGCGATATTCCTCGAGCGTGGCAAGCTCGATTTCATCAGTCCTAGTTAAATTCCATGAGACTTAGCGTTTTCTGTACGTAAGTGGGAGAGACGGAAACAGAAATACATCGAATCACATCAAAAATTCAAACCTAGCTTAAAAAATCGAAATACTGCCACTGCCGACGAGAACAACCTTAAATTGAAGCAAACGTTGCAATCACCCACCGACCCCTTCATTTCCGATACTTGCCCTAAAAATTTCACGTTTTCCAATTGCACGATGCAATGCATCTACTTTAAAAATTGCACTGGCATCAAATTACCCATACGCAATTATCCCGTCAACTACCAACTTCCAACTAGTCGGTTGCTGTTTCCAGCCAGCACGCAGCACCCCACTGTTTGCAGTTGCAATGTTGTCGCTGAAGCTGTCATCAACAAAGCCGAAAAAACGATTTACTTGAGTAAGAGTGCAAAAGTAAAAGTAACAAGCCCCCCTCCCCCCCCCCCCCCAGCCCCCCACGCACCAACAAATCAATAAGGATGATAACGTAGGATACAAAAATTCAAATGGTCGTCTCTCTGGAAGTGAACGACGAGTGAACAAAACAGCTGCATCTCACAAGTCATCACTCAAAACATCACCTTTCTCACATAGTAAGTGCTGTCCCCTACTGAAGCGACATGTTCACATGAGAACTATTGCAACATGCAACGACAAAGCTGCGATGTCGCCCTAAACCATAGTTCAAAGATTAATTTATCAGATTAATGCTGGCCAAACCAGCAATCCGACGGAAATGATGCCATACACAGGATTCATTTGCATTTCCACTCAACTGTCCCCATATTATGCACGGCTACGAGCCACGATAACAACGCAGTAGCTTCAGCACTTTGCAGACTTGGCGCTAGTCACTTCCTCAGAGCAGCGTCAAGTTAAATAAGCGTTATGCATTGAGTGAGATCGGAAGCCATAACGCTACTCTGACTTCTGCAGTGCTCAACAAACATTGCTTTGTCCTCCTCAGTGCTCCTAAGGACTGACATCAACTACAAAACCATTCGGGACAACTACCGACTTTTATAAACGCCGTATTTGCAAAATAAACCACATCACAGAACCTACGTAAAAGTTATTAATATAACAGCAGGAGACTAATTAACTTAGGCATCCAGCAAGAAGGCACTGTGGTCCTATCAACAGCAGGAAAAGGCAGTGCAGAACAGTTTTCAGGATTCAGAGCAAATCATGCCATACCAAAGTCCTCCCGCCTCCTCACCCTCTGAAGACTGCACTAACGATGTCGACGAAAGAATCGAAACATGTGCATATAATCCTAAGTAATCTAGCGGAAAGCATTTCAATTCAAAAAGAATTCAAACGCAAGCTTTCCACTTGCAACTGTCGTTACAACCAGCTACCTCCAACAAGAACTTCCTTCAAAAACAGGGACACTGTGAAACGCATCAGCCACTATTCTTCTTTCTTGGCGGCTGCTGATTTCTCTTCGATGATAACTCCATTCGACGTTTTGCAGTTCTCTGCTACGTTCCGCCCCTCATCGAAGCTTTCACCATACTCGTTGACCCTCGTTTTATCAACCGGATATAAATATCGTTGGTAGAGATAAATAAGGAATACCACATCGTCGCGAAAACAGGCTACACGATGCGAAGTTGGCATCGTTATTATAAAGGCAAACATATCGTCGATGAACGTGTTGAAAGCCTAAAGCATAACGATCAAAACAACACTAAAAATCCAGGCATTTAGAAACCGGCCTCATGCTACTTCTAATTTCTTCATTCTGGATTCCCTGGCATGGGTCTGTCTTGCACCCTCGACGTTTTTATTTTTTTTTCTTTGCATTAGACTACAAGTTAAGAGGGAAACTTCCGGTCTCGCAAAAAGATCCATAAATGTAGGCGAACGACAAAGGAAGACATGGAGAGCAGCCTGCCCACAGAAATGATACGTGACGTAATGAGCAAAATCCAGCGAACCGAAAATGAGAGGAAATGCGGCCTAATGTGAGTAAAGCCTAATTTCCTCATAACATTGTAGGTGAATTTGGAAAAAATCATAGTGAAAGACCGAAATTTATTCCTACCTTGTACATAAATGCTCGCCACGGCAAGTGGGCCACCGATTTCATTCTGTAATTGACGAACAACTGCGGCAGCATAAACAGAAAGCCGAAAGCATAAACGCCGTTCGCGAAGCACTGTATACCCCAACTGTACCACGACTTATGTGGAATATACACCAGGCTGAAATAATGTGCCGCTGCAAAATCGTAAAAAAATACTAGCCCTTGGCAATGAAATTCATTAGGCAAACAGACTACTCATTAAACTTAGACTTTAAGCGCGTTTGCCCACCAACTCATGAAAAAAAAAATCAGTAGTGAGGCTCCACAGAAATGTTTCCTCCTTGCTAGCAGGGTTGAATTAGATCGAACAGTGTAAAAATACATAAAATTATGAATTCCAGTGGACAGTAATTTAGAAGCACGCTGCCTGACCAGGCAGTATCCCCTCCAAGTTTGCTTCGCGCTTATTCGAGACTCTGAGCTGAAAAAAAAGCACGAGTAAATCGACGCACACAACACAACACCATTCGCAAAAGTGCTTGCTCGATACGCAGAACTTCCCCAACAATCAAATATGCATCATATGGGCCCGTCATTGAACGAAAAGTAAGCATCATTGTTATCCATCGAACAAACAGATAATGTGATAAGCGAGCATATCTCTAAGAGCAACAGTCTTTAATTTTTCTATGCTCAGCAACGAGTTTTGAATTGGAAATGAAGCAGCAAAGAAAGCACGAAAACTTCTCAACAAATGAAAGAAATGAAAAATTAGAGAGCAGAATGGCTCAACTCTCCACGTGGTGAAAATCAAATGTTTTTGCGCAACACTGCTACTCGACTTTTGCCATCGATAAGACGAGATGAAGGACGCACTTCGGAAAACCGCTTTTTATATGGAATAACCACGGTGATCAATATACAAATATTTAGCGAATGAGAACCTGTAAACGGCACCACCTGCACAAAGTGGTGCGATTAAGTACGCGAGATATTTCATCGCCTCTGAATCGAACGACTCCGTTTCAGCTTCCGCTGCTGTCAACTGACCCAATCGCAATCTTGGCCAACCATGAGCCCATTCCACTGATACCTCCAAAAAATTGCTAGTAGTACATGAAATGACATGGAACCTGAGACGTTCGATCATTCGAGATTATTTCTGAGAAAATATCGCTGACCACAAATATAAACTCTTCTCAGTAACTTCACGGTTTTTTCATGGACTGAGGGCGGTGGGTGGAGGGGAAGGGAGGAGTAGGTGAACAAACAACGTCGGGAGAAGTAGATACCACAGATGAGAGGAGCTGGTGAAGATTTATAATTTCTGAATGATGTTGGGAGATGCATTACTGCTTTACACGAGAGCGATACGCGAAATGCGCAGTCATTCGAACACAATGAGGATATGCAGACGACATGTGTCAAGATGCACTTCCTCTAGGGTGTTCAACGGTTCCAGTACTATCCAGCTCACAAGAACACTTCAATAGAGTCAACAATGCGCCCTTCGTTGTCTGCACACTTCTCCTAATTCATTTTCGCAAAGCAGCTAATTAACGCTGACAGTCTGTTCGGCACGATCTATTTCATTTTTCACATTTTCAGATAAGTAAGCGTATTTTATCTGTGATGAGTTGCTTTCGCGTATTTTATGGCTTTCGGGAGCCGACCATTGCTTTCCAAAAGTATTCCTGAAACTGATAAACAGAATTATGACAGAACCACTTTCTCTAAATATTGAATTTGGCTCAAAATCATTAATCCGAGAGAAGCCCCGATTTGAAAAAAAAAAACCATAGGAGATGATTGATGTGAGGGGAACATTTTTCCAAGAGAACTGGAGATTCTTCGAGAGTCTAAAACTTTGCATTCTTTGGCAAAACAATAGAAATTATAGTTTTGAAATTCCGCTGAGATCAAGGTATAACACAAATTTCCTAAGTGAGGCTTCGACAAAGCTTAGGAGTACATAATCTCACCCACTAGAGAGTACTGAGTAAAAGTGGAATTGAGAAAATCCGCCAAAACGCCATATGCGCATTTAATTTTTCAGAAATTTCATGGAATGCTTGCATCTAGTAAATGCTACCATACCAAACCCGACAAAATGACTACATTCAGGAATAGCTTCACCAAGCTATTTCACCTAAACCTTCAGAATCTCTTCCTGTTACTCATGAAAGTATCCTTCGTTGGACCTTATCTGCGCACGAGGGAGCAATCTACAAAAACCTTTGTGTCCCTTCTACAAACGTAATGGAAATTAAAACCTTCATATATCTGCAATGAAATGAGAGGAACAGAAAATGTGAAATATCAATAGTTGATATAAAGCTCCCATTGCGTCATTCGCTTGAAGCCATTTGGCCTGGGGGTCCTGTATGCAATTTACACAGGTGCGCATACCATCCCCCAATCTCGGTAGACAACTCGGAATGGTCAGATGAAATAACCGTCACCACCAGCGCATGGAAGGGGAGGAATCGGAGGGGAGGTGCGATTCGGAAAGCGAAAGGTGAGCGGAAGCCTTTGCTCCAGCGTCTAATCAACACTATTCACTTTCTCCATTTTTTTCACGCAAGTCGAGAAACGAGGCACCTTTGCTTGCTCAAAGAAACTTAAGTGACGACTGCAGCTAAAGACTCGCAATAAACAGCCAGCAGCGTACTTTCAGTTTTAACTCTTCTTCTTTACTTCTCCATCAACGAATATTCCACAACGAAATCTAACACTACACTTTAGCCTACATCTTAACTGAAGCATCCATTAAGAACTATACGGGTTCAAGAATACAGAGAATGCATTACTGCTTCTAGAGCACATTTCTTCGAATATGTCGCGCTGCACTCTCAAATATCAATATGCAAAGAGCCAAATAAGTGAAGTTGAAGGAAAGAAAGAAAAGATCACATCTTCTACAACACACGCTGCATGTTGGCGTTTGCCGAACGAGTGAGATCCTATTCGAATTTCCGCTCGCAAATAAAGTTCACCGTTCACTTTCTTCGAAAACACAATTTTTCATGCAGCAAACTTCAATTTTACAGAAAGCAACTGAAAGATGCAACAACTTGTCCCACTGCCGAGTGTAATAGAAAGCATCAAATACCGCAACTGTTTAACTTCGGTAGAGAAACTGAGCAACGTCCGACCTATCTGTACATCTAGATCGAACAATTTCAACCCAGAATAAAAAATTAAAACGTTCCATAGAGACACAATGCTCCAGCGCGGAGAGTGAACAATAGAGTCCAACAAAAAAAAACTTAACGGTCCGCGTGGATCTGCATACGGTCATACGATGGGTACACGCCATTTCCTAGGGTCGTTCATGCAAATGAAGCCTGATCCTAAGCCATCAATAGGCATTATTCTAGCCGAGAAGAAACCTTAGCCGCCAATGCGAAAGAAAATTTAAGGCATATCATCTTAAGTATACCTTCTTTTCAACCCTTTACTACCCCTCCCCCTCAAAAAAAGAAGTCGTGAGAGGAAATGAAATCCCAATAAATTTTGAAGCAAGCATCTTCATCTTTCGAGAAGGATTTCTTCCAGCTTCTTCCTTTTACAGCGAAAACTTTTAGTGACTCTTGAGCGCCCTTTGTCCTCGCTTATTGTAGACGTGCGATTACAAGCCACCACAGTTCCTTTCGCACTTTTTCAAGCGATCATGCAATCCTAGGACGCAATGTACGATGTATGAATCACTATGCTTGCATCTCGCAACAAGTGGAATGGTTTTGTCCTGTTCGGGGGTAGGCTCTTTTGCATAAAATTCCATTATATGGGGATGCTTTCCTACAGACTCTGTCATCTTTCATATTAGAGAATGCGCGTGCTTGTTTGCTTATTAGCCGCGTTTCGATCCACAATTCTGAGCGATCGTTGGACTAGAAATCTGAAACCTCGTTGTCTAAAAATTTCATCACTTGAAACAAAAGTGTAAATTGTTGAAGGCATATGACCTTGTAATTTAACAGTCATGCTAAAGTACAACTACCGAAATGTTTTCCATACTCCGCAAACTCCCATAAAACTAAGAGGAAACAACTTCATCCGCATGCATTTGCCACTAATGATGCACAAATTGAAATCTGGAAAAGATTGGCTTACTTTGAGAGCTTTGGACACCTTCCACAGTTCAATGATGCAACCTATGCCAGAAGGCACCAACACTAGGAGGCTTGTTTCCTCGTCCATTAGAAACAAAAATATTACTATCTGGCTGAAGCATCGCCAAAGCAACGTCCTGCAAGCTTGACTTCTTCAGTAACTCAACAACAACACATGACCACCTTCATCAACTTTGTAACCCCTCTTTTCCAAAGGACCCTCCGATATTATTTCTGCTGTTGATCAGTGATACTACACGAAGGCGATAAATTCCTGCAATAATCGTGAGCGTTATTCGCTTTGCAACCCTTACAGCACTTGTCGCTCAACTGTGGCGACTGCTGAAGGAGAAAGGTCCTCACAGTGTGCAACTGGTGATCCTTGTTCTATCTCTCATTTCAAAATAAAAAAAGGAACCAAAGGGAGGTCAAACATCACATTACTTGATGTACCCGAACTGCAACAGAAAACCTGCGCCTTTGGAACCGGACGTAAGACTTTTGGACCATACTGACTTGCGGCATGGAATATCATGCAACAGAGACTAGGGCCACAGGATATCCGCACTATTAGAAGGTGCACGGGAGAACACCGCACCTTACAACGTTCTGCGACCGGATAACTTGTTCCATGAAAACTATGTCACACTGGCACACGCCTTGTGGCGTTTATGCAGGAATCACATACATTGGTGTGACTACGAAATGGGTAACGAAAATCGGAATTTTCGTCCATGACATATGCACCACACACAGTTGTGAATTGTGCGATACGTGAGAACGGCGGGCAACACCAATATGACTTTCTGGGAGCGTTCACTGCACGAGCACGATCCTTTAACACACTTTAGCACCTCGTAAACAAACTTTTCTAGCAGTCGGTTCCAACGGCAATTCCGCAATCGTATAGTGCCCAGCAAAACAGCGGAAAATTTTCAGATTCTATGCAGAGAAATACAATAAAACTGCAACCTTGAAGAGAGGCCGACCATCGTTTTCCGATGACTCCAGAAAGAAATATCGTTTTTGAACGCAAGAATATCGAGCAGCATATGCAGTGCCGCAACAAAGATCGTAACTGCCAGGAAATAGAAATTGGTGTCCACAAACACTCCTTTCACCTATAAAACAACTTCAAAGCTCCTGCCAGCCCCATCGAACAGCGGATAAAAATGAGAAACCCGACAATCTATGTTCAAGAACACTATCAAAGCTGGCACCACTATAGTTACAGCTGCAAGAAGCGCTATCACTAACGGTGAAATATTTAAGAGTAGCGAAAGCAAATCTAATCTGTGTCGCTGCAAAAAAGTCCGAGTGGCGGCGATTCTTGCATGCTGCAAAAGAAAGTGGCGTCGAATTCTTGGCAGAAAGTGTAGAAAAAGCCCTTCTGCTGTAGGATCAAAACATTCTGTTAAACAAACGACTACAGAACGTTTTTGAAAACGTTTTCCTAAAACACCCTATGTCTTTTACAAGCACAACGTAACACGTTCTGAAACGAAGCGAGTTCACTGATTAATACGCTTCTAATCACCAAATACTAAGTATGAAGTATGACTTGGAGAACCATCGAGACCTTCCTCTTCAAGACGTCTACCAAGTACGAACTCTTATCATATGAAAAAGTAAAAAAGCACAGTGCCCTAAATTGAGCAGCAAAATGTAGCCTTCACGTGCTGCGCTCGGCGGTAGCTCTTCAATCTTCAGTATCGTAAAATAAAAAAGAAAGGAGAGCAAGGGAGATAGGGTTTAAGGGGAGGAAATCTTCCGATACAGTGAGATGGTGTGGAAAAAGTTCATTTCCCGTACAGAAGCGTTCCAGTTGCAAACTATGATGAGAAAGTAGAGTACACATATGGCAAACCTCATCAACATCCTTTTCCGTGAATCCAAGTTGTCGCAGTTGAGAGAGGGATGCGAGAGTCGAGATTAGCACACGAAGTTTACCTATCGAAATGGGACGGTAATGGATTTTCAACAAAACGTTCTTCTGTTCAGGCCTTATCTGCAACCTAATAAAACGTCATTCCCTTCGAGGAAAGACAAATGTTGCCACAGGCATTAATCAATAAAAAACTGGAACAGAACGACAAAGCAAGTTTAACTAGGAGTTGAAGGTACTTCACCGAGCGGCGGTGAAATTATGCACTATCATTCATATGCTGCTATTGGGCTTATTAGAGGAAAAGGAAAAATGAAGATCTCGTTAGCATAAATGGATAGTGCGTATAATTTTGCAAAGAAAAAGCTGCAAAGTGCGAACAGTATTCGTCAAGGCAGCTGCAAAATCCGATAGCTCTGCAGCAACTACACGCTAATATATTCCTCCTGCTCATAAAAAGAACGCTGATGTCGCAACAATTTTCAAGAAGGCACATTTGCCGTGCACACCTGCCACTCCTCAGTTCACTGGCATTTTCCTCCACCTTCAGAGAAGAACTACCTCAGAGAAAGAATCCATCATAGGGGCGCATATACTTCGAAACCTCTTTACTGCCTGCACTACGATTCACTGAAATACCATCCCTCATCATCCCCTTCCCCTCCCATACACATACACAATGTTCATCCACAAGTAACCCGATGCGTCGTACAGCGTCAATACCTACGACGTATCCACCAACAGAGTATAAGCAAATATAATGAAGAGAAGAGGATGGATGCTCTGACGCTCTTATAAGCCCGCGTGGGGGAAGGGTTGCTACTGAAAACGTGCAAACGTTTACCTGCACCAGATCTTTCAGCCGAAAACTGAGTTTATCCACGTAGAAGATAGGCCAGTAGTAATTCTGACCATCTGAAACAACACAATGGACATTCGCGTCCTATAAAGAAATGGTACATCAAGTGGCACAAAAATACTCGATAATAAGCAAAGTTTCCAAACATCGAAGTTCTGTGATGGCGTAAATGAAATGAATGGATGTGTGAGCGAATAAAACCTTTCAGCATACTATGCCCTTAAGACGGTGAAGAAATGGAAAATCAGAATGACGTTCCCAAAATACCTATCTAATTAACTGATATAACATGACCATACGAACCTTTTTTGAGAAAACCTATCTCCTCAAAGAAAGTGTGAAAGTTAACGTTTCACAGCTGAGACGATAATTCCAAAATAAAATCTGTTCCACGGTCTCCTAATTCAGACGACTTCATATTCAACTGAGGAAAAATGGGTCGATTCAACGGGGATGCGTTGCTGAGTGAAGCCATTATTTCATCTACGGTCAGTGGCAACTCGTTGTCGCCGTACAAACGTAGCCTCACTCTAAATCTCTACAGTGAAGCAACATTTCACAACCTACCGACATAAAACAGAACAAGCATACGCTGGTAACAGTGCCCAGGTGAAATGTTGCAGGAGAATGAGTGCAGCTATGACTCGAAAAGTTTACACAACGGGTTCATTAACATAATTTTTAAGCACCCCCAACCGAAAAAACTTTTCCGCAAGGCGGCTAATTTCTTTTCGGAAACAAACAGCTCAACTCTCGGTGAATTTTCACACCATTTCCCTTTCTTTACAGTGGAGAGTTGTTTTCTAACTAAAGAACTACTTCATTTCAGCGAAAGAAGACCCTTCATTGCAAAGTTTTATTGCAAAATGCATTTCCATCACTAGATGAGAGGAAATTCAAAGCGTGTGAGAAAGAGAAACGGGACGAGTAATTTGTGCTAAGCCCCACCCCACATATCACAGGTCTCTCGACGTAAACTGTGCGCTCCCGAACGCCTCAATTAGACGACTTAACAAACGGCTATACTGACTGCCTCAAGCAAGAACATGAACCACATGCCTTTAATGTATTTTTCACTGCGCAGACTCACTCCTAAAATAAAAGTCAGTGGCAAAACCTGCGCGACAATACACACAAAAATATTCCAACTCGATGATGATCCCAGCTGCAACAGACTTGGGAAAGTCCGCCGCTAGACTAAACAGAATAGCTTTTTATTGCCGAACAGAAGTAGTAATAACCGACCAAGCTCGTCCATCTCCAATTCTCCGTGACCGAATATACGGCACGGATTACGCTTCGTTTGCGGTGGTTCGTGGTGAAAGGGAAAAGGGGTTAGTTTTTTAACGTGCCCTAAAAGTAGCAAATACAGAATAGAGGGTCTCGAGTGTCACAGATTTTAAAGGGAAAGCTACATCAATAAATGGGCTCCTCTCGAAAAAAGTGCAAAGAAGATCGAAAACAGACCTTTATGAAACGCCTCCAGCTCAGAGAAAATTTCTTGAGGAACGGCCCGCGCACTCAACTTGGGCGATTCGGCGACGATTGTAAGGGGCAGAACACTGCGAAAGTGTGTCACTGGCGTGCTACTTTCCCGCAACTCAATTAAATACAATGCTACTTCATTGAAGCACATCACATCAGTACAGAAGTCACTAACGAGCGAGTACATCCTCATTTACAAGAACGCTCTTCAGCACACTACGCAAAAACCTCTCTCATAGACGCTGCATGCGCCAATAACAATTATAGCATTTTTACAAATTAACTGATATGATTCCGGTCAAAAGCGAAATGAGAGCCGAAAGTAAGCTCACGGGGGTAATACGAAAGATCTCGCTTCCAAAAATAGGGATCCCCTTCCGCCTTCGAGAAACTTTATTTCACATGATACTAATTACTTGAAACTACCGCGATGAGCGGTTGCTACAACCGACAAATACACATCGAGTCCAAATTAACAAGCCTTCACATTTTCATTACCAGGCTGCACATATCAAGTGCGCTACTGCACCACAATGCGCTCGGGCGTTGCCGCGAGCATGCCTAAGTTATATGGCTTTTTCTTCAAAAGCAGAGTCCGGCCGTGTCCGGTCCCTTCAAGTACGTTTTCTCTATCTTTTTTACCTCGCACCAATTGAAGCTTAAATAAAGAATGCGTGTAGAAGGGCATTTAGAAAATCTTCTTTCAGATGACAGCCTCATTCCCCTCATCACTATCAGAACGGAAAGTACTGCTATGCCGATTCAATCACGTAATTATTTAGCGTATCCCGATGGACATTCCAAAGAATTCCAACATTCGCTCACTTTGATAGCCATTTGCCAAAGCCAACCTTCACATGTGCTATTGTTTCAGATTAGGCCATATCGACAAACTCAATTGTTTCCAAGAACAGCCCCTCTAAAGCAGTGAAGCGAAATAGAATCTCAACAACTCTACACTGCCACCAAAAAACCTTTCCACTTAAGCCCGCGCCGTGGAATGAAAAAGAAGCTCTAGTGCTACATTTGACAAAATAAGAGCATAGAAGAAAACATGAAACAAACAAAAACTACAAAGCGATCCTCTGTGACAAAGAATCAAATACCAATAGCCGATCATAAATAAGAAACTTCAGCTATCCCTCCCCTTCCCCTTGTTGGGGAAAACAGCAGCGACTGGATCGGATAGACATTTCTCGCCCTGAGATTCTCATATGCCATCGCCTGCACTATCGTCCTAAAGCTTCAGTGAACGCACCCTCCACCACGTCCAAATTTGTTTAGCTAAACGAAAACTCACTTCTTTGGTTGATCTCAACGAGCTCATTTCCGAGGTTTCCTGACTGCCGATCAAGCTGAACGTCTCCGCTTCGGGCACCTGATAGGTAGTCATGCGAGACGATTCAATCAGTCGCCAGTCCGCCTGCAAGCAAAGCAACACCTCAGAATGGTTTTGTAAGCCAGGAGTTGGCAAAACACAGCCGATTTAGCATCGTCGTCGCTAAGTATAGGCATTCAGAACCCTTAATTCCAACTCAAGCAACTGCGTTATTTCTCACCAATACAACCAATTATGCATATTTCACATACTCTGATTCCAAGAGAGCACAAATTATCACTAAATGGCTGAACGTTTCAGAGACGCCCAGCTGTGCACGATTCTAACAACCTCGAGAATTAACCTCACTCCGCAGCCGAAACCACAATTCAGAACTTTCCCTGCCGGAAACATAATTTCTACATGATGAGTTACGACTGAACGTGCGGAAACAAAGTTACGATTTGGAAAAACTGCGCATGAAAAAATCATTCGAAAACAAATGTTAAAGAGAAGAGAAAATGCAGAAGAACCAGGAGAACGAGTGAACTGCGAGATATGAACCGTTGCTCATTACGTGGACCAACACTAATTCCCACCTCACTTCCCTCCTGTCTTGGAACCAAGAGGACGGATTTGAAGTAACACAGAATCACCGCATCGAACCCAAATGCTTCTTGTACACACGATTGCTTTTATATGAACGTAAGACGACGCTCGCTAACAATGGAGATAATCTTACCAGGGAGGTCATTAGTTCAAGCAAGAGGACTCTTTTATCACAAAAAATGCCTACTTCAGAAAAATCCCAGCACGTGTACATGGGTGTTTCTACTGAAATCTTTATATGCACGTTCCTATCCCAGTGAACACGCCCTTGCAAACGACGCATCACTTCTAGATGCTTGAAACGTCTACTCTAAAGCCTTGATTATACAAGTGACGTTATGTTGGACGTCTTCCAGTAACTCATGGTCATTACAAATTTCCCCTAGCTGAATAACACAAAGCGAATTAGCCAGCGGTGATGACCAGCTGCTTTCGATAAACTCAAGGATACATGCGTTCGCAATTCATCTCGGCAAAGGGAGGCCAATAAGCACTGGTTTGAGGGTATAGTGCTATTTGAGGGTATAGTGCTACGATAGACGTTAAAAATTAGGGGACAGCATTAAGCAATAAACTCAACAAGAACTTCCATAATGGTCGACCCTTACAGTCGCGCACGTTCTTCGAAAATAGTTATTATCCCTCCCTCTCCCTCCCTCCAACTGATATGAGCAGGAGCACTAATGCGCATTTATCACACTGCTTTGATACCAACTCCTCGAAAAGCATGTAGAAAGCAGAGGGTGAACAAGAATGCTGAAACCAACCTCATAGGGGTTCGCCTTCTTGAACTCGGCAGGCAGAAGAAAACAGTGAACATAAAGCGAGCCGTTGTTGCGAGTGTGCTCTGGCAAATCCACCAAGACCTGCAGGCTTCATTTTTAAATCTCAAGAATTACATTATTTAATAACGTCACCGTTACTGGCGACCGGATATTTTACTGTTTCTAAGGATGACTGACTACCATATGGGCGAGTTTATTATTTAATGCTTGATACTTGGAAACATCAGAAGTAGGACAATGCGTCCGAAGATGGTAAACAAAGCAAATTGTTCTGCCCCCCTCCCCCCTGTTGCGCGGCAGCAGTTACTTACTGCAACAGTACAGCAATTCAACTGTGATCACCTTAATTACACGACTATTCCATGCTCGACTGAAACCGATTCGGCGAGGTGGGTTCGATTTTTGGAACGCAGCAGGAAGGATGTGGCTGGAAAGAGGAAAGACAAGCGACTGGGCGCCAGGAGAGAGGAAAGGAGGAGGGAAATTTCTCAAACACAAGCTCACTCTTTCAATAATTGAAATTTTCCAACTCATCTAGTCGGATTTTCGAAAGCGCAGTAAGCACTCGCTAACGTCGATTATATCAACTAGAGGGCTTTTCAGATCTGCGATGAATTCATCTCACGTAGGAGGGAGGACAGAGGATGCCCAACAAAATCACCCTTGAACTAAGAATTATAGCAGCACCACGGCTGCACCATCGCCAAGCTTGCTCAATGGCTGCTTTGCTAATCTACCCGATAAAGGGGAAGCAATGTTTACATACCTCTCTTTCCATAACCTCATCAATGTCTAAGAATGCTACTTGATCCACAATGTGGCCATAGTTGATTTCCGGACGAGAATGCACAGAAGCATAGATCCTTAGCTGCAAAGCAGGCCATTCGCCAGTATTCGCATCACGCTGAATCATCGGCTGAAAACTGGCGTCATAACTAATGGGCACTTTCAACCCATCAACACCACAAAATGGTGAACTCACCACGAACGGCATCGACAGTTCTCGACAACAAATTAAATTAAACTCTCTTCACGATGAACTCCTGACCAAATTCCTATATTTAATCCATAAGCCCGCCAAAGGCCTAATCTTATCATAGCTAGAGGACGGGCTGACTTCGACGGTTTGGCGAGAGACAAATAAGATAAAGTAACGTCTGCAGAAGGTGACCTCATCTTATGCAGATCCCTGAAAGAGCCAACACAACCCACGTTTTGTTGAACCAACTTGCTGTGATGTCCCCAGGAGGTCTCCCAGTGATTTTTTAAACTTCAGAAGTTGCTCCGACTGTCCCTTGAAGCGTCGTCGAATATAAACTTCGACTCGCTAACATTCATTTGTGAAGAAAGCGAAAACCTCATGCCCACAAAAACAAAATAATAACGCGAAAACAAAGAAGGACTCACAATGAGGCACTCACTGTCGCTGCCATCACTGCACAGCTGTGGGTGGAAGAGTGAGTATATCGAGTGCAGTGAATGCGCCACGTATATGATGAAGAGTGCAGCGGCCACATTCGTCACGCTTAGGTGGAACATCGCTGACCAACAACAGACCGATGTGTCCTTTAAGAATTTCACGGTACGCGTGCACAGAAATGGGCAATTCCGCGATGAGCACTTAC
Organism: Parascaris univalens; assembly: GCA_037576465.1. NCBI lineage: Eukaryota > Metazoa > Nematoda > Chromadorea > Rhabditida > Ascarididae > Parascaris > Parascaris univalens. The sequence goes on along the minus strand of CM075173.1, from coordinate 61,355,763 downwards.
TCACTGCACCCAAGTCTATTCTCTGGAAATTACCCTCTAGGAGAGTGACGCTAGAAGGCAGTAGGAGTGATGGAAAACCTTGCTAGCAGCACACAAAAGCTCGGAACTTTGAAGTAATTCGAAAAAGAAGGCGATTTATGAGAGACAAACAACTGAGGATGGTACCGAGAACGCTGTGAGCAATTTAAGGTCTTATTTTCTCGTAACTCATAGCACCGAGGGCTGCATGCATAACGGCTCGGAGGACTGCATGCGCGGCGCTCAAAGAGACGCCCGCAGCCACTGGCGAACTCGATAAGATGCGGGCTCGGCCCATCATCGCACAGAGCTTCGTTCTAATAAATCAACTGCACAGATAAAACTGCTGCGGCTCGGCCCACAAATATGACATGAAAGCGTCGCAGCCGGCAGCACTCACGAAGTAATAAATATCGCCACTTTGTGCTGCCCCCTCTTCAGGGATTCAAGGGAGACAATCGTTCCTACCTCCAATGTTTATACTAGCCATTGCTGCACCCCGCTTACGATTAGTTTGGCTGCTACCCATCAAACTATGGACAGCAGCTCCAGGACGAACCGTTGTCGTGAAGACAAGATAGCATTAAGATAACGGCCAGAAAACCGGAACAGTTTGGCTAAAATGGGGCTTAGCCTTCGCGAAGGTGATGTCGACTTCGCGAACGAAGCTACGCACACCTTGCTCTGAACAAATCGGCGTGCTTTGAATGCATCTAAGTGGCAATGTATGACCGTTTCATAAGGCGATGCGTGGATGGTGATGGGGCAGCGCAAAGGTGCTTGAAGAACTAGAAGCTGCCGGATATTCCCTACTAGACAGGATTTCAAACTGTCTCATTTTCCGCTAGACGCCACGCATGCAACGTGCGCCAAGACGGTTCGAGGACTACAAGCCGCGGAAGCTGTTCGGAGGATGTATTCTGTCCTTAAGGCCAGCATTTCTCACCCACCAGTTTGACGGGCACTCATGATGTCGTAATGCTGCTGCTATTTGGTGACATCCGACACCTCGCTTCGACAACTTGCATTTTCCGCTCGAGTGATCTTCCCTACTAACCAACCAAAACCGTCTGACGTGGGGGTGTGAGTGTACTTAGCCACAAGCAGTAAATGTACCGCAAGGAACGCTTTCGGCGGTGTTGTGTTTAGGGTACCGAGTCGTCAGGGTGATGTGGCGAAGAGCGTCGGCCCCACCACCTTTCTTGGACACTTGCCAAACAGTGTTGCACGTTTGTCGCTTTCCGACTAGCGCCTCTCATTAATCATTAGGCGTCGATGCACGCAATTTGGCATTGGCAGACGTAGCGCGTGGGCTGGGTCAAGCAGTGAAAGGGGAGTAGGTGGGGGGGGGGGGGGGGTTATATTGTACAGCGTATCGAGAAACCACTGCGAGCGCAGGATTTCTGTTGTTTGATCTTCTAGTTTTAGTATTTCATGTGCGTGGAAGTCACCTTCTTTCTTGGCCCAAGCTTGATCCCACCTTTCAGCCTTATCTACGGAACAAACTGAATCCCTCAGGTTCATCCCGCCTTCCACTGTTTCAGCGTGTTTCCTCGTACATTTCGACTGCTTTCATGTTTATAACTGCTGTTGTAGTACGTCGACCCTGCAATATATTAACTGCGACGCGACAAACCACCTAGGGAACCGGCTTTAGTTGTGCTGTCAGTTCTGCTGGAGTTTGTGAATGGTTGCTTTGGGCAGTATTTTGTTTGGGGCACCGAATGGTCAAGGTGACCGAAACGGGGGACCTGAGTGATCGGACCATCGCCCGACTTCACCAGCGGATGCTTTCGAACATGAAGATGACGAAAATGACATTTTTAAAGATGCCGAAGAGGGAGAACGGGTCGTTGTACCTACGTCTTCAGGGTACCCACACCGCCAAAGCATTCCGCCTAAGTTTAACAACGTGGAAATATCCTTGTTGGATTCACTGTGTGCACTGACGTAACTGTTTAACCTCCTACTAGAAATTGAAGAAGTGGTCTGTAAAGAAACTTAGCAAGTGAAGAAATTCTCGCAGGTGCAACTTTGGTGCTTCTCAAACAAGCTCGTACGCGTAGCACACTGAGCACCATTGAAGCAGAAGACGTAATCTCTCATGCCCTAAGCGCGAGTGGTTCGGAACGCTGCAGTGACTATTTCTGGGATCGCAGATTTTGTGAGAGATCGCAATTTTCCTTCATTGTTAGCTTGAACGTCACCGAGCGCTGTACGTTCCAGCATAGGTAAATTCGTGTTAGGAAACGACGCAGGGCAAAATTTGTTGACGATCTGTGCGCAAAGCAACTAACGCCGGTGGCGAAGTTGGAAGTTTGAAGATTCTTGGAGACGTCGTTGCAGCATCTCTGCACTTGAGGACAGCCACTGTTAATGGCTGGTGGTGCTTTACGCTTTTTCCGAGCTCTTCTGTTCGCTTCGGTCACATCAATCGTGGACAGTAGGAAATTGAAAGGAACTGGCGGCCGAAAACATTACTATACAATGAAGAAAGTTTGGAGCACAGGCTGGACGAAGAAGCAAACGTCTGTGACCATAAGCGGAGCATCCAACGATGCGTCTACCTCCCATATCCCCTTGAAAAAGAGGACTAGAAAAAGAAAGTAGCATAACAAAAGTACAGTACAGTGAATATTTGGAGGATATAATTTGTGCAAAGCACCTATCAAGTGAACCGCAGCAGGATGCGAATGTGTCGCTATCACTGGCTCATATTTCGTTTCATATCCAGGCAGACGTTTGTTCCGCAACCTCTGCCGCCTCCCGCAAAAATGTCGCAGTTGTCAAGCACTTTGAACTTCAAAGTTTGGGATTCTTAGTACAGCAGGATAGTTTGTCAAAAGTTTTTTTATTTTCAGCTTTCACAGCTGTTCTCCGTGCGGTACTGCTAAAGACTACAGCAGTTACAGGGAATATCGAGGAGCCTTCTGGTGCAGAATCGTCAAAAGTCATTGCCATTTGGGAAGTCGAAATTATAACCTGCATGCTGATCTATAGATCACCATATCCAAGTCATGAATAGAGACTCTCACAACAATTCAGCAACGCTTAGGATCACATGTTGAACAACATCTCGGCTTATATCTGTGCCCACATGACTTGTCCATCGGTGATCTTGCCACCGATGTTTCTCCTCACATTCTCGGATCCGTCGTATCATAAATCGTTGATATTACGGGCATGTGAAGGTAAGCTTGTTAGCGTTCGTTGACACTGCCACTGACACACAAACAGGATTAAAGAAGCGTTATTTTTTTTTTCAGGAGTATTTGTCACAGGCATACAAATCTCGATTGCAAACGCGAAATGCTCGAATTTGTTCTAGCGTTGTTCTTCCTCGTTTTTGTACTGTTCGCATTAATTTACAAGATGTACCGCTCCGGTCTTTTTGATGACGTCGAGGTTGGTTGCTTTCATTGAGTTTTAATCTTGACGCCGTATGCGCCGCAGAATTCTGAGAAACGAGGGGAGCTAGTAATTTAGGAGCCGCGGAAAGCAGTAGTGTAATATTCAGAAAGTAACTTTGGAGTGACTCCAAGCCGAAAACGTGACGACAAACCCGCCCATTATTGTGAAGCCTTTCTTCATATAAACTTCTCGAAATAAACCAAAATCTATCCGAGATTTTCTTGAAAACATTAGCACATTTCTGGAAAGATAGTTAGCGCACCGCAGACACGTCCTCTGCACTTGAAGTTTTTAGATTGTCGACCCGTAAGGTGCAACGAATACGATATGAGTAAAGGACCACTAGCCTGGTCGTTCCAGTTTTGTGTGCCCGCACAGTTTTCGAAGGGACTTTTTTGGGGGTCTGCAAGCAGACAGCATATATATTCATTAAAAAGAGCTTTCCGGCTTTGGTGCCCAGAAAAGCTGCATGGCAGACTGTTAGTGAATGCCATCATGATGCATACTCAGTAACGCTGCAGACGTTCTAAACATTAAAATCACTTTCTAGAGACGCTTCCGGTGTTCAGAAGTTAAGACTGCCAAACGTGGCTTATATAATCAAAACTGCTGGATGATCGTCATCGTAATTTTCAAATTGATTACCTACTTTTTGATAACTTTGTTCAACAAAATACGCGCAAAAAACTTGTGCTCATTTTTCTCCTTTTCGTTGCGCGTTTCCTTTCCCATGGGTAGTACTTTAGAAGCAGTCAGGTGCGATATTCCATTCTTATGTGCGAGCTTTGCAGTTTTTGTCCCTATTTAAATAGTGCAGAGTGATGATACTGAAACGGTCAAAGGCCTAATAGTGATAGGCCGTGCAAGGTCGATCCATTAATGCTGAAAAGATTCTCGCAACGCAAAATGAAGCGTCACTATAAGGTGTGTTCTGGGCGACTATAGTTTTGAGCCATTCGTTGATACGTCAGCTTCACTTGGCCGTTTCCTCCGATTAGATTCTTATCGTCCACATTTACTGTAAGTCCAGTTGACCAAACTTGCGTTGATGAATTTGTTTGTTGTTTGGAGCATTCTTCCGTTGAGTCAACTCAGACTGAAATTTTCACATCCCCTCTCTTCTTCGTTCTGCTGGACCTAAATTCTGAATATAGTGGGTGTCTAACGATGATTATTGCGTGTGTCCAGGTCCACGTGCAGAACCTTTTCTTAAGGAAGAGCGGCTAAGCCTCTGGATGCCTTTATATTAAGATCAGCAATTGGCGCTCAAAAAATGGCGTTTAGATATTTCTGAAATTCGAAAGCTCAGCAACGTGGGGTCGGACATTGTCCAAATAATTATGTGAGCTCATTGGTTTTACCTGAGAACCCATTTTGTGATCCTGTTTGTGGAAAAATGCAAAATAAGAACTGCATTCTTAAACGGAACGATTTATTTTCGAAAGGTTGCCTCCTTTGGAGGCATATTGAAGCTGGACATCAAAGAACTTCCTGGTTTGCGGAAGAAAAGTATGAACTAGAGTTCAGTTTCTGCTTGAGTTTTTGTGGCGAGAGTGGGGAAAGTGAAGTGCCTCGAGATACAGACTTCAAAATGTGACGAAACCTTTTTACACATTGAAGGGTATAATACCGGATTTTTCTAACCTTTGCGCTAAGAGTGGAAATTGGCGGACGGAGATGTTTTAGGTCAGGTAGTGATGAACTTTAACTGAAGTAACTCGACAGTTTGAGATAGTTGTGAGTTCTCGCAGTAAAAGGGTAAAGATATTGGTACAACTGCTCTTTCTTTTACGCAAAAAAGGTCCATGCAAGGTACCGCGGTCATTGCATACGGAATTGCCCTTCTCTTAAGCGTCGAGGGCGGATCTGCTTACGATGCTCTTTTTTTTGTTGCAAATGCGAATGTATGGAGGCACAGGCGCTCCGGCTGCAACAAAACGCATCCATCCAAACTTGATAGGTTCTGTGCGTGTTAGGGCACGTAATGGGAGTGCGCTGAGCACGATTAAGAAGCTGTGCTAAAAGTATTCTCCGATTTAGTCGTGCGGAGAAAGATTGTAAGTTGGGTGGAATTCAGCCAACCCTGTTGCCATTAGCTGGCTTCGCTAACCTCCCGATCTCTCACTACACCTACGTGCAACGACCGCGAACAAAGTTGGTTTGGTGCCATTTTGGATCGTTGTTCATGTGTGCGGGATTTTCCTCTCGCATTGATTGCCGAAAAAAGTCTCCTTTTCCTCGCCCACCTTCCCGTCCCTCCCCCTTCACAGTCTGCTGTTATGTGCATATGTTAGCGTTAAAGCTTGAATCTATCCGCTAAGTTCTTTATGGTAACGGTCACATTTGATCCCTTGCAGGTCGTCTTGACGGACAAACCACCTGTGATAAGCAGGCCGATGACGATCTTTTACAAGCATCATATTGGCGCCTATAAGCATGCAGGGAATCTATTCAAGGAAGTAGTCAAACTAATGCCATCCGATGCCATCACCGTCGGTATTTACTACGATGATTCCGAGGTAGTATCTGCTAATATTGAAAATGAACACACCTTTAATAATTCGCAGGTTTTGCCGACTGCTCGCGAACGTTAAGCAGTTCTTTGACTTTCCTAAAAGTGCTTTTTGAAGCATTCCTAGATCTGTAATCTCACCTAAAGTATGAATGACGTAAAGTGAACACTCTATTTTTCATGGTATTTCTATAGACGGTTTTCCGAAGTACATGGAATTCGAAGAAAACGTTTTTTTGTATCACATTGATGCGGAACTTGCCTCAGTTTCACAAATAGCTGTACCGTCTCCTCTAATCTCACGTTGCGGCACTTGTGGCTTCCTTTTTTGACCATTTGCGACCCTCTCTTTTACGTAAAAATCTGAGGCTCACTGATTGGCAAGCTCTATGATGTTTTTTCACATCGAAATTAAAACTGAAGCGATTAGCTCACTGGAGATGGGCTGCTTTCGGTGACCAGCGACTCACGAATAAAGCAACGTTGAGAACCGCCAGTTACACTATGCCTGTTTAGTTCCCTTTTCAGTTTTTGCTTTACTCGCGGTTTATAGTTTTGACATGAGCGAATTTAAGGTAACGAAGGATCATTTGCTGCAGTCAGCGGTCGGCGTCGTCTATGGAGGTAAATCTTCGAGCATCGCGTGTAAATGTTGAAATTATATGTTTGCAGTCTTTTTCTTAAATGGCTCCCGCGTTGTTATCCATCCAACCCATTGCAGTCTGCGAAACTGATCCATCGCTAAAAATTTTCAGTACTGTTTGATTTTTTTCCTGGATTGTGTAGGCGCTCTCATACTTTGATTGTGAGGTCTGTGAGTTCAGTGGTAATGCTTTTCAGCGCACCCGTCTATCAAGACACTTGGATGTTATTGTTTTGGTTTGCGTTCTCTAGGTCTGCAGATCGTGTCCAGTAACCTACTGCCATAGTGATTTGGTCTTACTCCCACGAGCGAATTCAGAACCACAAAAATTGCACTCAAGTATGAGAGGGATATATTGAGAGTTCAGAATATCAGGCAGTGGGCGTCGTATTTCCGTTCCACGCTTGTTCACATGCGACTTTAAATTCGGCTTTGAACTGCGGGTTTTGCAGGTTATCCATGAGAGTTCTTGAATAAAAAAATGCCTAATGCTAATATATATTCGCCTCTCCTGGTTTAGACGTAATATGTGCTGCATCACTTTTTGGCCAACATGTGTTTTATTTTCCTTTTACTCAGAAGATGGAAAAGATCTCTACCCAGCCAATTATGCCGAGCAGCTGACGCGTTGGGGTTACGAACGCATGCTTATGCCAGCTGTAGAGAGAGCAGTTGTTGCTACGCAAAAGTATGTTACCTTTAGGGTTTGTGTTTCATTGTGTATTGCTAGCGTCCACATCCCATTCTTTCACCTTCTCAAGATATTTGCCATTTTCTTGCTGCTTGTTTGCTTGTCGCAGTTCGTGCCATATGGCGTTTCTGCAAACGCCTGGTGATAGGGCAAGAAAAGAGGGGCAAATTGGCAAATACTTCTTGTGGAGCTCCACTTATACCCTATACGATGTTTCTTGTCGAACTGTGCTTATAAAAAATGAAATGTATTTTTCTGTGAAAACGATTAGCTTATGCGGAAGTGGTCATCCTTATAACTCTTCCATCATGCGCACCGATTATTATGTAAATAAAACCTTGCTACAGCTTGAGGAGTGTTTATGACTTATTATTTTAGGCAGTTATTTTGGGACATTGAATTAACATTGAGAGCAAATTTTGAAGTGAGCATTCCTGAAACAGCAAAATCCACTATCTTTTTGCTGTATTCTTTTGCAAAGTTTTATTCGTGAGTTGTGGAAAAAGAAACTCAGTGATAATCGTCAAATTCCGGGACATTTCCGTTCTTCCGGAAAAGGGGACGGTCTGTTTGTAGTTGTTACTGCCTCAAGGTGCATTAGTAATACATTCATAAGCTATAGTGATTCAGAAATTGTGGGTTTTTTAAGAGCCACCTGATGGCTTGGATTTCATTTCTGTCTTGGTGATTTTGTTGATCCTGACTCATAATATCTTAAGCCTGCCGTTTTCTAAATATAACATCATACATGAGGGTATGGAAATTAAGCCGCCTTTTCAGCTGTTTTTCCAGATTCCTGATTTTTCCAAGCCTCCAAATTGCTTTCTTTATATTATTTCTTAGTCAGCTTGAGGTTCGTTGGCAATGTCGAAACTACTTTCTATTCAGAGAAATCCGTTGTGTGACTTAGCTCAGCTTCCATTTCGTTTCAGTTATGAAAGCTTTCTCTCGATCATTGCCTTGACGCAATTCACTTATTCGAAACTCAAATCGTATGTGAAGGTTAGCTAATGTATTATTATAAATATGCTTCGATACCTTTAGGAAAACTTGATTCATAAATTGCGACCATCGGCTTTGTTTTAACAACAGAAGGATCCTCGCCTATCTTAACGTGCCAAGATAGTTTTTTAAGAAATTCTGCATTAGAGTGATAATTCTCTTTTGTTACACAAATCTGACGTCATACGGGCTAAACTTTGCGAAACGACTATTTTAGTGGGAATGCCTTTCTAGGCGTTAACCGTCTTAAAATATAGTGGGGTGCATAAACAGATGGAATCTGATAGATGAGAGTTTCGATATGTAGAATACTGGGGACATCAAGGTGCGCGTTGTTCATTGTTTTCAGTAAGACTTCTGAAAGATGCCGACTTCCGTTTTAATGCACGAGGATCGGTTCCTTTTGATTTAGGTCAGCTTTTTCACCATAAATATCCCGGCAAATCCCGGCAACGCGGAGCAAGAGAAAGCCGTTATTGGAAGGTTCGCTGATTTTGTCTTAATGTGTCATTGGGTGCAGCTTATTATCGTTGCGCATTTTCGATGTTCAGTAGTTTTTTTTTGCAAGTTTCAAATGCGTTCCACTCACCGAACCTTTGGTTTTGCTCAGAAGATCCGCTTTTGTTTTGCTGCAATGGTTGAATTGTGTTATACATGCTGTGCTGTTGCATTAGGTACTTTTGAAAGTGATTGGAAATTTTTTCAGAGACATAATCTTCATGCTCCAATTTCTGTCGAATTTTTCACGGGCAAGAAGATTCATGTCGTGATGCCACTTGATCACCACAGTGAATTTATTATACCGCAGGTGAGTTTTACATTTTTTCAATTTTGCAGCTTTTTAAGTAATCGGTAATGACTTCTCTAGTTGTTCAAGCTAGAAATATACCCGGCGAGGATGAGAACGGATTGATTTTCGAGTACCGAGCATCAGAATTGTGTGGAGTGCTATAATGAGGGTTCAGGGGTTCATTTTCCTATTCTTTACATCGCCAAGACCTTCCACACTTCATGTGAAGCAACGCTGGTATTGTTCGAAGTTTATGGTCTTCTGTGTTTGCGTTCAATGATGACGATGGCTGTAGCGTCAGCAAATCAAAAAAGAATGTTTCGGAGGTAGAAATTGATAAAAATTGGACAGGTCCTATACATTAAAAACCTGTTTTCGTTCATTTTTCCAGAAGTACCTAAAAATTTCTCGTGGGGAGCGAAGCGCGAGGAGTCCGACTAAATCGGCGCTGCTCGACAACGTGCTAAGAGCTTTGAAAATTGGCATGGTTTCAGATACCGAGTCCCTAAAGTATTCCACTGAGACAGATGGAATTCTCTTCCTTTCGCAGTTGCGCTAACGTTGGTTGGCACTTGTTTTTTGTCCCACCTGTCAGTTCAATCATAAAAAATCGTGAGCTAGCTATGCATGCGTTGTGGCTACTAAAAAGGTGATATGGAGGTCGTAGAAAGAAACTTTATTATTAGTGGATGCAGTTTTTTTTTTTTTTAATATGTGCCATAGCGATATCTTTCGTCACGTCAGTGCGCAGCTTTTTAATTTAATTGTCATAAGTAACTCCGATGAAGCACAAGACCAAGTCAGTTTCAGCGAACGAGACATAATGTTCGTCTGTTTGAGAAAAAACTCACCCGCAAGCGCTGACCGAGCGGATTTAGAGAATGACTGGTGCTTCGAGAAGAACGGCTTGAGCGAAGCGCGTTAAGCGATATACCGATAGCTGCGGAACTTTCGTTAGATGCTGCGATTTCAAGTTGTGGCAGTGAGGGAGGAGCGCAAGCTTGCTTTATACTAACTATAGGATGTCATTCACTTTGGATGCGGCTGCACACTTTTTCAGTAGAGAAGCAGTTTTTTATCACGGTGCCACACTGATATCTTCTCGGACCTACTTAGGTGAAAGATGATGCATCGACTTGGAATTTAGAAGCGAATCAAATTTTGAACAAGGTTAGGAAACTTGAGCACTGATACGCAGTGTTCAGAAAGTGTGAGTGATTGTTACAGCGCCATTTTTATATTGATAATAGAGCTTGTGTTGTTGCTGAAACCAGTTGGTTTCATTGTTCACTCTGTTTAATCAAGACTGCTCTCATGCAGTGGACGCTCAATGCAGTTCACACATTCACACGCAAGCATAAGTGCTTCACCAGCATACACCTTTCTGAAAGCCTGCTACCTGTGTTCACTCTCAATCAAATGATATAAATCTGCTTAGCTTCCTGGGATCTGCTGGGGATGAAGTGAGTTTTCATACAGAGGAGCTTCAGGAAAGTGCCAATAAAAACATGCTGTCTTCTCTTCAAATATTTATTTATTGGTGTTGCGTTGAATTTGTTTAGTGTTATGTAGCCAACGAAACAGTGCACCGTTACATGAGTGAAGGAGTGTTCCAGTGGGATGAACAAGGAAAGGAACAACGCTCGCATTAGTACCCTTCTGCTCTTATACCTTAATGCTGGCAATAGAATGCTTGTTAACGTTTCCGAAAGTTGGGATCCGACGTGGTTCTTTGTCCTCTGAATTCCACATTCCGTGAAGTTAGCCATCGTTCACCTTATGCAGATATGGCCCTAGCTGGAAATGCGTTAGTGGTGATGTAATAAATTGTTGGTGTATCACTCATTGTCCCATTAGTCAGCGTTTTGCACGATCGGCGTTTCAGTTGATGACATTTTTTACCGAAGGCAAATCATTCTTTACACAAAGAATCATTTCATCCGCTGTGGTAATTAGGTACGAGATTGGTTTTTGTAAAACTACTTAGTCATAATGCACCTCCCTTCGAGTGCATTCCGATTTATTTCAACCATACGGTGCTAATTGTTTATGTGATCCTCACAAGCACTATACGATGTGTGTTTCGCAGGCGGAAAAAGGGTTTCAGAGGATGTGGGGAGACCGCAAAACTATGTAATTTTTGCAAGAGGTGCTTGTATATTTGTATGGATTTACTTTCTTGCTATCTAATTGCACTTCGTCAAACCCATCTGCAATGAATTTCACGTATGACTGTAAGGCGAGCAACGGTAGTTATGGTGTGGTCGTTGTTCGCACGGCAACTTCTAAGTGGGGTATTGTGTGCATATTGGGTGGTCGGCAGGAAATTAATTAGCGGTGAGCGAGGGGGTCGCGCCATTTGCTTGTTTCAGTGGAGTCATTTTGTAACGAGTTTTGTACAGAAAAACGGTGACCTAACATTAACGCTCCGTTTCATCTCCAGTACTCGTTTATTTCTCACCTTTAAAAATCTCGGCAGTTAATCAGTTTTTTTTGATAACGCTTGATTACTTCTGGAGCCAGCAAATAGTGCTTGCGTTAGCAGACTGATCTCCGTGCATGTTTAAACATTTTGTTTAAATCCGTTGCTATTATGCCTTCCTTAAGGCAGCTTTCTGATGGCTTTCCTCCAAGGGTTTATATTTTGACTTATGCAGAGTCACTTTCAAAATTGGCAGGTAAACTAGATTGAAATGAATGCATTTGTATTGTTTTCGTAAGTCGTTTGAGGCACAAATGCAATAGAAAAACTCGAGCGAATAAATAACTCGGCATGATTATTTTGTATTTGAAAGGATGCTTACTGAATCAGGGAAGTTTAATGCTGTTGACGACGATCCGTCCAATGAATTCATTGGCGTGAGAAGTGTGAGGGTGTCGTAACTAGTTTTTCTTTTGTTTTCAGTTGTAGTTTGCATGCGTTGCATGCGTTATGCAAAAAAGCGCTGACGGTATCAAGCTGAGATTTTAATGCGCCCATGAAACGACCAGAAGAACGGATCTTTAAAAGTGATCTTTATTTCTCTTGTATCCCTGCAGTCGGTAAGGTAACTTTTACGCAGGCCACGAACAGCATAAGCATTTCACAGTTTGGCTGCACTTTATCGCCAAAGTGGATTTCCGTCATTGGAGTGATCTGAAAGAATCGTCCGTGTCTGTAACTGTCTGCCGCCAACTCTAAGAGTTGGTGGCAGACATCATGGTCCGACTGCAGCCGTAGTGGCCTTTCTTACGGCTCATCGTGTGACCGTGAAATGCGTGAGATATGCGGCAGCGTTTGATGGAATAAATGGCGCAGCGCTGCCAGTAAGATGTCTTCAATTGTCGCTTATCGCTTTTAGCTGCTTTGTCATCGTGCTTTGCTTTTTTGTGTTGGTTGCTTATTGATATCGATCATTACCAGGTTGACTCCCATCGGCGGGTCAGTGATACTTTCGATTATCCCATTGTTTTCGTAAGTCGGAGAGCACTCAGGAAGCTGAAACAACCACAGTTCACTGCTTAGTCGTCGCGAATCAGAAAATGTAGGCGTTCTTTTAAGTTTCAGTTTTTATTGCATCCAAGCAGCGTTCATATTTTGGACAAATGTAGCTGTCTAGAGGAATATGAGCAGAGTGACTTCCTTATTACGGAATGTGATGCTTAATTCTGTATTCCTTACTTTTTTTTCTAACTTCGATGTTACATCCGTAGCACCCTGCTTATACCAGAATTATCTGCATCGTTTTTGTTGAACATCGCTTTTGCAGGTCTCTTCCAGTATTTTTGAGCATGTGCACAATGCGGATTGTTAAGCAAGAGAGACTAGTGGGTTTTTGCCTCAGGTTTAAACTGGCGATCGATTTTTTAGGGAAATAAGTTATTAGGCTCATATAACCACATGGTCAGATTATCAGAATTATTGAATGTATATTGTGCAGCCTGTCTAGTTCCTTCGAAACACATCGTTATAGCTAATGAGTTTGGAAGCGCTGGAAACGAAGCTGGCCCGACGTAGGTGGGACAGTGATGTGGAAAGTGAAAGCTGCAGTGATCCCGAACCCGATGATGTGGAAGATACGGCGCCCAGTGATGCTGGCGATGAATCTGAGGTAGGCCACAAGAAGGACGAGTGACCGACCCTTTCCTCTCATAAAGGGTTGTTGCACCAGTGCTTTTTGACAGATGAGAATCGCACTTTCATATTTGTGAATAAGTTATCCTAACAAAGCAAAATTATCCTCTTTTTTGGACTACGTGTTTAACAGTTGGATATGCGGAACTTCTTGACTGCTACGGTGGGGTCACATCTCAGCAGTGGGGCGAACTGGTTATGTTGGAAATAGGATGCTGTTTGTAAAAACAAGCTTAAATTTTGGAAGCCGTAATATCGAATTGTTGATGGAATGATGACTATGCGATTCTTGTTGTGTGGCACGGCACCGAGTTCCATTCGAATATTTTGCTTATGGTCGCTGAGATTTTCGCGATTGAATTTCGTGTTATATTGTATTCCGGATTTTTCCTGTTTTGTGAAATTTCCACGCTGTTCTTTCTTGAAAGCTAATTTGACTCGCTGACGCGAACGGCCACAGATACCTGGTCGATCTAACATGAGCATTCTGCAGTGTTTCGTGGGTGCCGACGCAACAAACGAACGTTGTATGTTTCAGTTTTTTGTATGAATGAGGGTCTTTCTCAGTTTTGCAACCTTTATCACATGCGTCTATCGCTGTTTTTGTTTCACAAACGAATATCCCCTATGTGCGAATGAATAAACTTTAGTATTTTTCCATGTTATGCATCCATTTGTTTCTCTTTTTTTTGTGATCGTACCTGTGCTTATATTATATTTATATTTGTGTTTATGTTTACATTTATATTAATTTGTATGTATGTTCATATGTTGTGTGTATAAGTTAGACACCTTTGCTGCAGTCTGCGGGAATTTTTGGAGAAAAGGTGGTCTCTCAAATTAGGTGGTTGCAATCATCTCTGTGTCCTGCACAGTCTTGAGGAAGTTGTAGCCATGGGAGTTTGTTCGAAACAGTGATGTACAAGGGTGATGGATTATATTAAAGGAGTATCTCCGACCTAAAGAAAGCGGAAAAAAGGAGTTTTTCTGCAAGGAAACAACGGTGTTTGTGTAGAAGAAAAGCATTTTGAAATGGCAGTTGTGTGAACGATGTCATTATGCAAACGGAATAAACACGTAATGAATGCAAAAAAAAAATTCACGGGAATTGGGCCGTTGTTTGGGTTGATTTAGCTGTTTGAGATGTCAGTTGTGCTGGGGTGATGGCTGTTTTTCTTGGCGACATGAAGCCGCGTGCCATGGAAGAGGATAACCTGGAAATAAATCGATGCTCACTGAAGGGCATTCGCTGTCTGCAGAAGTATTAGGTAAACGCTCATATAGATATTCCCTTTGACTCAGGTGTATGTTTGTTCGTTGACAACGTTTATAGTTCCACTTCCGACCATTTAAGTTCTTCCATGGACGTATCTAGAGAGCTGAAAATATGAGTTGCATTGTGTCTAGTTCTGCTGTCAGTGAAGTCAGTACTTCTGTCTCATATATTTCTGGAAGGTTACTGAATGCAGTTCAGCTATGAACGTCTTGCTCTTCCCAATAATTAAACCACACCCGTCGAATTACTGCAGTCAGTTCCTTGACTCGGTATTTTATACCAATTAGCGACCATCAGGTGCTATGGCATATCGTCGAGAATTATGTAGGGACTAGAATCTTTCGAATGTTATCTGCTGCCTTTCTCTGCTTTCCACGACTCATTTCCATCTTTTTATGAGCGTTGCAGAAGGGGAAGAGTGGTGTTATGCAGAAGTGGTGGTTACCTATTCTCATCTAGTTTAACAACGCCGAGGTAGCAGAACTGGAATGATAAGTGATATAAATTGCCAGTGCTGTAAAGCAGCGGAAGAAAAGGATATGGAGGATTAGACCTCGCGACTCGGAAATACTGAAGATCAAGGCCCTTATTGTAACTGGCGCTTTTGAAACCGACTGTCGTGCGTACACCGCTGTGATCGGATCAAGAAGTAGTTGGGCATCAAGAAGTAGTTTTGTTGAATGGCGTAGACACCGTGTTTGTTGGGCATTGGCGCATCTGTGCAGGGTCCCGGTTGATCAGTGTGCTAAAGTTGTTTACTAGTTTTGGTGACAATTTTGAACTGCATCCACAGGAAACCCAGCTGCAGTGTTTGTTCAACGGATCACAGTTTGCTGTGATGAAATGTGCCCCTGCCTGCCTCTGCCGAGTGCAAAGCCTTTTTCAACAAGGCTGAACTTCGTTGGACGATTGCCAAATAGAGACCTGTGCGATTATTTATTTTTCGGCACTTCAGGCGATGTATGTTTATCACGTTGACAGCTCCTTGTCCAAGTCAAGTTAAAGGTTATCAGTCTCCCGAGAATTCGGGTGTACCAGATATTTCTAGATTTCCAAGAAGTCTTCGGTGAGACAATAAAGAGCACAGGAAGTGAATGGAAGTTTTGGAAGTGATGCGGGATTAGTGGGAACTGAAAAAATTCCGAGGAAACCATCTAAGGGCATACCGTTTTCAGCGGTTTCCGCCGTTTTGCGGCGTCAAAGGCGGTCTCTGACAGTTTATCAGAACTACATAACCGGCCTACCACAGATTTCTTGCGGAATTACAACGGCCGATAAATAAATGATTTTCGGTTGAATAACGAAGGTCAGCGTTGATAAGTTCTGTCCGGGCGTAGTGGCCGCCTAAATTCCTCGCAAGTTTTAAGAGCTGCAAATGTCCGTATGTTGCCTGGTTTGTCCTACGAAACTTTTTCATCGTTAAATGGAGTATTTCATTGTAACGTCGGAGCAGGGTATATAGGTTTCGCCTGTGGTTGATCCAAAAAACGGTTGAGAGATCAGCTGAATCCTCGTCGACTAAAAACCTGTGCGCCGGTTTTGTTCTCCGCTTCGTTGTTATGCGTACGTACGCTTTTTATTCCAAGCAGTGTCTTTTTATTTCCTCCGCTCGTTACTGCTCTACGCGAGAGTTCTTTACCAGCGGATGTGTTTTCTCGGCCGCACAGGTACACATTATTGTTGCCTAATATTTATTGCTGAACAGCAGATCCCTTTGTCACACTGCATGCTCTGTTACGTTCTTAAGGTTTATACGAAGCAGAACACTTACCCGACATGTCCACTCTTCCTTAGGACTTTAGGAGGGCGTAAAGCGAGTGTATAACACCTTCTGTCAGAACAAGTCATTTTTCGAATTTCTGGGAAGGATGGCGGCAGCTTTGCAGAGGAGGGAACTTCGCTAAGGCATGATCTTGTACTGCGACAATTTTGCAAAGTGTTCCTTAAAGAGGGAACAGCTAATAGTGCAAAGATGGAGTTTTATTTGAGGTGCTGTAGATTTAAACTTGTGATGGAAACTTTGCATTTGAGCTGTAACCTTTGGTCAATAAATGGCACGACGTTTGCATATCCACTCCGTCCATTTAAGCTACATCCTTCTTGACGTTTTATCAACTTGACTGGCCAAGTTCAGTCGTGGCACTACGCACGGCCCATATCGCGGATCAGCGTAACCCACTTGGCTTGGACAATAAGTGCTGTTGATTTTGATAGCGTCCCACCTGGAAAGAACACACAGTTTTTGAAGGTTTTCAAAGGTCACTGCCATTATCAAATACAACCAAACGAACGGGAGTAAAAGGGCGGCAGACGATTCATTATGGAGTAAAGGTTAACGCAGACAACTGTTGGTAGCAGCCACTCAGACAAGGTGTTGGTTCTAGTTTCGCCCGTTTCGGTCTCTAAGCGCGTGAACAAACAATCGTGGTCAAAAAATTGAGCTGGTAAAAAAGAATCTGTCCTCCTGGTGACCAACTGAAATCGTCGTTTTCGTTCGGGATTCGGCCACAACCGAGAACAGCGCTCATAGGCCGATGGAGCTCATTCACTTGTAGTAGGATTCCGAGTGTAATGCTGTAAGACGAAGGTAGGGGAAACCAAGCTCAGTTAGAAAGTTCACACGTGGACGATGAAGTTGGTGAGGCGATGCGGTATGGAAAAGACGGCGCAATACGCAATGAAATGAACGAATAGGTGAGCGAGGTAAAAATTCAAATCCGTGCAGTGAGGCATAGGAAGCATGTCTTAATTAGGTTGGGGACAATTCAAAACCTTCAGCACCATTTCAACGACCAGCTGAGCAACCACTTTGCACAAAGAAAATTAGCACTCTACGGAAGTCAGCATATGGGACTTAAATTACCACTAAATGTGGGGTCGCCGATCTCCTGTGCAGAAAAAACTCCCGAAATCCAGTCGGTTCATCAGAAAATTAGGTAGTCATAGAACTGCAGAAAAGCACAGCATGTTTTGGAATCACGT
The DNA here is from genome assembly GCA_037576465.1 of Parascaris univalens. Taxonomy (NCBI): domain Eukaryota; kingdom Metazoa; phylum Nematoda; class Chromadorea; order Rhabditida; family Ascarididae; genus Parascaris; species Parascaris univalens. The sequence continues at coordinate 61,338,324 of CM075173.1, read as the reverse complement.
CCCAGGCCTTGGTTTCTATGATGCAAATTTTATTCAAGTTGGTGCTGTGCATCTTAAGTTTAGATTTTTAAACGGAAGAACGGAAACGACCCACAAAAAATGTTTCACAATGCCAAAAAGAAAAATCGCAGTCGTATAAACCACTGGGAACACCGATACGCATGAGACAGATGAGGTTGATTTAAGAGGTGATGGGAAACGACTGCTCTCATTTCGTGCACACAATTTCAGGATAGGCGAATGTCGATGATCTGCTTCCTTGCGCGAAGTGTCGCACAAGTTCGCTTCTTTTTTGCCAAAAAAACTGACACAATTTCAGCTTTATCATCGAACGTTGAATACGATGCTCGATTCTCAAGGTCGGTTGTCTCGCTCGTCCACTTTTAGCATTTTATCCCCTTCCGCTCCCACTTCACTTCGGAATCCCCACTCTTATCCTGGTTCTCATATTTCATTATGTCTAAATATGCCTCCCTTGTTGCAAGAAAGTCGCCTTTCATTATGGTGCGAAGGTGCAAAGTGCAGAGTGGTTGTTATTAACATACTTGTAGCTCATTATGACCGTTTTCTGTCAGAGCACTTAAATTCTTACTCTTCATAAGAGCTCGAGTGAATGTTTTTTTGAAAACAGTCACCGAATTTTCCTTTAAAACAACTTCGCTGAGTAATGCTCCTCTCTCCCCATCCCTCCCCCCACACAGACACCCGCTTTCGTTTTTGGCATTTAGCGACTCTGTTGACAGCAATAATTTTTTAAACCACTCCTCAGCGAGCTATCACCTCGCAACATACTATACCTTTCATGAAAAGTGTTGTATTTGCACTGCTCGTCCCAGTAAGATGTTTGCCGGAATGCGACTGATGTTTATCTTTTTTGTTTGTTTACCACTCCGAACTGGAGTTTTATTCCGTTTTACGGTTGTAAAAATCACCGGAAGCAATGATAAATCCATAATGTCGACTCATCCATAGTTTCCGTGCTAATCTCTAGACACCGACCCCACTTTGTTACAAAATCTTTCATGCATCGGTATCAGATGGATTTAACATTGGCCTGTTTTTCATTATCAAAGTATTTTCTTTCTACTGACTCGATCGTGGGAAATCATCATTCCCAACATAACGCAGTACAAGTGTCCAGGCGATGTGCACCAAGTGAAACAAATCGAAAATAGTGTGAGAATGTAACGATTGCGTCCGAAATGTAGTGAGTAAGGAAGTTCCCTCTTTTTTGGGGGAGGGAGGATGAGAGTAATTTCCTTCAAAATGGCGAATTTAAGAATACCGATGGAAAGAGATAAGAAATATTTAATGTGAACATGAGTGTTCAAAGACGATACATTTTGCGAGCGCCCATCCTTTAAAAAATTAGTTCCGTTGTAAATGTGTTAAAGAACCGCACGCAGAAATACTGTCCGTATGACAGGCGACATCGCACTAAATGGTAGTTGCATCACATCGAACACGATGCACTGACAGAGTTCAACAGAATTTCACACCAACTGTAACCTAATCAGTGCTGTTTTCCAATGAGACTTTGCATGGCATCTCTTCGAAACGTCCACCATTGTCATGAAACCTTTGGTTGTTTTTGCTGCGGTTGCACATCGCTGCGCCCTCTTTTCTCCAAATTTCGTTCGGGAAGATTGCAGTTCCAGCGATTGTTGCGCTGCTTATCCAGTGCAAGAAGATGACGACAGAGAGTGAGCGCAGTTTGCGGAGCATAAAAAGCGAAATCAATAGGTGTGATCTACGTAGACTACGCATACTTCGTTTGCTTCTCGTGGCGATTTCAGGCCTCGCTTGTCTGTTGTGTGTTTTTCCGGAAAGACGGAGATGCACAATTGCAAGCACATAACTCAGTGTATAATTGGTGAGTAGCTTTTAGGCCTCAGCACATCAATGAGTGCATAGGCACTCACCAAAAATAAGGCTTTGCTTAAAGATATGAGCTAAGTTGAAATCAAGAGGTTTTTTTAAAAATGTCGAACGTGGTTAATATTGTAACCTGGTTAGTAGACCGGCGCGTTGTCCTGCACCAATATCTGCGTTGTTCCTCGCCAAACAGTACTCAGTCAGTTGGTACAGGTACCGTGCATCGGCCGGTATTGTGACGCTTTCGGGATCGAAAGGCCACTGAAGTTGTGTGTTCAGAAACGAAGGAGCGGTCGAAATAGTCTGTTCCCTTCAACTCATACATCCGATTGCATATTTCACCGTGCTCGTGGTGTGCATTCGCAAGGTATACATTACCGCTGCATCGGAAATCTAATCTCGGAATTGCGATTTTCAAGTTCTCTTTACGGTCTCAGGTTTTTTTAAAGACGAGGAGAAATACTTAAACCAACGTTGCATACGATAACCCGCATGTCCTATCCATTGATTTACACGGCCATTGTATGGTAAGCACGTAGTCCTTTTATAACCCTTGGCACCTCGCAGTTTTGACCAAATCGTTTATTTCTGCGAGAATATAGCTTATTGGTGGTATTGCTCGCTGTCCGCCCTTCGACATCTAGGGCTCGAATACCCTATGCCAACGTTACGAAATGCGGTGCGCTTTTTCGTCAACAACTTTAACATGGAGTAAAGTTTAGAATTAGCAATTTTGTTCGGAACGAGTTCATGTCGTGTAGTAGTGCTTTACGGGCAGAAGTCAAACAAACGCAAATTCCGTGTTTAAAGGTACGGCCGCTGGGAGTCAGCGATCAGCAAGCAGCAAAGCTTCAGTCCCTAACAAATGAGGCTAGCAATCGCAATGTGCTAATGTGCATTCTCTGGAGCACTGAGGCAACCAGCACTCGATTGAAATCGCTCGCATTTCAAAATTCCGTCAATTAGCACTTGTTGAAAAGTAATCTCGTTTTATTAAAAGCTCGTCTTCTATTTGACTGTTTGCTGTTCTTGCACATTTCATTCGGACAGCTATCTTTTTTCGTTTAGGCTTGGTCGCATATTATATATTCTCTTTCCCAGTATGACCAGAGCGGCATTAAGAGGGAGAGAGAGCGCGATGGGCACGAGGAAGACGAGGATTTGATAAGGAACGAGGTTTCGGTGTCACTCCTTCCCGATAAAGGAACGATATGCTATCTTCTTGCACTCTCCTTCCCTCTCTCTCTATCTCCCGCTCGAAAGCGAATATTCAGTTTTGGAAGTCGAAGTTAGTACAATTTTTGCACGTAATCTGAAGTGGGCTTCGCCGAAACTGTTCTGATCCTGCGAAGCAACAAAGCGGCTTGGCTATGTGTTTAAGAGGAAGACTTCGTACAAATTAATTCGCCTTCCTACTACCTGCTTGTTGTTTTGCGATATGCAGTGGAAAGGTAGAAGGAAAGAGACGGGCTGATTTGGAAGGAGTAGGGACTATCTTGCATTTCTCGAGAAGCTGTGCTTACAGCAAAAGAACAAAATGAAGGACTCGGATGATGTTGCAGGCCACGAAAGTCTTATTATTATCAGTGGACACACACAACAGTGTTATTTGGCAGTTGAGGTTTGATGCAGTCTGTATTCTTCTAGATTTCATATCTGTATTATATAGAAAAAACTCTACACTATGACCAGTGCCCTTGCAACAAAGTGAGTTGAAGACGAGGCAAATGCGGAAGTTGTTAATAACTATGGAATGAGTTGTAATCGTCGACGCGATGTTTATATCGTATGAATATTTGCAAATGTACACGTACCTAAGCGCTTGGATGTAGGACGGTGCATCTGGCCGGAGGTGTTCAGGTCTGAAGCCCATGAAGCGCAGAAGTTGGTCGATCACCATCCCTCGTGATTGGTTAACTAGCGGATAGTTGAGGGCCTTGTCTGTTATATAAAGAATACTACGCATTGCTATACCTTCCACCTTGTTGTCCGAATAAGCTGAAAATAAGTTTTCTGATTACTGGTTGAAAAAATTATGACTGTAAAGTGCAAGCATACTCCACGGCTGTAATTTCTTCGAAGATGCGACTGAAGGTTATAGTTATCACGCGGTTACATAGCCGTTGTTCTTTCTGCAGTAGTGAGAAAATCTCACATTGCTCTATTCTTTGTGTCTGTGTGCGTGGTAACTGTGTCGGCATTCTTTCTGAGATTATCAAAAAAAAAACGATATCCGTTAGTTTAACCACGGACTGAAGAGGTACAACTCATCACGTGGTTCCTTAAGATTTATCCTGGCGCTTCCGAGGTAATTTTATTCTCTTTTTTCATTTCAAAAAGCATACTTAACACCTTGCAAGTAGTGAGGAGTTCAGATTATTTTTAGGGTATTCTGCTGAGTACTTCTACTGCTGGTAACCTATGGGTTTACTTTGCAATAGTATCCCTTACGTTTGCCTTTCTGGCTAAAATTTCGCGGCCGGTTGAAGATAGACGGCAAATCTCCTTCTAAGCATTACATTAAATGCGCATAACATTTCCCAGCAACTTTGCAGTAATGCTCCATAGTTCTGACTTATTGCTTAAACTTAATTTCTAGGGCATGCCAAAACATAATATCGTTCAACCGCAGAGAGCTGATCCAAGGAGGTTTTAAAAAGACCTTCGACCATGTCTTGCACAGTGGTTCATCCCAGTTTTCCGCCGAAACAATCGCTCGCAAAGATCCTCGGAAAACAGCTTCTCTGCTTGTTTATCGATCCGCCATTTCTCCTCCTCATGTCAACTTTTAGATTTTTGGGACGATAATCCTTCCCAAGTTGGTGGGCCATCTTGGAAGTTGATGTGGAAGTCTGTTTATGCAGGATGTCATAAAGGATGGCTCTACCCTCTTGGATCCGAGTTGCAACTAGCAAACAGAGACGGACACACGTACAGATCTGATGGTATTATAATGCGTCCTGCAAATAAGTTTGCAGAAGTGTATAACTAATTAGATACAGTCAATGCTATCATCATTAAAGGCGTCTGAGAGAATGTGGGTGTACGCTCATGGGCTGCAAAAAAGAGCGTAGAAACACATCCAAGTCGGAAAGATAGCAGAAAAGAATGACGTCTTAGATAGAACGAAAATGAGCCTTTTACGCGATATTCTGACTGAAAGAGAGCAAAAGAGGACTGAGAGTTCCTCAACATTATCGTTTAAGTTTATGCTGCCACATGAGTATTTTTCTTTTCGAACTATGTTTCGCTGCCGTTTTTATATGCGCTGCAAATTTCTTATCTCTTGAATTATAATAACAGTTAGTTGAACTAGGATAACGTAACCTGGCTGATCTCAGGATATGCTACAAACAAACAGACGTCATGTTCCTCCTGTCTTTTTGCAGCATCAGCAGCATATCGTCTTGTGCCTATTTTTGTTTTTCGATGTTAAGCGGAAGGCGCTGCTCAGTGAGGAACTGTTTAGACAACCGCATGCACCTATTTGCTCGACTGGAAGGCTCGCTTGATCAGAACGTTCTTCGTTGGAACATGTTAATTTTTTCTTAACTCGAAGAAGTAAATGACGTAAGCCTTCAGAAAAAGAGCTTCTAAGAGTGCTTTCTTGTGCATAAAACAGGTAGTATATTTTTCAAGGGTTTGTTGTTCGTTGTATGTGTTAACCGCACAGTGAGCACATTTTCAAGGCAAAACGTCTCCGTAAGTGTTGTGAGAGTAACCCACCGGCATATTTTCCGCTCTTTGTGATAAGAACATAGGGTTTCTGTTCCAACCATCTGTCGGCATGGTACCACGGCTTAAATTCTTGCTCACTGAATTTGATACACGTTCGGCGTTCTATCTGATAAAATGCGTCCCTCAGCACGCCTCTTTCGTGATCGGTTAAACTCGGCCAGAAGTAGACAGTTTGTTGAGCGCTCCGCAAACTGATACAGTTTATTATAAATTAGCCATCAGTCACAAATTTCTTCTTGCTAAGCTTTGATGAATTTCAGTTTTCATCTCCTCTAGCAGAAGTTATGCATGGTCTCGAACTGAAGGCACACATCTTTCAAGAATTTTCTCTTCGCGTGTCAGTAGCTCATAGGTGGGTGAGAAAGTAGTCAGTCTGCACAGCTCACTGAGTACTGTCAGTATTTGTTAAGTGGTGCCTTATACGTTCGTCGTTTCTCTGTATCGTAGATATTTGTTTTAAAAAAGGCGCTGAATATTTGCGTCACTGTGGATATCTGCTGCACGGAAGTTTTCGCAATCGATAGCCTTTTCAAACGAACGGTCACCGCAATACTCTTCACTATTGGGATGATCTTAAAAACAAGCAAAAGGTGCTTAAAATCAATGCTGCGATGCCTTTTTCAGAGCTTCCACCTTCAATTTCTCACTGATTTGCTGGAAGGTGTTTCGCTACCGAAGTCAACGACTCTGAAAACTTCAGTTTTTTGAAGGAAGATTTATCGTTCTAGTTGTCGGAAGAGATACGCTCTTACAGGATGTGGGCCTATTAATGGACTGCAGGAATTTCTTTCCAAAATGAAGTGTCGCAGGCATCTTCGGAATCGATGAAGGGAATGAAATTGATTAGGGACCACCCTGTACGCCGCACCACCATCCTCGCTATTTAGTGTGCTTAAAAGATCTCTGTCGTGAATTTTGCAGTTTTTGAGCTGAAACCTGCACACAGCAAACTCGAGTACACATATGCATACACAACAGCTACATATGCACATGCCAGCAGGTGCACGTCGCGAGGATTTATGCAAAAAGCGAGTGAAAATGCTCACATTGCGAAACGTCCCACCAGCTTTAGTGCTATTTTTGCTCAATTTTTTCATATTTTCACCTAAATCCAAGCAGCACTGCAATTATTCAGATGAAGTAATTTTACAATAACAAATACCTTGTAGAACTGTGTTTTTGAGGGTCCGCAACGTCATTGCGTCTTGGTACGAAGGTTTCCGCTCCTCTTATCTGAAAGTTTTTCGATGGCATTTCGAAGGCATTTGAGGTAATACACTGAAAGTTGACACTGCGGCTAATTTTCAGTGCTTTTTCGTATATTAGAGGTGAGGAAAGTGTGACGTTTAGCTATCGTTTCAACAATAGGCTCCTCTGATGAACTCCAACCTGACAATGCGCTCAGATGCAGAATTTCGTTTCTTTAAAATCATCTTACTTGGCTATAGGACACCTAATCGAGCAATTGTTTCGATGTATTTAGTGTTCCAGCTGCAGCAACGCCCCGAGAAATTATCACGGTGACAACCATATGTATCTTTCCACTTACACAAACAAACGAATCAGTAGTGTTTTCACTGTTGTGCGAAAACACAAAAAAATCAGGAAGTAAAGCTAGGCGGCAAGGTTATGGTCATAGAGACCGAGATGAGAAAGACAATTATTGTCGATTCCGCTACTTTCGAGAGACGAAAGTGTGGGGACAGTGCACTCAAGAAGTCGCCACGTTACTCCCTTCCATGCGGAAATGACTTCCTTGCCTTCGGCTTCGCAAATTTTGGTTAATTTTAGTACGGCTTCCAAAATCAGATATGACTGCTACTCGTTGAACCAATTCACAGGTCGAGAACTTTCTGATTTTGAACCACTGTGAATCTAACTGCGGGGCATTTTGCTGCTGTTTTCTTAGACCACCCAAATCCACGGCCGCACCACCTGTCGAGCTGTGTCGACACGGAACGCAAGAGTAACTGAATGTCTCTTCAGGATGCTTCATAAAGCGCATTTAAATATGTGCAGTGCTGCTTCTGTATGGATTCCTACGGCAGTTGAAATAGAAGATTCAGCATGGCTGCAAATGATTTTTTGAAGCTGATTAGTAGAATATGACCGGAATATAACTCATTTAAAAGAGGATGCAGTGCAATTTCGGTTGAAATTTGGTTGTGTTTCGGTGAATAAGCTGCAAGGTCGGGAAATCGAAGCATACCACCTTTCATGAAAGACGTGGCATGCTGCAATATGATTTAAAAACCGATCATTGCTATCGAATAGTGAAAGTGAGGTCGAAACATAAACAGACCCTTTGTTGCTGAAGGCATTTTCTGCAGTCGCATGAAAGCGCCATGAATACAGAAACAAGTAGGAACGCTTTCATAGTGAGCAGTGACACGGACTTCACGACGCCTGCATAAACAACAGCACTTAGACGGAACAACTATTCATAAGGGAACAGCCAGTGTTCATCAAATGCTAATTCACAGCAAACCCATACCCATGAGGAGAACTCGGTAACCTGTTGACGCACGCAACAATGATTCATTCTGTGATTCTCACTGTTTTCGCTCATTGAACTAATCAGCACTGTTCAGGGGTCGAAGTATTGGTTGCAAAATAAAACTTTGCTCGCCACTACGAATCTCCAGGTTTCTCACCATCAATTGGGAAATCCTCGGCAAACTGGACTAGCTAATAAAAAGCAACGTTAACGGCTCATGTCTTCGTTCTTAGGAATTCAGCACCTACTCTCAGTTCGACCAAACTGATTTGGCAGATGGAAAGACAACGTCGAAATGAAAAGCGTGGTCGAACGTGGATGATTTTTCATGATGATCGCAGCCGTCAGCTTGGCGAATACAGAGGGTGGATGTGCGAGCAGAAATTGGGTCAAGCGCGCCGAACACAGTCTAGCGATCTTTCACCGGCATCTGAGGCCTTTCTTTTCTTGAATGGACAACGGCACAACGTAGTTGCGCACACTGCAGCGTAGCTTCGTTAAATGTGGAGATATTTTATGAAAGGTAACTGAAACAGAGTGGTTAATGTGGCATCGTTGACGACGCTTTCTTCTGGACGCATATTCGGGTACAACATATGCGCCATTCTTAAGAACGCAATAAAACGAGGCAGGAAACATTGACCAACATGAAAGGTCAGGATTTTTCCTGAAGTTTTAGCGCTTACAGTATTAAACATGAGATAGACTGCAATGCGCTAATAGAGAAAAAAGATTATCTGAAAGGTCTCGCGTGTCATTTTACACTGAAAATATTCTGGCTATTATTTGTATGCACACGACTGTAAGTGCCCTCATGTGTTATCAGATGTATTCCTTAAAGGTAGGTGTTTGAAAGCTGTCAAGTGTATCCAAAAGCCGAGGATTCTTGAAGCTAAACGTGCATCAGTCGAGATGTGTCGGCTGCTGTTTGCATTGTTTCTGAAGGAACCGGTTGAGATCAACTCATTCTCACTTCATCTGTGTGAATGTTCGGTCTATCGCGTTTGAAAAACGTTGTCTGTTGTCGAAGAATCCGGTCAGCTGGTTATTCGTTGTGGCTAGAGAATTTTCCACGAACTGAGAGGAACCGAACGGGAAAGCTCGAACAATGAAAGTGCAGCTTCCAAGTTGGGTGGTTGCATAAACGTTAAAAAACATTGACGCAGTGTTTATGAAGTGCTTTTCTGTTAACGCCGTTTGCGAGGATTTCGAATTTCTGCCATCTCTTCGCTGTTTTTATGCAGTAGAGAATTTGACGTGTAAATTTCACAGCGGCATTAACACGTGGCACTCTTCTCCAGAAATAGGTCAGTTCAAGCGACGATTCTTCGACAGATTGTGGGTAGGGTTAGCGCTGTTGATAAATCGGACACTGGCGCTTCCGTGTGAGAGACTGTCGCTCACTTCCCGGTAACGATCGTTTCGCAGTTCGCTGTCGACTGCATCGTCATCTCGCCGCAAGCTATTATTTTCTCGGGGTAAAGTGAAAGGGTTTGTGCCTTAAGGCAGCGATCAGGTTATATGCCTCAAAATTACTTCGAGCGCAGCACTTGAAGTTCTGCAAAATAAAGTGGAACTTTTCTGCCAACAAAGGATCCTGCTACCTCGTTCGGTTACCACCAGTAATGTGAACTTATGTCCCATTACCGTAGAAATGGAGATCGGAAATAGCCCGTCCGCTTTGACCACTGGGGAATGTGGAGAGAAATGCCTCGTTACAAAAGCAGTCCTAACTTGAGTTCCAAAACTAAATTTAGACAGAATTCGCGTTCTTTCCCTTGCAACCTCCGCCGTGCAACTCAACTCTGGTGGTGCCATATCTTTTCCTCCTTACTTAAGGTGGTTGAGGGAGAACATTAACCGCAGCTGACTTGCAACTCACAGTCGCGACCGACCTTGTAGAAATGAAAAAAGGAATTTTTCAGGATCTCAAGCTGGTCGAAAGCTTCGACAAAAAGGATTTTTTCCAGGAAGTCTTTGACTACTTACGGAGGGTTGTTTTCTTACACCGCTATACTGTAGAAAGACGGCATCTGGCTGATAAAAGAGGTTACTAACGTCTCAATGTTTTTAAGTATCAAGAAACGGGTACCTCCAATTGTTTTCATATGCGCCAGACGCCTTTAGGTGAGTACCTCGGTTTTGGAAGTCGGTGATTGATGTAGTGGTCATGTGGTCTGAGTTCTAAGAATTCTTACAGTGAAAACCGTCATAGCTCATCCTCAGTATTTGCAAGTTTTGACTTGACTTGCCCCGCTATATTGTAGAAGTGTTTATCTGCAAATCGTAATAATATAAGCTCTGAATGGACATCCACAATATCTCTCAGACATTAGCAGGTCGCCTTCCTCACTCATCTCTGCGATGGTTAAGAAGAAAGGCTTGAGGGATGTGCGCAATATTTCAAAAGCCAGGTCGTCTCGATCTCAATGCCTTATTCCGAGGATGTGAGAGGCTTTTTTAGCTTAAGTCATGAACCACATCCGCAGTGTGTAACGTTGCCTTCTTCCAGTCTTAGCATTGTTTACTAGTGTCAGCTTCAAACGTTTTGTCTCCTTTCTCCTCTCCTTCTTAAAAAAAGAAAAGTGACCTAGTTCTACATTTGACCCGCGGAAGTGTTTCGTTCGCGGTTCACCGGACCACGTTCAGAGACTAGAGATCATCGGAGTCTCGAAAATCACTCGTCCTTAAATGCCGACGCCACACGCTTTCTTTGCCGTAAAAACAGATCAACACTTTCCGCCCAAACTCTGCACAGCTTTCACATCGTTTCGCCCGCTTCTTGTTCATGATTTGCGTCACATTTTATCCACTTATATTCACTTCGTCCCTCTTGTCCTACTTCTGTCCTTCTGAGATATAATCCACAACCAGGTGTCTGCTAGCAGAGATGCCATTGCACTGTTCGTCTTAACTTTCGTACAGTAGAAATCAGCTGTGGATGAAATAAAACACATTTCTTGTCCGGAGAAGATTTCATAGGTGTTTTGAGCTAAGCGAGAATTTTTAGGGGAAAGGAATTTCCACACTCGCAAGTCAGAGGTGCAAATACGGGAGGAATGGGGCAGAGGCAGGGAAGAGAGTTGTCCGTATGTGAGCAACCTCTACTCTACTTTTGCTGAGAATTTGAATTCCTTCATATAGGTAACCGCCCCAGTTTGGGACCTCTCGCTTCCACTCTCATTGTGCTCCCGCAGGCGTTTGCCTTTCTAAAAAAAGAAACTCTTGTATAACAGCTATCGTGTGGATCACATCGAGTTGTGGAAAGAGCGTTTCATGCACTTTCAAGATCGAGTGATCGCAGTCACTAAGCGCAAAAGCGGCTTTCATTTTTCAACGAAGGGAGGACTTTTGGATATGGAGGGTGCGACACCGTCACAGTGCGGTCACACCTATCGTTCCTCTGTCTCCAATGCGTATTTTTTGCAAGATGGTAGAGTGTGTCGGTCGTTGTACTCAAGTAAACCTGTGCCCTAAATTTCTGAAACGAGGGTCACAGTAGCAGTGAGGAAGCTCGTTATGAACACTGATGCGACAGTCGTTTTTTCTCTTCTTTGTATTGACAAACATTGACGTATATTCGTGGTCGGCTGTTGCGACAGGGCAGTGATTAATGAGCCCGAGGAGGCAGTTTTTGGGCTGCACCAGCTGAATCATTTCATTAGCATATTCTAGACACTCCTCTTAATTAGAATCTTTAGCTCAGTAGCAGATAATTCTGCGAGGTAATACAATCCGGTGAGGCTGCAGCGTCCTGCTTTGGTCCATCCTGCCGCTTAAAACTACCTTAACATCTGATGATCTTGTTTTGTGCTTGTTGTTGTGTGCTCCCGTGCCATGAATCTGACTTGCAAAAGTGGCGAGCGACTCGTGCGACGCTCAGTTTATTTTTCTGAAGGATCATGACGTCGAACTTTTACGTAAGTGATGTTTTGGACTAGGACGAATTTTTAGCCACCCGAGAGCCTGGCTGTAGTTTCGATGGCCAGTAACAGTCTGATGTAACTTACGAACTGATAAGCTGGTAACGCCGAACTTCAAAACGCCGAGATTTCTGAAACCAGTGGTCGTGCCTGTCAAGCGTTATGTCTTTGGGTTCCCTGGCAGGCTTCTGGGAAAACTATAGGCAAACAGACAGGCAGACTAGAAGAGACGAGATCGCAACGCGTTTCCATTACTAAGCATAAAAAGCATAGAAGTATACTTCTAGATCCATATAGATCATTGTAGGCCTCTGTTAGATTGGCGTTCATTCAAGGTTATTAAATTGAAATCAAGGTAACTAAGGTAACAGATATAAACAGAGGTAGCAAACTGAAGTTCTGAGGAATCATAAATTCAGCCAAGGATTTGAAGATAATCACAGACGTCACGTTACGACAAATTAATATCGAGCTTTCGAAACCAATGTCGTTTTATGGCCAACGAAAAAGTGATGAAAGTTTAAAACGGATAGCTACTGGGAATCACCCTTCCTGGTGAAGAAAGAAAATGAAAACTGACTATTGATGTCAGTCGGACCTTTTCGGGCACGAGGGAATTCCTTTCGCCACATCTCACACCTGTACCATTCACCAGGGCATTTCTTTTCATAATTGTCGTCCATCCTAGCAAATTCGTGGCTCGAGTTAGGACTCATTTGCTGTTTTTACAACAATTTTACACTTTTAATGAAGAAACGCACGTATCAAAATGCCATCCAATCCAATACCCTTTACATCTTACCTCGATTACTTCTCAAGTAAGCTAATTTCTCACTGGACGTTTGATGGATAGGTTTGGCCAAGATCATGGTACAGCGACCACGACCCTGGACGATCAATTGTCAAAAGCAGACAAAAGCCTCTATCTGCGCATAGGCCGTCAGAATGCGGAAAGAATCCAGTGGTAAGAATTTCGCTTTGTTTTTATTCATAATTACATAATTACGGGAACTTATGTTGTGCCAATTTCGGCACCACTTCTCGTCCGCCATTGCTTGCTTCTACTTGTTTTAAACCTTTAGGAGTGCGTGCCTTTATTGAAGGAATAAGTTGAGAAGTGTGAATGCTACCATTTTATTCGCACACACACGTTGCATTTTTATAGTTTAAAGAAGGACTTAACGGTTGCAGTAATTGTGTCCTCCAAAGAGGGGACTTTCTTGCAGGTGTTTTCTTCTCTAGACGCCACACCGCACATACATGATAGATAGTTTGGGACTAAACGGTAGTCTGAAAATCCGTGCAATAAATCCACGTACCAACAATCAGTACTTGTCGCAATATAGACAAGTTAGCCCCTCCTCTATTGCCCTCACGCATCGCACAACTTCTGAGCAGTAACGCTTGCGCTAAACCTACGCCGCTCACTTCTATACAGAGTTGATGATCGCGTAATCAAATGCATGACATGGGGAGAGGGGATATCAAGTAAAGTCGTGCAATGTTGAAATATGTAGAGGAGTTCGAGAGTGATGCAGCGTCCCCACCACTGAACAAAATAACATATTTTCGGCCAAGTTTATATATATTTGTAAAGGTTAGACTCATAATTATATATATGAGGTTAGGTTCATAACTGCAAAAAAGATTGGTTAATAGGAACAATGGTAGGCAGACTGGCCTCAACTGCGCAGTTAACACATTTTGTTGTAAATATGATCACCTAAACAGAGCAGGCGTTGCCTCATGAATCTCCCGAAGTTACTTAAGTGCAGTCGTTCCCGATAAATTCAGCGCAGGATGATATAGCGCAAGTAATTTGACCCATTCTAATATCTCAGCAGTCTGAAGTGCTGGATGCAGGTGGCATGCTTCACATTTGGCGTAGTCTGTATACTACGTTCGCACAGGATTTGTGCAAGCGGTATGAGTCGTACCTGCGCTAACAACGTGGAATCTCTCGAGACGACGCGCAGAGGCTACCAGCTGTTATTATAAACACGATTCGGTTTAGTTGCGTGACCTTTCTTTGCAATAGAGAAGTCGATATTCTGCATGACATTTGAGCTAGAAATATGTCGAGTCGCTTCGCTATTTCAATTGGCCTAATCAGCAGCTGTGTGTATGACTGCGGGTATGTTTACTTCTGGATTTCTGTTCTGAAGCACTATATTAGGATGTTTATTGCACAGTGCAAAGGAATTTCTCTACATCAGAAGACATTAAGAGGAGCTCAGAGTTACCTCTCAACAGTTTTCCATGTAAAATTAAGTTTCAAATTTTGTCGCAAACACTGCTTCCTTTGATGCAGCTGAAACGCTCTAACGTTTTTATTTGTTTTCCGAGAGTCAGCGCCTTTAGAATTTCCCGATTAGCATCCCTATGTGACAAACATTTTTATTTATCGTCGTGAAGACGTCTAAAAAGGATATGACTGCTGTTGTTGAAGTTTAAAGCTGAATGTGCAAGTGTAACACCTCGCCCAAGAAGAACTAGGTCTGAACGGACAAATTACATACAGCGCAACTCTCTCCTCTTTATTGTCTTTCGTGCCTGTAAGTTCTTACTCAGACATCTAAACTTCAAGTGAAAATGAGAAAAAAAGGCCACGAACTGTGTCTTGCATATCAACAGTCTTCTAGGAAGTCAAAGCTCTTAGGATGATGTTGAAGCAAACACAATATTTTTATTCGGATCTGATGTTAACACTGTCGTTTAGCTATTACTCTTCTCTTTCATCAACACCCCCTTGTCGAATGAAGCAGCCGTCCTACACAGGTTTTGGACATAAGCGTTTGTTCCAACTACCCCATCTCTTTGAACGCACAAAGTTAAACGCTTTCTCCTACGTTCTCGTCCGGGTGGTCGCTTGACTCAACCGGAACTGAATTCGAACACACAAGCGGCGATGAGTGTCGTCGCTGGCGTGAGGTGTGAAGAACACCTCCTTGCGAGCGTTCCACCCATTTAAAATTCTCTTTTCCGCCTGGCCACTTCGTTTGCTGTGTTTTTCTCTGCAGCCGCATTTTTTGTTCTTGGGGCGAATAAGCGTCGCCAACCCCCACACGCATCATATCGCGCGATTCATGTCGGCGCATGTGCCACCCGTCCGTGCGTTGTGGTGTGTACACGAATGGAGGAGTGTGTGCACAGACAGTGTTCTCTACAGTTGCAATCGGTGCTGTATCGATCGATGCTGTTTCGCAGCGTCAGTTCTGTAACGTGCGGCGAGAGCGCAGCATCTCCCAGTTGCACGCCACTCTATAAAATTTGCTTGCCACTGACACAAGAGTTGAGTGTGCTCGAGTGGCGTCTCTCCGAAGGGCTGTGTGCTATCAGGGTTGTCGGCAGGGAACGTCGCGTCGACAGTATGAGGCGCGATGCAGTGCTGATCGTAACTCGTCGCACCGATGCTTGCCACACTGCCTTCTGATAAAAACTACTGCGCTGCCTATCAGTGAAGGTCGTTGTAATGGGCAAGCATGATGTGCGACGCGGTTTCGTGGGCAGTGCTCCTGTCGCAGCTCAGGTTCTCCTCTCGCATGATATGTGCTCGTCGGTGCATTGAGTGCTCATTTCTTATCTGTGCTTCATGTGATGGGCGGTGTAATTGATGCTCAAGTTCCCCACCTCAATTTGTACCTCTTATGTTGTGGTGAGTATTGCTCTTTTATCGTAGCATCATCTCTACTGACTGTGGAGCTTCAAAATCGGCTTGGAATCTTGCGCAGAGTTGTAAATTCCAACAAAGTTTATTAAGTGGTGAAGTTACAGCCAGGTTCAGGCGTGCTTTTCTGGAGCGCCATACTGCTTTCTCTTTCATTTTCCGTTAAGCAAAGATGCCAAATTTGTTCGTGTGATTGTCGGCCTCGTTGAATGAAAAGCGCTGCTTATTTAGTAGTTGCCGATGTGTTCAGTTAACAGTGGTTTGTCAGAAAAAGGCTTTAATAGATCTGGGCAGTGTAGCCGCTTGAGTTCTCCGCACGGTTCGCTCATTTTTAGGTGAAGTTACGAGCGGCTCCTCTACTCAGTTTTTCCCTTTTTCATTTTATATGAAAGCTTCATGGGGAGTCATTGGCAGTGTTTTGCGTGAACACTGTTCGGTGTGCTGTTTTGCGTGCTTCCTACTTACTGTTGCGGAATTGAACTTTTGTAAGATACGTTAGAGTTGACAGCGATTGATCGAGAGAGCTGTCGTGATGGCGAACTTTTGCAGCCCTCTTCGAGACGCCAACGGAAGAGGCAGTTACTCTCGTTGGCTGAGCGAAAAGAGTTGTTCTGATCTTCGAGATTTTATTTAATAGACTGGGTCAGCCACTTGCAGAACTGGTGAATTAAACATTTCCCGAAAGGCTGAAAACATCACCACCAACACTTTTTTCAAAGCAAGCAGCGTCCTTTATTACATGGAGCAATTAGTTTGTATTAGAATGTGCAACCACATGAAGGGCTAGATATCTGTGAAAAGACAAAAGACATTCGCAAAGACTATCTTTCCAAGACTAGACATTCCACGACCATTTCCCTAGGAAATTGCCACTAGACTGCTACGTGTTCGTTCTGCTTGCCGTCATTTCCCTAAGAGCTGTCTTACTTGGTTGCTAAATTGATAATTGATTGCGTCAGACGCGTATGGTACGTGGATCCCTATCTCCTTGAAACTTGCAACTTAGAGGTCTCAAGAAAGGAATAAGCCTAGTGATTGCTCAGCTCTGCTGTTGTGTCCTCATGCACAAGCGTGTTTTGTACGTATGAGTTGACAGCGGGACATGCTTGTGTTTGTTCATAGTAGAAAGCAGTTGATCGTGGAGAAAATGCTCTCGCTGAACCATAGACAGACCTTCTGAGCTTTGCAAAGAATGTTGCTTATTTCGCAGCTTTAGGGCAAATAATACATAAGGCAAAATAAGTGCTACATACCCTACCAGTCCATCACATATGACTGTATATATTAGTACATAGACTTTTACTGAAGCACGGACGCGTATCCAGCGTTTTCAGAAAGAACGCTGAGATCATGTACTGCAGGAAAAAATATGAAGTGGTGCCAGTTGTTTTTGTTATCGAGTAATTGGGAGTATGGTGGGAAGGGTGGATTCGACAGAGTCACGCACTGTGTGTGCAGAGACTAAAGTCGATAGAAAAAGCTTTGAGTGAGCTGTTGTCGAACTGTCATAAATTGACGGCTCCACTATGAAACCTCATTTGATGATTCCTAAAGATGCGATAAGAAAATGGTGTACAAACCATAATGCATGTGCGGGTACAACAGTGTTCTTATTTCAGTTAGGTGCTGAATTCTTTGAATTATGCAAGGTATGGTATCATTGTTGTACGCGAGGAGATACGGGAGAAGGCTCACGAATGTGGACAGAACATTTCGGTATAACTGTGAGGAGGCACCATCGTTTAAACCGTTAAAAATTGCAATGAGGTGGTGCAGTGTAACGAAGTAAGATGATGATCGTCATTTCTTCAATGCCGATATACAGCTTCACATCATAGAATTCGAGTTTCAAGCCTCCTGCCAAACAGTCTTTATGTATAGTAGTAACAGAAGTCGAATTGATTTGGTGAGATATGATTGTTCTCGAACAGAGTAGGTGGACTGCTTACATAGAAAGCTTTCAATGGTCCACCGACTCTCAGCTATCTACCGGCAACACGTACTTAGCTAGCTGTCTCTAACTTGTAGCTCAACATCACCTACAGGTCATACACTTCTTTTTGAACAAAAGTCGAGTTCATGTGCACGGCACTGTGCGTGCACACGTGCCACGCAAATCTCGACTGAGCGAAACGGGCGTCTCTCACATCAATCCACACACCATTGCACTCCTGTCGAAAATAGCAGACAAGCAGGTCGCTGACATGCTGTGGCTCCTCGAGCAGCAGTGCATGTGTGCGAATATGCGTGTGGTCGTCCGACAATCGCCCAGTCACACCGTACGTGCGCATCTGCATAATGGTTCACCGTAGATGGTGAATCAGCTCATGCTGGGCACAAAGATGGAGTAGGAAAAAGAGCATCGAGTTGGGAATACTAAGTTATCTGGTCCCAGTCACTCGGATGTCTCCCCCACTAGCGTGAAAACGGGTGTAGTTGGCGCCGTGCTGCGAACGCTGTGATGATGACGAGGTATGCTTTGCTTTCTTCTCACGCTGACTTTCGCTGGTTGGCGCCTCCGATTACACGCCTCTTGGAAAGTAATATTTGTAAGTAGTTTTCGCCTCTCTGGAAGAAATGCTTATGAAAAATCATAAATCCCGTGCCCCATTTGTCGCACCTGTGAGCCTTCCATTTTCACTCACAAATTTCGTATTTGGGGAGAAAATGATCAGGCTTGAACAGTAATAGAAGCTTCGCAGGAGGGGACGTTAAATTTCATCTCGTGGATAAGGTGGGGGAGCGCACTGCAAACAGTATGACGCCTTACGGCTAGCGTGATATCTGTGAAAGTATTTGCACCATAATCGAGCTGAAGATGGCTTACCCTTTGAAGATTTCCCTTTTTTATTCCGCAGTTTCATCTTTTGATGGTGTTAAACGTAATAAACAACCACCTCGTTTGATACTGCAGCAGATCGTACTAACCACCTATGTTGTTACTCGGCAAAGACCACCTCGAAGATTCCTTCTCAACCAAACTCTGTGCTGTGTAACGTGCGAGTCTATTTTCATCTCCTTACTCATATGAAGCCGGCTGGAGTGTATTTGTTCCACATTCATGTACGAAGTTCGGTAATAAATACACCAAGACGATTGGGATGTTATGCTGGACAGAAGTTAGGTTTTGAAACGGTCGTAACTTCCAATGTGTAGGCTGTTCGCAGGATCTTCAGCTTGAGCCTTGCCAGGCACTCCTGCTTCAGTTTCAAAACTCCATTAATGTTTTCAGGTTATTGCGAGACTTCAGGCTAGTCGTGATCTAGCTCCTTCGAACTTCTACGATCGTAGAGAGTCAGGTAGTGGCATGTACGTGGCTACATGGCGTGTGCAAGGCATGGAAACGGCTGTTTCTAGAGCGCGTAGTTGCAGGGTGCTGAGAGCGGAAATTAGTCGCAGGTATGAGGGCGCGCCAATGCTCATTTTCAGCACAGGGAAGTTGCGACATATTTTGCTTTATTCAGACAGGATGAGTGTTTGTCGTTGCTAAAGTGTGAAGGCGCACTGTGCGCAGCCTTGCTAAGGTGACTTTTTTGTGCTGCTTGAGTGAACTGGATGCTAACGTGCTTTTTCTTGCTTTCTTTCTCAGTGTGTTTCTTGTTGCCGCAGGTCGGTGGTGTGTTGCACTCGCCAGCTGATAGAAAAGTGTTGGGAGAAAACGGTGATAAAGTGGGCGTTTGCATGTTTGCAACGGTTCACGTGAGAGTTACAGCTAGACCAGATGCCTGATGCACTTCATCGGAGAGAGGCTCAGCTGTGCTCTGCCTCATGTGCTTTCGAAAATGCAAACTTGAACGTGCCAGTCTGCTAGTAGACGACTTAAGACAGTGTGAATTCACTGTATATCTCTGAAACAAGGTTTCTTTTCAGCTTTACCCATAAGTTTTCCTTTGTCACTCCTTATGTGAACCGAGGTAATTTTCTCTTCGTTTCCTCGCAGCAGACGCCATCATACTTGCAACCTACGAAAGGAATGGTTAACAGCGGTCGCATAACATTCGTCTCGAAGTCATCTTTCGTGCGTACCAGTGGATTGAAAGATGATTCCGTCATTTCCAGCCTTGCTTTCCTTCCACCTTCAGTGTTTACGATTTCAAGCTAGATTGGTGAACGACTTTGCAGTTGTTTATGTATCAAATGTGATGCTATGGGTTGAGTTTGTTGTCTTACATTTCCATCCTGAGAACCTTTCTGTTTGTACCCGGATGAAGGGGTAAATGGATCTGCATTTCACCTCGACGAATCTTCGTGCTGCGTTAGGAAGAGGATTCCGAGGCGGATGTGCATGAGATCATGTATCTATACAATTTCATGAGATCATGTTACATCCGACTTGGCGTCGCACTCTTTCAGCTTCACCTATTTCATTCCGTTGAGTTGAAGAGGCCCTGTGATGTGCGATTGTTGCATGATAGCACAACTGTTTCCCATACTGGCCGAAGTGTTCGGAAGCATCTGTGAAAAATTTGTCGGTCACATTCACCGGCTTCTTCTTGCGAAGTCATCGTTATACAGGGCGTC
This sequence comes from Parascaris univalens, assembly GCA_037576465.1. NCBI lineage: Eukaryota > Metazoa > Nematoda > Chromadorea > Rhabditida > Ascarididae > Parascaris > Parascaris univalens. Next base: position 61,318,103 of record CM075173.1, on the reverse strand, counting down.
ATGCGAAATCGAATTTACGAGAAAGCGTCTCTTGCACGTTCTGATAGAAATTTTGTGAAAGAAGAATTCATAGAATTGAATTCGCGGAAAAACTTTGTTGTTTGAATGTTTGTTGCTTTGCTCTCGTCGCCTAAATAGTTACGGAAAGGAGCTGCATGAATGTTAAGATGTATGAGCGGCAAATACAATGGATGCGGAGCGTGATGCATGTCGTCGTTATTCTACTTAGGTTGGGCAGTATCGTTACGGCTTTTAAAATGGCTTCAGAGCGCGTCGCAGAAATTATGCAGGGTTCGGCTTCTGCTCTGCCAAAATGAGGTAGTTCGAGAAAGTTGGGATTGGTCGGAAGTGTACAACGCATCAGAAAGGCCGTACTAAGTGCTTAATGCTGATTTCCCCAAAACAAGCACTATTGAAAGTCTGTTCGCACAGGATCCATCTTCAAATAGATACACGGACGAGTTTGTCCTTCCTGGATATGAGAATTTTTGCTGCCACCTCGTCTGACGAGTAGAGAGTCAAGAGATCGCCTACCAAAGGGGAGTTTCGCGTTTTACTGATTTCCTTTCTTTAATTCCTCTCTTCCTCATTTCGTCTCTTTTTGCATGCAGTTAGCTACTTCCGTTCAAAAAATTTGCTGAAAAGCACTATTATTGTCCACCGCTCACTCTTCTTTCCCGCCCCTGCAGGTAGTGGGAGTGCTCAACCCCATTCATAATCAAGCAGAGCATAGTCCAGGTACGACGAAAGTCACGACGAGCTTGTGTGAAATCGGAATGTCGTGCCAACTCTAAGCAGGTGGTTGAAGATAAACGCTCATTTATAATTAGGTTCCCTTTTCAGCAATATTTGGCCTGTCCAACGTGAGCGGTTTAGATGCACAGGTGCCAAAATGAACGCATCCGGGAACAGATACTTTTAATCCTGCTGTCTACTTACACTAATTGTCAAGCCATAGCTGTTATGTAGGAATCGGATTTGCGTTTCAGAAAGATCATTTTCGACATCAGAAGATTCAGAAATATTTGTGAAAGTTTAATGACAGTTGCTGAATTTACTTTATTTAGGGACGTCAGCTGTCAAGTTTTATTTTCGAAAAGATCCATCAAGGAGATGAACAACGAACCGTCGCGCCGTTGAAACACGAGAACGTGCGGTGTTTTGCGGTAGGGCTTAGTCTTGTCAGTCATTTATAATGCTGGAGCGTGATGCTTATATTGCTGTTAATTTAGGTGCAGTTGGCTCCAATCCTCTCGTGACAGTGCTGACAAAATGATAAAAGACTGGCAGTGCCTTCTGGTCGGCGTTGATGCTGGCTGCAGCGATGCTGGCGTTCTTTTTGTGGGTGCTGGCGCAGTTGGTAAGTTGGTCATAAACTAGGACCTTTGGCACCTCACCATCTTTCTGTTCTCTCGAAGTTCCCGACCCGACACGGAACAAGTTCTGGCACAGATGTTCGGAACGGCCTTTTAATACAGACCTGTTTTACTATCTGCAAACTAAAAAGTTCTCCCACCGGAAACTCCGGCCTTCCCAGCTTGTGAGTCGAAGATTTTGTAGAGAAATAAGAGCAACTTTTGTTACATCACTCCGAGTCACATTCATGGGGAAGCCGAGAAAAGTGAGTGATTTATGCGCATCCGATGAAGAATCCCGGTAAATTGGTTTTTGAAAAAATTTCCCTAACTCATCAATTGTATTTTCAAAAAGGAAGAAAGGCGCTGAGCGAGTGGTTATTCGCTAGCAAACAACACGCCAAATTTAGAGAGATAAGACGAGAGAAATAAGTCTCAAGTTTTCTACCGTTGTCCTCGGGGAATTAAAAGCAGATATTGCAAAGCGTGCTCAGTGATTGTATATTTTATCGGAACTTGCTTCACCAAGCTTTTCGCCACTAAATGTTGCCGACTGCGCTGAACATATCCACGCTTGCAAAGTTGCTATCCAGAATGGGACGCATGAAATCCGAAGAAGTGTATTTGTTTGCAGTTCGTTTTTCTTGTTGTCATAAAATCGCATGAGAGCGTGCTTCCGTTTGTTTGAAGCGGGCGGGTTTTTAGAAAGTTTCCGTGACTCCACTCCAGCTAGAACGGAAAATAAAAGAGGGAAGATTGTCAACGTACGACCAGTTCTTGACTCGTCATTGTGGCAGAGGACACAGTGTTGCACTCTGCCAAATACTGCAAAAATTCATATGAATTCTATGGTGGCAGCAAAATGTTCGGGAGAATTGCGAAAAAAATGTGTGCAATGATCATCAATTTGGAGATTTTCTAAGGCGTCTATGAATCTTATAGAAAATGCCACGTCGAAAGTTTTATGAAGTCCTACAGTTGATTGCGATTCCCGCTGCATTTGCCGCAAATTGTTCTGCTAGATGAAGTGCTTTTGGAGAGCGGGTATGTCATTTTCAGTTGCAGAAATTGCGTTTGTGAAGTCGACAGGTCCGATCTGTTGGCGGGTCAAGGTTGCTATGTCCTGCGTGCGGTGGGTGATAGACCACTTGTGCTGAACGCATTTCTGCAAGGTTAGTGAACTGGTTTGCTCTGATATCCGTTTGGAATGAAAGGCACTACATGAACGGGTGAGATTCTTATTCATCCCTCTCTCTGTCCGATAAAGAGGATTTGTCGCCTGCGTAGTTGTTGCAGTTCTCAGTGCAAAAGATTTAAATCGTGGTTCGCGTTGCGTTCAGCTCGTTTTCACATCATTGATTATCACACGGAGACGATAATTGCTGTGCTTTTTTATTCACCTCGAGAAATAATGCTGTTGGGTACGTTCTTCTGGATTTAGTGATACATGTTGTTCGCTTTACAACGTGGTGGGGGGCAATTGCATTCAGATCGTCGTCGACGTTTTTGCATTTGTAAGAACCTTAACGGAAACAAGGCCGACCTTGTTCCGTCGTTCCCCGCAAGGGGAGGGAGAGGGATGGGAAATGCTTCCGCAGTACCAGCGCATTTGAGGGTAACTAATTGAAATCATGCATGCCCTGAGCTTATCCTTATGGATGGATGTAAGCAAACCACCAAGAATATGTCGTCCACTGTCCCGCGGGCGAGTTTAATCGCCTAGTGGCTCGGGAGGAAAAGCAGAGAGGACAACGCTTCCTTAGTTATTTTCATCGTAGTGAGACGTCCTTGGAAGCACATCCCAACTTATAGGCAGCATTTTTTTTTTAATATCGTGCTGTGAAGTCGACATACATAACACGCAGTGTGTTGTACTGCGCCCAAGACGTTTTCCATTCTCACAGGGTGCTGCTGGCTTAATGAAAGTGTTGTGTGGCACTGTCCACATAGTTTACAGAGCTCCTTCGGCATCATTGTCACAACGCGTTTATTTCTTGCATGCAGCTTCATTTGAAAGAATGTCTAAGTGCTGTTGCATGGTTGGCACACGATGAACTGCTGAATCATTCAGCGATCGATTATCGAAGTTGTTCTCAAAACGGGTGTGCATGCAGATCATGGTGTAATATAGCTCATGAGATCATGCCACATCTGTCTTGAAAGCCACTGCTTTATTCCTTCTCGTCTTTCAGTTTATATGTCGTGTTTCAAAGATCTTCGTTCTTTAGAGGCACAGACTCTAGAGGCAAGCATAACGTTGTGCGCCGCTCGTTGTGTAAGCGAAGTTAAGAGTCTCTTCGTAATATCTGATGCGTTCTAGTGCAAAATTGACGGTTTGCCTATGCCCATGTACTATACACAGGTCAATGATGTCAGTTCCGGTTGCAGTTAAAACATGTGATATGATTGCTGAAAGAGGAATTAGCACTAAAATGGTCACCTCTCTTTGCGCACAAGAGTGCTGCTAGTTCTTGTTGCTGAATCACTATCCGAAGTCCCGTCTGCTGATACGCGGGTATGCGCCTGCAGAGCTTTACTTCAAATGCGCTGGGGAAGAGTGAAAATATATGCTCCAATTTCCGTTAAGTGATTTCGACCGCCTCGCTTCGTTGTATCGGTTCGCTCTGAATGTTGAACGCGAGTGCGGTTTCAAATTAAGAGTTGAGTTGGTTAGTCTGCGGGCTTTTTCGCAACATTTACAGTCTGCAGTAGGTTCGTGAAAAGCCATTAAGAAGCAGTCCCAAGGAAAACGCATTGTGTTCCGTTATTTGCAACATGTTCTGTTGGAGAGTTGCAGTCGTTATCCAGGGTCTGTTGGTTTCATTCAGGTAGACTCACTGAACGCTACTGGATAATGGGGTTGTCGGAGCCGTTGATGGTACGATATGTAAGATGAGATTTTTTAAAATGAAAACGGATGACTTTTATCGGAAGCGAGTATTCTTTTGCTGTAGTCGGCGGTGCCGATTTTGGGAATAGTTGTGCTCTCCCTCTTTCTCGTAAAGAAGCACCTAATTGTTTTATGTGATTCTCTTCGTTTATAGATTTTTCTTCCACAGTTTTCGTTTCTTTCGGCTCGAAGACTTGCTGCAACTGATCTCAGTAAAAAGCAAACAACGGAAATTAAAATAAACTGAAATTCCAATTTCTCGAATGGTATCGAGAGGTAGCGCATAGAAGTTGAAGTAAAGTTCATGCGAAAAATTTAAAACCTCGGTTTCATTTTTAATTTCTGCAATAAGCCTACAAACCATCAAGCTTTATAGGATATTTGCCGTATCTAGCGAACAGGACAGACGAAGCTGCAACACGAGCAAGCAGTTCGGACTGAAGGTATCGGAGGATTACAACGAAAGCTGCATCTTCCGAGGGTTGCATCACTTCCACACCTGATGCTGATAGCGATTGTTCATTGATCGTGTTTCAGTGTTGCTTTTTAGACATTTGAAGATCGTTCTTTTCGAATGGCACTTTACATCCTCTTCTTGTAAGGAGTATTTCCCTGCAGGCAGGTATCGCATTTTTCCCCTCTTTTGGGTTCTTCTGCATTTGTTCGAAGTACTTCGGCCGTTATCCCTCAATCTCTTTTTGTTCGTTGTTGCGGACTGTTTCGTTTCAAAAAACTTCAGCGGGTGTCTGGAAATTACTTTGCACTGGGTGAATTTCATCTCATCCCACTTTAAGCGTCTTTCCAAAACAAACTTGAGAAGGTGGAGAAGTTTTGCCCTTTAAGCTTTGCTGTTTATGCTAAGAACTGTCTAATCTACATGTTTATTTTATTCTTCGTCATCATCTCTCCCCTCGCACTCCACTTACCTGCTCACTGCACTCATGCTCCTTACATAGAAAGGTGTGTTGCGGAACTGAATATGACAGAACGAGCTGTCCGAACCCTTCGGGCAGTAGACAACATCAAAGCAGTTCCGCTTCCTCATGCACTGTTGTAATTCTTCGTTTTCTTTTGTTAATGCTAAAGTGAATTTGAAAAGAACGTTTTGCATTCATGACAGGCCTCGTATATTTAAGCTGGTCGCAGTCTGTGCCAATTTTATGCATCCTTCCATGCCCTTTCCCCAGAAGGATGAGTCCTACACACGGCCGCGACTTCGAATGTGACCATGCGAAACCCACTTGCTAACCTTTAGGTTCGTTTGTTTTCTGCATCTTAGAAGGAGATCGTTCTGTTTGTTTCGACTTCCGGATGCGTGTTGTTTGAGGCGTCGGGTATTCCATCGCCAAGAAGCTTGTTGAATTGGTGCTCATTGTTCGTTCGCATTTTCGTTGATTTTTATCCCGCTTGCTTTAGCGCATGTCGGCTGCCGGTCTGTAATGTGCCATTGACATTGTTAATATTCAGTTTGTTCACCGCCTTCATTAAGCAGGCAGTGAATTTCGATCGAGACTGCTGTATTCGCATTCAGCAAAGGAAAAGTTTAGTGTTTTGTCAGTAAGCGCCCGCAGTTAAACACTTTCTTTTGTTATACTGTCATTTCCCGTAATCGAACGACTGGTTTATGTTTCAACCGTTGACCTTGCAGAGGGGTGAATGTTTTGTTCCTTGACTGACAGGGATGCACCACAGAACAGCGGTATGAGACTTTTGTGATACGAAAGGGCAACTAGAAAGTATTATCTCAAGACGCGTGGTTAGTGTCCCACTTCTTTAAGAACACTATTATACTCATCACCAAAAGCGAAATATCGCTACCCCCTATCTCCTTATGTGCAATTTCTTTACTTCCGCAATCTCTAGCAAGGTCTACGATGAATATTCGCCACTGTTGTCGTTCGGAATTACAAGTCTGATTGCGTAGCCGAATTAACGGAAAAGAATGCTTTTGGCGTTCATCAATAATCTGTCATGTAGAACATTGCAACTGCTTTCTGGCCAAGCCGCTGTGTTTTTTCTTTGCCTCCCACACATCATGTGTGATATCGTTAACGGAATCAGTGGTGATTGCATCGGTCAGGTGCAAAACCTCTGCAATGCACGATCGCATCTTCACAGTGCTCCCGTGTAATAATGTAAGCCATCAATGTCACATCCTTAAGGCTCACCCTTTCGCTTGTAGGTAAGGCCGGATCATCCCAAACTACAAATAAGCCCTCTTTTAGGAAGAAATCATAACGCACGAGTTTGTCTGATGAAAAGGGAGAAATGATGGTCTAATATCTTCTCTCACTGTTGCTTGAAAAGACAAATCAATATACGCGCATATTGTTTTTTCCTCATTTTGAAGGGCAGCACGAAAGTAGGAGTCGAAATGGACGATAGCGATGAATATGTTGTATTCAAAAACCGGAACATTGGACGTTTTTTGTAGGAATCAGCGTCTACCAACATTTCAGTGAGAAGACGTGAACACAACATTCCAAACAGGAATGTGTGGGTTCATCGGGATATCTGAAAAGGAGACGAACGCAGCCGCAACGACAGACGTGAGCTACGAATAGAACCACTAGCGGCTAATTGTGTGCTGATACGTGGGTTGCATGACCTAAAATTAGCACGGGAAGAGAATTACTCGTTCTGTTTGCGCTTGCATCCTGGTTGGGGCAAACTTTCAACGAACTGAAGGATTCCAACGTCACCTGTTTATGTATTTGAGATGCATCTGGAGTTTTAATTCGACAAATCTGTTGAAACGACTTGGCCTCGCCGAAAGCATCTTAGTGTGATTAGTAGCTTCTCAACATATACTCCTTGGCCTTGTGGCTCTGAGCTGCACATCTAAGGGAACCTCAAATAACGTTGACTAGTAGTTTCATTTTACCGAGCAGTACAGCGGGGCTCTTATTTCTTCGTCCTCGTTCCTCACAATCAACAACACACCATTTCTTCATCCCTCTTGTGCGCCATGCACGCCATCATCACAAATTTCAGCATTGTCGTTTGGAACTTGCAAAAACACATCCTGATGAAGTTTCATAGGCGAATTTCCTCCATCCACAACAGTCATCTTTAGTATTCATGCAGTGAGATTCTGGATTCTGGAATTCTAGTCTACAGGAAACCAAACATTTTCTTCGGCAATTACGACCGCAGTTAAGAACTGGGGCATCACCCTAAGGATACAAACCAAATCTCAAGCGTTGTAGTGTTGTATATATCAAAACAAGCACCCACCCTAACCGATGAGAAAAACAGCTCACAATGCTAACAATGTCAAAAGCACGGAAGCGATGAAGAACCTGCAAGTAATGGCGAGAAGGAAGAAGGGCTTCATATGTGCAGATATCCTATGAGTCAATGACTGTGAATTCTTTGCTGCGGAATACTATTCACACTAAACCTAAAGTAACATTGGCCTTGTGGAGATAAGTGTGTGTATACTTAGCCACAAACACACGCGGGTCCTGGGAGATCGGCGCGGCAGTGGTCAGTCGGCAATAAAAGCATCGCAGTAAATATGGAAATATACCCGAAGGGAGCAGAATTCGACTGACGAGCTCCGACATATTTTACGGAGCATTGAACGCTCCATCAGAATCAATAAGCTGAGACGGAAACGAGAACTTTTTATAAGATTAATTTCTTATCCGACGCGCAACTGCTATAAATTTCAGTGTCGCGTTATTCTCGTGTATCCGTGACACTGTGCTCTTATTGTTGAAGTGAATTTATGAAACGATCGAATTGTTCTTAAACTGCACTGAATTCCCTTTCATGCGATTGTTATAGGCACCGGCTATGAATGCTTCGGTTTAACAGTTCCAGGTTTGCATCACTTCATTTGTTTCCCGTATAGACATACCGGTAACGGGTGTTGTAAGTTCATTTGATTTTAAAAAGGCCAATCGACGCATTCAACGTCTAGTTGATTGCATCGACATAGTTTGATTGCACGCAGGAATTGCTCTCCGACATAGACAAGTCAGGATTGTGAAGAATGAAGCAGCTCGACGGCCACATAATCTCAGTTCGGAGAATTGCCGATTAGTTGGCACTCCACCACAGGTGGCTACAAAGTATGTAAACAGTGATCGTGAAGGATATGGGACTGTTAAGAACACCAGTTTCGAGCCACTCATCTAGAATGGCCGAATGACGTCTAGAAGAAGTTACCCGTTCCACTTTTTGGCTCACTTACAAGTTACCTGTCCACCCACCCCTGTTCATTTCAAGTCGATAAAGAAACTAGGAGGATGAGTGACGCTGCAGTCAGGGATGATTGCAGTTGTTTTTACACCCAGTATCATGATAAGCAGTTTCTCCAATCGGAAGCGTTCCAAGGTCACAGCATGGCGAAACGTGGGATCTATTATTAAGTCGACTAAGGCGGACCGGAAGCTTGTTAACGGTATAAGCCGCGTGCTATGCTCAACCTTCAGAAAGTTAATGGGCAACGCATTTTCGCATAGTGCCGTAAGGATGTTAAGGGCTGCTCCAGGCATTTTTATTTCGTACAAAAAAGGCTTCCAGCAAGGAATGTGGCTTTAGCATTACGTAGAGAGCGTTTAATTCCTACCTTTCAGAGCATTCACATGCTGCATCAAAGGGACGAGACATCACCACCCAGATGTCCGATCTATTCTCATCACCTTCACATGTCGCAGAAGACTGAGCTTTGGATAGTTATCATTTTGAACGTTACGAAACAATTCGTTGCTTCAAAGGGATCCCTAAACAATGCTTTAAAATGAGAGTTCAGATCATAAATAAGTGGGAGTAGATTTCTGAGATGTTCATATCCATGGCCACATATAACAGTGGGAGGAAGTGCTGTAATGGAAACGGGACACGGCGCTGAACGCTGTGGATACTCTGCGTTGAGGAGCCGACACTGACTCAACTGGCCGCAGCGCTATGCTTCAACTTAGACATCTACATGTTCACTGCAATGGATGGAGTGTGGGAAAGCTGCTTTACTTTGAATACTTAAATAGCCCCAATTTCATCGTTCCCCTCATCAACACAGCTGGCAACTCTTCTATCTATAGCGATTCTGAGCCTTCCGCATCCAAGGAATTACATATATTCGCCTCAGCGGATCTTCCCTCCTTGTTGCAGCCTGTAGCGTGATCGCTTCATGTCTCTTAGTTACCACTAGAAGATTTATTTAGTCCATCTATTGCCACTCAACCTGGCTATGTAACCAGCCCACTTCAGTTTTCTTTTGTAAATTTCTTCAACGACGTCCTTCAGTGCGGATGCAGAACGCAACTCTTCGTTTGTGGCGTGTTGCAGTTTGTTGATACTCTCCATTCCCCTTTCCTTTGCTCGCTGTGTCGTTGCTAAATTGTTTTCTCAAACGAGTGTGGTATTCCATGCTTCGCACCCTCACAGAAGAAAGGGTATGGTCGTCGAAGTGAAGTTCTCCCTTTGCGAACATTTTATCGCTGTCTCGTAATAGATATCGTTGAGCTTAATGAATATCAGAGAGTGCGCTCATTTTCATCTGCTTAATTCTTGGCCCAAGTCGCTGCTCATTTGCAAATCCTAAGTGTACAAAGTGCGCCCAATTTCCCCAAGGAACGATAACACAATGACCACACAAGTGGGCCCTGCGAGTCCTTATATCGCCTCCTCACAGTACCACAGTGACTCACACATGAGCCTTTCACAACAATGGTCACTGTCCCACAATCACTTTTCGGCTGCTGCATGGTTACCATCGAGCAGGCAGCTCACGAACAAAATCATCTCAGCTCTGATGATGCGCGCGATCTCGCTCTGTCTCTCACGTGTGCGTGCGCTTGTGGGTAAGTACGTCGACCCACATGGATATTAGAAACTACCAGTGGGTTTGGAATCGGGTTTTTTTCTATCGGCCCAATCTGTTTTATAACCTTCGTCAGGAACCCTATGGGTGGTGCAGAGTCATGTTCGCCAGGCGGAGATTAAACACATTGGAAAGCCCCGGCTGAGATTGTTCAGAAAATTCAACTGTTTACCGGTGGTGGTTTGCGGTCGCTAGGTCGTGAAGTAAATCTCGAACAGTAACTGAAGAGGCATTTGCTTGAGTTGTTTGAGTGGCGTGTTGAAATCTTCGATTGTTAACATATTTCCAGGACGTCAGACAATGGTTGAATTGTACGAAGTGACGATTACTCCACAGGACCGCTGTCCCCTGCTACCACAAAAAAGCACTAATTACTCGCACGCATAGGTGTTAATATACTAATATTCTTTAGTAGTGCCGAGTAATGTCAAACATTATAAATACTGCTCGCCAAAACACAGCAGAGTGCCTTTTCTTTTTGTGGCAGCAGTGGTATCACAGTTCTACGCCAACCATCAACATTGACGTGACTGCTCGCGATTCTCATTGTGAGTTCCACTCGCCATTAACAACTGAGATCAGTCGGGCGACAAAAGTGGGACTGTCGTATTCTAAGGGGTCGTAGGCACCAAGCACTGTATATCCGGCTCCGTCGGACGACGGGAGTCTGGTGTCACCTCATCTGGAACTGTTCGCAGTTAACGCCGATTTCACTCACCACAAACAAGCCGCATAAACATGCTGTGGTAGAATTGCGTCCGTCTGCCCAATTTTCTCATCTCTAACGAGCAATCTGCACTAAATGAGAGCGCATTGCGGCAATTTCTAAGCTGCTATGTACAACACAGAATGAGTCGGTTGATTCAAGAGCACGAACCTTGCAGGGTGGCTGGGCTGAGCTAACAAGTCGCAACTCGGAGTCTGCCAGGATCTCCGCTTAGTGTTCACCCGATCTCTAAGTTTGCTCTGAAAGAAGACACCGTCTGCAAGACGTTCATGTCAAGTTTTGCAGGCTACGGCGTTAACGAGTCAAAGGCATCGATCTTTGTAACACGGGTCATCAACTCGAATGATGCGCGGAGGCTGGGCCAAGCGCATGCTCAAGCCGACCGGCCACAGGGAAATAGCAGCATGATGTTCTCAATTCAAGCGGAGTTTGTAGCGGTTGTTGCAATTTTTCTAACGAGCGATTCCTACGACGAATGTGCGACACCGATAGAACTTAGAATTGCGATAAGCGAACGCTGGTGATGTCCGTTTAGAGATGCTGTGAAGGTGGTACAGCTGACTTTTACTGCCGTTTAGTTTAGCGGGTAGGGTGCAAGAGATTTTTGCTCAAGGTTCGGCCAGGTAAAATTGGGCGCTCTGAAGAGAGCACATACTGCTCCTTCTAGGGGCTTTATGAATATTGAGAGGAGGGCGTCGAGAGCTTGTACCGCATATCCGAGAAGGGCATCGCAACATTTTAGACATTAGGCGTGAATCGTTACGCGGAAAATCTCCTTTTGTAAGGGAGTCTTCACGAATCAGAACAAATCTAACGTGTAGTTGGTGTAATGTTGTGACTGCAATCCATTCAGACGGGAAAACACAGTGCTTTGAGCATTCTGAGGCCTTCTTCTAGCGGAATGCGATGACGATGATCAGTGACTGGATCTTTAAAGTTTGTCTCCGCAAGCTATTGCTTCGCAGTTCGCTGTAACTTCCTTAAATGCCTCGCACTTATCTTTTTCATTAGGTATACCTGGCTGAACTTTATGGACGTTGTATGTGACGTTCTCTACCACTTTGAATTCCTTTTCCTTGACGGTCTAAAATTGCAAGCGTAGCTGTGACGGTGGAGTCGTCGGTCCACTCGGTGATCTGAACAAAAATGTTACCCTCACGACCAGCGGGGCAGACAAATTTGCTCGCGTTCTGTCTAAACGTAGAATTAAATACCTCCTCATCTTACGTTCATTTGCCAGTAAACAGTTCAGCTTATATTCTGCCGAAGTTGTATACTTGTTGATTAGATCGTAACTTGATGTGAAGGCAGTTGGTGTGAATGTTATATTAACAGTTTATAGAGTGGGCTTTCCGCATACGGGAGCCGTATTCGTCATAAGAGAGGCAACGCTTATGGAGCGTCTTTCCAGGGCGTTAGCGGTGCTCTGCGCCTCGAAAAGAATATCGGAGATCAGTCCGCCAAACAGGTAAACCATACAACTTTCTGAGTGCGCACATTTTCTCATTAAATATCCCCGTGCTGGTCCAGACACTATAAATTCTTTCGTGCAGGGAACTTGAAGGATTTTTACACGTTACTGGCTTATATTTCGTCAGTGACGAAGACTTTACCTCTGTGAACCATTTGTTGAAGAGTTCTGATCGTTCAACAAACTCGAAAATCGAGGACGCCAACAACTCGTCTAAGCAAAAAAATTCAGCCATCGCCCTCACTTGCCTATTATTGCAGCATCCTCCAACCGAATGATTCTTGACGGATCGAAGAAATTCTATCGTGCTGAATTTGCAGTCTATGTGTTTTCCCTTTCTAGCCGGTTTTATACTGCAGCTGTCTGTGGAAGAGAGCCTCTAAATGATTGTTCGATCAGTTTGCATGAGACATGCACACGTTTACGCAAAGAAACTCCGTTGTAGTTATGTGGGAGCAAGTCTCAGTTGAATTCTTTTAACGTCAGTGGGTCCTGATTATAACTTCGAATCCTTAACGTTCTTCCTGCAAGGTCATTTTAATTGTGGAGAAGAAGCAAGACCGGTTTGAGACGAGCATTGCTGTATAGCCTTGTTGCCTTACAACCCTGGGCGGGAGAGCAGGACAGCGGAATGGGTCACTGAATTTGAAGAAGTTCATGCTAGGGTTGTCTGCTCGGTCGGCAGCAACAATTTCGGCTGTTGTTTCAGTGTAAAGAACGACAGCTGTGAGAAGGAGCGGAATGCGTTCTTTGAAATAAAGGAGCTCCTAACACATTCCGAGATAAGGTGCGTTATGTTATTTTGCTACCTCGCTTCATTGTTCACTTCACTGGTTTAGGAGGCACTTTATCGCTCATTTTCCAGCGTGGATTTAATGTGCCGATATAAGCCATAGTGGGGTCAAAGACAAACTCACTGTGCGCTGTCGCATTCCGAAATTGCTGATTTTCTGTGTCCTGCTGGGAATTTGCCATCAAAGCTTTCTTTGTTCAGCCAGTGTGAATATTATCGGTATCGTCGAGTCAACGAGGGACTCTAAGAAATGGTTCAACAGGAAGCTCTTGAACAGCGCACAAGAGTGAAGTGTGCACTGCATAAACTTTAGCACACATAAGTGTTAATCGCACTGCGGATTCATATGGAATGGAGGCGGCATTGTAGGTGGAAGGGTTTCCTTTCATACGCCAATGGGATCGTTTAAACTTTCTTTATGCGATAGTATCGTGGAATGGAGGTGGGGGGGGGGGGGGGGGGGAAGGAGGGGTTGGCGGTGAGAACCTACGGAGTTTTCCGCCGTCCTGTTGCAAGAGATTTGCTACCTCATTTCACATGACTTTGTCTTATAAAGGCGTCGTTGATTTCAGTGCTTGTTGCAGAAGTATTCGTGCTTTCAGAGTTTTATGAGGAAGGTCAGGGAATGTACATCTTACGTATGCCAGCGGCAGTGACCACAGTAACGGTGCCAGCCCCTCGCTCATAGTAGAAAAGGTTTTCCTCTCGTGAATGAGCATATTCAATATTTTACTCTCATAGATGAGCATATTTCCTCTCACCATCTTTCAACTAGGAGAAAGTGATTATAAAGCGCAGCACTGAAGTCACGCCCGAGTGGAGAAGTTTTTATGAGAGACGGAAAAAGATTAGTGAAAAAAGGGAATTTTCGTCATTGGAACATCAGCACGTGCTACCGGGCAAGTGACCTCATGTCACTGTTCACCTGTGAGCGTTATCGTCTAGGCTCACTACTGGCGTTAAACGGGATAAAGGCGGAATCTATGCGGCTAGTGATCTTTGGAAGAAAGTAAAAATGCGTCGCACATACCACGGCTTGTGCTGCGTAGAAATGAATACTCTTTTCTCTTTCGTCTCTGAACCCTTCGCCCACTCCTCTCCAGTTTACAAGCTCACCTCCAGCGCCTCTTGGATGGGATGTGCTCATCCGCAGGTAAAATTTAGACAGCCCAACTTGCGCCCTGCCCATCGCATTATAGAAAAAAACGTTATTCGATGTTTTTCTGCGTTGAATGAGGTCCATTTGCGAATTTCGGCATTTGCATAAAGTTTGGATTGAAATTGTTGTGCACCTGCAACTTTCATGTGAAAACCTTCAACTACAAGCAGAGTTGTAACTTCAACTTTCGGGTGAAAAGGAGGTTGCGGCTTCATCTTCGAAAGGTCGAATCATTTTGCCAGGTTTATAGTGAACTTTCGTTGAGCGACTTATCATTTTCAACTGTAACTATTAGACCGTTTTCGAGGCACGCGGGACATGACGATGCATGGTTCGGATTTAAAGGATTTAGTGGAATTTCGGAACGCTCGTCAAAAAAAAAATTGCAACAGCGACTTTCGTTTAAAGTTATTAAATGGAATAAAATTAGTGTTGGGGATGATGCTGGGAACAAATGAGATGAATGTTGCTCTGAGGGGAGTTATTGTTGGAGTGGTTTGTAAATGATCATAACAATATTTATGCGGTTGTATGTCGGCAATTGCATATCGAGTTGTGGTTTCAAAAATGAGTCGATAGCACTCACCAACATGATTTTCTTCTGTTATGTGACCTCTGCCTGATATGGTGATCCTGTTTCCTAGCTTTCCTACCAGTACTAACTATAGGTCTCGCAGTACGTCGGGGTCACCATCTAACTCCTTTCTTGCTGTGATTTCCGTCCAGAGCATCGCTGAGCCAGTTTCATCTTAGAGAGTTTACGTGACATCGAAGTATACGTACCAAAATTTTAATGAAATATTCTTGTTACTGTTGATGCTTACGCTGAGGCTAAGATTTGGCTGTTTCAAGGAAAGATGCACGATTCAACGAGCAGTTCACGAAAACAGTGGGGCTGCTCTTCGATTTTATAAACGACCGCAATGCGGATCTCAGGCTTATCAGTGAGCAGACACTCGATTCGATTTTAAGGGTAACCCACTTGGCAGTCCGTTATTTATTAACTTTTCTTCTCCGCTGTTTAGCTTTTGTAACGTATCTTTCACGTCGGCTCATCACATATTCGCTGTGCTGACCGAAAAATGCATCGCTCCCCCACTTCTACTGTAGACTTCGATGTTTTAGCCCGCCAGGTTTTATCAGAGATACTCTCTTGTTCTTTGGGTAAAATCTTTGTCAGAGATCTTGGGAAACTTGTTCTTCGTGACGAAGGTATAGTCAGTGGTGTTGGGGAGGCGGAAGAGGACACTGAAATTCTTAGCATAAGAGGTAATTCTTCGGTGATTTTACCATCGCGGAAGTTTCCAGGTTCGCTACATGGTGAAGATTACCGATGGTTCGTAACCAACAATCGCCGAGGTCATTCAGCAAAAAAAGCCAATTTTTAAATTCCCTGTCCTAATATATCGAATAGGCGCTTCTTTTTCAGAGATTTCCCAACGAATCATAGGGCAGTTAATATAATGCAGGATGTTGCGTGTACAATGCTCTGCTTGACAACTGTCATTTCACTGCGCCCATTTACGTCGCTGTTGAGAGTTGCAAAGAGAACAAAGCCCAAATACTGCTAGGTTGTTAGAGGCACGAATTTTTCATGTTCGCTGATGTAGGAGTAAAAAAATGTGTGCCATCTTGTCTTTGTCGCATTCAGTATTTCCTCATCTGCTCACGAAGTCGCCTCGCATCGATTTAGCTACAAAGAGAGGGTATGTAGTTTCAGGTGCCCTTCGTTCCCCGCCGTTCTATCAAGTATACGTTGTTTTTGCATTCCCCCTTTTCGCCGCATTTTCAGCTGTTTATGATTTGCTTTTGAACTGACTGTACCTTCCGCTCTTCCCCTACCGCTCCCGTTCTGTTACTCCTGGCCTCCCGAAACTGGAGGATGATGAGAAATGGTAACTTTAGCAGTGAGATATCCTCGTCTTCTCTTGACTAGAAGCCAACTTACTGCTTTCAACAGGATGAAGTAAATAATTCGGTGCGATGTGTTTTCGGTCCGTTCCAGCGTCATGTGGGAAACAGCAAGAAATAACGTTCCGCAGTCGATATTCGCAGGGTTCCCATCGAATGAAGGATATTACTGTTGTTCCTTATTCCGCCTAAAAATGTATGAAGTCAATTTTTGTAGAATTTATGTGACCGTTGTTGATAAAAGTTGTTGCATTTCATCGGTGCAGATGTGGACGTACTGAGTAAATGCGAGAGGCTAAATTGTTCGCTCGCTGTTACTGGAAGGGAAACCGTTCGACGTATTCGTTTGACGACAGGGTTCGGAGATTCCTCTATATCCTCACTCAGCGAGCGGTTCTGATGAATGGCGTTTATATGCCTTTTTGTGCTATTAAAGGAAAGAGCATAGTGAGTTGATAATAGCAGCAGTGGATACTCTGGGCTGCACTGAATTCTCCTATATGCATAACATGATCATCATTTTCTTTTTTTGCTCTCGAATAAAGTGACGATTGGTTGCTGTCTCTGATAATTAAAGGTTTTTTGTTTCGCCGAGTTGAGATGAGTGGGAGGAGCGAAAATGTTTCGGAATAGGTTTTTTGTTCTCTTGGAGTTGAAACGCCGAGTTAAATCAAGCGCAGTCGGAGGGACTCTTAAAGAGCAGCACTGGGTTTCCCACCTTTTCTTATCGTCGAGTGATGCGGATACCTCTTTGATAAAGCAGCTGAAGAGCCTGCCTACTTCAACTTGTTTAAATGAGTTCTTGCAGCATTTTGTGAGCGAACTGAGCAGTTCACGGGTGATCGTTGTATTGATGTCTGAAATAAAGCGCAATGGTGCGGCCCGTTCACTCACCGCAGCCGTGTCTCGGCTGGCACACGTTGTGAGGCATGTGAAGCCTAGTCGGGCAGGGTTCGTTGCTGTTTCAGCTTTATTCAGCTGCATGAATGTGGTACTCAAGGTGGATGGCTAGCTCATGTCATTTTTCGCGTTTTCAGCACGATCGCTGTCCTTTTTTCAGTCGCGGTCCTCGAATTCTAAATGCATTAAGAATGCGGCACCTCCGGCTCGCATTTTGATCGTACAGTTTTCCCCTTCAATTGCAGAGTTTCTTTTCACTGGCCTCGTAGCCTTTAGCAGTATTTCCGACCAAGTGCATTTGTTGCTGGGAAAATATGGTGATAACTGATTACTGCTTAGAAATGAAACATTTGAGAGTGAGTGCAAAATAGCGAGTGTGGTAAGAGGGGAGATAATGGGTGGAAAAAGTGCTCTTCACAAAGCCGATAAAAGCTATCAAGGATTCTTGAAATGTGATAGTCCATTAGAAGTTTGTCGCCAGGACTCCGGATAATTTTCATTGCGAGAAGAAAAACGCTTCGTATGATCTCAGTGTTTTCTCTATTCGACTGTACAAGTTGCCCTCTTTGCAGTTATATTAGCGATTTCTGTTTGTTGTCTCATAAGTAAAGCATTCCTTTATACTTCTGAAGTGCAGTATAAAAGCTTTCTTCCGTTTAGAACGAAACTTTTTCAATGAAGTAAAGAGCAACAAGCAGCCCAAATGTTTTACTCGTGTTCAAAAGCAGTAAATGCTTGAAAAAAATTTCCAGCATCACCCAAGTGAAGTCTTCCGTTGGTTTTGTGTGCTTATTTGCCCTGTTTCTTGCTTTCGAGAGTGCTGCAAGTTCAGTAAACATTGGTGGAATGCAGCTTTGCGGCTACCTGTGAAATGAGCCGAGCTAGGTGTTAACGAAAAGTTAAAATATAATTCAGGTGAGTGAGCAGCAAGTCATAGCTGAGTTGACGAAAGCTTCGAGTTCACTCACTTCCGGCCACATTTGAAAGGACTGAAACCAGACTTGTATGCAGAGGGGAATTAATTAGTATCATGAAGGGTATCAGTCACCTTCGACCGTAGTAGATCAAAAATCTCGATTATCTGGCATCTGTTATGTCCTATTGCTAGATGCCGAATTTAAACTGTTTCCTTTGGTAAGGAGGTTTGCAACTCGCTTATCTGAAGTTGCATGTTCATATCTCTTTGTGAATCTGAGACGTGGTCGGTCGTTCTCGTAAAAACGTGATGGTGGGTGGATTAAAGTTTGTCGTATACTTTTATAAACATTCTTTGAAAAAAGATGTATTGCACCCACTTCAAGCGCATATTGGATGTGTAAAAATATGTATGTTTTGAATGGCGTTAATATCGCCTTAGTGATTTGCGCAACCATACGGGAAATTTGCAGCGCAGTCGGCGTGCATCTGGTGTCCGCACTCGTTTCGATCGCTCGTCGTCCCGAAGAGGCCGTTCAGAGCGCCATAGAGAAGCATCTGCCGCCTATCTTCGCCGTCTTAGGCCCCGAACTGTCTTCACAGCGTTGTGATGGTGCTCTCGTAAGTCTTCTCATTTTTTTGTGTTTAACAACCCATCGTCCCACTGGATGACTTTTACGCAGTATAGAAAATTATTTCTGTTTCCGCTGCGATTTTTTATAGCCGTCTGAGTTCTCAACTGTCGAGGGAGCAGTTCGGAAAATCAAGTACGCCTAATTTGCTTCGTTTGTTGTGTTCCTGCAACAATAGAAGGGGTCTTTGCCGTGCTCATTGTTGAGCATATCTCCGGTGCTTCTTTCCGTTAGTTTGTGCAGCAGTTTCAGCTTTTGATCAGACCAGTGGGACCATGAGATTTAATGGAAGCTTCCTCCCTTATGTCACGTTTCTCTCTCTCAAGCTAGGTTCGTTCAGACTGGTATCTTCTGTTTCAAGTGTAAGCATTTTAAGGCCCCACGAAATATGCAGTCGGGGATTTTGCTATGAAGCTAATTGGTGCTGATCAGAGAAGTGGGATAATATCTGGAAAAAATTGCGGCTATGCGTATTGTTTTGAGAATCATCCGCCAGGTGGATGGGGTAACAGGGAAACTCAATAAATATTATGTATAAACATAAAACTTGCAGCAAAAAATTAGTCCCATCTTTTCTGCTAATGATCCTCTGTGTTTGCATGTGATTTATTTTTGTAGCAAAAGCAAAGTCTACATTGGAAAGCTCGCATAGTGGTGGAGCTTTTTGTAACTCACATGATGTTGAACAGGGAAACGAAACAGACTCCAGGTCGCCCTGGGATTCAGGTGGTACTGGCGAATTTCCTCGCTCTAGCTGTCCTCGTTCGCAAGTTGAAACTGCGGTTTCGGCGGGAGGATTTTGAGGGAAAAGTTTGGAGAAGAGGAGGTTTTCTCCACCATTTTCTGGCATGTGCCAATGCAGTTTTAGGCGGTAAAATACGGGAAATATAAACCTTGTGACAGCCTCAACGAAGGCTGGTATTCAATGAAAACATGCCACTTCAAAAGGGTGGTGTTTATTCACAAACGTGGCTGACGATATGGAATTTCAAAGGGCGCACCCCACTTTTTTTGAAGTGTGAAGGTCTCGAGCGGATACTCGGGATTGCCGACTTTCGTGTATTCGGCACAATGCCTGAGATGATAAGTGAAACCGTTAACGAAATTTGACTGTTTGAGTCCTAGCTGTATTTTTTTCGCTTTCTTTCACCATAACTGATCTGCAGTCCTCCAGAGAGATGTAGTAAGAAAAAACGTGTCCTAGCATCTTTTGTCATGCTGGTCATCGGTGATTATCTTGTAGTTTCAATGCTCGTGAGACGGTCAGCAGCATCATTTTAAGAATCAGAACAGGAAGCTTTCTAGTTTAAGGATCGGAATAGGAGGTTTTCTAGCTCGCAGTATGCTCAAGTTCTTTGCAAGAGGATCGTTGTTGAGTCTTTTATTGTTTTTGAGGCTCTGTACGAGGTGGCACTGCAAAATCTCGAACTCTCGGGCACAGCCAACCGAGCTGCTGCAGTCATTATTTGTCAGCTTTCTTCCTTCCTTCCCAACATCTTTTGCAAAGCGTTCAAGCAGTTCTCAAGTGAGTTACTTCTCGTTACTTTGGACCTTCACGATGGCTGTGCTACAGAAAAACATAACATTTTGTAGATGGTTAATGGTAGTGATTGGATTAATTAATAAAATGTAAAAGAAGTGTTTTTGGGTTTGTTTCTTTGCTGTTTTATCAAGCAAAGTGAGTGAAAAGTGGATTTTGTGCTTGTTCTCCCTCGTTCGCGAATTCATGCCATCTTTGCGAGGAGCTAACTTCGCTTAACGCGGTTGCTTTGAGAAGTTATGCGTCGCACGGTAACTTCGCTTAACGCGGTTGCTTTGAGAAGTTATGCGTCGCACGGTTAGTTCGGCTAGAACAGAAACGTGCTAAGTGTAAGTGAGGGATAAGGCATTGATTTCGGACGTTCAAATGACGTCTGAGTAGGTCGTGGACTTTACGGCTCTACCAACATGCACTCATTTGCGAAATTTCCATTTGAGAACAATGTTGGTGATGCTTTAATCAAAGCTGTGTTCACCACTGAATTATGAAGTCATTAACCGTAACGTTTGATATCCGTATGTTGGTATTGTCATTGTTAGTCTTGTCAGTATGAAATACCACTCTGGGTTTATTTCCGTCTCCATTATAATCATTTCAACTGAAGCGGAGCACGTCGAATTTCTCGAGTAGCCGGATTAATGATTGTACTTAAATGAATAGAAATATTGTGAAGAAAGGGGATAATTTTTGAAACGGCTGAGTATCAGAAAGCACTCTGTGAACTGATTTAGTCTAGTTCAGGTGATGCAGTGTTGTTGCGAAGATTAAATTGTGCTGTTGAATCATTGCAGATTTTCATCATTGCATCAAGTTAAGACTTTATCCTTCATTACCATCTGAATGCTTGTGTCGTTGGGGTGAAATCTGGCGTCTGAAGCGGGTCACGTTCAGGTGGAGGTCATATTGGGGTCTGCCATCATTATTCACTGAGTTACGTCGAATGTTATCGATACGTCTTTTAAAATCGGTAAAGTTGACCAGATGCGATGGAGTTTGTTTTATGAGGGCCAGTCTTATAGAGAACCTGGCGCAGGCGGACGATGATAACGGCAGAGCGAGTCTCGTCGGCACGTTGAATTCGCTGCGACTCCTTTGGCCGGTCATCATGGGACGTAAAAGCGAACTTGACATGGACGCTATGCACAACGTCCGTTTCAATCATTGTTAAAGCTATGTTCCGCCGCCCCTGATATTTGGCTGCATTTTTATTTGCTTGTGGCAATATATTTTAGACGCGGTCGTTCCGGAACATTCATTCGTATAAAGTGCCGATGAGCGAATGAGGTGTTTAGTTGGAAATTGCCGCCTCATGCTGCCTCTCTTCAAATTCTGAGCGAAGAGACGGCGAATTTGGAAATGTCGTCGGCCGATGAACGTCTTTTTGAGGCAGTTGCTTGCCACTTCTTTACTTGCTTTCATTGCCAATTTAAAAAAAAGATACCGTGAAGGGATTCTCTCAACGCAAGTACATTAGTGTATAATTTTTCCCATCCTTTAGATCTTCATTGAATTTTTTGATTTATGTTGATATGCTGTAGGCTTGTACTTGCGGGACCCTGGTTTGTTTATGTATCGGGTATGAGTAATAATTTTATCGAGCACTAATTGCAGATGTTTCGAGATATGTTGCGTTGTGTTTACTCTTCTCGAAGCGAAGTGGTAGTTGCTTCTTTGGAGCTACTGGAAAGAGTGCTTACTTTCATCCCACAGCTGCAACTGTCAACGTTTTTCCCGCAGCTGGCAACAGCTCCATATGGGGTATTGCTTGAAGATGATCAGAAGTCTCAGTTGACTGCTGCAACATCTGCCTGTGAGTACTGTTTTCTGATTGTCCTCTCACTAAGATAGCAGAGGGTGTTTTTGCTAGGGGAATTAAAGAAGAATTTAGAAGGAGGCATATGAAATATTCGTCTTTTTGAATTCAAATGAATTGTTTGGTTATGAGCTATAAGTGATTACGCTAGAGTGTCACAACGTGAACATCTCTGTCCTTTTCCCGCTTGCGTTTGCTCAGAACTGTTCAGTTCGTTTCATTTGTCTCATCTTGTAAATGTGCGCGTGTGAAGTCAGGATTTATAGCAGCGTCTTCCACATCTACATTGCTGTTTCCACTAGTATGCCTGATCGAAAGACTTCGTTGATGGTCGCCGAACTTCTTTTAAGGCACGTTTTAAGGTTTAGTGACCAAAAGATGCCTATTTTAGAGGCTGCAAATTTCACCTCGAACTAGGCTGAAAAAGACTGGGGGAAGGTGGAACAAAATAAGGGCATAATTTTCGACTTGCAGAAAATTTTATCTGACACTTTCATGTTCGGAAATCCATCGATGGAGCGCCTCAGCTCTCAGAACAGCTCGAGTAGGGAAGCGATTGTGAGCGAACGCTAACTTGCTGCTACAACGACAGTTTGGTGACCTTTAATCAGACAGTGTGAGCAGTGAGTTCAGATGCAAAAGTCAATGCCATGGACAGATTTAAAGTTTCATCGGAAGTAAAGGGTTACCTTCATTTCTGGTGGTGAAAGACCGTTGGTGGAGGGGATGGGGTTTGAGAGACTGTCAAGGTAATGGGATGTCTTTTGATTTTTTTGGGTGTTGTTATCTTAAAAATGGCAGAAGCAGTGAGTTGGGGATAGACGTAATGATTTGTTTGGTTTAAAGTAAGAGCATTTTTAGGTGCGGCAAGTCAGTTGAGTTCGTTGAGAGCAAGTCCCGTGGATTCGATTTTTGATGCTCCCTCTCCTGTTACATTCAATGATTGCACGTCTCTAAGCGACCGCCCCCTCGAGCGAATTCCCGACACGGATAATACCGACTCTGAATCGGTTTGGTATCCACTGATTCTCTTATTCTTCTCGCAGGCTGTTTCACAAATGTGGTTCGTTAATGCGTTGCCATAGCTTACCTTACGTTACCACCTTTTTTGGAGTAGCGTTACATAGGAAGCGAAAAATTCCGGAAATTAAGGGTGGAGCTTAGCCTAAAGTCGCCGGCTTCTTAATAGTGGAAGAAGCCTTCATCTGTATTTCTCTTTTGTAAAACTGTATCTTCCGGGATCCTCCGATCATTCACATCTCTGCCTTTTCTCGCCGAACTTTAATTTCCGTGAAGCTGTCATTCGTTACCTTTGGAAAAACTTTTGAGAAATTTCCACCTAGAGCATCATCCTCGCATTGCCTTTGACCTTTTTTAAGTAAATATTCTCGGAACGCTCTGCTTTTTGATTATATTTTCGAGAAAAAATCGCCGCCTATCTATTTTGTGATTTATTTTCGCCCGTTGTTTTCAAATTGCTATCGAAATGGCTGATGAGTTGGATCTAAGTTGCAGGCGTTGCCTAGCAGGTTTCATGCCCTGAGCATGGTTCCTCGTATTGACCAAATAATCCCACTGCTTAATTGCAGTTCAACCGCAGTCCAGCGGCTCCCGTTACATACTTCCAAATCTGTTGTAGGAATTTTACTCTCATATCACCGCAGCATCTTATATGTTTTTAGTGATGGTTTGTTTCTTTATCTCTCATGCAAGGCATTTAGATAATCATATCTCTGAGAGCGCGTATCTAATGAGAAGGATGAGACATTTTCGAGATCTGTCGCGCCAAAGTGAGAGTTTTCCCATTGAAATATGTTCGAAACTTCTTTCTCGTCCTTCGAAATTTGGAAGAAAGTTGGATCGTTCGAATAAATCCTTTGCATCAGAAATTTAACTGCCCTCCGAGATTGGAGTCGTGATTATATTAGATTCTTGTCCGTTTCTCTGCGCATCACTCAGAAGCGGTCTTCTTTCCCACTTTAAAGAACATGGGATTGAAAAATGAGCCGTTCTTTCGTTAATTTGCAGATTTGTAGTCCCCAAAAAGTGGTGTGCAGAAGAAGTAAATCTTTTCAAGTGATGAGGGAATGGGCGGTCATGTTTAACATAGTTCCGTTATACTGCAAAGTGTATGGTCTCGGATGTTGTATGTAGCGGTGAAGTGAAGTTTTTGAAGTTAGCCTACAAATTTCCAGAAGTTTGTAGAAATTTTTCATGGTTCGCTTCAAAGGTCCATTCAGAGTTTATGTCATTGATCGCATAATTGAGTAAATTTGTACTGAATGGCTCTAGTTTGTTGCTGTGTTCAGAAATTTCTCGCATTTTGTAAGGGAAACAGAATTTTACGCGTATTGACTTCTCGTCTGTGCTATGCAGTGATTAATTTCTTGTCATCATTCAGCGGACGGATTCGTCGTGCGCTGAGAACGAAGAAATACTGGATCCTCTTCGCCACCATGACATATTTGACGAGGTGAACGTTGAACATGCAAGTTCTGAGGCGGCACTCACGTCTGAAGCGTCGAGTCTACACAGTGGTGGCACCTCCATTCCGATTCGCCTTCCTGCTCACATATGTATGCCTTTGTAGTTTGCATTTCTACAGCGCTCATCAAATTCACCGCATTCCAGTTGGCTCCGATTTTGGATCTTTAAGTACTTACTCTCTTGTTAACAGTAATCTATAACATTTTTTGAAGTGAGGTTTACATCACTAGGTGCTGCATAAAGTACTATTTTGTGGTGAGTGTAATGTAGTGGAATGGGGAGAGGTTTAGAAACTCACTTGCTGCAAAATTCAGTGACACATTCGGTTGTCGCTTTCTCCATAAGTCAGATGGTGGTCACAATGGTGGTCAGTTTAACCTCATTACCATTCGAATGCACGGAGCAATTTTTGGGACATTATTGGACATTGCTGCCTCCTTTGATTTATAGGCAGTTTATCGAACGAAGGGCTTTTCCAGTTGATTGGAAAGGTGTTACGCTTTTTTACTTTTGCTTTGTGGGAAGTAATTCATACAAGTTTGCAATCGTGCGCTAAATTTCGCGCTATCCAGTAATGCATAGTTTTCATTTGGTATGAGCATCATCACCATAATTGGGAGGAGCGCAATCAGCTCGTTTGAGGGTATGCTGAGCGGTGACTGAAGGTGAAGACGAGAATAATTTCGCAAAGTTTGCCATCTGCATGAGTAAACTTGAGCGCCTATTCTAATATTATCATTTTTGGACAGATGTCTTTGTGGTTTGGCTCGAACCCTAGTGGATGGCTGAGAGGGCCTCAGAAGAATTTTAAAATCCATGTTTCCGATCCCGTTCCCCTCCGGTGAGAGCTTACAAACAATTCTGCGTGCTTGTGAAATTTGAAGTTGGGAAGGAGGAACTGTGTGGAAGAAAACGTTACCTTGCCTGAACTTTTTGCCCCATGGGCGTTTTGCTAATTTTCCATGTGTGTTTATGTGGCGTTTTATCCCTGTTTCGGAACCACCGTCGTATTATTTAGAAAGTTTGTAGTCGCGAGACGCGCTAATGGCGATTTCGAATGAGCCTTGCCGAGTTTGCGAGATGTCATGAAATGAAAGGGACCTTGATGCGACAAGGAAGATACGTGTCTTTAAAAAACCATAAATGATGCGCCGGATGTGTCGCCGCTTTTAAGTAACTTCAAAGTTGAGAGCGCCCTGCTGAACAAGGAATTAGATCCCAGTGAGGCGGAATGTCATATACCTGCAAAGAGGTTGACAAGTGCAGGTGGCCAGAAGATCTCTGGGTTATGCAACGTTGTCTGTGGGGTGAATTGCGCGTTTTCTTCAGTAATAGCGGTTTTTTTGCACTCTCTGAAATGCGACCTGCTTAGGAAAAAGCGGTTGCTATTTGCCAGCCTGTACCAACTGGTTCGTTGCTGCTGTTCTCTTGGCTGCTCTTTCCTGATATGGGAATGAAGAAATATACCGTTGTGATTGTTTACATGATTTTAGCAAGTGCATCGTTTGTGACCTACACATCGGTGCTATTGGCACGGCGTTTCTTACTGGCGGACCAATGCCTGCGATTAATTCCGGATCGCGATGCTCGCGTGAGCCATAAAATTCTGGCTATGAACTGTTTATCCATTCTGGCCGCACACCTGCCCGATTTCTTCGATGTCCCGCTCAGGCCCCCTGGTTCGTTTCTTTGCTTCACATCTGTTTAATCTACTTGAATATATGTTTGCGCTGAGTTCTGCTGGAAAATAGAGAAGCCTTATTGTCACTTTCATGAAAGTTAGGTGACGCTATTTCGTAGCCAACAAGTGGGTTTTGTGCAAGTGATGAATTCCTTATTGCATAGGCTGCTTGTATCGAAGGTGATACTTTCAAGCGATGGTTTTGTGCTGGGTTTGTTTGGATTGGAAAAATCACTTATGAAGGTTACGATTAGGGGAAGTGGGATTATTGGGGAGTGTTGTAAACAGAGACGAGGCGACTATGCGATGAAAATTAAAATATACTGGGTTCCGTTTGAACTTTGCTAGCAACGAAAAAGGTGGGGGATCTCATGGGAAACGGGATAAAGGAAATATGACGATGGGTGAAAAGCAGCAGGTCATAAGAACGTAGTCTGAACGCAGTCTACTGCAGCACTATGATGCGTTAAGAGCGTCGATTGGACATAGCGAAAGTAGCGCGACTGTATCTAACAGTATGAATTGGAGGTTGCTGCATTGTTAAATTCGCTAATGAAGGTAACGAGGGAAGCATTCCAAAATGAATGTGTCTAGGGGAGGTGAGGCTGAAGAAAGCAGAAGGGGGAAGGAAAAGCGACGCTCCCTCCCTTCTCTCCTATGGCGTTAACGCAAGAGCAAGCGAGGGGAGCTCTTCGCTTTGTTTAATAAGCAGAAGGGATATGATGTAATTTTTGAATCGCATGAGCATTTGCGGGTTTTAGCTAAGCATCTCGAAAATTTTCGCTTTATGTTTTGAAAGGGTCGGATGTACGTCATATCTATCGTGACACCTCTTGTCCAAAAATGATTTCGAACAACTGATTATCCGGTTCCTGGGTGTATGTGGCCATATCTTCCGTTCATATCCTTACCACCTACTCCAATCGAGTTCTTGTCTGTTCGTGTGTATCATTTCGAAATATGTTGGATGCATCTATCTGAAGTTTCCATTGTTGGTATCAAAATAACCTTGGGTTTGATTTCCGATGGTCGATAAGCTCGAATGAAGCATTCTGAGGTTTTTTACACTTCCCAAGGATCCAGTGGAAGGGAGAAGGAGAGAAGGTGATACGTTAAGAGGGGACCGTTTTTACCCAAGTGCGACGAGATCATATGTTTCGATGCTTGAGAATAAATCGTCGTATCGGTTGTACCGTGAGACTATTGGGCAAGGATTTTATTTTCCCCATAACATTTAGCTTAAATATTCAAAAGTGTTGCTATCGGGAGAGCTTTTATCGGATTTTTTATCATCATTTGAGGTCTCCGGTTTAGGATCGGCCACCATGGCATTTTCCGCACTCATTATCCATTGTACGGAGAAGCCGATGCCCGGTTCCAGTCTGGACTACAGACTTCGGGAACTCGCTGACATTTTATCGCTTTTTGCACCACTTTAAAAGTCTCAGACCCCTTCTGCTTGCCCGAAGTTTGAATGGTTTGAATGGCCGATTTCAACAAATGGTTTTCATTTTGCCATCATCACCGTTCACATGAAATCGTGTAAAGTATGCAATGCAAGCAGGCACCTCCGATGAGAACCTCCGTTCTGAAACTCGCCATCGTAAACTTCACAGCTTTGCTGCTACTGTCAAATGGCGAGGTCAGCGCCGAACTGTAGCGTTGAGGGTTTTTCTGGGAGAAAATGTCAAAAATGACTTTTTGTGAAGTTATGAATTTGAAGCGTTGCGAGAGGGAATGGAAATATCTCAGATCGCCGTTGTTATAGATTACGTTTTCTAAGCATATCTGTAAAAACCAGGTTGAAGGAAATTTCTTAATTATCTCGGCCTGTGGCAGTATTGCGACGGCATCATCAACTACATAATAGGGTTCATTTTCTGTAATGCCGTTATGTATTTTCTTGTGAGTGAACGTGATTCAAATTGCTGACACTAAGGCGGTCTTGGAGTACAGTGTCTCAGAGATATTGAGCTCTTTTTGTGTCACGAGGACGACCAGCTTAAAGCGGCTACTATTTCAACGATTATCGCGGCCACTCAGGCATCTTCACGTGTTCGGAGCATTCTGTCCAAAGGTGCGGTATGATAATTTTATTTCTTTTTATACTTTCTCTGTATGAGTGGGTTGTAGCGCACTAGGTGTCCGTGCTTCAAAAAATGTGTCAACACTTCTACGCGGTGGAAAAGGAAGCGGGGATGGCGAAAGAATGGTTCGAGGTCCGTATTTTCACTGTGTTCGCCCTAGGTGATGAATTCCTGCACAGGCGCTCCCACAATATTCAACATTGTGCACGAAAATTTCCTCTCGTTTTCCACTTCAAGTTTGGGGGATCTTTTCTTGTTTTGTGTGCAGTTTAGAGTATAAATTTTGAGAAGTCTGAAGGTTTTCCCCAGTGTATAAACTCCGCAACTCGCAGTTTATAGGGCTTTCAAGGTTAACACCTGTATTTGGTAACAAATTTCTGCTGGAATGCGGTCGTTTTGCATTGTATTATCTCATTTTTCTTTCACCATTTTTTATTATTAAAATATTTAAATGGAACAGTAACATATGGAGTGGCTGAGGTCTCGTATTCCTCTGCAAGATACTGTTTTCTAAGTATGTACTGAAGAAGATTTCTTGATTGCTTAAGGCCACCTGAGGAATGGGAGGAGTCATATTTATCAAGGAAGTTCAGTCTTTCATGAATATTTCGGAAGGGTGTTTCTTTTTGCGACGTTGTGAACTGCAGTAACTAAGGACCATGTATCTGAAGGGCCTTTTTAGTTTACAGTCGCCATCAAGTTATGAATTCATTTAGTGCTGCGAAAATTCTCTCCGTTGCAGTAAAATCAATGTGCAGAAGTTCATGTTGCAGCAGCAGGGTGGAACCTGTTTAGCGATAAGTAGTGCCCGCAGTTGTCTTCTGTCACCGCGCACATCAGAAGGAGTGCTAACCTCAGCAGGTGCCTCACTAGAAAGCAGTGTATTTAAATGTGCAAGCACTTATATATTTACAACGTGCATAGTTTATTTGGCAGTCACGCCGCTAGGTATGTTAAACAACGCCCGAAGGGTTATCACGTTGCAGAATCGCACTGCTTGTTCAAGAAGTGTGTGCTTGAGTGTATGCGTGCACGCCGTGCGCAGTGTAGTCGATCGTTGCTGTCTGCACTGAAGACGGCGGGACATGTGGTTTACCGAAGTGGCCTTACGGATCAGATATGCGAATTCGCCTGCGAAAGTTATCACGACAATTACTTTCTTTTGCGAGTAAGTTACAATCGAAGTTAATGCCTGCATCTCATCCTTTAGAATTGCTTATAGCGTGGTGGAACTTGCGTTTCGCTTCTATTTTTTCAGATTATTGCATGGCATTTGCAGCATATTACATTGATATTTGCTGGCAGCCTAGAAGCATATTTTCTCACTTCATCACTCTTCAAAGAGATTCTCGGTGTTTCGATGGCACAGCTGTTATAACTCTCACGGGTTCTCTATGTTCGTATCGTTAGGCTTATGCATCTGAATAAAATAAAGCAAGGTAAACCTCATCATAAATCCTGGAAAAATACAATAATTTTCGTTGTGCCTGTCACGTCAATCAAACCTGCAAATAATGAAACACTGCAGAATCGATTGTTTCCCGTTTGTTCCCTCAGCGGGCAGACGTGAACCGTGATCCGTCCTCTTTCAAAATGTACGCAGATTTTATTTATATTTAGCCGTTCATAACGTTATCTGAAAATAATGAGTCGGCATTGGAATAGAGTGAAGTCTGCGAAAACTCAGTGACGTGCATCTGCACGCGATGTTGGGCAAATGTAGACATGTGAGTCCGCATAAGTGGAAGGGCTTTGCTTGTTTGTACTCCAGTTCACCTGGGTTTCGTGTTAGATAAGCATTTAAGTGGAAGTTAATGTGCGGTTGCTGAGTGCTGTCAACTTAGGTATGTATGGTGATCATTATTAATATTTGATTGCAGCGATTTTTTTTTTCGTAGAGCTAAATGGGCTTTATTGGCAAGGTTCTGTTGAGGTGGCCGTTGCGGAGTACTTGGCAAGTATCGACTGGTGCATTGCTGAATCGTCATCTCCATGTCTGCCTGATGATGTTATTGATGTGTACTTGCACTTATTGGCCGACGAGGACCCGCGTGTTAGAAAGGCGGCCGCCGATAATCTTCCAATGTTTGTTTTCCTTCATCTCCTTCACTTTTAAAACTGTTGCTGCAATATTGGCATTGTTCTCCTACAAATAGGTTTATCTCGGACCAGTGCGGCTTGAAGTTTATCGTATTTTTAAAATAGCATCTGTGAACAGCTCCCTCTTCTCCCATTTTTACATACGCTATTGTTAGAATGCTGTATTAGAATTTACATCAGATCTTTTTCGCTCTTCTACGTAAGAGGCGTTGAAATCTTCCTTGCGAAGTCGATATATGTCACTGTCCAGTTTATTTGACCCGGATTCTACTATTTGGGAAACGTCAGCATCTCTGCTGCCATTTTACCAATTCGGTTTTATCTCACTTTTTCTAATTTATTTACTTGGGAGTAAACTGGTCCACCCCGTTTCCTCAGCCCTTCCCACGCACACTGACATGGAGTTGCTTGTACGTCCGCGTGCATGCATGCGTACATATATCTACCGTGAACCTCGCAGTAGAACTTTAATTCTAGAACGTGCTTTTCTGTAGAAAATCGCTTCAGATTCAGTTTTGTGTTGGTTTTTGCTCTCAGTCGTCTTTTTGGAGAGCAATTTTTGCAGGCGCTCTTGTTCGAATCAGTACAGCTCTTCGTTTCGGTGGGTAACGTCTAGTATTAATATATATTGTATCTAGTGGGAAAAATGTGATGGATGCTCTAATTTTTGCGATCCTTTTCGAGATAGTTTCATATACGAAATAGCTCATATTTTAGTGGAGCTTTTATTTTTCGATGGGGCCAATCTGGGATTTGTGTTATGCTTTATGTTCTATGATGTATGATGCGATTTTTGGAAACAGCAGTTTGCATACTATAAATCAGTTTCAGTTGTGAAGCTTTTGAGAAGCCACGATTTCACCACTGAGAAAAGTCTACTAGCTTTGCTGCCGATGATGCGTTCTTCAGATGAAAATTCTTAAGAAAGAGGCATCGCCTCAATGCGATTCTCGGTTAGACGGCTCCTTTTTTCGAGCGATACAGCTCCCGGTCATGCGCTATTAAAGAGCCCTTCATTAGTCGGCGGTTGTTGCGTTGGCGTAGAAGTAGATTCGCTGTTCACTTTAAGTATTTGAACGAAAGCTCGAGCTCCGATTTTTTACGAGATTTCTTTCGTTTCATTCAAGAACGGATCAGCAATCGTCCATTGTATTAAGCGAAACTTTCTACGTCAGAAAACCCGCTTCCTTGCGACTTACGATGAAAGCATTTCTGACCGAAATTCTTCATATTCATTCGCATTGTTTTATTCCAGATTGGTGAGGAATGCGAATTTTAATGAATTTCCCACCATTTTTGCGACTGACGAGCCGTCGAACTTTATATGCTTTTCTTTTCCTAAAGAGCCGTTGGTAAGCAGTTGAATTTTCCGTCGTTCGCTTCGATTCGATTCGTTAAAAAATTAGGACTTTAATCATGGAATGTGATTTTGCGAGAGGAATGAAGGTGCGAAGATGAGGGAGGGGGAATTTGCAAGCCATTCTCTCGGTGTAAATTTGCATTGAACGTTAGGTATTAGGTTTGTGTAGTTATTCATTACTGCATAGGAGTGCACATTTCTTAGAGGGTTTCTCGACGAACTCATCTGAGGACTGAGAAGCTGGGGACTTGGCGACACCTGTTTTCATTGCAACACGTTAGCAACTGAGTTTTTTGTATGAAGCAGTTATGGTTTGTGATTCATCTTGCAAACCCAATGGTTGGGAGTTTGGGAATGATGGGTGGAAGTGCCTACGGACGTTTTTATCTTATTTTCATTGCTTGCGAAGGTTGCAGACAGTTGGCTTGTGTCGCGAATACAATTTCGGGAGTCAGACGGTGGATTTTGCCATTTCCACGAACCTCGGTGTTTTGCTGCATAAGCTTTTCGCTATGTTGGTGAATTCAGCGGATGAAAATACACAGGTCTTGTGTTAAATTAGTTTTGATTCTTTTTTTTTCTTTGTAAAAATACGAAATGACGGGATTGCTACGTGGCCGAATTGGTTTGGGTAAATTTTTGAACTGAAATAATTGCATGTGGTTTTTTATGATCTGGGAACTGGTCACACGAGACATAGTGTTCCTCTGATGTGAGTGAGCTAGCAATCTTTTAGAATGATTAGACAATTCCACGGTGTAATTTTTTGTAGGCCTTGGAACCTATGTTGATTAAGAGACCATCTCATTATTGCCCAGTTTATCTCCTCTTAATGCATAAAATTATTGTTGCGCTTATGTTAATCTTCTCAACGTGCGGTTAATATCCTCTAGCGAAGTGTATTATCATTTATGAGGGAACTGTTACAGAAAATTCGTTTAGCAGTGATGCAGGGAAGGGCACGCGAAACATACTGAGCAGTTATGTATGGGGGGGGGGGGGGGGGCGAAATATGTGTAATCACTCTCCTTTGCTCTCTTAGCACTCTTAACTTTTTAGCCCACAGGCAATTTCCTAACTGCAGCAGTGGTTAATGTGGGAGTGAATAAGAGAGAAAAGCTTCCTATTCTTCTTGGTAGCACGACGTTGCCACAGATTACTCAGAGAGTGCATGCAGTGCCGTGAAGACCCCACGTCTCTTAGTTCTTCTTTCCCGATCAACGAAATGTTCCACCTTCATTCACTTGGTTATCTCCTGCTCGTGAAAGCGGCATTATAGTTTCACATATCTGAAGAACGACTACTTTAAATTCAAATAATGATACCGACTTTCGCCGACTCACCAGAAGCCTTCATACGACTGTAAAGGCCGTTCGATGAACTGCAAAAGTATTAGCTCAGTTTGTTTGACGTGTCCTATACAGTGGACAATGTAATGTTGGCATCGAAACTTTTGAAGTTTTTTTAGGAATTCAAAAAAGTTTTTCTCCATTTGAGCAGATTTTCATTTGTTTTCATCTCCCAAAGTGAATTGCTATACCGAAAAAATTCGATGGGCAATAACTGCAATCATCCAATCCAATCATAAAGTATGGGCATTTTGTAACCTTCTCAACGTTTTCTGATCTCATTGTTCGTCTGTGGTGGGGCAACGTTTGCACCGACACTCATCCCTTCACTTGAATTCGACTCCAAGTTCGGTGGCCATGAGCCGTTCTAACAGCAGCGCCATCACAAGCTAGCATGAACTAATGAGGTCTGTTATATTACAAACGCGATCCATCCATCGCCTTGAACGTCATTCTTGCGGAACATCAGCAGACTTCACTTTCATTGAATAATTATTAGTGGCGGTTCGCTGTCCGCGTTATGTTTGAGATGCCATTGTCCTATCTGAGTTCAGCGTTTAGTAGGTGTATCCGAGAGAATTCATTCTTTTTCTTGGCAGTCATTTGCACCTTATTTTCGAGCATGACGTAGTATGGTGGGAATGCAGACGTAGTTCGTATACTGGAGAAGGCAGATTCTGCATTTTCAGATGGGTTTAATTGCGGGTTTGGTTAGTTTGGCTGAGGTGTATCCTCCGTCTTGTTACCTGCGAGCGTGGTCGGTAAGTGCGCAATGCGAATCGGCACGTCTTGGCTTACTTGTTTCGTTAATGTCGAAAGGAATATGTTATTGCTCATCAATTCCGACGTTTATTCACCTCTTTGAGATGATTTCTTATCTTTTTGCTGGTTCGTTCTTTTATGATTTATCGTTTTGCCCTTAGTGAATTTCTCAACTTATAAGTGAAGTAATGCAAAATGCTGCCCTATATGGAAGGCATTACCAGAACAGCACCTACGTGATCAGAAACAAACGACTTTGCGGTCAGAGTGCATGTATCTACTTGTCTTTAATTACCATAATGGAACCTTTAAAAGGCAGCACGTCAAAAGAAAAAGTTATGCAATATTGGCTTATATACGCAGTGATGATCAGCAGTTTTATTATAAGATGTACAGCGGCTAGTCTAGGTCAAGCTGTTTTGACTTTTTGCCTTGAAGCATCGACGACTCTTGGTGAAAAATGCGTTCCATTAATTTGTGTATTGGCAGTCAAATTAGTTCAGTTTATGTTTCTGAAAATTTTCTTAAGGAAGATCGGGGCCTAATTTTCTTCGGGAATGTGTTACCCATAAGTTATCGAGGTTTCATGCGGTTTCATCTTTGATACGTCACACCTTCGTGCATCATAGTGACCAAGTGGCCCATTTGCTTCAGGATTGAATGAAGGAGTCATTATGACGTATATGAGCAACGAGCAAGAAGTTTCACCAACCTCACTTCCCAAGCTGCCAGACACTCACATCATGGATCAGCTGATCCTTTTACCCCTGAGGTTACTTCTGCTTTTCTATGCATCTAGCTGTCAATTTTTTCTAACGCCATTCGTCTGCTTCATTGATTTAAGAAGAGTCGATGAGGTGAAGCAAACGTGCAAGTAATTCTGCCTATTTCGACTGTTGGTTGTTTTTGTGGGGTACTCAGTGATTTGTTTCGTAAACTGTGTTTTATAGTAGGACAAGTAGCCTGATTTCTCGGAGGGCTATTCGCGTGAATTTAACCATTATCTGATCCGTTGTTCCCTTTTTCTCCCCTTTACTGTTTTCCTTCATTAGGTTGTAATATCGAGGCGACGTTTAATTGCGACGTTACTAGATAATTCTTTCAAGATGTTTTTATGGCTGTGATGGGATACATTAAAATTGTTGCACATACACATAGATGGACGAAGGTGATCAATCTTAAGGGTTATGAATCTCTATTATACGTTGGTAACTGAGCGCGCCCAGTTGTCGCCACCAGCATCGTCGAATTTGATGCTGCCGCGGCCAACCTTGTCACCAGTGCGCAAGGCACTTCCTGTCGGTGGCACTGGTTTAACATCATCCGAGCAGCGCGTTCATTCCATTTCGCATTTGGTGGGAACGTCTGTGAAGTCGTCGGTGGCATCGAGCTTTCTTCTTTCTTCCACGCTTACGCACATCGCCGACTCCCTCAAGGGCGCTTACATCAATTACTTGGTAAGTTTATCATTCTTTATTAACTTCTTTCCAAGTGGGTTTGCTTTTCTTAGGTGATGACGCTTTTCCTCATTTAAATGGCGAAGGGAGTTTTTGCTCAAAAACTTCTGGCAGCGTGAACCGCAATTGAATCTGTTTTCTAGGAGAGCGAATCGCCGTGAAATAATAGAGCTGAGGAAACTGAGATCTTTGTTTTGAGTGATCAACCTTTCAGTCATAATGACCTTGTTTTATTGCTTTAGTGTTCGTCTGAAAATGTATAAATATTAGCCTAGCGGAGATGGAGCTTCCATATTTCAGTGTGATATAAATCGTTTGAAGCAGTTTTTGCCAGCCGTTTCTGATCCCGTTAAAATCTCCCTACTCGAGCAAATGTGATGCGGATTGGTGTTTATTTTTTCGTATCCAGCCAACTGAAGCCTTAACTCGCCGGTAAAAACATCGTAGGCGTAGTTGAAGGTGAGTGCTCAACCGAGGATTGTTTCCACCACACACTGCATTTCACTGCAATGATAGGAATCCTTATAGTTTCTGCGCTCACACAAAATGAACTTTGGAACCCTTTTTTTGCAAGAGTACTTTCCTTTGAGAAAAGGGGTGCATTATAGTTTTGCATATGCAGAATTATATAGGAAACCTTTTCTAATGAAATCTTCAGAACGCTTAATATTGTAAAACGAAAAGAAAGAAATATTTTTTGACATTTCGGAATATCAAGATGCGGTGTTGTAGAATGCAGTCTTTGAGACCGGCCAGCGGGCATATATCCGATTACAACCGATAAGATCGCGATTGCAGATCTCTTGATTACGTATCTCCAGCAAAAATTGAGAAGCTTTTATAATAGGTTCACTTCAGTTCAGTCTCTCTCGCACATTTTGCTATCCGGCCATAGCAAACTGCCTCACGATGGCAGTTCCATTTCTTTGATGTTAGACTACAAACTATCCTCTACCGTCTAGTTTTTTGCAGGAGAGTTTCTTCCCCCATCCCTCTCTTCCTCGAGCTTCATCATCTTAGAAGAAAAAGTTTCGAAACAGACAGATTTTTATCAACTGTAAGTCGCAGTAATTAGGATTTGTGAACGTAATATTCCTGGCTTGCGAGTTTCCTTTGCGTTCTCTTCGACTATGCGAAAATCGAGGCAGGAAAATTTGAGGCAGAATACTGCCATTAATAAGGGTAATTTGTAAAGATAGCAGTGGTGAAAGTAAACCTCACCAATAATGAGTTTCGCACTAGTTGGCAGTAACAGTAGTGATGGAGAGGAGATCACGAGTAGAGGAGTGAGTGACATCTCACTGTTGCAGGAAGCAGCATGTTTCGCACCCATGATAGTTTTAGATTTCATTGTAAGAA
Source organism: Parascaris univalens (assembly GCA_037576465.1). NCBI lineage: Eukaryota > Metazoa > Nematoda > Chromadorea > Rhabditida > Ascarididae > Parascaris > Parascaris univalens. The sequence goes on along the minus strand of CM075173.1, from coordinate 61,281,522 downwards.
ATGCACTCAGTTAGTGCTTGTGATAATGTCAGTTAGCAGCAGTATGGCATCAATTGCCCTAATAGATATCCCTTGATGTAAGGATAGGTGGTAAATGGTGGTAGTGCTAAGTTGGCGTAGGCGTACTATTCGGCTGCAGTTGTGATACAAAACCTCTTTTTTTTTCATATAACAATAAAAAAAGTGAGCCAACAAATCCGAGAAGGTCGATTCAGAACTCGGCCAGACTTTGTAGCGCTATTCGCCACATTACTGCCTCTTCGCCGTTCGCCATACATCGAAAAATATATTCTCATGTATCCTTGGGGATAGCATCCACTCGCTGCCGAGGAAAGTTTACTCCCTCTCATTTCTATCGGAGGATTTTTCCTCCAAGCCAATCGGGTTTTCATCCTTAATTCATCGCAGGGATCTCTATGCCGGTGAATTAGTTATGAATCAGGAACTGAAGTAACAGCAGTACCATGTGAAATACTATTCAGGGTAGTATTGACGAGGACGTACGTGAACGCTTCACCTCTCTACTAACTGCTTCGCTTAATGCTCTTTCATGCATTCTTGAAATGGCACTCTTTTCAAACGTTTCCACAATTATAGAAGAGGTACGCCCATCATTTTTCTCCTTTTTTTGTGAACTTTTCTGATAATAGAGTAGTCGATCGTTTCCCCTTCCTTTGCTTCTGAATGCAATCCCTCACTGAATTATCCGTTAGTTGCAAGTTATCCTAAGCAGACAGAAATAGGACATTGTTTAAGGACTCGTCTTTTTCTTTTGGCTAGTAGTGCTATTTATCGTTTCAGATGTGATTCAGGGTCTTCCCCTCCCTCTTCCTTGCTGCAGTCCTCACCGAAACGACATTTGTGGGAAGTATGCCCGCCAGACTTTATCGAGACATTTTGGACATTGGCCTGTGAGAGAACTGTATTGAAAGATGATGATGAAAAAGCCGAACCAGTGAGAAATGGAAGCTGTTTAGGTGCTGTGCTAAGCGTTTTTTAAGAACGGTCGAGAGGGTGTCGGAATCAACGCATTTAAAGCAGATCTGTGGGAAGTGCGGCGACATGCACTTGCAGTCTCCAGATTTTTTAAAGCAATATATGCCGATACAAGAACACAACAGCAATGTTTTGTATTTATAACTTTTTCTGGTTGGGGATCACAAGAAATGCTGTGCATGGTTGCATTCGAGGATGCTGTGTTGAAAATAGTGTTTCAACTGTCAAAGGATCGTAGCCTTGTGGAACCGTCCGTCGGCGATGTGCAAAAACTCGGTCATGTGAAGAGTATGGTCATTTCGAAGGCTGAGAATGTGATATGGCGGGGTCTATTAAAAACCAAGAGGACTGGTGACGTTTATTTGATGCCTGCCAGCATCAGTTGCATTCTTCACTGAGAACACACTTTAAATAACTGATACTGAAAAAAAGAGAGGGGGAGGGGGGAGGAGGAGAGATCAGGAAAAGCAGCGTTAAATGGAACGGCTAGCAAGACCTCAGTGAAGGAATAACAGTTTACAAGTATGATACTCGAAAGAACGGTACACTTTTGAAGGTCCTTGTGGCCGTCCAGATATAAGTCATAAGGTAAAGCTGCTTATGAGGCCTTCTCTCTTTCGTCCAGAAATTTTCAACTACCTCTTCCTTGAATGTTTTCATACTGAAATTTCCCTTTTTTTCCAAGCAGGTTTATGAGTGACAGCAACAGTGGGAAGAGAGGCGAATGGAATGATTTCAGCGCAAAACGTTTTAATTATTGCTCTTAAAATAGTCGGGGGTTTGTGAAGAGCTCCTCCGTCTTTCCTGAAGAAAATTTTCTCGACATCCCATTTAATTCAAGCCGTAAAAGTCCGATCTTTTCCTCTTGAACACGAGCAGTCTTCTCTTCGTAAAAATTATTGGGCGCTTTCGTTGAGTTGGCGGCCGGTCGGCCGGTTCCGGTTTATGGCGTATGGCAGCGGGTTCGTTTTTTGTTGCTTTCAAATGCGTTCGAAGCTCAGCTCGTTTGATATCAGTCGAATCGAACTTGCTTTGAGATGTGTTCATCAGCTTTTCAGGCTTGTGATATATCGGTTTGCAGGTTCTGCTTTATTGTCGTGCGTGTGTGGATATCGCACCAACTGAGACTATTCGTTTGGTAACACAGCTGTTTAAAATTGTTTTCGGTCGGAACGCTGCCAATCTGTCACTCACTGTGTTGAAGAAAATGCACTTCCATGATCACGGAGAGCCACGAGGTAAGCAACAACTGAACAAGCTGAAGTGGAATAAAACTCTTTAGTGGGAAGTTTATCGAAGTTTTCGAATTCATTCCCAGTTGTAGCTGCCAATATGGGCTTGCTGTGTTTTTCGATGTTGTTGGCACATAACGAGGTGACGATTATTCATCCTAAATAGTAGGACAACGAATGGATGCAGGTAAGGTACGCTTGACGGCGACCAATGAGTCCTCGTCGTTGGTCGTGTGTGCAAAGAGAAAAAATGTGATTCTTACCCGCAGGCGCACTAACGTTATCGATTCAGCTTTCATCTCCTGTGCGTGGGGTGTGCTGCAGTGATGGTCACATATTTTCATCCCTCTATGGTTGGGGTCTTTTCGAATGCAGGATCATTGAACTTCTTCCAAGTAGTTTTCTACTATTGTTCGGCATTGATGAGATTACTGTTTCGAAAGTTCAGCAGGTGCACTGCCTACTCTGTTTTTCACTAAAATTCAGATGTTCTTGAGGCGTATCTTCTCCGAACTGCGAATCTCTTCACCGATTTCGTCGTCAACTCAGGAAAACACGAGGTTTTCGCTGCTCATCTGTTAAGGTGACGTCTTTAGAGTTTTCATTTTATTGTTTTGGTGTAGTGGCAGATGATTTCACTTGATGGTTATTTGGTGGTGGATAAACTGTAACCGCCTTGTGCAATGCATCAACAGCTTAATAAAGAAGAGGTGGGCTAGGGGAGCGTCACTCGAGTCCAGTGGTTACACTGCGAAGGATCGCTCATGTGGTGAGTGCAGTGAATCATGCAGGTCGGCGTAACTGTTTGTGTCTAATTAGCGCGTCTGTGAGGTAGTGAGACGGACAACGTGGGATCGAGTGTTGATCTGTTGAATCGGTTCCAGTGTACCCGGAATATTATCACGCATATTTTCTCATTGAAGCAAAAATATAAAAGCAACCGTCGTTACGTCCTAGTCAGCGATCTTTTTATATTTTTTCGCCATCTGCGAAGTCCGTAATGATGTCACGTCTGTGAATGTAGTTGTGCTTAGAGTAGCTTTGGTTTTGACAACAGTTGGAATGTAAAAGTTTAACCTGCCTTACTTGACTCATTTCATCTGCTTCTTGTTCCACATCGTTGGGACTTACCACGTTCTGTATAAGCTGTTGCTCCTTAATGCGTTATAAAGTTCACCAATGAAAGTGGTTCAAAAACGCAGAAACGGTCTGTTGGCGAACGACTCGAAAGTACATCTGATTGGCGTCGAGTAGGTTGACCACTTGAATGACAGTGCAGTGACATACATTCTGTTTTGAAGGAGTGAAAATGCTCACCCTGAGAATGATTGTGTTTAGATGTGTCGGTTGGCTACGCAAAGATACCATATGGAAAGCGCATGCTCCACCGAGTGTTACCATATCGCCGTTCATTGGGCTGTTTGAGCCATTCGTCTCGCTTACTATCCGACTATATCAGTCATCTAGCTCGTATTCTCTTCAGACAGCTGTTTGTTGTTTTTTTTCCAGCCTCTCCTCTTAAGACAAGTCTTGTTTAAACATTTTACCAATAGTGTTTAGTGATCCTTACGTTTTTGTATATGCTGCCAAGTAGGATGAAGGGAGCGAAGCTAGCGTATTTCTCGCCTGCATATTTTCTCAAGATCTGTATACAGTTATGGTTTTGCCACTTTGTTCCGCAATGGATCAAGGGAACATACTTGCAATAGAAAGTTGAACTATCAATTATCTCTTTTGAAACTTTCTGACAAATCACATATTTTTCGGTAATTTTACACGATGCGATGAGGTAAACAGCTAATGTTCCTCCTCAAATTTCAATTTGCGGACTACGGCACTGATATACCTGGCTAATAAATTATTTCCCGAATTTTGAGCCAGGATCTTTCCTAATAAACGATTTGCAAACGCATACTTCAGTAATTTAGGTTGAGATCTGACGGGCTTTTTTCCAAACCCACCAGCTCTCCTTACCTTATACAAGTGAATGGGCTCTCGCGCGGCATCCTCTCATTACAGTCTTTTAACCTGCCATTGGCAGCAGGAAGTCAAATGGAGTAGTACTATATGGGGTAAATAAGGTTAACTCTGCTTTCTACTCACTTTTTGCCGCTTCGTGGACTTCTCATTTTCGTTTTGTTTAATTTGAGGCAGTTGCTCGTTCCGACAAAAGTGTAAGCAAGGATGCTACCTCTTTTTCCGTTCGATTATTAAGCATTTGAAAACTAGGTAGAGTGAGGATTACAAGATGTGGGACTGCCAGAGAACGATTTTTCAGCTACTTCTATGTGCAAATACTCGTTTGAGCCTTAAAGTATATTTGTTCATAAGAAAACGTAAATGCGGTTGTTCGGAAACGTGTTGGTTGGCCGCTCTCCCTCTCTTATGTTTTTAAGAAATGTTCATAAGAAAAGCCTGCGGATCATGTTGGCCCAAGGCATTGAAGCTTGCGTCTTAAAAGGGAACTGATATTTCACGGTTAGTTGAAGCTGTTCTTTCACCTTGTCAACAGATGTTGGTTATGAGCGTGACCATGGAAGTCCTGAATATGCACTTTTTCGATTTTAGGTGCTGAATTTGATATGTGAGCTCGTGCTTGGTGGAATTAATTTCTCAATGCTTGATCCAGAAATGCGGTTGTTTAATTTCGTTATTGCCCAAGTGAACGAATTCGGCACGCGCAATTGGTTAGTTCTTTTGCTTTTACCGTTGCTATATTGATTACTTTATTTCAGAAATACCTCAGAGCAGCTCACTTTGCTTGGAGTTTCCACGCAAATTTCGGCACCACTACTCCAATTTGCTTCTTGCTTCTATCATCATCGATGTACGCTCTGTTATAAGTTTCGAAATGCCTTCAACTTTTCCCCTGCATCAAGGGAGGGAGGAGAGATCAGGTGAAAGAGAGCTGTGAAGGCCGTGAAAACGGCTAAAGAATTATCTAAAGGCAACTGTGTTTATTGTTGTCGCTTGAAATTTGATTAGCGCAAATGAATTTTTGAGCAGAAATATTCGTGTTTGAGATTCCTCTCTGACCATTCAAAAGTCGTTGATTTTCCATGATGGTAGCAAGTTTTTTCGCAAGGGGGACGGAGAGGTTTTTTGTAGGTGCAACGAGGATATGCGGAGTCGTGAGGGTGTTCTGTTGCGATCGATATTTGAGTTTTTCGCTGTTTTGTCTCATGTGGAAAATCGGGGTCAGATGATCATCGAGCCGGTCAAGGTGGTTTTCTTCGCCGAGGCATTGATGAGAGCGTCTGAGACCAAGCCCCATCTTACAGCACACGGTGAGTAGATTGTGTTTTTTTTTTTTTTTTGATTTTTCAGCGTATCATACCCCTGAGTAGGCTAAAAATGTTTCAGATGCAAGAAACGTGATTGCTTTTCTCATCTGATTTCTTTCATTACAGCCATTTTTCCCACGTGGTGGACCGCTTCTAGTTACATGCTATATCTCGAGGCAGAACATCGCCACAAGCTCCTTAGCTTCATTCTGTCTCGAATCTTGCAAGCCTTCATTTCATCCTCTCTTTTCCTTTCGTTCCAGGAAAATCTATCAAAATTTGTTGCCTCGTTCTAATCTCTCCACTTCTTGCACTTACATCGGAAGTCTTGTCAATTATGACAGTCGTGCCTCTTTTTATACCAGCCCTAATAACAGGAGGGATAACCGCGATAGCAACTTAATGAAATAGTGCAACTGTATCTCACCAAATTAGTCAACTATGATGAAAGGCAAGTTTTTTCTTTCTGATATTGGCGTACTCGGTTAATGAAGTTCTGTCGTTTTCAAGGAAGGAAGGATGGAAAAAAGACCGTGATGTCTAGCGTGCATCTAAATTGTTTGTCAGATTCGTTGTTTTCTTCGTTCTTTGGTTGTATAGTTTGGACGCCCATGGACATGAACCAGTTGCGACGCCAAGAGTCTCTTCCCATATTTTCTTGTTGCTCCTCAATTGGCGGTGAAACAAGCGCGTAATCACAGAGTTGGTTCACAGCTTCTAGAAAAACACGGCCTTTCAATGGTTGCACTGACCGAAGCCCAGTTTATGTGAGACAGGTTGTGATGAGGACGGATAGAATGCTTTCTCTGCTGAGCCTAAATGGTTGCATTAGAAGACTTTCAAGAATAATGTTTTCAGCGTTGAACTGCCTAGAAATTGTTATGCTGGATTTCATCGGTGTTCGTTTTCGCTTCGATTGCTCGTTGTTGAAAGTGATGGATGGAGTGGAGTCACTTGCCAAGCAGTGCCCCACCGAAACAATTCAGCTTTGGGGCTTGCTCATTTATGGTGCAGCTGCATTTGGTGACGAGCAGAAGTGCGTTTGTTATTCATTTAACTTGCTTTTAATTTATGTTTCCGTTATATAGTCAACTGTGACTTATTTATTTGCTGTCTTCAGTGTTTAACGCAATTTTTGTATGGTCGGAGAATGTTAACAGTGGGAAGTGTTGCCGTTGGTTGCTTCTGTGAGATTGCGGAATGGAATGTGCTGACGGGTTTCGTTAGCCGAAATATTTTCTTTGGGTGGAGTTGTTAAACAGTCACTTCAGTAGTTGGCTCGTGCTTCAGACGTGGTTTTTTCCAAGTTGATTTTATTCTGCGCCGCTACTAAGTGGGTCATCCGGAAAGTGAATCAGAGCACAACTTTTCCACGTCGACATTTGCATACTGTTAAGGTGTAGCTGGTGCATAACATTGAAAAAAAAAGAACAGTGCTTCACTGGTGTTTCTACGAGGGCAGTGGAATTGTCCGATGGCAAAGGGAGAGGTGTAATGTAATTTCACGCGCCACTCACCTAGAGACAACGGAGAGGAGGCGATTCCCATAAGGGATCGTCTATGCACAAGGAAAATTTCTGGAATACTGAAATGTGGCACGGATTATCTCAAGAAAGACATCGATGGTTGCTTGATTTTCATTCATTAGAGAGAAGAGAGAGGAGCAGCTTCGTCTGTGCACATTTGGTCTGCGAAGGAAATCGATTAAAAACACTTTTCTGACCATCTGTCTTTCAAAAGGCGATGCATTAAGCACTTTCACGATGGAAAGGAGCTAAGCAAGCGAATCCTACATTGTGCGTTGTGGTTGTCGCAGAGAGAGCTTTGCAGTGTACAGGATGGGTTTTATTAGTGACCGCAACACGGATTCCTTTCAGCTGGTCAAAGGTTTCTCTTGCGTTCTTCGAGACTTTGCTAAAAATGGACAGTGGTTGGGATTTGAGAACAGCGCAGAGTGCAGCGCTTGCGATGCGGTCTTGCTGCTCTTCTGTATTTCGTCCTATCGATGCTTTCTTTAACAAATTTATGTCCATCTTGGAATGCAACGTTAGCCATTTTCTTAGAACTTTCCTTTCGAGTTGTGGTTTTTCTCTTTGTATCCGTTGAGTCGTTTGGTTTGTTGATTCTTCAGCCACTGCGAAATTGCGCTTTGGTTGATAAACCTCCAACTTCGCTATGATCCACTCATGCGGCATTAAAAATTATGTGCTGCTAGTATCTGCGTTCACAAACTTCAGCATACATTTTTCAAAAGTTTCATCCTTCATAGAATTTCCATCCAGTTGATCTGTTTGAGAAGTTCGTAGGAAGCATCTCTCACCGTAGTATGAGAGTGGAACATATATGCACATATGTATGGGTGTGGACATATATGTACGTATGTGCACATAAATAAGCGTGCAAACATGTTCACACAAGTACGCAACAGCTGTATATTATATATCGCAAAGATTTCATTCAGCAGATAAGCAGGCAACGTTTGGGTCAGTGGAAGTAGGCGCAATTATTAGTATGCAGCGGCCGTCGGTGTGAGAGGTTTATGGGAATTGTGAGTCTGGAAGACTTAAACTTATTTTATAGAGAGATGCGGATGTATAGTTTTACAAATCATTGCGATCAAAACGGCTATTATGCAGTGTCGTCGTGACTTTCATAAAATTATCCACCATGAATTCAAAGTTTTTCACCAAGAACAGTCCATTATTTACTGTTGAAGTTGTTCACAGCACGGGAACTTATCTGCTCTTGTGGGTTGGGTTTTTTTTTTTTGAGAAGCCATTTCCGTCTGTCGCTGTGTTATAACTGAACTTTATCAGGAACTGAGTCCGGTACGACGTATGCTGTTTGCAAGCCCTTACATGTTTATGTTGCTCTGTGTTCTGAATGAGTATCAGATATTTCCGAGGATCGAGCAGATATGTGATTCCCCCGCCGACAGAATCGCACAGTTAGTTTCCATGGTTTCTTATTTAGCTACTGCAGAGTTATTTCACCTTAATCTTTATGTATTGAACTTTGTTATATCTACGCGACATACTCCATTTATATGTATTCATCCGTAACTATGTAATACCTCAGAGGTGATTTAATCAAATTTTTTTTTCTTCATGCATGCGCAATACTTTCCATCCGTTTAATAAGGACGAATACTTCCAAAAACGGTTCCCAAGCATCAGATACTTTTCTCCGGAGGGTAGGTTTAAGAATTTGGGAATGAATATCAGGGCGAGTACTGAGAAAAATACTTGCCAGTAGTGAAGGCCGATAATTTCTTAAAGCATCGTCTACCTATTGAAATATTGCGTCAAATTTTTGCTTGCTTTGTTTACCCCGCTTTCCTGAAGGACGTTTCAGGGGTTTATCAGAGCAGGGTTCAGCTTTTCAGTGCACATGAATTTCTCCACTTTCTTCACTTCGCTACATTTAAAGTTCGCGTCATTCACCTTACTTTTGAACCTTCCGCTACTGTGTCTTTAAAATATTGACTAGTTTCATCAGACTTGCTTCAAAAGTTTTGATTTTCAACTGCGAAAAGTATCTGACGTTTATCACTTCAAACAAAGTTCCTAAATTTGAAGAGTGTTTAAAATTTCGCTAGAAATGTTGCTATTCGAGAAGAGCAAGAAGATTTTCGGAGTCTGATCACGGATTATCCCAAGGTTTCTTTCTAGTTTCAGGTATAGGCGGGAGTTTTGGATGTAGTCTGCCTCGAAATATGAACACCCACGCTACCTTTCGACCTTACATATGCTAGTCCATACTGTTTGCGGAAATTAACATTTGGGGTTGTCCCAGTGCTTGCTGGAGCGCCGCGGAAGTTATGAATCCCCGAGGTGCGCGATTTAATTGGAGATTGCTGGAAATCGTAGTTATCTAATTCACCTGGAGTTCCGATATTCTCAGATGTCTGCTTTCCATTGAATGACAATATTACGTCCATTCCATGTTGCTGCAACGCTCCTGAATAGCGGTCAGTGGTGGAGGATATTTACGTAGACAACGTTCTCGTTTTATTGTTTAATGGGGAGGACAGTCTATGGAATTACCATTCGCGAATCTTAAAATTGTTATATAATGAATTAAAGGCTGCTGATGAGCTTGCTGTGGGAGTGCCTTATTGAACTGAGCCACCTGAGCGTCACTGAATGTGCTTCAGAAGGCAACGAGACGGAGCTTCTAATCGCCTGGTTCCTGCAAATGTTGTCTTATGCTGTGCGTTCAGGTTCGTTTTGTTCGTCTATAAACTTTGCTGCGCCCATAATTAGTACGAAAGTATGCTCATTATTAAGGTCTCACTCCATACCTACGAGCAGAAATGAGGAATTGAGGAGAGTTTGATTAAGGGGTACGCAATGTGAATAGGGGGGTTTGGGGGTGGGTTATTCCTTTCCGTGCATCTCAGTGGACAGGTGGGTTCCTTCCTCACTTCTGTTATGGAGAGTGTCGCATTTAAAGTTCACTTATGAGCTGTACAGGAAAACTGGAATTTTTGGAGAGTGATCCGATCAGGGCATTCCAGATCATGCCCCTTTGACGTATGAGAAAGTTTTCAACAGAACCGCGTATTTGTTTATTGACCACCGGAATCCAAAAAACCCCGAGTGCTGCCCTTTCGGTCTATTTCATTGTCATAAGAGGTTCTTTGCAGTTTTTCACCTCAGGCGGGCGTTATGCTTCGAAAATACAGTCATTTAGGCAATCTGTAGTGTTTTTATGCTGAAGCAATCCGTAGTGTTATGGTCACTATTACTGTTGGCTTCCGAGGAAGTTTCCTCTGGACACCTTCGAAGTCTATGCGTGCACGAATTCCTATAGTCCAATAATCGCTTGCTAATATCTGCGATTTGGGACTTCAAGTTGCAACATTGCCTAACACTCATCCCATTGATTTCATTTTAAACATGGAATTCATATTCAGAGTAGCGAGTTTGCTGAAACAATGAGTTTAATTGGATGCTTGTGGCGGCCAGAGCATACCTCTCTGTGGAATGGGAGAGGGGGACACATGTTTACCTCCCGACAACAAAGCTCACGGACTGCCTTTGTGCTGCTGCAACTGTTTGTGCTTAAAAGCGTGTTGCAGGAAGTGCGAAGGGCGTATGTGCATTATTCAAAGTATATCTCGTTGAGGATGTATCCACGATTAAAGATTTGTCTGTTTTGCATCCCCGCGCTTATGCACAACTTCTCGCATTCTACGGCGTGTTGGGCCTTAAAGAGAATGCAATATTTTTAGAAGAATACGATGGGTGAGTGAACAGATTCTGTCGTGTCTCTAATTACAGTGCTGAATGAGATGCTTATGTAACAAGAACGTTTGACGGCAGACTGCAAAGTAGGAGTGAGCATACTCTGCAACATACGGTCGCATTGATGAGCATATCGTTTTTCATCCATGTTTCGGCAGCGGGTATCTTCGAAACAGAAATGTTGTCCATTACAGTTCTCTTGATTTGTTTAGCGACCACTGTAAGGACATTAAAACCTTTGATTCTGTTCCGTCAAACGAGTGTGCAGAGCGACGTTTAGAGGTGTGAAGTTCTGTATTGTTTAAAAGTTTTTCGGAGCTCGCAGCACTCATAATAGTGGCTCACAACACGCCTGGATTCGGATAATTCAAATGGGCTCGCTGCTCAGATTTACGTTTTATTACTCCTGACTTTTTATCGGACAGTGGGCTTATGCAAGCTTGCTTAATCAGTAGAAGTTAGTGTATTAGGTGGGGAGGTTGCTGTAAATCCGGCAACTCTTTGCAGTTAACAGTATCCTTTTTCTCTTCTTTTTTTTGCTGATGCCATTTCGAAAAGAAAAGTTTCATTGAGAAGTGAGTTTCAAGCAGAAATTTTTCGTTTTGGAGCTGACTGCAGCTTCGTTCCTTTGTGAGTCAAAGCAAAAAGTCGTGGCACTATCGCTTTGGAAATCTCAAAGCCACACGGACCTCAGGCTGAGATTCGGTGGAAGGAGACGGCAACTGTCTATGATGATCTTGATCCAAAAATATTTCATTGCCGAAAATGCCTTATTTCCGGCGGCTTGCTCTATTTAACAGCAGTATAGACTGCAGCCAAAGCTGATATGGATTGCTTTGTTTATATTCAGTCATATGGCCAAACTATGTTTGTTGATGCGATCTCGGGCCGTAAATGTCACCCAGGTGAACGACGTCACGGCAATGATTGCTGAATGCTCAATGGACGACTTCGCACGAATACTTCACCACTGGTCGCTTGCATCTTCTCTGAAGTGAGTTATTTCCCATGACGTCGTTGTTTGGTGGCTGGTAAAACAACAAGTTATCAGTGAGATCGATGTTAACCATGTTACCAGCGAGGGCGCCAGTGGTAGTCATGCTTGCATAGAGTGCATAGTATAAATATTGCGACTAAAGTATCGTACATTCCTGTACCAGTTTGATGAGTTAGGCCGTCGACCAGGGAAGTGAAAGGCGGCGTGTGCAAATTGCACCTGTGCACAGTTCCTTAATTCACTACCAACCAGTGGTTACCACCGGATTTCGCGTGCGAACAGCCTCAACAGATTCGGCTTTCTTCACTGTTATTGCGTCTATTCTTTGATATTGCGCTCCTCGCAACCGCAGGAAGCTCCGAATTCTAAGTGTCATGAAAATTCAAGGAGTTGTGGAGAGTCAGTTTGTTAGGGAAGGTGGAGGGTCAGTCTGTTAGGGAAGGTGGAGGAGAATTTTTTACGTCAATGACCAACCGTGAGATCACCTTGCCAATCGCAGGTCGCCTGGGACTGATTACTGCTTCAAAACCCTCGTTGATAAAGGATAGAAGGCTTTCGGTAGTGAAAAAAATTTGGTGCTGTCCTGATGGGGTCGCAGAGTTTCGTGCTGCATACGCGTGCAGTGGTCATGTACACCGAGTACCTATTTTCCTCTTTAGGGGTCAGCGCAGCACTATACTGACAGGGCGTTATTGTTGTGCCTTTCACACTATATTATTTTTACACCGCACTGCATAAGATAGGCTCGCCCGCAGTGTAAAGGTTGGCTTCAGATCGTGTAAACAGCTTTGAAATATCATTTCAGCCGTCATAGGAATCGTTTTCAAGGCAGCAGAGGTCTGCTTGCGACGAGAAATTCATGCATAGGCACTCCTGAGCTAAGCCGCACGCAACTTGATGCATTGATGTCTTGTTATCCGTGGGCTATTCTGGTGGGGTTTGTAACCGTGGTGTTGTACGCGAACAGAGAACCGTGCGGCTGAAAAGGCGCATCAGTGATGTTGCACAAGCGAGCGCTAAAATGTGTCACTCAAACGGGAGTGGTCATTTTTTACAAAACCTGAAAGGTACATTATGACGTCATGATGAAGGCGTTTATTGTCGTGAGGGAAAGGTTAAACTATTTCGTTAAAAGCCATTCTGCTCCTTAGCTCCTTCGTCTCACGCGACTATTTTCAGAAAGAGTTGAAAGCCCTACGAGTTCACACAGTGTCCGACCTAATTCGGCGTTTTATTTTAGATCATTGGATGATGAAGGATGCGCGGCGCTATTGAAATGTTGTATTTGTCGAGCTCGCAGTTTTTCATCGGTTGGTCCTCACCATTGCTGGTTGCCACATACAGTTTTAGGTTCAAATTAGATTCCAAGACTTCTCAAAGCTGTGAAATTTTATTGAGTGTTACTGAAAGCGGCGTTGAACCGAACGTTTTTCTTGAAAACGCAAACCTATTCATATCGACTTCTCTTCTCTTAGAACTGCTCTTCTTATCGACTTCTCTCTGAGAAGACATTTCCAAAGCTCTCACCATTGAAAAGCTTCCATCCGTGCACTGTTAACAGTGTCGCTGACAATGTTTGACTGGATTTTCCCTAATTTTCTGTATAGTTTCTCTTGTCGCTGTTGTGTGCATGTTCATTCGCTCCACATGGTGCCTTCTGTCGCTTTATTTTTTCGCCAAGGACGTATTTTTTTTAGGGGACGTGGAAACCATCGACTCATTTCGCACGTTTATTTCCATTTCTCTTGAGTTTATCTGCAGAAGTGACACTTTACATAAACAAAAATTAACGGCGGTTTCATGCATGAGGGTGTTAAACTTTACTGACTTTCGAACAGCGATGTGGAGCTTTTTAAAAGTAACTGATAGCCATTCATTGGACAGAGCAGTTCTTTGTCACTGGTGGATGTCATTTGAAAACAATGCGCCGATTGTCCGCAAGTATCGTTGTTGACAAGATCATGTGGTTCAGAAAACAATGTTGGAAAGCAGCATTGCACTAAGGTACCTTGGCGATTCTCTCGGTTTCGGCTTTTGTTGCGGAAGCACGAGCAGCGGATGAATAGGTGGTGCATGCTGTAACGAGTTGAATGTTATTCCTACTGGAGATCGAGTAGGGTTTGCTCTTTTATCGCATTGACACAACACTCGCAGCGTCAGGACGATACATTGTCTTTGAGCACGTTATATGTTTGTGCGCTTATCGAAACCCTGATTACGAGGCATTACATTTTCATTAATTTCGATTATGAAAGATTTTATTGCAATATATGCTCCTTACTTTCCCATCTAGTGTAGAGTTCCTTCTCATTGTCTGTTGCTAAAGACTTGCCATCTCCTTCCATGAGCGTAAACAGTTGATTCGAGTGATTATTGCATGAATGACTGGATCATTGCAGGTAGCGGCAATCTTGAACGTCATCGAGCTGATTGAAAAATGCGAGTTGCATTCTCCTGAAGCAATACAATTTCTAGCTGACGAGTTGGGAGGGTCATTTGCATTGGACGAACGAATCAGTGCCGTCTTCAGGTCTCTTCTGGAGCATGTACGTCTACTCGTCTATGAAGTAATTCATGTATAATAGTAGTTGGTCAGTTAGAAGTTTCAGTGGTAGTCATATGAAACAGGAATTCGCAGGCAAGTATATCATATGTTTCTCATTCTCATCCCTTTTTCAATTATTTTGGCGATAGCGAGGCACCTAATTCATGGCAAAAGTTACCCAGCAGGCGCCGTGGCTATGTGCTATGGACAGTGGATTGTGTGGAACGGAGGATAAAGGGAAGAAAGTGTGTGGAAAAAGAATAAGGGAACCAAGTAAATCTGACTGTTTTCCTACTAATATTTGATTAGATAAGGCTCAAGTAAAGTGCCCGCATTGCTTGACTTAAAAGCGACAATTGTGCAGTGACGAAAGGAACTCTCAGAATGTCGACATCTGAGCAAAATCTTTCTCAATGAGAATTGCGGCTGCATCTTGTTTTTCGTCCCCGTTTTGTGTCATTTTTATGAATTACCTTCTTAAGTGAGGCGTTTTTGTCTAAAAATTCAAATGTGACAAGGAAACATTCTAACTGTTGGAGTATTTCTGCGATATGGATTCGCTTCAAAAGAAATTTTAAGAAATCCAACGTCTGGAGGCTTTTATTTCGCGACAGTGGCGTCCTGATGCTCTTGTTCTCAGCTGTCTCAAAATATTGCAGAATCCGAACGCGGCGGTGTTCATGAAACAACATTGGGATGTAGGATAAGGTGACGTTACATTCGCAGAGTAGGAGGACACCTTTTTAGAATGTCACAAATTGCTTTACTGCAATAGTTAGTGCGGTAGAGGATTTGCTCGATTTTATCGCGTTCGGAGGATGATTTTTTTATTCCCCGTTTCGTGCTGCTTTGCCAAGGAGGACGTATCATGTTCTCCAGTGCATTTCCACGCTTGCCGAAACTTGCAGCAGGACATAACGGAATCGGAAAAGAGCCTCATAAGGAATATCTACGCCGAAAGAGCTAATATGCTGCAAAAGTGAGTATTTTTATCTGTTCTACATTGCAGTACAAAGCACGTTACAATCCCACTGGGTGCACGGTCCGTGTGTTGGATGATCACGAATTCTTTAACGGTTTTAGGTGATTTTTCTGGAAATATGGGCGAAGTTTTTCTGTTTTTCCTTAGTATTCAAGATTCCGCTGCGTGGCATCGGGGCGGAATTCCGCTGCGTGGCATCGGGGCCTAAAGTGCTGCTTCGATCTTTCCTTCTAATCGCCCAGAGGCATACTCAGAACTTTTTTACATCGAGAGGGCTGATGTCTCATCGAAATGATGGTTGCATTCCGTTTTTATCATTTTCTTTCATATTCTTTTCGCTGCTTTCTGCACTTGTTTTCCGAATCCTTAAAGAAATTCGACCCTCTTTTCACTTTGGCTGTTCTCGTGGTATTGAAATCTGTGTGGATACCGTAGCATTTTTATTTGCTTTAAGAAACTGATCGTGAATAGCATTCCCGTTTTCTATCTGAGAAATTCTCCTGGGAACGATATTAACTTTTCCACTCATCACCGGTTTCATTCAGGACATACAGCGCAACTTTCAGATGCAGCTTTTGCTGGTCGGACTTCTCTGCCACGAGGCAAAAGTGTGCTTTTGGATGGTTTTTCTCGCAGGGTTTAGGATTTTGTATGAACATGCGGTTTTGCATGATCGTTATTAAAGGGAATCGCCGAGAGATGTGCACGAAGATCGCTTCAGTGAGGTCGACGAAGCTTTCTATTCTTTGAACACTGTCGACCCAATCAATTTTGGATCGGAGGCGCTAATTGATTTGCTTATCTCTTCGATTTGCTCTTCAGGTTTCAGCTTTTTTCTTTCCTTAATAACTCTCATATTTGTTTATTGGTACTGTTGCAGTCGTACTTCACATGAAAGTATTCTGAAAAACTAGTGGACAGCTTTGTCCGTACCATTAGATGGTTTGTTATGCTCAGTCTAATTGTATTTCTAGAACGAATATAGCCCTCTGTCTCGTTTTATCGACGCGGTGATTTCACTTTTTGATTCATGCTCCGAAGGCGGCTTTACTGCATCTTAGTCGACGCCGTAAATCAAAATTCGAATGTTGGTGGTATAATTTTTGTTGCGATGTGACTCTGCTGCGAGCAGAGTTGAACGGTCCGCAGAAATGGGCGAAACCTCTATTAATTTTAGAGAATATTATTCAAGCGGAATGCATTTCGAAGACGTTTTCGAATTTTGATGCAGATGCAGGAGAACGGATTTTGAGGGCTGCGGTGAGCGCATATTCCCATTTTTATTTCTCCTATTTTCTTTCCTCTTTCTTTTTTTTTTGAGAATTTCGGGTCTGTTGTTCTGCAGTCTTTTACAACATCGCCTTGTTTCAACGCCATGTATCCACATAGGGACATGAATTTGCTGAATAGGGAAGCTTTCCCGGGATTCCAACAAATCTGTATGAGCTCTGTATCCCTATGATCTTCTGCAGGTTATACTGTTACCTTCCATTATTCTTTTGTAGTTGCTAGAAGCGCAGCGAGATTTATGACCCAGTTTCATTCCGTAGCCTGTAGGATGGACCTTAGAAGAAACAATTTGGTTGGGGATTTGTGCTGCCGATCAGTTTCAAAAAAAAAAAAACCATCTTTCCGAGGTTTGGTCGTTGTTTTCGAACACAGTAGCAATCGTCTGTCTTGATGGACTGCGACGTAGAAGCGTATCTTGGCACCTCTATGTACTCATTTTTGAGAGAAGTATGAGAGGTTTTTGTGTTAATTCGTTTTCGTTGTCTCTTGTGGTCTTATATGTTCCGTAAGAGACGAGAGCTTTTTGTAGTATAAAATGGGACGGTTCGACATCATTTCATGTTGCGCGGAGGAGCTGGAGAATATGAAGCTTGCTGCGATGAATTGTGGTGAGTACGTTGTAATTTTGGTGTATTGCTTCATTCATCATCTCTTTCCGTTTATGGCTTGCGACAATCCCAATGGAGGCTGCTTTTTCTGAGGTGTGGTCGGATGTTCATTCACAACCACGTCTGACGCATTCGATGTTGTGTGAGCGCAGTTCACTTTATTGCAAGCCGGTTTTTGTTGATGTTTTTTCACATGTGTTTTTGCTGAGAGGATTCAACAAAGTAAGCTGAGGCTGCTGCACTTGAGCTGCATTTGCTTATTCACTTCTTAGTCTTTTCTCTGGACGGTCTTGAGGTACTGCCAATAATAACCATAAAGCACATCTTGCATTAGGTGTTCCTTGATCGGGAGTGCATTGTTAGAAGTTGTAGTAACGTTGCTGATGCAAATTCTGAGGGAATGGGAAAGGGGGGTAAAATTTTATCGCTCTCCAGAAAGGCACTTCAGTAAAAGTGTGATTAATGAATTGGTAACGTGAGGTGTTTATTATCATCGACAATCAGTTGCAGGTGATTTGTATAGTGGGTATTCTGTGGTTTCCGTACAAAAAGCTCAGAATCTCTTCTCCGTATGGGTCAGTTTGGCTTTCGATCCTACATTGCGGTCGCCTCTGCAATTGCTCGCCCAGAGCATTATTGCAAAGGTTTGCAAATTTATTTCTTTCATTCGTTCATCCGTTTTTTCTCTTTGTAACCTTTTCCTTCTATCAGTTAGGTGATCTTCATTGCTATCAGATCGCGCAGACGAACTGAGTGTCTTTAAGCGTTTGATGGATGCAACATTTACGATTGATTGTTTGTGTTATGTTGGTAAATGTCGTCCTTGGAATCACTGCATTCTTTGAGTGCATTTAGCGTCCCAGTGGAATGTTGTGCGAGACGGCAGCCAGCTGGGCATCTAACGTGGACGTCTTCCAACATTGGATGAAGCGATATGCAGACTATCTTTTCGTGGAGCCATCAGTATGTCACTAATCTGCTTTTTTATGTTCACAATTTTGTTTCTGGCCAGGCCTCATAATCTTGTTGTTTTAACTGATTTGCTTAGTGAAGACGCAGCTTCAGTAATTGCGGCTTCCATATTTTGTTCTATCAGAAATTGCTGTGTCTCAATTCAGTTTAGGGTAACATCCGATGTTCCCATTCACTGAAGTTGCTGGTCAGACACAAGCTTACCAGATATCTCGACGTCAATCTTAATCATTTGTGCATCCTGAACGGTCAACTATAAGATGCCGTGAAGTTTTTGATAAAGGATAGTATGAACTGGAAAAATGGGAAGTTTTTTCTTTGCTGTGGGTGCATAGGTTTCGAAGTTGTTTAGGGGGTTCGATGGGGAAATGAAAGCCAACTTTACCCTACCGCCACTCATGGAGGAAATGCATTGGCGGTCATTTCATCAAGTTTGAGGAGGGAGGAAGGAGAAAGATCGAGTTCCGACACAAGGCAGAATAATAAAGAATAATAAGTAACATCGACATTCCGTAGTCCTGGAGCGCGAATGAGCCGAAGAGGTGAGAAAACCATTTCTCGCAAATGGGAGAAATTTAAACTAAGAATTTTGCAAGAAAATGGGAGGAATTGCTCGATCGAGAAAGTAAAGTAAGGAGAAAATTTGCGAAGTTGCAAGATAGCGTAAACAATCATGAAGCCTCAAAAGGTACAGTAGTAAGAGATGAAGGTTGCTGAATCGCCAGCCAGAGGTGCCAGGAATGGAGAAATGTGATAGTGATGAAATCTGGAAAGTGGCAAAACTGCGTTTGAGTAGCAACTTATTGCTAAACTTATTGAAAGGCAACTTATTGCTAATCTTTAGAACTTCAGTAATTCCAGTTGGGACGCTGTACACAAGCAAACCTCGGAAAGTTTCAGGTGAAAGTGGCAGAGCGTCATTGACCAAGCAGTCTGAATTATAATTAGTCCATGTCATTCAGTGGGTATTGTGCTTGTTTTTCTTTGAGTGAATATCCGATGGACACTTCTGAGTGAACTTTCTTCTTTTGTTGCCACGCCAAAGTAATTCATTGGGAAGGAACTCTTAACTGTATTGTTGAGCATCTGTGAGTGCACGTCTCAGTCATCGATAAAGCAGACGATTTCAGTACATACAGCTCTTTACGTGGTATATGATTCGTTCGAACCACTTAGATACATCTGTCTTGAAATCGGGTATCTTGGGTTCTTGAACTTTTTTTTGAGCTACAGCTTTAGTGTCTCAAATCCGCACTGTGCTATTCATGCCCAAAATAATGATGAGCTTGGGTGGAATATTGAACATTTTTATTGAGTAGTCGCTGTTTTCCCGTCTCTGCATTTTAAAATTTGTTGTTAGTGGTATCGAACAAAATCTCAGGAATCTGCGGGAGTTTACTCAAAGTAAAGAAAATTTCGCCTGTTATATGTAGCAGCTACTGTTTGTTTTTGTTTTGCTGAGGTAGTTTTTGTTCGCTCAGGTGTCAGCATACGCCGAATTTAGTGAGGTTCGAGAGTCGTGGTGCGGCCGTAGGTACAAAATTATAGCAGGGTAATTATCCTTTTTTTTAGTGAGCGGCAGACCAGGAAATATAAATTCGCTGAGATTTTTTAATGTCTTATGCCTGCGCAGAAAACCACTCTGGTTTCTAATGGGAGAGTAAGTCTCTTACTACCAGGAAATATAAATTTTTTAATGTCAGTGCGTTTAATTATTTTTGATATGTGTCGAATTCGAGCAGCGGATTTCGGATGCGTTCAATTTTATCAGCTTCACCACTGGCGGTTTTCGATGTTGCTCAGTAAGTAGCATTATTATCTCAAGATATCGTCTACGGTGAGGTTGATTAAAAGGAAAAAGTGCGAAGTTGTTGCCGATTGCTTTCATGCGTTATCATTTGCAGCAAACAGTGTCCTTGTGGCAGAAAGTTTGTTGCTCGAGTTCGGTGAATTTTCACATTTCATATGCTGCCAGCAGCAAATTGTTTGATTAGGCATTAGTTGCGTTGTGGATTTTCGTTTTACAGAATGAGACAGCAGAGATCTGTCCATCTTTCCTCATGCTCCAGTCTCGATGTTTGAAGAAGTGTGCACGACTTTCTGTTCTACAGTTTCATCGCGCAATTCCCCACTTTTTTACAGCCCGGAGTTTCACGTTAGAGTAGGACTGCGAAGTTATGGCTCTGTTAGAGTGCGCATTATTTAAAAAGTTCAGCATGGTGATGTCTCGACGGAACGAAACAGTGAAGTACGATGCATTTTTTATTCATTTCGTGAGACCGGAGAATCGAGCATTAGTGTGTTTTAACGCCGACACGAGACCGTCTTTAAAAGTGCCCAAAAGGTCCACACATTTTGTCGGGAGAGATTTCGGACACGAAAGAGGTATCGAATATTTTGCAAGAGTGAATTGAAGAGATCGGCGTGGGCTGTTGATTTTAATGTGTTCCGATCGACGGCAGGTTTAAGAAGTAAGCGTTTGTGAGCGTGCACAAATTGGAATTGATTCTCGAAGGGAAGGTTATCATTTTCTCCTGTTGGCGGCAGTCATGTATTTGTACCTCAAAAACTGGTCCAAGTTTGTGCTTTATAAAGCGCTGAAGTGCTCAGCAAATAGCAAACTTATTCCGTCGTGTCGGGCGTTTTGTTACTTGCTTTCTCTTGAGTGCGGGTAGCGCATACAGAACGTTATTAGCAGGTCTTTTAGAGTCACATTCTTACCGATCGTCTTTGTTTGCTGCCCGAAATGAGTGCTGATTGCAGATTTGTTCGTCAGTGTTGGGTGCACAAAATTTCATACTGTGTCTGTGTGGATTATTTTGTTGATTAGTCGGTTGAGGTTTTTCTATAGGGAGGTTCGGATGTGACTTACTGAGAAATGGCCATGTTTTCAGTGTTGCTCTGAGGTGGATGGCTGTTGCATCGATGCAATAACGTTTGGCATAAGCCAGCAATCATTCATTGCCGCCATCGAGGCAGCACAAAACTCGCGCACGATTGTGGAAGAGCAACTCGCACTCGCTGTCAATCTTAGCAGGTATCACTTGTTTACTTCACTTACTTCGTCTTTTTTTGTTGGCATCCAGATCCATCCTTTCACTCTCATTTGGATCACTTAAAGCGGCCAAGATTTTTTACATCTAGCAATATGATATGGGGATGAGAAACTTGAGGTGCATCAAAGAAACGCAAGATTCTGCCATCAGCTTATTTCTTTTTCGGGAGCATCCCGACAGCCGCCTTCACACGCATCGGAGGAGATGCTCAAACTGCAAGAGGAATTCTCCAATGAAGTCCTCAAGCTTTGCTGCTTGTTCTGCTTTTCCTGCAGACTTTTCAGCAATGAAAGTGGTGCTTGCGTGCGTCCAGTGCGTTGCAACACGTACCTTTTCAGCTGCAGCAGTTTTTCCTCTTTTGGCATAAGGGAGTTTGAGGGAGCAGGTGATGAAGTGGGACTGTGACCTAGGTGTGAGGATATGGGCTTAAGTTAGTGCTGTTTCGCTGCCATTTGATGCTTTCTCAAGTTCCGAAACTTCCCTACAATTTCCGCTGTTTTCTTTTGCCTGCAGATTTATAGAGGCGATGGCCGGCTTGTTGGGTGCGTGCTTTTATTGTTTGCGTTGCTTTCAGACTCATTGATTTGCTGCGTATGAAGCCTTCTTGTCGTTTGGATCATGATAGAAGTTCTATCGAAAAGTTCAAATGGAAGGTATTCATCCACGATCGAACAGGGAGAAAAGATTTCGACCTAGGTATGTTTTTTCGTTGATAATCTTTCGAAGCTTTGACACATTTTTCAATCTGGACCAGTTCTGAAAGCGGAAATCTGTATTTCGCATTGACTTACCCAACATCGTCATTCTTTCGAGCCTCATTTTTTAAACGCGGAATAGTTGTACTTCATATATCGGTTTAGTTCTCTCTCCCTTTTTTTAAATTATAGTGGCCTTATAAATTGCGTAAACTCAAATCGAAGGCTTACATATGTTTCGGTACATTGATTCACTCTCTTCCTGTACAGTGATTGGCGTTAAATTTTGGTCTTTTCAGTTATAACATTGGTCATATTTTAGGTTTCTTTACGGATGCGATACAAACAGCATTCGACGTAGTGCTTAAAGTGCAGGAAGTGTTCCGAAAAAGGTTGCTGAAAGGCCGCCTCAGTGAACCTCTCGAGAGGTTGGCAAAAGGTCAGTCCTTAGTCACGCCATCTTCTCTTATTACTTCATTGTGTTCTTGCCGCGGTTTTTAAGCAATTACATTCGTTCTTTTGTGCCCAAGAATATGAAATTTTGGCACTTGGATTAGGTGGACGCGGAGAGCTTTGCGCTGTGACTCAGAGATACAGTGGTCGGCTCCCGCAGTTTGCATGACATTGGCGCCGTGGAGCAGAAGCAGACTTACTTCACAAATCCATACTGAACTGTTTTGAAAATTGCCGAAGCGAAATTAATTCATAGTTAAGTTTTTTCATGTTTCATCATACATCGGATTAGATTTTGCATTTACTAAAAATCGAAGTATTCTTGATGAGGGGGCAATGTCAAGTTGATGAAAGCATCTGTTTGAAATGCTGCGAATAAGCTGACTCCGGATAAACGCTGCTAAGGAGACTTTCCACTTGGTAGGCGTATTAGGTATGCATAGCATCCCTGTAATCATTGGAGGGTATTTATGCGTTCCGTCGCCCTGTAATCTTAATCTCTACTTGTAACTTCAGTTTATTGTATTATACGGCAAGTAAGTAAGCCATCTGTTTGCCAAGTTGGTCGCACCAAATTGTGTTAGCTTGTCGTACTCTCAATCGGTGGTTATTTTATACGTTTCGCTGCAAGATCTCAAAGAAATCCAAAAACCTGAAAACGTTGAAGAGGGCGGAAAACATCAGCAGGTTTCTGTTAGTAAGCAGGAAAAAATGAAACAGGTCTAAACAAACGGCAGGAAAAATCTGAAAAAAAAAACCGTTTGCACAGTGGACATGTGGTTTAAGAAGAGAGTGACAGGAATGAGGATTGGCTAGTTGAAATGGATTCTTATGGGCTTTGGGATGCAAGATAGTTGCAGCTTGCTGTTAAGTGATCCTTTTGCACCTGAAATGCAGAAGGGTTTAACTCTGTTGTTTTTTTCATTCCTATTTTAGGTTGGTGTTGCTTATTTTGAATTTATTCCCTGTGCTGTTTCGTTTCGACTTCAAACATTGTTTCTTTTCAGCTGTAACGAGGTTGTCCTTTCTCAACGACATTTCGTGTATCCCTCGTTTGGCATTGTTGTAAGTTTGCATTGAACTTTCGGCATTCTTTTCTGAGAATCGTTCACCCCATGATCATGTTCGTTTTAGTTAGCAGTTGTCCGGCGCATTGATTCCCTTCCTGACAGATGGTTGTATTGTCAGTTGTGAAGAGGAGTGAAAGGAATTAGTGGAGGGTTGGATGTTTGTGATGGTTGACCAACAACAGACATTCGATGGTATTTCTCTCATATTTTGTATTGGTGCCGTATATCTCAAATACACTGGCGAGGCTGATAATTCCATTCGCTATGACTTTATCCATCTAGATGTTCCAGCTGAAATTCCACTGTGCGGATTCGGGGAAAACTTACAGATTTTAGCTCCTGGGGCTGTTCTAGACTCGTATTGCAAGAGCTACGTCATTGTCGCCGACTTTGATGTTCCATCAATCCGCTGGTTTTTATTATCTGGAACTCGTGGAGAAGTCTCGATGAGGCGGCATCATCTCATGGTTACTTCAAGGAACTAAACGAATTTGTTGAACGGGAGTTGCCGATCCCGATTGCCGTAAAAAGATCTGTTGGGTTTTGATTCTCTAATGGTATTGCGCAAGCATCCCAGGTTTCGAGTTATTGCCACAAAAGTGATTTTTGTGTGCAGTCGTCTTTGAATATGTGTTGTTTGGAGGGTTTGAAGGTGCTTTCACGTCCACGGAATCAAGAATACCTCAGTGAAGTGGTTGCCATAAAACTTGAACTTATTCTTTAAAAGCCTTTCGCTGCCACTATCGAACGGCTGTTCCACTTTGCAGCCTTATCAAAAAGTTGACTACTAGTTGGTTCTTAGGCGTGGAATATGGTCTTATGAAGCGAAATAGGAGGAAGAGACATTTTAACGGGACTAAATAAGGGCGTCGTTTTTGAAACCCTCAGAACGATCTCTCAATGGCTGGTAACAGTCTTCGTTGAGCGTTTTGGAAGGAAGGGATTAGGGTTGCGCAAAAAACTCACTGGCAGCGATATCCAGTTATGAAGCGGAAACAGTATTTTGTTTAGGTGCGAATGGCGCGTCGAATTAGAGGTGCATCAGACATCAATTTCTGTGCCCACAGTGAACATTCATTATTTGACCAATGTGGACGTGCTGAAAGAGTTCACATGGCGCATCTCTTGGGCGGGTTGGAATCGTCGCGCTAATTTTGACAATTTTTCTATGTCGCTGTTTGGCGTGCTCTCTTCGACTCCTACTGGCTCTGAATTGTGCAACTCAAGTCTTGTAAGTTGATTTTCTTCGCTTTTCGCGGATGAGTGACGGAAAAGTCAGTAGTGGCTGATAATCGAAATATTTAGAAAAGAAACGAGAGCATCTTTCCTGAGGTTAAAGTTGGTGGAGCACAACACGTGAAATCAAATTTGAGCATGTTCAGGAATCGTTTTTGACCCCAACACGAGTTGTTGTATTCGAATATACCCATCACTTTGATATTTCTACTTGAAGTATGCGTGGAGTCGACGACAACAGTTGAATGGTGCCGTTTTTATTGCTTTTATTTAACCACCAGGCCCTTCTCATACACGGAGTTGCTGCCATGAGAGAGCAAACGAAAACGAAAAATAAGTTACTGGGGCGCATACAAGATGCGACATTTCGTTTGCATAGTGACAACGCTGATTCATCAGACCACCGTTTCACGCTTTAACTCTTTCTTCCAAATCTTGGCAAACAGTATCGCTTAGAAGCTATAGTGCAGAAGAGTGATAGACTTAGAATCGTTTTCGGGGTTATGAGGTGATATTGTTTTTGGTTTAATTCCATGGTTTGAAGAATCTCCCGGAGCAAATAATGGCGAGCGCGGCAGCAGTCGATGGATTGACCAATCTGCTTCTGGAAAGCCTTTTATACGCTGAGCATGGCAATGTGGTCACAAGCCGCTTCATAGCGAAGCATCGCGATACGCCTTCAGAATTTTTGTCTTCGGCGTTAGTTTTTGTTTGCCTTCCTTAATGGGCACTTTCAGGCCATATTCAGAGGCAGAGTTGTCTGTCATACAAAGAACTAAGCTTTTCTTAACAAATTCAAAGTTGGCAGCCACTCAGATCATTGAAACTGCTTTAAAAAAGTCATTTTCCATATTTGAAAAACGAAGAAATTCAGATACGGACAGCGGATGTGTATGTTGAAGGCGATACTTCTGGGTGATCCCGATCCAGCGAGCATTTACCGACGAAACTTGGAGTTTCTCGGCGATATTGGGAAGACATACAGACTAGGTCAACTCTCCGTGCATGCTGTGTGGAATATGACTGGTGTTCTCGATCAGGAGAGGAATCTCTACAGAGGCATATCGGGGCAGGCAAACGATTCTCCGAAACGAGTGAGTTAAATAGCGAAGATGTTACAACTTAGTATGCTTTTGAACGAGATGTTTCTGCTTGGTGAACGACATTCGTGGATGTTATTTTGCTTCACCTTTTCATTTCATTGCTCATTTCGACTATGTGAACCAAGTATCTCAGTCCTTATTCAGAGCCATTGCAGGTGGCTGACTTGTTAAATGTGTTCGTCATCTTATAAGTTTACAGTCTAATGCTCACGAGCAGTCTAGTTTTAAGAGGTCTTTTGATCATATGGCTGCGCAGTACTCGTTCAGAGAAATAATCCTTGCTCCTTCGAGGGTCATCAGTGCTGATTATTGCATTTTTGTCACCGAATATTGTTAAAACTCATTACCTTATGACTTTTCAGACTTTAAACAAGATCACGTTCACTTTACCAATGAAAACTGTATTCAAGTAAAACGACGAAGAGAGCATACTTTACCGTAATTTAGAAGCCTCTGTGAAGGCGTCGTGGTAAGGGAATCGGTGCTGAAATTGTGAGAACGTGATTGTATTCAGGCGAATGCTAGAAACTGGTCGTTTAAATGACATATATACAGCGGGTAACCACTGTGTGGCAAACGGTCTTAGGTGGTCAAGCTTCCTGTGGGCGAAAAAGTTTTGGGGAGAGAGGCTACGAATCTTAACGGAAATAAGTATGCATTGTCTTAGGCGATGGCGTCGTCAGATAGCAGCTATCTTTTGGAGAGTGGGCATGATTCGACGAATGAGTCTTGCTTGCGAATGCTTTTCGATACCTATTCGCACTGGTTCCGTGTGGGTATTGACGCCCTCCCTTTGCCGCTGTTATGTGCGACGGTAAAGTCGGTATGTAATTGTATTGGTTTCAAGCGTGTAGTTTTTTAGATTCGTCTTCGTGAGGTTGGCAGAAATGAAAATTGCAAATATTCGTTCGAAAATCCGTAATATTTCTCTTGATATTTTTTCACTGCCAGGAATTAGGCGGATAATAGGAAGAAACTTCATTTTTATCCATCTTCATATGAATAAAGTAATTGTGCCGTTTCAAACAGCAACTTGTTTGTTAAGTGATGTTTTGCGTCATCAAGGAAAATGCCTTTAGAAAGTATTTGAGGTTTCGGAACTTCGATGTTTTTCACCTCCCCACTTTACAGCACTTTTTCATATTTTTGAAGATGCCGGCTGCGAGGAAATACGGGTGCAACATCGGTTGCTCTGTTCTTGACTTTCTTTGTGATCACAACTCCTCTGTTTGTTTTTAATGCACCAGCTTTTCTAATAAGGCAATTCCTATTTCCTGCAGATGGCCCTTCTCTCCGATCTGTTCACGGATCTCGACCAATACAAATTTGTCTTCGGTCACATGAAAACTCTATTTAACGCTCGATCTCATTTGGAGAATTTCGATCTTGGCAGTGTAATTTATTCACTTATGAAATGTGTCGCCGTCCTGGGCATCGTAAGTCAATATTGCGTTTGCTCTGGAAACACATTTTTCACTTTACATATATTAAATGCCTGTGTTTTTATTAAAACGAGCGGTCTCATCGCAGAAAAAAATCCTCTTTCGGAGAGAAGGTTAGTAGAGAAATGAAGGCAGAGGTGCGTACATGAAGCGCTACGACATGTGTCAGTGAAGTTTTATTATAATGTATTATTGGCACATTCACGTCAGCGTCATTCGAAATTAGCTGCGTCAACAGTGATTGAGCTGGGATTTTATATATGAATTAGGGTCTTTTATTGCACCAGCGGTTGATTCTAGTCTGTTGCGTAGAAACATTGCTATGCCTATAAAGTTTGAAGTTGTTTTATACATTTTTTGTAGCGGTCTGTGGCAGAGCACTTAAGGAAGGTGTTCTTCTTTTGGAGCAGCGTTTGCAGTCAGGTTCATTGTGTTATTGGTCTCGCGAACTTTTTTCTCCTCGAAGCCATTTTACGTGATTTTACATAGCTTTCTGCTTCGTCCGATTCCCATTGAAGAGAAGTTGCGTGCGTAATAAGAGGCAGATTAGGTGCATTTTATGCGCAGCAGAGGAGTGCGTGCCAAAATATGTATCCAGAAAAATCTTGAAGGAAAGCATGCGGGTGTAATCCAGTGATACAAAGCTCTCCATTTGTTTTTTTTTTTTTTTTGAATCGCATTTTCGACAGTTTTGTTGTGAAGGTTAGCAACGAAAGGAGAAGAGAAGACCCGCGTCCTCTAAGAGGCAGATTTACATCATGGAAAATCATACTCTAAAAGGCATAATTTTTGCACAATTCTATGGACATTGTGTATTTCCTTTCATACTAGATCTGTGGCGATATCTTCACTTTCTCCTGATTGAAATTCTCTTTCGTCTTCGTCACGGTTGCTGTCATCCCGTAAACAAAGGTGGATCTACGAGCTTTGGTTCGCCTTTTATAGGTCCTAAAGCTTTTCTGATAACTAGAAAAATTTTTGCCAGCGAAGATATTTGTTCATGAAGCACACTCGCTGTATTGGATCTAACCAGTCCACTTGACGATGTATTGGACCCGATGCTGAAACGTTTTGAGACAAGTGGGTGGGCCCGTGAACATGAAATTCACAACGTGCAGTAGTCTCGTGATGCGACACTGCTTATATACGGTGTACGCATTCGATCGATGTGTCATGCAGTCGCTAAAAATCAAATGGTGGTATCGATGGCACGCACCCACCTGAAGAGAAGGTAGCATGTTTTTGTTGGCACTTTCCTGAAGCTCCTCTGTATGAAAACTCACTTCATCCCCAGCCCAGGAAGCTAAGCAGATTTATATCATTTGATTGAGAGTGAACACAGGTAGCAGGCTTTCAGAAAGGTGTATGCTGGTGAAGCACTTATGCTTGCGTGTGAATGTGTGAACTGCATTGAGCGTCCACTGCATGAGAGCAGTCTTGATTAAACAGAGTGAAGAATGAAACCAACTGGTTTCGGCAACAACACAAGCTCTATTATCACTCTGAAGATGGCGCTTCTAAAAACAGTAAATAACAGTTAAAGTTATCTAACTTTATCCGCAGTTCATTTCTTTTTTAAAATTATGCGATAGCACGTCTTATAATCAAATTATGTTTAGGTAACACAATGAATATAATGAATAATGGCATTCTCGTAATCGGCATATGTCCGGAAAACTTCCAAATTGGGATTTTATGCGGTTCAAGCACATAATATGGCCAATCTAGTGGCAAGGTCCAAAGGTAGTTCTCTCCTCCAGGTTTCGTTTCTGGCCGTGCAAGGGGATGTGAATTTTCAGAATCTTCATAACATGGTGGTTATCACTCGTATAAAGTCCGTTCTGATGTTCGTAGTGTGTCTGGAGATCAAAGTATACGAATAGGTGGGCGGAGAAGGTTGTAATTTTACAAAGCAAAAATACACGAATAAGGAATTCGTTATAAATAAGCCTCAGTTACAGCACTCAGGGATGTCCTTGCTTATGGCCCTCAGTGCGTAAGAAAGCAGAAGATAAAGCAGTAACAGGGGTGTTGTTGGTGCCATTAGGAGGTTATTGGAGTTAGAGATGAAAGTCAAAGGCTGCAGAATGGATGCTGTTGCGACCATACCTTTTTATCATTATTGGCGCGACACAGGTAATGATATTTGCAATGTCGTAATAGTTTTATTGATTTGAGAGATTTGTTTGGAGAGAAGAGGTGCTTAAATGCTTGACAATGTTAAGGAGGTATGCGCGTCGAAGGCAGACGCGCAGAAGGCGCTCTTCTCATGGGTGGAGTGTGGCTTGACGTCAAGTCTTTCGGAGATACGTGTGCGCACTCTACAAGGAATTCTGTTCCTGCTTCAGGCGCTCAGCCATGATGACCTCAAGCAGATCTTGCTCTTCGTACATTCGTTTATTACTAACGAGCTGCAGCTGCGTCGCCCAGGTGTTGACATCGCCAGCATTAACGTGTTGGTTTAATTTTTTTTTCGATTGTTGATGGTTGCTTTTAATTGATTGGTATTAGTCGGTGCATCTTATTTACTAGCACGTTGATTCCTCCCCTACTTCTCCATCCACAACTTTTTGTTTTTCGCGAGAAACTGGGAGCAAAGTTTGTTTCATCAGTGATCAAAACGAAGATCTCGAAAATTACGTAGTAGTGTTGCAAGCTCTATAACCCTAATATCAGAAAAATCTTCGCATTTTTGGTTTCAACAAGTCTCTAAAAAACCTTTATTTAGTCAACAACATTCACTGTAGTGAGTGAAAGTCATACTGAAGTGTTATCGACTCTATACATGTCTGTGTGATGTATGTTTAGGTGTCGGGTAGCTGTGATTTGGAAAGGTTTTTAGCTGTCAGATCTGATGGATTGAATAATTAGTCTATGGCAAGATGGATACGAGAGCACAGTGGTCTTAGTACTGCCAGGTCCATCGAAAATACCCAAACATTTTTTAGGCATTTGGTGACAAAACACCAGCGAGGTTACCGAAGAAGTAGTCTTTGATCCCATTTTTTGATGCGTCACGTGAAAAAAGCGTCACGAACGAGGAAACATGTGATTTTTATGTAAAACAGTTTTTACAACTGGTTTACACGAAACAGTTATATCTGAAATGCAACAGCAATGTTACAGAGATACAGACTTGTAAAATGGGACGTTGGTTTCAATTAAAAAAGCACAACAGACACAGTGCCCTACGATGTGTTTCGTATTAGAACTTTTGTTTTTGTTTTTATAATGGCCCCTGGAAGTGAGGCACACAAAGGAAACTGTTGAAGTTTTAGCCTCAACGGCGTCTTATAAGGTGTGTCGCTGAATCCAGATTTCTTCGTAAATTCTCAAGAAATAGCGAAATAATCCAGTCGGCCAATATCCTCCATAAAAAGCCATTCGGAGGTGAGCGCTGATGAGTGGAAAGCAGGCAGTTGCGAATTTCCTCATCCAAACGATGCGAAAGAAACGTTTTAAAATCGTTTATCAGAATGTGTAAAGATTATTGCATAAAGACTGGCAAGTTGAAACTTTTTGAAATAGAAAGTTTCGTAAAAGGTTAGTACTATGTTTTGTCATTTCCCAGCACTTGGCAGTGCCCTCCGCTATAGAACGTAGCAGCGTTTTTGAGAAACGTCACAATGTTTCTCAAACCCCTTCTAGAACCATGTGCGGCCTAATAAAGAGCAAATGTTGCATGTCGTCGTTTAAATCTTAGCGCAGAATGGAGAGTTCCGTTAAATTAGCAGTCTGCAGTCACACTTCGACCTTCGTCCCAATAAACATAAGACCACTGGAAGTTGCAAACTTTGTGTCGGTATCATGTTATTGTGACGGGAAAAGAGAAATGTTTTTGAGCGCAGTGTTGTTTTCCAGTTTACTGTAGGTTATATGAGAGGAGCAACATTTCTTGCACGTGTGTCCTACGTGAGCACACCCAGAGTTCATTTAATCTTCTTTTGAGCCCTGTACAGCTCACGGTTTAGAGTTTTTGTTTTGTCGCAGCTATTTCGGGTTCCAGACTGGAATAATGCGTCAGAGAAATCTGTCATGGTTATGGAGAGCGAGGAGTAAGGAAATTAACAGTTTGTGCAAAATACGCAATGGCATTAAAGGACTCATTGCTCTGTGAAGTCGTTTCTTTGTTAAATTCTTCGGCACTTCGAATAATTCCGTGATAACAATTATCAGAATGCAGTTCCAGTACCAGAAAACGCAGTTTAATCTATACCCAAAATTCGTTGGCCTAGTGAGTTGACTCTATTGAGCATTGCATGGAAAAATGCATTTCAAAAAATTTGCACCGTCAACATCTAGAATGCCTTAGAATGACGTTGTTGCTCAATATCAATTTCTATCGGTGTCCATTCTTTGCAAAAAGTTCCACGAACTGCTAGTGAGTCAGCTTCTTTGCAGTCAGTGATTTCAGAGAACTTGAATCCGCAGAATATGAAACAATGTTATGGACGGTTGGATTTTACTTTTGCGATAATCCTTTGTTCTCGACTGAAGTATTCAAAACGACATTTTTTGATGTAAGGCTTTCTTTCGACTTGTTTTGCTTATCGGAGAACTGGAAGGTTTTGTTCGCCAATTAAGCTGATAACGTGGAGATTTGTAGGTTTTTAGTTGCCATTAAGATTTTTAGGATTTTGCTTGTTTTTAAGAGCAACCGAAAACTTAATTAGAAAACCCACCATTTAAGTATGTTTTTTCCAGCGGTGCAGAAACTATAGATGAATATTGGTGGGGAAATGTTTTATACAGTTCGGTTACACGATTTTTGATTCCAGCATGTACGTCTAAGAAGCTTTGCACTTACTACAAATATAGGATTTGGTTTGCAGCTTGTGTGTGAAAGTTTCACGTCGATACTGACGCCGATGTGGCTGATGGATTTGTTGACATCGGGCATCGAAAGACTTGTCGTCAGTTCACGAATTTATATCCTCTCGTTCAGTCGCGTTGCCATCCGTTAGTTTATTCTGTTGATTTTCTTTCCCATTTACAAATCGCATTGAAACTGTGTGCATCATGAAAATAGAGCGACATTTTTGAGCTGTATCGTTGTGTACTCTTAAGCAGTGCGACACAAAGTGGCCAGTAACCGCATGGTGGGGAGCACTTTGGAATTTTCGTTCTTTTCAGAGTTCTGTTGTCAGGCACGACATATTTGAGCTGAAATAAGGAGGTCACAGTTGTTGTCTATAGATGCATTTACACTTCAGAGGTGTTAGGCAACTACTTCAATATGCCGAACAAGTTCATCTTCTCGCTTCGCATTGTGATCGCATGTCTCTATCACGGAATGCAAGAGGGTACAGTGTTGCGTGTGGGATTGGAAGCGTACGATCCGCGTTTGCACCTTATGGAGCAGCATCCAACCGTCTTTAAAATGTTTGCTTTGGCTCTTGTTAAAATCTTTTCTAACGTGTGGGTGGATTGGTTGCGGTAAACCCTGCTTACCTCATTTGCGAGCGCTTTAGATGGAGGTGATGTGGTGTCACAGCTGATTGTGATTTCCTAGTTCATGCATCAGCTGCGCTTGGCTTGATTTGTCTTGGTGATTGCCTTTGAGACCATGAAGGTTGGTGCTGACTTTTGTGGAGGAAAACTTAAAGTAATGCTGCGCTGTCTTATATATAACATGCATTTCAAAATATTTCACTCATTATAGGTGCTTAAAGTTCGTAGTTCATCTATTCTTTGCTGTTTTTTCTTTGGTTTTTCTCATCAGACAGATGCTCGAAGTGCCTAAGTTTGTATTATTAATGGTTCGTACGGTGATTTTTTTAAATTTTCATGTTTTCTCTAGAAGGACATAGCGGGGAGTTGTGTTCTGTGTTGTCGAATGAAAGTGTGGTGTTTGACGCGTTTTTCTGGATGAAACTTCTTGAAACGGGGTGAGTGAAAATTTTAGCGATAAGACGCATAAAGTAAGGAGGCAACGAACAGATATTTTGCAGCACTTAGCATGAATGATTCCGGAAAGTACGATGGTGAAATCCATAACGAATCGGTCTCATCTCACAGAGGTTCTGAGAGTGGCGACCGTCATCATCGTCATTTCTCTGTCTATGCCTTGTCCCTTGTCTCCTCCTATTTCTCTCCCTTTGCATCCTTCTCTTTCAGGTCATTGGATGTCGCTACCTGTAAAAGGAATACCATGTGGTCATCAATTAGTGATGTTCACCCATGTTACTGCAGTTAATATTATACATTCAAGGCTGATTAGAAAAAAGATCACGTTCAAATAAGAAATGATTCGAAAACACTATTTAAGTTTTAGATAAATTTCTTTCAAGTACTTCTCTTCTTTCATATGATGCTGTTTATCACTTAAAAATATCTTTTAAACGAGTACCAAAACAGTTTTAAGTTGCTCTGAGGTTGATGAATCAAGACATTGATTACTGGATTTTTCGCTGTTGCTCATAAAAGTCGAAGTCTCATTCGAAACAGATCAACTTTTCATGCCGATGCGGTTGCCCTCTGTCTTCATACGTAGTTCAAAGTCGCAGCGTTTACGATGGTCGGCCAGAGGGATGAGAATGGAATATACTAGGTTTTCCATGTGTTCGATTTGCAGCTTGGCGGAAGGTGAGGAGGAGGATGTTGATCGACTACTACGTGTGCTCCCATATTTGCTCATCGATTCTTTGAACCAAAGCGAAATTATTAACAGTATTTTAAAGGAACTAATTCATCGATATCCAGATCGACCTCATCCGAGACCGGTCGCTATTTTCAGCATAATACATCATGTAAGTTTCTTAGTCATTGAAGCATTGAAAGTCCAGAGGGAGATCTGTTTTTCACTGTTCTCTAAAAAACGTAAAGTTTCATTGATAGGAGTTGTTACTTCCGTTTCTTGCGTCCTACTAAGCTATAAAAAGTTAGCCTTATTGTCGATAGGTTTGTGGATAGGCAGTGGAATGTTTATTAACCGATTGAATACGGTGGGAGGTGGAGGAAACGATGGTAATTATACGGACGTTTTGAGTCCTTCCTGTGTCCA
The DNA here is from genome assembly GCA_037576465.1 of Parascaris univalens. Taxonomy (NCBI): domain Eukaryota; kingdom Metazoa; phylum Nematoda; class Chromadorea; order Rhabditida; family Ascarididae; genus Parascaris; species Parascaris univalens. The sequence continues at coordinate 61,247,309 of CM075173.1, read as the reverse complement.
TTCCCTTGAATTGCATATTCAGCAAAATTGATCCAAAAAAAAATAGTGGTCACACCTTGAAGGGTTACGCTCATCATCTGCGACATCTTCCGGAAAACCGCTCGACATTCTTCCGGACACTGTATGCATATTTTTCGCGAGCAAAGAATTTTTATTCATGTAAACTTATTCTCAGTGGAAGATTCAGTATGATCTAGGTCGTCGTATCTCATAGAAAGCTTCAAAGCATCACGTCACAGACGGTCTCAGGACAAAATATTGGCATTAACAATGGAAGAAATACTGAGAGGTCTACAAATTCTCTTCTTCACTTTCAGCGAGAGTCCAAACTTTTTTCTTAACATACTGCGTTACGTTTAAAAGTTTTCTCTGTATAAGGAAAACACTGTGGACAACCAATTCAGCACACAAACATTACTTTCGCATCAAATGTCTCTGCCACAGAATACGTACTACCACTAGTCAGTGCGTGCTACCATTGCTGCTGAAACTAAATCATATCATACAGCAGTCATCGAACAGACAGTCGTCGCTTTGACTACGCAGAGGTTCTATTCACGCAGCGGCGGATATAGGTCGTTAGCAGCTGATGAATGTGGCGGGCAGCAGTTGCTTCACTTGGGAACGGTGATATTAGTTATCGGCTCCATAGCGATCCTTGGACCATGAATTTTTTTTGAACCAGAGGGCAATACGGAAAGTTAGGAGACCAGAGCTTTATCACTACTCATCAGTATACGTTTAAATGGCGCGTCAAGGAGTAACAATATGTTTATTTTGTGTCTTTTGAGATAATTTGTAAGCCTATATTCAAATGTTTTCATTCGGCGATGTTTACTATAGATGTTTGATCGCATAAGTGATGGGCAGCAATGACTATGTCACAGGGATAGAGGCGATGAGTCTCTTTTACTCTAAAATTTAAAGTTCAAGCACTGTTCAAAACCGAAATAAGAGTGCATCGAGGTGAAAGTATGTGACGAGCGTTTCACGATGGCATTTTTAGATTTCCGAACTTTCCATATGGGAGAGTGAAATAGTCGCTGAAGTTCTTCAAAAGCGCTTGCCAGATAGGGCGAACTAAGGAAGATCGCTGATTATTATTTCATAGCCGTTAAATTGCGTTTTTCTCATGCATTTTTTAGCGCTAAGCGCCTTTTGTTTTTTTGCACATATCCTCTTGAAACGAAGAGTTGACAGTTCCTGTTTCGGAGTTACCAGCAGTATCTCTTGAAAATGAAATTTTAGATTTGCTCGGTAAACCTGTTCCTGCGGAAGGATTAAAAGGAGATATATGCTGCTGTGTTCTGGTTGCTGCTTTTTTTTGAGTGGCTCTAGTAGAGGCATCTGGTCGTGACATATTATTCTTATGAGGGCTCAGAGAGAACTGCTCTTTCATATACTTCCTATACAGTTTTGCAAATATGAATGCTGAAAAGATTTGCGACTTCAGAAAAGTTGGGTTCAGGTCTTTCTGGTCTCTTGCCCTTTGCAAATACACTATGGTCTCGTTGTCATTGAGGCGATATTGTTGTGTTCCTGTTTACTGCTGATGCTTGTACCAGCTTTCGCCACCACAGTTAGTACCTGCGCGACGTTATTTGCTCATATTTGCTGTCACGGAGACATCATGGAATGTTTCAGTGGTTTTCAATTTTACACAGTCGGGAAACAGAATCTGTAGTGCTCGACTGGACGCTAAACGGCATCGATTCGTTTAAGTACGTCACCAATGCAGCTGTATTTCGATTCTACGTGAGCGCTTTTCTCTGCTCGTCATCGGCGAATCCAAACATTGCCAATTTGTAAGTTTTCATAACTTGGTGCTAGTCTAATTTTAAATCGCTGATAAAATGGTTTCTGTAAAGGACTTTATTGTCAGGAGCGTATTTTCCTTTTCTTTTGCAATCTTTCATTCAAAGATTCGTTCAAGAGTCATTCAAGTTGCGATAAATAAACTACGGGATTTTGGTAATTGTTCACTTTGTTATGCGTCCTTCGAAAATGTTGACATGCAGCAGCGCCATGTGGATGCAGTTGAACTCCAGCGTGATTTGTCCTCAGAAGCCGTTTGCTTTTTACTTCAGCCAGCGTTAAGTTTATGGTTACCTCGATATTCAGGGGCCAACTGGCAAAGTACTTTATGTACTTCTATTTTCTGCAGCCGATCTCAGATATTTCCCAAACACATATTTCCGTCAAAAGGATAATATTAGGTGCTTGTGTATTTATTTGCTGTTGTTTGTTCTAAGAAAGTCCTGCTGCAATCTGGTTAACAAAAACGTGTGCGCATGATCCCCCAAAACGTTTTGAAAAAATCTTACTCAACCGTGTAGTGGTCATCTAACGAAAGGAACTTGGCAGATCAGAGCACTGAGTATTTTCAATTCAAGATTCTACGTGGTTGTCGGTAGACGGCCAGAAGCAACTTGGTTGGACAATTATTGGTTCAACTTCACAGTGCGTTCACTGCTGTTACGGGTGAGTTACTTTTGAACTCATTTCACTGCAGTAAATTTAACTGTTTATGTCACGAAGACTAGCGTGGTCTTACTGGTTAAGCGCTGTTTTGATGGACTGCGTTATTGTTTTGAACTGAAGTATGGCATCGTTGACTGATCCTAATTCGAACAATGAACGCAGCCCGAAATAGTTTATTGCATTCAGCCGATGTTTCTGTTTGTTGTAGTGAAGCGCTGAAGGCATAAACGAACTGTGTTTTTTGCAGCTGGATAACGAAGCAAGCACTAAGCTGCGAACTTCGATGCAGAAATATATAAGGAACGGACTAGAATACGTGGACCCGGAGCGAGTACGCAATTATCCAACAGTATGATGCGTTTGACTACGAAAGTTGGGTGCTGCCTTCTTGCACAGTCAGCTGTACGTGCTCCGGTTGCAGTCGACTTCATTAGGAGGAAAATGTCTGGAAATCGCCTACAACTACATATGCGTTTTGTGGGTGAGCCGCATTGGGATCGTTGTTTTTGCCGAATGGTGGTTTCATCCAGTCACTATGTCTGGTCGAAGGTACGAGAAGCACATAGAGCCTTTTTCTAGGAATTTTCATCTTTGTGTTCTGTTGCATTTCATAGCAGCGTATAGTCATGTGTGGCCATAGTTTCATCTGGCTAAGCAGAAAGTTAAGGCAGTAGATTTTAATTGTCATATTTTATCACCAAAATATAGTTGTTTCGTGATGCAGCAGGATTGGCGGTCGACACTATAACTTTTTAGATAACGTCTTAGCGGATGCTAGTTCCTCAGTTTTGTAGGTGAAATCCTGATTACTTTTGTACTGACTTTCATCTCCATCTTGAGTGCTCAATGAATTTGTTCCTTTGTGTCGCATGCTTGTGCCACCTCCTACGGTTTCATTTATGTGTTCATTCTTACCTTAAACTGCCTCGAAATGTATCGCGTACTGTTGTATCGTCATCGGCACTGACGTCCACATTTAATTCCTTGAACAGTTTTCTTGAATATGGAGGCTAAAATTTATTGTTGTTTAGTTACAGAGAGATTATCGCTGCAGGTTGTAAAATGTTAGTTGTAAAAACTGGCTTTCATATGCTTCTTAGAAGTCCATTTCTTTGGCCGTTAGCGTCTTGTGCAGCATTGCATCATATTTAAGCCTTTGTATCTTCTCTATAAGTGGCAGGCACCGGCGAAGACTGTGTGTTCAAATTGTCGGACATATGTATCTGACCAATTCCTATCGACTTCAAACACTGCGTTCTGCTCGAATATTTTCCTCTTTCTGTAAACGACTTTCTAAATCGCTGGTCGATTTTGTCCTATTGTGCGCTTTGGAATTGTATTAAAGAGCGAGATTCTTAAGAAATACGTGCATACAATCTCCCTTCTTTTCCTACCAAGAGATGTTCTTTGCTTGGTCGTTGTGTTCGAAGCAGTTGCTTGGTCATAATTGTTTTTACCGTTCCACACTGAGGCACCCGAATTCCATCTGTTTTGTTATGTTTTTGATTAGATCATTTTTCCGCAGATTTCGCATAGGAGTATTTACGACGATGAGCGTAACACAGTGACTATTTTATAGGTCACGCTTTGAGGATGTAAATGGCCTGTATGTGAATCAACCCGCGTAAACCCGACCGTTGACATAAAAAGAAACCCACTGTGTAATTGCTGGACCTAAAGCTACAATATCACAACATCTTCGAGCGGTCACTCCTAAAGCCCCATGTTTGAGTGCGTTTGGAAGATGGGACTCGTTAGAGGTCCATAAGTGAAAGTCAGTTCATGCACGTTGCTTTGTGTTGTTAACTTCACTTCATGCGTGTATCGTTGCGTACATGTGTGATTCGTTGTTATGTGCTGCAAGCATGTAAAAATTATCTTTTCCGAGTGTGTGGGGCCGACGTCCAGTTGCTGGTGATATCATTATGATGTTCCACTTGCTTTGTTGTTCACTTCCCTGCACAGTGTTTCGTTCTTTTTTAACGCAGACGACCCGCATTTTCTCACTTCGTGTACATCAAGAAGTTTGTAGCTACGAATGCGACTGGTCGCAAAGTGAGTTAAGGGCGGCTGTTTTTCCCTTTGTGAAGGAGAAGGCCAAGTGAGTGTTGCCGATGGTGGGAACCACAGTTTCCGCGGTTTTCAGCTGCAGTCGAAAGCAAGTAAGCAAAGACAGTAACCGGAAATGTTTTTGGTAGTTGTGGTAGTTGTAAAGATATCCTAACACAAGATTCGTTCTTAAATAACATACGGGGTTAATTCAGATGAAAGAGCCGTGAACGTTTTGGAGGGGATGAACCGTCGTGGGCCGGCTGTCATTCGATTGCGATTTTAACGTTCTTTCGGAAATCCCCAAGTCAAAATAATGCAGTCAGCTGGGAATTGATGAAATTCCCTTGAACGCGAAGCAGTGAAACTCGCAGAGGGATAGTTTTAAAGGAGCAAAGCGATTCGACCGCATCAAACGTTTTCCCAATGATTTGGTACTGAACATATCAAGACTGGAGTCGGTTACATTTGTTGTCACAACGTCATTGGTACTGAGCAATGTTGCGGCGTGGCTGAGGGGTGGAAGGAAGCAGAAGCAGTGCCAACAAATGCAAAAGTGTTGAGCAACGATGTTCCCATCACCAAATTACACACGCGCGCATGAACATGCAATTAGTCGCAAGTGCTCAGGGAAACTGAACTCTTTATGGTTCAAGGATTTCCTCTAATGATATAAGAGAGATTCTCTGACGAAATCTCCACGTGGAGTACTTAGTTTATCTCCTTAGCCAAACAGCGCAGCTGTGGTCATCCTCACTAGGGGCATTGTGGTGTACTTCCAAAAATTGAGGCTCGGTGTTGGTAAAATAGCGAATTGCAATCATAGAAACGCAAGAGCGCTGCACGATGCTCTATCAAGCGGAGATTCTCCTGAGTCGTATGATCAAAGTGTCGTGCCCCTCTTTAAACCGACATGGTCTGTCCTAAAGAGCAGATTTCATGATGACTTCTTGATTCGGGGAAGAATATGTGAGCACTCCGCCTTGAGCGAGTTGTGTTGGTCTTAAAAGTTCCCGACGTTGTATGGCCAAAATGAAGCTCAGATTGGCCAACTGATGGATGGTAACAGTTGTGAACCGTAACTTGAGGCAATAACAAGTCACGAAAAGAATCACTGCAATTTTACTTAACGAAGTGCGCAATAATGTTTTTCAAAAGACCGAATTCTCAATGAAAAAATCTGCACGAAAAACCCTATAAGAGGCCGACTAGACGAGTCCGTTTCACTTGCAGCCTTCATATGTTACGTCGTTTCTATCTCTTCTGATCACAGTAAACAAATTTCTGAGAGACAAAAGCAACTAATGTGCTATGGGAGAGGGGCATTCATTTTTTACTGCAGAGAGGTGAAACTTTTACTACGAAGATAAATCGGCTCTCTTCTGTACACTCGACGGAGCCTTCTCCCTATCTCATTTATCAACCGTGACGCTCACTTAATTAGACATGGTGTTTTGATAGAGCAAAAGGGGTGCTTTGATGCTGACAAGGGTAACCTTTTCATGCGCAGTAACGCACTGGACACTATGGATAAAGATTATACGAAAATGACGAGAAAAGTGCTAATGAAATTGTTGAAGCCGTCTTTGATATTACAATGGAGCACGAGGGACAGGAATTTCAGCAGCAGTACGTCCTGAAAACACGTTGGCAGCAGTTCAATCCGACACTAAAGTCAAAGGAAGAGCCGCCGCAGCACCCGACTTTCTGTTGTGACGTCGACAAGCAATCGGTTCATCACTGAGCGACTCAAACGTCAGCTGAAAAAACACAGCGAAGGATTTGCACTGCGTAAGTTTCTCGCGAAATGAAATGCAATCGTTATATGCTTATTGTTTCTGAGTAAACTGCCAGTGATGAAGAGGAAATTGTTTTTCTTCTTTCCGAAAAGTGCTTCGAATCAAATCACATCCCGAATTCAACAATACATAACTATTAAAGTCAGAACACTTCCAAAGAAACTTCCCCACGTTCTGCTACTGCCAACTGCAAAGGCGGTGAAGTGGAGTAGCTTCCTTATATGGACAACCCTCCCACCTCTTTTCTCCATCCAATCCCAGCAAGAGGTACTCCTTTCTCCTTCTCGAAATACAACGGCACCTCTTACCATTCTGCGAATGGTTCAGTTCACAGTTAGAGCGAAATTCAGTAAATGAGGGAGAGTAAACACCCCTTTGAAGACTCGAAAAATAAGAAACGAAGCAGGAGTTTGCGAGAGGGGCGCATGGCGAAATAAATATTCTGTCAAGAAAGAGGCACTGCGACCACATTCTGACGGTCGTTAAGGCGAAGTGGTCTCACCGGATCCTCGCGACCAACGGAAAAAACAAATGACAGAGAGATAACTGCAGATTTCGCAAGAGCGTTCTCAACTAGCCAAAGAAGGTAGAAAAAAGGGTGAACCTTCCAAATAACGAGTCATTTCCTTCTTTGTCGCACTCTCGCTCTCCCCTGAGAATGCTGACGTTTGCGCGTATCAGAGAAAAAGGCTCATCATAAATGCGAAAAGCATAAACAGTGCTAACGCATACAAGAAACTTTCCTCCACTCATTCTTGGGTGCTGCTGGTACATCGTTCTTTGCTCGCTCTTCAGTCTATGTGCTTTTGGTGCAACAACGACGCATCGACTTCTGATGAAAGGTGTTCGCATAGGCTGCTTGTCACACCGTGCTTTCTAGCAGTTGCCGTTCTTTCTACTGAAAGGAGTAACAGCCACCTGGTCAGCGGTGAATTCTGCATATCCCAATTAATAAATCTCAACCATGGCGGCCAATTCGGATCTATCGGACAACGCGGTCCATTCGACCTTCAACAGCGTAGCGATAAGCATCGAAATATTTCGGCTTTTGCACAGCGCAAAGCTGACGAATTGAACGCACAATCACTATGAGCACGCGCGTCAGCACGCTGGCAGTTGCCAATGTGTGTAGCGGGAGTGGTGGTGTTTGATACATAAGCTTGTAGTTCGCGGCTGGCAGCATGCCTCCATTGATTCTTGCTGAGTAGAGAGCACTGCGTTAGATGAGGGTATGAGGCGTTGAGGGCATTCACGAGGGGAGTTCGCACGGATGCGAAAGGCAGACGCAGGGCGCAACCGAGAACGTCTACGATCGCCATCTCGCGATACTCGAGCAACACACCCGGCAGAGACACATTCATATTTATCAACAAGTTCGTCGTGTTCGCCTTGCGATGGCGCAGCGTAAGTTCGCTTAATCTGTTTCATGAGGATTTCTGAATTTCAGCGGACTCAACCTGCGGCTGCAAGGTAGGGCAGCAGAGAGAGTTCTTTACCGTTGTTCGGTTGAAGCCTGCTTGAAGTTCCCCAACTTCTGAGTCAGTCGTTGCTCTCACTTCTCCGTCGTCATCTCCGCAATCTTCATTTCAGTATTCCTCTACTGCACCTTTGTACAAAGTTGTTGGAAAACTGGCCATAAGTGGTCACTGTTAACCATAAGTTCTTCGCCTATTTTATGCCGAAGTAGGTAATGAAGAGGCGCTGTTTATTGAAGTATAAAATGGATATAATCTGGATTCTGTATGCGAATGCCACCTTAATTTAGGTGACCATGAACGAATGTCGAGGTTACTTTTATGCCGCTCATTTATCATCTCAAAGGTGTTTTCTGTACATTTTAAATCACCTTGGCTTTAGGGAATGTGGATACTCCTCCGATTTCTAAGCGTGGTGCGCGATGTCAGATCCATACTATCCCCCTTTTTGTCATGTGGCTTTCGAAGGGGAATCGAAGCTGCTGTCACGGTGACGAATAAGTGACGGTTCATAAGAAACGATATTTTAGAGCGCAGTAGCCACTCCCCTTCACTCAGACGCGTGCTTCTTGTTCAATACAAACAGTGTTTCCAGGTCTTTGGTAGTGTGGGGGGTACGAGCGGAGTTTTCGAAAGTTAGAGAGTTCGATGTGGAACTTTCACAGGTTTAATGACGAACAAAAACGAAAATGACTGTTCCTTGCTTGTCGTCCCCATCGTTTCCACTGCCATTCCAGCAATCACATAGTCGTACGTTGTGCAAGCAATGAGATGTGAATAGCTCATCTATCTTTACCTTGTATATAAAATGCGGTCTTGATGTATATCAATAACTACTTTCGAAGAAATTTTTGCTGGAGGGATGACGGAAATATAGGAGGGCTGAACACCGTTTCACTGTGGTGTTACCCTTCACATTTTTGCTCCTTCAGTTGACGATAACCGCCATTTTAGCACGTATTTTGTCCTAACGAACTTTGCCATCTCCAGAAACGCATTCTTGTATAGAATTGGGTGCTTTCATAATTAACAGAATGGCTTCATTTACTATTTTGCTATCATAATAAATGTAAGCCGACCGCATTTCATCAGCGCCGAAAAACGGTGAAGGTTTTTGCACTGAGCGGTGAAAATCGAAGAAAACTGCCTTTATTTACATCTCAGAGCGTTCGGAGCGACAAATTGTCATTGTATTGTCTTGTTTCTTAACGATTGCTGGAGGCCTTTGAAGCGCCTTACACGAATCTTTCCGCCAAGCAGATATTTAAACTGCGTGGTTGTTGCTTCATTTTTTGGTTCTGAGCTAGCCAATTCACTTCGCGATCACATCCTAAATCCTTTCAGCAGTAGTGTTTATAAGTTTAGAATCCTGGTTAAGTGGTTAATGCTAAAGAGGGAGCAATGCTAGAGGAGGGTTTCAGGACGATTAGGAGGAACGTGCCCACCATGTCTTCGCAGTGGTCTCTTCATCACAGTTCTTCATCAAATGCGCATGTACAACGTCGCTTTTGCGTAACAGCCCGCGTAGTTTTATTTGCGCCAAGAACTCAATTGCGAAATTTGCTTTGGCCCGGTATTCAGTGAAATGTCTTTGAGTGATGACTTTCATTGGTCTGTGTTTTTAGTCCTGTGACCACGGAAAACCTGTTCAGTGCGACTAGAGGAAGAAAGTAATCTATCCTGGAAAGCAAGGACCAAAGTAGCCAGCCACATTGTTCTGTTGAAACCTTTCCGAGAGATCTCACCTCTCATTTCTCTCAGGAACATCTTCTCTCCTGCATCTTTAACTCAGGCTTAGTTTCTCCCAGAGTGCGTAAGAATCACACACTGTTCATACATTTTGGCGCCCCATATGAACTGAACTCATTTGTTGATCTGTCCGCATACTTCATACCAAAGTTTACGTTACGAAACCGAATAATATCCATGGTATAAGCAGCCAGGCCTTTGGGTGCTTCAAATGGCAGTTGTGACAAGGCTGGTAAACTTCGAAGTTTTCATTTCATTGAGCAGTCTCTGTTTTGATCCTTACGTACTTCTCTCATATGTTTCAATAAGTCGGATGGAATTTACTCGTAGAGGTCTATGTCCAGAACGATCACCGCTTAGAAACATGCCTCATAGGCGTTTTACCATTGGCATGCCTGCATCGGCGGCAAACAGGCGATTAAGAATGAGGATGACTGCAAAAGTCCCAGTTATATTCAGATCGTCGCCATATTCACAAGATGGTTGCTGGAGTCGGACACTAGGGTGTCGAGACCGCTCTTCTCAAAAAATCTGAAAGGATTTCAAAATTTCAGTCCCCTCCCAGATGTTCCTCGACTTATCGATGCATTTACATCGTCACGAAACTAGGCTACTATCAGATCATTAATCGCTTTCGAAGGTTGACATGTCAAAAAGGTTTTGGTAGAAAGGGGATTTTTGATCCAGCCAAAGGACTTGGACTGTCTATCTTTTCGTGTAGGCATGGCTTTTTCTTTGTCTTCACCAGCTCCGCAACGTCCACAGTATGTCACGCTCTCTCTAATTTCCCCACCTCCTCCAGCCTTGCCATATCTTCAGGTCATCTGTTAGCATGTCGAAGGGCGAAACTGTTTGTCGCTGCATCCTTAATCTTATTGGGGGATTAATTTACTTGCTTCTGCTTTTGCAGTAGTGTTGTTTTGTTTACCCTCTCTGTTGAGCTGTCTCATCACCGCAGTCGTATATACGGCTTCACCATTCTTCTCTCCTAGAGCTCAGCATCGCAGCTGACTTCCTTCGTTTAGCGCTGTATTACGCAATGTTGATAGACTTTTTCTTCCTGAGCATGTTTACTTGACATCTGCTGAGAAGTCTCTTCTTGATAGTGTTCTTCCAATTTTGCCTTCAGCCGCCTTCTGTTTTTTACGTGAGGACCTTCTGACATTCTTCCGTTAAGCCTCCTCGGTTGTTACTGTTTTCAATTGCTTCCTCCATCCTCCATCCTCCAGAGGTCGTTATACTCCGAAATGCCGCAGAATCTTTAGTGCTTTTTCGATCCTACTTTCTGCTTCCAGGGACGCTTCCGTGTACTTGAAACCTTTTGAAACATGAAACCGCTGCTCCACATCTTGAAGCCTCCATTTCATAAAGCTTAACATACACGGAACCCACAGTAGGTCATGGGTCATTGAAATCGGATCTACTTTTAACTCATATCGTTTCATATTACATGCAGACGCCGCCAAACCATCTTAGTTATATGTACGTCAACTTTCGCGATCCTGTAAGCAACATTTATTTACCCGTTTGTTGCTGTTATTAAGTATCCGAGGTAGTGGAACTGATTTATCCAGTGCCTGGTTGCCGGAGGGTTGTGATTGCCAATTAAGTAGCCAGGAGAGCTTTGCAACAAAAACTCTGTGAAAACTGAATATAGCGGTACATGCATTCAAGATGAGGGGTATTCAGCATTATCGTGTTCCCCGCAAGACAAGACGGTATATTTAACAGACATGTGCGGATATCCATTAGATGTTAAATTGTTCAGCAACATGCAGTGGTGTGATTTAGATGCGCCGATATGTTTATGCACCACTTTCATGCAGTTACCTGTGCCACACTAACTAGTTTTCCCGAACCTCATTTTTCAAATTCAATGAGAAATAGTGGCTCTTAGAGAAAGCAGGTCTGGATTTGGGCTCAGTGGTCAGCTTCCGGAAATTGCGTCCCCATTCGGCGATTGTTGAACTCGCGGCTTCCCTTTGAATACGTTTTTTGTAGTACGGTCATCTCATCAAATTCCCCTGGGCGGGTATTTTTTGTGGTCAGGTCAACTATTAGATGAGCATTTTTGTGATTAGTTCATCTCGCTACGTGTACACAAGCAAGCACTTTTCTAGTTAGGCTACATTATTGGATACCTCTGGGTGTTTCTTCGTTAAGACGTTCCTGTCAAAAATGAGGGCTCCACTGTGGCGAGATTCTTCTTAATATCCTGTAATACGGAGGAAGGTTGAATCTTCGCCTTCCCGAGTCGTGAAAAACCAATAGAAGCCTATTTAAGGATTTCCCGGCAAGTAGAAGTTTTTTCCTATCCGAAAATTTGTTGAACCTTCTGCAATAGTCACGCGGCGGAGGTGTTTGTATTTGTCGTAATCGCGGTAGTTACTATAATAAACTGACATAAGCAGAGAAAACCCTCTTCCATTGGTATATCTATCATATACAGCTATTTCGGCGCTCAAGGCATTAGTTGTCGTTTCCTTTTTCCTCAGTTCATTGACAGTTTCCTTGAGAAGGTACAGGAATGCTATTCAGCTGCTTTTGCAGGTCGAAAGGTTCCTGAAGGCGAATTGTGTGCTGTTTGTTCGGATCTTGCTACTGGTTATCACTATGGAGTTGCCAGCTGCAACGGATGGTAAGAACTCACTGTTGGTTTTTGGACAGCACTGCCTAAGTTTTACATGGAGATTACCGAAATGTTGGTATGACATTCGGCGTGTTTACTTTGGCCTATTACATCAGAATTTCATGACAGCATCAAAGAATATTTGCAAACAATGAAAGTTGACTTTGGCTACCATCCGTTAAACGAAAACGCTCTCGAAAATGCTTGTTTTGAAATTGGGGAACCTTTGGCTTGATTGTTCGCTGTACATTGTACATAGGAAGCACAATCGAGGTGTTGCCTTTGAAAACATATTGAAATGTAGTGCGATTTCGACATGGTCAGAGGCGAAGACCTCGTTTCAGTAACGAACCAAGGACCCAGGAAGCACTGGGAAGAAACGTGAATAGCTGCGGGACTCCATTTTTCAGTTATTTCGCATAATTTTTTCAGCGTGCTTCGGCTCCCAACTTTAACAACTTTAAACTCACTTCTCTCATCCTGCGCAAAACTGTTGCGGCTGCATTTATTCCCTTCCAAAGTTTTCTTCTCACTTCGATTGCCTTAGCATGCAGAATGTAATGCTTCACGAGTTGCGCTGGTTGCACTTACCAAAGATTGCTTCAAAAATCGGGTTGGAGGTCCCATTTCCTTTCAGCACTCTGACACTGACCGATTTGCATGCTGTGGGATTTGTAGCTCTATGGATACGAGAAGAATTTCACTGATGTGCAGAATGCTAAAATATATTACGCCTGCATTGAAATTTGTAGGCCATAGTTCACTGTGACGCACTGTTTTGTGATTTGCCACTTTCAAAGTTGTTTTTACAGTCTGCAAAGTTGAGTGCAACTTCTCGCATTCAGTGCTTCGTAGTGCGCACATTAAAGATGCGTTTGGGCCTCGTCTTAGTTCTCAAAGTGAGTGCTCCCGGAATGTGTGTGTTCGTTGTTTCTGCTCCGCTGGTTTGTCTCTTGTTGCACTTAAAGTGGTGCTTCATACGCAGACTCACAGAAATGAAAACAGTCATTTCCACTGTGGAAAGACATGGCCTAATGTCCAGTAAGAAGTGATACTATGACTTTCTCGCTATCAGGCAGAGGGAGATGTTCGTAGGAAAACTCAAGCAGTAAAAAGAAGCGTTTCGTCGTTGAGCAAAATAGATAAGGGTGGAGGTTTCTGCAAGGTTGAAGGAACCGGGAAGCACTGAGAGACAGGAATAGATAAATATTTCTACATATCTCAATTAATTTCTGAGGCTTACTGACGGTGAAGAGATGGTAGAGAGTTCAGTGTTCAGAAGTTTTCATTTATACGGATAACAGATCCCTAATCAGCTGTTTGCACAGAATAACTGAAACAGTTCGAATGGAGCTCTTATAACGTCATACGTAACGTATATGTATACTTGCTTGTACACGTTTACTGCTGAAAGAATGGGGTCAGAGTAATGAAATGACGTTAAAAAATGATTCCTTACCAAGCATGCAACCGGGGGAAAAATTAGCCCGCAGAAGATTTTCAGGATGAAATGAGCAGTTTGGCTTTTCGAGCATCATCAAGTGAAGGCATGAGTATGAGCGTTGAACTGTTTACACAGGAATCCCTACTGGGAGTGTTTTATCATGAATGAAAGATCAAAACACGCAAAACATCTTTAGATAAAGTGAGGGAACACCTCACTGTTGCAGTAGATGCAGACGGATGCGTACATAGTGTCTAGTAATGAAGCATGAGGAAATATTGTCTAGAAATCTCTTGTTGTTTTGTGGGAAGAAAACGATGCCTGTACTCTTTTGACTGCGAGGAAATCATAAATCCACTTAGTTGTTCAGACACGACCTAGTAGCCTTCAAATGGGACAGAAAGCGTGACGTGCATCATTCACTAGACCAAACCATGTGCAAGCCAAAACTCTCTCATGCAAGGCTTTGATTCGGAAATTGTGCTTTTTTAAGGCAAATCTTCGCAAACGCAGAGCTTCTATTTTGAATGCGTTCTTACCTTAATGACGCATTATGAAGACAATTAGTATGGATTCCTGCTGTGTAAAAATTCATCCTTTGATATGCGAAGACAGTAGAACTCAATGTCACGCGAACACCTTTGGCCATACAAAAGCGTAATTCAAGAGAATTGCGATAACTGGTTAGCTGCCATAGAAGTACGGGTTTTAGGCGTTTGACTGCAGTTGCATTATCCGTTATAAGAAAAGGTTTTCAATTCAGATCCAACAGTTCAAGGTTGTGGAACCATGAGTCTTAAGCGGTCTGAAACAGCGGTGGAAATTGCCGACAAGGGAATCACATAATCTTCTGGAGCAAGCTGTGATAAGTGGAAGGAGTCGTATTGGTGTAATTAAAATTTGCAACCAAGTTGCCTGGGCACGGGCAGAAAGTAGTTTCAAAAAGTCGAAATGCAATAACATCCCATGAGCTCCCTCCCACAGGGGATGCCGGAACACCTGCGCTTCCCCATTTTAACCCGTGCTGTGGTTTTCGTTAGGTTGGAACATTTTTGCACCAAATGAATTTTCATGTCACGTGCCATTGTGACGAGGTCAACCTTTCATTTCCGCAGTTCATGATGTGCGTCTGTGTTTAGACCTACAGCTTGCCACAGTGGAATGCACTTAAAATTCAAAATTGCTCTTCATTGGAGCCACTGTAATGCGTTCTTTTAGCAAAACGTTTTTCCGGCGTACGATCGTTTCGGACCACACGTTCATATGCCAATATCAGGGCAACTGCGATGTCAATAAAAGTAAGTGGGTCATATTCACTGCTTCATTTATTTCTTCGAAACGAAATGGCAACGCTCAAGTCGTTTCCGCATATTTAACACGGCCATTAAATAAACATGGATATGAATCCGTTTCTCATTTTCGTATAATTATTTTTTAAGTGCAGCTCTGAACTTCTAAACTTTCACAGGGACGCATTGTGACGATATAATATCAATGAATATGTTTGCAGTTGTATTTGTATGTCCGATAATTTTGGCTTTCTATACACAGGATTTCCATCGATACTCGACCTCATGTTGGCGATACCTTTCATTTTATCTATTCCGTGGTTATATCGCCTTTTTGAGAGGCTCTTCTTAATCATTTGTGTCTGCAGCGGTATTTCTAAAATAAATATTTCGGCCAGATAGCGAATTCGTAAATGGAACATTGTTGTCAATCGTTTCTGCAATTCAGAATGTTTAGTTTTATTACAGTGTAGAACTTGTTGAGGGGCTTAATGCTTTTGTATCATCAACCATTAGGAGAACAAAAGAATTCCATTCCAGCAAAATATGCAACTGTGTTACTTAGATTTTTGCGCTTGGGAAGGGAGTATGGGGAGTAGTAACATTCTATGAAAACAGAGGTCACTAATCCAGTCTAAGTTACGTGGGATGGGATGGTAGTGATAGTTTCCTAAGCTTGCGAGCATACCACCTGTTTCACGTGCGTTTGTGGGTTTTCAAAGTTTTCAGGCATAGCAAAAGTATTTCATCAGCGCTGAGATATGATTGGTTGTTTTTTCTGCACGAACTGAGGATATGAGCCTTTAAAGAACCTATGCCAGCAGAAAATCTTACGTCCAAGTCTAATCTGATGTGCGAAGTGTAGAGTAGGTTGCGGCCAGTATGCCAGCTTCCTTTTCGTTGGCCCATCTCTCCCTCCACAAAGGGGGGAAAGTAGTGCCCGAGATATTCCAAGCCAGTCGATGAAATCTGCAGCGAACTTATTTCTTGTCTTTACAGCTCGGCCCATTGGTTCTCCACAAGTAAAAAATTTCCGACCAAGTTAAGCGTAGTTTGCGAGTAACTAGCTTTTAACTGCGATCTATATAGCAGAGTGACCTCCTGTTCTAGTCTTCGTTGGAATTCATTTTCTCCATGAGGTTTAGCGCTTTGAAGTTTATGGATCAACTTTAGTTTGTATTTGCTCAAGTTTGACTCAAAACAGATTTTTTTCCTTCCTGGTGCATACAACTGGTCAGTTTCTCTGGAAAACATTATTGAGCATATTTTTTTGTAATATTTGAGTCACGGGTTGGCGAAGTAAGCTCAAAACCTTTGTTATGTAAGTCTGTGCCTTTCAACTTAACCCGCCGTATTGGGTGCCGTTCCAAGTCGTCCCTTCCAATTTAATTTGCACTGAGGAGGCTCTCTCGACGTGCACTTTTAGAATCGGGAACCGATGAAATGCATCATATCTCAAATCCTTGTGAGCGACTTTATGAAGGGTAGGTAGGACCGACTGCAGCAGCATCGTGACTTGTGGTTTTTGATGCACGTTTAACTACGATAATTCTTTAGGGTAGTGGTCGTTTGTACAGATATTGGGTATGGGAGACACTGCAGGTGATGTATTCACTACCTCCAGAGTACATCCGTTAAATTTTTAGGGTTCTTTGGTAGTTGTCTGTTGAAAGAATCGGACAGATAATGGAGTTGCATACATATATCTGCAAACATTTGCGAACGGTAAATGAAAGCACGTTTAATGCGTTCCTCACAGCACTGGAAGTGATTCCTAAGTGAATGTTGAGGCCATCCTTTGCTTTGGTTTATATTTGCAAATTTTGCAACCACAGGCTTGTAATTCTCGGATAGGGTCGTGCAAATGAAGATACATGAGAAGAAACCTCGCCACAGTATAACCTAGGTTATCATATCCAAAAAATCTTTTAAACTTGTAAGAGCCATTAGTGCCATCTTTTGAATCAAAAGGTTCAGATGGAAGTGGTCTTACCATTAAAGTCTAGTTTTCATTGCCAACTTTCAATGAAATACGTTATTTGAATATACCGAAAATCACTTAATTTTCCTTTTCCGTAACGTTTCGAATGTTCGAATGGACCCGAAGGCAGTCGTTTATCGTTTACACTTTTTTCGGTAATATTCCCTTCATTTCTCCAGCTGTAAATGCGATTATTTTCATTAGGGGTATTCTGCAGATCTTTCTTTTTAGATATCCGATGCGCCTGCCGTCATTGCAGATTCAACAAATGCGTCGCAGTGGGGATGGACGCGAAAGGTTCGTTTTTTTGGTCTCATGTCGTGAAAGCACGGAGAAGGAACTTTTGTCGCAGTTATTCTTTGGCCGCATTATTTTTAAATGGGTTAAGAGAGAAGGCATCGGACCGTAACTATTTTTCACTCCTCCTCACTTCTCCGACAGTTTCCTCCATCCTACTTCTACCTTCTTCGATATTGAACAATGCGAAGTAAGGGGGGGGGGGGGGGGGGGAAGGAGGGATGTGCGAATCTATATTTTCGGGCACTAAATATAGAGCGGAAGAGTTGGCATACACTTCAAAATCCCCCGTTGGGGTTCAAGTGTTGGGGAAAGAGCCCGCAGTGTCTAAGAACTTAATACGAACTTTTTGCTGCTTATAGCTTAGGACCCGAAAGGTAAGGAGCAGTAAAAAGCGATACACAATAAATTTTCGCTAGCTAAGGACCGTTTCTTTGAGGATTTATCGGCCGATAGACTCGTTGTTCTACCTAGATCCGTAATGTTTTACCACTTTCACAATACGACGCTGAGCTCTGCGTTGATTTGAGAAGTTGCAGATGGTTTTGTTGCATGCACTTTTACCGCTTCACTGTTCGGAGTTCTAGTTGAAATTGTAAACTCACTGAAGAAACCAACTTATCCAGCGTGGAGAAGTAATGTTCCTCATTGGAGTATTACTTCTAATAAAGATGGTTGCTTTGCATAAAAGATGCTGTATACTGCGTTCATTGCACTTAATCAGTTTGGAACGCACCGTGAACATGGCCGTTTGTCGATGGTTCGCTTTCTGTTATGAAGAGGTTTAATTTGATAATTGTGTTGTTTTGGTATGTTTTAATTATTGTCTTGATATGCAGACCTTTTACGATAATGGAATACAATAGTGAATAATTTGAATTTATGCGCATTGTGTCGAGTTTATTCTATTCTTTTTTGTTGCAATTAAGCGATTCAAAACGATCGTGATCGCATCGGACCGACCAAGAAATTGAAACTGAGCAGTCAGAGTTCCGAAGACGATAGTGGAGTGCAAGTACGCTCTTCCGAAGAGAAGGTATTCTCGTTTTTCTATTTCTTCTTCTAGCGAATAATTCGCGTTCCATCTTTTGCCTTTTATTTTCGTTGGATGTACTGTTCATTTGATTTAAAGTATAGGGCCCCGCACTCTATATAAGTCGAGTGTATTGTGCCGTAACGTGGGGTGAGGTTGTTGCTGGAGAAACGGTTGTTTGTCTTGTCATGATTAGTGATGCACCTATACAATGTCGACAAAAACAAACACTCTTCCAACATTGGCGATCACCGTCTACCATATTTTTTTTCTTTTTTACGAAGTTTCACCTTGGTTCCTCTCCACTTGTAAGAGTGATGCGTGCACTTGGCTCTGTTCGAAGGCCGAATGCATTCTATTCTGCCAAAACATTGTCCTCCAAAGCTTCGCTTTTATCGCAGAGTTCAATAGCATGAAAGCAGTTTTAATCAACTTGTGAACGCTTCTCAAAGGTACTCTAGTTTCGAACACTATTTTTTGGACATATGAAATAGCAGTGTGTTGGTTATTGTTCCAGGTTAGTTTATAATTAATTATATTACAGCAGATCAGTAACTAAAAGAGGGGAGCTTTCGGAGCGTTTGTCATATGCGTTAATGAAGATGTGGGCGGTACCTTAAGCATCCGCTTCACACAAGCGTAATCTAGAAGAGTGACTGTGATTGTTCTTATTCGTTTCGCTTGCCCTTTGTTGATTTGCCGTCGCTGCTGCATCATGTGAAATTTTTTACTCACAGCGCTTACTTAATTATTTCCTCCTCACCTCGTTCCCTTCAGGCATTACTTCGACCTAAATGCCTATTCCTCTAATGAACAGACAGTTCCATTTGTTTTCGTAAGAATAAAATGTTTCGAAACATTCTTTTTCGTAAATAGAAAGAAACACAATTGTAATTCTGTATGTTATTTGGTTATTTTTTCCGCTAATACGGGCTCGTTTTCGTTCAACACGGTTGTGCCTGCCGATGAATTCGGGGGGGGCTTGTTGAACTTGAAAATTCGACAGCCATCAAACTGAACCGTTGGCCTCATCGCACGTCATTTAATCCTTCTCATAGCAGTAGAACTCTCTGCAGTGAATTGTTTGGAAAGAATATCCCTCCTACCGGAATACCGTTACTATTCCGTCGCTCTCATTGCGTACCTTTGTATTATTTCATTACGTTCATTGTTGCATTCACTCTCACGACGTACCATTTTTCTCTAAAAGTGAACTATTTCGATTAAAAAGTGGAACGATTTCCTGAAAGAATGAGGGGAAACTCTTCTCAGCGGTTTGGTGAAGTTTTGTTTTGTTGGAGCAGGAGTGAAGCATATAGAAAAAGAATGCATCATCAACGCATCCAAATCAGTGTATTTTACGAAATTTTCTGCAGTGAGAGGAAACAATATATGCTTTTTCTTTTGAATTTAGCAAGGGGATGTTACTACAAAATGCAGTCCATTATCTGCAAAAAATTTCACTTCCCGGCGTCCTCCACAGGTGTTTAATGAGATTCCGACCAGCCTCGTTCGGTCATTATTGAACCCCGTCTTTCTCTTCCCCTCAAAAGCGTTCACTCATCCCAATCAGATCTCATCAGAATGCATTTTTACTAGTCATATCCAACTGCTTCAAGTTGCTTTTCAGAAGGTCGCGAATTGCGCTCTTCGCTTACATTAAACATCCTTTATTTTCCCTAAAAAACAGTGCAAATTCCTCTGCTTTGGATTAGGAAATTTGGGACCCGTTATGTTGACGCCATCTTCGAAATATTTCGGCCACGTTCGTTTGACCATAAAAGGTTTTTGTCGGCTTCGTTCACCTTAAAAAAAACTTTTCATTTCTTTGGTCTAAAGTGAAAATTATCAGCGCGCTTGAATTAAATTTAAGGATTCCACCTCATTGTGCATAGCTTCCTTAAAGTGTTCTTCTCTCATCTCTCAGCCTTCCTTTGTGCATTTCCGACCATTCCAATTCATCTGTGGAAGAAATCCATCTCGCTTTGTTTGCAGTCAGATTATTTTTGGCTGCTGATGTCCATCTCTCCTTACAAATCTTCCTGGAAATTGTTTCTCCCACCTGGACGATTGTTTACATTTCGTTGTTCATTAGTGGGAAAAAGTATCCTGCGAAAAATAAGGAGATCTGAAAACTTTACGAAGGAGATCGCAGAGTTTTTCCGGAATTTAAAGGAAAAAACTCAGTTTTTCGGTTCCTCAATTTCTTCATTGCCTCAGTTTTTCTTTTTTTTTCTTCAGGAAAACATGCTTATGTGAAGGCATGTCCATGCACGACCAGAAAGGATTATAGATGAATCCTGCGCAGGGAGAGAAACGGATTGCATATGTGCTTCGCATGACCAAGCATATTTCATGCTCATATAATCCTTCGCCTTTTAGATACGTCATAGAGATAGTGGGCAGTTTAGAGCACTTAGCGTATTTGTTGAGGAATTGTGTGTGTGAATTTCCCTCTTTTCAGCTCATTGAACAGCTCCATATAATCGAGAAACTGTGTCTTCGACTTCGCCAATGTGCTCTACCAGAGATTTCAGGCCTGAAGGATGCTGTGGTCGGACCCTCACTCGTCAATGAAGTCAACAATCTAGAGATCGACGTCAGTTAGCATATTCATTTTGTAGCTACAACCTTTTCGCTACATTTGTTGAAAGTTTCTCCATGAGGGGTTTCTTTCAAATTTATCTGTTTAGATGCCCTTATTCTCTTGAAAAGAGCGCACTGTCAGTTTTGTTTAGGCTATTTACCCAATGTTTAAGTATGGTCCTTTGTTATGTTGGAAAGTACAACGGAATAGCTTGGTAGGAGCGTTTTGTGTGAGCAGTCTGTGTCTCTCGAATCATATCACATACGATGCTGGATATCCAAGTGGTCCGAGCATTGAGAAGGTTGCCTGGAGAGCAGACGGTGATCGATTTAAGCGTTCATATTGATTGGTTGAGTGAAAGGTTGACTGATTTATGTTGGTTTGCATCCTTGCAGAAGAATATGGAGTCTTTTATGAGCATTTGCACTTTTTCAGCCATACACCATCAAGGGTGATCTGTACGTGGCGAAGATGAGGGATATTCAAATGTGGAATAAAAGAGAAATGCGAGTCGCTCTCGAATGGGCGAAGACTTTTGATCTATTTCAGCAGTTGAGCAAAGATGATCGGGTGCGTTGTGCATTATTTTTTCGAAACAGGCCCTCACAAGTTCCCAGGCTTTCTTAACACTCTCTCCATTTCTTTTGTTCCTTCGGTAGCGCTGAGATTTGAATATATAGTTTACATAACTTCGTTTTCCTATGAGACTGCATGGACGCAGCGACACTATTTCATGGCCTGTTCCGACAGTTAGCAATGAGTTGGGTTTCTTCAGGACTGGAAGACCCTTCACGTTGTGATTTTGATCTCTCTTTGAATTCTAAGCTTCACTCGTATAGGGAGAATGCGAAGTTTTAATTCGGCGACATCTTAAAGATTAGCGGTAGATTTCTTAGAGTGTCTGCGGCAGATACAATGCGTCGAAAGATACAGCATGCTTTTTTGCGTTCGGAGAACGGATCTGTTTTGGTTTAATTCAAAACGGTGACAGGAGTTCACTCGTAAGCGTAGTAATGAGTTCTCTTTTCATTTTTTGCTTTCAAAGGGTCCCTTAGAAACGGAAACAGAGAATGCATTTAGCATGTTCTTATTTAGTTTACACTGTTTTCAGTATACTGTTTTCATTCACCCAACAATGTCTTTGTTCATTTGATATTGTTTTCATTAGGTTGTTATGGTTGCTCAAACCTTGCTTTATTATAACAATCGGCAGTTCGCTTCCATTACATTTTCCAGTGTATCGAACTAAAACACTCTACTTTTGCATTACTTTGATCGGAACGCGTAGGTTGACTCTGTTTGCGGAACGCTTAGGAAGTTCTTTTGGGCGCAGATCACCTGTCGACATGTGAAAGTTTTCATCAAACATACAGAATTAAAAATGAATAGTTTTGATGCTATCCTGATGCCACAGCTTTATTCTGTTGACCTTGAACGAAGGCAAAGAAGGGGAGAAAATAGAAACTTCGCATATTTCAAGTAATGGGCCACAGGATTGATTGTGTTTGTCACCCTCAGTAATGAGCACTTCGATTTCAGCAGCAAAGAAGCAAAGTTAATTAATGCGCTTCTTTGTTCTTTTTCAGGTTTTTAAATGAAATTTGTTGACATTCAGCTTTTTCAGGTGGCACTCATTAAAAATTTCGGTTTCACATTCAATTTGCTTAATCGGAACTATTACTCAATTGATCAAGATAACGACAAAATTGTTTTGCCCAATGGTGCCTATATTCGCCGTCAAGTCCAGGATGAAGTCAAATTACCCGGATGTCGGTTAGAGTTTCGACGTTTCATTTTAGAAGCTGGTCGTTGTTGATTTTCTTTATGAAAGTCTGAGAATAGCTGTGTTCGATGCGTTCACCCTTCATGCTCACAACAAAAACATATAGTGATTGCAGAATTTAGCAAGGGAATTCCAGAGATATTATGTGATTGTTAATATATAATTTCTCAAACTTTCCTTCTATATTACTCCCTTTTGTTCAGGTTGTTATTCACCTGCTGCAGTAGAACCTCACGCGTTTCACTGTCTAATCAGCGTACTTTTTTTTCTGTTTCAAATCGGCAAATTTCTCTCAAATATGAACGCTTGCGTCGGCATGTTGCACACATTCGCTATTTCAACTAGTTGTTGTCGGGTTTTTTGTTCGGGAAAAGCAACTCCTTTACCTTCTCCTTCCGCTTCGTGACGAGCAAAACTGAAAGCAGTTGGTAGCCGGTTTTTGTAACATATTCGCCACGACACCAATTTGGCGTAGTGACAATGCTTTTGCAGCGATTTGAAGTTCATCCATAACGTATCTGTTTCGGTTGCAGTTGTGATGTGCTGTGCATTTTCAGAACAATATATCATCGTCAAATGGACGAAATCATGATTCCGTTCAGGCAGCTTCAAGTCACTGTGCCGGAATTCGCATTATTTAAAGCAAGCGTTTTCTTCAATCCCGGTAAATCATTTGAAATTTCCCAATTTGTAGAATTCCGCTTTTATTTGTATCAGTCACTTCAGCAGCCTTCGATAGCAGCTGCCATTTTTTCAATCTTTGGCATCTTTGATTGCCTCACGGAACTCGCTTTCTTGCTCCGCTCAGCACATTTTTTATTCTTTAAGATCTCTTTCATATAGTGACTGTTGTTTTATCTCTTCAGTCATTTAGTGCCACCTAATTTTCTACTATGAAACCTTCTTTTTATATGTATTTTGTCGTAAATTTCATAATAATATTTAACCGTCTATTAGTTCGTAGGATTCGCTCTTTTCTTCACTGTGCGGAGGTCCACGATGAATTTTCAATAAAGTATAGTTTGTTACACTGAATTATCTTTCAGGAAGGAATCAGAATATTTTTTTCTAATTTCCCCATATATTTCATTGCCTATCGAAACCCAGTTGAAGGAATCGTTTCACTATGCACATACCTCCAAATATCTCCCTGTGTTCAGGGGCGTTGAGCGATTTTTGACAAAGACTGATGTCATATTTCCACTTTTTTTTTGCTTCACTGTTTTCCTAATCCTTTCTTCTACTCGGGATCAACTTTTATCGGTTCGGATGATAGTCGTGATATCGGCGATGTAGTGATGAAGCCCGTCACGAAGCAAATTGGGCTCTATTCGAGATTTATTTGAAAGTGAGATTTTAGGAGTTGACCCACTACGTTGATTTTGAAACTCCCCATCATTGTTTAATATTTTCCAGAAGTACCATTCCCACTGTGGGCAGGCCTTCACGGGGTGCATGATATTTCATTCAGCGGGTGATTCTCAGCCATTTCTTTATTTTTCAGAGCTTCATTTTGAATTGACAGCGGAGGTCATTGCTGTAAAACTTATATAATCCTGAGTTACCTGGAGAGGAAATATTACGTGCCTGTGCTACCTCTGAAATTTCACTTCTCGAGCTGAAATATTGTCTCTGTTGCTTTATAGGATGGGACTATCACATATGGGGCAAGTGGCCCAATTTTGGAGATAACGCCAACTTATGGATTGCATAAAAAACAGACACGCTTAGCTCAACAAGTCGCACGATTTTTTTTCTTTTTTTTTGAAACGTCACAAACAAATACATCGACGGAAAATTTCTTGCAAGGCACATCCACCAAGTCGAAATTACATTTTATTAGGACGATGCTTTATGAAAGTCGAACATTCTGGCAGATGCTTTATGACTGTGGGAGGGGGATACTGTTGGATGCCGTCGTGTCATTTGGATTTATGCGCGGCGTGGCTCGCCGTCATTTCCTACAGATTGCGTTTACTGGGCACCAAATTGCTAAAGCTGATATTTTCTAAAGAGGATTACGGAAGAAAATCATGAAGTAAACGAACTCGTGAAAATATTGCTTAGAGCACGCAGCGGAGGCAGGTCTCACAAGACCTCAGATTGTTGGAGGATCCCACCGTTTAATGGATATTATCATGGCTTACCATAAGTCGTGATTTTGGAGAATCATATCAATGAAGCTGCTTTTTGATACGTCAGGAAGCTGTAGAGTTGCATTAATCATCGTCGTGTTTCACAAATGCGTTTTTGGATCATCTTCTATCAGAAATACGAATTATGTATTTCTGCTGGCAGTATGATATTTTGCATCCTATATTTACCGCTCAAAGGCACATTATTGTTTTGCTGGTCCTGGTCTACCACATAAGGCGCGTCCTGGTTTTGCTTATCATAGTGGAATAGTTTTATTTATATAGAATTTCCTTTGAGCTTTCAACTAGAAATCCGTTCTCAGTCACAGTACTTCATGTCCTCTTTTATTATATTTACAAAACATAAATGAAATTAGGCCTTAACTCTCTTATTCGAGCAGTTTTAATCTTTCGTTCGTTTTAGATGCTATAAACCTATCCCCAGCAGCCAAAGCACAGATCTATGCCGAGCGTTCAAAATATCTCTCAGCCCTTTTTTCTCTCATTACGTCGAAAAACGGGATCACAGCAGGCGCACAGAAGTATGGCAGTCTTTTAATGATGGCATCTTCTGTTCAAGTGAGCGCTTTATCAATTTTGATAAATTTCCTACCGCTTAACTCAACACTTCCGTTCTTTTTAACAGATCCAGGCATAGTTATCTTCCGCTGAGAGAGGGTTCTTCGTAATGAGAGTTTGCTCTAGTTATATCGGGAGCATTATAACAACTAAAAAATAAGATAATGCCATTTTTTTTATCAGTTTCTGGAGCGTTCTTTATAAAAACTGACAATGCCTACATTTAGCGCTTTTTTGCTTCCATAAAATGTGCTTTAGAGTCCACCTGAGGTGAGCCATGCATGGTTGATATTCAATCAAAAATGATAGCTCTTGTTACCGAAGTGTGGCTTAATTCGATTTTTAAACTCAGTGCCGTTTTATTTTTCAGAACATTATAGCGCAGAACGAAGAGAATATGCAGGTAATGGACTTCTTTGAAGAAAACTGGAAAATGGACAATTTCGTGAAAGAGGTCTGCTTGAAAGACCCTTAGAAAGGAGTGAGTGAAATATATAAATATGTGTATGCATGTATATATACATTATATAGCCTTCGGGGACGACTTCCATTTCTTCAACTCGGATGGGATTTTCCCTTTTTGGTTCATACTGTGGGTGTCTCATACTCCTCCTATAGTGTCCAGCAGACTTGAATTTGAGATCTTTTACTCGAGGTTTGAGCCAAGTTTGGTACCCTTTCATCTGGGCTCCTTGAAACATCAGTCTCCTCTGAATCTGTATATATTATAAATTGAGTCATGAATAAAATTTGTCGTCTCACATCATCCTACTTTGTCCAGATGTCATTTTGTTTGCTTCCCTCATTTAGTTATTTGTCTATCGCTTTTTGCATTTCAGTCGATTATTCAGTATAGTTCTTTTGATTAATATGCTCCTCAAGCTTTTCACACGTCACTGAAACTGAATTTTCCAAGAGTATTGCCTAGTCCGTTCTTGAAATGTTGTTGTTTCAAATGCAATTCTAGTAGATGGGTTCTCTTATCTGAACCTTTTATTTCGTTGATTGTGCTCGAGTATTTGTTTGTAGTCTTCAAATTGTGTTAGAAATTTTCTCGCCTCTGTCAGAATTCTTGAAGAACATAGAGAAGCAGCCGCATATGCAGAAATTGCGCTTGAAAGCGGAAAGCTTCGGTATATCCTGAGGTATACACTGCTGTTGCACACTGTATGCGCTGCGGCGGATTTTTATTTGTTCCCAGCCAAGGCGCTTGATGGAATTTTTTAGTGAGGGTAAACAAGAAGGACGCGAGAAAGGAAGCTTCAAGAAAAAAGCACACAGCCCAAGTAATGTGAATTGAAGCGGTTCTGTTCATATTTTGGCTTCTAAACAGGAGTGTCCTTGTTGGGCAGGATGCATTACACGGCGAATCTGGTAGCGTGCAGAGAAAGCTCAATGATGATTCTCGTGTACTGCCAGGTCGTTTCCCAGCTATGTTGCGAAATTGTTGCTCGCAGTCTCAGCAGCTGTGTATGTCATCAGTTTTCACGCTTTGAAGTGCAACACACACATATCTATTATACATACAGTTATGTTTTTAAATGTTTGTTCTTTATTGCCATGTAGTGCCGATTAGCCCTTTCTGTGTTTTCTGAAGAGATCTATTCGCGTCCACGGTTCTTGTTTGTTACGTCCGTGACGACGACCTCAACGAATTATATATGTACAATATCTTATCCCACCAATATCTGTGTATCAGATGTAACAAAACGAAGATAGCACTATGCAAAATGCATATTCACTGAGATTGCTGTCGCAGTTTCGAGATGACGACATGTAGCGTATTGGTTTGTTGTGTTGATCATTATTAGGGTGGGGAGGGATATTGTTTAATGGCATTGCCTTAGGCGCTGGAGGCGTAAGCGTGTTTCATCACAGATGAGAGCACCAGTTTCTCAAAGGCAATAAATAATTCTAATGTTTTTCGTCTCATGTGGGAAGTGATGCTGATTCATTGTGTAGTTATCACAAAGCCACACGTTTGCCACCTTTTATGAATTGCCGTTGTTGATTCATCATCTATTAACTTGTTGGTGTTCAGTAATGTTGCTCGTGAACTGTAGTCTCAGGGTAATAGGTAATACACAATGAGGGTGAAATGCATGGTAGTGTTGAATTGACAAGCGTGAGCTTAGTAGTTCGCCTGCTGAACGGTCAAGTAGTTCGCCTGTTAGCTGCACAGGTTTGGCAGGAAGGGATGTCACCTTTTTTGCTTATTCGCATTGTAGTTCGGTCGCGGCTTTACAATGACTTTGTGAAGTATGGCAGTGGGACATTCGGTCACACATATTTAAGAGAAGGCATTGCAACGGAGCTCGTTACTTCGTTGTTGCACACAGGCTGCATTCGAGCACGAGCTGTGTCTTCCTATTTTATGGGAAAACTATTCACAACATTTTATCGATGTAAGTGCAGCCATTACTGGGAATAAGAAGTGATCGTGACTGTAGCAGTGTACTCCGATGAGGAAGTTGTCATTATCTGATTGTATCTTCAGGTCGTCTATGAAAAGTTTTATCGATTCGCAGGGTGTAAATATATGCGTTGCAGAGCGGGTTGCGATCAGAGTCGACGTTTTTCTATGACGTTCATTTTAATTGCTAGAAGTACGGCTATTATAAACGTTAAAGAAGAGCAGTTGCACTTTATGTCGCCGCATAGTTAAGATACTTTCGCAGCTGGAAACTCCCCACCACTTTCTTGATATGATGCTTTGAAGCTACCGAAATTCAAGTCCTAAGTTTTGTCCAGTACGTCAACTTGGACGTTGCATTAATTAAATGTCGAGGTTTTTGCATTCGATTTAGCTTCTGGCCCGTCCTATGCATTCTTATAGGTGCTGATCCCCTAGTTCGAAGTTTTTGAACTCTCCGAAAAGAGTTGGGGTCCGATACTGTCGACTGAGTTTGCATACCGAAAGCTGCTGAGGCATCTGCTGATTCTCCTGTTTGCTACTCCTTCCCTCAACAGTTCGTATGGAGCAGCTACGTTGTGTCCTTGAAAACGCAGCAGATCCTACCTTAGCCCTTCACTTCGCAGTGTGCGTGACGGGCATGGGAGAGGCTTAGAAGTGTCAATCTCGTCACCAACATTCATGAGGCTCCACGACATCTTATGAAGAACGAACGATGAGTGAGGGGAGGGCTTTTTGTCTGCCACCACCCTTCACTGCCTTACCGCAGTGGTCTGATCATGGCATCTGTGCAAGGTATGTGTAAAGGGAAAGGTGCCAGCGACGGATTTGAGTACAAATACAGAAGAAAACGATACAACCCTCCAAACCGCGCGAGAGAAGTGGATGAATGCAAGTCGTAACTGTTTCGAGAGCTGTTTATGTAGCCCTCAAAACGTCATAGGTATTTTCTCATAAGGCACCATCGGAGACAATAACTTCCTTTGTGATGCGTGGTCTTCACCGGATAGTCGAACGATTCGTTGATGCAGACGAATACCTTAATTCAGCGGCACATAATCGACACCGGAAATCCCAGCCACTCATCATCGAAGACGGTCGCTTTGCTTTCGTGACAGTGTTTAAACTTCTAGTAGCCTCCATGGCTAAGGATTTTAGAGCTTGGAGAGGTGATTGTGCTTTGTGCATAAAAGTAGACCTTGCCGAGGTGAGGGGGAAGAGGATAGGGATTGTTTTCATCGAGGGGTGTCGCTGAGGACTTTTTAGGTTGCTATGGAATTTTACGTCTTTGGTTTTTGACTACCCAGCTACCTGCTGCCTGTTTTCATGGAAACGGATAACGGGGGAATTTGGTCTCCTCTCGAAGTCCGGATCTTAGCTGTTCGGCTCGCCACCGAAGTCTGGAGTCTTCGGGAGGGAGACGTCTACTTTGTTGTGCTCATGAAACTAAGGCATGTTGAACTATGTCGCGTAACCTCGTCTCGAGTTGTTCAGATGGTGACCAAATATAGCAACTTCGAATTTCTGAGCACAACTTGATGTTTTTATAAGACGTAATCGCAGGGAGGTTTTCTTCCGCACCACTTCGGAATTCAGCAGTCTAGAATGTTCCGAAAGTGGGATGACAAGTGTCGTGTTCTAGTGAAAATGAGCCGTAGGGAGGTCTGTTGACCTCATCTTGGATCTGACTGGGGGTTGGAACCAAATTTCACAACTGTCATTTTTTCGGCGACGAAGTTGCCAAGTGTTACTTATCCGTAATAGGAAACCACAGGGAAGAATCTAGTAGGTTTGCCATGTAGTTCGACGCGGAAGTATTCGGACTTGCACCAGACTTCGTTGTTGGATGTTTTCGAGCATGAAGATACACAGTACGATTTCTGAGAACGAATGTATGCTGTTGGAATTTCTAGAACTGCCCGCTAAGCGTGACTGCGGAACGTTCAAATCGACAGCACATTTCACTGACATGACTGTTCGAGCACACATGCCGGAGGTGGTTGCTCTCTGTTATGTGCAGTGAATTTGTGAGACAGGCTGATATACTTGAATTGTAAACACACTGACTTGTACTTTTCCAATTGTCACTCTTTATGCAGTGAGAAATTGCGCTTAATGTTAGAGAAGTAACTGAAGTAACTAACTTCTTTTGCTTATTTGACAAGGAGTCATTTGACGGTTTTTAGGAAATGTGCATGAATTCCGTCGAGTTGGAGAAGATGGCTACTTGTCTTCCACGTACTTCTGAATTTTATGAAAGGACTGACAGTTGCAAGACAAAAGGAGATATGCTTGAACTATGGAGCTATTTTAAAGAAGCATTTGACCTCGTCCAAACACATTTGTTTCTTTTCTCTCAGTAGATCCAAATCGTTGTTCGATTCTTCGGTCATCGTTTGGAATCAAAAGTTCTCCTGAGAATCACAACTGCATCCATGGTAATTTAATAAAAAAGACGCTGTGATTTGTCGTATCCCGTTGCCGTCACTATTAAAGAACACCGTTTCGAGCCGGAGTCATTTGCACAGAGTCACTAAAGAGGTTGAATTATTGTTTTAAAAATGCTGAAAGCAAGTTCTGCTTGTTCAGATCTGCGGAGAGAAACTCATCATTCGGCTGCACACATAGTGGCTAACAGTGGTGCGAGCGCAGTGGAACTAGTTAGACGCAACCTACGGGAATGGTCTTCTATGGCTGTGCCGGACGAAAGGTAATGGTGGTAGGCCTTCTGTTCAGTGGAATTACGGTGTATAGCTCACCTGCGTGCTTGGTAAAGTGTGTGCTCCTGAAACTGTCATATTTATTGTTTTAATACATGTTGATGTTCATTTACTGCACACATAACTGGAAATGAAATCCTTGTTGTCTGCCAAGAAAACATAATCAGAACTATTCTTTAACAGACGGAAGGTCCGGCATCGACATTTTCCTACATTAGCGTCCACTGAGATCCTCTGAAAATGTGGCCGAATGGTCATCCGAATTATCTGACATTTCGCTCGCATGCTTAGACAGAAGATGGAACGACAAGAAAGGAAATTTGTGGTCCCTCAGATCGCTTTATAGGCCCATCCTATTGAAAGCACGCTTGTTGCTTCAACGGGATCATAAACGAATGGGAGCAAAGATATCCCTTCTGTTGTGGACAGACGGTTGCTTGGATGGGCTCTACAACAAAAGGGATATCTTTCTGCGGCTCACAGATCTTCATGGACGGTTGATAAATAGCTAACAGTAGTGTTCCCTGTCTGTTGATAAACTGAAACGATTTTTCTACTTCATATGCAGTTCCACGTATTTATATCTCGATTAACGCTTAATGGCGCTTTTGGCTAGTTGGGCTGCAACCTAAACGTGAAGTAATTCGCGTCCATTCGAAAGAAACGAAGAAATTTAAGGTTCACAACCTGTTGCATTGTTTCCGCCTTGATGCTAGAGATTTATATAACAGAAAATGCAGTTGTTGTGTGCATTCATTTCGTGTTTTAACGACTCTGTATAATGCACACGATCTCAAGCTTTTTACCCGCTGTTTCACGGACGCTTCGTCCGATTTCGGTCTTTTTTTTTTCAACGTTGGAAATTCAACGCTTACGAGACCTACGCTTTTTGGTGGATGTCATGCGTTTCCGGATTGAGGTGTTCAGGATTATATGGTTTTTCCATAGTTAAGCATTTTCGAAGGTATCTTTTTGTGTGTTTCGCGTAGCCTGTTTGCGTTTTTTCCACTACATGTGCAATCATGTGGCGCATGTTGCCGCCAATATGCGAAGTTCTGAAAAAGATCCTGAATACGAAGATTTTTTCGGAAAATATTGCAAAAGTACTGAGAACAATCCAGAAATTTCAGTTTCGGTGCGATTTTTTGCACTTTTGTTGAAGTTTTCTCGGAACCTCTTTAGAATAATGGTTCCTTGGGGATAGTGAAAAAAATTTATGCATGTTTATTGATCCGGAAGAATTATCTATGATGTGAGGTGTGCGTGTGCAAGTGCGAAGAAATTTGAAATTCGGTGAAAAACATTTGGCAATTTGCTAACTTTATTTCTATAACTTTTTTCTCCTTGCAGCTACGCCTTTCTCGTCAGCTAATGATTTCTACCTTATTTAATGTGTATTGCAGTGGTATAAGCTTGATTTTTCTAGAATCCTTGGTTTTCCGGATATTCTGCATTTTTCATTTATGAAGGTGTAACGAATCGTAGACGCGCGCGCTCGGCGCCATTGAACGCCCAAAAAATCGCCTCCCCACGGTGTATTACCTTATCAGAGTAACTTTAACGCAAACTCAAATGGGCAATGTAGGCTGTAGGCTTGCTGGTGGCTGCTTTGAGTTAATGTCGTGAGCATAATTCTAATCGCGACTTTCCCACCTTTTAACAGTTTTAAATTCTTCAACTGTTAACACGGTTGTAGGTAATAATTTTCCTAATAATCGACGTCGTCAGAGATTCGGTATTGCAATTTTTTCACTTTCTTGTAATTTTCAAATTTTTAACTGTTACCTAGGTACCTGAAAGGCTTTCGAACTGTAATTCCCATTAGGACCACTGCACACCAATAAAAGCAAGGGGTCAGGGGGACGGCAGTCCCCTTTGCGAGGGTACAGGGGGCAGTGTCCCCTTGACGCTAATTTAGTAAGGAAATAAAGAAATTTTGCGTTGGTAGGTTCGGTTTCTCTCTCCTTCATGGACTGATTTAGCATTCATTGCTTTCTTTTCTTTTGTTTTAATTTTTAATTTATCTGTAGAGAATGTGTTTATTATAAAAGTTCATTTAGCAAATTTGGGAAATTCCTTCTACATGAGGATCAATGTGCGCGGGACATCGTTTGTTTTTTCCGCTACTGCTCTATGCCCTCCGTCGATTGGTGTCTGCATGATTGATATTTGAGGAATTTTTTCTTGTCGGCGGATTGTCCAATTCATGCGAGGTTCTTCCATTCAGTGCAACTTTATAACGCGGAAGATCGTAAGCTTTTTTATTTGTTCTTGTCATCCAGCGAACGCTCAACGCGATTCAGGTCATTCTTTGTTCAGAACGTTGAAAGTTTAACGCTTATGGAATATAGAAGTGCGGACGACCTGCAAGGTTATCTACGCGGAAATAGGTTCAAATCCTGAAAAAACAAAGGTTTATTTCTTCGGGAAAGGAGCACAGATCATGGGTGTCCATCCAACCAAATATTTCCGGCCAATCTTCTAAATCGATCGAGGCCTGCAGATCAGGTTCCGAAATTCTTCACTGATGATAATGGACCTTGGCAATGAAAGACTGCCCCGAATAGTCTTCGACCACGTCGCCGAACTTCCATCCTGCAGTTATTTGAAGATTAGGATTCCATGTATAATGGTTTGATCAATGCCGAGGTCGGGTGCATGGAATGAGATAGAGGAAACGTTAGTTTCTTGTCATCGTGGACGTTTTCAGTTAGCCTTGTAATTTTTGAACGAATTTGCAAAAAGGCTTTTCGAAGTGCACTTAACATGTTTCCCTACTCTAAAGTGCAAAAAAAATTCCTTTCAGAGTTGGAGCAGCAAATGTGTTGGATTGTTCAACGGTCGAAGTCGACGCATTCGAGAAGTTCGTCGATATCGCGTTCAGCAAAAAAAACTCGCCATGAACGACCAATGTTTCAGTAGGCTCTCACCATGGGGCATTATTACCAACGCACTCTCAGACCTAGTAGTCTAGATATCGGAGTTCATACCCTATTTGGCAAGAGCTCATAACAGCCATTTCGCATTTAGCAGCCGTCCTAAGGGTAAGGAAGGGGAGCTCTTAGGACTCATGGCCTACGGACAACATTCAACAGACGAACAACCGCCGGATGAGAAGGCCTTTCCTGAACGTTATTTGTTCACAGGTGGGCGCTCCGGTGTCTAAACATTCTGAAGGTCGTACTCCGACATGAGATGATTTGCTTGCACGGTCCGAGGACCGCAATTCGGTATGTAACGATTTATTCGCATGTGGGCTTTACGTCTCTGCTGCACGACCTGAACGCCTCAGTTTAGCATATTCGAAGGTGAGGGGTCCAAAGTTTGTGCGCATTCTGAAGGTCCCACTTCGACATGTAATGATTTTTCGCAAGTGGGTGTTCTGACTTTTCTGCGCAGCCTGGCAGTCCCAGTTTGACGTTTGTGAGCTCCGACGATGTCGGACGGCTTGACGATCGCGCTGCGATATGTAACGACTTCTTTGTGTGTAGATGATAACCTGGCTTTTCCGAGCAGCCTGAAGGTCTCTGCTCGGCATGTCATAATTTGTTTTAGGTTGGACATCCCCCGTTCCTAGCAGCTTGAAAATCCCACTTGTGAATGCAGCCGTGACAATGCTTCCTACTCATTTGTCGCTGAACTGTGATTTTGTTTTTGCAGGATGTGCTCACCGTCTTTCAGTCCTGGAGGGCAAACAGTTTTCGAGCTATCACCACCTGTCGAAGAGTTGCATCGTCCGTCTCCTATTTCTGAGTCCCAAGGCCATGATTTTTGAAGCTTTGCACTTCTAATTGTGTTTCTTCCGTTCTGTAGTTCCATCGCGTGCTGTCGAGTGAATCCCTTCGTCAACGCCGTTATTTTTACCACAATTTGGTTCAGTTACCTTGGTACCCCGAGTTACACTAGAGGGGGGGGGGGCGATGAATTTCGCAGAAATTTGAGAGGAAGCTGTTTTGAAAAGGTGGTTATTTTTCCTGCGGAATCCTAGTAAGCTAGGTAATACAAAGGTATTAGGGGATTGTGGCATTTGAGCTTTTTGATGCCATATTTGTAAAGTTTCGTTGATAAAGGGTTTGCTGAAGAGATTCCATTGGAGGTAGTAAGGCAGCTGTTGTTGTTTATTTATAAATCAGAGGGTGCAAGTTTATTCGTGCTTGTAGAGAGTTTTGGATGGGAGAAGAAGGAAAGAAGTGGAATGCCGAGTGGCATGGAAAGTCTGATAGCAAGTCGTAAAGTGATATAATGTAGCAAATTGTTTGAAGCCGGGGAATAATATATTCGTAGGGCGTTATGTAGTCTCGACTCGATGCCTAGGACAGCAACCTGGTACCAAGAAGGGGTTAAGGGCAGCAGTTTGAAAAAAGAACACATCGATGGGAGGGGATTCTTGGTTTCGATTCCCCGCAAGGTATTGAATCCTGTGACCGAATTCCCACGGGCACAAGTTTGTCTTTGACAAACGTCGAAAGTACTGTATGAGTATTGTCGTAGACAAACCTGCCCGAGTGCGCTTGCTGAAGGCAACATTAAAGCTTTCGGCAGAATCTTGCTACTTTCATGCTGCAAGTTTTTCACTTTTGAAGCGATTTCATCTGTGTGTATTACTGGGCGTTGACTCGATTACGAAGAGTTGGCACTTTTCAGTCGGCACTTTCTGGTGCATATATTTCACCTGCCTTAATTGATGCTGAGATTTCCTTTATCGACTACGGTTGTTGTTGTTGTTATGCCATGCAAGATGCCTTAAAATGTTAAACGAGTTGTGGTGCACATCCGTCGTCGTCTACTTTATCACAACCACCTTTTCCTAACTTCACCCTACGCTACTGGCTTAATGCGCATGTTTTAGAGGATATAAGTCCCAACTGTGTTTAAAATTTTCGAAACCATAAAGGAGGCTGGTAGGCTGGTTACGGTGATGCGATACTCCTGCTTATGTGGAGTGAAAATTGATGGCTGCGTTGCTTGATATGAGCGGAAGGGCCCTCCTTTACGTTGTGGCTGCATAAAAGGCACGGAGTCAAAGGGCATACAGAAGTCTATCTGCTCATTAACCTTTCGGGCTGATTGTTTGGAGCAGAACCCTTTTCTGCCGTTTTGGAGTCGTCACTCTCGCAGCAATAAAGCTAAATCTGGATTCGGCGGATAATCGCATCCGTTCCGGTTAAAGCAGATGCAAGCACAGAAGAAGGCCAATAAACATTTCTTCAGCAGGATAAAACAGCGTGTAGTCAAGCTGCCTGAC
Organism: Parascaris univalens; assembly: GCA_037576465.1. Classification (NCBI taxonomy): domain Eukaryota; kingdom Metazoa; phylum Nematoda; class Chromadorea; order Rhabditida; family Ascarididae; genus Parascaris; species Parascaris univalens. The sequence goes on along the minus strand of CM075173.1, from coordinate 61,211,621 downwards.
TTATTTTTCTGGCGACACTAAGCAAAAATGTGGTTTCTTTGCTTTCGTTTAAGGCAAGCACCGTCAGTGTCTAAGCCGAGATGGAAGATTGCTTGCGGCGCACTGCGGTTAGGCGTCTTGCGAAATCGAAGTTAATCCCTATGTCTTGCGACGCGCGTTAATGGGGGTGTGCTTCAGAGGTTTTTGAATAAGGGCTTTTCTCATTTACGTTCCCTACAAACTACCACTCTTAATCAGAAGAAGTATCTGCAGCTCACATACGATGAGGGCAACTTCTCGTTCTGAGTTCACTTGCGGGGTTTCCGCCAGTTGCTGTTTCTCTACTACTGCCAAACATTGTTTCTCCTGTTGCTTCCTGCTGGACCTTGGAATGCCTGTGTACTTATTACTGTCTTAGTGAACGGCGTTTTTTTGAGACCGAAAAAATAAAAAGGAAATACAGAGGGAGAGTGGGAGGAAGAGGGCACCTTGTGGCATCCCGACTGTGCCACTTTCCTTTGCATTAGTATCCAGAGACTTTCATTTTGCAGAGATGACGGAACTCATGCGACTCCCATGCATTCACGAGGAGAGGTCTTGGTTTCAGAAACTCTTCTTTGGCGCATGAGGGGTTCATGGTCTAAAATGAATGAATCATCTTTGTGCGCGGACCCATGAGGAGGGTTTCTGCGGGTGCTGTCACGGGGTTAACGGTGAACTCCGAAGGCCACTGAGCTTTGCATATTTCTGAACTGTCAAGCTGCCGAAATGGTCACGCGGAGATATATATAGGTGTTTATTTGTTGGCAACAAAGAACGCAGAGAAAAAAGAACGAGAAAGAGTGCGGAACACTAAATTTATGTACAGCTAGAATGACATGCGAACAATAAGTGAGTGATTCAGAGTACATAACAAGTTTTTGGAACCACCAGTAAACGAATGGCACCGAAGGCGCTACAAGTTGCAGTCAGATCTGCCTCACCGTAACGACAACTGCTTCTCGTCCAAGCACTAAAAGTTTCTTTCCATTGAACTACGAGCACACAAACTTCACTGAAGGCAGTTTTCGTTTCCTTTGAGACGGTAGCCGGTTGAAAGAGTTTATAAAAAAGTGCTACAAGGGCCGCAGATTCAAGAAGAGTCGAGTGAAAATTCTTTCACCAACATGAGTTGCGCTTTGTGGGTGAGCGGTGCAAGAAGTATCCTCACCTCGTCAACAACGCTAATACATTTGGCTACCGCATTTTATTTCACATGTTCAACTTCTCCGTTTCAAAAGTTTATCAGTCGGTGACGGACCACGTTAACTCCGGAAGACTAAGAATTGGAGAAGTACTGACGTTTCATTTCTACTGCTATACACCAGAAGGGGAAATACAACGGTGGTTCGGTAAGCGAACAAAAAGGCCTTATAATCGCTGGAGCGATGGGATACTTGCATCGGACATTTACAAACAACTTACCAAGTAACATTAATCGGTCACCGCTCCTTCATGAACCTTACATCCATTTTTGATGGGTTTTCGCAGTTGAACGCAAAAGTATCTTCACTGGTCACTTATATCCAATAGAGATCAGAACGAGAAGAAATAAATGCACATGTGCATTAAAAAAACATGAAAAATGGCAGAAGAATTACGTTATAAGAAGAGCGAACAACATTCCCAGGCCTTTTCTACTCTCCAGCTTACGAGATGAAGTATTGTCAAATATCCTGCTTTACACACCTTGCTCCGAAAAAAAAAGAAAACGAAGAGCCCATTAAAAAGTCAGACCTTCTGTAGCTGAAAATACCAGTGGAGAGTTCCAGCTTCTGAAGCCAGAACGTGAATTATGAGAAACGTATGATCGATGGAGAATTACGGATCAAGAAAGCGGAAAACATAAGCACAAGATTGGATTCGAGCTCGGGAACAACAGACAACGTGTTTCACGGAGAGCCTGTGCTGGTATCTCATCCACCTTCGAGCGTGTTTGACACATAAGCACTCTCAAACGCATTCCATCATGTGGAGAGCGTGACCTTGACCTGCAATTTTCACACGTCTGACACTTCGTAAAGACAACACTTTCTTCGAAACCACTGTGGTGTTGTTTTGGGACACTTCCTCCTCAGGAAATGAGATGAGGCTTAACCTGTTCCTCGACGCGCTTTCACTTTTCAGCATAAGAATTCTGACAGACGCCGTTGTCCCTCATTCACCTACTGATGATGAATTTATGCATCATCGACATTTGTTACAGTCTCTGCTGGGAGAGATAACTCCATAGCTGGAAAGTGATTCTTTTTCTTGCTTTATACTGCAAGACATGATGTTTGAAAGTTCGATGGCTTGTTCCATCTTTCCATCACTTTCAGAGTCCAGTCAGTTTAACTAAATAGTAAATCAAATGGATTTCAATGAATAGTGTGGTCAGTAAAATGAAAAAAACATTCAGGATACACGAGCGCAGGGAAATAACACCGTCCCTTGTGCTTCATTGTCTATGCTTTTAGTTGGCTCATGAACGAACCCCTCCCCCTTCTCTGCCTGTAAAACGATGTGCACGAGCCGTAGTCAGATTTGCAAAGGACTGCGCAGTCAGTAAGAAAAATAATGCAGCGATGGGGAAAAGAAAAAAGAAAAAATATGTGGAAAGATTCGAAAAAAGTTCGGCACGCTCATATGTACGAAAAGGAAGTGCATAGCCTTACTGCATAAGAAAAATGAAGCGCATTTTTGCAGTCAATGAAAAGAAGACACGCTGCCCTCACAGTTGCATAACTGAGTCCACAGTCCAACCTAGGAAAATCGCAGCTGCTTATCAGCTGTTGTACAGCTGCAGAGTATCTTTAGTTTTTGGGAAGTGGCGAGTAGAAATGGACTCGTTGAGTGGAATGGTAGACTTTTTCGGTTGCAGGGCTCTGAGACCATCAAGTAGAAACCATTCAGAACTGGGCCTCTTACCACTGCTGTTCCGAAAAGGAGAAGGAACTCATCTGTAATTTGAGTTGTTACGCTCTTATCTTTAACTGTAGCAAACGAAGAAGCGGTTTATTTCACTTTTGGATAAAAGAATGCTTCTTCTGAATCAACTACTTCACAGGATCAGTTTCCGAACGGCGTGGAGTTAGAGAGGAAACCCATATGAGGAATGGAGAACAATAAGTATTCACTACAGTCTTTTTAATAAATATGATGAAAAAAGATGAACACTCGGTTTTTCTCTCCACCTCCCTCGCCATTGAATACAAGGAGTACAAATGCAAGGGACACCAGTTTACTTTTGTTTACAATATTAGCAAACTTATCCCCTTCCCGAATTCCCCGCATGTCATGCCATTTACTGGACCAGGAAGGTCGATTGGTAATGTCTCCTTTGGCGCTCTTCTCCGACTGTTCTGCTCATACGAGCGGACAGTGACCTCGATGCGTTAAATTCTTCCCTTGCATATGCACATTCGAACCGTCATACGTAATATAACAACCATTTGGTTTGCCTGGGGCTGGAGGAACCCCATGTGACGCACGTGAACTTCTTACAGGAACAGCATGGACCAATCCTTCTGTGGCCGAAATATGAATGTGAATCATCTGCAGTACTGCAGTGTCAACTAAAATAGCAGCACTTGGTCTATATCCTGCACTGACCATTCCTCAACCTCGTCCTCTCCTTCTACTTCAGAAGAGGAGGCGGCTTATCAGTCATCGCATAAATGTAAGCCAAATGGAGTATGGCGGTGGAAAAATTTAATAAGAATCCCTACGCACGCATTACTGGCGTTATCGTACTTCATATACTTTCCTCCTTACCTCCTGTTCTCTCAAAGTTATAGATTTTTTCTAAAGCCAAAAAAACAAGTTTAATGAGTGTTGCCTGCTACTAGATACGCTTGATATGGAAGTCCTTCGTTCGCTGACCGCGAGAACGTGATGAAGGCATTTGAACTTGTTAGTGGCTCTTTTGAGTGCCTCCAGCGATTGTGAACTATCCGGTTCCATCGTTTTCACCAAACACAATACCTAAACAGCAAGCTCATCGTACGCGCTTACCCTGCGGACTGTGAAAGCAATGGTGAGCACCGATGTGGCCTTCCGTGTCATATTACCCCGACACCATTTCAGTAGCTTTTATAAAAATTTTCACGTACTTCGTCCCTCCTACAACTGCAGCCACTGAGACTTTAACAGTTAAATGTTGCAAAGATAACCCCAGCAATCTGATCATTTTTAAAGGGACCTGGGACAATTGACAGTAAGCATCCGCAAAATTCTTAAGAGTGGAGGAGGGAAGCCAGGGAATAAATAAATAAAACGAAGCTTGTCCCGTCCGCCCACCGTCGAGTATCCTCGTGGTGGGCAGGAGAAGTCATCAAAATTTTAAAAACATTGCAGTATCGCATATGGGAGGCATAACAACAGACCCTCCTACTGCCAGGATATGCATAAACTGATATTCAAATTTTGCGGCATTTATACAAATAGGACTGCAAATAGGACTACTTAAGGACTGACTGCAAGATTTGCTTACCTTGCTCCTTTGAACTTTGTTCTTCCATGTCAGCACACCCAGTGTCATCATAGCCAGGTCGTTGTGTGGTAGCCCGTTTTCTGTCATTACGTCGCCAGGCACATCGAGTGTCTCGAACCACTCCACATTTGTCTGCGCATCAAATTTCGTCAAGAACAGCTGATAACCACTTGTTGTTGTGGGTGCGGCTGAAAGCACGAAGTCGTAATACGCAATGCCCATCTGACTTGATTCAAACACCAAGTCTGAGGGATTCAACGAAAAAAGACCCGCATCTTCAGCCAAATCAACGATCGACTGGGCGGAAACAGAAAGCGATCGACGCCGACTCGGCGAACGCTCTCCGAATAACGACAGCTGCGCCACGGTGACTGGCGCACTTTGCGTATTACTGCAGTACAGCAAAATATCGAGTGCGTATCGTGGAACAGTGAATAGGTCGTTGAAGTGACGATGTTCGTAGAAGTTCAGCCGTCGCCAGAGTGACGCCGCAAGGGCGTATTAACCAGCAATTCCAATTGAGAACAAGAAAGACTTTCCAACTCGTGACAGAAATTCGCAGATAGCAAACGATTTCCACGATGGAATCCAAACCGCGGTATTATTTTGCCGAATTTTGATAGATAACATTTGCAACCTGTTGACAACTATAGCCGCATCGCTCGAATAACCTTTCTCCGAAACGAGCTCGTATTTCCCAATGTCCTTTTCTCCACAGGGTTTGCAACGTTTCACCTATAACAGAAACGCATTTGACGATTGCATTTAAGTGGAGTTTCGAGTGATGCTTCTCTTTCAGCAATTTATAGTCCCGTTGGAAAATGGAAGGAGAATCAAAGATTCTGCAAAAGCAAGTTTTGTATCAACACGAACACATAAGAAAGCAACTAAAATCGTCATTTCTCGCAGACAGCTTTCCTTTTAAACGGAGACACATCGATTCCATTCAACTGTTGTGAAGCGCAGCAGTCCAGTCTATAAAAAAGCTGCTTATATTTCAGTTAGATCAGAGGAAAAACATTGATTCAGGAACGACCTTTACTGGCATTCGGAAATATATCAGTGGGAAGATGAGGGTACGGAAAGAAAATGTGATGAATTTTTTTTTCCAGGAATGGGCAATAACGGATTTCTTCAACGGAAAAACAAGCACTTATGAGGCGAAAGGTGGACACGTGGAATGTGCTTGATAAAGATAGGCACGCACACGTCACTCATTGTTGACGTGTTTATAAGGAAATATTTTTCTACCGAAACAAACGAAAATACACCCGTCTGAAAGCGACAAGTGAATAATACTAGTGAAGAATGACAAGAATAACACTTACAACTAGCTCAAAACAACGGCAAAGACGACAGTGTTCTTATGTTCTCTTTGAGCTATGCTATCCTTAAGTGATATCGATTCCCAGGGCTACTTTCAATTAAGAAAATCGCAATAATCGCTAGTATTGTTTTACCTAGACGCCATTCAACAACGAACGTCTTGGATGCACTTGATATATGTGAAAAGAGGATCATTCTTCACTGCCGAGGATTTATGAGGAAGTGAGCGCAAGTACCAAACGACGAGATCTAGTAAGAATAAATTACATCTGCACTATAACTGTATACAAATGTTGTTCGAACAGCGACTTTTAGGTGATGAACAAAGATCGGTGAATGCAGCACATTGATGAGAGTTGAGGAAACCGATTACGCGAAATTTTCAGAAAATGGTTGGAAAATGGAAGAGCCGCTGAGCAGATTGAAGAAAGTGCATAGGACCTTAAATTACCATAGTAAATTGGGATTTCAATAAATTGGCGCACAATCTGCCCACAAGATACTCCCGATATAGGGAAAAAACTGACCTCCTATGATGACTAAGAAAAATGTACATCAACGAAGCGGTCCTCCATGAAGTCATATAAAGTTTGAAGGAAACTACTGTCTAATTTTAGCAATGCAGATAGAAAATAGGGAATGGCATTGGAATATGAAAAGGAAGATGGAAGAACTCACTGAGGAAATGAACTGCAAGCCGTTCAACTTCGAAGTAACCAGCAATTTTACACCAATTATCATCAGGAAACTTCGAAAGAGCAAACGACTCTATGAGAAATCATGGACCCACTCTCTGGTCATTTTCCTCCTCCTTTACAATAGTCTGCAGTCCTGCTCTGTTTCACACTTGTTGAATTATAGTTAACATGAAAGTTAATCAATGTGCCCCTCTTCGATTACAGCCTCCTTATGGCGTTAATGTATGTTACTGAATAAAGGCTCTAATCGCAACCAAATTATACTTAATGTATTTCAATAATTACCTATTTTGGCCAATTTAATTTTATTACTAAATTCCACTAGACTGAATCCAGGGTATCGTGGAACAAAACTATAACGTGAAACTTTTACACAAATGTGGCCGATTTCATGACTGAAACAGGAATAGCAAATGTGTGGATCATAAAAACGGCGCAATGTAATCACTGATTTATAAGTTACAAGACGAGGTGACACATGTATGAGTGCTGCACCACAACGTATCGTTACAAACCTTCCCCACTGCACAATGTGAATTAACTGCTAGCACGAAAGACATCGTCAGATAGGGGAGCTCAGGAATGAGTTGGAGAAGCTGGATTTGCACGCTCAGCTTCCAATTCATTAATTAGTGCAGGCCCTTAAGCGATGGTGAGGCAGCTGAAGATGGCGTAAAGTGAATTCTCCTCTCTGCGATGAAAGAAGCGTGGGATCTCATGTGTGCGGTTACTGGAAAAGCAAGAGTTTGATGTTATGCCTTCCATCAGTCGTCAACTTCTCTCGACGCTTCAAATGGACAGTATTTTAGCTTACTGCATAGTCTGTACAAAATATTCTAAAGAAAAGTTTTAGGTTTTATTCTATCGAAGAGTTAAATTGGAACAGAAAATGGAAATAAGTATTTGTTTTGTACGAAACGTTTTGGTTTTCAAATTGTCTATCAGCACTGTTCTTAGTTCAAACTTTTCCGTTGTTTGAAAGTGTCTTCTTCGCCCAGGACGGGTAATATCCCGTTATTCGTCCAGACTTCCTTTTTCTCAGATCTTCAGCAACTGTCTTCCACTCAGTGATGCCGGTTTGTTTGCCTGCCCAAGCCTAAATGCCTGCTTCGTTGGCCCACTTGTTCGCTTGCTACAGTCACAGTTGCAGCTCCTTATCGCAGGAGGAATATTTTATGGTTGAGAGCAGCACCAAAACCCCAGCCAAATGTTCTTTCTTCGGTCACTACTTATATAGTTTGGAGACTTTTCGAAGTAAAACAAGTATCGAATATCTTGGTGAAAGGCTTCGCTTGAATATTGATACAGCGACATATATTCATCATACCGCTGTATAAGCCGAAATTCAGAGGAAGGAATTCTCCTAGAACATTTTATCGCCACTCTCTCGCGCCCTCGTTTTCAACGTTTTCTCGCTGCTCATCCAGATTCTTTCGATCTTCTCGCCTCTCATGACAAATAAACTTCGACTTCGATCATGAGACAGGAAATATAACATTTTCGTAAATATTAATAAATAAGAAGCATCAAACATTTCTGCACATTCAGATAGTGGTAATGAGATTTTCACATCAGAGACGAAAACGCTGAAACAGGTGGGTGGGCTGTTGACAACTCACTGAAACAGCCACCTGAGCACTGCATAGCGTGCTATCTATGAATGTAAATAATTCATAAAGCAAAATGACGCACATACACTGACGTCACCAAAGTACGGCAGTGAGCATAAACACGTCACTTTTCGAAGCACACGAGTTAAGAGAATCGTTTTTTCGATGCTGTAATTAAACTGAAGCGGATTTGGATGTTCGAACTAAAAAAATCTTCGTAGTCGTCGGGGTAGCATGCAGAGAAGTTTTTTCCCTATTCTGGACTTGTGACTCTTTCATTTTTTACCGAAGGCTTCAAGGAGCAAACCCCTCTCGATGTAAACTTTAGAATATACATTTTTCAAAAACTAATTCTCACTCGCCTCAACGACATTCACTTATTTTCTGATTTGCACTGTTCTGGCGGAAACAATTTCGCGCATTAGTGAGTTCATCAGAACAAAGGGACAAAAGTGTGCTGATGGTTATCACCACACAACTACATTTTCACTTCTAACGAACGTCGCTTAAGAAGTAAAATAGGAGAACATCGTTAAAAAATGCGAATTCATTAAACAGATTCTACCACAGCTCCATCAAATCACAAAGAATGCAAGACGGCCACCATTTAACTGTCACCAACGCAGTGATAAAGTGTAACTGGGGAGGAAACAGCGCTTTAGTTTTGCAAGTGCGCAATCTCTACGTGTTTTGGCGATGGACTGCAAATGAACGTTTAGAAAGTTTCTGATTCCACGCTTGTCGACGAAGATTACATTCGAGATGAGCACTGTATTCAAAACGGGGCTTTATTTTTTAAGCAGCTCACAAAGAATCCTCTTACCTGAGAATTGCAGGAACTTTTTATTCAAAGGAACGCACATGATGGTAGACAAGGCATATCGTTCGTAATGAACTTGGCAACGTAAAATGAACATATAACAGTCATGACCACGACGAATGCACCTTTAAAAACAGTGTTGTCAAAGATCAAAGTGAACCCCATCGAATGCAAATGCCATCGCGTCTATCAACGATCAACCGTATTTTCGCAATGGTTTGTTTGAAATCGTTTCTGTGAGAAACTACCAAAGGTTTTTTAGTGTCCTCTGAATCCGACAAGAGAATCGCACCAAATATTGTGCAACATGACCACTGAACAAACTAAATGTGTGTAACGATATTCTGCAATGAGATTCTTAGAGACGCACAAAGGACATTTTATCACGACTCAGCAGAATTTCATTGTTCAGGGCTAGAAAGCATGGGAAGAACTTCTTTTCCGTTTCATTCACTTATGCCGATTGATTTTACATGTGGGTGCGTGCGCTTTAAGGAGTGAGCCATCTGCGTTGAGGAATAGTTTAGCTCGAGGCTAAACAAGGAGGAGAAACATAGGTATAAGCTTTCCCACTAAATGGCATCAAGGCGTAGGGTCGTTGAACATAGTGCATAAAGTCGTACACAAAGCGACACTCACCGTCGCCCTATTTAATGAACACATGAAACATCACATAACTTCGTCTAACACTATACGAAAGCCTATAGAAGTACTAGAAATCCGCCGTGCACATAGCAGTCAAGGTCAAGTTTTCCGCCTGACCCAGAGCAGAAATTTGGCCATTAAACGAATCACTGCGTTGGCATTTCCATTTGGTTCATCTATGGTCTCATTCCTTCATATACCTTATCTACATCTACCTACGAAGTCTAAACATATACGACTGTAGTTTAAGTCGCCATAGTTTTTTACCTGGTCTGATGGTGACAAGCGTAGCTGCAGAAACATCTAAAACTTAGGAATTTCACCATCGGAGTGCTGAGTTCATAGAAGTCCTGGACCAAACATTTCTAGAAAAACAGTGCTTATAATGGTGCTAAAATAGAACGAAAATGATGAAGGCGGGAGAGCGTCAACATAACTGCTTCGCTGTTATCACTGAACAATGATGTGGCGTCACCAATTTCGGTGCGCCATAATACCTCTGCAGTCATTTCCCTTCTCTCATAACAAACGAAATGTTGCTGGAAGTCGACGATGTGTAACACAAATATTTAGGATATTGCTTCAGGCTTTCCTAACCAATTAATGTTTTGTAAACCTTGGTAATTATAAATTTTTGCCTTATTTTCAACTCCAGGTGAATTGAGTCGCTGCTGTAAAGCATGTGTAGATGAATAAATTAAGAAAAAGACAAAGGTGAACAGAAGGTGACATGCGGAAAGGAAGAAAAGAAGACTGCGAAAAGCAGAATTTTATTGCGCATTTAAGCGCCCAATATTCACAGGGATGAACCGTAATGAAAACATGCATGAGAATTCCGGTAGGATGTAGACTGTGTCAATTGAACGCATTGATTGCGTTTGCGCTTGTCGCGAGTTCGAATTAGCAGGAAGCAAGAGCGAGAAGCACTTTTACATAGTTACGATTGGATAAGGCGCCTAAAAACAGTGAAAAAAAGGATGTCTACATAGAGTGCTTAAAATTAACACCATTTCTGACAGCTACTATGAAATATATTGGATGCAAGTTGATGAGACGCAAATCAGTGATCTCAAATCCTCTTTCAGCATAAATTTTGGCAGCTGAATTCATATGCATCGCCTTTCTAATGCAAGCACGCAGAAATACGTTTCTCACTTGCATTTCTGAGGCAGAAATATCGACCAACTATGATAAATGCTATTGCTGCAAAATTTGAAACAGCGTACAGAGAACGTTTCAGGTATATGTGTCGATTTTTGTCGGGTCTGCTAGAACTCTTCACAACTTCCAAAAAATTTCAAAAAACCCGACATTTTGAGAAGCGTCTTCTGAATTCCACTATTTATGTGCACTTCAAATAACCTTTCAGTGTTCTCGCTTACTTGAGATGCTGGCGGAAGTTGGAGCGATGGGAGGAGCGGACTTAGGACGTCACAGATACGACTGGACGTGCCCTATCAAAAAACTTCTTGTCGATACGTAAACCTGACGTCAAAATGCATCGACCGCAATAATTTAAAGCGTGCGCTATATTTTAAAAAAGCCTAAATCGTTCTCGAAATAGCCCGACATCAGCTGGCAAGGGTTGAAAAGAGATTAATACTGGACTGGAGCATAATTTCCGCTCATGTGAAGCAAATAAAGTTCCGATCTCGATTAGAACCTGATGGGATGGAAAATTGTTACAACATGGTTGAATGCGTCGTCATTTCTCGCAATCACTCACAGAATGCAGTAAGCGGGGACAGTAGCTGGGCCCATAGATATCATTTGTGTTGTCTACAAACAGGACGGCGTTGCAAAATTGACCAAAATCATTTTCTTGCTTCGAGACAGGCGACTGCTAATTGAATGAACGTGCTCGCTAGTGAATTATCTTACAGCGTAAAATGATCAACGAAACCCAGCAACTTCTTTGCGAGCACGAATTGCGCTTTCCGACTGTAAGCTATCGAGCTATCGTTGCTCATTTCGAATCTAAAGCTAGTACCTCACCATCTCCTAGCCCTTACCTTAGCGCTTAATGAAAGGAAACAATATCATTGCAGCAACTCAGCATAGCGTGTCCTTGAACCTAAATGAGAACCACGCTCTCTCACAATATAATTCTAAAGGTAGTCAGCACGAATAGCAAGTCCAGGCTGTATAGTGCTGCCTTTTCATAACTCGATGAAGAAAATATGTTAGAAGTGCCGCGCTTTATATCTCTTCGCATTCAGCTAAGGTAGAAAAGACGTAGTACATTGCTGGAGACATCAGTGCATTAGACAACACAACAACAGCCATCTAGAATCCGTGAAATCCGATCAATGGCAGCTTCCACTGAGTTCAATTCACATGAACGCCGGAAATACATCCTTGTCGGAAATACATCCAGTTCATTCTTTTTCACTTAAAGTGAATACCCTGCCTTCTTACTCGCGGGAGTGGTGATTTCCTGTGAAAAACGACTCATTAAGTGTTTTCTAGCCTACAGTTTTACCAAACCTTCTGCAGTAGCTTACACTTAAACGATACATCAAGTGCTGCGAAAGTTGGAAAAAAAGGAATGAAAAAAACTTAAATTCCTTCCATACGGGTGCTTGGAACCGTCGGCACACGTTGAAAGCGAAAACGCAATTGAAAACAGAGGATACAAACCGCTGAAATTCCATGATCTGTCTGCAATGAGGATAAACAAGAGAATGCGCAGAGTGGGCGACTCTAGCAGGAATACACATAAGTGCATGGGAACTTATTGTTTGTTGCTTGGCATGCAATGCGACATGCTCCTCTTAGATACCACCCACGCACATCCATCGCTCCCTCGACTCGCATGCTCCGACGTGATCATTTTCGCCACCACGTCATCATCTCACTCATTACTCACTCGCTCGTGCAACAGCCGCAACTCGATGTGGAAACGTCAGTTGGGTGTGCATGGCATAGTAGGTCGCGCACTCGTTGCTGAACATAGAAGCCTGCACGTAAGACCTCCTCACGTTTGCCGTCGTTCTACTGCAAATAACGCTTTTCGTTATCGTCATTCTTTAGGTACTAAAGCGATTTTTTTAACTAGAGCATACCTCTCTAGCAAGAAAATAAAACATGAACGGCCTTCGTCATGAAATACCATTTATTCAAATCCAACAGTGCCAGAAGGAGTTTCTACCTCAAACTTTGACGTTTTGAATGGATTCAGAGATCGTCTTCAAGGGCATTACACTTGGGCCAAAAAATTTTGCTTCATCAGTGAAGGACGGAAATTCGCAAGCGACGTTTCGCACTTGAGCCTGTGTGCATCACGCAATCTGACAGCTAAGCATTCCCATCTTCACCAATAACGGTGAAGTTAAACAACATGCAAAATCTTGGATCCTATTTTAATACAGCGAAATTGGCTTGAGTGAGTAACCAAAAGACGACCTCGTGGATACAAACATGCATGAGGAAGGTGCAGCTGGTAAAGAGTTTACTCCAGCTGCTTCCTTTGAAGCTCCAACCGTTCGTGTGCGAAATATTTGAAAAGCAGCAGCTGATTACTAACGCAGCTATACTTCTTTCCACTTACTACTCATTTTGCAAAGGCCATATCGTCAGTGCGTCGCTGTGGTAATACAAAACAGTGTTGAATGACATACCAGTGTCGAAAAGCCACGATATGCCAACATTTAAACCGAAATGAAATGCCAGCTTTGTTGAAAATCCGCTTGCTTCTGAGGTCTTTTTAACCTTGCACCATTATAGTGAGACAAGTATATCACACCTCTAGCAGAAAAATTTTCACTGCATGCCACGTTGTTTCTATTCAGTCTCCTAGGCTGCCTGTTTACGCTTGTGGCTAGAATGAGCTCTCTGGAATGGAGTTTTTTTGAGCACTGAAAAAATTTCAATGAAGTTTGAACATGCGAGATGTCGGGAGAGAGGGAAAATAGACGGTTCAAGTGGGTTTCTAAAAATAATGACACACGTGAGCGCGACAAGTGTAGCATAAATAATGCTCACTGTAGCAAACAATAGGTACTCTGACTTCCAAAGATCGAATTCTACTGACGCAATGGCCACACGATTTGTTTTGTAAATCTGGAACAATCGCCCAATGAATACTGCATGCAGCCACCAGCAACTATAAATCTTATGTCGATAAAAACTCGCCATAAAAGCCTTCTACGTTGTGTTACAAAAATGTGCACGGACGGCTAAAAGTCCTGGTCATTGGTGGACAAATCCCCTCCCTCCCCCCTCCCTTCTCCATTGCTCTCATCTGGAGGACGGCAGCAGTTGAAGATTTTGGGACGGCCAAGAAATAATATCACGAGCAGAAAAGAGAAACTATACAGAAACTTTAAATTTTGATTCCGTCTATCAGCCAGATTAGCCATTAAAACCATAATTCATGGGTTATTATAACAAACCGTTTCTACCGTCTTCATCGCTCACATTTTAAATCCATTATTTAAAAATGTGACCCTGGGCTGTTTGTCCGTTAGTTCAGCTAAAAACTGAATTGCTGAATAAAATACTGCAAAACCTTGACAAGGAAAAGTTTCTGTGCGGTTTGAACATATATCAAAATAAGTGAACCACTTTTGTTCACCCTTAAAAGTTTGTCTCGTTTGAGAAGAGTTCTTGAAGAACAGCTTGGTGAGATGCAATCAGAGTTCTTTAACTTACAATTCTTCTTTAGATGTCCTGATGACCACGAAGTTATTGACTGCGGCGAAACAAAAGGTTGGTTATCGACTGTCTCGATCGCGAAACAAGGGTTGGTAAACGAGGGTTTTAATATGGCAAACAAAGGTTGCTAAAGGCTGGTAAACTTCTTAAGAAGTGTTTCTGCAAGACAAAATCAAACTGCTTTGCCTATCAGACTGCAGAGGATAAAGAAGACGATTCGTTTAACAAATACGAACAAAACGCACTTGAATTTGGGACTGCAAATGAAGCTGCACACAGTAACAAGTTCAATCGCTCCAATGAGCAGCAGCATTATCGCTATTAATCACTGAAATAGCACGCTTTCTTAATTCCTCGCCAAATTTTTGCACCTCATCATTCGCCAAAATTTGCATCCCATTTATTCACTGTTACATTGTAATATTGCAGTCGCTATTTCACTAGTATTGAACATGAAATTAAGCACATTTATGCTATAACACGACAGCCTTTCTTAATTTGCATATCCGGCCGTTTCAGGAATTCGTCAATCGTTCCTCGTCTCTTTGGAATAATTTTCGACTTTTTAAGGCTCTCGCTGTTCGGAAACCATTTGCCACTGCATCGTTGTTCAACTACGTCTACAGCACAAGAAAAACTCGAGGTCATTTCCGTGGTTGGTCGCAGTAGTGCTGCCATTAGAGATTAGAGTGTGGTGCACAGATGACACACGATTCCATCATACTGAAACCCTCAAATACGAAAAAATACAGCACATAAAAGAATTAAACTTCGAATCCATTTGAACGAATATGTCACATAGCATGCAAAATTAAGCATTAGGGCAACGTTAAAACATGAGTGAAAGTAGATTTAATTATCAAATTGTAATATCACTTAAATTATGATAACCATTATTATTCGATCAGTCGATTATTAAACAGATTTGCGATTATTAGATCAATCGACCAAAATAAAGATCTATTAAAATGAAGATATATATTAATATGAAAACGACCAAAATGAAGGCGGATCAAAGTGAAGATATATCCGAACCACAACAGATCAAAATGAAGGATAATCAAAATACGGATCAAGATGAAGATAGTTTAAAACGAAGAAAGATCTGAGCGCAGACATATCAGAATGAATGATTAAATTTCTCTAAGCTATGCTCATTTTGTTCTAATCTGATTTTGATCTATCTTGTTTCAAGTTATTCCTCGCTACACCATGAAGCAACTGAAAGTAGCATCTTATGAACCTAACTCCCCCATCTGTTATATTATCCGGTCCCATTCTGGTGCGTTATCTGCTGCGCCATTCGACGCTTGCAGTACTTTGCAAATTTCCTCGTCTATATGTTTGTTACGGAAGACATATACACTCCCCCTACAAAACATCCTGTAGCCTTCTCGACCATCAATTGCACCGGCTGGATACAGCTCAATTCATACTGATAGTTGATACCATACATACTTCTGCGACTCCAATCATTGAGATTTGCCAGTAGTGGAAACCTTTAAATATGAAAAATACTACCTATAATTCATCCACTTGCGCTAGGCCTACAGTCTATCAAAAAGTATATCCGTGGAGAGCACAAAATTTCCAACACAGAACAAATGACACCCCTCCATCAAATCACTGTTGAGATAACGTTGACGACAAGATAAAACGGTTCACGATTCTCCCTATTAATTAGAACGCAAACTATCAGAGATCGCTTTTGAACAGTGAAATTGCAAACTAATATTAAAATCGCCAGTGAAGATTCTATTGGCGTTCTATAAACGATGCTCTGACATGAGGAATTCCTATATAAAAGCACTCAAAAATGTGCATTCAAAGATCGTTTTTTCAGAGTTCCTGAGTTCTTTAAGTTTTCGTTTTTCGTCTGCCACTCACTTCCTCAAACCTCCAGAATTCGCTGTTTATAATTCCTCGAACTGGGAAGAAGGATGAGAGAAAGCTGCACACCTCTGATTTCAATTTTAACTTCGCCTAAACTTAAGTCTTCTCAATCACCAAAATATAAAAATGTGTGTCCTTAGGAATTTATTCATTCTAAGAGACCGTTCTTGGGTGGTTTTATTCGGAAGTGTCACCATTCTCTGTAAAATTTCACTGGTCATTCCTAATGTTCCCATGGATAGCTATAACGGTTAGAGTGGTTGAAAAGTATAGAAATTAATTGTGCTCACCACTAGAGGGTGAACCTTCCACATTCCAATGAGCATAAATTTTTGAACGCGTTCACTTTGTGACACGAATAAATGAAGGAGACTATTAACCGGAAACTTCAATACGCCTTAATCTTGGGACGAAAGATTGAAGACAAGAAGTATATGCAAACCGCATTTAACGAATTGAAAGCGATAGCGAAAGCGGATTAAACATTTTGTTAGTTCCCTAAGCACGCTCAAAACTGAAAAAACATGCAAATGAGATATCACAGAGGGTACACAGAGTCAGCAAAAGTCAGGCATTTTCGACTCGGGGGGGAGGGGGGGGGGGGGGGTGGGATAGCCATGAACTTTCTAAAACAAATGGGTAATAAAAACTGTATGTGATGCCAATGATGGGAATGTGGAATTTTTGTGGGCGCGCGAAGCAAGTGGAAAATTTAGATGGAAAGGCAAGCAAACATAGCATAGACTTTCGCGTCGCAGAGCTGCAAGTCTCATCCAGATCCCAGCAGTCAGCGCTGCTCCTGTTTAGAAGAAATAGTAGTGCCCAACTATTGCTTGTTTTTGAAACGCTCCACTTAAGTGCGCAACACTGTTTCCGGTGAAGGGCTCGATAAGGTGCTAGTGATTGACTTAATGCGAGAGAGAGCGCCAAGGTACTGTGTACAATGGCTTTGTTACTGTTCTAAGTGAGGCTAGCATCTGCGAAGCCCTGAGTAGTAGGCACACTGAATGCGCTGAATTCCCTTACACTATCGATCTTGTTCTCTTCCGAATTGCTGTTCGCTGGAGACAGTGCGTGGTGATTCGATGGCTTTTGGCACCATCTACATTTTTAATCGTCTATGGCTTTTAAAAGTGTCCTCCTCAATCTTTCATGGATGTCGACGGTGATCTTCGAGATAGTGGCGCAACCCTTCCACCTCTCATCCCCCTTCCCCATCCTTGTCCTAAACGCATAAGCCTACGTGTGTTACGTATAGATTACCATGTAGATAAATCGCACAAATTTTAATGAGCACAGCAAATCATACCACCGCCATAAACAAGACAGGAGAAAGGAGGAACTCTTCATTTCTTCTTTTGAAGCTACTACTTAAATGTCGACCTATGTCCATCAGTCATATAGGGAATTTATTCTTTGAGTCTTCAGGTCCCCCTCATTGGCTCGCTTGACCTGCTGTTGCTGAACAACACAAAAATGCATTTAGTTCTCCCTTACGACGCTCTACTACTGATATATTACTCCCTGAGCTTTGTTACTCTTCTTAACCAGAATGTGATCGCATTTCAGTTCTAATTCTACCTGAGATTGGTGATTTCTGGTACTCGTGAGTGCATTTGTTTCCTCAAATATTATTGAGCCATATTCTTATTTTTATAGTTTTCACAGACTGAATCTGCGAGTACTTTTTTGCGAGAGTTTACTGAAAGATGGTCAAAAGAAGGAATTTCGGAGTCTGCTGGGATTATCTGAAATGAATTAGCAACAAATGCCAAGTTAATATGTGAAGATACTTCGATTACGCGATATAAGCAAACAATTAAGTAGACGCATACGTGCTGCTGACGCACATATCTCCTTTAATCGAAGTACGTCCCACTACTACTTTAGATTCGTAATGCAGAGCGGTCAGGCGTAGGTGCATTGCTGACGTAATGAGAGACTGACTATGTGCTAATTAATCAAGAGCTATTGAAACCGAGTGGACCGACCGACCAATACGCTAGTCCTCAATGAGTAGGTGGCAGCCGAATGAAAGGAACCCCGCATGTACAAAGCGGAGGTCATATATGCCGTTAAATACTTAAGCTAATTCGCGCTGTACGGTTGTCACTCTTTATTTGGAACAGCAATCGAAATTGTCTTTTAAAGAAAACATTAAAGAGTGGTTAAAACACGGAACGTGTGGCTTTCGCGGGGAAATAGACAATATGAGAAGCAACGCACACCGCAGATTCAGCCAACTCCATATCGCGGCTTCTACTAAACGAGACGGCTTCTACTAAATATTTCTGAGAACATACCAGAAAAAAATGAAACAGATTTGAATATTTCGCATAACGTAAACCTATATTACGGTTCCAAAGAACAGCAGAGAATTAAAGAAATGACTGTATGAAAAACATCACTTCCATCGACTGCGGCAGTTTGGGACCACTATTGATAGGTTTGAAAAGGAAATGCTCAGCTAATGGTGTCGGAAAACTTACTCAAGTAAAGGAAGCGCGAATGAGACATGCAGTATGGCATGGTCTCTTACAACTTTGCCAATGAGGGCACTCGGCTGCGCAATCAAACTAACACAGCTCCACTAGCACGCTCTTTGGAGAAAACATCCATCAACAAATAGGTAACCAAAAACCGACTTTTTTAGTTCGCATACGGCAAAACCCTTTCCCAAAAAACACAAATCAGAAATTTTTCTCCCGCACCTTTGGGTTAAAAGATTTGTATGTGCGAATTTGTAATCATGTTTAGCACCAATAGCCTGCAGAGGAGATAGTCAGACGAAATGAAACTGAACGAGAGATCATGGACCGTAACTCACAGAGGAGCACTGTTGCAGCCTTTTTAGCTCGTGAATTGAATCAGGAAAGGCACGTATGCATAACGATGAAGACTAGTAAACCACTTCTGCAAAATTTGCAAGCAGCGCTATAAATCATCCTGTTATTTGAAAGTCGTTTACAGAGGACACGAGAAAGCTTCGCTCGTCCGCTGGGAATACGAATGAGGAGAATGTGAAGGGCAATGAGGAGAGTGTTTGACTCAAGCAAAGTTCCATCCACCAACTCAATAACGCAATGATCATCAGCCAGCAGGAAGTTTATCATTTCACACCAAAGTTTATCCCTATCTTCATAAAGTTCTCCCACCTAACACAACAAACTGTTTCTCACGGTCGCCATGTATAATAAATGCATCAAACATATCACTCATATACAATAATCGTTTAAAAAACTAAAAACGACCATCAATAGACCGTCTCCCACTTCCCTTTTGATGGAGCGCTCTAACACGGGGATGTTACGGCGACCCCTTCCCCATTTCCACTCAAAAAATTGCGAGACATATGTCCAGTAATCGGAAATTCATGACGTTCAGTTGAAGGTGCAGTGCGGTGGCCCATTAAACCTCACGAATCACGAAACCGTGCGTCTGTAAAGGGGATAAAAATTGCTCATTAAAAATATTGAAATATAATGTTTTGGCCGACGCCTTTTCCAACTCCTCCGGATTTTGGTAGACTTGGCATTTAACGTCTGTCTGAGCACTTGTGGAATTCTGCTCATTTCCATAATTTTATGCTTCCTTCCCTTCAACAGCAGAGTAGCACCTAAAATATATGAACAATAGCACAAAGACACCATGAATTCCTCATCTCCAAATGATTTTCTCTTCAGCCCCACAACTCCATTTTTCGTATATGTAACAACGAAATGCAGGTAGAACGTGATCGAAACCCGCCCTGACTAGTGAACGTGATCGAAACCCGCCCTGACTAGTGAACGTGATCGAAACCCGCCCTGACTAAAAACAGGTGAAGGAATATTGCGCTCCAAAAATTCATGGTGCGAAGCTTGCATCTGCGCTTTTTGAGATAAAGTGAGGGAAAATGAACCCTACTTTCCAACCCTTCCAGTAAACTTCGAAACACGATTGCTCCACTAATTTTTCGGGCAACGATCGTTTACTTCTGCTGGTTAGAACCGAACAGGGTCGAGTTTTCGCGCTCATCCGTAACAAGCTTAATGCGGACGTCTTGTCTATGCTCTAGCTTATAATCAAAAGATCCACTTCAGAGGTATATCCTGTCAATCCCTTCTTCTTCGTTCTCATACTGTTGCGAAACAGCTGTACGGGTTTCGCAGGCACTGAAGGTGGAGAGGAATAAGAACCCAGCTTTTTCTTTCTTCCCATGAATCCCTTCATCATCGAAACTGCATCATCTGCTGTGCAAATCAAGCACTTCACTATTTTCCAATATATATAAATTCTGCACTCATTCTACAGTCGTGCATATAGCCGAACAATCTAACAACCATACAATATGTTTATTAAAAGAAAACGAAATAAAAGGTCTGATGTTTCTTGCACTATGAAACGATCCATGTTAATGGAAGGATTTCACGGATGAAGGCAGTGTGCAAGCATGAAGGACGACAAGAAACAAGTGAGTAATTGCAGCTCTCATTGCTCACATTCACATCGCTCACGAAAAAAGGAAACGATGGCCGACATTCTTGCGAGCTATTGGGTGGTAGCGTTTTGTGACGCAAATGCGCCCCCACGAAGAGGAGACTGCGCTTTGCACTCTTCCAATGGTGCCATTAGGTGAAAACCACCACGCGTGGTTCTTCGATTATATTTCACGCCCAAAAAACGCTGACTTCGTCTTCAGAGCAAGTAAACTAAGCAGCCACCCTTCCTCAACCTTTCTGTTGACCACTATCATGCTAGCTTCACTATGCCACCTGCCGTCTACAGCAACTTAGTTGTTTAACTAAGTTGCTGTAGACGGCAGACGCTAAATGAGCCATTAGAAACAAAATAAGGGGAATAAGGAATGAAGAAAGAGCGAGTTACTCAGTTCCCTCTTCAGAACAAAACTATCTTTTGGCCTTTGCACATGTCGTTCTGTACGATGAAATCATTTCATACGCGTCACTACCAAAACGTGGACATCTAATATTGGATCGGGTCAGTCCCACTTGACTGTCTGGGCACTTGCAAACAGCAACGACGGATCTGCGCCTATGACATATCACCTCGTAAACGCATATGAATCTTTTATCATAATCGCCGCTTTCGATCTGTTCCACTTCACCTAGGCCATCGGAATCGGAATTTGTTAAGAGTAAGGAATCAGATAACGGCAACGGACTGAAGACCTTGATGTCTAGAATTTCACCGGCTCTTTTTTCCAATAACCAGGTCTTTTGCATGAATGTTGTCTCAATATCTACAGAACCTAAGAAAGATGATAAGATTTTCTGAATATATGAGTAAAGTAGAGAGCACGAGCCAGAGGTGTTGGATGCAGTCGAACTGGCATTAAAGGCACTCGGTTGAAATCGGATTTCGCTTGGAACCAAAAAAAGTAAGGAAGATAACCGAATCCCCGCCGATAAAAGCCAACCAAAATTTCAGCTGCTTCAGCTCCCTGGCATACATTCGTTATACGCCCACTTAAAAGACAGAGAATTCGCTCCGTCCGCAATCGAACGCAAATTGGGTGAAAGGCTACCAACCACAACACGTCCAATGTGACGTATTAGGAGATTCCCTCTCCAGTACAACCTAAACTTGTCCTAATAATGCGGACGTTCATTTCGTTTATCTCCATTAAATTATCTTTGTTCCAAACTTGGTGACACATTCTATAATGGGTTTCTTATTGCACTGCCAATTGAAGTTGAATGAAGTGGGTTCCGCGAGTGTTGCAACTGTCGGATACATGGGATAGATGCACGCGAAAAGAGTGGTGACTATAAACGAAATTCATATCTATGATGGCGAAGATTTCTCCTAAAGCGCACTATAACATCAGTACCATCGAAAATAAGGGTGGGAAGTTGTAGAGCTATAAAATTACTAAAAAGTGTTTTTTTAATTAACCGTAAGATCATCAATAACTCTTGGAGTTGAATCTGAAGTTTTAAGATACTTTATTCATTGTGGCAACCTTTTTTTAAAATCCCTTCACAGAGATCTGTGCGAGAAAAAAGTATCGTCGAAGCGTCACATGCTGGATCGAGCCGGAGTTTGTGCTGACTGTACATGAAACATAGGAATTCTAGAAATCAATTAACTACGTTATATTAGTTTCCGTTATTGCTTCAGCAGTTCCAGCTTCTGCTGTTAGGAGGTAAATGGGGTCGCTGGAGTTGAGGATCAGGTAGTGACGAACCTCGAAATGATGAAGTTATTGGCTGGTGAGTTGATTTTCTGTGCGAAAAATCACTTTCGTATGTTCATGCTTGAAACTAGAGTATTTATTGGCTACCTTCATTCAAAGAGGCGCCATAAGCGGCTATCCGATGTTAATCGTGGCCTTCCTTTAGCCTTCCAACGACGTCGATGTGCTGACGTCGTCAATATGTTGCTTTCAAGAAGACGCTGTGTTTCAGAAAAACTTGTTTTCGAACTCAGCTCTCATTTCACACATGTTCGAAAAAAGGAATGGGCAAATAAATTTAATTAAGGTTATCTTTGTTGAAAGGAAATAAAGCAAAGGGCCCGATTTGTACTGGCGATGGAATGCCGAAATAGTAGTTTTCGTGCAAAAAGTAATCTGTGACTTGCGAGGAATCTGCGCCAAATAATTTCCGGATGGCCTCATAAACAATATTCCGTAGTAACAGAGCTCATATATTTGTTCGCTTCAAGCAACGGACACAAAATATGTCTAGAAGAACATCAAGAATATCAGCAGTCTTTCACTGAGCTGGAAATGAATTGCTGAAGTGGAGCAAATAACAGAACCAAGTTAATGAGCTCGCTCTCAAAAGTTTTTTTGAGTTTTGTTGTGCTTCTGAGCACATAATATGCAGTTCTTCTCCCACCCGTCCTCCCTTTCTCGCTTCCTTCTCCTCCTCTCGATCACTCCTCCTCTTCCTTGTCCTCCTTCTCCCTCTCTATCTTGGATACAGAAACTCGGAGCATTTTGGCTGCTTTGTTAAAAGTGATTTAGTTGGGCCAGATTGCAAATCTAATGCCAACTGGATGATCTCTCTGCCCTTGCAACTTCCAACAACCTTTAAACTGCTCACGCATACGAAATTGAAAAAGCTTATCTGCTTTCGTCCTTTTTTCTAATCTCGAACAAAGGCAACAACCGATTCAAGAGCATCTTTCGAGGAAGTGTTTATAAGATCCATATGACAAACGCCAAGGAAAAATTTACCATTTATACATAAAAGTGTTATGCACTTTCGATATATGCTGTCAAGACAGGTGACGAATGATGAAAAAGGCGAAGACTTACTTGACGTCCCATATAAGATGATGAAGCGAGCACTCCAGACAACATTCTGAAAGTGCAACAAACATTCCTTACCACCCACAACTTAGATCATTTTGTGTACTTTATTCCATAATATGTCGTGAAGTAAGCTGAAAAATTCACTCAAAGACATGTGACAAAATGAAGGCTGAAAACTTCTTCTATATAAACCTTAGATTAACATAGCCTCGGGACTGACCTAACAAATAGGGAACATTGCGCTCAAAAAAAACGAACTTTGCAATTAAGCTGCGCTATAATTTCAAGCCTTTTCAATGGGCGTGATCTGTTCCTTTCCCTCAGTTTGCTTCCAGCGCTCGATTCTTCATAGACCAGACGTATTGCAGGATAGCAACGCTATCACAGTATTTCTGCTGTTCATATTTCATATTACAACTAAGACACTCGAGAATCTCGTTATAGTTCGGCTTTTCAGATTTTGCGCGGAGCTGCAAGTCGTACAATGTTTGGTGTTTTTTTTATGATTCTGCTTGCACTATCTGCTTACCCTCTGTCCACCTTTGAGCATCAGCATTCGTTCCGCATGTGCTTATACGAGTAAGCGCCATGACCACTCAGAAAATTTTTATAACGCGATTTCTATAAAATGAATCACCACTGAGCAATCTATGTATCCCAAACCCACTCCACGTTTCATAATTGTATGTAGCCCATTATACTCTAACCATGAATGTCGACAACAGACATACATCCAGTCATCACTCCACGTCTTGAAAATGAAGAAGCTTGTAAAAGGCGGAGCTCATGTCATTTGTTTTGTTTGAACCCCGCATATGGTAAAATTTTCCATTACAAGATACCTAGGAAACGGATGCATTTAGTTTAGGACTGCTTCTTCGGTGAATGAAGCGCAATTATTCCTAAACTAAAGTGTCTAAATATGCTGCGATTGTAGTCCCTTTGAATGCCTTCCAACAAATTCAATTTCATGATCAGCCCATGCAGAGGTACGCTAATGAAGGGGCTGAAAATCATTCAGGACCCTCATTCCAAGAACCGTTGCATTTTCTCACTGAACTATTTTAAGTCAATAAAAACAACAGAAATTTGTCCATGTTAACGGACTGCCATATGACAACGTTTTATTTCTCCAAGATGTTAGTTTTTAATGGTGTAGTCACATTTTACCACAAAACAGATTAGTTGCGTAAAGAGAATTGGGTTGTGACTTATTCGACAATGCTGGAAAAATGCAGTAGCAACTATTAATGTCGGTTCGTTGGGACATGAAAGTCGCAGTATAAAACAGTTCTCATATTTAAAGCCGTGGTCGGGAATAGTTCACGGAAATTTGAATGAGAGAAAAAAGTCGGGTACGTTTGAGGAGACAGTGTGCCGCTTTACTGAGTCTAAATTAAGGCGCGTGCTCCTATGCCTTTGAGCAAGTAAGCATGCTTCCACCGAATTCAGAAAACAAAAACGCTGTAAACGTTACTGTCCACATACCAGAACTTTCGAGATAAAAGCTGATGTTTTTTCCAGCGCTGGCTCTCCTTTACTGTGTTCGGTCCTCTGTAGTTGCTATGCTATCACTCATGTCGACAGCCAAGCACTTTTAGTGTACTGCTTGTGCACTCCAAGATAGCTAAAACTGGATTAGATTAGATAAATGCTTCCTTACTTGACTCACTGATCGCAGGCCCACTTCTCTTGGAGTAGACGAAACAACTTTTTATTAAAACAACCTTCGCCAATATCAATATCGTCCTCACAACATCATTTTACTTTGAACAATTTGAAAAGGCTTCGAACGTCCCTATGGAAAAACGGGAACTTTTGTAAACAAGACTAAACATATGGAAATGCGCAAGGGGTTGGCTCACACGACAAGCTCACATTGTTTCCACCCCTCAGATCGATTGTTTATATAAACCTCTTAAAATAACAACAGAAGAGCGCAACATATGAGATCCTTTACATTACTGTCGAACAATCCCCAGTTTAAAAAAAAGTGGTTGTTTGCTACTCAAGCTAGGAACGGTCAACGAAATGAAACTCTATCCGGCATACCGGTTCATTAACTACGTTCTGCCATTAATTTTATCGTTTTAGCTTTTGAGTTAACGGATGCAGAGAACCAATACCAGAAGCATTCGAAAGTTGGAAAATTTGCAAAGAAGTGCATAAAATAAAAGATTTAAGCGGTGGAGGAAATGTCGCGATGGTTGCCATCCAAGTGGAACAAGCTGCAGTGTTCAGCAAAGTCCCATCATTCCGTCATGAAGTTGATGAGCGATGAACAACGTCCAGCGTATTTCGAAATTTTATATTCGATGAAAGAATATAAAGTAAGAACTATTTTAAAATCTCTTAGCCCATGCAAGCATTAAGAACTGAGGCAAATTCAAAATTAAAGATACAAACAAGAACTGAGGCAAATTCAGTGGCAGCATAAGTGGCGCAAATTCTTTTATATTGGTCATAAGGATTTCCTTTTTTGACTTCAGACTTTACCTAAATTTTGGACCGAAGTATTCGGCGGCCTTCCCACATCATTAGTCTAGCATTATTGATCCTCATACGTTCTCTAATTTTTCACTTTGCTTTACGGCATGCTTGCAGCAAGATGCAACGGAAACTCATCTAAACCTCAGCTGTGAGGGGGGCTCAATCGCAATCATGTCATCGCTCAACAAATCTACGGCCTCATACACTACTGCGAGAGACTAATAAGAAATCAAGCATTTGTGCTAAATGACGCTCAGAGGCACTCTTTCGTTCATGTACCACCAACTGATCACTTGAACGGCATGCGAAAAAGTATTGGATATCTCATGAATGCGTGAGATATATGCGTTCTGTGGATGGATGTGGAATTCGGATTTCAATAGTTCTGTGGATGGATGATAAAGTTTTGAAGACGAAAAATTAGAGAACTTCAAGGTGAGCAAAGTTTCTTCAAAATATACATAGCAAACGGTGTTGCTAAGCAGTTACTCGGCGCCCTCTAGCTGGGTGTTCTTGCAACGGCCTCCGCTACTTTTCCAGACGCCAATGTGTGTTACAAAGTATTTGGCTCGAGTGTTCACATTTTGTCTCAAAAATTTGCTTTCTGGACCGAAAAAAAATCAGTAACTACAAAATCCTTGGAATTTTGATGTTTCCTAGGAAGGCCACTGAAAGAGATCAAGAAAATTGTGGCAAAATGAGAAATTAGGGGCTGAACGTGTAACAAGCACCTGTTTACTGTGACAACTATTCACATCTCTCAAAAATGCATTATTGTGTTTGAAGAAATTATCTGGACATGATGATCCGCATACTATCAAACGAGGCTACCTGAAAGTCTTGAACGGCGCCGGCAACAGCGAACGGAGCCGGTAACAGCGGTTTACAGGCCCACTGTCCACAGAAAGGAAAGACACGAGGAGAGGTGATGGAAGGAGTGAACTGTGTTCTCGGCGCTCAAGGAGGAAATCGCAGACAATCACAAAGAATAGGAGGAAAACATAACCGAAACAAGCTGTCTGTGTACCATTGCCCGGACAGAAAATGCTGGCTGGAACGCCGATGTTCATTTCTCTAGATTCCAGCAGAAGCATTCCTTTTATTTCACTCTAGCAGAGAAAAGCAAAGTCATTTTATGATAGCATTGAAAGGAGCAAACAGTCATAGGCTTACTGGTCATATGAACAAAAGTTGAATGACACAACCAACTCCTCACCTTTCTTGTGGAGGTTTTTCCGCGAATTTAAATCTGAAAGGGCAGCTAATTTAAACTCACCCGCCCTTCATCCAACACTGAGTTCTCAAGAATAAACATTACAAACCCACTTGCTTAAAATTGGTCGTTATCTGAACAGAGTGAAGTGCAGTAAGGTTAAACTTTTACTGATACGTCTAAAGGCGCGCACTCTTTAAGCAACGCATCTGCGCAGATAAACGTTGTAAGATGTGGTAGGCCTCACAGTAGTAGAAAGGAATTTCGAGAGGATGGTCGGATGCAATTTTGGTGTTACACTGAACTGAGTCTTCTCTCAAGGGGTGAGAAAAACCTTTTCTTATTGAGAGGGAGATGTGGCCTTAAACTCTATAAAAGTCTGATGTTGGCAATTGCACTATGGCATAAATCTAGCGCAAACTTAGTTCTTTTGAAATATTAAGCAGTGATATCAAATGTGGCCATCAAGTTGACTGTGAAACGTTGGGAACAAAATATAGGCTCCTCAAAAACCTTTGCGATCACATGACGTCTCACTCCTCGGCGCATCTCAGAAATTTTGCTCACGGAAATGGCTTGTTTTAAATAATACTTGCATGATAATATTTCCGCGCGAAAATAAACTGCTCTAGTTTATGCATAACACGACTGCTGCAATTATCCGATTCGAATAAGCAGCGCGCTAACCTCCATGGGTGGTCTCGATCAGTATTCTCAACAGGACCGGATACGCGAGCAAAGAGCGCACCGAAATACGACTGCGTGTCCACAACCAATAGGGTTAGGATGCAGTTTTGTGTAATCGTAAACTTAGGTCCTTGCCAAGACAGCTTTGTAGCTTCTGAAAGAGCTCGACTAGAGTGTTCGGTAAGCTTGTTTTTGGCTGAATATTGCAGTCATTTCCGTAAGAAGTTTCACACCAGTAGCCGCTCCTAATGAAAATCGAACGTTATGTTTACACTGGATGTGCACATTTCTGGGTTGAGATCATGTGGCAACCTAAGAGGGCTAGCTGCTACTCGATCATTGGTTTGCTTGTGGTCGTTACAGTTAGGTAATACCGGCTCAAGACCTTATTTCACTGCATAAGTTTATAATCTCTTCTAGTCTTGTTCCCTCACGCATTACAGCGTCTCCTCCATTAGTGAAAATCTCGAAAATGACCACTCAAAATGTAAAAGTTGATAGTCCCTCGTTTAATATTTAAAGGAAAAAGGGTAATAATCAACAAAGAAGGAAATTTTCTCCCGCTTGCTTTATGGATCGGAACGCCCGAAATTTGCATTAGACGCTAGTGTGACTTTTTCAGGACGTCGTGAAATATAATAGCATGCACATGGCCGCAACTGCAGATGTGTCCGGAAATCCCACGTTTTAATCAGACATCACGACCGCACTTTTAAAGCCCCTCCAACCGCCTCTCAAGTACTGATGTTTTCGTCCGACACCATGTTTAGCGTTGCTAGGTAACCAATGCACATTATCCAAATGCTTTATAGCGTGCCTGCTAAGCTGCAATATTTGGGGCATAGCTTTTGGATTCGTTCACCTCATCGTTCTTTCCTTCGTTAGTTGTTGCTTGAATCTTTCCTTCGTTTATGATAAGTGAATGAATCTGTGAAGAATATAAGCTTCTCTAAAGCTTTGAAACACTCTGTCGAAGAATAGTGAGGACTTATTTGCATTATTCTATGACGAGAGCGTGTTGTATGTGAAGAAAATTTGGGGTTCTGTATGAAGTGAAACCGCAGCATTGAGCCACAACGCACCCAAAAGCTCTGTTAACGTTGCACATTCGCTTCGTTCTATGCGACATCTCTTTGGGTCGATCTCGCAAATCCTATCAGAACAGACAAGTGAACTTTTAACTAAATTCCATTCACGGTGGAAGTATATGTATTATTGTGCTCGGCAAATAATTACTGTAATTGTCGTTCCTTTCATTTCGTCATTTCAAGACATTACTTTCCATGCTGATTTAAGCGCACTCCTGAGAGAGCGTCAGAGTTTTTTACCTTGCTGTTTGGTAAATTGAAGAAGGTCACTAAACTAAGGAATATGCTACTATCAAGGAAAGGCGTTTACGTTTTGGTTATTAGGATTGAGTTCCGCAAAATGGCCTTCAGAAAGGAGTCCTTGCACGATTGCGAGATGAGTTCACGCCGGTAACACATCTTCGTGCGTCCAGATTTCTTACGGGGAGAAAGTTATTGCAGGTGGTGCGTGAGCGATCATTAGGCGTTGAAGGATTGAGATGGTATACATAATATAAAAGTTCACTGCCCATTAAGTGTCGCATAGTTCGAACGTGTCGCGCCACACTTTCCTTCCGGGTCTCTTATAGGACCATGGAAACCACAGTGCGGTGAAAGGATACTGTTAAGCACATTACAACAAAACTGGAAGGATTGAAATTTACAAATTTAAGTAGCCAAAGGTAGGCAAGGAAAATCGAAGGCATGACTCTATTCCGAACAGCTATTCACATCAAGAATACATGTCCGGGTCAATAACTTCACTGATGACGCAACTTATGATCTAAGCATCTACCGAGCTAACTTTGGAGCCCTTTGATACGATACCTACTGACGTCTCAAATCAGCTACTCATTTTTCATGCCTCAACAAGACGCGTCCGCAGAAAGCACCGAATGAGCATGTAGGAGCTCGAAGTACGAAACTACGGTAGTGAATGATCCATTTGAAGTAAGCCAGAAGGAAAGATGGCGGAGGAAGCACTGGCAAAATGTGGTCTGCACTTGGATTCGTTCAACAAAATTCGCCTTCTTCAAACGGGTACGTAGTACTCCCAATATTTCCATTAATGATCTATAAATGAGGGAGAAGTTGTCATTATGAACTACACAATTCGATAATACCGCTTGCATTTTTTAAACATTTTATTAGGTTTTTATTCTTTCGTTGATTTTTTTTTTTTGCATCAGCGTGAACTTTCTTCTTAAGCGATTGCGAGATAGCTGACTTTGCAGTATATGGTTAAACAGAATATAGATTTTGAGGGGAATATAGCATTTTGGATCAGGTTGACAATAACTTTGTATTGAAATGGTGAGGCACAGATCGCGCAGATCCTTTATATTAAAACAGTCTAACTAAGACAACGATGATGCGTGTGGTCAATTATGTTCTTATGCTACTCTTGCGAGCTTCGCATAGTACCTCAACTACTAAAGATAAGATCTGTGTGACCAGTTTGGATCGTGCTTAGTGAGGTAATCTTTATAGGTTTCACAGGCTGCAGTAACATCGCAATCACTGCGCGCGTCTGATTCAGAGTCATAGGAAAGTAGTATCATAGGAAAGCTATTGTTCTGAACAGAACTGCTGACTATAGCAAAAGCAACTGCATTAATCTCCTACTCAAAACTTTCCACATATCTCTCTTCTTAGGCTCAAAACAGAAATGTTGTTCGTCTTGTATGTCACAACTAGAAAATGACTGACCCACCTCGTTCGCCCTATTTTTATAGCATAAGGCCTTAATCAAGTAAACTAGATTTTTTAAAAGACACAGAGTTTCGTCCCATTTCGTCCACTGAAAAAAAGAAAATGTGTCAAAAGGGTGTTTGACCCCGAAGAATTATTCGATGATCGTTCTTATTCGGGAATAAGTTCATAACTTCTATGCAGCTGCCGTCAAAGACTGTTTCGAAAAACAGTTCAACGATATGGTTTTCAAAAATTCACTTCCGCGATAGTCGCAGCAACAATTCAGCTGCGAACGAGTTCTTTTGGATTACTTAGTGGCATCTAGCAGTTCCTCGGATGGTAAACAATAACTCCTTGTTGATGGATCGTTTCTTCAAAACGCTAGTTGCCAGCCTTTTCTGGGCACTTGTTGAAAAACAGGTCCACACAAGGATTTAAATGGTCAGAATTAAGTTTCAAAAATAGCCAAAATCGGAGAGATGAAAAGTGAAGATGTCCTGACCGCTTCGCAAAGAATATGTACAATGCTGAGTTATAGATCTTTCCGAATCTGGTTACGAGCTTACCGACGAAGTGAAGGAGTTCCGCAGCAAGGTGGACGCTTTTCAGTCAAATACCGACGGCATCACAGAGATACTCAATGAGGTTTCATTTAAAATTTAATTGATTCCGCGTCTAGCATCATTATACTGTCTTCCAGCTTTTTGGACATCATTGGCAATGTGCTGCTGGTGACGACATGACAGCCCATCTACCATTCCTCCATAGCTTCGCAGATGAAAGCCACAGAAACGTGCTAGTATAACTGAAATCAATCAGTTCTGCATTTAGACGTGTTATGTACGAGTGGGATTTTGTAGGCACTGGCACTAGAATGCATAAACGCATTTCAGTCTTAGAAATCCATGATTTTCAGAACACCATAAATCCAAAGAAGACATTCCTCCTCCCCTTCTTCCAATTATGCGGACTTACATCTTCACGTTCGCTGAGGAGAGATTAGCAAGACTAGTGCAAATGTTCGCTGAGGAGAGATTAGCAAGACTAGTGCGAATGTGGAAAAAACGTGGAAAACACTCTGCGCCTCGAAACTCTAGCGCTTAATACTAATAAATCAAATTCCAGACGACGAAAGTTAAACTGTGTGCTGCACTGTAGTGATTTATTTTATAGGTTAATTACCCACTATCAACTATGTGGATTAACACTTAAAGAAAGAGAGAGAAGCAATACAGCACATGTACAGTCAAAGTACCAAATTTAGGTTTTTGCAGTGTTATAAAAGTTCAGACAAGAGTTATGTATGCTAAAGGCATAGGAAATCGGTAGGCGGCTGCAGTGTGACGAAGAGTGCTTGTATTAGAGAGCTTACTGCACCTGGAACTGTTAAGAGTATTTTACACCCTAGTGTAAGGCATCTTTTAATGCGTATGTTTTCTGAATGAAAAAATTCAGCTTTGCTGAATGTTTTAATCTCCGAAAAACGGGGTTGAAAAAATACTTTTCTTAAAAACTGACCGTCCTATAAAAAGGTATGTGCGATGTTCGCTACTCCATCCGAAGACTTGTAGAATGCTCGGCACACAAAGAGCGCGGCGTTTTTGTAAAGTTTCACATCTAATGGTAAAACGGTAAAATTATTTATTCACGGGTAGCAGAATTCTAAAAAATCATAGCAGAAATCTTGCCAATAATTTGATCCAGAAACACGGGGGGAAGACAGCAGTTGTAACCTCAGCTGATGACCGCACAACGGACATTGTCCGTAGAAAACCTCAAGACGGTTATAGTTCTTAATCCACGCGTCACGCAAGGAAGTAAACCCACCTCGGAATAATTGCCCCAAACCCACTCAAATGAGGCTGTTTTACAGAACCATCAAATCCTGCTTTATCCAACGAACAAGGATAGAATGGTTCCTCCAAAATTCTGTAACCTAGATCAGGTTGCATTTTTTAGTACGGGATATCAGAGCAGTCACCATACAGTAAGGATTTCGATGAAGGAGGCAGAGAGAAGGAGCAGTTTCGATGGGCAGGAAATATTATCAGTTATCACTTATCAATATTATTACCAACATCATCAATTTGCTGTATTATCAATATCATCAATTATCAACAGCTGCCATCAGTATGGCAGCAAAAATTGAAAATTCAACTGTCCAGCCGAAACCAGTTTATCACCTAGTCATCTACCGAAGTTTTTTTCCACCTTTCCTTTCACCTCTTCTCTTCCGCATAATTCTCCTCAAGCTAGTCGTAGCCTCACCCCAAACTAATTTTATTCTGCCTACATCATCCCGGCTGGGAGACGGTTAATCTCGTCTGTGGTCCAATATCATTTTTATGCCGTTGCTTGCAATAATCTGTAGGCTTTTGAAATTAGTAGGGATGAGATGATGCACACCATAACGCTCGAAATAATTTTTAGTTCGCGAAAATGATCGACAGTGAGAAACTTCGTGCTATGTCCTCCCGAAATGCCCTGAAAATGGTTGACAAACAAAAAATTGCAGATTCACAACAACTGCAGGTGAATTATTTGCTATATCACATTTTCTTGATATGTAGAAACGTCGTCTGCATGCGGCGTACGTATGTGTCCTTGTAATGCTTTCAATATGCAACTTTGAACGCTTCCATATCAGATGTCATTGGCTTGTGCAATTCCCTCAAAAAACAGTAAAAAAATCCTAGCTAGGTTCATTCCCAAAGCTACGCAGAAATGGAAATGCGGATGAGTTTGCTCTCTCCATTTAAAAACTGCCAGGTACTTAGAACGAGCGTAATTTGGAAACTGCTCTCGAGTGATAAGATTTGTTTTTGGAAGCAACGTCTTACCCGAAAGAAGGGATTTCTCCTGCAAGCGTGTTTTGAAAAGTTGCTCATATTTAGCACTTGAAAATAGCCCCACTTTTTTAAGAACCCATAAATTACACCAACCTATAGCCTATACTACAAACATAGGCACCCTTTAAGAGGGATGACATGAAAAGGATTTCCTAACGAAGCAGCAACTTGCTAAAGAAATTAACCATTCTTGGTAGATAGTGAAAATCCTGGAAAACACTTGCACGATTTGCATGTTTGAAAATATCACGCGTAGAGCGTGCTGCCTTCCGCAGGTAAGGTTTTGCTAATGTTGGTTTGCGGTCTCTGAGACCCCATACACCGCCCTTCTCCCCTTCGCATCCTTCCGGTGTTTCGAACTCCTACAGCCTCGCTTCTACTTTAGAGCTTCAGAGCTCGTTTTATCTAACCTTTTAACTGAGGAAACTCGAGTCTTATTCACTAACTCCATCTAACCGTCTCAGCCAGTACCATTTATAAGGCTTGTACAACCACTTATTAGCACTACAATCGCCACCTCGTCACCACTGCTCAGAGCGATGTTGCTTGACTAAAGCTATGTTTCGTGATGCAGAACCTTTCAGAACTTACAAACATTTCTCACCTTATACGAGACATAAGTTTCATAGACTTTTGTTTAACAATATTTATGCGTTATGCATCAGTCGCTTGCTGTCGTCATATAATTTCCAATAAGCTATAAAAGGTGCAGCGAAATAAATCGCTGAGAGACAACGACCAACTAAGCGAATTTTCCTTTCAAAAAAGAAAACGGGAGGATGAAGAAATTTGTGACGTAAAAAGGCACAAGGGGGTCATTAAAAGAAGTTTATTTTGTTGGAATGTGTCGCCGGGTGATTTCCGCCAGAAAAGAAGAGCACAACAAGTGAGCGGAAAAGTGGTGTTCTCGAATTGAGGATAACAGCAAAACTATTCAGCAAGACAGATCTGAGAAAGGAAAATGCATATTTAGATGGAATGTTTTTGAGAGCAAATATCGTTTCCGATCGTTTTCGAGATAAATGTTTCTCGATGTTTTGGATTCCACTGCAATCAGCAGATCATTGCAGATTTTGATAGGTGAACGTCGCGTCGAGTTGGAGCGCTTACGAGTCGAGTACGAAGCTGCGCGGAAGGAAGAAAATGAGCAAAAGGAATATTTGCAGAAATTTCTCTCCCCCACTTGAGGCAATTGTCTCAGTGATCATTTTCTTCGTGGAAATGATTTTATCACTTCCTTCACAAGAAAATCAGCTTTGACTATTCTATTCTTCCTCTTCCTAGTAGCACTGACGATTTCTTTTAGCTTTCTGTACGTCCTCCTCGCTACTCTATTGCCTCTGAGTGGAGCCGAAGTTGCATATCAAAGCTTCTTTTCCATAGTCACGCTTAATATAATAAGTGAAAGGCAAACAAGGCGCGAATGAAAACTGAAAATTTCGACGCTCTCCAACGTGAAGCAAAACACAGCTTGCAAAACTCAAAGCTGCATTATCGTGTCCTTTTAGAACTAAAGGACGCATACATTACACTACAAACTGCTCTCATTCATCTAAAGCGTGTTACGCAGATACATTCCACGTCATTTGACGTTCGCTCGAGTGGAACCTATGCCTGCGTCTCGCTTTCCTCTCGTACATTCGTCCACCTTCTCCTTAGCAAGTTGCTCTCGCATTGTTCATTTATGGAGGCATTCACAGGGACGTCAATCCATGAATCACAGCCATGTAAAGAGACTAACTTTAAATGCCAAACATCAATAGTTGGAGACGACACATCTTCCGACCGCAATGTTTCCGGAGACTTCTTGATTAATGTTCCGTCTTGAAATTGAAACTTTCCACTTGAAAAGAAATGGAAAAATTTTGCTAGGTGCAAGTGGTTATGCTGTCATGCTGCCTCTCCGCAGCTGGGATGAACGTCTCGAAAACTCATCAGGACAAACGAGGTTACACTCACTTTCTAAGCTTTCTATGTGATGTTACCGAGGTTTGCGTCCATACAAGTCGACTTCCATACTGTCTTCAGCGCCATGCAGCACGATACATTTCTTATGGCTACATCGCAATTAGCTGGGTCGTCTAGCAGCATTTCGTCAGAGTTCCTTATAGTGATCTCGTCGTACAAAATTTTTTGTCATGCTGTACTTACACTTATATCTCAAAAGTGGCGTCGTACAGTAATCACACCTTTCAAAAAACGAATGCACAGCACCTATAGTGAATTCGCGACGTCAGTTTGGTGTAGTCGTATAGCAAGTATATTGGATCGAAAGGTGCAGTGCTCACTTTGTATTCATACCGTATTTTGCGTTCCCTGAAGTTTTTATGACATAAATGAAAATAGAGCAGAGATTGCTTATTAATAGCTTTATTAATGACTGAGAAGTAGAATTCGATCAATAACTGAAACTATTTAAAGTCATCGAAACAAGCTCCGAAATAAAAATTACTGCGCCTAAACGTAGCTTTCAACGGTTGATTCGCTAAGGTGGTCCCTTCAACCGTATTTCGCATTTTTCGAAACTCTTGCGGTCTTCTCTCATGTTTTCCAGAAAAACTGGATGAAACCAAGAAGCGCGTTTCAGCTGCTAGCGGCTGAAAGAGGCTTGATTCTGTGAGCAAAACAAAATGAGTGTATAAAAGTAACAATATATCGAAGTTCGAGACCAGAAACGGTCAAAATACCAGTTTCTCGTGATCCTTAGTAGCGCGAAGTCGACCAAGTCATCGTACAGTGACATGAAATATGACATCCCGGAAATGTATCGTAAAAAAGAAGGCCAGTTAGAAACATAGAGATCGAACACAGGGCGCACTCTTGCTTCTTTATTTTCCTTTCCTCTGCAGTGGTGCACATATCACCTAAGCAAGTGCATATGGTGATCACGTTCCTTCTTTAAAGGAATAGGAAATGGGGATGAGAAGGGTGTGAAGTCCTCCTACCGTTTTGGCACATAATATTCTCTACAGTGATCCTTTCGTATTTTTGTCCGTATCTAGAAATGGTCTGTAAACCAATAACCACCACTAAATGGATGAAATTTTTCCTCGGCCTTCCCTGCTCAGAGGTGACCCGAACATCAGCAACGGCCACGAAATCTATTATGCTGGTATGCATTTTGAGGGTCATTCATTTCCAATAAATGATGAAAAATGAGAAGATGGAAAGGGGAGAGTGCATTGAAGAAATGAAAAGTGGACACAAATTCGATTTACAGCATTTTCATCTCGTCTTCATACATCCACAGCTATAAGAGAATGATATTCAGGAGGTCATCCATTAAATGCTGAATCTCGAAGAATTCATCTGCTAGCATTAAAGAAGACGTAGCATAAAATAATCCCGCATTAAGGATGGTGATATATAAATTGAAAATATAAGAAAAAAAAAAAACGATCGTTTAGACACTGTTTTAAAAGAGCTGGACACGCAGATGCAGTATCTCATTTCCGTCGGTCTCGTTGAATATCTAAGACTGAATAATCTCGAAATTTGCCTATTTTCAGAGATACATCGAGGCATTTTTTTCGCAAATTAAATTCCCTTCCTGACTCAATCAATTCAAAACTCTAAAACTTAATCAAATTCACTTCTCTTCTCTCAGACAAATATTCTGCCACAAACAACTGTCAGCAGAGATTCAGTGGGACCCTCTGCTCAAATTTAAAAGTGGTAAAACTGAAGCTCTTAATCCATTCTGAATGGAGTACTTACTTTTTGTACGATGAGGGAACCACTTTTTCCATTTAGCTTGTCTCTATTTCAAGGGGAAGTATAGTGAAAAAAATGCTGTGCTCTTTGTTTATACCAAATAAGCGATATTTTACTGCATTTGTGCCCTTCTCTAAGTTCTATTGTACTCTTATTTTATTCAAAAATTTAAACTTAGCACGATATTGCGCAACACCTCATATAAGCAGAAATATGTTACTAAGAATATGATACTTGCTGGTACGATGGTCCGAGTTACTAGCAAGTTCATTGTATAAATCGAGGACGGACGTCTGATGTATGGCAGAAACGTAAAGTTCTCAGCAGTATGTTATCAGCGCACTAAACGGGACGCCTCTTGAAACTGACAGCGGTGACTACTCAGGTATTGATAAGCAGGCCGTGTAAAATGCATACAGACTATTTTTCAAGTGCTTTATAGAAGACAATGGTGTGCTGCAGTACTCCCTATACTCTCTTTTGCAGTAAGCATTTGGGTTGATAGTTTTAGTGTCGGCTCAGTTTTCAGCTGCATTCACAAGCTCAGCGGCAAGATTTCTCTCACACCGGATAGTCTCCTCTCAATGTTTCCAAGGCGCAGAACATGAGCAATTTCGTAGCCGCCTAGCATAACTTCCCACGTTCTCTGCCGTGCACATATATCAACTTTCCTTGGGACGTGCATTTTTCTCACCTTTGGTGAAGAAAGCACCCACTACCTCAGCCAAAAGCTGGCGCTCGATCAATCTAACCTCCTCCATTTGATAATTTTACAAGACAGTTATTAGAGATTCTCTAGTATATTATCTTATGCGAAACCTCCTTCTGAATCCCGCACAATCCCGTTTTGTTCCGTGTCTATTCAAGACGTCACAGTTTATCTTTGTTTAAGCGATGCATAGGGATAGCGATTACGCAACAGTGTTTGATGTGTTTTCCCTTGAAAAGTTGCCCTTGAAACTTGAAAAATACGCTGTCGTTAATTCTTTCCTAAATGGATCCACGGGTCTTTTATTCGATAACTTTCCCATTGTAAGTTAGAGGTAACTGTTCCGCGCCACACTCACTTTCTAGCGGTGCTCCATAAGAGAGTGTCTTTGCTGCTATTCTGTATGCACGAATGGAGACATTATAGATGAGGAAAAGGCTCCTCTACAGTGTGAAAGGTGTTTCGAAAGAGCAAGAGTTTATGGATTTCACAGCAAAAATAATTTGGGATGCAACTTACGAACAGTGGGTGAAAGCTTGACATGATTTGGAGACCAATTTGTGAAGAGTGAATGAAAGCTCTTCCTTCTTTGATTACGCAGGACGTGGAGTCCCCAAGGTCGAAGTATTTGGCTGTTCTACCTTGCCTCTCTAGTATATTATCTTATGCGAAACCTCCTTCTGAAGAAGGATGTTGAGTTTCATCTTACAGGAACTCAGAATCCACTTTCTACCTTTTCCCTGGAATTTTCACGACTGCTTTAAATCAGTACAGGGGTGTTGGGCTTTCGCCAACTGGCCAAAATTATGGCAACGCTGCGAAATATTTCTTGCAAAAAATTTGTAGGGATGGTTCGTGCCAACTTCGGCATGAATGTTTTCTAACGTTACGACGTCAGTTTCTTTCTGCTATGAATGACGCTCGTGTATTGCGGTTAAAATCGATAAGTGCAGTCCACAATGCCCCACTGTTGCGCCATGTCATCGAATATTGCAAGCTGCACACCCACCCCACTTCGCTGTTCCTAAAAACCTTTATTACCTACTGCCGATTCATTTTCGAAAACCACACCTTCGCACGGTCCGCTTACTTGTCACCTGAAATCAAGTTGTTAGAAAATATCACTAGGCTAGGAATCTGTAGCCTGAAAATTCATCGAATGAAGCATCCTCGAGTTTGGGTTCGTCCTCAGTCATGAAACTGTGCTCGGCTTTTCCGATATCTCGCTGCCAAACACATTTCAATCTGCCTTTCCCCGAGTCGATTAGTGCATTACTCCCAACGAGCCAAAAAATGTTGCGACTCAGACAATGTTTCGCATAGTTCCCAATTCCGTGTAGCCGTTATATGAGTCTGGAATTTGCTTTCTGCCGACATCGTTAATACACCCACTTCTTCGACTTCTAAGCTGTTGCTAAGCAGAAGCGACCTGTACGTCACAGATGTTCTTGTGTGTTCAACGTCTGTTTGCCCAACTTGTAGTCTGGCCAACGTTCTGCTCCTTCTTGTCGTTCACATTCACGTACTTCGTGTGTTCCTCATCTCACGATGTTATAGTGAATAAATAAAAGAATGAGAATGACCACAAAACTTCAAAGACGACTGTCCAGTGATATGGGAATAGCTTCATTATAGGCGGTGTGAGACAGCTTCGATAAACCAAAAAAACTGAAAGGCACACCTCTATGCATGAGGAAATAAGAAGGAAAAGTAACTACGCGTAGACTGGCGCTGCATGATAATCACGCAGTGAACTTTCCGACATATGATTACAATCAGCTGGACTGTCCGAAACCCAAAGCTAGCGAGGAAAACAAATCTTTTTTGCATTTTTCACTTGTTGGAGCGTCTTTATTCACAAAAGAACGAGGTCTTCAGCAAGAGGATTGCGCGTAATACCCAATTTCACGATTCTGCAACCAAAAGTTTATTTCCACTTTTCCAAGCAACACCATTTATGAGCCTCTTCTACAAAGGATTAAAACGATATCAACACCTACTGCTTAACACCTTTGCGGCTATGCCATTATTAAAAAGAGCAGATACTTCCTCGAAAAAATAACGTGCCTCAGGATACAATGCCTAATATCTCATCTTCCAATATCATTCAATAAATAGCAAAACGGGAAAAACTGATTGATTAAGGCGTATCACAAGGATATCGAAAACATAAGTAGTCATGAATGGTTTCTACGACACGTTCACTGAGGAACAACTGAGTTTGGGTGCTTATTCAAGGGCTCGTTTTCATTATATCTTTGATGCTAAATACAAGCACCTCATTACCACGTTCCCAAAGTTGAACTGCCGCCACAGTTAGAGAAGGGAGGGATGTTTAAGATGCACCCTTCCCCAGCGTTGCAACTGAAGAACAAATAAAACAAGCAACGGCATCAACAAAGCTTTAAAAAGTATCAATACTGAAGAATTATATTAAAAAAAACGTTGAAATAAACGAATGAAAAAGTTGAGTGATTAATGAGGATGAAAATAATATCATTGACTGAAACACCTTTGAGCACTGACAACAAATGAGGAAAGCACACACGAGAAAAAACCAGTCTCTCGCTGCAGGCAATTCAAATCCAAGTGCTTGTAAAGGCACTTCAGAAAGCAAGTAATCATAACAGGCCAGCTGCTGATACTATCAGACCACTGCTTAGAGATCAGATACGTGGAAACTCTCAATGACGAAACGTTTCTCTACACAAATGTCGACATGCGAATCATTTCTTGGCAGCCTTCAGCATCCAACTAGGACTGAAGTTGACTGCGGCGAAAGACAAAACAGATAAAACGGCGAGCAGAAGAATCCACAAACAAATTCAAGCATGTTGGGCAATTTCCTAGAGCACAAAACACAAGAGCGTACTTCCCCGCAGAACAACTGGCTGTGCAAAAAATCATTCCCGCAGATTATTTTCGAACAACTACATCGTCCAAGTCAACACAGATGCCTCAACGATTTCAAAACCCCAAAGCTATCAGTTTTTGCACCTCTGTGCTCGAAACTCTCTCACTCATAAGGTTTGATCGCGTGACGATGTGAATACAACGATCGCGTTGTCAGCAAAATGCTAAAAATTCACAAACGCATGCTGTTTATGCACCACTGCGTTTTGCAACCCATAATGTTGGAGCCAGGTGACACAAAATTTTTTGGGACTGGTCACGCTGTTTCACTTCTTAAAGACATCAGCGGAGCTCGGCACTCAAAAAACAATTTTTGGAACCGGCAACTACTGCGCCTTTTTTCCCTTCACTCCGTGTGCGTCAGTCTCTGTAGCCAGACAAGCTGCCTGGACTCAGGGCAAGTTTTGCAACTGGGATTCATGAAGGCGCGGCTAGTGGTAACGAAGCTCATTATACAGTTCCAGTGGCTCACGAGCGCAATGATAATCCACTACTCAAATTCCACCTCACTTTGTGCGGTAGATGTGGGATGTAAAGGATATGATAGTAGCTAAAACTCAGTCCGAGATCCCCAGATATCTTGAAAGTAAGAGTGTTATGAAACCATGCAGTCGACTGATATAGGATACGGAAGTGGCCTAAGTACATTCCGTTCGGCTTGATGCAGTTGCAGCCGAAATAGAAAGAAAAACAGTATCATCACAAGGTACTTCTTGCAATCCAAAAAACCCGTTTTGGGCTAACTGTCGCAAAATTATATATCCGCTCTTTTTACACCAATTAAATCATTTTACTGTCCCCCATGATGGCGTAGCATACCTTAACATCTTCCATGCCACTGCAAATCGGGTGATGAGTTCCTACCAATTCTGTCATTCGGCTTAATCGGCAGTCTGCCAACTGAAGTGGTTGACCGCAGGCAGTATGCAAAAACTATGAAGTGTGACAAACTATGAAGTATGCAAAACTGCACTCATGGAAACCTCTACCAGAGGGTAACAACGAAAGGTGAAAATAGCCTCACTCGATTTCACAACTAACAAAGACATGTGCACCACGTAACGTGGTAATAATATCCTACAAAAGCTGAAACCAACCTGTAAAAAATGAACACCCGCAGCTGCCAACTGGTAAGCATGATACGAATGCGTGTAAATTCCTTAACCTGCAGGCTAATCGATCACTGAAGCAAAGCAAACAAACACACACACACAAAGGAACAAACCTGGAGCAAGCCATCAACACTTTGAGTTCTTGCACTTCATCTATCACAGTACATAACTGTTACTGGCTGTGGCACTCTTGAGCTATGAGGATACCTGATCAGAGAAAAAGGAGTGAGTGAGCGCAATTATCTGGGGAAAGGAAAATGATTATAGTACCACTACATTAAGCAGGCGATTGAAAAGTAAAAGAAATGTAAGAATAACAACTACGGCAGCCTCTTCATTGCGACATTTATTCGACGCAGACATGTGCTCAGCGCTGCAGTACTGCACCTCACAGCATCAAATACTCGCACTCGTAATAGTTGAACTATACGCAACCACTGATTTGGATATTTAACTGAATAAACTCATCGTAAATCTCAAATGGAGTGCTTGAAGTGGCGACTAACAATTAGAAATCCAATATGGCACATATATTACCGCGACGAATTTATTATTCCTCATCGTGTCACCTAAATGCATAAAAATAGTTGTCGACATGAACCCCACTTAAAGTGCGACTGCAAACAGGGCGGGGGGGAGGGGGAGAGATCCAAAGTGGGAATGTAGAGTGCTATTCGCAAATCTCCGTCTTTAAAATCCTTGTTAGAATATCAGCTATGCAGCATGCGTGTAGAAAGAAAAAACTAGATGCGCTAAGAGAATTCAAAACTACTTTAAATAGTCGTCATAGACAATCTCCTCGAGTACAGACTTGCTGTGCATATCGAGTGGCGCAATGTCGAAGAATATCATGAGATGATCACCTCGACGTTGTGTATGTAAAGCCGATAGTACACTCTCGTTGCCAAAAATTTTGTTGACGCTTCGTCCGCCAAAACGACTCTGGAAGCATTTACCGTCTGCATATACCCATCAAACGTGCATCCTCGAAATCACTAACCGCTAACTCCCCGAATACGGTCCCCTTTCCACTAGTTAGTGAATTACCATCCATAATTAGACTGAAAATATGTAACGTAAGAATGAAACATTTCTAGAAATGCGTCCTTTTCATGAAACGGTGGCTTGAAACATGGTCGCTTTGAAAACCATAAATTAAATAAACATGAGCAAAACGTGGGAAACCATAGGAGCTCCCTCACGAACAAATCAAAAATCATGACTTGGCAAGTCCTTAAGCGAGATTCCAGCTTAAAAGTGCAGGAAAAAGAGAAGGCTATGATGGTAAACAA
The DNA here is from genome assembly GCA_037576465.1 of Parascaris univalens. NCBI lineage: Eukaryota > Metazoa > Nematoda > Chromadorea > Rhabditida > Ascarididae > Parascaris > Parascaris univalens. Next base: position 61,168,476 of record CM075173.1, on the reverse strand, counting down.
AATTCCGACTGGTCATATTCTGAGACAAGACTGCAAGAACAAGAACTGGTTCGAACAATCATATAATATTTAACAACCTTGGTTATTTAAAAATTCAAAAACCTCACAGACATGACACTATGGTACTGCGGATTTTTGCCCAAATCTTTATCCGGTGAATGTGTAACTGGCTCGTCAATTCCTTCCACTTCATATAATACTGACCAAACTCACAAAGAAATAACCTTGTGCATATTTCCGCCACATTATTTTTTGATAAACGAAGGCGCAACTTTCAACACAAACTTCTTTGGGTGGGATTTTGTGGACAAAGTTTCACGCAAAGTGATAATAAAAAATAAGGCCACCTGAACTGCTTCAAATGTTGCAATATCCACTTCGTTAGCAACCGCGACGCCTGTACTTTCCAAAATGCGGCTCAAACAGCCATCGCTTATCTAAACAGCCTTGCGCAACAAGTTCCCCTCCTCCATTCCCCAGCTTATTCTGCACTGCTGTAAATTGAATTGGGAAGTGTACTACATCGGGATTCTCATACTGCACAATAGCCACTGTTCGCACTCTCCAAACTGCAAATATGTGAGGTTAAAACTTACATAAACGTAAAAATGTTCAGGTCGTTGAACAGCAATCGGCGTCGGCCGTTCCAGTGAGTTCATGCTGAACGGCTCCGAGTTCTCGGCATCATCCGCATGAATTAAAGACCGCATTTCCTCACAACATATTTGGTATATAAATTCACCCAAATGATCCACTGAAAGTATTACTCCAGATCACATGACAAACTGAATAAACATCCAACAAAAGGCATGCAATTATGGACGGATTCTATAATTAACACCATTCAACGCTTCTTCGATTGTTGTATTTCTATTTCGTTGCATTACCAACACACAATGCAAGGTACTAATCAGCAAACAAATTATTCACGAATCAAAATTCTCATGAGAGATTCGGTGGAGTGACGGGATGAGGGGACAATCGATTCACATAAATTCCAGGCAATAATATTAGCTGCCCTTTCCTCTCTTCCTTTTTAACGAACTGAGCAGCTCTCCAATGAGCAAATTTTGTGCAGATGTATCTTGCCGGATGCTGGCTGTCTATTGAAAGCTTCATGACGCCTTTATTTGAGATATCCTCGTGAGAAAAAAGGGTCTGCGTTGAAACGGTTCAGTGTGTGTATCATCGAAAAAAATCTTTCTTCACTACTTGAAAGCACCTTTGCAGCGTGAAGGGATTTACATTAAACACACTTAGGTGAAAAGAATACTGCTATTTTCAGCTGCAGAACACACGGTTTTCAGTCCACAATGACAACTGGAACATTTATACGCAAAATGAGATCTAGAACAGTAGCGCAATTATTCTCCGCAGGATATGTGCAGACTTTTTTTCGCTATTTTGAAACCATTTTTTCACACTGACCTGCATGACCTTTAACGCTTTATATTATCTTCTACTTCCTTAGCGTTTTTCTTACCTCCGTCAGAACTGGTGGATGAATATCCGAAGAGTTTACGTATAGACCTCTCTCCCTCGCAACCACAACATGTAAGGAAGATTACCCGTATGTGCATGCTCGTAGTTACTCCTCAAAATCTCTTATCGAAAACCAAAATAGTAACAAAGGATGAAAAATCTAACTAGTGGTATCCTCTCTAGTGCGTACGTATCGCCGGTTCAGAAGTGCAGCAGCAACACCTGGCCGTTTGAACAGCGACTTTGCAGGTAGCAGTTCGGCTTCAATTTCAATAAATTCATCATCTGCTCTGCGCTCCGTAATATCCAAGTCTTCATCGACCTTCAACGGAATAACTCAACGCCTCATATCCGATCACTGTTCAAAAAGGTGATGTCAAGTTTCTCATTCCACACTCTTAAGTTCTCTTACATCTAATTACGCAATATTTCCGCCAGCTGCTTTGCTTTTGATAAGACAACGATATGCCAAAAAACATGAAAAATGTGAAAAAATAGAGCTACTTGGGTCGAGAAAATTATTTAAAACATCGAATCAGAAACAAGGGAGAAAATGGGTATGAAAAATAAGAAAATTTGAGGAAAGCGAAACGCATCTTCGATATTCGTGCAAGCAAAAACCGACGTCACGCTCTGAGTATGAGATGATTTGTTAGAGAATAGGGTAGAAGGAGGCGAATGTAGCGAAAGAAAAAACACAATGTGCACGAGGACGTTATGTCTCAAAAAAACACACACACATGTAAAAAGACAAATTTTTACCATACGTTCACGCAGATGAGCACAATCTTTCCTACCGACGGCACAAGGCAATCTACGATTCGGCTGCTAAGGAATGAAGTATGGAGAATAAAGTTTCTCACCGAAACGGCCACACTCATGATCTTAGTTGAAAACGAGCGAAAAAGAAATTTTTTATGGGCAGTTAAAACACAAACCGGTTAAAGACCAACGCCACTATGAAACTACTACTGTGGTTCAAAATGCGATGCCTGTCCAAAGTAATCAACTACACTCTGAATTCGCATCTGTGCTCTCCAATACAGGACCTGCGCTTATGTACCACAAGAGCATAATGAGCGTACCCTTCTCTCGAGTTGCTCAACCATGCTCTCGTCAGGGGTGAGCGGCGAAGACGGATTCTCCTCCAGCCACTTGTGCATCCTATCTTTAAGGGTGCATGCACTCAGGGGTGGTACGATTGGTCTCGGATCTTCAGTGATCGGTGCACCATGAGTTGTTCCAGACGCGCCTATTGAACTGCCGCCATTGGGTGTGCCGTTAAGCGAGGCTGCATTCGCCATTGAGTTCGTCGCCACCGAGTTTGGTCTAGTTGGCAGTGACGTCGAAGAGGTGCTTGTCGTTGATGAGCTTCCTGTCGAATCCGATGAACTGGTGCTTGAACTGTCAGAAGAAGAATCTGAAGCGTTTTCTTAAAAAAGTGAACTGCGTCATCAAAAATTCAACAACATGATATCATGGAGATTATCATTTTAAATACATGAACGACCAGAGCTTTCGACTCCATGTACAGAGGAACCGTCTGTGGTAAAAAATTCTCTGTATTGTCAGGCAAGGAAGTTATGCTTTACATTTCAGAATACCACTACAAAAGTTAAACAAAAAAAAAAGAGATACAGCACTCACAAGTGAAAATTTCAGCACTAAAAAGTATAAAAACAGATATGTTAAAGTTCCGATCACACAAGCTCATGGCTCATAAGTGGAGTCGTAGGTTTGGCGTATCGGGTGAGATCCACACAAAATAAGGTTTTGGTAGGACGCGAATTCAGAAGCAGAGCGAAAACTGAAGGATGTTATGAAGCGTTAAAGTTGGATACGAAGCTATTTCTTCGAAGCGGGGACAAAATAAGACCAGTTACCGACTAAGCAACTTGTAAACTTTATTAAGTATGCACAATAGAACTCAACAACGACGCATGTGAACAGATCTATGAATACAGTAGAAAGGACATTTAACAAACATTGCCTAGTTGGAGGTAAAAACACAAGAAAAGTCACCTGCAGTAATGCAGCGATCTGAGTTGCAGACCTCTAGGCTACCAACAAAATATGCTTCGATTAATCACAGCTCAGAAATGTCGTCTTCAAGTGACTCTGAATGATCTCTTTTGAAAATTACTCCCCCACTTCCAGACAGCTTAGATCAGAAACGCATTTCAGAAAAACTGAGTCAATGCGCTGTCAAAGCCAATCGAAAGTAAGCTTCTGTCAAAGTTGACCTGGTGTAAAACGCGATATTGACGGAGATGACCAAGGCTTTTCTGCAATACCGCAGTTCTCTAGAAAACAAAGCAGCAATCTAAGAATCTTCAACCCGAGCAGCGGAGAAACGTTCGCTTGTCAATATTTGAACACTGTTCATCAACCGTGAACGCTTCTTATTCATCTTCTAGCAAGCACTACCACTTAATCCCAAATGAAAATTAAGAGTTATAACACTTCTAAGAAATAATCGATACAGCTTATTAGATATTACCATCAACTTTGCAGAATGTGTTAAATAGGAAGTAAAAGTACTAACCAATACTATCATCGGAGACTTCATTGCTTGAGATAGCTGTGCTGTGTGAAACACCATTCGTATTAGCAACTGAAATTAAGTATACTTATCAGTGAGAATACTGATGCACTTAGCTCCGTTCACTTCATTCACGAAGATGAGTGGGGTCATCACCTCAGTAAGAACACTGTGAATCAACAGCATACGTCTATCTCATCACCTCTCTTCTGGTACCTTTAGGCAATGAAGGCCCGAAAGTGAACACTCGAAGTGAACAATCGATGGCAAAGTACTATCGAAAGATAAATCTGGCCAGAAAGAATCTCGAACAGCAAACAAGAAGCGACCACTTTTTTGCAGCCACCCAATACAGTAGCGAACTCAAAATCCGCAAAAGTAAATTAAGAAGGTACTGAAAACGTTTTCATTCTTGTCTGTTCAAAATTAAATGATATCCGCTATCTATCACACACCCCCTAATAACGAGATTCACGACCGTGAAAGTCGCCATGTGGAGCTGGAACTTCTGACGACACTTTAAAAAAGAGATGTCGGTCATTCCTCAAAAGACTATTAAACTACTTAAAAGACCAAGTTCCATGACCAACGTTACTTACAATGAATTTTGGTGAAAACAATGAATTTTCAGTGAAAACAAAGATAACAGTTCTTGACAAAGTTCTATGAAAAAAAAACTCTACCTTTCGCTAAAACATATATTTACTTCGGCGTCAGCTGCTACAGGACTGATCTCAGGAGACCAGGTTCGAAGACTGAGTGGGTATATAGGTTGCAAAATTTATTTAATTTACCGCAGTCAGAACATTTTTGAATTATGGTCTGTAGCGGAATTCTAAGTCAAGCTCCAATGACAAGAGAACTTAAGACAGTCGGAATTTAACAGAATCCGCAATAAAGGACGGGCTTCTAGCAGCTATTTCCAAAACAAGCCTAGACACGTGCTATAAATTTTCACTCAAATTAATACCATAGATCAGAAGGATAAATCAATATGCAGAGCACTTTCTGCAGAATAAATGGAAAAATGCAGCAAAGGGTGAGTACTCTAAACAGGGAAGAAATCGGCAAAATGAACAAAGAACGGTCGGTAAGGAAAAGGAAGCACATATGTACAACAACCGAGCAAAAAACTTACAAGAACTGTCGCTCTCAAGACCAGTCGACGTTCCAGGTAAGATCCCCACCGGTATTTCATCCGATCTACAAAACGCTAAGATCAGTACTGCATAACCTATGCACCTCTGTCGCATCAGTACCTCTGCTAAAAAAAAAAGCAAAAGAAGAAGCAAATCTGAGTCATTACTGCAAAACAATCAACCATTATCACAATTCCAGAAGTGAAGAACATTGCTGATTCCAGCCTATGAAGATCGGCCTTAAAACACATGAAACCAGCAAAGTGTCACTGCTCTTTAAACCAATCAACGCCAAGAGAACCTTTCATTGACTTGATCCACATCCATGTCGCCCTCACCGCTACCTTCCGGAGAATTGCTCTCCGGTGAATTGTTATTCGACCGATCCTGATTTTCGGCTCTCGGGCGACGCTTCCTCCCTCAAAATTCACCCAAATAGAAACATTGAACATTACCGACTTTAATATGCTCCAAAAAATGTATCTGCAGAAAAACGTATGCATCCTGAAAGGCATTATTCAATATGCTGCTCAGTGATTTATGGGACACAGAAGAGAGCATGAAAATTCAGATATTTGAACTGTTTTATTATGCGCTACCCTTTGAAGGAATAAATTTAGAAAAGTTACGTTCATAGTCGTACGATCCTTGCACTCTTTGCCTCCTATTTGCTGCCTGTGCCTTCATCCCCGCCTCGATACTCTTTTGCAGTGCCTCCACGTTGCTCTGTTGATGGAAAATGTCCATCGCTTTTTGCTGCATTTGCTCGTAAATCTGCCGGTCTGGCCAAATCTAAGCAAACACAAATATTAGTTACGTAAAAAAAGATCGCTAAATCAAACCAATTTCACATCCGATGACGGCGCACAACTAAACCAACAGAAGTGAGCCTGAAGGCGATGATCGATGGTGAAAGGATAAAATCAAATAAAAAATATAACTGAACCAGCTGTCGTTAATGCACTAAACATCCCACAACCTCTGATGCTGTCAAAAAAAGCAGATTTGTCCAGTTCAGATGCACGCAATCAGCCTCGCTCGCGAATTTAACAAGCGGGATCTGAACTGCTCTATTTGCCAACCAAATTTACAAACAACTTGATCTAACGCTTTCCTTGAACCTTCTAACAACCGACTTTATATTCAAACAGATTACGATAAATATGAGTACCTTGTTAATCAAAGCATCGAAGTTGGGATCAGGTCTAAGCGAGCGCTTTGAAACGAGCTTTTTACGGCAAGTGGGACACTCTTTGTTCCCTCGCAGTAGTGCCGTTGTTATACACTCGCTGCAGAAACGATGGAGACATTCCTGCAGTTCATCAGCCGATAACCGCAAAAAAGGCGCATTGCTGATTCCAAGACGTGATGAAGCAACGACAGACAGCGATGCATGCCAAATCACAGCACATTCAATTACATTTTCCATCAACAACACTCACTTGCTCGAAACCTAACTGATACACCTCTCAAAGACTTCGATTTTGTCTCCGGTGGCCATAACTGCATGAGTCAGACGAACAAAGATCGCCTTGATTATACGATCGAACGGTAGAAAAGCAAATGTTAACTTGCTGGTCTGCCTCTGAACAACACATCGATTAAGGAAGTGTGGACACCATCTCATGACTTCCTTGTAAATTGTATTTTCAGACTCATACCTTGGCTTCACTCGCCAATGCAAAAACCCGGCAAGAAAATCTTTTGAAAGGGACATCGATTTTTGACGAAAGAAAGGGTGACAGAAGAACAAAAAACAAATTTCGATACCTCAATGAGACCACAGAAAGGGAAGATAAGCGATGAGGTTATATACACCGAAACTAAAGAGTAAATGCGTATTTGCATTTCCTTTCTCACCAACAACGCCTTAAGAAAGAATCACGTACAGCGAAACAGCACAGCAAATTCAAATACTTCATTACGATAACGCCATGTTCCTTCGGCTCATTCAACGCACTCGAAAATGTTCATGTTTCAATGTCCGCTATACAAAAACACCACAGGCAAAAATATTCTGAACCTGAAACCTCTCAAAAGATTCTAAAAAGGTTAAATACAATAAACCAGCGCTATCGAAATTTAGCCATAGCACCTCTTGTTAAATGTAAAGCGAAGCAAACTTTAACCTTGGTAGTCATCGTGGTGGTTAGCAGATCGAGGCATATAGGACAGCATAGTTCCGCAGAAAGCAGGCGTGTACTTATTCGAATTTCAGATGAGTCGGTGATAGCCTTATGAGGCCGTCGCTGCTAGAAAACAAACGTTGCTTTTATTGTCGATTTACTGCGATGTACACTGGTAACGTTCACGAACTGTGTTCATTAACAGAAATATAATTTTTAATCGAGGAACAATGCAGGCATTTGCCCGTTCCAACCTCTTTCCGCAATATTTTAAACTAGAAATGAGGAACACCTTTATCAAATCGTTTAAATCTCTGCAAATAACGGAAGGGAGGGAAGTGGCCCCACTATTAAGCAAGAGACTTGACTTGCAACAGTACCTTTAGCGAACTGCCAGCAACAAATCACTTTAAAGATTATAGCCACCTAAGGTATTCAATAAAAGCTCCGAGAAAGCTGTCCTCTATTTCTAATGTAAAAGATATAAATTTCAGTTTTTTGGCTGCTAAGAACGGAATGCGTCACCTTCTACGACTCTTCAGGATTTTCGATGTCTGCGGTACAAATATCGAGTATAATAAAGAGCATTTTTCTTCGGTACGGAACAAATTCAGCATGTTCTCGGTTGTTTTGATGAGGTAAGAAACATAGTCGCGTAGCCGTGGGAACAATAGAATTGAAAGGAAATGGCAAATAAGGAAGTGAGCTGAGGCAAGAAATTCAGAAGCAGGCCTCTGAGAGCGAAAAAATGAGGAAACACCGGATATGGAGTAATGGTTCCTACGGTAATGGAAACGTCGGACCGGACTGCGTAAACGTTAGGACACACATGATATCGTACGTTTAATATGGATGGGAAACTACAGAAAAGGTTAGAAAGAAATGAAACCAACTGCGAAAACAGTTGAGAAAGAATTCGGCAAAAAACCCAGAAGAAGTGGAAAACACTGAGAATACTGGGAAAAGATGCAGAATGTCAGAAAATATTGGGAAAGAACTAAAAAGTGGTGAAGAGCTCAAAACGGCACGCAAGGCTGCAAAAATAATGGAGAATACAGAAGGAATAAGAAGAAGTAAGACAGACTTGAAAAGTGTTGCAAATCTATAGAAAAGACTGGAAGAGCTCGAGAGATGTGAAAAATGGCACTGAAGACTGGAAAAAATCAGCGAATTTGTTGCTCTAAGGAAAGATTTAAAGGTCCTAGAAAAATAAGCCAGGCTCCTACTTTTCCGACGCTCCATACATTCGAGTCTGATCTTTTGATGCTGCTTTGATATCTTCCGTCATTGTTCTACTTTTTTTTAACGCTGTTAATAAAACATTTGCAAGACACCTTCCCAGCACTTCTTAAACTTGATCGAATTATTCGAACTTCTCACCATTTTCCGCCTTCTACAGCATCCACATCCTTTTCCACTCCTTTCATAAAATTTCCAGGGCTTTTTAACGTCACTGCACTTCTTTTCAACTCTTTGTATGCCTTTCGTGACCTTTCCCAATCTCACTGCATCATTGCACATCGTCTCCGTAATTTTCCTCATGCTTGTGCTTATGATTCAGCAAGAGCAAGCTGCTTCACACAACTCGTTTAATAAGAACTTTCTTGCTCCGCCTCATATTGGGCACAGTGAAGCACAGAGGTAGCTTTTCACTAGCACGGATGGATAAGCTACGAGCAATAACGCATTTGTCCTCACTCGACGGCTTTTCTGCGACCTTATCAGACGCAAAACATGACTCAATCAGCGCTAAATGCGACATGGGCAGTTTTTATGCACTCCGTTTCTTTCGCATTAACAAAACTTTATCGTTACTATTGTTGCTTGGAAATAAATGAAAATTCTTAGGAATACTGAAATGCATCAATAAAATTGGATGTACCAGTCTGAACGTTGAAACAGCTGCTTATCTAACGTGCCCATCGTACAGACTAAACCTTGTAATCATAACTGCGGCACAGATAGCAAAGACACACCTCAGACACAATGCCGCTTCAATGCAGCAAATTTGCATTTCCTCCCTATCTCGTCAGATATGAACATCACGTCTCTGATTTCCTGCACAAGTCTATTGAAGTAACACCAACCTCGCTGTTTCAAGACAGAGAGAGGATCACTTGTTAAGTGCTCGTAACTGATGCAACACAAAACTAATATGTTTTTTCGCCATGATCCCTATCATGCCTCAGCTTTCAGATGTTTGCTTCACATCTCTTGAAGAGACCGATGATCTTTTCGGTGCCACTTCGAGTCAGTGATGGCGTCGAGCGACTCTTTTCTTAAATCGCTCGCATATGTCAGCAATGCCAACATTTCTGTAACGCATGCACTTCGACTCCGCAAATTATGGCAATTGCGCATAGGAAGCTTATCTCTTTCTTGTCTCAGATCATTAATGGTTCTGATAGAGTCTTCTGCTCCTTAAAATGTGCCTAGTGACCACATTGAAATCTTGCTCCTTTATACACTTATTGTCGGTGGGCGTACGGTTTCGGCCAAATGCGCGTCACATAGGAGGTCGATCTCATAGAATTTTTGCCTTCGTCTGAGGTTGTCGGTGACTATTCTGATAGAGCATCCAATGCTCCTTAAGATCCACTTGAATTCGTCTTCCGAATTTTGTTTCCTTAGGGTATTTTTTTAAATATTCAATGCAGCATTTCTCCTGACAAGCAACCACAAGCGCGCCGCTGTGCGAGGATGCGCGCGGTCTCTCTCCGTCTCCGTCGTGCATCTGCTCCTGTGGCTAAAAGTTCGTGGAACCCGTTTAAACCATTTCCATTCAGCAGATAACACGGAGCTGTTGCAAATGAACTGTCTTGGCCCCTTTCAACGAGCAAAGACGGATTGGAGGAGGGAGATTCTGCAAGTTTGGGTAGGTTTTTCTCGTAGCCCTCATCAAAACTAAAGACCATGGCCATCTGGCATTTCTTGGATCAATTTTAAACGTTTTACAAAGGAGAAGAAAAAATATACAAAGATTCTTACTCCTAGAACTTCTCTAACAGATAACGAATGAAGGTGCACCTTACATTGCGGGTGTATAAATAAAAATCGGGCAAGCTGTATAAGCGAGCACACATGTGGGGGGTTAAGTAAGTTACATATAAATGGGTGAGTGTGCACACAGTGACGGAGAGTCCAGTTTGAACATAAGATTAAAAGAGGCGGAGATGGAAATGATGCTTTAGGAGAACAAAATCATAAAGAGAATTTAAGGCCCATGGCGCGCATAAACGCAGAAAGACTAGACGACCGTCACGAGACTAGACGTTAGGAATGCAAAAAGTGTAATGCGAATAGATCGCCCAAAGAAAACGAAAGACGACCCGTTCCGACCCTTATCCATTGACCTATCCACTTGGCTTACGCGAGGGGCCATCTTAGAGCTATATGCATAGTACTGTTAGTCCGGGAAGCTACAGAAGCAGCTTAATGGCGAATGGAGAGGGAGATGTAGAAAAGAAAAGAAGAGGAAAAATGGAAAAGGAAATCTACAGATAAAGTGCATATGACAGATACACAGTAAATATATAAAATTGCACACAGCAGCACTTACCTCCTCGTCACAGTTTGTAAGGCCCACTAGCTGAAAATCTGCAAAGGTGCAGGTCATTTTCACTACCTCCCCCCCTTCCTACTTCAACAATCAAGACAGGATAATGACGGAAAGCGGTGATGGATGACTCGTCAATATGCGATTCGAGGCTTCAAGATATTTCAACAGTGAATCAAAACAGATCTGAGTGGTCCGCCATTAAGGATGTATATTTCATATAACAGAATTTCCTCTCCTCTAGCAGCACATGAATTAATAATGTTCACTGCAGACTGACCACATCATAATCGGTTAATTCGAGTGTCTTTCCTCCAGCTGCAGTATCAGGAGCGCTGTTGCCGTTATTCATACAGTCACGCTTAATTCCTCTCAGTCACCAAGCACGTGTCCACTTTATAAAATCAGCACCGATGAGTCGTTTCTAGTGCCATAATGAGATAAACGATCAGAACTGAAAAGAGAATCCAATTAAAGGAGTAAAATGAAAGGTAACGACTGAAAACGTTTTTATTTCTCAGATTTGCGAGCTGAGACATAACAGACGATAGAACTCCTAATGAGAACGCTGTGAGAGCAGCTGGAAGAACGCCACCATTAATTTAAGGTATTTAAGCAGATCACTTCCAACGAATACAATACCGCTAAAAAAGCAAAACGCTTTACTTTCGAAACAAAATTGCCGTATCGATTAACTCCAAATTATGAGTGAAGACAAGACGCCGAAGAACACAAGCGGAGAAGTGTTCGTGGCCTGACTCGTCGAGGAGAAGAAAAAATCCGCGAACGGGAATGAGGTTTCTGGATAACTATCTGACGAGAAAACTCCTACGTATAACGAGAGGAAACGAACCTAAATACGTACAGACTGCACCTTTCGATGGGGATAACGACACGATATATCAAAGGGGAGGCGGACGGGCAAAAACGATTACAATTTCGAGGGGAACAGAAATTTTCCTGCAATAGAACTCATTTTTTCCTTGTTCAGTAGAGGCGGGATGGTTCCAGAAAAATCTCCGAGAACTTTGGGACCCCTCCCAAAACTGGATGAAAGCCTGGGAAAAGAATGGGATGACTTTCACCCTCTTTACTTGACTACGCCAACAAATATAACCGCGGACGTCACAGAATTGGAAAACGAGAAGAGCGCAGAGTGGGGAGCGAGCCAGAAATGAAGGGAGGAGGGTGAGGGAGGAGGAGTGGTACAGTGAAAGAGCATGCCGCCCTCTCAGCCGCACTTCTTGTCACCAGAGAAAGCAAAAGCTCGCAATGCTCTAACTTTTTCAGAGAGGCGAAACAAAACTTGATGCCAATGCCTCGATACACACAAGACTCGAGTCGCTCTTTGAAGCCGCATCAAGGCACTCGACTTCAAAAGCGCCTACATCGACAGTGACCAACACACTTCACCACGTGCAATATCACTGCGAGACGCCATAACTCTCAACGATCAAAGCCACCAGTGAAATTACCTTCCGCCCTGCCCGGCTCACCAAATGAATCGACTCGCCTGCAAATTATCCGCCACTTCATTGTTGCAGCTCTAGAGCGAACGATCATCACATATTTCGGCGGCTGCTTTTCCGTCTGAAACCGCACGAATTTCGAATATGGAAGCTGCCATATTTCAGGTCTGCCTCACTCACACCCTCTGGAGATCACGAGGCCCAATTATTAGATGTGTGGTTTCTACCTCTCCTAGTTTCCAGCCTGTCCATTAAAAAAGAAGTGTCGCTGCCTCTCACCTCTGAGTAATGAACGACGATTGCAAGGTTGTGTTTCGCAACGCCTCACCCTACTGTGCTCTTGTCGGAATCTTCTGTGTCGAATGTCGACGCGAGCGTTTTGCGTTGTGCGTATGCCTTTCGAAAGTCGGATTGTCTGGGTTGTGCGTTTGGGTATTTTCCAGCTGCAAATGGTTCAGTGATGTGTTTTGTTAGGAGTAAAGTCGAGTCAGCGTGGTCGCACCTCTTCTCTGCCTGACCTACTCGCTCTAGAGAACACAACGCGCAGTGTGATTTCTCCTTAGTTATTCCAACTTTCTTCAGCCTCTCTCTTTGAAGTTCGCTTCGGTTATCGTTGCCTTTTACCAGAGAGTCGTGAAAGGTGATGAGAACTTGCCGTTTATGCGTTGTTTTGTGGAAAGCGCTGAGAAGATTGTGTCATCGGGATTCTAGTAATGGGATGGGTGTTTCATCGAAAGCCAGAAATACAGTGTTCGGTGTCGCGCAACATTTATTGTATGGGCCTCAAAAAGTTCGCTCGAGGTTCACGTCCGTAATTCGGGATGCCACCTTTTCTTTGTAGGCCGTACGCACCGATCATTTCTGAAATCAGAGGATTCTCTGTGAGGCTTTTCAATGTGCCTCCATTTCCCTAACATATTTTGCGGATCACCACTTGTGTATGGGCGCACGTATTGTGTGTCTGCCCATTCGTCTATCCGGCAGGTTCGATCACAATTTTCAAGGGCCAAATTGTCGAGGCGAATTTATTCCACGACCCGTTGGCCACAAGATGTTCAATCCGATGCAGGACATACGTTTCAGAGCCGCTGTTCACTGTTCTTTTTGCTTATTTTTTGTTAAGGATAGCGGCTGAATCTTTATGAATAGGCGTTGCTTCGCTGTGCTTGTGGAAACATTTCCGAATTTTGCAATTCTTATTCAAAAGTTTCCTTTCAGCTTATGTTGAGTAGATCGCGTCTTTATATGAATCACATTTGGACAGTCATTGATTTGAGACATCTAAGCTGTATTTAGGATTAGAATTGTTTAGGCGCGTTGGCACTCTGTCATCCAGTAGGTGAACTTTGGTGGACCAGTTTTATCGCGTTATCTTGCTCTCAACATACAACATACAAACACGGAATAAACATGCCGATCTACATCTTGCGGAAGTACTACTGAGTCCTCTAACGAATGTTGTTTGGATTTCGGATGTCGGGGAGGAGGAGGTTTGTTTGCGCAGGTTTACACATTTCGGCGGCTTGATTAAGAGACGAAAGCGTTTTGGAGCTTGTGTTGTGAAGTGCCGTTTTCTTGATGTTTCTGTTGAAGTTGTGTCGCTTGAGCTTATTGTTTCGCCGAGATATTTACCGCCTATAAGTGTCGCTTCGAACGTTTCTCTTCGTAGACGACCAAGAGTGAAAGCATATTGTGTGTCCACCACTCCCGATGGGTCAAGCGTTTACGCTGGCCCGAAGGAATGCAGCTCCTCAATCACCCGCCTCCAATGGTGACTACGACGACGACGAGTGCGAAATGCCTCGTTTCTCTAGTCGCGCAGGTTCGTTTTGTTTCCTAGTGGAAGAAAACCATTACGAAGGTCATCCTGTCTGCTTGCGTGCATTTCTTTTTTTTTCATTTTGAATGAAGAGAACTTAAATGTACGAAAAAAACTGCCGATCTTGAAAGTTTATTTCGGAAAGTTTGTTCATCTAGAAGGACTCTCATTAACGGATCCAGTAAGATTATCCGATTAGATACTCAAATTTATTATGTGCGTCCCAAGACTGAGTCGGTTGCCTGTTAGCCATAGTTGTATAAAATTTGAGGCTTAAATGATGGTCGACGGTCTGCAGCATTGCTCCTGCTCTTGGTCGACATGGTGAAAAATCGTGTGGAGCTCACAGGGTAAACCCTCGCACCGATTTTTACTTACATTCTAGAAAACAGCTCTACTCGAAAATGCGCTCACTCCGTGATTCCTCAGTTACATCGACAGGCTTCGTTACTGATTACAGTGCACATCCTATATTTGACCGAGCAGCGGCGTTCGAGGTCGAAATAAACGTTGAAGAGGAGTTATGACCGTGAAGAAGGCGGTTATGTAGACATCCTGAGAGACAGAGGCCGTTTTACCGCTCAGCAAGAGAGAATTCTTGCACATTGATGTAAGGCATTCCGCGGTCTGCAAGATAATATATTGTCTGCGTGCACAACCGTGGCTAGGAGATGGCCATCACCGGATAACGTGACGGATGAGTCAATCCTCCAGCGGAAAAGTTGTTGTAGACGCATAATACATTGTGCATTAAGTTGAATGCTCTCTGCAGTGTTATTTAGGAGAGACTCACATTGCTTCGACTCTCTCTCACGTGCAATATTGCTGCTGTTTCTTTTCTCTCATCTCACTTCTTTTCGTGCCTGTTTTGCCTCGTTACGCGCAACGACGCATACGTTGAGCACTTTCCATGGAAGAGTTCTTATTCTGCAGCATCAACTTGGCGCGGAGTTCCTGCAGCTGACTGCGCTTGACCGTACAAAGCAAGAGCCCACAATAAAGGGGCAATCTGTGGTCTGTCAGCTTACTCGTTTTTGGTGGATAATTTTTGAAGTAAAGATGTTCAGGTGCATTTTTCGGCTCACATTTCCTGATGGGCGGCGAACGTTACGAAGTCGCCAAGCCGGAAGCGTTTTTATTCGGTGACAATAGTGATTTGGATCTGCTTGGCACAAAGCCGACTCAGGTTTTTTTGCTTCGTTAATGTTGTTTTGTTGAACTCGTTTCCTGAATCTTAGCATTCGTTCATAAATTTCCTCAGATGCTAGTAGTCTTCAATTTTTCACCTTTACACTTAAAGGCAATGAGTGAAAGTAGCACACTAACGAGTGTGGTCTTCGCTGGCTTCCCACTGGAAGGAATGTATGTGCTGAGATGAAAATGCTGCGTTCACTGTGATTTTAGGCAGTCGGCTGGTTGCTAATTATAGTATTTCAGTTCCCATACTCGAGACAAGCGGTCACTGACCCAGTGAGAACGCTTAACGCACTTATAAACGTACGCCGAGACTCCGTCAAGTTTATCAAGTTAGTGGCATTGGAGATTGCTTCATTGTGACGCCAGTCAGTCATTTGTGTATAAACTTGACGCTGGTCATTAACGTTATAAACATACGCTAGTCACGTATATATTTGACACTGGTCATTGTGACGTTTGATTTGCTGCTGTTGCAGCTCCTTCTTCCTCATCTGTATAGTGACTATCAGCATGGTCGAAATGAGCTTGTGGAATAACCAGAAACCGTGTGCAGAGTGGCGTGCTTGAGTGAGGTTAATTCATGCTGACCATGAAACCATCAAACGGTTGCACTGCGATCGTTCCCACTCTTACCTCACTTCGGTTGTCATATGATTTGCTTCAGTCGAGTAAAATAAAAAGCCGAGTAAATGGTCATTCTGTCCATTGATCGACCGTCTCTTAAGACCCATTTTGACTTGTGATTTCAAACTCGAAACTCCAGTTTTCGAGAAGTGTAACCATGTCAGAACTGATTGCGCTGATAAATTTTAAGGGTGAAGAACGAAGCCGAAAATAAGGAACATTCAAAGGATCTTTTTTATCTGGAGTTTTACTTCGACTGTGATAGTGCTTGCTACGTTCAAATTCACTTCTGTGCCAAGGAAATCTTCTGTGATGGTCGTGTACAGTAAGTAAACCGGTCTTTTCTTCCCTTTTTCAAGCTTCCGCTTTGTTTGACATGAATTCAGGCAGCAAAAGTTCGGTAATATGCTTATCGGCCGATTTCTTTCGTTGACCAATTCCTGTGGTGATCAAGTGTCTTTGATGATGATTCTAAGGATGGGTCGTTCTCTAGCATAACAAACGGAAAGTAACGTGAATTGACATCAGTATGAAGAATAAGGATTTCAGGTTTGTATCGAAATACCCGGATATGAGGTCGTCGGAACAGTACTTCTTCGATGTTGGTGCCGAGCAGCGTTTCGATAAATTTATTTTTGATCCCAGCTTGTACGATATTGCTAATGTATGTATTGTTTATTTTTTCACTCCATTTAACCCCATCAGTGCTGCGTTTACTGTTTTTCGTCACTAATGATTTACCATTTGCCACATATGAAGTCATTTTGCGAATTCTTTCAGATGCACTATGAGAGTGGTGCCTATTTCCCGGTGGTAATTGAGCTCTGTACAGTGGATTGTGGTGTCGAACAGGTGCAGACGACGATGGCAAGTATAGATCGCGCTAGCGATCAGTCAGCTGCCCTCGTGCTGAAACCGCTAAAGCAGAAATTGGTGATCATTTTAGAGTTTTAAGTGAAACAATAAAAAAACATAAAGCCGTCTCACTTTCTGAATGCTAGATAATACTTCATGATCCTCAGTGTAGAACACAATATCCGTTTCCTTGTCTTCCAGTTAGGCGACTGCAAATGTTATGCTTCTTAGAAAGTTAGCAGCAAAAGCACTCGAGAAAGCTGAGATTTTTTGGACAACAGCGGATCGAGCTGAAATTTATGGAACTGTAAGGAAAACTTATACGGAAATGCAAGGTCTTTGGCGCTGCTATTCATCTCGTTATACGTACCGTAAGATCGCATGCTGTTGTTAAGAAGTCAAGGATGTTGCGTAATCCATAGCCTATGTCTGAAAGGAAAAACTGTAGGTTGCGGATGGAGTTGTTTATCTTCTACAAGAGATATACGGTATCGAGAATAAAGACCACGACTTAAGCGATGAAAATGGTTCCGAATGTATCATTTGTATGTCTGATATCCGAGACACAGTTATACTGCCATGCAGACATTTGTGCATTTGTAATGGTTGTGCAGAAACTCTCCGATATAAGGTATGTGTTACTTACGGCAACATTCTTCATAGGTGGCCCACTTTTTAACCACCTTTGTGTTTGACTTAAAAAAACCTCCAAACTCTATTTTCTAACTTTCCTTTTAATTCGATATAAGATTTCGATGCCACTACTTTTGATACATCACTCTTTGCAACTTTTCGCCAAGAGGGTGAGTACATTTTGGTCATAAAAATTTTGATGGAGATACATTAAAGAATGAAATGAGATATTTTTCTTCAGATTCTCATTTAATTCATGTTGTTGCATTGTGTTTCCTTTAGGTTCCTTCCATTCTCCAATCATCTGGGCAGATTTCCGGCCTCGTTATGCGGGGTTGCATCGCAAATGGGTTTTCCGCTTTTGATTACGAATTTTAGTGCACAAAACGATGTTTCAGCAGGTATCAAGTATTCTCAACTTGAGGCACGTAAGAGTGAATGCCGATTTAAAGGGAGAGCTCCAAGAGGTGCACATTGCCAGCCTTACTGCCTGCCGTTCCTCAAAACAGCAATCTTTCATGTAAAACTTAGACAACCTTCTAGCTAAATAATTGCCCTATATGTCGTTCTCCATTCCGTGCTCTTCTGCAACTGAAAACGATGCGAGTGGTGAGCACGGTATCAATCACGGACCAATCGTCTTCAACGCAGCAGACACGCTCGCAGACCAGGTATGCTTTTTCCTTTCTCACTGCTCTTAATCATGTGAAGCTGTTTGTAGCTGAAAGGGTCAGCACACTTGTAGTAACCCCAGCCTTCGTCAAAACGGCATGCTCCCTTTAAGGAACAAATAGAGTAGGTGTGTTCACAAGCGATCGCAGCGGGAGCCGATGATCAGTTCGTTTACATTACTTCCACTTGGCAGTTCGTTCTAGAAATATCTCCGGCGTACATTCGCAGGCAACTTTTTATGCACGCATACCAGCCTTGTTCGTTTCCAGGTATGAGACGATGACGTTGGTGGAAGCACTAAACGGTCCAGTCAGTCATATTCAGTCATGCGTGTTGCAAACTGGTTCACCGGCGGCCCGCGAGCCGGATGCGTATGACTTGACGCCTCCTTTCACTTCGAATTCTAACCGATGTGCCTCGCCCACTGCTATTAATATTCAGCAGGTTCTTTTGCCTTATTCCTGTCCGTATAATGAAATTGTGATTTCTTGGGACGACTTTTCTGCTGTTAGGTGTTAAATAAGTGTGTATATTGACCTATTTTTTCTACTTGCTCTTGCACCTGCCTTGTCATTAGCAAAAGTAGCGGGTAATCCAACGTTATCGACATCTGAATGTAGTTCGGCGAGTAGTTCCCTGCTACTCCAGCAAGGAATCTGCTAGGGATGCATTGATTGCAGAGCCCTGCAGAAAAGTGTAATGACGTTTCAAGCACTCCGTCACTGATGCGCACGGACTGTATATCTCGTGCATTCATGGGAATGACTTATAATTTGAGGTGCTAACGCTAAACGCCCCAATGCATGACGATGCTGACGACAGTGCTGTCTATATCGAGATGAAAACTGCCGATGAGTTTGCTAATCGCGCTATATCCGATCATCTGGTACGTTGCTGAATCATTTGTTGTGGCAGTGTTGTTGGGAACTTTGACCAGGTCTTGATCACGAAAGGGAGGGATACTCTAGCACCGAAGATATGAAGAAAAGAAGCAGAGTTTTCAGGCTTCTTGTTCTCTCCCCACCCGAAATTGTGCCTTCCATCGTACACCCACACAGTTATTTGACGTGGTTTGACACGCGTGATCATGATTATGTGCAAGTGCGAATAAATTCACATACAGATCTTTATATAGCCTGTGTGTGTAGCAATGCATAATTCCAGTAACATATATTAGTATTTTTAGGGAATTCGTATGGTCTAATAGACGTGAATTCTTCGAAAACGTGACGGGAGTTGCATAGGGAAAGGAGGGAGAAGAAAGGGACAGACAACCCGTGCCCTTTTTGTCTTCAACTGCTGATTTATTGTAAGAGAGTATCCTTAGCCTGTTGAATCTATGCGGTCGTTTTCTGGCAGCATCAATAGGGATGGAAAATAAGGCGCCTTGTAGCTGAATAGCAGCGCGCTGAATAGCATTTCTCGGATGCCGATACCGAATGTCTCTTATCAGTGAATGGAGTTCTGCGGGGAATATGTCTTGAGTAGTATAACTAGATGCATTATCGAGATGCCGATTTGATAATAGTATGACATGTCCATGTCGACGCATCATTCGATGCACCTTCCGATTTTATGCCCAGATGGCTCAGCTTGACTTGACTTATCTTGTTATGGTACTTCTGTTTTATCTAAAACTCATCAAGTTATTGTCGTGCTTGTTGATACTTTTACTTTTCCTCAATATCAGCGGACTTTCCGAATCGGCTTTCACGTCCGCGAAGAAAAATTGTCAGTGCAGGAGAACTGCCTTCTACGTCATAAGGTACAGCCAGCCACCTTTATGATTCAATAAAAAGGAATTCTTGTTAGTTTGTCGCCTTGTGGTTTCACTCCTTAGACTGTTTTCCGAGTTACTGTTGTAGTACACTGATAAATTTTGCTCATGGGCCTGAAAATTGAGGACTTTAGTAGTAAGTTAGGGAGAGAAAAGCTGCTTAGGTGATTTTTCTCCAGAACGAGACTAAAGTCATTAATGGCCCCCAAAGTTTTCCTCTTTTATAAACAGTGCAACGTGAGTACTGATTATTATTCGGAATGGCAGAAATCTGGCATTCATAGGTGGTGTTCACAGGTGCAAATTTTAAATGAATGGTTTAAAGCCAGAAGAGAGAAATGGATCGCCGGAGTGTTCGTCATGTGGATCCGCACTATGTGCTGTAGTGGAAGAGTCACCAGCTGAGTATGAAAAAACACGCGATGAATATTTTCACTCTCGACCTGAGGACGCATACAGCGGGACTCGTTTGCGAGACAGTTGCAGTGACGGTAGTGGCGAGCAAGTTCGAATTCCACATTCGCCCCAAACGGCCCGTACCGAACGAAACAACTCCCCGTCGGCCAGTGAATTGCAATACGCGTATGCATGAAAGTGATAAAGACCTGCAACGCGTTCTATAGCGTATCGTGAAACCCAGCCTTTTTATTAAGAGACCCACTCGAGTTGGCGTAAAAAAGTCAATTTTTAGTTGTGAAGAAATGGTGACGTCGTAGTGAGCTCTTTGAAAGTGATTCAGCGTCCGCTCAGGTAGTGTACTTCCCTCTGTGTTTGTAGTGGCCGAAAAACGACCGTGGGCTAACGCATGCGGGAAATCGTCGATCCACCCGTGAGCGCATATATCAGCAGAGGACAACCTAGCCTCCGATTGGCCGCTGTTCTAGAATTTGAAGGGTAGGGTAAAGGAAGGGTTCATGCTCCAGTGCGGTAAAACCATTCTTTACCTCTCGCCTGGAAGTAATAGACGTGAAATTCAGGGCGGTGGGGGGGAACATGTTGCAGTGCTATATTATTTGGCTGTTGACATATATTCTTGCCACTGCCCAGCTGTCGACCTTCACTTATTTCGCTGGCCTGTGCCTGTGATGACGAATTGTCAGATATATTAAACGCATTTATTTTATGACCGTTCTTCCAGCACAAAGGGTAGCGTTTTATAGCAGTTGCTAGTGTTACACAAAAACAGGATCAAAGTCAATTTTTCTTTACTGCAATCTGTTCTCAGAATTTTTTTGCCCTACAAAATCCTTACTAAACTTCTCTCGGTACATCCACGGATAACGTCACCTTCAATTTCTTTGCGTAATTGTGAGGAAAGCGGTGAGTTCCGTGTTTTCCGAACGTTGCAGAAATGAGTTATGGCAGGATTCGACATCTCTAAAGCTAGAACTACATCCTTTCTCTCTTTTTTTAACAGCAACACTCACGCAAGATGATTAGAAAGTAAATTTAAAAAGAAACCCTCCTCGTAACAGAACGATAGAACTCGGAAACAAAGCGATGTTTCGATAGGGAACAATCTAAATCGAGGAGTTTAAAAGCAGGTTAACCTGATCTGCATGTAGCCCTTTCCAGCTGCACAGGAGTTATTCACAGTTTGCCAGATGGTTCTCCCACCGAGAAGCTATCTGAGAATGGCTGTTGCAAAAGGCGTCGAATTACAACATCGCACGTTGGATGCGCTATCTCCTTTGGAGCAGACTTGGCTGATTACCAATGTGAACACAGTTCAGTCACTGCAAAACGATGAGACCTCTGAGCTACAGTCATCGGACGCTATCCTATTCATATCGTGAGTTGACTGTCGTCCAGGAACATCTTGGCCTATGCCTTGTGCATCTACTGAAAGGAACGTCAGCTGGTCGGGACGTAGCACCTTGCCGACTGTTCTGATACATTCGAGCAAGGAGCGTAGGTGCTCCGCGTGTCGCATCATTGATGAGCTCCCGACTAACAGAAACTGTCGACGCGCACGTGTCACTGCCACGTTTAAACGACGTGCATCGCTCAGGAATCCTATTCGACCTGAATCGGAAAATTCTATTAGTAGGTTTCTTACGCAGCCGGTCGCATAAACTCATGACAGATGCGGAGCCATTTTCATGCGAACTGAGATATACATGTGATAGCCCACTTTCTTCTTTGACAGAAACATATGCGCCATCCCCACTTCCTCCTTTACAAACAAGCGGCAGTTCAATCAAGAAATGTCCACTGAACAGCAGTATTGTTTGTAATGAAGACACAGTAATGCTGCTCTCCACATAATCACTTATTGAATCCAGTGAAATTAAGGACAACTAAGAAGGTGCTCAGGATTACGTGCATCTTCTACACATAGTAAAGAGACATCTCACCTTCATAGTTATTCCTGACGAGTGACATCACGATGACCTCACGTTGTTGTCCCTGGAAACCATCCACCGTATTCACAATTTCCTCGCCGAGAGTTTTTCGAAGAAGCTCCACCTACAGATCACCAATGCTCATTACGGTGAAATTAACGCATCCTCACAAAGATGTGCGACCATTTCACCACATGTCATCCAACTCACTTCTATCCAATTTATCATTTCTGTATGTGTCGTAAACGCAGACCACTTGTCCGTTCCCACACAAAGTGATCTTTCTTCGAACGCCGGTAGGCATTATTCCACAAGAAACGCTGCCACACTTACTGCTGTCCATCAACGTCACTATGTATTCTGCATTTAGAACGCTGAAATGGATCCATTGAACGTATACGGAGATAGCTAAGCATAACAAAATATTTCATGAATGTTAGAAATATTATGAGCACAGGGCGCACCGACCAACACTTCCATCCCATCTTTGACGATGATGAAAATACAGCGACGAAGACAGAATCCAAGAGGGCGCTTATCGTTGCAAACAACAAAGTGGGCAAGTGACGACCTCAGCTTACTTGCATACCCTCTTCAATATCAACCGAAGGGTGGACAGTTCTAAACAAAAGCTCAAAGACAAGAAGGGCTTCGTTTTCTCGATTTTTCTCTACATGAGGGTCGTAGTACAGTACAATTGTGTGTCTAAGTGTTGCGAATAGCTTACGCCGCATTAGTGTTGAAGGACGGCGAGGGAGGGGGGAGTATGGAAAATCTCCATCACTGGCACGCACATCTCATTTATATGATATCCTGGGTGGAATTGTTCTTATCTATTTGTGGGATAAATCCACCCTGAAAGGACGATTAGCAATTCAGTCTTTAGAAATTGAGACTTCGCTTGGTGTCATAATTTATTTTCTTACTCCCTTTGGTTTCTGCATTTTCAAGAAACAACGAATACTGCAGAACGGACGAAGTACGGATCGGTTTCCGTACCTTCCGGTTCATTTTCTTTCTTTGGATAAAAGTGATTGTGACACATAAAGAGGTGATCTTTTCTACAGTACGAAACCTCAAATGATGAGCTCACTCATTCTTCCTATTACTCTCTGACCCACACCCTAATAGAGTCAAACTTCACTGTAAAGGATAATGAAGAAATAAAACAAACAAACCTGTGCAAAGTAGGGCGATATGACACCGATATCACACTGTCGAACACCCATACGCATTAGAAGTTGCACATAAGCGCACACAATCTCTGCCTCACCTGCAGACATTCTTTTTTGATTGGTTCAGACTGCGGATATTACGCTCGCAATCAGTGGCAAACTGCTTCCGTTCCCAAGCAACCAATAAACATTTTCACAAATGAACAGAAAAATGAAAGGCGTGAGTGTACTGATGAAAAATCGGACCGGTCACCCACTAACCGTAGTTTCTGTACGACTGTTGGTGGATGCGTTCGATTGATAAGTTGAAACCCCTCTGACGCGATTCCGAATGTGTATCGATCATTAACAACGGCTCGTTCATCAGATCTGATCCACTGATCGCACTTATATCACTAAAAACTCCGATTAAGGGTCATCCGTCGATTTGTTTTGGCTAATGAATGATGCAGAAATCCCCGCCAAATCACTTTCACGACCATCGTCAAACAATACTCCCACCTACTAGAGCTTTGCCTATCCCTTCGCTTATGAATGGTCCATTCAACGTATGATAGGAGAAAGCTACAATAAAACGAGCAAGTAAATAATGAAACCGTATGTGCCTACTTTTTCCACCTCTCACAGCATGTAAACCAGAAGCAAGGGATTCTGAGGTGATATGCTCCAATGTGGCACCAAAGGAACCTTAACATATCAAACCATATGATCAAAACGCCGGAAGTTCCCAACATATAGTCAGGAGAAATGCTAACTCTGACAGCGTTTCATAAATTGTGAACATTTGATTCCCTAATTGGGTCACTAGAACGTGGGTCGTCAACGGGTGACATCTACCCAGATCACAAACTTAAGAGATACATAACATACTGGCTGACCTCAGAGAGATTCCAGCGACAGAACGGTGAGCTTGCAATTTCGATTCGTAGAAGTAATCGGCCGACCATCTGAAGAAAGCTATCAAAGTAAGGAAAAATTAACTAAACAGTGCTTTTGCAATATAAAATGTGCGATAAAACCAGCGAACACTTGCCTCATAATTTTTTCGTTCATACGATGCTGAACACTCAAGAAGTGCTTAACGACGGATCCAAACTCCTTGTCAAGCGTTTCCAAAAGAGATGCACCCAAACCCTGCGATGTGGCCCTGGAAAAGAATACGCGTCTATACCAAAACTGATCCTCATTCAGATCTAGGAAACCGTACCCGCTTAGGTATTAGTTACCTCATTCTGCCAGCAATTTCATTACTTCACAGTTCATGTGTCGTTTTCGCTTTCAACAACTTTCCTCTGTCCAATTTTGCGAATTTTTGTGTCTCCCATCTCTCAATGAGACTGTTCCCTCACCGTGGGGGCAACGATGAGACCGTTTGGTGCTTTAGTGGTGCGCAATTACAACATTAGTTTGGATCAAGGAGCACGTTAATTTACATCAGAAAAGCTTTGGGGTGTCCGAATTCATACTCGCTCACAAACTGGCTTTTCATTTTGTTTGTTGACATATCTGCTATGCTTAACTGAAACAGCACTTCTGGGAAGTTAGCGTGCGAAGTGTGAATAACTTCACTTTCTTGTAATCTACATGGCTAAATCCCATTCCACTTATTTGTTTTTAAATTAAACAACATACTCGCTAGAATGCAAAACAGTCGGCAACTGACAGTGATCTCCGGCCAGAACACAGCGAGGAGCTTGCAAGAGAGGCACCCATGTTGCGCACTCCATCGCCTGTGCTGCCTCGTCAACAATCACCATATCCGGAAAGAATCCGAGCCCTCTGAGTGTGTGCAGTGAGCCACTGGACACTGTGCACAGAATCACTTGCTTCTCGATTACAACGCTCTGTACAACGACGATTAAACTTTAAAAAAACGTTCAGCTGCATGTAAAAAAATAAACTTGAAATGAAGACCTGCAGCGCTTGGAAACAGTTGTGCCGAGAGTAGCTCTCCCCACATGCCTGCCCTTCCCTCATTCGGATCACCGCTCATACACTCCGCCCATTCATTTACTAACATATGTTGCACTGCCAGTTGGTTAGCGACCACTTCATCCCCCTCCACCTCAATCTGGCCTCCACTTTCAGATATTTCTAAAACCTCGTTTGCTCATCCACGAATCCCTAAGCAAAACACGATTGCTTACGGCAAGATTAGGCAGGTGAGATCATAAAAATGAGACTCAAGAGGCTATGGCTGTCAGACCCACCTTCCTCATTGAATCTCTGAGACGAGTAGCTTCTTGTGAGATCTTCCGAGTGACTGACGAATCCCCTGTGAGTCGAACGGATTCATTCTGAAAATAAACTGGCCGATTAAAACGAATTTTTCCGCACTAAAAATGAAGCGCACCTCAGCGCAATTCTCGAGCCCGGTTTCAAAAATGAGATCCACTTTTATAACTGAGACGAAATTGTTCACAATAAAAAACCACAACTTTCCTGTTCCTGCTGGGAATAAGATTTCAGAAATATTTATTGAGCAGAAACGAAGGGTTTATTAACTGTCAAGAATTCCCGCTGCGGCAAATGCCATTCTTTCCAGATCGTTGGAAGTATCCTTTTTCCTGATATTGAAAACTGCCTTAACCATCTTATCAACTTCCTACACAAGATCCCATTGTGAGCTGCAGAACATAATCACAGCCGGAAGTTGCTTCCGAAAAGCTCCACCATAAGCACTCGATAATATTATGAAGGAAGAGTTTACACACCAGATCATGAAACGAAAGCATTTTCAACATCCCGAAAAAAACTTCAAGGCCTGCCAAGGTTCCTCAAAGATGAATCACTTCATCCTATCTCGCAACTTTCAGCCAATTTAACTCGAGAAACCTTATATTTCAGATGAAAACTGCTTTTAGGGCAATGTTATTAATCAGCCAAGTGTGTTTGTTAAATTTAATGGCGTTATAAAAATGCACCGAGCGTTTCAAAAAAACCTGAAGCACTTTTCCACAGGTGATATAATTTCAATTCAGAATATTACTCTCTCTTCCTATTCACTAATTCTGATAAGAGAATATAGTTGCTTCCCCCTTTCTAGAAATCTATAAAATTAACCACCGTGAAACTAACATCTAATCAAAGTCAAGTAAAAAACTGACTATTCGTACGCACCAAAGAAAAAAATTTCGCTGGACAGAGTTCGCAGAAAAACGTTTCACGGAGCCTGCCTTCTAATTTCAACAAGTGGGTAAAAACAAGGGTTTGCTTTTGGGCCTGTATATGCTAAGGACATTTAATTGGTCGATTATAGTAAGCGTGCCTTCTACCTTTAGCTGGCAATAGACTATTAAGGTCGTCTTTTTAAGCTTGAGCGTCAGGTCAGGAATACTGAGTTATAGTGAAACATTACTTAGATAGAGGACCACCCGAAGTATTAATGCACGCAGTTTTGCGTTCATCCATACCTACGTATGTAATCAGATAAACATATATGTGCACACATGGAAGCACGGAACTTATAGACCAAGAATGTTTTCAAACCTTACCAGTTTTTGACACACTGAAGTCTGATGCAACCACTAGCTGGGATCAAAGAAATAGAAAAGCTTCGTAACCAACGTCTCAATGCGGACGTGACCAAGATTAGAAAAGAGATGATCGATGCAAAGATAAGGAGAGACTGCGATTTCAGTTCGCCGCATGCGTTTTCTTCGTCTCACACAACGATCGAATCAATAGAAAGTCAAATGACAACTAACCAACTGTTCATATAAACGTAACAGATCGCTATAGCTACTATGCCCTTTGAGGTCTTCTTCCATTGAAATGCTCGGATCCAAGCTCATTCGACTTGCCTCGACCTCGCCACGGATACGTCCAATTATATTTTCAATCGCCAGATTGGATGGTGCACAAACGAGCACATAAAAATGTAAAAAGTTTCCGTCGAAATGAGCAAACTGAGGAGAGGCGGCGTTTTCCGTTAAGTAAGTAGGAACTAAAAATTCAACGTTTAATGCCGATGCACCATGGCCAAGAGGTCTTTAACTCCGTTGTATCAACTGCTCCGCAATTCACCAGCTGCTGCACTCGGACCGGAAATTGACGCTTACTTGGTAGTGGGAAGCAATTATGTCCTGAAATTTTTACCTAGTGAGGCGACAAATTCAACCGTTTTTAGGGCCTCGAAGGTGAAAATGGTCTAGCATTCTGGGGCGCAACTAAATCACAATCCATATGAGATCAGTGAAGAATTCCTAACAAAAGTTTTTAGAAGCTTTCGTTCCCTACGAATTACGATCATTAAAACAGATGAAATCAGGTCTTTGAGGAACCAAAACATCTGCGAAACAAACCTTTTGTTTTGCTCGAATCGCTTGCAAAATTATTTCGATGACGACGGCCGTCTTGCCCGTACCCGGTGGGCCTTGGATGGTCACTATTGGGCGACTTCTATTTAACGCAGCAGCCACCGCCCGTTGTTGATCATCGTTCAGCTTTTGAATACATTGTAATTTGCGATCTGCAAGAGAAGAAAAAAAGTTAGAAGAGCCGAACGAAATCGGAAGTGTTGCCTTCAACAAATAACTCGGTACCACAATATCATAATATCTACAGTTCCTCAGGGACTGTATGTTAAAATGATAGAATACTGCTCGCGATGTTGCTAACTGGATCATTGAGAAGATACCGCGACCCGCGTTGAACTCAACGCAACCACAACGTAGTATAATTTTGCATCACTATAATCTTTTGATCTGAAACCATATTTTTTTATTGGAAATTGCTACTTGAAAAGAGGCAATCGAATATCACACTCTGACGAAAAAAAGACAATCTGCTGACGAAAGAAGAGTTGCCTCAATACACCTTAGCCTTTCATCGATCATTCCCTGAGAATATAAAAAATATACGGCAAAGAACCACGAAGAAAACATTCGTGAAAGAATGAATACTAAAGAAATTAAGTAAACACAAAAATGTGAAATCTGGAGTAAAGAAGTGAGGAGAGTCTAATATGCTCTCAACCCTCATGTCGACCCTGAAATGTTCCCGTAGGCAGATAACTTCACATATTCTTTCAACACTCTACAAAACAGTGGGAAGATTTTAGTGGCCAACGTCCTTATTCATCCGTTAGAAAAATTCCTGAATTTACTGCTATAAGATAAATCAAATTTTGAAGAAAGCAATTTATTAACTCGAACAGTTAAGCAACCTGGATGAGAAAAAAGTGAACAAATTCCTTGGAAGAATTAACGATCGCGCTGATAGGCATAAAACATCCTCAAAAACGTTACTGTTCTTAGCGAAGTTACCACCGCTCGTCTATCAGCCACCACACTTAAACGAGCGAGATACTTCAGCTTTAACCTACGTTTCATTTCTCACAGTGGTTGTAAGACTTTCAGCGGCTAGTGACAGAATTTTACAGAGCAGAGATATTCAGCAAGCAACTGCTATGCAGATTTCGGCTTCCCCACTCAACTTTTGAGGATTCCAAATGCAAGCAGGTATGATGTGTCCATACATTCACTAATATTTTCAACGCACTTACATGAATTCATTCACTTTCGCTCTGCATCAGCGAATCAAATCGCCTTCTGGTCATATCACATAAAAGAGCGTCACAATCTCGCGGAAATAGAAATAAAACCTCGTGCTCTTCGACGTCGTCTATTACTACTCTTCAGCGTACCAAACAAACCCATTCAACGTAGCCGTGAAAATCGTATTAAACATACGTAATCCTTGCAGCTGCACCGAATATGATCATCACCACATTTTCCATCAATTTTGAGATGGCGTATTCGTTTCTCATACATCTTTTTGTTTCCTATCCTAATTCTCATGTTACATATTATTGCAGCGCAGTTGTTTCAACACTTGTTTACAGTTTAATGAGTTAGCTGGGTTAAGGAAACTCTATACACCAATCTCCCTGACGAAAGTTCGAATATAATGCAAAGAATCCCGCTGCACGGGTGCTCTACTCTCCCTCTCTCCACTCATCCTCTTAATTCTTCCATCAGTCTTCAATTCCACATCCCTTATCTCTTCCGTGAATTTTCCGCTTGGTGGAATCAACGATTTCTTCTCATTCAACTGCCTTTGAAACTCTGCTCTGATGGTCTCCTGTGCTTAAAACAAATACGCTGCACTTCATTCACAATATGAAAGCAAACGATGCTTTGAAAGAAAAACTTCAATCATACAACCCTTCTTAAGAAGCAAAATTTCCGGCCTGCCTTTAACAAACGAAGACTGAAACGGAAGAGCTGAAAAGGGAGGAGAGGGAGCTAGTTAAGCTTCCTTTAGTGAGAGCAAATGATCAGATAAGTTCTTTGTCATTCAACTTCTTTTAACATTGTCTTTCTCTTTTTCGAAATGCTAGCTTTAATTTGGAAGCCTTTACTACCGGCATTATGAAACATGGATCCTCAGCAAAGTCACTGCCGCCGAAATGCCTTTCATGAAACACTTCGCCATGAATGTCTTCTAAAACTATCGACAGGCGTTCAAAGAAAACACTATCCTTAAATATTTGTCGGCCACATATATTTCCACAAGAAGAGACACTTTATTATGAAAAAAGACATTTCTCGTCCAAGGCAAGTACGGAAGAGGCCTAACTCATTCCTTGAGACTGCAAAGAAGAGTGAATTAAGCCTTGTGCGGTCACATTACTCTCAGACGACCACATAACTTCTGCACGTATAGCCAAACCACTCCCTTTATAACTGGCTTCCATCATCACAGTCAAACTGCAAGGCGAACGGCGCATCTGTCCACATTTAGATAAAACATGGAGTGAGAGAAGTATGAAAATAGAAGGAAGTAGAGAGGTGCCGAGAACTGCAGGGCGCGATGCGTCCTCGAGCAAAATAATCCAATGAGTGTAAAAATCTATGTGCAGATGGCCACCCTTAAAGTAGGGATGCTGCCCAGTTATGTTATTAAAATCAATTTCTATCTGCCACATAACACCAAGTTTCATGTCCACTCCAGCATTTAAAGAAAAGCCACCAATTTTTAAAGTTTTTGTCACAGTTCCGAGGCGAGGACGACTTCAGCACCATTACCATGCGATCAATGCCCATAAACTCTATTTGTGAGTAACGAGGCCTCCGAATTAGGGTGGTTCCGTCCCCACAAACCCGTTTTATCTGCCTGTGGGAATTTTTTATAAAACTCGACCCTAGATGGATGTGAATATGGAAGTTTCAACGAAAGAAGAACTTTCAGAACTTGACTTTGAAACCAATAAAAGAATCTGGTTGAGACCGGCATAGCTTACCCCAACTGCGAGGGCAGATGAACGGATACTACTGATTCGTGCAAATCTGGAACGAGGGATACACTTACTCTTCAACAGCACAATACGCCTGAGCAACAATGGGCAACATACCACGATGGACGACTGGCATTGGAACAGCACGATAGGCATATTGCAATATCCGCTCCCCAGGAAGGCCTTTCCACGAGCTCGATTCCTTAAATATGATCACCATCAAACAGACCTCGCACTCCATTGCACTGTTAACTCCGTTCTATAAGAGAAAAAAAAACAAGAACTTCGGAAAGAAATTAAATTTTAAACACAAATACAGCAATTCCGCTTTCATCTGGTAGCTATTGCGGTAAACTCTCACTAATCAGGCAGCGAAATGAATTGGCAGAATTGGATGTCGACAAATACAGCCAATACTTCAGTCTCCTACTGAACCGTTTGGGTTTTTACTACTGCCCATCCAGATAACTCGCACTAACGAATGATCTGAAAAAGTAGAGCAAGTAAGACGGCACCGAAAGAAATTTCGTGAGAGAGTGAAGAACACCGGCCGTCACCGATGGTATGAGGACGTAGTTCGTGGGATGATCAGTGCTCAGTGTGGGTGCCCGTCCATCAAGCTTCAGCCGGATTCTTCTTCCAGAAGTACTGAGAAGCACACATTCGCCCAAATGCGAGATGCGCTCACCACTGCACAATACCAACGGCACCCCTGCAAATAACTTCAGAAGCTGCTGCTGCACATTTCGAGTCGTACTTGGTTCCATCAACAGAATTTTATAATCGCCGCAGGCAGGTGCGCAATCCTAGGATGAACATCTCACCGCTTCCTCACCACAGGGAAAACTTGGAACTTTGCATTTGAGGTTTGAGGAAACTTTAAAAAACGACCCCAACGCTACCACTATGAATGCTTTCTCTCAGATAGCACACTAAACATCGGCCACGGTGTATTTATTACTTTCCTTCACTACTTCATTCGTTAATTTATCTGCTACGCATGTTTCATTGTTCCTTTGCCTTTCTGCTGCACTTCATCGCACCGATTTTGAGTACGAACACCACTTATACATTTTTCGATTCTCCCCTTTTTTTGCTTGAGCTGCACTGTTCGCGATTACCTTTATACAACTTTTCTGTACTTTTCATCGGAATCTCATTTCAGGAATGCATGCACCTCTACTGACGCATGTGCACGCCTGTCTATGTCTCTATAAATTGAAGTAGTGTATACGCATTTAGACATTATATATACGTATGGAAATATGTACCTACGTTACGTTAGCATTCTCAATAACTCTCCCACTCACTGCACATTCCCAACAGGACATTCTAAATTGTTTAGAAATTTAAAACTTCGGAAACTATATGAAAAACGTTTCTACGGAATTAAAAGGCGAAGGCATATTCGAAGTAGCCGACCTCGTTTAAATCTGGTGCCCATAGAGTTCCAGTGCTCAGAATCACTTGTTTCGAGCTCGACAACACGTCCGTACAGAGGTTCTACTTTGTGTGATAGAAGACGGAGGTTTCCAATCGCTAATCCGCGCCGAGAGAGATCCCTCCAGGACGAGTCAGACAAATGCTCTCGAAAATACTTTCCATCGTAACGAATTAGATGACGACGTAAGGAGGAATGGCAAGTCGAACAGGTGAACCGTTGCATTTGTTCGCATGGGATCAGAGATCGACTCTACTCCTTTGCTCGCATGAGGTTAGCAAAAGGGAGTTCAATATTCACCTTCAGAACTCGAAAACCTGTGTTCCTCATTGTAAAAGCTTTCGCAGGTGCGATCGACAAACTGAATATTCTAGGTGCGTTTTCAGAGCTGAACGGACCACTATAATTTCCTCTCATATGCTCACTATTCCTCTTCAGTTACCATCAACCCATCACCTGTTGAATGCTGTGCGTGTTCCGCTTCGAAACGACAAAATTTATAAGGTTAAAGACTACCTACGATGCTGATTCCTTTTAACAGCCTATTAGCACTATTGCAAACGTATATAAATGAATATATATATATATACTCAGAGCCCTCAGTGAACGGTATAAAGCTCATATCTACAGGTTATAAAAATTTGAAACCATTACGCTAAGACGGACTGACTTTGATGAGAAGTGGCATCAGCTGGCAATAAAAGACGTCGACTTTTCAAACCTTAGTCGTCTGCTGCCTACTTGTTACAAATTCTGATGCTATATAAAGCAAGGCCACTATAGGTTTCTTACTGCGTTCATTTCCAGACCAGCAATCGATGTTTTGGCTCAAGCTTTCCACTGTGTTGATCTAGAGCATACACAATTCACGATCCAGCAGACACGTTAACAGCAAATGGAAAATGCACAACCATATCGATTCTGCTTTAAAGTATGATATGAATTCGTCTCATCACAACAATAACCCTCCAGCAAATACAGTCATAACTGCATTTGATAATGCAGCATGACTGCCACGCACTATCGCCCTGACAAACGAGTTCATTTCAAAGAGATTAAATAGCACTATTATATCATGAATTCCCCAAGCTGCATCACAAAATACAAAGGAAATGAAATACCGTATAACTCTTTCGTTTGCACTGATCTCCATTTTTAACAACTTCTGCCACCGCCGCAAATTCTCCGTAAAGGCTGGGGGGAATGCGAGATGTGAGGAACTTTTCGATCGCTTTTTCCATTTTGAGCTGAAAAATCCGACAACCGTCAAAAGCCGTGCAACTGAGTAGAATGCAAATTGCATCACCTCTTAAATATGCTGCAAACAGTGCAAGTTTGAGATGAAAGCCTTAAAAAGTAACGTTTACTTCCACCAGCTTACCTTTATATTCTATGAGGTGTGCGAGAATAAGACATCCTTCATCACATGCTCTAACAAAAAATTTCGTGACTCAATGGTCGTAATGTATCAAGTAAACATAATGCAACCAGCTTGTTGAGGAGGTAAACGCTTTTTGAGAACGCCTGTGAGGACAGTCACTGCGCGGTTCAATTTACCAACCGGCTACGAAAAAAGATGAGGGAGAAATGTGAACGCGATGGGACACAGCTGCATAGAAATGAAGAGGAAGAAATGGCCGAACACTACACCTGTAGAGAAAGTGGGCACCTTCAGATATCCCAACTCTGAGACTCGGCCGCTTTGCGTTTCTGTTTGGAGCCTTACCTTCCCTGCGACGGTACATCGGGCAAGAGGAAAAGTTGCACGTGATGTGGGGAACCGAAAATGCTTTGCATCCTCGCTGCAAAGCGAATCGTCAGATATTTCTCTACCTGTTTTTGGTAGCAATGAAGCCACAGAAGTGCAACTGCTGGTTGCTGTTTCTGGAGGACACATTGAGCTGCTTCACAGGAAAGAGTCGGTATTTGCTGACTTCCCACAAGTCCCCTGTTATTTCAGCCGTAGTGTCATTTTATAACTGCAGTTTCGATGGCTCACCACCTGACACTACCAGGTACGTAATACATAAACACATATCTGCGCACAGATATGAAAGAAAAGAAAGCATGGCCTTGGCGATGCGTATAAAAGCGTTTCAAACAATCATATGCGAAAAAACGTGGCTGAGTGAGGTCTTGGCCATGCCTGAGGGAACATGGTAATGCCGATTCGAAGAATTATGTCGGGTGACTAGGATGGACCATGTTTCAACTGGGTTCGCCACGCCTTTTCAGGTGCAATGGGGTGGGAGATACAGCTATATCCGCGGTTTTGACAATGCAAATTTGCAAAAGCATGCTTCTAAAAATGAAAAAGACCCTCAAAGCAGTAAAAAGACACTTACCGGAGTGCTTTAGTGGAGAGCTGAGTGGTGACCTGTAACTGGATCACACCTCCGACGGAACAGAAACGAGATGTACCTCGTCTCAACATCTAATTTCGCCTTGCTTTGTCCGCTTTCTAACGACTTTCACGACGCAGTAAAAACCTGCAGCGACCTACCATTTTATTTTGCACATGCCACATTCAATGGCCGGAAACCGCAAGAAATGAGATGCAAGCAAAGAGCTAACTAACATAAAAAGAACAGGAAAAAGATGATCCACTGCTGCCGACGGCAGATACACGTTCCAATAATTACCCACCGAAACAAGCACGTCGCCTAAAAACGAAAAATGCAACCTGAAGCTTGGCCATGCTCAGTTCTTGTTACAAAGGACTTAGAACCCTTGCACGGAAGCAGTCACGGCGCAAATGTCTAGAGTCCCATCACGATTTCCTGACTGCTGCATTTCAATTTCGCCGAGACGATTGCATAGCGGTCGACACAGTTAGCCACAAGCGCAGGTGCACAAGGCAGACAGAGGAACACCGCGCGCGCCCTAACAGAGCAGCGCGGTCCTAGTTACTGAGGTATGAAAATGTAGCAGTAAATATGGAAATATACCCGATGAAAGCAGAATTCGACTGACGAGCTCCGACATATTTTACGGAGCATTGAACGCTCCATCAGAATCAATAAGCTGAGACGGAAACGAGAACTTTTTATAAGATTAATTTCTTATCCGACGCGCAATTGACAAAAATTGCACGGCCACCGATAAATCAGAGCCTACAAGAACAAGATTTGGGAAAAGTGGCTAGGCACATTTCAAAGACCATTGAATGCCCTTCGGCTCAATAGGCCGTATTCCTTTTCCTGCATATTTCGTCACCTAAAAACAATTCACTTCTGATTTCCTGCACAAGTCTATTGAAGTAACACCAACCTCGCTGTTTCAAGACAGAGAGAGGATCACTTGTTAAGTGCTCGTAACTGATGCAACACAAAACTAATATGTTTTTTCGCCATGATCCCTATCATGCCTCAGCTTTCAGATGTTTGCTTCACATCTCTTGAAGAGACCGATGATCTTTTCGGTGCCACTTCGAGTCAGTGATGGCGTCGAGCGACTCTTTTCTTAAATCGCTCGCATATGTCAGCAATGCCAACATTTCTGTAACGCATGCACTTCGACTCCGCAAATTATGGCAATTGCGCATAGGAAGCTTATCTCTTTCTTGTCTCAGATCATTAATGGTTCTGATAGAGTCTTCTGCTCCTTAAAATGTGCCTAGTGACCACATCGAAATCTTGTTCCTTTATACACTTATTGTCGGTGGGCGTACGGTTTCGGCCAAATGCGCGTCACATAGGAGGTCGATCTCATAGAATTTTTGCCTTCGTCTGAGGTTGTCGGTGACTATTCTGATAGAGCATCCAATGCTCCTTAAGATCCACTTGAATTCGTCTTCCGAATTTTGTTTCCTTAGGGTATTTTTTAAATATTCAATGCAGCATTTCTCCTGACAAGCAACCACGAGCGCGCCGCTGTGCGAGGATGCGCGCGGTCTCTCTCCGTCTCCGTCGTGCGTCTGCTCCTGTGGCTAAGTGCACCGACATCTTGCATTCTTCGTGCATTTGAATAGTTTGCAAGTTTTTGATTCGTGATGGCGCTGAAGTGTTTATGTTATTTGCGGTGTTTCTGCATAGCGCGTTGGAGATTATGGGAGTTTCGTAGCATCTCGTCTCTCAGAGAAATTATGTAAGGCGCAGGGGGATGAAGGGAGGGTGTAGTGGGAATTATAGGACAAGACAAAGGAAGACATCCCCGAAAACAACCCCTCCTCCTCTCACATCCTTTGCTCGTTCTCGCTTTCCTCATCAGATTGCAACGATAACATGCCTCCAGTGTAGTCTCTGAAATTTCTTTCCCGCTGCGATCAATACAGCAAGTAATATAAAGACCGGCTGAATTGAAAGTTGCAGATTAGTTTGCCACCCGGTTCTAAGACAGGCGCTTTTGCCTACTAGCAAGGGCCAGTAAGTCGGGATTGAGGGGTGTGTGTAAGGCTGACGTCGCAGAGGTATGACACCAACTCTCGGATTCGTCATTTTACTGCATGGGACGCCAGCTCCTAGTTAGCGCCTACGATACCCATAATATTTTCTGTTGTTATGTGTGCTATGAACGTAATGCTGCAGTCATTTGATGTTTACGCCCCTTCCGCTTGCCAATCCACACAACACAATGCAAAGTTGGAGTCACTTGAATTCGCTTCCGTGGCGAACATATTGCGAGAAAGAAAATCGTCAATAGCATCAGCAGGACGTAGTGAGGAGGAGAGTGCAGTCACAGTGCTGCAACAGCGATTCTTGTACGCAAACGCAAAACGTACAGCGCTTTCTTAACGACCCTAAAAGTTCTTCCACAAAACATAGGCTGGGTGCAAGGGACTTCCGCAGATCTGTAAGCGTGTACGTTGCCTAGCTCCATCATCGTTGGGCTGCTCGTTGAGTGCACTAACTGATAGGCTTCCACTGACTGCTTCCCGTAGTGGAATTTCTTGAATGTTTTACTTGTCGGTGTCATGACAAGCACAATTGACACTGTGAGAGGAACCTACATCAACAATGTGTAAATTTAAGGTAGAAGTGGGACCTATCTCGCACAACCTGCTTCAGTTTCTCGTCGTAACCGCCGGCCGCACCCCTCAAATTCTCTACTAGAGCAGGTCTTTTTTTGAATGAAGAGATCAATCCGTTCTTTATCATACTGAAGTTCTGTCACACGCTTTGTAGACGTACCTTAGAACGAATCACTGTGAAATGAATTACATCCTTCAATTTTTTTCGCATGAGGCGGTTGCTGGTCCAAAATATTTAAATGGATGAGGTCATAGTGATCCTTTTTGGCCCGACTGCTCAAAAAATGTCGACGGATTTGTGGAATTTTGAAGTCGACGCGGAATGTTTTTGTCTTGCCGGCGAGGAACCGACGAACCTCACGAAAATTGCAACATTTGCATTCAGATCCATCTTCACCGCTTATCCTTTTTCTCCCTTCACGCCTCTCCCCGCAAGTGAATGCTCCGCATACAAAGCGTTCATTTCATACATACCGTTTTCAACAGCTCTGTTTCGCTCTCCGCTCATCGATGGAATGCATCATTATTTGAGAAAATCCGCATATTTCCTTAATGTTTTTGATGGTCTTTTTATAAGGCTAAGCGTTAAAAAAACTGTGATCAGTTTAAATCTGTGACAGCGTCATGCAGCTTATTCCTGCTACCGTTTAGAAATTCCCTCGACAAGACTCACTAATGCTAGGTACCATTAGAAACTTGAGTTACCAAGCATTAAGCTTGGCCTTCGCAGTGAAAACTTCAAGAGTAATGGACGTCATAGACCCATTTGATTTGGAGGCGGTAATCCTCATTCGCGTTTCCCTTCCTCCTTCTGCACTGTGCTTCTTTGTATTAGTGACCTACATTCGCCCTTCAGCCATAAACCTCGTAGATTTGTTGTGTCATGTTCTTTGAGGAGATGCTTGTGAAACGAAATCTGTGCTGCCGCTTTTCTCTTGTCTATACATTTTCGTGGTGCGTATTATGCTTGTTTAAAAACTTATTTGCATTTGCTTCCTTCATTTTCATTGTGTCACTTAGTCTGCCTCCCCAGCTTCTTTATCATTGCTGTTGCGTTTGGAGCGAGCAGGGCAGTAATCCTGACTATAACCAAGGCAACAGATCGTATATAGTTCATCGAGAGGGCACTGGAAGAGAAGGGGTTGCGGCTAGCAAAAAAACAGGTGTAAGAGGGTGTCATGGAATCTTTCTGACGCATTCAATGATGAAGTATTGGGAGCCGTTCTTGTTTGGTGTCCTTTCATCATATTTCTAGAAAGGATCGACAGATTTCTTTGAGATAGAAAGGATCGGGCAGTTTGAGGTATCCAATTGTAGTAAAGCACAAGCTTCTTCATGTGTCGTGTCGCGGAAGTGAAGAAAGCGTCAACGATGCATCGGTCGGAATTCCGGCGCCATGCAGGCGCCGCTAGGTCACGATATTCGTCTCATCCGATGAATAGTCAGTTCCCGGTGACGACCAAGTGCAGCGTAGAGAAGAGATTCGTTTCCGGTCGTAATTGTAAATGAGCATATCCATGACGTTTCGAGGGATATATAAATATATGTAAGCAGCCCTCGAAACGGCTTGAGTATTCTTCGTTGTCGTGATCAGCATCGTATCGTCATTAACATCGCCTCATATCTCCTCTCTTTTCCTCATAAGTCGTTGAATCGCCAAAGCAGTCTTTAGCACACCATAATAATACCGCGGATGAGGACGGACTCAGTATTTGACGTGGTGGTCATAATCATTTTTCAGTAAAATGACAACAAGGTGTGATTGCATTTTTGTGTCGCGTTTGGTGTGAATTGTCCCTTATTTGAGAGTTTCACAGCATTGTCCATTGCGTCTTTGCAAAGATCTTTTTTTTTTAAACGAGCGAAGTCAGGTGCTATGAGCAGTATTTTGGGTCGTGTGAAGACTTCAACACTTCTCCAGATCGCCGGAGGCACTCTCATAATCGGTTCCACTTTTCTTTATTTTGCGCACAAAAACGTCCAACGGAAGGTTCGAGCGCTTCCTCACTACAGGTACGTTTTTCTTACCTGCAAAAAAGATTTTGGAGATTGAAACACTGCGTGTGAATGGGCCTAGTCATGTTTTAACACAATATTTGAGGGGTCGTTTCGTCTTGCTGCTCTCAGTACTTCCATCTGGTTGGTTCCCTTTCGGCGTCTGCTTGCGTTTTCGTTGGAAAGTAACACTTTACTACTGCTCAGCTTGATTCGTTTTCGAAATCGTCATGTTTGCAGTAACGGTTACACCGATTTCAGCAAACGAGCGTCGTCACGTAAATATTTTGCCAAATTGAAGCCTTCAAATCTTGCAAATCATTATCAGATTCTCCTGTTTCTGCGAACGTTCTTTCTCTTCTCCTTCCAAAATCTTGCGCAATACTCACAATATTTTTTTCAAACACCAGTTTATTCTATGGCGCTGTGTTCACTTGTTTCACACTGGAGGCAAAGCAAGAAACGCCGAAGTCAGTTTTTGGAATTCTTTTCTTCATCAGCGTTATTAAGGAATATAGGAATCCCCCATCTTCTCGTTGGACATTTTCTTAGTCTCTGCAACTTTCATTTGTCTTTTTTTTCCAACCTGCAGACACTTCCCTCATCATTACTTCTCTTTCTTTGCTTTTTTTCGCAACAAGTTTTTTATTTTCTGCTTGTTATTTCCATACTCGTTTCGTTTACAGAATCGCGCCACATGTATCGCTCTGGTTATCTGTCCGTCTTCGATCCTTGTTTCTGGTCCTTATATCCTGCTTATTTTTCCTGATTTCTTGCGTATCTTCTTTGACTTTGCCTAAGACATTATTGGAGAAGGGAAGGTCTCTCGTTCATCCCTGTGTTTGAGGATTACCTCTTTTCATATGATCTCTTTCTTCTTTAACAAGGTTTATAACGTCCTCAACATTTCGAAAGCGGATGCCTGAGAGACGAGGGAAGAGTTTATTATTGGCAAGTTTTAGAATGGACATATAGCAGGGAAAAAAGTAGAGAAAGGGGAGTTCATATATGCGTTAAATTTGCGAGATCACATGTTTACATCGTCTTCACTTAGCATTGTTAACCTCAAGTTTGTTGGTGTTTCTCAGACATAGTCGATTAGTGCGCTAAATAGCCACCTTAGTATTTCCCACTCCCTAAATCGCCATTTATTATTAAAGGAAGGAAGAGGTTTGCGAATGGGCGCTTAAAGTTCACAGTTTTCCAGAGAGGATACGCATCCATGGATGCATTTGAAGGGAGAGCACACATTTACTAGACAGAAGCTTGATTATTTGATGAAATGAAAGCTGCGCATACTTTCCGAATGAGTTCCACAAACGGGGTCTTCATTTGCTTATATTGCAGTGGTTTACTACGTAAAGTATTCATAAAGATTCCGTTCATGAAGTTTTCTTTTGCGTAGTAATTAAAAAGAGGGATGAAGACACTGAAAGCTAGAATGTCAAACAGTACTGGGCGAAGAGAACGGGTCTTAACACTTGGAGGTATTTTTGGTCCCTCTGCACGTCTGCATCTGCATATTCGGCTGTGTATTCTTAGGAAGGCTATGCAAATTGTTGCTGAACATGAGCAGGCGAGAAATGCTCTTGGACCCCCTATCGCTGTGGGGAATGTCGATCTGGCGGATCGCAGGAAGAACTATGTAAGCGATTTCATTTCCGAGGTAAAAGTATTCTCGTTTTTTGGGGTCAGCGCTTGTCGCGACTCTTTTCCTCATACGCTCAATAAGCATTTGAAGTGCAGTATTTTGTGAGATCTCTGAGGTGTTTTAAAAGTTGGAAACACTCCAACTAGACGACAAGGAAAAACGCTGGACACAGCCAGCACCTCCCAGTACCATACTGCCTGTCCTCTGAAACTCAGGGTGGTCAGTGATTGTGCAACTCGGTGCATGGTCTTTTCCAAAAAAGGTCTAAATTAATTGAATTTCTTTCAGAGGAGAGCACTCTTCAAGGTGCGTGGTATGGGCTGCATTATTTTCATCCGCTCTTTTCTGTTTAAAATGTCTTCTTAGGTATCGGAAAATTTGCGTGTAA
The DNA here is from genome assembly GCA_037576465.1 of Parascaris univalens. Classification (NCBI taxonomy): domain Eukaryota; kingdom Metazoa; phylum Nematoda; class Chromadorea; order Rhabditida; family Ascarididae; genus Parascaris; species Parascaris univalens. The sequence goes on along the minus strand of CM075173.1, from coordinate 61,127,381 downwards.
GGATTAAGGTCTTGCGGAGGATTGGCATGCATTTTGTTCCTAATTCATTTTTGGCTTTTCACTCGCCTCTGCTGTCATAAATGCTTAGCTTTTTCAGTTACGTATTCCCATCTCTGGAACCGTTGATGGCGGGTTCATGGAAGTGCGAGCTACACGGCCTTCAAATGAACATCCTTTCGAAACTGCGCAGGTCGAACTTGAATTGGAAAACAGTAATTGTCGTGTTGTAATCTACGACAACGGGGAATGGCGGTCACATATACGGTAGCAGAATGGTTTGCCATTTGGAGAAGAACAAGGAACGCTGCTGGAAGAAGAAGTAAAGTAAGGAAAGGAGGCAGGAGGCGGCGAGACGAGTTTTGCAGCCGCAATTCCACTCTCTTTGGGCATTTTTTTTTCTTGTTGCGATAGATATGCCTATTTTGACCACACTGTAGTGCATTTTTATGCCACTAGGTTCACTTACTGAGCTATGGAATCACTCAGTTATGCAAAAACCATCGGCAGATTCGCATGTTTTCCTCCTTTGTCAGCTTGAAAACTTTTTGTGGCATTCAAATGCGACCATTTTAACTGTTGTTATTGAGCTTGAATGACCGGAAGCCATTACCGTTAGTATTGTTCTGAAGAAAAAGGCTGAACAAGGAAGTGAAACATCGGACAGTATACGGAGGTGGATATCGCAGTTAAATATACTCCTTTGTATGAGTTTGTCCGAAGTCGTTTTGTAACAATTCCAAGGTCTTTTCTTATCATCCGTTTTGAATGTTGAAGTTCGCAGTTGCAAGATGAGTGCTTTTCTTGTTAAAATTGGGTGCGCAGTTCAAGGCGAGAGAGCTAATTTTCTCCCCACCTGGCATCATCGTCTCTTCTTACGGAGCCACTTGAATTTCGTTGCAAACGTTTGTTTGAATAGCCTCAGTTAGTTAGTTCCCTTTCTGGTCTGCTGACAGCCGCACTGTGTGGCGGCATTATTTCCTCATTTCCAGACGAGATTCAGCTGCTGAACTATGCAGAGATATGATTTCATGCTTTTTTGTTTCGATGTGTTTTTTAAATGCGAGATGTGAATGTTTCCTAATCACACTTTCATATTTGTTCATCTAATAATTTCCATGGCGCAGTGGGGAGGTGTTTAAAGTTGCTAAATGGAGCAAATCGCTTCCTGCATTTCTCGACTGCAAGAGGGCTGAATCGATTAGTAGAGATTTTTCTCCAGTTTCGCCTCGATTGCCGTAGGCTCATCGGTGTCGTTGCTCGTACCTTCTATTTTCTATCGTACGTTTACGGCAGAGAGAATGGATTGAGAGTAAAAGTTTATAGGGGCACCAAAAACAGTAGGCGATTTTTTGGCAATGCAAAAGATGTGCAGTTGGATTAGTTGGCCAAAAAGAAGTGCTGACGGTCATTGTGATTTGATGCAGCTCATCGCAAATGGTCTCCACTGTTCAGTGTTGACGTTTATTTTGGCTGGTTTTTCTTCGTCCAATTCGAAGGTGCATTTGAGTCGCGAAAGCCTTTTGTGTTCCTCGCGAATTATAATGTGAATTTCTACTATGAATAGAATTTGACTGTTCTTGAAGCATGCGTCTTTCTTGTGATCAGGTAACTGACCATTGGTTGCCTTATATGCGTAATAAGACCGTTTTGACAGAGATGACTGTGTATTGATGCTGTCGAGAAGGGTGGAATCAACACTGCTTCTGCAGTGTATCGATGCTGCTGTTAGCGCAACTGCTTTTCATTGTGGGACCGCTCAGTTGATTCGTATGTTAGAAAGGCTTGCACTATTCGGTGGAGAATTTTGTCTAGTTGTATGTCCATGGAAAAGGTACGCAATTTAACCCGAAACAATTGCAGCTTGATGCATTAAACGACATATTGAAAGAAATAGCGGATTTTTTTGAACAAGTTTGCTTAAGTCGGAAAATTTCTCTTCAAAACTAGGCATTAAAGCAGTAGCATTGCCGTTTGATAAACTCCATGTTAAGATAATCCATCACTGATATGACGATGTCCGCCGTGGAACTCTGCGCTAAAGAGGAAAGGCGCACTTCATGACCAGAAGCAGGTGGTCAGAGCCGCTGCATACCGTAGCGTGATGTGTCTTTGCGCCGAACCGTCGATGCCAATAGGTGTTTGTGCAGATAACTTCATCTTGGTAGCAGAAAGGTGAGAGTGAATCGACCTGTCTCTTAAAAGAATGATGCTTGGTGTAGTTGCACAATATTCAGTAGTACATCGTCGAAACCAGGATGGTCTATAATTGCACGATGTGTTGATGGGATGAGAAGAAGGACACCGCCAACGGGAATTACTCACGAGCGCATGATTGTGTGTCGACAACCTCAACACACTGCTACCTTGTAGAAGAAGAACGCTCATCATCTTTTCGACTTCCCAACTGATGTTGAGCCGTGAGCTCGCTAAAGTGAATGGCTTTCTATTGTTTGCATACGTCATTTCTGATTCTGGAATCGAAAGAGACGAAAGGCAATTGTGACGATAACTCTAAGCTTGAAGGTAAATGCTGACATGGGACTTGTTCGTGTCGTTTTTGCTGACTGTAATTTCCCAGTGCTCGGATTTCAAACTGATCTTTCCAACCACTTCTTTGCAATAGTTCTTTTCGATCCGCCTAACTGTTTATGGGGAATGAAGAGCCAAGAACCTTACGCAAATTATGTTCGATCTCCAAATAGGTGAAACAGAAGTGATTTTTTGCTTGGTGACTTTCACAGTCAGATAGGATATAGGGAAAACATACTGAGCACTGTTGATGTGAAGGTTCCGCTATAAACTAGCGACTCGTGGAAATCGCAAAGAGCGCAAGCGCTACTGGAATCAAGACGTTTTAACACTTGAACAGCTGATAATTGCAAGCGGTAACCTGCAAATGGCAAGGAGAGTTTCGCAAGGCGGAGCACAGGGAGCTGTACAACATGTGTGGTGAACAAGCATTAACTCAGCAACACAGGGGTCAACGGCGTGTGTGCACTGCGTAGAAGGGAATCGAGTTTGAGCATGGAGGTAAAGCCAGCTTTGTGTGGACGTTGAGGGATCGCTAACTTGCGCAGCTTGACTTTCTAGGGATTTGTCGCCGTTGGTTGATATGAGTCGAGCATGGCGCATTGTTTTTCTGTCGGCTGCGGGTTTTTGTATGCCGCGTCACTTTCATAACGTACCTTCCGTAGAGTTTTGTTAAAAGAAATAATTTCAGCGAATGTGGGTAGAACCTCTTATACAGCAGCTGCAAAAAATGTCTTGGCCCGCTTGGTTGCAGCCCTACGTTGAAGTTTTGCTGCTATGGATATCGTGGGCTATTGATTACGTCGACTGGGATTATATGGAGGTTCGTTCGCAGCTCTTTTCGAACGTTTGCTGTTTATTGTCCTTTTTATTTATCGTGCACTTATTGCGCCGGTCAAGAAAAAACAATAACTGTAAGAAAGGAGAACTGTTTTCTCGCAATCAAGCAGGTGGTTAGAGTTGATTTAGTCATGTGGGTGAGCCTTTGTGGTACAGCACGTTAGTCCACCCTTCCATTCGATGTTGACAGTTACTCGCTCATCATGTTGGCGAAAAAGAATCCGCTGGTGAGACAATCGTGCTAGACGCGTCCTTCATCTGAGTTCTGAAAATTTGCTTCACACAGCCAGGAAGACACACAATAGCCATCGCCCGGGAGTTTTCAAGGCGGCTACAATGTTGATCTCGCGCCATAATTGTCTTGCGTTCTTTGTTGAGCGGTGATGCTTTTTGCGAAAAGTGCCATAGCTATCGAGATATTGGGTGGCGCACGGATGCAAGACAGTGATGAGTAGTCTATCGCATCGTGAAAGATGATGTGGTCAGCAGCCGACTGATTTGATGATACGTAAGTGGGGAAGTGCTTCTCTGCAAATAAAACTAGGCTCATGATCGCTTTCCACGGTGCTGCTTTGCTATGAGCTTCCGGTAGATGAATCTTGTTGTCGTTTGCGTTCGCTGCGCCTCCGTTACCGTTGTTACTCGTCAAACTCCTGACGTCTATGAGCAGTGTGGCCTCTGTCTGATTGAGATAATGCACTTGCTGCATTCGTAAATAGCGAATAATTGAGAAACTGAAGAGTCTTCCTTGCTTTGTTGCAGTACCTATTTGTTTCTGCCTAACTTGACTGGTTTTTCGGGACGGTAGAAGAGAACGAAAGAGGATTTCCTTCTATTAGCAGATGCTTAATTCTGCCATATTTTCATGAAAGAAGGTTTAGAAGCTTATCGGAATCCGATGCCTCTTTTCTCTCTTTTTCGGCATGTAGTTCTCGCTGCTTTCAGTTTGTTTGGCTTGCGATGTTCCCTAACGTTTTTGCAGTATCTGGCGTGGCTATTTCTGCCAATTTTCGTGGCATTCGTCCTTCCTATATTTTTGCTGTTCTTTATTTACGGCTGCGTTATTTTTCTACACATTTATGGACTGAGGCATCGAATAAGAGAAGCATATGCGAGCAGCCTTTGGGATGGCGCGCGTATCAGCATTGCCTCGTTCTGGGATGCGCTAGGGCATGTATGGCATGGTACGTTGTTCTTTCCTACTTCGTCCTAGTTATTTTTGGCAATTTTTGTTGCAGTGCTTCCGATTGGCTAAATGCAGTGTCTTCTGGTTCTTTGCCTGAATTAAAAATAGAGGACGGAACATTCATTTGGCGGAGGTGTATAGCATTGCTGCTTTTATGAACGGCGCAGAGAGAACATAAAATGGTCCCATTTTGTTGCTGAAGCCATTTGCTCTCTTGCGTAGCCGTTGCTGTCCTGCGCCCCCAGTTGTACTTTTATTGAATAGATTTTCTTCAAGATGTTGGAGGAACATTCATATGTTACTTATTCTAAATGCCTATTGTTTAGGTTATGAGATGCGAGGTATAGAGAACGTGCCAGATGAGGGTCCGGCGTTATTTCTTTATTATCACGGCACACTTCCAGTCGATGTCTACTACGTTATTGCGAAGTGTATGCTTCACAAAAAAAGGACGTTGCACTGCGTTGGAGACAAGTTTATCTTTAAGATGCCTGGCAAGTTTCATCTCGCTTGAGTAGTGAGTGCATTCAACAGTGTCCATTCAGGGAACCAAAATGAAGTGCTGCTTTTGACGAGAGAAGGAGGCCTCATACATTCATCTTGCAGGTATACTAGTGCGAGTCTTTATCTCCTATTTCTTCACTGTTTTATGTGTTCATAGGTGCCACTCTTTACTTGCCACACATATCCAAATGTCATGTTCAGACCGTAATCGAATCCTTATGCCACAACTTTCCGTTTGAAGCATGTAACGGTTGAAAAATGTCTCCGTCGAATGCGGTTGTTGGGATATGTGGCTGCATCATTTATTTCCTTAGGGTGTATAAATAGAAAACAACCGTACTGTTCCCAGTGAAGCGATCTATAAAGGATTTAAGTGCACTTGTTTTGACGAGAGGTGCAACTGATATTGGTTGGAATGTTGCGAAGTTCAGGTTGGGGCATGATTTGCAAAGTGTTTTGCATAACACCGGGCACTGTCGAAGATTGTATCGCACGATTAAAGGATGGCCATTTGTTGTGTATTGCACCTGGAGGTGTAAGAGAAGCGCTTTTCTCGGATCCTTCTCGTTATAACATTATGTGGGGTCGTCGACTTGGCTTCGCGAAAGTCGTCTTAGGAGCCGATACGGTTCGTTTATTATTGCAGTCATCATTGATGGTACCGAATGACCTGTTCGATGAAAGTCTTTCAGCTGCAAATGAAAATGTCAACACGAATGGACTCCCACGTCCAGCGGTTCGCAGGGATACTTTTACTTCTCTTTAGCAAAAATATCTCCCATTCGCTGTATTCAGCTGTCTTCTCTGTTCATTTCTTTTTCATCCAGTTCCTCTGCTTAAAAGTTCATTACATCGCAGATGATACGCAATACCTTTTTAGTGTACTAATGCTTGTTGCAGAGCAAACAGGTGATTGGGTAGAGAGAAAGCAATTCGGTAAGCCTTAACAGTGGTTCCGAGGAAATGATGGTTGGAGATCACAGAAATTACGCTTGTGCTGTGTAATCAGAGCATTGTGCGAGATTTTGTATTCCAGAAAACTACTCCACTGAGTTACTTTCATTTTTTCCAAGAATTGTACATATTTCGACACCGTGAAGCCAAACCATTGCACCATCAGCAACCACAGGAGACCGAACTATTCCTTGCAACAAGTCATCTAGACATCTTTGACCTGAATTTCGAATTTCATATCTTTCTTTCGGAGGGCATTTGGACTGATGAGGATAAGGAGGGGGAGACTTTGCTCCATGCTGAACTTACTTTTGCTGTACGACACGTAATTGAAAGCTATGACTTCATAACCGTAAAGTGAATCCGGCAGTTCTCTGTTCTCGTTGGTACCCCCCCCCCCCCCCCCTCTCCGCAGTTTTCCTTCCTTCATTGATTGGGTCACAATCATAGTAATGTTTCGAACGGTAGAGTTGCTCATTTCCACTAATTTTTGTATTTGCAGCCGGTCATACCGATGTTCACTGAGAACTGTCGAGATGCATTCAGAACCCCGCGATGGGGAAGAAGTCTGATTTTTCAATTTTTTTTTTGATTATATATATTGAACGGTGGTTGTAATCTCGTTTTTTATCACTATCGTTGTGAGGGAAGGGTGATTCATGAAAGAACATCACGTCAAGTATTCCGTTGCATTGTTGTTATCACAGACAAATGTCGTTTCGCCTTTAAACGGAGTTTATGCGACAGATATATGAGCCAGTGTAGTTACCAGCAAATGAAACTGCTTTCTGGACTACGAAATGTATGTATTATCACTAGCATCTGCTTATGAAGAGGCATATTTTAATATAAGCAAGGAGAAGGTTAATGATAATATTATGGTGTTCGGTTGCCAATAATTGCGCACTGTTTATGTCTCGTTGTGGTTTTATTCAATTGTTATTGCGTTACAGAGGTCTTGCCATGTGCTTTTTATTTGGCCGGCAGTCGTCAAGTTCTAAACAGCAGTATTTCCAGAGATGTTCCGATGGATTTACGAGAAGTCACGTCTACCATTATGTCCCATCTATGGCGGTTTTCCCGTTAAAATGATGTTCGTTATCCTCTTGCTCATTTACCTCTGTCCAGTAGGGAGTTGAAACTAATATTGCTGGATTCCTAATAGTCAGGTTTTGTATTTGGGCATGCAATCATTTGATTTTCTTAGTAATCTGATTGCTTCCCCTTTTGCGGTCCCAGCTCCATACAAAATTATTTCGGTTGAGGATCATATTTCAGTTTTAATGGAACGTTGGCGGCAGCGATTAGTGAAGTGGAGTAATGATGAGAGAAGATTATTTGGTGGGATGGAAAATGAGGGTCATTCGCTCTGTGATCTCCTCTCTAGATATTTTTTAGAGAAGAAGGGCATTTTTTGTGGGAGGGTGGTTTGAAAAGCTTCTATGGAAGCTTTTAAATTGTGTGAGCTTAAATGGCGTTGTTTTGCTCAAGCATGCAGTAATTTAGGAATAATGTTGCAGAACTCATCTTGGGAAGCCGATCAAGTTTATAGCTGGAACGTCGCCTGAAGATGTAAAGCGAAGGGTAAAAGAAGAAGTACAGGATTTAATTCGACAGCATCAGCGGCTTCCTGGCAGTATTTTGCGAGGCATTTTGCAACGGTTTTTTTTACTTTCGAGCAAGAATGTGCAGTTGCATGTAGTGTGGAAAATAACACGCCCACAGGGCATATTATAATTATATGGATTTTAATGGGAGCTTAACCTGCCGTTTTGCGATGTGCTCATATATTTAATGCATAGTTCTTGTTGTAATACTTCTTTCATAGAAACTGCAGCAAAGATTTTACTAGGAAGATTACGCCACAGGTAGTAATTATGAAAGCAGTCTTATTGTTGGGGAGTCCGTACGCCGGAAGAAGAGTTAAGTGACAGCCGTCACTCGCCAATTCGACATCTTTTCAACGTTTCACCTTTTTGAACAGATTGCGTAATCATGAGTCGAAAAGGTGAATCATTATGCCTCGCGGTCAAGCAGACGCCAATTTTTGTACTGAATATTAGTGGATAAAAACAAATTCGTGAAGGCGAATCGTGCAGCCCTTCTTTATTGCTTGCACATAAGTGTGGCTGAACGTTTGACGCAGTCTCAGGGTAGTTTTTTCTCGTATTTCATAGGTGATAACTGATAGCATTTGCGCTTCCTTCAGCAGGAGGGGAAGATGGTTGGAGATGTGATAGAGCATAAATGGATATTTCCACGTAGGGAGGTGGTATTGCGACAAGCAAGTCTTATGTTCAGGTTTTGAGGTGCTTAGATTAACGACGCCCAATGGACTTATTCTTGTATCATGTTTGCTATTTTCATGAGTAACAGATCAGTATTTGATGCCAGTTATACTTTTATTATATTTCTGTTTTATTTGCAAAGGAAGCAGGATAGATGACTATCGCTTGCAGATTCTACGATAAGCGACGCTGTAAGCGGGATATGTTGTTGGAAGATGTTGCCAATTATCCGGTGTCGACGGGCGGTGGTGATACGATGGACACGACCGTCGACATTGTAACCCGTGTTAACTACGAGCAGTGTGCCAACGAGCAACTAATGGCGATTAACGGTACTACGGCGAGTCAAGTCCTCGAGAGTGATGCGTTCGTATTAGATACGTGACATGCATACCATAGTAACCCTCCCCCTCTATTATACGCGGCTGGCATTCCCATGCTTATGGACTATTTGTTTGTGGTACATGGTATCCGTCTTCATCCACGTTTGCCTTGGATCTTAGTTGTTTGTTTCGTGATCTGCATATTCGAGGTCGGTCTTATGCAAATCTGAACATGCGTTTGTTTTAGTTCTTCCTTCATCTTTTGAGAGAAAGTCAATGTTTCATTCGTCCTGCTGATCAGAAATGATGATTTTACGTGGAAACAAATGAGGGCGAGTAGTGAATACCCGTTAGAGCCGTTATCTGTTATGTACGTTGCACTTTTGTGCTATTCTTCTCTCACTGTCTTTCCGTCTACTTCTTTTTCCCTCGATGGATTGCGCAGAATTTGTTTCTGTGGAAAATCACTTAACTTGTTCACCGGCGACTCCGTTGTGATGCTTCCAATTGTCCCTCTTCGCGCAATTTATTTATTCTCGTCTTTTTTCTAATGCGTTAATACTTTCGATAACCGTCGACCACAGTGGATTCGACAGAAATGTTCTGGGAATCCACATTTCGCATCCAAAATTTTTAGGTGGAGGGCTTATTTCTGAGGTTAAGACATGCGGCATATTACAAGGTTAGCCACACATGTAAAAGATGTTGGATGACCTGGTTGAAGTTTCGTGAAGGAACCATCGTCGAATTCCAACGTGTTGCAGTCTGTAGGCTCATTTTTCAGTTCTTTATATGAACTTTAGAATAGGTTCATTGTTACCGAGGTACTTGTATAAGTTGAGGATGGTCAGAGTTACGTCCAAAACGTTCCAAGTTTAAAGTTACGGATAAAACATTCAAAAGAACATCCCGCTACACGCAGCGGTTCATAAGAAGTTGGTTTTACTTGCCAATTTTTGCAATAAACCGAAAGCATGGAATACCGCATTCAAGCAGCTTATACAGATTGCTGGGACTCTTACTACTGAGTAAAATCTTCTAAACAACCATCATCGGCACTAGAGAAATTATAAAATATTGAGGGTGACTTTTTTGTTATAGGGAGAAGAGCACTGAAACTTCCTTGGCTCCTAGTAGATCATTTGGAAGAGCACTGTGATGGAGCCTAAGAGACAAATCTATAGCATTAGCTGCGTTGACAGGCCAACAAATGGATTCCGACGCACAGAAACCTCTTAATGGCCTAGGGAATAATTCTTTTCAATGAGCTTTCCATTTTGCTCACTAATCTGCTATATTTTGCTCTGTGCGCTTTCTTTATCCGGTAACTCTAAAATTGCTTACAACTTTGAGAGTATGCGATATAGACGTTCTCTTCCATAAAATGACGGGCTCGCTTAACAAATGGTTGCTTCTTCGTTATGTTTGAAGACTGAGAACATTGTTTTGCTGTGCACGTTAGCGTTCTTTTTCTTGGATGCAGTTGGTTCCTTTGCTTTCTTTCCCTCTCGTGAACTTGTCTAACGGTCAAATGGTTCCTCTCCTCAGGTGAAGCTTAAATTCGTTGAAATGTATAGATGCGTTTATATGAAGTGCTGATGAAGAAAAAATAATGTTCTTTCACCTATGCCTTTTGCTTGTTGCATTCGATGGCCATTTGAGAAGCAGCGGAACGTCACACTGTAGGGGAACTAAAGCCTTGGACACATTTCCCTAGTGTCTGCCGATTTAAAGTAAGAAATGGCAGTTGGAGCGTTGTCGTTTCTCGTTTTCCTCTACGTCCGTTCTTCGATTTCTTTTCATATTTGTTCTCGTTTCAGTGTAGGCTTAACTAGTTCATGTGCAGGCAAACGAATTTTTCGTCCAGTTCAGTGCTGCCACCTTCGAATTATTCTGTAGTTGTTGTTGCCTTCCGCAAGTCGCATTTAGTGAGGTTATGGAGCTCAACTAGCTTTTCCGATCCTGCTTTCTGCTGGTGCGTGGATGGTCTTTGTCGGTCATCATTTCCAGTACCCAGAGGTGGTCGTGCACGAACGATAATGTGGTCTCTATCCGTTTGCTGGAGCACTACACTTCATCGATTCGTCATTGTACAAAGGTTTTCTTTATCTCGAATAGGACATCACTGCGATCTGAACCTAATCCAGTCGCATCTGTCGTCTTCTCATTGGTGTGATAAATTCGGTTAGTTTTCGGTGATAGGTTTCCTGTGCAGAGTTTTGCCTCAGATTGTTTTTTGGTTTACTAACCTGAAAGAGGACTGCGCGGAAGATTGTTTCTTAATGGTTGACCATCGAAGGGGAGGAGGGAAAGGGGTCCAATTTGGCAGCCTTGAAGGTAGGGTGTGAAAAAAGCGTGCGTTGTTTCTTTTAGAAAAAGTGTGACTGAGAAGTCAAATTTACTACCAACCTAGCATAAGCTCGAGCTTGAAAAGTTTAGCGGATCTGCTTAATGGAAAAGCCTCAGGGGATAACAGCTGAAACTGTGCTGTTGAGCAATCTCTGATATTCTTTTCAAGCTCTTCCTTTGAACGCTCTTCTTTTATCTCGCTTTGGACCGTCGCGTACGTTGCACTTCCAGCCATTCTAGGTCGTCCACTAATAATTCTTTATAATAAAGGGCTTCACACCTAAGAGCCGAGGTCTTCGGATTGCTGAGGTATCAGACGCTCTTTTTGCGACATCGAGAAAAGTTGCTCAGGACATTGAATTCTTTGTTGTTTGAATCTAGGTTGCTGTGTTTGATGCAGCAGAGTTAGGGTTGCGAATGTTAACGAAGATATGACTGCTTTCTGCGCTCTGCTTCAGAAGGAATCTGAGTAACATGGCGATTCGCGTTATTTGATTTGTTTCCTTTCCTCTGCCTGACCGATGCTCCCCGCTGTTCTTTTTAATGTGTTTAAATATGTCCGAGAATGGAACAAAATGAGCCGATCTTTGTGAAGTAATGATTGTTCTTTTGCATTTGTGGCCGTCAGATGTTTTCATCACCTTATTTTGCTTCATTTTTCGACCTCATCGCTTCACTGAGTTGTAAATGCTAAATGAAGCAATGAAGAGAGCGATGAAATTGCGAATTTATTCTCATATTTATTCACCAATAATCAGGGAGACTTTATACGACGATCCGATTTTTTGCTCTTCGAAGAGAACTGACTAGAAGTCGAAGCCTTTTTTCACTTAAGAGACTGCAAGAGGAACGTGAGTGGCTGCGTGATGGAAGATCTGTGGTTTGTTTTACTCCTTCGTGTTTTGTTTCTTTCTACGAGCTCTTTAGTGTTGAGCGAAAAAAATGTGGCAAAGCAGCCACTGTCGCTATTCGTGTTTTGTGGTCATGAACTTGTACCTGACCAAGTTATGGCAAATAACCGTCTGTTTTTCTTTGCCAGGTCATTCATTCGTTTCTTTCTTTCCACTTGCGTAATGTTTGATGTCGCATCCGACTTTAACTGACACTCCAATTGTCGCGGTCTAATCATTCAATAGTTTCTGCACCGAATTGGCATGCTTTCCGTATGTCTGTAATTCATCAAACGATAATGGTAGACTCCCCCGGTGCCTTCTTTCAGATGAAAGCGTTATTTACTATGCTGTTAATTTTCATTCCTCTCTTCTCATCCTTTCATTTGAGTCTAATGTCAGCAAAATGCTATTAAGGATACCTCATCTGCAGGGAGTTTTGTTGTTCCTTTAGCCGTGCTGTGGTCACAGGTGTTGTGAAGCTATGGCACTGCGTTAAAAAATTAGTCGGTGCTGTTAGAAATACAGTAACGTACTCCTTTTTCCTGTAGCTACCAGGAAAATAACATCTCATAACCCGCATGGTACTTTCAAATTTGCAGCTGACTTATGGAAAACAAAACAACGCCGACTGTAATTTTCGGTATAAACAAGTCGCGTTTGGGTGCTGCTTTTCTGCTTGCTACAGACCGTTTACAGGTCGGCAGTAATTCGTGGTCCTGACTAACAGACGCTGTTGGCGTTCTCTGTGTTGACCAAATACAAAGTTATTTCCACAGTATTTTTATTTCTTGCGCAGAAGACGGCTATCCGTGAGTTACCATGAGACCAGCTGTCATCAGTTGGGAATCTAGTCCCATAGTCCCAAAACGACCTGTCCCCATATTCAGCTAATCGGCGCTGATCGTAAGGCGAGACGTTTATTGGACGATATTATGCGTCCAGTCGAAATTAAGGTAATCAACCATAAACGCGTGTGTTTGACACATCTTTATGAGGTTCGTCTTCATTTCGCCGTCGTTAAGCAAATCTATCACCCACTCGACCACCTTAAAACATCGATCGCATTATTTTGAACGTGGGGTATGTCGGTGAGCGTCCATTGACAGCATGAGTTTAGTTGCTTATCACTGGCTGCGATAACCTTCAAAGTACTTATGAACGTTGAGTGAGTATGTGATATGTGCCTTGATTATAGCGGGGATGTGGGTTAAGAGTGTATGTTTTCCAAACATATCCTGTGTTTCAGCATCCAATGATGCCAATGAACGGTACCTCCGATCGCGAAATTCGGTACCGTCGTTCGCTGTTTGTAGCAAAACCTATAGCTAAATTGCACACCATAATCGATCGCCATTATCGTGAAGGAACTACCTTTCTCTTAGAGCGACCGAAATCCTCCGCATACCAGTCGAAAATATATGGTAAGAAAATGGTTGATTTCTTTGCGTCGATGCGGAGGTTGTCTTCGCAAGAGAGGAACTCTCTTGCTGCGGATTTCATTTCTTCAGTAACGTTCTGCAATTTCATCAGTCACAGTCATTTGGCTGAGTGCGTTAGTGGCATGAGTGCGTAGTTCTTGGTCCTCGTGATCTATTACAGAAACTACTCTCATATCAGTAAATTGTAGAGGATACTGCGGCTATCATCTATAGCCGTCCGTTCACTTTCCGAGAAGCAGGTAAGTTTTTATCTTAACAACGTCCTTCCATCCTTCCCGTCTTGTTATTCCGCATTGGCGGTCCTCATTCATCATTGCATACCCTCCTTTTCTCCCTCGTTATATACTGTAATAAAATCTGGAACGAATTGTGCTTTAAAACCAGTAACATTTAACAAGACTACCAACTGTCGGAGTTGAGTTGAACAAACCTCGACTGAATAAAGTCGAATCGGAGGCCCCGACTTAGTACCATAATTCACGGTGAAATGCACCAACGGTTCTGCTTCGTTCAATGCTAGCTGAAATAAACGCAGAAGTAGTCAAAGCAAGTAATCGGTTAAATTCTGCTACACTGTAGTCTTGAAACAACAACCGGAATTTCCAATGCACTAGGAAATGTGAGGTGAAGATGTAAACTGGCTGTTGAGCACGGTGTGGGCAGCGTAGAATTGCGAGATGTTTCTGGATAGCGATGTCTGGGCTCCATGGATGACTCAAATACGCCATCATCGGGCTGGATTAAACGTTATGTGATGCAGATAAAAAGCGACAGGTCCTCAAAAAACCTGTCGGGAGAGGTGCTAAGCTGGAAAAAACAATTTAGAAGTGGATACTCTAGCCCTTTCGGAGCCACCGCTGACCATAATTTTCGATGTACGTTGCGCGCTGCGATAAACGTTTTGCTAATCACCGTAATGCTTCATCCCAAGTTTTTCCAAATACTCATGCAAATGAAATGGGATTTCATGATCATCTCCTTAATTTGCAGTTTTCCGGGATGGGCAATTCAAGTGCGGCTTCTCGTCGAATCTACCGAATCCGTAATTCGATTGCTTATAGATTCGTCGAAATTTCTCTGGTTGGTCGTGAAGTGTATGATATCTAGATGTTATTTGTTTGAAGCGTATTCAGTGCGATGAGACAAGAAAGCGAGAAAAGCAATGTGCTCAGGAATACAACAGAGAAGGCTTAATAGGCTGAGTTTGGATTCGTGTATCGATGAACGGGAGAAAAAACTGTGAGGTGGTTCCTGTTGTTTGACTGTGGACAGCGGGTGCAGCGGTTCGAACATACTAAGCATGGCATGCGACATGAGAGAAGCAACCGGACTAGTTTACCTTCAGTGCTTCCACATTATTGCTTACTGCTGGGGAAGAAATCATCCAGCATCAGGTATATGCAGTGGTATTGCAAGAAAAGGACGCCTACGCTTACCTGAAGACGCCGATCTTGGCTGCCAAACGGTTCCCAAAGCATATTAACTCCGCGTTTGTTCCCTCTAAGAATACCGTTGAGGATTGACTGCAGTGAGTACGGCTGTCCTCCGATCACGTAATATGTGCTGTTGAGAAGCTTGAAAATACAGAGAGCATCGTTAAAAAATGAAAACGACAAACTAGATCGAGAAATTGCCAACCATAGGCAGTTGGGTTTGTTGCCGCAGCTATGAGTTAAATGTATCGTTTCGTCTTGCACAGTGCCTCTTTTATTGTCGATTGTTTTAAGTAAGTAAATGTTGTGAGCAAGCTTCAAAGAAATCTTCGGCACAACTTTTATTCACCATTATTCCTACCTTTCTTCGCTGCCAAACGTCGTTCGGTGAGCCAAATTTTGTGAAGGCGTGAATCAGCATAATGTTGTAAATGTTCACAAAGACGGCGACCTTTTCCCATCGATTAGCATCCTGAACGTTGAGCCGTTGGATATCTCTGCTGAGTGCGATATAATCTTGGAAATATTCGTTGTCTTCTATTCCAACGTATTTTATTGTCTGTAATTCCCGCCATTAGCTATAAATGTGAATTATGGTCCAAAATGCAGCTAATTCCAGTTCGGCTTGCAACCTACAGTTGAACAAAAGCAAACATCAAAAACCCCCCTAAACCGATTTACCTCATCGTGTTTCGTGAAACCGGGAAAATTTGATTAAATGTCGACCGTGAAACCATAAATTGGATACTGCGCAGCTACAGAAAAAGTGTAGTATGGAATATTTACGCAGCATAAAATATGTATGAAGCGGCAAATACCTTCTGATATAAAAATTTTCTACAAAACACTAGTCTAAGAAATCACTCAAGGAAAATCACCATCTCACAGCGCCGATTTCAAGCTTCGCTCAGCTACATGACACCACTGTTATTCAGTACGCAACGCGAATGCTGCGAAACGTGTGGGAACCGCCAAATTTACATCAGCTTTGGCGAACAACGGAAATGGGCGCAGATATTTGCAACACGAGACAAATGCTTGTTCGTCGCAAGTATGTTGGGTGCAGTATTTAAACCGTTACTTCTGCCATATTGCATCGATTCTCTTCACAAATTCGGGGCCATCTGTTGTTATAGGAAGAGGCATTATTTTCTATGCAGCGCAGCGGTCAGTTCATTTGCTTGAAATGGCTTGTGCCTCGAACCTTCGGATTTGAATGGCTTTAAACTCATTTCCACTTCACCTACCACAAAGACCAGCAATTAACGGTGAAACGTTTCGTTCCATGCACCTCTACAATCTTCTCATGTACGCTTTGCTTCGTATGCGAAAAAACGAAACGCAGAGAACATGCCTTTCTATCTTCGGTGAGAATGTGGTCGTAGAGAGGCTCGAGAACACCGATAAGCATGTGATTTAGCTCTTTGGCGCTTAGAAGACTTTGCTCGCTAGTAAGACCCGTATTAAGTGCTACAGATTCTTCTTCGTTCCGCAGTTGATAATATCTCAAAGGGTTCATGTTTACTGTTGCCGTTATTATGAACTCTTGTTGCATAGTGGTATTATATTACTGTTCCTACGAACAAAATGAGGACAGTTCATTGAGCAGCCAGATGCTGGAAACATATTTTCATTTGTACTATGGTTAAAATGCAATCAAAGAAAAGCAGTCTAACACCATTTCACATTCTCTTAATTGTGGGCGGTAAGAACAGTTCGCAACATGATTACATACAGGTCATCATCTAAGACACATCTGCAACACCATTACTGACCGTTCCGGACTGAAGATTTCGCCGCTTTCTCTGGACGTTTGACGTCCAGGTTGGCGTTCAATTAACTCCTGGCCAATTTCGAGGGCGTCCTTGAGTTCTATAAAAATGCTTCAAATTTTGCAAGTAACTTTTTGATTCTTTGTTGCAGCTACAGTTCAGATGTTTATTTGCGTTTTTACGGGCTGGCGCCTGCAAAATGCAATAAACTTTCTGTCGACTTATAGAGGAATAGTAGATATTTTAGTGTGGCCACAATTTACACATATCTCGGTTAGCTTTTTCGCAACTGATGGCATCAGAAAAGCAAACTTTATTGCGGAATGTCAGACTAGATTGAGATATGAGCGCATTATTAGACAAGTTTTATGCCAGCGACTCACTAAATCGGTCTCTGTGTGGTACTTCTTCAGTTACGACTAAATCGCTTCTCACTTCAAAAAATTTCGTACTGTTGAAGACAAAATGTTAATTTCTGCATGATTTTTATGTTGTCTTCTATGCGCCAAAACACAAAGGGTGATGAAGGTTGCATCCGTGGCATGGAATTTGTCCAAATAAGATGACTGCTATCAGAAATAAGGCAGGTGCGCTGGTCGAAAGGCCCAAATGGGTAGGATCTGAGAAACTGATCTTCGACATCTCCCATCTCCCCAGCTCTCCCGACATCGGTTTGGCCTCCTGTCACTCGAAGACCTCCTGATCCGATCTTCCTTTGCTGCAGCTCCACAAGGTCAAAGTGATTATTCATAGATGAATGAGCTTTTCGAACAGAACAAGCTTGACGGATTTCCTTGTGATAAGCACAGAGAATTTCGGTTAGGTACCTTTAGTTGCTAAGTAAGAAGCATAGGAGAGGGGAAATGGAAAAGTCTCACTTAAATGTCTCTGCTGCATGATCCAGTCGATGAAGTGCTCTCCTTTGAAAGAGTTCCGATATAGCGTTGAGCCAACACGATTGTCCTTTATAATATTCGCCTTCTTCATGCCTGCCACTAAACGCGAATATTCGTTCGGTATACACAAAAAAACACCATCCATCGAACTCGCTTAAACAGCATCCTTCAGTCTTAATCCAAACCAATATCATCGCACTCGAAATTGGCTCACATTCGTTGCACTTGGGAAACTCTGCAGTGTTTTCGAATTCCGAAATCAAAGCTCTGACAGAATGGCTCACGAATCAGTGACGATCGGCATTCTCGTCCACAGTTACAAACCAACCGCACTCGACTAACTTTCCACTGCAGAAACCGACGTATTTGCAGAAATACAGCAGAAAAATTACTAGTACGATTAGGCAGGAAGGTACTGGCCTTATGGTGTCTTAAAAAACGTAATAAACACAAATGAGGCACACGAGGCAGCACGATATTTGCTTTGCCTAGTCCTGGCAGTCGATCAGGTCAGCCAGCCATCATGCATTTGCCTATAGACAATGATATGACGCTACTAAAAAGCTTGCTTATGAAGATGACAAATTCTACAGCTCTGACACTGAAAATTCACTTTAGTCCGCATCGGAGTTGTTTAAAAGCTCGCGTATGTAAATTTAACACCGGGTAAAATTGCAACTCTCAAAGGCAAAAATCGGCAGCAATGAAAATGAGTCTGGGAGATCATCGCACGTACTCGAGAAACTGCACATTCCCCAATTTGTGAGCATAAACTAGTGAGCAAATGAAATGAAAGTCTGGAAACTTTTAAATTTTTTTTGACGTCCTCGCACTGTTTGGATGAAGGAGTCTGCTGGAAGTCTCTAATAGCATTTTCCTGGCACAACTGCTCTGTAATGAAATGCTTACCGCTTGACGTTTCGTCCTCTTCTACATAGTCCAGTGAAGTCTGTGGTTGTGGCAAAGACGGTGCTGCCCGTGATGCTTCTTCTGTTCGAAGCATTTCCATCACTGCATCGAACCTTGCAACGTCCCTTACCTGAAGCTATCGAGCAGCATGCTAGAGAGGCCATCACTGCAACAGCATATGAAGTAGTGATAAACAGCCAACTTCTGTCAAGTAGATTCAGTCGTCTTTAAGCAAATTTCGGCAAAAGATTGAGTCACAAGTGAAAATCAGGAAACGGAGACAGTATTAAACAAAATATGGGATGAGTGACAATAAGTTTAGACCAAAGAAGACCAGAAATGTGTCCAGTGACTTCTACGGCTGAGACAGCAGGTATAATTCATATTGCTTCTGAAAATGTTTGTGCGTCCAGTGTGAACGAACAGGAATCCTTGCCACTATGCACACGACCCGACTCAATGTTATCATCAGAATCGGTGTTTCCGTGAATACATGGGTTGATGGTGTCTGTTGTGAGACTGCACGTGTATAAGCTGCTCCATGTAAAACAATTCCAGTTGTGTGAATTAAGCCAAGGGCACGAGCACATGTTTATTGCACTGGTGCGATATTGTTGCCCTTTATTTCGACTAGCGTAACTGTTTTTCCGTTACGTATTGTTCATCCTATCGATTTAGAGAATGCGAATTATTAAAATCGAATAGAACTAACCAACTCACCAGTGCTTTGAGACCTTCTTCGTCGCCAACGTGCACCTCATTGAAGAAGATCTGCGGCACATCACTGCTCCCACACAAACGCTCCATCTCGTCACGGCACTTTAAAAAGTTAGATTCAAAAAGTAATCTATGTATCGGCTTTGATTAAATCGTTGCTAGTCAAATGGCTTATGATGGAGGCTACTTTGTCAGAATACGCCATGTGCACTAAGTGCAATGGAGTTTTTTCGCATTGCATACGAAATTTCTACCGGTTATAGAATAAGCAGCCGTTCAGTTGAGAGTACGCATATGTGATAAAGCATTCTGGACAGCACCAAAGTTGGTATCTCATTTCCGTGAGTTTTGACAATTTTTCGCCAAAGAGAATACCCATGAGCACTGAATGCAGCCAACCTGTGGGAAGCTATCCAATGAAATATCCGTATATGGAATTCGGAGTCTAGAAAGATGATTTTTCGCTGCGTCACATCGTGGGCATCCGACAGTAGAATAGACTACCACCATGCCTTTTATGTCTTCAGTCATTATTTCACCTAAATATAATCAAGGTAGAAAAAATTTACTGTCAAACACTTCTACAAACAAACACGTCACACCCCTCCTACTTCATTATGGTAATGACAGTGATTAGAAACCAATAAACAACGACTATGCAACATAGCGCATGGCGCATCGGCATAACCAGTCTCATAATTCGTATCAAGTAGTGTCCAGACGGAAGTTGACAAACGATTCTTTTTTTTGTCGGCACTTCAGCCTCAATAGAATTGCTTTCCTTCTCAACTTCCCTAATTTTCTTTCTCAAATTTCTTGCCTGCGTTCCCATTCTCATCCTATTACTTCGAGTTTTCGCAGTTATTCTCATAACATTTGTTGTGAGCTGCAAGAATAGGGCCGCATAAGTTTTTGGCTGTCACATCTCATCAGTGTCATGGCGAGGCGATCTAACTTCATAATGTGATTCTGCAGGTGTGGCAGCCAAGCATGAGGGATTCCGAGTCTGTTCTTCTCTCACCTTTCTCATAACCCTCAACTATCTCGTTTCTGCAGAGCGATGTCCTTATGGCAGGGTTTTGTTGTTGGAGTTGTGTTAAAGCTCGTCATATGCCGTACTTGATATAAAAAACTGGCTCTTAAGACTTCAGAAGCTCCTCGCATGCCAAAGTCTAATCGACTGATGAAAATCTTTGCAGCCAGTTCTGAGAAGGAAAAACTGGTTTTGGTGCTTCAAACGGACGAATATTCGACCTTTCTTTTGGTAAGATGTTCCAATTTGTGGGTGTAGGCAATGTATCTGGGGTGTCGTGCAGTTATATCACCTAGAACATGAACCAAGCTGTGAAACTTCGGATTACTGGTATGACGGGAATTCAACAAGCTGTGTTGTGGGGATGGTTTTAAGTTAGTGGATGGTTTGTGCTGGTGAATGGATGTACAGTGGGCTTAAGCTTCGGCAGTGAAAAGTGGTAGGTTGCCGAATTAGGTGTGAGCCAGACAACAATGGATTGTTGGGTGGAGAAGGGAGGTGGTTAACGATTGGTTATGTGGCCAAGTGTAGATTGTGCAAATAAGGACTTAAAGGTAAACAGATGACTATAGGGATGATCTGAATAGGTTGATGGCAGCGTTAGTTTTCTCACTTTGTTATGATTTGTGCTGCTGTCACGCAATATAACTTCCAAACAGAGCAATCTGACAAGTATTCCCACATCAGCATTTCAGTAGAACACCTTACAACTTCAGGGTGCTCGCCAAACGAAAGAATATCTTAGTGTCATTTTCGGTATGGAAGTCACAAGCAATTAAACGAGATGAGAGTTACAGATATATATTGCTATAACTTTTCGCTATGGTTTTATTGTCGTTGACAATATTTCTGTGTTTTGTGTTGACAATATTTCTGTGTTTTGTGCTCTTAAACTATCTCATCATAGATTTATGGTCGTGGTACAACGAAAGCCAAAATTCCTTTAACACGAATAATCTGATTACATGTAACTGCGGTATTGCTGGTAATAACCAGATCAATCATAGGTGATACTGCTTTGAAAGTACACATCAGCACTGAAAGTGAGAGAACGTTTAAGGTGAAGTGCTTCCCGTAGGATTCTCATCTTTTGTCATCATGGTCTTCATACCAACAAAATCACTTTTCCTTGGGAACCCCTTGATTCCCCTCTTCTCCACCTTTCTCGACTTTTAAAAGCTTTACCGTAACAGGTGTAAAGTCCGTCAAGTACGTGTAGTAAATTTAGAATAGCTGACCAAATTAAATAATGTCTGAAGAATGGGGTCTTTTTCAACAGAAATTCAATTACGAGTTCCCTCCGTTGCAGTGACGTCGTTTTTTTCACATTCAGGAATGTCAACGACATTGAGAGGGACTCTCAGTGCATCATCACTTCTCTAGCAGTGTAATTATGGAGTAGATGGAAATACGTAATGTAAATATGGCGGAATACGACGATGAAATACGTAAATATAGAAATAAATATGCAAGTTTAAGGTGTATTAGCCGAGAAAGGTGTTATCGAAAACGATACGAAGGAAGAAGAGGTTTTTCAGCGGCAACCTTCTGCGAGATGAAACAGCTATTTTCCTAATACGAATTGCTTACAAATCGTATACAAAAGCAGCAAAAGTACGTCTAAGAAGAAGTGATTATAAGACGACACCCATCATGTATTATATTCCTATTCCTCCGTGCTGCAACTGGTAGGATTATCATGAAGCACATAGGAAACATAGAGGAACGAGTTTTTTGAACATAGGAACATCTATTGAAAAAGTATAGCAACAACCTCTACAGGTAACACTTCTGTGGGCAAGGATGGAAATTTTATGCAGTGGACTTCCGTTTCCATAAAATTTGCTGACAGAAAAGTTGCCCACCTTAATCTGGATATTTCCTTTGAGGATTCTAGAACGCACATTACATAATATGCCAGAGTGTTCTAGAACGCACGTAATATGAGGATGCCATAGTGTTCGCGTTTGAAAATTCCAAGTTTGAGCACGAGAGGAAATAATAAACATTTGCGAAACACTGACATGGGACCAGATGAAATAGAACTACGTTAATAAAGCCTTAAATGTCTCACGGCAACAGCTGTCAAGAATTTCTTCTGCATGGTCGTAGCACCTTTATTTATTCAGTTCACCTAATAATGTAAATAGAAAAATGAAAACGAAATAAACCACAGCCGGTCAACAATAACATGAGATCTACCAGTGGCACTGAGCAAAAAATTCATTCGAAAGCAAAAGTCGAATAAAAATATTGCAGAATGAGCGAAAATGTGCTAATGTGAAGAAGCTTCAATAAAGAGGAGATACAACTTCATTTGCGAAGGAATACAATTTCACTGCGTTTAGCTGAAGGGATTTGCTAAGGAAGGAATGGACGCTAGAGACTATAGGCCCCTGAAGTAGGAAAGATCTCATCCATTTAACAACCGTATAAGAAAAGAAATCATTTCACTCTAGTTAGGATCCAACTGATACTTAGAGGATGGATGGGCCGGTTTAATATTTAAGAAGTCCCCTCGAAGTGGGGGTCAACATGCAAAGTCACTGTTTCATAAGTCAACGGAGCATCGCAGTTGGGAATATCCACGCTGGAGTATTTTGTGGTTTCACATGTTTTGGACAGTCAAAGTGAACACCAGGAATAGGGAAGAACTAGAATTTTGCGTCAGGTTGCTCTTGTTCTTGGAGTACCTTAAGCTCCAAAAGGTTTCCAAATATCTGCAGAACACTTCGGCTCGCAACAACAGAACTTTAGTGGGAGGACATGAGGCTGAAGTCATCGCTTTGTGTATGTGGAGGTGTTCATAAGCCCTAATAAACTACGTTCAGTGCTTCTTCTCAATAACAGCTAAGTCATCCATTTTAAATAGCAGTTTGTAGGTTGTTTCAATGGAATATTTTGCCAACGATCAATTACGAGAAGAACCAACAACAAAAAAATTGTATGAATCGCCATTCAAAAAACTGTTTTCCCGCGGGCTAAACGCCCAGCAAATGTCTCGCAGCAAAGGATATGTAGGAAAGGCAAGACGATTTGTCTTTCATAGTTTCGATATGAGAAGTGCAACTAGAAGTACTCGGCCACCACAGGTAGCGAAACTTTTCGAATGACGATCTAAATGGTAGCGGGGTGCAAGGGAACGGCTGAAAGAGAGTAAGATAAGCTTTAGGAAACGAATGCGAGCTAGTGCGATGCATTGTGCATTGTTGTGTTATCACATTCACACTTCCGAGTGCATCTCGCACGCATCGTATTGTTCGCGATAAGCGTTGCGTGATTTCCCTCTAATCGCTTCTCTTGCCAACACATGACGGCAGGTATTTCTCGTCTCGTCGTTAATGCCGTCGTTACGGACTGGCACCAAATCCAGGGTCTTTTGCAAGGAACTGTGGGGAGCGAAGATCCGATAGAATGCAATGTATTATGCATAACTACCTGGCATAACTTGTAAAAAAGGCACAAGAATGTTAAGATTCAAGTAATATTATTTACTTACATATTCACACTGTTTGCTCATCTGCACTTTATTCGTTTCAAAAGTCACTCTCGCCTTCTTCTACAGCAAATATTTCATGCGGACGACAAATTGCCTACAGTTTGTCGGAAAAGCAGTTTTGCTAAACGTTCGTAGCGGGACGTTCGTCGACGGAGACGCTTGCAACGCAGACACGTATGCAATAGCGCCATTTGTCGTTAACTAAAATGATGCAGCATATTGTCAGTTTACTACTGTAGAATTCCAACGATACAACAATGCTACTGCAGGACACTACTGATATGAAGACTTTTTCCCAGCTGCAGGAACACGTCTGAACGTCTTAGTGGAGAAATAAAGTCTTGTAAGGTGATGTGCAAAAGCACTCGATAAAAGTATCGGTCGAAGATGACAAAGTTGGGATATTCGAGTAGCAAAGTATTTATTATGCGTGCGAAAAAATACATACAGCACTGAAGGTAAATTGTTCCGAGAGGGCGTTTCTCAGTCGTAATTTAGAGCTTTCCGATAACTCGTTCAGTCACCTTCCCGTTTCAACTGATGTGTTTTATTTATGACAACTAAGTACGCGTTCTTGAGTGTAAGTTCATCGACGTTGCGTCCTTGGAGAATTTCACACTCCATTCACACATGCTGAATGCATTCGAATCTGTTGAAGGTTTCGCGTTATCTGATGCGATTTGCGCTCTTCAATCGCTTTGATAGTGCTGCTCACAATTCAAACAGTTTTATGGCTGATGCTTCTTGCAATACGTCGTATTTTCAGTGAAAAAGCAGTATTATGAACAACATCGGAAGCAGGCTGCTGAAAAACACTGTGCTTTTAAGAGTGTACACTTTGTCCTTTCTGAACTGTAAACATGAGAAAACAGCGAACTGAAAGAGTAGGTGCAATGATAACAAAATAATTTTATCGACGTCATTTCGGCATCATTGCTATCCGCTATAATAAATATTTCTTTCATTTCTCAGACATGGGCCAGACATCGCAGACACATCCTACATACTCCCTCGATGGATGACGCTGATTTAACGGCAAGTTCAACTATTCACTCAGCAGCTCAATTTGAGGAGAAAAATTGCGGTTGAGTGAAGTATGACAAATAAGAACGCAAAAACCTAAAGATACTTCATCCTGCATTACAGACCATTGGGAAGCAAATTGCATGAACACGGGCATCACGTTCTCGATAAACTGATAAAAATTTGCAAATTGCCCAACTAACACGTCACGGGAAGCGTTCGCATTGATCGTTCAGTTGTGATTTGCATGCGCTATTCTTGCGTTCACTCGGAATATGGAGAATTCCTGAATTTTTTGCAACAGTTTTGACTGTCTCAAAAAGAGACATTTGTTAGAGGATGCGAAAGAAGGAACCTACTATGGGAGTCTCTACATTCGTGATACATTAATGCTGTTTTTCTCAATGCAAAGAAATAACGCATTTTCTTAACATTTCAACTAGCTGAAAAGTGTTCACCGACTTTTGTTTCTTTTGTTTTCAGGCTGTTAAGCTCTCTTACCTTCGCTATTCGTTATCGTTATTGTTATACTTGATATGAGTTATGGATTTCTTTCTGGTTGAAAGCAACATATAGCCAGTCGTCTGACTAATAACATGTTTGGAATCCGTTATACACAAAACGTTACCATTTTCCCTAAACCACCACTTGTTGCATCCTTCATTTCAAACATTGTTACAGGTGAAAAATATACGATCATGAATAATTGTAAACCATAGCAGCTTCAATATGGATGCTCTTTCTCCAGTTCTGGGAAGGCGAATATTTTTTAATGGCTTCATGTAAAAGAATTGGGAGGGAGAGGGAGGGACAAAAAAACGAGATTCTGGCGAGTTACTAGCTTCCAGGATCGCGGAATTTGAAAATTTATGGGTTGTTAAAAGAGAGGCTGACTAATTCCGATATTCGAACCGTTCAGCAGCACGTCATTTTCTCGAATAAGTCTAGCTTTTGATATGCGTCTGTTGTTTCAACTGTTCACACTGCAGCTTCTTCAAAAAAGCTGGCTAGCTGGTGCTTGTGCCTCTCTGATGACCAGTAAAATGTGGCCTGAAAGTTCATCAACAGACATCCAAATCAGCTGATTTAGGGCTGGATCGGTAAGACTTTGGAACACTTATTATTTAAAAAATTTTACTATTATTGGGAATGGATTTCTTCGTTGGAAACAAATTGTCAGAGTGTAAGCCTGCTGTACAAAATATCGGGAGGTCTTTGAGTTTGCAAGAAAGCTAAGAGAGATTGCGATCATCAACGATACTGTTGAGGACCTTTCGTTGGGATGCTTTCTGCAAACTTCGACATTTTTTGCATTAAAAAGAGCAAAGAAAGATGGAAGTTTTAGCCGCAAGCGAAGCTGTTAAAAGAATTGGACTTCTTTTTTTCCAATGCTTACTGTCTCCATAGCAGAGGAGAGGTGAATGAGCAATTATATTGCTTCCATATGCAATCAACCACCTATTTCTCAAAGCGTTTTTTAGGGGGTTATTAAATGCTCGGTTAGCGCTGAAGGCATACTTTTAGGTCAGGTTTACATTTAATTAGACTGCCAATGGAAATATTTACTTTATAGGAGATGGAAATGAGCAGCTGATGTTCTTTGCAAATAATTCCTACACAAGAGGGATATGTGCAGCACGGTTACCAGAAGTCTTTTTATGCATGAAGCTAGTTGTCCAGTAGCCATTCCTGTATTAGTTGTTATACTTAGTGATAGGCGTGTTAGAAAGTTCCAAATTCGCTACCGGAAACATCTAACTGTGTTAACTGGCTTTTCCCAGTTAAAGTTAACAAATTTCAGCCTTTCTATACCACGTTGGTGCATTCATGGTGCAACAATATACATTCTGCTGTTGCAGTCGTATGATGACCTTCTCTTTTTCTCGTTTATCTTTTCTCCTCCAGCTGCATAAGTTTTTCCATCGTGATTCTTGATATCTTCGAGACAGAAATATTTTGCGACTTTTCCTCGATTGTGTTAGTGATTGTAGATGAAAGAGTAATGAGTGAATAAAATGTGCTTAGCAGGTTGCAATGAATGCATGCACAGAACTGAGAAGTACCGCGAGTGTTGGCTGCACATAAAGGCGAGAAGACGCCGTTCGGTCCCACGAGTAGACGCATAATTTATAGTTCTCCAAGTTCGCCAACTGGTTTTAACTTTCACTTTCACCATAACTACTATTTCATTCTCTTAGAGACATCAGATGATGCTGAGAATCAAAAGAAATGAAAAAGCAGACAAGTTGTGCGCAAAACTGTAACAAGACTGCAGTAACGCTCATTAAACCGGTCAACCCGACTATTTCTTAGCAAGGAATAAAGGATTAATATTAAAGAATTGATATTTTAGCCGAATATGTCTCCCACCAAAATCTTCCGAGGAAGAGTTCCTCGCATGGCAATCCTGGTTTTCAAACAATCTCACCGGTTAGGAAACTTATGAAAATTTTTAAATGCATGCAAACATCGGAGATAGTCACATTTAGTGCACATTATACACATGCCTCAGTGGTTGTCTAAATGCGAGGAGCGAAGGGACTAGCAAACAAGCCCAAACAGAGATGGTGCGATAGGATATTGTCGTAATAAACTTCACAAGCAAAAATTTTTGGAGGTGGGTAAAAATGACAAAGTGGTTACCAAATTTTGGAAATGTCTCACCTGAACTATCGTCTCTCGCAACAAGTCTCCTCAGCGACCTAGTGCTGCTGCCTATATAACATCAGTCTTGGCTGTTTTGCTGTTTAAAGGGTGTTTGAAGATGTACTCATCGCTAATGGGAACTAAGAAAATGAAACAAAGTTTATTTATTTTTGCAGTTCTGCATCAGTTGTGAGCTGCAGATTGCAGCTGGAACATCGTCTGGCAGCTTCTTAATAAAGAGACTGTTACGCAGCTAAAGCATTGCACAGTGTGAACCTAATTACAGCGCACATTCATCAGAACGACTGTGAAAGATCAGTTGGATTGTTCTTTATTGAGACAGTTCGTCTAGTTCCATGATTAATTCTTGTGCTTAATTAACACTGCTCAATAATAAGGTCTTAGACCTTATTATTGAGCAGTGTTACGGTGTTCCAGCTGCGCTGCCTGGAGTTGGGTCTAGCTTTAGTTTTACACATAGGCTGCTCTTTAATGGTACAGCTAAACTGTCGACACTGCTTTACATTTCAACTCTTCCTTCTATCATATTCCCCAACTTGACGACATTGCTGCAGAAGATGCAGCTGTCATAGGATTGTAACCAGCGACTCAAATGGATAAAATTTACGTATCGTGCGCAGAGAAATGCGAAATGACAGTGTATTGCCTTCTTGAAGAATATTGCTGAGGTGTGCTTTGTTTACAGCTACTTGCAACCACCTTCTACAGTTTGATGTCAGAGATGCCCAAAGTAGGGTTCATACGTCACACTCCCTAATCTTCCTTGCTCTCATTTCTGGGCTATATATCTTATTATTTCGTGTTGAGTACACTCTCGAGCTGTTTAATGATTTCTTCCAACTTTCCGTACTTGGGACGTAAACTGCAACAAAGCAAAGAAGCTGCTTTTTGGAAAACAAGAAATGTTTTCAAAAAGTTTTAAAGTGATGGCCTCGAGTGCGCTAAACAGGAATTTCCTCACAAAATATTTGCACGCAAGAGAACTTTTGCTCGACAGTAGCTAATTCGTGAGGGTGGGAAAATTCACACCGTTTTTCTGGAATGCTGTACGAGCGACATGTGCTCAATGGTGGTGATCGATTGCACCGAAAACTTGAAGCATTGCTGCACGTGATTCTTCCATTTGATAACCAACTCTTTGCCAGAGAGTGTATCCTTGACGAACCTATCCTTGTAACGACCCACTTTTAACACTATTTGCTGGATTGTTCCAGTTGCTAGTTACGAAAAAAATCGACTATCTGTTTCAATCATTGCTCAGCATCGAGTGTTATTTGCTATCATTTTTCTTTAGTGGCCGATTTTTGAGTGCTGGTCGATTTCGATTATTCGGTTGACTCTCCGTCTTTCATTGAGAATGGGCATATGGTTATTGGTTCTGCAGTATAGTGGAGTATATGGTACGGAATGAAAGGCATAGTAAATCATTAGCGACGACATCATTAGCGGTTAAGGGTCGATTGTCTGGAAAGTTTAATTTCACGGCGCACTAAATTTTAGCGGCAACCAACGGTCGTGATGTCAGGTAATTCTTACGGTCGACAGCTATCTGTCAGCATTAAAGGCTGACATAGGAGCTCTTTTTGGGGATATTGAACCCTAAAGAAGTCTCGAAAGGAATGGGCCAAAAGCGGTTTTTAATAGCACCCTAAAACAGGCGGAAGACAAAGAAGTTCGAGCCCCTATTCATCTTTCCGCTCGCCGACTTCTCAAAAATACCGAGTTCGGTTTTCGAAGCAGTTAGGAAGGACTTTATAAACTGCTCTGGATAAATTACTGCTCACAGTCTTTCAGCACCGTTCGTTATTAGTTCTAGCTCAGAGTTGTTTACACGTGGAATAAGGTGCCGTCGTATGCATCGATGAAAGAAACCAGCATACCTCAGGACGTTTAATTTCCACTCAGTTCCCTACTTTATTTATCAGTTCAAGTTTAAGGATATGTATGCTGAGGTGCTTTACAAAATTTCTTCGCATGGTCGTAGCTCTTCCACAGTTTATCAAATCGCTTTTGCCTTTATAGCGATCGTAATTAGCATATTTGCTGTATTCAGGTTAAGGTTTTTCATTTTGCAGCATTGAAGGTGGAATAACTGTGCTCGTTTTTTTGAAAGCATCATCGTTACGTTTGAGCACATATGGAATTTGTAAATCGGTCCTGATGTAAATCATGAGAATGTTTTGGTCTTCATTTTTTTGTTCTTAAAAATCTCAGCTGATGGGCCAGCATCCTCAATTAGACGGTCAGGTTGCAACCAAACGGTAGACCATAAAGCACATATTGTCAGATCGTGACTACCGGATATCGTTAACGAGTATCGAGTGTTTTCAGGTGCGGACACAAAGTGGAGGTGCCTCCTAAATCAAGAAAACGAAGTGTATGCGATGAGTAGAGCATAATTCTGGACGCGATGAATATGCTTGATTGATGCTGCAAACGCTGCAGAATAGATCTCTTGTGTTCCAAGCATTTTGATCGAAAACGCTAGCAGAGGTGAGACTATATTTATAGGCATGAAGAAGACTCAAACTTGTGTAATTAAACGTTAATTAGTACATGCATAAATTAAGGAGAAACTGCGTTACATATATATTAAATGAGGCATATAAGTGAAAAGACATTTACCGGTTTGAAATACATCGCAAAATTTGTCAAGGGATAAGCAGTGAATGAAGACAGGCACACACTGTGTCGCCGTTTGACAAAATAACAAAATTGTAAGCAACAGAAATAAAAGCCCTCCTAGAATTATGATGCTAGGCATTCAAGAACAGCAAAGGACCGGAAATTTTGCTCTTTTAGAAGTTATCTTTTCTCATAACCAGAATAATGCCTCTTTTAGAGTCACTTCTATTCTAACGATGAACCAAAAATAATACAAAAGGTACAAAAAATACAAGAAAAGGACCATTATAGAAGGTTGCGGGCGAGTATCGATAAAGCCTCGAAGGTCCTTATGCAGACTTCTGTAGTCACTGGCAGCGCTCACACTGAGATGGACTTGTTTTTGAGATGAAAGAGATTTATATCTTCCCATTCTTTGTGGAATCTCAATCTTTCTTAAAGGAAAAACATTTTCACCGTTGTCTATGTTGATTGCTTTTTCAAGCACTTTTTATTCCATTCGTCATGCAAAAAAACGGCTCCAATATATTCTATTTTTCTTTAACTTTAGAAATTTAATTGTCAGGGGCAGCCGACAAAGAAACTGAGCCAATTTGTTGCATTTTTTATTCCCGTGACTAGAGCAAATTTTTTGCAGCGTTCGTAGAAATAAATTTCTCGATCTTTGTTATTCTACATTCACCACCGCGGTCGCGGCAGAGCTTCAACAAACAGAAATGATACCTGGGAAGAGATAATTTAACAAAAAGCTTTTGATTAGTTTCAGCAGTTTACATCAATTCGCACAGCCAAACGTCCTGTGTTCCGTTGAGTTTGATTTGCAACAAAAGCATTACAGCTACCTGCTCTTGGCTTTTCCATCGACATATTTCTCCCTCAAAGAAGGTGCAAGTTTTATAGAGTCACACGTAGCCAAAATTGTGATGCCTAATGCCAGATGGTGAGAGATTTCAGGTTGCATACAAAGGTTTCATTATCTCTTCAGACAGGTTACGACAGAAATTACGTCCATAGTCCCCTTTAGATGTGATGCGTGAAGCGAAAAATTCATTTACTGCTTGATGGTTCATTAGGAAGGTGACATTTCAGCAGAAAGCACTATCCAGGGTGGAACGTTTATATTCTCAATGAGCCTTGTCTGCAAACATCGAAAGGTTAATAAGCGAGTTTCGAGACAGCTGAGTTAGTCGAGTGCTCGTTCTTTGCGCTACTCGATTTCCGATGGTTTTTAGGAAAGCATTCTCATTGTGAACCCAGATGCGCTTGGACGTGGATCTCGTTTCTTGCCATGCTGACCATTTTAGCTGAATAAGATTTAACAGCATTCGTTTTTTAGTGAACACGGATAACACTGTTGTCGGTGAGGAAAGTTGTGAACTGCAAGACGGGTAAAAAAGCAAAAACGGATCTATGAGGTGTCGTGTATAACGGTTCTAGTGGACTGGGTTGCTGAGAGTTCCGTTATCCACGCATTTCCGCTACGGCTCCACAAACAGTGGGTTATGGGAATACATATGGGCATTCCCTTTCTTTTGAGTTATAACAATAGATGTGGATATGTATATAACATAGATAATGAAATTAGGTACATTGATAGAAAAAAAATCTATCTCAGACGAGTGTTAAATGTTTGAACTCATGAGGATAAACGATGCCATCAAGTGTTTCAAATATGC
This sequence comes from Parascaris univalens, assembly GCA_037576465.1. NCBI lineage: Eukaryota > Metazoa > Nematoda > Chromadorea > Rhabditida > Ascarididae > Parascaris > Parascaris univalens. Next base: position 61,095,826 of record CM075173.1, on the reverse strand, counting down.
CGTTAAGGCAAAAACAAGATGCCGTTTTTCCGTGTTCAAATAATATAGTGAGCTGATGCCGTTAAGAAGTAATAAAGAAGTCGTTCATGTTCAAATAACGCCGTTAAGAAGAAGATAGATTTTTTTTTCTATCAATGTACCTAATTTCATTATCTATGTTATATACATATCCACATCTATTGTTATAACTCAAAAGAAAGGGAATGCCCATATGTATTCGGAATTCACAACTGTCGCTGTAGTATGCGGAAGTCCAGACGCTTAAGATCTTATCTCAGAAGTATTGCTCGTTCATGGCGGTAGAAGTCTTCAAGCCTGCTTCGGACTGACCAGGTGTAGTCTTATTTTAATATTTACTTTGATTCGTGTGATAAGAGGTTCCGAACATCGTCTGTCTTCTTTCCTCCATCCCTCTTGCGGCCCGCAAAGCCTGACTCTGCGTGTAGTCTTAAGCACGCCGTTCATCTACATCAGTTTTGTGAAGAGTATTGTAATCCTACATAACGCTGCTTATTTCTTGGCTTTTTGTGCCGTAAGCCGCTGTATAGAGTCGACAACTGTTTTGCGCGCTTTTTTAGGCCCAATTTGTTTGTTTCTGCTACAATCGTTTCTTTTTCGCTCTCGCTGCAGAGCGTTTTCTAACCAACACTCTTTTTATACCGATGAATTATATTCAGCGAGGGAATCATTTCGGAAAGCTGTCATATTTTCCAATCTCCTTTTCTTCTCACATCTTTTGGCAGCAATAATTCGCAAGCTAGGACATTGCAGGAACTGTTTCTCTGCATTTAGTGTTCGGCGTTCGTCGACAAACCGTCCTCCTCACCTCCAGCGTCCCCCCTCCCCCTTTCCTCTCCGTTAAGACCTTATCACGTGACCTCTTGCACCTCAAGGACCCGAGCTCCATCGCAAGTTATCTATCCCCGAAAAAATGAGGAAGGTAAGTGAGGCAGTGTGTTCACACAAGAAGCGGTGAAGGAGAAAGTAACAGAGGATGTTATTAGAAAAGCAACAATATGCAGCAAACAACTATGACGACTGCGATCGGAAAGCATAATGGAACCTAGGACAGGCAACAGCCGGTGAGCTCAACTTCGATAATAAAAACAGTCGCCCGTATGCGATCGTACAAAATGCTAATTTTGATTAGAATCTCAAATAAAATGCTGAAGATGGAAAATAATGAAATTGTGCTGAAACTGTGCTCTTCATTAAACTCCATCGTTAAAATGATAGAACATTTGAGATGCGGGAACTTGCAAAATTTTACGTTAGGCTCTAAGAATTTCGATGCGTAAAGCAGATGCAATGTCAGCTTATAATTCAGTGTATTTTTCGCATCGGAGATGCAAAATGTGGGCCTCTCTTAATCACCAATACCAAGTAAAAAACCCATCGCTGTTGGATTTTCAAAAGGTGTTGTTCTTCCCACCCCTCCGCCTCCCTTTAGATCTAACTCAAATCTTTCTCAACACGAAAACAAGTAGCTAGTTGCAAAAGTAGTTGCATATGTGAGCAATTTACAAATCATTCCAATTATACAAGTTCGAAACAATCCGTTACATAAGGAGCGAAAAAAAAAACAATTTTTTGATCACTGTTAGGGAAAGAGCAGTTAGCAGAGACTTGCAAACCAGTGTTTCCAGTTCACTGTAGTTAGAAAACTATACTCCAGAGCATATTACATCCTCCATATTACTTTACGTTATACCATCCCATCCTAGAAGCTTGTCCAATTTTTCATATCTTAGGATACCAAATGTTTTACATCATGTAGTTAAACATAGCTCGAAGTTTCCGACAGTTATGTCCTATTACACTCACAACTATTTTGTACTCTGCATTACAATATGACCTACTACACTCAAAAGTTCATAAAATGCACAATAAAAGGTGAATTTGGTGGACTGCCATGAAAGTTCTTATGCTTGGCTTCCAAAGAGATCGAGCTTCACCGCGGGGCAAGACATACATACACATAGCCGCGACATCGCTGTGCTGCACATTGTACAAGCGCGCTACGGCGGCGTCTTCTGCTTTTTATATGGTGTCATTCTTTACTGCGGAATTTTGCAAGAGCTGGTGCTGTTTCCTAAACGACATCCGATGCATGGATCGGTGTTATACTACGTTTTTTCTTTCCAAGCTCACTTTTGTACCATCATTTACGCTTTGCCAACTGTGTAAGAAAACCACATTCGACAGCACATTCAATCAGCGCTTCGAATTTTGAGCAAGAAAGTTTAATTTGAAACACTATAAACTTTCTTCTCAGCGTACCAGCGAAACCGATTGCCTCATTTGCCACGGAATTCAGGCTACTGCCGTTGTCGAAAAAAAAATTCACCTGTCTGGAAGTAGCCTTCAGAGTTGCGAGGACATCTTTGTTTTCAAAACTATTTTACGAGCACAATCTCGAACCTGTTGTTGATTGATTCATCACTCGAGCAAAAGTGCTACTTTTTTACTTGAGCAATCTTGAGGAAATCGAGCATCCAGAGAAGGCCTCCACGGCAAGACTTCAAGACTTATGGAACTATATTCGTTGCAGTAGGATTTTCTCGAATCTAAAAATGCAATTAAGGATTGTGAACTTTAACGCTGCCTATAAATTAATCAAAATGACCGTATTAAACATTTAAGATAACCAGATATGGGAATAATTCTGTTGAATTGTGATGGGAACACCTTAGTATCCTGAAATTGTTTTCGACTCGAGACTTCACAGGAAATTATAATACTTAAGAACATAAAGGTTGCTTCTCTATTATCTTGGTATTTATATTACGCTACTGACATAAAGTTCTATCTAGGTCGTCAAAGTAGTCGTTTCAACAGGTGCACAAAAGACCTCTCTTCAAAATCCGGTGTAGAATCTGCCGGTCCCGGGAGATTCAAAGCAGCCATTTCGCAAAGAAGATTGTGGCCTGTTCACAACGCTTTCAAAAGTTTTTCCGAGAAGACAAGCGGACGAGGCCTTTATAGAACTTTTTCAAACTGCCGCGCAGGAAGTTCTTGGAATAAACGTGATTGGATTCTTTTTTGTTATAAAAATAGAGATTTATGGACCATTGTGAATAGGCCGGAGCAGAAGATGTGCCATACAAAACGCACAAAGCATGCTAGCCTTGTTGACACGGTATGTTTTAGTCGATGATTTCCTAGCACGACTGCTCTCACTCTGTGGTCGTCGACTAGAAACATTCAACTTGACAGAAGTGGAAGTAGTGCGCACTGTACAATGCACAGTTGTGTGCTCATGATGGGAGTTGAGTGCTATTTCCTCTTGTTTTGCCGGTTGTAGAAATAATCGAGCGGTATAGTCTGCCATGTAATGTATTTTTCGACCGTTAAGTATGGTTTCGATGGTGAAAAACATCGATCGTTCGGATTTCATTCTTAACATTAATTTATACAGCATTCAATGTGCTAGTTGCTGCCTTTGGTTTTTTGTTTTAAGCATTAGAAGAACTTACGAATGTATGAAAGAATTGTTAGGATGGTTCATAATTGTGTCGGGCGGCTTTCGTAATATTGATTCTACGGTAGGTTAGTTTTACAGTGGCGACTGAAATGAAGATGAAATGAGAACTTTGATGAAATTTCTGTTACCGTGATATTCAAGCAGCGATGGGCACCTATGTGAGATTTGTTTCGTCCGTGCCCTTGTTTTCACAGGTACCTGTGTGAGTGGGGCATGTGAGTTATTCCTCTATTCGACAACGACCTCAGAATAGATTGAATGCAAATTTTTGGAACATGCGCATAGACACACTTAAAAAGTACTTTTGGATGTGAGTATCTCTGTGTTCAGTTGGTTTTTCAAGCTTTCCAAATGAGTTTCAATGCACAAGAAAGCTAAATGATTAAGAGGATGATAGTGGATAGTGCAATGGATACGAGAGGCTGATTCCAGCGATACACAAAAAAGCAGCTGTTTGGAATGCGGTTCCAATGCCGCTGAAATATTTGATGTTTGTAGATGTCCGCATGCTCATTCATCAATAGGAGATTTGCCCGTTTTCCAGCATTTAAAATATCAGGCAAAGATTACTCATTCTCCACTATTCGTGTTCATTTTCAACCAACTGCAGAAGTCTTTTGTTCTCATTTTGAAAAACAAAACTGTTTCTTCAGCAAGAAAGGACTTCGTACAACAACTTTCCGCTCCTATGTCACCGCTGAAGGAAGCCATGCTAAGGCTGTTCGAGAGAGGACAATAAACGTAACAGAAAGATGAGCCAGGATCCAGGAAGGAGCTTAGGGAGGGATATCGCATCTGTGCATCACCTAGGATGGTTTCTAATGTGCGGTCCTATACTGTCACGTTGTTGTGGCAATGTGAGGTATCCAACAACTTAATTTACGTACTTTCTTTCACCACCAATTGCATTTAGTTAGTAGCGATCATTGGGTTGTAGCGTTTTTGCAAGGCATCCTTATGGACGAATGCAGTGGAGCGGCAAGAATCGGTTACTGAAGTCTGCCTATAGTGGCAAGTCTAACTACAGTTGAAGTTATCCTCCATATCACTTATAGCCTTATGGATGTCATATGACCATTGTTATAAATTTTTTCAATCGTCTCCGCAGATAGGACAAATCGTTCAAAAATTTGCAGTAACTTTCGAATATTCGTTCAAAGACATTTAAAGATGTTCAAAGACATTCAAAGACATTTAAAGACTGCATAGGTTCATTTTAGCCGATTCAAACTCCAGTCTTTTTAAGCCTAAAATATTTGTCTCTCGAGACAATGAATCGCACAACTGTAACGTATTCGGAAGGTGACGGCTGCTACGAGCTACTCTGCCATATACAACCCACCATCTCCCACGCTATTTGCAAGAGCCCTTCTGGAAAAAACATTTCATCGGAAGGACAGCTCGAGCTTGTGGAGCAGTCCTATTGCAGCGTTGATTCAGCAAACCTGCGAAGCTCCAAAAATTGCAGCTACACTTCTCGGCAACGTAGTTTTTGGTGCACTATGTTTGCTGCAAAATGGATTTGCATAAATCCTATGCAAAATTCGGTGCTAGTGGACAGTGTTACCTTCTCTATGAAAGTGAAAATATAATAATTAATTGTGCAAGTGGACAGTTCGGCGGAAAATATCAGTCTTTCTTCGACGATGAAAGCATATAGTCGTGCACCAAGTCGTTTCCAGTTACGGAACCTTGGTGGTATTTTAGAGCTGAGAGTGTCTTTGTTTTCTCACATATAACCACCAAGACTGAAATAAAGTAAAGTGGCAAACCTGCTCAATCCCTCAATCGGTCTTAGGATGAAACGCCTGTGCGAGAAAGCACGAGCACTAATCGTGTTGCTGATAGGTGTGATGAGTGCGCTAGCTGGAAACAGTTGTTGAACTGCGCGACAAATGAGCGCTGCCGAATGGCGAAACAAAGCGAGCCTCTTCGAATTGCCGTTCTTCTGCGTTTTGCACAAACAGCAAGGCTTCTGTATTCCCCGACAGCGCACGCGATCTTCTGATAGGAAGCCACGTTGAACACCCGCAAGATTGCTACTGCCTTTCATTACGACCAAACATTCTTCTCATTCTTATTATGTATTATGTGGTATTATGCTCTGTGCTTAGCCTATTCTCAAAAGAGGACATTATGACAATGGTTCCATGCGGTACTGCTTTATGCGTAGTATCGTTCCTTTAGACATGAATTTGTGCTCAGGCATCTCCCAAGCAGAAAGATGTCGTCATTTATCCTAGGAGAATTGCAGACATCAAGACATCGTCATTTGAACCTTGCATTCTGGAAAATTAAAGGCAAATAATGAGCTTCGGAACCTCTTAAGCAACACTATTACGAAGTAATGCTCATTTAGTGGAAGCAGGTTCTGCTTGATTCCGCTTCGGCTGATATTTGAGGGCTTCTAAGTAGGATGACTAGTCATTAAAGCCCCGGATGAGAACGCGAAATGAAAAAAGTCGGTACATGAGCAGCTGGAGGGAGGGAGAGGGGGAGGAATGGCCGAAGCGTCACCGTCCTGTACATCTTCGTCTTTTTTATATTGAAAAAGTGTGAACTGTGTCTCTTACAATGTTAGTTCAGGAAAAAAGATTTAAAATTGTCCGTTCTTTTTACCTGAAATCCATCCCTGATTCGTGCAAGAATTTAGTAGTTTCCATGTGATATTGCATTTCTTTGTGCAAGAATGGAAGCACTTAATTGTTCGGTAAGTAAATGATTTGTACGTTTATATTACGGCATAAAGAGTTGTTTTCCAAGTGGGTGATTGATGAACGTTATCGCGGAGCAGGCGTTATTGGCAAGTGCTTCGACGATTAGTCTGCGGTTGTCGTACCGAAAGACAGATGCACGTAGACAGACACACAAACACACAGATTAAATGTCCCGTTTCCGAGACCATTTGTGAGCTATGTTGAAACATCTCAATTGTGTTGAAGCTATTCATCAAATTTCAAGTACATTTACGATGGAATAAAATGTTCAGCAGAAAAATGCACACTTCGTTGGGATGTGATGGTTGCGATCGCCCCGACATCGATATTTGTCGGCTCTGAGCGAGTCTCTTGATAGTCCTCTTTTTTGCCACTCTTTCGGTTTTAATTTGCTTGCCTCATACCGAAACAACAGTCACGTGCATTTGTGACTATACGAATTGGTCTTTCGAAACTTCCTTCAAATTGCTTCTTATATGCAGAATTCTCTCCTTTAGTAAACTGATGAAACACTTTTACGAATACCGAAATATCATTTTTTGGTGGGTGTTGTTGTGATATATTAACGAGCATATCTGCCAAGCGTGGAACTTTATGAGAAGGAAAAAATGGAGAAATATAAACGCCCTTAGTAGTGATGATCAGCGATATGCCTCACTTTATGAATTTGGTAAGATATCGTTCGATTTCAAAGTGTTCATTCACAAGTAAGTAGCGAGCAATTAACAGCAGCAACGCTAGGAGTATGAGATGAATGTTTGAATCATGTTAAAGGCGTTGCTTACTTCGCAGCTAAGTGCCCATTCGATAAGCTCCCGTGGAAGTGACGCTAATCGTCTCTTAGCTATAAACACTCGATATTTATTCATTCACAGCATGTTTCGCTCTCCTCTCTATTCGTTACGTCCTTAACTCTTCTTTTGTTAGTAATATTGTTATGCGTACTTTCATACTCTTTAAAAAATTCTGTGTTGTCGAAATATCGCCCCTAATATTCCAAATCGGATCTCTTACGCCAATGCCAACAGTTTTTTGCAACCGCAGTTTCGTTAAAAAGCTGCGAGCGGAAACGTCGTGAAGTTTCTACTGGAAAAAGGGATACGCCAACTTCCTTCACAAATAGAGGGAGAGAGGGGAGGGGGGACAAAATGACATGAAACATTCCTAGTGCCTACCTGCTTCCGTAAAACCTGCCTCTCGTCGATTGTGGGAGGACAAACTACAAATCGATGACGTAGCATTTACGGAAACGAACACATTGCGAGTCTAAAAGAAAGCGCTCCTACGTTGACTTCTCAAATCTCACAGCTGTCGCATCGCTGATATGGCAGCAGAAAATGGATAACCCAGAGGCGCAGTTCTTCCCTTGCCCAGGGGAAAACTTGCTCCACTACCCGTCGCATTTTTCCTCCCTGTTCTATGTGCATGGCTCTAATTCAAACTTCTCAGACAGATGAATATCGCAATCTTCCGCAAAGAGAAAAAATCGTTTGAGTGTTTTTTGCGATAGATTGACGAAGGCATTTGCGGAGCGGTGCTTTCGTAGAAAGTAGGTAAGCGCGCATTCGCCTTCAGCGAGCATTTTAAAAAGTACTTAACGTGAATTTGGCGAGTGGCTAGCCTCCTATTAATTACGTGTGCAGGTGCCAGGGACGTTTAGGTGGTATGCATGGAAACTAGCAGCGCCTACTTTACCCCGCTGGATGCTTGAAATGATGGCATTTCACGCTTGCTGTCTACTGAAACACATTCGGAGCTCGTCGACACTTCCGTACACTAAATAAACCATTTTTGTGTGATCATTTGAATGCTTTGGCAAAAATCTCAATGATCTCACACCGAGCAAGGTATACAATCCTCGTCCACTTTCATCTGACCGAATCTCATGCGCTAGTGATTGCGGTCAGCCAAACCAATAAACCGGATCGACGTTGAAAAGTCGTTGTCGGGAGTAGTGCCACTTTTCTGTTTAACCTTTCAAAAGGCAGAATAGAAGAGAGAGAGAATGGCGTTTGAAGATGCCTTCTGTACCTGACGACTAATATGGAGACAATAGCGTCTTTCGGTTTCAGCTACCAACGTTTTAATGGAGATATATTCCTGCCTGATTCGATGCTCATTTCTGGACGAATTCTGGAACTGACAGGGCCATTTTCATTTACGTAAAAAGCTTTTGTAATTGGAAGTTTGAAAAACAATCGCGTTTGCTTAATTTTGCTTATATTAGGGTCGAAGGCTGAGGGGACTACCCAGTAATATTGCGCCTCAAGAAAACCGCCTGGAGAAGTTTAAACTTGGGTCACCGAATACCAGCCCACTGGTCATATGTCTTCGAGAGCTAGAAGTGCCATTACGATATTCACGTTAGCATTTTAACGTATGAAATCTCTTCTTATCAGTAAATTTGTTAAATGACGTAAAAAATTCCCTTCACAGTAAAATAAAAAACTGTTAGGAATGAAAGCGTTTTTGAAGCGTTTCCTTCGATTTTCGTTGCAGTCAGAAACTTATTGAATGGTGCGAGTGTTTAAACACTTAAATTTGCCTGTGTTCTCCTTCACTGCGTTTGATTTCTGAACCGCTTATAGAGTTCCGAATTTTTCGTTAGCCTCTTCCCTCTCAGTCCTCTCATAATGTTGACTGTGCTTTCGCAGTTAAATGTGCCACTGTTTTCAGAGGTCCGAGACTGAAGTGTGGTTGAGTTAATAAGGATTTCTGTGTGGATATTAGGACTCACGAGATTCCAATGTACTTATAGCGATGCTTATATGGAATCATTTTGCGTTTAGCCAACTTCCTTTGTAATAGGGATAGGATATTTAGGAGTACGACTGTGACGCAATTGGCGATCGTTGAAAATTGGTTATAGTGTGGGACAGACGCTAGATAACGCATGAATGTGCTGGGATTTGTTCCTTGGCATATATCATAAGACGTTTCTTTGCCTCTCTCATTTAGTTGAATTTAATTCCAGCGTTCTATCCGCTTTGAAGTTTTTCTCATCAGAGTCAACTAATAACCATTAATTTCGCAGATTTGTTGGCCCTTCAAGAGAACACAGTCTTTATGACAGCGTGATGTTCGTCGCACTGTTGAACTGGAGATTTTCCGAATTCACCTCACTTGCTTGATCTTCCACCGCATATTATTTTTGCTGCAACAACACTGCTGTCGTAAAGCAGCTTGTGCGAATTTATCGACTTATTACTGCTTGCGCTAATTGTTGAACAGTCACCATGATCCCGAGGTAAGCTTTAAACGTTTTTTTGCTTTGATAGTCGCTCGTCATATGAGTAAACAGAATATGAAGAAACCAGAGTAAAGGTTTCACTGGAGTAAAATACGTGAAATGTGGAGCGGCTGATATTCGTTTTTAAAAATACTCTTTTCAGAGGAGGTGGACATCAAATCTATCCTGGCAGGAAATCTACGTGCTCAGAAAAGTGAAGTGATACGTATTCTATTAGCGAATGGGGATGGAAATGAACGGAACTTGCGCCACAGCTGCCGAAGGAATTATGTTTAAACCGTGATATTCTAGTGATTGGAAAGCACTGCCTTTCTTTGCGCTTTACTTAAGAAGTGGGCTGAAAAACACGTAGGTTTTAGTTTTTGTCACTTGACCAGCGTACAGTATATGAATTTTCCCAGCCCACTTCGCTCGCTTTGTAATTTTCTATCTTGGCAGATTAATTTTAGCTTACAAATATTCGCCTTTAATTTTGAAATACTTTTGGTGACAAAAAAATTTCTACGTTTATCAGCGCGTAGTGAGAAATAGTTTGAAATTTAGTTCCAAGAGGGAGAAATTTGTTGACATCAGAAGCCGTTCGTGGCAATAATTCCATGAGATACTGTGACAGGATCTCATGGGCGGAACTCAGAAGCTCACGCTAAGCGTCAGCTTGAAAAACTGCGAATTACTAGTCCGGTATGAAGTTTTGGAGAAGTCAGATGGCTGAAATACAGCTAACAGAAGGCGATGTAAGGGGCGCCACTGCATCGCATAGGTTCCTCTCATGTACTGGCTAAATGCCGGACAAAGGAAAAATCGCCGGTTTTCATGCTCATCAGAGATCTATACGGCGCTAAAGAGACCCCACTTGGACTGAACTCCTGGTAGGAAGGCCAACAAAAAGCTTGATGTTTGCGAACAAACAGTGAAGATGAACAAAAACAAATCCAGGTCACTTTTAAATCAACGCCTGTACCACTGTTACTCGATATCGACTGTGCTGTGCCGTTGCTTGTCTTCGGCTGTCTGTCGCAATCGCACCTGAGCTAATGTGTCATACTCCCTACCCGTCGTCGACCAGCGATGGAGCCGACAACTACGTCCACTGGGCTTCCGTTAGCGACCAACTTGGGTTGCAGGCTGCTCCAGATGATGGCACCCCCATGCACCAGTGACCACTCCTCGCCTCTGCCAGTTACCCAGCACCGCATAATGTTGAGGCGGCTCGTTCTCCAGCACCGATCCGTATTCCGCTGTGCGCGGGATTCTCGTTTGCGCCTTGGCACCACTCAAACTCAAGAAATCAAATCATTATTATCATGAAAAACGACGTTAAACATGCACTTAGCGAACGCGTGACCAATCCACCCAGATAACGGGGTTGCATAAACAAAATGCCCAACATTCCCAAACAATGACTACAACAACGTGCGCGTCCTATGCACAGCAGCAAACGTTAACGCCTGAGAAAGTTCGAGAGGAAAAGGGAGCTACCATATGTGACACAGTTCCTGCAAAAAGACAACTTCAACATCAGCAGTTGCAGTGACATTGAGCTAAGCTATGATTATTGGAACAATCAAATTTGCGCCGATGACACACTCTGCCCATAGGTGATGAAATACAGCTACAAAATACGAAGTCGCATTCCAGCAAAGGGAACCACGGTTTCATAGCCACCAAACCTTTGGAGTGCATTTGCAAACCGTAGTTTTTCACGCAATTGACGCTCGTGGCAATCTACGATCGGCCACATCTTTGCGCTCTAGATGGATGTGCAACCTTGATGTCCTTATGAGCTCTATTTCTGCTCGGCGGATCCACGAACTCTTCGTTTTCCTTGCGTTCGTAAGCATTGTTGACAGCGTTGTCATTGGTAATTGCAAAACTTCAGCACGGACGATGGTGTTTTTTAGGCTCTATTTGAGACATTAAGGCGTAGGCTAAGAGCGGAGAGAGTCGTAATTCTACACCGTCTTTACTGTGCCCGAGACTCTGAAGTGGGTCGTGCATGAGAGTACGAAGTTGTAGGGAGCCACCGAAAGCTAAGTTACCTTCGAACCCTCCTCGAGTGACACGGTGTTGTTGTCAGAGTGCTCGAGGTGGCATGTGTAAGGCCTAAGTCGGAAGCGTCGAGAATCAGAGACCTTCCAGTAGTATGACTTTCTGAGGGTCCCTTGGAACAGCAAGCCGCTGTTGTCGGGAATCGAGAATCTCCCACGCCAGCAGTCAGAATTTGCCAGCCCTGTCCTAAATTATTTGTCAAAGGGTTAGTCTCTTAAAGAGCAAGAAAATAATACTTCCTTTGAAGGATGCAGTTGTTATCGGCATCCCCAAATAAACGTTACCGCCTAAAAGAATATTCGTTTTATCGTTCGTGAAGTGATGAAATGATCACGAAATCTACGGTCGTTCAAAGGGAAAGAACGACATGGTAAGACCACTGAAAAACCATTTAATATAACGTTTCTCTGCGTTTTTAGGTGGTCAGCTTATCATGGACTTCCCACTCCCCTTTAGCTGAGAAGCCCAAAAAGATGCCTTTGATGTGATTCGCGATCGAATTATGCGTCTCTTTGCGATATTGCTTATTCCCCTCCTCTTTCTAGATCGCACTCCTTTCTTACTCTCGTGGACCCAGTGTAAGACGTCATTTGACGTAACGTTTTGCCCACTGAAGGTAACATGGATGGCTTATTGCTGGAGCGCTTTAGATGACGCTTTTTTTGCAGTTCGTTGGCTTGCTTCGGTCGTTTCTTTATACACCCCAATGTCTAAAGCGCACGTAAACGTATTGCTAAATCAATTCAGCGCAGTTACGAAATCGTTGATTATATTGAACAAGGTTGCATAGAAGGGTATTTGAAATAGAGAGCAGAATTAAAATTCGATAAACCTCGGAGCAAGGATCGGATCATTCGTTATCACTGAATAATAAGCCGTCGAAAACAAAATCTCGGCGGTGATGCCGTCTTTCTGTATTTGCGTCGCACTGTGACTTCCTTTGCAATGTCCATGTTTTCAGCAGAGAATATGATAGCTGTGGTAACGTACATCTGAAGGTACGGAATCAGTCTTGTTTCATAGCTTGACCTAATAGTCCTCATATACGGTACAGTATGTTTTTGAAAATTAGAACAACTGGACGTGCCATGGGATATTGGGATCTTTCTTAAAGAGCTCTCAGCTTGCATCTGAACAAATACATATTAATGAGCACCTAAGACCTACTGAACTATGCGTCTGATGTGTGAAACAACAACTTATCTAACGTGTTCAGAGCAGCACGAGCTAGTGAAAGTGCTGGACCAGGATTCCGGCATAACACCCCAAAATTTGATAAAACGATATATTTCACATTAACAATTTCTAATAAAAGTGTGATCATACTATGATGTGACGTCGTAGTGAACCAGCAATGCTCTGAACTCACTTTTTTCATGAGGAAAACGTGAAATGCTGGGAGTGTGTGTCCAGCACATTTATGTTCGAGCAAATATAACTGAGTTATACAATGAGAGTTAAGTAAAATGTATAGCCGGACGAAACTTTGAGTCTGATTAACTTTGAATCTTTGTACTCGTCTCTGTCCTTACTCGAGGGAGGTGGAAAAGGAAGGGGATGAGGCAGGTCAAGAAATACAGTGGATCCTGCATTTGCACAGAAAAAAGTGACCAACAGGTGGAGAAGTCGTCGACTAGAGGTCGACACTGCTCACCTTTGAGTGCTTTAACCTTAACGTTATTCGTGCTAAATTGGACATATTTATTTCGCTTCGGCGATTACTGGCTTTAATTTTCTTGACGGTTAGCTTCAAGATGTTCATTTTCTTGCGCTCGTCTTTGCATGAAATTAACGGTGCGGTGGATTCGCTTTATCGCGCAAATCTTTCCACTTGCATCTGTCGCCCCGTTTTTGAAAATTAGCCCATGAATTTTGAGAGACGTGATTTCTAAACGTTTTTGGACGTTCGAGGAAAATCTTTTCGTCCTTCGCTTGCTTTACTAAAAACTGTTTAAAAGTGGAGTCTGGAATTTTAATCTCCCGAACTATATCCATGTTTGACCTTGCAAAGATAAAAACTGATCGTTTCCAGTGCGGCTCATATTAAAATTCTCTTCATTAGTAATTTAATTGCATGTATATTAATCTCAAAGTGTTCTATCACGAAATAAAAAGCAAGTCTTCCCCTGCGAGGGTGCACTCTCTACCCTCGGCTCTCACTCCTACCTTCCTCGAGTCCCCATCCCTCTATCTGGCTCTCACTTCCTCGGCACACAGCTTCATTTGTGCAGAAATCGTTTCACCATCACAGAGTAGTGCATGGTTGCCTTGAATTGTATCAGCTTCATTCGACAAATTGAAATAGCGGCATTGCACTGAAGAAGTCATTTTGAATAATACCGAGAACCCTAAAAAATAGTGATGAATGCAAATGTACTCACAAGAGAATCGTGCCAATATTAGCGGCATGAAAACTCAAAGATATATTCTAAGTTTGCTGCAGATAAAATGCTAAGGCTATAAAACAGTTGCATCCGATGTATTGTACATTTATCGATGACGCATAAAACCAATAATTTTGTGCTAATGCGCCCAACCTACTTGAGTTGTTTACCTTTGCTTTTCCAGCACCCGTGAAATTGCTTTTTCACTCTCGTTATTTCTCATTTGCATGTGTACAAACGTCCACACTGTCAGCAGAAGTTGTGAGCCTTTGCATTCGTAAGCGTATCTTTACATATGAATGAACGTTAAATACACCACTTGATATTATAAATTATATCTGAGGATAGATGTAATGCCTTGATGAACGACAGTCTAGTGTATTGCTGGATTATGTTCTCGTCTCTGAAGTGAATGCTTTTCAAAAGATCGTTTATTACTGGCTTGTGGTTTCGTCTGTGGTGCAAGTAATTACAGCAAGTATAGCTAGGACCAGTCGAGAAGGGCAGTGAGTCGTCACCATTCGAAAGGGAACACTACTAGCAGTGCAAGGGAGATGACATTGTACTACGCCGCTCTGAGAAGAAAAGCAAATATTCATGAATGAGGAAGGGATGCATGGTACCGTTCCAAAGGGAGGGATCACTGCAACAATCGTACCAAAAGGGCAAGCAGTACTAACTTTAAAGGGGAGAGGGAGGGAAAACGGTGTTGTGGAATGCTCAATGATACACGTCAGTGTCTCAAGGTGGGAACAGTCGTTCGCGCTGGTAGGCTTCTTCCTCTCATATCCGCTTGCCTCACATAACGGCGTTGGATTTTTCAATCGCCTTCTCGCCAGTTTTTTCGGAAAGAGTTCTTTCCCACATTTTTATTTTTATCATTTTGCTGAGCACAGAGGTAAGTGTTCAAAGACTGTTTGCCCATTTAATGAAGTGCTAAACGGAAGGATTATGTCACATTAGGTTGCCGCAATCTTCCGACACTTTTCAGGTAGAGACTTGAGAGGGTTTTCGAATATAGCCTTTAAGAAGCGAGTTTAGACATTTTGTTGTTGTTATCTTATAGTAGGTTGCACGTATTGGACGTACTGGATCGGTCAAAGCACTAACTGGCCGAAGTGTTGAGAGATTTTTATTGAGATGATAACGGTGAATAATGCTTTGAAATTTAAACTAAAGTCACGCCTGTAGGGATTTTTTAAACGATGACAGATTAACGGAGTACTGCTTTTCGTCCTGTTATGCACATTTTAGATCATTATAGTGCTGTCAAACTGAGTAAAGGGTACTAAATTTGTTGTTGTTTCCGTGACCATCTCAGCAGTAATTTACAGTCAGTTGGCGAGTGGCGGCGCTGTTATCGCCATACGGGAAGCTGAAGAAGCAAGTGCTAGAGACAGCACCAGTCGACAGGAAGCAAGTTACATATACAGGAAGTAATCTCTTGATATATTTTCGAAATGCATTACTAGCATCAAGGCTACCATGAAGCATTATTCTCATGTTCACTCTAACTGTATTTTTTACTTGCATTTGATTGCACTGAGTGTGCCTGATCCTTTCTCAATCTTTCTGCTACACCTCTAAGGTGTCAAACAGAATTTTGTTTATTTCGGTGGTTCCTGGAACCTGAGCATTAATGTTTAATTACTAGGGATTAGTGAACAACCCGTCAAATCAGTAAGAAATTCTCCAAATATCAACTCATGCGCTCATTTTCGACCTGGTTTATGAGAGCACACTGTTTCTTCCGCTTGCGTTCGCGTTCGAATGAAATGATATGGAAGTGATGATGTATCGGGGATGGGACATCATGGTAGGATGTGCGCAAGCTGAGAAGTTTCCAGAACTACCATAAATACTTTAAATATGTTATGCGATTTGGTCAGGGTGAGCAACCGGATCAGTTCGCCTGTCATTTTGAGGGAACACGTTTCACGTCCTCTAATGCGCTTCCACAAATGCGGGGTGTTAGCTCCTCATTAAAGAAAGTTAATAATTTCGTAATCTATTTGACAGGATCCCTGAGCGCCTTTCACTTTGTCTGCTGCTAGATATAGTATGCGGACGTCTGTGCCAAGCTTATAAGGTAAAATGAAACGACGTAGAGAAGAATCCTTCTTACGGTAAGGGCGAAAAGAGGCGTAATTAGCAATAAGAAAACCCATCTCTTCATCAAGGTGGAGGCAGCTGGCGAATTTTTTTAACTAGGCCTTGACAGGACGGTGGGCATGCATCCCACCACCTTTAGTACTAAGCGACCTATGCGTCAGCCAGCTCCTAGAGCAATAGCTGTGACGCGTTGGAAGTTTTCTTTGTTGTTTCTGTCGGGGCTCAAGCCAAATCAGATTTCATTCTGCAAAGTGTTATAAACCGAATGGAATGGCCCGCGAAAGAAATTTTATCAAACTTCTTGCACTTATGAGATTAGGCTTTCTTTATTTGAAGGTACTCAAATGAAGGTGCTAGTCTGGATCGCGATAGCAATATCTCGCGCTTCGCGAACGACCTACTCTCGGATGATGTTGAAGCCAGAGTGCCATGTGAAAGGAATCCTGAGCAAAAGGCAAACGTTCGAGCTACAGATGTCCAGGTGCATCCTATTTGAGGTCGCATTCCCTTGCGTTAGATACGTCGTATAACGAGTTGTTTTTATAAGTTTTCTGTGCAATATAAAAATGCACATATTTCGAGTGGGTTGATTGTTCGTATCGCCATTGTCACCTCAACAGCTGTTAGTAAACGGGAAAGTGAAATTAGGTAAGTGATTTTTTCTGAGAGAGTCTCTCACGGACGGTTGCATCTTCCTCATATTTCACCTATGTAAACTGGCAGCCGACCGAAAATACGCGCAGATTTCTGGTTAACTCTCAAGTATCTGTGACTGCTTTTGAAATCAATAATTCAAAGTGAAATCGATAAAAAATAGATCAAAAACAAGATGATGGAACTGGTTGATTTAGATTTCCGACCATCATATGATGCGCAATATCGTGATCAGATTTCATGGCTCTAAGTTTAGTGCTTTCCGGTTTGAAAATAGCACCGGCCTTCTCAGATACATTTATGTGAATATTTTGGTAGCGGTTTGGTTAATATTAGACCGGAAAAGTGCCTAAGATGTATGCATTTTGCAGTTGGCTAAGTTGCATTTTATATTCGAGTAATTTCGAAAACCGGCGCTTTGCTAAATGTTAAACGAGCGAGGAAAGCAGTAAAAATATGAAGTCGTGTATGTTGTCGACAGTTTATGAGATGCTCTGATGAAAGCAACTGCAATAGCGTTTATCACGCACACCTTTGGCATTCTTTGCAGCGCGCTGTTGCTCCCTGTGACCTTTAAAATACCGCGCTGATTTCGTTTATTGTTCTTTGCAAATCTGCAATTTCTGCACTTCAGCATAATTGTGGGGAATTGGCACATTATTTAGTTGTTATGCTTATTCAACCTATCTTCCTGGAAATGTTTTAACGTGCAGCAGACGATCTAAATTTGTTTTCGGACCATTTGTGCGTTTGAGCGGTGTATACTTGACAAAACCCCGTGTCGGATTCGACGGATCCACCTCTACATTGTGCCTTCTGTCCCTTATTTCCGTCATATTTTTCGTTGTGCATTTTTTCAGCTTCCCTTTCTATCGTGGAGCAATTTCTTTTCTTATATCGACGTATTTCATTAAAATGCATCACAAGTGCACCTCAGCGTCATGTTTTTTAAGGACACAATTCTTCGACTGAATATTGGAGGTTCCAGTTATCGTATTCGAACACGTTCCATTATAAAATTTGGACCAATGACATTATTGGGTCGATTTGTTCGTATGAATCACGAACATCGTAGACAATGGGCCGATTGGTATTTTGAGGAGTCGGATGAATACTTTTTTGAGAGGGTTCCCAGGTGAGTTCTTCTTGTGGTGTCAGTCTCGAGCCCTATGGAAGTTCAGCTAGAATGATGCGCTTACAAGCGGATAAAAGTGTGTGATGATTGTGCAGAGATAAAAGGCATTTATAGCTTCTTCACGTCTTAATGCTCGTACATCCAGCATGAAGAATCTGAACTCCTCTCAGTTCCTTTTCAAAGTTGTTGACGGCCGCTTTTCACTACCACTTTCGCTCAGCCACAACCGGCATGCATGTGCTTTGACCGTTCGTCGCCAAAGAAGATGATATTTCGGTTTTGTTGAAGGGATTTGGAAACGTACCCCAAAATTTTGTAAGCCCGACACTAGAGTATAGTGAGATTATGCAGGTAATATCGATTGTGTGGAAGATGAATGCTGTTCCAGGAATGCGTTACTGGTGGCAGTGGCATTTCAGATGGGCATCTTGGGTAAAGTAAGGTGATTCCGACTTTATCGGAGTCAGTGGTGGATGCCTTGAGCAAAGTAAGATGTTTCCGACTCTAGCGGAGTTCAAAACTGTTCAGTGCGCTGCCTTTGGTTCAAAGGAGTGGAGTTTTGGCAGTCAACTCCTAGAATCATGTCGGAGCTCTGTACAAGATCAGTATCAGTTGCCAGCTGCTTCATTCACTTTTTTTTTAAACTGAGAATCTTCAAGTTCATACAGCAGTGGCTATCGAGGAACTTAAGATGGCCTAGCTGATTTTCTACCGTCAAGGAGTAGTTATAATCGTTTACCGTTTGTAGCAGATTTTTTAAAGAATGGAATGAATTGTTGCTTCCCAGCCACAGCAGATGGAAATATTGAGCGTAGGTTGAGAGATTGAACACAGACAAATTGTTTAAATTAAGCACTCATCATCTGAGCATTTGAGTTGAACTCTTTGGTGCAGCTGCGTGAGTGCCACATTCCTTTTAATTCTTTTTTGTCCCATTTAGAGAAATTTCTTTGTATAATGAGAATTTTACAGTCTCAAGTGGGCATCAAGAGTGGCCTTGCGTTGATCATCGCCCAAAGCGCAAATCGCATTGCAATGGAACTGTGAAAGTTCACAGTCAGTGGGAATAAATATCCCCTCCCTCTAAGTGCTCGCGCTTCTACTCTCTGATGCCTCGGTTCCGTAGTAATAAAATATGCACTTTCGACGACGAGCAACGTAAAATCTCCGCTGATGTTCATTTCAAAGTGTAAAATGTTTACTGTTATAAATAGATTATACTAATAGATAAATCAGTTCATCAAATAGGATGTATTCAAATAGGAGAGTTTTGTGATACCAGTCGTTCAGTTACTTACCCTTATCGGAAAATTCTGGTTGAAGTGCACTTCAGCTATTCGTTTTCTCGGAAGCACCGGTCGAGCTTTTATGAAATGCCAAATCATGAACATCGTGGACCTAGCTATAAGCATTGAAACCTTTTTTCTCCTTTCTTTCTGTTCGATCATGGCCGGGCAGCCTTCTTCGTTCACGGACCATGTTTGTAACCCATCCTCCCCTTCCCCCCCCCCCCCCCCCCCCTCTCTAACGGCTCACAGACGTGGTCTTTCGTGCACATGTTCCCTGCCTTAGGGTCTGATGGTCAGAGGTCCTGAATTTCCATCCTGTTTATTTGCTGTTGTTACTTTTGGATGAAAGTGGGGAGTGGGGTGCGCTTAAAAGAGGAACGTCTATATTATAAGCTTTTTGTGGTGCATATTTAATCAAAAACCATCAAGCGATTAAAGCTTTATCTGAAAATTCTGTTTGTTTGAATAGTCTTCTGTTTGAATACATTTTATTTGATTAAAACTCATCAGTTTACACAATTAAGAATCGGCAGAGTGATCGGAAGAAAAAGTGCTGTGTATGTTGATATAGCAGCAGATAGCACAGTTGCCCGTACCACGGAGACCGTTCATCTTTCATTGGATGAAGGTGGGTGGTCCTTAAAAAAGATTCATTCGCAAGTGGAGAGTAACTAAGAAGTGCGAGAATTGCTGCGAGTGGAAAAAATTGGAGGAAATGAAGAACCGTGAGAAAAGAAATGAACATGAGTCATTTATGAGTAAGAATTACAACAAGTGGACTGATCGACATCAGGAATCAAGGAAATGAATGATTCGGCTGCTTGTTAAATGGCCACCTTAGCTGAGATGGAGAGGCCTGTCAATGGGACCGACTGATTGAGTCTTAACATTACAGCGCACGATAACAAACACTTGTCGAAACAGCAGAAACAATGACATATCACCCAACAACGTCTCTTTTTTCACAATTTATTGCAATCTTGCAGTCATCAGCTCAAAAAAAACTTTTTCATTACATTCTGCCGATTGTCGTCGAAGCGAAAGCATTGTGTTGGCATTACGAAATAATGGGTAAAATAATGAAGAACTAGAATGTCGTGTAAATGAATATGAGAAAATGCAGTGAAATTCTGCTATGTTTGAGAATTAAGCCGATATTTATGCGTCCTTCGAAATGACTCTTTCGACGATCCGAGTATCCGATCCATGAAATGATACCAAAAAAGCGAGTTGAAAATATTTTGACATGCGAGCTGAGCTTCTCTTTCGTATAGCATGCAATGAAACGAGTGTAAAAGAATCGCAGAAAACAAACAAGGCGAACAGTATGCCGTTAACTTCTGTGGTAGCAGCATATCTACGAATGTAATTCAACTTTCCTTGAGCACATAGTCACCAGCCAGTAAAAATTCCCGAACAACGGCTTCCTGGCCTGTATATGCGGCGTGCAGGAAAGATTTTAGTGGCTGATTGTAATAGGTTGCTTGTTAACTTGCATTTTCCAACGTGAATCCTCTAGCAGCAGGAAAACTACCGATTGGGTACACGCATGAATTAGGCATTCGCATTTTATGGGTTTGCGATAATCTTTCATTCTTGCATTTGCAGATCGACTTTAATGTCGTTATTTTGTAATGTTCCTTATTGCATGACCATATTTTGTTCACCTGTTCACTCACAGCTTTTAAAATGTTAGAGTATAATTCATGTGGATAGTATATAACACATCTGCATTGTACGTTGCAGGTATTTCGATCCAATTTACGATTTCTATGCGACCGGTCGTCTACATGTTCCGAAGGATATCTGCTTCGATAAATTTATGGCTGAGTTACGGTTTTGGGCGGTTTCCAAATCAAATATGGATGAGTGCTGCTCACCGTTTGCCCAGTACTGCATTTTATCCAAAACTGGTTCCGAATCTTCAGTTAGCTTTTGCTTTATTTCAGCATCTTTCTTGGAGGTTCGCACTCTCTGAGGAATCATCCCCCGTTTTTTTGGATTTATGATGCTTGCAAAAGCCTCTGTTGGTTTGTCTTCGCTCATCTCATCGTTCTCGGAGAGGATCCTTGTTTGCATTATTCAAAAAATACTCCACAAAGAAAAATTCCGCAACTCCTCCATCAAGAGTACTTAACAAGCAGCATCGGTTAATAACACACTTTTGAAGTGGTTTGTCCATTTAAGCTTCCATCCTCAATCCTTAGCCCTCCCCTCCCCTCCTACCTCCAATGCTTCCTAAAAGCCTTGTATAATGCAGAAATTCACTGAGGATATTTCAACTCCTCAGGTAGTCGTTACGTTTAGAATGACTTCATTCAGAAGTCGCTCCAGCAGCGTACTCAATGCCAGAATGGTTTCACTCCCATCTAATCTTGAAGACAGAAACATTTATTGAAAGAAATATTCAGGATTTTTTGAACACTCAAAGTAGAACATTGGAATAAATACGAAAGAATAAGAGAATACTTTGAAAGAAACCGCTGTATTCTGATCTCGTATTGTCCGTTGCAAGTTATCTATGGACAAACTTGCTGCTTTAGTGCAACACTTCAAGGTAGTCATTGTTTGGTGGTAGTGAAAACGCCAATCACAGGTGGACTGCAATGCAATAGAAATTCACGGATTCGGATTCCTATGTAAGCAGTGTTTTTGCACATCGTTAGGCAATGATTGTGATTTAAGTCTGAGCTAGGTCCAAGTCGACGTTAACTGTCAATACGTGGGCACCTTCAAAAGTCCGTTTAAATTTACGCGTTACTTCTCTGAGGTAATTTTATTACAGCAGTCGTTAAATACGTTTTCAGTGCGGGATTTTTGTGCATTCCCATTAATCCTGCAGTTGTTTTTCGATCATTTTTCGTCTGCAATAGTTTCTCCTGATTAGCTTGAAATGTGTCTGTTGAAATGGTCAGTTCATTTAACTGTTAAGCAAATATTTAAAATATTGTTTTGCAACACATGTGCAACGGCTTCGCTTATGGTTTGACGCACTGTCACTTTTCTGTAAATTCTCACCTATGTTGTCCTCTCTTTAGTTGTTTTCTGGTCAGCGTTTTATACGCAGATTGAACTTCTTTCTCTCATGTTACTCACTGCATGTTTGTGCACCCCTCCTCCTGCTTTCTTCACAAAATATCTCGCCAAAAACATGCCTTATTTCACAGCGAGGTCTAAAGGTTATGGCAGCAGCTCGTTAAACAATGAGTAATCTGGTCTGACAACACTAAAACTTTGTTTCACCGAAATATCATCTAGAGCGACGAAATCGAAGATTGCAGTGCTATAAATGATGAGTGTGGCTCCATTGGTGTGCGATAATGGCAGTAAATCGTGAAGCAGTAACGAGCTTCTTTTTTCGGCTGTAACGTGCGAAAAATACGTTCATAACCTTATGGCAAACAACTTTTTGGAGCAACTCTATAATGATGAAAAAAAGCCTTTAAAAACCGGGCTAAATTAATCCGTTCACATGCTTGGAATACTTGAACTTGTCTTGTTAAATAATCATGGATTCATTTCATTTTGTTCTTTGTTGTCCCTTGCAGGGTTCACATAGAACGATGTTACTGTCATACAGAACCACTGATGCATCCATCGCTTGCTGCATGACATATACGTAACTGAGTTTAGTACACTCAACCCGTAGAAGAGAAAGATTCTCGACTTGGGTGCAATAGTGCCTCCCATTGATCACCGAGAGCGAATTTTTGCTTGCATATTAAAGGAAAATGCTGAAATCGTTTCTTATTCAAGGAAAAGGACTACTTTATCGGCCTGCGATGCGCCAAGCTCCGCCGAAGGCTTTGGTACGTGCTTGAGGGGCAAACCTCTTCCAGGTGGGCTCAACGATACTGCAGTGATCGAATTTAATATACCATTCGCTGAGGCCACGCATTTGAAACGTCAGTGTGCACTAGTCATAACAAACGCATCGTCATCCAGTTGAAGACACAGTCTCAGAAATGCATTCTCTCTTCGCAGAGTTTCGCTTGTCGCCTAGGATGTAACCATTGACTTATTCCTTTAAATGTGAAATATTGCTATTATGATTTTTGGTGATTTACGTGAAGACTACACTGATCTATTTTCTTGCATTTGCAGTGCGTTGCTGTCGAACAGAAAGCTTATAGGTGCAATCTCTTGGAACCTTTTTTAGTGCATAATGTTCTGATGATCTGTCATCAGTATTACAGAAAATATAATCATTAAATAGGAAGCGCAAACAACGCATTTCGTAGGTGGTGGAAAGGTTTCGAAATAACGTCAACTTCGTTCGTTGTTCTTTCTATTGCGGCTCTCATCCTTGGCTCTATTCCCGAATTTCAAGTTCCTGAAGGAACAAAAGGAGGAGTCTCCATTACACAGTAAGTGTACCAAAAATCAACTCTGCGGAGTCTTTCATAGTGGAAACAATCGTTATTTGACGTCGAATGAGAATGTGATAGATTTATGCACCACATTATTTTTCCATTTGAAGTATTCCAGGAGCACGAGCACTAGGATTGGTTTATGTCATTCACCGCTATAATTGCTGATGAACAATTGTGTACTTTCTATGTACCAATTTAGGTGCACACTGTTCAGGTTGCTCTAGTTTGTGACAGCTTATTTGTAATTGTTACGATCATCTCAGGGGTTACCCTCAACTGTACGCCGAATTAAGCTGTTGTTCTAACGCCTATGCACCAAATGGAAATCGTTCTTAATCTATTCGCTGGAGATTTCAGTCGCCAAAAACTCGAGATCTAAGGCAGCTTAATTTTCAGGTCATCATTAACCTATCCCACATATTCGAAAGCGGATGGATATGCGATTAGTTCGTCGAAGGTAGGGGCTGGAAACCCCGATGATCTAGGTCCTGAAATGATCGAGCATCCGGTCTTCAACTACATCGAGAATATTTGTGTGGTCAGTAATCATGTGATCTTCTGATGTGGAGTTCTAAATGATGGGCGTTGTTTTATTTTTTTAAACCATACATACTAACTTGCATCTTCGAAGTTTTTTAGGGTGTTTTTTTATCTCATCCAATGCTTATTATTACCGGACCTTCTTGTTTTCGTTCACATTTTCTAAGTAACTAAAAACCTTATGAATGATGTCTTTACTTCAGCAGATCGCTTTTATTGTTTGAGCGACTGTTGATGGTAAAATGACTTCTGAAAAAGATACATTTTATTGTTATAAGAGTTTTGAGTTGTAATTACCAGAAACGTTATAAGAGAGGTTTTGATTTGAAACAGTCGCCATTAGCTCGCACTATTTCACTTAAAAGTTGGAGATGAGCACCGAACGAGCAGCCATTCGCAAGGGGCCGTCGCCCATGAGAGGATGATGATCATTCGTGTTGCTTTTGCTCCTTCAAATCCCTCACTCGCGGGATGGCATCAGTAATTTTCCTTATGCCTCTTCTGTAAGCATATGTGCTTTCACATGATCAGCCTGCTGTTAGTTTTCAGTATTTAATAGTCCTTTCCATATCCGTGTAATTGTTCACATAAAACTAAATGAATTTATCATATTCTTCCAGCTATTTATGGGGAGTTTTTTTTTTGAGAAGAAAGGGTGGGGAAAATCTTTTCCTGGAACGCTCGTGAGAGTGCATTTTCGATTTCAAGAATGCGATTCCGTCGTTGATCTTTTCTTCTGAGCACCAGCTGAAAGCGCATTTTTAATTGGTGGAAATTTTATAGGATTGGAGATGCGAAAGAGAAAGAACGCGGATGCCAGTAGTATTTTAGAAAAAGTTGAGCATAGAGATGGTAATGCAGAATCAAAGATCTCCAAAATTTACACAGTCGGTTTAAAGAAGGGATATTTTTAATCGCGACTGTTTGTCCCTCAGATATTTCCTAACAAGACGAGAGG
This sequence comes from Parascaris univalens, assembly GCA_037576465.1. NCBI lineage: Eukaryota > Metazoa > Nematoda > Chromadorea > Rhabditida > Ascarididae > Parascaris > Parascaris univalens. Next base: position 61,070,881 of record CM075173.1, on the reverse strand, counting down.
TGAGGCAGAAATCTCCTCGAAATGTTGTCCGATTCTTATACAACGTTACATTGGTCGCTTAGGCTACTGCCTAGCGGAATCGTTGATAACTTCAACAGGTATTATAAATCGGCCAAGCAAGCTGTCGTTAATAAACCTTGTCTGCGAAATATGGCACACGTAATTCGTAAACTTACAGTTTTTGCGCACTGATGGATCTGTTTGCTGATCATTTATTACAGTTCGAAGCATGTTTTCCGTTTTGCTGTTGAATGCCGAGAGATCAATCCAGTCAACACCACATTTTTGAGGTGAGTTAAAAGAGGTAACAAATGGGATTCATTTCAGGTCTACTTTATCCTCGAGTACATTGTTCGATTTACGGTTGCACCGCGAAAATGGTCGTTTGTGAGGGATTTTTTGAATGTCATCGATTTGCTCGCCATCGCACCATTCATCTTTGAGCTTGTGCTTATTGTTGTACGTATTCTAATTGTTTATCTGTCTCGCAGAGCAAATTTTTCTAAATTTCAGAAGCTCAGTTAAGTTTTTTGGGCCTCTTATGGGGATTTATATTCCTCTTTCCCCCTCCCTCCCACAATCTATCTTTCAACATTTTTTGCATGTGGTAGATCCCGACGCCGATTGCTTGGCCACTGCAGATCTTAGCGCCTCGCGACTTCGAATCTTTTTTTAAGCCAATGTTTCATATGAGGCTTAACAAAAGAAAACTAAATATCCTCCTGAGATGCATCCATGATGTTGCGCCCCACTGAGTAATTTGACGGCGTCACGATTCTCACAAAATGAATTGAAATTCGCGGGAGAATGGAGATCCAATTGAAGTTTGCGTGGAAAGTCGACATAACGTAGCTGCTTATCATTGTGATACTAGGTTCTGTCTACCATTCTTTATACGAAAAGTTCTTTCTGAAAAGTGGAAACATGATACTGATTCGAAGCCATTTATGATGAGGGATTTTACTAGCTGGTTTTTTAAGCCTTGCAATGACCTTCCCATTGGATGCCCAGTCAGTTGGGTTGCCCAGTTCTACGCGTCAGCGATGTGCAGCTGCTGGTTGCTTTCTACAGCTTTGAACCTGAGTTGTTATAGGTTTAGATCGATGACGTTTCAGTTTTCTTTTTTGCTTTTTTCAGAGGGAAAGAGGGGGAGGAAGTTTTGCGAGATGTTTGCCTCTGTTCTGAAGTACACTACATCAGTCAGAATTTTCAACAGAACTGTGTATAAGTTTTTGAGGTTTTTGATACTGTTGTCTTAAGTTTGCCGTATTTGCAGCTTCGAAGTTCCTCCTTCTTTAATGAAACAGTTGAGAGTTAGCGTTGGTGCGGTGCGCAAGATGTTTCGTGGCACATGTGCGACGCACAGAATGACTTTTCTTGTATTAGCGAAGGGTGTTTTTTTGGAGGTAGGCATCAGTGGCGAAAACGTAAGAAAGATACGATGGGCTTTGTTGACGGTACGCCTTCTCCGAGTGTTGCGAGTGGTGAGGATAGCGAAACTCGGCCGCTTTTCGCCAGGTCACTTCATTTTGATGCGTTTTACTCGATCTGTTAATAAAAAGTCAACGATATATTTGCAAGTTGCGATTTGATCAATACAGCTTACTCGGAGCTTCATACAAGGAGTGGGTTTTCACCCGCGCATCTCATTTTCTTGCAACTGTCAGCGTTCAGTTAATGGCAGTCGATCACCGAATAAGTGGTGTGAAGCAGTCAGAAATTCGCATCCATTTCAGCCGTTTGAGGTGAGCCGATCGAAGAATGATAATTGTCGCGAAGTTGATAGTCTAATAATTAAAGTAAAGAAATAACAAAGTTTTGCTCCGATTGGGAAGTAAAAGAATTGCTTCACCATCATCATTCCATTGTTTTTCAAACGAAGTTCGCTAAATGTGGCATCACTTCATTAAAAACTGTATTGTCGGAAGCGAAGTTATAATTAACCAGACATCGTTTTTTATGTTACCCAAATTTGTGCGGAATGGAGTGCTCATTCGCGACCCCCACTACTGCGAAATGGAGCGTTCCGAGGTGCACACTGGGTTAATTTTCGAGAGAATTGTTTCGCTGTAATGTGCTCAATTTTGAGACATTTTAAAACCATGCATTTATGTCTCTGAACCCGCTAGATGTGTAGCAATCATATCTTTTTAAACTAATGCTTTACACGTTCGACAATTTTTGTATTGCATTGGATTTTGAAGTAAACGTATTTCGGAAAGCGAAGTTGGAAACGATTCTCACTTATTCAGCGTAGGTAGTGAGGGATTCTGGCGCTTGAAACCTCTGAAGATCGGTGCTCACTCGAGGTAGAAACCTATGTGGAGAGAGGGTAGCAAGTGGATGCGGTGAATAATGAGTATGTTCCAGGTCTTGCAAATTTTGCACTAACGATCCGGAAGAGCAAAAAGCAGATGCAAATGGTGGCCATTGTCATGCTTACCGTTGTGATTTTTTTCTCTACACTTGTTTATTTCCTCGAAAAAGACGAACCGAAAACTACGTTCACTTCAATTCCTGCTTCGTTTTGGTGGTTAGTCACGTTCCGCTTACTATATGGTCGCTCCTGCGGGTCTTCAGAGGCACCAGTGGAAAACGATATACCTCGAAAGCACCACCTAGGCATGTGAACATATTACAGGCGTTGTGGGGATCACTCAACTGCATCTGTGGTTAACCGTAAAACGTTTTAGACCACCCATAACGAGTTCGTTGTGATCTCAAAGTCCCTTCTTCCTTCTTTCGCTTCTGTGCAGCCTACGGGCTTGAAAGGCTTTTAAGATGTGAGGAGTGTAGGGCATCTGTGGCATGTTGTGAAGAAGGAATTCGTTCAAAAATGTTCTTTAGTTTGTTCAATGTTTCAGGGCAGTGGTTACTATGTCAACAGTTGGATATGGTGACAGCGTTCCGCAAACAGTTGGTACGTTGCGCCATTCGATGTGCCATAAAACAACGTTTTTCATAGAAAGAATCACAGTTTGTCTATATATGTGAAATACATATTTTTGCGGTATGCTTGCACGAAATTTTGCTTGTGATGAAGCTTTTATAGCGTAAGTAGCATGTTTAGCCAGCATATTCACATCTTTGGATGTTTGTCTTCTTCCGAAGTTTTCGTTTCGAAGAAGTGCATTTGAGGATTTCTGTGAACAAAACTGCTATGCGTAATATCACCTTCTTGTTTTATCGTTAGTTCTCATGGTCGTTTCATTTGTTCAGTAGACTAAGCAATGGGATTTTCTGAAAAAACCTTTGAATATATACTAGTAGTGGGGTGTTACAGCTGGCAAGCTTATTGGAAGCGGTGCGATCGTATGTGGTGTCATGGTTTTGGCACTTCCGATCACAATCATGGCAAGTTTTCACATGGTGATCCCCTCTTTTGATTTCTCAATAATGGTACTTTTTGTTTGCTCGCCTGGACTTGCTATTTTTGCGTACCTAACCCCCTAACCTTATTAAAAACTTTCCTATCTAATTCAAGAGATCGTTTCCACCTCCACATGAAAGGATATCCGAATTTATGAGGCTGAAAGGTTTTTTTCAATTCGTCACAGTGCAGCTGGAAATTGGATTTAAATATTCTATCGTGGCATTGTTTCAATTTGTTCCAACTTTTTTGTGGGTCTTTGAAAGTAAGGTCTACTCATGGTCAACGTAGGTTGCTTCCTACGTCGTTCCGCATGACATTTTCTGTTGCGATTTTCGTAGATAGCGGTGCATGAATGGGTTCTCATTTGGAGTGTGCAAATATGCAAAAATCATTGTAGCATGTGTCCCTACTTATTGGGCAGTTTATTGGGCACATGTTAATTCGCCATTAATTACCTACTTCTAGTAGTTAAAAAGTATCCCATATAAAGGGGAAGATGGGGCGTCTCGAATGGTATGTGGAACGGATGAGTGTTATTTCGAATAGACTATGTGGGAGCCAGTAGGTGGCGAAGAATGGGAGTAACAGCAGGTGGAAGGAATGTGCTGTTCAATGCAGTCGGTCTTTCGGTTTATTTCAGAGGGTATGTGTTACCAAAACAACTGTTATTTTTATAAGGAACGAGGGATTTTTTTCTAGGTAACAGCTGGTTGTTGAGGGTTCCCATCCGAAAACCTTTAGCACCGAAGTTGCCACTGCCGTTGTCAAAGAATGTAAACAGCGAATTCCTTTACTTGCAAGGATTAAATTTTGCGGTTGAAGTTGAATAAACTTAAGAAATTGAAACAACCAAAACTGCTGCATTTACTTCTGCGCAGTAATTAGCAACTATCCACCGTTAGTACATCTCCATGCATGAAAGATTGACATAGTATACCTCGAAGGAAATCTTAAAGGAAGTCAGCTGTAGCACAATAAAGATTTTTCTAGGAGTAGGCTTCATGAGGATTTGAAACCTGGTTTTCAGAATCGCTGAGAGCGAGATGAAAAATTCCAAGAAAACCACCCACCTACCGCTGTTTCATTCCCTTAAATTCGAAGCGACGGCTGGGCGTGTAGGAGGTGTGTTGGTGCGGTATTGGCCTACACGCGTGGTGTGGGAGCGATTATGATCCTTAAAATAGCTGGCCCACATGTTAAACGATAAAAATATATTCGTCTGTCAAATTCTGCGGCGTTCTGCCCCTGTGTGGCAAATAATACCAACTCGCCGGACCCGAAAGCTGCCACTATGCGGTTTCGTAAACGTAATATGGCATAGTGGCCCTGGATTTCATATGGTTTTGAGTGAGTTGTTGAAAATAAGATGCGTGATAGAAACTTGCGACTTTTATTTTTCTGCTTGTGGAAGGGCGCGGCTCAAAAAGGGATTCCTTTGTTGGTCACAGTTGGTCGGCTTGTAAATGCCCGCATTATTTAGCGCTTTATTACTTTCAAGGGACTTCGAAAACCTATAAATCATCCGCATCTTCTTCCTTCCCATGTATTGTCTTATGCTCCGCTTTCACCTTTCCTGTGCCAATAGTTCATCATGTGGTGCATCTGAAATGACCTCATTTTTGCAGATCGATGACACCACCTTTCGATATTTGCTGCTGCAGCAACGATAATTCACGTGCTTTATGCCAACCTCCTTATTCACGGTCCAATGTGATCGTGCTTTTGAGGATTAAGCCATAGGAACGCACGTTTTGACCTTTCTTGAAGCTTGGCAAAAAATTATGCCTCAAATGCTTCACGACCTTATCGGGTAATCGACGTCAGGAATATTTAGTCTCCATAAAGTTTGGTATATAGGGATTTTCGAGCACTAAGGTGCCAAGAATCATGCAGTTTTCGTGGTGCTTGTCAATATCCTGGCGCGGCGGATTAGCTCAGGTGCACTTATAAACCTGAGATAGAGACTTTCGAGTATGGAAATATTGCTGTTAGGAAAACTTTCGTCGCCTTTGGCAGTGCCTGCGTTTTTCGCTTCCTACAATTGTCCCGGTATATTCCGAAGGATGATGACTTCGCTAAAAGTTATTAGTTTTACTGGCGTCCGTGGTGAACGTTTCCCATATTTGAGGTTTTTGCAGGTAAACAACTTCATGCAAGTTGTCAAGTTGAGGGAGGAAAAGATAATCAAGAAGTACGCTCAGCAGCAGAGTGATCAAGTGTGATGCGCAGATGTGTTCGGGACAAGTGCTGTTGAGGTTCTCATTTACGTTTTCGCATATCGTTTGACGTTTTCCGCACATCCATTATATCCACACTGTGATCCTCCTAAACAAGTGGCGTGAATGCCGAGACTAGTTTCAGTTGACATTTTCTATTCATTTTTGTGCATATTCCCCGTGTTCTTGCTTGATCATTTCTCTAACACTTCACATGCTCTGCTGTATGATTAGTTGCATGTCAACAGTCACTAAGAAACGTTGTTTTATCTGTGTTCTCTTGACCCTCCTCTTAACGATCAGCTTCCCTTCAAAAACATTTCTACATACATATTGTGAAACCATAAGCTCGGATGAGAGATTGTTTGCAGTACGACTAAGGTGAGGTATTCATTGGAAATGGAAAGTCTGCCACAACGCTCGTTGAAGCGAATGCTGATGCTGTGTCGAAAGGAAACTATAGTGGAGCCACGTGCATCCACAAACGAATTTCAAAACACATTCTTCGTCCTGTCGGTAACAGCATCGAAACCGTTACAAGAACCTAGGCAGAGTGGATAAAATGGACTTGAATCATGATTAAAGCGGTCTAGAAATGAGCAGTGACAATGAGCGCGATTGTTCGACAAGAGGAAGCAGTTGAAGAGTATTAGCATCCTCTAAAATGTCACGGTGAAGAATATAAGAGGTGATAATTTTCTTTCCTTATTTAACGCTTTGTTTGCAGATTTCCAAACCTTCTCGATGATGGAAGAGGAAATTTACGACGCATTGCTGAACGTAGTTATGTGTTGCGTGTTCGAGAGCAAATAAGTTATTACTTTCCAAACGAGAGAAGTTTTCTTGAATCCGAAGCATCTATTGCATAGTTGCTCGCTGACACCTCATGCCCTCGACAATAAATACAAGAGATTTCAACGTTCTTAATATCGATCGTTGGAATAAGTGACTTTCCCTTAATGAAAATGATTCTGCTGAATAAAAAAACAACTCCGAGAAGGTGCGGTGATTCCCTTCTCCACATGAAGTGATTTCAGCTGCAGCTTCCAGCAATTTTTTTAGGTGCATAAAAAGATACAACGACCGGTCATTCAGACTTCAGCTCCTGTATAAGCTACCGAAGGCTAAACGCAGTGACATCGATCCTGAACAGGGGTGCAAATTTCACCTGCTTTGAATAATCATGGCGTTGCCAGTTTTTTTTTTTGAAAGAGAGATAGAGAGCGTGGAGACGTCATTACAAACATCTGATGTTCACCCTGGCGAAACGAAAGGTAACCAGAAAGCACATTTGTAATTTAATCAACGCTGTAGACTGAATTTTAGGTTCGGATTCCTGCAAAGAGTACGTATTTCCTTTAAAGTGGTAGTAATTTAGTCGTTCCCTTCTTCTAAAGAAATTATAACGTTCGCATCGGATAAGGATTTCGAATTGGAAGCACTAACCAAAAATATCGACCGAATTTGCATTTCAACCAGCTGTCTCACCGCCAGCCCAACTTACGCAATTTTTTGATTCTTGGAAATACTATTCGAATTGTTTTCGGTGCCTAGCTCGTCATAATTTGACCATAAAGACGGTTGACCATGTGCATGATTATCGGATGGCAATGGTTAAGCGGTGAGCTCTTTGATCGACATTCAAAAGATGGTGAGTTATATTGTGCACCAATCTTTCAAGCACGAGTTCGCATAGTAAAACAAGATGCATTTTACTTGAAACTGGATTGTGGAGCCTTTGCCTCATGCAGTAGTAAGTGCCCTCTCACTCATCGCTTGGCCGAAGCTTCGCCAGTAGGATGCGGAGAGAGATTGCAGCTGTTGCTTTTTTGGTGAATTAGAATTTTTTAAGATAATTTAAAAAATACAAATAACGGTGATGGGAGGAGATCGAGCTGAAATAGTTAGTGGCGGTTTCAATATTACATTTATTTTACACCACTACTTACGGTGGTTCATATGGAAGACGTGATACTTTTATTTCCTACCCCGTGCAAGCTAAGTTTTCAGTTAGTAAAATGGTCTTGATTTTGCAGTAGTCTGACTATTTTGCCTGCTCGAAAATGTGAGCGTCTAATGTTTCGATGGAAATCCTTTACTAATCAGATTAACTCCTGTATCGTCGTGCAGATGTCGTGTACAAACTCCCGATTTTAGGACAGTGGTGTCTAGTTACTGGTTGAAAACACACTTTTGTTTCATATATCGCCAGCAAATAATGAACCGTAGACGCTAAAGCATCCACCTTTCCAACTGACGGCTTATGCAGTGCTTCTTATACAAATTTTCCTCTTGCGGGCTCGGTGGTTTCAAGTGCCCTCCTGTGGACGAATTTCGAAGGACGCTAGAATTTCTGATCACCTCCACTCTTGATGGACGAACCTAAAGGCGTAAGAGTTGAAATGTAAGAATCTCCTGTGGTCTAGGTTATATTTGATTTATATCCGAGTTGAAAGTATAGGACGGATAAGCCGGTAGACAGAATACACATGTACATACGAAGGTATGAGTTCTTCATGGGGTCCTCACTTATGCAGAATTGCCAGACTATTTGGTTAGAAACTTACGACGCAAGCACGCCATTTCATTTCATATCCTCACAGTAGCACCTCCATTTATGAATGAAAATCCGCCCTCCCGCAATTAAAGGTTGTGGTGGAGTCGCATCTGTCCTCAATGAAGGCATAGAACCAGAGGAGAAGACGTTAATTATTAAACATGTTTTTTACATGGGTCTGCCTCATACTTCAGGATAAAGTTTCGGAATGTAAGTTAGGAAGCTACTTGGAAGCTAAACGAAGTTGTGGTCATCGAAGCTTTTGAAGAGAAATATCACTACAGGATCGGAACATAAAAGTGCGGAAAAAATGAACAGAATCGCGCTGCACGGAGATTACTCTTATCTGATGTCAGCAAACCATTGTAGCTGTGTTGTGTTTATTAAGAGGTTTGATGTGATGTGCATGCCTTACATTGAAAAACAAACTGTTGCGTACTTTTATAGCAGGTCATTTACGAGGAATCGCGGAGGCACAGACACTTCCCCCATCCCCTCTTGCATCCCTCTGTCCTCTCCGGTAAGCTTCGGCAAGCGAGCAGGATCCCTTTTCCCCTATCGACGCTTTTTTTCCTCCATCTTCATGAGGACGGCATTTGCGATTAATCTCTCGTTCGTGGAGGTAACTGGACAGGGATCAACCTCGGGACAATTCGCAAGACGTTATTGCGCCAACTACCTGGTTTTACAGCTGCGCAGACGAGTGCATTTAGAGGAAAGGATTTTGATGTTGATATCGTCTAGATGCTGGAAACGTACAACGGAACAGTCACCGTCTTGTAGCGCGTTTCAGCGAGAGAACAGCAAAAGTATGTGTGTTCATGAGCATATGTGCATGTGTCTTCATGAGTATATGTGAGTGTCTGTGTGCGCATGTGCATGTAAAATAATTCTTTGGTGCACCATCTTAAGATGTTAGAAAGTTGCGGCTGTGTCACTGGCGTATATTAATCGGTGCTAGTATTCCCACAATACCTTCTGACTTGTCTTGCATCTAGCTTCTAAATACTGCTGTAGTTGAGGAGGTGAACGAATTTGTGCATACTTCGTAATATCCCTGTCACTGTGGAAAATACTGCTATGGAGCCTCTGTCCGCTTACATGGACAGCTCACATCATCTGATCAGGAACAATCCTCCACGTTCCTCTCCCCTCCCATTTCCTTTCAGGGCACATCCCGTTTTTTGCATCACATCACGATGGCTTGTCCATCTACATTATTTCATGATCAAGGACAAGGTTCTCCCGAAAACTATCAGGCCATTCTTCAGTGGTATTCGCTTTTGTGCTGCAACTATTTATATGGAACGTTTTCGTATTGGACGGTAGCGACGGCACGTCAGTTTTCGCGATAAAGAAAGCGCGCAATTACGGCATTCGCCGTGTTTCGTCTTGAGATGTTGTTTGTTTGCGCTGTGAAGGTGTCTTCATGGAGTGTTCAAGACTTTTTGCGTGTAACTGGCTACTGTTATGCGAATAAATACTGTTTGTCGCGTTTGAGGTCTCAAAAAAAGGTCGAGATATTCCGTCGCCGTTACGTATGCTTCACAATCGGCCCGGACGTTGTGAACGATTGTAGACTGCCTTGAATACATCGGAGAAATTATCTTTCAAGGAAATGCACGTGAATCCATGAAAACTTTGTATTTTTGTGGGAACAGGATCCAAGAGCAAAGGAAAGTGAAGCAGTTGTACGCGCAGCATCTTCTGCGAAAGTCGTAGTAGGTAGGGGGAACTTGCTGTGACTTGATGTCGCTGTCGCTTCGAGGTTCCGATAATTATGGCAAGAAAAGCAACATGCTGTAAAGTATTGGGCTGTGAGTGTAGTGAAGGGTGTTTTATCTACATTTTTCAAGTTCCCAGCTGTTCGTTTTTTAGATTTTTTTCTGAGGATTTCTTCTGCTGGTTAGTTCCGTAGTAGAATGCGTTATTGATACACTGCCTTTTTTCTTACCTACTCGGGCGGTCTGTTAATCTGTCACTCTTAAGTGAAGGAGGCGCTTTGGGTGGCGTTTATTTGTGCTATGTCAGCTTTGTGAGGCCCTTCCTCATCTGTTTAATGCGGTGAAGTTAATTTTAGTGCGGTGAAAATTGGAAGTGTGCGCGTCGTTGGAAGCGGGATCGGTTGTTGCTGCTGTGCTCAGCGTTGTTTAATACCAAGGTGCATGCCGTTGGAACGATTTTGAAGTGTATCGGCACGTCCCGGTGTGAAGGGGCTTCTGCTAATCGTATACGAGAAGCATTCAACAAATCCTCCTGTAGTTGGCGGATACCAATGCTTGCGTAGCATGACTGTAATCAATTTTTAGCGAAAACCACCTGTTTTGCGTCCACTAACAACAAAAAATTACCCCAATCTCAAGAAAGGTAGGAGGCACGCAGAAGCGTACATGTGAATAAAAGCACGCAAAAAAGACAGTAAACTGCGCGTATTCAATTATGCTACAGAATGTGGTCAGACAGAATTCAGTGTCTACAGTAAGGAAAGGCACCTCGAGGCAGAAAAGGCACCTCGAGGATGTTGCACTGAAATCAGAACCTTCATAATTCTGCTGGGAAGTATGTCTTAAGTTCAGGTCTAGACCGAAAGCAGTGAAAAAGGGAATTCAATAAGTACACAAAAGTTAACAAAGGGGCTGTCTGAAGAATAGTTAATAGTTGCTTAATTGAGGACGAGGTAATACGATATTCGGTTTCACCCAGAGGCGTCGAGATCAAAACCTCACCACCTTCAGACGTTTTAGATGTTCTTATTGGAAATGGTGGCCGAAACCAAGAACAATACTGAAAAGAGGATAGGTTCTAGGCGAGCTCAAAGCCCTCAATTTTACCTTGCAATTTCACTGCAAATTTTTGAGAACTAATGCTTCGACTTTAGTGGCTAGTAATCATTGAGCTGCGATCGATGAAATTGGTTTAAACTCTTTCACGATGTTACGTTTGAGAAAGAACCTTTGTGATGGGGCGAACTTTTTTGCACATAATTCCGTAGATTTGCAGTACGACCCGTTGATTCTGCACCTCTCATCTAAACTTCTGCCGTCTCTCTATGTCGCTCCTTTCGAATGTTTCACTGAAATCTTCTTCAGCAAAGATTCAGCGTCACGTTCCCTTCGCCACTTAAAATTGTCTTCCCCGTATAATTTAACGCAGCAGTATAGTGATGGTGCAAAAGACTGAGTGTTCTTCTATGCAGCCAGTGAATGAGACTACTCTGATCTCATGCACAGTTTTTATCATGCTCCCTACTCCCTCCTTCCATGGTTCTCAGTCGTTATTTATGTGCTTCATTTCGCTCAGTTCAAGTAATAAGTAGTGTCGTATGAGTGACTGTGATCATCGACACTGGTGGCTGTCTAAGCACAACTGATTGTGGGCGTATTCGGTAGGTTAGTTTACGAGGGAATTTGCTTTGCAGAAGGTTGAATAATGGGTCGAGGAATGACGAAACAGGTGCTATAATGGGAGCAGGTGGGGAACCGTTCTCGGTGGCTTTCTCTGTGGGGAGCAGTTTTGCTCATCTCATATCCGAAATCATATTGTTTGCTCGTCTTGCTTCTTGCTCTTTCCGTCCAAGTTTATCTCCCCTTCTGTTTTTTCTGCGGCGGGAATTAGATTCGCTTGTATGTAGGCAGCATGCACATACTATAGTGACTTTACGGTTTAGTGTGCACGTTTGCAACCAGTTTACGCTTTTTCGACTAGGAGCTGCAGCAGCGAGCTTACATCTCCCAATACACGGACGTTTGAGGCTTGACTTGGCGGCAGTAGGATCGTTGATGCAAAAGCTTTTCTTTGTTCCCCAAATTTATCTCGTTCAATTTCTTTCCGACCTAGTTCCGGTTCGCATTTGAAATTCGGTTGCTACTTGTCACCATCGTTCAAATGGGAGAACGAAGGAGACCGATGGGATGAGCATTTTGGTCAGTGGTAAATGCTTGCTCCGCTTAATGGATCCCATATTTAAATGTACTCCTGCTGTTATATACGTGACATGATGCTTCTAGCAACATGACGATTCAGGGTTCTTGTGGTGGAACTGTTTTTTCAAAGTTACAAGCTCCAGAAGCTCACTTCTTGTTGGAAAGTGCATGCGCGTCAAATTTTGGGGTCCCACAGAGGTGGAACAGTCTAATGTATTAGAAATGTGTTTCCAGCAAAGATCGCCTTGCTCTGGAATTAATTTGTCAATGCGTACGGACGACGACAGTGAGATTGAACACGCCGTTGTAAAGCAGGTCGCTTCGGTGACTATCGAGTCAGACAGCCAAACAGAGAACGGCACTTTTTCGCTTAGTCGCAGCCGCCGTAGAAGAAAGCGAACTTCGAGACGCGGACCCGCAGAATACATGGATGTGGACGTACCCTCTACTGCTCTGTTGTCGAGCACACCTACTGTTAATGGTATGCTAGCCACACTTATGCTTTTGACCGAATCGAAATTTCTTTGAATCTTTCAGGAATCAGATTTAGGCGGCTTCCGTAAACCATATCAGCAAAGGAGGATGAGAGTAACTTTTGATTAACGCGATCACATCAACACTATTCAGAGATAACAATCATGACATCGCAGGCTCCTGGGAAATGCTTCCTCTGCGCTCGCACAAGCCTTTATTAGGATTCATGTGCTTGAAGGAGTCATGTTTGGCCATATGAATAGTGCAAAGTAAGCTGCGCACTCTATATGCAGACGGTTTTTTCTATTTTATATCTGTTTACCTAATCTCCAAAAATATTTTTGGTATGAAGTGGGAGCGATGAATAAGCTCTGATAGGAACAATGGTAAGTGACAACGGCATGGTGTCATATTTTAGTGTCAAAAAGGTTTTTTCTTCTAGCAGTTTCCTCTCTCAGCTATGACCAGCGTAAAATGTAAGAACCGTAATAGGGGAGACGAAACACATTCTGTGGGAAAGCTACAGGTAAAGATGTGTGCCGAGCATGGCTACTCCCTTGCGGCAAACCTTCTGTTGTTTTCTCGTACTCTACGTGATTAACGTGAGCATCCGACACCACTTTTCTGCGCAGCTCACATATACCAAGCACCTCCTGTCGTACCCCTTCGCCAATATTTTACCACACTCATTTTCCACTGCATCGTATTATGACATTCTTCAAAAATCAGCAATTTAGAGTCACCAGTAATGGTGGGTTTTTCGGACATATAGAACGTTTCCATTTTCGAGGTAAATCTTTTGCTTTTATGTCGCAGAAAACAAATGACTATTAAAACGGTCAACCAAAGCTCCGAAGATTATTTTGGTAGGATAGAGAAGTTAGAGCATCATGGCTTCACGGTTTTTCCTTTGAAACGGCAAGTGTTATGCAAGCGCAAATCCTTGACTTATGTTCTCTAAGAAATGAAGGTTAAGTGTGTCAGAGGCATGCGTTTTTCCTTTTTTGTGCAGAGAATCGTGCCAAATTTTTCTTTTGCAAAACAATATCAAGCCACACATCTCCAAGCATACGGTTCATGGTTTCAGCAGCTCTCTCACCGCTCGGTTTTTTGTAGCAGAAATGTTCCCTAGCATAGCAGACGCAGGCATGCGCAGCACATAGTGCAGATACCGCAGTTGTTTCTGAGAGAACGTCGTGTGGCATAGATGCCGCTGATGCTGTGCAGCAGGAGTGTCGAGGGATTTAGATAAAGAGATAACTTTTCTTCGATTACTTACGATGTGAAGACCGTAGCCTTGCTGACATGTTCTCTTCTGAAATCCACTTAACCGGATTATTGCCACATTACCACTCAAACTTTTTGCCCTGAACAACGTAATGTAGTTAGATCGCGAAAGGAGATTGAGCTGAAAGGTCTGTGAAACTAGACGTCAGCTCCTGCACATGCCGAGAACTGACTCGGACAGAGCATTTGCCGTAGAGCCGGAGAAAAATTTTCAGATGGCGAATATCGAGTCTCTCTTGTCCTCCTCTACGAACACATGGGAGTGCGCTGTTTTTATGCTTTTAACATCACTTAAAGCCATCTTTGGAGTGTGTAATGATATTGATGGCTTCACTTTTTTGTGAAATATATGACAGGGCGACATTTCATATACTTCCCTTTGTGGTTGCAACGTGGACTGGATCTTTATGCGTGCAGGCACATTCGCATCGAAAACAATCGTGATTCTCCTTCGATTTCTACTCATCTTGGATGTTTGATTCAGTTTAAAAATTCCATATTATAAATTTAGCATGTTCTCAAGTTCTGTCATTTTTAAGTTGTTTCTTTGAAGGCAAGAAGTCGATGGATTGGGACGGAGTTTACTCAACGAGTGAACTGTCATCGTCAGAGACATACTCTTCGGATGGCCGAGAAGCGGATGATGAGCAGTCCGATTGGGTTGATCCATCGGATGTTCACTTAAACGACTCGCACGATCCCCATATCCCTAATGGACGCCAGCAACGAGTGCCTAGGTTTCTCTTCTTACATCATCTTACTACGTAATAGTCTTGGCTTTCAAATTATATCCTTTGCTCGTTTACCTCAAGTGTTTTAATATAAGCCGGAATAAGTGGGCAGACATTGTTTAGTTTTGCATGACCAGTCAAGCATATGTGTAGTGACAGATTGGTGAGGGATGAGAGCAGTTCGATAGAAGGGTGGATTTAGTTCTTGCCTAGCGGTTCTCACTTCCACTGAGTATTGAAATTGGGTGCCTGCTTCACAGATCTATTGGAAAGAAAGTTTGAGAGTGCCATATTATATATGTGTGGTAAATAAAATGGTATAAATAGTCTTGAGAGGGTATACTATTTAGTGTTTTTCGCCTCTCCTCGTCTACCTATTACGTGGATAACAGTTTTATACATGAGTGTTTCTTTGCTTTTAGAGTACATACATCGTTAGCACTGCTGCAGCGTAAATTGGAACGTTTTGTGCGCGATGACAATCAAAGGGAGCTCATACTCTACCAATGGATCCGCTCTCATCAGGTATACTTTCAACAAGAATATCACTGCAGATTAATGAACTGACAGTTTTGAGGATAAGGTAGAGGGAGAATGGACTCGAGGCAGTTTTGGGTTAAAAGTATGGTACGAACGATTGATGAACTGGGCTGGAGAAACAGAGTTGAAGCAGAAAAAAAAGTTGAAGCTATCATCTCTGCAATATGAATTTCTTTATTCTGAAAACTTAGTTCTCAATGAAGATAGAACGTTGAACTCTGTCATGAATGCTGCGTAGTTCGACTAAGGTTAACAGTTCTACTGCGATGATGGTTGCCTATATAATGTTGAGAGGTAACCTTATATGTTGACAGTTTTTTAGCTCTTTTCAGTGCACTGTGAAGCGATTGAACGTGATAGGGAAAGGTGTTGAACTGTTGTATCTCTGCACCATTGAATGGGCTTGTTATGATAGGAAACTGATCATAGCTTTATATGTTGTTTTCTTTTCGGTCTCATTTTTCCTGTTGAATTCCATACCGAAACCGCCGGCTATGTTTAGGTCTTTTGAAAAGCTGGAAAGGTTACAGTTAAATCGAAATGAGGTCCTTTGTAATTGCCATAAGTCAACACAAAATGCTCAGGCGTTGTTTCGCAGCGACGGCGCTTGTAAATTAGGGCTGAAAATGCGCAGATATGTTCGTTTATCGAAATACACCCTCTGAAGCTACCTGTTCTTGAAAGCAAAGAATCAGAAGTGGACGGTTTAACCTTTTTATGTTCCGTTAAAACCGACGAGTAGACTGTAAAATCCTCCGCATATTAAAAGCACTCGTTCTCTATGAAAAATGAAGATCTGTATTTTTTTTCAAAGAAGTTTATAGTCACAGGTAACGGATGCTGTCAAGGTTTTACAAATATTCTGTTTTCGCATGATTTTGTTTTCCACATTAATGTAGGAGAGTTTGGTTTGCAGCCTAGAATTCATCTGAAATAAAGTTAGCGTTGAAACGAAACGGTAACGTTCAGATGAGTCGCATCTTGCACTATTTCGGGTTGGAGATCGCAAAACGCACTCGAAGTACATTGGTGGTGAGGAAGAAGAGGAGTCTATTCTGACTGATGGATTTGATATTCTGCTGAAACCTTCATAGCGGTACGTTTTGAAGTATGTTTCCATATGCTTTTCGATTTTGCGTAATAGTGGTGCGGTGCTGTGACTAACATCGTACCTCTGAAGCGACCAGTTTGATTTGAAGTAGCTTCTCTCGCTCAGTTGTTGTTTTTTTATTGATGTCTTGCGCACTATGCAAAAACGATATTTTATTTTTATCGTAACAGCAACTCTAATAAACATATCTCCTGCTGCTTCTGAGACCTGTTATGAATCCCTTTTTCAGTAGTCTCATCATCTGCCGTTCACTGCGTCACTTCCTTATACCATCAGTCTCTGTGCATCATGAACACTCTATTGCTTAATAGCAGAAAGACCTCGCCTAACTGGAAAGCTCACTGTTAGTTTAATGCAGATGTTCGGATTGGAGTCACATCGCGAAAGAAGAGGGCGCCTCGGAATCCCTGTGGTACAAGGCTGAATTTCAAGTTTTTGCAGCGATCTTTATGTTTAATCGATTTTTTGAAAACTGTCGGCACTAAATTCGTTCAGGCTGCAGCGTTCTTATTAAATTGTTCTGAGGTCGAGGACCCAGATAGCTTGATGGGAGTTCATTGTTTGTAATCCATTCGGACTTGAGCTGATTTCGAAGATATGATGGAAGGATTTGTGGATGTGAATGAACAGCACATGTCGCACAAAAAGTGTGGATCATAACAGCAGACGTAAAATAAATCTTTGGTGCGCTTCAGCTAATCACGCAACATTTTTGAAAGCCGAAATCTTTGTCGAGGGCTCAATTATAGCAGCAGTGTGTGATAAGTTGTAGTAAAAAGTCGGATTGTTAAGAGTTGGAACTGGAGGGAGCACAACGGAGCATTATTCATAAAATTCATTAAAATCGATTTTAAAACGAACGGTTGGTCAGCTCCTCGAGTTAAACTGATATTAATTATTGTAGGGGTTCGAAAGAAATTCGAAATTTTTTCAGATGATTTCTTTTCACTACATAGACTTCGTAGCAGTGTATTAGGTTTTCTCATTACAAGCCTAATACTTCGCAATTTGGAAAGTATGATGAGTTAAATGTGCAGATCAGAAGATGCCACAAACGATGCGAGTTAAACACATCGAGAATTCGAACAACCCATTTCTGATTTCGCTTTTTTTCCTTGCACAGCAGGTCGATTCAGGACAGTCGGAATTACAAAGTTTGATGCCTGGAGTGAAAAAGAATTTGAATTGACTTCGAGTTACGCCCAAGTCTACTTGATGGCGAATAACATTTGAAGAACAGAATACATTGCGACGTGCGCAGCGCTGCAATGGCAGGATTTGTGGGACCAGGCTAGAGCAGCTAATTGGGCGACAGGAATACACCGCCAACAGCAACCTCGAAATTGGGATCCGGCTGACTGGACGGACAGGAACTTACTTTCGTGATTTGTGATATTTAAAAATGCAAGCATACTTGGGCCATATTCGTTCTTTACTTTCACTGTGTACCACCATCAGCCGTTCAATTTATTTCACCCTTTGTGGTGTTTATTTTGCAACCAGCGCCGATTGCACCACTCGATGATATTGCATTATAAAATATTTTCGGCATCGAGTTTCTCACTTGAATGAATAACTGAGGTATCGCTGTAAGTTGTGTGAATAATTGTAAAAGCTGCGTGCTGCAAGGAGGTATAACGTTTTTGTTTTTTAGATGTTTACCTCCAACAAGGGTGAATAGCCGCTTAAAATGGCTTCCGCAAGTAGTATGTGGCGTAGATCACTTTCAAATTATCTGTCATCATCTCCTGTAAAGTTGAATGTCGGAAGGTTTTTTGATGTGGTGAAGACAGAGTGAGGTTATTAATGCAGTTTTTCTCGCCACCGAAGTGAGCCGGTGACTTTGTCATACATTATTCGAGAATTTTTGGCTTGCTTCATTGATAAATCTATTTTCTTGGATGAAGTATGCAAGTCGAATTAGGAATTTTAGAGCTAAGACGAATATAGTGGATCAAAACTTGTCTTCTAGGCTTGTATTATGCTTATAAAATAGTTATGAATTTTCAGGGAATTATGTCCCATCGTCATTGCAAGAACGAAGGTGGTCTCACAGTGCTGTAAATGCTCGACTAACCGGTGTCTTGTTGCTGCGATTGCGTTTCATCGCAGTAGCAGGATTGCAGCTGTCTTGCAGTTGAGTTCTGTAAATATTCTGTTAGCGCTGTTTTGTATATAGCAAAAGTGCCAAATGTTCGTTATCGCTGCACGTTGTATACATTTCTCGGTGCTAAACGTTTGCTACGATATGCCCTCAGAACAATGTTTCTTAATCGAAAACGTGTTGATTGATCACTCAGCGTCCATGGTATGTAATGTTATTATTGGGCCTATAAGGGATGCATGCAGTTTTGTCAGTATTAAATTGGAGTATTTACTAGTTGTTGTTTTTCATTTGCGGTGCTTCCCACAGCCCACAGAACTGTACCTTCGAACGCCTCTGCTTGTGCTAACTGCTGTTAAAATTGCTGAGAGGTTTCTTGCATATAAAACTAGGAAACAAGTAAGTGAATTCATAGGAATCGTGTAAATTCAGCCAGAGCGCACAAATGACTCATTTATGGATTTGCTGATGTGCTTGCCCTGCTATAGCATCCAAGTTTTTTTTACAGCCCTGCAACTTTAACACGTCAGGCCTGGTTCCTCCGTGTCGTGAGTATTTCATCAAGCCTTTGCCCATGCAACTGTAGTACTTATATAACTTTCCGCTTTTCATCTGCTGCTTGGACGGTATGCATCTTCGGTTTGCTCAAATCATTCCTTCTTACATGCACTGACAGTCAGCGAGAGAGGGGCAAGGTCGGTATTAATTGCTGAAGAGCTAAGTTGTTTATATCCTTAAGAGTATATCCTTAACCGAGGATGTTCATCCATTCCTTCCTTCAAAAAATTTTCAAGTGTTTCTGGGGGTTGTTGGCCGCTGATTATGCCATACGTAATCAGTAATGATTGCCACCTTTATACGATTCCGACGTGCAACGGCTGGGAAGGTTACTTGAACATAGTTGTGGTTTGCTTCTGTGCATGCTGTTTTATGACGTTCCGTTAGGCATTTCTGTCCTGCGCATCGCCAGTGCTACGCAGCACTCGTTGCTCCTCCTGCAGGTTCTCGAACGTGATTTTCACTGATCGTCTTCGAGATTCACGAGTGGAAGTTTTGAAGGGGTTTTGAAAACAATTTACTGAACTTTTGAGCGGTCTCGCAGAGTACACGAGCGGGCTTCCGGAACATGAGGCTTTTGACTGTGTTACGTTGATGCATGAGTACGTTTGTGTACTGCGAAGTCCACACGGTGTACGAAAGTTGTAAGGTTTTAAAGGCTGCAGGTCGCCAGAGCTGTGCAGCACATCGAAAGCTTTGAATATGGATTTTGCAACTTAGGACTTTATGGCAGCTGGTTTGAAAGTTGAAAAGCTGTCATATGAGTGTCGGTTTTTAAAATACTCGTTATGCATCGAAATATATCCTGCCATCTTGTTCAGCAAATGGTCCTACGGAGGCAAATGTCAGCAGACTTGGGAAAAACTACGCGGGTAAGGGAGTGGGTTGCCAGTGGATCTGTTGAGGTGTTTTATTTCAAACCGAGTTATGTGGAAATCTTATAAAAGCATCGTTGCTCTACTTAAAGGCTTCGACTTGCATGACCTTGCTTTGTAAGGTGGCATTTGCGAGGCAAGCCAATAGCTTTTAAAACAAGGCAATGAAGCATGCTGTAAAACTGTGGTAAGGATGGCGAAGCCCACTGACAGTTTTCGAGCTGAGGTGAGCGAAGCAAGCTAAGACTGGCAAGGGAAGTCGGAAATGTTTGAAACGAGCAGTATGGCCTAATGCTTTTGTGGTAAACGTAACGGAGTCGAAAATCGGTAGGATGGAGCGTTTGAAGCGATGCAACATGTTGTAACGTTGAGGCGGCCGAGCTGAGCTAAAATATTTTAAACAGCGGGACTTGAAGCTAACGGATTAAGTCGATGCTGCTTTGGCTTTGGGCACCCCTGTGGTTTCCGTTCCCCATTTGTCCATAAGGTTGTTTTGACCAATCTTTTTTCCGCCATACTCCCTTGATCATATACCCTGTGGTTATTACTACAGCACATGGCGATAACCTCTTCCAAAAAAAAGCTGGTTAGGACCATGTAGTGAGACACTGAGTAGTTATAAGAAAAATTAAACGGCCAGTAGAAGCGAAAAGTGTGGGCAAAGCCACAATAACGACAGGGAAGTATTAAAGCGCGGAAGGATGATTCGTAAGTTTGGAACTGTTGAAATATTTCTAATATCATCGTTAAATAGCTCTCTTCAAGGTATTGAAGAGGTTGCCTGCTTGATCAGGACATCGACCTCCTCGAATGAAGAATGGCGAGCGAAGTGCCGACAAACAGTGGCGGATCACGGTTAGAGTGTGGGTTTTTTGCCTTCTTCGGAACTTTTCCGTTTTTGTTAATATACGGTGGCATTGGATTTGACTTTACAGTTTGCCTTAATTATAGCAAAAGCGAGTTTATTCCCTTTGTTCCGGATAGCCCAAGTCTTCCAAAAGAGTGCGATTCATACAGATAGACGGAATTCACATCTTCGCTCATTAATCTGAATTTTTCAGAATGTCTCATTTCATTTAAAATGTACTTCGTCCACCGAAATGTTTGCCACGATTTGTGCAAAAAAAGACGCATTCTCATTTCCCGGACGATCTAATTTTTTCGAAGCAATGTGATTTGCAAGCCTTTCATATTTCCCAACAATCAAGCTCCAAAACACATATTTCCCCATGTTTTCTCCTCCCGGCAAAATGTGCCTTCAAAAAATGCTCTGCTTCAAAACAAAACGTTTTGTTCTCCTTCCTTTAGAGCAATCGTTAATGCACTTCAGCATGTTTAATGTTTCAAAATGCGGTGCTTCAAATTTTCAAACCTCTGTTCACAAATTTCTAAAATTGTTCACCTTGATGAGTGTTTGCTTCTGGTGTGGAGAGGACTGTCACAAATGCTGCATTTAGCAACCTATAGCCGCCAGCTAATCTTATCAAACTAGTGCTTGACATTGTCAAATCGTTAGGCTTCATCTGCGGAGGTTTACAGTAAATATTTTTGGAGATGTACACGAGGTCCTACATTGCTTGATACTTAAGGGATAAGCTTCATCCTTGACTAGTTTTCGTGTTGCAGCTTATGAGCTACCACTTCTTTCTGGTAGGTGCACTTTTGACCTAACTTGCCTTCACTCCCAGAGGGAAGAGTAATTGATGATGCCCCTGGTGTTTCCGTGTCTTTTGCCCTCGTAATATATTCTCAATCTTCAGTTTTTTCTCTCAGACGGAGTTGCTGAAAAAATTTTCTTGCAGGGAGCTCGGTGATTCAGAAAAAGTTTTATCGGAGAGCGAATTTGATACAATAGTTAGCGAGGCGATAAGACGCATATTGGGCCATGCGGCGCCGACGTATACGCTAGGTCCATATGACAGGAACAGTCGTAAGGGCTCAATTGTGGTTTCAGCATCGGATTCTAACCTTGTATGGGCGGCGCTGTCCATTTACGGTCGACACTTCGGTGCTCCAATAGCCCTTCATTTGAATTCGGTAGACATTTGTTAGCGCACTATTCAGCCACATGTTAGTGGAAGGTGCCGGTATGATTGTTGCAACGTTGAAATCCCTATTTTGGCTCGAAGTAACTGACTAATTGGTTGCAGCTGATTAGTCGGTAATCAGATGAACATCCAGTAATTGGAAGGGACGACAGGAATTCTCTTAATAAAAATTGCATGCAGTAAGTGCTTAGTGACTGCATTGTGGATTTGCAGTCTCAAACCATTAGCCCTGTTTAATATGCGTCCACATCTTTAGACTGTTTCGTTTACTGCTGTTAAGGTGCTAGGTTATGACGTCTTTCTCTTTGTGAACTATGGGATACTGGAGAAGGGAGTTCAGGTTGAAATCCTCATCCATCGATAACACAACGGGCATGGGAAAATAAAAAGCTGAAGAAGATCCCCTACTTCTTTACTACTAAGCGAATATATAACGCATTTTTGGTTTAGATGCAATTTGCTGATGAAGATCCAGGGTGCAGCAATTTCTTCGAAGTTGAAGTTATACTTTTGGCTTGTTATCGGTTACTCATAGGTTTCCAATTGACACGCATGTTTTTCATGGTTGTTCATTCACCACCTTTCACCAAGAGTCTGTGCATGTGTGACGCACGGACTTGTCGTGGACCGGGTGAACAGAATGACACAGGTCAACTACGTGCGCAATTGACTGTACATGTTACTCGGAATTTCCATGAGGGACTGCCAGTTATCTTTTTTGGAACAGAATGTATTTGAATATGAGGTTTGAGGCCCAATTTACAACTGAATTTCGACAGGACCGAGGTTCACAGATTTAAAGAATGAGGTCCAGAAGATTGGTGGCGGCTGAAGGGGAAGAGTTCCTTTCCATCGACTCCACTTTTGAAATTCTGGAAATAGAGATAAGTGTTGGGATGTACAGGTTGCATGTAAAAGCGACCGCAGTGAAACAACTTTCAGGTTGATCCAGCAATTTTTGAAGTAGCTCAAATGGAGCAAAAATTTTTTGCGCACTTTTCGCGCCATTGGATCGACGTAACGACATCGTTACTCCTGTTTTATTATTTCGTTCCTGTGTGGTCTGTTAAGTTGAGCTACGAAGACCCAATTTTTCACCTCTTGTGGCATACTTTCCCACTTGTTCTCTAAAAAGCTGTCTTGATTTTTTAGCGTGGAATGTTTCATTGTGCTGAATATGCTGTGTTACATGCTGTGTTGCATTAATGCTTCAGCTTGCAGCTTACGATCATCGAAAGCTGTTGACTGAAACGCAGATGATAACGATGTTAATCCGGCGTATATCGAGCTGCTGACCGTTGCTTCGTTTGTTGTCTCTGCATTTTATCGGCGATGAACTTTTCCTTAACGGCATATATGGTTATGCATTTTCTGAGTGTTTGGAGGTTGGATTCTGCTAGCATTTTTATTTTTTATGTTTTCGCGAATTTGTTTCCCAAAGCATAACATGACGACACTATATCTGCGCTGTGTGAACGTAGCGGTCTTTTCAGCAACATTAAACTTGAAAGCCTCTGAAACTAGGATAGCTTATTAGAGCTAAACTGCGGTTTCTTAGGTATAATGCACCATCCTGCATCACCTTTCACGATGGTCCATGAAATAAATCTTTCGTTATGGATTCATCCAAGGGATATATAAATAAATGATGAGGGGGTATTATTTCGTGCATCTGTCAGTTTTTGTTGATTTATGGAACTGATTGGTTGGTGAAATTGCTTTGGCAAACTTCGGCAACACAAAATTACCTCATTTATGCGTGCAGGGAAGTTTTGTTGGAACGCCTTTGTTGACTTGTCTTTTTTCGTCTCCTTCAGCAGCCTTATCAGCCTTGTAGTTTAAATGAGACTTATGGAGGGGTGACATAAATCAGTGGGAAGTCTGCGATCAACGGCTAAGTTTGAACGGAGGGAGGGGAGCAGCATCCTTGCATTAGATCCTCGAGGAGGTTCTTGTCTCTGTTAAGCTGGTGAAAAAATGGTTGAGGATGGGCATGAGTCTGTCGAATGCAGTCTTCACGCTTTGAGATTGCTCGCCTGTTAATCTTTCTCTTTGATTTGTGAGGTGCAACTCTGCTGTTACGTATTTGTTATGTTGCCTATTTCTCGTGAGTACTAAGAAGTTCATGTAGTTGTTTTCTGCGTTTCATCGTTTTTTATTTGCCCCGTGTTTTTTTTCTCTCGTAATGGAAGGTTATATTGCATTTACGCATTGTGCACGCTTTGTCATTTGTTTGTGCCGAAAATGGAAAGGTGGCGAGATGTGCTCAGAGCGCTTGCTTTTGCAGACCATAGATGAACCTCCCTGCCCAGTAATCTCCACTATGGTAGGAAATGGCTTGTAAAAGTTCGCAGTTGCGCGTCTTAAAAAAACCATAAGGAAAAGGTGTGCGGTATGTGTAATGGTCAGAAAAATGGAGACGTGAAGTGAAAGGCGCAGTAAATTTATGCCGGATCGGAGCACCGGAAGTTGCCAAGACATTTTTGCACGCGATTTTCTTGTAACTTCATAATTATGTTTCCAACAGACCTTAACAGAAATGAAAGGGCAACAAATGAGCGAATTCTGAGAAACCTGGTGGCTTTTGCTGTGTCGGGAATAAAAACTGGAGGGCTTGTGGACACATTTATTAGCTGGATGTTTGAACCTAATTTTGGTGTTGCGCGAACGAGTTCGATCGCCTGATTTTTCTTGCTGTTCGTTTGAGTACGCCATGTGATGTTGGGCTGCGTGCTCACTGTAAGTATTGGATTTGTGAGGTAATAAACGGATAGTTTGGGGCATAGATGCAAGGCGGGAACAGTCGGTAGTAGGATTAAACAAAAGATGTTCCAAGGTGGTTTGATGGGGTTACGTGTGCGGCGATAAACAATTTGTTGCTGGGCTCGGAGTGTTGGGTATCAATTGATGTGTGCTTTGTTAGGTCGAGCCTGAGTTGACAGATTATGGGTTCTTTGGCAGAGGCTAAGGTACAGTGGCAGTTTCACGACTACACCCTCGATAGGTAGTACTTGCACCTTTTGAAACGGTGAATTGGTAGTAATTCAACAGAACCATATTTACGGTCTTGTGAATCCTCGGAAAGGTTTATGTGCGTACTAGAATGGAGGTGTTACCAATTTTATGCCACATTTTGCAAACATATCATGCGAAAGGATGACTTCCAACTGCAAAGCATCCAGTTGATGGTGAACTACACGATGTGGATGCAGCGGTACGATAGGTAATCTGTCCACGTATGGAGAGTTTTACGTTTAGCACGCTGCACACGACGTACTGGATGTCCGGATCATTGCCAAAGCCGCTTATGTCAGCAGACGTATAGACGAAGTCAGGTCCTGAAATTCTTAGTGGTGAGCTATCACTCTGTAATGGGGACGTTCTGTTAAAGTGTAGCTCGTTAGTGCACACGAGCTGATTTGCTCTGTACATATTGGATCGGGTCCTCCTCTTCTTGCACGATAGCACTATAAACTATGACGTTAATGCCAGCATTTGCATACAGAGTTGCAGCGACTTGGATACGTGCAAAGACCACATGTCAACAGCAACGCAGATATGATTGATGCAGTTTTGTGGATCGTCAACAGAACGCGAGAAGTTGATTCCATTCAGATATGAGGCTACTGTGCATGGTCCCCTAAATACCCATCACCTCGCAATCTATGGTTTATCGACTCATATTCGACGTCACAATCTGCTGTTTGCGTTCTCGCATAATGTACTTCCACAGCCCCACACCCCACTGTTAATTCCCTAAACAGCAGTAACACTTCGAAACACCACATTCACCACCATTGAACGCTCCAGTAATGGGGCGTTCATTGAATGCCAGGTGCAATATGTTGGCTTATTTCTTTTGCCATGTTCTTATGGAGGACAACGGCCTTTTGCTTTATTTTCCGTCTGAAACATCGCACCGTCTACGTAAGATAGACCAAAGCATTGAGGCGTCGAACTCAGCATGGAAGTTTCGCAACTCCGGAGAATGTTTCCTGTTACTTAACATGACAATAACAAGTATCTCATGTTGGCTATGTTCTCCTGTTTGAAAAAGATCCATTACTGTTCACTTACGAAAAGACTCAATTAATCTCTGCGGGAAATTATGTTATTACAAGCATGATGTCATCAGTATGCAATCATATGGAAATCACCTTGAAGGGTCTGCGCAACGCCGATTTATTTATTGTCTTGGCGTACTCTGCTCGGTGGATGCATGCTTCTGCAGCTGATTTTACCTGTAACAACTGGACAACTGCATTAAACCGGGGATTTCGCATTGATAAGCGGACGATGTTAAGGATGTTGTGTGTGCACAGATTTATAGTTCACTGAATAACAGACGTTATATTAAAATGGACTTAGTGCTTCGTTTCAAATCGTTTCTTGTCGTGATGGTAGAGTGCATTTCGCGCATCGCCCATCCATGAAATTGTCGACGGTGCTCCCTCAGAACGAGTTTTAGAACCATATGTAAAGGATATTCCGGAGCATCTTTGGGCTGACTGTAAGCTCTCTGCCATTCTTCTAAATACCTGTCAGCCATCAGCTACACCTGCTATTGATTTCCTTGCTGTCTAAATCCGTCTTGATAAATTCAGTGAATGACCGAGGGGATGGAACACGTTGCATTTTTTCAAGATCAAAACGAATATGTTCCGATATCTACACGGGGATTTGAATTGTTCGGAAATTGCTTTAAAGGCCTTCAAAACATCGGATTGCATCTGCTGGCTTCACAAGACAAGTGTGCTGAAGACCAGCATAAAGGGCGCATAATTTATTGCTTGCCTACTTTCTAGTGTTCCACGCAAGTGTGATCACTTCATCTTATTACAGGTGTGAAGGACCGTTGAAAAGTCCCAAGCATCCTATATCACCTGCATTACTTGTTTAGCGTCCCACTTACCACCCACCCCTCAAAGCCTTCTTATCCAACTAGAACCTAAGAAAAGTTTTTCAATCCAGAAGCGTTAGAATATA
The DNA here is from genome assembly GCA_037576465.1 of Parascaris univalens. Classification (NCBI taxonomy): domain Eukaryota; kingdom Metazoa; phylum Nematoda; class Chromadorea; order Rhabditida; family Ascarididae; genus Parascaris; species Parascaris univalens. The sequence goes on along the minus strand of CM075173.1, from coordinate 61,044,098 downwards.
GCAAGGCCAAGATTGTTTGGTTTTCTACCATAAAATCGTGGAACTTTGCTTGGATATTCCATTTGAAAGAACTTTGGCGTTTGTTCGACATCGTGAATGCCAAATGGTTGCTTATCCAAGCACGAAACACAAGCGGCGTCTTTCATGGTCTTCACTCAGCGCCATTACTGCTTGGGGCAGCTCATCTCGAACTAAACGTATCGTTGTCCAAGAACTGCCTTGATTCATTTGACTTCGCCTCTTTAGTGTGCGGTATAACAGAAGTATCAAAGCCCTCTAATTTTCACTGACATAGTAGACTTTGCAGCATGTACCTCCGCCTCCCTATTGTTTACCTCATCTGCGCTATCATACGCACTTCCTTTGTGCTGTTTCTTCTTCCCTGAATCTATTAACTGTTCACTGCATATATTTCTTTCCGCCTGCAAGACTTCATTTTCTCCCTCTTTCTCCTTTATTACTCAGCGTTTTCTTATGACAATGTGCGTCGTTTATTTATGTACGTCTAAGTACATAAGGGTACTGAGAATAATATCCTCGCCGTCATATGTAGTTTCTTCCTTCCTATAAATGAAGACCTCTTAGTTCAATATCCACCACCACAAATCATTTTAACTTGCCTCCTTGACGCATCGAAAACTACTGAAAAAAACAGGGACTCGGCATCACCATATGGCAAAATACATGTCATTTGCACAGACGGGTTAAGAATGTGGCACAGCATAGCACAGACTCGAAACCTGGTGAAGGTAGGTTTGCTGCTATGGTCCGCTTCCACTCAAATTCGTCATCCAGTATTCCATAGGAAGGACTCAACACCCTCTCCTCCTCTACACATCCTTCTTCGCCCCCCTCTTCCCCAACCCACCTAAAAAACCTCGCGTCTGCCATTCTGCATATGATGTCACGTGTGCAGACTGCACGGCCATGTCACGCGTACACCCAATTCAGCTGCTGAATAAAACTCTGATTCCAAATGTATTTGCAAAACATCGCAAAATGCTTTATCTTTATCCTTGCATATGATGTTCTCAGCTTATGTTCGTCAACGAACTGCGCGCCTTTCCAGCAAAACTGGAGCATTACATAATGGAAGTGGAAACAATGTGAAGCACTAAGCACCACCACGAAACCTCAGAGAATGGTTACCACTGCGACTACATTGATGCATAAAAGTTTTATTCGCAAGCACGTAATAGCTATTTATGAAAATTGCTCTCGCAGGATGCCTGGGCCGATTAAAACGAATGATTACAGTCGTATAGGCAACGTATTTCCAGAATTTTATATGTCGAACCCATTCGGATCCAATACTTGATTTCTCCGCACCTCGAAGCATCCATGGAGAAGCCCTCAGAAGCAATATGTAGATTTGCTGAACTCAACAACAATAAAAACAAGGCTCATTTCCAAGAAGGCCGCTTGTGTCACGAGTACTTGAACGTTGTTGCACAAAATTATTGCAAGAAATACAGAGACGAATATACCACTACTCCGGATTAAGATCACAAGGAAAGAGTGCGCTGCAAAGAACAAGCGAGGATACAATACAAATAAGCACACATTTGTTTAAATTGAGAAGTTTATCACTAACTTAATTCTCGCAAATTTTCTTGAAAAGCAAAAAAAGTGAGAGCAGTGCGCAACGTTGCAGGCCTCATTAAGCGTGAAGTTTGCAGTAGGGCGCACCGTTCTTCGCGTAGAAACTTTCGCCTTCCAAATTCACATTGCAACTCTGCAGATACATACATCTTAAACTTTTGAAACATCATCATACTTTTCTTGCAGTCTGCTTTATTTACAGTGCTTTTATTAGACATTATATCGATAATCTGCAATTTTTAAAGAGAGCAAATTCACTCAAGGCAAAGGAGTAGAAAGGGAAGTGGGCAAAACAAAGTTTTGAACCTTTAGCATCGAATATCAGTTTTCTCTCAGCCTTCTTTTTAAGTGGCTGAACGCAGACAGAACATCAGTATACTTCTGCGTTTTTGCTACCCGATATGTTAACTGAGTTAAAAGCACTTAAAAACCGTTTTCCGAGTTCTTGAAATGCGCTTATAGCTATTGAAATGGCCTTACAGTCTCGCTAAAGACGAAATACCGTAATAATTTCAGTAGGAAGAGAAAAAAGAGTTCGATTGGAATAACGCGCAACATACCGTGCAGTTGAAGCAGTTTGAGTGGAAAGCCGAGCCAAGTGCTTCCACCCATCTGTCACCCGCTTCGATTGGATAATGACACGAAACGCATTTGGTTGTGAAGAGGGCGTTCCAATCTGAATCGCACCGATTATTTACTGCTACTACTAATCACAGTTTACAGTTAATCGTATATTCATGCTTGAAGTTTTGAACAAACCCACACCTCATCCATTCTTGAACGAGTGCTAACTTTTTGCTCTCCTGTCAACTGTTCTGGATCTTTTAATCGCACAACGAGCAAACTTCCACCACTGCTGTCTGGCCTGGTACTAAAATAACCAAATATCAACGATTTCCTGTCAAATATACAACCACTGAGTTCTCATATGGTCTTTGCCTATATTATACTACTGAGTGGATCCATGTACATCTGTGCGACTTTGCCCACAAATTCTAACAATGAGCATAAGAAGCTACGATGACAAATGTTGCGGTTCTAAACGATATTGGAAGATGACTTCCTAATACTAAGTTCGTCTCAACTGGGTTATTAACACCACGAAATGCTACAAATTTTGCGGCGTAGTTTTTATGCCCATATGACTGGAAGCGACCCAAAAAGACTTTCGAATCTGTGCATGCGATCGTGCTACAGGAAAATTACCATATATGGTATTACCTCGATGTTCCGCGAATACCGAAGTAACGGTGCAGTTTAGTGAATGGAAATACGTAAGATCTATATTACGCCTGTTCTCACTGCAGTTATTCCCATCCGTTCGTTAGTGATTCGCTCACCCAAAAACATTGGACTCAAGTATCTAATTGGTTGTACCGATATTCCACAAACACCAACAAAATACCTAAGCTACAGTCATTGAATAAAACAAGCGATTCATCTGGAGGGATGGAAAAAAGTGACAGACATAGTGTGATCAATGTTGATGAGTTATGATAAACAGCCCAAAAAGAAAAACTGTGCTCAGGCGTTTATACAGTCCTCTATCGAAAAATACTTTAGTGCTACTCGCAACATAATGTAAAGGGAATTTTAAACGAAGTCTGCTGAACTTCAACTTCTGCTTTGAGATTTTTCGCTTAAACCTTCACTTTTGGTCATTCTTTGGCACATACAACCATGAACTCCTCTAGGTTCACCGGTTGCAGATAACTGGGATGAGCGCTCATATTTCTGATGCGGCCTGTTTGCAAAAAACAGCAGCAGAAATACAATTGCAACTTTTGAATCAGAAATTCAGACCGCTCAGACCGCCGCATCCACGGTGATAACTTCGGGTCCTCAACCCCTCGCTGAGCTCGAGGAAGGTAGCCTCATCTAAGGGAAAATTAGTACTGGTGATTTCATCACCCCTCAATTTTCTCTCGCTTTAGAAAGGCATTTTACTTTCATTTATGTGTGTAGTTGCCAAACGGCATGCGAGATTCCGACGCATTTTCAGACAGCACATGGATGAAAGATCCACTGATGCACGAAAGAACGAACCAGCTTCACAGTAGGGTAAGCCTTGTTCGAGGAAGAACGCTGAATTTCCAAACGGCTTATGGCAATGCGCGCAAACGAAGCACTGCGGATGCCACTGCTTTTGTAACGCGTTCAGACAATCCTGAAGCATTTCCAGACTTTATTCAAAAACTTTGATCCTTAAATGAGCTGTTCTGCTACATGAGGAAAGAAGCAACGTGCAGTATAACATCGAACTTGTTACAATGGAAGGAAATCAACGGCGAAATAATTAAGTCAACTGCCACTTTAGAATTCACCAATAATTCTCCCGTTATTCGAATTTGCATAAATACCACGCTTGAATATTTGAAACTGAAAATTCAAATATTCTAGCATGCAAACGTAAACGAACAGATTTGTGGGAACATTATAATGGAAAACCTCAACAAATCAGCGAAATACCTCTGTTACAAAACATCACAAAAAAGCTTGTCTCTCAATCGTAATACTTGAAAAAACACATTTTCATAACCTTGTGCCGCATTACACACTCTGGAGTGCTATTAAAATTTCGGCGACTGAAAAAGTCTTACTGAGTGGTTTAGTGCAACACATCCCAGTCTGCATAGCTCACCGTTCATGTCAACTTACCAAAAAACACGATCGCTTCCGCTGGTAACGTGCAAAAAGGCACCACTACATCATAGAATCTGACGAACGAAATCTAAAGGTGTAAGCGGCGGGAGCGTAGAAGGAGCGAAGGAGATTTAAACGAGGCGGAAGAGGTGCAACATGCGGACAGTGGAGCATTAAGGTTCACTCTGTATTCCTGCCTACCGTGAAGATAATTATCGAAGATGTTATGAAATACTTACTGTGACTCACATGAAAGTGGGTATTTCCTTATTTTCTGAGCAACAAAATTCAAGTTTTCTCGATCTAAGTTACAAGATTGTCTTGGCCAAATTAAGGTTCTTTCCTCCCACTCATTCGCTACGGCGAATAATTTTTTAAAAATATGTTCCCTCACTTACATATAAATTTCTGCTGTGGAAAATTATGCCAGGAAAAAAAGTGACAAAATATGCATTAAATCCAAAATTTACGTTACATTATAGAGATAGTGAATTTTCAAAACTCATTCTGCAACAAAATTCATGGACATCCTACTAGAATAAATGGAAAAAAAATGAAGGTGATGACTAACTGCAGCTACAATCACAAAGAAAAACTGCTACTAAAGAAAAGTACCGCGGTGATCGGACGACTACATTTGGCGCAATGTGGCGCAATCAGATTCTCGAAGCATTGTTCACAGTACTTCTGGCCTTTGTCCTCAACGAAGCCGATATCCAGAAGTCTCCTATTGCAAGCCTTATTGGCACATACGAAGTGCTCCGGACACCATGCCAATCCAGTGGCCAGGACGTAAGCACCTCTAAACACCTTTCATCAGCACGTATTTATTGAACCCTCACTTTTATCCTACTCTCACACAGATCTGCACTGCAGCAGTACGCATTCGGTAATTCAATAATGACAGGAAAACTCAACGAACTCAAAAGTCAACGAAAACAAATTCTAACCTGCATCCTTTAAAAACTACTGCATTAGCGATAAAAACAGCTGATACCGTGAAACAATAGGGAAAACTTCCACTATGAATTTATTATCGATTAACGCTCTCCACAGAATCAAAGTAAATGGCGATGGAAGTGTGGCAGCTTTGCACGAAAAAAAAACTTCAGATAGAAAAGTGGAAACACTAACCGAATTTGTTGCTTGCAGTGTTCGCAGAATGGCACTCGATTACCCTGCGCTTGGAGCGTACCTCTGCCTCTCGCCGAATCGTCACCTTGACGGATTTGCTGTTGCGTTGTTGATGTTGTTTTCGTGAATTTGTTAGTACTCGCTGAAAACAAAAAACTTTTGGAGTTTTGCTGAAAGCGGAAATCGTTTAGTGAATCTGGTTAAACAATAATTCCAATTGGCACACTCATTTGCGCGCAGTTTTATCCACCACACATCCTAGCACAGAGCTACGAAATTACTCGCTCGAAATATTATGAGTACGCCTGTCTATGCAATATCATCCGATATTTTGATAGATTTCGCATGCAACGAAGTAAGAAAGTGAAATTATTCACTGCGTGAGTCTACGCTTATAAAGCCTTCGGAAAAAAGGAAGAAGTTTTTATGGCTGTAATTCTTGAGTCTAAGCTTGATACATGACATTCTTTACCTCAACCAGAAAAAAGCTTGATACACATTTATCCTTTGCTGCCTTTTTCGGCGATACAGCGCCTCTGAATGGAAAAATCACACACTGATGTACAATTATAAATTTCACTCGTTAATCTACCAACAACCTTTCAACTACTTCCAGAAATTCAGTACTTTCAGGATATCTTGTGGGTCGAAATGAGTACAAATGAACAACATACTGAGTAAGGATGAGCCAAATGGTGGACAGAATGCTCGCCTACTCTATCGAGCCTATCAAAATTAGAGGAGAGGAAATGGATGAGGTGGTGAGCGGATAACTTTAACATGCAAAGAGGTCACATAACATCAACCATACCATACGCATAATGTGAAAAGAAGTAAGAAAATAGCCTGTCATTCGCATCTTTCTTTTCTCCTCAAATAAATACACTGTCAATCACAGACGAGACACCCGCACATTTCCTTCCTTTCATCCATAAACTAATTTCATGCTTCAGAAGACTTCCTGGAGAAAAAACCATATTGCTAAGTACCTGCCCACGTTCAACAATATTATGAAGTATGTCACTGTTGTTCTGCATGGATGAATTAGCAAGTGAGTTGAAATAGAACCTCTTAATGCCTTCTTTCAAACCGCTTCGTATCGAGCCTATATCGTTTGCAAGTTTGAAATTCAGCTTGAAATGAACTTCTTTTATACTAGCATCCAATGACTGTCATACGCAAATGAAATAGAACTCTTCGTGTTAAATCATTTATTTTCCGAATGTAAACAAAACTCGGAACTGCGACCAAATATTTATCGTAGCCTCGAATGTGCAGTCCATAAGCCCTAAGAACTCGCGTCTTAACGCTATATGCCTCCAAATTGCTAACATGGCAGCACATTTCTAAAATGTAAATAGCACTGTCACATGCGACTGCTCCTGCACTCCTGACTTCAGTGCAACATTGCCTCCCCCCATCATCTTACATTAGGAAACCAATTCTTATTCACTCAAACAATCGCATAATGGGCTAAGGCACTGTTCGAAATGAAGTAAGCAGGAAAACACGCCTTTATGCACACATGACATCACGCTATTTATTTTACGAAATTGTCTACTTTTGCTACTCTCATGAACAAAACGTCGTCGGTAAGACACAGATAAAAACAAACTGGAACCTCAAGAACCTCTCAGAATTCCTCTCCTTCGATCTGTTCACTTTTCAGACTTGCGCTTCGCGTATGCAATATATAATTTATGATCCACTTATCTCATAACAGCTTGACGATCAACCATTAAGATGAAACGATAACTTCCTCAGCATTCATCTCCTTCATTATAACTCTCAGTCAATAATCGCACATCCCGAACCTCAAGTGTGAGTGAAAAGAAAAAAAACAAAACAGAAAGTGCACATCACGCATACAGTTGTTTCGTAGTTCGAGATTCTGCAGCGCATTAATGATGCTATCTGATGCAGTTCGAGGAGAGACCTCGACACCACTGCCATTACGAGCATTGGGTGTCATCCCTGTGCCTCGCCCATTTCGTGTCGTATCGTCAGCGTTTCTAACAGCATTACTTCTTTCTACAAATGTTCCACATAACCATGCTCACTCGAAAAAAGAAATGACTTTAACGGGAAACCGATTAAGAAATACATGGGTAAACGCTTCATGCACAAATGAACACATAAAAAAGGATCAAAGATCGGTTTGTCACCTCGACAGTAATTCCCCCTTTTGAGCCACTGCCGACGAGGAACGAAAAGATGCGCTTATGAGACCACCTTAATACCCAGCGATAATCGCCCATTCACGCAATATTTCCATCTGTCCCTTTATCTACCCCTAATCCCCTCTCATACGTGAACAAAAAAGCGTCTCAGATGATGTCGCAAACAAAACAATTCTCTTCCATCACTATAAACTATGCGTTCATCAATTCCTCTTCTTTCAGAGGAGCACAGAATTAGCTGCCATCAAAAATATTCATTGGCCGCAACCACTGTGGATTTCAGGATGTTAGATATGAACGGAGATGACGGACGACTTGCGACACGCGGAACAGAAGAATGCATGCACAAAGCATTTAATGACATGCGCACAACGGAGGACGATTTTTTCATTTACGGTGAGCACGCAACTTCATGTAAATTGTCCTTTGTGCGGTGGATAAGCTGTATGAGAGACCAACGAAAGCAAGCAACACAAAGACCTACAGCTGTGCTCATCACTGAGCTCACGTATTGCACGCACGATCCTTTCCGCAGGTGTTTCCAAGTACTGACGCTGATGCACTGATTGCTCGCAAGACTCCGAATAAGTTTCAACAGCTTCGCTCTGAGTTGGACACTTTGCAGTGGGCGAATCACCACAGCCTTCCACCAAATTGGTGTCCTCTTCAACAGTTTGTTTGTTTCCTTCGACCGCTATCGAACCTTCATCTCGTCGCACACTCAGCGCTTCCTCCACGCTGCACATTAACTGCTTCAACGCACCCGATATTGATGGCTGTGCAACGACAGCATAAAGAGATACCTCGAACGTCATGAAGTCACTAATGCCCAAATGCACAAAAATTCGCACGAAAGATGACGAATTTTTCGGTGGCACTAACCTACACTTTTCAAAAATTCAGACACGAAAGTGATCTCACCTGCACCACAACACATAAGCTAACAAACCAACTTGTACAAGCAGAGCTCACCCTCCATATGAACTCAATTCCGGTGATTTTCTGAGCACATCTGCGTCGAGATTCCTGAGGAACGCGATGGCGTTGTCAAGCAGCTTGGAAAGCTGCTCCTGCTGTTCGCACAGCTGTCGCTGATGCCGTTCGATACTCTTAATGGCAATGCGCCTATCGTTCTCATCGCGTAATCGAGCTTCCTCCTCTCCTCTTTTCTTTTCTTCCTCACTCAAAGTCTCATACCTTTGCAAAGAAATGGTCTCACGTACTGAATTCTCATCAGTTCCTTCTTGCGTCGACAATTTGGGACTTTCTTTTACTTCTGCGTTGTGTTTATGGAGCACTATATCTGCAGGAGAGTTCTTTTTCCAAATGGCCTCGCTAATTTCTGTAAGCCTTTCCATATTTCGCTGTCGGAACAACTCGATTCGAGCGATATCATCGTCACGCTGTCGTTCGGCCTCCTCGCTTCGCTGCTTCGCGAGAACTGCCCTCGAACGTGCCCACGTAGTGATATGCGCCTTCTGCATGATCTGATCAGCGGTATCGAGCTCATTGAGCAACTGCATGCCGTGTAGGTGCTCGCACTCAAGTTTTATGGTTTGGTTTTCCTCCCCAGCAACTTGTTGCACATTTTTACTTATAAGCTGCTCATCCTCCGTAGTTACCTGTTGCATATCTTCACTTATACTCCGCTCGTCCTTAGTGTTCCCTAGCGTCTCATCAACATCAGCGCTCGTACGCTCACCAAAATTATTGTTTGTCACGTCTTCCAAGCATACTTTTTCAGCATCCTTCACCGATACACAATTACCGTTTTGAGGTAAGCTCAATGAGTTGACTTCCTCATCCTTTCCAGCAATGCACTTTTCGTGCTGCTCATCTAGTTCCGCTTCTTGCATATCTGCACTCTCCTGCACGAGTTCCGCCATTTTCACATTGAGGTCAGGAGACCAAGCTACGTCACCTTCAGCATTCTTTACGACCGATCCTTGTTCAACACCCAAATCCCTTTCCTCCACAGCTCCCATCTTCTCATTCCATAAACGTTCAGCTACGACTTCTCGCTCTCGCAATTCGCTTACAAGTGTTAGCAAACTGCGGCTATTGCCAGCAGATGAGCGTTTTCCATGCACAGCATGCAACGGATCATCAATATTGGTAGAATAAGATTTGCGCCATACAACAGTAGACGAGGAATCCTCAGTGTGCATCTTGTCGTTATGTAAGCATTCCGTTTCCTTCACAGCAATCGACGATGCATCATCACCCGCATTGGTATTGGCGCTTAACGACCTTCGTGCTGGAGGCAGTGGGGTAATACGTGCTTCTACCTGATGGACATCATTGTCTTCGGAAGCGAAAACGGTGCCCGACATAGCTGATAACTCCTCGCGCTGTTGCTCGCATTCATCTGTCAATAACGAGTCTTGTGACTGTGATGTTGACTTCGTTTCAATAGGAACATACAGCAATTCTTTGGCCCTCGAAAGGTTTTCCACCTCACTATTTTTAAAAGTCGTCGTGGTTTGATTTTCACCGGCTGCAGCATGTAAGGCTCTCCGTTCGCTCGGAAAAACTTCTCTGATTACACGCAAAGTCCGTGCCACTGGCTTTCTACCTGCGTGATTTTGGTCTTCTACTTCTGCTGGAGTATCTCCTCCTATGACATCTGTCTTCGAGCTAGACTGCCCGCGTTTTTCCCTATCAAATTCTTTTATGTAATTTAGAAGGGAGACGGTTTGACGATCGCTCTTCACTGACGCTGAATGTTGATGGAAATGCCAAAATTTCTTAACGGTTAAATTTGTTGGTGGCGGCCAACTGCGAATTGAAGGTCGCCTTCGTGGTGAAGTCGCCTCCCGAATCTGCGGCGGCAACGGCATATGATGTGGGATCGCGTACACTGAATGTTCCTCGGCCGAACCTGTTAACGAAAATAAGCAGTGTACACGAGAAAAATTACGTGGACAGTACTGACGTAAACCCAAGCTCAGCTTTCTGACATAACAGAGTACTGCATGCGCACAACACTGCTGCAAAACTGACATAGTTTTGTGACGACGTTTTTCACTTTTTGGATGTCAGAGCTACCAAAAAAATCTCATGACCTCCACAAAATCACATAGGTCATTAAGCGATAACAAGCACCACATGGAAAAACAGACGGCGAATGAAGCGAATTCTTTTCTGTTCGGAAAAGAACAACATAACCGAATTAAGCGACTTGGAATAACACCACTCACTTAGCCTACTTAGTTTGCCAATAAATTCAGTACGGTTTGTCTAGCCTTTAAAAGTTTTTTCAGTTCTTCCGCTTAGAAAGGATCTTCTTGGGAATCCTAACAATCGCAGGAAATACTTTCAGTTGGCGATCAGTTCAACGATCACCGAGTGAATTTGAAATTAGATACCACTTTCACTAAAAGATCGGACGATTCATATTCAGCAATTTTATCGAAGAACAAATCGCCAAAAAAATCTTTATTTTCTAAAATCGGCCATCTGCAACTGAATCGACGATTTGATGATCTGCCTCTATTATGCCTCATTAAACTTTTGTCAATAAAACGACACGATGCAACAAGGACTTTCAGATAGTAAAACCATGCACTCGCTGGACAACAACTGAACGTCACAATATCAACGTCATGTTAAAGTTAGAAATGCTGCCGAAATTAAAAATGAAGTCAAATAAAGAACCGCTCGCCAATAAGTGGTTTACTGAACAAATACAGCATTCCGGTTGGATTATTTCGAAAGAAAAGCCACAAAGTAAGTAGACGGAGACGAAATCAACACTTAGTATGGTTTTGATGTTCGATGACGTGAAATCCACTTGTTTGGGCAAATGCTTACCTCTGATACTCAAATGATCACAACGCTACAAAACCAAATCACATTATCATTTCATCGCACATATCCTCCTAAATTTGGCGAAACAACTCCTCCCAAAAAATACCCCTTCTCATTCAGAAATCCACCTAGTACCAAAATCTCATTCGTGAAAAATCGCCACAGCCGTCGTCCTTCAGTCGGATGATGGCTGTGGCGATTTGCAACCGTACAACTGAGCGTAATGCAAAACCGCTCTCCGACAATCCTTAAAATTTTATAGAATATCGACAACACTGACTTTCTTCAAGACGCTATCCGCAAAACAAATGAACCGTATCAAATTCTTTTACATACATCCAATTGGAACTTTGACTTCAGATATTTTGACTACTATTTTTGGCAAAGAAGAATTAAAAAATAAACGCGTCACTTATGCTGCCATCGATCTGAAATGTTTTCACGGTAACGCTGACGTCAACACGTTTTCCACACAATTGAAAAAAACGCCTTTAATACGCATTCGAAAGGAATAAAGAAGATGTAAGTTTCGCTGCAAAATTATGAGCGCAAAGCCTTCAAAACACTTAACAACCATACGAAAACGTTAAAACCCTATTTGGCACGGCCGCCTCCCCTGGAAACAAAAATCTAAGCTTTCCGTTAATTCTGCATCGGATGGAGAATGAAAACAAAAGAAGTAAATTTTGACTTGGTGCTAGGCGATCGCAATACTGAACTAATTTCATCATACCATTGCCCTGATGGGTGATCGTCGATGAAGAATAAGACTCATTTCTGAGATCTTGACCATAATGAGTTGCCGATGACGGTACACCGCGGTTGCTTGGACTAAAAACAGTAAAAAGTTAACCTAGTGCACAAATAATCAAATCGACGACCCTCAACTTCAATGCGCCTTCCTAAATTTGAGTCCACTTGATCAAGTAAATGATTTTACACAAAATACTTTCGACCTCCTTCCCCTCCCCTCTCCTCCTTCAGCAAAACTAATCTTGAATGGTACCCTCCTCTCCACTCAAAATATCTGATGCGAATGCGCCCCGAAAATATCACTTACATTACAAGTTCGTGGTTATTTTTGAGTACCCGTCTCGAAAAACCGCGTGGTAAACTCTCAGAATTTGGAAAACTATTTAAATGGTTTTGGCAAAAGCGGTAATGCTGCAGATTACGCACTAAATAGCAAGTACCTATCGAACAGCATGTCGATGATATCAAAACAGGCCGTTAGCATAAATAGGTTGATATACGTACAAAACTAATGAAGAAAACCAATGCACTCGGACCTCATTTTGCTTGGAATACGAATCAAACTAAAACCGACTGCAGGGAGAGGCCAAATTAATTTAGAAGCATAGCAGTTTCTGTCACAGTAACTGTCACAGTAACTAGCGGCGGGTCGCCAACCTGGTTTACTATAATGGACGAACGAATGACAAGTAATATCACCAAAACCTGATTGGACTTTGCGTCTTCCATGGAGTTGGACTGATTGAAAGTGGTCGACGAGCCATAATATCCGGTTGATAGAATGCTCGAACATTCTCTTGGGTTTTTCTCGCGCTCGTAACCGTCTGCGATCCGCCGCCACTGCAGAAAGGCTTGTGAGCGCCTACAGTGGGATAAACTCGAATGTTCACAACGCAAAAAAATTTCAAACATTTGTTTCCGCACTCAAGGCATCACTGGAAAAGTTCCATTAACTTATCACACCTGAGATATTTCGAAAACAAAAAAAAGAAATTAAAAGCTTTTCTTCACGGGAATTCGCTTCTCAGATCCTTCGGAACATTCCACACAAAACTTGGAATTTGATGAATCATCGCTGAAATAGACGAGATCAAAACCAATCCAACGTTGGTCTGGAAAACAACGTAGCAGTTGGATTAAGAGAGGGCGCATGTTAATGTTTTTACTAAGAAAGCAGCTCCAGAATATGGATATGGGTATTGGCCCGCATAGACACATTTTGGAAATTGCAATGTGATGAGACGTATGAAGTAATTAGGATTAAGAGAGGACTTTGGTGCTGATTAACGCCACACTGAACTGACTTACATGGTGCCTTGTGGACGCAGTGTTGTCGAACGAAACTCATCACGCCCTTTTAGTTGACGACCATGTACGTCACAATAGAATTTTTCATTAACGAAGTGGTGCCCCTGGTTCTTTAGCGACGAACCGCACGTCGCACACTGGAAGCACTCGGCGTGTAGCGTACGATCGTAAGCTCGACACATCACTCCCCTTAAACAACGACGATGAGCGTAACCCCTCGTCAAGCTACGGCCAATCTACTTCTTGTGCTTTGCATATTTCAGGTTGCTTCAGCTCTCTCCCCATTTCAGATCCCTATTCAATATGAAGTGACCTTCAAACGACAAGGAAGTGTTGGGGTAGAAATATTTCTGATCCGCAGACGGGAGGGTTACCAGTTTATGAAAAAAGGAGCACCGCATATAAATGCACTTCATCAGCAGTTTTCATTTTAAGAGTTTCATTACTTGCCTTCTAAACGTTCTCGTAAATGAGAATAGGTTACAGTCATTTTCCGGATTTAGCGGCAGCGTTTGAATAATAAATCAACCGGATAAAGAGTGAAAAAAATAAGTTCAATGAAAGATAATAAAAATGGTACTCAATTCCCAGTACTTACAGCTGTGAATATAATGCGATGTGCTATTTAAACAAGGCATTGTTTCAGCACTGCTGCGCACTTTTTCTTATCAACAACAGACCGTTCGGCAAGCGAAACTACATGGAGGTCTCCGATTTTGTCACAGGCTGGTTGACAGTTCTCGTCTTTGACTGGCCGATAAGCCGATAACATATTCATCAGTCAACTAAAACTAACCACAAATACCTTCTTGGTCATTTATTTATACTTTCAAACTAACATAAGACGAGGCCACCGTGGAACAATAAGAGAGTACCAGGGATCTGTAAAATGTATGAATCAATTATTGAGTCTAAAACTGCAAACAAAACCCTTTTCGAAGAGAGATGGAAGAAATTTCATGTCAGAAGTTTATTTTCATCACAGTTCGATTTGAGTGTTATTAAATTTCAAAGATCGAGATGAGAGCAAAAATAGTCTCGCAAACGCATCGACATTCGATGAATATTTAGATCTCATTCTGATAAAACGCCCACAATTCCTCAACGGATGATAATTCCTCAAAACCCGTACTGAGAACCTTTCAATATACTCGTAAGACTTTGGAGTGATCAACGGTTTATCACCTCTTTTGCCGCCAGTGTAGGCATAACGAAAGAAAAACTTTGTACTATAAGTATATCACATATAAAACGCTTCCAAATAAAGTGCTATGTTCTGTATGTTGTGGAAATCGAAAGGTGGGAAATGCTGCAAAATGGATTAAACAATACACTTCTGCGAACCATTTTTCCAACTACGATCGATTAACTAACCATATGATCGGAAGCAAGTATTGCATTTTCACAGTCGACCATATGGGTCAATATGACTCGGAATGCAAGACTCAGAACCCAGATATGAATGCACCATTATGCTGTCATAACTTAGGGTCGACGGATGATAAAAGATCACAGTTTAAGGTTTATACGACAATGAGATGGATCGGCCTAAACGCTCTCCACCAACGCTGGCCTCTATGCATCCGGGCCTATCAAGCCTTATTCTAGAGCTCATTGTTGCGAGGAACAATTCATTACGACGTGGTGCTCGTAACGTTATACGAACGCGAAGTGGCTACCGTCAGGGTGGGACCATCATGCTTGGATAAGCTAACAGTCAAGCTCATTGATACTTCACCATAACACCACCGACAAGTGAAGCTCTTGCCGGTCTGCGCGGTTCCCCTTTGTATCTCAAATATTCTCCGCTTTAAGGCATGACCTTTAAATAAACTTTTGTCAACACGTGAATCTGCTCATAACTTGTTTTCGTAAAAATCGTGAAAGCGATAAACACTTTCAAGTGAAAGTAAGGTCACGAGAAAAATTTAAAGGAACCGCAAGAATCTCAACAAAAACTGCTTCGCACATTCCCGTAATTTTCTGCACTTTCTGAATAAGATAAGGGAAAAAGAAAAACTGACGTCCACTTCCCCGTGCGCTCGATATGTCACAATGGAATGATTACTTTCCCTCCCCGCAGACAAGTCACCGTACAGTTTTCAAATGCAGAGCAACCTCAAAAAATCATCTGATAATATGTGCGGATTGATAACTATTAAGCGACCACTGATGCAACCAAATTCCATGATCACAGTCTTTTTGAGTGACGGTATTTCGATTTGGCTATGATGCAATTTTTCTGAGAAGCACATGCTATCTTCCCAGGTGAATGCTACCAATGTTTGCTTACACTGATTTCCAACACTTCGTTACGTGAAACATCTCCGGAGCGTCTAGCACTGCCAACACGGCTTCAAACCTGCTAGGCGACGAACAAATGATCCAACCGTTCTTTCAAAATGGAACCTCTTATCAGATCACAGACACAAACTCCACCTACCAAACATAAAATTTGCGTCGTTTCTTCTGCTACACAAAAAATCGGAAGCAAAAGCTCGCAAGACAAAAGTGGCTGCACTACTCTTTATGATGAAACATGCGTAAAACGTCGTTGCAATGCACTTCGAAATAGTGGATGTTCATAATCGGCAGCATCTATGAACTCAGCATCAGCCCCAGTTGGTCGACACACGAATTTTCCTTCCCATTAAGCGCTTTAACCGCGGTGATGGAGTGCTTAGCAACAATTACATACCTCAGAATGCACAACCGCAATCTGCGACATATGACATCTTTCACAAATTAGCAAACCAAATATTAAAAAATAAAGCAAACATAAAATAGCATGCCGACAGAAATGGTACCACCACGAAATGCGCTCGCTCTTCTAGCACTGAAAAATATGCGGAAAATTCCCACTTCATTTTCAAAACTGTCGACGTTTTCCTGGTCTTTCAAGGTGATGGTTGAAAGTACAGGAAAAAAGTTTATGGATCAGACTAAGAAGGATATGTTATTGTGAGCTTCCAGCTTATTAGCATAGAACATATTGTAAGAGTAACGGATGCACGAGTCCATTTCGAACCCCGATTTCAGAATTACTCCCACAGTTCATGACCCTGTCGCATAAGCTTCGAATCAATAGTTTCACTGAAGCCTCGAATTTGAAAACCACCTCTCTCTTTCCTGTACATGTGACACTTGAGGAGATACAACGGTGATGAGAGTAACCGCAAGAATCCAGAAAACTGCAAAGCTCCTATAAAACTTTACCAGAGCGTGTTCTTGAGGATGAAAGAACCACAAATAAAGGTAAAAAAAAATAAAATTTCTGACTTTTTGCGGATGTAAGCATGACGACCTAAAGCTGAGAACGTTGCCAATTTTCAGAAGAGGTTTGAGAAGCCTCGAGCTTCATGCGAACAGTGCCCAGTTGACGTTCATGAGTTGTCATTTAGACAGCTCGAACATAAAGATAAAAAGACTGTTCCTGAACCCTAAAAAAAAGGGAAAAAATTTTTCTGAAACCCTATAATTCCCCCATTCTACTGATGAACCGATCCTATTTCGCGGTGCGGAACTACATCTCTGACACTGCATCACAGACAGTTTCGTGAAGGGTGACTTCTACTTTGAGTGAAGCAACGACACAAATGCAAGCCCACTTTGGTGTTTAAGCATATGAAATGTTGTAAACGTCAGTCAATCAATGCATTTACTTTCTGAGGAGTTCATAAAGATGCAACATTTTACACATTCCAAAGACCTCTTAAGAAATGGCATTTGGCCACCTCAAATATTCCACTCCATCACAAACTTGGAATAGTTGTAAACTATGCTGCTAGGTAATCGTCTGATCCCAACATTAAATCTGCGATGTATGCGTGGTAACAGAGCGGCAAGTTATTGATGCGTAAGAGCGATATAGCAATGGAAGCTCCTCATTTCACCTTTCCAAGAATCTATTACGAGAAATCTGTTCTTTCTGCCTCATTCGATTCTCTACAGAAGGAGGTGCTCTCATTTTCAAAAAAGAAATGTGAAGTGAAGTAAAGACATAGCATCAGAATATTCAAAGTAGAAGTACGTTTTTCACATCGACGGCTTTCTTGGATCAAAGAACTGGGCGCATTTCTGATTCCGCTCTGACGTATAGTGAACCTTTATCAGCGAAACATTTTGTTAAAAAGCGCGAATTTTTCCCGTCGCATAAGCATGTGATTTTAGGAGGATAGTGCCAAACTATCGAAACAACTTCACCAAACAATCACTTTTTCGCACGATGGCGTCTGTGGAACGCTTTATTTAGTGCCTGGAGAAATGTGGCGTTGCAACCTTCAACTGAAACAACACAAATAAGGCCGTGAAAAACTCACAGAATATTGCGACCACACAAGAAGCACTGTGGGAGCGTTGACGCCTTTTGTGTTGCCGGGAGAGCATCATCTAAATCGTGGAAGCTCTCAGGTGCTCGCGAACCGTAAATCATAAACAAAGATTCTGTTTGCATAAAAAGTTTCGCTGGTATAATGATTAAAGAACAGCTTAGGCATATTTTAAAAGTATCCGACGCCCATTAAGGACGAGATAAAGCATACTGCTCATTAAAAATTTCAAATCCTTCAAAATCGCCAGCAAAAAATGACCCCTCAAATCACAAAGAATCACTTCCTTTTCGACCGAAACCATCCACCAGAAAGATCGCCCTCGCCAGCAGCTTCCACTAACGCAACATTATTCGTCTCTCCTTTATTTCCAATATCCCTTAGTAAATTTCGAGGAGAGAATGGTGTTGAAATAAAAATGCAAGAATGCACCGTTGAATCGCTGTAAAGTTTGGCGATACAGCGCTAAAGAAAAATCAAAAAGTGAAGGAACAGAGAAAAGATTACCGTTCCTAGTGGAAGGCGCTTGCACCGATCGTATACGTGATGATTCGTCCTTTGCCTGCTCACTTTCCTGGATCAATCGAAGCGTTTCCGAACGGAGATAAGAGGGCGTCTCCTTCATTTTCGTAAGATTCGGGCTGCAAAGAAAATTTCAGCACAAAAGCCAACTAATAAAAAGAACGGGACGGCACCCAGTAAACACTGCACTCAAAACGAAACATCTTGGATACTCTAAATACCGTCAGTCCACACTCTCCTACCTAACTTAGAACTGGCTATACACTTAGGGAGGGAATTTTGTGGAGGTAAGAGGTGGAGAGGGAGAGAGAAGAGAGAGGAGATGAAGAGAGAGGAGGCAGATTATCAATTCAGAAGTATCACGCATCGAAGTGGTTAAACAAATTATGAGCACATTTGACTTCCACACGTCAAAGTTAACCGAGTTTAGAGACAGAGTCAGTTCTGTTACAAATTTAACGATTGGGGGAGGGGGGAAGGGGAACTCCATGAATTACTGCGTAAACTATAATTAAAGGACAATATTATAGAAGAATACCGGTCAAAAAACTAAAACAGGGTCGAAAATAGCTGCGAGTCTTGCTGACTTGAAAGCAGAGAATGAAAACGACGAATAGAACCTTGTGGATACAACAAAGTGAAACAATGAATCTAAATCGACGACCTTGTGCAAACTTCAATCAGACACCTGAAGTAGCGGCAATAACTCCGAAGCGAAAAAAGGTGTTGCTGCAAATGCGACTAACTGAAAAAGGAAAGGCAAGGTTTTCAGAAAACACCTTCCAATGATAACAACACCACGGCAAAAGTTGGGTGACAATCTTCAGTGCATCAAACCGAGAATGCTGCAGCAAAGATGCACTACCTGAAAGCAGAATGCGCTGCTCCTCTGCGCCGCACACAGGAGAATGCAAATGAACGCAACTGCTTAAGCTGCTGCTCAACATACCGAGCTTAACGTATCCTTTCCTCCAGCTCCAGATCCCACTCACACGCGACAGAAGCGTTAAGTGGCAATGACGTCGAAAGCCAACAAGCGGCGAAATGTAACACGCAAGAGACTATTTAAACAATTACTAAGTGGGCAAATAACTCCTCACTCGTCCTCGAGTGCAGCGTATCATCCTACGCAAAATCCCCTACCCCCTTCTATTTGGGCCACCCAAAAAGGTGCATAATCCGCCTGCAATGTTCACTTAAAAGCTATGCATTCGCGCAGACCGACGTGTTCCGGACAAAGGGTGTTGACTACTAATAAATATGCAGACCTTGAATCGACAGACGCTTCTTACGAACATAAACATCCATTCTAAATGAAGCTGCGATCATGTTAGCTTATCGATTTCTCGCACTAGAAATGAACCCGTCAATGATAATGTTCACAATTCATACGTTGAAGAAAAAATGTATGTTGTGAGTGTTCTCTGAAAATCATCTCTTAACTGAGTGCTTCGCAGCAAAGGCAAGAAATTTATTTCGATAAAAACCCACCCCTCAAAGCTCCACCCGGTCTCGTGAAATATTTTAATGTGCTCTGTCCAGATTTTAGGCAAGACATGCTCACTTCCACATAAAACCCTACTCTTTCACAAATCCTTTTTTCCGTCCTCCTATCATGAAGCTCTCCCTCATGGTGACTCGAAATATTGTTCAGTGATACTGTATGCAGCTAAACTTCTCGAAAGCATCCATTTCCACAAAACTTCCTCCTCAAAAGATGAGAAATTCCGGCTCCCACGAGACGCTCTATAGTAATTTGACCACATACTTTAAAGTATGAGGTTTTGCTGAAGTAAGCATTTCGTCCTATCCTTTAAGAAAAGTAAGTTTCTCGAAGCAACCTTCTGCGTGTGAATAAAATGCCACCTGTGCTGAAGTACATAACAAGCATCTTAGGCGTACAAGAGGCTCGCTGATTGCTGGCAGTCCAGAGCAGCAACTACTGCAAGCTGTTTGAATTAAACTACACCTCACTTATGACTCGGTGTTTCTGCATCGTTATCGTCGAAAATTCATACCTATCTACAGCATGAGTCTTTTAGAATTCGCACTGAAATACTGCTCTGAAACTTCACTAAACAAGCAGAAACAGCCGTCGGTGAAGCTGATAATCAACAGCATGCCATCAAGATGAGGCTGTCCGTTTTTC
Source organism: Parascaris univalens (assembly GCA_037576465.1). Classification (NCBI taxonomy): domain Eukaryota; kingdom Metazoa; phylum Nematoda; class Chromadorea; order Rhabditida; family Ascarididae; genus Parascaris; species Parascaris univalens. Next base: position 61,023,669 of record CM075173.1, on the reverse strand, counting down.
CAAAGCACATGGAAAAAACTTTCAAGAGGTTTGTTCAAGTCTCAACAGAGATTTAAAACAGAAAATAATGGTGGAATCCTCTTCATAAGGTGTCCCAGTGAATGGCTCCCAATAAGATGCGGCAAGAAAAATGACGAAAAAATATGGACAACGAATTCGGTTAACAATGTGGACGATTTGGAAAAATGACAGTTGACACGGGACAGAAGAACGCTGATCTAAACGATGCTTTAAGTGTTGCTACTAAGAGAATGTAGTTACAATAGTCCCATATACGGACACTCCGATCTCTACAGAGATTCGACATTTGATTTGAGACCTTTAAAGCGAAATCTCTCAACCTAAATCAGGAAAACCAACTTCGAATGAATAGGCCGACAAATGTCTGTCTGATGATAAGGCCCACTAAACGCAAACTGACAAGTGCTCTACAGGGCACAACGACAACACAGTGCGCCACTACTATCCGAATATTTCGATATGCAAACACTGGAGACCTGAGCGCTCATCCCACTCCGTAACGTTTCAAAAAAATGCCTACGCAGAACCTGCTCCCCTCAATATATGAAATACAATACCTCCATATCTAAAAAGCCTCAACGACACGCAGATCTTCACGGCTGCCGTAAGGGATTAGGAGGCACACCCTCACCATTTGACTACCTTATGGAAAACGGAAAAGTGGATCTCGCCCAGTGAATTTCGTCGAGGATATGGATCGTAGGAATCCTTTTCCGGATTATGGAAGTTGATGCACTAAATACTGTAGTAGCATTAAGCCAGCTTCACGATGTAGCTACCATTCATAAGTGGTTCACTGCATTATAAAATAGATCAATTACCTAACGGTCATTTCAAGCAGCATTCAATTTGTTGGTGATGGCAAAGAGTGTAAACGTTGACTGTCGCACAACATTCGGCAACAATCCCCCGTTCTGTCTCAATAACGAAATTCTGTTGCGATTCATCGCTTGCGCAAACGATAATGGGTGCATAACTCAGCGTGATGTGAACGCCAACCGAAAATTATGAGTTCGGCCATCGCGAACGCACATTCGCAACAATAAATTCAAGTTGCCCCCCTTATCTTGTGGTTACATCAACTCGCCTCCCTTCAACAATGGGCTCTCTGCATTTCCAATACCGACGGTTCATACTTCTCAAAATATGCGCTCGTATCACTAATCGACGATAGGTCGACGGGTGTGAGCGGATATAAGATGTTTCGAATGGAGGCACTCGACACCCGTTGAAATTAGCACGAACGATCTAACAAAAAGAACGGCGACTTTAAACCAAGAGTTGAGTGGTAAACCTGCGACTCCCGGTTTTCCGTTCCTCCTTTAGCTAAAGCTGACTCTTGTGAAAAGAAGAAAAACAACTAGAAACTTTGTTATCAACAATGTTAAATAAAACACTTGTGCGACTTCAACCTCCCTAAACTATCCGAGCATTTTATTTTCGCGATCGAAAAAAGCTTAAGTGCGCCGTCGAAACAAACAATGCATAAAGAGGTTCAAATAATCTGAGTTCCCGAAGATCCACTAATGAGGACCATTTCATAAGTGTGAAAACTATTTCAATATTTAGGAATCACTTGAAACCACTTGAAATCACTCGACAATTCGGTAAACGACCTGCAGTTCTAAACTGAAGTCGAAACTAAAAACATGGAGAAGTAAAGAAACGGGCTTCGACGTTCCATATCGTTTGCAGGATCCTCATTCCCTAAACCACTGCTTTGTAAATTAATACAGATTCTCCTGAATTACTAAGTCGAAAAATTGCGCACATTTTCCCGTCTCATTCATCTTTCCCTTTTTCCGATTAGCAACGGAAATACCTCGGACGCATTGAAAATATTCTGCAATAAACACTTAACAAAAGAAATGAGGAAGGATGACGATGTTATTCCTCATTACAAGAATATCAGTCACTCATCAATACATTAGCAAAAAAAGTAGTGGCGGATACTCAAATCAAGGAAAGAGACAAAAACGTACAGACACCAGTCAGGATTCGGGATGAAGAGCACAAAGAGCTTTTCGATATAAAACAGTTAGACTGAAAACTTTTTCCATAAAGAGAGACCCAGTGTGGGTGGTGGTTTTTTCTGCATCAATCATCAGCAGTAGACTTCATTTGCAGCCACCGCAACACGGCAACATACTGCTGGTAATAATATGCAATGGTGTAATGGCACTCTCGCACCAACCATCTTCAAGTGACCGCACCTCATAAGTGTTCTTCGAAATCGAAGCAATTAGGATACGTTACGATCGTGAGGCGTTGCTTGTGGAATACAACGTAGGTGGCACTTGCGCCAACAAGAAATCAGTATTTAGTCAAGCACGTGCTATACGAAGTGCAACCTTCTCTTTTATAGAGCGTCCTTCATTAACTTACTCTGTGCCGAAGAGACCGCCAGTTTGTTGAAGGTATTGTTCAGCGGCCGATTGTGGGGAGTATAGCGGCATTGGTGAGTTGTATTGAAGATGTTTCACCTCTTGGTGGACACCGTATGGTTGTGCTTTCACGTTAAAGCCCGGGATATTCACCGATTCCTTAAATTCTGCTTCTTCACCATCTCACAACTCTCAAAAACAAAATCCCCCACAATACAAGTCCTTTGATTTCAATTTAACAACTTTTAAAGCAAACAGTGATAGGAAAACTTAAAAACGATGAATTAATATGCGATTACCAACGAAGTTTTCGAACAAGTCCTTCACTAAATGAAAAGAAGAAATGGTATCCTGGATGAGGTCGAGAAAATCACTCTTACATCAGCTGCATCTTTAAACGGCAAAACAACAAGAAAGCACTTTGAACAGAGCGTAGCAGGTCCGCAGTGCAATAAGGTGTCACCAACACAAAAAGTTCTTGCAAATGGAGAATTCATTCGGGAGTGTATCTGTAACAGCTAGTGACAAAGGACTTACCCAATTTAAACAACATCAGCGCATAATTACCAGTCGTGATTAACTTCTCCGAATAATGAAGTGTTCTCCGAATGATGAAATATAAACGACGAAGATTAAAAGCTTCTAGCGGATACACGTACAAATTTGTACAAGCACATATGCAAGTATGGATGATAGGAATAAGCTTATCAACCTCTGACGGTCCGAATTGTGATTGGCTGGAAAACTCACTAGCTGTTCTAGCTTTCCCAAAATCACTCGAGACTGATGGGCCGCCTTTCGTGTTTTAGGTGCAATGGATAAAGCAAGACAAATATGGACCCTACCTGATTGTGATGTTCCAACGAGACCTTCAGAGGAACATTGGCGGGGGTGTTTGAGGGAACACTGCCAGCGCGATTTGAACTTACTGCGTCTTGTTGGCCGACGTTATGAACAGAATGTTGGAAGCGATTATACTCGGTATTCTCCGTTATAGACGGCTTCCATATTCGGTGCACTTCATTTCCGGTCCTCAAAAGAGAAGAGTTTAAATTGTAAAAAAAAAACTGTTTCACAAGTAAACAGAAAGATTTGCTTTAAAAGTACTTGGAGCAGTTTGCCTAGCCACGTTGCTCGCATGAAAAATTTTGCTTTTTCGCAAAGGCTAATATGATGAAAAAAATATGACGTGTTAAGCGCATTTGCTGCACCACAGTTTAGAGATGGAGGAACTGGACGATTATATTCGACGGCACAAAAAGGGCACAATTAAACGATGAACAACATCATTTTGATCAACGTTTGACCGCGGATATGACGAACAGACGAAAAAACAAAAAACTATTGACGCAAACAAAAAGCAGAAAATCAGACGATCAGCAAAATATGGTCCATGTTTTTCATAATTCACTTGCCGACGAATGGTTCTGGACTAATTCCTCCCCCATCCCCCTCCCTTTCATTCCCACGATCGATGGTGTTAATTATGTGAATCCGTAAAAAACCATCGCGTCGATGCAACAACAATAATTTCGATAGGATTGTTGCAGATCTCATGCCACAGGGAAACTGTCATGCTGTCTGCAAAGATAAGTAAGCTCTGCCCACTCTTATATCAAAAACCTCTTTTGCGTACAAACTTTGATAGATCGGTGATCGTGAATTCCATTCGAAATGAAACGTTCAAACGTGTGATACAGTGAAGGGATCCACATTCTTTCTAGAAGAGCGAAAAGCACATGGAAAAATGACATGCGCAGACATAATTCCGGGGAGTAAACACTTCAATCTCCCCTCTGATCACAACTTTCAAACCACTTCCACATAGCTTAATGCTCCATTATCTTCAACCTCTCCTCCCTTCTCCAAATGTAATTTAGCACATACAGCAACGACCTAAGCACTGTAGTGGACAAATGGACTAGCTACCGACAATACAATCAAAGTTCAAAAGCGCTCGAAACCATTCGCATCATCAACTTCGTGCTCGGGATTTTTTATTGCAAAATCTCACACTGAAGTGGGTCTGACGGTGCATGAAGTCCCACCACCCACACTGCCATCTCGCCCTCCAGGTAGAACGGACAATGTTGGATCAGCACTTTCATTTTCTCATGGAAGTGCGCAACGGACAAAGTACCACCTTCGCAAATTCCACTCAATTTGATCTAATGACTGAAGAGTGGAAAACATATTCCTGAAGTCGAAATTGAGCCATCAGTATTTAGCTGAACGAGCTACTCTGAGAATGTAATATTAGGAAGTCAGTGCTCGTGTACTCAATAATTTAAAGAATCGATGAAGCGGAATGGGAGTAACTCGTGATTGTTACGATGAACATCAAATGCAAAACACAAGCCCTCCACCTCCTCCCTCTTCCCTGGTGTGAAAACTTCTGTGAAAAATTCGAAGGATAATAACGCGGAGGATTCGAAAACCTTCGTTCAGCCCCGTACAACCGCTTCTCAAGCGAAACAGATCACGCAGAGAACAGCCTTTCCATTGATGCTTTAGTACAACATTTCCAAAGCGATTTCTGTTAACGCATATATTCATTAGCAAAAACAATGACACTCCACTTAGAAGTAAGCGAGGGTCGCTTCATACATAAAAATATTTCAGACATCTTTCCATAGATAATAAAATGTTCCTCTTCACAATTACCTGTTAATGGCAAATACTACAGAGATGCACAACTATGTTTCTGCTTTAAAGAACTATTAAGAGAATTTTATTCGAGGAAGTGAGAAAAGTAGTGAGTGATGAAGTTAGTAATACTTTCGACAAAGGAGATGCCAAACGAACAAAACACCACTGCAGGCTGGATACGCACCCCGTAGGAAATATAAAAATAAGGATAAGAAAACGCGTAGAATAAGAAAGTGGCAAAGAAATTTCTGAGAAATGCAACGATATATGTCGAAATCCCACCTAAATGTGGTTTATTGTACTTTTAGCACTTTTTAAGTACTATAAAGTATAATGTGCCTGGATTCAAAACTTCATAGGGAATTAAATCTGCGGCACTTTAACGACGATCAATGTCGAAATTTCTCTTCTAGTGAACGACTGCATAGCAACGGCGAATTAACCATTCAGCTGCACGGGCAGACGGTCATTCCGAATGCTGCACGAGATGTACGCAACTACGACATCAATGGTTCCAAGTGCATGTTTTAAAAAGTTCAGATCTGGTTTGCGGAACTCAACAAGCAAATATACGGCTTAATTTTACGGCTATAAAGTGAAAATGTTCAAGTTTTAAAATAAGGCTAAAATAAGTTTTCTCAAATTTCCTTATATTAGGAGGTGAAAATTGTTACCAGGGTTTAGGAGCGCGCGTAAGTTGAACCATTTGAAGCGATGCAATGATCTCGAATAAGTGACAATGACGAGTGCCGTACGACTCAGAATCGAGGCCGCTCTGTCGCCGAATAGAACATTTTAATGAAAATTCCTCAGCACATCAGTGACGGCGATATGCGTTTGCATGTTTCTCTCGAACTGTTTGTATCTGCACTCGTCATGAACACCGCATTTAACGATTTGCCCAACAACTATTCCACAATCCACATTTTTAATCGCCTTCTGCTAGTAACTACTTCATATCTGCGCAATTCTCTCTAAAACGTTCGAACAGCAACTCTCGAACATCCGTATAAGCAGGACGTAATAACCCACCAAAGTGATTGAAACATTCACGCGTTGTTATACTCAACAAAGAGACGAAAAGGCAAGAGCGGGCTACTTGAAAGAAAAAAAATCTGCTGATGCTGCCCATATGCGTGCAACCATGTGTGAAGTGATGTTGCTGGTCCAGGGTAATTTTTCCACAGCAAAGGCAATAAGAACTCCCTCCCCTCCCTCGGCAACCTGTGCTTTTTGCTTGGGGAATAGCTGCAGCTGCTCTTTTGAAGGCGGCTAGGGACAGCAATGACTCCCTCTATCCATTCCACTTCTCGGTCTGCAGCGGACATACCTTTCCACTACTGCCTGCACAGAAGACTTTTTTTGCTGTTGCTTTGTCATGTGCGGAAAAACCACGACAAACCTGTGCACAACTAATTCGATTTTGTGCTGTGCCTTCGACAACAGCTGGCGTGCCAAGGTGAGGTCTAGATTTTCGTGCCCTTCGAGCTCTACCAAAGTGTCGCCACTAAGCAGACCAGCGCGATCGGCAAGAGAACCGCCAACAACCTACAATACCGGCTTTATTGAGAAGCTTATGCACAAACGCTTCGCAAAGGAAAACACCCGCATAATGGACAAATGCATCATTATGCAATGGAACACAAAAGTTGATAACCTATTCGCATTCTTCATACCTTCAATAATATTACTTGTTGAAGTGTGCTGTCCTAAGCGACACTGATAAAAGGAGACAGGAGATTAAACACCAATGACACTATGCGAGGCGTCTTGTTTTGTCGTTTATAAGAAGCGTATTCTACGTAATTGGCGAACATTTCCTCGGAACAACGTCAACTAAGAAATGCCCTACTTTGTACAAGATAACAATCCACTAAATATGACCTCTTAATGTGCTCAACTGATCTGCATCAAATAGCCGTACTGTTACTTTCTTCGCTCCCTAAACACCTCATAAAATACATGCAACTTTTTCGCGACGTGTAACATTCATAACACTTCTAACGCCTTTAGATTCTATCGAAACAATTGAAGATTCACGTAAATTAGAGCCGTGTCCTCTTCTAACGAGAGTTATGACATAGTAGGTGCGCTAATACTTCTTCCGTTCTTTGGCTCCAGCACCGCTAATATATATTAGGAAAACTGTTAGCGGAAAACCTTGCAATATTCCGAAATTCTCGTGTCCATAAAACAAAATGAAAATCAGACGTACTCTCAAAATAGACATTTCCGGACACTTTAGGGTCCTTTCTAATTTTACAGTCGGGAAAGCTTCTCTCTCGCAACGTGGAGCCGAAAAATTTGCATTCCAACATGATGACTAGCCCTAGATTATATATACAGCTTCTGTTTAGCAACTGTGGCATTCTGTTCACAAATACAGGCGTACGATGGATTTGCAACTCCTTGCAAAAACTAGGAAGTGAATATCGCATTCCCATCCTACTCTCCAATTTTAACTGTCGAATATTCTCTCCGTCCCTTAGCCAACTGTGCAAAATATTCCACCCCTTCAAAAATAATCCTCATTTCCTTCACACCGTATTGCTTCTTCACCAGATTCCTACGGTGTATGGAGTCGTCTCTGAAACACTTTGATTTGTCACACCGATCAACTGGACTGTTACTGTTATTGACATTGGTTATTCGGGTAAAGTGCGTGATTACAGCAAGGAAAACAGCACTGCATGACTCAACTGATGACTACATCATTCTGCTGGTAGTGTGATGATTACAACGTATTTGCAAGAAAACCTGATTATTCCAAAGTGGATCTTTCAACAGAGAGAACATTATCCTTTATTGGGTTCATTTGCTTCTGTATTCCTTCTTGTTTCTCCCTTTGCATTTCCTCCGCCTCTCCTAAAACCTTCTCTCCCATTCATTCTCAGCTACAATTATTTTTACCACTTCAACTATCTCAAACCTACTGGAGAAGTTTGTTCCGTTAATATCGACGAAATGAAGTAACTGCCATAAAGAAACACAAATCCCCAAATAATGTTCCGGTTCCCTATTCTGCTGAACATCGCAGTATCTTTTAGCATACGACATTTGCCCTCCGTCTGCTACCTTTCCTGAGCGATATAAAAGAGCTATCCGCAAGGAACGTGATGAGATGGGGTCGTTCAACTAGACAGCCATTTTTAGAAATTTCTACAGCGATCATGTGATGCCAAAATTATACACAGGCAGGAAATCGAATGCTGGTTGTTGAGTTCGATTACGTGACAGTGAACAGTTGTACGCGAAGGAAGTGCGCGAAATATTGGAAATGGAAAACGAAAGTGCCAAAACGTGAAGGTCATCGAGATGTAAAATGAGGTCAAGGTGTGCTGCATAGAAGTAAACTTTTCATAGATTGCATGAGACAAAATACTCGTAACGACACCACAACTGAAGTCATGCAAAACATTCTTCAAACGCACACTCCGCAGAGACCTTCGATAGGTCAACCAATTTTGAAGGATTTTCAAGCAACAAGCATGGTGACTCGCTCCTTTGCCATTCAAAAGTTGACTTAAGCGCCATAAACCTATCTAAATGAGCACTAATGCTAAAATAATTACACCCCCAATGTGCAAATGATGAGAATTTCATGTTCCCTCTCATGTCCAGCATTGCTATTCGACTGGCGGTGATGCACCTCTACCACGATTTTTAGGGTGTAATTCCATATGGACGTGAAACACAGTTACGCAACGTTCCTCTCTTCTAATTTTGAATGAAATCTTGCAAGTATGCTTCATTCGGATACCTGCCTCCTCAACTCCATTTTTAAAGAAAAGAGGCTCACTCACTTCACAAATCTGCGCATAGCTTCCCTTTAGTAGGTTTCCGGTCGCTCTAGTTCAATGTAAGTAACCCGATCAATTTTTTTCGGTCCGAGTACGTGATCACTGATTCTTTTATAAGCAGCACCTCCTTTTTCCAATTCCTGCACGGTCCTTCCATTGATGAGCTGGAAGATAGCCGCTCAGATTATTACTACTCCGCTGGGTAATCCGAGTGTAACGTGCGCAACTCGTAAGAAAAAAAATAAAAACAATTCGTGCAATGATGCGCACACTCTGTAAGTGTCCTTTGTTGCTCACCCAAATAAGCATACTTTCTATATTTCTTCAAATATCCCCTCTACTTGGTATCATAAACATTAACGACTGCTAAGCAAGTTGAGATGATAGATATCTTATGCAAAAACAACTGCGCTGCGATTACGGGCGTTTTCTAATGTGCGTAGGCAGGGCGACTGTGAGCAACGATGCGATGCTTTTGTGCTGCTGGAGCTGATGCTGTAAAGCGAGCCCCCTCGTAGCCTTCCAATCACACGACCACACAGCTGCAAATGTGGTTCCCGCCTGGCAGACATAAGGCACATCCAAGAAGGCAGCAATTACATCACATTTTGTGCTCATCGCCAATGAACGCCCGGAATCGATGTATTACATTGCCATTTTCTGCCGACTTTCATGCTGTGATGCCTCTTTAATCTGAACTCAGTGCTGTTGTGAGTGCACATTCTCCACTTGATTTAGTCCTCAAACCTCTTCCTCTTCTTAATCAGCATGGATTTATAGGGACAATTTCCAGCATAGTCAAAGGCATTATTTGATAAGCCACTTGTCGTTAAAACCGCTAGCAAATGAAGTGAACATATTCCCAATTGTTCGACGTCAGTGAACAACAGATGATGTGGAAAAGGTTAGGGGAGGAGGGAGGGGGACAAGAAAATCAAAAACTGCAGTTACTTCACACTCTTTACTTGCACTCCTCTGCTACCCCTCGACGTATTTTAACACTTTCAGTACTAATTAAACAGCAGTGGTCCATGATCTGATTACTTAAAAACACCCACGTCAAGGACTAGCTGAGGGTCCTTTTTGCCACAGCGACATTCATTTTACAGAAACAGCTCACTTAAACATGCAAAACAATCGCAGCGAAATTCAACTGGATGGAGGTGTTGAAATACGACTGTGGTCGTTTCAACAAGGAAAGGCTAATCATGTGAGTCGATGCGCAAATGATTTCGAGATAAGCAGCTGCAGGCGCATATAAGCAGCTGCCAGGGCATCAAACAACGAAGCAATAATCTTCTTGTAAATAATTTCTACTTCACAGTGGCTCCACCGTATACAAGAGTGAAAGATAAGAAGCAATTTGCGCTTCACATCACCTTCTATAATTATTACCGAAGCAAGGAGGGGCGATCAAATAAGAGAAAAAATGATTGGGGGACAACCTGTTGGTTGGCTGTTAGAAAGAAGATAAAACTGAGTTCGTAATAAACAACTTTCAATGCATAAAACAATGAGTTCAGCAAAACTTTGTGTATCCTCACAAGAGTCTCATTCAAATGAATGTTTGAGTACTTCAGAAGAGTTCATCGCCTTTATGGCAGTGGCGATTTGAACTGTTGATTGAATCAGCAGATTTAAAAATTTTTTCTGAGTGTTCTTCAATCACTGCTGCTTTATCTCATTAGACGTCCTTAAAACTTGTATCGAATATATTTCGATAAGAGATCTAAAGTGTTATCTCGCCGACGATATCTCTCAGAAACGACAAGCAGCTTATCCAAAAAGTCACTGCCATAGGTGGTAAACGAATATTTTACCCCTCACTTGTAAAACATTAATGGCTTGGCATTCTTCTGCTCAAGGCGACATTGCTACTATATTTTAAAACGAGTCTGCCAAAAAAGCTTGTCCCCTACAGGAGAGATTTTGGATCAAGTTAGATATAACATCGACCACAGGTTAATCTCATCTAAAGAAACACTAGCTGGCACACTGACAACTCAGCTATCTTAGAAACATAAAGCGGAAATTGAGGAAGAGGAGGGAATAAAACATCCCACTTTACGAATGAACTTTTCATACAATCAGCAAATTTTGGGAATGGGTGACTGCCGCACTAATACAACCACGACCGAAAATGTTAGGGCTTTTGAAAGGATATGTTCGTGCGCTGGAAATTGCACGCTACTTCAATACGGTTTTCACTTTTTGCGTAACGAAACCTCTGGAACTGAGACCTTCATCACAGCTTTCACATTCCCGGTTTAAACCCCTCTATCACAATTTATCACCCATTTTCGAAAAGGCGTCTACCGTTTTTACCTGATTCAACAATCTGATAGATACTCGTGCAAAAATGTATTTTCATATAATATAAAGAAAAAACTAGAACACCTAAAGAAGCTTTAAAATGCAAATGCTTTAACACCATAAGAAAACGAGAGAGGACAAAGAAACATCTGCCATCGGAAGTGTTCTTTTCAACAAAATGGGTACCTTTTTTACAACTATAACCTGAAACACAATTCCTGAGCTCTTATTCCTCTGCGATCGGCTAGCACATGTCAGCAACCTCTTCCTGGCTTCCTGCGGCCGTTCATCTCACAACTGCGAGTCGCAACATAGTACACGCAAGTATCAGACGTAACATTTTCTCCGTCAACCCATTAACATATAAATCGTGCGGTTTGCTGGTTTCAGTCATTGAAGCAAGAATCGGTGCTGCACATAATACTATCGGGTTGGTCATAACGTATTCTTTGCTTCCATACATCTTGGTTCCATAATTATATAGAGACTTCACGAATTTTAAAAGAGGGTAGTGAAAGCATGTCCATGATTAGGCACAAATAGCCCTCACTACACAATGTAGGACTCTACTAGCTGCGCGTGTATGGAAATATCTTTCTGTACCGGTGAGGTGTCAACTGCTGTCGATAAAATCTCGTACTGAATATGTATTTACATCAACAAAAATATATGTGCCACTTCCGGAGAAGAATATTTTGTCTGCGAAACGCTTCATTAGGTATAACAACCAAACGAAACTTTCAGGACGTGGAATTCGATTTTGAGATTAAAGTCATTGATCACTTACATTGCAGATCGTAAGTGGTGGTACAATGTCGAATCCCCACGGTGTTTCCAGATTGCCTCGAGACATACGCACGGTCACAACCTCTGCCTGCGCCATCTCGGCAGCCTCGAAAGTCGCTGCTCAACTGGACTCCTCACTGAAAACAGTAACTGTGCGCTCAACGCAGCATTCTGGCGAATGTACAATATTTCGTCACAAGCCATAATATTCTTTATACTATCGAGTGGCACCACTTCGATCGCTTTCAATTCACCATTTTTCTAGAAATACGCTAGTCACCCGTTTAACTCTTGGCAAAGCATATCAGCCTTGTCCTTCTAGGCTTAGCCAGATCACAGACGAACCTTTACATCCACTTCACAGCCAAAAAACAGGGGAATAACCTACTGTCGCAGCGGATCCTTCGTATTGATATACTGTTGTTTTCCAGACATCTACCAAATTCTAGCGCCTCCTACTTACACGGTGCTCGACTTCATAGAACGACTGTTACGAAACGACTGCGCTGAACATACTTGCGAAATTTCATTTCCTTACATTTCCCAGCGATAATGTCACCTATGGATACATATAAAAGCAAAAAACGGCCAACAGATTTCAATGTAACAATACATAAAACTTGTTAGCGAGCGCCAGTCTGAGATGAGTGCGCCGCTAAATACTGCGGACGTGAACAAGTAAGTGGAGCAGAGGATGAATAGCTAGAAGGGCTAAAATTCCGACAGGTGTGAACTTGCGTGGCTGCTAAAAGTCGCTGCGCTGTTTCGACTTCCAACGTGCACGCTCTGTTCGCGTTGCTCTCTCAGCGTTGTCATTAGCACTCAGATTCTTTCCCACACGACGTGCCATGCATCCAAACGACCATATAAGCCGACCACTTGGTTCCCGTTGATTTTGAATCGCTGTTACATCACCACTCCTCCCTCACTATATTCAGGGGCAATGCGCTGACAATGCCATACATTCACTTACTACCTCGTCTGATTGGTTTGTATCTCCGATCAAACGAGGTAGTAAATGAACCTTTGAAAAGATGTGCGAGAAGTTGAGTCAAAAGACGAAATCCCATCACTCAATTAATCCCACTTTAGTAGAAACAACTCTTGCTTAAATGACTGATACGCTGTAATGAACATATGCTGCAATAAATGCGGGGAGATATTACTATGTTTGCGGATACGTCGCCTCAAACATCGAAGAGTGATCATCGAACATCCCCAGCTCGTTACCTACAGATCAATGAAACAACGCCACTTCCCGCACTCTTGCCTCTCAACCTTAACTCCTTACCTATTGCTCTTCGCCTTGTCGCTTTCAAAGGTGCCGTTCAAGTTTCGCTTGCCCTTACTACTTCAGACCACTATGTATTTTGCAAGTTTATCACAAGTTCGATGCGCTGAAATATTAAAATCCGGTGGCATCGCAAAATCAGAAAAAAACTCAACCAAGAGAATTACAATGTCACAGCAGAAAACAAATTTTGCACACTCAAAGAATTCTTTGCGGATACGGCGACTGCAATTCGATGAGTTCCCAACGGCACAACACTGCCGGACAGACCAACTCTCTCGACACGCCACATCTGCGATGCACTCATTCAATAGTTTCGCATCTCCGAGGCACTTTGCTGATCTGCTGTTCATTCCTCCCAGGCATGCAGCTCCACTGGCTTTGAGAGACATCGCTCACTGCAGCCACACATAAACAGCCCATTTCCGCAGCTCCTCTCCTCTGCTACTTGTCTCACCTCTTCACATCTTTCGAGCCAACCCCTCACCTTTCGCCTGTCCAAAAACAAAAAGGAGCAAGATACGGTCGTAGACCCGGGGATTTTCAGGAAGTAGTTGCAGTTAAATTCTGAGCAGGGACTAGATGGGGACGGAAGTTAGTCTAGCAGGCATCGCTTCTCTTACCATCAATCATATTCAATCGCAACGCGCATTACTTCAATCACGGTACGCCCTGCTATTCTGTATGAAAAGTTTATAGATATGCTGACCAACTCTGCGATCTGTTTTCCAACATACCCAAATTTCACCTATTCCTATGTTGCATCCTCTCAAACTCAATTTTTATTCCAGTGGATGATTTAAAGAATAAACCGCAACCATTTACGACCTCGTCAGGCGTTAGCTTTTTTTGCAAATCAGAACACTTTTTCATGTACATCTAGGAGCAGCCTCCTACTTGAGGCGGTTTTGCCTATGCTCAGACGTTCGTCATGTATGAATTTTTGCGACAATTCTCTGCTTTGGATGCACTAAGCGGGCAATAGGATAAAGCAAAGGATGCATCTCGCAAGGACCTACTTTCGTATAATGAAAAGCGAATACGACGCCAACTTGAATAATACTCTAGAGGAGTACTCTAAGAATGAAAGTAAATGGGGCCATCCACTTCACTTTATAACGTTCTAGAAGAACCCTGAAACTTGAAGAATTGGAAGATGGCACTAAAAGGGTACTCGTTAGCCAGCACTCACGCAGCTAGACAACAATGGGTGCTGCAATAGTGGTCAGTACTGCGACAACGGTGAAGGAATGATGGATAGGGAAATGAAGCAGGTGTCCAGAAGCATGATGGCAGCTTAAGTTTCTCCTCATTTTCCTACTCAACGACTGATACGATATATCTAAGATGAAAATGATTGATATTTAAAAAACAACCTAATAATGAAATAAACGAATTGGATCATATGGGACAACAATGTATGTCGTTACTCAAACACAGTATATACGAGGTGACTCATTTCACAGCGCTGCTATAAAACTGCGGGCTTGATAGTTTTATGATCGATGCTCGACGACACTTTTTTAGATTATAACCACAACATTCATAAATCAACGATTAATGAAGAAGCATAATCACTATTCAGCATACTCATGCACAGAGTGGTGTGGTCAGCTCGCTGCTTATGTTTTTGTCAGCAAACCACTGCAATAACAAACTAGCATATGACGGGAGCCGTCATTAGCCGTGCCGCTTCCTCGCACCTCTCCCTCCCCTCTTCCTACGTCTGCCTCCGGCTTGCTGAACACAAAGAAAGCTTACTTTTGACATAATAGTAGTCGTGATTTCTCCCGTATTAGTGAAATTTCCTAATTCTCTCATCCAAGTTACGAGCCGTCGGGGTTTTTAAAACTGCGCCCACTAATTATTTTGTGCAGTACCTTCAATATTAGACTAAACTTCGACATATACTACACACTGCACTCCACAAAATTAGTCCGTATTGTATATACACAGTTGCGCTTAAGTTATTTCTGTATTTTACCTCAGAAGTGCCTTTTAAGAGCAGTAGGTGGACTGCGCTGATATGCAATAAAAAATATATTATCAATTGCATAACGGTGGACATAAGAGGAGGGAGAGAGGGAAAGAATTTGAAGAGCTAAAAGAGGTATACGCCAGGAGAAAGTACTAACACGAGCGATTAAAAGTTGAGCATTGCAAACGCCGATAAGAGGCCTACTTAAAAGGAAGAGACGACCAATTTCTTCATGAAGCTGACGAGACTTTTTCCTTTATGATGAAGAGGAGCAATCTCTTTGAAATCGCCGCGCTGCCACAAATATAAAAAATCAGCACTACACTGCGTTTCAATTTAAAACAAATATTGCACAGAACAGCTCGCAAATGGCGGCCTAAAGTCTACTTTCCAGCAGAAATCTACAAACCGATCTTCAATATTTGTAGGTCTTTAAGTCTCTTTCAACAGCCGACATCATTCTGTATTGTAGACAAAAAGCTTTTTATAAAACCATCGCTGCATATCTGCATTAAATTCATCAAGAAGTGGGCCGCAGCACCAAAGAGTTGGTTGTAGCGTCCGAGAGACGGACACCGCAGACACTGCAATAACAAACTTTGTTACTTCATAAAAGGGGCTGACAATTTAAGTGAGGGGTAATTCCTTGAAATATGCGTATTTCAAAAAGTTCTTCCCACTAAAATGGTCAACGTGTTATGATGCAATGCATGAGGCCGTCTTCTGCAGGAAGATAAACAATGCTCAGTCGTAAAGGATATTCACTGCTGAAGTTGACGTGTAAGAGAGGATTTTTAGATAGATGACGAGACCCAGGAAAGTAGTATGTGGCGTAATCCGATGTTTCAGGAAGGCGACTGGTGTAAATGAGCTCAATCCACGCTAACCTAGGCGCAAACGTTACCCGCCTTCTTCTAGGCATCGATCACTTCAGTTGGGATTCTTCTAGCTACTCTCCTCTGGCATTTGATAATGTCAACAGTTACGTCATAGATTCCTGCAATCGGGACCTGCAAAGTGCCACTGTCTTAACCATAACATTCAGTGCATTCGCCAGAGGAAATGCCAAGCATATGCCATCGGAAACTTTCCTAGTAGAAAAACTCGAGCTTCTGAACCTCAGGCAAACAATAAACTTGAAGAGAAAATGACCGATTCGAAGAGCACAGGGCTGTTCCTTGAAAGTGGACCTGGAGAATTCAAAACACCTGTCCTGTATATTTAATTCGTGAAATGCGCCGAACGTGGCATCTAATTTCTTTAAAGAGGGCATTTGGGCAAACTGGTGCCACTCCAGAAGGTGGAAAATATTTGATGCAGCCCATTTCGGGGAGGAAAGGAAAGTAAAACAATTTTCACCTTAAAAGATGTTCACTGAGTAAGTCTAGCAGCGACTTCAACGCCTCCTGAGTCCCTCCACTTTGCCAACTTCGATCCTTTCATCGCTCCAAAAACAATACCAAACAATGAGCATTAGTTGGAAAGTGCAAAAAGTGGATGAAAAAATGTTCCGCAATATCCGTTCGGAGAAGACAAAAGAAGATTGCTTCCGATGAAGTATATAATACAATTTTTCAGCTTCGAGGCAGACAAGAAATGTATAACATTCTAAGGAAGCTGAGCAGGAAAGCACATGAATGGTTCAGTGGCCGACGACAGTTACTGAAACTAGCCAAATTCAGACATTCATCAACACTAAAAGAATTAACGACAACTTGACAATAACCTTATGACTGCTCACTATACTATCTGAGACTAAAGTGGCCATCAAATCTCGAAGGTTGCGAAAGAAAGATGACAGCAAACAAATAGCTATTTTAAAAAAAACAGAGAATTATCACCAGGCTAAATATAACATCATTTTTTAAGAAAAAACAAGGCTACTAGGAGAAACCATAAGAAGTGTGGAGGGCTCCTAATTATCAGTGACGACTGTTACGTACGAGTTTTGTTCTCCAATCCCCTTTCCCTCCCTCCCCCCCCCCCCCCCCCCCCCCCCCCCCCCTCCCTATCATGGGTATTCAACGTAAGCGAGCGATGGCGAAGCAATGGAAATTAGCTGCAGGGATCTATTGGCCGCAGAAAACATCAATGCGCGGGCGGATCAATAGAATGCTACAGTGGCGAGCGTGCCGAAGCTGTTAATCCCCCCACTTGACTGAAGCGAAGCGTTGAACGCACCGTATCGCTGCTCAGACCGCAGGTGGAGTCGCAATGCAATTTCCCAGTTGGCAGTAACACTAAAATTCCTATTCCGCAGTTCCCTACTAGTAGTTCATAACTAAAGAGTGTTTACCGTTTGCCCATGACAGTGCCAACCTCTAGCGATCAAATAACACAAAGCAGTTTAAAAGTTCACTTGTTGGGTGCCTTTGCATGAATGCTCTCTCTATTCAGAAAAAGTCTGTAACTTCGCTAGGGGCATCTTTCAGCTCTGGAAAGTGCTACTTTATGGCGTTTTCCAAAATCAACTGCTAGATGGAAGCAACGGAAAGAACGAATAAAAACGACTGTCTGATATACAAGCAAAACATCAAAGACGCTCCCTTTTGGCGCAACTCAGCCTGACGCGTACGACAACGGGTGCTATCGAGGGTTGAAAGAATGCAAGCGCTCTAATGGCTTCCTTCTAAGTGAACCTACAAAAACCGTTGGGAAAAATGACGATTCCAGGTGAAGACCGTTATGCAAGAAGGTCAAGTCAATTATACAACTTACTGTAACCGCTGGTCAGCGGAAATTCGACGTTATCAGCTGAAAAGCCTTTGCCAGAAAAGGCGGCAACACTCAAAGTCACTACCCCTAAAATAAATATGGACTTCATGCAAACTCAGGTTCTTGCGTTTTTCACGAGAACTTTCTCTTATAATGAAAACTCGGGTTTTTTCCCAAGAAGCATGCTTGACGGTCGTAGCAATCAACTTTTTTTTTACCGCATCAGGTGAATGGAATAATGCGGAGGCTGCTACAGTCGGCTGGTAATGAATCTCGGACGAAATAATAGACTTCTTCTCTCCCCACTTTACCTCGCCTGTCATCACAAAACCCACATTTATCCGACATATCCAATTTCAGGGAAAATCCGAATTGGCAAAAGCCACACGACCCGAACTAAGTAAGCGATGCGAGAGGCAAAGGAAAAAAGATTTGTGGAACCTATGAAACAGGTTGGCCAGCTCTGGTTATCTACATTGAGCTTGTGAATGAGCATGCGCCGGGAGGGGAGGGACAAAAACTGGGGGAGTGGGGGGAGGTGGGGGAGGGGGGGAGGGAGTGCTGTGACCAGAGCGCTGCGGATTTCGACGTTTATTAGCGTTCTTGGCTATTTTTGACGTTTCCTACCTTTCGAATATAAATTCACAATGCGAAATTGAATATAAGCTTGGCTCTGGAAAAATGTAACGGTCATATTCGCGTGCGTTTTAATTGGAGAAGTATGGTGAGTGGTTGCACCAAGTGCCACAAGTCTCACATGAACGTCAAACGTTGTTCTCCACGGCTAAATGCAAGAGAGTGATGAGTGTACGTATTATCATCGATGTTTTGGTTGCTCGACGCATCCATCCACCCGACGAATTGATGAAAACGCTGAATCAGCGTTGTTCTGACGACAGCAAGTAGACGTTAAAAGCTAAGCGATAACGCTTCCGACGCAACAGGAACTGTCGACAAAGCAGCAACTACAGGCCAACGGGGAAAACACAGACAACCAGGCGCTCAGCATGACAGCTAAGCGCTTTGCATCCTACCCCATCTATCCAATCGACGTTTCGATGAGATGGGTTAAAAACGATTGGAAAATACCCTCCAATTTGTTTTCACACCAAATTCGGTGGGCTATCAGAATCGAGAGATTTCAATTTTGGTCACAATAGAGCACCACAGAAGGAAATAAAATCCACTCGAAAATTCCATGCGGCCATTACGCTAATAAAGTGTGCGATGAATCGTAAAGCAGCTGAAGTAGAAAACACTAGTTTTTCGTCTGTTTTCAAAAACGCCACGAATATTTCACTGTCCTTGGCGCCCAAACTCTCTATATACAGATGGTACTTTAGTTCGTTCTTGAGAAGACCACAAATGCTGAATTATAGCGCCAAAATGCGATGCATTTGCGCTTCACCATTATGTACTTTTATGTCTCAAACAAATTAACTTGTAAATCACGTCAGTTGTAGACCTGACAACACTCTTTAGTTAGAAGACTAAACAGAGGTTCCACCTGGTGTCGGAAAGTAAGGGTTAAACGTACAATTATAATATAAAGGAGCCATTACAAATAATGCATCTCTCTAGAGAGGTCCGACTCCTCAAACATGAGGTAGCTTTGAAAGGTGGAGATGCTATCAATGACTCTCCAATATGTGCCTCCACCCAAAAGTGGCACAAAACGCGTCGCTAATTCGTCGTAATGGTACACTGAGTTCTGAAAAGAAACAGTAAGCAGGAAAACGAATTCCGCCTTCTCACGAATATGTGCCAGTCACGAAATTTTCTAAGTATATAAAGTGCTTCCTATCCTCACCTACGTCAACATTTAGGCTACCAGCACTGTATTTTCTGGGGCTTATAAATGAGGAAGAAGGCGATAAATGATGTGCTTTGTACATCTCCTCAAAGTTCTGTTGACGTTGCGATGTCTGTTCTCTGAGTGCGGCTATTGAATACGTCAAAATATCCGGTAATCAACTTAATCTGTGCCAATTTTGAGGTGCACTTTTAGCGCTACAAACTTTTCAAAAGGGATCTGTGTTCGAGCAGTGTTACGATAAGAAGGGGCTTCTAAACGGAGGAATACGATACTTCACAAATGAGTTTAGCGAAAAAGCGTTCCAAATTTTCAAGCTATCAACTGCTGCCAAAGACTCCATCTATTAATGGAGGCCAAAAGTATTACATCAGCAATGAATGCTGCAGTGTTTAAAACGCAATATGGGCGTACAAAATTAGTGGCGGTTCCGAGCTCAGCGACCGCCAAAGGACGAAAACGAAAAAAAACGAACAAAATATTCAGACGTCATCAGCGCGACTAGGGAACAAACGAGCACGCCAGACGGGCTTGCGTGAATGTGCTTTGCCAATTACGCGTATTGTACCATTTCATCCCATGAACTGCGAACGAATTTCAGCAGACTTGGCAAATGTAACATATCTTCGGTTAAAGATCATCGTTCTTTACAAATTTCTGAGAGCTTTTTACCCTAACAGACTTAAGAAATTAGTGAATTTCATATTTATTAGACTAACGATGCAGTGGTGTTGCTGCTGATAAATATGATAAACGAGCGGCCAAATTGAATGTTGTAAAACCATGCATGATTCATTTTGTCCGCGTCTAATTTCTTAACTGTAGCTGTTTTTAAGCCAGAACTATCGAATAAACAGGACAAGTGGATAGGCGCAAGCGCACACGGTCTCTTTTAGAAATGTACGACAGAAAATGGGCACATTAGCACAGCGACCGGAAATGCTTCGTGGGAATTCTGCTTCTAGAGGCAAAAGGTTTATGTTTGGGCACTTGTCTATGTGAGAATGTAAGTCGCCGATCATTTCCTATGGTCCGTATGTAATTGTTGAAAATATTTCATCGTTTCTAAGGAATCTCGAGAAGTCGTTTTTCACTATCATGGAAATTAAAGCATCTGCAAATCTCCTTCCGAGAACATATATTCATCAGAAAGGGGACAACAAATGGATAAAACATGAATATAAATTGCCAGCATTCAAGACTGCATTTCGGTGAATAACTGAAAGCGCAAGGTTTCCCCTGATTTTCTGTCATTGCAAATGCAGCGTGGTCATGAACAGGCTGTAGGTGTTTCCGAAATGTTTGAAACGTTCAAAAATACCAGCTCGACGATGGCTCCTCTCCAGGAACTCGAGTTTTGCAAAAAACGGTGCAAACCCATTTTCCCTTTTCGACTACTGGGCAAGCGAAGTGAGGTGACCGCTCTCTCTTTAAAGTACTTGCATAGTGTGCGTTTTAACCGCAGAAAGCAGCTGCTAAGAATAGAAATTGCTTTTGAGCATTTAGTTAATTGAAAAACGTCATACCTCTACAATGCTCGGTGGAAAATTATTCTCAAAGAAGCATACTGCAATTCAAACATTACTGCAAATACTCCACTTTCATGAAAGCATTTCATTTGATTTCGTTGCCTAAGTTAACCTTCAAAGTAAAGTCGGATAGACCAAGGGGGTTTCTACTGCGTTGGCTTCGCGATTTCCTTTTTTGTCCTTCTCAAGCAGTATGTCGTAAACACTTTAGATGCACTTTCTCATACGTCAGCAGTCGAGTTCTCCATGGATCTGCAGCTGCATCTGCTCTCTTCATTGATTTTATTAATGATTTTACGACTGAACCTCATCTGAATCCGAATGTCTCCTCCCTGCAAGCTTCAACATTTTCATACGTTTTTTTTTTTCACTGCTGTGGATTTCACCCTCACCAAAACACCCTCAACGCCCCACTAGGTGTAACATTCGATTTTACATGTTATGCAACATAAAACGCGTCTGCAGGCTTCTGCATGTAGAAACAACCTCAGCCATCTTTAAAGGCGAGCATTGCAGTAAAACTCACTGCACTCTCGGAAGGCTATTAAATACCGCATTGTATCGCATTTCTAAATTTTGCTTTGATGCGAACACTATACCAGGAACTGTCAAAATACGATATCAATCAGGAATATCAATCAACTCTGCAGGACGTTTGTATTTCTGCCAACGATTTGGCAGAATAGTCTGGTGGAAAATTCAGCAGCTACTGAATGGTCTCCCTGCCACCTCCTTGAGCAAAATTGTGAATCGGTCGTCTCACAACGGACAAGTATTTTTGAAGCACAGCTATCTGGTAACGTTTTTTGTCAAGAAGTGGACTGGAGCGACAAAAATGGTGCATTGCCTTATATTCAGATAGCACGTCTAAAACTGGTCGCAGTAGGCGTCCTTCCCACGTAGTCTTCAATTGCTAAACAACGGCATCTTAAAACATGGTTGAATGTACACGGGATGACAGTAGGCGAGAAACACCTATGTTAGCGGTCATAAGCTGAAGCAGTAGAAACGAAATGAAAAGAGCTTGAAAATCGGTCGATGCACAATGATGGCTAGAAGGCAGCCTGTGAGGTGAGGAGCGTTGTGATGACCGGCAAGGAAACGCACTGGCTTCGGCACAATATCGGTGCACTTCAACACCTCCACACGAATACAACTGTGCTGCACCACGCAACGTTCGCTGCTAGAAATTCAACGCTATTTGCTCACTGGCGGAGTTCTCTATGGGGATCGCTCATCATCTCACTTGCTGCATTTCGATCGACAGTTTGCAACCGCCAACATTGGGCGGCGCTCGCGTTTCCATCACACGCCTTCGCTGAAGGCTATTTTATTGCAGCTTGAACTACCCGAATAAGAGACGTAAATCCGAAAATCTTCCATGAGGAATCATTTGAATTTTGAAGCAGATAATTGGAACAAGAAAAAAGGGCTCAAGCTAGAAAGTAAATCCCCATTTGTGATTTTTGTTTTTCTGATCCCGACGTTTTTATCAGCGTATAAGATAATATAGGCTTCATGGAACAATGGTTAAAGATTGGCACTTTTCT
The DNA here is from genome assembly GCA_037576465.1 of Parascaris univalens. Lineage (NCBI taxonomy): Eukaryota > Metazoa > Nematoda > Chromadorea > Rhabditida > Ascarididae > Parascaris > Parascaris univalens. The sequence goes on along the minus strand of CM075173.1, from coordinate 61,000,840 downwards.
GAAGGGTCGCAAAATGCAAATGATAGGTGAAGACCAATATTTTCGAAGAATATCGAATGCTGCTTCATACTCACGATGACGAACCGCAGCACTGAAACGAACGAAGTGGTATTTTCTGAATCAGTGCTGCTCCGTTACGTGTACCATTATTGGAATGCGGCGAACAGGTATTGCAGCTGCGTGATGGTGATACCGTGTCGTCAGTGAGTGAATGTATTTCATGCCCACATTTAATGTGCAGGGCACAGATGACTGCAGAATATTAAAGTTATTATGCAAATGACAGATTAATTTGATGTATTCAGCGAGGTGACGTTCTGTGCAGTTCTAAATGCACTTGGCAAGTTTTATTCGGCGCAAGAAATTGCTTATCACTGGTAGGGGTGAAGGATAATTATTCCTACAGGTATGCATTCCCCACTTACGTCGTACCAGCCTCCCTTACACACCCTTTTCATTTCTTTTCTTATTATTAAAAATATCACCACTGAAGATATACCACGAATCTTACAGTACTGCACAACTTCTTAATACGGCGTATTTTCGACGGACATAAGAAAACGGAGAAAGTTATTCAGACGAGTGTGCTTATGAACTTTGCTCTTTGAGCATGCAAACATATTCCTGAAAGGATCTCATCCAGAAATGGGTCAATGCACACGGCGCACTCCGACATAGTTTGAAGGGACTTTATTTCCAATATAGTAGGGTGAATTTTTCTGCAGTTCTATACATCTGATTTATTCTTCCCACGTTGCATCATTCTGTGCTATCACGTTCTGTTTCTGCCAATGAAGAGTCCTCGTAATGAAGTCAATAACAGTGCAAGAAAAAAAAATTATAAAGAGCTTGTCTTGGCTCTATAGTGCTACGATCAGAGGCTGTTACTGTTCAAGCATCATTATTAGCAGCAGTTCACTTTATTAGGAACCATAGTATTAACTGCTGTGAATCGAAACTGGTGAGTATTGCTTTCGAGCTGAAACCTCAATTTGATTCATGCTTTAATTTATGCTTTATAGAGAAGCTGTTTCAATTAAATCACGTAATTTATTTCATTTTGATTTCAATCTGAAGTGAGCGCACGTATACGGAAACAAGAAACGGAAAGGACAACAATGACCACGACTATCTTAGCTATAATGGCCAATTAGGATGCATCTTAAGGAAACTACTGAAATTGGAGAATTTCCGGCCTTTCTGAGTGTATTTATTTCTTTATTTATAAACACCACACGTTCGTGCAACACATTGTGAGAAAGGTGAATGAACGCATACGTGTTACATGAACAAACAGAAAGTATACAACTGTTACGTGATTACATCACATAATTAGGTGAATGTGCGTAACATATGCAGTTGCACGAGCATTCACATATCCAAGCATATATTTTCATAGGTTTCAGTCTCTCCGCCGTCCCTAGCAAAGAAAAAAAAGATAAACGAATTTCCGAAAACCTATGCAAGACATCTCACTCACTGAACTGTGTCTCGCAGTTCCGAAGTAAGCGAACAAGAATAACGGAATGAACAGCAGCAGATTGGGAACAGTCATATGAACATGCTGAAGAGTTGACATCGCCATGAAGATGCTGCTTTATCCAGATTTATACAAAAGTGGTTAAATAAGTAGACAGCTTCCAACTAAAACTTCCTTTGCGGTGTCGCTTTACAGCATTTACCGTCCTCTCCAAATGGAGAGCAACCATCTCATCAGAAAGCTTGTATAGTAGTGCCTTCAGAAACTGCACCTGTGCTTACTAAATCAAGCAACACTTTTGAACTAGCGGTCCAGTTGATTGCGAGAATTTATTATTGAATGGAAAGCTACTCAAAAGTTTCGATATTCTATGGACTTCAAAAATATTACCTCCGAGCAAAGCCTTCTAAGACTTCAAAAAATGTCGCATAAAAGGAAGTGGATAGTGTAACTGCCGGATCATCCCTCCTCGGTTATCGCTGATTATAGTAATGACCGTGACAACTGCCGACAGGTGGTCAGAAAATCGTTACAGATGGTCAGAAGCGATTTTTGTAAGGTGAATCGGCGCTCGCAGAGATTCTGCTATGCAAAAGTATAAAATGCAGCTTGTCGACAACAATAGCGGACGTTTTCGCATGAGCTGAGAAGTTGGCAGCTCATGATTGTTCCGGGTAGAAATCGTCTTACGACGGAGGCATTAATTGAAATTCCGCAGCTGAGGCTCTAAAATTCAAAGTGCTCCACAGTGATGTCAGGTCATTTCAGAGAGCGGTGATCGAGCAGTAGAGACCGCACATGGAATACAGGGTACGTAAAACAGGGTACAAACAGGGTACATTCATATGACAGGGTACGTAAAACTTCCGAGAATTAAATTTGAATGTTCGACTGTTGGACATCGCCGACGGAATAAGAATTCGAGCTACATCACTTGCAACCTGTTCTCAAAGATCTGAGCCCAGGAATGCGCAGCGGTCTTCTTATCATCAAGCAAGTGCGCTTTGTCAGAGTTACTAATATTACGTGCACTCCCCTCATCTGGTCGAGATAGTTTCATAATTTAGCAACAAATAATAAAATATGCAGATTATTCCTCCCACTTCACTCAATTGAGATGCTCACATATCTTCCGCAAAAGATTCTTCTCTCACTACCCGACCGATAAAAAATGTGCACCTTCCAGTGCCTGCAAGTTCTTTGAAATCTAATGATTAGCAGTGAAGAAAGCTATAGAGGTCCGCTGTGATGTAAGTTATTATCATAACAACTTCAGCAACCTTTGCTGCGATGACCTACGAAACGAAAGCATCGCATATACGAAAATCGAAAGACATAAACGCACAGTCACCGCGTTTAAACATTGCACCTTGCAAATGCAGATTTGCAAAGTCGCGTAAAAACAGTTGAAAAAAAGGATGTGAAATATTATCTCCTTTTGCGAAAAACCTACTAAAAAACCCCACCCGAGAGAGATACTTCTGCACTTTTCTCGATTTCGCTAGAAGGAATATTTCAGCCACTCCACACTTGCAGAGGAACATAAAAAATTATTTGAGGTCATTTCAAAGTTTGGAGCACACAAAGCATATCGACTCTTCGCATATACGATTAGCAGATACCCTGATATGGATCCATCTCGCATGGTTGATTCAAACTCCTGAACTGAAACTGCTAGTTTTCACCCTTGACATATGAGTAAAAAAAGTTGAGCCTAGAGTAAAGCCAACTCATTTCGAAGCAGCGACCAGCCTTAACCCTTGGCTGCAAATCAGCTCCTAACACGACTCGTTCCCGATTGACTTTCATATTAAAGTACCCCCGAGTCTGATACTCCTGGGATAGGTGGAAGCGGTCATTTGGGTTCCATGAGTAATGCATTAAAAACTTTCATATTCTACTTAATTGGCAGGCCACTTTATCTCATATTATTTTTGAAAACTACTATAAGATATGACGAAAAAGACTTGATGATAGCGACGAAAAAGCAACGACGAAGAAGTGAAATTGAGAGTTTAAGACCCGAATTTATCTTTAATCTTCACCAAATTCTCGGTTTTCACACGCAGAGTGAGTGCGATGGTCAAGAGCTAATAAAAGTCGTCCCCCATCAGCTCACCTACGTGTGCCAAACGTGTGCCCAAGACCAAAAAGATTAAACTTTTATCATTACATCAAAGTACGCAAATAGTGTAAACGAATCAAAAGAAGTGACCCTTGACCTAACTTCAGATGGGCAGAATCCGACAACTTCCAACATTCGAAAGAAATAGCTATTTTTGTGGCTGTGGCGCCAACAAATCCGAAGACTCTTTAGTTTCTTAGGTAACAAAGTTTCGCATCTTTTTTCTTGCTGTTTCCTGTCGTTCAGTTCATTCGTCTTCTACAGGGTGAACTGCTATTTTTCTTCTTTCTGTTCTTCAGACGACTGTAATTGGCTGAGACGCTGAGTGCCGCCATAGCAGTTTGCTAGAATACGCAAATCCGTCACTAGGATGTCCAGGGGAACATGTAACGATTGAAGGCGTCGGTCAGGAGTGAAGAATTAAATGCAAATCATGCGAAGTATGGCACAGAACAAACGGGCAACGTCGATATGCAAAGTTAACGCTCAACGCGCATCTATGCCTGACATTATGTGCTACTACACTCAAAGACGAAACTGCATCGGAATAAAACTGCGCCATTGCGATGTTTTCTGCAAACTACACGGAGCGACCACTAGAGTATTCCTATCCCCTTCTAATGCAGAATCACGACGCCATTCTGGAAAGGGTTATTAGACTTGGAGAGCAGTTGGTTGTTTGCTCCAACTACTTACGATAAAAAACCACTCCAATCCATATATTATTGCCTTCGCACCACTCTAAAACTCGGTAGCCGCAGTCGCAGACATTCGCTATATTTTTGCGAGAGCGATTCCGAGACAACATGTTGTTAATCGAGAATCTACCAGAGAGAGCGGAGAGTACTGTTGGCATCATTCTGACGTTATATTGTTCGAGAGAAAGCTGCTGCCGCTCCAGGATTTCCGTCATCGGTACTGGCTGGTGTTCCTCATCATGGTCAACGAAAAGATGGATGTCTTCACATTCCAAAGGTTCTCTTCAGATTCGTTATATCCCATGAACAATTTAACCATGTTTCGTCACTTGCGCCCGGCGTCCTTCAAGCCCTTTGCAGTCGACGACACGTTGTCATGATCTAACGTGGAATTCTGCATTCACTACACACGAGAGAAGTAATGCTGCGACCTCAACTGCCGAAGTGACGTGGACAGATGTTATTATCGTGACTTATTTGCGAGCATACCTAACCACACACATCGATCCATCCGCAAGAGCTCAGTCTCCTTCATGGCTCATCGTAGTTCCCCTTCTGCCTTCCAGTGACAGTCACGGAGCGTTTCACTTGTCGGAAGTACAGTAAAATGAGTCTACTATTTTAAAGTAAAATCACTCTCTCAAAAACAAATGAACCCAAGACAATCTGGGACATCCAACCGATTCCAAATATTACGTCAATAGCATATGAGCGTGTTGACAAACATGAGCAAGTTTCTGATATTTGAAGTTACCATCACATGAATAACATGCCAAGTCCGACTTGTCATGCAGTAATTATAAATGTGCTGCTTATTGCTCTATGTTCCAACATGCCCACATCTGTAGATGACGTTTACAGGCCACTACATTTCTGCAGCGCATTATTTGAGCGAACCTCAGTTTGCCTCACGATCACTGCCACCATTTAGCGATTACTAGTATGATTTGTTTTCCGATTCACTGCACCAACTGGTTCATTAAACAAACCGTGAGAACCGTACTTTCGATCTTTTACCTCGCCGGTTATTTTTCTCTACACATTTAAAGTATTCCAGATATTCCGTCCACCCTTCCAATAGTGAATGCGAACGTTAAGCTCCTTCCTCGCAGATGATGTGATGAACACAGACTGCGTTGATGCAGTCAGACGGAGTGAACGAAATACCGCTATTGTGCCTCAAAACCCTTCCGCTCCCCTTCGTACAGAGTGGTTTTCCTATGCTTAAATTCTCGTCGCTCATTTACGTCTCTATTAAGTGCTGAATCTGCACCTCCTCATTGTGCACGTGTCTACACATTAGTTTCCACACACAAACATCTACATGGCAACGATATGTCAACGAAGGCACCATTTTTCATGCTCACGAGCATGTTCTACTCTGCAACCGATCATAGATGAAAGAAAAAAAAACCAGGAAAAGTCATCCCAAGGAGGAGGGACAACAAAGAAGTAGATGAACCATGAGTGAAGCAATGATTGTGGGGTTATTCCAGAGCCTTCTGCTGTTGCAGTGTTAAATGTTTGCATAACAGAGGGGTTAAACCATAACTGACTGAACCCTACCATGATCACGATTAGGACATGGTCGAACTCACACTCGTCGAAATTCTCCTCCTCCCGGAATCCAAAACTCTAAATGGACTACTTGCTCAAGTCTCCTCTCTACTGCACTTCACACAATAAGTTGTCCTCTGAATTCGAAAAAGTTCAGCCGATCACACCGCACCAGCGAGTTCGCTTACAAACGGATTGATGGTGACTGTTTCAAGCATCGCATTCGCCGCCACGTTGAACGCGACCCCAGTTGGTCGTCGACAGTGCCACTGAGAAAATGCAGCCCACTGATGGTGGTGGTTGCAGGTACCCTGGAATCGCAGTTCAACGTCCTGCGCATCCTACATCCTTCCGCCTTCCAAACTCGTGGCAAGTCTTTTCAACCTGCCAGTTTTTAGATGAAATGCTGTCGGTGTATTCTGAAGATTTGTCAAGCAATGTGCTTGCACTATAAACACTTTCAGCTGCTGGAAGCCCATATGAATAAGGAGGGGTCTCTGCGTAAGGAAGATTCTAGTTAATGAGGAAATAGAGATGCAGTTTACTTTTTGTAATCGTACTTTCAGGGCTTGGTGAATGGATCTGCAAGTACAACGAAGTTTATTATAGACCGGAAGCGTGTGAACGCTTCGAGATACATATGTTGCAAGAATTTTAGCACACGAATAGATCATCAAACAAGGAGATGCCGGCGACGTACTTCTCCACGTCTGCGACATCAGAGTATCGCAAGAGAACACCAGTAAAGCGTTGTCACCAAAAACAAGCATCCCTCCGCTGCAACGCTCCCCTCATACACCCGTCAGCCACTCGCTACAGAATATACATTCACAAATACATTAAACGCAACAATCTCATCCACAGGAGACATCAAAACAGACATGCGAATACTGCACAAAACAAGTATGATAAACGAGTACAGATGCAGAACTCGAAGATGATAAGACGCGAATGTTCGGGGGACGACAAAAATTATTCAGACTCTAATGTAAGTCGAATAATGAAATAAAAATACTCATATTAATATTAGCGGAATAAAGAGGACTTATGTTAAATTGAAAACATTTCTACAGCACCCTTAGAGAACAAAAAACGGGGAAATAAATCAATGAATTCGGTGCGCTCATCAAATGAGCTGAAGAGAACGGCGGAGCGGCGAACAGCTAGATGGGTACGACGCTATGAGCGGTCTTCACAAAAAAGAAGAAAAAAGAAATTCATCACAATCCAATACGAAGAAGATCTAAAATACACCTCAAGAATGAACATATCAAGGCGAAGGATGTGACATCTGTGAACACAACCGAAATTACACAACACAGCATAAACGACCCCATCGAAAAGTCCTCAACAAAGTGAACAATTAAGCACATATCTCACTCACAATTCGTGCGCAGCTCGTTTGTCGTATCTTTACAGTGACGTTATGGTTGCCATACTATATGCTGCACGCGTTAAGACTGCTGTGTCACTGCGTTATAATACTGCAAAAGCACAAATATATATATATACATATATATAACGAAAAGCAACAGAAATAGATCTCAAAATCTGAAAACAACTTCACTCCAATGTGACAACAGGATATTGTTCGCAACGTGGATCCGAACCAGCACCAGTTCTCGCTCCCGCCTCACGTTCATAACAATAAAACCAAAGCGTCCAGTCAGAAAAAAAAAAAACAACTAATTAATCACGGATGGGCTGATTCTTCATCACCGGTGGAGAGAGCGGAAGCTTCGGTACACGAGAACAATATCGCTTACATATGCTGAGAACAACAGAAAAAAGATATGAGCGTCACTAGGAAGCAACGATATGATACAACCAGGAAATATGAGCGTTAGTAAAGGAAGCAACGATGAAAAAATAATCAGGTCATACGTCGCTGACTCAAACCGCATATTTCACTTGGTTATTATAAGATATAAGGGTACCCGAAATAACCTCGGAACTTCTAATTAGGTGGTGCTGTTTCTCCAAGAAGGATGGCATGTTTAGCACTGTATCCGTTCTCTCAACGAAAACAAGCCAAAACCAATTATTAACGATGAGAACTAACTTTTTGCAGAATAAAAATTCGAGAAATCCTAAACTTTGAAATTGCAGTGAGGCGTTAAACCGAAATCTTCGAAAAATTTACAGCTGCGGCATCAAGTTCAGGAAAAGAACTTAGCTGCACGACAATAGGAAACATAATGCGAATAGCATCAATCATTGCGCATCATCGGCATGAGGTACGAGTAGTACGGTTGCGGGTAAAGCTGATTCGGCAATGCGAACTGTCCGTTGCCACCGTTTGGATGCACACTGCTACCAAACGCATCCATGAAACCAGCGCTGCCGAACGGTGCCGAACTGTTCGCATACCTTAAACACAACTTTGAGATTACCGCACGAGCCTATCAAATTGGCAATGCATACTGCAAAACCAAATGCGTTTATTTTAGATTAACTGAGGCTCGTCCACTTACTGCTGCGATATTCTAGTGCACACCAATAATGAACCTAATCGGTTAGTATAATGATGATATAAAAAATATGCTGCTTTTCAGAAGACCACATAACTTTAAAGTAGAGCCACTGTTACTTAGTAAAGCCAGTTCGAGGAACTGAGCGTAGCCTAAATTCATGGCATATACCCGAGACTTTGCATGCTTCTCCACTACCATTTCCATATTTTAATAACTTCTTAGATCGGACTATAGCGGCAAGAAGCATTCGCGTCTACTGTTTAACCGCTTTCATCTGTAATGCCCATGGAACTTAAGAGCGCATGTACCACGACTACTAGGCGGCGTCGATGGGCTTATACTGAGAGGAAACACACGAAAATCCAAATCAGAAGCGTGTTTTTTATTGGTCTGCATGCACTGAATGTCCTCCGACCACTAAAAATGAAAACCCTTCCGCCATAATAACTGACACCTTCCGTGGATTTGCAACTATCGTTTAAGCCCGAAAAAATTTCGTTCGCCAGAGCTTCACTCCTGCGTCCATTTGCGGTTTTTCGAAAGTCATTCGGAGCCTCCGAATCATGCTCAAGGCATCAAAATCCATGATCTACGCTGAGAATCTAGAAGCTCCTCAACATCAAGATAGCTGCAACTTCCGTTAAGAAAACTGGATTCCGAAACTCGAAAGTTGCCCAGTCAAGATAATGAGTACAATCGCGATTAACAATTAAGTTACCCAGAGCAACAGAGAACGTGGTACAGAAGCCTTCATATAGTTTTCTCGACGGTGCTCAAGACACTGGAAGAATATATTCAAAATTCAAGCAGTGCAGAGGTCACTCACTTCCTTCAAACACGGAACATTGAAGGAGAACACGTCTAGGCGCCGTCCAAGAAATTTGGCGAGCAGCAAAGGGGACGAGAAATGTTCCCAGGCAATTTCCTTGCAAACACCGGGAAAAACTAGTGTGGGAAAATTGCAGCACAAATGCACAACGCCTCTTGGATTGCAGTCTGCATATGAAGGGCACTGCATACCACCCTGATAAACGCCCGCCGACTTTATTCACTCTTCATGATTTGAGGCATCTGCAAATCGTCTGAGAGCCCCAAACTCCAGAATTACTCGTTCCAGAATCCGTTTTACACGCAGGTTTGAAGCGAAATAACCTTATAAAAAATTTCTTCTTTTTTAATTAGGTCCATGATGCAGTGAAGAAACAGGTGCTGCATCATGAACACTAAGGCCTTTAAGTCTGAGGCATCCAGCTTCTCTGCTCGTCGACTGCATCAAAACTGTTCGATCCCGTATCCCTCCATCGCAAAGGTGACAGCAAATATTCAAGATTAAAGATAAATCCCCTTGCACTGAATAAAGCTAATCCACATCAGAACGAGACTTTTACATTATCAAATCCGATCGATTACCTTCTACTTCTCTGAAGTGATTTTGCCTTTTTTGACATACAACGACGCAATGAGGCAATCGGAATTTTGCCATACAAAAAGAAACGATATTTCCCAGTGAAAACTCAGTGGGGAATATAACATTGAAATTTTCGATTACAAGTGGTTGCAACTCCTTAACTGGAACAACCAACCATTCGTCATAAAAAATAAACTAGCCACGTTGCGTTCAAGGCTGTAATGAAAGCGCAAATGAAACAGCATACCTCCAAGAGGCCGAAGTGGCTGCAGCGCTACCATTCTGAACAGCACCACAATGGGTTCCCATCATTGCTTGTGAGGCGCCAGGACTCTCTGACTGTGAGCCCGTAGCCCCCAGCATAGCACCTCTCGCCGGCTGCAAATTGCCTTTCGCATATTTCATTTCCTCTTAATCGCACATGTATCGTTCGTCATGCATTCAGGCAGTTCTGCCGTATCTACATGGAATTTCTCAGAGCTAAACATACTGCTCATTTTTAAATGAAACACATGTGGTGAGTCTGCAACCATCTCACCTTACCTTCTTGACTGAAATATCGCTGTTTTTTTTTTCATGCAGGAACGACCATTCGCATTGACGATTTGTGCCGTCACACCTATGCAACGCATCGAACAATCGCTATCAAGAGAGAAAACTACATGCGGATATTTGAAAAATAACAAAACTCCCTTCACCTCAAATGATATCTTCAATATGCACAAATATCCATCATCGTCAAATACGTTTTAAAAATGCGCAAGCGAGAACAACCACACAATTATATTTTTGTTTATTTATAATGAAGCAGAAATGAAACCTCCCTCTCAATTAAAAACAGCTAAAATTAGAGATTTGATCGGAAACCGAGTAGAAGGCTCTCTGATGCCTAAAACCAACAGAATATTTTCTCAATAAATACTTCAAGAAAAACTTGAGCAAATTTTTTTCACTTTTGGAATACACCACATACACAGAAACGGCCTGTTCGTGAAAGCAATATTTGCGCTGAATCTACTTCCGTTGCCTTTTTTCTTTAACTTGAAAAAAAAAACGCATAGGCTTGATCAAGTAGAAACTTAAACCGCCAAATGATCAAACCTGCATGCTGTTCGGGTAGTCATATGAAGGGAATGAATTCGACATCGCAGTCGAAACCGAGTGCGCCTTTCCCATCGAACTCATATTCATTGGATAACTACCGGTCGGTGCACCGGCGTAGGTACCTGCTGCAGAGCCACCAGCCGAAAATGAACCCGTATAAAACTGTGATTCGAAATGAGCCGATGGACCCGCATGACCGTAGCCGGTTGGATAATAAGCTGCTGAAATACAACTTACTTCCACGAAACACGTTTAAACAAAGAATTGTACCTTCACCTCCTTCTGCACACTAACCATCTAATAATATGATCATAACGTGGCAGCATTCCTCGGTCATAGTGCTACGCAACACGTATTTAATTATGACACCTACTTCTTTTAGGTACACATAACAAACTCGCGACTTAAGACTTGGTTAAATATGTGTGGTATGCAATTCTAGCTCATCTGTGAGTCCTTAAAAGCTCTCTTCATTACTGCAAAGCAGTGTCGAACGACGTAAAGAGAACCCATCAAAAATGCTTTCCACTAATATAAATGAAATCAAAGTTCAAAACGTAGAAAGCCAAAAACTGACCATAAAATGGGAAGTCGTGAATTTAGCACTCTGAGAGCATTTTGGCAAACTATGATTTAGCTCAACAACACCTCGACAATATGGCTGAACAAAGACTTGATAAGGAGGATCTAAAGACAGATGAACTAATCAGAGGAAGGTCGACACTTTGTAAGGAAGAGGATACATCACTCTTTGAGAGAGCGTTCGTTTAGCAGCAGTTCACATAAACGTGTAGGGAATTTACGACCTAACAAAATGGAGAAAAGAACTTCAAAATCAAAAATGAAAAAATAAAAGAACACTGACGTGGTTGCGAGTGAGAGCCATGCGACGAAGTACCCAACTGATGCTGCATTGGCTGATGTGTCGCCGGTGTGTTAAGCATGTACGGAGCAACGGCTGTCGACGTCGCGTTAACGTTCGCTCGTGGTGCGACCATCAACGCCGTCGAATTCTGTTGTTTAGCACAGCGATTCTGAACAAATCCCTTCTGTGTCAACCACAGAAAGTGCATCATAACATAAAAATCTCCAAATTCCACTACCATTACTTCCGATGATTCAAAGTCGAAATGATAAGAGGGAAACTGTGAAAAGTGCACCACTGAATATGCTTTAATCGCTTACATTAACAGCTGCTCTAAAGCGCTCCAATGAACACAAACGAAATAGTTGAAAAGCAGAAGCCATCAGGACAGGAAAAAAAAGATCTTTACATCCCCATCAATTTTGCACACCCGCTTTTGCTTTCATGCTTTCAGGACAAATTACTGGGCGGCTTCCACTCATTCAGAAATAATTAAACTCATTTCGCTTACAGTATCAGAGACCACAGTTCGAAGGTGATAAGATTTTAATGAAATGATTGATGGACCGCTGAGACAGAGCGGAAAAGCAATAGACAAAGCAAGCAGCTAGTACGTGCCAAGAAACAAAAATTTCACCAGCTCTTTTTTCGAAGTGACTCGTCGCTGACTACTCTGATGCTGTTGATGTCCTAGTGCTGAAGATCCTGGAGGAGAAGTCCTCTTGGAAGAACTTGCCGACGTAGCCGACGATACCACAGGATGAGTGCTCGATGGCTGCTGCATTCTCGGTTCGTCGCACCGCTTGCCCATAGATGGACTTCCGAAAGCGCTAGTTTCTGCTGAAGTAGGAACTTCTAGCTGTGACAATGAATACAAAAAAAACTTTTACTATATAGACCTTGAGGCATTCACTGATCGGAAAGGAGAAGCCTCTGCAATGATCACATAATCAAATGAAGCGAGTTGGTCTCGCACATCCGCCTTAATCTAAACGTCCCATTCAACGACAAATAACATCAGTAACCATATCGGTTAAGGACGTTCAGTTATTCTGGTTTTATCAATGGCGATGCTCTCTGAAATTGGTATCCCATAGAACCCACCATGGACTTCATGCGCCACAAATGAAACGATGCATCCCGCAAATAATCAACACTTCATTCCATATGTAAGGTGAGAGGAGATTAGAACTCATCTAGAGACGTTCATAGAAAGAGACGACGGCTCACAACTCAATAATTAAGTTTTGAGATTCTCTGCAATATCGGAACCAGCAAACTACTTCATCAAAGTGCAGTCTAAAAACGACACCTGGCAGTGGGACAACGTTCTCGAGTGGCGACGCAGCCACTTACTGTAAAGTGCCAGCTTTCAATACAAACTGCATCCACAGCAACTTTCTGCAGACTAGACGAGACCGATGCCCACTATGTGCAATACACACTGCATGTGTGCAGCGGCAAATCTGCATAAACACCAATGAGCATAAACACAAATTTTGCACAGCTATGCGCAAATTGTGGAAATACTAACAAAGTAACGTCATCGCTGCCGCGAACGCACTTTTTCCACTGAAGCTGCAGCCTATCAAAATGAGCTTCTACACGTGATGAATTAAGCTAGTGCTTAGCACGAGCCAACCGACTTGAAATCACGGTTATAGGCAAAGCACTCTGCAGAGCTCTCATATCATTACCGCAATGGAAAGCAGGGAAGAATAGACGAGAATTGTTGTTTGCAAGAGTAACATACCATGAGGCGGTTGCTGCTGCGTCGCTATTCGAATCGGAGTGGTCGGACTCGAGCGTTGTAGCGTACCACCTTCAGATGCGTTTAGATAGACACTGTTACCTGGGCTCGCGCTGCACAGTTCAGCTTGTTGATGAGGCTAAAGATGTTGATGTGAACCAGTCGGTGTATGCTTGGAAGCAAATAATCTGACCACGCTTCCGACAGAAACAAAAAGAAACAGCCATTCCTTACCCATATTAAATCCGCGGCATTTCAGAGTTACTTTGGTCTACATTCCACAGCAAACAAACAACGCATTACTAATGCGACCGAAATGACAACTAGTTAGGTGTGCATGCACACAGATAAGAAGGAATGCCAGGACACATTCTAGAAATTTAGAAGAATGTTCTGCAAAAAACTTTTAAGGTCATCCGACCACTCAAGATGTGGTGAAGTGTTCAAATAAATACTTATAACCCCCTTGCGGTCCCTCGCCACCTGAAGACTACTCACCTTTAGCAAGCAGAAATAATGCAAAAAATTATGTTGCAGCACGTAAAAGAATTTGCGTATCAAAGAATGTAAAATTTAGTTAAGCAAAGGGGAAAGGAAGGAAACCTGTTGGATGGAGCAAGACGACGGTGACATAAAATGCTGTGATGATACACCGGCGGACAGCGATACATTCACCGAAGTAACTGGCGACTGCTCGCTTACGTTCGACGCAGGCTGTCCACAGATTACAGCCCTATAAATGAGAAAGAACGTGTAACAAAGTAGGACAAAACTTTTATAACGCATGCACCTAATACAGATTAAGAATGTCGGCGAACTGACAACCTTTCGATTGGCATATAAGATGCATGTCCGGCAATGCCCACTTCCACTGGCAAACAGCAGCCGCTAGTCAACCACAAACCCGTTCACTCATATTTCCTTTCCCTACAAAAGGATGACGCCCGAAATCTGCTCAAATTTCACCTCGAAAGCTTATCTTTTGAGTTTCAATTCAGAGATTTCAAGTTGCCCTTTCTATAATTTCTTCGTCCGCTGATGCAGTCGTTAGCGTTTTAGCCACGTATTACACATTTCCTCATGAGCAACATAGTGCCACTGACTGGAAATTTGATGCACAACGCTTGGTTTAACAACGACAGCAAATAACAATAACAGAATTGTGTGCCGACAGTCATGGTGCCAGCAAACAATCACTCATAGATAACAAATTGAAACGCTGAAATTTGCGAACAAAATTCAAACTGCGATGGTGGCAAAATGCGCAAATCAACAGAAGAAAGAGAAACCAAACTTCGTCCACAAAAAATGGAGTATAACAACGGTGTGATAAGCATTGAGCAATTCTGTGAAGCCCACAGTTCCAATAAAAAGTCTGCCTTCATTCTAGAAATTGCAACTGCAACAGAGTTCCCAAAATCAATTAACCATGTATTTAATGTCAATGGCTCATCCAAAAGATAATCAACCAAATTCAAACTGGGTTCACAAAGTTATATCATGAAGCTCCGATAACAGCCACCATATTCACGACCACGGCTTCCGGCCGGTCATATACGCCCCCACAAGCACAAACGTTAAAGACATCGCAACGCCACAACACGTTTTTACAAAAATCGTCAATGGATCATCGGGTGAAGCAAAAAAATCAAGGAGAACTTACGAAGGTGGTGGTTGTGGACGCTTTTTGGCGAATGCGTTGGAACCGTCACCAAATGAGCTGCCCTGAAAACATTCCAGAATCTGTCTCACAGCAAGAAACGTTAGCAGAAAAATTTAAAAACAGAGCTTCCAGGCGATGCACTAAATGCGTAGGTGCGCTCTTTTACTACAGCTATTCTTTTATCTTATCGGCAAGGCAGCATACACATATTATCATTATAATGCATGGTCGCCTTCCTCGATTAAGAGAAGAGAAGTAAAAATTTTAGAAAGTAGGAGGAAAGGATTGAAATTTCAGAAAGGTCACTTGAAAGTGTAAAATTTCCCGCACATTCTTCGGTCAAAGATGCAAGTAATCAAAGCTCATCCACCACTGTTGATCGTCGAAAAGGAACCACTTTCGGCAAATCATCGTCACAAATTTCTTTTACTCAGTGAGCAGCGAATTATGATCTTCACAGAGATCGTGAACTTGAAAATATCAGCGGCAAATGCTGACTTGTAAACTTCTCCGGCAGCGAAAGGAAATATTCAACCTCCAATTTGATGGCCTCTATAAGTAGCTGCATAGATTCTCATATGGGCAAATCTCAACTAAACTTTTTACATCTGAGTAACAATACAGATGAACCATTTAGCGACGCCAGCTTCCCCTTTTGTTTACCATTATATTTATCGTCGAAACGTTAACATCCCGCTGGTTGTCATTAGATTATCACCCCCACCGCCGTAAAACATAATCAGGATATCCATCTCCTTTACAAAAAAGGGCATTAATAAAACACATTGACCCAATGATAGGTTTATAAAGTTGCCGGGTTAATACTTCTCATATCTCTCATTCCTACAGATGAGGCGATTAGCTGAAACTATTTCTTTTGCGCAAGGTATAAGGATATAAGTTCCCAATTAAAATAAGCTGTAGAAAATGGTGCGGTTGATGGACAGCAAAAAAATCCCCTCCTAGTACCAAGAACAAACATACATCATGTTCTTCGACTGGTTGCGCCAGCATCGCAGGAGCCTTGGGAGGCCGATCTAAAGCCGATGACTCAGCATCCAAAGTGGCCACCTCACAGACTGTACGCGTGCCTAAGTCGAGCCTAGCACGTGGTACACTCTCGTTACATTCTGATTCACTCGTGTCTCCTTCACTACCCGCATCGCCACCCAAGTTTACCTGCAAAACGCGGAATTCCATATTCAGATGCCTGGTTATCACCGCAAGCAGTGTATGCGAGAAATGACAATCTCTCGCTGCCAAAGACCATTTCATTTGTACCACAAGGTCGTTGAAAAGCGAGCACAACGCTTTTCAAGTGCTACGGCGTTTGAGAAACCACCGAGCTGCAACCTTCGGCATAAAGAACCGTTGAAAGATTTCGGACACAATAGTCTCCATTTCGGACAGAAGCATGCAGTAATTCACCACCTTTCCATTGCCAACCTTGCCAAAACCCCACTTTAAGGACCCTCCCTCAGTGGGAAACCTCCTTCGCCTCGCAAAAAGCCACACTGATTCTTTCGCCTGATCTCGATTTTTCCTGGCTTTTGCGTCGCAGTTCATGCTCTTCGTCAACTCGCTTCCCCTACTCATCCAGTGAAAAGGCTCCGTAATAGCAAATTTCTATTTAGCCTTAGCACGGGGTTGGGATCATATGTAGACAGACTGCTGTCATATCTCATTAGTGGTAGCTTGTGCGCCCGCATATGCCTCACCAGTGCTTACTGCGGATAGGCATTATGCAAGAACTCGCTGACTGCGTCGTTTCATCAAGCTTAGACGCACAATATTATATTTAAAATCTATACGTTCGGATGTCCAAACTTATATGCCCACAATGTAAGGATTTCTGAGCTCGACCCCGTAACATCACCTCAAAAACACCTCCTTCCTTCCGTTTCTTCCTGGGCAATGCAAAATAGTGTTGTACATGCTTTCTGCATCAAAAGGTGAACATCTTGAAAACAAATGTAACTTGTAAAGACCGACTTCAGCGTGCACTACAAGGGTCTCTTAGATCTCATATAGGAAACCGCCATACCTGTTCAAATGAGGGGAAGAGGTCGGCCACAAATTGGGGAAAATTCAAGAACTATGGACGTGATGAGACCGCGAAGAAGCGTTAGATGGATCAAAAATGGCAGAAATCGATTCGTTACTTGCTATCACAGAAACACTATCACAGTCATCACTACTAATGGTTCCGTACGTCACGAGTGGAAACTTTTCTGTCAAACATTTAAAAAGAAAGATGCCAACCATTTCACACGTATTAGCGGTCGACGTTGTGCGAAGAACAGGCTGAGGTGGCGTTGTTTGTGACGCCAACCTGGCCAATAATGGAGGAGAACCATCGACCGGCTCTCGGATGGATCTTTTCTTCGCACTACCGCTCCCATCAATTGAAGGAGCTCCATCGGCCCACTGTGGAACAGTCTCGCTTCCACTCAGACTATTTTCTTCAGCAGCTTCCATCTGAAGGAAACTCTAGCAGTGATGGTAAAACCACGCACCTTAGAATCTCTCTACCGTTTCCTTGATACTCAAACAGTTTTATTCCAGACACCCTTTCTGTTAACTTGCACTGTGCTGCGCGACTTATACAGTATGTTCAATTTCCTTTCTTTCAAATATGCGGGCAGATCTCCGCCAGTTTGCGCAGACCTATCCTGCCTCACCAATTAAATACAGACAACCCTCCTTCAGAAAGTTTCCAAAGAGGAAGGCTTTTACAGGCTTCAGCACCAATAGAAAAAAAAAAACACGTCACACTCATGAATCACAATGCCCGTCCTCACTTATCAGATATGCAAACACGATGAGAGCACGGCCAGGATCAAGTGTGAAATGATTCAGTGCAGTAAAGAATGAACAATGAAAAAGCAATGAAACAACTACAAAATTTAAGGCCGTCACCTAACTATTAACAAAAGAAAGCCATTTTATTGCAACAGTGCATTAGGATCACGGGTATCGCTAGCAATTAGGCAGAACACTCATCCCAGTATATTTCAAACCAATCTTGTAAAAGAAACCCTAGAGAGCGAATTTTCATCACTCGCCTTTGTCCCCGGTAGAGAGGCCAATAATGAAATCCTCGGCGACGCAAAACTTTAACTATCCTTTTCAGCCTCTTTGTGTGATAATCACAACTCTGATTTCTATCAAATCCAAACTCACTGCACGATTGTGCTGGTGCAATTGTGATCATAATAATAAAAGAAAATAAAATGTTTAATATGGGCATAAGAACGCCGACAAAAATATCCGAAAAGAAACGTTTCAAGGTTATCGCTGCGAACAACGGAACCTTTCAGCACACACAAAACCGATCCCGAAGACTCTCAGCAACAATAACATAAACCTCAAATTTCTCAATGAAAATGAAAGCGAGGAAAATGGCGGATCAGGCAATTCTTTCAATATTTAGGTTTCGAAAAGCGGGGCATCTGCCTCTGAGGTGTCGCAGAACAACAGCAAAGTGAATACCTCAAAATATCCCCAATATTTAAGGAACCTCCATTATATGACCTCGCCGTTGTGTTACCTTGTAAATTTCGACACTGACTCAATGTGATGCTGATAAAGATGTTTTTTTAAGCAGATTGGACACTTTGCCAAACAAATATCACGGAACATTTCCCGCAGTAACGTTCAGAACTACTGCAACTACTGTCAATTGCAACAGTCAGGATGACCCTTTTTCTCAAGCTTCGTGCCTCCACCTCAATTCCTTTCTGTATCACCGAATGACATTTCAGTCCGAGTGAAGAGTTCAGGATTAATCCTGCTTAAATTTTTTCGATTAAAATCTCAGACGAATTTCAGAGTTGTACTGGGAAATTGAATCCAGGGTCTTTCGACCAAGGCCCTATTATCTGAGTTTCTTTTTGGTTGTGCCGTCATTCCATGCACAATATCTACTTAATGCGTTCAAACGAAAGTTCATATGCACAGTATGACATAAAAACAAGCTCGGAAAGCTGGAAATAAGAGACGTACAGGGGCGAAGTTCGGCGATAGTCTTGGTGGAGCATCCTCGTCTTCGCCGTCATACACACTTTCAGCGCCGGCTGCACTCGCACGTAACTGAGGCATCTCGGTAAGTGCATGCAGCCCATCCCCACTCACACCCGTCTCTGACGAATTCGGACCCGATGTCGCAAAGCTCACCTTAACGACAGAGTGCTTAACTGTGCTCAATACGAGGTGAAGGATAAGATGAAAAGTGTAAAGCACAGTGAAGGCTCGAGATCTATTAATCCACTTTCCCGATGGTGGCACTGACCTACTCAGTTGCTGCACATTATTCTTCCGACACTTCCATAATCCCCTTGCTTTTCAACTTACTCTTTAATGTGTATCCACTTCCTCCTTCTTTCACCGTGTATTATATACTTCACCTACTTCCTTGCTCTCTTAACGAACTGAACTGACCAAGACTCCTTTTGCAGCACTTAAAATCGAACTCCCCAAACACTTGTGCCCTTGCAAAACAAACTACTTGCAGTACTTGCCCATCGAGTGCCCTTGCAAAACAAACTACTTGCAGTACTTTGCAATATATTCAAATGCACATCGCAACTGCCAATTTGACGACAATCTGAGTCAATATCAAAGGAACAACTCTCAGCCATTACAAACAGAGATAGCTGCTACGGCAATGGATAACGACTTAATGAACACCTGCGCAAAGAACAGAACTTAGTTGCTGTCAGTGTTAAGGAATTACGCAGACAGGTCCTTGAATGATAGTTGAAGAGGAAAAAGCAGAAAAAACTCCCCTCCTCCTTCACCCCTTCCCATCACCATCACCTTGCACAGGCGTGCCATATACAACAAATATAAGAAAAGACAACGAACGTTGGCAAAACTTTTTTTAGGAATTCTGGTCACATCAGAAGGCAGAAAGACAAAAGAAATCAGTCCTCGTTCCAAAATTTAAAAGCTGACATCACAGCGCTAAATGCGAGTTGCAACACTTGAGCTCACAAAAACTCACCTCGACCTGAAGGCTTCGGCTGCTTCGTTATGATACGTTTCTGAAGAAACTTAAATCACGATTGTCAACACTCAAGCTCAAATATTACACCTGCACCTCCTCTTGGTGCTCGCCATGGTTTGGTACTTTCACATGCCAGTCAACCATAAAAAAATAAATACAACGGAAAACTCACCTCCATGACCGCAACTGGCTCAGGAGACTCCACCTGAGATCGATGCCATAGCGGAATATCGCCATCCGCTTCCAACATGGGCGGCATTTCATCATCGTTATTCACTGCCAGCTCCACATCACATCTGCAGCAAATTTAGTGCACTTAATCAGCTGAGTGGGAGGTTGCGATGCAGCATGAACCCTGTGCTGTAACTAAAATGCTTTTCTTGAACAGCAACCACTGATCACAGGAATACAAAATAATGAAAAAGGAAGACCAATCTGTCGATATGCAAACAAACTCAAATAGAACACTGTCAACGAATGCATCCCGATTATTTCTCAAAAAAAATCACCGAGAGTACCCATGGCTGGACATAACGAAATCTCAAACCACTTCCACAATTAGCCAACTGATAATTGTTTCCGATGTTAATGCAACTAAGAAATTTCTTGAGAATTCACATAGCCCTCTAAAGGCAACGGGGACAGGATGTAAACTGTTTTGTGGGGCACACTCACCTCGATAGACTCCTACGATCTTCGCTGTCAGCTTTACACTTCTCATCGGCTTCGTGCTCATTCCCAACGTCGCCGTTTCCAGTTACTTTCTCATCATTAATCGCGACATAGTTAAAGCTGAAAAAACGACTTCTTCTGTCTTGAACTCAACGAACATACGCGTAATATTCCTTCAGATAGGGCGAATGACGAGTGTAAAAATCTTGCCTCAAGAAGTGGCAGACTAAGCTAATGGTCAAGCAAAATTAGGGTCAGACTGGTCAATGTTGACAAAACATCTTAATACACCTTCACCGTTACCTTGTTTAATGTTTTTTGTGCTTTCACTTCCTGCCAGATAAACTAACCTTGAATTAAACACTTCCGCAAATTAGGCATTAAAATGAGTGACGTCCCAACGATTATTCTGGAATTTCCGACTGCTCGCAAGCAATAAACGTAAAAAAGCGCATACACGCAAAAAATTCACAAAAAGGTTTTTGAACTGCAGCAATGAGCTCATCCCTCAAATCACTGATATATATTGTCGGGAAGAGACATTAAAGAAACAATCGTTTAATGGATAACAATATCGTTAAGATAACAATATCACCTTTTCTCGGTCACTTCGGAAGCGTTGCTTTCAGCTGGTGGTGAATACCAACATCGAAGACTCGATGAGGATGAGGAAACGCCAACAGATTCGGCCCATCTAAATTCGATATATGACGGATAGAGATGCAGATAATCAAAGCTTTCGGAAATACAAATGCGCAATATGCAAACAACTTCAGCAAACTGCACTTAATCATCGATGATGATGCAATACATGTCGGCAATCTTAACAAGTTGCGCAACTACTCGGCGACGTTTTAATCAAGAACATATGACTTGCGAAAGAATAATGATCCAGATCAAATGAAATAAATAGTCATTTGTCACCTTCCTTCATAGAGGCCAGATTAGGACGTTATTGAAGAGGAGGAAAATCTATCTATAAAACTAGTGTGACACAACTGGTTGCTCCGTTAACCAGAACAAACATTATCGATGAATGACATCGTTTAGCTGTTCTCGATTTGTTGCATAACCCCATTTACGGGAAATGTGAAAGTCTACGTTCAGAGTCGACGCCTTTGCTAATTTTAGCTCAATTCTGCCCTCCGATATGCTCCTTTAATTCTATAACTGCAGCTGCTGCAGAAAAAAAAAATAGTTTTTGGGCTGAGAAACCTCGAAAACTGTACGATTGAAACACAAATGATGGAGCAAAACTAAAACGGACAGCAGAAAAGCAAACGAGAAAAGTCCCCTCAATTATTCTGCATCCAATCTTTCCCCATTAAAAATGAAAATAGCATCATCGCTACTTCTCAGAACTCCACAAAGAAACAGAACGGAAACGATGATGCGAAAACAAACACCGAGAAGACAACTCACCGCTCTAATTCGGTTGAACCTTCTGCGCCCGAAGAGCGCTCCCTTGCGCTCCTCTTCACATCATCGTTCGGGCTTGAGAGCGCCAAAACTGAATCGACGTCCCTTGTCAAATCCTGCAAACACCACCTACATACTGCGAATTTTTATTAACTACATATGATTTGATCTGCAAACAAACATCTACTCATCTAGCAGCAAGCCATCACTTCAAGGTAACTTCTAAATCAAGCCATTTTCGGGAAATTTTCGGACTCAAAATCGATCATATCAACCACTTTTTCCATAACGGAGAATAAGGAGGCCTTCTGGCATTCACGTCTCTCTGTATTTCTCGACGTCACTCCTCATATTTCAAAATGAAACTTCTTTTCTGCAACTATAGACAATCTCCCTTGAGTTACGAATGAATTTCAATCCCTACCAATTCACACAACACGAGGCAGAACTGCCTGTGCGCTCCGACTTTAGTACCAGAAGCAACACCAACAATGCACACTTTGCCTTATTACAGCTTTCATCCCCTGGCAACGGAATCAACAAT
The DNA here is from genome assembly GCA_037576465.1 of Parascaris univalens. Taxonomy (NCBI): domain Eukaryota; kingdom Metazoa; phylum Nematoda; class Chromadorea; order Rhabditida; family Ascarididae; genus Parascaris; species Parascaris univalens. The sequence continues at coordinate 60,978,073 of CM075173.1, read as the reverse complement.
TCCAATGCATGGGGTACATTCTGCGGATGCTCATTCCAACGGAGACTATAAATCGGAAACAAATTCCAGCAAACAATGCATAAAATGACCAATTCAAGCGAATGCCCTTGATCGTTGTTGGGGAACGCATCATACTGGAAGTATCGTACAAGCTTTGACAGAAATACACAAGGGATTCCTCCTCTGTGGGGAATAATCGGCATTAAAACGATTTACACTTACAACAATTTCGTGATTTCTCAAGCAAGTGGGGATTTGATAGATCCGATAATGAAGGACGCATTCAAGAACTGTTACCTATCGTACAAATGAGACTACGATGGTCATGGTCAATAGCACTGCCTCTTTTAGTTTACAACTGAGGTACAATGCCCTATTGAAAAAGAGTATAAAGCATCTCTCCGTTGAAAAAAAAGGTTGCAATGAGACGATTCTATAACTAAATCGAACAAGAGAAAACTTGTCCAACGCTCAAATGAGCCAAAGATCTAAAACCAAACCTCATCACCAACTAGCATTGCCACCGTCTCGACAGTGTCCACTGAACTTTCCCTTGATGGCGTCTGAAGTCAAAGGGGTATTCAACTCTGACTCGATTTCTAGCTGCTATTTCAAAACATGCTGACTTCATAATCTTAAGTGGACAATCTCTAGAAACTTCTACTATACAAGCCGCAAATAACAAAATTACTTCTACGCTATATGAACACAGAACATCTTTTTTAAGCCATTACTATCGCAAAGAGAAGATTTTCAATACGCATCGCAACTTCCTCTCAACAACGAACCCTCTGAGAGATGAAGCGAAAAAACAAATGAGCGAAGAAAAATTGGCAATGCAAAAGAACAATAGCTGCACGAGAATAAAGAATTTTCATAGTTTCAAGAGGAACAAAAGATTTCGGCAAAAACTCGGTAACGGAGAGACGGAACCTTTCGCATGTTCTTTGCTGGCGTTTTCACAGAACGCGATATGCGCTTTCTCATTTTCCTTGGCGATCGTTTGCTTGGCATTTGCACGTTACCACCCTCTGCAACATCTTCAATACGCTTAAGAAACGAATCATCAATATGACTAACAGTCCGCCATATAAACGAGTCAAAGAGAACGCCCTAATTTGTGCGGGTAACTTACCTGGGAACTTTCGAGTTGCATACTCGTAATATTCTCTTTATAATGACGACAAAAAACCTCTGACGCATCATGATCCTGTTTTTTGAAGGTGACGGTGGTTGCGTTGTGTCACTGAGGAATCTATGCATGCACAGTGCGGTCCTACGCAACCACAAATCAACCTTTACTATTACCTCGCCATTTTCACAATAACTTAAACAACTGAAGTCCGACGGATCAGACGTTTTGACCCACCCGTTATTCGTGTGTGGGCCAACTGAAGATTGAACTACTCGTGTCAACTTAATGTGAGTGTGAAACGTTCAAAAGCATTAGCCTCATGAGAGAACTCGAGAAATTAACGTTCTTTGTTTAAACAGCCCGAAAGATGAGGCTGAACAAGTCGAGAAAAAAATCATATAGGTTCCCCATACACATCTAGTATCCCACTGAAACAGTTAGAAAGTTGCACTCCAGAACGCTGCAGAAAATGCCATGTCTCACTTCATAAACTTTGCATCAGAACCACCAGCCATAACGCTCAAGCATGCCTAAAGGACTCGGTCTAAACAGCCAAGCGAATAACGAACTAAATGAGCAAGCCAAAGAGTAAGGGATAGTTGGCGCACTAGGACGGTGAAAGTTCTAATGTCCACCACATTTGCAACCAAAGGAAAGGGAAAATCCCCGCTTTTACAGATTCCCCCTCAAATCTTTCTCCCTCTATTGATAGAACTCTGCAACCACATAATTTATGAATAACTGTTTCCTTCCCTTCAAAACTACCAAAGTCAACTCATCCGTCTGCTGTTAGCAGATGAATATTTATTTGTGTTTACAATAAGTCCTGATAAATTTAGCCGCTGAACTGTGCAGTGGGCTATCGAATATTGACAAACCAGAATGATCGCTGTCAGATGATGTTTGTTCGACAGGAGCACGTCTTGCGCCTAGTTGCTTCTTCGCGATATTCGAAGGTTGTGAAGTGCGAGAGCACTTTTCAGTTACATGTCGTGACCTTCCTGCAGCACTTTTCCGTGCCGAAGTTCGAGCACCTCTCGCTGCTGAAACTAAATGTTCGCGTTTCTGCTGCTTATGCACACTGCTGCAGCACAGACGTAATTCTTAGGTCAGGTCACTACATCCTCCAGAGTTGAACAAAAGGAGCATTTGGTAACTGGTGAAGTAACTAACGATAATGGATAAAAAACAGAAAAATACCACCGAAATCGACTAAAAACTACAGAGAATGAATAATATTTGAATACACAGATGAACATCTCTGGATTTGAGAACAAAGCTCCACTTTCCCCTCCCTCCTATTCCGTTAAAAAATTCTATGCGTATTTGCTTTGGCAATGCAAGCAGCAATGTTATCCTGCTTCATCCGTCTTCTGCTTATACGGAATCCTGAAAAATTCACGAATTCCGGAATGATGCATTCATTAACGGGATAATGTTTCTTGACGCAGGCAAAGGACATATACAATCAACCTCAAATATTTTCAGAAGGAAAGAGGAAGCCAACTCAGAGTGCTGGTTATACTTACAAAAATAATACAGCAAGACAAACCTTGCGGTGTGCGATATTTTTTGCTTCGAATGTGCTGCTCATCGATGCATTCCTCAGCACTGGTCGACCCATCGTCGTCGCTCGAGTCCTTACGTGTTCTCCTCCGACGCGACTGCCCTGCAAGAGAGAACAAATAAGTGAGGATATCACTGAAGGAACAAACGAATTGTTAACTTACATAGGCAACACGTTTCCCACAGAAATAAAACAACGAAATAGCAAAGATCACGATTCTACTATGATCTTCCGAGAAATCGATAGTCACAAACAGTTTTAAAACGTGCATTCATCCAAGAAAAAAACGCATTCTTTTCTACTAATGACTGCGTCAGAATGAGCCTCACAAGAACACCTTTAAAAACTTTATGGCTCCATCAAAGAAGAGGAACTGATTAGGAGGCATGGTCCCATTACAATTACTACGTTTGCCAAAAAGCCAACCCGCAAAGATTAAAACACAAGAGGGGCAGAAACATGCTATTATTGTAGGCAGGAGTTTCTCAACACCAACGAGACAAAGCACAGCGACACCTTGACTGTTCCATTTAAACAATTTCTCGTTATGCGATATATGTTGAGGAACTGAAAGTTCGCTTCGAACCCTAAAGCGGGCATATGAAGGACTAGCCTTTGCATGAATTCCTCGATATTGGAGACGCCCTTTCTACATCGTCCTCCCCATCGGATGAATCCGCCGAAGATAAATCGAGACGTTTCAGTGGTGACATCCCTGTCCTCTTCACATTACCGTAAACGACTCGATCTCTGCTCGTCTCAGAACGTTTTCGCTTCGTTCCACCTTTCTGGAATATATTATCAATATCGTATTGGTTGAAAAAATTTGCTTTTTGAACTTGATATGAATTCATCTCCTCCGAGGGGAGAGTTGTCTTAAAGCGATACACACTGAAAAGTTCCGCATCAAATTTTACCATGACTAATCAGTTTGTTTTCTACTGAGCGCACTATGGCGAGAAATTTCAAGTGAGTGCGGACTCCAGCCGAGAATGCACCACGGTTGCCTACCTTCAACTAATGGTTCAGAATGATGATCTAAAACTTTAAGTGCTTTGTGACGTACTGTGGGGAACTCAATCCCTCCCACTCAGTGGTATTATAAAAAATCATCGAATGATCACACCCCACAGTATTTGCCAGTGTTGGAATGATTTTTGATAGCAGCCACGGATTACATCATTTCATTTTTCCCATCGAGCCTGCAGAAACATCAGGACTTTAAGGAGCCATCGAAGTAGTATACCCTGGACAGCGAAAACCATTTCTGAATATTCGGTGACGAGATTCACCCTCAAATCTGCTTTGCTAACTTCTATATCACAGCTCTATGATATGAGCAATTTTCTTGCAAATCAGAGCAAAAAATGCCAATAACAGCCCTCAGCTTGCGTCATTTGTGCCAAGCATTTGCCTTTCAAATTAAACAACTATTAACTTATAAATTAACATAATGTGCTACAGCCAACAGTATTATAGTTGCAATTACTCCTTAACACAGAAACATGAAGGAAGAAAGATGTGCTGAGCATGAGATCACAAACCTTCTCACGTGCAGAACTCGAAACACGAAGGTGTCGAGTTTCTCTGCTAAGTGGAGATCTGTTGGGAGACATGCTTGGAATAGATGCACCGGGAGAACGTAACCGCGAATCCTTGCTAGGGCTGTATGGCGTGTATTCCTTCGGAGCCCACTGAAGGTATAAAAAAAATATATTGGTGTCCAACTATCCGCTCTTTATTTCACTTGATGTGCAGGAATAAGGCGAAGAATGACAACCCCTCCTAAAGTTAATCAGAATGCGGCACTCAGCTTAATTAAACCTAACGCTTAATAGGGTTACGAGGTAAACTTCTTTCATCAAAAGCAACACTGATTTTAAACATCGTCTGAGAAATATTTTATGTATTTCTCAGTTTGAGAAGGCAGATGCTGAGCCACGTTCAAAGGAAAGTGCTGAGACAAATTCCGCACCACCTTCACCAATTACTCAGGCAAATGCAATGCAAAAACGATTATCACCATTGTGAAGAACAATCAATTATTTGCTGTGGGTAAGCTGAAATCGTAATTCAACCACTCACTACCAAGCACACACACACGGCTATGGCAATAAACCACTATTGAACACAACGCACTCACCTGTAGTTTAGACTCGTCGATCCACAACCGGTGTGGATTGCTTAGCGCCTTCTTCCAATGATTTTCCACCATCGAATAGTTAACCGACATCATATACCTTTCAAAACAAGCCGTTTTTGGAAGCATATATGCCCCATCAATACCATTAACCAGCTGTCCAATGAAAAAAGCCACTAATGCAACGACCGCTAACAAAAAACGTATAAAACTTATACCCCTGTTAACTGGGTCTTATTTTGAGTCTCTTAAGAATTAAGTGATAATCAAAAATTGCTGAATGAGAAGTGGTAAGTACAAACTTTCATTCAAAAAGAACATTTGGAAAAGGCAACGCATCCAGGTAGCACATATCACGCGAAGTGGAGTAACTGTACCCGTCGCATTCTCATCAGAATATCAACTCCAGCACGTATAAATGCTAAATATCCACTTAAGCTAAAGATGCATCTTGCTGTTAACCCACTACGCAGCAGCATAAGAATAACGAATCGGAAGGTCTGCAACAAGGATGGATCCTAATAACAACAAATATCTCTGTAGCACAACGAATCGGAAGGCTTTAGAAAAAGAGGATGGCAAAGCACTCGAAAATCAAACGAAGGCCCAGCTTCAGTGAAATTTGATGCAGTATTCGTTTCTTTTTCTCCTGCAATACAAGAAGTATCTATAACATTTCCGAAGGTTGTGATGTGAATCGAATAAAAAAACTTCATTTTTGAACGCTGCACTGGATATATTCGATCACAATTCACGTAAAACGACAAGAAATGAAATTCCTCTGCTAATCGAAAGGATGATAACACTCACTGTGAGTCCTCCTTTTTGATCCAACCCAATGGCTCCAATGTTTCCATAATATCGAAAATTGAAATGCCTGTCGCACGAGCAACACCTGTATTACCGTGACATTTTATAAAGACTGAGAACAAAAAGGTTTTCTCCTTCTGTTGGAGGTTTAGAAAAGTCACCGACTGGATGCCAACAGGCTGTGGTGTTGCCTCACTGACGATAATCGAGGAAACGCAACAACAACATTGCAGCAAGTCAACTCGTTCTATCGCCCGTGCTATATCAAACTGCTCATTCTGTCGTTCATAGGGATCAAATGCAATCTTTACTAAGCAAGCTGATGTTCCACAAATTTTTTCTCCACAGAAATAAGAAACAACGTGAACATTACAGCCGGATACAAGTCATTTGAGGAACATGATCCTGAAGGTTATTGAACACTTTTACCTCCTACCACCCTTACCTCTTTTCAATAGTCTTCTCGCTTTCGATCGACCCCAACGGCAATACGACATAGAATTCAACTGCCGTAGGAAACCTCACGAACCGCTCATACAATGAGGGCAAAACACATTAATGAGCTCTAAAGGAGATATTACGTTCTTAAACAAAAGTATCACTTTTCCCATGTACGTGAACTTAAAACTGAATTCAGATCACGGTGAACTATAGCGATGACTTCTTGTTGAAGAACCCTTTCCAACTGCACAATGTTGATCACAACAATAGATACAAAACTGAACTTACTTTTTATTGTTATTTTCTTTGGATGGTTTGGATCCAAGGAGTGATGGAGATGCTCCAATATAGCCGAGAGCCAATAGTTCAAATAAGAGATGCGTCCAAGATCCGAAAGTGGCCTCTCTGGTGTACCCATCATCCCCTCTCGACGCGACAACAAAAAACCTTCAATTACAATATACCTACTGATAGCGCATTGCCTGTATCTCCTACGTTTAAACTCCTTATCCAGGAAAGCAACCAAACAGCAATTTCAGGACGCCAGTCGAGGCAAACATTGAATGCCAAACGTGCCAAAGCACTAAATTTAAGAGTGCCTTTCATTACAATATTCCCACTCTACAACTATTGTTATGAATAACGCCAACTTCACGACGAATCATTCTAGAGAGCGATAAACAAACACCGAAGAGAGACTAAAGTCGGGTCGACGCAGCTCGAAGACTACAATGTGAAGATGCGACCTCCGACTTATATCGGAATGAAACCTTTCGTGATGCGACCTTCTGTAATAAAACAAATGCTTCGACTATCTAATGTTTCGAAATATCGACATCAGCTTTTAGTGCGAAAACATAAGAACCTTTGAAAATTTCCAAGTGAAGAAAAAAAAAACTGAAGGCAAACTGACTAGAAAGCGAAAAGTTACCCCAATACTAGAACAGTTGACTACTCACAAAGCTGTTCTTTCCGTAAGAAGAAAGAGGAATTTGCTCAAACACAAATCTCCTATCTGCAATCTCAATGTTCTCATCAAGACGTTCTTTCTTGGATATCTGCCATAGAAAACAACAGCAAAATTGTACATTCAACTGATATTCCCTTGAAAAACTTAATGGAATAATCGGTTGCACGAATATAGAGGATATATTACAGATAAGATCCATATGTATTATATTGACACTAGAACATCTGAGCAATAAAAAAACTAAAGGTCAAAAAAAATCGGACGCTTCCTTTGCACCTCACTGAGCATACGACGAGGCTATTCAGCCAACGTCCTTACTGCGCTTTCATGGAAAGAGAAACTGCAGAGAAGATAATGAAAGACGCACTGAAATCAATAAGGAATCGACCATATCCTTGCATTTGGTAGCACGGTAGCGTCATGATACATGAGAGATTGTACTTCTGTGTACTATACTTTTCCTGGAAATAGCAACAGCATAGAGTAGCCTTATGGGTTAGCAAACTTAAGCAGGTAAGGGTATTTTAAGCGGATTTCTAAAAAAGAGGAATTCATTCAGCAAAAACTAGATGCACAACTCCATACTGCCCTTCAACATGAGACAACAATCTCAAGAATGCTCCGAAAAGTTCAAGAAAAAAAACTAAACTCAGGCAATGCCAAAGATCAGCAGTCGGCAGACTGTTGACACCAAAACCTTCCCTTATTGATAGTTTGTCCATTTTAAAATAATAATTATAAAGATAACAATGGAACAGTATCAAAGCTAGTGGCAATAAAAGTAGGAAATCTGCTCATATCACACAATTATTTCTCATTGCACATAGCATAACCTCGCTGGCATCTATGCAATTCGTGGAAAAAAGCCACAAAATTTCTCTAGTATGAAAGAAAAACATATCCAAGTTATTTGCGAAAGAATTTATGGAACCATCCACGACACTTGAAATGCCCAGCTCCATACAACGCTAGCTAGCACTTCAATAAAGATGAGCCTTATTAGGTGACAGCAAATCGATGAGAACGCGAAAGCAACAAAATCATTAGAGCAAACTCGGCCCGATGAAGCACCCCATTTTCGGCATCCCCAAAAAATGCCAATCTCCGTTTTCCTTTCATGAGGCAAATGAGATCAGCAAGAGGAGAGCCGAATCAAAGCTGTAAAATCGAAAAATCCCCCACAAACATAACAAAGAACGCCGGACTGAATGCAGCGCGCTTGCTTAAAAATCATCGTCACCCAAATGGAATGCTCCCGAATTAATGTGTTGCTAACAGATCACCGCCTGCGAAAACTTCAATTTTGCCAAGTTCTTACAAACGCATTCCCGATTGAAGTTTGCAATTATCAGAGGTTCATCTATCGATGTGATAGGCATGAAGTGATAAATTACCAGAGTAGATAATGTCGAAGAAATTAATGATGCAAGGCGTACGCAGGCAAAAAAAAAACCTTTGAGAAATAGCCAACAAAGTGGCAGCCGCTATCATCGTTTAGCGTCAAGACGTAGAATAAAAAAGGCTCCACATCATAGTATAATGTTTTGTGATCAAGAAAGAGTTTTGCCAATAGGCAAATATTCTGGCAATATAACAGCGACAAACTGCCATCCACCTGGAATTTAAAAATAAATTATCTGCAATGAAAGAAAACCGGCGACCAGCGAAATTTCGGGTCGACCACTTCAGAAGCAACAGATCGCTTCTGCAATCACTGCACTCCATCGGCACATTTCAGAAGTTATCTAGTGAACACTGCGGACGCCAAAAAAACGCCCCCATATTCGAAATACTCGACTACTTGCTGAAACCATCTGAAAACGCTGTTTCCTGTAACCTAAAGAGAGTAAGCTGACAGCACGGCAAATTTCCTGGACTTTCGAACCTAAAAAATCCCCTTCAAGTTGATGGAAGAATTTGAATGGTGGGTTGGCATAAAAAAATAATGTGCATTGTGCACATCAAATTTCGTTGCTCTAACTTCACTGCTTTTTAAGCTGAAAATTCTGGGAAAAAACAATAGCGTAGATATAAGGGGAAAAAGTTAGCTCTGTCATAACGCGCATACACTAGGTAAATTTTCAAACTGTATATAAACTTCAAAAATCCGCATATTTCAAGACTCAAGATCGAATCTGTAGCCAGGTTTGCGTGAAGCATCTTGTTTAAAAAGTTACCTCAAAAACTGAGAGATTGTCCTTGCGATAGATCTCTCTTCCGGGAGGATGACGCAGCACGCATTTCAACTGAAAAAGAGTTCTCTACTATCTCAAAATCACTATCAAAAGAATACCAACATCAGCGCTTCGAATCAGCTTAGAAAAATTACTCTATCAAATTTTCCCTCAAAAGTCTTTATACTGTTCGAAAATTTATTCAACGAGTGGAAAGATTCTTACATATTTCCCACAAATTTACCATTACTACAGTAGATGTAGATAAAAGCGAAATGGCTTACGCAACACTCAATCTTTGCCTAATCATTTCGAAAAGACATGAGGAGGAGATATAAACACGACATCGAAATAACGAAGATCAGTGTGTACCAAATGTCTACGACAAGCCGCCTTGCACCTCATATATTGCATACAGAATTCGCACACGTGGAGCGTCGCAAGACGTGAATACTCCTCCGGATAAGATGATGAGCACCAAGTTTCCATCTTGAATCTTCCGAAGACAATGTTCTTCAGACGATGTGAACCCGCGCGTTCTTGCTCTTTGTCACCTTTTGGTCGCTTTGACGTAGCATCGTTATTTTCTTCCAACTTCTGGAATTAGTCTAGATCAGTTACTTCAAAATATTCACTCAAGCCACTTCTGATGCACATCGCGCTGAAGATCCGCCGGACGCTTTGATGCCGAAAAAAAAAGAACGTAAAGAGGAGACATGCTGATGAAACCACGGAATCAACTAACTATACGACTGTGCGGCTGGAAGGATGCTATATCAGAACCACAACAGTGAAATTTATAGCGACGATCTATTCGTCTAAATAGTCAAAAGGACGATAGCAATAAAATTCTCCAACTGGTCTGTTGATGACAGACTGCGAGCTTATTGGTGAGTTTTGAGTGCGGAAACAGCAAATCGGATGCAGCAGGTGTCGACGCTTTAAGATCTGCACCGATTATTGGCTGCACAGGTTTATTTCGATTTATGAACTGCCTCAACAAAAGACTAACTGTACCTTTTGAGCACTGGAGACAGCCCTCGCATACATCTCCAAATCTGACTCGGTTCCCTCGACTGCTTTTTCGCAAGCAAACGTCTCCAGCTTCATTTTCTGGGGAGATGAAACTCTTCTTGTCGGCGGCAAACTTTTCCTGAATATTCCAAAACTACGATGATGGAGAACTGGAAGGAATGCTGTAGAATATATATAATAACTATATAAGACAACTGCCATCAGACTGCAGTCACAGAGGTTTTGCAAACAAGGATTCGAATTTCCAAACGACAGATTCAAAAAGTTAGTCTCAAACCAGAACAATATTTTTTATTTTTCTTCAAAGAAAAAAGCAAGCATAGAAAACAAATAACATAAGGCAATATGCAGAACTCTTCTCAAAGACTCCCTTAACAAATCATAATATTTTCCAGAAATGGAGTGAATAATGTAGTCTGGTCTAAGAGAGATGACTCGAGAACATCCTCATGGCAACGAAGAACAAAAGCACCTCGAAAAAGGCGTTAAATCACTCTCAATAAACAAAGCAATGCCACTCCCTTGAATAACTGCAATTCCCTATAGAGAGACATATGCAACACTCTATTACAACATTCTTGAAGCATCTAAAATAGCCGCCCATTGAACGTTGATATTTTTCAGCACTTGCTTGAAACACAGCCGCAAAACTCAAAGAGAACTTTAACGCGCAAATATGCACTCAAATTTTGACAACTACAACGACATGAGGTCAAATAAGGAACGTTGAAACCAACTCTGTTTCTGCGCTCGAGCCAGCCATCGCTAGACGGAGAGCTCGCCCTGCACCCAGAACGCCACGTACTGCTTTCATCCTCAAAGCAGCTCTAGTGAAACCTTCAGACAAATCTATTACAATTCAAGCACCTTTTTATACAACTGAATGCTACTTGTTCGAAAAAAACTTATACAGCTCCATTTTTGCCATCTTAGCTCGGATGACCTCATATCACACATATAGCCAGTTCTCAGGTATGTGACATCACAATGTATGAAACGGAACCAACTAGTTTCATTAACCAATTATTATCGGCCAAATTAATAGTGAACTTCTAAATGGTTATAGTTAAACCAACAAGAACTCAATTAGTTATCAACTGCAGTTTTTCAGAAGGATTCTTATATGGCACAAAAAACAAGAAATGATACAAGCTGATCAACCCGTTCACATTTCTTTAGAGAAATTCAATGAATTCCCTACTTCGAACGTCAATTTTATCATCGCACATGGCCGCAGCAACTAAGCGTTATCCCAAACTCTTTTTTGCAGTCCTCGAATTCCCAAACATGGAAGGCGCAAAGGATTTTATATATAAAACCCAATCCATCCCTTGATGGTCTCCCATCATAACCACATGCAAGCACCGCCTCTTTCACCTCTTCCCCTCCCCAACTTCGCACTTCATATTTACGCAAGCAGTAAGTCATACTTTAGAACTCAAACGACCTAGAAAACGATGCCAGTAGTGGTTTCTCCGATGCAATAGGCTATCGAGACTTACAAATCAGAAGCATGTAAATAATAAAAAAAGACTAAAGAAACGAAAAACAAGTTTTTCCCCATGCGATGTCAACCGTGAAAGGCTAATAAAACACACATACTGCCACTCTTTCTTGTTATCATGACGGCAGTTTGGTGGCCTTTGCAATCTCATAACACTTACCTGCTTTGAGAAGTGTTCTTTAGGAGCGGCGTCGGTGCGGATGTCCGCCTGATTCTCATTGTACGCGACCTCGCTCTGCGCACCAAAGATGCTGCACTGGCTCGTTTTCTCGAGGCAGATGAACAGGCTGCACGTTTCTGACGACCTTCTTTCGACGTGCGAAGAGCGCAGCTAGAATGACTGCCAGCCGAGAAGGTCTCAGGTGAAGTTGTTGGCGTGTGTGGCACCCTCGGAGTTCGTACTCGCTTTGCGGACGCCCTACGCTCACGCCTTACAGATCGGCTGCGGCCACGTTTCGATGAGGTGATCTGCTCGCACCTCGAAAACGAAGATCGCAAACGTTTTCGGGCAACCGCAGCCGGAGAGACAGTTCGATGGCGCTTCAAAGATGAAAACGCCCTTCTAGACGACGGAAAAGAAAACTGAAAAAAACATTTGCTTTGTTCTTCCGAACTGTCCGAGCTAAATCTTTTGACCACCACCTATTGCTTATCGTGTATTGATGTTTGTTTTGATTTAGTGTTCGAGGGAACGCTTATTTATAACACGGGTGAACTGCATAGTAAGGCAGTTACCTACTAGCTTACCTCCATCATATACAATGGAAGTTATACCCGCCTTGAGACCGCTTCGAATAAAGGAAAAATCGTATGAGGAAAAACACCTCTCTTGAAAATTTATAAGCAACCAAATTTGCTTATACATCGTCTTCTAGCACACATTCAAAAAAGACTGTCATCAAAATGGAAAAGGCGGTACAGAGAGGAAACCCTACCATCACTGGAACTGCTTGAACAGCAACTAATCCACGGAAATACCGTCTAAGAAAGAGTCGTTGCGATAGCAACGCAGCATAATTGGCCGATAAGTTCTGCCACGAAATGTGTTTCAGATTGTTTCTATAATTAGAGGACACCGCACTGAGCATACGGATCGGATCATGATGGATATCTCTAAAAAAGATCCCAGTTATTGTTGCAATGATCTTCAGATACGAGAAAGTTGTCATTAGGTCAGCTGAGATTTTGTGAAGCATTTTTCTCTGCATCACTGTACATTCAAACACCATCGTCTTCGATAACACAGTCGAAAAAACACCAATTAAGCATCGCTTCGAAGCTTCGAAGCAAGAAGGAGTGGCATTGTTCCGACTGGACACACGAAGTTTCTCTAACGGATTCAATTTCTACACTTACCAGACTTCACCCATTGCTATCGAAAGACAAACTTCGCTTGCGCGTGATCTAATATGAATTATTCTTTGCCAAAAAACTTTCGAGGATCTTTCGTAGTCAGTTCCAGTGAAGAATCTTCATAGAAGAAATTAATCCGCTTTAACGCCGGACAGAGGAACGGTGATCTTTATTGAGCACGCATCGGATGCTTCAACGACGTCCACTGCCCTCTGTCAGTAACAGCATTTGGAGTATTTGTTTTGCTTAGTGGATCACAACGAGGCGAATTTTCCTTACCAAAAGAGGTAAATCTGCCTGCTACCCCTTTGTATAAGAAACCACGCAGCACTACGTCTATTTATTTGCTTCTCTAGCTAAACATTTCTCCTCAACGAACGCTCGATAACAACAGCCAAAAGCGACTGCTTCAGTATAAATTATGTATGTTGCGGAAATTTCCTAACGCGATTTCTATCTTCCTCGATAAAGCCAAGTCCATTCGAAAACGGAGTTGTATGCGAGAGTTTCTTCGAAAGAGCTGCACAGATACGCAGTCACTGTGGCGCATCATCCAAAAATGAATCTCCATTATCAAAACACCCAAAAATTTTATAGGCTTATTTCTAATCTCAATGCATGAGGAACAGAAGAATTGGGTGACAGTGGTCAATATTTCTCACTGACACCGAAAAAGCACTGAATGAATGCAGATACTAACTGAAGAGGTGCGTGGCGAGCTGTTGGCGTAATTGCATGAAGTGACTGCAGTCGATGCGTTCACGGATCTGTGCTGCTGTCTGCTGTTCGACTTCAGCGGCTCATTGACAATATCGGCGGCACATGGTCTGCTACGTGATGAAGTAGACTGCAATGCTGGGAACTTTCGACGGCGGTTGTTGTGGCGCTCAACTGAGCTGAAAAAAAAGAACACGGCACGACATGATGTGTGCAATATGGCATAGGATGAATTTTGCCAATTTCTAATCTGCGGCTTATATTCGATACTCTGAACAACTAACACTTCTAGGATTGCTTGTTCTGCAATCAGTATTGTGGTACCAATATTTTCATGAGAACAGTTCGATCAGACAAAGCGGAATTAAAATAACCTTCGTCACAACACATTTCAAGAAAAATAACCACAGAGTACTAGATTTTCGGAAATCTTATATCGGAATAGGTTCGTAACTCGATGATAGTCACTTCGATCTCTAGGCTCAATCAGAACAGTGGAAATGGAATTACAACACGAAATGACTGGTATAAAGCAAACAGCAGAATATTCTTTGAAGATTAATTTAAGCAATAAACAACTAAAATTAATATAAAAGTACATTTTCGAATGAAGCTAAGTCGGCATGGTTCCTCAGACCACGTCTTATACCAGGAATATATCATAACGCAGTTATCTATAATATCGAACACTGCTCGACAAGACGCTAAATTAGCTAGCACAGAGAGCGCCAAAACAGGCCACAAATAACCTGTCAAAGAGAAGCGCCAGCAGACAGATATTTAGCTATATAATACTATCAGTTGGAACTAGCTGCAAATAGGACTCTACTCATTTCAATACGACAAGTTGAAGCACGACAATGATCCGCTAAATGCTTGATCACGTACCTACAGAAATCAAAAGCATTTCCGAAAAACAAAGGAGGACAACAACAAGGAAATGGAGTCGAATAAACTTGATCGGCGATTACATCTTGTATGCAGATCGCAGCAATTTATGAGGCAATATGAAAAGCTTTTTTATTAAAGATAATATCCGGAGTTATATACGAACTATAACGCGAACATATTACCGTGGACCTAGCTCGACAACAGAAAAATCCCTCGAATCAACAATCATGCATGACCCCGCTAGTGAAAACTGATAAAACGTCACCTAAACTTCATATAAACTCTTGGATAAAGAAAAGAAATGATTGGCAAACGCGAAGCAAACGACGCATGGGAATAGAAAAGCAAACTGTACCTTGATTCCTCGATAGCCAGTTCCTCATCTTGACGACCTGGCTCACCTTGCGCAAGAGACTCACATGAAGAATGCTCAGGGCTAGTGCGCGCCCTTTCCATGCTCCATGCTGAAGATGGCGACGCCTGCTCTGCAATCAGCAGCCTCCGCCGTTGCTTCATATATACATTTGGGTGTGCAATTTTCAACCACCTTTCACTTCTTACACCTTCCCTGGACACTTTCTCGGAGGATGGTACGAGGGATAGTACACTGAGATGGACTGATGTGCAGTAATAAATTGGATACCGGATAAGTACAATAAAAAGCTCTAATATTCTTTCCAGTAATCTAGAAAATGTACGAACTGCAGATGCTGCCGGCGCAAAAAACGATCAACGAGAAGTCCTCAACGGTGGGAAAACGGAGGAGTTGGAAATTTTTCATAAATTGTCCTTCGTAGCGCTCAGGATCTATTCCCACATATATTGTCAGTGCCTGTAGCAAATCATTTACCGAGTATTTTACCGATTACACAACGACAAAAATCACCTTTTTCAGTAATACTGTGCAGAGAAAACATCATTTCCATCACATAGATTGATTTCTACACTTCATAAGCCCCGTTACCGGTGTAAACCACAGGTTACCTTCTTGACATTGTTGTAAACAACTTACCACAATGGCAGCTGTAATAAAAAATTACCTATAACGGCGGTCTCCCTCCTGCTTTCGCTCATTTTGGAGACAACAAATAAAGCACCTCTACCCCCATGAAAGAGCGAAAGCCAATTAGCTTAAAATTAGCCGATTCTCCCATCGGAATGACATCAAAGTGCCAACGTTAAAAAAACGATCGAACTGAATTCAGCTCCCTTTTCCCCGCTGAAAGTGGGAGTTCGCATTAACTCTCCTATTCAATATCTCATTTTCCATAAACGGCAATTCTCTTCAAATTCCATATGAAAAATTCGGACGAATCTCCTCCTGCAACGTTACTTCTTGCTCCTCTTTCTGAATTTCAGTATCCCATTAAGCTCAGTGACCTTTTCCCGCCGAGGAATGGAATCAAGGCTTCAAAGCAGTTAGCATTAAGTTCTCGTGAGTGAATTTGAATACTTAATCGCTGCAGCAAAAAATTTGAAACAACGATTTTGTAAGGTTGTGAGAAAAGTTTCCAGCTAAATAAAATAATCTTGGAGAATGCAGACCCGTGGAAGTTCCACTATTTCTTTCAATACAGTACCCGAAATTTGTAGCGATGTAGCAGTCATTCTATCCCTCCCCACCCTGCTCAACCAACCATGATTTTCAGGACACACTTAAACAAAACATTACGTGTAAATTAAATTCACCCAAAAATATAGCAAGGAGCGTTCTGAATTTGTTGCTATGGCGTGCGCAAAAGTCTCAGGATAACATCATATTCCGCCGGGTTACCACAGGAAGCTGGAAAGAGGGGTTGCAAGATGCAAGTCTTGTAGATAGTCCGACCTTAACATTTCAAATTTAGCTGATTTTTGACAGAAATCTCTTTGAAGACAAAAACTGGGGAAATGATTGAATTTTAACGTTATTCTTCTTCAAATTTCCATAACATTTTAAATTTTTCTCGCATTCCCTTTCACCCTCAAAACGGTAGGATCATCTCGCTTTCCTTTAAGAAACTGACTGTATGAGGGAATCAACATGTGATACTGAAGATCCACTTTCATATAAAACAAAACAACAGCAAACAGCAGAATACAAGCAAAACACGTCTGACCTTGAGTGGAGCTGCTATCACCGCTTCTCCCCCTTCGACGCATGCCAGACAGCTGAGCATATTCGCCCTATAATCGAAGGAAACGCTTTATCTTTTATCTATCGCATTATATCAAAGTCAGGATTGCTCTATAAACTTTTACGAATCCAAGTAAATGGCCAGCAATGATGTGCGCAACATCACTTTGAAGCCCTAATTTGACACCACTATATCTGATGCATCAAGTAATTTTTTTCGTTCCCACATCCCCCAGAAAATAAGCCTCCTCTCTTTCACAGCAGTTACCCTTTGTTCTAGAAAATCACAAAACATGTACTCAGCAGCAGTTTGAAACTCGGCACTGCTAGTTTCCCTGATAGGCGTTGTGGCTCCCAAAGCGCTATGATTTCAAATGTCAGAAAAAATTGCCAAAATTTGTTCCGTTGGGCACTTCTGTAGTGATATGCCGAAGCTGGGAACGTGAGAAAAGTACAGCTTCAACAAGTTCACTCTCTTGACGACGACATCGAAAATTTCACAAACTCTATCCAGCACCACCCTTATAAGATCGAATGCGTTGGTGCATCTGGTGATATCAGACTGCACCGCCAAATATAAGCACAAAAGCGCAAACGACGGCGCATTCATTAAATGGATCGGAAGTGGTCTTAAATGCCCCTATCGTTGGCGCAGCTGTCAATAAAACTTTCATTGAATGAACTATAAAGGGTTAAACGATGCGAAACAATATGACAGCGGGTGTTAACAAAATTTTTTCCCCTCTGAAAAACCGAGAAGTTTCAAGCGCTAAGGACGTGAAAAAACGTCTGATCGCATTTAACTTCACAGCAAAATATAAATGAATAAACTTAAACTCTCAAATACCTTCGAGAAAGTGCGTCTCTTTTCCGAGCTGGCACTGAAATACGGAGACAATGCATCGTAAAGTACGTCATTACGTCGATGCGGAGAGTGCCCTGGCTGATCTGCAAGCCCACTCTGAGTACTCTCTACAAAAACATAGCTCTCATAATTAATCAAATACAAATGAAATCATTGTTGTTTTTTCTGAACCTGATGTAACCGGACAACAACTACATAAAAAATTCATCAGAAACTTCCCCTCATTTCCAGTAAACAGAACGTCTATAAAAAACAGACTTCAATGAGTTTACAGCCTTAAGAATAGAATAAATGGTGACCTCTGGGAAGCTGCGCACATACGTATTCGATAACAATAATATTTCTGAAATATCATTATACCTGCTAGATGGATGAGCAAAAAACGATCTATGGTATTCTGAATATCAGCTTCAGAATCTGCCGATAATAGTTAATTACTTCAAATCCTTACTTGTTTTCCAAGGTTGGTAGGCGGGATGAGTAGCCTTTGAACCGCTCGATGGTCCCTCAGACCTTGCTCCTCCATCTACAGAAACGCATAATGGTCGCTGAAAAGACGCGATACTTTAGGCTGTCCAAAATGCGAACCATGCGGCAAATCAAAAGGAAGACCTAACATCGGCACTGTGACTTTCTAGCTATCCAATTTTCAACCTCGTATAGCCAATAAAGATAAAATATTCACCGTATCAACATATGGATGCAGTTCTCCCTCATTTCCGTACATCGCAGGCAACGCTTGAAATTTGCATTCCGGTTGAAACTTTTTCAGTACCAGAAGCATATTAGGACTGCAGGCACTGCTCCGCTATTACATAACCCTGTAGAATGCTAACCAAGTGCTCTGCTTTGAAAATTCTTTTTCCTTCAATGCCATTTAATTGCCAGTCGTCGTCGTGCCTTAGCTTATACTTGCTCACACCGTCGGCATGATCCGAGACTTTTTCCTCATCAGATTCCTGAGAAACATTCATATGCATATTTCCATGAAAGAAACAAAGATAAAAAACATGTAAATACAACTTCCTGGCTTTCAATTGAAAAATGTATACAATAGCGCACATGGTAATAGCGGTGACGTAGGGGAACTATGTGCGCCATTCTGTCTAACATACTTCGAATTTCTCATTTCCCGTTTTCAGCTTCTTCGATTCATGGTATAAAATTGGTGCACGAAAGCGGCTTCATTCATGTAAAGTTTCTAATTCAACAATGGACCTGCACAGTTCTAGAACTCTCTGAATATATCTTTAAATGCTGCGAACAAGTCCAACTCAACTGGAGCACT
Source organism: Parascaris univalens (assembly GCA_037576465.1). Lineage (NCBI taxonomy): Eukaryota > Metazoa > Nematoda > Chromadorea > Rhabditida > Ascarididae > Parascaris > Parascaris univalens. The sequence continues at coordinate 60,959,067 of CM075173.1, read as the reverse complement.
TCAAATCAAAATATACACTTTGATACACCTATTTATTACTGGACGACCAAGAAAGCATGTAGACAATTGTCGCATGCGACAACTTTTTAATTCCTGAAACATTTGCTAAGAAGAAAAATGACAACTTTTCATAAAACGAAGAAAGATATACAAGCTATTCACAGAATCCCTCGAAAAAAGCCCCTCGCTGAGTCGTCATAACTTCCTCCATCCTCCTCAAGAATATTTTCTTTCCGAGATATGCATCTACTATAGACCCCGCCCCAATCTGCATAAAGCAGAGGAATAAAAGAACAAAAGAAAGGAAGCAAATTATGCTGCAAAGGATTACATTTTTCAAGGACCCGTTAACGCGGTCATCGTTATCGGCTGATGTTGAGCGATCTTCGAGTTGTTCAAGTGAGAATGACGACTGAGCGACTCTCGACCGTCGACGATTTCTTGGGGTGAAGAAACGCGTTAAGCTATCCTAAAAAGTTAAGGTTACGGCATAGTTATAACGGATTCAATTCACCAGAGCGGTTTCTTAGCAGTGCTACTTTACGTCATGAAGTTCCTGGCTGCTCTAATAAACAAAAACAGCTTTTGCCAGCACGGGTGACCGGATTTATGCCATATCTTAAATATCTACAATGCAGCCTCGTTCGTGAAGCCACATCACCAGCCTATTCCTAGTGAGCATTCATATTCAAATGTCGAAGCAGATAAAAGTCGCCGAATCAGTGATCTGTTACATCGTGCCCACAGCTACCTCAGTACTCACATCGCAGCAGACTGACAATGTCTGCTCAGAAAACAATCCAGAGCGACCTTAACTCTGTCTATACGGAAAAATGCAATAGACAAAAACATCACCCTGATACTGCTCTGTAATAGTGCACCATTTCCTCCAAACAATCGCAGTTGGCTTTATTTTCGGCAATTTTCTTTCTTCATATTAAATATTCAGCCACTTGTTTATGACAGAAAGCTAAAGCAAGAAAATTGAGAAATTTTATGCCTTTGCGGCTATGACCTCATTGAGATAAAGCACTCCCCTAGTTATTATACATCATCAACGCATCGATAGTATGATACTGAACAACGGAGTCTCATAAATGAAATCGAGTGTATGCTATCTCGTCGCAGTTCTCGCAAAGCAATCAAAATCTCAGAAAGCATTCGTGACATTCTTACTTGTAGTTGTTTCAGTTCGCTGCGTGATCCGTCTAGATGTGATTCGTCATGGGAAGTTCTGAAAAATTAAAAACTACTGGCGATAAACTACATCGAATGTTTCCTTACTTCCAAGGTATCACTTTTGGAGAATAAATATCTCAAAACGAAACCTTTTTAACCAGCTCAGTGATAATGTTGTCTTGAAGTGCTGTTCACTAGCATCTCCTATAATCTCTCCTCTCGCCAAAGCACAAAACGCTCTTGACATTGCAGTGACATCAACATCACGCTACTGATAGAACTCGAATTAGGAAACAACGGAATAAAATATCTCAGAATGCCTCAATACATAGAACACCACACGAAGAATTCGGCGAGCGAATCTACAAACGAAGTTTTTACTTGCTTCATCATTCGACCTCAGAAAATTATATAACTGAACAACTCTTCCGCGGAATGTTGTGTGAATGTGAGAATCTTCATGAACTTAAGCCAGTCGATACACAATTTCATTAACACGTTTGAAAGCAGGGAAAGAACCTTCGAATAGAATCTTCATCGCCATCATGAGAGCTCTCTTCCGATTCAACGCGACTATGACGAGATGATGAACACGTCCCCAGTTTGGCACGGTACTTCAACTTATCGTGTGCTTCCCTTAAAGCATTGATGGATTACTATCGTGAAATGGCACGTGTGCAATACAGAACATTTTAGAGGATTTAAAGCGAATAAGAGAGAAAAAACTGAAGTGATCGCTGACACAAACTATAGCCCACTAAAATGAAAACCTTATGTTTCAGCGTGTGTATGATCCACACGATCAGCGATGCAACATCCTTACTGTAAAATGACGTCGACATTCGCTTTCTGCTAGCTTGTGATCATAACGCAGATTACGCCGCTATCTCAACATTTCTCTATATCCACACAACACACATTTTAAACAGTCGTCGCAAACCTCGCAATTATTGGAGGAACGCGATACTTCTGCGAAAGGTTACCGTCTCCTTTAATCAGCCTCAACTGTCACAGAGATCATCACTGTTCCTCTTCCTACCCTCCATTTCATCTCCTCAGTGCATTGAATGGGAGGCAAATCGGACAACGCAACATAATTTTCGTAATCTGATGACGTGAAATTCAAGTATTCGTCAAGCGATGACAGAAGACGCTTATTCCAAGACCAACTAAACTTTCTTGGCGAATGACAGAGGGTTCAGCAGCTGAAAATGTCCGTCAACAAATGCTCTATCTTTTGTACTAACAACTGCGGAGTTAGCCCTACAACCTGCTTTAACCTCTTTCGGTTATCGGGAATAATATCGGCTTAGGTTTCGCATCAAGTGTTCCTCGGATATCAAAAAGCCAGGTCAGCATTTTCAACCTCAACATTCACAAATCAAATAAGCAGCAACATTAAAAATGTCTGTGGAAGAGCTTGATGTCTCTATGTGATGAAAACAGTTTCGGCCATTAAACTCCGCACTTCAAAAATCATATTAGTGAAGCTGATCGCTGCAGCAAGATTTATGCGGTCCAGAATGAATGCGCTTTCGTATTGCGAAGGCGTGATGATGTTTGCTCTGAAGTCACAATGCCACAGCTGAACACGTACGTTGAAGTACATATCTTCCAAACATCTGCTGCTTGTTGCACTATTGCTTCTTTTGGACGAACCCAAACTTCCCTGGGTTTGGTTATCCTAGTCTTTGCAAAAATCCACCAACAGATTTGCCAAGAAAGCCATCATTCACCAGGCTGTGGTTGTCCACTCACTAATTCAAGCGCAGGTTTGCAAAACCCCCCTAGCTGTTCCTCTCCTTCCGCTTTCTAAAACCTCCTTTTCGTGACTTTTCTTCGGGTGCGCACTGTCCTATAATCGTGCTCTCGTCACATTTAATTGCAATGTTTTACCGCTGCTATGAACAATGTACTTTTAGTCTTAAATAAACAAAATCCACTGCTGACATCGGCAAAACTTGTGATGATGGCAAAAAATGCTTCCAACCTTGCTCACACCCCCACAGTGTTCTACATCCCCCTCAACCCTAATCAAGACTAAAAGATTTTCATAGACAACGTCATGGGCGAATTATGAACGGAAATATCGGAAACACTGCACCGTTATATATGAGGACTATTCTCCGCTATTGTTAACGGACCTTGGAAAAGAAAAAAGAATAACTGTTCAGAAATGAGAGCTCATCGTTTACATCGCTTACACTCTGGCTCGCGATCGCACATATGCCGATTTATATCAGTTATGATCTATGAAATGAACACGTTTGGGAACGAATCGACAAACTCTATGACGAACTGTGGAAATGTGCTAGATGCCCGCATCGAAGAAACCGTATAAAATCAATGCTTGCATCACAACAATAGGCATCTCCTCAAAGGAGATCGGAAATAAGCGAAACTCTGCACGAATATATTAAAGTAAATTTCTCGCCGCATTATCGCTCGAGGAGATTCAGTGAAACAATAGCGGAAGTTAGCGGAACACTGCAGAGGTTAAGCTTTATTCTACTTCAGCTCCCCTATGAAAAACAGAAGCCGAAACAAGTCACAAGAGATAAGAGTTTGCATACGTTAAGAGAAGGAAATTTTTTTAACTGTTCTACCATCGATCATGAAAGAACCTATAGAAATTAAAAAATACTAGACATCTTGAAGAAATTACTGGAATTAAAATGCCTCTACTTCAAAGTCCACTTCTTCGACGTGCATAGCGCTTCTAAACACTAATGCCTTCTTCAAAATCGATTTTTTCGTTCATCAGACTATACGTAACAAGACTGAAGATGCAAATATGCGCCTATTAATAAAGAAGATGAAAGCAGGATGGGCTATTGAGGTTGGAGAATCTAAGGGGTGGTGTGAGCTTGATAAATTGTTCAGATGAAAGGAACCTGAGGTTGTCAGTGAATCAATAGACCACCTGAAGGAAATTAACACGGAAATCAACAACAATCTCCTTCTTATGATGAATGAAAGAAGTGACGTTTGCAATTTGAGAAAATACAACTTATCAGCGAAATGAAGCGAGACACAGATCAAAACACAATAATGTTTGGCATAAATCACTTCAGCCCGCAAATGAAAGAAGACGTATGAAACCATCTCTAAGGATGGACACGAAACAATAGCACCAATGAAGCTGAAACTTCGATTTATTAAGAGGCACTCTTATCCAAGAGTACCTCTTATCCATTCAATTATCCAAGAGTACCTGCTTGAAAATTCGACTTCGATGTGAATACTCCTCCTAATGGAGCTGCAAACCCTTCAAAATCCATCACTTCATTGCATAAAAGCAATCATGCCTCCGTTTTAAAATTCCCATTATGTGAACTGATCGCAATGTGACTACTTTTCAAACCCAATCAATGACGAGTGAAAAAGTGCACGCAAATGTTCGAAGATTTCGTCCGATGACCTAGTGATAAGATCAAAAACCGTATCTTCTACGGCAAAGTCCTTCACAGTGAACATTTTGGCTTGGCATGAGTGTTTTGCGCAAGAGGAAACTTATCCTCAGCGGTGACCTAACTGAGAAGCTTCAGCTACGGGAACTCTGGCAGGCAGTAAAACTACGACATCCGAAGGAATACAGACACTAATTTCAAGCATAGAAATGCATAGCATTCACTCGCCAATTCTATTAAGGCATGTAAACCGAATTTAAGAAGAAATGATTCAATAAAAAGATTAGAGGCCTCCTCAACAGCTACGTATTCTTGGAACCTAAGTGAGAAATGTTCATGATGGTTCAAAGACATAAAGGAAGGAAGCACTTCAAATGCAAAAAAAAGAAACTATGTGTCATTTACATCATTAAACATACAAATTGGTATAAAATTCTAATTAAAAGTTGGCCACAAAACGTAACGCATTAGAATATGTGAGTTATCGAAAGCAATAATGAAGTACAGAAATTTACTCAACGGAATGAGAAAAAAGGATCCGTTAATAATTGGCAGACGCAATTTGTAAATTATGAAGGGGCAAACACCACGTTTTAAAAATGTGCGTTCCCCAATACGCTGCCCGATGCAGTCTGTGTTTTATGATGATTCTCCGTTCATGCGACGATTATCGAGTTATGCAATGCACATACGGATGCTATGTTTCCTATATACTTGCTGAGGGCAATGTCTGGTGCAATTCTTCACATCACAAAGTGCTAACTTTATTGCAGTATGCGTTGTGGTATGAAAAAATCGGCCACTCACGAAACACGGGAACATTGTAAACGCCACAGAATTCTCACCTAAAGGGGAACAAGTGGATAAACACTGATAAAATCGATGACGTGTGAAATGAATAGGAGATCTCACACTGAAAAGTCCCGTTTCTAATAAGCGTAAAACATTCAGGGATAACAAACCTTAACGCCATATGCAGACTGAGATGTCCTTGATTAAATCAACTGCTATTATGAAATGTGGTTAATGTCGCATAATAAATCCCCTGAAATGAATTTATTTAATGGCTGAAGATGATTTTCCGCACTTCCAATATTACGCTATGCATTAGCGGCGATTCGCTAAGAGATATTAAGTTGTTTGAGCAGGAGAGAACAAAATAAAACAGTGATGTAAACGTGCCCTTTATATGTTTGAGGCGAACTTTAAACCTTTCATGGGCAGTTTTGCATTTTCAAATGGGATAAAACGACAGGGAAGTTGAAATGCAGCAAGTCTGTTAGAAATCCACAGTGGGGTTCGGAAAAACAAACGAACATTGAGAAAAAAAGGAACCTACCCATAGTATCTGGAAGGAAAAAAACTGAAGAAAAAAATGAATGCATCAAAATCCTTAAATCAGATTTTACTATTCCCGAAGATGGTGCGCACAAATCAATTAAGCGATCCTTAAAACAATATCATAATTACTAGACGCAAGGCATACACAAACGGAATGCATCTATGAGGGCAATGGGGTTTTATTTTAAATTCTCCCTCGGCGCCCAGATATGAAAGCAGAGCTGCTTCATCGAAAAGGCACGGCAATCATTTCCAGCAGATCCAGGCAATAAATCAATCCCGCAACGTGCATAAATCCCATACCATACCTCTCCAACTGAATTCGGTGCGGACTGCGTGCTAAATTTCAAGAAAATTCGCAAACGCTATGCACAACGAAGTTAGAACAGTAACATACAGTCGTCCTGAAACATACGAAAAGCAGCTCGCAGTCTGCGCCGAGCAGATTAAAACTAGATGCGGCACCAGGACGCTATTTTCCAGGGTATGAGTGAAGATAAGCTAAACTTTCGGAAATCCGCCCTGACCATGGTCTTACCTAGCGCGGTCTGCCCTGCGCTGGATGATAACTGCTGCAAAAATTTCGCTTTCGGTTCATTCGTCAAAGTTAAAATAATTCTCAACTCACCTCTTCGAAAATTCCCAAGATCTGTTAAAACTCAAAAAATCTTTGGCTCCTCCCGTTCGATAAAACGGGTTAACGTGAACAATTATTCTGGAGACCCAACTCGTTAACAACCTGAAAATAATCTTCTGACGTTTAATTCTAGAAGCCTTCTGATTGATACTCACTATCGCTGCAGTGCCCGGATCACAGTCAACTCACTGCCCAGTGCTCATATTACTCTTTGTTCGCAACTCGTCTGCCCATTACTAATTCATAACCTGTTACGTGTCATATATTATGAGTTTAGCACGTCGTGTTCGCTGATGTGTCCGTTTATGTTCCTTCTCCTTTATTTCCTGCATCGACTCTCTCTTTTTCGTTTCCCTTCGATGATGATTTTAATAGCAATAGCTGGATGAAGCAACGTTCGAAAAGAAGAATGAATTCAGCCGTTTGTGAGGTCGTTAAGTTGCAGCCACTGGCGGCAATTTGTGGCGCGCTTGGCTTTGTTAGTGATCATCACTTTCTGTTGATGGATGATATGAGCGTCCTTCTATGCTGTTAATGGAGGACGCGGAAGAGGCGCCAAACGAGGTCACGGAAGGGCACAGTTTTCAAAGCTGTCGAATATAACACTCAGATAGCCCACTAATGCAACAAATGAAAACTTCGCGGAAAGGCATAAGAAGGAACTGGAAATACGGCAAATACAATTTCAGCCCCACTATTCAAAAAAACTTCATTGCTGGCGGCTCCCGTATTAGTGGGCTTTAGGTTTTTCACGTTCATCGATCTGGTGATCAGTAAACTTCAACCAAAATCAGGCAACCGCAGAATTAATAATGAGTAGCCAGCTTTTCATCACAGACAATGAGGGTCTCTGCAAGGAGATCGCGCGTGAGAGAGGGAATGGCTAGTAGGAGGCACGCGTATGCGGCTTGAGAGATAGTGGTGACGTTGGTGGATATATCTGTTCAGTCTTCAACTTGAAAAAACGATCTGTGCAAAAAACATAGCGCCAAGTGTTTGCATAAAAATTCGCTCCAAATTGAAGAGGGTAGAGGGATGCCCAAATAGAATCACTTCCTATCGCTTTATCTGAATTTTGGAACCGATGGTACGAGTGCAATATTTGCAGTCTCGTCGGCGCAACCAGGTATTTCACCTGTACAAACAATCACCTTACCAGTAAACGTGCTATAAAAGCTTTTGCAATCCTGTTGAAATAGTCGTTGAACCGTTCAGGCGATGTGAAGATAGTGATGTATGCTGCCACAGTGAACGGTTCAATAGTGCACACTTATCTATCCGACAGAATTCGAGTGAACGAAACCCATCTCAACAATAACCTGCTCAAAAGTGCACGGTTCTGATGCCTGCGGCTAGATGACGCCTTCCTAGAGACCCCTTATCACATTCTGGGTGCGGGGCTGAAACTTCGCTCAGCTTTCCCTTCTTTGGGCTCTGCCTCTGCGATACGAGATGAACCGAATGACGGTATCTGTACATGGAAAACCCACTCTGCAGGCAGCAGCACTTCGAAATAGCCTTGTCGCCTCCTCTCTCCCCATCCCGCCAAAAAATAGCACCACCTAAGGAAACTGATCCTTAAGAAAAACACCTCTAAAAACAAATTGTTACCTGCGATACTTGAAAATGTAGAGCTGGCACCTCTCGTCCCTCAAGCATATCACGTCAAGCAGAATACCTCCCCTTCGACATCGGCACGCTACCACTATTAATGAAGGCGCCAAAAACGGAAGAAGCACTAGTGGCTCGCGCTTGGCAAGGAAACATCAGAGAGGGAAACACTACCGAATGAAGTTGATCGTGTCAGGATGCGTCAAGCACGTTACAGCGCGAAAACGTCGATAGACCCGTACCCATCACGCAAAAAATAGATCACTGTGACCTTTATATAGGCTAGAACTGTGGCATAGAATCCGGCTTCCATTTCCGGATATCAGTCGATTATGCTGCACATTCATCGGTGGTGGTTATGTTTGCTAGTGGATTTACTTCTAAGTTACTTTATGATGAAGCCTTCAGATGAGTGAAGGCGTCAGTGTTTTGAAATTTGTTAGGTTCATCAAATGACAAGAACCATTACTGAAGAGGAAAGAGTAGCTTCAACAGATCGGCTTACTAGTACCAATTTTCCCACTTACTACAGCGAAAAAAGAAAGTATAAGTGCGTTAGAGCTCACCAAATAACATAGTTTACACGATACTTGCAGTTAGCAAATTGCTGAGGGATAGAACATCTCAAAAAGTTTTTTGTTCGTGGACTTTGAGCATTCATAGCGTCATATTCTCCACACAAACGATGTAAAATGAAGGTGTTCTGCAAAGGTAGAACGTTTTTGGCTCTCGCAGCTTCCAAGAAGATGTCTGTTCGAAGGGACCTAAAGGCAGGATGGGTTTATAAAGGTGAGTGCTTTCTGTGACTGGTGATTCCGTATGTTTCCTGGGACTACTCTCATAACCACGACCACATTGCCAAAGCACCAGCTGAATGGTGGATACATTGACGCAAAAGGGATGCTCTTTTACACTGACAACGAAAAGCTGTTTACTCACTCATCCATCACGGCGAAAATTATTGGGCGCAAGGTTTCGACAGCCTTTCAAACATAAGGTTCCGGTGAAATTTTTCTCATGAATCGATCCTCTGTCACTAACAGATCACGTTTAGATTCTGAGAGTAGGCTCACAGAACGAATATTTTTGATCAGCTCCGATGGGAATTTCTCATATATGAACAGCTTTCTGCAATGAGTTTCAGGTTATTTCAGAATCTTTATGAAATGTTTATGATGGGGTGGGTCGTGTAGCATGATAAGGGCGCCAAAGCAACGGACAACTCTGCGCAAAGTTAAGTGCAATTTGGACCAATTCGATGTCAAGAGCCAAGGGTTAATTCTCGTTGCTGTCCTCAATTAAACGTGTGCGGAGTTTGCAGCCACCACTTCAGATATGGATGAGAGAAATTGCAGTGCATTACCCTAACGTTAAGTGCTAAATCTATTTCGTAACGAAGTGCTGGAAATAACTCCGACGAAGTTCTCATCGTGTGCAGAAAACTTTTCTCTGTACCCGACCAAATTTGCATTTCAGAAGCGTCGCTATGATTGCCTTCATAGGGAGTTATTATCTTTTGGACCCGAATTTTTAATCACACTGAATCTAGGCGCTATAGCAAGCGCCCGAAGATGGCCGAAAGTTTCCTGTCTTGCGTGGTCTACAAAAAATTTCTGCTATTTCGCTGAAAAAACATTTCCCAAGACCCGGCTTATGTGGTGAGCGAAGGAAGGGAAAGTGGATAGCCATGTGCCGCTCATCATGTGGAGAGGTTTTCGAAAATATTTTTGAAGCCCTTTCGTATGAAATTCTTCCAACAGCATGCTGTCTCACCTGCCTATGCAAACCGTGATGCAGGCTGATTTGCATGCCACAGCGTAGCCACCTTTCAAGTCCCCTGGGCAGTTACCTGTAACAGAACATGACTGGCACGGACCACGTTCTCTCCTCGCCCATTCTTGGATTCTACTATTTCTTCTTTAACGCTCTTTTCTGCACCCGTCTTCAAATTGATTAAAGTATTACACGGGTATAGATTTTTATTTTATCTTTTGTACTGTCGGAAATTGTCCGGAAGTCCGAACACTCTTCGTTTACTGGAAAACATCATTCTGAAACGAGCAGACTCCCCAGGAAATTTCAGAAAGCGACCGCTGACGGCCTCCAATGCAAGCATTTAGCAGATTGCAAATAATGGGCACGCGTTCTTGAGCAACTCCATGTAAGTACAACCTAAACTTCTCTATATGCAGTTATGGTACTAATTCATTGTGGACTTGAAAAGAAGAGACGCTGCATTGAATGCTTCGTTTTTCAAATTTAGCTGCCTAAATCTTCAACGTTTTTAATATGAAGCAACCTGATCGACCTTCGCATGAAGAGGTTAGTACGTATTGCATGGGTGACATCTATTTCCTGAATTACTTTGACTGTGCGAAGTTTCAGATACCTCTAACATAAACATCTCAGGTAGAGGATGACTGATGAAGCCAAGATTCGGTTGATGGTTCCGTTTCAGGTACCGATTACGAACGTATAAATTGAATTCCACAAACATAGTTTTTGTGTTCAAAACATTAGACCTAAGGTCAAATCTGTAAACTGTGGATGAATTAATGACAACAAACGGTGTCCATAAAGAGGCCAACAGAAATTTGCGTGGGACTGTGAAAGCAAACTGCTGGGAAAACACTGAGATCGTTTATGAGCCCTTACAAATGTTTTTCCTGTCCACTTCAATAAATTCACTTCTTCGATATTATCCAGCCAACGCCGCATTGCTTATTCCGAAGTGAGTAAGTTCCTCTAATTTTTAAATGTGCTATCTCTCTTTCGAACGTCTGACTTGATTACATCATTACGTTATCGTTACACTTAATGGAGAGAGGTGCCTTTGGGAGGTGTCGCAATATCTTGTTGGGTGGTCGTTCGACAACTGATCCTCCCACTCGCGGACACATTACAAGCATTCAACCCTCCAGAAATATTTGATTCTCTTTTTCTATGCTCTAAAATTGCCCTATTACTTGAGTTACCCACACAACCTTTAATTAAGACGTTGCTAAGAAAAAGCCTAAAATAAGCATGAAAACAGCACAGCCACGCTTCCTCTTCTATTCTCGCGGAAATCTCCCCAGCCGCCGACAGTTCGTTTGATGGGGATGCAAAAAAGTGTACGGTCTTTTGCAGACTTTACACCTCCCCACCATAAACTGTTGATGTTGCTGTTTGAATGCCAAAGCGATATTCAACATATTCTCTTTTCAAACACAAATTTTTCGAGCTGAGCGAATTTCTTTGATGCAGATTGAAGTTAATGATAAGTTTTGACTTCGGCTCAGCCAAAATACTTTGCTAAGAAGTGAATTTCTCACCTCTTAATAGATTCTATTCTATTTTACAGAAATCGCTCGTTTATAGTGACAAAACAGCGAACTTGAGAAGATTTATGCTTGCTGGAAAAGCGCACTTAGAAGTGCGAAGCTTGATCACATTCTCGAATACGCCTTCAGGTTGGAGATAACTCGTGGCTAATAGAGTAATTGTGCAAAAGCACAGGTGAGTGGCATGAAGGATAAATAACCGCTGCTTGTCAAAACGCACCGAATACAATCAATGATGAACGGAAAGAGCGAACACGTACTGAACACTGTGGCCAAAGCATCAGCAAATAATCCGTCCTTTCGCTGGACGAGTTCCGCGCATGAATTTTTCGCATACTTCATATGCAGTTTCATGCTTGTTGACTATGTAGTTTTGTCGTGAGCGCAATCTGCAGCACAGATATTCAAGCATAACTGCCCAATATCTAACAAATACTTCGTGAAAACCATCTTTTTCAGCGTTATGAGCAGGTGGCAATTAGAAAATTGAATGTTTCGAACACAGAAAACACCATCAGCAGTTGCGTAAAAGTAGTCACAGATGATCGCAAGATCTCAGCATAACCACCTCACATTTGGATGTCAACGGAAATGAAACTGCAAAGTGATAAGAAAGATAGAACGAAAGGATGTGAGGAAGCGATAACGAAAAGATCTGCAGAAAAGAACGCAGCCACTCACTACAAACTGACTGCGAATACCATAACAGCAACAACTGCTCGCTAGAACTGAAATATTATACATTTGCAACAGTCGCAGTAATAACAACTAAATCGAGGCCGGGCAAGGAACAACGTCAACTGAATCTAAGATAAAACTTCAGCTTGATTAGCGATTGTGATGAAGGAGCTAAATGCAAAACTTGAGAACGTTGGGTGCTGGCTCCAGTTGCATATATGCCCTATTTCTAAGTAGGCATTCTAAAGCGTCCAAAGGCCTATTTAAGGAAAGCATCTATATTACTGAGCAAAGCTTATGACCTACTAAATATATCATCAGTTCTTGGAGAAAATGATGAAAATTGCAGATCTCAATCTTAGTCGCCTTAGCGGACATTTTTCACTAGGCTGGAGAGGGAACTACGTGAACTGTGCGTTGAAAGACCGTAAGATGACCTGCGAAATAGATGAATAAGCCAAATCTGAGTATTCACTTCGTCATAGCGCAATCTTCTGAAGTGAAAAGGAAATAACTTTAAGGAAATTTACTCGCCACACAATTACTTTATATTCACCATTGAGATCGTAAAATAGCGGCGATTTGCACTTCACCCATAAATGCATTTCAACTTCCTCATAACACATCCTATTTCATTATAACGCGTTTCCAGCAACTGTTGCATCAGTGAAACAATAAAGCATAAAGACTGAGGTACGTATTAACAGTGAAGAGGAAGGCTAAAGATTTTCTACTGCTCGGCTGCCTCATGATCAACGTTAGTTATGCCTTTGTAAGTGGATGCTAAACGAAACAAATTGAGCGATCCTCTTCGATGCGACTGATATCGACAAATACGAAAGGAATCCTCCGAAAGAAGGCCACAGAGGAAAGCATAAATGTGATGGGAGGTGAAAACAAGCGCATGCGTTGCATTGATTCACAACGAGCACAGGCAGATCACATCCTAATCTCCACCTTTCATGCGTCAGCAGGAATGATGAAGTAAGCACATGAATTTTTCAACTACAATTACGACACGATGAAACATATCGAAGCAAACATTTCGTTATGTTTATTCAGTGTTCTCTTAGCATAGACCGGGCGGATTTTTTCATAAAATCCTTTTGCGTCCATTTCGTTTTGTTGGCCGATGATGGCTGAAAACTTCTGAAAATGGTTTTGGTTCAAGTAGCGTATTCGCTGAAATGTCGACTACAAAAGTATTGATCATTTAAAACTTTGGGGGAACGGAAGAGAACTCTTGCTTGATTAGAAATAATCATGACTGCAATAATATCCGCATTCTACAAAATTCAAATTCAAATTATAAAGTGAAACGTTGGAAGATGAATTTACTCTTAGCGAAAGATGAAAAGTTCGTTGAAAAAAAACAAGAATATGAATGTCCAGGCTAATATAGTTTGATTGGCGATCGTTGTGGGCATATCTCGGTGCGCTTAATACGTTCATTTAGCACCATCTAAATAAGACGAGAAATGAAGAACACCTCGGAAATGTGAAGTTTTTCCAGATATTTAGATTTGTCGTCGTAAATGCGAATATCTCGTGAATCCGCAACAATGTTTGCTTCTTCACTCTCGTAAACCATTCGACAAACAATAAGTACCGTATCTGAATGAGCAAACATCCCTGACGTCTTCAGAGACTTACAACATTTGCTGTCTGCCAGATAATAAGACGTCGAGCTTTTTCAAATGCGTGGTAGATAGAATCGAAGACGTAGAATGCTCATATGTGGCCAGAGAGAATCAACTCATCAGCGGCACAATAGCCGCTAGATTATTCACTATGGTGTGATGGGAACATGTGAAAGACCGACGTCTTCTCATCAACCTCCACACTGATTATTTCGAGATTCAATATGTTAAAGGCTACTGTATATTTATGTGCTGCTCTAGGCATTCACGATGAACTTGACGACGCCATTTATTTCACAGCGTCCCTTCGCACTCTATGTTTTGCAATTTGCTGAGAGCTTTTGGAAATGGAAATGAAGCGAATGCCGCTGCATGCGCAAATAACTTCTAAATTGATCGCGTCCCATCATTCGGCTAACAAAAGTCACTCCTAAATGGGTGCTATTAGGTGTCAGCGTGGACGGCAGGGAGATGACAGGTTTGTTTACGACGCATGGGGTGCTTGCTTTGGCGCAACGCTGCATATGCCTTGAAAATGAGGTCTGATATTTGATACGTCTGTTGAGCGATCGTTTAGTGGAGAAATATTTCAACTACTGATCCTTCCTCCAAAAAAGAGGCTGAAAAAAAAGAGTGATGAACCACTTTCTATGTAACACTGCACCGTTTCAAAATATAAGGTGAACTGCAAGTGGTATCGAGCTTACAGCCTTTCCGAAGGAAAAGAATCCGGTGAGTTCTTCGAACATGGCTTGCAGCATGAAAAAAAGCTCACCAATTTGTGACAAACGGCGGTCATTTATTGACAACCTCCACCTATCAACGATATGAACAACAAGTTTTAAAAAATATCGAAGAAGACTATAAATGAGTTACCAACAACTACGTCAAGTCAAGCGCATCGTTTTCATCAGTACAGCCCCATGCACGAGAGTCTCGAACGATGCGGTTTCATAAGCGATGAATGGTTAGCCTGTTTTCACTTCTTTCTAGTACGCAGCAATAGCATACATCTAGAATGAACTGCCATCATTTGATATTGAGCAAAAACATTTCTGTACTCGTAAACCAGCTACATTCAATCTACCTTCAATTGCGCTGGTTCCTTGCCACTATTCGTTCACTTCGCTTCAAGCATTCCTGCTCTATTACGTACTTGCAGTGAGCTCTATGGCATCTATACCTACATCCCTTCCTATTGAGGACATTTTATTCCATTTAATTTTTGCAGCAAACATTCATAGGACCAGAACTGATATGGAGGGTTCCAGTATAGCAATCGCCTATCTCGGACGGTAGGAGTAACTCAGTGTCCTCGAACTAATATCGTTCCTTACATGGGCACCGTGTGAGAATTTCTTGTCAAGCAGCTCACCAACGTATCAACTGCTAACACGAACAGCATTTGATGTGTTTGCTGGCGGTAAGCGTCGTCGAATTCATCAGCATGCCGATCTCATAGCGAGCTCTCTCACAACTCCGATAAAACCGCTTCGTTTCGCAGTTTATACAAGGAAAACCACTCGACACAACCTTTCATTGTGGACATACACCGCACTGAAGACTTTCACCATCATGAAAGCACACGTCTTTTCACCTGCATCTACATTGGCTTTGATCTGATGTCACGCAATCAGATTACTGCACAGCACATTTAAAGTCGCCTTGCTCCAAAGAGAAAAACTGTGACCTATCCCGCTAATGAGAATCACCATGAACAATGTTCCCCGAGCAAAAGCACCACGGCGAAAAGGATTCAAACTGCTTCCTCTACTCTTGCCGTTCGCTGACCACAGTGTCTAGAACTTCACAGAAACGGTGTGCTACTTCTCCAATGTGAACACAATTCATCAACGCTTTCAAGAGGCACCTCTGGAGGCAATAAATGGTGCACAAACACCGCCATCCCGCTCACAAAATACCACCCACGCAAGACTGGAACTGAAGACGTTATCTCAGAGCAGCGAAGCTATTTCATTGCGAGTTTTAAGACGATGATTCAATGTTGTGTTCGCCATCTGGATTGACTCGTTTGCTGCACTGCTGAATGTCGTAATCCGCCGAGAAATGCTCTTGCAGATAACGTAGATCGGTGACCGAGGTTTTACAGACGTTAAAGATGCGTAATGCACCACTCCTTTCTTTCATAAAGCGCATCGAAAGCGTCTATTTCACATCAGCTGCAGTTCGACAAACAAACCTATATATATAAATGAAAACAACATACCACCATACTGCTCGACGCATATATCTGGAATTCTAAATGTGTACAGCACCCACCCCACCTCTTTGGTGATTGCATACCCTTCAACGGGAATTTCCTTTGGAAATGAATTGGTTGATTACACTATCGATCCAGTTATGAATAGAAACTTATTTAACAAGCTGGCCTATTAATTTAGTGGATTCAATAATTGACATCACCGACACTCACAACTCATTTCTTCGGCCACACCGCTGAAAAACGCTCTAACAAAAACGCGAAGAGGAGAGAGGGCGAATTCGGTGAGTCCCCGCCACTGCGCCAGTTGCAGGAGATGACGACGAATATAGAATTTCTGTTGCTTTTTTGCCGCTAACTGCACTTGTGTAAGTAGGATGTCACTAGCAATTCACCGATTGCGACAATCTTGTTAAATTCTTGCCGGTGGATCTGAAACTGTTTCCGCACCACGACGTCAGGTCTTTCTTCCATCCCGCAAACTTCTTATCGTACGCGACTTGCTAGCTGCATGCATAAAATTAGCTCGATCCGTCGAGTACTAGCAAAAGTGCTGAAAAATAAAAACCCCGGATCGCCATCAGATAATTTTGAGCATCGGAAGACTTCCACTGATCTTCTTTAAAATCACCTCTACATGATCACTTTCTGGGGGTGCTGTGAAGCGTCGTATGAAATTTCAGGAAAACTGCGGAGAAATAAAATTTTGAGACTCAATTTTTTATTGATACAAAAAATTCAGGATCGGTTTCTATTTCTCAAGTTAACATTTCGATCAACTGCCAGCATCCATGGAAGCTCAAGCTGGCCTCTGCACAGCGTCCAAACTATGATCGAAATCCACTTATGCACGAAAAAAGTTATGAAGTGCTCTGAATTCTCTTTTACTATTTTCATCACCACTATACCTATTTTGATTTGCACATCATATGCGAATTACTTAATGAACTATGTACACGCTCGAAATCATAAAATGATTGGTTTGAATGAATGTGTACAACAATAGGCCTCTCTTGAATGCTGTGCACAAAGATGTTCATCCCCCATTTCACCAATTTTCTTTTGCTGTATTTCAGTCTCCTTCTTTATTTATGAAGAAACGGAGAAACAACGAAATTAACAACAAAATATACAACATCGGTGCTGTATCGGGTCGCTTCTTACTCGTTCTTCATGTGCGTGAATCGTCCTTCGGAATCGCCTTCACTATTCGTACATCGCATTTCGGTCGATCATTATTATCTGTCTCAACGCATCCAATTTTCTGTACCACCTAAACGTACTGCATGATTCGTTTGTACTGCAGACAATGACAAAAACGGCCGTGAAATGAAGGCATATTACCGAGTATGCAGTTACAAGTTTGCAGTGTACATTTTACGGGTACATCAGTGCTCCGAACTGAGAAGCTGTATCAGTATCAGTTCCATTCACTGAGTGCGAGTTCACGAGACTGGATTATTCAAGCATCTAAGCTAATCGACGCATATGTTTAAAACTCCACAATTTAATGAAATCACGGCTGACCGAGTGATTAAAGATGCAAGAGTTAATGCGCACTCAGTGTTTCCAAATTACGGCAGAGGTAAAATTACACACTCTCTCTCTTATGCACCATCCCACATAGCCGCTCTTGGTCGCACCATATGTAAACAGTAGCAATAAAGCCACCTTTAAAAACCAGATAATCTTTTAATGCGCTCATCGCAAGCTTATCACTGAGCAAGATGATTTGAAGGCCTTGTCAACAGAACCTATCAGATGCTGCATTAACTACAAGATGGCAATGGACTTTATACTCACGCTCCACAGCGCGATAATGCTTCCATCTGCGACTGCACAACCTCATACTTTATCCCCCAAAGCTTTTCAAGAAATGCTACGTACGGAGCTGAACTCATATCGAAAGAGGATTTTCCCTTCATCATAAAATGCGAGGATATAAATAATTTTCGAGATCACACTCGTGAATGGAATAGTGGGTCTCTCTTGGCGCATCGAAAAAGTCGTCTAATTTTGATTAAAACATCAACGTTACCTCAACGGCTTCATTCCATAACGTTCTAATGTATCCGGCGTCAAAGTAAACCGAGATTGATCAGCTGCTATCTCAGGCCATTATTTGATCAAATTTACCTTCATCCCAGCAGCAACTCTGCCGAATATTGTATGTCTTCCATCGAGGTGCTGTGCTGGGGCCAGCGTTATGAAAAACTGTGAACCATTCGTATTCGGACCTGCGTTTGCCATCGAGAGCACTCCCGCACCTGTGTGCTTGAGACTGTCGTCGATTTCATCGTGAAATCGATCGCCATAGATCGACGCTCCGCCACGTCCTAAAGCGTGCATATCGTGACAGGGCTCCCAACACTCACACTGAATACTTTATACATGAATGAAATCATACAAGTATGTCTGGAAAATTAACCTCGGAAAACGTGAATTGGAACTTTCTATGGTGCGACGGGAAGTGAAAAGCGAAAAGGAAGCAAACCCTTACCCTCACAGTAAAGCAGCGTAACGCGGACGTTGGCACTACAACGCGTATGTCATCTAAAATGTTGCGCAGCAAGGGATGACGACGTGTTTAAAAAGTCAAGGATATTAAGCTTAAAGAACGCTTCTTCGGCATTCTCGCTGAAAATCACCAAACATCTCACAATTCCTCTCGTCGACATGACACCTCAGCTAGTAGAACAGTATCATTCGCGAAGTTTAGTAACTTGCTCTCCATATCTCATCGTTCAGTTTGCTCTGCTGTGAGCCAGATCTAATCTGTTCTCTGCGAAAAACAACGTAAAAGTCATGCAACTTGGTATCTTATCACGCACCACACCTGCGTTATCCACTATATCTTACGAGTGAGATGACCGTTAATGAGACGTGAGGGTTTAACGTAGAGAGTTAACCTAGCTCGCTAGCGCTTCATAACTTTTCCACAATCGATCAACCGTTGATATTACCGATCATGAGATGCTTTGCAAAAGCGTCGTTGAATGATTTTTAGGCCTTCACATGCATACGCATCGGCGAGGCAGCGAATGCTTTCTGTAGCCTTTGCGGAACAATTTTCGCCTTTTCCTGTGAATCGGCTGGCAAAGAAATGCGAGCCACTATCAACGTCGAAAGAATTTTCATACTTATATATATGAAGTTTTCTTTATCGATGTGTTATCAGAGTCCGCACACTGCGCTTCACTCTTCCCACATTTCACGCTTCACTCCTCATATATCTGTAAATTGTTCTTTGCAGTCGAGCTTTGCCAGTAACAGGTCACTCATACAATCCTATTTTGGTATTTCTTGCTATTACCAGCTGACGGTGAAAAAGTTTTGCAACGCCATGTCAAATTTCCATCTACGAGCGCAGGCGTTTCGTACAACACCCTTCCTTTTTCGCTGCGCGACATGCTTTTCCGGGAAGTGGAAAATATCCGGAACCGTTCAAGCCTCTTTCCCCCTCTTCACGGGAAAAAATTTAGAAGGGAATGTCGTCGCGTCCCTCTCGGAGATGACCAATCACTCAACAAGAAACACAGGCTCCACCTGCCGCGCCCCGAACAGACGTCGTCCTTCGCTTGCTGGAGTGAGGTCATTGCACAAAAATTTCTACTTGTTTCACTGAGAAGTCTTTCTTATATTTCTCGAACTTTCGCTCGGACAGCAATGAGGCTATGATCTTCGTGTTTGTTGAGGCAGTAGGGACCTTCAACGCATTGACCAGAGGGTAATAATGTTTGGAGGAGGAAATTTTCCAATTGGTACGGAACGCAAACTTCGTTGAGTAGAGAAAAAAGCAGCCCGAAAGGTTACGTATACCTAATGGGATTCAAATTATTATGATGCACCAACGAAACGCGAAAGTCGATTTGAGAAGGTAAATCCGAGCTGGAGAAAATAGATCAAGCAATGACATGCGAAAAAGTTATGTCGGAAGGACGAAATAACTGCATTTCGAACATTTCAATAAAACTTCAATGCGATCGATGAATCCACAACGGAATAAGAACTTCAGAGATAGGTTTTTTCTCACGTCCGACAGTCAAATATTCCTCACAACCAATAACTCTGTTTCAAGTGAAGTAGAAGAGAGAGTGAGAAACTCTCTCTTCCCATAGCTTTCGCCCTGTATCCGTTCAAGAATGTAGAAGAACGCTCAAGAAATTTGTGCAGCCGTTCAAGAATACATTTCATGCCTCACCTTTCACTTTCAGAAATATGCGAAATAGATTGCATTCCATGGCTAGAGAGGTCTTCCATCAATATTTCGCCGTGAAACGTTATATCGCATAATCTTTTGTACCTCAAGTCGATGACTTTCGATCGGATTTTGAGGCCTCAATGGGTCTGTCGGCAGAAGATGGTTCCGAGTAAGCGTTTGGATGCAACATGCAACTGCGAGCAATTCTGCCTTTCCTTATTCGCAGGTATCAAGAAGCTCTGAGTACTGTACCAGTTCGTGCACGAGCGTGCAGACTATAGGGCATAAATGCGGACGAAGTGAATCTCGACCGCCTACAAGAAATACAGTCATAAACGACTTCCGAACAAACACACGGGTACACTATTGCAACAAAGAACTCCTATGGAATAACACTGTAAACGCATAATTCAATGCGAGAAGCGCAGTTCGTTCGCCCCTTTGTGTTCTAGGAATTAAGCAATTCTATCAGCCGAAAGACCATTACGAAACCAACAGCCAGCGACCCTCTTGCGGACGGATCTTCTAATCACTTTGTTGACTGGAGGCACAACGAGTGAACTAATAGGACATAACTCACCGTGTGCCTGTTGGATCACCACCCTGAATAACGAAGTCTGCAATAATGCGATGAAACGTCGTTCCATTATAATAACCTCGACGTGCAAGCTCGGCGAAATTCTTGCACGTCTTCGGCGCATGATCCCAATATAGTTCAATGCATATCGAACCCATACTGAAAGTACCACGTTTACGTGAAATGGCTTCCGACCTTCGAAAAGAAAAAACAGCAGCATTAGCGACCTTCTTCAATACTTCTACTTCTCTTTAGCCCCTTCACCCAGCCCCTATAATGCTTCATCTGACGCATTTTCTGTTTATGATCGAGCCCACGTAATCACCGAAAGCATATAAATATACGGAATGCAGCAAGGAAAAGGGGGTAATCCAGCTGCTGTCGAAAGAAGCGCATTTAGTTGATATTTGAACCACCGACAATGATGCGCTCAGATTTCCGGTCTACAAAGTGTAGCAGACTTTAACTGCAGGATCTGGGAGGATCAAGCGACGACCAAATGAAGCTAGAATCCCATTCTGGCCTCAGGCTCAGACATACGTGGTTTTCGATATATACAAATTCCAGCGGAGGAACCACAATTACATTCTGAAGCGGAAATGGGATTGTACAGCAGGATATTTTCTACGCTCTCCTGATACATGATAGCGGTGACTTCCATGCCACTGTAGAAAAATCTGGTAGCTCCTGTTATTAGAAAGGCAGTGATGAGGTAAAGATATCTGCTTTCTCCAACGATTATTGCTTCTGAAGCGATTTCGAAATGTCCCCTCATAGATGACCACCTGTGCGGTCAAATCCATTTATAATTTTGGCGAAGTTCTAGTGACAGAGGCTTGTTCCTACATCCATCTTCTACCAGTGGACTCTTGTCGTCAAGAAAAACGACTATCGTCCTTGCAAAAATCAGACCATTGACTCTGTCGTGTTAGTGGGACTCCAGTTTATAATAACCGATCGCGTAACAACAGCTGCTCAAGGGTATCGCCGGCAGTGCACTCTGCGGCACGCAACACCTGGTACTAACATTGTGAACAAGTAGCAGGGACAGCAATGTGTGATACGCACTCAGATGCACATAGTACGCGTGCTGCAGTGAGCGCAGACTCGGGCCGAAATTTGTTTCTCTGTCATGGTACCTTCGGACAACACTTCTGAGCCGTGAACGACAACTAGCTATCAAACCGCTCTCCATCTTTCGCCTTTGAAATCACAGCACAACGTAACTCTAGACAGCTTCTTACCGAAATTTAAGACAACCATAGGCGGTGCGTTCCAGTCGAACGTTAACAAATCTGACACAAGGATGGGTCCGCGGAGGCCATCCGCTAATCGAAGGAACTCCACGATGCGCAAATATCGCAGATGCTGTTTTTTCTGCAGCACTCATCTACACGGTTAAAATGATAGGAACGAACCCTCTTTGCTTCATCAATAAGCTCATATCTTTTGTGCCCTTCATTTGAAATAGAATCCTCTCGCGTATTCCCATTTTTAGAAAACTCCCAAACTGAACCGTACTCAAATCGCTGTCTAGCGATAAAACTCCATCGATGACAACCTCATGTCTCTCTCTGTGCGAGCTTCAACGCCCACGGGCTTCTGGTAAATGCAAACACGCACCTCGTTTCCAAGAGGACGAAAGGAGGTTGTGGAGATGACGAAACCAACGAAGACATTCGCTACTGTTAACTGTGCTGCCTTAAAACAGACCACGTTATATCAGAACATAACAAAGAAAGCTTTGCTCAGTGCAGATCTCCGCTCGAGTCAGCAAATTATGACCACCACGCTCGATAAGGAAATCACCGAATCTGCGGTCAGAGATAGCAACCACAAAAAACTTCCTCCGCGGGACTCAAGTTTTTGAGAACACGCATACCAATGCTATCCTCAAGTACTGTGAGACCGAAACGACTCTCTAAGAGTGCTCCGAAACCAAGAAACTCTAAAGTTCTAGCGAGAAGCCGAATTCCCCCCCCCCCCCCCTTTCCCCTCCAACATAAACAAAAAGATCTGGCAATTGAGAAAACGTGAGTAGGCAAAATGCTTCGCTACGTATATTGATTGGAATAAATAAGTGACCACTAAGATAGGAGTAAGGGGAAACGACTCATCAAACAAGTTTTTTTCTAGCTCATGAGGGTGAAAATGAGCCTGCGGGTCTCCCATAACACCAAGGACCGAAATGCATGAACCGGATATCCTGGGAACACTTTTTCTAATACCAGCTGACAAGCCTCTAGCACACTGAAATGATGAATGGGAACAACGCCGAAAAACTCTGGACCCGCAGACTACAATTAAAACTTCTCGCTTACCAACTAACAAGCTTGGATGTGACCACGCTAGGTTGCTTGACATCGAAGATCATGAACACAAAACTCAGACCTCTTGGACATACTTCCAAGCCATCAACTGCTAAGCCAATAGGAAAGATATGAGCGAGTACCTCTTCTGATGAAAGCAACTTCTAGGGCAGCAACCACTACTGCACTGACATTTGTAATCGATTTCATAAGTTCAGATTATTAATACCCATACCTGCGTTGACCAGCTGGCGGTGAATTTTTGAAAACAACATCTTTAGGAGCAAGGTTACCTCAGGAGCCACAAGAAGTTACCGAGGAAGTTCCGATCTCACGAAACGATAGTCCCTATGACTCACCGATCTGTTTAGCTCGTAAGATCAAATCAGCATGAAGTTTTTTTTTTTCCAGATCAACGAATTTAACTCACTCCTATGTGCCTGTCAGCAACTATTTTGCAAAAATCTCTAAGGGAACCAGGCAGAATACACCCACCTGACGTCCTCGACGTGTCCGTGAATGAATTTAACGTGGGTATTATATATGAACCGTAAGAACAGCCCTCTACTCGAAGTGACTGGATAGACTAAGCTCGACTCTAACGATCCAACAAGCAATTTCGAGACGCTTTTCAAAGTCTTTTATCCGGAAAACAAAACAAACAAAGAAACAGACGACGATGCAAACGTAGCAATATGCAGAACGATGCAAAACGACAAAGCCACTTCGCACATATCGAGGAAACGAGCCAGAATGTGTTGAAATATTACCCAGCCGGCTGACGACTCCGAGCAGCAAGAACCGAAAACGAAACAACCGACAACTCTGCAACTTAGATAATAAAAACGAAGTGTAGGACCGCAACTCCACCACAGCACAACGATGAAAAAAACGCAAATATCCATTATATCTGAAGTCGAAACAAACGACAACGTTACATCCTGACTCCTCTTGATCAGCACATAAAAAAGGAGAAAAGTCAGGTAAAGGGCAGTAGAAAATTTTGATGAATAAATGCTCAATTAGGAGCTTCTAATGGTCGTCGACAAGTGTTTCGTTAAAAATAACGATCAACACCTCTAATATACTTCTGGCAAATCAAGGAGAGCAAAATATGAGAAATGTTGCTACCAACGAAGAAAAGTGGAAAGGTGGGTAGGCGGTAAAGGGTGACAAGGCATAACACACTGAGTCAGTCAAAAGCCTACAAGGCACATTCTAATGCATGTTCTGACTCTTGTACAGACGGAGATATTTCCCTTTTTTGCTTTCCGGTCTCCATTCCCATTTCATTTCCGTAAAAGAATGATAGAGAAAACAATGTGACAGGAAACGCATCCAACACCTTCCGAACGAAGTCCCCTCACTAGAAAATAATCTCACGCGTTCACGTTGTCGAATGATCGTTGCATATTTGAGATAGCGTAAATGCGCATAAACAAATAGTGCCGATCGCAGCGAACTTGAAACAGCACTGTGCGAAACGAAGCAATCATCCCCGCTGGCGATACACGGTCAACTGCACTGAATATTAAAATAGATGAGATCGTCGCTGAAAACCGACCAATATGAGCCGGAATCATTTATGGAACCATACCAGACTGAAAATGTAACCCTCACAGAACATGAATGGGTTCTTGAACACAAACGTGAGCTAGTAAACGCACCTGACAAAAGCGCCAATCTCTAAATTTACTGCTATGACTTCATATAACAAGACGTCAATGGAATTAAAATAAAGTGCTGCACATCGCATTACAGGAAAAACACCCACGCGAAGGAAAATTTGTGGGGAAAAAATGCGAGATGGGATGCCAAGAAACAAGATTACATAAAAGATTATTCAATAGCAACACCTGCCAATCAGTTCGTTTAACGCCCTGCCGCATAAATAGGTTACTTATAGGTTAAACGATTAGCGTTTCAGTGAACAAGCCACGGGAAAAGGGCTATAAAATGACTGATCAATGAAAACGTATAAAACTATCCCATACACAATCATAACTCAAGAGTCAGTTGCTTTCAGCGGAACGATTGGCTTAAGAAGAAAGATACTGAATTCCTCCTCCACAACTTTACAGCCACCACAATCCTTCCCCTCTCGAACTTGCCAGCCGACTGTCGTGTTTCCCCTCAAATATGATAACGCCTTTCTCAGCCATAAATGGGGCAGGTAAACATCTTTGTTCAATGCACTCTCCATCTTTCAGATTCGACATCTCCCATCTGACGGCTCAAATTCACACCGTTTGTGTGTTATAAAAATGAATTCGGCACACTTCAGAAAAACTGTGCATTGGAAATTATACACTTACCCTCCCACCTATAAGAAAAAATTGTAGCGTTCTTTGAAATCATTCCGGCAAACACAAGGTGACATTCTCCCCTTCCAGCATTTTACTGTTGCAATATCCACATGCTTCCTGCAATATTTCTAGATGAGAAGCCACGAGCAAAGGATTTTTTTGCGGAACAAGCCCAGTTTACACGACCTCGGATCATGGTATACAAGAGATCCGTGGTGCAAAGGATCACAACCATAGGGGCCGATAAACGGACATTCGATGGAGTCGTCAGTCAATTTAGGAGGACTACGGCGTGATGGATGCAAAAACTGGCGAATCAATAAAATATTTTTCTGGTAACACTTACATCATAAAACACGTCGATGTGGACTGGCGAGTTACTCTTGCCATCCTTCTTCGGCAAAGCGACCTGCAACAGGTGAAAGATATCATCGAACACCGCAAAAACGTCGCTAAATGCCGCAAATACAACGTCTAACCTATTCAGGCACTTTCAGATGACTTAAAACCTTGTGGGATAGGTAGTCAGCAGCCGTGTTTCCGACGTAGAAGTTATTAAATCAAATAACAGAATGCAATTCCCTCCTCCTCGAATTGCGGGTGCACGGTCCACTACATCCCCGTCACTTATAGTTCCATCTAGGGCTCTCTACTTCTTAAAGAGCAAAAATCCTGCAACGAACCGTTGTTCCTTGCTGCCTTATGCGGAACGAACTCATCACTGCCGACATTCTCATACGAAATACCTCTCTCTCTGATGGTACAAGCCAGACCACGTGTACCACACAAATATTACGAAAAAGTATAGCCTATCAATCTGCCGGTGTTTTCCAGTTCACATAATGTAACGTTCCTAAAGGCAATATACTTACTTCAATATCAAAGATATCGAAGCCGGCGGTGTAGGCGATAACTCCTTAAGCAGGTCTCGACGCAAACTGTTCCTGCAACTCTAGGCATCCATATGATGAGCGAAACGAACAAATAACTAAAGAAAACATTAAAGGTTCCAACTTCTACGTAATTTCATATAAAAGGCAATTGCTCTGCTGCGATCATCATTTCGCTGCCGACCGTAGAAACTTCATGTGATAAAATGCCGCATCGGATTTCAGCTGGACGCGGTAGAGGTAGGGGAATCTGCGACGGTGCAAATGCAAGTGGCTTCCGTGCTCCATCGGATTTCAGTTGGACGCGGTAGAGGTAGGGGAATCTGCGACGGTGCAAATGCAAATGGCGTCCGTGCTCCATCGGATTTCAACTGAACGCCGTAGAGGTAGGGGAATCTGCGACGGTGCAAATGCAAATGGCATCCGTCAATAAACGTTCCACTGGCTGCATCTCCCCCACAACGAAGAAATGCGTCAAAGTTTATCAACCTCGAGTGATACACAGCTTCGATATAATCAGCAATTAGCGAGACGGTTTCAACGGATGAAAGGAATCAAATAAAGATCTTCAATGCCCTCATTAAAGAAGAACTCACAAGCGGCGCCATAAACTAACAGAACAGGCAGAAGAAGTTCCACTAGTCTAGTGATGTCATCATTAATCATTAAATAGGAACATGAAAGAGAAGATCCCGCAATCGAAAACGCCTGAGGATAAATGAGAAAGATAACTTGCAGGAGTGAGTGTGCAACTCGGTGACGCCCGCCATGCAGTGAAGAGTGTTCCTCCGGGCTTCGATGTGACCGTTCATCGGCGCCCTTCCACAGTGCGTCGTTGCGTGCTGAGCCTTTGCGCCACGATTCCACCACGTACCTTCGCATGTTCACGTTGCGTGTCTAATACTCTCTAGGCGCTCCACAGTCAGCATATTGCTTGAGCCGCCATTGAACGCATCAGTAAGCTTATCGGTGAATGTTGACGCAAGTCTGCGATCGCAAATTGCAGGGTAAGCGTTTACTCATGTGATCTCCACAGTCTTCCTCGCAATCTTCTATCCCAAATAGAAACGCTCTTCGCATCCCAAATAAGGTTGCGCACGACGTTCCTTTTCATTGCCCTTCTACAAGAGACACCACTGTGAATAAGTAATGCGTTCCCCACTGATCTGTGAGATTGTGAGAATGCGTCCCCCACTGAAGTAGCGCTGAGATTCAAAGCTGCGGCTGATCGTAAGTAATGTGAGATCGGGAAAAGACAGCTGGTCTTCAACTTAGGTACCTTTTTAATAAATGTCTGGAACTGACTAGTGAATCGGGTGCACCTGTGTTGCATCGATGGCATCATCTGAAGCAAGCAAGATCAGAATGCTGCCTATACAGAGCCGACAGAGTATCACTCCACAATTCACACAGTACTGCTCCATGGAATGCACGTATGCAATCATGAGGAGCGGAAACCAATCGATGACCTATGGCCAGCTCTTGCATGTGCTCGAAATGTTCTCTCCCATCGGGTCGAAACATAGGGCCATACATCAGACCTGCAACATGGGAAATACAGAGACGACGGAATTTTCCTCTTCGTTTAACAAACAGCAACTTGTTCGGTAACGGATGGCCGAGGAATTTTGAATGCCGCATCAAAACCTTCCAATATTGCAACACACATACTCAACAACCTCAGGTTTTATTGGAGTGCGCTAGTAATTTGCAGATTTGCTCGAGTAAAGTGAAGTGATTGCCTAAGAAGCTTCAACCGAGAGCTGTGATGATTTGCAGACGGATCAAAGTAGGACACAATGGACTGTACCTTAACTCTCTCAGTATCATATCCCTTCATAAACCGAAATATACAAACTCAAAAAGTGCAATCTTGTCCATAACCGGGATCAGTAAAGAGAAATTTGAGGCCAGGTCAGTGCGTCTGGTCCCAATGATGATGACATTAAATAAACGATGACATTTGCAGCATCATGCACAGTACTTAACAGTATTTGCGCTATGTTTGATTCATGTCGCCATTGTAATGCCATCACTTCCCTTCTCATTGGAAAATGGAAAAAAGTGTGCATAAAATGCCTATAATTTCATGAGCAAAACCATTTTGGATGAAAGCATTTTCCTCGTCTCTATAAAATAACCCATGCCCGTGGGTAAACTCACACAAATACGCACAGATATACATGCAGCACCATTTAAAATAAACACCGAGCAGTAAACATTCAACCATCAACGAACACCTCAACTATCCAATAGGCCACTATACATTACCTCTCCCATTCTTCCTTCAATGCAACGGCATTAATAAACGAGTACAGAGAGAAAAAAAAATGGTCTAAACGAAGGCGATACACAAAGGGTTACCGGAGGGCAAAAAAAGCAGACGAACCTTGCGGATTTCACACAGCGATATCAGCCCCTCGATTAGGTAGTCAATGAGGAATACCCACATCTTTCCATTGCTCATCGGCGTTCCCTTGCAATGTGCTTCACAAATTCAATTCCATATGTGTGAGTAAACCACACAGTGTTGCCCCACTATTTGCTCCTGTACTCTCCATTCTTCGTCGTTCCATTTTCACTTATAAAAGCTGCTGAAGGCAGTTAACCAGCAGAATACAATGCACCTCAGTTGTTCCTCAACAGACTCACTGCGTTAAGGAACTGAACACGAACACAGAAATTTAACACGCCGAAATACGTTTGACCAAAACAAAAACTCGATAAAGCTCCAAAATTGATTCATACTCCTAGGCGTCTCATCGAAACGATTTATACGTACAACGGTATCATCACAACTTACTCCAAGCTTTTCTCAGGAATATCTCGGCCAGCATTCACTGAATCTGCTGCAAGAACTGCAGTTTCAATCGAAACTATGTGTTCCTTGCTGTAATGACATCCATATCCATGAAATTAGCCTGAAATCTGTGCCTATCTGCTATTGCCTCAGGTGTTATTCCAAGCAAGCACTGGTCATTTACAGGTCATAGCATTCAAAAATCTAAATCCTTATGTGATACAAACAAGAAGAAATAAAGGAAACGCTCTTCTGAACGCTACTAGGATTCTGAAAAGCTATTAACGCCATGGGAAATAAAAAATCTCACATGGGGAAAAACGAAAAATGAATCAGTGAGAATAGAGAAACTTGGCAAACCAAAGACTACGGATAAAGCTCAATGAGCCGAATAAAACGATGAGCCCAGGAAAGGAGAATTTCTGATAGGGGATAGTGCTCATTCACCGGAAAGCAACAGTGATCGTCTTCGATCAGAATGCCTAAATGATTAGCCGAATGCTTTCGATATCAGTGATCCATCCCCAGAGAGCAAATTGTTCTAAACATTGTCAGCAGTGGAAACGTGGCAGAATATGTGTGAATAAGTGAAGAGCAATTCGGTAATGGGTAACCATCAGCAATTCGGTAATGGGTAACCATCACTAATGTGGGCGTCTCGTTTTTGGAGTTTAGCTCTAAGCTGTTCAACACGCATCCATTCATCGTCCGATATACCTTCAGCGCAGTCAAAATTAACTGCTGCAACAATGACCTCGAGACACGGCAGGAAAACAACCGTTGTACTAACAACAAGATTGTGAACGGAAAACTGATTGGTGGAGCAGAAACGGAAGTTTCTTGAACTCTTCCGTCCTTAAACGGTCTAGACTCAAAAATATGGAATCGTTTTCGAGTCATCCACAAACGACATTGTTTCCGAGACTGCAAAACCGCGTTTTGAGGTGAAAAACTTTGAAAGCATCATTGCGAGCATTTCTGATGCCGCTAATCTCCACTGACGAGATTATGCATAAACTCGACAAGCTCCGTAAACTCAAATACACTGATCCTATTGAGAGGTCGAAGAGAATATTTTAGCATCTGAAATCCTAGTCTGCACTGAGTATGAATATCAACTACACAAACTTCCAGTTTCGTGTAAGGGCCTCTTTTTAGCATAGGCAGATAGATGGATAGGCTTGAAGACAGGAAAACAAGTAATCCACACATACTCGTAGCGATTTCATTGAATTTATTCCCGTGAATGAGCTCAACAACTACACTGCGGCGGCGCTAAAGTGGAGGCAGTGCCGCAGCGTTGCACTCGCTCGAGTATCGAAGCGGCTGTGGAGATCATGTGAAAATAACT
Organism: Parascaris univalens; assembly: GCA_037576465.1. Classification (NCBI taxonomy): domain Eukaryota; kingdom Metazoa; phylum Nematoda; class Chromadorea; order Rhabditida; family Ascarididae; genus Parascaris; species Parascaris univalens. The sequence goes on along the minus strand of CM075173.1, from coordinate 60,928,593 downwards.
GCGGAAAACTGCGGTTAAACAAACATGAACATAGTTTCAGACCTGAGAGAAAAGAACTTAGCAAAACACTTACACCCCTATCGGTTGTTGGAACGAATGAACTTCAGCGAGCGCACATCCTGGGTGGTCCTTATTCGTTCGTGTTGACCGATCGCCTTCGCCTATCGAAATCTTCACTTTGCCGGCTGTCTACATCGCACAAAGTCTACAACATGCCCCATGACCTTCGTGCAGCTTTGACAGCTCTGTTTCAGGATGCAAGCAACGCAGAGCGCCGTCAACTCTCGCGTAGCAGTTGGCGAAATCGTTCGCACAACATAACCACTCTAGGACCGTTTTTTCGCAAGGCTAGGCGAATGCGCAGCTTATGTCTTCGCGGTACGCAAACGAAAAGTCTGCAGCACTGAATGCCTTACGTTCCGTCATCCGGAACAACGTGGATGGGTGATAATGAGCACACCGGATGTGATTTTCTATACGACATTCGGTTGGAAAAGTGTAAAGAAAGCGACAGGGAATCGGAGGAAGGATCCACTACGCAGCGAATAGAATGACAAAGAAGTGGCTGTTCGGTATCACTTGATGGTATATCAGACAGCAGCTGGTGAACCTTGTGTTCGTTTACAGCATTCGTCGACAATACGAAATCGAAGCAGGAACGGAGACTTCCATATAATAAAACGAAAAACGGATCCCATCAAGGGATAATAAAACGGATCCCATCAATGGAATTTATCAAAACACTGGTCTTTCCACATACGGTTTCAACAAATTATCCTGGGAGGAGCGGAAGAGAGTTCGAATACGACTTCCGTGCGGAAAAATTACGAAAAGTCGTGAAACGCTTTTTTGTTACGCAGAAAAATGTGAGTGCTAAGTATATAAACTTGTATCTGAAGAAATCGTAGAGTGTGAGCGTATGGGATGCGATCGCACCGCAAAAGGTTTCCGGATGACCACCAGAGCATCTGCCGTGTTCTCCGTGCATTACCACAACTTTCGTTGAGTCGATCATTGTAGGCGATCTCGCTCCACTGATGGGGAAAATCAATCATATTTGGGATCGATCCGTCCAACAGGTTGAGCGCATTTTCCCAAGGATTCGTATCTTTTCCGTCCTCATTTCAGTTACTCTTTCTGCCCTCTGCAGTAACGTTCTGCACCCAATTCCACTTGCGGAAAACCAAAGAATCCGGAAAATTGAACTGTGTTTCGTTCAACCGAGGCACATTTCTGGCCTGAGGTTGCTCCAACACAAGGCCGATTTTATATAGCCGCTTCCAAATGTTGAGTGGGACCTGTGCAATATGCGCAATTTCTGTTCAAAATGGGACGCTGAAAGCGAGATTTCATCTCAGCAGTGAAACCTGTTCGTTGAGCAGAATTCTAAGGCTGCACCGAGCGCTTGTCGAGTGCCGAATGTGACACCACCATAAAATGCAATCAGCCCCCCACTCCAGTGAACAGATTCGACCACATTTGCAAGCCCAAATAGAAACTTTATTCCTAATTTGTTAACTAAAAACAAATTACTTCGACGTGCACACTGCATTATTTGAAAAAGCTGCCAAGTGAGATTAGATAGTGTTTTACTTTGAAGCCTCAGTCGATCTGCTCGGCAAATAGATTCAACTAAGCGGCACCCTCTTCATTGTTTTCTTTCCGAGCCTCCTCTTTATAACGATCGCTTCTATATTCCTCGGTCAATATGACAAAAGCTTTCTTTTTCTCGCCATTTAGTAGAAACGCGAAGATTTGAAGCGCCGACTGATTTGCAATGTTCATTTATTCACGTACCCATCCCCACCCTACCTTGTCAGTGCATCCTATAATCCACTACAGCATCAAGCATGCGCTCCTCGAAACCCTTCGCTGATATGAACTGCTTCGTAAGTATTCAACGCTTCAATGATATTCCGCTGTGTACGCAACAGACATCGCGACTCATGTGCATTAGGATCAGAATGACTACTGCTTTCTTCAAATCAATAGTACAATGTATTGCTTTATTTTTGAAAACTTAACGGGTTACTGCGCATAAAACAGAATATGAAAGTCTACTGGAACCTTTCTCCCCATTCTATAAGCATTTTCCACTAAGGTTTCACAATGAGGAAGGAACAGCGCTGCCTTGAAATGCACAAAAAATTCTCATCGTGAGGAAAGTTTTGAGGGTTATGCTGCTCTACTTCAAGTTCATCCACCCCCTCATCCTCGATCCTATTCCCAAAGCAATTCTTGATTTGCTTACATCTTAATATGCTAATAGATGAGTAGCTTGCATTATCTTCACATCCATTATGATCCACCATCATATCACGCAAAACACAAGTCCCGTCACTCACTTCAAGTACTCATCCTTGCCACATGTATACACCGCTAGTACCGTTAACTCCGTTAGCTGCGATCTTTTCCACTCTAACGTGCCTATTTATGTTAGCGTGCACCTGTGCAAAATCAGGTCTTCGTACGGGCACTTGGGCACGCCATCTGCACGTTCTCCGATTGGCAGGCGAGAGCTTTTATTACTCAACGATGGAAAAAGGCTAAAAAATGAGCTGGATCTCGTATGAGAAAATTACTGCGGCACTGATAGTCTCGTTTTTGAATGCATCGGTGAGGCCGCACCCACCTTGCTTTCCAAGTACCCAAAGTGGATTTGTGAGTATTGCTATCTGTTGATTCCCCTCAATGTCACACATTACATACCAGGATTCCAATTTAGGCTGAAGGGTGGAGGAAAAGTGAAAGCAAATGACGTCAACGTCGACGGCGATCCGTAGTGGGCGAGAGAGAAACGCACCGCGTGGAAACGATTTACGATAAAGCCAAGTTTGGGTGCACAACAACACTCGCGAGTAAAGAAAGAGGGAGGCGACACGCGGCATTTCAAAACAAAAACACACATTAAAACAAGAAACGAAATAAATTAGAACTCAGAGGGAAATGAAGAAACAAGCGAATGGACGACTGCTCACAGGTATGGGATAGGAAAGAAGTATTTGAGATGAAGCTAGCACGTGTGGAAACGAAGACCCAACAACGCGCGCCATGCCGAGTAAACAGCTGAAGCGTTGCAGAGATAATCGAAGCAGTAATCTGTATGACCAACAACGAGCCGAGTGAACGCATTTCTGCACAACAAACAACCCTTCGAGTCTGTGAAAAGTGCGAGAGAGAGCACATCGGTTGTAACTGTTCAGTTAGCGCGCAAGACGAGACGTGGAGTGTCGCCGTATCGTGCACATCCTAGTCCTGATCTTCAAGCGACAGATGCGTGATCTTCGAGAAGTCGAATTCAGTGGTCGTGCCACGCTCGAAAATGTCGAGAACGTCCTTGCACGTTGTCTCGAAATGCGTTGTCGGGTCATATGAACGCGAAATAAACACCTGTGACTCAGCACCCATATCTGTCGGTTCATATACGTCTGAGATGCGCACAAACCTTAAAAAACGAAAAAGAGAAATTCCTTCATTGTTAATTTTTGCCAAAAAAGGTTCATTCTACTACTTAACGCAGAAAGAGATGCAAGTAAAAGATGTAAGAGATGCTGCCGCGATAGAAGCTCTTCGTGGTCCACTGCATCCGCTCCAACCCGTTCCACGAAAATATTAAAAAATGGCCGCAATGAGGCATGCTGTGGGATGTATAAGCAAATGCAACTGTTATGGACCGTTCAAGTGTCCATGGCTCATTAAGACGAGAATGAATGTGAACAATATGTCAGGGGAATATTCCTACAACGACATTTTGTCGATGCACCTCCTGCGGTTCGTAAGCTAGAACTACGGCTCCGCCAGCTACAGAACTACGGGACAAATGCATGTCACAATGGCGTAAAATTCAGAATGAAAAAAGGAATAGATGTTGCAAATAAACGCAGCAGAATGGCACCGCATCGAGATACGTACTTTTCAGTGATCGGTCCAAGTAGTTGCAAGCCCGGCAGTATCTCGGCCTCAGGGTTGCTGGTTTCCACAGTAGTCGAAACCATTGCGATATACCAACCTTTCGGTGCAACCATATTCACATTCGATACCAGAGAAATATAAATATCTGGAAATTACGCTTCATCTCAAATTTCAACATGCGAAAGTGGGGTAAAATATAAACTGTGAGAGGCAAAAAACCAGGTCCAGAAATGTAAACCTAATCAATCACTTTATCGAAGTTCAAGAGCTCTTTAGTTGCTATAACTTAAAAACATCGATATGTTGTAGACACTGACGACCATATCATGTTATTTCGCGACAGCACGTCCCACTTATCCAGATCTGGAGCACCCAAACTCACTTATTCATAATCACCTATTTATAATCACAGATAACAGGCATACTCACTGGCTACACTGCATGTGAATCGTCAGCCCAGTCCACAGAAAGTAAAGTTTCCTAAACAAGCGTGTTTACTGCAGTTCATGTCAAAATCAAGAGAAAATAGAACAAACCATAATGACGTCCAACTTGCTTTTGAGGAATGATTATTTGACAGCTTTGCGCATCGTTCGTGTTCGGAATTGTATGGTTCAAAAGACAGATCGCTCGGATAACTTGCCCGACCTTCTTCACTTTATCCGGAACGTACGACGGATCACAATACACCTGAATTTTTTATTCCTCTATGACAGCGGGATCAACTGCACAAAACCTTTAAATGAAGAAAATTTACGGCCAATCCGCGAGGAAACCAGCCTTAAAGCTTCGGCGATGTTGGCGCACCTCACAGGCACAATCATGTTCCGAATCTGAAAACGAGAGAAAGCGTGCGTTGAGTACCATGGATCGACTTCTGAACTATAAGACAGCTGAACATCCTTAAAGGCTACTCGGTTGTTCTACGTTCGTGGATCTTTGAAGCATTCGGCCGGTCGATCGGGCAGAACAGATTATCACTTTGAAATCGCGCCAACACAAATGGCAATACCACTGACGAAAAAGTGCTAGATCGTAAAAAAAGAGAATGAAGGTTAATAAAGCAAAGATGAGAAACGTTCCTGAAGTAACCCTCATTCAGAAATTCAGTGGGCAAGGACGACAGCAGAGTGAAAGAAGGAACAAAATATGAGCAAACCTGCTTGCATTTCGCCACATCATTTCCGCTCTTAACGCCCACGACTTTACCATTCTCGTACACTATGCAGTCTATGGGCTTGTCCAGCATATACGTTCCTCCATATATAGCACTCAACCTGAACTGCTGCACTGATCACATGTGGCAGCACTACACTCATCTGCTAATAAAGCTAGCAACCACTGCCAACTTTTCATCCACATTGTGTTTCAAACACAACGCCTTTGCGTACTTCCAACTGTCTCGCGTTATCTATTCCAAAAGCAGCCAAACGTTAAGAGAAAATAAAGTACAATGAATCAGAAATAAACTCGAAGGGATAAACAATAAAACATCAAAATTCAACGATAAACAGGTTCAAGCGATCAACGCTCCTTAGTATTGAGCAGTTCAGTAACAGAGAGAGAAACCATCAGGGGGACTCGCGGATGACCCACCTCGCATGGAAATTTCGTTTCCAGCTCCTGTTATCACCCTTCAGGGTCAATAACTCCCAATTTCGCCTTCCAAACCAACTCCGCTAGAAAGCCGAGACATTTCTCTCATGGATAAAAGGAAATCTTCTACAGTTGCAAATTGTACTTCAAAACTATTCGAAACAGTTACGAAGCTGCTCTCTCAACCTCAGAAGCCTCTGCACAAGCCTGATAAAAACCAGTGGAAAAATACCGGAATCAAAACAAGCACTTTTTACAGACTTTTAAGCTCTACCATGAGAAAGGATAAACTGCAATCAGTGGCTAGGTTGCGACTGGATCCGTTTCAGATTCGACCAATCCAAACAATAACTGAAAGTAGGCCCGGGAAATTCGCAGCATTTTTAACAGCTCTGAGAGAGAAATACCATTGTTGCCGACAACGAACCTAGCAAATCCTTGTGGCAATTCACCGAGGCCATAAAGAGGATAGAGATATGGAGATTTGCCATAACGAGCGAGGGAATCCGAATAAAGGCGAATCTTCTCAACCGTTGGAGCAAACAGTTCATTCTTATAGCTGAAAACCAGAAGCTCGAATAATGTAAGGTAAGAAGTACACTTACGGATCATGTAATATCGCACAAGTGCACAACACCCTTAAGCATAACGTTGCAATAGCCCAACCAATATACATTGAATTCCGAGTTGCGAAGATGTCAGTGTCTGGTTAAAATCGTGCTCCAACGTGTACCTCATTACAATAAAGCACAATTAACAGCAATACAAAGCAATGTGACTCGCTACGCATCGATGAAAATACAGCTGAATCGACTTCGTTACGAGCTGAATGACACTTCAAAAACATCAATTAAGAAGAAGTGTCAAGAGCCATTTCATGCACGCAAACAGCACTTCAAACAATTTCAATGCCGACTGCTAGTCTGCACGAAAAACTCAAAAGCCCTCTATGAAAAGCGATCGACCTCTACCCACCCTTAACCCCGAAATTCCAATTACTAAAGAGTAACATAAAACTTACTTGTCATCCCGATAGAGCGCTAATGCGTGACCAGTAAAATCGGCCGTGTTCTCATCGAGGCCGAACTTTTCGTACACCTAAAATGTGAACAATAATGATCAAACAGCCGTAATACAGCATCATTCTCCGGTGGTCTTGAAGAGAAGAGCTTTGATGAAAACGAAGTGGAGCTAACCAATTTAACCTTACCCAACTAAGTATTGGAGCGTCAAACATGTCTCCAACGAATAGCAAAAACAGAATGATTGTCTTCTCAAAGAAGAACTCGGAATTTTATACAAATAAACTCAAAACTGCCATGAACTTTTCGAAGCTCCATTCACAACTCTTTCTGGAATATGTAAAAGTGCCCCTCCTTGACTTCACTCCCTCTTTAAGTTTAATTTTCCCATCAGAAACTGAGGAACATTCCTTGTATTTCATCGAAATAGTTTACAACTCAGGGTCAAACTAATGAGTAAATTCAAGTTAAAAGCATTAATAATCTGTAGTGCCCTATCATGTCGAAAAATTGCACAAAGGTACTTAAAGACAAAATTAGGAGCCGCTTAAAACGAATGTAATGTTCCCACTGTTTTCGCCTCCCATCAAAAAGCAATTTGAGAGACCCCGTCGACTCAACCAGGATCTACTTTTAAACTACTACCACATTTCCTAAGAATAAGTCGTATTTCGAGTGGAGGAATAACAAAAGCGGCATAAGTACCTGCTGCATGGTATGAGTGTTGGGATCCATCCCTTCATATGTCGCTTTGTTATTTATGTCGAAGTTCTGTACCCAAATCAAGAACTTCTTGAACCGCCTCTTTTCGAACATCCCCATTAAACCTACAAGAAACGGGTAAATCACAACAGCTCACTGCCGAACGACGCAAAACAATCCGACCACCAAAAATTTCATCCTTTCCTCCTTCTACTGCACGACTTGCATAAGCTCCACAAAGAGAAACAAAGCATTGCATTTTTAACGGGAACTCAAGCCACGTTTCTAATGCTCATGTAGTCCGACCATCATACAAATACACTCCACTGGCCAGCAGAAATAGCATTCTAAGAGCAGCAATATCATGCAACTTCCGCACAAATAAAACATTCAGTGAGCGTTATTTGCAGAGATGCACAAGAATTCCTCAGTCAGCAAATAAAATACTCTCGAAAAGAGAACATATTATGAACATAACACGATCATTACGCTCAAATAATATGCGCAAAGGTGGTCGCGATTGCACCCAATCTTAGGCAATCCGATATCCTCTATGGCAGCAATCTCACTCGCTTTGATTTCTTCACCACCGCAGATAAATATCACATAAACGACGGAGACGCATATGTCAGGAAGAAAAACCAACTTGTGGCAAGGGCTTCCATTTCATCGGCGGGCACCTTGTATACCTTGCCACCTTTATAAACATACGAACCCTCAATCGACTTGAACTCGAGGTAGCGCGTCACGCCAGTATGGATCAAGAGCTGAAATAATCACCATGCTACCTCACTTAATCGAATCACACAGTACCTTTTCAATCCATCCTCCCCCATCAGGTCCTTATTTAAGCAGCCAAATTAGAACTCCGGCAGTACGACCGTGATAATGACTGCTCTCCGGCGACGGAAATCAATGGACACTGATCTGATCAAGGGTGTTAAAGAACTTAAAACCCTGCTCCTCCGGATTTTTTTTTGAGAAATTCTGTAATCACCAATCCCTTTTCTCCGTCGTTCATCTACCGCCTAACTGCGATTTACTTTCTGAACAAAATAAGCTTATGATTAATCGCTAAGGGAATAAGGGTAGGGAGATGAGGTTGCTCAATCGTGCATCAAATTGAAGTGAGCTCGTACCATCGTTCAACTCGCCACTTTCGAACACTAAATCCCCACTACACCATTCCACTTGAACAATGTGTGTTCCACAATGGAATCAAAAGAGCAGAAAATGATCTCCACTATGTCATTGATGGCACCATTTAAAAACAGAAATTGATGATGATGGCAGTCAACTCGGCTAGTATTCATAGTCTCTTACTTAGTAGCCTCCTTCAACTCTTAACTTCACTTCTCCCCCCCTCCCCCCTTTCCCCCAGCTATGATTACGCATAATAAATGCGATTCAACCTGATCTCTACAGTGTAGAACTTATAACATCAGTGTGGATACATCACCACCGCCGAATTTAAAGAAACAGCAAGTAACACAAGTAAAGATTACATACCTTGACGAGAGAACCATTGGCCATTAAAAATTTTGGAATGAGATCGACATTCCAATCCCTCCCTCGACCCATGTCTGTCGATGGTTTTGCGTTCGGTCCTAAAATAACGGCAAAGCTAACGAAAAGAGAGCAAGTATGTTTCAAAGCATGGCTTGTACCACAAAGATCGTTTGTTCACGGCTCAACTGCGGTCAAGAAAAGAAGCTCATGGTCAATCGCCGTGCTACCTTATTCTCAAATATCATAAAACGTAGAGTTCGCTCCACATAAGATCAACTTTATGCAACTGTATGTCTTGATAATGAAGAGATGACGATTCAAAAGAACGATTGTGAATGACGGAATAAATCACAAGAGATGATTCTTTGGCGGGCAATAACGAACTGAAACTGGTAGCAAACCAAGAAATTTCTCGAAGAGTTGCTCCAACGGCGTCAACGAGGCCGACTCACCACCGTAATAATTGTTTCTGTCGATATGGAGAATTTTTTTACCCGATACGGATAGCATTCCCGACAGAATGCATTCCTGAAATGGGATGAATTATCCATGTACCACTTTTTTAAGAGAAGAGTAGTCGTTTGAACGACAAGCATCTGAAATGAAGACTGACTTAATCGCCTTTTCGGTTCGACTACACCAAAGCCTGAACTGTCGTCCTTCTACGTCTCCCGGACCCGCAGCTCCAGAAAAAATGATGGGACACTATGGTGTTGTGCGGATCTGACATTTCACTGGAGACAGCGATCGAGCGAGATCAAATTAAGCGCTTAGATTATAGCAAACCAACAAACGCGCTCTATTCACTGTACTTCGAGACCGTTACAACGAAACCAAAAATTAATAAATGAAATGAAGCTATGGAGGATAACATCGTTTTACATCATCTCGAGCGAGTTCAGGAAGATGGAGAAAAGAAAAGCAATGACATTAGCGGTGAAATAAAAAAACATCTGCAACGGGATCTGAATCACCGAAGTAGGAAGCTCACCACAAGAACTAAGCAGAAAACATCTGACGGCAGCTCTCAAGAACTCTGCAAACAACTCTCAAGCTCTGCAACGGTCCCGCAGTCGATCTGTGCAAAACTATGAAAGGGAAGTTTCTCAACGAGGGTTGTTAACGCTGCAATAAAATCACCTCATTGTTTAGACCGAAAATTTAGAGAAACGCTCATCCGCCGATCCGCACAAATCAGTCGTCGATGTAAAATGTCCATATTTAGCTAGCTACACAACCTAGATCTTGCCGGCAGATGAGCTCATATCCCATCGATTCGGAAAACAACCCCGAATTTATTAAATTCCGCCGCATCCGATTCCAAACCGCTCAGTTCTTTTTTTTTCTTCACTACGCCCATAACAACGTCAAGTACTCCGTTTCACTAACATCCCCACTCAGCATTTGTAGTTTTAACATCAATACATAAGATGCGAGTATCTGCTACTCAACGACCTTCATTTCAGAATGAATCTGGAAGGGCGATAAGGGAGGACGAGGCGGAATGGTGGCACGAGCCCGTCATGTCAACGAAATCATCGCACAATAACAAGAATAAAAATGAATGTTACCTTGAGACCGGTTCCAAGAACGATGGCATCATACTCCTCGTCCATTTTGGCACAAAAACGGGCGACTGACGGCCTCTGAAATCGTTTCCCCTCCATCACCACATTTTCTTGTCACGGATGCAATCAACGGCATTAGCTACTTAAGAAGATGAGTGGTTAAATGGAGCGCCAAGTGGTGCTGACAATGAGCAGTGCTCTGTCAAATACATGATACTGTCGAATGCTGCAGCTGTGGTGACGGATGAATAGAGTGATAGAGGATGAGACACTCGGAAATGCGTCTCATCAACGTGGGACCTCGCAGGACGAGCAACCCAGGAAACATTTTCAACTGAACAAAAGCAAAAGAGCAAAGAAAACGATTATGCTTAAAGCAATATCCCCAACATAATACGAAGCTGCAGATGCTATTCCACAAAGTACTAGTTCCTTCATCTGCAGACGATGTTCACAATCTTGGTGGCGTATTCCACCTCGAATTTTCTTGATTGTTGTGTTATTCCACTGCTGTTGAAGAACCGCCGAAAACTACATCCTTCTTCGCTTTCCAACAACGACGCAATAAGCTTAACCGAAAGGTCTCAATGCCAAAAAATCTTCGCATAGTTTATCCTTCCGTGGCTTCCAATCGACTTTCCAGAAACACTCCGTTCCAAGTGCATTCCACAAACCCTCCTATTGTCCACACTGTCTATTCATCCGGACCGTTGCACAAGTAGCCCTTTGCTCATTCTTGCTGTTCCCTTGATCTAGTACCCGTATTTTTCTTCCCCCCTGGAAAACTGCACTAAACAGGCATAACTCTCTGCTCACAAATAATAATACCAACCATTCCCACTCTTCTTTCCCCGCCCTCTAGAAGAAACAACGTCATCGTGAGCACTACTCATCGAGAGCTTAAGAAAAACTAATGGAAGCTAAATGAGCGAAAACGTGTGAAATAACGAGTGGCCTAGTACCCGGAGACAAAACCATACAGACTACATGCCCTATCACAGTTCGCAGTGCGGCAATTAACGTCACCGTTCAAAGGTGCAACGCTAATTTCAAACCCCTTCAAACGGAAATGATCTTAGCTGAAGTCAGATTGAACCTCGAAAACAACCACCAACAATGCTCGAAGAACGCTAATATTAATGTATCATCCCCTTTAAATGTAAAAAGACCTCCCTACTGTCGAAAGTATTAATCGCAACATCCTGACGGCTCCGCCTGTAAGTCACAACTTTTAAAGCTTCGCGGAAGTGGCCTACAACGTAATATTTGTAATTCGCACAAAACAAACCCTCCCTCCAGCCCCCGCTACCCTATTCTCTATCCAGCTGGACTGGAGCTTGGCAGATATATTCCCTCATTTCCACCTAATTCTCTCCCACCGCCGAACTTCTCTACACTGATCACTAAGACTATGAAACAAAAACGACTGATGCTTCGCTAATCACTGACAGTTGCCGTGAGGGAACAAAACAGCCCCTGAAGCACTGAATGCCTTCAAGCAGTCAGCACAGACGTCTAGAATATTGACCACTCTAATAACGCAACTTGAACCTGCTCCTAAAAGTAAAAATCGCCCACCTCCACACAAGCAGAAACGCAAAAGCGTAACCCCCCTCTCACTGCTGCAGTTAAATTCACCTCGTAATTCCACCTCGGGCTTCGAGTTCCATTTCACAGCCGATCGTACTTACTACGCACGCTTGCAACAACCGACCCTCACACAAAACGTACTGCCGACGTCACATTTCGCGATTTTGTCTAGATGGGTGTTGCGCAACTCGCTCCTGTCTTCACACGCGTCTGCCTACATCCGTCCGCTTGGCAATTGCAACAGCAGAATCACTGCACCTGTCCCAACAAACTGGAGACTGCACCACGCTCAATCCCATGATCAGTCGCTTCATGGACGCCCGCTCGCCCTTACGAATCGAACATCCCCCACCTGAACTGCTCACCTCCCAGAATGAGGCGGAGTGTGCGCGTAACACATACCCATCACGCCATAAACCTATATGCATCATTATTTAGGGCAAATCAAAAGGCTCTTTGGACATGCACGCCACAAGCATGTTTTCGGATAACTTGCCTTCCAACACAAATCAACAACGCTTGCAGAGGTGAGCAGCGGGCACCCACCATCACCGCTCCACACAAAAGATAAGACTTACAGATAATTAGAGAAACCGAGAACGACTACCCGCACATCCTCCACATTAGCGCCAAATTTCCGAACTAGCTGTCCTCAAGAAATCCCCCAATTCCCACGATACATCCACCTCAGCCTGATTAATGGCTACAACGGTGGATTAGACTGCAACCTGCTGCTCAACGCCCTCTCAAAGCCCATATGACTGGCGAAATTACGCACATCATGGCGCCTTTGCACTGAATACGCTACCGTAGTGGATCGGAAAGCGCGCAAGCACATGTATCACGAAACGAAGATTATCGGAGGTGCAGCTGCACATCACTATTGTCCTCTTCAATAAGAGATGCAGGCATACAACACTTGCAACAGCAACACCACAAACAATGAAAATATCACACGCCGAATGAGACGATCGGCTAGGGAGAACCGGCAGCGCCTTTAAGACAGCATCGAACATTTTATTTCGAAGTAAATAACAAAGGAGTCTATGTCGAATGACTCACTCCTCCATAACGCACTAACTGCAAGTGCCACTGCACGAGCTGCAACTTGTCCGCTGCACGCCGGACAGCACGCGAATTATGTCCCCACATCGTCGCCCCCAACTTTTATCCGCAACACTCCCATAGGTTGGTGACTTCGTTGCAATGAAACAACCAGGTAAGCTAAAATGAAGCACTCACTGATCAAAGAATCTAATCTGCACTAGTGATCTGCTATGTGAAACCAGTTGCCTTCTCTATACGATCCAACAACCTTTTAACAGTATATTTTAAGACCACAGGCTCTTTACTCTCGCATCCTTCCAACAATACCTGAGATCCTTAACCCAAAGTAACCCCATGTTCTAAACTGTACACGCGTTCAAATAAAGCTATAAAAACCGCTGCAATGTAAAAATCAAACGTGCCACTTTCGCACTTCCACTCAAACTTCCATAGACCAGTCGCCCATTCATTTACAAAGAGAGTTTCCAGCAGCCAAAAACAAGCACAGCCGTATGAGAGAAAGAAAACCATGAGTGAAGTAAATGCGGGCAAGCGTGCCAACATAGCTGATGCTGCAAAATTTCAGCTCTCACAACCTTGCGCTCTCCTCAGTATCGGAGGAAAACAACTCATATCCTCCCAAAATCCTTTCAAATCTATATGCTTCTATCTCGACGAACTGCATTAAGAGACAACTTGTGCAACGCCAGAGAAGGCAGCTCAATCTGTGCGCTTCTTCAACGTTTCACTGCCATGAGAGCGTAATTGATAGCAGTGCAATTAATCCACGACCATTTGTTCGCGAATGGGTTGTAGGCGATGCCATGTACAAGGCGTACATCGCAACCGTTCGATTCCAATTTATCCCGTAGTACCTCTGGCTCAATGAATTTCGACCAATCGTGTACTCCTGACGGGACGGCTCCGAACACCTCCTGCAATCACATGACCGTCACGCAAAGATCACTTCTGCGTTTAGAGAGCGCCTCTCTCCCTAAACGTTGAGAAAACACTTTTTTACAAACTGTTATCTCATGAAACAGCTAGCCTGTCTTTTATGAGAAACATCAGTGCGATTACAAAGCAAATAAGAGTGTGTGTAACGTGTAGAGCAATTAAACAATAATGAATATTGCACAGCAAAGTTCCGCCAACGGGACCGATGGAAGCTGAACGAAATATAGACGCATTTCGAGGTCACCAATAACACCTCAAGGATAAAGTGCCTTTGAGACGCACCATCGGCAATTATGAGCAATGAGATAATGATGCCGATATATCGGAATACTTTACGGAAATAAGCAAATTAAAGCAGCACAAAAAAGGAAACGAGACAAAGGCTAAAGTATGAAAAAATGCAAAGAAAAGAACCCACAGGAACCGGAAAAGCAGCAAATTATTCGAAACTGATACAACTAAAGCTGCTGAAAGATTTAGACGCGGAGATAATAGCGATAGAAGAGCTGGGAAGAAAATCGACAGAAGAAAACAAACAGAGATAAGCGAATCTCGAATGCTGTTACAACAATTTCCTCTCGCAACACGACGAATTCGAACGAAAAATGCACTTGAAGTAACCGATAATCATATGTCAAATGCAGCAAGCTTCAACTGTAGTTGACGAAATCATCTTCGAGACAAGTGGACAATTCCTCTAAAATTCATCGTTCATGATATCACTCCTCCCATACGAATAAAAGTTTTTACTTCGCAAATTCATGCATACCTCACATTTATCCACCCCTGCACCGAGTTGGTGACTTCACTCGAAATCTGAACTAGGCCGCTATGACGAATATTTCATAACGATCTATGCTCCCTCCTTCTGTTCTACTTTCTAAAGTACTAACTGCCCCGATGTAGGCCAAAATATTTCTTTATTTCATCTAAATTGTTCCAATCAAAGCACACTACAAAAAATAAATTAGACGATGAAGGAAAAGAACAAATACCTCTGCCATCCAAATTGCGAAAACCCGACTGGCGAGCGTTTTGTTGATCGTAGTGAAGAAAAGTGGCGCACCACTGCGCGCTAGGCGCACGCAAGCCTTGACGAACGTATCAATGTCGGCGACGTGTTCCACAATTTCGGACGCCACGACCGCGTCGAAGCCTGCATATCCAACACTTCATATTTTTCTTCATAAGATCGAATCAAATAAACTTCTGACACAGGACATAAGCACTCACAAACGCAACAATCCATAGAGGTAACAATATCAGTTCCTGAGCAATGCCTCAATTCGAAAAATCCCTCTTCTGCCTTTCCTTTCATGATCCACGCGTATTCCTCTCAATTTTGTGCACGCCATTCCAAATGAGAACACATTCCAAAATGCCGCCTCTCTCCCAGTGATGCAGCACTGGTCGTGACCACAGCTTCCAGCAGATAAAAGGAGTGTGGGTATCCCTGCAACCGACCGAATCCTCTAATACTGAAATAAGCGAATACCAAAGTCCTGAGACTTGTACCTGGCCGATGGCCAAGAATTAGGGCTAACTGCACGGATTCAGATAGCTCACAAGCATGAAAACTGCCGCAGAAAAACACCGAATGCATTCTAGCAATTTCAGATTACTTATGACCATAAATCATTGTGCTGCCTCGTATCGCCATCATAGTGAGATGTAATTGAAATGAGTTTCAGCTCTGCAAGCATGACGCACAAAACCAGCTGTGAAAAATTCTGGAGCAGAGTTACTGCGCAGACAATGGACACTTGAACCCATACAACACCTGACTCAGAAATCTTCATTTCAACTTCACATCAACTTGGATTAGTTCCGCAAAGCGCCGCTGCTAGGTATAACTCCACGTCCTCGAGAAACGCTCAGCTACAGCTGAAGATCGCAAAGTGATGAATGATCGCAAAGTGAGTGCAAAATCATACACGACATTCAACAAGACAGCATGAAGTGGGCAGATTTCGGCAGACTCTACAGTTATGAAACACATTCGGTCAATAGCAAAGCCTCACATACTTTATAAAGATCCGAAACTGATGCGACCTTCATGAGCGATCTGCGTGAGTCACAAAGTCCCAACTGTGACGTGTATTCTGTCTTGCGGTAAACTGCACATAAACGGTAATAACGTCTATTTGACCTATTAAAAGCCGATAATGATTTTCTCGTTCCTTGCGAAGCAGTAATTAATCTTACTTCATATGCATAAATGCCAAAATCTATTCCGCTTGTATCGACTCAAACGACTTTGCCTTGTAAATTAGCTTTTCCACGATGTATTTGTCCTCTCTCCTCTTCTCTCTCCACTTCATCACAGTATGCCTTCAAATCCCTCCTCAATTCTGAGCTCCGAGGTGCAGGTGGCGAAAAATTCAATAGGTCAAAAGTTGCGAAACAAGAATTGCAGATGGAATGAAAATACGCTGATGCCCTCAGCGTAGCCTACATTCTGTGGAATAATTAGCGTCAAAAATTGAAAGTTTTTGTTCATCGCCTCAAGGACACTTGCAGGCCCTTATTGGTGTTTCGGAACTATCGAAGAAAGCCAATGAACGGATTCTGAAATTTGAGGCCAGCGAAATGGGCCCAAATTTCAAAAAGACGGTAAGCGAAAACCAACAAGAATTCTCAGAAGGAAATGACCAAAACCTTCCCAGGAGGCATAGTTACATGGATGTGGTGAATCAAAAACTTTCTAGAGTTCGCCAGGTGTTCTAAGAATTTTTACTGCTCCAAACTTCAAAACTTTCGTGAAAGCGAAGCAGCGAAGTGGATCAGGTACACGCTCATGAAATTTAAACGTGCAGCAGTCACAGTATCTCCTTCGTGAGAAATGGCGATACTTGTTGGGTTCAGAACATCGCGCGTGTCACTAGCAACTTTTTTGTCTTGCAAATCGAGTCGAAAAAAGTTCGCATGTATTGGGACATCTCTGAAACCCATCGCAAATGCTGCGTTCTGCAGCACCTCTCCACTGAGAGCTATGCCCGCTGCAACCAGCCGTACTTTTTAAAACTTGAAAAGTACGCCATGAAAATTCTAACCACAGAATTCTCAAAATCCGTTATGCAAAAGTGAGCGAACGATGTCTGAAGGGGAGTTTCTGAACAACAGACTGCTCCCATTTTTTAATAAAGCACCCACCAAAGAGTGTTTCATGAGCTCCACAGTTGCCGATGATAGTAGTCGTTCGTGACTACTTTTGGTTAAAAAAGGCTATTAAACAGGCGCTCGTAGACCTTCTTGGCAACTGAGTACTTGCGGAAATTGCTTTTGCGGATTTTGCAAAAACTTTCGACTATGGCAAAGCCCTTAGAAATACTCCCTCTTTTCTCCGAAGGCTTGTCGGGGATCGGGTGTCTGCACCAATCCCGCATCCTCCTTCAATTCAAGGATTTCGAGCGTGAAATGCACGTTTTGTACGAGCGCTCCTTCCCTGGTAGCCCGCTCCCTATCTTGTCATCATTAATACAGCCAAATAACAGCTCCGTTGAAAAAGTAACAAAACAAACCCGACGCATTTGTTTCGGCGAACTTTTCGGCGGTCGAGCATTCGAAGTGAATCTCGCCGCATTTTGGTGGTGAAGCATGGAAAGCACTCGAAACAGCGATGCACGCCGCGCGTATTGCCTCTTCTGAGGCATCGATACCACAAAGCGATGCGCCCAGCCGAGCCAAAGGAATCGATAAAAGCCCGCCTCCACAGCCTACGTCCACCACACGGATACCCGCCAACTGCTCCTGCAAAAGAAAAACACTGACACCCTCATTCCTATAATACTCATTAGAAATCCAACCCCTTTTCTTCATCAGGCCAACATATGAGCACAACTTCGGTGAAAGGTTGAGACACAAAAGTCAGGTCAGGAAAATGTGATGCAGGGCGCATTGCATTCTGCACCAGAACATTTACATAACATATGAAATTCTTCGAGGAGAAACATTAAACAGTTCGAGCAATGCAGCACTAAAGCGAATTCGAGTCGTGAAAAGATCTACCGCTGGACTGCTTTAGCAAAAATTCGAGGGACTCATTAAACTCTCGCAGATGGTTTAACTTGATTCCCTCAACACACAGAAGCTTTCATATGAAACCAGCACACGTAAAACTTTCGCCCACTGTTTACTTTTTGGAAAGATGCATTTGTAAACATTTCAGTAACGACCAAACAAAGGCCATGAGCAAAGGTTTACCTGGACGATCTAATATGGACGTTGTGCTAGAGACTTGAGAGCATGAAAATAAACGCACCTATTGAACTCACATAATTATTCTCAACTGCGTGCAGAAATAGTTTTCTTTACGCGCTGTCATTTCAACTGAAGTGACAAAACCGACAGAGCAAAGCATCTTATTACTTGTGCATTTTTCCACTACGTTATTTCCGAAACAATTCAGCATACCGACGCAATAAGACAGATCCCCTCCATCATAACTCAAAACCTTAAAACGACCGTAACTGACCTTAAAAGGAGAACATGCAAATAAGAGAAAAATCTCGGTTCACTGGCAAGTTAGAAGTATATTGCACAGAGGACTGCCGATTCGACAAATGCATGCACACAGCACCACTCCATTGCAACCGTACGTCGCGAAAAAAAAACTACTGCATACTAAAAATCAATTGGTGATGAAGATAGCGCCTACCTGTTGATGGGAATCGACCTTGACGATCGAGTCAACAATCCACGGCACTCGAATTTGGTTGAAAGAATGCAACGCTTTGAAAGAATCTTCTTCGTTGGCCCACTGTGAAGAAAGCCTTCCAAAACGTCGTAACTCTTCTGCGTCAACGGAATCGAACGATGAGTTTGTGAACAAGCGTGTCCCGAAAGCAGTACTAGCTGACGAAGATGAAGCGACTCTTTCACACAAGGTTGCACGCCCTGTCCTGGCACAACGAAGTATGCCAAGACGCATTCTGTAGCCGTAGTCGGAAAAAGCTGGAGACATTGTCGATCACAAAACCTCTGAGCGAAATTCCGCGAACCTCATGCGATGCAAAACAAGCTCCAGGAACTTGCTTTCAGGAACGATCTATCTACCAGCTGATATTTTTAAAATGCTCAGCTATGCTTTTAAACTGATTGCTACACATCACCTACCACTAATATTTCGCAGTGGTGAGACGGGCTCACACTGCTCGGACCCAAACAAGCGTGAGGTGGCATGATTTGGTCAGAAAAGACACCCGACGTAAAATAGACCAGCATCGATCGTCTCTTTCCGTCAAGACGGTGAATACTGCCGCATACGCACATCGTCCTCAACTATTGTGCCTAAACTACCTCCTTCGTTGCCGCATCCGCTAATGTTCCACCAACCAACATCCTTTCTTTCCCCCTCCTCCTTCCTGCCTCCGTCATCTCATGCTCCAAGCTCAGATCGGATTATTCTTGAGAGAATAAGCTAAAACTTTTTCTACGATTTTCACTCAAGCAATTTTAGCTGCATGAACCCTAGCAAGTCGAATTACACCAAGCATTCTAAAAAACCAGCGAAGAGAAGCACACTCAGAAGTTGGCAGGCCCGAGGACAAGTTTTCAAGCAAAGCCATCATTTTAGAAAGCTTTACTCACTGCAAACTCATAAACATATAGTATAGCAGAGGCGAACAGCAATTGCTACGATGAGACCGTTTGTCTGGAGCTTAAAGGCCCGAAAAAAACTCGCATCCTTAGACATCAACAAAAATCTAATGCTTCGATAAGCGCACACAAAACAACCCCCACTATCACATTATGGTGCCCGATCTGCGTCCACAAGAGCTCCTCTAATCCTTTCCGCTGAGGAATTTTGAAAGGAAATCCTTCGGCTTCGGTTCCACATTCTCACGGAATAGGTAATTACGGACGTGGTCGCCGTTGTAGAAGGCATTCCGAATACCAACCATATGCTGAAATACACACGATCAGCACACAACTGTTCCCTACCCAGTTTACCGTTCTTATAATCACTCTACGCATCGGAAATGGAGCAACAGTTGCTCATACAGTTGCTCACTGGTAGCAATACGTTAAATGAGTGTCAAAGAAACGATAAACCAGTGTCATAATATGAAGGTCGATGAACGCTACGTCGAGCCATGAAACGCAATTCGGCCTTGGCATAGCACACCATATACACCTAGCAAAAACCACCCAAGCCAATCGCGTCAACTGCGTATGATCAGCACAGTCATCACAGAAGTAGAGATATCAGCTTCAACCCACTTAAAATGGTCTTTAAATGAACTCCGCAAGTGAAAGGAAAAAGCCTGAAGAGAGCAACTAAATTTAACACGAAAACTCATTGCCCTATCCGAGCTAAAGGAAATGAACCAAAAAATCTCACTGTGTTAATCACCAGTGAGCATCTAACGATACTGTACACAGCACTGCAATGAAAAATGGATGCAAACACGACCCTTAATAAATGCGCACCTCTCCTCCTTAGAAAAGAGGCCTCGCTGCAAAACTGCAGAGGTGGATCATGAAATGGGATCGCGTTGTAACCGCTACCGGTGAGCGAAACGGACGGAAAAAAGATGAAATTAGTAGCATGTCTGCTAATATATTGAAAGACGTAGGCGTAGTACTCACAAGGAGAGAGATAAGTGCATACTTCTGCCCCGAAAATTTAATGAACTAAGGCCCTTTCATTCGAAACACCAACCTGCTTGCATTCAGCAACCTTGCGGTCGATCACCCGAACGTCGTTGAGATGAGCATTATTGGTGAACTGCTTCTTAAGGACTGCACGGAAAACTGGCAGCGGCATATCGTGTAACTCATAATCCCACCAGAACGTCGGCGCCAGACGCTGTCTGCAAAAGACATCACCACTATTCATCATTAATTCGGAATGCAATGATGTTCTTCACTTTCCACACTCTCAAACGAAGACCTCACAGTGTACATGCCCTTCAAGAAACAGACACAAATCCCGCTGTGTCGAACCGAACAAGAAGTAATGCAGTTTCTATCAAGACAGAATTGAAACATTACAAACTCTACGAACAAAACATCGAATACAATCTATTATAAGGCGACGGCGACTGTTAAACTAATACCAGCAATACTGAACAGAACGTTTTCACAACAAGTTCAATGTGCACTTCGCGTCATTAAGAAAGCATCCAATCTCCAAGGAAAACAATCACTGCCCATTTTCAGTCAAGACCAGAAACATCTGGTAACAGTTCTCAACTCGTGCTGAACACGCACACTTCGACAATTCTGCTGAAGATGCCTATCAATTTCGTCAGAAAACAATCAGCGGCCAGTTGTAAACTGGTCACAAATCTCCCTCCACTCATTTTGGACAGCTTTAATTCCAAAGAGAACAAATAATGTACATCTGCGATGTTAGTCATTCGAAACATTTCTCGAAAATGAGGATTTCTGCAATGCAGCACTCTCCGCCAACGTCCTATGAGATGTATTTCTACACTGTCGCTGTCTCGTGCGGAATAGACGACAATTTTCGCTACGGGAAAGCGCTTGAATACGAGGCAAGGATGCGTGCAGATTGAAAAGAAACAGAAGCAATCCTGTTATGTTCTGGAAAAAGCAAAAATTGTAGTCGACGGCTTCGTGGACCCAATGGGACGAGAATCCGTCGCAGTTTCAGGAGCTGATAAGCTCATCTCGAAAACTCGAAGAGAAGCATCACCAAAGCAGAGAACAACATTCACAAAAATTTTGGCTCATGTGCTGCTAGGAAAGACTATATAACTCACATTCTTCCACTGAAACAAGCTTCGTAAACAAACACACTTCAACTGAAAGAAAATGAAGCCTTTCTTGCGACGAGTTAAAGTGCTCTTTTCGATGCTGGCGAAGAATTCTACTCACAACTGGCATAGAGAAGTACGGGTTCACGTGGATCAGTGAGGAAAAGAGAATAAATCAACGACGTGAAAACATCACCGCCACCGACCACCAGCGCAGAGAGTCAAGCATGTGTGCGAAAAGTGGAAACGCTGACTCTTTGGAACACACACGCAATGCAAAACCATCGCTTGCCGTATTGGGCACGATGCAGGCGTTGCGGGTGCACACGTTCACTGCGCGATCCGAACGTCGCCCACAAAATAGTACACTCTGTCCGGAGTGCATCACAGACAAAAGATTGTTGCAGCATATGACGCAGAACGACAGCTGATACAAGGGTGACTGCACTGCAAAGTAGTGCTGCACTGGGTGGTTGAAATAACACAAACTCACAAATCTCAGCTAAACTCATCGAAGAACAGCTTCGAAAAGCACCCTCCTTGTCATACCTCTCTGACTTCACGGTCCTTTCGACAAACCGTGCTTACTTTACATCACTTCTGGATCCACAAAAATTGCTCCTCTTGAAACCTTAAGTACAGAAAAATTCCAAGATCATCCGTGCGCATGTCTTTCGCTACCTTCACTCTGTAGCAGTTATAAGCGGTCGTGGGTCTCTCTAATCATTACTTAATATCTGAGGTGCGAGAAATCGCTGTCCAAAGCGCAACATTTACGGTCATTCCGGCGCAGTTCAAAGTGAAAACTTTCGAAGAACCCATTCATAAAACCTCAAAAATGAAGGGAAATGCCAGTGCAGACGAACAGTAATTCACCTGCTGGCAGCCTACATATACACGACCGCAACAAGCAAACGAGAGCGAATATGGGCGCACATCATCACCACCATCAACGCCGTCATTACAGGCGAAAGAGTGTCGGTGCTCACTTAGTGCCTACACTGCACACCAAATTCGCCCTTTACACAACCGCATGTTCTGCGTAAAAGAACAGTGAAGCGATCATACTCTCTCTCATTCACTTTTTGCTTGTATGCGCACACAAATGCACAACGAACTGAGAAAAAGCCTTACATTTCACTGAACTCATATGTGCATGATACCTTCAGAATGTGCAAGCACTTTCTTCCAGGTTAGCCTTGGGAGTGGACTAGAAGGGGGGACGGAGACGCCAGCAACTCAATCGCCAACATACAAAAGAGCAGACCTAATCTAAGAATTTATCCTTCATGTCAACTGCCACGTGACAACGGATTGATTTTACTTGATCTTCCTGCACTACAACTACTGTAAAGATATCCGTGTGGCGAATGCACTCGACACTGAAGCTGAACATGTCGAAATAAACCTTTATGCACGTGACAGAGGATATTTTTGGTTCCTTCATTCAACTCCTTTCCCTCGCCCCTCGGAGGAGAGCTCGAGGAAGGGAAACCGTCATGCCTGGGCCATTACTTATTCGGCAGATCACGAAAGTCCCACCTACAAGATACAGCCCCCTCTGCAAGGATGGTAACTCAGCTTTTAGGAGGTGAGGCCAATATGAGAACAATTCTACGAATATGTTCTAACATACATTGTGGTCTTTTCTGCAGAGGCGGAAGTCGAATTTGTTTCGGCTTCACAGTTTGAATGCGTCACAGGCGGAGGGAAAGAAGTCGGAGAAACCAGCAAGGACAACGGATGGGAAGTCACCTCTGCGCCTACTAAAGGTGACCTAGGTGATGGAGCTCCGCAGCAACAGATAAATGATACGGCCACAGCAACAGATAAATGATTCTATTCTTGCTTCCGTATCGAAGACTGCCAGTTCTTTTCACTGTGGAGGACTCCGAGGAAGGCAGTGACTTTTTGGCAAGCAAGTTTCCGAGGCACAGCTCTGTCCGCGAAGAACTTGCTGCCCTCGAAGAGGCCAACTAAGAGCATGAAAAGGCGCATACAACAAAACAAATCGGCAAATGGAGCGAAAGGAACAGTCGAATAAAACAAGTCTGATACAATGTACAATGCACACAGGTCGTATGAGCTTCAGTCAAGGAAAATCTCTCAAAAACGATGCAATGTTTGAATAGACCTTTCTTGCATAAAGACCGCGAAATTAAAAACGCCGAAATATAGTTGGCGAGTATATGTGTAACAATGCTTCAGGATTCTCAGATATAAACAATAGCTGGCGAGGAGTTCACACAGTTTCTGTACAGTTGTGATAAGGAGAAAGGAATAAGGAAAAAAAGACAGCAAATGAGGACCACACGGAATGACGACCGAACGACAGCACAGAAAGGCGCATAGATACAGATGGAGAGATGGGAGAAGAGCGCTGTTTGTGGGGGGGAAAATCGATGCTTGAGGCGGCCGCCCCAGGCGTCACCACTCTAGCGCTTGATTGCCGTCGAGCCCACCTTACACGAACGCATACACGCCACAGCAACGTCCGTGCAACTCTTACAACTGCTGAGCAGGATTATTTAATCAATTAGTATGAGGGAATTATTCTCGACACAAATAATTACCAAAATCCAAGTGCTACATTTCAAGTACCATCTCTGATATGATAAATGATGAGCAAATACCGCTATTTCAGAAAAACGCGACAGTTTGAGCAGCCGTGCATCAGTTCCAGGTGGGACTTAAAGGGCAATTGCCACTGAGTTTTTCGTATTAACCCGATGAAATAAGTTCGGTGCAATAGAGCTGCCAGATTAGGTCGGCACAACAAATTCTCATAAGATCTTTTTAACCTTTACATACAAAGAAGGAAACGTCTGAGATGAAGTAACTGTTGCCATAATGCGACCTATCAAAAAATAACTAGGTAATACCTCTCGCTACTTCAGCTAAACGTGCTGCTCATTCCTTTAATTGCAATAAACAGTATAAAAATTACAACGGAACGCTTAAAAGTTATAAGGAACGATTACTGCATGCGCTGCATCATACGACATAAGGAACATGACACGTATACCCAATGTTCGATAACAAAACGACCACATAGCATTGCCAAGCGCACTGGAAGCGATGAATCAGCGAGAAACTTACAACAGCACGACGAGCAACAACGTTTTTCCGCTTGTATCACTCGGACCACACGTATAGTGACGACAACAACGGCACTGCATCAGATTCAATGAACACACTGAAGGCAATAAGGTGATGGCGAATTTGCAACATTCGGTGCAGACAACAAAGCTCTCACTCGACAAAGACAGAAGGCTCGAGGTACGAGCAACTGGACAACCACTAAAAACCTAAAACTTGAATGAACCATACTGCCCACTTCACATGAACTTAATCACCTCTTCGCTAGCAACAAAATCTGTGTTCCCAAATGTAACTATGACCGAACGCTTTTTCGGTGGAGCTTCACAACGTTTTTTTTTTGCATTTTTAAGCCTACAACGGGACTTTTAACGCAGAATTGTTATGCAATGTCGCACGGAGCTAATAAGAGACGAAAGAGGGCGCTGTGGCTGTCCAAGATGATAAAAAAATTGATTTGGTGGACTAGTCGTAGCCAGGCAATACTCAAGAGCATGCAAACACGCCACTCTTTCAAAAGAACAAACGATGGTTAGTTAGTGAACTCATCACTGCATATAACTTAATCAACGTCGCAATGAAATGTGCCCATCTAACAACGCAGACACCTATGCAGTTACCCAAATACTGGACGAGAACTGATCAGCACCTTCGATGAGCGCCTTGACAATCTGCCGACACAAACGGTATATACCACGTCTAATACATGGAAAAGAAGAATAATGCTTGAAAGGAAATGCAACAACTCCTTCATCTGCTAGGGATTTAGACTCATATTCACACAGCAAGCCACAGCAAACATTTGCACGCAAGATGACGACGAGAGAGGCCAAAACCGTAAGTGAATAAAATCTAATCCAAATTAACCAAAGAGACCATCGGTTGCGGTAACGATAACGATGAATGCAATAAAACTTACAGCTCTTTGTATGTGGAAAGCACCGAGGCGCGAGCCTGTTCCTTGTTACTAGAAACAATCGGCGCCACTTCACGAGCTAACGCTGACGCACCGGACCCAAACTTTGTGAGTCGAGAGGTTGCCATGTTATTTCAATTTAAGGTCTCTCCTTTCGATAACTGAAATTTAATCGTTCAGCAGCTGCAAGCCTTGGCAGCATTATACACATGCAACGTCCCACGTTGGGACACAGGTTTACGATCACGTCTGAAACATCGAGCTTCCAAATGCAGTTATTGCCCAGAGCGTCGATAAAATAGCTACTCCGGCTTCAAAATTCATCAAGGCATTTTGAAACTTATTCTGCCTCCACATCTCCCACCCGCCCTTATCCAGCCGTCCACGGCACTCATGTTCCTCCTCTGGCGGGAAGAAAACAAAAACGGCAAAGAAAACAACTAGTAAAACAGCAGAGGCAACTGAAAGGGCGAAAAAACCAACGGAGCCGGAAGCAACTAACTGCCTACTCGCAACGTTTTTTTGGATAACGAAGAAAAAGTCAGCGATAAAGTGGTCGCGGCACTTCGCTTTACTGCACGTCAATTCACAAATCTGCATTTAAAGTTGCTAAGTGCTCAAGAGACGAAATGACCAAGCTACGACTAAAGAAGAAACAGAAAGAAACTAAAGTCACTGGAAGTAAGCAATCAACTGCCTTAGCCACAACTGTTTGAAACAACGATTTAGGCATCAATTCACAGCGATTCATCTCACCAAAAATTTAGAGGAAACATTCTTGCAAACGCATAACAGCGACAGCTTAACTATATCGAAATGAATTAACAACAGCTTAGTCACACTTAGTCTGTTAATCCACGCCTCAAGCCTGGGGAAAGGGCTACAAACGGCTGGCAATTACGCCAGACAAGCCCTAGAGTTTCTACCACTGCTTTATTGTTTTTAAACAGTGCAACAAGGAATCACAGGACTGTGTGTCTTAACCTCATGTTCTGCATAGAAGGAGGCGAGAGAGTGAAAGTGACTACTTATTATTCTGGTTCACCTAACAACAGAAAACACCTCAGCCTACAGCTGTAACTCTTTTCCCTTGTTTTTCCCCGCCTGCACGAAAGTCCTGCACATGGTGCCTACAGCAACAACAACTCGCCAACAGCAGTAACAGTTGCGTGTGTGTGTTGGCATCCTATGCGGAAAATAACACATCGAAGGTTGACGTTTAGAGGGAAAAACGGCTGTAAAGTTCAAAAAACCTCAATGAGCAACAAAACGTTATATTAAAAGCATTCATCGATGAGAGGATCGAGAGCAATTTCATGGAATTCAGATGCAATTAGACCGGACAGTTCTTATTTCAACTGCAGTAATAATTCCACTCTCCTCCTTCGCCACAATGGAATTAGTGCAGAGCGTGTGAGCTATAGTAAATCGAATAAAAGTTAAACTGACTCGCGCCTCAAGAAACTCCACTTTTCGCTCCAAGAGGTTGACCTTGTCGTTCAAAGTGTCAATTTTATTTCGGCAAGAAAACTCTGAAAATTAATTAAACAAAAATAGTTACCACTGAATCTATTAAGCATGTAGGCAAAAAAAATCCCTCACAGCTTAAGTTTTCGTTCCCAAATCAAAGAGAAAAAACATTCAAAAACCAAGCTTAAACCACAAATCAAGCCAAGTAAAAGCTGTTTCAGAAGACGATGTCCATCTTCAGAATAGCTCGCAGCATTGCTAACCTTCATCAGCGTGTATTTTCAGTAACAGTAGTTCCAAAAATGTCACTCTCCTAAGCTTAAAAACTTCACTTTGAAGGTCACATCCAGGCCTCGTTCGGCTCTTTTGCGCTATTCGATGTCAATCCCAAGCATTTTTTGATAACTGTCTGCCTCCTTAAACACATTTCGTTCTCTCTGATTCTTAAAACGTGGTTTTTCAACGACCGGTAACTTTGAAAGAAACCATACAACAACAGATGTGGAGAAATTAAATGCTGCAACTCGATTCTAAGAAGTGATCTGCCGGAATAGTCTAAAAACTTGGCAAAATGTAATCCTCCTAACGCTGCCAACAATTACGGACGGCGACCGCGCTGTCTTTGCCACGGCCAGGTCTAGGCTATTTCCCAGCCGCTCTCGAAAAATAATCGAGAAGGACGATGCGGCAAAAATTTCTCGCTGTTAAAGTTAGTTTTCCGGCACACTGTATTTGTTCTCGCTACGTAGAGCCTGGCTGTTATCTAAGCACTCTAAGATTGCGCTTCGCTACAAAACAACACAGTCAGGAAAATCCAACGGCACTATTTTTGTTAAGGGAAGTGCACATCACCCGGATTAGCAGCGTTAACACAGAAGACCTCGCAGAGAAATGCTATTCGTCTGTTGCAACACACTCGGCAAAGCAACGCCTAATTCTTCTCCCTCTTGAACCCAAAGCGCGCCACGCGTAAACATAAAGACGAGTTTACTTTCGCCTCCGAAATACTGATGAAGGAAGGGGAGTCAGATTTGCGCTACACCACTGGAAGGAGTTTTTCTGAAGGCTCGGGGAAGGATAACACTTCAACAAATGACAATTGAGTAATTGTGGAACAAAAGATCCATTTTGAATCAGGGCTTCTTGGATGTGGTTGGCCTCACTCAAAACAAACGTAAACATTTCCGCGCTCCCATAGAGACGACATCCGGATACACCTCTGAAGCATCACAATGATAAGCACAGAAGTGCAGCACCTACCAAAGTTGCTTAAGAAATCGGCGATATGCTTGATGTTATCGGCGACCCCTTGTCCGTACTCACGATTGCTCCAGCTTTCGCTGAGCTGACGCTGAACCGATGAGACAGTTAGACTTTCTGCATTCATCCAGTTATCCACTAAAAACTCAACTCAATATCTCTGAGCAATTTCATTCTTCTCTAAATTACAGCACTGAAAGCAAAAAAAGTATTCAACGCCAAAAACGAGATAAACTGTTGCAATTAAAATATTACAGCATTTTCTTCCCTTCCGCTCCCATCTTTCCATTTCAGTAAACAACATTATCAATAATCCTACGTCGCAATATTGGCATTGCATGATGTAAAAGGTACAATGGGAAACTTGTAAAATCCCAAAAACCGCATGTGCACACCTCTCGCTGGAGAAGACGCCGTATCTCAAACTATGAACCAGCTTCTCTCAGAGCAGAACGCAGTAAGCTCTCACTGCCACACAAATATTCTTCACGATAAACGGCAATCAGCAACCTCACATATCACACAGATGGCAACCCTAATGCAAAGGTTGCAACGTACACAGATTATCTGGCGTATGAATAGAAACTGGCACAGGAAGCCTCCTATGAATGACCTCGACAATAACTAAGACAGCAGTACAAACTGCCTGAATAACAAATAACAGAGTGGCTTTCCAAAATCACTGAAGGACAAGTTGCAGCTCTCACGTGGCACGTACATGTCACCCACCTCATCCCTTTCTTGCGTTAATTCATCATCTGCGTCAATGCATGGCTCTTTCAATTTCGGTTTTGCTCCTACCATATGTTATTATAATAACAATGCTCCCATTAGGCATTTGACACAACATACATGGCTTACATTACGCTAATAAAGTGATTTATAAACAAGCGTGCAACTCCCTTCCCCTCTGCTCCACTTCCAGAAAACCCTTGCCCGGATATTCGATACTTCAAACTCTCAAGCACAGAATGTTTGTTGCATATGCATGCACTACACCTACGATATACAAATGTACATTTAGGTACTCACATTTTTAACGGGGTGAGGACAGCGATTGAAAGTGGCACGTAACTGCTGCACATAATTAAACAATGAATGCCTCTCGTTCATGCCAAACACTGCTATTATTTCTCCCCACAATGACGCCGCCATTTTTCGATTCCCCACTTCCCCCTACACCCTCCTCCACCTCTCATGAAGCAATTTCGTTTTCTCGAATTGGCCTCGACAACCTTTCCAGCCCTCTCCAAATCGGATGTCGGAGCACCGTGCTGCATGTACACTGTTCGCCTCATCTTTCCAATTCCCTCAAAAAATTTTGTCATCTTTACGGTTAGACTGAAGCGGTAAAAGCATCGATCAACATCGCACGCAGAAAAAAACCAATGAAGAAATTGAGAGATACGGCAGCCGATGACTCCATGCAAGTGGTCGACAACACTGCCAGTGACTGCCACAGACAAATTATCCGCTCTCGTTTCGTCGGACCTCCACAACATGGTGGCCCTGCTTTGGGAGAAGTTGCCAATAAATACGCCTCATGGACCGCCGTCCTCTAGCCGCTCGCTCGACGATTTAATTATACTGTTACACTTGCACACGATCACACATAAGGCGGTCATGAAGTGTACTACTGCAAAGCCGTTTATTTTTGTGTTCGCGAGTGAGCGACATGAGCGCATCCATTCACTCACACGACTTCGTGAGTGACCACATCATCAACTTCCGCTAAAATTGGAAGGTCGTCCGGTTCCTAGTCTAGTTGCACACCACTTGTGCGTCCATAACACATCCACGCCACACTATTCCCTAAAGTATGGTCTTCTGAGGACGACTTAGGCTATCGCAATGTCATCGGCCAACATTATGGCCGTGTGCTGATGCGATTCATCAGTACGATCATAGCAACTGTGGCGTTGTTGAGTGTTTTAAGTGTAACAAATAATGATCGCCGTATTTCGGGAATCGGACATTTAACTCCGTCGTTTATAGTCGCAAAATTTATCACGTTATCTGAGGTCATTGATCGTCCCCTCTGAATGCCACATTATGAGGTGCATAAGTGCCTGCAGAACTTCAATTCGCGTTGAACTTTTAGTAATCCGCATGCCCAAGTAGGTAACCAAAGACAACAAGACAGACCAATAAACCCGTGCCACCCACTCCTCCGGAAACAGCTGCTAACGACGGTTTCTCTTCTTCGGTCACCAACATAATCCTTAGTGCTCCTCAAGACATCCGTCCACGGATAACCCCTGCTGACTTTGTGCTGCCTTTCAATTTGCTGGCGAGTCCCACAATTGCTACGATAGAGGAAAGCCTCGAGTACCATTCATGCAGTGGCTAACTCTCTTCAACCAGCTCTGTGGTGGCACTTACCGTTATTCGATATTTCTCCTCGAAAATACTTGCAACATGAATCTATTGTCTGCCACGGCGCCGCTCCGTGTTAGTGAGGGCAACATTCCCAGGGTGATGATGATTTACAAGACCCAAAAGGTTCCTCACAGAGGGAACCGTATTGTTCCATCATGCTTACAGCGCAACAGATGTACCTCGGCGGCCGTGGGCTTTTCGGAGGTTGCAGCTGGAATCTGCTGCCTATTCCCATATTAGTAGACAACCCACATGGTGTCCTAGATTGCGAGAAATTGCACTAATCTAAGTTCGGTGCAGAAGAAAGACCTGCTCCGTGTACTGATGGATAAGAGATTGGCCGACGAAAGGTAGAAAGTTGGAAAAGCAATTGTACTCTCTAATGACCAATGGTCAGTCTTAAAGACGTGCAAGGCAAATCCGTGACAATATTGCCACGGTTGGTGAGGTGAGACGACTGAATCACTCTATCATATCAACCATGAACCCTAAGTGATCAGAGATTCCGGCAGTTTTCAGATTTGGCGAATATTCTGTCGACGTGTCAATCCTCCCAGCTTTTGTCGCAAGGGTATTCCACCGCTATTTTAGCGCATTCATATCAAAAACTGTTAAGAAGCAAATTTTAGAGAAGTTGAATGGATTCGTATATAACATAAAACTTCAGAACAGAGTTTAACGCACACATATCTTCTCTTGTGTGCTGACACTGCAAACTGTGTGGTTGATTCGACAATCTTCACCAGGTGTTTCAGACGGCTATTTCACTGGTATCTGATGATTGCAATAAAAAGAGAGTAGAGAAGCTGGTTTTGCAGCACATGACCTATCGTCCCTGCAGCATCATCACTTTGCGATGCGAGACGGCGCCTGGCATATGCTGTGAAGGTAGCTCCATATCGTAAGTACGTCAATTCAAGTAAATGCGTTTTTCTGAGAAAACCCAACAGTGTAACGAAGGCACTGCTGACAGATCGTAAAACATTCATCACAAATCGGGACGTCGTCCCTTACAAACCACACCTCTTGAAGACATTCCGTACCAGTATCAACGCGGGACACCGCTTTTATTCAGGTTATAAAGAACATTTATAAACTCTTCAAAAGGTACGAAACCTCTGGTGACAAGAATTATAGAGATGGCGAGAAGAACGATAAGAAGATCGGCAAGATTCCAGGAAAGGAGATGCCACATGGTCACCACTTTTTACTTCTTACAGTTCAACTGATCTTGATGCACCTCAAATGAATAGTGATGACGATGTCGACGGCAATGTGACTGACGCACAGATGCATTTCGAAGACAGCAAACATAGCAGCCGCAAGAGCATTAATGCAAACAACGGCTGCACTACGAATAAGTCATTTCGTATAAAGGAGTGCCCCGGTCGCTGCCGGCAATTTCCTTTACCTCGCCATCAAACTGGACATAAAGCTGACCGTTCACCTCGCAAACGACGACATCATTTTCAAAAGCAGAGAGCACCGATGCTTGACAAACTTACCAGTCGATCGTTCGAGGACCCCAAGAAAGCTACACCATCCTATATGTTTTCAGATTTAGGCTGGAGGAATCCGTTGGTTCAGAACTGGAGATGACCACGAAAGACAAGAGGTAAAGGACCTATACTCGTGCATAGATGGTGGACAGATGGCAGTAGCTGATGGCGTTGCTTCCATTGTCTAAAACGGTAACTCACCACACCAACCCCGTTTCTTGTTCGACGATACAAGTGGGATCGGTAAAACACACGTTTATAACCCCCTTATCAGAATGTTGAGGTTGCACAAGGATGATTTAACTGCTGTTGTTTGCCGTTATTAACGCCACGCTGCCGAGATAAGGTTCCACGATGCATAGCAGATTTCATCTCAGATTGAAGGTCCTTCGCAACTTTATTTCCACCACTGCATTCAACTGCAAACCGGTGCACGAGATATCAAACGCTGAACTGATTATATGGGACCAGATCTGCGTGCAACGGAAATATGCCCCTGAAGCGGTGGATCGATTGCTGCGTCACCCAAGTCCTCGTGGAACAGACCTTGCGAAGGGTAACTGACTGTCCTTAGCGGCGACGAAACAGCTGCTACTAGTATGACACAACCCCAACGCGGACGATACAGATCCCTGCGCAAATGAGCACTTCACGAAAACATTTCGATGTTTTAAGGTCCACTCGAAACATATGTGCCGCGCCTGGTAAGCAAGAAATTGCCACATTTCTCGATCAGCTT
Organism: Parascaris univalens; assembly: GCA_037576465.1. Taxonomy (NCBI): domain Eukaryota; kingdom Metazoa; phylum Nematoda; class Chromadorea; order Rhabditida; family Ascarididae; genus Parascaris; species Parascaris univalens. The sequence goes on along the minus strand of CM075173.1, from coordinate 60,895,604 downwards.
GGCAGTGGTCGCACACAACACTCGTCATGCAATCAACGGGGCACAAAAGAATTAAGATAACTTTAGCTTGTATAGCATAATTTAAAATATCCAAGTAAGCTGCTAAGTAGGATCATGAAATGATGCAGTCTATTTTCTTGTTACGACAGCTTAAAATATTTTGGGTCGGGAACAGGGATCAGCGCTTAACTCGAAAACTTTAGAAATATAGCAGCGCTCACCTTTCACGGCCTTCTGGGAAATCACAGTGCTATTTTGTGCATAGCACTTTGCGATGACACATAATTCAACCTACAAGCAGTATACTGTGAATGGTTTGTGACGACTAAAATTATAACGTAACTCCGGCTTAATCCTAACAACGAAAAAGTGGCTCCATTCCAAAAACTGTTGGGACGGCTCTGTAATAGCCCTTATGCGATTGTGGTGTATAAATTGTAAATGTCACTCAAACTAAACAACTTAGAAGAGGGCTGCGGAAAGCCGAAATGTTTTGACTGCTGTATAAGTTTCGCCACGAATACGATGACTTCAGGAGTGCTATCAAACAATCGCAGTATGCTGCGTGTCGGCTAATGACATGCTTCGTTAGAGCGAAACAGAAAGTGCTACAAGCAAACTTGTTGGATGTAGAAAATGAGCGCTCATGGCTTTTTGGAGAACCGGCAATTGAAGAAGGGGAATTGGACCCTCAGCTTTCAATGAACAGAAAAAAATTTCTCCTCGGGATTAATGGCGAATGTAGTGAGAGGATGAAAGCAGCTGAGAATGACCACTGAACGAGAAGGCAATCTCTTCGAGTTGTCACTCAACAAGTCCCACGCAAATGTAGCACGATGCCTAACAAAGGCCAATCCAATGATGAATAGTGGATCGCACTATCGATGATACTGAATTACTGCCGGACCATTGGCGTTAACTGAACGCAGTGTCCCTTTAAGCCGACTAGAATTTCGAGTGAAAGGATTCATACTACTGACCTCAGATGTAATAAAAAAAAATCGTATCAATAACGTCAACAGAAAAGTTCTCCCTTATCTAAACCACATATCTTTCCATATCCTTTACCGTTCTTTTTATAAAAAACAAAACCACTTCGGCAAGTAGCATTTATTTTCTTAACATTCTCTCTCTTCGCATATGAAAATGAATTTGTATGGCGTGGAATACTCGGCAGCATAGTAAAATGTGTTTTTAGGGGAAAACACCCAATAACGCCGAAGTATAACAAATGTGTAATGACTGCTTAAGACGGCGACAAATGAATAAGGCCGCGACGACTACAGCTGCCAACAGAACACATTTATCAACATATTTTAGGCAATCGCTCACGTTCACCGCGCTCAACACAACTGTAGACCTTTCGACCTACTCAGATTATTAAAACCAGGTACTTTTATTGGATCTGCTTAAATGTAAGTTAATTAGCTGGGAGGCAGTCAAATCAGCTTCCATAAATCCACCCCTCCTTCCAGAACTCCATTACGCTTATAGCGGTCGAACGGAATAAAAGATTTCGCTGAAACAGGAATGTTTCCAAAACATTTTTCAAAGTGAAAACAATAGAATATTTATTCCCATTATAAACGAAGTGGTTTCGCAAAAAAGTTTTCTTTAACACAACGCCGTATGTAGGGATTCGAAATTAATCCTTGCAGCTTTAACACCTCTCATATTTCACTTACTACAGTAAGTGAAATGGGAATTAAATTCCGCATGTAACAGCAACGAATAACGACACCACTGCCTTCTTTCCTTCCGTGTTAGTGAGACATGTATGATCCTTTTAGAAGCATAAAACATCGAATTAAAAAATGCCCACCCTCTGCATCAAACATTAGAAACTGCATCGTTCGACTATACCGCAAGGAACCTGCCGTTCTAGAAGTGTTCTTGAAACATCTCCACTGATTACCCGTTAAATTTTAAAAACTCACAAGAAATGAATTACTCTAATGCGTTCTCAATATCTTTTTCTCAAATGTGTTGGTTGACATGACATCAATGCTCTCATAGTTTACGTGCCCTCTAAAGATCCTATGAACTTCAGTACATTAGTTCACTTCTCGCAAATCTTCTAGCAGGATGATGGCATTTCCGAGATCGTTTTTCAGAACTAAAGAATGTGCGAGCACCCTGAACATATATCCTTAAACTGTATTACAGAGGACTGATAAGCTCTAAAATTATCTCAAACTCCCGAATGTATATCCCATATACTATCATGTTGCAACCAACATTTCTTTAATCACCAGCAAGATTTTCAAAATAAATCTTTCATTTCCTTCCATCTGAGGTTTACGAAAAGGAGCAATCAGCCCTCCGTTTAAAGGATTCTAACCTATATCTCTTTTTTCAAGTTAAAGCCCGACAGAAGCCTGACTTCCTCAATGCGCAAGACGAAGGGAACAACGGTTAAGACGTGGTTGCCTCACGTGCTATGAAACTAGCTCACAAACGTGCCACAATGTGATTTCTGGAGCCGCCGTCGACATCTTCGCAGTCGATATTCTTCAGTCGAAGAATGAGTTGCAAAAAGTCTAGAACGACGCTGCTAAAATATTATCCGAAGGTTTTCTATGCGGTTTATCAAAGAAAACTTCTCAGTGAAACAGAACATTACAACGGATCGCTATAAAATGGATTAAGCTCTCCCTGTTGGACCGTTCATCCCAGCCACGAATGAATTTCTTCATTTCCAAATGATACAACATTATCATTGATACCTCCTATGAAAGCGCGTTCAGGCAACTTCATCCCATACACAAACTCTTCTAAATTCACACACATCGACGGAATTTCGTACATACGCTTCCGGTCCATTACCTTCGATCACCGTCAATGATATGCCTGATAACATATTTCTTGTAAGTTATCGTTTATGATAAAGAACTTAAGTGTCAACTATATCAGGCCACCACTGATTTTCAAATGTTCCCAAGCAAATACTTTCAGCGAACACCCTAAAATAATAACAATAAGAAGTGCGATCGCATCCCGTAAAAATTTCATGCACGAACTTTTTCAGCAGTCGACGGCACGCTTCTTCCAAGTATTTGTCGCTTTAGCGGCTTTTTTGCAGAATTATGCCTAGCGTGCTGAACAACCGATTGCTTTATTAAAAACTTTAGGACAGCGTTGGATAAAAACCTCTCCCGTCTTATGACATAAGACATCCACATGAAGGAATTTCATTCGACGGCTTAATTCCATACCTTCGGGAATATTGGCATCGACACACAAACATCGATAAATAAGAAAAAAGTCATTCCTCAAACAAACGGAAAATATGTCATTTGGAGCTTTAAGAAATATCTGGAATTGCCTCTTTTTTCGACCTCTACAAACAGCAGATTTGGTTAGCTGAGTATGATCGACGATTCCACCACAATCCCACCGTGGCACCCACAACCTGCGTTCTTTGTAACAAAAACATTTCAGCAGCAATGTTAACGAAAATGATGACCTATTCCACTGCTCTTTATATAAGGATTACTTACGAGGCAATCTTGCTATCAGATTGTTGCAATTCATTTGATTCGACCCATTCCGCTTCCTACATTCCACCTTCTGTTCACTGCTGGGGGAAACCTACTATAGTCTTACGTTCTGGGTTCTGACTGCAAACACAACACTTCGCGCGTGACTGAACGGTTGGTGAAACAACTTCAACATTACACATGATACGCGTGATCATTTTTCATTTTTCGGTGCAGGAGGTGCGGTGGAATTGATGCTATACCTCACAGGCGTCAAAGCCTGCTCAGCAGGTTTATAATGTGGGAATTTGCAAACGTGATCGCGATGACTGCACTCCCAACGGCAACTTGGACGGGGATCTCGAATACCGGATTACCCAATTCACCTCCTTCTCGAGTAAAGGTTACTGCACTTCCTCCAGCAATTCTGACGAATCCTAACTTGTACCAAGAAATGCGTATTTTCGATGCAATACTGCCTTTATATGCGCCAAAACAAATGCATAAGGCTCTTTTCACTATTTACAATCGGCTAATGGGATGTGAATTATCAACCGCCACAGTGATGAAGGAGGGATAGTACTACTCTTACGACGAGTAGTACTATCCCTGCATTCTTCAATGAAACTGCGGTGAAAAAACTATGCGCGTACAAGCTAAACGATAATCTAATGAATTCTGCACCGTGACAGAAAAAATGCAAAAAAGGGAAATACATAGTGGACATAACAATTAGGATTTTCCCAGCAAACAGCTATACCATTCATCGCGTTCGAATGCAGCGCCGAATCCACTCCCCTAATTGTAAGACCTCATATTATGAGGATAAGGCAATTTCTGTGGAGAACGCTTTTTAAACATGTGCAAGTATTGCGGCGTTTCGTAAAGTGCTGTTTGCTTCATGCTGCTTCATGAAGGTTAAGCCTCTACAAAGGTAAGTATACAAAATGCAATTACATAAACGAATGTCTGAGCATACAGTGCTACCAGGTTTATATCATCGCACTGTCGAATTCTAAGAAGCGACGAGCAATCGATGGCCATTCAATTAGTCTAAGCAATTAGATGTGCACTATTTATGGTGTAATACAGTAACAGCCGCCCGGAAGCATGGAAACGAGATACGGGAAAGAAGAAATCGCCAGAGAGCAGAAAAGCGACAAAAACAGGAAGACAGTTACGGAACGAGCGGTAATTTCACTCGTATCTCTCATCACAACACTACTTTCGGACTTCACTGCGGTAATGAGCTTCTACATTTTAGGAGATAAGGCTTCCTCCATTCCCGATGAACGTTACCTCATTAAACACCTAAAAGTCAGCATAGTTTACGACCTACAAAAGCCTGCTCGAAAGCACTCAAAAGGTCGTCGTCCCTTCAAAGTTCGTCAAGCGTCAAAAACTACATGCGAAGCTTACGAAAATGTGGAATGGGTCAAACTCCGCTCTCATCGAGCTACCCGCCCACACCACATGTCGTTCAACTCAGTGGAAGCACTTAATTAATCGCAAGCTCAAAATTCGCGAGCTAAAAGGTTTTGTGAGCAGAACTCTGCAAGTCTCCATTACGGCTCCGTACGAATCCTGCCCGTGTAAGTAACACAACATTCACTTAATGCTAGAATGGGACACTTTGGTATGCGAATTATTCGAACCCGAACAGAGAACACAAGGACTTAAGAGTGCCATACAACAACCGTCCCAACAACGTCAAAACTACTTTGGAAAACGTCGAATAGGTGGTAACGAATAAAGCGAGCATACCCTCGCACTCATCCCGAATCACAATATCATCAACGAGAAAATACGACTATTTCCGGACCAATTCTAGTGCTTAACTGTTTCGTCTAGAAGTTTTACGGGCAAGCGCCACTTCACTAGTAAACACCACTTCTCCACTATAATTCCCAACCACTAAGCTTTAGAGGGCAGTATATTCACCTGCTCAACCCTTCACCAATTCCATTTCCCGACGTAGTTGCGTTTTGCTCCATTGATGCTGCAACACTCCACCGTTGAGAAACCTATAGTGGAAACGCACGATGAAAGCCGAGACCAATTGAAAAATGTTTCTCTCTAGCAGCGCAATTAGTTTGAAAAGCGGCGCATCGTTAACAACAGTGGTTGGCTAACGTGTTATAGAGGATTCGTGGAAGCACATGCCGAGTTCTTTGGCGACGTCTGCGGCGTGCTAGGAGCTGATTATCGAGCTCAGTTCAGGTATAGGAGGAGAGGCTCGAGCGCATAACGCAAAGCCCTCACATTTTTTGTCTCGAAAGTACTTCCAGGGTGCTATCAGATTACGCGTTCGAGACTTACACTTCCCGAAATTCTGAACAGTATTATCAAAACGCCGTATACAGAATTAATGAAAGATGAATGAGGCACGAATAAACGATTAAAAACGAGGTGCGGGAAGATCCTACGCATGAGCTTTTGCAGATGGAAAGTGGTGAATATTGGTGATATGGACGAGGAGGTGGAAATACGAAACAATGCGAAGTAGTGACACAAGAATCGTAGGTATAGGTTTGCTCAGCTGCTTGCCTCGTGTTGACGCAAGCACCTGAGCAAAAGCACAGAAATTCAGCGAAGGCGATCTTTGCCCTAAATATCAACATTTTTCCTCCTCCGACTAGATGCCAGATGATTTTCACATATACCTGATAAGTGAAGCGTACGTCACGTCGTTGTGCTTCGGTAACCTGAACGCGTATTTTCCGCCGGTTCATTACTCAGCCACTGTGGCAAAAACCTCTTACTTTCAATGGAGGATCCACTGTTCTATTACCATTCAACCTATTTACCTGTTTTCTTTCACATCAGGAAGATGTGAGGCTACGAAACTTGCTTATAATAAGGATTTATTGCGATGGAGTACTCAGGGAGGAAAATAAGAGGCAAAGAATTTCATAAGAAATCTAATGGGAATACTTATATGGGTTGTCGTCGAATAAAATTAGCCGCTTTCAAGGCGGAGGAGATCAGGGCGTACCGTCGTACTTGTTCCCTTGAACGTTCAGAATGTTCGGCGAACCCAGGTGACAAAACTCATTGCAGAAGCAGTTTATGACACCTGAAAAGGTCACTTGCTGATAGATTTGAATTTCATTTGCGTGGCATATACAGGCTGACCGGTCACATCGGTCCTCTTTGCCTTTAATAACAACGGTTGATCTTCTGTCTTGCCACACCGCAGCTTATTTGAGTATTTAAACGCAAAATTCGAATTACAGTAAAATACAATGTTTAACAGATAGTATCTTGTCACACACAGCCGAAATTAATTTATCTGTTCTGTCCTCGGTTAGGTTCTCACACTGACTTATGTGAGCTTATTTCAGCTATATTTTCATCAGCTCTCAGCTATATTTTCATTTCGGCTTTCACAGGTCGACTTAACTGTCATAGGTGATAAATTCAAGTAGGTGACAAATCCCCTTTGGGTTTTACGAGCCCTTGAGACTTTGAGACACGCGAACACATCCGAACGCATCATCGCATGTGCACGGATGAGAGGAGATCTGAAGGCATTATATTTTCGCAGTGAGTGCAATTGATCTCCGACGTGTCGCTTTCCTTCCTTCACAACTGCTTGATGGTAAAGTTGCTAAAGACTGAGCAGGTAGGGCAATATCAAGATTACCGTAGTTGGAGGTTCCAACCGTCGAAAGGAATCTTGTGAGTTCATAATCGTTGTAAGTTGTCTGTAAAGACAGTTTCAAACTAGGGGTCATGACGTCTCTTGATTCTCCGTCTACTTGTTTGAGACCCTGTGCATAAGTGTGTGAGAGAGACCTGAAGTAATAGTGAAAACTGTTTGTGGCACTTGTTTTCATTGCTAGTTGAGAATTAGTTCACGACGCGGTCCTTTCCAAAAGCCCGCACAGACAGAGTGTCATAAAGACTGCCCACTACGCCAAGACAAAAGATCAAATTGGATTTAAATTGCAATGTGCTGATGACCTCAAATCAGAAATTTTCACGTCTCTAATATAATGGAGTTCATAACGGCTATGATAGACGTTAGGAACTGTAATGTCTCGAACAATTCTGCGCACCTTTAACAAGTGCAGTATCGGAAACGAAGTAGAAATAGAGAGGCCACACAGATTCCAGAAGTAGCCAACGTTGCGCAGTCAACACCTACGTTCGAGATTTCTGTGCTACAAGATGCCGCGAAAGCAGATAAAACTCTGGAAATGAAAGAGCAGTGCAGCATCCAGTGAAGGTTCGAGTCATTCATAATATCATAATCACGCTTAATATTAAGCGCAAAGTGAGCACAGCCTGATTACCATTTGTGCGAGTAGTTTTACGTGTATCATACGGCATTTATTATGGGAAACACTTCCCACTATAGTCAAGAACTTTTTGTAGGATATGGGAGAAGTGGAAGGTGGAATCGTTTAATGGCACAGTCGCACATCGGAACTGAAGAAATGGTTTCTGCAGCCCTGTCTTAGAATGAGAATGAGTCCAAGCAACAGAGCTCCAATTGCTACTGGAATCCATACGGAGAATCTCGAGTTGAAATATGAACAGACGCAGTCTCAAAGAGTTGTGCTTCTCGCTAAGCACGGAACTTGAGAGAATACTAACTGTCTTCGGAACGACATTCTGTCTTCGATAAAGTCGTGTCCATTCGCACATCGATGAGAATTTTGTATTGGCAGAGCGTCTGAGGACAAATAACGACACTGTTCAGCGCACTCAGTCATGCAACTAAGCACCAATTTAGAGATGTGATGCTGCTTCATTCGCTTCGCAACTGTAACGTCTCTTAGCAGAGGCTTAGATAGCGGACTACGTTTTTAGATAGATCCTAGATGATTTTAAAGGCGAACAGCTGCATTTCCATGACACGACTAAGAATTTGTTACATCGATGTGATGTCTCTTTGATGTCTATGTATGAAAGATTCAGTGTCTTGGAACGCTTACGATGCCAGCATTAAATCGACGCCCTTGCACGTTTTTTGTTCACCTTTGCTGTAACCAAGTTCAGTTTGACTCACCGAGTGACTTTTTTGCAGTGTTTGTTTGATCAGTAGGGTCTATTAACAGCTGAAATGCGCTCTGCAGTTGACTGACGATGTCGTATATCCATTTCCGAAATACCTTGCAAATTCACTACGGCTGGAATCGCTGTTCAGCTGTGCAACTATTCTTCACAGCTTCTCCTTGTAATTTATGGCGGAATTTGAGAAATTTTACATGCGTATTTGTGGCCAATAATCGGGTTAAAAGAACTTTTACTTATTCCATCGACAGCAGGATTATCTTCTAGCAGGCAAACTTTTGGATTCGAAAACGCTCTCGTATTTTTAGTGAAGAATATTTTTAGATGCATATAAAAGCGCTCCGATCGATTAAGCTATTTTATGCTTGAATTGCTTATAGATGGAACGTATAAAATTTATGCGTAGCAATCCTACTTGATTGCCTTTCAAAAGCTCACGTATTCGACCGAACCGATCCCATATATGGTACCAGCATGCTATCCCTTCATTAGTAAGTGTTTTGAAGCCATTGTTTGGGAAAAACTTGCATCTCTGAACTATTTTCTGATGCACATCTTGAAATGATCTCAGCCTCCATTAACTGTTCTGCGAAGTAATACTTGGCTTGTTTTCTTGATCATTTTCCTAAACGCGTGAAAAAATTATTTGCCTAAAGTTACTCGTTTATTCCTACTTCCCTCACTAATCGCATGCGGAATCATTGACTATTTCTGCAAAAGTTTAGTAGTATCGCTTAACTTCAAACATTTATAGTGAGCATTGATTATATGGAACATCGACCTGCGTGTATCGCAGCTATCACAGTATAAGGTGCGACTTATTTAGCAGTTATTAAATTATTTAAGCGCTTAATAAGTTGCCTTTTTTAAACTCGTTAAACTGAAAAACATAACTTTTCCGGCAGACTGGATCTAAGGCCGAGGCAAATACTTCCTATGAGTCGGAGTTGAAGACGGGCTCTTCCGTTGTTTGAAGCTGGAACCAGTGTCAGTTCCTCAAAATAAGTGGAGCCATAGCGCCATTTCGACGCCATCCGAAAACGCTTCAGTTTGTCGGAGCTTATAAGAGAACAATAACATCATGTCAGTGTCACAAGGCAGAGGATTTTTTTCTGGAATTGAATAGGCGTTTAAGAGGTACATAAAGGATTTATTTTCCTTTCATTGCTAGGATAGTCTGTTTCACTCCGTATGCAAAACACCAACTTTCGATTATTCGTTTTAGAATGCTTTTTGCATTTACATGCATCTCACATGATGCATTTCGTCTTGTCGCGAGGAACGATTCCTTCGTAGCGGTTTCATGTGCCGATGATCGCATTTTGAATCACGCAAATTTGCGAAAGTAGACGCTCATCGAAAAGACGCTCAATCACTTTCGCGTGCATGCACTGGAAAGGTTTTTTACCACTGTTTTTTCTGAGGGGATGTCCGTTTCGAAATATAAAATTGTTGAAGCGGGTCTCGAAAATTCCCATCCTGTCTCAAGATTACGCCATTTCCCTATCCGGGAAACAGAGAACGCTGTCGGAAATGCTCTCCGTCGATCAATGACGATGAAGTAGCCAATTTTCCACATCTTTTCTACCCACTTGGTCATGCATAAGCATGTCTCAATGCGGGCGTTCGTTTGCTGCGCATTTCAGTATTCCTCAAATAGGTCGGAATCATCAATTTTTTCACACGTTATTCTTATGTCATTTTACTATCAGTTAGGCAAATTCTGTGCCACTCAGTTTGGATAGTGAAGTTGTGAGAGCATGCTCTGTTTAAAAGGTCTCCCAAATATGAGGCTAGAAAGACTTGGAAGAGGGCATAATCCACGAATGAGCAAACCGTTGTCAGTGAAAAGCTATCTAAAGTGGCAAGTTGCTGCTTTGGTATCTTGGAAGGCGGACACAGTGATCTGTGGAGATTATTTGACGTACTTCTCTCACCTAGCAGCATTCATCAAAGCATGTCGGTATTTGTTCGTTTTCCTCGCCGAGCATATATGTTGTTATTGTCAAACAGTTCAATTCCTTGTGAGTGGTACCAGATTTTTGGTTGATTTGTTTACTCGATTTATGCTCGCCTTTCATCAGCATTATAGTTGCACTTGTAGGCAGAAGTGCTCAACAGAGACCATAACAACGTTAACCAATGCAGTAGACCTCATGAAGTTTGTCATCGTAGTAAACGCCCGTTTGCTTATGATACACGGAATTCTTGGACAGATTATGAATCCCATCTAATTTATCAGATACTAGCGCTGTGGGAAAAGTCATGGCCAACTTTTATATCAGTGACTGTTAAACGATGAAGTGAAGAAACTTCTTTATTGTCATTATACAATATTTGATAAAAATTCTGCCCCCAGATTGCTTCTAGATTTTAGAAGCAAGCAATACGTTGGCAGGAACACGTTAAGAAATTGAACAAATGGCACTCCAAGCAGACTTCCTATACCGCTTGCTATATTGTGTGATTTGTTACAATGAAATACGGCGTATGTAGGAGCATCATGAAAGTTGCAGGAAGTGGACGTGAGTGTGATTATCACAAAGAACGTGATGAGGTGAAGGAAAAGTGGGATGAGCTAAGACAGCAGAGGCATGCAGAGGCTTCTTGCAACGATACTCGACACTTTCGTAAAACAAAAAGCCTACGCAAACCACGCTGCAAGTATACCTCTTTTCCGTGTTCGATAAAAGTTTTCTATATAGACTAACAGATATTATGAACAAATGAAGCAACACAACGTTAACATTCGACAGAGAAGAGGTGGCAACGTCTCAGAGAAAACGGTATGCAAGTTGAGTTTTTTATTCAGCAAGATAGGTGACCAGAACATGAACGATAACGGCAACGAGTACACATCAAAGATGAACTGGAAATTATCGTTGAAGATTTACGTTGAACCACCGTTATCACATTTGTATTTAATGCCATCGTGTTCTCTTCCTTAAGACAAAGTACGTCACAAATTTAAATATTTTCCTTATTACCACGTCGAACTAGCTGAATGGTACACATATACGAGTATAATTTCAATGCGAACAGAAGAGATGACCGTGGTTGTGTTTTTAAGAGGTTTGCATCGCATTAACGAGTGATGTTGGGATGCGAAGGCAATGGAGAAGTGGGTCGGCGTTGGGGACATTTAGCACATCAGTTGAAGGAAACAAAAAAATAATCTTCTTAAGCAATGTTGAAGAGAGAATCAAATAACTCGATGAATGTTGACGACTTCCTTGAAGAGGGAACTCTTCGATTCTTCGCTATCACTGACACATAGAAAGCTCCCATATTATCACAGCAATCTCTCACTAAGAGATTTCGAGGAACATATTTCCGTAGATGGAATCTTATCTGCTAAATTTGTCACAAGTGACCACACACGAATTTCACAAAAGTGATTAAAATGTAATTGTGTAATGCGGAATGATGCATTTTTGTGCGATGATCAGTCTTAATAGAGAATTTCTATGCGACAGTTTTCGTTTAGATTCTCCTCGATTTTTTTCTCTGCAAAGTTCACTTAGATTTCTCCAAGTCTATGCAGCAATCCGTTACTGCTTCCACTACTGGAATACTCTGTAAAGTGCGTGCACACATCATTCATTACTAAAGAATCTATGTAACTGCAAGAAACCGATTCCTTAGTGCTTCAGAATCAAGAACAACAACACTTTTCTCTTTGCTCATAACATCGACGTTTGTAAGATTCACATAAAAGTGTAAACTGTAAATAACTCTAAATGAACATAAACTACTTCATAAGTAAGGCATCGAATCCACCAGTTAACAATATAATTCCTTCATAAGGTTGGGTAACTTACAACTCTCGTTGAAGCAGTTATTCCCATGCTTGCATTACTCAACTATTACTGTTTAGAAGGTAGCAAAATGTTGGTAAGTAGCGTTACGCCCTCATAAAGGATATCGGAAATGGTATGTAAGTAAGGGAATTAAGGCTCCCGTGAGGTGGCAACTTAGCAACGCTCAGGGCTGTCGAATACGAAGACGCTCAGCTAGGTAGAGGCAGTCTGAGGTCGTGATTTCGTAGGCACTGAAAAGCGACATCAAGCACGGAAGAAGCTCGTTACAAGCCGACATAGGTTTCACCATATACCGACTAAGTAGGCGTTTCGAGGAACATATTCGCCACTACATTCGGCAATGATCCGGTTCCGACAGCAAACATTGCCTTTTAAATGGATCGTCGACACCCTTCTATACAGTTGTTCGAGGTGAACCAATCCTATTCTGCGTCCAAATTCAATGGGGACTGCAAGCGCTTGCTGGAGTACGCATTTTCTGCACTCATTGTAAACGTAATTCCATCTCTGTGCAAGTCATTAGAAATATTATTTTTCGCAAATATCTGAAACATTCATGGGACCCCTCGAGATGCTTCCTCGTTTGTACCTCATCGAACTTCGTCAACTTCACCAACGTACCAGCTTCTCTTGAAGTAGTTATATCGACAATGTATTCAAAAGTATTTTTTAGACGGTTGGAGCATTCGAAAGAAACAGTGCCTCTCTGCCAGCATCACAGTGGAAGACCCAGGAGTAAAAGCTGAACTTGCCACAAGTATTTCTTGTTATACCCTTCCTCTCCCTCGCCGATCAGCTGACTCCAACCCACTCAAAATTACCATCTTTATTTGAAAACATGCTTATTTGCTCCATAGACGGCGTTCGATTTCAGAATAACACGATTCAATCTTGACCTTAGTGGAGGGAGAGAGGAGGAGGGGAAGCAGAGACACTTATTTAACAATTCTCTTCGACCTATGTGCTTGCCTTCATCAAAAGCTGTGCTTTTTAAGTAATAGAAAAGGATAGTGTTCATGCAAAGCAAAAGATCCAAACGTATATGGATGGTTTTTTTAAAATCGCTGTTCGGAGGTCATCCACTTTCATCTGTCGATATATTGAACCCCTTTATTTCACTTATACAGTCAATTTTCGGCTAATATTGAGCTTTGCAGATGAACCTCATGATGGTTATTGCTGCAGTGGAAAGGAAAGCTTGGTAGAACTGCGTGAAGTGCTAAAGGGAGAGAGGACAATTAATTTAGTCATCAACGGTTTCTCCCGTATCCTTAGCAGCGGCGTTGCTAACGACACGGTTGCCAGGTGTACGCGCTCACCCTTTGGAAATGTGGTCTGCACTCGTTGCATATAACAAGTTACCACTCTCTTATTTGGGTCTGTTGTAATGGTGCCAGCATTCGTGTTCATTCCATGTACAACATCAGTTGTTGGCTAGTAGCTCTTTTAAAATTTCAGGAGTATTCGTCAAAGTATAAAAAGTTGTGCCACAAAATTTCGAGCTAAATCTGCCTATTTCTTGAAAGCTTTGATTTCGAATTCGATGGGCTTAGACATACCTTTAAGTATAGTGACGCATCGCGTGGAACAAGGGTTCTTTCAACAGCAAAATGCCAAAATGGCTGGATATAATATTGTTTATTTCGTAGTGGAGTTCATTCGAATTATCCTTCATTGTCATGTATTCATGGGTGCAGTGTTCTGCAACGATGCACCGCTGTGCATTGTGGAATTTGTTGTGTTTCAGAAGGAAATGATGAGTGCTCATTGCTCACGTATGTACTTAACAAGCAGCTGCATTAGGAATGCCGAATTCAAGTAAGTGTTTTCAATACGAGCAAAGTTCAAAGAATCACAGTGCCATTTCGTTATGTTTGCATTTGCAAGACGATACAATTTCGATTGCAGGTTTTCTGATTGTTTCCTCCTTTCATATGGGTGTTAATGAATTAAGGGAGCCGCAGAGAGCATTTATTTAAGACTGCAGCCAAACATATTCAGTATTTCAATCTTTGAGAGAGGAGCAAAACAGAACTGTAATTTTTCTCGGAATTTTATTTCTTAAGATGTCCCCACTTATTTCATAGTCATCGAAAGAAGTTTCAGTTACTATGATTAGCGGTAACCAATAAAATCAAACCGAATTATTGTCTTTTTCTTACGCTTTAGTGAGAAGCCAACAGAACTGCCAGTTTGTATCTATCAGCCAATATTAGAAATCTGTTTAACTTTGATTTTAGCGTGAAACTCGAATATATTGGAGCTGTATTTGGTGCGTTACCGTCATTTGAGGATTTCTTGGCGAAAGCTACTAAGCAGTCGACAAGCGTTCTTTGCGAGCAAATTGCGCTCAAATGGCAGCAGAAAGTACCACATCCGGTAAATTCCGAATATACCTCTAGAGTACAAAGAATACCGTTGATTTTAAGACAACGTTGATTTTTCATTCTTAACAGATGCCCGCTTGTCCTAACGTATCGATAAAACAGTGCAGCCATTCAACTTGCATCAGTGCTAACTTATGTTATAATAGGTGCTGTTAAAATTTCTTTATTTACAGTTGGTCTTATAAATCATCGTTTTATTTTGAGCTTACCCATGATATTTAAATGTCAGTTTTCATAAAGGCAGCACTAAATAGGAAGAGCGGTGGAGTGTAACAGAATACTTAATCCTGAAATCATGGTCTTTTTAGGAAAAAAGTTCTTTATTGTTCCGATAGTGATGTTTTCTTCTCAAGGCTTTTTAATTCCACCTGATGCTTCATCGTCTGTGCAAAGATTATTTTGTCTAGTGCAATCATTCACCGGATCCGAGCAGTGTGATGTTGTTCTTCATGCATATTGCAGTGCGCAAATGGAGTTGCCGATTCGCAAGAACCCTCGAACAGCAGAAGCGATCAAAGGTGCTATTATGTGTCGTTTATGACCAATTCGCCATCACTACTAGCATCATATTGCTTTCGTCGATGTTTTATTATCTGTAAGCAACAGCGTGGATAGCATGAATATTCCTTGCTAAAGACGTCATGCCTTAAACAAATGACATATCTTTAGCACACTCGCTTGTTTTGAAACTGCCAAATGCTCCAAGTACCTTTTGTTTTATACTTGAATTGCCAAAAAATCAACCCAACAAATCCACAGGCCACTTATTTCGTCCAAATTATGCTTTATGCTTTCAGCACGAAGGGTCGACGGATATTTACATATGTTGAAGGCGAGCCACTTCCGAGATCACTTCAGGTAGAAAACAGTAAGCGTGACTTTTCTTGAAAAGTGCCCTTTTGCTGAGAAATGTTATTTCCATTTCAATTAATCTTATTTCTCTGTGTTTTTCTATTAGTCTCAGAGCGAATTAGTCCATTTTTTGCTTCTTTCCATCAGCTAGTGCATTTTGAAACAAGAAGTGAAGCGCATCATGATTTCGTACTCTTCGTTTTGTATGGAAGATTTAGTGCTCGATTATTGATGAACGCACGGCGAGCTCAACATCTCATATAGCGCGGCACTGTTTTTTCTTCACGACGCTTTCTCTTTCACATCGGCAAGCAAAATAGCTTGGCGACGCACCACATATGCCATGTTGCTTTCATATGGTCGTCATATGTTAAGTTAACAATTTATAGCCTTTTGCGCGTAGCACCGCCACTAGGATTGAGTGGGAACGTGTTTTTAAAAAGACGAAGAAAGAACTGTGATCAGAAGCAATTTGAAATTCTGAAAAAGAACCAGACGCGTGACCAGAACAGAAGATTGTTTGGCAGCAACTTCTGTATGACGTTTGTTTTGCGCCCTGCTTTTTCCACATTTGATAAAGCAAGGATTTGATGTACAGCAAACCACTGTGCAAGGGAAACTTAAGTAAAGCCTAGAGTTATCAGATTCGTGCATGTGCTGTTAGGAACATAGCACCTTATGTTCAATAATATATCTTTCTTGAGAGGGGTTCAGATCTTAAGTTTCCTCCATCCCATAACAGAAGCCTCCCATCCCACCTCACAACAGTGGCTGTTTACCAGAAGTGTGACTTCAAGCATCAGAAGGTCGACTAGGAACCTCGAGGATGCAGTCTTTCTGGGATGTGTGATGGAAATCTTAAGCTCCCCTTAATACACCTCTTTCCCCTTCGATAAAGTGTACTTTTTACAATAGTTCGGATGACTAAGTTTGCGCTGCCTCGTGGCGGTTAGAAGTTTACGTTGTCACATGAACAGTCTTTTCATACTGCAGTTTCGAGCTTTCTTCTTTCGCAGTAAAATTGCGTATCTCTCCTCTCGGAAATGTGTTTACGACAAATAGGTCATTCTGCTTGTTGGCTGCTGTCGGTCACGTTGAAATCAGTCTTGACAAGTTGAAGATGATAAGACAAAGATCTATGTTTAACAAAATATCATGTGCTTTGCAATAAATCCTGCAGTGGAAAAGTAACAACACAGTTTGTTGCAAGACGTTGTTTCACACCTGAGGCTTTTTCTGAATCCAGAAAAAAAATCCAGTTTTCGCGTTCATAACGTGAGTAGTTTTATCTAAACCTCTGCTAACTGAGTGCTGCAACGAAGCAAGTTTGTCAGCATTCACAGCAGTTTTTTAACGATGACATTGCTGTTTCGGTTTCCTTTCTGGACTTTGCAACAGGCATTTAAGAGTCGAGCTGGATGGAACCTCCAAAAGCATTGTGACCACAATTCTGGTACAGCCTTTATTTCTGAATCGTTCAAACGCATGCACACAGTGTGCATCGTTTACTACTCTGAGTGTGCGATTTTCGCAAAAATTGTTCTTATGAGGACCACAGTGAGTTTTTAGCAACTACTGCATTATTTTTTATGAAATGGGAATGCAACTTCCAGTGAGAAAAGAAGAAGAAAAACAGTTTTCAGTTCGCTCAATTATCTTTTAATTGAGGTTGAAAGCGAAACGCCGATGGGCATCGATAAGAAAAACAACATATCAGAACGGATTAGTAACTCGCGCAATCGACGTATTGCACCTATAAGGTTTGCTATTACGACATGCCTCTGCGTCCCAAATACCCTACCAAATCATGAATTCCTCGACAGTTATCAGCAAAGAAGCGAAAAAATCATTTCGTAAATTAATATGGGAAATGGGAATCACGAAGGCGAAGGGTTGTCTACAGTAAAATTCATACCAAATATGTTGAGAAATAGGGATCAGTCTCATCACTTCCTTTAGAGAAATTATAATCCTTCACGAGCCCTTCTCACATTTAAAATTTCCTGAAACATTCGCGAACATGTTCAAGCAATAACTACTAGACAGAATGAGGTGCATGCCAAGCTGGAAAATGATGTGATATCGGTATGTGGCCTTCCAGTTTCTTCGTTCTGCCTATCTCGAAAACCTTGTTGAAACTAGCGATACGATATCCACTTTTGGTGAGCATTCCAGAATCGCAAGAGTTTATTAATGATGCTGATCTCCAGCTTGTTAGAAATGTTAAGCAATAAAATGATGGCAATTTCAACTTTTGAACAATTCACCTACATTGCGTTAATGGTATCTTTTTTCTTTTGTTAAGCAGTTAAATGGCTCTTTATTTTCAGTTACGGTGGTCGTAATCCCGTGGTTGATCTGCCAATGAAGGAACATATGATGAAATCAAGAAGTATTTATAGGCAAACAAAAACAATGTTCATTATGGCCTATTTAGGACCATTCAACAAAGACAGGTCTGTTAATTCCATGTTTCCACTTTAGGAGAACCTTGCATTTTGAAGTGGAACGTTCTCGTGAGCTGTGCCCTTCTACTGACGAAAGAGCGTATTTGCAAACTGCATTTGCGCGCACATGTCCTCTACATTGTATTCATGTGGTTATGCACTTTATCGGCATTTTCAACGCGCAAACTAAACTTTTTGCTAAAAACGAGCGTACAAATTAAGTGTGATAAAGTATTGCATGGAATATACGTTGTTCCATCCCTTTGTGATCCTCTAGTTGGTGCGATGCAAACAATTTGAACGTTGCAGTGATTCGCATGAGCCGAACGATGATCAAGTCATTTGTAAGATAACTGCGATCAACGAGAAGACGATTATCTTTGAGCCTGATACAGCTTCGGACAGTATACGACTTGAAGGCAGATATGGCATTTACAGCGCCTCCCTCAGCATTGATGGAACGAAATTTGATGAAATATCATTAGTGGAGGAAGAAGATGTAAATTTCCAACTCTCCGAAAGTTTCCTTCATGAAGGCAGTTACATTTGCTATTTTCAGCTAAAATATTGCATCACTTTTCTCTGATGCCTTTCAGCTGAATAATCCTCATCGCAAATTCTTTCGCAACAAAAATGCTGATCGATGGGGGACCACATGTATTGTTTGCAGGATTGGATACAATCGAGGGAGCAATCATTCGCGTTCGATATTGTTGAGGAAGGCGCTATGAAACTTGACTACTTCATTCAGATAGGTTATTGCTGTCTCCAACATTTTGAACACATAGAGCGATAAGTTCCGCTTAAGACTTCGGAATTAGGTTGAAATCGACGAGTAAGAGCAATTGCTGGAAATGCAATCAAACTTAGTCAGTCAAAAATGCCCATCATCATGTCTTCTGATCGCTGGCTGATTTCATCGGATGACGAACTGAAATTATTCCGCCGGATTGCCGTAGTGTAATCGACAAGTCTTGAGGGTGGTTGTTGGTTAGGAATAAAACATTCCGACTATTCCGCCAACCGATTTTTATAGAACACCATTTATGACGAGGTTGGATTATGAAATTTCAACCTAGCATATATTAAAGAACAAGAGAGTCTTTTAAGGGTGTCATCGCTGCTAATTCAAATTAAAAGTTGAAGGAGAGTGGTGTTGAGAGGAGCGCCTTTCTTCGAGACTACATAGTAACTGTTCTTTCTATTTAATTGGAGTTCTTTACATAACTCCAGGGCTTTCCCCCGCAACAAATTGTCATCACATCGCACGCTTCAGGGCAGACTTTCATAGGGAAATGGTTGTTCAAGAGATGGCGTATAGCATTGCCCACAAACATGGCGCTGTTTCTTTTGTTGCTCGCGAGCATGGCAACTTGCAACGAAGCTTTTTAACTAAGGTGAACGCTTACATTGTGTTTCTTTTACAAAATTACATTGTGTTTCAATCTGCTCCATCATAGCGTTGTCCATATAATGAACTCTCAGCTAATTGTACCTCGCTTGCGTTGTTCAGAGCGCGCAATGAGTTTCCCACATGATGGTCTCTACGTGGAATATAAGGTGGAATTACCAGGCGCATTGGTTCCCACTGGCGTTCAGACTATGGGCGGAACAACGCAAATCTCATATAGTAATGAGGTATGAAAGTCCAATTCTACAGTTCAGATGTTGCAACTAAAAAATTACGGAGTGCAGAGGCGCATTAAATCGAACATCGCACGGCCTAATGGAGCACTAAGATAAAGCAAAAAGTGGAGTCGTTGTTGTGAATTGGCGAGTTGAGATCCATTCATCCCAAACATACTGTAATATCCAGCGGAATTAATGCTGTGCTGTTTCCAACTTTACATCTGCGACGAAGCCGCGCAGAGAGTACTGACATAGTTCGGGGCTTCAGTTCCACATTAGTGGCTGACTTTTTAGAGTGAATTTCTTCACAGCTAGAAAAGCATTAGAAAAATAGTGCAATTTTTGTACCTTTACTGTCGATCTGCTATTTTTATTCTAAAATTATTTTTTATGAAAGTGCAAGTTACTACTAACTTGTTAAGATGTTACGCAAATCGTTTGCTTTTCGTTGTTTCACTGATTTCTTTTTTCGGGGGAGGGAACGATATCGATTCGAGTTATGACCTCCTTCCTTGTTGGAGTGCGAAGGTACAAGTCAGAGTTGAGCTCTGGCAATAACAAATGAGTAGGTGAGTAAGCAGTACTTTGTTTCACATTTGATTTCTGGGATAAGCCACGCAAAAGGTCTTCTGCACTTCGTCCTTAAGTACGCGATTTCATTACTCCTTATTAGCTGCGTAACTTGTTACTGTGTGCGAACTGCTATTATATTTTCATCGAAGGTACATATAGGTCCGGTAATTCGTCTCAGAGAGCCATTTTTAGAATGACGTTGCCACCTTTGCACACCTCATTTCTTTATCGACTTCAACTAAGCGTTGCGATACCGAAACCGACTTTTTTATGCCGAGAGTACTGTTTCGCGTGTGCGCTGAAAGTGCTTGGGGACGGCATTATGTCGACGGATATGGAGTTGCCTCTTTGCCAGTAATGTCAGGCAGGTAAAGTATCTTCACTTCATTGATCCATCAAACACATGACACGGCTGTTCGCTCTTATTTAAACCCCCTTCTTCGAAACCCTGTCTAAGCGGCATTAAAATCACAATGGTATAAAAATGTCAGACAGGAACTGATCTGTGCACTTTGCATGCAGCGGAAGTGATGGAGAATAACCAGTGCCGTGGTATTATCAGTACGAAATGGTTGCGGTACAGGAGCTGTGCATTCCGTGAGAAAGGTGTCCTCTAAATCGCCTAAAAACCTCTGCAGGAACTATATTTTATAGTACAGAGGTGACTGTCCATTATGCGCCGTTTAGATGATTTGAAATGCCTTTTTCAGTTGTTTTTCTCTACCACTTTAAGGCATGAAATAACGGTGAACTGTTGGAGACCGGTGAATCGAATGAACAGAAAGGCGGCATTGCAAGAACGCTTCGTCTCGCAGGCCGTTGATGTGAAATCGTTCGAGGAGTGTTGTTTTAAGAACCCATTGGCGACCATGGTCAGCAACCATCACTTCACTCAGTATTTAATTTAGTCGGTGTTCTACTATACCGGTTTTCCAGTCACCCGGAACTAAAAAACGACCACATCGTCCAAGAAAAAAGTGCTTCTTTGACGCGTTGCGTTAGTTGATACCTACAAAGATGCTTCAGTAAATCTTTTGTTGGCAGATCCTCAGAAGAACCTGTGGGCATTACAGCTGATGCTCAGACAACTATCACGTTAAGCTGCATTTACTTATCGCATTTTACGAGGAGGAGCTCCACAAAATTAAACTCGTTTACTTGACTTAAGTAGTCGGACAGAGGTAATGGATAAAGAGGATCTAGTTCGTTCTTGATCAAAACACCTCAGATTTTCTCTGTCCACCTGGTCATGTGTGAGCGGGTGAGCAAAAAGCATTAAGAAAATCCTTTTATACTGTAGCGGTTGTATTTGCTGATGGTGGGATGATGTTTCTCTAGAAGTGTTTGCGCTTCAACACTATATTTATTATTCCGGAATTAACTGACTAAAAATATGGACCGTTGGCTGGAACTTCCAACATTTCAGTGCTGGATTTGATCGACTGTGTTGATATGCATTTAGTAGACGCTGCAATATGCTCGCCTCTGCGGAACTGCTGCTGACTTCAAACATCTGTGCCTATACTTGTTTACCTATGCATCAGTCACTGAATCTTTGAATCTTCATGTGGGCTGCTGCGATGCGGCTTAAAATAGAAGTTTCCTTAAAACGCTGCTTTCACGTATCAAAAGCCATAGTCATAAATTTTTTCGACTGTTGCTACATTTGACCCTTATTGAAGGGCAAAAGAACGTCATGGATCGGCTTGACAGCAGAAACTTCTGGTGCACTTCAACTGAAAGTCGACTGCATCGTTCAAAGTCGACTGTTCATTTCACAGGAGCATTTGCATCAGATGAAATACGGTACAATGATGAATCGCTTCGGGTATTCCTTTATTGTGTTACACATTCTCTAGCTTGCGGCAAATAACATCGTTGTCAGTCAAACTTCTTTTATAATGAATCCACAATTATGAACAAGCCGACATCAGTTCACTGGGTAATTTCAATGCTTTTAAATAGAATCAGGATTAGCTGCGCATTTCCATTGGGCACAGTTTCAAGGAGTTGTACATATTTCAGGTTGCATTCTAATGTACATTGGCGTATACTGAAGGCGTTGCTCGATTTCGAACAAGCGAAGAAACAACTTCTCCAGGTGCGCAGTCAGCGTGTACCGAGGCTAGACTTTAAAGTATGAGAAATAGGGAAAAAATAAATCCTACATTCTTGCAGAAGTGTTGCACAGCGGACATGGAGTTCTCTTGCTAATCATTCAATATGCAGAAAGAACAGTTCATTTACCACTGATGGACACTTTTTCGTTGCTATTTTTCGCTTTTCAAATACGATTATTTCAAAGATCCACAAGAAGTTCATCATTACTCGTAGCAAATATTTGCACTTACAATGAAACATTTGTGGGAAGAAGAAATGCTCCTCACACTGTTTATCACTGATCCTTTTCTTGCTCGAATCGGGCTCGGCGGTGTTTCGATATTTTTCTTCGTCGTATTGTCACACCTCTTCACTATTTACGACTTTGCAGATGA
Source organism: Parascaris univalens (assembly GCA_037576465.1). Lineage (NCBI taxonomy): Eukaryota > Metazoa > Nematoda > Chromadorea > Rhabditida > Ascarididae > Parascaris > Parascaris univalens. Next base: position 60,872,899 of record CM075173.1, on the reverse strand, counting down.
CAAACAACAAAGGATGTCTTCCTTTAACAATTCAGTCGACCGATTTCATAAGCTGCCAGTGAAGAATAGAGTTGAGAAATGAAATCTCGCTTTCTAGATAACTCAGCTGCTCGTAAACGCCGCCTAAAAACAATCGTTTGTTTGTTGCTCCACCGCTGCGAGATGAAAAGCTGACCTCTGAGACTTTTTCAGCTTTTAATATGCCTAGGAAAAATATGGTTAACAAAGGTCCCAGAGAGGGTAGTGGGCCAAAGAGGCGCTTTTACGAATCAACTAAGCACGTGTTAGTTTACATTAATGGCCTTCACTGCTGTAAGTAACACGTGCTACCTGCCCGGAAAGGTTTTGTAAAATTTGGTTTTTTCGACAAAATCATGCAGCCTATGTCACCAGACAAACTTGCTTCCTCCCCCCCCCCCCCCCCCTCCTTCCCCTTTCCCGCACTTAGTCCCAGAATTTCAACAAGAACCTTTCGATTCACTTCGAAACTTTCGGATGGCACATACCAGAGACGTTAGTTTCCGGAAGCATATATCAGTACTTTATATATGTGAACGAAATGTTGGGTGGTCCCGAGTAGTGAACTATCCTTTTGTAGGCAGCTTCACGAGGATTCACGATGAATGACATGTTTATTCTTCCTTTAAAAGATTCAGTTGATAGAACACTTCCAGTGAAACGAAGGCTGGCCCATTGATTACTGTACTAATTTCGCCGAGAGATCAAGGTTCGCGTTTATTTAATGAACAAAGTAAAGAGATCGGTATGCCATATGTAAGCAAAATAAAGCGTAACATTAGACAAAGGACAGTGGACAAGTTCGTAAACCTGCTACAGGTAACTGGCAAGACAAACACTCTTGCGTTCTGCTCATTTAAACGTTGTCAACAAAGAAACAAGAGCGCCTTCATGTTTTAATAGATGCGACCGCTGGTATAAATCTGTTCGCCTTTCTGCGACCTGAACAAAATGCGCTCGACATATGAAAAATACATAGAGCTTATTTGTTGTCTTTGAAGCCATCGTGAAATCAAGGCACTGATAGGAAGAACGGTAAACGTCGGCATCCTGAACTTTATGGCCCATCAACCTCATTTCCTAGCTCAGGCTTCAGTTGTTTCTTGATTCAGACACATAAACGCACAAAGACAACGTTGAAAAAATGTATTCGCAAGTGGAAATTCGCAAGAACAAGTGAAAACGGAGAAGAAAAACATGCATTCAAAACCTGGTTAATGAAGGAGACGTTAAATGAAGGGACGAACATATGTAAGAATCAGAACGAAACAAGAGCATCTGAATTCTCCGCTTAAGAAAATATGCAATTCATTTCCCAATCCATGCAGGCTTGATTCTTTCAAGCTGCCCTCATATTTAAATCAAAAATAACCACTGTACAGTACTCTATTGAAATATCTTGTCTAAAACCTTGGAAATACCAATATTCGGGGCAAACCTACGTAATAAGTCAACAAACTTCCAGCGACATCTGGATATCTGTGACCAACAAGCTCATCGGCATTGACAAGCTTTTCAGCCAATTAAACTTGCGCATAGCAGATGCGTCTGCTTTGCGTCGAAGCTGAACTCATCGACGCCATCTCTTTGTGTTTTTCACTCAGTCGGTCCATTTCGACGTGCAGCAAATCAAGTCCACTGCTACTCGTGAAATCCTCATTTATGGATTCCGACGCCTCGAAGAAATCATTTGAGACAATGCCACCACTCTCTTCCTCGATAGTTGTACCCTGAACACACACAAAAAACTGCCAAATAGACGTTAATTTATGCAATTTTGCTGGATCTTTTTTTCTACGCATAACGAAAGGTGATATGAATGCAGTTTAATGTAGCGGAAAGGTGAGTCTGAAATTCTATAAAAGGCTTTAAAGACATTCTGCGACGAGTTACCAACGGATCCGTTGAAGTGTTCTAAATGTTGCCCTATTTCAGTTAATAATATCAGCCAATGCAGTTAATGGTCTAAATATACGGTTCGTCGTCTACAGTTCGAATGAGAGGGACATTATCAACACAGTTGACAACTGTGTGCCAATAATCGGCACATTAAATATCGGTAAACTTATCAACGGCTCAATCATTACTTTACGCTTTTGCTCGATTACTCCAACTTGATAAGGAGAAAACAAATTTTTTCGAAGAACGACACAGAAGAATCGTCCACTGCGGTCACTTGGGCAGCATTAGCGCATGAGCTAAAAACAAATAGATACACCAGTACATGTATGGCAACGTTTGGAGCGTCCTATATCAAATACAGAAGCACTCTTGATGTAATGAAAGATCAGCAATGATTCGCCCTCAAAAAACATGAAATATTGAACGTTCAAGCGACAAACCTGAACGGTTGACAAGGTCGACGAGTGACGGGCGAACTGCCTCTTACATTGATAATACTTTCTCGCCGCCCGCTGCATCGCCCGCTCTCGCAGTTTCCCTGTTCCCAAAGCACCGTGCATACGCCTGAAGTACTTCTTCCTCAATCTAGCGAATGATCTGGAAACAAGCATGTGGAACACCAAAGGTGACGATATGATTACAGAACTAAGGATAGATGGCATGAAGTTCTCATGGTTTTCCTACTCCTGGGTTGGAAGCACAGACCATGGGAAGCAATATTTGATGAAAATCTCTAATTCAATTTTGGCTTATGTGATAAATCGAGAAATCAAAGCGAGAATGATGTAACCTCCACAAATTCTTTTACGAATTCTGAAATAACTGGGCGTTCATAGACATTCGCATTCTGCCAGAAACACGGAGCGTCTTCGGGTAAACGGAGATGCAAGAGGGATTATTAATTAAAAATTCACTTCAAGAGGGATTAAAATTAATTAAATTCATATTCTGGTAATTTTTGATCAGTGGCTAAAGGAAATGATAATGAAGGAAGCCTTGTCTCATAATGAATGAAATACTCGTAATGCAGCATATCTCCGCCTCTCTCCCTCTCTTTTAATTTAAGACCTTGGATCGCACCCTATAAGAAGCCTTTGCCCAGCAATTCGCAAAGTTTGTATAAAAACCAGATAATAAGTGTATAATGACTTTCGCCTCATACATTTGTTTGTATGTGCAGTATGCTAGAGAGGAAGTCACCCTGAGCTTTCCATCCTGAAATTTGCAGCTAAATGTTAAAAGTAATTCAACGGAACTTACAATCCATCATTGCCATGGTAGGTGTGGTGAACGATGGGATTTTGTTGTGTGGGAGGCAAAGCATTCGCATTAGTTGTGCATGATTGTGGAGCTGGACGTGGAACACACAAAATGTCAGCGTCGACTATGGTTCTAACACCACGAACTAACGGAGAACGATCATTCTGTGTGGGCGCAGAACAATTTAATAACATACGCATTCTGTTCTGGAAAAATGTACCATGATCACCACTCCCTTATTCTTCAAAAGCGGCAGCTAAGAATCGCCGAAAGCTGTAATTCGAAAAACGGAGTTTACATTCGTTTACACTCGAATGCAATAGATGTCAAGCATAAAGAAAGGTGGACATTTCATGGCGTTATATATTTTAATAGTGAAGAAGGATTAAGGGGGAGATTTTTTCAATGAAGAGGAGAAATGAGATGTTACCGTAAAAAGCCTATGACAGGCTGAATAAGCAGTGAAAAGCGGCCGACCAGAACAAACCGCAAACTTATTTCTGGATTTTTGAACATTAAAAATGGCAGAACGACGTATCGCAATTATCTGAGTAAAAGTGAACAATTAGAATACGACAGCAAGGAGTCTTCACGAATTAAACCCGATTTGCTATAGTATTTTCGGGTAGAATATAGTTTTTATGCATTTCGAGCCGTGATTTCCAACGAAGTTAACCTAAAGGAAATAGCGTTAGAAAAGATAAAAGTGGTGCCGAAAAAATACAACGAGAAAGATTATTCTGATGCAAAAGAGACAGTGCAATGCAACCTTTTGCCAGAGCAGTTGAAATCTTCTGACAGAATGCATATAAAATATAAAAATCGCCAGAGCGCAGCACAAAATCGAATGAAGAATGGAGACAGCGACCGGTATGGCTGCACTATCGGTTGTTGCAAGCGCAACTCGAACATAAATAACTGCCACACAACAGGCGCCTAGCAGAAGTAACGCAGTAGTGATAAACCCACTGAAAGCGTTACAGTTACGAGATGGATTCTTGATTTCCCAGTTGTCTTGTAGAATTCGCATAATAGCTGCGAAATATGAGAAAACAAACATTTGTTACTAACGGACATGAACAACTGCGCAGTCATCATGTGTGACGGTATAGGTCATCAGTTCCTCGAACATTATTCCTCAGTAGAGGATGTTAAGTGAGAAAAGCATTCAAACAAACAAAAAGGCTTACAGCTAAGAAAATGGGCGATAATGCTTCATTATAATATTTAAAGAAAAAGAACAAAAATATCTGGTAAGCCAAAGGGGAGGAGGGAGTAGGTAATTGGCTGCAACAATTTTTGAAGCATCAAGCAATCTGTAACAATAGAAGATTGGAACAACCGGAGAAGAAACGGAAAGAATAGCAAATTAATGTGGGAATGCTATGCTTGGTGATTTTTGGTTCTCCGGAAAATTTCGTAATTGAGCTCCTTGGTTACAACAGCGGCTTACAACAAGACGTTAGAGTAAGACGTTACAGCAGAAGTTCTCTAAAGACCACTTAAGTAGCAACAGAAACAGCACATTCGTCCCCATAAAATGTCGCCTAAACGATGCGCACCTCTCGTTAACTTTGCATTCAATGATATTTCAAAATACGTACTGATATGAGAATTTCTTTTGCTTATCACATGCAATAGCTATAAGGCACCTCACGTCTGTAGAGAGACAGATTACTCTTTAAGGACTCATCCAGACTGGTACTGCTTTCGCAGGATGGGACACCCCATCCAAAACCGTGCACTCTTCATGTGTTCTCTACAATGTTCATGCCGCGACACTGAGAGATCAATCGAGGGTTAACATACAGAAATGTCTGCTTAGCGTGAGAATGAGGAAAATGTCACGAATGTTGTACTTGACACTTGGGGGAAGAAAAATTGTTATTTACTGGATCACACTGAAAATTCTGAAACCGCAAGAGATGAGCGGTCCAATGGACAAACGACGAGAGTGCACTGTGGATAACTGGATGAAGATCATTGAAAAACCAGTGAAGAAAATGAGTTCTTTAGCTAACTTCATTTGATGGCGAGCTGTCATATCGTCATCAGGAAGCGAAGTGTCCAGTAATTTTAGTTCGGCATCCCCAACCAATGGAGCAGATGGATTTTCTGTTCTCGGAGTATCTGAAATTTCCAGGTAAGATACTCAAATATCTGGTAACTTGAAAAGTATAGTTGACCTACTGTCCTAAGGACTGCCTTCATGCTCACATACAAAGATGCAATTGCAAGACTCATTAAGGTTGAATGTGTCGTTTATACGCAAGTCTCTCAAAGTGCTTCCGTTATACACTGATTATCACTGAGCAATGGAGTATAAAAGTGCACAAAATGATCAACAAGACGAAGTTGGGGAAAACATCTGTACTGCGAGGTGATTGTCTATGCCTAGTTTCACCTCACTCAAGTTGCTAAGTTGTGCAAAAATTACCAAAACAATTTTCATGTGCAGCAGCTCGAGAGTAGCAAAAAAGCGAGTTTTTAATTGGAAACCGCGTAACCGAATCGATTCGAATAAGAACGCGTTATTACGATCCTTTCACTGTTTCTGGATTTTGCGTAATAGGTTAGCTAAGCTCCTGAAATGCGGACGACCATATCGCTGTAAACACTATAGTATACTTTCCCGCATCATATCTCACACTGCCGAATTCATCCAATAAATTTAAAGGAATTGAAGATCAGTTCGCTAGAGCGCAACCGCAGAAAAATACGCTTGCTTCATTAGTTCGAGTGCATTGGTTCTCTGTCAAAAGTAAGTTCACGCACTCAAATATAAGTAAAGAAAAAATGCTAACCTGACAAACAACGTGATTCAAATAGACGTCTGAGGTATTCAACTCGGCACTTTCCCACAGTGTAGAAGATAATGGTGAAAAGAAGCGAGAGCATAAATGGCAACAACACACCGCATTGAAACACCTTCGACTGAAAAGTCGTTGGTGGAAAACAGCTGAAAATAACAGTCGTAAAACAGAACAGAACAGTGCTTCACTTTTTGGCAGTTGGAATTCTTCGACCTAATAAATGATTCATTCGTAACAGGCTGAGTGAGTGAACTATCTGAGTGTGGCTTCATGCTAGCACTTACTCGAGACAATGGTGTTCGAAACCTCGTAACTGGAGCTGTTGTCAAAACAGCGCTGCGCAACATTCCTTAGGCAAAATAAAAAAACTGCTGGTAGTCTACTGCGTACCAGTTAAAAGGATTCACAACAGACAATGCATATTGATACTGCAACGCACTGAACGAATCAGCAATCCAAAAACGCAACTAACTCCCGCAAAAATCACCAATTCTGAACTGCTAACAATAGCGCTATCGTTTTATTAAGTGAGAAAAACGTTGGAGAAAACATACGAATGCGTTGAAGAGGTATATGAGCTTGCGTCAATCGCCACTGAAAAGGACACTGAAAAGAACGGAACGCCATAGGCGAGGAAATATAACCCTGCGATGGGTCCATGGGGCGCAACCTAAAATTCAGCCAAACAACAATGAAAAGTTAATGGAGCAATGAGCACAGGTCTTCGTTAACCAAAAGTTCTTGTCATGGCTGGTTATAAACTTTTTCAAATTAACAGGCAACTAAATGGATCAATGGCCAAGACCCCTCAAAACCTCCTATTTTCAAGACAAAAGAAAGAAGTTCCATGCGGTATGAATAATGCATTATTAGCTTGCAAAAGCAGCAATAAATGCAGCAATATTTGGGATGCATCCCTCTTCAAATACCTTCATTTAAATGCGACAACAAAAACCAAAATAACGGTGGTAACTAACATTTTCGAATTCAGGTTCACTGAACTCATCTTCAGCAACGCGCTGTTCCTTGCTGCTCGCCACTTTGCCTATTTTTCTTTGCGTAGTGCTATAAGCGTGGAAAGAAATCACGTAACACTAGTACAGTTTCATAAGCAAATAATACATTCATCAAGCAAAAGCGAATAATGTCCATTCTAGATTGCTTTCACCACCTCCAGCTGAACGTCGCCCAGAAAATTGCTGCAGTTTTCGATCACTGTCATTGTAGAAGTTTCGTGCATCTGTCTCTGTTCTTAAGTTCAGTTCAGCATAATACACTGGCTTCTACCTATCATGGAGTCTGCAAAACACTTCAGAGAAGCTTAGAAAAATAGAACACAGCAATCGGATTAATGCTGTTCATACACTATCCGATATGCATTTTTAACTCGTGTGTAAACCACTCGAATTGTCTGATCATTGTAAGACTTCTTTAATGACGTTTTGCTTTTGTCGAGATGTTGAGATACGAAACTCGGAGAGAAATAATTGTTCCGAAAAGGGTTTTTAATCTCTCTGTAATCTGGGAACGTCTGAAATTCTAAAATTGAGTAGACATAGGCATTTACTGGCCTTTAAGGGACTCACCGAACGGCGAGCATGATCCAGTAAAAGGCAGCCAAGAAGGAGAAGTGAATAAGTGCACCATCAAGAATACAGATCGACTCGTCAAATACCTTGTTAACGCCCAAGGTGAAGGCAACGCATAAAGAAAATATGCTCACACAAAGATTGATGAGCACGTGAAGCGACTTGCAGTAGAGCACATGTTTTCTCCTGCGCGAACAAAAATAGGTTCCTTTATGCTGGTTACGACATCTTCTTTAACAAAAGAGCGCTATAAATTTTGTGACTGAGTGAAAATCGACGTCACTATCTATTACTCCATAAACAGCTGTCGAAATACAAAACTTAGTGCAACCCAGAAGAAACCAAACACCATGATAAAAACCAAACCAAGAAGTTAAAACATAACGGTAACCTCAAAACAAAGTCTAACTTAAGTTATCACTAGTCTAGGTTTATGAGACGCAGAACCGGAGGTTACATAAGTAGGCAAGAAAGACTGATAGCTTCTTAAAGCAAGCTGCTTGACGGTCAACAAATATAGCAACTGAAAGTTCCTTAAGTTCTGCCTTGGGTATTGGCCTCTTTAATAGCCGCTGAACAACCAGTTAAAGAGGTGCACGCATTGCAGGGGCCATAATACAGCAACTGGAACACATTGTGGACAAAACACTGAGACTTGGAGAAGAAAACATGAACACGCTTATTAGAGGCATTTCGCTGCCAATGAGTAGTGTCAGTCGTTGCGCATCAGTAAACCCATCAAAATAAAAACAATCGGTGTTGACGGAGATGGAAAACTTCTACTAAATGAAGTGTGTTGCTGGATTTAGAAGTAATACGGCGAAAAGAATCACAGAAAAGAGCATCGAAACACTGTCGTATTTTTCCGCTTGGTACTTAAATGAGGAAGTTTGCAGAACAATGAGCAAACGGACCTGATGCAACAAATGTTACTAAATACGACGAAAACCATAGAGAAGGATAAAAATCCGGACGACATATACGTCCACCACGGTAGCTCGATGCCTTTTTTCACAGTTGTTAATCTATAAGAATGTGCTGTAAAAGAGGTCCCGATATTCCGTAACATGTGATGTAGCCTGAGCAATTTTCAGGTAGACTAGTATTAAACGGTTGGATTAATTGCATCAAGTTGATGATTTGAAGATTTTTTGTCCCTAACGTATTCTGAACGATGAACTCAATATATTCGACTGGGTTGAAAAAAGTTGCAATCGAGAATAGAGAGGCAGTAGAGTCGATGGGGGATTGAGTGCCCATCGCTCTAATTTAAATTCTCGGTCGGTACTACGAATTTCGAGTTGGAAAATGATGACAAATGGATACCCACTAAGGACGTATTCTTCTGCAAAGCATAAAGAAACAGCAAGTGAAAACAACGATAATAATCCACTCTAAAATACTGACTCATCGATGAGCGAAGCATTCTGCATAGCAGTAAAAAAAGTGAGGTTTTCGCCAAGATGCGATATGATGAAGGCACGAGAACAGGCAATGATCACATAGCGCGGGCCTGCTCTCCGCTGTGTGCATTCATTTCCATCAGCAATTCTCCATTCTCCATCGTTCCACACTCCTAGTCTCACCTAAAACTTCATGCGAGTTTCAGATTGTGGCGAAATTCTATAAGACTCTAAAAACTGGTGACTCGCCGAACAAAACACTTCAGCAACCGTTCCTTTAAAAGTTAGTAACTGTTTTGACATTTAGAAAGGCGCATATTTTGATTGAGGGGATGTGTTCCTCTAAACAACGGCTGTTAAATGTCGGTTTGTGAACAAAGTGAACTAATTGAGATAATTTAATGTGTAAACGCTGACTACCTATGTAACAAGCAAGACAAAGTACAATAAACAACAATACCTGCTCGGTTGGGATGCGAAGAAAATAAGTAAACAATATCGCTGATGGGCCATCAGTGTTGAGAATATCTGATGCCTAAAACAGGTGCGTTGATTAGGACACGGGAATGGCACCTCATTCGTTAATGAAAAGAGGGCACTGCGGGCGACGACCCTTCAATGCTTGAAAAGTTTAAGCGGCTCGCTCGCTATTCTCAAGTGAAGTGACACCCTAAAACATTATAAGCATCTAATCTGCGCTTATAATGTTTTAGGGTGTCACTTCAGCTCGCAGCTGACTTTCGTTGACTTAGTGAGGGCTAAGAAAACGAGTAAGCTCGCAGTGACGCGAGCTTATGACTTTCGTTAGCTCTGAACAAGGATATATTCTCAAGATTTTTTAGACGCGCTTAATACACAATACAATTTTTTACCTGCTTGTCTACTATAATCCTCAGGTGGTTTGAAAAATATAGTGACCGCTACACTTGAGTTACTTCCCCCCGTCCCCCCCCCCCCTTTTAACTCCCTAGCCCCTCACTAAGAAACATTTCATGCACCAACGAATGAAAGCATATCTATTTCAAAGTATACAACAACAGCTACAGAAAGTAAGATTACGGCCTGTAAATCAGCGCAGACGGTACACATTTACTTCAGTCCCATTACAACTCAGCGTACTGTGAAGCAAATAAGTTTCTCTGCTTATATGAGTGAAGATTTGAAGGACTTAATATCAGGAAGACAGGACTTGCAAATTTTGCCACTTCTTAAAAATGATGCATTACAGATGACGTGGAAAAGAAAACGAGTAAGCTCGCAGTGACGCGAGCTTATGACTTTCGTTAGCTCTGAACAAGGATATATTCTCAAGATTTTTTAGACGCGCTTAATACACTGAATACAGTCTTGCATGGAGAATATAGTGACCGCTTTTCTCTTTCATAGCTATACTGCTTAACAGTTATATGAATTTATAAGATATCACTATGACAACCAGCAATATGTAATGATGCTCTTAGAATCTTTTCTGCAAACGCTACGTGATTCTATATGTGTGTGATAGAAACTGCTTATAATATTTTTTTACCTGCTTGTCTACTATAATCCTCAGGTGGTTTGAAAAATGGGTGTTTCCACAGAAAAAAGAAAAGTGTTTCCGATTTTTCCTATAGAAGCCATTATTGAAATTGAGAGAACTCATTTTTTGCCGAAAATCGCTCACGTAAGCTAGACCGACTTCCTAAACCGCTTTCATCAAATCTCAAATAGAATTTCTGTTAGGCACAGAATCTTGCGTCATTCAACATCATGACAAACAAAGCGGAAAGAAAAAATCCGCACCAAAAAGGACTTAAAATACTCCTTTGAATGAGATTTCGGCTAAAATAAGATATATACGTGGACATGCCTTTTCAACAGCTTGAACTGGTTTCAGGTTGGTGCGTTTTAAGACGATCGCATGAACCTGATTCAGTGCAACCCATCTTCCATCGAGGGTATACGATGTGGCGAATAGATGCGTATTAGCGAACCAGAAAACGTTCAGAACTGTCACTGAAGGAAACAAATCCAATGTTTGCCATGGGATTCGCATCGAAGTCATACCTTCAACGAATTTTTCAACTGTGTGCGGTCAACAACGTTTTACAAATTAATCGACGAAGTTACACTAATTTTTGAACAGCAGCCACCAAATGAATTAATGACTTGAAGCGAAAGTTTAATAGACCTCGGGGAATCTAGGTGCACTGATCTTATTGCTCTGGACTATCGCCAACTAGCAAATATGCTTCAACCCCATGTGGTAATTTTGGGAAAAGGTGTATGGACGCGTTGTCACTTGCTTGTATCTAATTATGCATTCTGCAAAAGATAACCTAATTTCGGACACCGAAAACTTATTTTCATATTCGAGATCTTATCCGGTGGAAAATGGATACTGGATAAACTCTTAACTGATAAATTGAATGTAGAGATTTCTTTGACTCATCTAGAACATTGTTAAGGGTCACATGCAGACGTGGCGTGTTCAGTTAAGCTCATCGTGTCGTTAAAACTTATATCTAGTAGTTTCATAAAATCTGATAACCAAAGTCGAGAAGGGAAACTCCTCCAACATTCAGAAGAATTAACCTTGTTGAACATCGAGGAATCAGTTCATCTCAGTGTACTCAGATACCGAATAGAGTTCAACCGAGTCATTTGAAAGTGAGTACACGTTAGTGGTGAACTCACCATTTGCTGCTAGCAGCTCAACGTTTCGCTGTCGATGGCAAGTGTATTGACCGTTTGTGTATGCTGAGATGAATCCGACTTTATGTGCCTCTTCATCCAGCGACGTTGACAATAGCATAAGCTCGCAGGCAGCCATGTTTTTTAATCGCATAATTTGATCGTTGAGTGCTATCGATTGCAAACGATTCCTCAGCATTTCACCTTCAGAATGCAGTAGGTTTAGTGAAATATTTTGTCTAAATGGAAAGGGAGGAGCAACGAATCACTGAGAGGTGAAGGGAGAGGAAGAGCTGATGATCCTTTCAGTAGGATACACATTTTGCCCACTTATTCCCCTTTGTTCCCCGCTGTCATCAGCTGTTGGTAGGTGAAAAATATTTAGCAAGCATATTCTTCGCATAGTGCAGACGCATTGAGCGGTTTCAAACTTGAGAAATAACGCGTTCTTTTAGCACTCAATACGTCTCATCGCATAAGGCAATGACAGTTAAGAAATCGCTTTTGTCATTTTTGCAAACAAAGTGGATATTTTTTGGTCTAGAGAAGATCCAATAAGAAGTCAGCAAAATTCCTTCTTAGGTTAAAAATTCGTATCGAAATCTCCTTTCTAATCCTCTCCTCCTCAACTTTTCTGAATCATTGTTTTTTGCACTGAAGTTACAGCAATAGTTCATTAGCCTGCTTCATGGTAAAATCAACAACCGTCAAGTTCAGTAGTTGCATATTTCGATCTTAAAGCAAACGCGATTGCAGTGAGCTCTTGATTTGCATCCGATTCACTTGCATTACCAATAATCCATCCAATAAGACGCGTTTCATACGGTGAAAGTTCATACGCCAAAGGCATACTATCAATGAGTTCGTCAAGAAGCTGCAAATATAGTGATATTTAGATATTCAATGGCTTTGATAATATCCACCGCAAAATCCCCAAAAATTAACAAATCTGTTGAAATAATTCAATGCTCAATTTGCAACTAAACAGCATACCATATTACTTTAATTTGCGACTTTAATTTACCATACAATTTGCAACTAAACAGCATACCAAAGAACACTAACAGGCACTACTTTAATGCATATGCGAAGAATCTCATTTATTATTTTCCAGATATATCGGTTTTGATGATGTGTCACTAACTTAATCAGTCAGGATATCGAAATTTGTTTCGTGATCATTTCGAACGTTAATACAGATTCACCGGCTATCGGTTGTCACAGCGGATTTTTAAAAATCTTCATATAGTAGCTTTTTTGCTAGCTAAAAGCGTTCTTGAGCGAAGACCTTGCGATGGCCAGAACTTACAAAGTGCGCTTAATCCTAAAACGACCTCATGAATCTCGCGTTCTCAGAGGATTATCGGCGTAAATGAAAAAGAATATGCTAAGGAAGTTGCGTTACTCCCAACGTAAATGCCAGTGGCATGAAAGTTGGCCAATCAATGGTCTCTTAAGTATGGTTCTAAGCGGGGTCTGTGCATTCACATTTACGTAAGCGTTAGCAAATCAGCGAATGAACAGTTTTCTCGTATTAAATTTGAGAGGTATAAAGATGGGGCAATGAGTGATAAAATGGTATAAAGATGTCCTTCTAGAACCGTACCTTAGACGAGTGCATGTGGGACAGAGTGTGAAAGAGACTTTTAGTAAGAGCTGATGAGAATGCACAAGAGCCAGAATCCACCTCGGACCATTTCCCTTGCCTACACACTCGGTAGGCGACGGCGTTGAGCGGTCCATGAGGGCATATCGCTGAGACAGTACCCTGCTTCGATATTGGCCATACGATCTCACCCTTCTCGTCTGCTTTCCATTCCTATCATTTTCTCCATTGATCTGTGACTAATGAGGGCAGAAGAGAAATGACCCTAGATAGCACGAGCAAATAACAACCTGCCATGAAGAGAAAGAAGCAGTGGCATCAGAATAATGCTACTGAACTACGTATAATTTCTTCAGTACTGTCGAATTCAGATTGAATTCACATTTTTAAAAGGATCGGATGATAAATATCGCTGTTTGAGTGAAACGGGCAAAGTTGATGAAACGGAAATCGAGTGTTCACCTGCATTGGAATCGAGGTTTAAATGCGAGCGAGAAAAAATAAACAGTGAAAGAGATTTGCTTAAGAATTAGGGAGGTCTGTTTCACATGCCTGTACACAGTGCTCCGTATTCACTGAGATAGGCATTAGTCGTATTGTGTTGCGAAGACTTGCTTCTCGAAATTCCGCATAACAAATCCAATCGCCCTCATCCTCCCATTCCACTGGCTTGAATGTCAATGTCAACGACCTAAATGTTTTCGGATCTGACCACATCTTTCCATTCACTTAGAAAATAGAAGGATCGTACGTAAAGAAATCTAGCCCCTTCTGGATCTATCAGTGATATTTCAAGCACTATTCCATATTCACATAAACGATAAATTTCTTGTTGTTTGAGGCATAATGATTAGTCAATCACGTCGGTTGGCAAAAATCAAGGCACTCTTATCATCTCGAAGACACGCAGTCTCCGAACGACAGGTTAGGTGACGATTATACAACACAATAAAAATCCAGAAGTTCTTTGTTCATTTGAGTGGGAAATTGCACAGGTCTTTGAAGTCGTATGTACAGAAGCGAGGAACGAAAAAAATTTGTGGAGCAATACATAATGGCAAGGCGAGAATAAATGCCATGAATGCTCTCTTTTCCACCATGCCAGGTTTTTTCACTGTTGTCAGCCATGAAGGTTTTGAAGCCAGTTTACTGATTAAGACTAATATGAAGGAGTAATCATTCTTCATCCTGAACGCAACTGCGGCTAATGTACTCCTACCACACTGAGCTCATAAGTCGGTTGTGTCAAAAACTGTTGAAAAACATGAAATAATAGACCTGATATTTGTATTTGATGAATGAGTAATTTCTAATCGCGATGTTGAAGAAACTGGCACGTTGTTTTTGAGCCATTCCATTGATATATTGCCAATATTTGAAATCATGCAGGCTATTTGCTGTTCCTCACCAGGGTAGACGATGAGCGAAGCCGAAGACGGCTCCAACTCAAAGATACTTGGCTCGAAGTCACCTGTGAATTGTTTAGCTGACGTTGTTTCATAAGCTTTTAAAATAATACTTAATGATACTCTCACTTAAGGTATAAGACTTTTCAATACAAATGAAACCAAGATTTGAGGGAAAAAGCAGAAAAAAAATCAAGACATGATGTAATGCATCCATTCACAAACACTTTCGTTAGACGAAAATATGAATTTAATGCGTGAACGCTTTGTCAGGGATTTGCTTTAATAACTTTGATATCACAAACCCTCAGAGCGGGAAAAACTGATTTGCATTACTTGTTACGAAATTAGGGTAATGGGAACAGCATTCGATCAAGTAACAATATGCGAGATTTCTGGAAATACTGATATATCCACGACTAAATCAATCCAGGACACTTAAAGCGCCTTTGTTCTTAAGAAATGAGCTGAAGTTTATTGGGGATTAGGCAAGTGCAGAAGCGTGTCACAGCAGCTCGCACGATATGCGCTTTTCAAATCCGTTCGCCAGACCTACGACTGGTTCCGCCATTTGCCACTGAATTTTAATAAACACTTGCATATTTAACTGCTTCGCTACAAGCTCTTTTTAGGCCATTTAAATGACTATTGCTCGTTGACCAACTCGAGGGTTGGCGGTGTGGAAAATCATCATGATATATTCAATTCGTCAAATTTTTCAGTCATTTTCTTGACTTCAGCGATTTTTGGGCCGAAATCATTTAACAGGCAGACGAATAGAGTGACAGAAAGAAATATACATGGACGAAATGTTGCTCCACGTCTTCCTGCAAATGCGATGCCGCAAAAGCTCGTAAGAACTGCAAGTTTTTCATTTATGAGCAACGCCTACAAACCCCTAAACCTTTCTTTCGCTAGAAGCAAACAGATGTGAGAAGTGGTTCTCTAAATGCATATCAAAATCCTTCAACCAATTCAGAGGTGAGAGCGACAAATTATTCGAACAAATTTATAATTCTTGGGAAACTACCAGTACGGGAAAATGCGAAAATGGCAATATCTGCGCTATAAATGGACGCCGGAGAAACACATTCGTCATTAATTTTTGAAACTCATACACAGTTCAACATCATGCATGCTAAGAAGGATCGCACTACGGTAATCGTACCATTGCAAGGTAAGGTAAGCGCATAGTACATAGTAGTATACGAGATCCATAGATAAAATTACCTCTGCCACATGCCTTTTTCATGGATTTTGCTTGAAGCGTTGCCAGTTTCTCACCCCTTAGGGTTATCGGAAAAATACACACCGTCCGATCTGTCACATTCACTGAGTTTTCCTATAACTGGGGTTAAGAAATCTTCATGAAAAGTGCAAAAAAAGTAACTAAACGCAGCCCATTTGATTGACAGGACTGTAATAAGTTAATAATGTAGTTTCGGAATTCATTTCTTCCGATTAGGTTGAACACTGGTACAGTTTTGCTGCACGAGATTAAAATCACGTCATTTCATTGATTGTATGAGAAATCTTTGGTCCGTTGAGCATCTGCAGTTTCAAGATGTCTTACAGCGATCCAATGGAGGTCTTTTCTTGAGGAGCTAAATTTGAAAGGATTGAAAACCTGAGACCGCAGTCATGAACACGGTCAATGTTCCCTACTGGTTCGCGTTGAAACAGAAAAATGTGGCTGATCCTTTCTGTGGAGAGAGGAATGTGATGTTAACCGTTGGAAGACAGACAAGTGATTTGGAAAGGGTTGCATTTCCCCTTGGAATGAGCATAGACACGCATTTTCTTCGAGGCAGGATCGTGACCATCTGTACGTGCAGTACCTGGCTTCGGCCAAATCTTCTATACTCCACTGTCCATTCACTTACTTCATTAGATGATAATCTTTTGTTTCAGAAACTAAACGACCTCTCTGTACTTTCCTTCACAAACGTCGCATTATAAGATGTTTGCATGCATTCAAAATTCGAAACAGAAGCGGATGTTTGCATTCAAAAAACATACGTCATCGAAAAAAACGAACGATTGATGAGTTTCGAAGAAATTTGCTTCTTTCCACCGTTTTCAAATACTCGCATCCGGAAGTTGCTAATTTTCCAAATTCGCTGAGTCAACCCACTACATAACGATTCCACTTCACAACTTTGCGCCTGGTATTGGAAGAATTATAGAATTTGTAGATTCTTAAAGCACGCATGTTTTCAAAGCAGCTTTTTACTCTAGGTTTGTTGTTTGACATCTGCGAGTGGTTAGTTAGAATGGCCAGACCTTATTGATGAATTTGAGTAGATCGACGAGCTGACAGTCGCACGCCAGCTGATCTGATTGGATGCTGATCTGCTTGAGATGCAGAAGTGGTGAAAAGGTGCGGTCAGGGAAAGACGAGAGCGGGTTGCCATCCAGGTTCAGCACCTCTAGCGAGTCCAATTCCGTGAATGATGATCTATTCACGGTGTGAAGGCGATTCCCGCTTAGATTACTGAAAGTTGCAGTGGAATTATCCTTGTGATCTCGGCTATTCAAAATTTCCGTTTTTTGCCATGCTCTTGGCTTTAGAAGTAAATATCTGTGCTCCCAGAAATGGACAACTGTCCTTCCCGCAGACTTTATCCAGGATTTGTGCTCGCAAAAGACCAGTTTCAACATTAAAATTATTTTCTTTGCATCTTATGTAATGTTTTGCAATGTTTTCGAAAATGAATTTCAATTTCAAAATTATTAGAACGATGGAAGCTTAAGGAATGTAATCTTTTGCGTCTTTCACTTGCTCCACGAAATTTTTGCATAATAACTTTCGCACGATTTCTCTCATTACTAAAGCATTTTTGTCACTTTCACATCTGATGTTTGTGCGTTCTGTTGCCACACAAGCTCCGACCTCCAGCCTGTTGAGTTAGGACAATTTCTACCACTGCCCAGGACGAATTCCTTGAAGCACATCAAGCAAAAAAGGTGAAAAATGCTCCTCGAAGAAATCCAACACTAGGCCACTCGAATCCGCTGCTCGTTTCTCGCAAGCAAATGGTTTTCTTTTCAACAGTTGGATGATAATCGTCACACTACAGCGAAAAGTCGCACAGATAATCGCCAAGCGCATTAGTGTGAGCGTGGAAATGGGACTTCCAATAGGAAAAATAGATATACAACAACTTGATGGCACAATACTGCGCAGGATAAAACAAAATGCGCACAGATTTCAAGGTGATTTGTGCAATGTTCAGTCTCTACGTAAACCTCTCTTTTCCCGTGTCTAACGCATTTGAAAATTTAAGCTTGATTATCATGTACCCCTCACTGCTCTTGAATAATTTTTCAGGAATGAGGAGCTCTTGAATAAGGATTCATGCTCTTGAACAATATAGGAGCTTTCATCCATTTTTATTCAGGAATGAGGGGCACTTTCTGCACGGAAACCCGCTGGAGTAATAGATTTTGACGGCATCGTTCCCCACTTTTGTGTTAAATGAGTGTTGTAAACACCAAGTTGGCAAAAACTGCGGAATTAACATTATGCATTAGAATGTAACACTTTCGAAATTTCTAAAAATCTGGACCCATACTACGTCAGGGCTATTTCAGGGTTCACTATCGAGGAGTTTTACGCCTCTACGAACGGCCGTTTTCAGCAGCACCCACATATGAAATCTGACGGTGAACTTCGCGAAATTTCACAAGACAAATATTGCGGCGTCATCGACGAAGACAAAAAAACTTTGATTTTGCAGTACATCTTTTCCGGTGTGTGCATATTCGAAAATCCCCTAGAAGAAATATGGGGAGGAGTTGAATACTTCGAATGCTGCTAGTTATCGCCGGTGACGACCCGCTTTGCAGAATAATAAATATGAATATATGTCGTTCAGTAAAAAGATGCCTAGATGCTTAGAATTGCGAGTTTATCTTCATTTCCTAACTGGTTTCTACATGAGTTCAGTCTTTCGATTCACTTCATGACGCGCATGCCTGCGGCGGCACATCATTATTCACACTCCAATAAATTTCTTTCTTCCTCTCAAGCTTTAACATCACATTTGCATCGCACCCCCCTCCCCTCTTACACTTTCCTCACCCTTTTCCTTTCTCGTTCCGCTGCATCGTGTTATTGGCTACATTGGCACTAATTTGAATGGCGAAAACGTGTGAAGGAAGGTGACAGAACAAAGACCCATAAGGCGTTTAGCGCATTTAGAGCTTTGTTCACGTCTTCTGCACAACTCGTTTTGCTTGGCAACATTATTGATATCTCTCTTTGTACGCGATTGCAACGTTTCGCCATGAATCATCACGGTGATTAATCGTCTCTGCTCGCTACATTTGCGCTAAATCACTCGCAGCAGCAATAGATCAGGCGAATGTTTTCAGCTAATATTTACGACATCGTTCATTTACCTAAAGATGCACTGTTGGCTATCACTTGCAAATACAACCTTATGATGAAAAATCTAGTCGACAAGGATGAGCTGAATAAAGAAAAAGCGTCCTTTCTCCTCCACCCCCTTCCCCCCATCCCCACCTCCTTCCCCCTTCTCTCACTTCGCCTGCTCGCATCTTGCTTCCCTAACGCGAATTGAATACATCGGTTTTGCATGCTGAATCCTCCTGCGAAGCTTTTTTTATGCACTCTGGATAGCATGAAACTGAAAGTGTTATGAGTATTCCTATAATGATATGCGAACGAATCAAAATCAATAGCGTTTTAGATCCACAAAGCTTAAAACACCATTGTATTACGAATATAAATAAGCAGCAGTGAGTATATAGATTCGCTAGCCCGTCACTGGCTAGTTCTTTCGTGTAAGACAACGAAGGGATATAAGGAAGGCAAGCGATTGATTAGTGGCGCCTGAGAGAAAAGTTCTAGTCATAGAAGGGATCAGTTTCATAGAGAGAGAATTAGCTCCCTCTCCTGCCTTCAAACCATGAAGAAAATGTATGATAGCTGGGGTATTGGATGAGAAACGATATCATATTGAATTCGCGGTATCCACTTTATCGAATGATGTTTGCAACTATTATTCCCCCCTTCCTCCCAATGAAAGAAAGCGAATACAAACGGAAAATAAGCTGTTCGCATCGAAAATGCAAGAACTCGAGAAAGAAAGTGTCAGATAAGCATATACTGATTGCAGACACCATTGTGGACATAAAAAAAATGATGTAGACTATGCGACTTCGGAAATGAACTGCTAAATAAATGAAGAAAAAAACATGCTAACAGATATTTCAGTCTTGTAAGTGATTTGAATGCGGCCGGAGCGATAAAGATGAGCTTGTTGTTGGATAAGTCGCTGAAAATATGGATATGAGAAGTGATCGGTCCTTCGAAATGACTGAACTGACAGAGGAAAGGCAATGCACTCCAAACAGGAATCAAAATCCGTCAACACACCTGGTACCATCGCTATGACTAATACAGGAGAATTCAGTTGGACTTGTTTGCAGTAGGCGTTTATTTGAACATCTGGCAAGAGAACTGATTTTCTCGTGCTTACCTAGATGCATCAGCAGTCATAATGAAGAACGCATAAAAGGAATAAAATAGATGCTCTCTTTCAAAAACTCTGTTACCTGAAGGTTTTCGTAACGAATGTCAAACTCGTTTTAGGAAATGTTCTTAGGCAGAATTCGTCTCTAACTTTTTTTAACCGTTTCTATTCGAATGAAAAACAAATTGGACGGTCTTCGCAATTATTCCGCTTTATTGTAGAACAAATATTCGTAACATTTATTAGTCGTGGCACTAAGCAAGTCCTTCATACTTCACTTTCGATCGCCTCAGCGAGAGGTGAGTGTTTCATGTATGCTATTTTCTGCAATTGGATGGATTGAGGACAAAACTTTTCATTTCTCTCCGAAGCGGCAGAAAAACTATCCGGAAGGGATCCCAGCAATTTCCCTCATCCACCACATATCTCTCTTCTCCACGGCAACAACATTGGTGGTGCATCAAACGCTTATTTGTCAGGAGAAGTGAGTGGCCAAGACGGATGAAGATTCATCTATTTTTGAACACCTTCATTAGCTTTAGACTTTTTAAACGAGCCCATAAAGAAGTTCATCCTTCTCGCATGCTTTTAGGTTTTGTTAGACATCACTCACAACTTTAATCGAAAAGTTTGCATGGCTAATCCTAATTGATGCTGGATACGATGTTTGGCACAGATCGATAACGTTCAGTAAAAGCGAGCTTCTCTGCAATTTCGCAGACGTATGCTCGTCACCTGGCACATGTGTGTCAGCGTTTAGTTGGTTGAAAAAGCAACTGACAGTGATTCGAGAATTTCAGGACGACGCAGTGACGCGAATGAGCTCGAGTTCAACGAAATGAACTCGTTATTGCTGAGGTTGAGAGAACGAGTACGGCTACTGATGGCGTTTGGCATGAGCTCGAACTGTGATGTATGTAAACGGGCTCGCGGCAGAATTCTCTGGAAATGTAGACATTTTAGGCGCTCGAGTGACCAGTCTCTGATCTTGAGCAATTTACTCATCAGTTATCTCGGAACAAGCTTCGCTTGTTCCGAGATAACAGTGAACTTTGAGGAAGTTTTCGAAGACATTTATGTGCAGCTATCGTAAAGTGGAATTAATATATTTGGTAGTTGCTGAGTTTTTAAACCTATAGTTGCCCAACAGTTTTGGTAGTTTTGTTAATGGTTTATTGCGAAGAGTGATACGAAAGTTTCTACAATATCTATTGTCTGCAACATTGTCAACAGACGCATTAATATAATCTCACAAGCTGGTTAGTTTAACCGTCTTCAATCCACAGCAGTGAAACATGGCATAGGGACTGCACCTGGAAGCGTTGATGTGAACAATTGACAACATCGAAACCATCGTGATCGGTGTGCGTAAAACATCCCGGGTGCCGAGCCAATAAGCCATCGATCGAAAACAACACCACTGTTAGCAGATAGGTCATTTGGGGGAGCAGTATGAACGAAACATATCCTTCATAACTCGACTTAACTTTCTGGATGCCGGCTCTATAAAACATTACTGCTGATCTGCCGAGAGCCTCATATGGGAGTTTGCGAACCCCGAACGAGCGCTTACTGTGATCAAATAGACGTTGGCAACGTCTGTCAAAACGAGCGAGAACGAAACAGATCTTTCAAAAGCACTTACAAGTGAGGATAGATAATTCATGCCACAAATCCTATAGCTGTTTATTTGTGGACAAGGTAAGGATTCTTAGAATTTTGCTGACTGCAGATTCTGACAGCTACTTACCATTTACCTGCTCATTAAATTAGCATATTAACTATTCTTCAAACCATTTATTAATTCAACATTCAAATGTCTCTGCCAATCGGTGAACAGTTATAAAGGTTGGAAGCAGTGAAAGAAGTAATTGGAGTGCTACGCACATAAAAAAAAATTGTGGCTGCACGAACGATTCTCTGTACCATAGAAGGTAAAGCACAACACCTTACGGACGAAGCAAAATGTTGCGTATTCAACCGACTATTAGCAGCCAACTCTCATAGAAGAAATCGATGTGTCGGCAAATTAAGCGCATAAAAATAAGGCATTTATTGGCAAAAAAGTAACGTCATTACATTGGAAAAGAACACTTCAGAAGCGAAATTAGCGGTTTTTCCGCTAAGCAACAAATATCGCTCGTACAACGCGGAAAATTATGGATGAAAACGGTGGAACTTTAATAACGTACTCTTGCAGATATTGACCCAGAGCGGTTCTACGCCTGTTAATGGACACAAAGAGATGCGCTTTACAGCTTCACTAGAGCACAACAACGAGGTGATTACCACATACAATTTCGTTGTAAAAAGCCATTAAAGTGGCTCCGGACAGTAGCAGCTGCACACTTCGTCACAATAAATAAAACAGAACGGAATATGTGCAGTCTTCAGTCTTTTCTGGTGGCAACTTTTCCATTTCATTTTGTTCTTTTAATATTGTATAGCGTCTTCCAAGCCGAAATGGCGTGTGTTTTTCTTCAGGGACCGAATTCGTCATAGTCAACGAATTGAAGACTGATCTCTCAATAAACAAAAACTTTTATATTTTTCAGGGCACTTAGGAATCCCCTTGTAAGTATTATTCAATAATAATGAACACTTTTAAAATGGCACAGCAAATATGACATTTTTCTTTGGAGCGCTTAAAGTGAGTAAGGTAATTTTAGAAGTATTCAACGGATTCAAACAGATTCAAACAAATAGAATCATTCAGGGAAATATAGACACCCCCTTCAGTGCAATCCACTAATGAAATTCCTCTTCCCTCAAAAAAGTTCCGGTTTAAGGTCATTAATAGTCAATGCCAACAGACTGTCTAGAAAGCATTTTTTTGCAGAAAGCATGCATTTTGTGTTCACCTTTCGACTGTTGCGCATTCCAACTCGAAATCCGAAACGCTACGTTGAAGAAAAGTGGGCAATTTAAGAACGCCCTCTTTGTTTGCAAGGAATCAGGATCCTAAAAGAGCTTTCCTATTAACGACACGATTCCAGCATGTGGTTCATTTCACTATACATAATAAAGGTAACGCATAAGCGATAATACTGTTTTTTACTGCATGTCAACACTGACCATCTTATCCTTTATACTTTGATGCAATATATTGCGCAGCCAAAGTTTGTAATCGTTATTAATTTCTGAACCTCAAGTAAATGCTTACTCTCACAGTGCATGGAATAACGAAATTACTCTCATAAAGATAGCAAAAACATGTTGTAGTAGAAAAACAATTTGACAATTTGTCGTGATATACTTTTTATTCAAAATTCTAATATAGCCTCTAATACAATGGATTAAAATTACATCTCGGAAGTAAAAACTGTGCTCCTCTAAACAGAGAGATCATCAGTGACAAGAACGGTGTGTTTGGAATGACATAGAAGAACCACTAATTACTGAAAAATGATAACAATTTTAGTCTTGGTCCCTACAAATGCAAAAACTGTTTGAAAATAAGAATGGGAATATTATTAATCGAGGTTACCAATATGCAAGATGAAACTGAGAGATTTATCGTTATTAGTTTTACTTAAGTTACGTGAAATTTGGTCCAACTTTTTTGGGAAAGTACAGCGCATGAATTAGTAACATATTTTTTGTTGCATATGTTTTGTGCCAAGCAATAACTACGTTATTTGAAAAAATTCTTGTAGTGAGGATAATCAGACTGAGGGCGAGTGGGATGCAATCGCTTATAAATGAGGGCGAATAGAAAACAATCGTTTATCTTTAAACAAGAAACCTTCGAGTTCAGCACGCAGAAAGGAATCGACGATTTTTCAACGCTGAGTGATGTGGAACGATTCACGCGGACCAAAAAATTTCCTCCTCATTTGCGTCCATTTATCTGTAGCAACGTTGAGCATTGTTCACTGTTCATTGCTCATCCGTAACGAATTGTTCGCGTTCTATCGGTATCCATTGTTCGATTGTGAATAAGATTTCAGCATAACGACTATCATAAATCAAACTCCGTGATTTTTGACGTATGACTGTTAAAGGAGAGAAATGAGAAGCGAAGCGATAACATAAGGACGACCTTGGCACATGGAAGCTGGGGTGGCTGTCATCATGCTTGCTCGAAGCACTTTATTTTGACTCTCTTTTCCTCCTCTTTTCTATCGTGTTAGCATCTGCTCAGCTTTTGGGAAGCACTCATAACACTTTTCATTATTATGCTATAAAGCTCAAGCAGCACATAGCTTAACCTAACTTACATTGTTGCATTGCTACAAGATTTCGACGTAAATGAAGAAAAAAAAATTGCATTTTCCGAGCAGTTAATGCCACTCCTTCTATCCGAAGCACTCCTTTAGATTTGAAAACGACTTCGACTGAATAAAACAGACAGCTGCTCGCAGTTTCTGAAACTGCACTGACACTGCCAAACTGTAAGTTCAGCTTGGAATAGACGGAACATTTTGCTCTAGTTCATTTGCAAAGATATGCAGAAGTTCGGAGGAGATATGAATGACTTTATTATGGCGTTTGGCTTTATTATGGGATTGTTGTCAATAAAACTGTTACCAACTGTAACGAGAACTTGCAAAAATTTCTCCACCCTTGACCCTGCAGTTGTAACTTTAAAGCAGAACTTTAAAGCGTATTGCAGTAAAATTTAAGGTGTAAAAATCGAAGCTGAAATTAAACTGCATTGGCTTGTATCTAATTAACAGCGATGTTAGGAAGGATATTGCCGAGAGGTGTCACGACCACTCATAGCTCTAAAAAACATACTAACAGGTAACTGTATCAATAAAACGAGTAAGAATAAATGAAATTAAAGAAAAAGCAGATGAGCGTAAGAGATACAAGGTGGGCTAAAACTGCTGCGCTGTTTCGCGAAGAGCTGTTGCGAAAATGAATGAAAAATGAAACAGAAGAGGGACAAACGCGAGGCGTGCACACCATACATCATTGCGGTCTTCACTTGATGAAGTCGAACCTCCCTCAGCAGGCACGTTCATCTCTGCGATGTTTTAACGCAGATGAAAGTAAGATGCATTCTCACGATAGTCAGACCTAGGATTTCTCGTCATAAATGAAAATTACAAAGAAAACTGCAGTCCCTTCACCGATTTGAATGGAATAATATGCGAGTAATCGTTTTACGCCAATTTACAATTTAAGAGTTTTTATCAGCGTTTTCTGTGCTTTCAGCTGCCTACCCTCGCTAAAATTGCCGCTTCCAAAGAAGGTCTTAATGTCTGTCTTCCACTAGCACTGGTGAATAAATTGCTGCTCGTTGCACTAAAAAGAGGCACTAATGTTTGCCTAAGGCGAGACTAATTCATTGGCTGTATGTTTAATGGCTGAGAGGAACAAAAGTGAACAACTTTCACTAAAAATTACTTTTTATGCTTTCCATCACAATGATCAATTGGTCGTTTTTCATCATTCAAACGAAAGAACGAATCTCAGGTGTCAAAGAAAAGTGCAAAGTCTCGTCATCGAAGCAACAGGTGTGAAATGCTGTAATATTCTTCTTCTCCAGCCACAATATTCATCAAGCAGCGCGGTTGGCCAAATACAACTACTTGACATTAATTAAATTCTATGGTTGTACCTGCGAAAGACGGAGGTTTTCTTAAAGAGAATTTTTTATTCTCCTTGTGGTCGACAGCTTAATTACGCCAAACTAAAAGGCACTCGCGAAATAACATAAAATATAGCAAATGGCTGCCATATGAAGTACTTCTTCTATTTATAGAATCGTATTGGCAATGTAATTAGCAGAACGTAAGCAGTAACTTTAAAAAATTATTCGTTTTAAAAACTGAGAGCTGTTTCATTCTGTGAGAGCCGTGAAAACCGTGTCAAATATCAGCTGAAATAAATGAATGTTTTTAGAGTAGAGCTTATTCGATGACGGCACTACCAGGCGCAGACTGGAAAGGATACAGTTATTTGTTTCATATATCCGCTTGCGCGCGTTCCAGTTACCTCAGTATACTTGCATTCTTGACCGTCAGCCATAGTTCTTATTAGTAAACACGTCACAGAAATATTTGGTTTCAATGATCCCCTAATACTGCTGCTTCAGCACCTTGTTTGACACTGCCACTCAAAAAGCGATCTTTTATGCTAAGCAAGTGAAAAACCTTTAAGAGGACTGTTAAGGATGCTTGCTGTCTTGAGTAGGCAACCAGTTGAGTCGTACGTGTGCAGAATAAATACCGTCGATTGCTCTGAGAAAGAACCCTACTAAAAATTTAATTTGCAATATCAACCCAGCTCGAATAAATTATTTTCGCGAATAAAGTACTGCATGTAATATAGCACCTTTTGTCTTTTCAACAGTAATTACTGCAAGTTGCTCTAAGTATATGTGTGACCAGTTCATGTCTTCACTACGTTTCTCATGCTGCAAATGAAGTAGTGACCAACAGCCGTTCTCTCTGAAGTCCACCTAATTCAGTAACGATTAACTGTAAAAACTCATACTATTTTGACAATCAATGAGAACAAGGCTGCCTCTAAGCTGGGGGAAGGAAGCTGCGAATATAAAAATGAAAGAACAATAAACACTGATGCTAACAACGCATTCCATTGCTGAATCACAGGGCAGCACAACAAAACATATGCACCGACACGGTTGAAAATGTGAATCGACAGGAGGAAATATTTACTGAAAGAGATCAAGGCTCTTTTAAAGTGCACTTTTCTATTCCTTTTGGAAGATGCATCACTATTCTGAAACGAAAAGGCTATTCGACTAAATAGCTACCACGATTTTAGCCATTTCTCACCCCAAAAATCATCATATGCGCTCACTAATTCGAAGAATCTCTCACCAAACTGGAATGACTGTCAGCCTAGCGAACGAGAGATTTGCGGATGCTTCCAAGATCGATGCTAGCGTTCAGTTGGCAATCATTTAAAATTTGAAAGAAATCACTCCAATTTTCGAAGAGTTTTTATGAGAACTCAAAAATAAGAGGCGGGGAAGTAATCTTCATTGTTTGTGAGAATCACCATCTCATTTAACTGCATTCGATAAATGCATCAAACATGCATACTCCCTTCCCCTCGATCAATTTTCATTCTTTATCTCATTACGAGACATTGCTTAGAGACCGTTATAGGGGATAACTTGAGTTCTAGTTCAGCGAACAAGATGCCACAATTAAACTGATTGGATAGGATGTTGAAAGTCACTTGATTGGGATCGATTCACCTCCTCTGTAACCATTCACTTCATCAAGTATGCAGGTCATTAATTGTCGAACTGTCAGTTATCTTATTCTTATTTTATTATTGCTCTTATTAATGAGTATCGTTTATCAAATTGATTGGATTAGTGGGTAGAGTGCACAATCAGTAGCGAAGTGCACAAAAAAAAAAAACAAAAATAATTAACAAAAGGCAGTGAAGGATTGCGGAAAGTGCACTTTTCCTATTCGAAATCATCATTCCCCCTTTCCCTTCCTCCTCAAACCTCCAATTCGTCTAATACTTAACAGCTTCCTGTAGATTATTTCAACCGATGTGCATAATCCACTATTCTGATTGCGAAAGTGAATCTCGATTTTGTGGACGGACGTTATTGCGTTAAAACATTTCCTCAGTTCTTACATTACACACTTTTGATGTTAAATGAATTGTGAACACTTGAAGATGAGTAGAAGCATTGGTCACACAGAGAAATAAGAAAGAACCTCGTCTCTGCTGTTTAAAAAGCCCACAGTGTGAAAGGGAGAAAGTTAGCAGGAATGAGGCTCAGCTAGGAAAGGTGAACTAGTTAGCATGACACGAGTTTGTGGTCGACGAACAACGAAAGGCTAGTAATACTCAGACACTGCTGGCGGTGATGCAGTTTGGCTACCTGCATTAGCAATACCTGTGAATCACTGGGCGCAGCTAACATGATACTCAGCCACAATGATTATATTTCTGTGGAAATCCACCGTCTAGCACCGCCTTTTCCTTCTCGAACCCTTTTTTAAACGTAGTTGAAGCAGATGTCGTATAACAGCTCGGCTTTAGTAGATAGGAGAGAAGTATTCAATTAAATTTCTCTCCAAAGTTATATTCAGAGCATCCAAAAACAACTTTAAATTTGCTTGCAATATCGCCGAAGCCTCAGTGAAGAGGGGACATTTTTAATGGACCATGAGAACACCTCATCGATGTCTGGAATATTGAAACGACGAGGGCTTGTATTAGAAGGCATAATTCATTGTTCCTGCCTCTTTGCGTGCAGTGCAACAACTCTAGGAAACGTCGGGCCCCATGGTGCTAGCTGTGTGCACTGTTTTTGTGCAGAATGTGGTCAGTGCGCACAGTTGGTCTCATGAGGGGAGGGAGGAGTTATAGATCTAGAATGTGTAATGGTAAAGACGTTGGTGATGGACACTAAGGGATGCAAATGCAGCGAAAATGACGTTGCAAAATTGACCATTATTTTTGCAAAACCAGACTTCAAGAAAACTTTTGATCTGCGATGATGCGTCATAGGTCCAGTTAGTTAGTTCGGATAGCTACGTGCAAAGAAGTTGGCATAAACATCTCATATGAAGTAGGGTGAACTTTCAACAGATTTAAGGCAGCATAAAAATGCCGTGGAGACGGTTCAAGGGTTGCTTCTTAATGTAAGGGCGGCTGCACAAATAGTGTAGGAAGCGTTCCAGCTCACCCAAAGACCATGATGTCATCGTATCAAGAATCATCACGTCTTCCTACTGTACTTGTATTTGTTATCAGTCACAATGCTGTAAAGCGAGAAAACTAAATTCGCGAGTACTAGCATAACGTAGCTGAATTTTCGGATGCTGGCACAAGTGCAGAACAGTATCGCGTTTTTGGGAAAAGATGTAAGTACATCATACCCTCCTTTAGTACACCTGTATTTAAGAAGCATTTCATTCAAGGGAGATTCAGAGCAATGTTGCAGCTTTCTCCAGTTTTAAGTTCCAACGTTGGTTTGAGGCGTGTCTTTACTGTTAACTATTGGGAACGGACTTTTTCTGGGAGGATTTTTAGGAATCTATGTATATTAAGAAGATATGCGGTATGAAGGTAAGAAACGGTATTGAAAAACAGCATAAACATCCTCCGTTTGTGATAAAAATTCATACTGTACCAAATCTGAACCTCCGAGTACCGTGTTGGCAAAGTTCACTGGATTTTTGAAACCCTGCTGGAAGCAGTCAGCTTTTGGGAAAGAAGTGGAAGTACAGCATGATAGCAAAAAATTTAGCGACGGCTTCACGGCTAAAAAGTTACCAGTTTGCGAATCAATAGGAGTTTGCAGGATGATTGTGACTAAAATGACATAGCTTAGTGTTCATGTTGTTTGGCATCAAATAAGGTTGCTGCTGTATATAGATTGGATTGGGGCGCGATATGGCGACAACAGTTTCTCGCCTGTTATAGCCGTCAACCTTCACTGGTTGACGTTATCCTTCAGAATGTTCTTGCCATAACCTCTTGACGAGCTTCTTAAGGTTAGACTCGTAAACTCTGTTTGCAGTAAATTGCATGCAAGCAAGTGCATCCATTCTTGCATGTTTTCTTCATATGTAGATGGAGGTCAGTGCTAATGGTAACAAATTCTTCATTCGCAATAACAGATAACTGAGCATCGCCTTTGCTTATATTAGAGGTAATAATGAAGGATGGTAGGAATAAATCAGAGAGGAGACAGTTATCGGCACCACTGGGGGTGTTAAATGGCGTCATTAACAGTGAATGAGGTAAATGAGTAATTGATAGCAACAGTAGGTAAAGCAGTTGACAGCATTATTACTATTAGGAGCCAGAAGCAATAGTATCAATAACCTGTAGTACTACTACAAGGGTTAAACTGTACCGGAAACGGTAGCAAGAATAAAAGCATCAGTATCTATTAGCGGTAAGCGATAGTGCAACCCATGCGTCGAAATTCGAATTCGCTGATTTTGGCTGCTGCTGGATTTTGCGTACTGAAGCCACCACTTTTTCTCGCTGTCACCTCCCCTTTCTCCTTTTTCTTCTCAACGCAGCATACACTCTGCAGGACGGTCTCTTTTGATGCCCACTGCGCAGTATTTGGTTCGCATTTTCCTGGCTGGTGACCAGCAACTTTATGGTATGTAATACGGTTGGACTCCTTCTCAGGAGGTAGATATCGCTGGTTATTTTCGTTTTTGCGTTCCTGTCAGCGGCATCTTCTTTATTGAAACTTGCCATTTTCGTTAAGTTTTAAACTCTTTCAAATGCAGATATCAATTAAGCACAGTTCCTTCACTCCCTCGTGTCTTGAACAAATTGATTGAATGTACAGGTGGGATTCGAAATCTTGTTGAGCCGCCTTCATGAAAATTTGAATGCCATTGTGAGGTCGAAATGGCCCATCATACGTAAGAATCTGCTGTCCATGTTGCAAACCGTTCAGTCCTTTTCGAGACCTGAGAGATTTTCATAGTGTTAACGTGCAATTGCTGATTGCTCTTATTCACTAAAGCTCGGCACTGGAGCCGAAGGTCGCGAACACAGTCAGCTGCCGTGCATGTGTAAGGTTTACTGAAATCACAGGTTCCTTTGGCGTTGTGTTTGTCGTTGAATTGAGAGAGGTGAACTTTCTCTTGGTCCTAATTGTTGTGGCATGGAAATTTTGGAGTCTTGAACAGGAACCGCGGTTATTGTTTTAAACTTTCTTTGGAGTAAAATGTCACTAGAACCCTTTGATTAACTATTTCTGCCTGAGTACCCCAATGGATTTGCTTAGAAATTTGTCGTCCTCCCTTTCCGTTCTCTTCTCTTCGACTTTTCCGTTGCCGCTTCAGGAA
This sequence comes from Parascaris univalens, assembly GCA_037576465.1. Classification (NCBI taxonomy): domain Eukaryota; kingdom Metazoa; phylum Nematoda; class Chromadorea; order Rhabditida; family Ascarididae; genus Parascaris; species Parascaris univalens. The sequence goes on along the minus strand of CM075173.1, from coordinate 60,841,956 downwards.
GGCTCGATTCGTGGGCGGCATAAGGTGCTGTATCTGTATCGGCCGGTCATGTTTGTAGTTTTGCATTGGAGTAAAGCTAGGTGGAAACGAAATGCAGCTTCGCCCGTTTAGGTCACATGAAGTTGCTGTAATCTATAAAGGTAACCGTTTCTATTCATTTGACATTCCCAAACATGCGTTGTTTCATAACACTGTGTTAAGTGATATGTTCCTCTATCAGGAACTGCGAAATGGAAATTCGTTTATTGCTATATTATTTCTGATATATTCAGCTAACAAAGCTTATATTCACTTCGTTTATTCTCGTATGCAATATCTGCTGTAGATTTTTTGCATTTTCAAACAAAAATGCGGTAACCGCCCAACATGTCAATCGGAATTGAGCAAATGTTGGAGATAAGATGGAAGGTTGGCAAGATGAGAACAGTGGTGACAACGATGGACTCAAAATAAAATATGCTATTACAAGAGGGTTGTGCAGAGGAGCGGCCAATTTCTGGATAATTTTCAAATTTGCCGTGACGTTTTTATTCGTTGCTCATATCCTGAATAAGATCGCAGTGTTTACAATAATAGGAAAATTTTTTTGCATTTCTGCGTTGCAGTCTCGATGAGAAAGCAGCTGCCCAACGTACGAGAAACAATAGTAAATTTGCAACTATAGTGATTTATATTGATGGTGCAAAACGGAGGCCATTGTTTGCTGAATGCTGAAGGCTATTGAAATGCGGATTGGCTTGTTGCGCTCAGTAAACCGGTCTGTATATCAATGTTGCAAACTCAGTGGAAACCGGTTCAGCCTGCGGCGAATCCTGATTTCTCAGATACCCGCTTTCGTTGATGCATGTCTATTCATATGCTAGCGTAATCACAGTTTTTATCATCAGAGGTGTTATCATAGTACACAACTCTGTATTAGACTCAGCAAAAAGTCATTTGCTCATGCACGTTTTCATTGTTGTCGCTATTTGCGTATATTCAAAGATGATGTCGTCGAGCGGCACCATGCAACAGTGTATGTGACCCGATTAGACTGATATATCATCCTTCATTGGTTTGTGTTTTAGATAAGGCCAAAAAAACGATTCACTTCAGAGAGGAAGAGAGTGTGAGAGAGAAGAAATGAAGAGAGATCGCTAGAGATGAAGGTTCCACCAAGTTCAAGAAAATCTGCGCGGAATTTGGCATGCGTGTTGCGGCGTCAAAGTTGATGATGATCGACGAGGGCGGCATTCAGTATCGGCCGAGACGGAGTAGTCGACGACCATCGACAAAAGAGAGTCAGCCATTTGCCCGCTGCCAGACGGTGCATCATTCAGTCTAGAAACAGTCTTCGACATGGGTAAACTCTTTGGCGGACTTCTTCTCCTGATCTTCGGTATTCTTTTTTCAAATTTCTGCATAGATTTTTCAACACGATGCTCACATGAGTGTTCTATTCCTGCAGCATTGCTATCACACTATCTGAAAATAGGGAGCATTTCCACAATGGTTTTAGCAGTAGTAACATCACTTCCTTAATAGCAGAACTTGAAGGGCTTGAATCTCCGCATTCTGCTGCAAGTATTTTTGGAGCAGTTTTCTGGGATATGGGATGTTGGTGTAGTTCATGGACCTCTCCCTGAATATTCCTGTGCATGTTGTACGTTTTATGAACGCGCCTTGCAATATCCGCCGCCACTTATGCACGTTGTTATGCGCTTCCGCCATTTTCCATTTCCAAGATGCATTATGGCATATCTTTTCCTTGGTTCGATAGTTTCACTTCAGAAAGCACTAAAGCTAAAGCCACAAAATTTGAAGTATAATATAGTAATCGTAAGGGTCTCTCCTATGCCGTCTTTCACGCTAGTCCATCGTTCACGCTCACTTAAGGTTGGCAAATATTGCATAAGAGCTCAGTCGGACGGTGGGATTGCTCAAGAATAAAAGTGCATTATTGGCTAGGTTATTTTAAAATCGTACATCGCACCAGGCTACTTGATGCTACTCGAGATTTGCTGCGTTAGAGGTAGGGGTGAATTACGTGTGAATTAGGTCATCCAGCTACCTCCAAGAGTAGAACCGCGTTTGGTTTACAAGCTGTCGAAGGTTTAGCTCATCGTCGAGGTTTGGAGGCCCTTGATCCTGGTTGACCGCGGATAAGTCATCACTTCGACATTCCGTGTCATTTGCAATGGCACATAAGAGCACACAAAGGAAATGGGCATGCATCGAGGTCAATGGTCATTTCCCAACGCCACATGGTTGAAAAACATTTTAGCCGATCCGTATGCTCCAATACGAAGCACAGTGCTTCCCGAAAATGGGCCATCTAAACGTTTTGAAGCGTGTATGTAACAAATGAGACACTGAAATGCCCTTGAAAATTGTCAGGTTCATAAAGGATTGCTTATTGAATATCCATTCATTGCTCTCAAAATTTTGCTTCTTGCCTCCAGCATCTGCAGTGTTTGTATAAACGCGCATAAATGCACAATGTATAAATTTTTTATAGAAACACCTATATCAATGAATGGATATTCAATAAGCAATCCTTTATGAACCTGACAATTTTCAAGGGCATTTCAGTGTCTCATTTGTTACATACACGCTTCAAAACGTTTAGATGGCCCATTTTCGGGAAGCACTGTGCTTCGTATTGGAGCATACGGATCGGCTAAAATGTTTTTCAACCGTGTGGCGTTGGGAAATGACCATTGACCTCGATGCATGCCCACTTCCTTTGTGTGCTCTTATGTGCCATTGCAAATGACACGGAATGTCGAAGTGACGACTTATCCGCTGTCGACCATGCTCTGGCGCTGTTGTGCACAAATCAGCTTTACGTCCCATCTTCAAGCACAGGCGGCGCAACTGACTCAGAATATGCCAAACGTCGAGGATAGGGAGAGGGAATGGAGGATAAAGCACTATGAGCTGTAGGTGTTATCGCAGAAGAAGCAATGATAATATTTCTCTGTTATTTGGAAATATCGTGTGCTTGTTTAAAAAAAACCATGTTTGTTCAGAATTTGATGGTGATAGCAACGACGAGTGATGCACACAAGTCGGGGAAATCTTTTTTGCCGCTTTTTTTGTCCGTTTAAGTGTGCGCAGTGAGCCGTTCTATAGGATTCCGATTAGGACGCGCATAGCCGATTTGTGTGAGGACCAGTGTTCGCAGTTCGTGACTGGTTTACTTACAAGCGTTATTTTTTACAGCTTGAGATTAGCTAGTCAACTTGCATTGTTGAGCAAGGTAGAATTCGTTGAGCTGCATAAAGGTGCAGGTATTCGTTCATTTATTTCACTGCAAGCACGACATCAGTTGGAGGATAAAGTATGTCGGAATGTGGAAACAGTTAAAAAATTGTAGGCTGTGCAGCTTACACTGCAGCATGGCTTACACTTTTCGAAATATATTTTATGGAAATCGTTTACTTCGGATCGCGTCTCCTGTATTTTTAAAACTCGTCGATCATCATATCAAGTTTTGAAAATGCTAAGAAATGTTGCTCCTTGACCCCCACGATGTTCTGATGGTTTCTTTCTGCATATTTCAAAACCCCCCAAAAGATGTATCCACTCTTTTCAAACACCGTATTGATATAAGTGTAAATCATGTGACTTTATGTATAAAAACATGGATTTTCACAAGACGGATACTTCTATTGACTTTGTATCGCATGTTCTGGGATTTAGTTGGGCCACATCTCGTTTGTGTGTTCGATGATTTGAGAGGACGAGATAGCCAGGGAACTCGATTTTTAAAGGATATCTTCTTCTTCTTCCAGTAGAATTTGTATGGATATAAATCACTGAAATTTTGCTTTGGGGTCCATTATGGTGACATTCGGAATATTTGGACCCAGTTTTTATGAAGTTTTATTATCTCGGAAGAGATGAAGATATTTAGATTTTTTTTTAAAAAGAGATTAGTAAGCAAAATTTAGGCACTATATGAGTCTAAAGTCGAAACTACCAGACTGATATCGAAGAGGGGCATAATGTGGCACCATCACAAAACACCTCTACAAAAAAAAGCAAACATGTAAAGAGGCAAATACTGGGCACAATTTTCCAACTATACCCGACTGGTCACTATTTAAGGACTCAACTTTCTCCAGGCGGCGATATCGCACTCGAAACGACAAACCTTCGTTTATGACGAGTCACTGAAACAGTATGCTCGACCACACCCAAGAACAAGGATCATAACTGGAACTGTTGGACGATATGCTCCACAGGAATGGCCCTCATGGTAGGCTCTTTTTTTGCTATATTTCGTTTGAAATTAATGAGCCAAACTGCCTCACAAACAGACGAAAAATGCATAAATTGTGCTGAATGGTCCTTACAGAAATGAAAGGTCGTATTGCGCTATAAAAAATGCACATCGAAGTGCCTCAAGAATAAATACAAATTATATGCCGGGTAACAGCAATTTTTCGTTGATCATTCGTAATTTTCTAGTCACAGTGCAGCGTCTAAACCTTGTACCTTTGTTTCCTCCGGAAACGTAGTTCTCCTCAGGAAAATCTGGTTCTGGACCTCCGATACCAATGCTATTTCTTTCACCTATCGCGTTTCAACCTATAATCTTCTTTATCCTTTAGTTTCGTCGAAATAAATACGATGAAAAAAATAATAATTGCTGTAATTTGGCTATCAAATGAGTATTTTCATTTCGGTTTGTGTCGCACTGTATAGTATATCCTTTCTCTACATCCATTTCATAGCTATGATTATTTTACAATGAATGAGCATCTTTCATGCAGTCATTTTCATTCTGCTTCGACGATTTCGAAAAGTCGAAGTTCCAGTCCAAACGCAACTGTTGGATATGATCACTCTTTTAGAAGTTTATGGATCTTGTAAACAAAGAGGCCGTTTGTTTTTGAAGTGAAGTTGGCAATTATGATTTTTCGGAATTGAAAAAGTTGCTGGCAAACAACAATCACGACAGAATTCGAACCGATTTCACTCGAATTCCGCAAATAAATTCGCTCATCGTAATGAACAGAGAACAAAAATTCTTTCATCTATCTTCTATAATAGTTGTTCTATTATATTAGTTATGAGGCACGTAACGATTTGTTGCAACAATACACCCAACGGTAACAAATAATTGCAAATGCTGGCATGCAACAAAAGTAGGCCCACAGAACATTTGAGACAAGCAGATAAGGGAAAGAGAAGATATTTTCACTGAATACATAGCACAGCATCTCTTTTCTCAAGCATACATACATGAACGCCGACAGCCGGACGCGGAGGAAAGTAGTCATTGTTTTTGCAGTCAGATTACTTTTTTGACCGGACACCATCCGCAGTTTTCACTGACATGCAGATACCCTCTCGGTCACTGCCATCTGAAATCCGAATGTTCTCGATTTCATTTATCCACGTGTTTGAAATGGTTTCTATCTAGACTTGTTGAACACCAGCATTTGCATTTATTCGTTATCATATGACTGATTGAGCGTTGGGTGCATTGTTACAAAAATCGTTATATATCTGACAACGAATATAACAGAGCATTGATTTTAAGAATAACATGGTAAGCAGTTTCTTCTCGCTGTTTATTATGATGACTGAATTCATTCATTTGCGGAATTTAGCTGAAATTGCTTCGAATTCTATTTTGTGAGTGCTATTTGTCAGCAGTTTTCTCGGTTCAGAGAAACAATAATTGGATATTTCATTCAATCAAAAAATTGTTCCGCTGTTCACTAGTTTTATGAATTTCTAAAACTTTCTTTGTCTTCAACACTTATTGGTAATTTGAGTCTGTATACAAGTACTTGCCGTTACACGATGTCTTGAAGTGGCTGTCACATAATTTGGGTCTTCTTTGCAACCGTTTTCAGTCTATCATTGTCTATGCATATCACATCGCCAGTAGGAACGCCCTCATGCTAGCTTTGTCTGTATGTTTTTATGTATGTATGTCACGGTCCGACCAATGAACAGGAATTTCGGCGCAAGTTATTTCCCAACTTCAGTGTGACCGGCACATAAAAGCAGTAAGATTTTTATTCATGGATATTTCCCTCCTTCATCATCAAAATTTTCATCAGGTTGCAAACTGTAATCAGATACTCAAAAGGCGATAGGCATTCGCTCATACATCAGTGAATAAATTGGGTGTACTATCCAATACGTTTGTTATCTAAATTTTTCCAAATATTCATAGGTATTTGCGACGACGAAAATATGCTCACCGCTGGTTACTTTTAGAGGATTTCAAACGACGATAGTTGCTTCTTTGCTGCGGAAAAATCGTATCGATATTCGAAGACGGCTTTTTGTTGTTATTGCGCGATTTCCGTTAAAGCTGCAGAAATCGTTGACGAAGATTATCGCTTAGAGCGTAGAAAATTTTGCAGCTTTCGAAAGCTTTTTTCAGTTTCCTTTCGAGTATTGATGGTTTAGTGCAGTCAATGAAGTCCTACTTTGTGTTCTGTTTGCATTTCTTGATCCCAAATTGTGAGAGGAAGATAAACCCGCCATCAGTGGATTTTATGTGATATATGTGACACATGAGAAGGACAGCAGAAAATGAAAATAGCAACGTTTAATATTTCACTGAGCACTTCGGCACCTCTGACGATACAGTCTTTGTGGACGTGATATGCAACCAAGAAATTCCACAGAAGCATTTCATTTTATGAGTGTTCTTTCAAGATTATTTATTAGCGTAGAGATTTAATGCTTACATCGGATATTTTTTACGTTGATGAATGTAGAAAGATGTAGTTTTCTTGAACATGTTGTACACATGTTTCAGAATATATCCAATTCCTCGAAACTAGAGTTCTGCGCAAATTTAGTGTCGCCTTTCAAATCACTCGTGATGCCCACTAATATTTAGGTGCTTCATGTTGTTTGAGACCTATAACACATGCTAATATATTAGATGGAACGTCAGATATGTTGTGGTTTGTCAACTACTTTTGAGAACTGTCGCGTGATGAAAAGTGAAAGTAATGAGCAAATCGTGCAGAACGAAGGTGCTGCTGAGAGAGGTCGGTTTAAAAAAGGCGGCGGGCACAACAGTGTAAATGGCTTCGAACTCAACAATCCCATTGTTTTTCGGTTTTTTAGACAAAAAATGGTGTTCAGTTTATTCTGTTTTCGTTTCTTCGACCGTACAATTTGCAGGTATACGCGAACGATTTTCAAATGGAATGGTGAAACGCGAATGGCACCCTATCATCCGAACGATAGCCGGTATGGAGCCTATAATCGAGTAAGGTTCCAAAGTCAATGAAATCTTCAGTATACTCAAAGTTTGCGCTCAAAGTGAGCATTTCACTTCGTGCAGGCTGTATATCTATTCCAGGTCCTCGCGGTAGCGCGATGACCTGTCATGTAATATATTGAATAAATGAATCTATGAGTTCGGCATTGTTTGCAACGAAGGTTACCGTTGACACGTTTTCCTACATTCGACGCCTCCACTCACTTGTCATACCCATCGCATCAGCCGTTCGATAAACGCATCACTGATGACTTTAATGCACTGTAGCCTCTTCTCCCCCTCCCATATATTCCAACTATTTGCTTGTTTCTCCCCAAGTGCAATTACACTTTGCCTAACTTATCTTTTGTGTTTACAAAATCTTTTAAGTAGCCGTATGTGCACATTTAATAGCAAATTTCGTTGAAACCGCTTTATTGGGATTAACGTTGAGCGGAAGCATTTAAAAGAGTGCCTGAGAGAAAAATGCAAAGCACCATATTCGCATTAGTCTCGCCTCGGCTGAATGGAACTCAGTTCGAATGTAAACACCAGGATTATCCCTTAGTTTATAAAGTAGCAGCTGTCGCATTCATACATGAGAAAGGTTATAGGATGACGTAAAAAATTTTCTTCTGTTAATTTGAGTAGCCGAGGAATAGTGGGGTTCACAAACTATAGAAATAGGCGAGGTTTCTTTAAGTACAACATTTTATGCTGGAATCAAAGCGGCTTCTTGCACAGAAATTGGCGCTTGCACCACTACTTTAGCACAGAGGCGACCATATAGCTTCCTTCATCCTCAGTTTGCATGAACGAGCGGTTGCTTGTCAAACCGCTCACAGTCTCACCTTGTCAAACGAGCGCCATTTTGCACTGAGGAGGTAAATTCGACGTGCCTTCAAGTTTCCGCTCTAGACTTGTTGCTTTCAACGTTTTTAATGATAACGTTGCAACGAGCATGTGCTATAATCGTTTACGGTTATCTTCTGATTATTTCTGAACGTTTCTATCGGTTGAGGGGCTGGCATAGAATTGCGATAATACATCCACAGAATTCCTATGTAGTGCAGCAGAAGTGACCTTTCATTACTGAATCTCTTCCAGCCCACGAAACATGAATCATAATCGACTACATTTCTCACCTCACATAAGAGACTGTCAGGAATCGTCGAGATCAGAAGCGTGGAGAGCGCAGTCAAATGCCATTCACTCTTCATTTCGCACAGTATTGTGCGGTAAAGAAAGCGAACAAAGGTGCTTCTATGTTTTTGCTTTTCGATATCGAGGTTCCGAGTTTTCGTCCTTCCTTGGCTGCATTACCATCAGTTGCTTACATCTGTAGAAATCGTGGAATGATAACATTTACTGAATCGGCTCAGTACAGCCTACCGAAAAGACTCAGGTGGGAAATACTTTTGCCGTAAGGTTTAAACTGCTTCATTTTCGTTTGAAATCATTTGAGAGCAGGCAGTTGAAAGAGATACCTTCTTAGTAAGACGATTTACGGTTAAAATCTAGGCACTGATCTCTCCAATTTCTTTGAATTCCACCTAGATCTATCGACCCATACAAACAGAATAAAAGTTTTTCCAACGATGGAGCTGTATAAAGAAGAATTTCTTAATCACTTCAGTGTAACATTTCTACACACTACATTCAAAAATATCATTGACACATACTTGAACGATAATTGGAGACTCGCAAAACCTGCGCCGTCAATATCAGATTTTGGAGTCTTAACGATATCGGCTCAACTATTGCAATGTTGGAGTACTTAGTTCTTTCTTACTTTTTTGTTGCATGTACATAGTTGCTGTCAATGCGGCATTCATTTTAACTGAAATAAACTCTCTTTCTTCCCCTCTCTCTATCTCCCTCCTCCAATAGGGGACGATCTGCTCGAGTGCCATAAGGAAGTAGACGTCATTTCCCAAAATCATCTCTCAAATATAAGCCCTCATTCGAGGACTCTAGCACTGATAATTTTTCAGTGCCCACTAAAAACGGTTTGGGCTTGAAGAGTAACTTATGATATCAGCATCCCATTATCTATAACGCTGCGTTGTGGCATGAGAAATGGGAATAATGTTCTCATCAGCGCCGGATTTATTTATGAACAACGAAACCATTTTTGGTAGAGGAGGTGCCCGGGATTACCATTTTGCTCCATACTTGGGGATGGAGTTTTCACTGAATTTCTCACATAATCACTGCTCTCATTTTCCTATTTAATCGGATTGACCATATGTGAAAGACCGTTACAGCATTGAGGACATTTTCACTCAAGTAAGGACAAAGTGCTATTTTGCGTGAAAAAATCTCGGCTTGGAGAAAACATTTTGTTCAGCCACCAATTAAGCACTAATGAAAGAGGATAGGCGAAGAAACGATTGTTAATTAATCACTGAACTGAAAAAAAGCAAATTCATTTCATTCCCTTCCCCGCGTTTAGCGTTTTTGCACGTCTATCTTACTACGAGTTTTGTCACTACTGCGAAGAAATGTTCTCGAAATTTATATTACCACTCCACAGATTTACGTTACTTTTTCAAAAGGCCTTTGGTGTACCCCGTGACACTATATGCTGAAAAGAGTGAAATGTTTCGGGAACTCGAGAAATTCGAAATTATAGTCGGACTTTATCACACTTCTTGCTGATCTAAAAATTCAAGTTCTTGGTCGTTTTTAAAGGCCATGTATTTGCCCACTTAGCTAATTATGTCGAAGCCATATCTCAACATGAAGATGCCAAAAGCGTTTTTTTTTTCTAAAATCTGCGTACCCAACGTCGTTAGTGCGGTTGCTGCTTGCTCCATAAAGTATTCAAATCTCGTCAAACTTTAATAACTTGTTCAGAACCATGGGGAGTCGAGCATATTGATCCTAAATATTCAGGCGTTATGATTTCGATCAACTCTCTTTATCTATTATTGTAGGCGGGTGCTAAAACAACTCTCTTTTTGGGAGTGTTGCGAGAGCAAGTGAAACCCATGCGAACTACCAAGTGGAGTTGGACGTTCAGTACATATATCAATAAAGAGTGACCGGAACGCTGACCGATAAAAAATACTCACGAATTTCGAAAAAATAGTATAAGAAACTATATGGTAGTGATATTAAACTGCTCGACAACAATAATCGTTCGCATTCGCAAACTGGCTCGAACAGATACGTCATTCAGAATGCATTTGCATCACTCTACAGGATACTTCTTGCCACTGAGATTAAGCAGTGACTGAGCACTTTACCAAGTTGGATGTAAGTGAGCATTTCGCATTGGCAAGGCCGCAATGCCGTTGGCGTTCTCGTACAGAGTTGATTTTTTAAACGCCTAAAAGTTGCTCATACATAGGCCCTCGGTTCAAAATCTAATTCACTTGGTCACCCATAAGCTGCGCACCTGTAAATTTGGAGGGTTAAATTTTGTTTCATTTGTTGAGCTCTATATTCGCTTTGGTTTAGCAGACCGTTGAGACCGACAGCTGATTTTCATCTAAGCCATGACTTCACCTTATCTACTGGTGGTTAGGAATTGCGCTCCGAAACAGTGCGAGCTAAGGAAGCCTTCCACATACCCAGATCGCCATCAACCTTTGATGACAGGATTTTGGGCGCAGAGATGCGAAAAACTGCCATTGTTGAAAAATTAAAAGTTCGTGGGATGCACTATTTGCTAAAAATACTATCATGTTAGTGTGAATGCAACCACCGTGAAAGTGAAAATGCGTTTTCAAAGTAAACTGTATGACATTCATACACATCGTTTGTTTTGCTACGGGCAGTTAGTTAATCCTGTGCAAAATATTCACTGTTCAATGAAAGGTAATTATGAGCATGCCTTGTTGAAGGTGTTCAATGCACATTGCGGGCGTTACACAGCTATCAGCAACACACTCAAATTTTACCTGCTTCTAATGATTTGCGGGAGCTTAGTGACATCCTTTGGATGCTTTCGTTCTATTTGTTTTCATTCCAAATATTTTAGCTGTAAACTGCTGTCTCGTATGCACTGTTTCGAAGTTAACTCAGGTTTATAATGCACTTCGATGCCAGTATTTCAGTTGAAATGCATCACTGTACTCTGAATGCCCCCACAGATATTCACCTATTTGTTTCTCGTGGTTATAAGCTCCATCAAATACTAAGTGAGCTGTTACTTGATAAACGTGTATGCAACTTTCTGGACGTAAGACCTAAACAACGATCGCATGGATCGTTACGCGCAAACGACATGCTAAAATTTGAATTGAGCCAAGGGTTAAAATTAAATTTAAGAACTTCTTTCTTACCTCCAGTAATTATTTCCTGTTGAAAGCATCAAGTGCATTTTGCACCCACAACACCCTAAGACATAGAAATGGGCTATCCACCTAATGAATCTGTTCATATGCGATAGTTGCCTGAGAACGGTCTGATATACCAAGCAATATAACACCCCTTGCTTATCCATGTGTTCCCTAAACATTCAAGAGCATATACCTAACCTTACTCTGCACCAGTTGAACTTTTCGGCGATGAACCAACCACTCACGCACTTCGTCAGTTGTTGAACGTAACCACGATTGTGACCTGAAGCCCTATTCCTGAACATCATTTTCACGCGAGGGAAGGTTCTATAGATGTGATGTACTGCGCACTCAATGAAAGGATATGTGTATTATGGATTAGGTTTTTGCTCCGCAATTTGGCAGTGACTATCGAACTCATGAATCCCTCACCCGGCCGTAAAGGCAGCGGCATTATGAATGCATGTTTTGATTCTGCGCAACACGTTGAAGTTGCCCAGGTTGGGCTTATTATCCAATGTGATTTAATGCCAAGTTTATGCAACGCGCGTTAAAGAGTCTTACCTGCCTCCCCGTAAGGGATTGATTGTCCACTCGGGACGTAATAGAGAAAAATAAAGGGAAAACTTTGAAAGACAGCGACTTCCCTATGGTCAGACATCGCAGGAAGAAATGTTGTTCGCTGCGTTCGGCCGACGAATCGCTGAAGCAAAAAATCGTCTGAAAGTTACAGTGAACCATCTGATAAGTTTTCAAGGTCACATAGGTTTTATTCCGTCGTTTGCACCCGGTGGTTGTCTGCATTGCTAGCAGACAGTCGAATTAGAGCGCATTGGAGAAAGTTCGTGGACTCGTTTATGCAGCGAAAAGAAATGCGAAACGCTTGCAGATGCAGTGCTGAAAATTGTGATGAGTTTATAAGAAGTGAAGCATGTATCCTCTTTTTTGCCTTTTTGTCCATATCACCTTAGCGGTTAATTGGCACACGCTAGGGTTCTCTTCAAGCTTGGGAGGACCGAAGTCTAAACTTCTGGGAATGGCAGCGTTATCTTCGGGAATCTGCTAGCTGCATGACCCACAGCTGTCAGCGCACTCTTTACTCCTTTTCCGATCCTTCCTGAGGGCACTTTATTGACTTCTGATGCTCTTTCAAAACTTGATCAATCTTTTAAGGCAGTGAAACCCTTCACTCAACGAAATCACCATTAAACTTCATGCAAACAGTGGTTATTTCACGCGCATGGCATGTCTTTTGTCATGATTATGCAAAATGGACACAGCCTCGCCGAGCTGTTCTCAGTCCGTGCCATATCCAGTGGGGAAGCATTTAATACTGGACATTTTCTGATCATGCTCACCTCATGCTCGCTGTTTCCAATTACTAGACAGCTTATTTCTCACCTGCATCCTTATATGAAAAGTTTGCGCCGTTTTTTTTCGCTTGTGTGGCTACGGTCAGATGACTGATTTTCCCCACTTTGATGTAAGGAGTGGAAAAAGGATTTTATTCGTCGTATACGAGTTGACTGCTAATCGTTTGTGGATGTACTTTAGCAGTGAGCATTTCATATCATCATAATGGTCGGACACTACACTGTCACTGCCGGTCACTTTCTGTCTTCTGTTTCCAATCAAACTTTTGCAAATGTCGACAGACATTTGCAAAAGTACTGTAGTACGTCGTGACTTTATCATGAGTCCCATACATGAAATTATCCAACGATAAATCATCCACTTGCTATTGCAATAGCGATCTTTCACTTTTCATATTCGTTTTAGCATCCGTCGATTGTTACCAGTATGTCACTAGCAAGATTCCATTTCAAGATGTAACGAGGTTCGATAGCACTGTTTGGAGGGTTAATTTTACTTAAGGAATCTTCACATGCCCAGATATATCAGTGATGTGTGAGGAATTTACAACTTATCTCGAATAGAATGGAAAATAGTGTACTCAATTGTTTGTTCCTTCAATCATTGAAATCGTTTTCTCACAGCCACACCAAATGAGGATTTGTTCGGTCTGTTCACTGCTTGTCATCTCCTTCAAAGTCATTTGACGAGAATTTGAGAGAATGACGTCTGCAAAGAGTAAAAAACAACGATTTGTGCTAGTGCATGTAGAAGTACCAATGCATTTTATATGCAGCTATAATACCTATATTTAGCATAGCACATTATGTATCTGTTTGCATAGCACACTCTGCGAGCATAAACTGCCTTTCTTGTTTTATACCTCTGAAAGAATAAGAACCTTCGCATATAACCAGCGATTTTTGAACAGCACACTCTCTCTCTTTATCGTTGCCACCTTTCGCTTTTACAAAGAGGAAGGGGAAAGGGTTAGATGAGAGAAGGGGTTCGAGGACCAGTAATGTTTTCTTTCTACCACCACCTACAAGACAAACTAGTTATTGCTATGTTACTTTCGAACAAATTCCAATAGTTTACTATCATAATGAACTTTAACACCATTGTTCTTCCCACAACCACCTAACACCTTGAAAAAGTCACCTAATGGGATGGCGGATGACATTTGAACTTACAAAGTTTGATGCATTCAGACTACAAGAAAAAAATCAGCCAATAAATATATGTGGTTAAATAAAGGCGGCAGCATTATTTAAGAATCTGCCTTCCGAAATGTTAGGCTTTGGGGAAGAATAACTGCTTCATTGCCATGCACAGATGAGAAACCATTAATCACTTGTTAGCAATTTTGGTGCCTGTACGCTAGCACTTCCTTTGCGCACAAACTGTTGTACCCTCCTCAGTGGCCGTTACGTCAACAAGCTTTTGTTATTCTCAAACTTCCGGCTATTTTAGTGTTCGCTGTTGAAATCAAAATTTTATCCATCAGTTGCCGGCGCCATTTAAGCATTGAAAGCTCGCGTTCTCAGTCATTTTAGCAAGGATCTCCGAAAGGCATGCTCAGTAGTGCGGGTACGTGGAGAAAGGGGAGGAAGGAATGGGTGCGAGGAAGCACTAGCCTAGCCTTTATGCCCTTTGAAGATAAATTTTGTATGCCGAAAAGACAAAGTTGTCCTTCGTGTTTCCTTTTTTTTCGACTTGTTATTTCAGACTTCATTCGTTCTGGATAAAAATGAAACGCGCATCATGAACTCTTTCTGCTGGCTTCTGTGCACTTTTTCAAATCGGCATTCGAAGGAAGTGTTTAGTGGTGCCATCGGCATGTGTTGTGTCTCTGCATGTATGCACGTGTCTGTGTGTTCGATGGTTTCAGTTCAGAAAGCACACCGTTAGTTTGATCTTTCTCCGATGCCAACGTCCAAGCTAATTCATCAGATTCGTAAAAGCTCTGTTCAGTTAAATTTGCACAAAAATCTGTAAGCGTTACTCACTCGGTCAAACTTTTATTAAAATCGATAAGTTTGAGAAAATTTAAGGCTGGGCATGCGTTTTTTAAGTTGGAGCTTCTGCTAAATATAGAATACAAACCTAATAACTGGTTAATTTTATCAATTGTTAGCAATTCATGATACTAGCTGATCCGGTAGGCAAATCGCATCTAACTTCTCTAATTACTAGCTTCCATAAAACGCGCAGCCACTTATTGAAGTCTTCAGTGTTATAACCGAAGCTGTAAATGTCTTGCTGAATTTCTCCGTGGACACCGTCCTGGTGAATGCAGCAATCATTTTATAGGTTAGTAGCCGATCTAGTCTTCTGCTGCCATTAGGTAAAATCTTTGCAGCAGACCGGTGCAGGTGGAATGGCATTGGAGAGAGGTGATACTAAGGGGGGGGGAGGGGGGATTGCTTGGTTGCAATTCATTTAGGCATTTATTTTTTACAAATTGGAATTCGTCTGATATCGACACCGTTCACTTAATTTTGCTCGTATTTGGTTTCATTCTGTTTCCCACCACATTATTAGGCAGCAGAAGGCGCAATGGTGCGTCTAGGGAGCGTTTTGCGACACTGCCTTCTTTGATTTGATCCGCCTAACGTTCATCCTGGTGGTAAGCAAAAATTATTTTTTTTCTTTTTCCTCTTCTTAATGCTTCCGGTGCAACACATTGAAACGAAATTTTGCACCAAAAATTTGTTGCTTCCATCTTATCGCCATCACTCATTGAAGCGATGGTCAAATATCAGAAGAAATTTGCCTACAATTTTCCTCTCGGTTGTCCGTTCTGCGACAAATCCTTCCCAACCGCTGATTGAATTTTTTAGAAGCTTGCTCATTTTTCATTTCCTGTTACGCAGTAATTGAAAACTTAGTGCAACTTTTCCCAGCCTTTCAAAAGAAGACAATTTTGTCCTTTATTTTTGGCTAGGAGCGTCACAGAGCAATTGCAAACGCATGCTAATTTTTTCGCAAATGCTAGAGGAATGCGAATTCCATGCGGAGCGATCCACAATCAAAATTTATGGGTGCGGCCAGCCTAAAACCAGCCCACCGATGATCCATCTGTCTCGATTCAAAAAGAGGAAACTTAGCTGTGAACAGCGCAGCACGCATTGGTGGTTATTGTTTTGCAGAACTGCTTGAATAAATAATCGTTTGAAGCGAGAATGTTCGATAAATTACTAAAGATACCTTATATGTTTTGCATTTTTTCGTTTCTATTAAAGTTATTGGCTGCGTACATTTGTTTTCTTCCTACTCTTCAAATAACGCATCATTTGTTCATTGATGCATATTGCTTTGTTCTGTCGTCTTTTCTCATTGCCTCATCTCGACATGCTTTTACCTACCTATATATGGAAGGAAATTCCGACCAGCGGCCACCTCAACGAAGAAAGCATGGAATGTTGCTGACACGGAGTGGTCACGTTTAAGCAGTCACTGATGGTGCTGCCTGAAGAAATATATCATTTTACAGATCACAGGACATTTGCATAACTGGGATAAAGTTAGCCTCATATTCACCGCTGCCCAATTGATAGTAGAGAACACAGCACACTTGGTGAGAACGCTTCACAAAACAGTGGGCAACAAGCCGACAAAAGCTGAGGGCCTGTCGGCAGCGAAGTTAACACGAATGTCTTAGCTGTGATGCTCAGCTTATAATCCATGTCAGTTTCCGCACACAGATTATTCATACGCTGTTCGCGAGTTTGGTCTTTAGAAAATGGGTCTGCTGCTGCCGTTTCTGTCGTATAGCAAGTGATCGCAGCAACGAGCCTCTTTTCAGAGCTCTTTCTTTAATAGCTTTTATAGGAGTTTGTGATGGGTTTGAGGAAGATTGAAGGAATTAAGAGAAAAATTTTTTTGTTGATTCCGCTAGCTTCAGCTTCGAGATATTCAGCATCTAGTGCCCTTTGTTTGCCCACAGAGGTGCTATTTTGCAGTAGCTCTTTAGTAATAGGAAGCATTTCACATTTTAAATTGGTCTTGAAAAATCGCAGGTGCACTGAATTTTTGCAGTTAGCATTATAGCAATAAACCTTCGCCTTTATATTGTTTTCTCTGAAAGTTCTGCACCGTTCTGCCTGATTCTAATCATGAATGAATTGCTACGGTGATTATATTGAGCCGCTGTCATTTCCTAATGGATGTTAGCTATCATTGCGGTCGTGTATGAGATGCAGTTTGAAGCTTCCTGAAACTATCTGTTGCAATACCGAAGGCACCGCATTTATTCTTACAGAAAAAATATTTCCTGAATGTATGCGATCCGCATCCCGCCACACGTCCCATATACTCTCTCAAATTTCATGCTTTTGGCGGACGATCAGGCGGTAAAATATATCTGTCCAACTACCCATTTCACTAACGAGGACGTCGGAATGAAGTTTTCGAAATGCAAATCATAAGCTCGACTGCAAATTATACGACCTTGTACCACTCATTAGCACCTCGTTAAGTCAGTAACAAGCTATTCTTTAATCCTCGCACGACCGTTCGAAATGAAGAACGGCCTGCATCAACCCGCTTATAGCCGAGGAATAAGAATAGAAAGCGTCACTCCTCTTGCAGCACTTTGGTTCAGTTTTAGAGGATTCATTCATCTCTTCTCTTTTTTCTTTTTATCAACCTCTGTAAATTACCTGCAAACAAGTGTACAGAGCGATTTCGTCTCACATGAATATATATATGCGAATCCATGTATACAGACTCCGAATGCGTTCTGTATGACCAATTTCTAATATTTAAATTCATTTGCGTTCTGTACAAAAGTGGATGTTTGTAATACTCACTGATTTATCTATCTCTATCACCATTCATGTATTCACTTGCAATGTCCTTGCGTTTGTAGTTACATATATTTGCAGTAGCGCGCATCCCTATAGAAAATTGCACTTTATACGTGGATCCATCCAGGAATAGTTCACTCCAAGAATTGATGCTGAAGAAAGAGTACGGAAGCTTGCTCGTTCCATATGAGAGAATAAGCCTCGTTTTCCCATTTTTCTTCAGCCCCATTTTCGAAAGTACTCTGATGACTTTTGAGCTATTTACTGCAGTTGTGGCGAGCGGGATTTTCGTGCAAACAAATGCAAAAAGTGCAACTTTAATTGCCGCTTGCTGTTGACATTTTCGGCTGCGTTGATTTGCACTATGAAAGGGTATCTTATTACGCAAGTTGAAGCGTTAACATTGTCAGTCTAGAGAACCCAGAGAACTTATGGATGCTGCAAAAAAGGACTTTGTGTATTTCCTGGATGCATGTTTGACATCTCTTTCATCTGGAATCGTGAATCGGAAACAAAGCGATGTCGAGTTGTTTCAAGTATTCTTCAACTAGCCAACGGCAGTTGGCAGCAGCGCACTAATTTCATAGCCTAATTGATATGAATGCAGTGTTTTGACAAGCAGATCGATCCGACATAGTAAACCTGCTCACAAATCGGCACTATCAGTTTCCGAAAGCGCTCACTTTCTTGCCTATTCTTTGTGCTAAAAACTTTTTTGAAGCGAACTATTTAAACCGGTTCAGAATGAAACTGGAGCTTTCTGTTAACTGATGCGAACGTGAAAGGAAATTGCGGAGGTTTTTGATGAGGAGACGTCGGTGTGTCGCATTTGTTGCGTTTGATGCACCTGTGCAGCTGATGTAAGAGATGCATAATGTAGATTTATGGGAGAGGTAAGTAAAAAATATGGAGGAAGTTGCAGCTAAAAAAACCGTTAATATAGTGCCTGGCAACAAAATGCACTTTTTCCTCTTTTCAATGCAGTGGTGCGTATGCTGTTCGCAGCCTTTTCGAGAGCAAAAAATAAAATAGTAGAGAAGAGGAAGGAGACGGGAGGGGGGATGAGAATTTGTGCTGTTCGCAGCTTTTAAAGCAAATATATATTGGATAGGAAAGGGGAAGTGGTTTATTTGTAGAATATTTTCGACGTGGTTGCATATTTCGAGCAGGATTTATTTTCATGAAAGAGCTTTGCTCGCTTACAATACGAAATAGGTTCTATGCTGTGCACATCTCAATGAACACACGTAGAAATCAAATCGACGACCCAGTTACATGACAGTTTATTTGTGAAGGCGACTGCGAAAGGTGCGGATATTTTTGACAACAAATCCGTGTTGATAAAGGATTTTTAGAACAATGACTTTTTTAAAACTGCTTTAAGGCACCGTTTTGTTTGTATTTTTTCTAAGTGCTATGTTTCACTGGTTTGGTGTCACATCAGATTTCGTTCAAAAACGTCATCTCGACAGCTCAACAGTGTTCAGTGAATTCTGAGCTTGAAACTTAACTCAAACTTCGACAGTATAAGCAGATGTTAACAGTTTATACAGTCGACAGGAACACTTAATACGGTCGTTGCTCGACTGCAAAGAAAAGTTGTTTCATTCATAAAAAGGCAGTAAATAGAGTTTTATCTATACGCATATCAAAGATGAGTTCTGAAGGACGTCTTACTACGGCCACAGTTTTCATGGAAAATGCGATCCTGCATCTGCAGTGCACCAGTAGAAATAGTATGTTATTCACATGTGCAATCTTTTATCTTTGGAATCCTTTTATGACTGAAGGCATCTGCCTCTTTTCGAGATGACCTTTTTATAGGCAATGTAACTGAAATGCTGGTAAACGATGCAGTGCGGACTTTCGAGGTGAGTAGTAACGTGCACAGTAGAGACGTGGACGATCTCTGTATAGTGGGATCTTTCAACGTAGATGCTTCAGTTTGAGTGATTTTGTGCCTAGACAGCCACTAATTTTATTTAAGCTATTATATTTCCAACTGTATACCAAGAATAGGTCTTAGAATTCAGTTTGATAAAGTTATTTTGGAAAACACTTGCCGCCCACGAGAGCGAATATCCAGTGACAAATGAACGTGTTAAAAGTAGCGTATGATGGAAAAAAGGTGGGAATTGTGGTGGACGTGAGGATCGTAGTCAGAAACGGTGAAAAAAAGAAGCTTGAAGCCTTTATTAGAGCTCAAACATATGCACTGACTACTGCCAGCCTATTCTACTCCTGAATGCAAACATTTCGTGACGTCTGAGTGAAAAGCACCTTATTCATTTTTTCCTGGCACTTATTTCTGAGCGTTTTGGTCAAATCATTTAAAAACAAACATTGGCTGCATCATGCTTTTCTATTCCTGTGCGCATTTTCCATGGTTTTATCGCCAGTCAGCTCGCAATCCGAAGCACCTTTCATTTCCCCACTCT
The DNA here is from genome assembly GCA_037576465.1 of Parascaris univalens. NCBI lineage: Eukaryota > Metazoa > Nematoda > Chromadorea > Rhabditida > Ascarididae > Parascaris > Parascaris univalens. Next base: position 60,821,840 of record CM075173.1, on the reverse strand, counting down.
CCCACTGCCTGTGCCGACACTTTGTCACCAAGGCCTCCCAACGTTATCAATGCTTGAGCAATTGTTGAGTGACTTATGAACGAACCCCTAAATGGGGAAAATTACGAAAGAAACTGCTAATGTATGTAATGTACGAAAGAAATTTCACTATACACTGCTTTCAGGACGTTCAATGATGAGGCGCGGTTCCTCGGAGAGCGCCAGCTCTCTTAGCTCGTTAGGACGAGGTTACACTGGACATCATGCCTGGGGGGAAAGAGGCCACTGGCACTGCGCTGGGATGGCCTCAAGGAGCATTGAGAAACATCAATGCGCCGCGGCGGGAGGCGCACAAAGCGCTTCACCGACAACCAGCAGCGACGGACGCACGCGTTGTGTTGCGACGCGGTCTGCCACTAGCCCCTTGATGGGCAGCCAGAGCGGACAGCCTTCTTCAACACAAGCGATGATTAACCCTTCAAACGGAGCGGTGACCATCGAGGACCAAATACGAACCGTTGACAAAGTTATCAAGGTGTGTTATCCATTTCAAGAGCTTCAAGAACTCATTCACTTTTGTCAGTCTATCCCGTCCGCTCTCTTCAGCGGCCTTGTTGATGACAAAGGTCCACGCGGACGAAGGTGAAAACTGATGGCTCACTTAGCTCAGAGACCCCGCAACGTCCTCCCCTCACGGCTTTTGTACGCAAATCTTGCAGCTTCCTTTGCACTGTTCGGAGCGAGTTTTGTGGTGTTATATTTTGTGCTGCAATAGTCGTACCTTTGAATTTACTTATTTGGCGTTATCTTTTTAGAGGGATTCCACGTTTCACATCATCATTCTCATACTTCTTTTGCTAACAAAGCTGCTCTAAGACGCAAGCGATACAAGAGTACTCGAATTTGTTCCAAGTGATCATGTGAAGAAACAGTTGCACACCACTGCATGGCGGTTGGAGGCGATGTGTTTACTGTTGAAGCGATCGAAACAGTGGCTTCATGATGGTAGTCGAGTCCGACATTCCGTACTGCCATGAAGACAAAGCAGCACCGCTTTAATTTAGGGTTCGGTTAATCTTAATTCGGCAATAAACACTTTGAAATTGGTGCACAATCATTTAAAGTGATGAAAATTGTTGTGATTGACCTTTTCTGAACCGTTTCCATATTTGCAGTTTTAAATTGTTCATTTACCGCATTTCATTTCTTAGATACTGCAGTTATGAATTATAAACATTGATATCTCAGTTACGTTAATTATCTTCCTCACACTTGACTCATTTAGCTGTTTATGCAGTGAAATTCTGTTATGTTGATTCAGTGTAACTAAGATGTGCATACAAGTTTTGGAAGTGATGGGCAGTAATAGTTGAGGCACTGTAGAGTACAGAAACTGTAGTGCAGAGCTATGTAGCTTTTTGTAGTTGCAACTTTGCTTTGTGAGCACAGGGTTCCTTACTGGAACTAGATGCTGGCGTATCTTTCATGCAGGTGACTTTACTGTTTTTGTACCGACGTTTTGTATGGAAGTGCTCATGGATAGACTCAGCCGTACCTACAAATTTTCCCTGAGAAGCGTAATCGCGTTGACTGGAATGATTAAAGACGTGGCAATGAACGTCCTACATAGGACATAATGAAGTGCACTCAAGAGTACTCCACGAATAGATGCAGTTGATTATAGTTCATCTTAGAAACATAGACCATGTTTATCGCATATTGAATTTGTGAAGGATATAATGAGTTCGTTTTGATGGCTCTCTTCTCAAATATCATTAGTTTAACTTAAGAATTTCCTACGGAACGCTGTAATTGTGTTGTTTCCCGTTGAATGTACCACGTTCATAGAGTAAACTTGTCTTATTACATCAAGTGATTGCTAAGTCATGCTTCAAACGCATTGCCTAATGTATCGCGTGGGATTTAATATGGTATGGCTTTACCTGACCGCTTTCTACTCACCACAGTACAGTTATGAGTGAGTTTTGTTTATATATTATTCATGTTTTCCTATACCACAGATTTTCACGATTATCAGTAAATAGAGCTTCTGGTGATGATGACCCAAGAACACCGTATATAAAGGTAAATGTATGTATATATATATATATATATATATATATATGAATCAGTGTGGGATGTTTACGCGCACTGGGGGAGTAAACTTGGTGCCCAATGTGATGAATTCACTTTTTTCTTCTTTCGACATAGGGAAGGCTACCAAGAAATGCTCTGAGCTCGCAGGCTATGGTTTTCATGCGCCTTTTGAAAAATTTCATCGTCGAAACGTTGTTGCGGAGTCACCTCTTGTAAGCATATGTGAATGTGAATATATATATCTCTCTGCTCATTGCCTTCATATTGGCATTAGTTGAAATTGGAACTATGAAATTTGCCAAGTACAGGCAGCCCCACACCGTAGATTTACATCCGCTATTAACTTTCAAGTTAGTCTACCAACATTAAAAAAACAGACTGACACACACTTTGCATTCTCATTCAAGTTATTTTCACGTCGATCGAATTGTAAACGATATGAGATGTGAATCTTTCCTGTAAGATTTATAAGGGCGATCGATCCGATTGAAATGTAAATATGTTAATGTACATATTTATTACGTGTTGATGATTTGTGATACTGTTTGATGTCATAGGCGAAGTTTACGAAAGGGATATTTTGCTTAGAGAGTTTTAATACCGCTGTCAGGATTTCAGGAAGAAAGTTCGTAGTGTGGTCATTTTTGATTGCGCTAATTTCTCTCATTGTTATATCCAGGAATAGGAGGATATTTGAGAATGTGGAGTAGCGTATGAAGCAAGCCACTAAATAATGAGATAGGAATTTTTTTAGTGTTCAATGTGATTAATGCGGCATGCAGAACAATTTATTTATGCAAAAGGAATGCGCTTTCCTTTGCTTGTTACAGCACGCAGCAGTTTTTGCTCGCACTCGTTTCTAGCGCAGCACTCCATTTTTTGAAATATTAGCATAAGTCGGCCGTTTCTTTGATACGCATCCATTTTATGGGGATTGGGTTTGATATTATTTGCCACTCATTTTAAAGATTGTGCAAGATATGCTTATACGCCGAGTTAACATAAGAAGGTTACTGATCGTGGCAGTTTCCTGAACTGCATGATTTAACCTTACCTTAGTAGTCTGTTGCGAAGCTACTAGCACCTTTTCCTGAAAGCACATGGAAGCAGGAAAATGCCAGCGATTATGAAGAAATACCTGAACATTGGTTGTCTTAAAAAGACAAAGCTGTTGGGATCTCGCTCTAGTGGTTGTATGACAGTGGCAAAATCCCTTATTTACGTCCAGTATCGATAATTCGTTCCCAGCTGAGAATTCTGAGGATGGAAAGAATTATGCATTACTTTCTTTCAATATTTTAGGCGCAGGTTCTTTTGCGGAGCAGTTTGAGATGTGCCTTCGCGAAGCACCATTGTTCTGCTCAGTTTTTTATATTCTAAAAGTCCTCGAAATTTTCAAAATTCATATGTGAATGCAGCGAATCACAGTGAGAGTAGAGTGTTATTGAATAACTTTAGAAGGAAATGACAAACGAAAGGAATATTGTGCTATGCAAGTCTTATAAGTGTAAGTTGTATCGGAAATTCGGCTTCAAATTTTGGCAGCGAGGGGTGGCATATCTCAGGCAGGCGGAATGAATGCATCCAGCGTTATGGCCTAGCAAGCAAGCTGATGATGACAGCACTCTTGAGAGTGTGTGGTTGATTTGACATTCGGTCGCATTTCTAGAAAAGCTTAAGTGTCACTGATGTTGAATAACACTTCCAAGCGGCCAAAATCCCTTTCATCAGTCAGCCAATCTGTTCTTAATCCCCTCGCATCTGTTTTCGTAACTTCAAAGATCCTATGTGTACTGGGTGAAGAAGATTAATAGAAGTGGAACTTTGAATTCCCAAGTTCATGAGAAAAAGCAGCGAAGTTCACTAGTTTCTTATTCACGTTTTGTCAAGAAAATTGGTTAACCTTGAAAAGTAGTTCATTAGAATAAGAATAAACTGTCGTAATCGCTATTTTGAAGTGCGGATATAGAAAGCGTACTGTACTCGTGGGAAATTAAACCTGCAGATGGGTTATATGCTCTTTTCGCAGTCAGTCCAATAAAAAAAGTCGCCATACCACCGAACTCAGCGAGCCATTGTAATCATTGGGTTGCGTAACGTTATATCGCTGACGCAGTCAAACGCTTAGCAGATCGCTGCAAAACGTTTTACGTGAGTAAGCTGCTTGCAAGTGCTACATCCCATAAGCGTGGAACCAATGGTGGAAGTAGAAAAGGCTCGAAAAATGGGGTAGGGTGTGGGGCATTTATTTGCTGATTTTGACAGTGAAATGAGTACCAAGCTTTTCTTTCTAGAACTCTGAACTATTTTTGGCTCGGTTTCTCCACTCCTCATACCAGCCAACCTTGCTTCAGACTACCACTGCATCATCAAGCTGTATCTGAATCTATAAATCTGTTACCATCAGAAGAGTTTGCTCTGAGTGCAATCATTGTTTTGTGATAACGTATCGGTGAAAAAATATCTAATTTGTTCCATAAAGGAAATATTTAAAGAGAAGGACACAAAGTGAATGATCGCTGGGTTTCTCCCTTAATCTAGAGCGCGACTTTGTTCCGCTGTTAAATGACACAGCTTTTCTCAGGGTGCAATTATGGCATAGCGTGCATTGCATATATGTGAGTACCTTGCTGGAGAAGGCTTCAAATTTTCAGTGGCCAACCGAACAAAGCGTAGCTACAGAAGTCCGCTTTTTACCGGCAGTCCAATATTTTTTATCCAGAATGCCCATAATCAGAAGTGCTGTCCTGCAAACGTTCATCTACCAGATTGGTTCGCTAGCTCCATTCTTTACCTGGCGGTTCATTAAATCGATTTGTAATGGGTAGTGCATAACTCAAATTACACTTGCAGACTGAGGTAGAAGTAAGAATAAATCCTTTTTAATAGCTGGTGATTAAGAATGGAGCTACAAAACGTGTTCGACCGATCGAGTCACACTGATATCAGTGCAGTATGTTAAGCGAGACAATTTAAGGTATCCTAAGCACCTCAGCGTCGCTTCTAACTAACCTAATTTCTCAGTAAATGACACTTGACATGAGCTGGCTATTATTTTCTTTCTCAGCTTTTGATAAACAAGGCAATTTCTGATGGCACGAATGCGTTTCCCTGCTCTTGCGTAACCGCGATAAAATCAGCTGTTATTGCTAAAAATCAGCAGCTGTTATTGCCCATTATTCGACACAATGACATCAGGATCTCGTTCAGTGGGATGTCAAAAGTGATTTAATCTTCTTGTATGTATGCGTTCAGTTGTTCACACAACGTTATAGTTATTTAACTGTGTAAGAGCTGGAGTGTCTACAGTTAGGTGAAACCGTAGTAGAGTGTCACAGGATGAGCTACCGTGCTATCGACCTACATAAGTCAAACACTTAGTGCAAAGGTTAGAGCCTTTGTAATTAGAGCATGCCGCAAGATTTCACTGCAATATTAGCAGCCTTTGATCAGTTTGATGTCTCGATCAGTGGATTCCTTGAATAGCTTCATTTCTTTTCTATACACCTTGGAAAGCACTAATTGCACTTTAATCTCGTTGATATATTTTCATTCGGCCACTTCGATCAAATTTCACTGGCGAATTCCTCCATGTGCGTAGCCCACAGTCCCAATGCTTTCTTTCGAGCGTTCACTGGTGTTCTCATACCACACTGCTTCATCAGTGGATGGCCTGTAATCATAGTTGCAGTCACAGTCAGTGGTTGCCAATAGTGCCTAAGAAAAGACGGATCATCAAGGAGGGGAAGCTGAATGGTAGGGGAAGGCGAGTATTTCGTTGACTTCTGCTCCTGAGTTCTCAGGTTGAGCCTTCACTCCCGCCTGCCATCCTACCAGCAAAAAACTGCCGATCCCTCATAGCAACAAGACTTGCTTTGTACTGTTTGAAGTTCGGTCGCGCTCCGAAATTGTTAATGGAATGTCTTCGTACCCCTCACTTCTGAATTATTTTGCCACGTCCTGGTATTACTGCTAGCTTATGATGGCACAGATCGGCACTTCACGTTGCTGCAGTTCTCAGTTGCGTGCAGTGATTTTCTATCCGCCGTTTTCGAGAACGCATACAAAAAACTGTGCACAACCATGCCGCTGCTTTTGGCAAAAAGCTAACTCGGATCTTTTATTGCAGATTTTCAGTGAAATGTTGAGGGATGCAACAGCTCGGGGTCGGTGATGATAATGAACAAGAATAAGTTTTAAGAGCTTCTCCAAGACGTTTTTAATTTGGTGTTCTCCTCGTTTCTGTTCTTATTTGGTACTAATGCTCGCTTCGGTTCAGTTATTGTTGTTGGCTGTTGAAGTTCACCGTCGAATCATGTTTTTTTGCCAACTGTCATGTGGATTTGGGAGCAATGATGCAGACTAAGGGTCTTTAGAACGTAGGAATTGCGTTTTCATTCAATAAAACTTTAAAAATAAACGGCTTTTATGTTTTTCTTCGTTAGCATTATTCGATGGATTCTTTCTTTAATTTTACACCTCACGTGGTTGATAACTACTAAATGGGAACTGTTTGTCGCTGTGTTCTTCACTCCTGAAAAATCTGATGTCAACTCTGCTTTAAGGGGAATTTATCAGTTTATTTGAGTAAGTTCCTTCATGCGCTTGTTTATGTGCTTGTCATTCCTCCCGTTCAGTAGCCTTAATTCGAGAATCACTGATACTAGACATAGGAATCTGAATGGATATAATGCATAAACACTAAACGTAGATCACTTGTTATTTTCCACTGTATGCCAATTTTCGAATTCAGTAACAGTTAGAACTCCGTGCGCATTGTGCTTGCCACAAAACTTCGTAAAGAAGATTTCTTATTGAAGGTTGGTACAGGTGTTCGGATCATTTGGTGTATGAATCTGTATTCTGCTTACTTTACTGTTTGCTAGCAATTCATGAAATCGCGAAAGCTCATCTCTTGCTACCTCAGTTGCCACCTCTGCTAAACGTTTTTTGTTCCTTCCTTTCCGGTGTTTCTCACATCAGTTAGGGATTAGGTTATCTTTTTAAGATCGAAATGAACTTATTGGCGTTTTAATCTTAATATGCAGCTTTCAGACAGAACTTCGCATATCTCACAAAACTTAAAAGCAGACGTCACCTCATAAACTGCAGTTATTCGAGGACGTTGTTTTTTCATGTACAGAAGATTTGGGCTTATATTAACTGAACGGAAATTTTTATTGCAGGAATGTGAGCACTCAAGGAAAAGCTTGGAGCAGATCTGTCGAAGGCTGGACGATCTTAATGACGTTCGTGATTAACGTTTATTCCGTAGCATTTCAGAACTCATGTAATGCGCGCTATCTTAGCTTCGTCTATTACCAGTTTTGGAATGATGGTTCTTTTTTTTCCTCTAGGACGTTTGAAAGGTTCCTAAGATATCTTCCAGATCCGCAGATTCTTGTCTTAAGAGTTTTTATCGTAGTCGTCGGGGGTTCCAAAAATTTTGTGTGTAAGGGAATCAATGAATATTTTGCTGGAGGCGAAACTTCGTGAGTTTCGAAAATAGTTTGGTTTCCTCTGTATATATATTTTTTTGTTTTTCACGAGAGCCTGCTTATTATAGAGTTGCTATGCTGAAGTTCTTAAACATCCCTCTCGCTTTTGTTTGGCGACTGATTCGCCCCAAAGCATGCATGAATGCTGTCCCGCGATGTCTCCCTCACTTCCACAATTTTCACTTTAAAATTAATGTGCATCCAGTGATCATTTCAGTAACCTTTATTGTCGCATTGGGTTGGGACTTTATTGGTTTGGGACTTCTCAATGTCGCATTAAAAAACCACCATCATTCCACTGAACAATAATGACATCTAATGATGTCAAATAAATGCCTATTTGAACAGGACGCTTCGTCTTCTTTTACTTTCATCCTTACCAGTGGAAGGACCGTGATAGTCGTCCTGGTGGTAACTAAATTTACATTATATTTATTTAACATCATTATGCAGCGAAACTCATTCAAATGGTAAAACGTCCAAATTTTGCTCATCATTAGGTCCTAGGTTGTTGTAAGGGTTAAATCCTCTTGGTTAGTCGAGTCACATATCGCCATCAGGATCTGCAGCTCCCGTCTAGGCACAAGCGTATAGGATGCTGTCCAGCATAGGTATCAAGGCAATAATTTATGACGTTTGTGCAATACGTTATAAAAACGGAAGAAGTCTGTTCGCTGGGATGGTTTCTGACGATAGCTCTATCCTTTCGTGCTCGGGCTCTTCGCCACCGTCCTACCTCTTCACGCTTCGGACGACCTCACATAGGCTCGCTTAACCCTGCAGAGCTTTTAGAATTTGCAGTCTAGGCACTGGAAAAGAAAACATATGAGGCGTTAATCGTTTCTGCAGCCTCCTCGATTCTGCCTGAAGTTAACATTACTGGACAGGACACTCTTTGTCCTGCCTGTGAGCATTTGACTTATCTTAGCCACTAATCTGTTTTGACCTGGGGTCATTTGGTCTGCTCTGCCCTATACTGTATAAAAGGAGCAGATGGCAACAGTAAACTTTTAGAGAGTTGCAAGTGTTACATAGTTTCCAAAAAGTCTCATTAATAGGCCAAAACGGGTTTGGTATCGGAAGTTGCGTTATACCCATAAAGATGCATACGAAATTATTCATTGGTGATATTGGGTCATCCAAAAACTTGAAATGATGTTTGACCACTTACTGCCGGAGGCTGTGGGATGACCCAGTTAGACATAAACATTTATTTAAAATAAGCGCGCCCATTGCGAACCGTCGTCAAAGTGACGCAAATCCCAAAGTGCTCTTTCACTAAAGGTTTTGTTATTGCTGCGATTAGTTTATTCGTTGTTTCTTTATTCTCGTGGCTGGTCGTCCATCGTGAGGATGTTGAGGGGTCAACTGAAGTGAGAATATGTTGACTAAGCATCTAGAGAACGAGGTGATACTTCCATATCTGGTCTAAATGGCTGCCGAAACATTTCTCTAACAACTAACGTATGCAGTTTTCTGCGCACCCAAACTTTTGCGAAATCATGTGATAATAATATACACAGTTGTTTTTGCTTAGTGTGTCATTGGAGAGGAAATTCGTTCGTTGCTTTTTATGAATTCGTTTCAAAACATCATCAAGCCGACTGACGATATCCTGGTTCGAAATGGTTGAATCTTCAGCGCTCATATCTTTCTTTCTGAGTTTCCGTGTTCAAACTGTTGCGTTTTTTATACTTTTGATCCCTGTTTTAAGCTGTGGTCTTTTTACAAGGCTAGTATCTGCCTTCTAATGTCAGAATTAGAACTGATAAGATACGCTTTCAGAATCGTAATTTTGCGCCTTCAATTCGGATATCCGCAATATGCGAAAATGTTAAATGTGTTGGTTGAATTTGAGGTTGCTAGGAGTTCAGTCATGCGAATATGCATTCCGAATAAGATTCAATACATGAAATATAATACATCCGGGAACGTCTAAGCTTTTCAGATAATCCAGCGAATCTTTATTAATTATGCACGTTCTTCTAGCTGAGAGTTATTTTAAATGCAATATGTAGAGGGCATGGCGTAATATGGCCTCAGCAGTTGAAGGAGACGTGTGAAAGGATTTTCGGAGATGAATTTTCTGTCGTATCTTTCGCATATTAGCATTGTCAAATACTATAAAATGATAAAGCTTGCGTCTCTTTGTAGTGATTCTTATTGCTGAGATCAGGGGAGCCGTAAAATGCACCACCATTTCAACGTTTTTCGTGATGCAAAATAACATACTCCGTAAAATCCACATGCATCTTTCTCGGTCAGCACTTTCGGCGCCGAAATTCGTAGGGCGAACACGCGGATCCCCTAACACCTAGGTTTCAGAATCGTCCTCTACCCATCTACCTCGCGGATTTATGGCCTTCAAACGTCTATTTTTCTCCCCACTGAGCTTCTGGTTTCATATCTTTGAAGAGTATGACAACGATATGTATGTCGGTGTTGGACAGCCACTTTGCTCAGAGCCTAAGGCTCTTAACTTCTACTTCAGTAGTAGTGCCTCTGTTACAGATTTTGACTTTTAAAAGCTTTTTCCGCCAACAACAAGTGAGAGGCAATCTTTAAACATCCTTTTTGTTGCCCGATTGTCCTCAATTTTGTAAAATGTCTTTCATTCTTCACTTTCCGACTGAACTTAGGAGTTGAAACTGCATATCTGATGACATTTTGGGAATGGAGGAGATGCCCTGCAGAACGGTTTAGTTGGAAATTCAAATGGCCCTACCTCTGAACAAAAAATTGCGTAAGAAGTTTCGTCTTGCATAGGACGTCATCCGGCTTTTATAAAATTGCCAGGAACTTTAAAGATAACAGGTTCTTTGATGATATTGCCACAGTAATAGATTCAAAAGTGAAGCTAAGAGTAAGACACTGCCTAATTTTGAAATACAACTTCTAATCTTCTTTCATAGTGTTTTTTCATGGTCAATGAAATTGATTGGGGGAAAACACACGTCGCATCACGCCACGATGAAAATTTCCTAAGTAGGGTTTTTGCTGTTTACTTGTGGACCGCAAAATAAGTGCACCTATGGGAGGTTTATTGAACGTTCCAAAGGTATTGCCCAGACGAATTAAGATAGGAAGCCCACGTCTTTCATGGCCACTCACTGACGCCGAAATTTTATCTGGTTTCTACACCGGTCCACTCAGTTGTTCCCCTAAAAAGCAAACGTTAGACTTCATACCCAGCTAAAGCTCCTGACAAATGCTACCCTGCTAGGTTAAAGGTAGGTGCTATATTACCATTCCAAGAGGCATTTGTTTCGTTTTTGGTCCCAGATCATTATGGGATAATCGACGCAGAGTGCTCACGATACCCCAATTCCATTTCATACTTTCATCCTCAATACGGTTGCAGGCCAATTGAACTGATAGTTTCTTCCATCGTAGATTTACTGCCTTTCAGGATGAGGTTCAGCAAGATTCATTTGGAATATACCAAAGACTGGTGTGGCTTGAAGCTGCAGTAAGTTAAGAAAAATAAAACTAATAGGCAGACACCATTTCCTCACTTGTTGCATCTCCAACTTATGGGAGAAAAAACATTTGTATGCCAAAATTTGGTCTGCTCCTGGTAATTTTAAGGTATCTGATTCTTATCACTGGCACAGCCAATGAATCATTTTTTGTGGTCTTTGAAGTCATTGAAGGCGAGCCATTACATGGATCCGAATTAATCAAGTGTAGCATAATGCAGTTTGGAAGACTGATATCTTTCATTCTTCGATATTCGTAACAATGGTAAATGCTTCAGTTGTAAAGTATTCCTTCATTTCTCGAAGAAAACTTTCAGGAAGTTAAAAGATATCGAGATTTTCTCGGCCACGAAAAGTCAAGGAGAGATCCAGCGCTATATAAAACAAATAATGCAGATCGGCCGAGCGTCCACAATGACAGCATTTGCGGAACGATGGGCAGCCTAACTGCGCAACTTACACAGGTTTTTACGCCGGTTTTCCTCAATTTACTTATGTTTTTATGTGCACATGTATGTAGTTCGTTCACTTACATTAACATCTCCTATGTCTTTCTATGCACGCCTAAATAAATCAATATACATGAATGAAAATTACACATGCTCGCTCAGGTAGTCCAGATTCTTTTTCTTGCGGTTCTGAAGCAGGTCTCTCATGCCCAATATGATAATCTTGTTCAGGAGCAATATAGGAGCTTCACTTTGAGGGGTTCTTTATTCACTGGAGTGCAGTACATATGCATGCATCTCATTTATGAATTAATTCATTAGATGCGCACGTCTTGACCGTCTGCTATCATGTTGTCGCTGTTTCACATTCGGTCTTGGTGGAATGCGAGAAAAAAAGATTCTCTTGACCTGCCACGAAATTTAATGTTGCATTTGATAACAGCACTGCACTGACCTTTTTTAGTTGCTTTTTATGAATGAATTCGCTTTCCGCCTCCATAACTTTTAATGTTTTATTTCCTCCTTTATCAGTGCTGTTCTATTCGAAACCTTTCGTATATCCACTTTCACAAAAATGCTTGTCCACAAGCAACAATCACTGCCTTCTATCAGGCATTTGATTTACGTTTAGGGAGTAAAATAAGCAAGCAATGACTACCGTCTCTTATATAAATCGAATCCGTTTTGAAAAAAAGGAACTCAAAGTCGAAATTTACTAGTTGAATACCGACTTCATAAACGTCAATGCGACAAACGAGAGTGGCTGATATGACGTTTCGTTTCCTCAGATTCTGTAAAGTAGGTAGGGAACATCGACGACAATATCGTTAGGTATAAAGATGCACGATTTGACCCATTTGTTGATTCTTTTTTTCAATTATGGATTTAAAGTTCGGATTGCTGTTTTCTTCATCGATCGAGGATACAGTTGATTAAAAGGTTTCAAGCAACGCCAAAAAGAGTTGACAAATTTCCAGCAGCGGTTCGAATTCGCTGCCTTTTCGCGTTGGACTGCAAACAAATTGCACCTTTCCTCGTTCGTCAAGCATATTTCCACAAATGATCGTAATTTTCATGATAAGCAGTATTTGAGGAAATCATCTCAGCTTCAGCCAGTGCAACTCATGTAGGTTTTTCAATTTCACACTACAGTATAATTTTTCAGTCGTCAAACTTTTCCATTAGGGTACATTACACAAAGTGCTCAACCACTGCGGCAACTCGACTCAGAAGTCAGCATGTGCCTTCCTACTGACTATTTTGTGGAGAGCGGAAAGGAGAATTTCAACTTTTCGATTCGTCATATCCCAGAGAACAGCTTACGTAGGAAGTATTGAAAATTTTTTTGGAGAGGGGGAATACAAACATGGAAAATGAAACCAACTATATTCCTCTGGTGGGGAAATGTTCAGAATCTGATCTTGAGGCCTGAAAAGTCTTGTGGATTCGACCGTCGATCTTTCCTGACCGTTCCCTTCGTGCTCCAACAAAAGCAGTACCTGTGGAAATTTATTCTGCTCGTGGGCATCTGCAGTTCCTTAGCCATAGATTCTAGAACAGAACTGCGTTTGCAGTCTTTCGTTGAATGCTGTCAAATGGGAGATGAACAAAGAAAATGCTTTATAGAACGGATTTATTCGCTAGCAGAGATTCTTTCCCCTTTTGCTGCGTTGTCGATCTATAGTGATAAACTTCTCGTCAGATTTATTCATGCGGGCTGTTAGTTTTCGATTCTAGCAGATGTGGATGTTTTGCAAAGTATTTTGCCGTAATACGATCGAGACGATCAATTCGCTCAGATGGGTCGTTGTTTTCCCGATTTCTGAGTGCAACTGTTCATAGTACTATACGGAACGTCCATCTGAATTTTCAGGAGTGGACAGAGAAACTTCGAGGCATTCACAACGCAATCGCAACGCCACCGCCTTCAACGCCGAGCTCGAGAAACTCGGATCGATGCTAAACGTTTTTCTGTAAAGTTATACTGCTGAATTTTTGTCATCTAAAGCGCACTCTGCATCGCATAAACAAATCATGGCGAGATTTTTACTATAACGATCTTTCCAGCAGATAAGCGACTCGACATTCGCTCTTCAGTTGACTAGCGGAATCATCTAATCAAAAATAAACTCGTTTTTACCCAAGATTGTTTCGAGCAGCTCTCGGTTTAAGAACAGCCACAACTGACAGAGCAGTAGATAGGCCCAGTTAACCTCTGATGAAGTTCAGCATCCTTGCAACAACAGAACAAATGCACAGATATTTCATCTTTTTCAGCAGTGTCGAACGTTTTATTATCTTCCTTGACAGGTTCTCTTCTCACCTTGTAGCGTAAATAAGTTTACCATGAACACTATTTGGCCATTATCTTCTGCTATCTCGGAACTGCTCAGTTGTTCTAGATGTTGCATACAAGAATGGGATACTACGATGATGATATATTGCGTACAGTTGGTTTTATAGGTGTGTGTTCTTGGTTATATTGACAGTCTCGGAGAACGTTCAGCTTGCAGATTTCCAAAAGGATTTCTGCTTATGTGGTGGGAATTGAATGCATAATGAGCAGGGTGGAGGAGTGTGCGACATCTACCTTGCACTCTCCAATTTTTGTTCAGTTTTCACTTGTTGAAGTTATTTTTTTAGTGTTTTAATTTCCGGCTAGCACGGATGCCCACTCAGTAGATGACCGTTGAATCTTTCATGAAAAGTTACTCTCCTTAGTTTTCGAGAAGCAACATTTTAAAGTTTCTTGATTTTCTGGAGTCGAATCACTTTTCCTGATGGACGACAAATGTGAGAGCTGTTTTGCTGCACTCAATGACTTCAGTTTTTTTAATTAACCAGTCTTCAAAAATTACGGCTTATCCTAAAGTTGGTCATTCTGTACAGCTTTTTAATCTAAACGTACACGGCGGCTTGTTTCTGGTGAAATGCCAACATAAAGTTGATCCACCGCTTTGGGCTTCCTCTGAAGCAGTGACTTAAAGAGTCAGCTTAGGCAAAATTCGGGCAAAGCTTTCTCGTTTATCTCATATGCGCGATGATAATAACTAATTCTGTTCATCGTTTATCGAGGAATTCGGCTGTAAAATAAGATTACAATTGTGATGAGCTTCCCACTTCCAAAATAAACTTCGTTTCAATATTTCAGCTCGTCCTTTAGACTACCAGAAGATCACCTAGCTTTGCAATCTATGCAGACTCCTTCCATTTCAATACTTTTGTGAGGTACTGGTCATCTTATACGAGCGGCAGGATTCACTCCTTTCAAAATGGTATCTTCAATTTAAGCACTACCAGAATCGTCTATGGAGGGGATTATGTATGCAGAATGAGGCGTGTTAGTGTGCAAAAAATCGAGATCGTCATAACACAATTAACGAACAGAGATATGTGAATGATATGAGGAGCAATTGAGATTCGGGCGGTAGTGATAATTGCATCGCTGCAGATGATGCCGAGGGATAATCGTTGCAGAGTTGGCCCACGCACCAGCAGAGCTCGACCGTTCTATTCGAAGAACGTCGGGCAAGGTGTGGGGGCAGGAGCCTATGTGCTGGCATTCGACTACACGCTGTATCTGAAAGCAAATTTTTTTATCCGTCATAAATCCGGAATTACCGTCTCACATCTAGACGGCATCAGGCAACAAATTATTTCCTGAAGCGGTCTTTCACAGTTATTCTGAGGAATTGTGAGAAGTTTGCCTTAGGTAATGTTGGCTAAAGATTATGGACTGTCCGTTACTGTTGGAAATAATAATTTTCGGATATGCGATGGGATTTAAATAGTTTTGCCGACTTTTGCAAGGATTCAGTTTCATAAAGCCTCATAGTTTCCACGAAATTCATAATAGCCTTACGAATGCACCGTTGTTGTGATCATGGTTCTGGTTACACTCTAAAAGGATGGATGTCAGAAGTATAACAGTTACAGTTCTTTCATTTCCACATGGTTCGGCATATATTGTTACCTCCAACCAGCGAAGTGTAGAATTTTCGAACAATAAACCTCCTGGCTTTCAAGGGTTTTTGCGTACATAAGGGTTCCAGAAAGGGATGCACGAAGTAACTAGCCAGTTCCAGATTCCCTCAGGAGTCTAGGACAGATTAAACGCTTAGCCTTCCTCCTTTTGGTCCTAAATTATCCTTGGCTGTTTCGTTGCACATCTTCTTGTTGGGACAGAAGATAATGATAAAGAACTTTCATTAGCAATGTAACTCGCGTTCCAGTTAACAAATGCGTTGCTTACAACCAACCGGCTGTCCACTGATGGAACTTGTTTGAAGGAAACGCACATTTGATCATTTTACATCTCTTAGCCAAGCAAGCATTATTCACAGATAGCAGTATACCTGATATGTCAGTCCTTTGATTGTAATGAGGCGAAAATATGCACTAAGCAATAGTTTTGCGATCAAAGTGTCAGTTACAGCTATCAAGCAAGTGCACCTCATGATACACGGTTTATGTTTCCGGTTAACTTCCATGCCTGCTGTACTTATTCTTGCCTCCGTTTCATTTCGAACCTTTGTTTCTCTTTATTGATAGAAACTGTTTCCGCTATTGTGCGTTCATTAATTTCATGTTGCATAAAGCGTAGTGGAGTTGGAGAAACGCGTTAAATGAGACTGAAATGCTCTTGCACGAACGCGTGGCAACATGGGTGGTCTAACCTATGTGGGTATCGTCTTTCACTTGCATGCATTTTTTCTGCAAGCCAGTTTGTTAATTACGAGTAAAACTCTTCACAGGTCAAGCATCTGGTCTCGCGTACTCTCGTACCACCTCGTTACATTACTTTCATCGTTTATGCTGTGAGTGATTGTCTTTCTCGCCACGAAAGCAGCAAGCTGATGCAAACATTCCCTCGTTTGCCTCTTTTTTTTCGATTTCATGGGTGTTTAATGAATCCCACCTGTTACAACTGCAGCCCTTGACATCTCAGTCGACTCCTACCAGGTTTTTTAACCTCCCTCTACTTTAAACACTTCTCTGTTCAAGCTTCACTGGTGAAGTCATGCTCTTGGTCAAATTACTCTAAGACATTATTATTTTAACGTCAGAAGCACTGTGCTGATATGTACTATGCTTATTTTTGCTGAAAGAAATTTGTGTGGCATTAACGTGCATTTACAAGTTTCTGCCAGAGTAATCAGACCCGTTAAACGGCAGGATCGACAGGAAAAAGTCGTTTGCAAGCAAAGAAAAGTGCTTAAGTTAGCAAGTTGTTTTTGCCAACGTCGATGAGAATCGTAACCTGCGAAAAGCGGCAGTCGACGAAATAAAAGTTAGTAGGAGTAAATATCATGCAAAGGGTCGACGGCAAGTTCTCCCTCACAATAAACATCTCGCTAACGCTTTTTTTCTGTAGGTATGAAAATTCGCACGTTCCAATTTTTCTTCCATTCTTGCGTCATTGCCTTTACCAGTTGCACTCAGTTACTAACAGTGCTTCGTCTTCGTATATAATCAGCATGTCACTTACGGCACTTCTTATGCAGAGAGCTAAACCGTTTCTGTCCTCAAAATCTTACGAACCATCACATCGAAACTGATAGAAAATAATGAGCATTGATTTTAAATGAAGGTAATATACTGCTCATCCTATAGACAGATAATAAAAGTGGATCCCATTAACATCAAACGTTTTTCGTCCAAAAAACTGCAAAATGATTAAACCTCACGAAACTTTCCCCTCACATCCATGTTTTGATTTGGGCGAAACGCATCTGAGATTTATAACCTCATCGACAGCAAGCGATGACGTCGATGAGAAATGCTAATGTATACACAGGTTGGTAACATATCCAACGACAGTGACTTGCATATTTGTACTACGCTCGCCAGTGCGTGTTATTCGCGTTGTAAATTCTAACAAGAACAGGCGAAAAGCACTTATCCATCGTTAAGAGAGGAGCATCTTTAAAATCCTTCTTGCTCATTATGACGCTTCCCATGTGCATCATTTTCTACGCTCATCCAAAAGTTCTTAAGAAATAGAAGTGAACAATATCCTCATAGAGAGAATGAAGACAAAGCAGTTTAGGATGCGCACACTCGTACAATCGCAGATTGCATAGCGTCCTAGAAGAGGCCCATATAGAGTTCCCATATAACATACATACTTCAACCCGCATTACGTGGTTACATTTGCATATGCACGCTCTATTCTTTCCCCCTTTGTGCATAAATTATCAAATAACGACGCACCAAAACTTCAGAACGACTGTTTCCTAATTTCTCAAAATAGCTTCTGATTTCCATAAATGATCGACTTAACGTCTTATTCCATTTAAAAAATTCCTAAAGAGGGAGCATTTTGCTGCAAAAATGAGAAGCGCATGCTGTCGACTGTTTCATCGGGTATCAGTGGGACATCTGGTGAACGAACAATAAAGTACTGGTATCGTCGAATGGGAAGAAATCGGGCTGTCAGTCTAGTATTTGTTTGTGAGAAGTCTGTCATCACCCTAACTTATAAATCTTTTCAAACTGTGCCTTTTGGCTTACCAAGCACGATATTTTCCCATCACATACGAAACTGGACATTGCATACGATATGCTAGGCGCTTTTGCCAGCGTCGCAGTTTTGGAGTGGTTCTGCAGTAATCGCTAATACTTTATTGCTGGACGCCGTTCATGCTTCATCAACACCTATAATCAAAAACTAAGTTGGTGGCAAAACCAACAGCAAAAAGTGGTTCTGTTAAGCTGAAATTCTAGTCGTCGAGGAGCACTACACCACCCCGGTAACCAATGTTCCTGAAAGGTTAAAACGCTTAGTATCCGTAGCGAATAGCTGACAAACAGTCAGAGTAATTTCGAGGACAAATGCGAGTAAAAGCGATGAACACACACGTAGAGTTGTTGCATTGATGAATAATTCGTCAGCCGTCGTCAGAGCACAAACTCAATTACTGGATGGATGGCATACTGACTTGCAGAGCACATGTGGCGAAACATTTTCGAACGCCAGGCACATAGTTCAGTGAAGAATATTCATTTATTTCTCATCGCTTTTACAAAACCTACATTTCATAGCAATTCTCAGAATGCGTCCCACACTTTACATATTGCAAAAGAAAATGCAATTTGCTAGGTGATCTAGATTGGACAATGAAAGAGGTTTGAAATTGGTATGCAATGCATTGAAAATAACTGATGTAATGCAAACGAAATTAGTGATAGATGAACGCACAACAGAACTGAGCGACGCGGACTACCAAAAATGAATGCGCCAAGATGCGAATACTTCTCTCATTTGGCGTGTACCTTCGTGAAAGAGATTTGTTGCAGTCTTCCGTTTACTACTTTCCCAGCGTTTAGTGAATGCATTCATAATCAACTAAAATGGGATGCTCATTCGCAGATTTGCATGGCGAAAGTCGCACCTACCACAGCTGTTAAACGAAGTTGGCACTGATGAACGCTTCTAAAATGGTAATAAAAATATACTGTCACTGGACTCTGAAACATCCAAAGAGAAATATTCTGCTAATTGCAGATTCGAATCTGAACAGAATAATGGGTGAGTATTGGATCTGACTCGTAAATAACGCCACACTTAAGACTAAATTAATAATAAAGTTGAGTGCTCGACGTAGATCTGTTTTCAACTTTCTCAGTAAATTTGAATTAAAAAATTGCAAATTTAGACGAGATTGAAAACCAAAAGGTTAAAATCGTTCATCACTCTGTGGAAAAAGGGGCATATCGCGCATTTTAGAAATCCCAACCAGAAGATGCGTATGCCAACGAGCAATTTAGAGCCGCTTCCTTGCAACTCTGTGTGATAATAATAAATAGGTAAAATTACCTAACACTGGTGAGCCTTGCGTCCTCGGTGTCTGGCCATATTTGAAGACCGAGGAGAAACAGCCGCGAATTACGTTGTTGCCGACATGATGGCCTAAAAATGCGCAAAATTTTGCGCTTGTTTTTATTTGCTGCCTTCTGACTTACGCTGACCGGTGTTGCCACGCCGTCGCCTTTTGTTGATTTAATATCTGATAAGTCGTGAAAGCAAGTGCAGAGATGGCAAAATACATTCGTAAAAATCATTAAGAGCAGAAATATTTAGCCAAAGTAATGGGTTTAGGCGCATTTTTTTCATATGAGCTTACTTCAACACATTCAATAGCTTTCCATGTTCTCGGACTTCACTTCTACAAATTACGTTCTTGCTTTTGATGAAAAGACATGAACGCGCGGTGAGCCTTATTTGTTTGGACGAATGCAAATGTGAATAATGTAGACAGTTTTGCAGTTGTCATGGCTCGCATCTTCTCTTCCTTTGCATAGTCACAGGAAAGGTGAGCGCCTAATCGTGCCACCTACGCTTAAATGGAAAATCGAGTGTTCTATTCACAAATAAGCGTTGAATCATAATGCAAATGCGCTCTCTAGGCTATCTGCCTGATATATTGTGGCGCAATAATTTGATATTGTGTAGGTACGTTAGCCAGAATTTTTCAGTTAATATAATTAGCGCGACATGCAGCGGCATTGCTAACTGTGTTCTTAGCGTTTCAAATTCCTTTTTGTTTTAAAGTGACAGTTTCAATACCATTTGAAGATTTCGCAGGTGCATTCTAGTAAGAAAAAGGGCGGTACTGAAGCATTAACTTGAACAATTTATCAAGTGCGGCAAAAAGCTGTCTCAGAGCAAAAGAAGTGCATTTGGAGTGACATTTGTATTGAATCGACGAGAAGCAAAAATGTTGGACAGGGCGAAAGGTTCGAGAGCAGAGCAGCAAAAAAAGCGCTATTCGCAGACAGCTGTTCGTTCGATGCTCACACCTATGCAGATTTCAGCACTAGGCTTGGTATCACAAGTGAGCATAATGGGCATCATCATATGTTAGCCGTAAGCGCATGTTTGTTGCCGTTATTTTGAAACGTTTTCTGATCTCTAAAAGATGCTAATGATGAATACTCTTGCATTAGCGATGAAAAACAGGGACATGTTTATGCTTCACGTTCACCGTAGAGGAACAGTTTTGAAAAAGAGAGCTTTTTCAACCGTACTGGAGCAACTTGCTTGCAATATGCATTAAAAATTCAAAAGAGCAGTTTATAACCGCGAATACCTCCTTCACTAAAGTTTGAATTAAATTATCAAGGCAAGCTCTAGTTGAGGACAGTGTACATTGTTCAGTGGGCGACTCGATTCATTCTAATTGCACTAAACTATATTAAAGTCAGCTTGAAAAAAAGATGAAGACGACGTTGGTACGTTTGTTCTTAACTGAAATATGCAATCACCAACCGCCGTAAGGAGTCTTTACCAAATTCTTTATATGCTGACTGTTTCAAGGTTTGAAACTTTGCATCTGAACCAGTCTGACAGAAATGGTGCATTTTTGTCCGTGCTGCTTTAGCCAACTGCAGTGCCTTATTGTTTCATGGCCCACCACGAAATAATGAAACACTACTGTTTGCAAGACGATTCAGCATTAATTTCACTGTATTCCATTACTTTGAATGAAATGAGCATGCGGAATTCTTGAATGCCGCCGAGGATTTATGAGAATTTGCTACAGTAATTTTAGTGGCTCATTGTCAAAAACCTTTCAAAGATTAATGCAATTTTCGGATGAGGAGTACTTATAATGAGTCGCGAATGCCTCAGAATTGCCTCTCATAATTTATGCTTGATGAGCCATAAGATTAACTTTCTTTGTTCTCATAAATATTGGCCCCATTTGTGATTTCACTTAAGATAAAAGAAATTTGAAAAATTCCTCGCGGAAATGAGCAGCATACCGATTCCTTTTCGTTTTTCTAGGTAATTTAGATCAGAAAAGCGTATAGCATTTCCTCTGCCCTGGGTTTCTCCTTGAGCAAAGAAAATTGCTCTGATTGAAGAAATCTATTGCCATCTGGTGCAAATTTTTGTTGGATAAATAATCTACTCTCCTTTCTCTTCCCATCTTTGCCCATATTTTCCTTCAATCACAGTTAAACATGGCTCAATGAGTAATTCTGTGTGAAGTGAATTTGAATGTAAAGTTGCATTCAATCTTGGATTTTGTGCACTTGACTCGCAATTTCCGTCGTTCTTCAGCCAAAAATATGCGTAGCGTGATGTGACCTACAACACGGCAGGGCCCATAAGCCTATCCACTTGTTCATCGAAAACACTTGCATTTAGAATAACGAGGTGCTTAAATGCTCCCAACACAACTTAAGTGGTGATTATTCGAAAATGCTTTCAAAAGCTCCACGCTGAGTTCGAGAACAGCTTTATTTAGTTTCGTCTAGTCGCTATAGCAATGGTGGTTACTTAGTGCTTCATAGGAAGTTCAGCTCGAACGCGATCTCGAACTTTCACATGTTTTTGTGCATTGGGGGGAGCGCAGTAGAGGATAGGATCTATGATGAGACACAATGAACTTTTTGAAAATTTTTCGGAGCTCAAACAATGGTGAACCAAGGGTGCGACTAACAGAGAAAATGCCAACGAAAAAAGAAAATTTTAAGCGATATATTGTAATGAACTGTCTCACATAGCGCACCGCATGAACGCCTTCAGAGTCATTCGTTCGCTGTTCTGTGAGACTAATATATGCGTACCATCGTTTGGAAATAAAGCAGTCAAGCCGTAGAGTTTTGTCATTTTTGGTACACACTTTCGTGCTGACATCATAACAGCGTGATCGAATTATGGAGACAACTTGAACAATACCTGAGTTTCGTTTCGTGAAAAAAATTGCTTTCAATGTACTTTTTCAGTGGGCTATTTTAAATGTGAAGATAGAAGGATTATGCAAAAGTCATGAAAATACAACTCGGTTGAGCAGTCTCAATTTTACGAACTCATCATTTCATGGAAATTTTCGCCTGTGCGCACGAATATAAAATGCCTGTTAATCGACCAAACCACGACCTTTAATTTCGAATGTTAGCCAGAAGCAACTCTTATGACCCAGATAATACGTGGTTTGCAAACGGGAAAGAAGCATTGCCGAGAAAAATTCACCGAAAAAAGCAAATGTGATCATATTGCAACGTTCACTGGAAGGTATTACCTGCTAAAATGCGCGGCTCCACCATAGTAACACACATTGAGTGAGCGCAGGGTGTTATACCGATGTGCACGTTTGTCGGCATACTGTAGCAGTGATCCGTGAAGTTCACTGGTTTGTAGTAAACCTGAAGATATGAATCGTTTGTGATTTCATTTTTATGCCACCTTTTAAAAACAATAACTATTAAGTAGTTCGCGGAAATATCTTTGTGCGCGCAACTAAGCACTACTGAACATCTATGACAACTGCCGGAAAGCACTCAAAAATGTGATAAACGCCAAAAAATTTGTATCATAAAGTAGCAGCGATTGTCTTCATCTTGTCTTCATCTGAACGATTCGTCTGAGCAGAAAATGTGTGAAAAATGAGTTGAAATTTTTTAAATATCAGTTTTTGCAAGAATGGCAGACAATTCTTGAAACGTTTTAGCTCTCTTTCTTAGAAAACGCTAACAGCTATTTTGAAAAAATAAACCATAGAAGCTGCAAACGAGTCCCCGCTTAATTAATTTGAATCACGTTCGCAAGGTAATAAATGTAATAAAATAAATTGTGGCTTGCTTTTTTTTTGCGGTTCTGTTCCACGGTACTGCTCCTGCACAAACACTTATTGATGAGAGACAACGCTTAGTGGGAGGTATCGGAATGCCGCCTCAGTAAGCAGTAATGATCCTGCGAGCGAAACGTTTAGCGAGTAATGTTTAGGGTTCTGGGCAAACACAATTACCAGTGCGTCGAAATAGCATGTATGGGGTCACATACAGAGAAATTGCGCGTTTTCGGCTGGAAATACTTGGCGCAACATCGCTCATACCCAATGCAATAATAATTCGACGCAAAGAACCTATTAACAGCTGTGGCGTATGAATTTACATCGGTGATGTAATATCTGACCGCTTGTTAGAGCACCATGTGACCTCTCAAAGTTGCTGCATATGATGAATACTTTTACATCGACTAAATACGCACACCTTCAGACCCTCTGTTTGGCAAGTTCTGCAATCTCTTCATCGTTTCAGAGGTAGTGATGCTGCATACGAAACACGTAAAAGACCAATAATGAACTGAAGGATTCTAGGCAGTGCAATCTTGAAAAACATCCTCTGCTACCAGATTTTGAAAACTGCTGGTAAATTATTATGAAAAAAAAAGTAATTTAATATACTGATCTATGAACGACTTGGCATTCTGCAAGCGGTGGTGCTGTCTGTTGAAAAGTGCTCGTCAATCATACCAACACCGTAGAGCAAACGGTGTTTTATATGTGTTCATCAATCATCGTTGCTTTAAGGATGCTTTTGGCTATCTTGAAATCATTAATCAACTCGGTTTACGTTTCATTTTGATTTCCCTTTAAATCGTTGTGCGAATTCATTGCAAATAGGCGTGAACTCACTCACTACGTCTTGTAAGTTGTAAAAGAGGCAAATCAGAGCTTAAGCGCGCCAAGCTGGCATATATCAAATATCACATAAAGCACAAGTTGGCACGCTCATCAGTCGTATATTCAAAATGTTGCCTGCTATATGATGGGATGAGTGGGCTAGCTAGGGACTGCAATAAGCAAGCTTTTCGATAGTGCATCCTAACAATGAGGAGAGCATATGCGACGACGACTCTCTCCGATGAAGATGAAACCTAACAAGACTGCAACATATAAACGCATCTCGATAAAAATTTTCCGCCCTACATCCGCAAACGTTTGTCAGCCTTTGATGTTTGTGTCGTGCACAATTTGCATAAATTATATGTCGATGTTGTCAAAGATGGAAAAAAATTTACTTACATCCATGCAGTCTTACATTCAATTATTGGGAGCTTCAAATCGATGGACTACATAGAAGGCAAAAGCCGGGCAGTTGAAGGAAGAAGAGTTCCTAATGAGCAATGTAGAAAATGTGAATAGCGTATGGACTTGATTTGCAATTTCGGTGGGAAATCCACGAGAAGATATCTGAATGTTTTTTTTTGACAGTTTTCTTTCAAAATTGGTTCCAACTTCCTGCGTTATATATTATCTATATTTCCAAGCAAAAACTGTTCTGGGAATTTCAGTCTGCTATCTGCTAAGGAATTGGCTCGTCATTAAGAACGAACGCTATCTAGCGTTTAAATGCTACTTAAACATGGCTGTCTAGAGATACACAGAGATACGCAAGGACAAAAAATAATTTTCTCTATTATGTTTCACATGAATCACGCTAAAAGATTCGCGTTTGGATTTTTAAACGGCAAGGTGACCAATAAAGTGAAAGCATCTATCTGTTCCCATCAGTTTAAAACACACACAAAAGACTGCGCTAGAATGTTAGTCTGTTTAATCTGAAGAAACATTTTAATGCAAAAAATTGCTTTCGGGATAAATTTTAACGACTGCCTTGAATGGTTGGTGGGGCTGTTAGTATGAGAAACTCTGATACAGATAAGAGCAACCGACTCATTCAAACTGTGTAAGAGAAGGCATATCATCGCATCGCTGCTGTCAATACTGTGTAACTGTGCAGAGCATTTAAATCATAACTCATTAATTTGTTGTTTCATAAAGCATTGCTTTAAAAACATTTGAACCCGTATTTCCCACTTCTACAGCCTGTTTACTCCTGCGCAATCAAAGCTTGTCCCTGAGTTTTTTCTCCTGTATCGCAAACCAACTTGTAAGAATGTTGATAGTTCTAACAATTTGTCGGTCCAAGTGCAACGAAATATAACAAAAACAGTGAATATTTTGATGAAAGTTACTGGCATTCTTTAAATCTGTTAATACGCTGCAAAGACGCACCTGTCACTTGTTCCATACTTTTGGCTCCACAGAAATTCCGATGGTTTCTGATGTTCCGCGCTCCTTTTTAGCTTCATTACGATTTAGCGATTTAGATGCGCATCAGGACTGCGCCAAGATTCTCCTTCCGGAGCTCCAAGATTTGGGTGTTTTTTTGGAGCACATGATTGGGGAGCAGAGCACTCCATACTTCGTTCATCCTTTTTACTAGTATCTCATCAAATGTCTTTTGCTATTGAGTGGTCATAATTTAAAGTAACACACGACTGGTACAGAGATGGGATGATTAAGTAGAAAAAAATGCCAGTCCCAATCTGTGACACCATCAGCTAGGCTTCTCATCTTTTATTGGATCGGATAAGTTGATAGTAATCTGCCATGTAATCAAACGGTTCTCTGTGGGAAAGATCAGTATGCTAGAGATAACGTGTGGCCTAAAGCAACTCATTTCTCGAAGTCCAAGCCACTGGAGTGCATTCCACTGCAGAGTGATTTTTATAGTAAGTTTGTTATAGCTTCCAAGAACCAGGCTCATTTAGATGCAATTCATTTCCTCATTATAAGAAGCATGTGCAGCTTATGGCTCCAGCTCCCCTTACGAAGCAGGCAGCGTGTAACTGAAAGCAACCAAGCATTGCCACGCTGACGACAAGCACCTCAACAACAATAAATTTAAAAAAAAAAAACAGATAGTTGATAAATGCTGTGTTGCTATGAAAATGGTGAATACCACTCTTCTGGGTTCACAGTTGCCACTCACCCAATGAGAAAATAGACATGCAAGATGGAAACAAACCTGCTCAAGGAAGGTCCAATGCTTTTGAAAGGCCTCCGACATGCAGCTGTAGCAGTATTTACCAGCGGAGCTGAAAACATTTCTCCCATTCGTCGCGTTCTAATGAAGAGATTTCTGAGGAGCAAGACTAGATGTTCAAATTGAAGTCAACGAAGAGACGAACGAGAGATTTATACCGCTCTTCATGTTGTTTGAAAAGTTTTGTTTATCATCTCTCAAAATATCTGCAAAACTTATGAGTACTTATAAAAAGTTGCGCTCTTTTTCCAATATATCTCCTAGTTCCTTCTCGAGTGAAAGCGGTTCAAATTTAGTTAATTAAGAGGAGTTACGTGTTTGAAAAAATTCATTTAGTTTCGAAAAATCGATCTGTTGTCACTAATTAACGAAATGTTCCCTTACTGTTAAATTGGTGCTCTGAGGCATCGAGGTCTGAAAGGGTCGATTGAAATACAAATGCAACATCGCAATTTTTTGCACCATCTTCTATGGAATTAGCACGACAACTACATTGATATGTGATGAATGACCGCAGTTTAGCAACTTTTGCTAGAATTTTGATGAGACTGACTTCCTGAGCTTTTTCGCTGTTTCGCTCCACTCCTCCACCCTTTTAAGTTGCTGAAGACGATGTGAAATAATACTAAATATGACTCTTTCAAACGCTGAACAATAGAGTGAGCGTGAGAAGGGAGAAAGTGAGACTAAATGTACTAAAGAGGGCACGGCTAAATGATGATTCGTCAGACGCTTTTGCCGCTGCAGTCCGCTCGATTTATTTGAAAAGTAGTGTACAGTACTACCGCTAGGAGGAAGAAGTAACGAACCTGAAGTCAAAGTAGTCGCTGAACACAAGACTGGAGAGCAGTGAGAGTGTGGCTTGCAGTAGGAGCCAGTTGAGAGGCGCTAAGAAACAGCAACAAATTAGATAACACCGTTCACAACGGTTAGTTCGCAAGAAAATGTCGCCATTGGGAGTGCTTAATTTTCAAGTGTGTTTGCTAACAGAATGTGGCGCTTGGAGCCAACATTTCCCACAAAGTACAAAAGAATTCATATGTGAGGTATTTTAGTTCACTAGTTTGCATAATAAACTGCGATATGTTCGAGTAAACTGAATGCTTTTGTATCCAATATTCGACAGTGCTTGAATGCTAAGCAATCGTATCGGCTCATGTGGCTGCTTAAGGGCACATACTGGCGAACATCATGCGTTAGAAAGCAAAAGCGATTAAGGCATCACAATGAAATCAACTAGTCGAATTCGATTAACGTGACATGATTGCAGTATATGGCTGCTGCCTACGTCAGTACTACCGCTTTAGTGATTGCAACCTGCAGAAGATTCAACAATATCAGCTCCTCTTCCGAATATTGCTGTGTTCATTACATGTATTGATGTTTCAAAAATAACTTTTTCAACGTTTATAAATCTGATTTCCAGTATTGCTTTCATTTCTTGTGAAGACTTTACCTGACTTTTACTGGCGCATCTCAGAGGATTTCTCCATTTTCAACGAAGAAACCTTTTGCAATTTCAGCAACCGAAAAAATGAATTAGCAAAATTGCAGTGAAGCAGTCTATGAAGGAAAAAATCATGGAGAAAGGAACAAATGAATAAAGATTTAGCATTAATGCAAAAGGTTAATTTTAAGCGCATCTTTCACTTTGAAACTTTCGCCTATAAAGTATACGGAAAGTACTGTGTTACGTAGGCAGCTAGGAAGGATTCCTCATATACAGCAGAAGATTCGCAAGCATGTGTTCATGTTGTGGGAACCAGACAACAGCGTGGAAAATTGAACGCATTTCAGAGTGATGCACATTCAGCGACCCTATCTCAGTGCATATGCCCTTTCAGTTTCTCATAACATCTCCATTTCTCTCCGCTGGTCCCCCCTCCCCTCCCCCCCCCTTCCTCCCCACACACACCTTGCGATCCATTGCCCGGTAGGTCCGAAAAGCAAGCCTGCTTTCACTCTTCTGTTCGGTCTAAAGTACTAAAAAATTAGGTTGGGGAATTAATTGGTTTCACTCTTTTTTTCATGAAAACAAGCTCATTTTCTTATTGTTTTTGCATCTCTTGGTATGAGACTTGTTTCCTACTTCCTTCATGTGGAATTTTACATCATTTCTTTACTTCGTCGTTGGGACTTCCGTTTTCTGTGATTTTGTAATGAAGCATCGCGTCTTTCACCACTAACTGAGTGTGGGCGTACTACGGCAACAAACCACCGTTGATCACATATGGCATCTGTTTTTTATAACAAGTTATGAGTACAATCTAATGCAACTTTCTCGTTGGACCGATTAAAAAATACAGAAAATCAGCACACATCTTCCGACAGAAATACATCGCTGATTAGTGAAGGACTTCATGCTCCTCAGCCTACGCTCTTTTCCACTTCAGCATTTGCTCAACTTGTTATGCACCTCTTATGAGTTGCTCATTAAAACACAGCAGAAACGACTCGCGGTTAATGGCATAAACCCCGTATGACTCTTCGATTCTTCTTATTCCCATCATCAGAACTTAATATTCAAGTCCTTACTTCCATCCACCTTCCAAGTTTTTTCTTCGTCCTACCTTTTTCTCGACGTCTTGCATTATTAGCGAACTTATCAAGTGCATTTTTGCGAATTACCTTCATATTCTAGCTATCGCTCTTCCGCTTTCCAGAGCACACTGGACGGTATTCTAGTTGTCTTCATCTGAGACGTTCATAAATTTTCTACTAGCAGTACAGGTGGATGAGGGAGAGCGATTTCTTGCGGTGTTCCACATTGGAGTAACTGCGCGCTTGACAAATCTTTTTTTCATTCATTAGTTCACATTGTGTTGAATGATTTTCCAAATGATCTCGACAGTGAGGGAAGACAATCTAATAGAACGTGAACGATGAAGTCCGTTCCAAAAAATTAACATCCTCTTTGAAAATTAATTATCCTTTCCAATAATTAGTATCCTCTGTCCAACGAAACTTGAAATTATGTCAGAGGCGTTTTTCTACCGCCGCCAACAAAAATGCCTGCTGATTTGCACATATGAAGCCAATTTAAAAATGATATTTGTTCGGAATGAATTCATCTGAACGCGGCGAAATTTCTGCCCATTTGTAAGAACTGAGCTCATAGGTGATGACTGCTTCACACATGCATCGTCAAGATGTTCGCCACTTTTCACAAATAAACAGAACTCACATTTATTCATAACGCTATATGAAGATAAAATATCATAAATATTTACCTTGAATCGATGATCTTTTTTTCGGAGGAATTTGGCTTAAGAATCGATCAAAATATGGAAATCACTGTGTAGGACAACATGATTTAGACAACTTTCTGTGTCGCGAGCCAGCAAAGCGAATAGCGAGTCAAAGTTTAATGCTGTCTGATGCTAGTGGTCAGGAGTTAAACAGCAAGTTGGCGTTACCTGAGCTTGCAATAAAGACAGAATGAATATCGGTCACAGGAAGGGAAGCCGATGATTTCTATAGAAGCTAACCTGAAAGCATCCAACTCGTTCGGTGCACTACCTAAGAATCATCGATGCGAGCCTCATTTGCGAGTACATTGACGGTACTGAATTAAATGTTCTTCTTGTTCGTAAACTGCTGACAACTATCGGACAGTAATCGAATGTTGCACGACGAAAACGTTGAATCCACTGTCGATAGAAGGCAGTTGAGTGAAATTACAGCAACTTAAGAATAGCGGATAAGAAACGGTCAGCGCAGTACGCAAATCGCCGAGGGATGATGTTGCGTTTAGCTCGAGCGTGGTTGGAACGAGAGTTCGAAGCAAAAGAGCACGATGTCGGTATATGCGATTAACGAGGTTGGTCCGCAACGACAATCACAAAAAGCAGTATGGATATTTAATTAAGGTTGAATCGTGACCAGTGCCGCACTGAACGCATCGAACAAGTTGCCATCGCCTGAATTGAACGCTTTCAGCTCCGCACAGCATAACTTGTGAAGCTTGCCGAGAGGCGGAGCCTTCCCCATTGGCCTCCTGCCCGCTCTTGCGGCGACCCACCATGCCGCATTAAAGCAAGGCACTGACTTGGTCAACTCAGCAATTTCTAAGTAACAGAATAACTTCACCCACTAGAGGGACTGATCACATAATTTTCAAGCTTATTTCTCGTAAAAGACAAACTACAGAAGAATTCTCGATGTCAGATATGTGAAACTCAGCCAGGAACCCATGACAACGGCAAAATGCTGCACTTTCTGGCTATGTGCCTCGCTTCTGCTGTGTACACATGATAAACTCTGTATAACCAACTTACATACAACCTTAATGAATGCGTGCAGACGAGTTACTGCCGTCTAACTCCTTTCTTGACCTTTCATCAAAAAATCAGGGGCATATTTCAAATTGCAACGGAGTTCTCTATCTATTTTCCTCTACCTCCCTCGCCTAAAAAGACATCCATCTCAACTGCACTGGAAAATTTCACTCCGCAGCACTGCCGGCACATGAACGAGTGAAGACTTAGTCATGCAGACTTTTGGAATTTCTTTGACACGGTTTACCATATTGTGCGCCGATAAAAGGTTTGAAGAAAGAATCTGGAAAGATGAGACAACGTTGCATATGTAGCATAACCACCATAGAGTATAAATACAAGAAATAAAGGCAAAAATAAAAACATCTGCGGTTACTCATCTGTCAACTGTGGTGACTACCAACAAAATATGCGATGTCATCTGTCAACTGCGGTGACCACCAACAAAATATGCGATGAGTTAAATTCACATGCAAGTTCGTGAATTCACTAACACATTAATTTGCAGCAAATTCATGGAGGGAGGAGGGGATGAACTGCGATGTATTTTATAAACCTAACAGCATCCCTCATATCTTCTATGTTTTCACGGTTTCTCAGTTTTCAAGAAAAAACAATAGGGATTTTTGGTTGCATTTGTAGACAATAATTTCGATTGAATTCGTGAAGGAAACACCTCCTGCGGATGAAATAAGGACGTCTAGATGATACCAAACCCGACCGCACGCCAGGAAAACTTCTCCGAAATGCGAAAATGATGTTGGTGGTGGCGCACATTTACATTCCAACATAATTTATTGCTATTAAAGTCGTTCCACTCAAACGCATTTTTGCTCCAACGTTTTTATTAGGGTCACCTATCTTACAAATCACTCATCAGCACGCTCAAATAATCGCACTGCAAACATCATCGAAAAATATAAAATAAGTAAATGCACATTCATAGCACGCAAAATTTTTCGGAACATTGTACTTTAGTTGTCTGGAAGAGGTTCACTGCCTAAATTGTTTCTGAAATTGAGTCCTGCGTTCCTACTCATCGAAACAATGACGATTTTTCAACGTTTCACGGGGACATCCTAGATACCAAAGCTTTCTTACATATCTTTTTTTCTATGATAAGCCACATACGTGACGGAAACTTTCCGACAATGAAATAAATACTGGAAGGTCGATTTTCAACAGAACCAAAAGAAGCTCAAAAAACAGAGAGAAGATAAGCGAGAAATTCGTGGCAAAAACCTCATCCAACAACCATAATCATCGCGGACGACAGGACCGGAAGAGCCGTAAACCAATTCTGATGCGATGTTTAATGTATGAGTTTTCAAAAATTTGAAAAAAAAGATACCTTGGCAGAACGGCAATTTTCAGCAATTCAGGAGACGGCAAGTTCTCCGATATGAGTTATTCCTTTGGATTTCCTATGGCAGCGCTATTCAAACTTCCACTCTGATGCAATTCCCATTGCCAGTCAGTGTGAGGTGTTGCCAGATTTTAATTAAAAATGTAGCAAAATGAGGCTAGTAAGAAAAATGGGTTGTCTGCTCGAAATTAGCGCAATAAACTCGTCTAGAAAACTTCTGTTCGCCCCTCGTACTAAAAGAAATCTGAAAAGAGTTCACTCAACCACTCTTTCAAGTTAAAAGAAGTAGGATATATCATAAAGCGGGTAAACGTAATGCTGGCAGAGACACAAGAAG
Source organism: Parascaris univalens (assembly GCA_037576465.1). NCBI lineage: Eukaryota > Metazoa > Nematoda > Chromadorea > Rhabditida > Ascarididae > Parascaris > Parascaris univalens. Next base: position 60,789,733 of record CM075173.1, on the reverse strand, counting down.
AAAGAAGATGCAAACTGAGAATTTTTTTGAACCATATCATCAAAGAAGAATGGCATTTTTATCAAGGTTTCAAGATAAAGCACCAGATGTGAGCGGATAGAGCTCTGAGCTCAATTTCAAAAAAGGGTAGTAAACAGCATCATGAAATCGCTTGATCCTTTCCGTTAAGTATCTTTAAAGCAATAAATAATCGCACATAGTAACGAGACAATAAAGAATGAAAATTACAAGCTAACAAAAACCAACCTAAAGGACTTAGATCGAACAGCTGAGCACAGATGCATGTACTAACCTCTACAAGCAGCGACGACGTGCGAACAGAGGGAAGCTCATATATACAAAGACAGCAAACAACCTCTAACTTCAGCAGATACACCTCTCAAGACAAAAATTCTTTTGCAACGTCATAAATATAAACACTTTGCGAATAAGACACCTGAAATCCATTACAACACAAATGCTGCAATAAAAATCTTTCCTACACAAACGCAGAAAAGTTCAGTTACAAATGCCTCAAACTGCAAACGATTAACACTTCGCATGGTTGTTATTTCAAATAATTCTCTTGAGGTTGCCACTGTTTCTTCTTTAGATAAAAGATAACATCGTGCAGAAACTGAAGAATAACTTTATAAGCGTTATCGTCAGGACCCGCAGGCTTGCAGATATTGTGATGGATCTGCAATCAGAAATGTACGAATGGCAAGCGAAAACGATCTTTCACGAGGAATTTGCTGCCCAAGCAGAGGTAGTCCATGCTTAAATGCACTCGAATTGATGGATCTACTGTATAGGTTATTCAGTGAATCCCACGTTCACAGCTTTAATTGACTGCACGATAGCATTACTGAATAAAATGCCAATACGACATCGCCAAAATGAAGTTTTAAAAAATTTTGAAAGAATTACAGAAAAAATTGGATATAAATGCTACGATGGACAGGCAATTACATCACAATCCATCCGCTTAGACTTGCATTTCGACTTTATCTTTGACTTTGTGCTCTGAACGTTTTCCACTTTCAAGTAGCGATGCCAACAACCGGCGACTCTAAATTCTGCTTCAACAGCATGTTCTGTCATACTCATCCCGCCAAGAAACCTGGCTGAACAGCACCCCTAAATAATGTCTCACTTAAAAAAAGAAGTAAAAACACCTAAGCAAGCATAAAACATCCGTGTAGTTACTGAAAAAGAAACCTCAACTTCGAAAACGTCAAATGCTTGATAAAAGATGGAAACCAACTGGGACAACTAGTGACTCAGCTGAAGCCCCACCTTGAACGTTGTGCCCATTAAGCACGTTTAATACCAGCCATGCAGCAATCTATGAAGAAAGATGCACAATTTATAAATCAGCAATCAACATGCTCTTTGTTTGATTTACGCTGGCGAAGAACAATGGAAAATCCTATACAAAGATTGCCACACTGAGAAAGTGGGCGAGACATGCAAATGCAGTGTTATCATATATGGGCAAACTGGAATCAGATGCACGCAAATAACCTCCCGATCAGTCGCTAAATTCACAACTCGCTAAATATTCGATAGTGGCATGCCTACTGGACGTCAACCGCATCTAGATATTCATAACCTCTTTACCTTTTGGAAAACTATAATTCAATACCTTCAAAACAATCTTCGCTATGTACTCATCAACCACAGCCTTCTAAATAATGCTGAAATTTCGAACGATTCAAAACGACGGAAAAAACTTAACGTAGTGAAAAGTGAATTACTAAGCAACGATGCCGAAAGATGAGTCAATAATGGTTAGCAAACAAAAACTCGTCAAAAAGATAGTAACAACGCTTTAACAGTTAAATGAAAATGAGTTCGCTACTTTAGCATGGAATATGCAGATAAAGAGACTGTGCAAAGTGCATACTGGCTTAAATGCTCACAGATAGAAGCTTTTACAGCGGAGAATATAGCAATGCTGGTGACGTCAAGCATTTAGGTACTGACTCACTTGATATTACAGTGATAACCTCCGTGTTGCTTTAAACAGAGCTAGTGAAAGTGAAAAACATACATCACGAATATGGTAGAGGGGTCCGATCTCGAAATAAGCACTTTCTGACGGCACCAGCACACCCTTCCGATTCAATATTAAAGGAGCCTCTTCAGTTTCAGCCATGGAGCAGATCACCGGAATAGGAGAACAGATCTTTAGAAAATCCTCGTGAAGCTATAAAAAAACAAATATGATTAAATGTTTTACTAGAAATTTATCCAATGACTTTAATTAGATGGAAACACATCATCCGATAAACGACATGAACAGCAACGTTTTTTTTCCTTAAATACAGGAGTGCAAACAATCACTTTAAATGGTTCTTGGATTCACAGTTTGCATCGTTCAACTGCATGACGGATCACCACCCAGATCCTCAACACTTGACTATCTTATCAAGTCCGCGATAGTGAGCCACAAATTACGAAAAAGAAAGTTCCGCCATATTGCAGCTTCGTTTCGGAAGCACGCAACTCAGACAACTCACTCTCTCAATTCGTTCAAACTGTATCGCACGAACGCACCTTGTGTAATTAGGAACCAAATGTATGATTACGGCAACTGATAACATGCAGTTCCTACCGAATCCACGAAAACGGGACAAGACAGCCTCCGAAAATGCGAAGCATCATAGAAACTAACAAAGGATGACGACCCCAGCGCAGCTCATTAATGAGAAATCACTAAAGTATATTCAGCACGTTCAACTTACATTTTTTTTAAACATTTTGTTGCGCCCAAACATAGTTTTCTTATCACACCCTAGCTAAAACCGCCACAACAATAAAGTAAAACAAAAATGACACACTAGAGTAGCGAAGTACGCATCATGCATTTATGCTGCGAGTACGTGGGACGCCTCATCCTCATAAACGTAATAAACCGGCTTATTCTGGACAAAAGAATCACTCTTATATTACAATTTATGACCTATAAATCTCTTCATTCGGATCCGCTATGCAAGGACATGAACAACAACGAAGCAGTTTAAAAAAAGCAAGTGGGAACCTTTTTATTTGTTTCGTTTTGCAATGAAAGCATAATCACATCGTCAGCAGGTCTCACGGCAAAACGCGCGTAGTGTGCAAACGGACTGCCTCGGTGAGGAGTGGCTATGAATAAAATGCCGATCGTCTTACGAAGCAATCCAACGTCATCCAACAATAATCGCTTCACTAACAAACCGCCTAAAATTATCGAACATCGTAACTTAGAAGCTTGCAACTAGTGACTAACTCACACCAAAGAACTTATCACAAAGTAACGAATCAGATACAAATATACTTTAACAAGAGCAATTCTGTGAATACGATGGCCAACACTAATAGAGAATTCTGAAGCAAGAGGCAAACGGGAATGCAAAACAGTCGAGCAGAAGAAGAAGAGGATCTCGACGCAATCCATTCATTGGAAATAGGGCGGAAGTGGTGAAAAGCTGAAGTTATGGCCTATTTATTCAAAAAATTTGACGCGAAACGGAATTCACTTACCCATACTATGACCAACGAAAACTACCGGTCGAGTACCTACACCAGCTGCATGAAGCTGATTTTGAAAACGACGCGAACGAGATGCTAACGTTTGCACAGCTCCCCTGAAGTGCAACAAAGAGGACGCATAGTCAAGTGCTAGAATCCTCACTGGGACGCTCACGTCGTTTGGCAACCATGACTGAAATGATTACACCTCATCAAACATAACAAACCTCCCTCATCAAAAGAAAGCAACCAATCCTCAATGCAAACTTAGTTGAATATCGAAAGTGAACATCACCTAAGACGTTTTAAGGTCGCCTGATATATTCGTCCGACTTTCTCAAACTAAACGTTTCGCCTCTAGTCGTCAGATACGTCCTCTCTAAGATGGCGTGGATAAAACCGAAAGTGGCAACTAACAAATCCATAACAGCCTCTCTTTATAAGACGTACGTGACGTAAAATAGGCAAGCCCTTTGCCCTCTCTAAACAAATACGCTCCGAATTTCAATAAAACAAAGGTGTAATCATTTCAAAGAGTGCTTTATCCACTTGAAACACTAACCCTTAAATCGCCTGTGATCCACTCTCAAAGATCTTGATTATTGGAAAGTATGAAAAAGAGGAAAAAATCTGGACCACTTTGGCGCAACCGAATGATCCACTCAAAGAATCCAAAACAGAAGTCGTAAAATGTCCTAACCCCTTCGTGAATAGTGAAGAAGCAAAAACGTTCAATATATTTATGCCGCTATCCATATGTCGAGCAGAGATAGTGATCACCTCCATGATAAGTGAACCACAAATACTTTTACTGATATAGTATTTAAAACAATGCTCTTCGGACGATAACACCTGATAGAATATGGGGCTCCAGAACTCCCCACTTTTCGATTATTCTTGCAATTTTTTAGATGAAGCAGTGAGCAAACCTGACCCTTGGCCAACATCGAGTCCTCGGTAAATTCGTTGGATCATCCTTCGCTCTCCATGTGCGAAAGACGCCCCCTCGGAGTCCGTGGATAAAAATAATGTCAATAGCCGGCTCTTCTTCAGATCGATAGAGTTGGTATACGTCAGTTTCAAGGTGCACTCCGGTATTGGATAGGGCACTGAGAGCATTTATACATACCTGAAAGACGCTGGGAAGCAACAATCGTCTCCTAGGTAATCACTTGAATATACCTCTCGGGATACACGACCCACATTTCACTATAACGACAACTGCAACATTATGCAAATTAACCTGAAAATAAAACATCAAAGGTCATAAGGGACGAAAATTAAACCAGTTTAATGGCAGTGACTTTGCCGCGGGAACTATCCAAACAACTAAATTTTTTCAAAATATTCAAAAGTAATGCTAGTCTTAACTGAAAAATCACTACAAGTGAAAAAAAGAAAAAACAAAAGGTACATTAATCGGTTGTATAACACTAAATTTTCACTTCGATACTAAAACCTTCACGGGATCATTCTTCATCAGAAATCTCATCTAATCGTATTGTATAACAAAAGCGTAATAAATACACCGAATTCTGTTGCGTCATGAGCGCAACAAGCAAATAATATAATAAAAACCTTTTCGGCAAGGAGATTCTCTTCAAGTGAGTCCATCGAAATCATTGTCGCTAATCGTTGCAACCATTCTGTAATAAAATGTTTACAGTCTCTTCGTGTTGATGTTAACTGCAACAGGAGGAAAACATAAACCAACTTCCTAGTCGACCTAATTTCATTTATATTTACAACTGAATGCGAGTAACGACTCCCGTCTCAGCCAACTTCATCAATCTGGTTCAGACGTTGCTCGTAACCAAGCTCTTTGCTCAGACAGTCATTTTCGGCCATTAATCGAACTGCGACCAATCTTCCTCATCTGTTTATAGTGTTTTCATTTGTGGCCGAGAACTACTGCTATCGCCTGGGTACAATAAGCCAGACATAAATCTGTTTGCTGTAAAAAATGCCAACCATCCAAAAAAAATCTTTTCTGCAAAAGCCGCCCTACTGTACCTATTGGTATTAAACATGTTGCGCTATAGATCGCATTAAACTGGAACGGTCTCAGCAAAAAAAATAAAGAACGAAAACTTGTCAGCCGCGCTGCCCAAAGGTCTTGATGGCAGATTATTATCTCTGCAGTTTGTTTTGTCTTGGCTGCGTGCGAATAAATGAACGAGTGAAATTCGGATAAAGCTGCAGAAGAAGTTTTTGCAGAGGCAATAAGAGTTAGCAAACAAAGATTTAAGCTGTTGGCAAGCCATTCAGATATGACGTGCAAAAAAATGCATGAGCGAGCGGTACCAGTGGCAAAGAGAGAGCTCATGGATTTGTCTTCAAACAGCATGAAGACACACCACATCATAAATCATAAAAGTCATCAGCCTCAAGTTAGCACAAAACATCTAAATGTGAAACAACAACACAAGGAAGGGGTGGAAGCCAGCTATCAGATGTCAACAAGAAGGCTATATAAACAAACACAAAATTTCGATAGCTGGATGGGTGTTGCGATTCCATGTTTTTCCTTATATTCGTGTTCTCCATCATATCGTGATGTATTTCTGATCAGTGTCGTGCTGTGGACGTGTTTGATAAGTACGCGAGTTGCTTAGTCGGATCAGACTGCATTGGAATTTCATGCACATCATGGATAATTATGTATGAGCTTACTATATCACCCCTTTATCCAAGCATTATCCGGCTATGCACATATTGCACAAGTACGTGAATTGTTTAGTCGAGTCATAATCTATTAGAATTTCGCACAAATCACCGATGATTACACGTGAATTTTTAAACGATGCTTTAATCTATCATCATATTATATGCCTCTGTGCATTCTTCTCACGTGTTACCGTCTACGTACGACAATAACGCTTGAATTACGCAGTTTTGAGGTGTAATTGACAAGACAATGGCTAGATGCACACAGATCATTGCACAGCAAGATCTGATATTTTTATTGTGAGACGAACTACCTCAGGGCCAAGTGTACATTCTTGGGTAACCGACAGAGGTACAGCATGATGATCGTTGACGAGCAAATGGCATCAATATTTGAGAGAGCGCGACAACCAGGCTGGCTGCAGTTAAAGGAACCTCACTGATCGGGAACGCCGGCACAAAGCGGTAACGTGGTTGGATCGACGACAGTGAACAAAGAGGCAACTGGACAGTGGATCTGGAACGCCGCGTCAACTCGGAACTGACTAAGGAGACAGCGGAAACCGAGCTGCAGGTTAGGCGACATCGATTAATAATAGGGAAGTAGGCCTAATTTTTAACATTAATCACATTTTTCCTGTTTTTCTTCACTTCTATTGTCTGTTCACGAACCCTGGAGACAAACTATCCTATCACACATTAAACTGTTGACCATCTTCACACCTTCACAAACAGAAAAATCAGCCCACAAAATGTTAAAGCGTGAGCTGTCAGCACAGTTTTCATTCATGATAAATGTTTTCACTACTATAAAGAACTCAACGTGAAATATGTTGGACAAACGTATCAAAGAAAAAGATGGTCAAATGAATAAACTATAGCAAAAACTGTGGTGTCAAAATGAGGACCACTTGCACTCACGAAACAATACAGTTGCACTATTGCAGAACTCTGCAAACGCGTTTTAACGTGGCACTACTTGTAAGGTTATAAACATGATTCCGTGCGATACGTCGCGTTTCAAACATCGAACAGATAGATGCAAAGTGGGGAAATCACGCATTCTGCATTCACGACCATAAAACACGCTGAAAGCAAACATAAACTATCAACTAAAAATAGTCAAAAATGTAGATTACAGAAAAACAGAGGAAATGCCAACGAGACTTTAGAGAATACAGAACACGGATTGGTAGAAATCACCGCTTTGAGATACGTTAATAACCTAGATACGCTAACGGCCCACTCTGATGACTGCGAAGAAAAAATAACCTGAGCTTGCGATAGCGTTTGCGCATTTTTCGTTTTGTGCAGCAATATTGGCCAATACCTTCATCGCACTGATAAGAACGTCACGATTTGATTCTTGAAACTGAGTGCACAAATCGAATAATATAGACAGAATGCCTTGATCAACGAGCTCCTCGCCATAACCTCTCTACAAACGATGCATACACAACTACAAAGAACAGGAATAACGTATGCATAATAGTAAGGCATGAAAAATCTAAACAATTTTTTTAAAACACAATCCACTATTCCCTTGTGGCGAAAGGATTCCAGCAATGCGAATTTATTCTGGTAATGCTATAAACAGTAGAAAACACTGAAAGCATCAAGAAGAGGAAAAATGAGGGAGAAGTGACCTCAGTCTTGTTGATGAGAACTGTGAGGAGTCTAATCAATCTGATCTCTTGCGAAGGTCTCCTTCCAAGCGCTTCGTCCTCGCATGCCAGATCGCCTTCATCGCATAAATGGGAAACCGACCAACGAACTATTCCAATCCACTCATCATCGACTTGCAACTTAAAATTTTCATACTGAACCTTTTGAGCACGACATATGAGCAAAGAATCGAGCATTTTACTTTCGGTCAGTAATTATCTGTAAACAGCAAATTTATCTGCTATTATCCCCAGAGTTGCATACTGCAACGTCATAGCCGTTTCTAGAGTACTTTCATAATGCTGAAAAGTGGTTGCTTTACGGTTTCAGTCATCAAGTTGGAAGGGAATGGTGAAGAATGCGTATCGGCACAAATGCTACGTCCCGAAATGGATATTCGGCAACTTGCTCCAGTCGAAATATGTGTGCGACAGCCACGCAACAACAAGAGAATTGGTTTTAAACCACCACCTTTGGTTCCTTAATGCCAACAATGGAAATCACCACAATTTTCTTTACGGTAAAGCTATGTTCAGTGTGGGGAGATGGCATTCTGAGATGACTGGTACTGAGATCTTAAAGAAAATTTACTGAAGAACTTGCTTAACAGCGACCTTATCGACGTTTCAAAAGCAGCTGTCCGAAAGTAATGTTTAAGCATAAGGCATACGGGACGGATGGCGCTAGCGCAGCTCGGTTAAAAAAACCTTTTGTGTCTGTGAACCTTTGCGCTGAAGTTTGGGCATGCTTCCTCTCAGTTCATTTGTAAGTAACAGACGTGCTCGGGGCAATATTCTGTTGTCAGTTCTGCTCCTACTCCTCATAAATAACCCTCCACAGAGCACGCAGAGCTGTGGCAGACTTCGTGCCAATCTACTATCGTGCCTCTGAGCACGTCCAGAGTTTTCAAAAAAGCCTCAAAAATCGGAGGCGCCTGAAAATTTCTTAGGAAGATGTCGACGTTGGAGTGCTCAGAGATATATTTTCGACCCCCCTCAAGCCTAGCTTGATTATGCCCACCGTCATCTTGTTTTTTAATAATGTACTCAAATTTGGCTATCGGTTGCAAAAAGCGAGGTTCGCCATTGCTGCGACAAAATCTTCAAATTGGCGAATCGAATAAAATTCGAAATGTCAAAGATAAAGAGAAGATTTAGAAAAGATTTTGGTTCTTTTCAGGTGAACAAGGTGCAGAAGCAAGGAATACAGGTGTAACGTCCTTCATACAATCAACAACAAGCGGAAAATGATGCCGAGTTGATTAAAAAGTGCAACGACACTTTAACAAAGCGGATGCAAGCAGTATGCCGGCTGCCGGTGAACATTTAAACTGCGCTGATGAGTGAGGACACTCTTTTTTCTAACTCAGGCGTCGCTGACGCCGTACAGCACAGCCAAATCAATACTCTAGTTTAGAGTTATCAGTGGTTTTTTTCGGGTTCCAGCCTGATCGCGCCTACATTGTATTCCAAATGCCGCAAATTTCAAATCGAAAACGAATTAACAAATTGAACCGATAGGCGTGATCTATTTCCATGTTATTCTTTAATCAGAACTCTACCATAAGCAGCGTTTGGGAAAATGTGATATGTATAATTTAAAATTGCGGCATATTTTTAAACGACTTTCATCTATATAATTTTCATTTCCTGCAAGTTTCGGGAAGGCAATGCTCTGTGTTTTCTCAACTAAAAACAGCGATATGTTATAGAAGGACGGAAAAATCTCTGAACCTTTTTGAGGGCAACCTCCAACTGCAACGGCGTTTTTGGGTCACAGGGAAATGCGACGGTCGGTATTTGTGCGCAAAGTGCACTTCCTTTAGATGCAAGATGAAAACGAGACGTAGCGGTGAGATCTTCATATGGAGCCGGTATGTATCCATCACCTAAAATGATGATACGTACAAGCAACGGTCGAATAGTGCAACTGAAAATTGCAACTATTAAAATAAATACGATTCGCCTGAACAAACACCTTAAATATTATTAAGGCGCTAACCTCTACTAAGGCTATTACAGCTTCTTGGCCATAAGAAAATGCTGAGTGTTACCCCTGACTGTGAAAAAAGCCCAAATTGCGTTTCAGTTAATAATGATAACAGTAATACAGAAGACCAGTAATTGGGGTCGATACAGTGTCTTAGGTTTCTGTGCGCTGCTTCAAATGATTCACAAATGCATCACCGCCCACTGGAACTGATCTAAAAGTGGGAGTAGGTGGTACTGGTCTATCACTGTATGTCCTGGGTAGTATGATCTCTTTCTGGGAAACATAAATGGAAAATACGTCCCGTTTCTTAGACGGGTAACACAAAGACTGCAAAGTCCGCGCTGATTTCCCCATATAACAATTGTGTACGAGGAATTTACGAATATCCACACCCCACATATTTTGCGCATATGAGTCTTTAATAGCGAAAATGACGAGCACGATCCACAACATGACACCTAAGAACATATCCAGCTTACTAAAAGGAGCATTACTGCCAATTTTTGCTTTTCCTTGAACGGTGTTAAATAAGAAGACTTAGACAGAACGCAACGATGATAAAAGTTCGTCTGCGATTAGAAAAAAATTGCAACTTGTTTTTGCCGAAGACTTCCTTCTTCATGGGAATATGTTATCAAAAGCGCGACCGCAAGAGGCAAAAAATGGAGTTAAATGCACTCAATATTTGTATGAGGATGTTGGAAAGATGACGTTGGGCGATCGTGTTGCACTTCAGCACGAACGGAATGCTCTGCACTGCAGTCGCCTTCGATTGCCGACTCCAAGTTACGCTTGAATAATGTGAACGCACTCCTGCAAATGAGCAATGTTTTAACCCTAACATGAGTGCACATACCAAGTCGTTGCGCATTTTCCGCACAATTCCTATGCGCGAAAATTCGGTACACACAATGAGGGCACTAATGAGTATTCGGCGACCGCTTGAAACAAGAAATGAAAAATTCCACGCAAAAACAACGCAACGGAAAATGAGACAGCAAGGCAAAATTACAGGTTTCTAGGAATAGAGGTAATAAATAAATGCAACCGATGAGGCATATTCTTCGACAAACAATATTGCTTACAGAGTGCCGAGCAGTCTGCAGCCATTTTAAAAGCGCAACAATGCATCGTTGACGCCTACTGCTGCTGATAATTGAAACAAACTGTTGCCATCGTGAGGTGCAGAGCATTTCGATATGAAAATGCAGCTTCTTATAGAATTCCGCTTCAAATCAGTGAGAATGGCCATGTAATAAACATTTAAACGAAAGCCCTGATCCATTAAATCTAAATCTGCGATCACAAACTCTGGAAAATTGAATGCGAGAATGCTTCTATATTTTTAAGCTCTCGTCTTTAAACGTTGAGGGAACTACGAGATTCCTCTAATCGGAAGACAACACTGTCAGAAGATTAATGAACAGGATTAAAAAGATAGGTTACGAAACACACCCCATCACGACCGCAGCTGCGAGGTGACGCATGGTTGACGAAATATGATGTTAATTGCCGTCAGCTGTAAATAACAGCCGCTGCGATCTGATGCGACAGCCGTGCTTCGCGATTCAGCCCAATAGCGGAATGCGCTTCGCCAAGCCAGCTTAGAACGACTTCAGTGGAGATTCCAGCCTCAGAAGCATGTAACACTCTCCCTATAACAAACTTCAGAGCACGAAAATGGCAGTTAAAAGCAACATCGCAGAAGAGGCAAAATGGGATACCAGAGAGGATGGATACGTGACGAAAACTACCTGTGCAAATTCTCACCGATAACAAAGTTGCAGCATCTGCTATTCTCACGATGTGTTCCGTTTTCCTCTCCAGTGCTGCTGCTTTTTATTTTAGCTGTTATCACGTTTCTTTTACGTGCTACCATAGCTGACTCCAAAGTGTTTTTGTTCTTGCATAGATTTTTTCCCGTCTTCGCGTACACGCCCTCATGTCGCGCTTCACTGAAACCTCATAGAGCATTCCATTTATTTCCTCCGCAGCAAACGTCTCCTTTTTCCGGAAAGGAACTGCGAGGGTTTGAGAAAGAAGATGGGTGAGAGGAGCGTGTGGGGCCTGCAACGTAGTATCGTATCACCGACACCTTTACATACTTGGGTGGACTCTCGGAATGTTGCGTAGCAAAAAACCCCACTCCCATTTGACGAGAGTGCCTAACACTGCCTTCAAACACCGGTACCTAGAAAGCAGATACGACACCGAAGTGATCTAGACATCGCCAATCAGTTCATTAAAACCTTGATAGAATGAAATGCTTCCCACGAGACTATTCGCTAAATCCCTGGTATGCTCACCACTGCGTAAACTTTGGTGCCTCTATTCAAATGACGAAGCAGCAGAATGATCTGCTCCGTTGAAGACCATTGGATCATCATAGACAGGATATTGTATGCGTATGACGGGAAATACGCTCTCTGCATCCCCACTGAGACTCCATTGTGCTCTGCTTCATTCCTCGTAACTTCTTATTTCGAGGATACAAAGGGTCGGCACTACGTTTTTTCAGGACCAGAACTGGTTGCAGAACCGGTGGACGCATGAGGAAGCATCAAGTCAAACTGATGCTACTGAGGCAACTTTCTAACGCGACTCGTTAATGAGGATTCTGAGCCACTGATACCGTTGGCGATCTTCATCTACTCGATATATATCTCCGTTCCTCGTTGTAGTGACTAAGTGCACCTTCAGAACGCTCCTAAATGTAAACTGTCGTTGTGTGCCTAGTAATCTCATCGCCACTCATTATCGTCGAAAAAAGCATTGCCCACAGCACCAAACGGTTACCCTTCACTATTCGTCGCCGCGTCTTTTTTCACCCTAAATGCTTCCCGCAGATTGCAATTAAAATTATGCTTGCCGCAGATTGCAATTAAAATTGGATTACCACCGGAAAGAAATGTCTTCCAGGATTCAACTCTATCTACAAATTATCGTTAGGAAAGTCTGCATCCACACAGTTTAGTTCTCAACCGCCCTATTCAATACCCACAACATTACCACCCACCAGTGGGATCGTACACAGTCCTTTACGTCCCCCTAATAGACTTGTTCTTGGCCATTTCCCACCATCAACGCGAAAGCCGTCTGTGCTTCTTCCAATGATTTGATTGGGAACGCAGAGCGCCGTCAACTCTCGCGTAGCAGTTGGCGAATTCGTTCGCACAACATAACCACTCTAGGATCGTTTTTTCGCAAGGCTAGGCGAATGCGCAGCTTATGTCTTCGCGGTACGCAAACGAAAAGTCTGCAGCACTGAATGCCTTACGTTCCGTCATCCGGAACAACGTGGATGGGTGATAATGAGCACACCGGATGTGATTTTCTATACGACATTCGGTTGGAAAAGTGTAAAGAAAGCGACAGGGAATCGGAGGAAGGATCCACTACGCAGCGAATAGAATGACAAAGAAGTGGCTGTTCGGTATCACTTGATGGTATATCAGACAGCAGCTGGTGAACCTTGTGTTCGTTTACAGCATTCGTCGACAATACGAAATCGAAGCAGGAACGGAGACTTCCATATAATAAAACGAAAAACGGATCCCATCAAGGGATAATGCCAATCGACTGGTACTGCATTTCAAGGGAACAATGATTTATCCACAAATGGTTCTAGCCAATTGTTCGAGGAAAGGGTTATCAAGGAGACCTCCGCGCAGCGAAACAACGCAGCTAACATAAATCCTGTACGGAAGTGAGCACGTTGGGGACGACATGGATGTTGCTGCCGCAAACAGGTTACTGTGATGGAGTGCGCACTTACTGAACGACATGGAGATGTGAAAACCTGACCTTCACGGATTCCACAGCGGGTGAGGTCGATGCAATGTGACCGGAGCGCTTAGCCACATGCGCACACGTGGAGGAAAGCGCACTAGCGCGCGTTCCCAACGAATGGAGACTCTTTAGACATTTAATGACAAAAAGGTCGCAACAAACGTGACAGCATTTCGTGAGGGGGCAAGACTCGGAAGACGATGGTAGCACCTTCTCTGAAAGTATTAGTGGTCCTCTAAGAATCGGTTATAACAGCAGATAAAACTTGGGAACTTTTCCGCAATATCAGTGCTCATATGAAGTGCAGTTGACGATGGCTGTGGGGTCCCAATACGTCGCAGCCTACAAATACACAGTGGAACAAGACTTGCGAACCCATGTTGGGCAGATTTTGAAGAGCATTGCCAGCACCAGTCTTAAGCTAAGATAGAAGTGAAACTTTTCGGGGCAGCGGTTGCATTCAGCGGTGCTTTTGTAGGGGGAGTATAATGCTATGTCCGAAGGGTTCACAGAATGAAAGATCGCGAGGCAAATCTGCATACAACCTGTCATAACCTCACAAAAGGGATTTTAGCAACCGAACATAGCAGTTGATTCCGGTTTTTCGGAACACTCGCATATTTCATGGTGGGAAGAGAAGAAACGACAAAAAAATCCTATCAAATCTCACCACCTTAAGAATACTGCACCTGGAACATGCGGATAATTACGAAATAATTTGCTACAGAGGGATTTTCAAACGGTGAACTAAAATAGAGTGACTAATGTCATAATGCTACAAGATGTGTGACATCCAAAACTGGACGTCACAAATGAATGTGGGCAGATTAGAAGATGTTCATGAATACGGCCACAATAACAGTTTGAACAAAATGCCTCAGCGGAAACGAGATGCAGCGCTCTAAGCTGCGGACATTCGGCGCGGGAGGCCACATCGACTTAACGGTTGCGACGCTGTGCTTCCGCTTGGACATTCCATACTGCAACACAGTGAGTCTGGTAAGAGTACTTCGAAGAAGTAACGATAGCAGACTTGGTACTTTAAAGTCGTGGCAGTCGGTCTCTCGCCGATTCGTTACGCACTGATGGAGCATCTTTTCTTGACGTCGAACGCACGAGGATTGAAACATGATGAAGAATCACTCCTTCACCGTTCCAGATTTAAGCATTAAGGCAGATTTTCAAAAATACAGTCAGTCTTTTTATCAAAATTGCACTATTTGTACGCCATCTTTTCACCTATACATACAATTCCTCAAATGCGCCTCAGCACTCGCTCATGGATTGTTGTTCTTGCTTAGAAAGGGCATCGGATGCCACTTCAGACGTGCACCAATTTTACTCCTCGACTTCTTTCTCACATCGCTCACATATGTCAACTATTAGTTTCGTGTGCTGCCAGTCCTACAAGCTCCTCCGACGCACAGAAACATTACATTTGCATATTGCATGCAAAGGTTTCGTTTCGAAAGCGTATAATATAATTTTTTGCAACTTCTCCTTATAATACTTAAGACGTAGTATTTCATCGAGTTCCAACACTAAGTAGCATCATTGCATTTCGAAGTGGCCATTTTATGCACTTTTTCAAAATCTCAGAAACGCACTGCAATATGTCATACTTGTCTTTTTAATCTGTTATGGCTTGAAAAGAGTCTCCATTAAACATCGTACGATTGAAAGGGGTCTGTCTAGCCATGACTTGTTAACCTCAGTGTGGTGTTGCTCAGCTCATTCCAGAAGGAACTACTGTTGCAGGGATTTCACCTATCGTACGACGACTGATGAAAGTGGCGCTCTCAAAGTGCTTTATAAGCAGTTATAGGTGTGTTGAGATGTGCGTACGTTTCCTCCGTTCATTTCACTCACCACTGTCGATTTTAATCTCAGACTACTTCCTGCTGGTTAGGATGTTAGTAGCTGTGATTTGTTACCCTTTCGTTCGTTTCATTTTTCACTGCTTCATTTGCCGGTAAATTTTTCCTCCCTTGTTTCGCTTATGGCACCCTAGCTGAACCACACCAATATCGTTCACCCTACAATCCATGTTAACTATGCGTCATATGAACACCTAAACTTGCAGAGAAGCTTCTGGTTCTGCCTCGAGTCACAACTGGTTCTCATGGACTATCAGTGCTCTTCAAAACGTGTCCCGTATCACCTTCAATGTCTTGCTTCCTCACGATATATTGCTGCATTCGTTGCGACGTTTTTATCGCTGAAGCGCTAAGGTGGTGTCCTCCGCTAGTGACGCGCGCGTTCTCTCTGTCTCACTATTGCGTCCGCGTGTGTGGTTGTCTAAGCGAGCGAACGGAAGCGTCGCGGGTGGCGGAAGCCTTGCGGGCGTTCGAGTCGTCGTACTTTTTGTTAGTTTCGTTGGGCGTATAAATGTGCATGCTTTCAGGCTTGTGTGGTGTGGTTTTTTTGCAACCTACAGACGCCGTTTACCATATCCCTCACTTTTACGCGGTTTAATTTCTTATTGTCTATATTAATGTCAGCAATGGTGTAAAACGAGGTGGTGCAAGTGAAACTGGCGATTAATAGCCGCTTTCCGGTATCTCACTACCTAGCGGTGACCCAGTGGGTTGAGCAACGTTCGTGTTATTGTTACATATTGCATCGCCGCAATAGAGCGAGAGAGAAGTGCGATTAAAGAAAAAAGTCGCATAAGCGACGTGTGTGATGAATTGCCCACTTATTATATGAAGTTTTATAAATACACATGTAAATATCTCGAAAGTGAGGAATTTTGTGTTAATTCATTGGTACGTTCTCAACGAAACGGCGACACTGTTGCTCACGCGTAGGCACATTTACGCTGCTCTGACTGTGCACTATCAGCGAGAGGCTCGAGCTCAGTCGTTTAGCGTCACATTGTGTTTCGAGTGGATGCGCACAGCAAGTTTGCTGCATTGGTGACTGCAGATTGCTAAGTAACCGCTTCAGCAATAGAGCCACAACAGTTCTTTAAGATTGCTTCTGCTTCTCTCGACTGCGAGTGCTCTCTAAGTGTTTATGCATAACTATTTATGAGCCTTAAGTTTTTATGACAGTAAAGGTATATTTGATCAGAGTAAGTGAAAAGGTGAACTGTTATTCAAATACATTGCGTGCATCCATGGCACGCTGAGAATTCCTCGTCGTTTTCTCCTCGACGATTCCGTGTCAAAATTGCCGCAATATATATATTCGATGGGTTCTAGTATATAATGGGTCCTGTTGCTCAGATCCGTATTATTCAAGTATTATTTCACTCACTTCATTCCTTCGGATTCAAAAAAAATTGAAAGCATATAGCACAAAAAGGATGAACTGATATCAGAGTGGACTAAACCGAGAGTTGACTTTCAGCGCCGTCGTTTAGCCTCTGTAAAAGCAGTATTGCTTCCTGTGTTGTTAGTTGAAACCCATTCTGAAATATAGATTTATATTGAATTGATAATTAATCAACATAAATAGGAACTCTGAATTTTCGTCACTTGGGCCAGTATAGAAGAATAAAACCAATACCAGCGACAACTGTCACATTCTAGCTGATACTCTTTGAATTACTCCGAAATAATAAAGTAGAATTGAATTGTTCCACAGAGTTTCGCCGGTGACAAACGATATTACTTCCACGTAAAAGCACAGCTTGGCCAGTCTTCCTGATCCAAGTGCGGTACTTATCACAACCACTGTTATGCGAAAGTAGCCATCATCACAAGTTAAGAAACGTCAAGTTATGAGTATATGTATATTGTAATCGCATGAAAACGAGCTTGTATGTAGCATTTGAATTACGTAGATATACGTCAACATATGTGCAATATATATATGAGAATACGAGGTCGTGGTGGTGTAGCTTACTTGCCTTGGGTCAGCAAAAGCTTGTGCAACTAGCTGCACAAAATACTGTGACTGGAGGGTTTGGTCTGTTAAGCCGAAACGCATAGTACAGACAGTGCGTAAAGGTTGAATGCCCATGGTTGAACCATTGTGCAACCATCGCGATGTAACAGTGCCGCATTTATATCTCCTATCTGCTATCCAATTGTTTTCTTATTTGTTTTCGGTTTTAGGTATTCGTGCCATGTATAATATATTTCCACTCGTGATGATCTGTTCAGATTCCCTGACATCCTTACTGATAGTGTGGTATACGGAAGGATTGGAGAGTAATAGAACGTTCAAATTCTTCCTGCGGAAAACAGAGAAAGTAGTAACCAGAAGGGAAAATTGCTAGCTGTAAGGTCAGTTTGCCAAGGCTGACATATCTTTGCTGCTCGCCTTACTTGGGAACTTTCAGATTGCTTGCCACACCAACTTAAATGTTGTTTGAACACTTTGTTCTCTTTTTCTGGAAGTTCGAACACACTTAGCTATCTTCGTCTTGAGACCAGTCGCCCTGATATAATGAGAAGGAGATTTTAAAATGTTGTTTGTTTCGCGAAACTTGAAGGATGGAGGACTAATGATATCAAGGTTCAGAAAGCACTGTGGAGTAGGAAATAATAAAATGAATCGACTACGTTCGCCGCTGGCACGGCACAGTCCACGTGGAAATACGCGCTCTCGCATCAGCTCTTCATCCAGCTCGTCGTCGGACTCGTCTGAATCTTCCAGGAGGTGAACCAGCTTTCATCTTGTAATTTTACCTTCCTTATGTACTACTAATTTGGCAGTTCCGAAGAGAGACCGAAGGTCCATTTGCAGAGTTAGTGGATTTTGCGGTTGCATATAAGGCTAACTTTGTTGAGTGTTTCTGAGGTGCAATATAAGTGGAATAAAACGTTTTCGAAACGCGTGTCATTTTGTAGCAGTTAGGAAAAAAGCTGCCATGCAAGTTGCGCATATGAAAGCAGACAACGAACAACATGCGCTGAAGCGTTCGCACTAAGACTATATAGCAACTTCTATGCAGGCCATTAGTTCAGAAAAGCGCTGCTCCGTGTATTCACATATTATTTTCACGAGTACATTTTTGTGCGCGTATGCTGCCTCTACTTACATGTGACGCTTTTTTCTGTATACGAACCTTCAGGGCTCGTAGAGCTCGGAACTTTCGGAATGGGCGTACATCCGAATAGGATAGGAGAGCCTATAAAGCCTCTGTTGGCTTTGTTTTTCCGTGATCTTTAATGGTAACCAGCATGGTTCAGTAAAGACGTACATCATGGAAAGCGTTTTAAAATCGGCGAGGTGATTGGTTCTTGAGTACCTAACTGTTTTAAAAAGTATTTTTTTATACGTTTTAAGCGAGTGAATTACATCGACTATCGATATTGTGCAAACTTTCCTGTTATCTTTTCATCATTTTCCTTTTCCCCACTCACTTAATCTTCCTCTGTAAGCTTGGAAATAATATGCTGGTTCACTCAGTAAGCATTTTTCCATTCTTCGGGCTATGGACTTGATTTTATAGGCATAGGTCTTGCTGTACTTGATATTGAGCCCAAAATGCAGTGGTCGCCACAATACGAATTGGATAAAGAAATGCTGAGGGTGCTTCCTTTAAGTAAAAGAACACAAGTCATCCGCTTACCAAGGCAAGAAAGTCGGGAGCTGAGGTTATTAAGTCCTGCAATAAGAGCATATTTTCAGCCAGCGAAGCTATGAAAAATGAAAGAAATTCGTGACAGTTCTGTTATCACACTTCAAAATAGCTATAGCGGCGTTGCTTGAGATGAGCAAAGCCGCAAAAGACGTAAAGTTTTGGGTGGAAAATATGAACAAAAAGCGTGCAGCGATTTGAAGCTCTTTGTTACCCCAGGAAGGATTAAGCTTATGTAAAGAGTTGAACAAAGGGCAGCCAGAAAAGAACAGCACTGAGAGATAGCTTTTACAGTTTCAATAGTAGGTTTGGATTGATGAGTATGAAAGCTACGAAACAAATGCGTCCGTCATTTGATAGGTTGCTAACTTTTTGCACGATTGATAAAGTTGGTCAAGAAGGAATAATGTCATCTAAAACAAGTCTTCAATAGTCAAGAAATCTGAGTGGTCGAGAAGATGATGTCCTACAGAACGTACATTCGTGAAAGTGCGAAGGAGGTGCCAGGGCGTAAAACATGGAAGGCCACGTTCGCCCTGATGCTATCTGCTAACGCTTTAGGTCCAGTAATAAAACCATGCGTAGTATGCAGAGCTCTGCGCACTTTCCTAAGCACAAAGAAAAATTGTCTGCCGTTGTTCCGGCGACATAATTATGAACCATCGCTAATAGTCACCTTTTTTGCCTAATATCCGATGGTGGTTAGTCCCAAAGGTGAAGAAATACGTGGAAGACGATCGGTTGCAATTTAGAACCGTTTTATTGAGTGGCATTGCTTATGGCGGTCTTGAATTTGTTTGCTGTAAGAGTAAAAATGCGGACGTCACATTTTCCGAATATCAGCTTATTGCCTCATGCTCTTGACCGGTGCAGTATCTGCTTGTCTCACGTTACATGTGCTTGCATGATGTTTTGTCGCATCCAATCAGCACTTGAAGTAGGCCATAGCACATTGCTGGAAGTCATTCGCTGTTGCTGATGCAGCATCTAAGAAGTAAAGTCGTAAGTGATTTTGAGGGCATCCTCGGTTTCGATGAAAAAGTTGAGCAATTGTCTATAAACAAGACAATTTGATGATCGGAGCGTCGATAATCTTTATACGATGCATGAAAAAGCGTGTTGGAAACCATCGACAAGCGTTAAAAATGAGTTTGAAGAACTCGCGGAGTCAGAAAAAAAAGGAGGTTGAAATAGAAATGACATTACGAGCAGTCGCTGAAGTTAAAAAAATCTCCAATCCCACAAAAGCATAATCCCAAATATATGTTCATCGGAGGGTTACAGTCTGTAGCAACGCTGTGATGACTTCCTCCAAAAGGTCTCGGAAAAAGCCAGTTATCAGTCATTGAATTTGGTATTTGGCGGAACTATTGACATCGTCGTAGCGAGATGGTCATCTTGCTGGTATATCATTTGAAGATCACCATCAGGTCAACTGCCTAGTGACAATGTCATCTTGCATGCCCGCGCAGAGAGGGATTGATGATTGCGACGTAGCGAAATGTTTTGCGAGCGGGATCCCATTTGCAGAACTTGTATTATGTGTGCTAAATTCTGTTCTGTTTTATTAGAGTAAACATAATTGGGTAATACCCACTTTTCCTGCATCCCCTGCCAACCTTGAACGCGTCCCCTACTGATGAGCGAGATTACTGTACATCTCTATGTTTTCATGGCTCATTGTGGACTCACGTCTACTGTAATCACGCTTCTTTGTCTCTGCCACTGAAAAAGTGCTTTAGCATTTATGAGATCCGCGCAAGTTGTTAGCCCAAACGTCTCATTAGGAACAACGATGTTTCATTGGTTTTCAGATTTTTTTGCTCAAAGTTAAGGGGTGTATTTTCTTTCTCACAGTTTAGGGTGTATACTTGCATCGTCCACCCCCCTCTCCCCCTATTAAAGGAAACGCATAGTCTCTACCTCTTTGTGTTTCTCTAATTAGTGGTGGAATAGTTGCATATTCATCACAGCAGAAGTCCGCCTGAGCTGTCGAGGTAAAGAAATTTTTGCGAATTTTGCAGTCTGATTTCAGAAGCGTCGACGCATCGTTATCTCGCTCTTTTCTCTACCACCTCTGCAGCTATAGTCCTCACCAAAGCACTCTTAACAGCTCACTGTGTCCATCCTTCACCCGCATGCTCATCCGGAAGACACGTGACATAAGAAAAATGTTCAACAAATGTTGGTTGTTCGGCAACAACTCGTGTTCAGAGGCCGATCCATTTTGATCAGTAATTCACAAGAGACACATCTAAGCAGATCTGAGCTAATTGCGAAATACAAAACTTCAAAAACGTGGTTGAAGTTGTAGTCCTACTTTTCTGCTTACTTTTTCCGCAGTCCTGCCAAAAAAAAAATCCTTCATAGAAAAGCTATAGATGTCTTGCTTTGTACAGTTAGGTTTTTAGCAGATTAGTAAGAGAATACAGATTTTTAGCAGATTATTTGCCTTGGCAGTACGCCATCTGCTGTAAATTCTTAGCGCATTTGCATGGACAGCCTGCCGCGCGAGCTTCGCACTGCTGTCCAAGGTCAGCAGTTCTTCCATTGTGGGATTATTGCCTTCAGCCTCAATTCATACTTGTTATTATCGACCTTCGTGGTGGATAGGCACGACTACACCGAATACTTCCGGAGCATAGCACGGCCATTTGGTTGTCCACTTTCGCTCTTAAAAGCATTATTTGGTTAAACATGTTTGTATAGTTTAGCCTTTCTGGGACTCCGTACGGCATTGAGATGAAATCTTGAATAGAAGCGAAACACATGTTTCGATTTTATCTACTCAGAAAGCTGTTTAAGAAGTTGGAGACGGCCTTGGAGTAATCGCGATACCACACAAACCCACGCTTTGCAAGAGGGCAGTTATGAGCATGGTGGCTATTTGCAAGCTCGTCCGATTTGCTCAGCTCATACGACTCCGATCCTCACCACTGAGGCATTGTATAATATCTATTCATCACCTCCAGCTGTAAGTTGAGAGTTTTTTCTGTTAAGCAGGAACATGATGATTGGACTTTTATTTCTTCTATACCATCCACGTTTCCTCTACCTTTTGCAGAAACAGTCGGTATGATTTTCTTTTACCTCTGACGGTGATATAAGCTCTTTCATGGGAGAACCTTTATTCGTAGAAGAATAAAGAAGACTGCACTGAAACAGTGGAATACAGGAACAACGCAGATGCAGATAACTCGAAAAATATTGTCGCAGAATGAATCATAAGTCAACACAGCAAAACAAAGCAGAACATCATCGTGATCAGTAATCTGAAACCTTGGCACCTCCACGACGGGTTTTCAGTAAACCGTTCTTACGAAGGAGTTCACACTGAAATGCTTTAGACACTACGTAAATGTAGCCAACTTTCTGACCTCTCTAACATTACCCGGATTCCAGTCCTAATTCCCCACAACTAAGTACTGGAAACTGTGTAAAACGTTGTTCAGTGAGGAAGTCTTGCGTACCAATTGAAAACGAAGAACATGTCAACTGCGATGGAGAGCGAAAGTAAAGGAACTGTCGGAGTCGGGGGATATATTATAGAAATCGTGAACAGTAATTTTTTAGCATAATCCCGAATTAAGCATTACTTTTCTATACTCCAAAAAACTTTTAGAGTCGAAAATTAACATGTGCGATAGAGTCACTTTCATAGAGGTCAGGATTCAGCTTACTGAAGGCTATACGAATGAAATATTTTTGGACGTTTTCAGTACATTCTATGTCAGAAGTTAGGTAAGGTGAGCCCTGTTCAGTAAGAGGGCAATGTTAAGAAGCTTTAGCGTCGCTAATATTCGATGCCTTCGTGCAGGTTGTCGATTCACCTGCTGTTGATTACCGAGTAGCGCCTCTGTAATAAGTCATTTCTAGCAAATTTATTGTTGTTTCTTTTGCTGGAGATTGGTAAGGCAAAAATTTTCGAACGTGCATAAGCATGGCGGGATTTCGCTGCTAAGCGCATATTGCTTATCATCTTTTATTTATTCACTTTAAAGTTTCTTTTTTTGTGCATGACGTGGTATCACGAGAAGATCTCATGCCTAAATTGTTTAACTTTTCAGAAGGAGGGCGACTGGGTCCACCACTCTTTCCACCTAAAATCAACCAGTCGGCTGACTCACAATAAGTCTGAAAATTGCCGTCATACCACGATTCTCTTCTTACGTGACGATGAATCATGAAGCTTGCATAGACCAAAAATGTATTACAGCATCAGGATGTGGAGTTCCAGATGCTGCTGAAAATTAAGAGGCAGGAGAGTGAAGCCTATTCGACAGTTTCAGAGCCACTTTTCTGTCTAATATTCTTTGGATTTATGACGAGCAAGAGTTTTGTATGAGTTTTCAGGCGTCGGTAGCCCCAGTGAAAATGTCATCGCAGAATGTACCGTTAACGTTGTTCTTTACGGATCGATATGTCTTCAGCAATCATTATATATGTCCACGTTTGCGCATCGATAATATGCAATTCGTCTGCACTGAGCAGTACTATATGTATTGGAAAGCGAGTGAGGGGTTTTCTTCTCGCATCCTATTGCAGTTTTTTCATTCCTTTTAATTTCGAAGAATATGAAGGTCAAACAGCGGAGCCATTGTTATTCTCTTTGGATCTCATTTGGAGTAGTTATTTAAGAGTTTTGCTGTGTGTGCGAGTTTTGGCTAAGTCCTCACCTCACTACTGCTGTGTGCATCGCCATTCGGACTGCGCTGATCTTATATATCGTAATTCCATTTGCAGCTTTACATATCCCTTAGGAGGTGCTGCGTGCCGCCTGTGTCTTTAACTTTGATTTTATTTTTAAGATATCTTGTCATCAGAATGTGTACAGCTCTCTGCTTAGAGGAGAAATAGCATTACCTTTGTATAAAATGAGCTGATTTGGAGACTCGAGTCGATAAACTGCAACAGAACGGCAAAAGAGAGCTGCCCTGGTACGTCAGGTTAGAACGCCATTTTCCCGCCCTCAGTATAACGCTGAAATTGGTTAATTTTGTCAACTGAATGTTTTCTGTTGCGGTATAGTCGCCGCTATTTTCCCAAGTTTCATGTTTCTGCTTGCTGCGCTTAGTTAAGCATAATTTTATCTAGTTTGGAATGAGAGTTATTTGTTTGTAGTTTTACTGTTTCCAAGAAGAACCCCTTTCCAGTAATTTATGTCCCATCCACATAAACAGCAAATCATTGTAATACTTATGAAAGCACGAGTCCTCTCTTAATGTAGTAATTTGCTCACTGCTTAAAAATAGATTTCTAGTCGACTTGGTTTTGTATATTTTCTGCAATAACTTTTTGAAGAAACACCGTGAAAATTTTTCAACAGAGGTATTTGGTGATGAAGAGTCAGCAACGTTAATTTTGGCAGCGAAGAACCCAAAGCAGATGAAAGTAATCGGCTCGAAGGTGCGAAAATTCGACCAGAAAGTTTGGAATCGCGTTTCCCACCAGGTCATGGCAATCGCCAATTTACGGAAGGTATATTTCTTGCTATAATTACTCTGCACATACTGCAGTCGTTACCCTTATGTGGTGTAGTTCAATATGGATTCTCTCAAAAGTAATGTAGAAGCGTTGACAGCAGGAAGGATCACCATTGAAATTAGCTATCCCACTATAATACAATTCGTTGTGCCTCTACAGTAAGAAACATTGTAGCAGTGTTGTTATTTTGAACCTAAAAGCGCCGACACTTTATCTTTCTCTTCGTCACCAGTTTGCTGATCAACGAATCTTTGAGTCATTGCTGTGTTTATACTCGTGATACTGTCCTTGTTAATTGCTGGGACTGATTCCGTGAGGTTATTGTTGCCTGCAAAGGTGCAAGTTAAATTTCACAGGTTTAATCTGGTGCAGAACCAGCTTACGCGGTCATTTCTTTTAGTGAGTCAGGTAGATTTTTTTCTGTTTCGTAGTAATGCGTTTCCTTAGCATATAACGAGGGTAGAAATGAAAGAACCAAGCGTAAGGTATGTCCAGTTATTGCCTTCCTGTCATTCACAAAAGAACCGTAATCCGCTCTGTTCAGTTATAAAACAGCATACCTGACGCGTTTTCCGGTTAGTTTCTTTAAAGTTTATTGTCATTAGCGTATAAGGATTTAAGCCAGTTTTTGAAATGTGGGTTGTATTTATGCTGATCGCGTAAGCTTCATAGGTAGCATGCATCTGCAAATCGAAAGAAGACTGTAGGGTTATCTGAATGGGCGTGTATCTCTTGCAGAGCTATACGTTCGGCTAAATGATTGTTCAAGTCGTAAGGGTTGCTTGCTTTTCACGTTGTGCAATAGTTGTTTCTACGCGCTTATGTCATGATAATAGTTATTCGTTTTCAGTATCAGCAAAATCCGGAGCTGCGACAGGAATTATTTCGAACTTTATCGACAGTTTTGGTGGAGTGCAACCCACGTGATCAACGTTGGGGTATAGGGCTGGGAATGGAAGAGCCTCAAGCGGTGGATCCGTCGCAGTGGAGAGGTCTCAACATGCTCGGCAGGCTTCTTACTCGCATCCGTGATCGAATGGCAGTTGAGCCTTGCTACAGGGACGAGGTAATAGTTGGCAATATTTTATTTAGGTTATTAACACTATTATAGTCATGGAGTTCCTACTGCAATATTTCAGTTTTTATAGTTTCGTTATGCTGTAGTGGTTTTTGTTCGCCTCGATGGAAAAGTAGCATCAGAAAGCCTATTTTCGTTCCCACATCTTAACATAATGTTAAAGTTTCCTTGTAAGCTGCAGCATGGTGTTGCAAAAAATCTTTGCATTATTGCAGGTTGCTGCTGCACAACAGTATCTTCAGTCCATTGGACGGGCCATTTAAGCACCGTTCAGCAAACCGGCACTCTCGCACACCGCCGAATATCGTATATCACTTTTTACATCGTTTTTTCTTCGAAATATGTTCTTTTTGTAAAATTGTCAGCCGAATTGCTGTCCATTATTACTGCCAGAATATTTTAACTTTCATTTCTGTATCCGAACATTGTATCGTTTAGTTATTTGGAAATGGTGATATAATTTGCGGATATGAATTTGCAAATGATCTCCTGAAGTATGAATTTGCATTTCCAAAATTCTACTTTCTTTTTCTGCTTTCAAAAGTTGCACATGTTCGCTTGTCTACCTCAGACCAGTTGTGCCTACTTGAAAATCGTCGCGATCAATTCCCTTGAATTTCACATTACGCGCCGTCACGTTCTTAAGTTGAAAAGTTTTTGTGTTTATGTTATTATCTTCAGTCTCTTTCTCTCAGTGCATCTCTTTTTTGATTGGGGGTCTTTTCCCCATCACCTGTTGGCTTCATCTCTCAGCTGCTCTATGAATGACAGCACCGAAGGTGGATTTATATCATTTGGATCGTGGATCATATCTTCAAAGAACGGCTTGTTCCTAGACGTTTTCTCCTTTCTGATTACATGAGTTTGAATTTTGATTCCGTGGTGGAGAATTGTTTCCTTGTGTCTAGGAGCCCTAATAAATTTGAAGGGCTTATATTAGTGAACTTCAGAGAAATATATCCAGGTTCGTAGTTAAGATTGTGGCATGAAGGAGCGGTCAGCATTTTTTTTTCTGCCTGATCTCAGCAACGGGGCATCGTACGGCAAAACTAAGCGCATTTTTTGGGGTTCGCTTAAGTTTTATTGAATAAATCCATGGTAACCCAAAATTTTCGATTTAAAAATTCGTAAATATAAGAATGAGGTGAACTACGATTGGACAGAATTTTTTCAGACAAATGAATCCAAGGGAAGGGTTTAATTTCCATAGATCCATAAGCACTTCGGATCCTAAGGAACACCTGAAGTATTGAATCCTTGTGTCATCATTTTATGATTGCATAACTTGTGAATTGAATGAAAATTTCTGATAACACTATGTTATTGGGATTGAATAATGTTTGTAACATCATCTAATCTTCGTTATAGTAATCACAAAAGAGGCCTTTCATGAGCATTTTTTTTGCTATGAAGTGATTATTTAATGTGATGAGAGGTCTTAATTTGTTCTTCGATTGGTAAGACACCAAATATGTTTTAATTAAGATAAAGCAGGCGTCAGAAATAGCAACGGAAACTCGAAAAAAAAAGCGATTGGCTGTGGTTTAGAAGCGGAATTCCTTATCTCTTCTACTGCAATTTCACTCTTTAGAAAGCCCACATCCTTCTCCTCCCACCTTCATTTTCTTGGTTAGGACTCTCCATGATTGACATTTTTTTTAAATTCCGATGTGCCATGCATATTGAGAATGGTTAGTTGAGATTGCGGCATCATCTTATTTGACAGCAGATTTCTGGTCTCTTACTTAACGATTGTCTCAAATGTCAGTACTAAAAGATTATCTGAAACGTTGAATTCTTATACCTGGGTCTCTCATGTGATATTTCATATTTTTAATATTGATAATTCAGTATAGCCATTATTTTTTATCATGTGAATACCGTTATATGTACATAACGTCGTTCAGTTGTTCCACCAAATCATTAGTCTGACAAATAGCCGTTTTCTCGACTCATTGCACTTCATCAATAGACGTTCTTCCCACCATAACTCCACGCTTACCAGTCACACTTTGTGGCATAGCGGCTTTGCGTCGAGGTATGTTAAGAAGTGACGTTGGGAAATCTTTTGTAATTTATGAACGATACAGTCATTTTCTACATATTTATTTCCGTTAGATGCAGTGGTCTTCTGCGGTATCAATGACCATTCATTTGCTGTAGTAGAAAGCGTACCAAGTGAGAACGTACTATAAGGCGTGGCAGTATTCATCATTTGCTTAGCTTAATTCACTTTCGTACATTTCATGATATTTAACATTCGCTGGCGAGTTTGCGTTAAGTGCTCATATTGTTGTTTCCAGTAGCCTTGATTCTGAACTCTTTTTAAGTGAGTCGAGAGTTGAGGTCTTGCTTTGAGAAACTTGACTTCGAACTGTTGCTCGTAAAATTGCACAGCATCCTATTTTATATTGATTTTGTTGTCGCCTGCGACAGACGTATTCTTTTTTCTCCCTATTAGTTTTTGTGCTTATTGAAATTCCTCTGCTTTCAGATCCTTTTTACGTTCTTTCTTTTTCAACGTTTACCTTACCACCATTTTTCGCGATTTGTAAATATGTAAGAGATGATGCCTGAAAAATGCGCAACCTGATGAGAATGAAAAGCATGTCCTCAACAGCCTAATCAATTAACGGTTGATTCGGTGTGGTGAGGAAGGCCAATTTTGGAGAGGATGTGGGCTTTGCAAGCTTTACAACCGTTAGTCAGAAACACAGTTGACAGAGAATGCACATGTAGTAACAAAGTTTTACGGATTCGTTTCCACAGATAAGCTAAAAGCTCTCTTTGTGTTCTCACCTTCATTGCATTAGTAGGCTGTGCTTGATGCGAATGCATGCTGCTCATCTCGTACTGGTTGTGTCGCTGAGGCTTACCAAATGGGATTCCGAATGTGTTTCGGCTGCATAATTGTGAATAATTGCGAAGTTTTATCTGTATATGTATTCAATTTCTGCTTGCAAGAAGAGGAGATTCATCACCCGTATGGCAAATTTAATTTTTTTTCACTTTATAATGTTTTCTAGTGCATCGTCGCAGTACTTAGCTCACGAACCGTTTACAGTGTTTACAATCTCAGGAGTCAATAAACCCAGTCGCGTTAGTATATGTTTAGTGTCTTATTTTTTGATCCTCCTAGTGTTCACTTGTGTCCTCTTGAAGCCTTTTACTATGTGATGATCTCAAAAAGTTGCTTAGTTCTTCCATTTTGCGCCTCACTGTTTTTTGCATCGAATCGTGTTCGTGTTTCGGTGATTATTTAAGTCCCTCAAAACACTGTGATATGAGAGCAGTAGGGGCTGTTGTGCCTCACTGATCTCTCAGTTTGTTGAAAATTGCATTTCAAGCGTACCTGCATCTCGTTGTTTAACACCTCGATTTTTGTTCAGTGATCTCAAAATTGAATTTAGTATTTTTGGAGTTTATTGTTTGTACGCTAAGCGTTGTAATAACGATTTCTTTATTTTCATATGCGAATCTATTCCCGACACCTTAGAGTGTTGCTTTTTTGTGCGAATGTTGAGTTGAGTGGGCTGCTTAAGCGCAGATGAGCTGTCAAGATGTTTCTGAATGCTGCTGCTAGTACACCATCCGGAAGTCGATGCTGCTAGTTTGTGCAAAACTTATGGCTCAAAGAAGAGAATGAGGGGAACGAACAAAAATGCAGAGCGGCTCACTCATCTTCCTAAATTCAGATTTGTATTCACCTCTGCGGTACTTTCATATGTAAGTGTTTGTTCAAACTGTCGGCTTTCAGCACTTTTGGCTCGCAACTGTGTAGCAATTTAGTTGTGCTGCTAATATTCATTTTGTGAAATTACTGTGAACTGACATTAGCAATTCTTCGAATGTGCTTCTCAACAGCTGTACACAAAAGGATTAACGACTCATCTTTAAGTACGTTCGTTACAATTCTCCAGCACTTATTTACCTACGAATTACCAAACATTCCAAAATGTCAAAGCGGATGTGTGAATTTCCGTTTAGGAATACTCTTTGCAAACATGCGTTTTGCTTGGAAGTCGTTTCACTACGGCGTAGTTTTCAGTAAATACCCAAAGGGCTTTTAATTTGGTATGATGTTTAGATAATTCACTAAGCCGAGTTGTTGTTGAAGAGGTGAGGAAGATGGAAGCCCGACCTATTTTAATATTATGGCATAATGGCAATGGTGGTAAGGCAACATGGTCACTTATATCAAATGACATCTTCTAATACACTGCGGAAAAGAATGTGAAAAACAATATGCTGCAGAGTCAGGCAGTTAATTTTATGAATTACACTTTGGTATGTGGTATACATAGTTTCTCGCGATCTTTGAAATTCACTGGTGAATCTAAATCAAATTCTCGCGAGGAGAATTCGTTCAGTGGGTGGAAATATTCATGAGGGCATAAGCGCGTTTAGGTAGAATGATAATTTCATGCACCTTCGCAAAGAATCCACTTAAAGCAGCTAGAGTCAGGCAACCCAGAGGTCGTGTCAGCTGAGCGACTTGTTTTCAGAGAAGTATACAGGAAATGATGTGATATTTTCATATTTGCATTGAGCGTCGTTAAACACGCTCTCCAATGCTCGTGTGTTTTTGAGGCATTCAACGGACTACGTTATTGTCTTCTTTGCGGGCGTTTGATTGGAGTGGTCTTTGGAGGAGAAGCTTAAGTTAGCCGTTGAAAATGTGAGATGTTTCGTTTATGCTTGGCATAGGTAGGACACTAAAGCTTCGCGCATGTTTGGAGCGGAATAGTTCCATACTTCAGATGCTTGCTGTCGAATGACAAAGAAAAGAGTTCTCCATTATGCTAGACAAAGTGCTAAGAAGTTCCGTTTCGGATAAATGGAAATTGTACCCAGAACACACCGAACTTTACATTTCGATTTGGCTTCATTTCGTGAAAAGAAATCCGTTCTTTGTTTGCTGCAACACTTCCGGACGTTTCGGTGACGGTTAGTCAAAGCAGGACGTTTTGGTGCTGCAATTTCTGTGTACTTAAGGTAGAAGCAGATACGTGGTTTAGAATTTAAAACAAGTCAAAAAGGCTGAAAATATGAAGGTCCCTGTCAAGGAAAACGAATTTATAAAGCACATTTTGCCCTTGAGCTTCAGTTGCTTGCTGCGTTCACAAGCAAGCTCAGCAAAACTTTGCTTTGAAAAACGGACGACAGCTATGCTGGTAGATATTCGATAAATAGGCGAACATGACAACTTCCAGACACTTGACAAAAAGGAAGGCTAGCAATACTCTTACGCTACCCAACAGCCATAGGTATTGTTGATCATACGTCCCCCACTTCCACGACCTGATACTGCCAGTAGCTTTTTCCAGGATAGAAAGAATTGGAGCAAACTCAAAAGGAAGCCACCAAATTAAGACGAAAAAAGCACCACGCAGTAGAACTTTGGTCTCGCGAAACTGTGCATGATTAGTACAACAATCCGTTTTTGAAACACTCAGATGGATTTCATTTCTTGTTTCGCAGTTCATTAAGCACCTCCATATTTTATTCCTGGTCTAAGCTTCTCGCCAAGTGGAATGAAAGAGCGTAATCATCTCAAATTAATATTTTTTAAAACCTATTTTGAAGATATAGCAACGATCTGGTTCTTTGAACGTTGCCACTGGTTTCGCTGACTATGCACGACTGAGTCGCTGTAATTTGTTGCTTCCTAGATAGACACCTTCCACCATTCTCATTAATTAGAATGCAGTTCTTGTACGAAATAATAATATTCGCACCTTTGTCACTTCCTGAGTAGATTAACTTTCTTGCGTTTCCAAATTTATTACTGCATATCGCATTGACGTATCGGTGCGTATGTGTACGTTGCTGTGTGTGTTCGCCTGCCTGACAGTTTCTACAGGTACCAGTGCAGCTAGGAATACGAAGTTTTGCGCTTATAATGTGCACCTTATGTCGACTATTTTCACCATTGTCCACTCTGATTCGTAAAATATGAATGGAACTTAGGTAGAGAAGAGTTGACTCCGTTGTGTTAGATCCGTTCCTCTGCAAAATGGAGGACGATACTACGAAATGCGTTCAGATTTTTTGGCATTAGTTAAGGTTTTAACAGAAGTTCGCAGATCGACGTGAAGAATAATGGCATAGAAGGCCGTTCTGTGATGTATATCACAATATCCACCGCATGCGACACCACTTGTTCCAATAATTCCCGTATTGAAAGTACCCGCACAGAAAACGTGCCCACACTATACGTGCTATCGCGATAACGGTATCTTGCCAGCTGCAAAGAAATTTCGCTTTTAAGAGATTTTGTGCGAACGACCTCGTTTATGGAAAATTAACACATCATTTCACGTGTTTTGGTCACATGTCCAACAGACTTGTCCACTGTTCAATGAATATACGGACGCACGCCATTCTCCTTGTCAACCATCATGCATAAAACCTACTACCTAAATAGTTTTGCTCGCTTATCTAAATAATCATTCAAAAGTTACATTGCTCATACAGTCATACAAAAATCCCCTTGCTTAAGTACCCGTTCGAATATTTTCTAAACACTGTTCTTAAAATTCGATATTCTAGTTGACCTTTGAGAAGATCCTTAGTCCCAACAGTCATTCAAAAATTTTGTTGTTCTTTTCGTCTCATATAATAAACTAAATTTCTCTTTCTTTTCGAGAGAAATGCAATGGACTTTCACGGCCCCCTTTTGTTGTCACAGGAGCTGAACTCAATTTTTGCTCATCAGTGACAAGAAAAAATTATAGAGTTTTGTAAAATGTCAAGGGAAATTTCTGGCAATAGTTCCATTTATGATACACAATGAGGAAGAAATCTGATCGATTCTTCCGACTACCAACAAGCTTTTGGAAGTATCTGCTGCTCCACTAGTACATGAGGTCACTGCATAGAATTCGTCCAGTTTAAAAGTGCGGATACCTGGTAACTATCATCTTTGACTAGAGTTAATTCAGTAGTGCTTCTGTGATATAATCTCAGTCCAGTTCTGCTGCGACTAGACACGGCAACAAGCTGTTCAACTTCCTACTGTGTAATTTTGAAGAACGCTACAGACTACGGCGTTGAACTCAATATTGACAAAATCTGAAAATCGAGTTCGAATCCAAAAGGCAGTTTCACGGCTGTCTTGTAAGTCACAATTTGTAATATCCCCAAACACTTCGAGTTCTTTTACTAAAGCATGTACTCATCAAAACTGTTTCCTAGTGTGAACAAAGACCAGTGAAACTACAAAAAGTGATGTTCACATGCTATGCTACATTTCGACCTGCTCGAAACAGGCGGCTATAACCGCACATATCAGCCACTTAGTCTGTGCATGCGTAACGCTCGCTCTTTGACCTTTTGAATTTATCCATAGGTGAGTTTATCTATAGTTTATTGTTAGCAAATTAATATGGGTCCAATTTCCATATGTCGTAAAAAACTTGTTGTTGTTTTCCAAAACATGTTTCTTGGCACCTTTGGTATGCCAAACTCTCATACTTCCTGCTTTACTTCTAAGTGGTGCTTCAGCGACTGGATTTCTTGCTAGCTGCTGCTTTCTCATCACTAAGTCGTCCTCCGATCACAGAACCGCAATGCGTGAAGTCATGCATAATGTCGACGTTAGTTACAAATCTCAGCGATCACAATTCTTCAAACTGGTTACAACTGCTCGCACGAAAAACTTTCACAACGCTAAAAAGTCCTTGTTAAATCATCCTCTACAGACTATTGACAGCAGTGAATTTTTGCAAATTTCGTTGCACTGTGTGTAGAATGATCGCAGTAATCATGTATGGACCAATTAGCTTCAAATTGTCTCCTGGAAAAATGATGTATTTAAGAATTGAATCCTTCTTTTACTAAATGAATCTTCGTGAGAAACTTGAAAAGTGGCGGCATACGTTTCTTTCACGTCAGAAATTTGGTGGTTCATTTTCTTATGAGCATTATTCATTCGAGCTTTATTCGCGAGCACCATGTGAGTTTGGCTTTCCTGACGTTGGATGCTGAAACGTCCCATCAAAACTATTCTTGCGGCTCATTTATTGTTTAGTGACAACGGTAGGAGACTGCATATTTTCAAATGAAAATTTGCAGCGCATAAATAGCTGCATGTGGAAGGGACCCTATTCAGCACTTTCATATTTTTAAATCCCCACAGTTCCCTCAGCGAAATTCTTTTTGGTGCAATATTCAAATGCAGGATTCGAGCTTTCTTTGTAATGATGACTAGCAGGAAACTATCTCTTTGCCTAGAACGTTTTTTCCGGTATTATGATTTTCGGATGGCTGAGAAAGTTTGAACGTCTTATAAAACATGATCCAGGTAGATGCCGTTACAGAGATATTTCTGAAGACGATACGTTTGCATAGAAAACTTTTAACAGGAGAATCTTTGTTTTCTCATGAGTACAGAGATGTCCGCACGTTTCTTTTCTATTTCTTTATTGGTTCATATTCATTTTGTGGTATTTTTCTGGTTTTTTATTGCACCACTTTTTCCCTGCTCCCATATGTTGGTAAACATTTCATTGCTATTATTATTATAACAGTGAAACTTCTAATTATATTACCGGGATGTACAACTGCGATTTTTCGCCGTCCAACCATATTTGTTTTTGCATCGCACTTTCATTTTTTTTTGCTGCGCTGCCGACTGTCGTCTTAAGAAAGTGATTTCATTGGAAGTAACCGGTATTTGAAGATAAGCCCATCCGAAGGTGGCTCTGAAATGGTCTAGGGGCTTGTTACAAATACCTGCAGTACATCAAGTGGATTATGTAGAATTCGGCCGGCTCAACGTGCTCAGCGGTCTCGTCTCCTTTTGTCGTTTGGTTCAACCACTACTGGATGGTGGGTGGAAGATGATCTGGTGGAATGGAACGGAATTCAGGTTAGACCTCATGTAAGTTGATCGACAAGAATGGCGTGGCCGAGGCAACCAAACAACGTGAGTTTTACAGACAACTTCATTGAAAGTATCTCCGCAAAACGTGGTCAATCAGACTGGCAATAGTGGAAATTCCACTGGTCCACGGTTTGGCCATCGTTCGGCTAATGATGGAAGTCACTGATCATGAACATGCCATCTGAATCGTTCAGTCTCATTAAACTATAAGATGATTTGACTGCCAAACCTTGCAGAATTTAGTAAATTCTGGGCGTTCACAAAGCTCTGCTAGAACGCCAGAAAAATGCGGTATGAAAAGCTGGCACTATTAGAAAGGGAAGCTGGACACTACTGACAAATGCGGCACAACGTTCAACAGATAATTTTGATGAAAAGTCGAACAGCAGCGAATTACAAACAAATACAATATAAACGAGGAAAAATGAGAGGAAAACCGGATTTCTCATTACTCCCTACACGCCCACCTCGGCACCGACCTATATTGTAGATGCCACAAGAAGGAAGTCAAGAACATTTTATTAGCCTCCCTTTGCGCGTCCTAAGCTGAAAAACTTCGGCTCGCTTCATCTGTCCCACACTGAACACGTTTACGTCGTCACAGAAGTAGAAATTCCACATAGTTATTAGAGTGTTTCAAGAAGTTCCAGTTCGTATACCTCATTAAAAAGCGCATTCAAAATACGCCCGGGAATGCAACCATCTTCTAGCGCCCTCTCAAGCACCCCAAAGAACGGTTTTGCAGTGGAACAAACTGCTAATTTCTATGCGACTGATGATATCTGCGACAACAATTCAATCATTTGTTTTCCAAAAAGGAAGCATTTAGAGAGCTTCAACAACTGATTCATCGCGTTAGAGTTAAACGACGTTAGGTGAGCTGACTTATTAGAGCAACAGCTGGGGCACAAATCTACTGCATGAAAGTGGTGTAGGAAATTTCTCGGTCAAGGCTGGGTGTGAGAATTTAGGGAAGGGGATGGTGGATCACCAGGGAATGATTCTGACTTGTAGTCAGCATTTTCAAGGTTTGACAGGTTTTGGGCAGCAACCTTTACTGTTCAATAGCTCGAATATGTCAAGCATTTGCAAGTGAGTTCACTGACTTTAACAAAGCAAAACGGTTAATTGATGTGCCGCAATTTCAGCTTAAGAATATGGTCGCCGAGTTTTGTAGTTTGGAATTGAATTTCAGGTAAATTCAGTGGCACCTCGGTTCATCTAGGAATTTCCAAAATTTACCAGCTTCTTTCGCCTTTTCAAATATGGCAATTTGTACTCAATTGTCCACTTACATAACGACAGGTTTTATGGGATACTTTCTAGGCACTGTTTAGTTTTAAGTCTGCAGAAAAAAGTAGGATATCACATTTCTTCTCATCGATGACTAATCGGATGAATATCCATTTCGACGCCTTTGGAAAAGAAGAATCGTTATGAATCGGTTTGAGTAATATGTCATTGTCTCGAAACTTTTGAAGGGAGAGAAGGCCCAGATCATCCAATCAAAATAGTAACAGTCTTGTATCATCCAATCAAATGGTCTTGTTAACAGTAAAGCGAACGCATTTTAGATACTGATGGAACCGACAAAAGTCACTAGCGCCTTAGGCATCATATCTGCTATGGTTTTTTTTTAACTTGCCGACTACCATTTAAAGTCGAATAACGGGCATAAGTTAATATAATGAACAAAAAACGACGCGCTGCTTAAGGGCATCTGAAGTTCAATTATCGCTCGAGAGCGGCTTCGCAAACATGAATTTAAAATTTGCGTTGACGGGCGACAAAGCTGATTGTTCGAGCATATGCCCACCGCTTTTGTTGGTTTGAGTTTTGATTTTCTCGTTGAATGCACGGTGTAAAAAACGTAGAACTAGGCTTAGGAAATCCCATACTATGAATTAATGTAGAAATTAATGGGTGGAGTTCTTGTTGTAATGACTGCAAATGCTGCAGTAATCTTCGGTGTTTTTATTTCCGCTTTTCGAATATGTATCCAAATGTAACGACTTTTGCTCTGCTGACATAGACGAATATTGCGTGTTTATCTGAATGGGAATACTTTTCTGGATTGGAAATCTACCAAGTAATGATGAGTGCCTCATTAGCAGTTTGCGCACATGATAAAGTTGTTAACGAAAGCTGATTCTTGCCGCTGGCAGTTATAGATGCACTCATGCGTTGTGCATTTGCTGTCATCTTTTCTGTGCAAACGCGAGTGTTCATTCATAGCACGCAAAAATTATATAACTACGCGACTATTTCAAGGCCTCTGTGTTGTTTGGTGTATCCTGTCCGTCCCGAAGCTAGGGGATGCGCCAAGCAGAGTGTTCAACACAGCAACACTAGTCGGAAGACAATGGTTGAAACCTATTACTCAGGTATACATAGGCGTTTCTTTGCAGTTATTAAGCTATAGAGAAGCAGGGAGCCAAATCCCTACGGAGAATGCTAACTCTACATTCTCGTAGATGCCTATTCCATCGAATTTTTTTGATTGGAAGCTGCAACAGACCAGTTTGTAGATATTTTGTTCTACTGCAGAGTGGTTTCAGCTCTCGCAAACAAACATCACCCATATGTCTTGTTCCGCCCTTTCTATGCTGCGTATGACTTCGCTTGCAGATTATGTTTTAAAATGGCACCGTGTTCTTTTTTAAAGGCTCATCATGCCTTTTCTTAAGGGCCAAGTAATGAAATTTGTCAGGGTTTCAGTGCGGGCAAGATGCTCACTGCGCCGTCTGCCCGAGACATCACCGCTATGAAAAACTTTAAGTTTTCGTTTCACACGCGCAAAACCCGTCTGTTTGGTTGCAAGCAACTTCTCGCTAAGCATAACGTTGTACTGTGATTGTTCAAATGCCATTAGGCAGCATCTGGAGTACACCCTCCTCTTCAGCATCCTGCATTGGCCCCTTGAACAAGCGCATACTCGTATGCTAGTAATGCATGGAACTCCTCCTCCCCTTCCTTGCCCACCCACGACTGCAAGTTTCGATTCATCCAAGTCAAGTGCTGCACCACCAAAAGTGATGATTGATTAAGAGAATCGGCTTATTGCTTTTCTTTGCCGTTCGCCGCGATGAGGCTAATTTCTTGCCTTTGCAATAAACACCCATTTGCCTGTTTTGAAGTTGTTGACCCACTTATATCAATCGCAGTAGTAGTTTCTCTACTTGGCTCGCGCAGTGCACATGGGCAAAAGTTTAATTCTGCCCACCAAGAATTTGTCTCTTCAAAAAATTCCAAATAACAAATAGGTTGGGCGTCAAAATGATATTTAAGAATTTGGCATCCTGTTAGCGAAAAAAAGCTCGCAAATCGTTTACGCTTCGGATTATCTTAAATGTTATCCAACCCAGCTTTTCAGGAGCTCCGGAACTGCTCAGAGAACGTAAAAATTGATATCTAGTGTTCCGGAAATAAAACGTCGCAGGCTGCTTGTAGTGTCATAAATTTGAACCTCAGTGATCCCAAACATTCACTTGTAGTTCTGGTTTGAATGGGCACTCGGACGGCAACAGCTACTAACTGAGCAACTTGCACGAGCTCCCATGGAGCGACGAGAGGGTTGGGCAGAACGGACTGATAGGCTTTCAGGAATCTTCACGCAAAATTTGTCATACCAGGAGAGGAGGAGAAAACTGATGTGTTTTAATTTGTTTTAGATCAAGGACCTTCTGTAGAGATTGCAGAGAATAAAAATAATTTCACTACATATTTGATGGAATTTAAAAATATACTGGAACTAACTGCTAGGCGTCCTAAGGACAACTGCAGCAAGAAGGACGGCTCTCTGTACACTCTTGTTGAATGTTAATTTAACCGGTGTTCTGAGCCTACCGACTGGATTGTATGATCACAAAACAGCGGAGAAGTTCAGAAGTGAATTTTTGACACGCGTCGGTTTAGCCTCTCTATGCATCCATATTTCCAATGTCTAAGGGTCATATTTTTGTGAGGCAGAAAATATGCCATTTAAAACACTTTCCGCTCCTTTTAGAAAAAGCAGTGGGATCCTTTTTTCCGCTCTGCAAATTTGAAAGGTGTTGGAAAAATAGACTGAAAGACATTTCCATTGTTTAGCTGCATCAGCCACCCTATGCGATCTGAACCTATCCATCTTTTGTTGCCATGGTCCAAGAATTTCTGTACCTGATTTTTACTGCAAATTCTGTAGGTAAGAAATTTCTTCAGAACTCTACGTCTGGTAAAGGAAAATAAGACATTGGAAAAAGAGGGGAGGAACGTTCGAGAAATCCCAAGAAAATCGGTTTTCTTGCTACCTTCAAGATTTTTCGGTTTCTACGGTCATATACTGAGCAAAAATTATCAAAGGTGATGGAAGATTGTCTTGAGTTGGCAAAAACCTAGTTGTTTACTACATTCGGCATAGTGGAACATCGAGACCTAGTGTTCTGTCCCTTCTGTCTTTTTAAATTGAGTTTTGAGACTTCAAAAGTGCTGGAAATTTTTTCATCACTGCGAGCACAATTCATTATGCGACATGTATTTCTATTTAATGAAGAAATGAGGGGCAAAAATGTGCTCACTGACAGATCACAAACTAATCTGTTTATGGTAATAATACTTCTTCCTACTGAAAAAGTGGTCCGAGTCGTTTGCCATCCTTTTCCAGCTGATTTTTATATGCTTTTGATGGATTCTGCGTGACCACCCATACAACAGTATGACCTCCTACCTTTCATTTTCGATTTCGACACGAATAATTTATGGGACTGAATGGTTCCACGTGTTGGGAGCAAAATCATACGACACATATGAATTTTCAGCTTGCTTCAACAGCACCCTTCCGACTTCTTTATATAGCAGGCCATTCATAGGCAGATTGGAGAGAACCATTCCGCTATTGTCGACTCTAAACGAAGGAGTTTGCATGTCACTTGCTTTGAGGCAGCACTTAAATTCTTATAATCCGTGTTTTTGCCTTCGAATTGATCACCGTCAACGAGAGCTCTAAGAAAGTACGGCACTTATCATATCTTGTGAAATAAAAAGAAACGAAACAGCAACGAGGATAGTGCTTTCTTTCACAGTCTGTCCGCACTGTTGACCACCTGTGACAGATGATGAGTGTAAGTCAAAGAGATGAAGTTTTGTTGGCGTCACGTTTCATTGGAACGAACGAAACTTTATGTGAGAGTTCTGAGCGACCCTTCCATTAGTCACTCCCCATTCACGAGATCTTTTTTCGCTGGCAACGTGAAATTTATCTGACGATGAATGCTCAGAAAGCATACTGTACTTCATATGCTCTTAATGCCGTTATATGTTCATTTGCGATGTTACTGTCTGGAAAAAATCAAAGTGCACAGATATATATCTTGCATCTTGACGCATTTTCCCTTGCATCTTAATGTAACGATTTTCGACGCGCAGTAATGTTCCTTTTTTAGTCCACCAACATATGCATTAAAAGCTCAGTTTCTGTTCAACAAATGAATGATACGTGTTATCAGCTTTGCAACGCATTACTATTCTGTCAACATAGATTACTTTGTCCAGCTGCTCAGAGGGCTCGCTTAATTAATACCACTTTTGCAGCAAACATAAAAAGTTCGCCTTAGCATAACTTATCATACGTTATTTCGCGACAAACCTCAGATGTCGAGATCTTATTCTTCAAAGTTTTGTCGTTGTCATTATTTTCGAACTTTCACTTCAACGAGAACTCTTATAACCACTGAAATGCAACAACGACTACTCACACATGAAAAAGCTACCGTGTGGAGCTATTGGAAAAAGCAAATCAACGACCGTTAGGCATAAAGGTGGTGAAGAAAAAATCCTGACATATCCATTTCTGTACGAATTGAGTTTCATAATGAAAAAATCACATAATAATCAATACAAAATTGAGGCAGAGTAAACGAAAACAATGGAAGCTAGAAAAATGCATGAAAAAGACACAAACCGGAAATATGCTGATCGCATTTAGAAGCGAGAAAACCAACCGTCAACTCTACATTTTTTTCGTCATAATATTAAGTCAGGATGGCTTGCCCCACTGAAGTCCCCCGTAAAGAGGCTAAAGCTCCCCTTCACCCTCTGCTTCCTTCCGCGAACAGTGATTGTAATGCAAACAATAGATTACGTAACCGTGAAAGTGAAAATTGTAAAAAAATGAAAGCACAAAGGGGACTGCAGCACCCTAACAGCACTGCTTTCATCGGCGTGCACTGGTTATTATGCGGACTACTGTTTCTACTGCTCTAAACAGCTAGGGAAAGGAAATTCATTTAAAAAAAATTGAAAACAGCAAAAACAAGTAGGTGACAACCACCCAATCCCACTCGACCAACACCGTTGCTACCATTATTGACCACTCCACCAGTACGACCCAGTCGCCCCACTGTTCAGTGCTGGTGACATCATGGGGTTAGAGAGGATAGTGCTGGTGCAACTATGACAGGAATGAGATCAGATTTTCATATAATCTGCTCTTCCGGCCGAACCTCTCCCGTCTTGAAAAAATCGTTAGATCTTAAAATTTCAAGTGGAATGAAAAAAACCCCGTTGAAATTGCTCGAAAAAAACGCAAAGCCATAAATAAACAATGAGATTTCTCTGTTTCTCTCATTTTTGCGTACTACTTCTTCGTAAAATGCAATTTCCAGGTTTTTCGCAAGAGTTCGCTTAGTAAAGTTGTACACCGTTAGGAAGTAAATCGTCTGGAGTGTCGAATGCCGCAAAGCGCGCATACTTTTGATTTCCCTGAAAAAAGTTACGCACGTTTGAAAAAATAATCCAGAAAACCATGTATTCGAGAAAAACCATACTTAGACCTTCCAGCACTCATCAAATAAGATGAAATTCACTACTTAATTTGAAGAGCATAGCAACACAGAAAAAAATTACAAAAGTGAAGTTAGTGATTTGCTAACTTTTTTCAGTCCTTCAAAAATTATTTCACACATATCATTAGGCACTCTTCGTCCGTGGAAAACAAAAAAAACTTTTCCCAAATTCCTGCAGAACTAACCGAGATATGCCCGGAAAATGGTTTTCCGGATTGATAACGGATAGCTCTGCCGGATTAGCAAATATCCGCAAATTTTCTTCGCTAGCACCTAGGATCCTCCCTTATTGCGAAGAAGTCCTGAAAAAACTTCAACAAAAAGTGCTAAAAATTCTATCAAAATCAAGATTTAGGCATTGTTCCCAAGATTCTTGCAATATCTGACGAAAAAAATTTTTATATTCAGGGTCTTCTTCCCGAGTTCGCATATTGCCAGCAACATGCGTCACTTGATTGCGCATATAATGCAAAAAAGCAAACACGCTGCGTGAAAACACATGAAAAGGTATCTTCAAAAATGCTTAACTATGGAAAATCCAAATTATCTTGAATATCTCAACCCGGACACCCACCAAAAACCATAGGCTTCGTAAGCATTAAATTTCCAACGTTTTAAAGAAAAAAATGACTGAATAGGACGAGGCGTTCGCGAGATAACGTGAAAGGAAGGGTAAGGAAAGCTTACGATCGTCGTATTGTATAGAGAGAGTTTTCAATTAACTTGCTAATGAAATGCATTGATCCTTTTTTATTTGTTAAGGCATTCGTGTAAAAACCCATTAGAACACATTTATTCATGTAATTCAAGGGTGCGCGCAGTATGGGTGCTATAGACTTTTAAATCGCTCAAATGCTACGGTAAACGATCGCCACATTTTGTGGCGGTGCTTTTTGTAGCCGTGAAGGACAAGAAAGAGAAATACTTGAAACCATGAAGTAAATAAGATTCGATTCGTGTGCTTTCCAGCTTTTGTACTCGTGCTATACTTTGAATCTGTACCGTTCGCAAGATTCAATGTCGTCCTCATTTCCTCATCGCCCAGTGTTTTCCTCTTACGGCCCGCACCTTGAGTAAAATTCAGCTAAGTGAGCAATTTGAACTCCAAGTTTTTTACTACGCTCATTTCACTTAGTGTGACAAAAGTCAGGTCATACAATCTACTACTACAATATGCTATAATTTAGTGTAGTGGATCACATTTGCGATTGAGAGTACGCTTTTAACATCCGCTACGCAAACATGATAAAGTTCTTAAATGAGGCGAACATCTTTCAATTGCTCGTCACATAGAGGAATCTTGCAGTGGCATGTTGATTTGGGTTTTATGTGCTCTGATGAGGGTAAGGAAAAGCTAGAGCTGTTTACATGATTGCTTTGCAGCATCACATTTTCAGGGCGTCATTTCCCTTATGGATGGTTGTTTCAATTAAGTAGGTTGAACAGTTTCACATTCTTGGTTGCTG
The DNA here is from genome assembly GCA_037576465.1 of Parascaris univalens. Lineage (NCBI taxonomy): Eukaryota > Metazoa > Nematoda > Chromadorea > Rhabditida > Ascarididae > Parascaris > Parascaris univalens. Next base: position 60,746,853 of record CM075173.1, on the reverse strand, counting down.
TTGTTGCTCTTGTCTTTTCTAAATGAAATTGTCGATCTACATGAGGACCGCAAAGATCGCTGTCGAAATTTCAAGCAACTTAAAAGAAACTTTCAGCTCTGCCACTTGATCATGCCGCAATAGCGCTTTCAAAAAGAAGTAGCCATTTTGTTCGCTCTCTCGTTGAGGAAATCAGCGGGAAAACCCACAGATTTTTCTACTCTGAGTTTGTTGTACCTTATCAGTGTATGCAATGCGGAAGTCAGCAGCTAGCTAGGATAGGACTTCATCAACAGAAATCTGTTTTGCTGTTCACTTAAAATAGCGTCTTCCCGAGAAACTTTGACAGCTACCAATCGTGATCATTATGTTTTGCAGATTATGCGTTGTTCTAAATGGAGGCATAGTGATTGAGGTGCATATAGATGCATATCTTCCTTAATGTGAGAGATATCGGTCTCTGTTGTTGCTACGCTTTATGACGTCCTGTTTAGCCATGTTGAATTAGTTATCGGAGAGCCTGTAAGGCGATGTTAATAATATTTTTACCGTTTTTTATTTCTTTTCGCAAACTGCTTTAGATAAGCTGCATATAGGAACAATAAGGCATAGGAACGGCCCATGGAGCGTCCTTTCTCACCACGCAACAGCCGCATTCAGCGGCTGCATATTATAACAAAGCTGTGGCGACCTTACTTACATATTGTTGATGTGAAAACTTGCAAACGTTGTCTCAGTAATGGATAAGACAATGCCAGCTACGAAAGTAGATGTAGAAGTTTAGCTTTTCCTGTAAAAGATGTGCCCACTTATGAAGTTACTTTTACATCATTTGCAGGAAGAGAAAGGAAGGTTCATAGGTTGACTGATGATTAGCTGCTGAAAAGTTTCTCAGATTCCGTGCCAACTATACGTGCAGTTCCCTCCTACTTTTCGCGTGTCGTGTCTTTAACAGCTTTTTTTTATAGTCGTCTACGAAGCGTGGAGTCTCTGAAGTAGTTTCTCGTCGCGACACATTCCTGTATCTCTCGTAAGTTGTAGTTGTTGTTACACTTCGAACTGAGTTTACTCTGTTTTCATGTGGGAATAGCTTCATTAATTTTTCATTATGTCACATTCCCCTATCTATAGGAAGCTTCACCTTTTTTCGTAAGTTTAGTTCTTCGCTACGTCATCATCGCACTAGCAAAAAAAAGCTCGCAGAAAGCGGCCAACCAATATGATTGGTCCCAAATTACTGAGATAATTTTCCTTCCTAGCAGAGTGTCACATCGCACCATCTTCAGTATGTCAGCTAAATACTTAAACTTCGCTACAGCAAGCACAATCCATCGCTTTGAATAAATCCCACTACTTGTAATAATATGTGAAGAACCTGCTGAGCCGTCCTGCAAAGAATGATACAGACATTTTTTTTGAGCTGAGAACAATATTATGTTGTCCGTCCGCTTTACCTGACCGATGTTTGCTTGCAGCTGCGTGTGTCAACAAAGCGATTTTAGTGCTCGATAGCGGCCCATAATTTTTTGGTGCAGCAACTGAAACATCTGCGAGGGGATGACGCACGATTTGCTGGCCAGTTTTTTTTTTCTTCAGGATACTGCAGAAGTGGATTATGCCTCCCCGATATTACTCTGAACAAATTGCTAACTGAATTTGCAAGTCTCCCATTCATTTCTTTTAGACCTCGACTGATGTGGTGCGTATACAAAAAGCCGCTGCGCCTTCTTCCCGTCTTGCTTTCGACTCTTGAAGTCATTACATCATGAATTACTAAAGCGTAGTAGCACTGATGTACAGTAGTTTAAACGCTTCGAACATTTAATATCTACTTACCGAAGAAGTGTGTGGTGCATTACGAGGTCATTCCTTCCAAGTAGCAATTTTTTCAACCTTCTCACTAATTTCTTCATCACTGAGCAATTCGTTTCGTCTTCTAAGTGTCGTAGCCTCATCTGCGACTTTAGTTCTATACAGCCAGTTTTTATTGCAGTTCCTTTCTTTTACGTCTTAACTTCTGCTGTATCCGAACTTCCGTATCAGCTCAGTATCTTTCTTCTGAGTATCGACGAAACAAAGTTCCGCCTTATGTTGTTTTTGAACTCGCATTGGACATTTTTATAAGAGATTGGAACTGTCGCCCTCAAAATGTCTTGGTTATATTCTTAGAAACTAGCTGGCGCCGTACGTTGCGTGGTATCCAGTCAGTATGCCACTTATCAAAGTGAGAGGTTTTAGACATCAAGCTCTCCTATCACCAAAACGACGGAACCAAAACATCTTTTGCCGGATGCAAATAGCCGCAGATAGCCTGGATGCAAATAGCCCGGATCACTCGAGGTTTATTTTGCTAGACACTACGATGAAAAGCATTAAAGTTTATCCTCACGAAGACGCGCTTATCGCGTTATCATAAACCTGCTTAGTCATCAAAGTTGCTAACCCCGCACTTTTGCATTCCTGACTGCAGGAGGTTATCCGAATGAAATCCACATTATGCGAAATTTGGATGACAGCAGAGAAATCAAAATCAGATGTGTTTGCTAGCAACTTCTTATTCAACGTGAGTAAAGGTCAGGCAAGATATTGGATTGCGAGATCTAGAAAGGCTCAATACGCTTCGAGTATTATTTGGTGTGAGGGGTAATGAGATGGAAGCGAGAAACCGCAGCAAGAAAAATACTACTGACATCGGTAAAAAAATGACGAAGGATTGATTCAATTGCTCTGCGATAACTGAATAAAATTAATCGGAGACGTTTGAGATTCATCGTCATATCCGTTCGCTCGCGCTGTCCTGCATAAGTGCACCGAGAAATACACTTACATGCGCCGGTTCATGATCATTCAGATGTCACAAATTAAGCTTCATCTCGTGGTTCATTTTACAAATCGATATAAATAAACAATCATCTAAATAACGATTTAGCACTAAATTTTGCCATCTATTCTAGGTGAGCTGGTTCTTTTGTCCATTGCAGTAATCACGCACTGTTCTGAACACTAGCAAATCAAAGTTGAGCTGCTGTGGCCTTCAAAGAAAACTTTAAATCATACATGCGACCCACCTTTACCATATTGAAGATTGCGTCTCCTGGTTTTGCAAAAGAGCAACCGACTATTTATGATCACTTCGCCGTGAAAAACAACTCACTTTTCTTAGAGACCATTATTCCTAAGCAGTCATACCTAAGATTTGACTCAGACCGTAATGTAGGACATCAACAGATGAAATGAAATAGTGTGCCGTGATTTCCCTGTTTACAGTGGCTAATCCATTGTAGTCTGCTTCTTCGTGAAACCCATCATAGGGATGTTGTTTTGGAAGTGAATGTTACAGGTAGTATTGGAACGCCGTAAAGATTGGATGTAATCCTCTTGTGTGAAATTTCTTCCCAGGATTGTGCACTTATTGCTCCCAAGTATTGATATTGGAATATTAATAATGCGACTTTTCCTCGTATTTGTTTGCTATGAAATTGCGAATTCTGGAACGTGACTGCTAAGAGCGCAGAGAGAAGTCATTTTCAATAATGAAATATGATGAGAATTCACTTCTGTGAATGTTGCAAGTGCTGTGCTCAAGAGAGGATGTTCAGCCACTTCGAACTGTTGTTTTCTTCCAGCTGGTGTCGCCTATTTGCAAAACTTATTACAATTTCTCACTTTATATGTTTTGTCTCGAGTTAGGTCGAAAGTTATATGCGGGTTATTTCTTTGTGTGAGGATATATATATCCTCACACAAAGAGGCATTTGATTTGAGTCACATACGTCGCCGGAGCAGTATTTGTTTCAGCACAGTTGACCTGTACAATAAGTGCTTAATCAAACGTCTTACCATATTGAGTTTTAAGGCATTTTGAGTAATTTCTAAATTTGCGCACCATATTTTCCAAAGGAAATGAGCTACGAAATGGCTGACAAATGTGCGATATCTTGGTGAATGGTGTTCACAGTTGTAGATTTTAATGGCGATTTCTCTAAATGCTCATTTAAAACTGTAACCAACCTCTTATGTGCTTAATCTGTAAGATAAGGCAGTCATAAGATCACAGTTTTTCCTCCAGTATATGAAAGAAATGTAGTTGATGTAGCGTCACCGGCATATTATTATTTCGCTCATAATTTCGTGTTTTTTAATTTTGTTTTACACGTCAAATGTTGTGCTTGTTCATCCTTCATATGTATTGTGTTGCCTCTCTTAAGGGAAATTAACTGAATATTTCTCATTCATTAATAAATTAAACTATAAGCAAGGTGCATCCTACTCTTTACATACCACGGAGAGGAGAATAATTTGGTCGAAGTGACTCGTTGCGTTTAAATAAATCGAGTATTCCACTTAATTTACTGTTTGAAGCGGAGGCGAATGATGAATTTATCAGCCATAGATGATGCGAGTGAAAGCCGTCTAACTTTAGAGTCAATAACAAAATAACAGATTCAAGAAAGCTATCAATTTTCGGAAGCCAGCGTTTTGCCTTGAGTTTCCTAAATCCTGCAATCTGGGAGTCGGAATAGATGTTGGCGAACTGCAAATTATCAGTTCATATAAAAGTAGTCGCAAATAAGGTGATAAATAACTGGCAAGAGCAACCGAAACATGTAATAGGACCTACTTAATTACTTAAAAATCAGTGCCTGAAGCAGTGCAAAGAAAACTACAGCTATGAGTTCCTTAAAACGCTTAGATTTTCATGGTCTTGGTGCTGGGAACTATTTAATGAATTTTGCTTACTTTTTTTGAACTAAGGCAATAAAATTATATGTTATCAATGCTACGATGAGTCTAGACAGATCTCTGGCAATGAAATTATATGTTAAATGTGGTTAATTCAACGTGGTATGCAACAAATGATCCGGACACCTTTGTAATGTAGACGAAGAAAATCTCTTGCAACGATGAGATGATTAAAATAAGAGGCAAACTGGTATCGTGATGCGATGTTTCCAACTACAGGTAGTGCTGGACTTACGACCATTCGACTTTACGACCCCAGTCGCTTGCCAGCCACGACTGCTCCGTGTCTGGCAGCGCAAACGTTGCCTACGCGGGCGTACGACAGTGCTGACTAGGTTTTAGCAGCACTACCATCTGCACATGCACCATTTCAACTATTATCCCAGACTTATACAGCAATTTGTGTTTTGTGCGTTAGGGCTTTTTCATCAAATCCCTCTCAGGATGTCTACCAGGAGAAAATTGTTTCCGTCTACGCCACATCCTGCCAATAAAGGACGAAAAGCCATCGATCTCGATACGAAAATGAAGGTAATTCACAGTACGAGGGAGGAAAGAAAGTGAATGTGATCGCACGTAATACGAAGCTATCACATTCAACAGTGTCGACGATGGACTAAAATATCGAACGATTTGCAGTTATTGAACGGATTGCGCACAATGTGTTTCGTCGGTGTCGTGAAATTTTTGAAGAAAAAGAAAGGAACACACAATTCAAAGAAAGCTTGAAAAAACCAACTCCGGTAATCCCATATGCTGCCCTAGCAGTTATCCCTAGCCAAGCAGCACCAGTGGTCAATAAAATGTTTCGTGCATGTTTATATATTCCGATATGTTTTGCAATTGAGAAAATGTTCCCTGCGGTTTCTTTACATCTGTATTTTGTAATTTTACGTTTTGCAAATATTAAACCAGTTTTACTTGTATCGCTGTATTTTACTTAAAATGACGAATGTAGAAATAAGAAACAAGATGATGTAGAGATTGCATAAAATGAACAAAATAAGTAAGAAAATTATGATAAAATATGACTTGAACATTTTTATAACATCATTTCACTGTACATACTGTACTTCATCTTACTACCAAATCGTGTTGCGACGTGTCGTAAGTCAAGCACTGCCTGCATTATCTACGCTGGATCGCATCGTTTAACCTTATAATTGAAGAATTGGAAGACATTCTCTATAGCGGCAGAATGACGAATATTTAACAGTGAATTGAGGCAGCAAATCACGAAAGCGTTGTGCGTGAATTATTCAGTTGCTTTTCATCACAGATAAGCTTCTTTCGAAGCATTTCTCGAAGTGCATTTCTCAATTCATTCTTGTATGGACTGGCACTCGTCATCATTATCACCTATTTGAAGTGTTTCTTGAGATCACTTGTTCCACAGCTTCATTCAGCTGGTGGTAGTTACCGCGCAAGCGATCCATAATTAAACAACTTTAAATTGAGCTAGTTTAACCGCTCCGAATTGCGTCACTGTGGAAGGAATATGTTAGGCAGAATTTTATATGATTTCCCACCTCTATTCGCTAAGTTTAAGACTGTTTTTGAATTCTGTGAATTGGAGAAACGAATAATGGTAAGGCTACCGAAGTTTGGCCACGCTTATTTTGCGATGAACAAAGGAAGGGATAGACTGTCATTCCACTAGAGAGAAATGCTAAACGCATACACATATAGTTAAACTGTCAAATGTGAATTTACAAATGTTTTCTCTCTGCGGGCTTTTGTATTCTTCCACTGTGAGGATGGTTTTGCTGTAGTATTCAAGGAGCTCTCGGTACGCCAATGTATGATTATTCCCATACTAATCATCAATCATATCCTTAGCAGTCATGCTATTAAGCAAACAGTGTTAACAATCTTTCGTCGTTATACTATGCTTCCTCATCTTTTATTTAATGCGTTGATGCTGCGCGAAGGGAAAATTCCCTGGTGAGATTATGACGCATTTGTCGTCTCATTTTTTCTGAGTGCAAAAGTGACTTTCGTATTTTCTGAGCAGTTTTATCCTTTTCTTTTTCACTTTTGTCCTACTCTGAAGCGCTGGCCAGAACAATATTCTTCTTGAGATCATCCTTATTTTCGCTATTTTTCGTAGTCTGAGGCACTGAGAGGTATCGAGAGTAAGTTACAAATGCATTTTGAGTATTGCTTTTATGTTGACATTCTTTTGTAAATGATCGTCTGTTTTGTCAGTTACTGTTTGTCAAAAAAGGTGGAAAGAGCTTCTCCTCACAAAGCGAGCACATTAGCAATCATTTCAACAGGAATATTTTCAAGTCAGTTAAATTCCGGAAGTGATCAGGCATATAAAAATCGTAAGTGAGGAGGTGCTGCATTATTCTTTCATTTTCGGCTCATCTCGTGGTTGATTTCGAGCCGGATTTCATGAAGATTGTTAGGTAACATATTGAACTGCGTCACCAATTTCAGTGCTTCCTTTTTATTGGTCAAGCGTGTGCAAGATATAAGGAGAAGGTGAAACATTTGAGAGCGGCCTCTCTCATGAAAAGCTGAAAAAAAGTGAAACATGAAAAAGGTGTCTATATTTGTTTTGTTTCAGGTTCAACTTGAATGAAGTGTTCATTTTTGGAACTGTTCATTTGGGGATATTTTCAGCGGGAGGAAAGTGAAGGAATGAGTCGGTTAATTCTACTCTCTCTCTTCTCAAGGCGGTGCGCCGCGGTTTACCGAACACGATGGAGCGCGCTTCATAAAATCCTGTGGAAATGTTTGGTGAAATTGTTTGATGCGTGATTACGGTGGCTTGTAGCTAAAGTGATCATTGCGTTCGTTAATTCGCCTCATCTTGTTAGGACGAAACAATCAACGAGCGATCAGCGCTTGCAAGTCCCTTCTTAATGTTCCTCTAATCGCATCTTTTCTTATTAGAGATTACCATTGCGAAACGATAGAACGAAAGCATCGAATTGCTTCATTTTATATCATTTCAACCAACAAATCTTATATATTGCACTTGGACGAATGCGTATCGATTCACAGGCATTCACTTGTTCAAGGCTATTGGTGAATGTCGTTTTAGAACTTTAGTGCTAAGTAACATTTTCTCCTGCTGAGATTATAATTTGCTTCTTTTTTTTTCTCTACTCCACATTCGGTAAAACGAAACGCCGATTAGTTTACGCTTGACGGCAACAGCCTATGGTCGTCTGCAAGTGAGAGCTCAGACAGAGCTTCATTTATCTGTTTGCTTTCGGAAAGAAATCAAATACTAAAGCAACTTTGAGAAAAGTATGGCTCATAAAAAGCGCCGATGAACACATTCGACGATCATCCGTGAAAAATTCGTCCATAAAGCGTTCGATAAGCATCTATATCCGATCACTTACATGATCTTCATGCGAATATGAAATTTGCGCGCTGTTGAACAAAACAGATCATATATTTTATGAGCTGATGTGATGCACATGTAAAAGTTACCGCGTAAATTTTCATATAGTAAGTTTTGCTTGACGAGATGCTTCAAATTTAGCTCACTGAGTAAACAAAATTTACTGCTGGAGGCAAGCCATACGCTTTCACTCTCTAATCAATACGGTTGTATCCGCTGCTCCACGTGATAAGTTTGTATTATTGTCTCCTCGATTGTAACCTTGTTGCAGCTTTTAAAAGTTACTGAGATGACTGCCTCCTTAAATCACAACGATCCCTGTTTTTATGCCTTCTACCAGTTGAACCATTTCTTTCGTTTTGCCTAGTGGTGCGAGGAAATGATGGCTTATTTTAAGAGCCAAAGGACAGGGGTCAGAAATTTTTCAGTGAACAGCTTTCTGAAAAGTTAGAAGAAAATTTCATTAAAAAATGGAAACGTACATTATACATTCAGGGGAAAAGGTGATTGCAGAAGCTATGGAATTAAAAACTTCCTGAAATGAAAATCCGCATCTGTGAAATATATCTCATTTCTATAGCTTTTTTTTCCATGATCTTGCCTTCTCCCACCTTTTGAGCATATGAATTTTTAAACGTGATGATTAAGTGTTCATTCATTGTGCCGCTGTGGTACTCATTAAAGCTTTCCTTTCTCTTCCTCGAGAAGCTGATTCTTTTCGTGAATTTTTCAGTAGACCTTATTTTGGAGAAATAATTATAGCACTCCAGTGGTTACCTGAAAGTTCCCTCCGGAATACCTATTTAAAAGTGTTTTTCGATCAAGTTTCGCGTTGTCATTCAACTTGTTCTTTAGCTGTCAAAGTTTACAAATATTTCTGTAACGGTGTAAATTAGACTGTTTTCGATAATTCAAGAAATAAATATAACAGCAACAACTCGGCACACGGTGACGTTTTCATTAAAGAGTTTGTTCAATTGAAGTCTTTTTTTCAGTCCACTACTCTTGCAGCTAATTCTGGAAATGTTAAAAACGCGGTTCTTTCATATGAATCGAAATCTGTGCTCTTTAGCATCTCTTTCAGTCTAATCTAAAACTATTCCGTCCAAAATATCGACTGATGGGTGTTTCGTTGTCGCAACGGAACACCACTATTACTGATGCCGCCGGTTGCCGGCTACTCGTCACTATTTTTAAGAACTCAAAAATTTTTAAATATTCAGGTGTCATAATAAATATTTCATAGATCAGATTTTTTGCGTGTTATCGACCTTCTCATTTAGTTACAGATCATGCTGCGGATGTGAAAAGGTCACAGTGTTTGTAGAGTATGCAAGATGGGCTCGAATGTCATGCTAGACAGCCACGTTTGCACACGGGGATTAGGCGATAATACTTATTGCTGAAAATCTTTTCTCCACTCAGACAGACGTTCGCTATTTCACAGCCCTAGGAATCCGTGATGAGAAGAAAAAACGGCATAATTCAATGTATTACTAGCTGCAAAATGAGTAAAGATTGAAAAATGGTAGTTATAAAACAGAAAACAGCCATCTAAACAGTTAAATATTAAATACACGCAGTGTAAGTCGTTTAAGTACAGTTGTATCTAAGTGCGTCTAGATGATTAATGCTATCCGTTCGTTGATATAACTAAGCTGCACTTGAAAAAGAATTAGAACATTTTCAAGGGTTTTAGGCATCTTGTACAATGGTAGATTCGAAGTAACGTAGGACAAACTATTAGAAAAGAAGCTCGACACACTAAACGAGCGCTGATTGAAAAGTGACAGCAGCAGATAGGTTTCTGTCGATGCACGGATGGGCATCACATTCGCAATTCAACTTTATCAACCCTTGCAAGTGACGCTTTCAGCTAAAGCTGGTATTGTTTTCTTTGTAGAATTTTAAGCAGCGCAGTGAATGAATCGATCTTAGCCGCGCGATTAGCTAATATTCATTTGTCACGCAGCACCACATTGCTCCTTCTGCCATGCCATCAGATACCGCAAAGTTATAATCCATGAATTGAGTTCTCTCGTGCTAGTTGTTATAGGCGGTTCGTCAACCCCTCTTCCTTTCACGAATCATCTCGAAGTTCCTATGAAAAAGAATTTTACGAATATTTCTGCATGTATTTTCGAATTCAGTATCTCTGTGATGAATTTTAAAAGGATATCTAATATGCGAAAAACTACTGAAAAGTTCCATATCAACGATTACCTGACACTTACATTTTGATGAGGTGAATAAAGCCTTCAAATATGATCAATCATTTGTTACTGAACGCATTCACATCAGTTTTACTGACTTAGTGATGGATTCATATTAATTTCATGGAGGATTCGAACCATCTGGAAAGGGTTCAGTTTCCGAATAATTCTTAACGTGTAAATTGTAAAAGCATTTGCAAAACGAGAACGATTTGTAAGTAAATAACCTACTTGGCGACAGTCAAGTGATTCGCTGGCAAATATTCCCAGCTCGAAGTGCAATCTTAAGCGCATTTATAGAGATTCAATATTCAGTCATGAGCGCTGCATGTGTTTGCCTCTCTCCGTTTGATCAGTAGTGATGTATGCGACAGTTATTGCTTAGTCACTTCTTCTTAGTGTTCGTGAATTCTCTGTGTCGTTCGGAATCGCATTCGGTATTTTCTTCACTATCTATATTTGTCACACGCGATTTTGTCAACGTTGATGCCAGCTCTATGCTTTTTTTTCGCAGCTTAGATTAAGACCAGGTTATCGGCTAACATCATAAATGGCAAATAATCACTTGTTTGGGAATGTGTTGAAAATGCTGAACACTGAGAGTGAATATCCGGGAACACAGTTTAACTGTTGTTCAAAACGGCATGCACATAAAGGGTATATTCTTTGCATTTTTTTTGATTCTAGTTAACTTTAGGCAACAATTAGCGATCTTCCTAGCCACTTGACAGGTCTCATCTGCGGCTATGAATAGGAACTTTCGGCGATCGTTATTATAAAGTCTGATTTGGGAATATTTCGAGTTATTTTTTCTTATCAACAGCACTATCTAATGAAGCCAACTTCTTTGTGTTTGATACTCAATTAGTCCTTTTAACTCATGAAATGAAACAACCTTGATAGCAATTCCATTGCTTGGATATATCGATGAGAGATCTTTCACAGATCATGTATATGGTTTGAAATACACTCGTTTCGTTATTCCTTGATAACACGATTTTATGATGACTACTGCAGATGTGTTCGTTTAAGACTTGAATTTTTCAACGTTGCAGTATCGGGCCATTGTCACCTGCCACAGAAAATTAGTTCCTTGGGACAGTTTCTTCTGCGTCGTTCATAATCAACGAGTTCTTCAGTAAATTCCACCACCTGCGCCAGTATGCATCTCGTTCATTTGAAATATCGCAGCATGTTAGTTACTTTCTTCAGGGCTATTCGATGTGTTAAGGTGGGTAATTTGAAAGGAACGAAGAATTCAGAATTTGCGCAGAAGTTCTGTTCATTTCATATGATAGGAGATATAAGGGCGATTAAACCCGCCTCAAGTGCTGTGTTAAGGAATTCTCGTAAATTTTGACGTCTAGAAGGAGATGCGGCACGTGAGCTCTGTCCACTTGAAATCATCGGTATCCAAAGTTTCCCAGCGATTTCTAATTTTTTTTGAGCATTCCTCATCGTTTTCTTTCGATTATGAAAGCAAAAATTTATGCGCGGTGCTTTGCACCACATTCTTCGCCCAAACTTTTAATGGAATTTAATTTGCCAAGATAATTTGACATCAGTATTCATTCAGCCTCCTATTTTTCTTTGCAATATCTTCGTCGAGTGCTGTGTCATTCATTCACAGACGACGTCATAAGTTTGGAGTGACGTGAAGATTAGGAATTTCCGCAAATTTTGCACATATATCTGAATGCAGTAAAAACATCACTGTTAAAGATGATAGGTCAATTATATATATTTATATATACGTTTGTTTAATGCGTTCGCAGATTCATTTTACATATAAACTTCTTATATTTATGACCAAAGATGATCAATGATCAGCTTTGATTTTACAGTGATGATCAAATATTCATATTGATCAATATGTATAATCATCAGTATATTTTACAATTTACAATCATTTACACATTCATTTTACAACGATTAAGTGAGCTGATCAAAAAATCCTACTTCGTAGTTTTCATATATAAAAGGCTTCCCTTCAACAATCAGAATTCAAAACATACTTGTGTGCTGAGCGACTCATATAATCAGGAGCATAGATTACATGAATGGGGATGAAACGTATATTGGTGTCAATTTTGTAACAACCTTTACGAAGTTGAGCAAGATGACGTTTTATGTACGGAATTTCTGTTACAGTCTCAACTGTGGCGAAATCCCCTCCGCTCATTACAAAATAGATTGCAAAAAACAAACAACATTTAATTATCTCTGTTGGTTCTAAAGTGGATTAGCGCTACAGCTGATTTCCGTAGTATTTCCTTTGCTTGTCGCTCAAAAGTATTTAGCTATATTTTTCTCTTTCAGGGCAACATCACTGCAATTTCCTGTAACTGCGACGAAACTAGCATGACTTTTGACAGAATTTGTTGCCCAGCTTCATTTCACCGCACCTTTCATCGTAGTTGTAAGGAAGAACACTCAGCAATGAGAGAAAGGTCGACGCTTTGCAATTCGCAACACAAGTTTGATTTAGTGAAATGGCTAAATGGCCAAATTTGATATAAACTTCAAGCCGCGGCTCCATGAAATCACATATGTAGTTTTTGTCATCTGTCAAATGAGTTTTTTTTTCGATATTCAGAAACACACGCTTAATTTTTCAACCTATCTCATCGGTGGAATATTGATGCTTAATAGACTTGTTCTCGGATAATTTGTTCCGTCTTCATGAATCGCATAAATCCCACGCTATTCTTTAACAAATCTTCCACTTACCAGTACCTCATTCAGCTGAAGGTTTTTTCCTCGAGACGTCAAACGTAAACGATATCTATCAATTCTGTGCACTGTATTATCTTTGTGGCTTTTAAACCAAAGACCAAGGTAACGAATATGACTACTGGAAGTTTGCTCACGGTGAGGCACGATGAGGATCAGTGTCTTGCACTATAGCAAATCTTTAGCCAAGATATTTTAGATTGTTGAAAATGCTTCCATCTTTTCTGTAGGGACTTCCTTGGAGTGCATAGAAACAGCCAACAGATTTTCTCTCGTTGTAGCGACCCTTCTTATAAGATGCATAGTGACGATGAGAGATTACAATAATAAAATATTTGTTGAAGGGGAACACAAAAAGCAGCGCTGGAAAAATATTCTGCTTTTATTTTATTAAAATGATCCGATTTTTTCTTCTGCTTGCCGTTTCTCGCGGTTACAAGTATATTCTAAAATGAAGAGGACTACATCGTTCATTCGAAAAATCTTAGGATTGAACCAAATATCAAGTAGAAGGAAATCGATGTATATGTTAAACTGACTCCAAAGTACCGACAGTTTGTTGGCTTCAAGACAAATGAGTTCATAAGAGCAACTCAGAAAGGGTTCAGTGACATTTATTAAGGAGATTTAGCGTGTAGGTTGAAATTGGAACAAAGAAGAGTGATATTCCTAAAGGGGCGTGAAAAGTGCAACAGCGGGTCGACCTTCCTCACTGCTCTCAGCCGCTTGCTCGCTGTTCAGCGATTTTTTTTCTCGCTCGTGCACACTTTATTAATGTCTTCGAACTAATAGACACGCTTGTCTTCGCGTTTCTCTTTTGCTCATTTCCTCTTCTCTCAGCTACCCTACTGCTGCGCTTAGTATAGTCGTTTATTGGATATACCAGTCACACATTCATTTAGAGGTGTCAGTTTTTTATGTTTCATCGTTCACAGCAGCGCTTAGACATTCTAAAAATGAACCAGTATATGCGGAGTTCCTTCATTCGGCTATGCAGAAGTCCTACATGTCTTCACAACCAGGAGGCATATTCCTGTAAAAGTGGCAGCTTCAGAATACATGTCTTTCGTACTGAAATCCATGATTCAATTTTCTTTTAAACTAAGTAGCTGAGGCCGTAAGTTAACTTCCTAGGATCATCAGCCTAAAGTAACAGGCTCATGGGTTCTGGCTGCGAATTGGAATTGTTGATAACGCATAAGAAATGCTACATATGGCTCTGGTATGCCAGTCTTGCAATAGTAGTGAATCGTAATTTAGGGTAAAGAACCAGCCGTCATGGTGATGAATCCTGCTGTTAGGCGGCTAATGCACCAGCTCTCGTATAGTATTGTGTTGGAAAAGAATTTCTATCGTAGCTTTGATAAGGCTTTTGGTCAAGAATTTCTGTAGTCGTTGCAAAGGGTTATAAACCTTAGTGTTTGAGAGTTCGCTTCGTTCCGTAAATGAAATGCTCGGCGAGCAGTTCACGCTACAAAAGTATTGGTTGGCATCATCAGTGGCTCACGAACGTTCTGCGATCTTCTTGCGGATAGGCCGGCAACTAAAGAATAAATGGTCATTACTTGGAGAAGATTTTGCTTAGCACCACCAATTCGTTTTTTTTTTTAAATTTTACAAAATGTGCGTGTGTGAAGTAGGTAATATTATCGTAATGCCGATGCAGAGATAACATGGTTTATTTTACAGATCATAGCCAATATGAGCTGCCGTCCGCTGACAGTACTTGTGAGTTTAAAAAAGTACCTTGACCTAGCTTCGGTTATTCATATTTGCACGAAGTATTTACACATTTGCTCATTACTGATGGCATGAAGCGTATCTGTGCTATGATTAATAGTTACAGAAAGATACCAAATGGTTTAAATCTCTCATTTTTCTCATCAATGGCTTTTTTAAATCTGATTTTATAAGATTTTTGTATGATTTTAGATTTCTCTCATCAGTCCAACCTCCTAGATAGCTTATGAACAAGAGAACATGCGGAATAATGCCTTCGTACTTGCTTTAATTCAGGCACACATGCAAGTCATCCGTGAAAGGTCGATTTGTTCGGTGCAATTGATTACCGTGAAATGCATGCAATTTTTTTGGCATCTCGAAATACGTAAGTTTGTTTTCAAAATCGACAGACCAACACGACAGAGTACACAAGTAAATTCTGCAGCATTAATTTCGATGATTTCCGAACTCGGAATATCAGACACAAAAGGAGGCGTACCATCTTACGTAAATCAATACCTGAAAGTCAGAACAACACACTACTGTGCTCTAGCGCAGATTCGCAAAGCTGCAAGGTTAACAAGTGGAAAGACCTGTTGGAAGAGTAAATGCAATAGGCAGTTCGCAATTTGATTCACTAAAACAACTAGTGCCTTAAATCATCAGCAGAGAATCGAACACCTGTCATAACGTATTTTTCTTGAACTTAATCGACCAACTGTATAAACCTTTGGCAAAAAAAATTGTTTTTCAGAATTTGAGCTGCCCTAAAATTCGCTTAAACAACAACTAGTGCCTTAACAATTTTACGCGAATATAAATCCTTGTAATTCGTTGAAAAAACGACTATGATCAGGCAGTCAGCCGATAGCGGAAATTATATTCAGCGAATTCCGTGCTCAAAATTCATTATTTCACCAATCGAAATTACAGTGTGCATTAGATACGCATATGCATCAGCACGGACTGGCCATACGCGGTATGCGTATGCAAATTTGCGCAAGCTCACAACAAAACTGTTTACTTGTGCATTTTATTAAGAGTAGTTAATTGAAGAGATAATAAGAAGTTTTGAAAAAAAAAGGTTGCAATTTTCTAGAAGGCAAATGTGCAAGGAAATAAAGGAAATTGAAGTTGGTCACGTTGGCTCATTGAAAATACCAGTGCATCAAACCTCCTAGAGCACTTCAATACACTCTTTAAGGGGTTTTTAATATTATTACACGAGCAATAGGGAAATCGTTTTGGAGATACGTTAGTGATTTTCTATGAAGCCTCACAGCGTTTTTGTACGGTATATTTGCAGTAACAACGCTCTGTTGACAATTAATTCAGTTTCTAATTGATGGAATGACGGCTCAGCCTTATAGCATATGGCTGAATTATTTCATCAATGAAGCTAACCGACACTAGATTTTCAAGTTGTTAGCACAATTGTTCGCTCTGCTCACATACTTTAGAACTCTCTGAATTCGGGAGCGTAACTTATCATGCATAAACGAGTGCATATGAAAATATGATAAAAATTTTATTAATTTCATTTTCGTCTTTTCCGAGCGGAAAATGCATTAAGCTGATGGCTTATTCAGTAGATGGCAGAAATTCGATAGGAAATCATTGAACATCTTCTGATGCATTAGGAGATTTTAGCACAGAAAACTGCTTTAGACTGAGTTAGGGTTACTTGTGTAGAATTTTTTCAAATGACGCAATAATTAATGAGGTATTTGTTTGCCGTAAAGTGCCACTTATTCTCAGCTGCATGTATTCGCGTTTTCAATTTTCACTTATTCATATCTCAGTGAGCGTGCAGGCTTTTTGCGTCCCAGGATTTGAAAAAAAAGCTCCTTATTCATATATTTTTGAGATGATTCGCCCAGCAACTCCGACCACATAAACTCGTCTATCCAAATGCTTACTATAAACTTGTTTTCTTCAAGTACGCTAAAAATGGAGTAATATGCACTGAAATGATTATGGAGGAAACAATATATTCGTTAAAGAAAAAGGGTATTTCAGTTTGTAGGAAGTGTTCCAAATTGACGTTATTTAAGGTAGAGATGATGCCATCTTGCTACACTTCAAATATAAACGTTGGGCAGTATGTTTCACTCATGCGAATAATATATATGGTAAAGAGTGTGTGAACAAATACTGCATGCACTACGCGTGTATGTTTCTATATTTGATAAGCAGTAAAGGTGATCGCATGCTGCATAGAGCAGCTGAGTTATAAGAATGAAAAACTTCAATATCAATTCTGTGATGATGCTTTCTGCAGTGTGTCAAATGGTTCTCTAGATTTATCCATTCATATCTGTGAAACGCTCTTCGCAGTCAATCGCCCGTTTGCTGAATGGATAAAACACAACCATTAAATCTGTTACATCTGCTTTCAGTTTTTTCCTTTACTGGCAACAAAAGTCGTGTAAACTTCAAGAAAGAATTATTATAGCTGTTGGTAAGGACTCCCTTGAAGCTTATAGGAACAATCAACAGAATTACAGAACCGCACATTAAAAATACCCTAAAATATTTATAACACACTTTGTGACGCAGAACCGTCAGAAGAATGTTGCAACTTAGCAGAAGCCGTTTTTGTGGCAGATCGACTTGCTTCTACCGCGCCTTTTCGCTGCAAATGTTCTGTAACGATTGAAATCTCCACTTTAATTTCGACATAAACTCTCGACTGTTTACGTCTGTTATTTTATCAGCGCAAGTAAATATTCAGCATTTTTGGCTTTGAAACGCAGCAACTGAGGATGTAACAATAGTTTAGCAAAAGCACATTCTTTTTTTATATCATAGTATAAGTGCGTTCAACTGAGATGACGATAGTTCCACACTGTCAACACAGGTACAGTCTTCGAACAATTTTTAAAGCGAGGATTCTCAGGCCCATAAAACTTCATCGGAGCTTTTTCATTAGACTGATGGTGAAACGCTTTCGTCATTGCAGGTGTCACCGCTTCAGGCAACAGCAGTAATCTGGAAGCGGGATAACTGTAACATTAATGCAGCGTATTTTTGCCAGTTTTGCATTCGATCTTATTATGGCGCCATAGTTTCACACAAACTCCATTGACTTAACGATCTTACTTAATAAGGTGCATCCACTCCACTTTTTCTCTCTCATTTGTGCAAAATACGCCCAGCAGAGCTCATTCCGTTTTGCAGCTTTCGGTTCACCGTCTATGGTGGAAGCAGCAGGTGTTGAAGCATCTCACTGTTTTTGATCATTAGTTGATTTTCAGTTTTTGCCACGTGCTGTCCTCCATTCCATCACCTCAACTGTTGAACGGCTTCCTAATCGATCCTTCGCAGTTGCCATTTAGCTCTTCAGGATCATACTTCCTACATGCTTTCAAAACGAAGATATGAGTGAACGCTTTTTTCCAACACGTCTCCTTTTTTGCTGCTAAGGAAGTTTTAGATCCCTCAAGTTTATGTCGGTCAGATGAAACATCACCACACGACTTCTTAGCTTGAAGGAAAGCATGTCCAGTCGTCTCAGCATGTGATGGGAATAAGCGCTAGGTCTTCTCAGCTTGAAAGCTCCCATCTTCTCAATGACAATCAAATGTTCCAAGATTTGATGACGACCAATTTCGATGGGCTCAAATGGATAGTTTCTACGTGAGACACACCTATACTTACACTGACAGCAAAGAAGGGGTGGATGTCTAATACGATTAATTTGCACTAATCCCACTCACGAGATTACTCCGTTCTGTTGGGCCATAGAATGTAATCTGATCCACTTTCATGGACAATTTACGAGCAGGCGGTAACACCAGACATCCGGGTGGCGTCGATGCTTGCGGTTGCCTACACGAACTCATTCGAGTGACAGCACATGGGGATGCAATATGGTATGCTGTTATACTTTGATCAACCTTCACATCAAAGCTGTGGAGCACTGCATCCCGCTAGCGACAACATTCGTCTGATCCCAAAGATGCGTGATTTCAGATGGTCGTTGCCCTTCCTAGGTATGGGGCTCGTAGTGACGGGACCGAGATCAGTGTTGCAGTAGTACGGAAAGCAAGCAAACGAAAAACAAGCTCATGGGATGTCTACTGAGGAGAATCACAAAGATGGATAATGGAAATTATAATTGGTAACGGGCATGCATCTCTTGCCCGTCTACCATACGAATACAAAATTGTCGGCTCTTCCACCCAAAAATAACGTCTAATTGGGTTTCCGAAGACCGATTATGAAAGCCGTCGCCTTATGTTCCTGTCTTGGGTTAAGAGTTCGTTAAAGCACGACTCAACGTTTGAAAGTACCAACAATAAAAATATGAGGTTTGTGCCTACACTGATGGAGATTGTTAAATAAAGATTAGTTGCTCGCAGTATCAGCTCTTTCGAATGTGGTTCGATTAGTGACACATGATAATTTGTGGGAATTCGTACAAACTGCAAACCGTTGTTATGCGATATTTGGAAAGAGTTAAGCAGTGGTCTATCCATATACACGATAAGCATGGAGACCGAAAGCGGAGACAGCGGGGAGATTGTGTGGTCCACAAAAACTTGCAGTGGTTGAAGAAAAAGGCAGTTATTTGAGCCGGAAGAGTGAATATGCACCCAGATGTGGAATAAGCCAGGTGATTGATAACCCAACTGGATATGCGCTTAGTTTTCCGTATTTCACAGCGTCGCAATAAAATTTCTTTCCCAGGTGTGTAGTCCTATATATCATATGCTATATCCTTCTCATCCTACCAGCTATTTGCTTTCTTCAGTCGAAACGTTCTTTCATGAACGACTTCGCACCCCTTTTAGCTATATTTAACTGCAAATCATACCCGCTTTGTCAACGGAATTATGTGCACTGCATGTATTAAAAAAATTTGACCTCGTCTATCTCAGAGGCATCTTCAAATCGCTTTCGTTTAGTGAGGCTCCCTAACATAGAGGTTAAGCATTAGCAACGGAAAGTAAGCAGTGTGGCGTCAGCCCGTTGTTTCTACGTGCCAATGTCATGGAAACGAAAACGTCTCCGGATCATCGCATTGTTGATGTCGTTGAAGCCGCATGAGGATATGAAACGCGCAATGGCCTCACGGCTATAATGGACCGTTTAATCGTATTCAGTCTTGTTGGATGATTTTCGTGAAGGCAGCAGTTCGGCTTTGATACTGCTGATGTCAAGATTTGCTTGCGGTGGGTAGGGAAAATCACACACTGAAAGTGAAATTTATATAAGCTAGAAGAAAATAAAATCATTAAAACTCGTTCGCCAATAAAAACATGGAAATTTGAAAAAAAAAGCAGCATGACAGGCTTTCAATTATACAGTGACAAAATATTTTGACCAAAGGAGGCTTTCAAGTATAGCAAGCAGTACAAAGGACTAAGTATGTGACCAATAATCCTGTTACTAAATAATCCTGTGACCAATAATCCTGACCAATAATCCTTACGGAAGTGTCGTACTGCGCGTGAAATGCAGCTCGCAATTAAAGACTATTGAATCCATGCTTCAGCAGTACCACTGTCGTTATGGATTAGAATCCAGTTTCTATGCCACAACGACAAATTTCGTCATCACCCAATTCAGTGTTAGGAAACATTCATGGCACAAGCTTGGAAGAATCGGAGGTTAACCAACATTTTTCATAAGATATGTCTGGTTGTCACATCCCGTCCACTTAGAGAACTTATCGAGTTCCATAACAGTATCAAAGATATGACGGAATCATGCAGAGACCACTGCACTTCCAGACTATTGCTTTCAATACGCATCCAGAATGCTAGTATAGGGTTTGGCTACAAAACTTTGCAGGAGTGACAAATGGGATTTTTTTTCAAGGAGTGGAAAAATACCTACAACAATTTTTTCGGTTTTCCGTTTTTGCCAAACAAGGGATATAGATATTACTTTATCAAAGAGTAACATTCTCCTGTGAATATTACAAAATTAAACTGGTTTAGGAAATGCCTTGTTTGCCGCATTGCTAAATTAGTGCTGGCCTGCTGCTGCAGCATTAAACACGCTTTATGTTAAACTGATTTCGACGCATCTTATAATAAAGGTCTTGAACAGATTAGAGGAAAGCGCTGGAATCTATCAAACATAGGAGATCAGCAAACCAGCCACAGTATGCAGGTACGCTCTTGTATGAGGGTTTGCTAGAAGCCGTAATTGCAAACGCATGAAATAAACAAACGGAAAATGTTGGAAAGAACATGCTCCCACCTGAACGAAGGTTGAACCGCGATTTCGCATGACATTCATCATCGTACTTTGTCATCCTTTTGTATATTTTCAGTTTACACGTTCCACCAATATCCCATTTGGAAGGTGAATGTGAAAATCCAACAAAAACACTTCCATGGATTGTTTTTACAACCCACGCTTCTTCGCCTCACTAGTCACGTTTTAATTACTTTCGGTGTTAAGCAGCCATATGGTTTGTAACTGGAATTCGACTAAGATCGGATGAGGTAGAAAATGTCGGTCACTTCCGAT
This sequence comes from Parascaris univalens, assembly GCA_037576465.1. Lineage (NCBI taxonomy): Eukaryota > Metazoa > Nematoda > Chromadorea > Rhabditida > Ascarididae > Parascaris > Parascaris univalens. The sequence continues at coordinate 60,725,613 of CM075173.1, read as the reverse complement.
GAAAAATCACTTTCAATTAAAACTAGAAAAAAGGCTGAGACTGCCGTTTCCAACAGAAATCCACGATTATTACGTTTAACCGAATGTTGTTGAGAATTTTCTTGTTCATTCATTCGCACTGTACTGCCATTCCGCTTATTCAATCTTTTGAACAACGCTTACTTCGTCTCCATTCATTCAGTAAGTCGCTGTATAGAAGACGTCTTCATTTCCACTCAACTGTCTGAATTTCTGCAGCACCTAACAACGGTGCGTTCCTTCGTAATCGCTAAATGCAGTTGGTTAAGATTATAAAGCCAGCAATTTGAACACGGCGGACAGGAGTCCCTAATAATGTGGAAGGAGAAGGCCTGCATTCTTTTTAATGCGACCTCTGTATATCTCCAAAAAACGAAACGTCACTACATCTTCTCAAGACTGCTGACATTACTAGACGCAGCAGAGCTATCCACACACGGGCATCTGCACCCTTCAAGAAGACCACACCACATTTAGAGAAAACTGTCCCTCCATTCGATCGCTCGGATCGCACGCCACATGCATGCCTCGCAGCTTGATGAAAACACTTATCGAACACAACCCACCCGTTGCCTATCGCAACCGCCATCCCACATACGACAGTCTGTGTTCAGGATACCTATTCTTTTTATAAGCGTATTCACTGGCAAATTTCCATTCATACTAACAAAAAATAATCTCTTAATGTTATTATGTTAGTCAACCGTAGTCAGTCTGTCTTTCAAGTCGGAGTTGTCTTCGTCTTTCAGCCCTTCCAGGTATATCCTTCGCACAAGCATAAACACTGATGATTATTGCTCTAGAGATATAAATTATTAAAAACCTGTCGTTCGGCATATCCTATATTGGTGAAACTGCCTAATTTTTACATGAACAAATAAATGATCACCTTTGTGGCTGAGAAAGCTGCCATGGCAGATGAGCAGGACACCTCCGCAGGACACCTACGGCGAAATATCGTCACGACACCTCCGTATGGAGTATCTGAGATGCACGACGTTTTTACATCTCTGAAGTTGCACTGAACGGCTGAACTTGTACGAAGATTAGATGCTTAAGGGCCTTATTCCGTGTCGGTATGTAGTAGTCGTTGCACCCTTATAACATCCAACATCTTTGTTTTTCTTTTCTCGACACAATCATCCCATTGCATTCCTACATCTGTCATAACCTCAGCGTTACTGACTTTATCTAATTCCCAGTTTTAATTTTTTTTCTGCTACTCCTAATGTTCTTACATTGTAGTTAATTTACTTTCTACCTTCTTTCATGTGATATTGATTTGAAAACCGGAACGTTCCCATTTATGTACGAGATATTTTTGAGCGCTATTTGATGTGCTCATATTGGAGCGATCCTATCTTGGTACTAAACTGCCTAAAGAATTCACTTGTCTAAAAAACTGCCACTGCTTACATTACTTTCACATTATTTCCATCCCCTTTTGAACTCCCCTCCCCCTTCTATTTCAAAGTTGTTTCTAGCTCTGTCCGGACCTCTTCACTTTTTGCTGATTTCTCTTTCATTTGAGGTGCTCTGCATGACACATGCTTCTTTGCGTCAAATTCTCTCAGCAGAACTGTAGATCATCTCGTCATCGTCTCTGGATCACCTTTGATGAGCGCTGAATTCAGGGGGTGTGACGTCAATAGATGCTGCACTCTACTTGTTACATCACTCTACCTCTATTGTTCGGAGGTTGTGCTTGAATTGTTAGATGCTGCACCTTGCATTACCACGGGTGGTTTTGTAGGCATGGATAACAGAGGAGCGCAAAGTAGAAGCGCATAACGGCAGCGTCGAGCTGAGCGCCCTGACAGCGCCATTCGCCGACCGGCATGTGTGTCAATGAGAGTGCGTATTCGCTCGCTAGCGCTACTGAAGCGAGTGTCGCTCGTGACGTCGGCATTAACTGCTCCGGCAATAAGGTTATTTTTCTCCGAAGCAGAATTCTCTGATTCCCACGGAAACTGAAGCCGAATTTACTGGAGAATTCTTAAATCTGAATATTTTAATGTTGTATTTACACTCTTCCACTTCTCGTTTCTCAATAAATCATTCCTGAATTCCTTTATGCACTTTAAAATCAGTCTTTACAGACAGACTTCGCTGCAAAAATTTTTCCACTTACAAGGCCACAGATGCCAGATTCTCCATTTGGAGCACCCTTACATATGTAAGGCAAAAAGTATTGTTAGTTAGTTATGCTGGTGCAATTTTATGTACCAATCATTTTCTTCCATTCTGCAGTTGCAGTTGACCAATATGCTTTCGTTCATCTGTTATTATATTTTGGTTGATCTTCAAGATCATGTTATCTGCTAGTGACTCTCTGGAAGCAGTGAAATTTCAACCACAATGTTTCTTATTGCATTTTTCTAAATTTGCACTGACGTTAAATTTGATGAAATTCAGCATTTAAAAACACATTCCCTTTCATTAAGGAGAAAATTTGATGACACCTCATATTTCTTTACTTTCGGAGGAAAGTCCATTAACGCCATGATTTTCCATCCGTTTTACCTTTTCTTGCCTACTTAATTTCACTTACACTCTTCCACTTCTCATTCCGCCATCGAAGTGGCCCATTTATTCCCGAATTCCTTCAAGCATTTCAAAAAGTCAGTTTTTATGGCATATCTTCGCTGCAAAAAAATTCTTTCATGAGTTTAGCGCCTTAATAAAGCATAACGATTTTTCGGAGGATTTGATTAGGAACGAGAAGAGGATATTTGGTGAACGACTTTCTAAAGCAATTTTATATGCTGCACAATGCCCTTTGTTAAGCAGTGGCATATTAATGAACATCGCATTGCACGGCTAACGCAGGCAGAACCATGACTTGACAGGAGCAACTCACAACCTGTGAATTACTGCATCATCTCTTGCTACACAGCAGTTGCTTTGTTTTGCACTGTTAATGGCAGATGCTTGAACACATCTGCGTCAGCTATATTGCCTTAACATAAATAGAAGCCTGAGTAGCTCTATGGGGATTAATTAAAGTGAGTTAGCCACAACCTCGCAGTATCCCAAATTTTTGATGTTCTAAACGTGCCTCTGTAACCTTTACACATGAGCGTTGCAGCTCGAGCGTTGATGTCTGCTCACATATACTGTCGTTGTGAAGAGAGTTAAGCAGTCTAAACTACACTTTCGATTGTTGGGTAACATTAATGCACCGCGAATTAGCTGCAAATGTCACTGCATTCCGAAAATTCCAAGGCTACAGTGTCCGCAAACGACGACGGCCGCGTGAGCGTAGAGGAATGGGAGTAGCCTTGTGAATAAAGAAATGCTTGAGAAATGACTGCAGAAAGTGTTATATGATGAAGACTGCTTATACATACAGGAGAGGTAAAAAGATCGCAAGGTGAAACGCTGATTATACCAGGTGAGCGTCATTGTAATGTTTCCGTTTCTAAATGCCAAAAATAATACGCATACCTAAGAAAATGGCTCGGTGAAGGAAGTTTTTCACAGAACCCCATTTTCATCGAAGTAAATTCCTTCAGCACGTGTTGGCAAAACCGGCTATTCATGAGCTCTTTGAAGAAGGTAGAATTATCACAGTTGTATCTACTCCCGCCGAATTACCATCAAAAAAGTAGCATCTGTTTTGCATTCGCGCATTCGTATGCATTTTCAGGCACTTACAGACCTGATAATTACTCGGCTTGTTTTTGGCATCGCTTATATGCTTATTTTTACGCTCGCCGTTTCCGGTAACTCGCTTGTCGTTTATGTGGTTATCAACAATAAAACGATGCAAACGGTTACCAATATTTTTATAACTAATTTGGCTATATCCGATCTTTTAGTGAACTTCACGTTAGTTTTCCTCTTATTGATTCACTTTCAGTCTTCCAGTAAATGTTTTCATTTTCGTCATTCAGCTCAGTTTTAGCAGTGATTTGGAAAACTAAGTGGCATAATCCCATTTGCTAGTGACGAATGGAATCGGCGATTTTTCTCCGTGAGGGAGAAGAGTAGAGAGGAGAGGGGAGAGACGGTTGTTATGTCAGAAGTATTCTGTTGCTTGTCCATAAAATGCCTCAAGGTGTATAGCGTGCGCTGTTGAAAAGCGCAGGAGAATTGCAGTGGAATAAAGGGGAATAAAAAACCAATTCAACTTTAGGTAGCAATGATGTATTTGGCCTCATCAAAATTAGTTCCTTACTTGTTAACAAGCAGCGTAAACATATCAGTCTTTACCTAACTCATTTTATTCGTCTCTGCAGTATAACGAGTGTTTATTCTCTTGAAATATCCAGAAGAATATCCAAAAATAAGTATGCCATCTTGACGGCCAGAATATACTCTTAAAAATATCAGAATATTTACTTCTTTTACGGACGATAGGCAAAGGTGATGGCTGAGACAAACTTTGTTTGAAATTTTTGAGGCCGCTGCAGTAAGAACCGCGTGTCATGCTGTTCGTAAGTTGAAAATTTTGGCGGATATTTTCGGAGAAGGCGTGACTTGCAACGCAAATGAAATTCGTACTCTTAGCCTAGAAATACTTCAGATGCCTACTTTATAGTAGGCTGCTATTTGAGGCCTAATGCTTGAACTTGTAGATCTGCGGAATTTTTAGCGTAGGAACCTCTGGCAGCTATTTAACACATGATGCCATCATTGGCCGTATGTTGAAAAATTCCCTAGAGTAGAAACACTTTCAAAGTGGGACCAACGCCAGCTACTGAAGCAACGCCAAAGAGGTGAAGGCGAAATTCCTGTGTTTCAATAACAACGTGAATGGAACTTATGCTACGAACAAGAAAGGAAGACAGTAAGCTGGAATTTTTTCTTTTCGCTTATGCGTCATCGCTTGGAGGACTCAGAGACATTGGCAACCCGAGTCACGGGATGTAAATATCTGCTCATATTCGCTGCTTTTGCTCCAAATAGGCACCCTAGTTTTTTTAGTTTATTGAAGATTGAACCATATTTTTTGTTGAAACAGAAAAAGTCAATCGGTTTCACTGAATTCTATTTCTACTCATCTCCTGAATGCTAATTAACGGAACATTCCTTGCACCTACGCTGTATATTGAAAACCGATTTCACAGTTGCGTTGATTTGCATGCCAATATCGCTTCCCTAGCGTTTAACATCGCCACTTGATGTAGTTTTACAGTGAGTCGACCACCGCTGAGAATGAGCAGAAGTAAAAACGTAATGATCCACAGTAATGTTCAGTTTGTTGACAGCGCACGGTGCAGTCGTATTTGCGAATAAGTTCCTGCGGGCAATCTCTGTCATTTGAGTAGTCGTTGGCTATCTTAAAGCTCGCTCACAGAGCAGCCATGCATTGTTGCTGTGCAGCTGTGCAGACAAAATTCCTTGGGACTGAAGTGTTCATTCATTTAGTGTGATTTGCAGCGAGCAAGTTGCTCTTATTTGAATGTCCCATTTACCTTCAAACTCTTCTTTTTGCAACCGGCTTTTAAAAGAAATTCTTTACTTTTATCTCATCAAAATTTCTTTCCTTTCATTCTTTCTTCAGAATTGTGGTTTTCTCGTGCGTCTTCTTCCACCCTTTCCTCCAATCCTTGATTACGCTGAATTTAATCAGGATAATCCAAGGTTGTTTTTTTCTGCGCTCAGAAATGCTTTCTTTCATGCTGCTCGGAACATGCGGTTGCTTAGTTCTTTATCTTTTTGTCACATTGCATGGTCCGATGATCGAGGACAACATCAGTGTAGCAGCAGGCTGCATCTACACAATTTCTGACAAGTCACACAACAGGTGATCGACCAGCATGACAGTAAAAAAATGCAGAAAGTCTCCAGTTTCCTGCTTTTTGTAACAAGCTGCTTAGCCGTAGTTAATAACCATGATAACACGCGAGCGACACAATGGAGCAGTCGCCACTTTCGATGGTGGAGGAAACTTCAGAAGTTTACGATTTACCTACATCTGCTTCCTGATAAGCTCTGTCTTGAGACTGTTGTATGAGAATAGCACCTCACCTGGAAATGCTCTCAACCATAGCACAGGTTATCGCTTCGTTATCCGACTGTTGATCCACCCAATTCACGAATCTGAGAACGTACTTCTATTTCAGTGCTGTTACATATGCTAACAAGGCTTTTTGATCCCTGAAACGAGTAATTGTTGAAGCGAATTTGTTGCAAGAGTTCGTGTGGATCTCCCGAGGTCAGAGTTCCTATTGTAATGAATAGAAAACTGGCTTAGCACTGGGCGATAATAAGGACGGTAGCCAAATTTTTTGGTGAAATGTTGCCAGCGGTTAAGCAAGCTTTTAATTTTCTGCGTTAACAAATTTATTGCTTTAGTCGCGCTCACACTTCTTTGTTCCTTGTTGAAGAAAATTCAGTCAGGGGAGATTTCAGGGTGATTGGATGAAGTATTATCGAAATGGGGCAGGTATCTTTGATCATTGTGCATGCGAAGGAGCTTTTTGTCACATTTTTGGTAAGAATCTGGACCCGGCTTTCCACACTTCCCGTTGAGTGCACTTGGATTTCTTTCTTGTCCTGTCTTCAAGTTCCTTCTTCACTTATTCTCATTCACTACAGCATTCAAATAGACAGCATTGATTATAGAAGTTTATGACACTCACTCAACTCGAACTGGTGTAAGCTGCGCTCATCACCCATTTAAGACAGAACCGGCGATACAAATGTTTGGACGTTCCGTGCGGTTTCCATAACTTCTAAATCAGCGAGTAAAATAAAAATCATTGAATGATACGCTACGCTTTTCCGTTTTTTTTTTTTTTGAAGTGAACATTTCACCTTTCTGAAGCATAACATTGTCCGGAAAACATATCCGAAAAATTCGAAGAAATTTGGGAAAATCTTCCTGTGTGGAGGAAAATGTTCTAAAAAGAAGTTAGTTCTTGCGTTAAAAATGCATGAACTTTTACAAATGTAAAAAACCCATACTCTTGCTATACTACATTGTCAGCACTGATAGCCGTGCCCGATGACGCATGTATTGCCACTGATGGTCATACAAGGCACGAGCAGAATATGCCCAGTAAGGTGTAGGTTGAGTATTGGATCCAGCGTTTGGTAGTAGTAGCAGTTTTGCATCGTCCCGGTGAAAAATACCATTTATTGTGCATTCTCTTTGGTGAGCTTTACACTTAATGAGGACATCTGATACTCCGAGGCCACAAGGACTTATCGCGTTAATTTATTTACGTATATCCAGTTAGTGCTCACTAAGATAGTAAAGGTTGCAACGCATTCTCTTCTCACACTTTGAAACTCTTTCACTGATTTAAGCGGATTTCTGTAGGCAGGTTTTGCGACGAAACGCGGCAATAAACAGAACAGAAACGTTCTGACTTGGTACTTAGGGAGGATAGTTCTAGGAGCTCAGGGTGTGCACCACTGCTGAATTAACTGGCTCGCGACAGCATTGGGCAGATTGGCCTCTGAGGGTTGATCGCTTATAAATGCGTACTTTATTTGTTATGTTGAATGGCGAAGAAAGGCTCCGAAATATTGAATGTTTCCCGCAAATATTCCATATATAGGTGGTGCTGTATTGTAAGCTTCATAAAAGCAGTCTCATTTTCAACATTAAACGCGTTTGAGCTAGAAGTACACTTATTCCACCGAGGTAAAAATGTCGGAACTACCTCCTTTAACTTTCATTAAGTGCAAAATTTAACTAGCCGTTCTTATTTCTTCATATCTTGGCTCCAAATGTTCTGATCAACAGGGAGTGAGGAATGTTGATAAACATTTCTTTGGATTCATTAAACGAGGTAGCAGGGGTTGAACCGATCAGCCAGTGCGACGTGTGGTAACTGTGTAAGACAGAAAAGTAGCTTATGCATCAGGGGGAACAATGTGCCTTACGAAGTAGCTCAAGAGCATACAGATAGATCAAAAAAGTGTCCAACACGTGTCGTGAGGCTAACCTGAGACAGAATAGAAATGATATAAAAGGGACTGATGTGCTCAATTATTCGTCCCAGCTTCTAGGCTCATCATAAGACCAAGTGGGCCAACATGTTGCTGTTGGACTGCGAAGCGATTGGCAGCAGCGCGGAATTTGCAGGAATTCGACTACAGGAAGGTGTCGAAGATTGAAAGCGCGTAAACTGCAAGATAGCGCAGGTATAAGGGCGAAGAGTTTATCACGTTTATACAACAAGGTAACAAACAAGTAGGAACTCATTCAAAAAAAATGTTTTCGATCTTTGGCATGTTGCTGTAGTCGAACTCCGGCGAACTCCAGGCAGTCGCTAATCACCCCGTGCATTCTAACGACCACATAGATCCATTCCGCCTTAAGATCAATCTGCAAGTTGGAACGAACACACTGATGCACCAATCGCTTTTATACTACCCCGGTTTGCCTCAAGCTAGCCTTATGGCCCATGCTGAGCAGGCGTTTCATCTGCCTCTATGTTCTTAACCTTCTTTAACTCCCCCTATATGGGGCACTATTACTGCTTGATCTGTAGCAGGCTGCCTACTTGCAATCATGTACTTTCGAATTTGCCCGCACATCTCCATATAACAAAAAGCGGGAATGCATTCAAATTGGTTTGAAGTGTTGTGTTATACTATACTATTCCCATGTGATAATTTTTTGCAACGTTGTGTAAGCGTGAATGATAGCGTCTAAAACAAACAGTGGAGTGGATGCCACTATCATCTCTCACTGATTTCACACTGCGCATTTTTGATTGTCTTGATGTCCGTATTTCATACTCATTTGTCTTATACGGTTTCTTTCATGTCGATCTATTACCAGGTCAGTATAATGAAATGAAAGAAAACATCGCTGAAATGCCTCATAAAACAGTGATCTTGCTTCTGGGAGGATGTGATTTGATAAATCTATTAACCCCTTGCTGCCTAGACCGGTATTGAAAAAACAAAGTTGCAGGAAGAAAACCTACTTGCGAGCTCAATTATGATTCTTTCCTAGCGATGAAAGCTGGTGTATTTAACTGTACTGTTATTACATTTCTCACTGAGCTCATCCAATGAACAGCTGGCCCTGATAATACGAGTGTTGCAGCTCGTTATGGTTGACGCCGGTCTATACGTATGTGGGACACTGGATCTGGGGTGGATGGTTATGCTATGGACTGCCACTGTTCCAGGGCACGTCCATCTTCATATCAACACTCACTCTGATGGCAATTGCGATCGATCGCTACTTTGTGATCGTGCATCATAGTAGTAGTCCAAACGTTAACGACCATATGAGCATGCCAGTAAGTTTATATTGCTCTCTTTCTGGAGTGTTTTTCATCCGGAGATGAAATATGGAATGCAGCTTTCCAAGCGATAATTTAGATCTATTGGACAGGATTCTCAGATTTGAAAAATTTATCATTCTGTGCCTCCTTCAGCAAAACCTTAAAGTTCACGTTCCTTTCGCTTTTTATTGGTTTAGTGAAGACGTTGTGGAAGAATGATGCAACACAGTTTCATTGCTTGACTATTTTCGCTAGTTTTCTTTTCGAAGCAGTGAATTATGGAAATGTCTAGTTTTTTTCTGTTCTCAATGAATCACGCTCAAAAGCATATGTTTTCAGGTTTGTATCGCAATAATTACCCTTATTTGGACTATATCTCTTTTACTTGTAATGCCTTACGCCGTTCATATGCGAATGACTTACATTCCAAGGCCTTGCGAATTTTGGCTATGCATAGAGGATTGGGCTATGGAGGATTTAAAAAGCATGTATGGCGTCATAGTCATGGCGCTTCAGGTATATTTTCTTCGAAACTCTATTGAAATGCGGATTACGTTCTGCTGAAAGCGCATATATATATATATATATATATATATATATATATATATAAGCATAAACCGTCAATGTTTCTCTCTGTTGATTGCAGTTTCTTTTCCAGTGCTGCAATCCTTTCCTTGTTTTACAGAAATCCTGACCTCGAGCTTAGACAATTTATTTCTTTTCCCGTGGTGTCACGCATGTCACGGTGTAAGCCAGGCCAGGTAGTGTTGCTTTTATCTTAGCTTTTCTTAACATTACTGTGAGTACCACAACTCATTTAGATATTCTTTGTGTCTTTCGTAGGGAATTTCTCTCAAGTCCTGCAATTAAATTTTTCTGCGCAAAGTGCTTTCGGTAGAGTGCAAAGGTTCTAAACACAGAATAATGGTGAGTGAATGTAAAATCACCGAGTCCTAAACTCTGTATAGGGCACCAGCAGTTTTGAATGAGGCATAAATTGTTAAACCTTTTCAAGTCAATAATTATTGAAGATTTCGATTAGGAGATGCCCATGCCGCTCTCCACTCGACCTTTATGTAAATACTGTGGTGCCCTCCTTTCCTCACATTCTTGCCTAGTGTGTGATCTATATGTGGCATGCAAGATTCCAACTTACTATGAAAGCTGTGTGATCGCGTTGAGAGCTAAGACCGATTATTCATCTGTTCCATATCGATGTCTTCATGATATTTTACAGCATAAAATTTCGTTGTAAACTCGCTGTTGAAACTAACGTATTGAAACCTTATTGAAACTCGCTATTGAAACCTTTAGTGCCTTTCAGTGATCGTAAAAGATTTCGTTCACAATCTAAAAAACGTTATGAAATGATGTTTTGGTACATAAACCTGATCGACGAGTCATTAAATGACATGCCTTCATTTTCCTTATCATTTCAGTTTCTTGTGCCTTTCGTCATTATTGGCTTTAGCTATATTCAAATTTGGAATTTTCTTAATAATCGTAATTCGATGGTTTCACAGAGGGAATCAGAATATGAAAATGCTCGAAGGAAGCGACTTTTGAGGATGCTAATTATAATGGTCGTTGTTTTTGGTATTTGTTGGTTTCCGTTCAACCTACTGTAAGTTCCTTACCCATTTCGTTGAAGAGTGTGCTATAAGTGAATTGTAACACTGAACTTGCTGGCAGAATAATTTCATTATTCTTGTTGAAACGATTAATTCTGTCCCTATAAATGACTGTTGTTTGTGTTTTTTAGTTTTATTGATGAAGCAGCTTTCGCTCTACTGTGTTCCCCTTTCTTTTTCTGCACGTTAAGCGTACTGGATTTGTCTCGCCTTCTCCCATCTCCTATTTTCCTTTCCTGTCCATTCTAAAAGAAAGTTGCGAAACTTCCGCGAGGGGTTAGTATTTTTAATGGATCATCCTCTTCGCTTTCTTCTGCTCCAATTGTCCGACGTTAATAGGCTGTGAATGTGTCTGTGAGGTATGAGGCTTTGATGTGCACATTTGTCTTTCACAGTCCCGTTATTTTAAATAATGGAAGTGGAAAGTGCTGTTTAAGGTGAGGGACGATGAGTGAAATATCACCTTGAACGGGGAAATATTCGCGTTTTGGCTCGAGGTTGTTTGCTGTGCAGCGAAGTAATCAACTTTTGACAGAAAGGAAAGGAGGTCGCTAAGCACATTGATTACTCGGGAGATTTCTTTCAACTGTTGCGCTCAAATTCTTTTTCGCATAATACAAGAATTTTTGCTCTCGTTTTGAAGGAATTCGACTGCTTTTCCATTCGTTCGACTAAAAGTTGAGAAATGCGACAGTTGCATTAGTCTTGAATCTAGGCCACAATTTATTCGCTTTTCTTTTGTTTCATATTCGTTTAGCGGGTGGAAAGATCTGTCAGCTCTCACCTGAGACTTCTCTTGACTGCCTGTAATAGCATAATCTATGTGAGTGGAAGGGTACAGAGGGAGAGGTCGGGATGAATTCGATCTCCTGATGATCAAGGAGATGCGGCTTCACATAATGGAACAGAACAGGAGTATAATATACTAAGACTATTGTTTTTCACTATTCAGGTAGTGTTTGTTCGTATGTGTTATTGGATATTACCAAGTATCACTGCTATCTGAAGAAGAAAAACGAATTGTTTTCTAGAAATATTCTCCGGGATCTGCATCTCGACAACTCTATCAAACCCTACTTCAGCTTTTTATTTCTGTCAGCACATGTAATTAGCATGACGGCAACGTGCTGGAATCCAATTGTGTACGCGTGGATGAATGACGCTTTCCGTGAGCGTTTTGTTGCGGCTGTGCCGTTTTTGAGTCGATGGTTTATATCCGGTTAGCTGAACAGCTTATGTGTTTGTTTTCTTTCACTTCTACTCAGCATATTCGGATTGATTTCTGTGCGCTTAATCCCTGCAACCATTATCAGATTTGATGTAGCGTCATATCGATGCTGAGCTTTAATATATATCCGCTGCAGCTATCTGTACTCGAATTGACAAACTTATCGAACTTTCGAGGTGTCTGCTAGTAACACACGGACATGATTTATTAAAGATAAAAATAAGGATGTTAGAGAAGAGTGAATGGGATTTCTGATGAAAGGTTAGATAATTCGTCTTAAAGCACTGCGTCGCCGCTCATTGTTAGATAACAGTTTTTGCGATAACTTCAGGTAAAATTGATTGCCACAGTTACCACAAAATTGACTGATTGGCGATACTCGATGTGAAGATGAAAAATATTGTTTTAGTGTACGCTTCAGTCCGATTCATAAACTTGCCTTATTGACGGCGGTCAATGCATAAATGAGGTTTCCGAATTGAACACGTCATTCAGTCGCTTTTACAAGACACGCCATTTCTTAGCTGATTTTCCTGAAACTGCTTCTTATTGCTTGGGTGTGCTGCTCATGATTCGTCAGATTTCCCCGTTTCTGAAATTTCTCTCTTGATGAACGGTGGAACGACTGGAAACATAACGGATTTTCTGTGACTTCGTTTTTTCTTAAGTGAGACTGCATTATGAATGTTTTCGTCATTCCTCCCTCCTTTTATTCTATAAATCGACTTATTTTCTCAACTTTGCTTTTTCAAGGTCGCAGGAGCCGACCGTCGGTCCCAACAAATTGTGAGTTGGCAAATGAACGCTCGAAATTATATACAGCCTCAAGTGAACGTATCTCAAAGGTTGTTTTGAAATCTCTCACTGATCACAGACCATCGGTGAACACTGGTAGTTCGAATGAAAATCCCGGTTGCAGTAAGTGGAACTATAATAGCTTACATGTCTCCAACGGCCATCCAAGGTAGGTCGACTATTCTCTTTATTGAGTGCTTTATCGAAGAAAACCACGCTGAAGGTAAAACATAGGCTCTTTTTCATGTGTACTAGCAAGTGATGGTAGATTTCACTGCTGCTTTTGACTGTTGAGATGGATATAGGAATGATTGACGCGTCTAATTCCTTCGTAAAGCATCTAATAATGGTAATCTAGCGATAGAACGACGTAGTGGAACTTTAGACGAAATTTTTCTCCGCCTGTTATTTGTACCGTTGTTGATAGTATATGGGCGGTGAATACAAAACTCGAGTGTAGTTAATGTGGTTTAAATTTTCCAAATCCTGTGGGACGGTCGAGAGAATTCCATGAAGCTTCATTAGCGCGGCTGCTACGTGGCAACGTACTCCTGTAAAAAAACATCGAAGAACGAGTCTTCTAACATTTTGTCGTTTTGAGCATGCAGGTTCCTTTGAAAAGGATATTTCGCAAAACTATTTTTCTATGTATGTATATATAGCATTAAAGTACGGTTACTACTATCGCTTCATCTGATGTGGATAACTGTTGTGCTTACTTTTCCAGTTGCATAAATGAAGCATTTGACAAGCTTAATTTGTTAAAATTGACAGCAGCTGAGGTTTTTACAGACTTACATCGCTATTTTGCACTTGTTTCTAGTGAACTTAGAACGCATTATCTGCGTTAACGTTGAAGCAAAGAAACACTTCTCACATTCTCGCTCATATTTTCTACGCCCATGTGGCCCATTTCTTAGCTAGAATGTTTTGCTTTTGTTAAAAATTTATAATCAATTGCTTTTTATCGAAACATTCCTTTACATCTGAGGTTTTTCACTGTTTGTATCGCACACGATGTTGTTCATCAGTTTGCAAAGAGCAACGTGATTGCGAAACGTAGGCGTTTGCAGACTGGCGGAGAATCCGAAAAGCTTGGATGCTGTGGATTCGTTGCACGTCGAAGAGACTCAGGACTGGAAGTACGCATTGAGGCTGGAGCAGCTTGTCGCTCAGTGTGACGTCAAGTGTACAAATAGAGCGTGCCTGGCGTTTAGCTCGAGTTCAGCACTTAACAGTGTACGTGGAGAGCATGCACCGTGTACACGGTTTTTATCGCTTGATGGCGGCAGCCGCTCGAAATTTTCACCCACGAAGGACGACGCTACCAGAAGGTGGACCACCAGCGATCAGCGAATTCGTTTTGAAATGAAAACATGTGTGGTTTAGAACTCTTCCCCCACTGCCAACTATTCATCCACCTTGCACTTGGCTTTATCTTTGTTCTCAGACGCTGTCTAAAAACCTGCTAAAATGGCTGTAATTTCTTGGCTTCACAAATCGATTTCTCAAAAGTGGCGTGAATAAATTCTTCAGTTTCTCAGATGTCGGTATCATTTTAAAACCATGAAATGCAACTTATATGTAAAAAAGTGGGTTTATTACAGTCCTAACTCAGAGGCCTTACAAGCTAATGCTTCACTCACACTGTTTCAGTTCTCCTACTCTCTTCTTTTGCATCCTTTTCCATTTCATACCACGTGTTTCCTCAAGGAAATTTGTAAAGACCCGCTTATCTCTGCTTCACCCACTTCGTGACTTTGAATGTGGATTGTGACGTTGAAGTCTTGAGATGATAAGCACTCCTGATAGAAAAGTTCAGAAACTCGTATTTAAGTGATGCTACGATTCTTATGGGAATAATGCAGTATGATACAGAATTTTTATTGCTTTGCACTAATCGCACTACTGTTTAATTTGCTTTATTTTTGTTGCATATTTCTTGTCAATATATCATTATTAAGGAAATATATTGTGCAGCCTTTTTAAGCTTTACAAAAATTCTGTTGTCGAGTAATATTTCATATATGGCAGAATGTGGACCGAATTTCGCTCTCAAAACTCAAGCAAATAATTACAGCTTCCTAAACTGCACATTGACAGAAATCGTTTGTCGGAATTGCAAGAGTGGGAGGTTGGGAACGGTCGTATGTGAAAGGCATGCGCAATGCTGGGATAAGCAAATTGCTACAAGGTGAAACTAGTTGTACATCTTGCGAACCACTTTAAAACTCCCACAAAGTTGCAACAATTTTTTTGGCTGCAGGGAATGGGTCACTCGCTTTCATCTTCGCAATTGTTGCACTCCATCGAGTCAATGTGTGTTAATGAAAAGATACCAACATAAATGCGCATATGCAATTCACCTGCATTAGTATAACTCTAAATAATCATTTGGATATGCCGACTATTTCACCTCAAACAGCGAACATTCTGTCATCGAATCTTCGCAAATGAAGGAAAACACGCATTCAGTTATTTTATATAATACCAGAATTGTGAAGAACCTCTGCATTGCTCGCATTTCAAAATGTTTAAGAATGTTCGATCGATTCAAAATTTGATCGCTCCCATATTTCTACCCAGTGAAAGATTACCATCTTGTGCACATCACGATTATCAAGTGCTAAAACCTCGAATATTAATGGCGTTGTTAAACAATATCGTTCTCCAGCGAACTAACAAGTAGTATCGTTGTTAATTTTCAGAAGACCCACTAATTCAGCTTCGCTCAGTTATGAGATCTACTCTCTAATTCAGCTTCAAAAGATCCACTTTTCACTTTTATGTGGCAAGCGTATACCACGCATCTACACACGTTTGATTTGGAGCATATTCTGCGACCAAAGTTGGTAATGTGTGGAATGCAGCATTCTTGATTTTATGTCGTCTGAGCACCATTTATGAAAGCTTCGTTGCAAATTGGAGATGCATCCCGCTTCTCTCTATTAAACTTTTGCGAATTTTATGCATCAGGTGATGCGTAGATGGAACTTCTAGAATACTCTTAACTTCAACGAGACATGGGTTTGATTCCATCATGAGCACCTCACATCTCTTAGAACAATCTCCAATAAGGTCTTCGGTAATGCGTGGCTCTTTCGATTTATTATATTTACTTATATTTTCAATATATTTCATTGTATTTTTGTCCCAATTTATATGCGCATAAATGTGCAGACAACGAAAGAACTGTTAGACCGATTTTTGTTTGCAGCGAAGAGAATGGTGCTAATTCCGCAAAAAACTTCAACGTGGAGAAAATAGGGATTTCGACTTTCGAATTAATTTAATATTGCTTAAGCGGGCAGCGCAGACATCACAAAAGCATTTCTAAGTCGTCGTCGACTAACATTCATTGTGAGCTTTTGCATATCAGCTCAGAAATAATCAAGAAGTTCATTTTTAATTAGATTTACGTTAACTGTGCATCATTTCTGAGCTATAATTTAGAAAAAAACTCCTATTCGTAATTTATAAGTATGGAGGGACAAAGTTTTTGTTCAGAGAGTTTATAGACTGCGTAAAAATATATTTTACCGAAATTGACAAAACAAATAGTGATCCACAGGAAACATAATTTTAATTTCGTGGAAGTGTTCAATTAATGTGAGCGAAAAAGCCTACCGTTTAGAGCTTAATGAACGCATAGTGATTATTTTGCAATGCACTGCTTAAATGCGTCAAAGTTTTCAAAGACTCGGAACGTAAACGCATCATGTAAACATAGTGAAACGATTCGAAAGCGAACGATCAGCAGCTCCATTATGCAAATGAATAGAAATATCTGCGAGCTCCGTAACGACCTGAAAGCAGTGACTCATTGATAGATGAGAATAACTTCTGCACAATTTGATTCCTTTGCTCTATTATAACCTCTGCCACAGCTGTTGCAAACTAGTACTTTTAAAGTAAGCCAATGTGCAGAACTTTTTAAGCCATTTATAAAGGCGATGTTATAATGCTGTAGTTTTCAGTTCACCACCTGCCTTTTGCGCATGGATTATGCATCATAATATTCTACTGCTGAAAATTTGTTTCACCCGCAAACTACGCGAATCAAAGAAGCGGCGTTCCTGCTAGCAGTGTTTTAGGATATGTCCTTACATGCAAGGAAATCTCCGCATCGCACAATCGCAAATCCTCGTCGTTCAATTTAAGGCTTCGAAGAATTCACATCTATTTGAAGGTTTCCTCATCAGTAATTCTGATAAAGATTCCCTCTAGCATTTCAAGGTCCGTAATGAAATGCACCAATTTCAGAATTGTAGATCTTTTTAAGGAATTCTTCCATTCAAAATGTTTCATGGGGCACCTCACAAAAGAAGTCGATTCCTTACCTGCTGGTAGATAGACATCGTTCCAATCTTTTCCCCTTCTTCCTAGTGCGGATGGCTCGATCCAGTACTTGTCAAGTGTCTTGAAGTCAACTAGTCCTGCAAATTTCATATAATATTTCATTACTGATAATCCGAACATTCTCATTTAAAATTTATAAATGACACATAGGATGCGCATTTATATTGTCTATATAATGCAGAAGTCAATCGCAGACGAATGGTTGAGCCTACAAAGTGAATGAATCTGAGCGTAGAGGTTACAAAATGGCAATCCTCCGGACGGAAAACAGCGAGAAGCATCCCAGCTACAAACTTCCAGCTGTTCCAGGTGTACTTTACAACAATGCAAAGTTGTATACCTTCTCTGTACATTTGTATCGCACGTTTGACGTTTATACGGTCGAGGTGCCAAGGCTGCCAGTTGTTCCACAACGGCCGGTCGTAGTTTGGATCACGATATCGTCTCCAGTAAACAGGATTTAGCCAATCCGTATACCACTTGTAACGAGACCTGGCCTTCCATACAGATTAAATTCATGTCAGGTACTTGAGTCATAGTCCCCACTGCTCCAAAACAAATTTTGGCGAGAATACAACTGAAGAGGAAATTTAGTTGGGGAAACGATATAATAATGATAAAAGATAAAACAGTACTCTCAAGTACAATGCGTAGTTTATTTAATACAAGAATGAAGTTACCAAAAAGCAGGGTAGCGGAAACCAAGACTGCGTGGAATAGGATCGGTATTGAGATAGCGTCTCGCGGTGAACCTGTAGACTGGCCAGTAAACCGGAGCATAGAAATACATCCTATCGTACCAGTAGTCGTCTAGCTGAACTGTGGACGATTACTTAGAAACTAACCACCGAAAATTTAAGCTAAAAGTTTTCATCTTCATATCATATGTCTATAGTTGATGGGAGGGTAGGCTGCATTTTGTCGTCATTAAAGTTCTGTACATGTCGTAATTAACTTCTATCAGAATAACTCAAAACAATCCGTCCAAAATAATTCACAAGCCATCCTTTTTTGACTCAATAGCTATACTCAGTGACCACCTTCAGCCTAATTCTTTCGAGAATTTAAGTTCCACTCCTAATAAATGCAAGTTGGTCAAGTCACTAGTGCTAACGCTAAATATTTCAGGGTTTTCATATTATAAATAACGCAAATTGGCTTAGAGTTAACGTTGTTAGATGTCGTATGATTTACCCTTCTTTTATATCCTGCTGTTAAAAGTGAAGAATGAGGGAGTTTAAAAGAGCATCGGATATCTGTCTGAAGCATCACAATTTCCATTCAGTTCTCCAGTATTATTATTTCTCAAGTCGTGGTTATCCTTGACGAATAAACCTTGCGCAGAAGCACAAATTTCTGTAGAACAGGAATGGTGTACTGAATGTCTTTTTGCAGCCTTCCATTTCTTGTCTGCTTAAAGTCTAAATGTATGCAGCAAATGAGGCCATCCTTTTACACGGGCAGATGAAAATAACGTTTCTAAAACTCCTACTATATCCCAGTCGCGTCGATATTTGTGGAGCGTCGATGAGCCATGAGCATCGCTGACATAATAGGAATCCAAATTCGGAACGGAGCACACTCTGCAGTTATATTCAGTAAATTTTTCGGTTAACGCCATTCCGCTTATTTACCCTAAACATCACACCAGTTAAACTTATTTTTACCTGCAATTTTTAACCGCTCAGCTGTCTGATGATGAATAACTTCGAAGCTTCCAGAGCACACTCATAATTTCCTCATCATTACCGACTATAATTTCGTCAGAAACGATTCACTAGACTTTGATTGCCAACAGCTGTAATGCACACAATACTCTTTTTATTTAAATAGCCAACCACCACAAATAACTTTTTACAGCTGGTTTGGGTTACGAGGACGTGTTTTGTTAGTGCATTAAAACCGTCATTTGTGTCGTTGTCGCGCTTCTACCACCACGTATGAGTGCTCTAGAAGCTTGTTGCAGAGATGCTTGTCCGAGGTCGGTTGAAGCGGTGATACAGCTCTGCCACTTGACTCATTACGGCAGAACGTACAATAAAAGGTGAGAGAAACCTTGTAAGAGTGGCGACGTCTCCATAGCGTTCGACAGAGCGCGACCGTGGAAGACAAATTGACGACCGCGCCCTGTATATCGGAAAGTTTGACATATCTGAAACAGTCAGTTCATCATCAACGAATGGGCGCGATTTCCGACGTGCAGATGGCACTACTTTTGGAAGCGAGAATGCTCATAAAGAGTTTTAGCATGTTAAACATAAATGGCGGCAAAATTAACGAACTATATTGACATAGGCGAAACGTGGCGTTTCATGACCTCGTAATAGCGCTAGAGCTTGCTGCAGTGTTCACTTTTTTCCTTTAAAGAGTGAACTTTTGACATCTCCATTGAAATGTAAGGCATTAAAAAGTTAAAAGACCTATTAAAAGTGCTGTCTAATGATTTAAGAAATTATTTGGCCATCGATCTAGTTAAATCTTCAGATTCCTTTCCTGAATTAGCTAAAACGTGGAATGAAGCAACAAAACTTGATGCTGATACATCCAGAAAATAAAGGATTTGTAGGGCAAAATAAACGCATTTGAAAGTGGCTAACCTATATTTTGGTCAGCATGTTAAATGATCGCTCAAACATATCAGCTATCAGCAGTTAAATGGATAGAGACTTAGGTGTGTATAGCTAGAATCAATCATGAACGCTTTATTGCAATACAACTGATAGGTTAGGAGAAGATTAGCGTTTCTTGTGCTTAAGAAATTTCTGCACATGTTGATGCATAACTTTCTCAGAAATGAACAATGCTGCTTTCTTTTATCATTTACTGTTTACACTGTTCGTGGCTAAATTGCACTGCTTAATTTTTTTTCATCTAAAGTCAAGTTAAAGGTTATATTATATTTGATCATTGCAGCACTTGATGGACCAAATGAGTGATTCGAGCGTATGGCCCAGTCTTCTGTCCACCGAACAACTCAAAAAGATCTTCATGTCAGGACCGACTTAGTTTAAACAGTATATTTGACACACTGCACGGCATTACTAACATATAATTTTCAGCTACTGACAACAAAATGAGTCTGTATTACTATAGATTGATCGTTCCATGCGTAAAGGTAACGTTGCTCTCCAGGTTGAGTGCAATCTCCTGTTCAGTAGAGGTATGAAAACGAGTATTAAACAAAGTGCTGGAGATGGAAGATGGCCGCGTCAACAAAAGAACTAGGACCGAGCAAGTGTTGCTTCTGAGCAGAACGTTGAACGTTGTTAGCTTATGCAACACTCTTCCAAGCAGAGGAGACGGCTATTGCTGACAGAGTGAAGGCGTAGCCTACTGGCCCGCAGGCAGTTTAAGATGTGGCTCTCATCAGCGCACACCCAGCACTGCATGCCGATCGGTGCTGAAAATAAAATAACGCAACTAACAAGTGCTTGTCCAGTAAGAAGGGCCCATTTAGTGGGGGCGTCGAAAAACGCTGCTCTAGGCCAGCCACGAAAGCTTAACACCAACGCTTAGCCACTTTGAAAGACGCGAACAGGCATGGATGGCAATGAGCTATGCTGAATGAAATGCTGGCTAACTGTTCTCAGCTGACGATATCTAAAACGTCTCGAAGAGGTATTAGAAGTTCTCATTTTTTCTCGATTCAAAAACGCGGTCATCTTGACAGTTTGTTGAAACTTTCTCTATAGGTGAATAATTCTTCTTACCTGACCAGATGCAAGAGTGTCAAGCTTACTCGAGGAATGCGCTGTAACTTGTTGTTGTTAGTCCTACAAGGAACTAATTATTGCAGATTGTGCTGTTCGGCAGAAAATTTAAAGGACGTATAAAGAAATCATGTGCATCCCTTCATCATTCATAGATCATTGAATGAATTCATTGCAATAATGAATGTAGTAATTTTTTATAGTGGTGGGATTCGTTATAGTTTTCTTTCGCTGGAATAATTATAAATAAATGCTGTCCGTGCGATATAAGGTTGTATAAGTTTTGATATCCTTCCACAGGGTGCCGGATTTATTGAGAAATGTAGTTCAAGATTAACGCTGCCATAACGTGGAAAGCAATTAAACAAATTGTTGATTCGTGCAACGTTTCGGTAAAGCAGCGTGGTGCGAAATTAGAATTTTGAATCACGTAAAGGAAGGGATGGCATCAAGGAGTAATGTGTAGCCATGAGGACCGGAGTGCAAAAGAGAGAGAAAAATTGTAATGAACTGATTGCCGACAGTATCCTCTCTAATGACTTTCTGTTGTGTCTCCAAGATTCCTCCAGGATCTGCTAGGGAACCGGTTAGAGATCGGGGATCCTGAACCACATGAGTGGAAAGCGGTCACGTTATACATATTCCAAACTCATTCATCGACGACTCGACAGATGATATCGTTTCTACAGGCAGGGCTTAGCCAATGCCAACAACTACACTGACACTGACCACACATCAGTCTGCTTATAGCAGAATCAACAAATACGTGTAGCGTCATACTGCACAGTCAAGAGTGAGCGAAGTTGATTCGATTTTGGGTGATGCGATGGTTTCAGCAGAAAAATCTATTTCTTGACTAGTACGTTGAGCTGAACCGTGGAAAATCGTAAAATATATTTGATGCCATCCTCTAATTTTAAAGGTTGTTTAATAGTAGTCCTGCATTTGAAGAAATTTTTGACAACCATTCAGCAAACTGTATGCTATCCCAAGAGTCTTTGCCTCGTGAGTGCAAACCATTGTTTCGTTCCACGCCTCTAGGACAGAAATTTTCGATTTGCCGTTGCGAGGTCGGAAGTTTTTCTTCGTAGTGTTTAAAATCTGATGCACAGGCCGGAATTTCCTGTCCAAGCTTAGCAGACAAGCAAGCTGAGGCAAACATTTCAGTCACTGGTTGCCACCAGGGTAATAAGCAGTGATTCAAACGGCTTTAAGATCCACATTACTGCGAGATGTGTGGTCTATGCATTTAAACCTAGCAAAAAATTTTGAAGTATTTATGATTTTACGCAGAAATCACATTTGTTGAATAAGACCTTCTTTACGACGGTCTGTACATTGAGAATATGTTTCACAGCTCACATTCAAGCTACTTAAACAGTTGTGCATTACACTTCGATAAACTAGTCCTCATTAAATCCTCTGAACAAAGCGGCAGCCATATAAATGCTCTTCTTACCTCTTCCAATTTTTTATGTGTCTGATTTACATCGCAAAGAACTCGGCATGTACGCAGATTCCTACGTGTATTAGACCCCTTGATGCAGTTAGAGCCATAGAGCCATACTTTTGCAAATTCTTGAGGCCACAGAACGAAACAAATGGCATTTGACAAGAATACGGTGTTGCTACGCCGCAACGTTTATTAGTCGGTTGCACTTCACATTTATGCTCTCTTCATTATATGCCCCGCACATCCCATTTGCTCAAGTAAGTGATGTGTGTTACATGCATAACAGGATTTGGTTTTCGTTATTGTCGCAGGAAAATCCAAAAATTGTCCTCTTCTCATTGAGTGCGAGTGTGGGTGCAACCTAGCAAGATCGCTTCTAATTCCTAATAGATAGAAAAACCATCGAAGAACGGGAAAGGTTTTCAGCGCATTTCAGAGAAATACAGCTTTTAGTGCCAGATATCGGTAGCAATTGAACGTCATCAGTTCAGGTCTCTAGCTTTGCCGGGTGAATAAAGATCCGATGGAACTTAATAAAATTGTTGAAATGCGCCTTAAAATTTTATGAAGCAGGAAGGTGCCTTGCAGTTTTCCTGTAATATCTGCTTTAGGGGTCGTTAACATTATAATGCCATCAATCGTTAACTGTTGGAATGAAATCATTGCATGCCATTCCATCACGTTCTTCCGTTCAGAGATGCCCTACATAATTCTTAGATGCATAATAGCAAAGAATCGCTCTGGCAGTGTCGTTTATTAAATTCACACGGCATCTTCTTACATAGCAAAATAGCATAAAAATTCGCTTTGAAGGTGATTTCTAAACACGTCGAAGTTACGATGTCCACCTCGTGGCGTATTGTCGACCAGCCTGTTCGACGGTGGTTGGAGTGTATACTCGGTCCTTTACGTCCCACGAATAAAGTTGACGCCAGTCCTAGTAGTACCAGTACTTCAAAAGTTTTGTTGAGTGCACAGCTTTATTGATTTTGTTTAGTAAATCCGTTCATCCATATGCTAACAGTAACAGCTATTCAAGTCTATATTCGTAGTGTGGATGGGCAAACTGTCAGCATCAGAATGAACTTCGAAAGCAATCTGTAGGAAAGGACTGATAAGAAGTCATCTGCAGCGATATACATTTGTCTGAGCAGTTACAACTGCTTAAGTATTCATCCCACCAGAGAACCAAAATTTATTTATTTCATGAATCGAAAAAACTTGGTCGGAGCACCTGTATGCAGTTACTGAACTCGATGTCCAAACCATCATTTACTTGCTGACTGTTCGCCTCCTATACCATTAGGGAGCTGTTTTCGACGTGATACGTAAAAGCAGTACTGTATCCGACACCATTATTTAGGAAATCGTGGACAGTGAGAAAGGCGGAAGAACCAGTCGACTTCTGAACTTCCTGTTTGTGCTTTACTGTTTCTCGCAAAGTGTTGGAAAATTTTTAAGCGAAAATGAGATGGAACATTACCTATTCAATACGAACGATGAGGGAAGTATTGGTATGGTTGAATGTTTGTGAATTTTGCTCCTCCCAGCTCCTAAATTATGTCCTATAAACGCAGAAAAAAACTAGAATTTGTGTCGAAATATAAACTGTTCAATGTGGAAGAAATGACTAGAAGGAAGATTAAACTGACATTTCGAAGAGGCAGTAATGCTTAGCTGGTGCTCACCATTATGGGATGCCCTCAAGGCTCCTGGCATACGCTTTGAACGTTATAAATAGAGGGGACGAATGAAGGCTCGGCGTAGGGTGCAGCTAAATGCTTATGGAGATGCGAGAGTACTGAGTGAACTGTAAATTTGAAGACGAAATTTGTGGTTGTGGAATGGTGTACCGGAACTTCAAAAATCTTTTCAAAAGAGCTTGGCTGCTAAAACGTTCTTTTATTTTGAAGGTTGTTATCCAGTAAAGATAACGCTGTTGTTTTGGAATCGAGGCAAACAAGTCTACAAAATGATATGAACAAGTGACCTTATTGAAGTGTTTCTCAGAGGAACCTCTCATCTAAATCAACTGCAGTACCAACCTTGAAGCGTCGGTCCCAGTAGTTTGGCGTCAGCCAGTAACGATCCACTGTTGAATAGGGCACAAGACCTTGACGATACAGGGACAATCCACGATTCAACGACGAGTACCACGTATCAAACGTGGGTGAGCGATACGGCAAATAAACGGAGCGGAAGTATGAGTCGTATGACGGGTCATAATATCTGCGATGGTAGTAAGAGGGGTAGTCGTAATCGTACCTTAAAATTGCGAGAATGCTGGTAAACTGAATTAGATGAGACCATGAAAATTCATTTTCCTAGTCTCATCTAATTTAATTGCTTTTCATCTGTTCAATGCGTTTCTGCAATTAAACGCTCCGTTATTAGGGAGTTGTTGGAGTGAAAGAATTGCGTAAATGCCGAATAATGAAAGAAGGCATTCATCCTCAACTGCACTGAATGAAGTACAACACGTCATGCACCTCAAGTATGATGCTTTTAGGCAAGAATATGAGAGTCACAACTTCTGACCCGAAGCACGAGCCTGTTTGAATCGGTTGCTTCATTCTTACATCGCTTTCCCCGATTGAGTAATTACCGGCTGTGCTTTGGAGTGGCCAACCGCTGGGCGTGAAGTAAACCCAATGTGTAAAACCATTCTTTCCTTTCTGTATTAAGTAGATTACAAGCGCAAAAACGACAAAGCTGCGCAGATAGCTCTCCTCACGTCGTTAGAAATCCCAAGAGAACTTCTTCCTTGAAAGCGAGGATCTTAACTCATTCGAGCATAATAAATATAAAGAAATTACAAACCAGTAGCCCTTGTATCTCGTCCAGTAGTGATAAGGCCAGCTCCAGTAATATGGGTTTGGAAGATAATCGCTGTAGTAGTATCTGCGTGGGAAGAATGTGCTCTTGTATAGAGGACTGAAGTAGTAATACCTGTCGTACCAATAATCGTCGTACTGGAATAACCACTTGTTTTAACAAGTAATGAATGTTGTATCTGCTCACTTAGCATTTGAGATGCAAAGTCGCTTCTAAAATTCCCGTTGCTATCGTGGACGTCAAACGCAAGATGCTTTGACATACGTCAGCTGTTTCATCGATTTCTCAAATCGCACGAGTGGTTTTCGATTTATTTATCTAATATAAACTACTCATTCGCTTCATTTGAACTCTTTTACAGTGCCCATCTCCTGGCTGATAGCGTCGTAGGCAGCAAACGGGAAGTTTTTTGGAGCATGAATAAAAGATGGACCAGAGATCGGCTTACGCTCCGCGCTTTTGCCTATCCCTAAAGACTTACCAACCGATTGCATAAATACTCGAAAAATACGTTGGGGCACTTAATTATGCGCGATTTTCGTGTATTTAATGATGACATGTTGCACGTTCTGAAATGGCGTCGTTTCTGAAGATAAAAACTTCTTTCATACTTTTCGAATAGACTTCAAATTTTCATCAGTAGTGCTGATCGTCTTCATGACCTTCTCATTACCGAGCCATTTTTTGTGCTGGAGAGTTCCTCATTGGAGTTGCGATTCAATTTTTCACGAATACTAATATAAGTGCCGATCATTAAGCAGGAACTTTTGTCTCTCTCATCGACCATGTAGCAGTATCTGATGTTTCCGCTTTCTCTGACTCGCAATTTTAAATTACAGTAAATAAGCGAAAAGATATTTCATATAAAGCATGGTGTCCAGGCAGATAATGTCAATTATCAACGACTTAATTAATATATATTAACTAATTAACTGCAAATAAATACTTTCTTTACCTTCCCACAAACCTGTTCCTTCAGTGCGCCTTCACAACTATACATTAGCAAGGCGCACTGAGTTGCATGCAGATGTTACTGTAAGTTACTGGATATAGATCAAAACTTTCACCCTAGGAATGGGCTGGGTGAGACGGAAGAAGGAGGAGTGATATAAGGCCACTATGAGGACGAAATTGCTTTCATGACGTCACAAAAGGGCAAAGATAAGACCGCCCTCATCGTAGTGGAGTTCCGTTTCCATTAGGGGTCGTGAACCACAGTTCCATACTATTATGCAATAATTTCATGGTATTTCAATGGCAGGAAGCGATATTATGCAGCAGTTGCATAGTGGTAATAATCAACAACGGTAACCAGCAATAAGCATCAGTTCCTGATTGACTTTACGATAAATGTTGACCAAATCGGCAAAGCAAACATAAAGACAAAAAAAGGATTTATCTGGTATTTTCGTAAGCTCACCTAGATTTATTGCAGAGAAGCGCGAAAGAATGATTAGCAGTGAAGAACAAGCTTATAATTGTCTGAAGGTGAAGTGGATAACCTCTTTTCATCCACTGTCTCTTTGCCATAAATTTGAGTAAAATTTATATTAGTGTTAAACTTTGATAAAGGGAATCGCTGAATGAATCAGTTGTTCATTAAAAACTTGAAAATCGAAAACGAAAGAATCTTTCGAAAATTACAAATGACTGTTGTTGAAAGAGGCACTTCTCAAAGTGAAACAAATACAATTAACCCTACAGCATTCAGCTGCAAGTGTTTTTACAATTGTTTTACCGTCCATCTATTTGCAGCGAACTGTTCCTGTCCGGAAACCACGTGGTTACATTCAGTTAATGCGCTTATGGCCAAAGCGACCAAGTTGAATAAAACAATAAACGACGTTGTAGCTCACCAGACTGTAGTCCCTATAAAAGCGGTAGGGCCAATGCGGTCTGTACTTATAGCTACTACTGATGTATCTCGTAAAATCCGGCACTGATCTCGCACGGGTCAGCTGCAAAAAACGACATACACACTGAAACAAATGAAATAATTGCTGCGCACTTCTGAAATAATTGTCGCGCACTCCTCACATGAAACTTTCAATCTGTTCTTTGTTTGTACTGACAGCATTATGGATATTTTAGATTAAGAAGATGTCCTATATTACCATAAATGGCTTCACAGCTTTAAAAAAATGTATACATAAGCATAGGAATAAAAGGTTTTGACATCTGGAGGTAGTATTTAATAGACACTGAGAAAAGAACGCATTCAACTAACGAGGAGGGTAGCTGGTCTTTCTAACGAACGGGAGCGTAACACAACGGCTGAGCGAGCACGAGTTAGACTATAATCGCCCATCGTTTCGATCTCAGCGGTTAAGTTCGATCTAGGCGACTCCACTTCGAGATGTGCAGGCGACGAGCCGACGACCGCCGATAGCCGAATTCGCAGTGTTTACAGGCCAACCTCTTTAGCTAGCTGGGCTGGTATTTTAGCGAGCGCCCAACATGCACCAAAATAGTTGCCACCTCTCAGTGAAGCAGCACAGCTTAACATCCTCCAACAGCTGAATGCTATCTCGCGAAACGCCACGTCAGGAAGGAGACTTACGAAGCGAGGCGGCGGTCGCAAGAGTTGTGCGTGCGGTAGCCGCAGCAGGAGCTGCAGCTGTTTTTCAGCATTAGCCGTCAACAAGACGCTTTGTAGACCACGTAAATTTCCTCACATTCAGCACCTCATCAAAGCGCAGCATGCCTCCGATACGCGAAATATGCGTTCAACAGGGTTCAAGTACCACTATCCAGCAATGCTATTCTCCATCGTCAATTCTTCTGCCTTCACGCACAGACAGTCAGATGTATTTATCAGTGCACCTTTGGAATAGTTACCCGCAGAGTAAATATGAACCCACTAGATGATCATCCTTCCGCTTAACAGCTCTAGTTGTGAATATCTATCCTCCAATATGAAATAT
Source organism: Parascaris univalens (assembly GCA_037576465.1). NCBI lineage: Eukaryota > Metazoa > Nematoda > Chromadorea > Rhabditida > Ascarididae > Parascaris > Parascaris univalens. Next base: position 60,697,460 of record CM075173.1, on the reverse strand, counting down.
CTCTCTTATGAGTACACGTAGTCCTTTTATGATACTCATGGATAATGATTCTCCCGGGACATTTAAGAAACAAGCAACCATGAGAGACGTGAATGTAATTAGATGAATAAAATATCCGATGGAAACAATAAAGGTGGCAGAGGTGTAAAATATGAGAGAATAAAGTCGTTCTTTTGATATATACCGGCGACCATTCTAAGCACACGCCAATACACTTTATTCTCTGTAGCAATAATGTCCACAAAGGAAAAGTTCAACTCCTTGAACGAAAAGCTGATTTTTTTTAGCGAACATTTCCTTTCGTGTAGAAATTTCCTCGCAAAGATGCAGCAGACAACGCTGCCGCAAGAAACATCAGCAAATGTTCGTGAAGCTGTTCACGGGAAATGCCGAAAGAAATAAAAGTACTGGATGAAATCTCTTATAAAAATGGTACTGCTATCAGTTTATTGCATAATCTGTGGCTTTTTATCTAAATATTGCGTCGATCTGCAGAATTTGGATGCACAATGAAAACACTAATAAAGTACTCGTAAAATGTGTTCTAATAAGGGTAAGAAGTGCGCTATTTTACGTTCATCGCAAACCCCTTCATATTTGAAAGGGTAATTCCATAGCTATATGCCTATCAGTAACATGCTTTATTACAAACTTTTTAATATACAAAATTCTCGAGCTTTCTAAAGCTTATTGCGTGCAACTTCGTTTTCATGCTTTATTGTTTCTTCATGCTAGAGAAAGTGGACTGATTAACGATGGGTAAGTGAAGTGGTTCGAGTGCTGATAGCACATCGTGAAACGGGTATATGTATCAGCTGTTCGAAAAGCCGATTCTCACCTGCGAACATTTCATGTGATAAATAAGAATTTAAGGCACATCACGCGAACAGCGCTGATTACGTCCACTTTTAATTCTTGTTCATCTCTCACCTTCTGCTGCATCAACAGTGCGTGAATTTTCAGACTTTGACTAAATTTTTATTTGGCACTTTTACGCCGGTACCATCTCCCGCAAAGTCTCAGCAAAACCTCCAGTAAGTTAACAGATACCGCAAGCGTAGAATCTTTGCATGTGCATCCAAACTCCCTACATATTCAATAGGGCTATAAAAATTAATTACCTATAAAACCGTGTGATACAGACCCTGAGTATTCCAGGCAAATCGCACGAATTTCTGGAGAAATACAGGCATTTAGTACAAACTTGACTATATTTCCTTAGAGAACTATAGAAAATCCCAAAGAATTCGCCTAGAAGCTGGAGAATCCATAGAAAGTTGGCAGTGATTCCTCGAAGACCGTTTAAAAAATTCTTAGAAAGCTGCGAGATGGGCTATGAATTGGCAAAGATTCCCAAGAAACCACTGCAGCTTAACTGCGATAACTTCATAATCGCTCCTTTCCGAACGTTGCGTTTGCAAAAACGCTGTAATAATGAAGTTTGAGTGTTTTGGCGTTGTCAGGAATTAAAAAAGCCACCGTTAGCCAGTAACCGTTGGCAACAGAAATGTGTACTCAGTCGAACAACGTGTATCTCAAACGTGCACGTCAAATGTCACGGAAGAAAGCGGTCCCACGAGATACAGCCAAGGATATCATTCTTGGATTGGCGTAATTTTTTCCATTTTGTTATTTCCGTAAAATTCATCTCAAATTCCACTCCTTTCAGTTAAAGCACTAAAAGCAAGAACTTTCTTTTTTTCGCCATATTCATAGCTCTGAGAAAGGAGCGGGAAATATCGTTTGTTGGCTACAGTTATAGTTAGTTCAAACCTGTGAAAGTATAGTTCAAACCTCCTTATCCATAACCCCCTAAACCATTCTTGCTCTAACGGAATCTTGAATACGCATAGTTTCAGCCAAGAAATTCGATGACAGCAATTTTCTTTGCTCTTGTTACGATGAGTTGTGCCTGGGCCCTTCTATTTGTGCTTATGTGTTCGTATGTGTGGGTGCTTGTGTACGCGCGTGTGCAAGTTGTGTACGCGTGTGCTCATATGTGCGTTTGCGGTATGTGTGCTTGAGGAGATGCAAGTTTGCGTATGTGTGCCCGCCTATATGTATGGATACATTGCAAGGGTTTTCGGCAGCTTCAAGTCTATTAGCCATGAGATCAGAGTTGTAAAATTTAGTGGCTATTCATGCAGGAAAGTTATCTTTGATCCATCAACGCGGCACCATGAGCAGTTAGATGGTTAAAAATTTGCTGGCATTGTATGACAGCACGGAGAGCCTTCCACCGGTAAAGCCTCATTTTGAACTGTGTCGAATCGGAAAAAATGGGTCAATAATAAACTACATGTGGTTGATTCAGTTAAAATATGAATGCACTTTATTCGTCTTTTGTCATTTGTTGGCACGTCATCAACTCATTCGCTGTGACAAGTAGGCTGCAAATTTTGCTTTTCTTGCCAGCTGTTGTGACAGGCTTCTTTAAGTCGTTTTCAAGGATAGCATGCTGTCAAAGAAGTTGACTCTTCTTTGCACTGGAATGCCTTACTGACCAAAAAAAGTTTGAATGCATAGGTGTTTCGCCGAAGCACTTCAGTAAAATACATTTTGTTCAAGACCGTCCGGAGCCGGTCCACGAGAACCAAGAGAGGGCATCGCTCAGCCGATTGATCGCTCGACCTCAAAGGTTCGCCTTAGTTGGTACCCACTTGCATAATTATTGCTCGAAACAATAAGCTTACCATCGGCATATGTTTACATCTGTTTTAATTTCCTTTCATTTATATGTGACGAAGTGCCCGAAGAAAAATTTTAGCAGTGCCATCGTTTGTCCTCACGGAAACAAGTTTTAGAGGCGTTCGCTTCCAAATTGTCTTTAGCTCTTTTTGTGGCAGTGTAAGTTTTACTCACTATTCCATTCAACTTGTGGAATGGCCACAAGTTGAATAAAATAGAGCCACTGCTTGCTATTCAACCGACATCACTTTGTAGATGCTACACTGTCATGAAATGGAAACCACATATCATATAAGTGGTAGTATGGCTAGAAAGCCGTACAATGAGGATGGCTTTTGATGAATGTATATTTGCCTATCGATTTGCGTGAAATGTACATGCATATCTATATGAAATGCAAAGATTTTCTTTACTACAGTTTGTGTTCATGGGCATAAAAGCATTTCATTTCCACAGGAAGGAAGAAACCTGTCCAAGACACTATCTGCTTTTACATCGCCAAAAACAGTTTGCAAATGATGTGGTATTCCTAAGAAAAGATGTGCAATTAGACTGTGCGCATATTGAAAACTGTCAAAAACAAAGTTCATCGCGAAAGCAAATTTGCCCATTAAATACTCCTGCGTTCAGCACTACGCGGCGGAATATATTCTCTAGCACGTATTCGTCCCCACTAAGATTTAATCATCGCAAATTTTCAGGATTAGCTTTCACGATAGCTTTAAGTGTTTTCAGTAAAAATGGTGCTAAGTTTTACACTGAACGTTCGCATGGGAGAAGTGGAAAGTGCGGAAGATCACTTTCTCAGAATATTATGCATTCGACTCAGCTTACCATTTTTGCAGTAGGCCAAATTACCTCTCCTTTATGGGAATCTCCTAGGCTGCATCTCTAAACTGTGAACACAAGCTGCAGTAACGAAATATTCCGTACTTGAAAAGTTTACACGTTTATGCACTCAAAACAGTGCGCAGTGTACCGTGCCACTTGTAAAACGCGCATTTTAATCCAGGTGGGCATATGTAGGGGTTTATTAACGTTTATATGCAGCGCTCAGAAGCGATATTGAAAGCATAAAAGCAAAGGTTTTTTGATAAAAGAGGTGCCGATGTTTCAAAGGAAGTTGTTAATTTTCACTGAGATGTGCATCACTTTTATTGCAGGCTTTCCTCCATTTTGTGTCTCTTCATTCCAGAGTAACTACACATTCAATAAGTGCATGTTCGTGCCTTATTTCAGGGCAGGAAAGCACAATCTGAGGGAAATAGATATTCCTCACATCAGTGTTTAGTCCAGATAATGTGCTTCACATCACGTGCTTAGCACATAAGTATTTCACCGGTGAATTTACTTTCGCGCCGAGATTTCGCAGTAAATTGTCAGATGCCAGAACTTTGCGGGCCATTTTGTTTCCACAGTGTCGATAGACAACATCCAAACCTGAAATTAAAAAAATAAATATGTTATCGGTCGATTTGCTTTTAGCTAGCAGCCAAACCACAGCCGTCACTCATTTCGTCACAAATAGATCAGTCTGCAATTGTGCATCTTCAGAATCTGTTCTCACAGTTTCAAAGGCAATATAACCAATTTGTGAATGTCAACCAGGTTTGCATTGCCGCTTTTTAGTAGCACCAGTCTTAATTCCGTTTTATTATTGCATCGGGGCTACCTTGATCTCAATTTTTTCATATAAAGAGCGTTAAATAAATCTTCATTTTGGGTGAAAACAGTTTCCAAAATCGATTTAAGTGCCTTGGACGTACCATATATATGGCCAAATGATGGCTTTTGAAGGAGATAGGGGTAGCTTAGATACGCATTCTGACGTGAAACATCTGTATAAATGAAAGCTCTGAAGTAACAGGAAATCATTCAGGGCTCCCAGTTTCTGAAATGGCAAGAAAAAGGTCCCGACTGATGCAGCAAGTTTAAAGCTTTTATCGCTTCATTTGAATGCTTTCAAGAAGCTCTTGAGCCTCTTTCGAAAATGGAAGCTGCAATCACATCAGAACACGGGAATCGCTCTTATGGTTGATGCTTTGCTAGTAGACTAAGAGCTGGAGATATGCTGTTGCTGTTTGGGTGGTCGGCATCAAAAAGTCAAAGCAGTGTGCGAATTGCCGATGTGTAGGGTGTGCAAAATAATGCGTGGAAGAGATTTTTCAATGAAACTGCGAACATCTCTGCAGCAGTTCCATGAAAGACTGGAAGGAAACCAGGACGCTTTGAGCAAAAAAATTGCCTCACTCGACAACGCTGCTATGTAAGCTTTTTTTGAGCTTATTTTATGCTTATTTTATACTTATTTTATTTTTTATTTTTTATTTTCGCAATTTTCAACACTGTGTATTTTGCAGCTTTAATTCCACAAACTTGGTGTCTTCTTCGTATGTTCTTTGTAATTTCCGCCAATAAAGATTCCAGAAGAGAGATGTCAAAAACACTAGAGGGCTACTGGAGACCTCCTATGATACTGTCAGAATCGCTCTGCAGAGGGCGCTTTCTTTCTCTCTCTTCTTGTTCCATGCTCATAGACTAGCTCTATTTCAGTAGGAAAAGCACTTTTTGATCCATGAGAGTAAGCACACTGAACGCTTGTATAGTGACAAACTTTACGCAGTGAGTACCTGGAACTCCTGTGCACAGATTAAATGAACGCCGCTAATTCATTTCGGCAGCCTTTGCGGTGAAACTGATGGATGACCAACGTCCATCAAAGCTGGAAGGAATCGATAGGGTGACCAGTAGCAAAAGATGCAACGCTAGTCGACGCCTCTCCTCAGCCATCCACAGCAGCGCAGTGAAAAAACCACAATTTAAAAGAAAAAAATGCAAAAATGAAAACTTGCATTTGTGCTGTAGACTATTTTTCATAGTGTCGGCTTCCGAAGATAATTTTAACGATAATGACCGAGTGTTCTTGCAGCTCGCAACATCTCGAAGACCTAAAGGCGCAGGTGTCAGATTTCAGCAATAAGGTATATAACTGTTTCCACCACTTAGGTACTGGATACCCCATTGTTTGAAAAAAATTTCTTTTAATTCACTGCACGGCATTCAGAGACGCTTGGGTGTTGTGATGTGTCTTTGTATTGCTTATGGCAGCGCTGCAATTACTGCGGCCGAAAGATTGGTTGCCACAAAATTCACGCACAAATATTTTCTTCGCAATGGGAAACCAAGAACCGTCTACGACGCACACCAAGTTGTGAGTGCGGCGCTGCCGTGTTCCATAGGAACTTCATTGAAGCGTGCAGATAGCTTACCTCAAGATGAAGAGGTAGCTTTCTTCTGAGACAATAGCTAAAATGCGAATACAGGGGGTGACAATTATCACGTATTTTCTTTCACTGAGGTATATGTGCAGGTATATTCCCGTCTGCTGCATTAGAATCAGTTTATACGTTATTACGAAGAAATTTTATGGTACAGCCAGCTTCATACAATCACCAAAATTTTCATTCAGCTACTAGCGTTGACGCAACGGGTCACCGCAATAAATGGCGCTGTCAGGAATCACGCAAATCAGCTGTCGCAAATGGGTGACAAGGTACGCATTGTATTATCATCGATCCTTGTTTAGGCATGTTGACTGAAAAAAATGGCATTAATATTAGGCGTTTATTCGAACTAATCAACTGTCGAAACCAAAAAGGGTCTCAGTGACTGTGAATGCAGAACGTTGTTTCGAAAAGACTACAAAGAAATCGTATTTTCGATGTTTGCGCTCATTACCTTTTTAGTCGCTGCACTATGTAAGCGCGATTTCGACCACAATGCAAACCTGAGTGTGGCTACACCGAATGCGATAGTGAGTAAAGCGTCAAAAAAATGGACTGCTACTTTCATCTACAAATGCTCTCTTAAGTTGACCATAACCACATCTAAAATGTAGTTATAGCTTGAAGCCATCCTACCTTCGTTCTAAAAATTCATCTTAGTATGAAGAATTCTATGGCTGAGTTCATCAAGTATTTCATTCTCTTACATTGTCTGGGCATATTTCATCCACATAGTTCATTTTCTCAACCTTAATCATACGGTGAAACAATTTCATTCTTGGACGCATCACACATTGCGCAAGACAGGATTTCCTCGAACCGAATAGCAAGAGGAACAGAGAGGACATAACGAAAAATTAGTTCAAGCTCTACCTTGGAAGATTCTTTTAGTTTCACCGCTATTTGCTAATGGCAGAAATATGAGGTGTGAAATCAGTTGTTAAAGTTTTGATTGAAGGCTTTAGCGACCGCAACCCTGCGGACTGAATCGAATCTCAATCTTTTCAACGAACAAGTTGCGCAACTGAAGAAGGCTTTGGATGCAGAAGTGGCTCAGCGCGTGAAGGAGAGTGAAGTACAAGCCGAAAAGTTGGCTCAAAGTTTTTAAGTCGATATGAATTTCGTGAATGTCTCTGATCAAAAATATAGAGTAACTCTTGGCCTTGCAGCCACCTCGAAGTTGGGTAGCTGGTTACTTTTACATTTAGTCTAGGAACAACCCACACGTTTTTGAACTTCGTTCATTATCGCCTTTGATCAAAGGCACAATGGAGTATAACCGAAAACTCTACTTCAGTAAAACATAGGAAATTTGAAGTAGAAGTTGCAAAAAATGGTGAAAACTGCCTTGACATATTTCTTATTATCATCCCACCATTCGGTCAATTAGTAACGCGATTCTAGCGCCTCAAACTTTATAAGAACTTATCAGTCATCCCTCACACAGTCTTTGTGATAGGAAGCTACATTTTACTACGTTGTTGATGGCTAAACAAGGAGTTATGTAGTCAAGAACAGCTTCCCAACATCCGTGCCTCAGTAGTCGTTTATCTGTCGACATCAAGTTTGTGAACCACATGTCGCGCTCTAGATAGAAATCATTTAAACAAGCACACTTAATAAAAATTTCGGAGTCAGCAATTTCTCTGTGCTTCGTGATCCAAAGTTTTCAGAATTGCGAGGTTGCAAGATTACGTTCGAAACGTGGATATGCAAGACTCGGAGGCGTTGCAGAAGTTGTGCAGAGGTAGAGAAAGGATCGCGGACGAGACGAAAAAGCTTGAGCGCACTGGTGTCGTGGTTGCAAATACAACAAGCGAATGTGGAGTCCGCATAAATGAGGTAATATCGCATATTATTTGGGAGCATATAGTTCTTTAAGAGAAGGTTAGGGACAGCGATCTGGAGAATTTTCAGATTCACATTACACGTGTCCTTGTTGTGAGGCGAAAAGCAGACGTAAAAAAGGACTATATCCAGAGTTATTCGCTATCTCAGCGATGAAACTTCACCGTCACACTGACATCTCATTTCTTTGATTCTGTCTTTTAAATCCCTTCATTTACGATATCAAGAAATTTCGAAGCTCTCAAAACAGAGGGGAAAGCAAGAGAGGGTTCGGATGTGAATTTTTGGAATGCAGTTTCACATCTCCTTTCGCACGCATATGATCCGATTTTACGCATGTTTCCTCAATTTCTTCAGAAGCCGAGACGATTTATATTGAAGCTTTTTTTGTTCCCACATGATGATGAGAACCATGAGCTGACACTAATAAAATGAAACTGTACCTCAAGCAGCAGAGATATAGTAAAGGCCAGCTTTCTGCCGCAGTCACAAGACTAGTGATTACACGCGAAGTTGGTCGAAGATAATTTCCCTCTTAAGTAGCGCAACGACAGAAGAACAACTCATAGAGTATTTGACACTAACCTCTTCAAATTCTTGGAAAAAGTCCTGCAGTAAAAGATGCCGATTCATCAGAATCATCAACCTTCGTACGATTTGCTGAGAGGGACAATGCTTATTTCAGGCTCTAAAAGCAGAAACCAGAGCAAGGCTTGAATTCGAAGAAGAATTCAAGCGCACCTGGAGCGACAGTGTGAATGATTATCTGAAGAGCGTCGAAGAGGTAAAAAGCACGCAGTTGGTGAGTTTAAATTTTAGTGACATCAGTGCAGCAATAAGGTGCGCATATTTAGCACCTCCATTTGCTTTGTTGAGTGAGATGCAAGTTTAATGTGTGATTAGGCAATGATCGCTCTCAGAACTCTGAATGGCACATTTCCAGTATTTTAAAATTCAAATTGTGAAATTATGAAATTGGTTTCATTCAGCGATCACCAACAATTACAAATTTTTTCCTCAGGCTCTCCTAATTTTATTATTTCGACGTCTCAAGATTGCTCGCAAATTGTTGTTAATTAGTTAAGGAGATCAGAAATCGACTAGCAAAATTATTTTCGCAAGACCAGCTGCCATTATCAACATTTTCAAAAACTTTTAGCTTCTTGGCTCAATCGAACCATTCCTTAAACACTATATTCTCATATAAGGTCAGCTACGATCGGTAGATAAGAGAGCGAAATAAAAATAGACCTGTTGGCAACTAGCGGGCATGATCACTTGCACGCCCAATTGCTTCTCTAAGTTTGTTCAGGTGATGTAACTTCTACAGTTTATGAACGACTGTAGTCGTCAGCTACGAGAAAGGTGACTCCGTCACTTAAAATAATTTGTTCATGAATCAGGCCGATCGATCGATATATAAGGAACAATTTGCGAAAATCAATGAGGCCTTAGCTGCACTCGAAACGCACCTTGAAGCAGGCAATACAAAAATCGACAAAATAATAACGGCGGACGTTCAATCGAGGTTAACAATTATGTTTGCTGCTGTGCCATGCATATTTATTGTTGCATGAGGCGAATTTTTATAACCTAAACGATTCTGTTCAGCATACAAGATTCCAATACACATTCAATTCAATGATTTCTCTACTTTAATTTTTCTTTTTGGTTTTAAAGAAAGGAAATCTTGTGATACGTTATCGATATGAGGCGCATTATTATTGTACTAATGAGTAAGTGAATTCTATATTAGAACACGTACAGAAACGCTATGCTTGGGTTATTGAGGAAAAACGGAAAAGGATATGCTAGAGAATAGTAAATGAGGAGTTGCTCTGGTTTTTGAGTCCCTAATTGTCCAAGAAACGTTCCTTACCGATCGCATTTTCACACCTCATTTTTTCTTGAAGCGGAAAATGGATGTAACACATCCCCCGCCGCTTAATTCACATCTTACCGTAGTTTTCTTCTCTCTACCACGCTTTTCCCTCTCCCTCCTCTCCCTACCATACCTCATGAACTTTTCTCCTGGATTTTCTTCTTGTAGAAACTTATGAAATATTTGCTTCTGTGTTAAGCCAACCAGCAAAATTGTAAATGCTTCAAATGGTTGAACGAAACAAGCCAATGTACAGCTCCAATTAGCAGTTCTTTCTTAATTACATGCTCCTCTTAATTAAATGGCAACATTGTGAAACTCCCTCGATTTTAGCTCTTTTCTCGATTACTCATTCTTCTCGTCCTCCCCTTTCCACGATTACAAGTCCTTTTTTGATGCAGATAAGGCACCTCAGTACGGCGCTTTTCTTTTTTCTTTCGCCTTTGTTCATCACCATTCATCTCTGAAATATATGGCGGCGCTCGAAAAAATTTGAAAACTTGTAAGCTTTTTGATTCAATGAATGAAAGAAATTGAACCATAGGAGAGCTCACGAAAGAGGACTTTTGGCGAGAGCGAAAGAATTAGACGATCGCGTCACTAAATACATCCTCGCCCTCAAGCAAACTATTGACGATTTTAACGCCAGCAAGCGAAATGTTAAGCTCCCTACATTCGACATTGATTCCGTATGTCTGCCTTCCAGAATTTTGCTCTTTAAAAACACATCAGCGCAATGTTTTTTGGATAGCAGCATTGCTTATTCTATCCAGCTATCAGATCTCGCAGCGTACGCACATTTGAATGGTATAAGCTCAAGCCGTTCAACATAAAGCCCATACTCCATCTCGAATACGGATTTCGTCTTGAAATGACGCACGTTGAGTCGACTCTGTGGTGCAAAAAGGTATTGAGCCCGAAAAACTGCTGTGGAATTGGGTACTTAAGAACTTGTTAAGAACGAAAGATAAAGAGTTCCATAAATACGATCTCCATATTTTTCCTCCTAAGTGCGCACAACCCCTCTCATTTTTTTCCCGAATATGCGTACGTTTTAAAATGTATAAGATAATTAATCTCTCATCCTCGAGTACACGTCTGCTTCAGAAAATGTGGAAAAACTATAAACTATACATCTCAGAAATGGAGATGCAAGCTACATGGGTAATAAACTCTTCGCCAAAGTTTTTTGAGCAGGGAAGGTATACATATAGCTCCTTTTACAGAATTCACTGCAACTCGGGGAATAGCACAGTGTATTTGCAAATGATATGCATTTTTCGTACCAGTAACGTCATCAAGTGGTGCAGTTAGGACATCACGTGGTTCAGTGACACCCACGCCTATTGTTTCCTATGCTTCGTTAACCTCGACGAAATCTGCGTGTTGTAGTTATTCCTTTTCGTAGTGTAAATGAGTTTATGTATGTAAAACATTTCACATTTTACTATAGAATGGAAGATGCATTAGTTATTGCCTGGGAACCACAAAATGAATTCATTGGGTGATGCCATTATCTGGGTAGGCGCTTTCGTTACATCTGCAACGAAAGCATTTCGTTGGCATTTGATTGTTGCTTCCATTAGTGTTTCAGGTACGTCGAGAAATGGAATCTATAGCGGCCGATAAAAACAAGATCAGCATGGAAGGGCTTCTGAAACTCGAGGAAAAAATGAGCGGTATTCAAGAAGGTATCAACATATAAACGCCTTGTATAGTGAATTATTTTTTAAACATAATAGTTTAAACATTTAAACAGTTATTAAACATTAAACATTAAACATTATAATTCATCTTTCATGGCACTGAGAACGCTGTCCGCCAGTGGAATCGTGGCACCGACTTTTTGCACCTCCAGGGAAAATGGCGTTCCATTAACATGCGACGGACGCCTTAAATGGACTGTTTCTCCCGTTAAACTAGAAAAGTTCGCAGTAACATTGGGTGTTGGCCTTATATTTGAATTGTTGTTCAATTCATTTGCGTTATATCTAAGACAGTGCAGTTCTCAAAAATTCCGGCTGCTTCACAAACTGGGTATCTTTATCGATTTTAGTCGAGATGTTTTCTCCAATAAAATAACACATTTCTCTCAAACCTTTATTAGTGGTCAGTTGTTAAAACTATTTATGGGCGAGAAATTTCCACCTCTCGCACGAAGCGCTTATTTATGGGAATCATAATTTGCAGTCGATAATTTCATGCGATACTAATTGAATTGCAGCGTTTATGCGTGAGAAGCGTGATATTCTCAGCAAAGTGCAAAGTGCAAATGAAGTTGAGCGATTTGAAAAGCTGAGGACGCAATTCGATAAACTAAATGAAATCAAAGATAGTATGCAAAGTGCAAATGAACAACTACGTGATAAGATCGAGCGACAAGTCCCTAAGGATGTCCGTATGATTGAATTGTCTTCATTCCTTCTTTACTGCATCTCCGATTGTTTCATAGCAGATGCATTAAATATTTTAACCGTAATATTTTTGTCATATACCAGTAAGTAATTACCGTAAAAAGAAATCATAATCAAAGTATAAGGGTAACCGATGAGAAAATGAGTAGCGTGAAACGAATACAGATATTGCTATGAAAAATCTTTCTACAAGGTTAGCATAAATTTTACACGAAACGTTACCATGATCTTGTTGCACAGCCGTTCTTATATTACAGTTTGATGGCATCATTTTATTCAGCTTAACGAGTTGTCGGCTAAAACGGACAATATCAAACGTCATCTGGAGGCACGAATCGACAGTGAACGAGAAGAAAGGTATAGCTTAAAATGAGCACAAGCGGAGCTTAAATAGTTTATTGCGTGTCCTTTGCTGGGAGGACTTTAAGGCAAATGGAGCTAATTCAAAACGAGGGATGTTGAAAAGATTGAGGCAATGATGTCGTTCAAAGTGGAGTTATTACTTGTTGAACGGAAAAAACAGGTATAGCAGTTTCATGCACGGAAGTTTTGATTGCATTATCGATGAACAAACATTTTAAAAGTGCATCGGTAAGCCGCCCGGCTGGTCAGAAAACTTGGTTCATACGCTGACGATAACCTAATACTACAAGGCCGGAAGGTACTCCGATATTTGAAACGAAAGTAACACATACTGCATCTATCTGTTCGATTTTTCTATTGCTTCTCACATGCTCTATTCAAGATGAATCACTTCGAATATATGAAAACTCTCTCAGCTGTTTGCATATGAAATCGTTCAAAAATTCGCAATGAAGTGCTCTTTTAAACTGGCCCTTCCCCATGGCATACCATGCCAGACAGATGGCAACGGTATATCATCGTTGTATCTTCATTTCCTGAAGCACGACTTCTGCTAAGAGGTTTAAGAAGTTCTCCGCTATTTTTGAGCCGACAATAATGGAAGTTTTTATAGCAAGAATTCTCCATCGAAATCGTTCCAATTCGGTTTCAAACAGGCAAAAACTTTCTCTTCGGAATCTTTCGTTAACTACTTAAGATTCATGAAGGATGACTTCTTCTTCACTCTCCTTGTGAATCAGTAGACGTCCGAATCAGACAGATGTGTCAGGATATGATACTTCAAAGGATGCAACAGTGTGGGAGCTTTGCGATGTCGTGAATAAATCTGCTAAAATCATTTTGGGTTCCAGCAGCAGTTTTCAGAGATCCCACACCATTCTCGAACTGATCCCATCAACTTTTGTTGCCTCTTTAAGGTTTGCTGCTATTAGAGAGCTCGAAAACAAACTTGGAAAATCTAACCAACGTGGAATTGCGACATCTCCATCGGTAAGGTTCTTCTATGTCATAAGGGTATATGATTCAAAAAAACCAAATCTGCTGCTGCATATTCCGCCAAGTCGTTTTTGCATTGTCGCAAAGAACAACGTAGGAAGTTAATGACAGAGGAACGAGAAGCTGTCTTAATGACTAGTCAATAATTAAAGGCTTTGCACTACTTCATACATTTCATGTCATTCGAATACGAACCGATTAGTCAAGTTTTTTTTTTACTAAAGGACGATTTTATAATCGTCCTTTAGTAAAAATTTACATCACCGAGTCACTATGCGCCTTCCCTCATGTGTCTCTTATAAATCCTCCTAATGCCATTCAAGCATGCTATATCGTCTTCCGTATTCAAACATGATGTGAGCACTGTTTACCCCGAAAGAACCTATTACAGCCTATTTTACACCATATTTTTTGTGCGTTAGTACAGCACATGACTGAATTCATAGCAGTCAACATGAAATAGTGATCTGATAGGTGCATTCTTCAAGACTTTGGAAATATTTCTGCCCATTTAATTTCTTTTCACTCTTTGAGATGGACATTAACAAAAACAGAGTAGCGATCAAGAAACTCGCCGAGTCAGTAACCACTATTAAAAACGTGCTCGATAGCAAAATCAATGACGAAATCCAACAGGTGAATTTTTCATTTAATCTCACTGAAACGAATGACGATCTAACGGGAATTACCCCCCATCGAGCTGAGCGACGAATGAAGATGAGATTAATTTTTTGAGCTAATTTCATCGCCATTTCGGATGAAGTCTAAAAATTCAGTTGGTGCAAATCCTACGGTGCTAACGATACAAAACTTCGGCGAGATGAAAAAAACGTAGAAGCTTTCGAAATCCTCTGGATCGCACAAATTTCAAGGATATGGCAAAAATTCTGAGAGCAGCTTAGGTCTTCAATATTCGTGTGGACATCCGTGGGCACTCGTCGGTATGATGGATGTATTGGAGGGAGGTGAGGGAGAAGTATCTCTAAAGTTAAGCGATGTTCCGTTTCCGAGGCCAGGAAGACGTTTTCTGTTTCATGGTTCCTGAAGTTATGTTGCCTGCAATGAGGTAGTAACGATGTTACGCGTGGAATACGATGCACAAAGGCTGTTTAAAAGTGACCAAACAGTTTTAATATTCTCGCTCCTAAAAAGAATGAGTTCCAGTGGAATGGAACCTGGCTAAAAAAATCGATAAAATTTAGGAACATCATGCTATTACATTTTTGCTGTAATTCGTCTACTTACTGCGTTAGTTGTCCCAATTCCTTTCAATTTTCGCCCCTCCTCGTTCAACAAACAATGAAAAATGCCCTGCTACAAGCCTCTAAGGTTTATTAGAAGTTTAATGGATAAAGGGGGCTGAAGAAATACTGTCTGCGCCGTTCAAGAGTGAGAACAGTATTTGCAGTCCGATCTCGAGAACTCTGGATCACAAAACGGATTCAAATTTTAGAGGGAAAGCAACTGGAAAAGAATTTTAGTGAAAAAAAAAGAATTCCAGAGCACCTTTTGACTGATAAAATTCTTTATAATTGCGGTATGGAAATAACTGTGCTGCACTGTAGGAAGAACAGCCAGGCAGTAACTGCTGTGTGCAAAAAAGCAGGACAGAACTGCATAAACGCTGTCGCATGAAGTGACTTCCATCGTCATGAAACTGTAACTGAAGAGAGACGTTAATAGTTAAAGCGACGGTGTAATGAGTAGTGAAATACCTGCAAGTGGAGGTAACAGAGAGCAAAAAAAGGTGTTCTTTTGAAAACTGATTGTAAAAAACAACGATGTAAATGCACTGGGGTTTTCCAGTGCGAAACGTAGTAAAAGCTTTGTAATGCAATAACAAAACAATCTAAAACTAGAATGTGTTGCTGTTTTAATACGACCCTTTGTTGCCTTCCCCTCACTTTTCTAAGGAAGCTGTGCAATTTTTATAGCAAAAGTTGGGCGCGAATGATTTGATATTTCACCGAGTTCTTGATCGAGTAGCAGACTCGGGTGATTTAAAGTGGAAACAGCCAGTAAGGAGGTCTATATAGTGATGAAGGAATCAATGTAAGTATGAAAGTAAAATTGCTGCATGATGAAATCACACAGGATGGAGAAACGTGGTTTTAACAGCCTACATGATGCATTAGAACTTTAAAACAGGGTACTGCTACATCCTCCCGGCTTCAGGCGTTCTGGTATTCCTGATCTTATGGGTATTTTCAGGAGCCTCTTACTTCGATGTGTTAGAAGTAGCAGGGTGAGGGTGGTCTTGATCGTCAGGTTGTTTAAACACCGTTTAGTGAAAGAGGTAGGAATTTTTTTCGTCAATAATTGCACTGCACTGTCACTTTCCTTGTTTTTCAGCGTGAACGTGCCATTGAGGATTTGTTGTCAGCAATTCGCTCACACAAAAAATAGTGATCTCAGATCGCTGTTTTGGAGACGGTATTTTATTTTGAAAATTAAAGCATAAAATGTTGTGTTTGAAATTCTGCTCCTGTGATAACAAGGCTGAAGTTGAACAGAAAAGCACATCACCTCACTGGGCAATGTGAAAAGAAGATCAGTTGCTGCCGCGGGGTGTGTGTTGCTGTTCAATGCGTCTCGACGAAGCAACTCATCTCAACGATAGCAGGAAGTGTTCCATATGTACAATTTGCACGATTAATGCCAGAACTGCACTAACAACTGTTGTCCATTTATGCATGATATGAGCACTATTTTTATTGACTACTTTGATATGTGCAACTTTGAAACTCCTTCAATAGTAAAATTTGTAATGGTTGCTTCCAACAGGCATTAAAGATAGTGAGCTTCATTCGCAACTGTGTTTTGCTTTTGAGGCCCATCTACATATTAATGCACGTCATGGGTGAAGATGCTGAGAGTAAACATTAATACAGCTAAGAGATCAAGCCTCACTGTGGGCGTTTTGGGAAGCCGGCAAAGAGAAGATTGGAAATTTGCGATTCGCGAGAAGTTATGATAATAGATCTGCTTTTTTTTATTTAAAAGAAACATCAGAAAATCTACAAAAATCCTTCATTTGTTCATTGATGGAGCAAAAAGAATTTCTTCATCGGAAGAGTTAGCTGAAATTCTGGACAATCTCTGTGAGTAAAATTTTTGAAAACGGGTTGTTGCCGTGTTTGGAACACGTATTCCATTATTGTGGTCGAGCATTTTATCATCTCCTTTTTAGTGTTGGAAAATCTTTCCCGTTTCTTTTTGAGCGCTCTTGCAAGTGCTTCATTGCTCAAATGCTTCATTCCAAAACTTTTTTTAAATTTCCTTATTTTCGTGGACGATTCACGATCGAATTGTTGATGAGAAGAGGCGTCGTGATGGCGCAATTTCTGCAGGCAAAAAGTAGCGCAAATCAAATACAAGAAAAGATGGACAATAGTGCAAAATACAGCACGAGTTGCCTCCATGTTCTCTCGCTCATTCGTTGAAAGTAACCTTGTCACAGAGCCATCTGTGTTTGTCTTTTAAAGACAGTGAACCAATTTATCCGATTCCTGTTTCCTCTTTTTTCATCGCCGTCCACTACTAATATGAACGACATCGAAGTAAATTGTTATCAACTTTAGCGAACAGATTTTTAATAGATTTAAAACTGTACACCATTTCCTCAGAAAATAGAGCATCACTCTGAACCACAATAAGTTAATAGAGCAGTCAAACACTCGATTAGATTAGCAAATTACCTTATGTGCTATCTCTACTCATTGTATATGCAGTCCTGAGTGAAACGTAATGCACACTACCGTCTGCAATTATTGATGGTTGCAGTAATCGTGTGCAGCTTGGATCTGTAGAAGGATTCCATGTCTGCTTTCTATTAGTTGGCACTATTCATAACCGACGGCTTAGATAACTCATTTAAAATCCACCTCCCCTCACCCGCTCCCCTCCAACCTCATCCCTAACTAATTATTTCATTGTCACCTCCTTACCCTATACCCCTACTTTTTTGGAATCTCCGTTCATTTATGTCTTCAAGTTTTTCAGCTTTTATTGCTGGTTAGTCGCTTGTGCGACCATATCTCACTTGTGGGCATACAGTATGCATGATCGGAGAATGCTGTGATCCAAAAAAGGAGTATCTGTCGTTCCATATAGCAACCCTTTGAAATGTTGGAAAACGAATGCAGCAAGGACCATTGCAGTGACCGTACTACGCGTGGTAGCAATTGGGTCTGTGTATGCCGTTCAGCTGCGAGGGTGTACACAACTGCGAGTGTGTGGTTTGCGTGAAGGAAGAAGGCTGTGATTGGAATACGGATGTAACGGACTTTGTTTCTGAGCGGCGCGACTGTAATCATGTGTTAGCTCGAATGTGATAGCGAGACAATTGCCATTGTTGTGAATGATCGTGTGAGAGTTGCTGTGGCACCGTCAGCAGATTATATGCGGGCTGCCAGTGCCCACTCGTTGTTGTGTTAATGGTTGCTGGGCTGTTGGCTGTTACGGTCGTGGTGTGTTACTGTTTGCGATGTGCGGGGCTGATAAAGATATACTCTGAGCTGGGTCCTCATTAGAAATCGGGTGGCCAGAATGGTGTGGAGACTTTACACGGGTCGTTGTGTGCGCCGTAGAAAACGTTTCTTTGAAGTATGAAAAACTGCTCGGGCGTACTGTCCACAGAACAACAAATGTGATCAGCTCTGGAGATTGCCGTCAACATGTGCCATCGCTCATGCACATGCCGCGTACTGAACAGCCTTGACGTAAGGGTGTCGTTTACCCCAGCGGTTTTGTGTGTGACCCAAACGATGGTGTTTGCTATTGTTCTATCGTTCCACCTTCTAGTAAATACCATGAAATGAGATTTCCATCGGGACAGCTATGTGACGAAATCACAGATGAATGTAAGCAGCAGATGGAAGCGGCAGTATTGATGTAGTAAACTTCTTCGATCAGCACTTCGGGCAGTGGTCCAAGAACGCTTGCTGAAACATGCTCTGCAACTCAGAAATGAGATGTGAACCGTTTTGCATTTCGAGGCATTCCCAAGTTTGCATTTCGACAACTTTTGCTGCCAAGGCTGATCAGTTTTTATTTCCTGGAGTGGGACCTTTAACACGGAGTCAAAGAACATGCACCAGATTGCTTTAGAGAAATCGACACAAAGTAAAGCTATCATGCTGTTACTGAAGCAAACCTAGTAACCGAAACTTTTACCTGATGTGTTATAATTCTACCAAAGCTTCATGTCCACTCTAAGGAACATAAATGCCTATTTGTTCGGCAATGTTTCCGTCTCTGTCTGTCCCTATCTCATTGCGAAATTCATTGTAGGAGCTCGCAAAATAGCGGAATTGATGAGCAGTGTTTGCGTCAGCATACTCTGAAACGATGCGCTTTTTGTAGAGGACAAGATTTTACAGTAACCCTGTCACAGAGTCTTTGCTTGTTTGTGGAATGCCCGAATGGATTCGAATGTGACAAGAGCAATGGTATACTTGAGCTAATGCAAAGGCAAACCGTTCCAAAGAGGCCTCGGCCACTTAGAGGCTGCGTATTCAATAAACGAAAAGACTTAGACAAGAACCTTCTCGCGTGTTCGCAACAGTCGATCGAACATGTTTGAGCTGACAAGACAAAACTCAGTAAAGGAGTTTTAATAGCTCGAACAGCGGGCCTCATCTTCAAAGACAGTAATAACCGTACGAACCGACGTATTGCAAAGGTGAAATTCCAAAAATTTTCCGAACATTAGTGAAATTTGTGTTTTTTTTTTAAGCGGAATTCCTCCAGTTTTTAAAATTCCATATCTTCTAACCACTAAGATTTCATTTTTTCCACGAATATTCTGTGGCATGAAGCTGTTCTGTAGCTACAAGTCTTTCATTTTTTGAAACATTTCGAAACAAAAAGCGAAGAAATTTATTTTTCGCAGAAGTTCGTCTTTTTTTGATTCTTCGTTTAAATGAACAGCTTAGCTGTTTGCATATCAACGTACTGGAAATTTTACAGAATAAATGTTTTTTTTTTTAATTCCTAAGCTCTAATTTATCAAAGCAATTCTAAAATTTCAAAAATTCGAACTTTACTTGCAGCCTGGAAATGCGATTGTGGCACAAATGGTCAAGGAGTACGTCACTTAATGTTCATGGCTACAGCATTAAACTAAACAAATGGTAGGCAACCGGCAGGGAATTGTGGCCGGACACGCCACTGGCGTCGAGTATTAATGCATTCGGTATTATGTAGTGCTAACAGTCGTCACGTTGAATTTGGACCTGCATGTCTGCATACGTGCTCGAATTTGGATCGGGCGTGTTCATGAACTTGTGTGCACACATGTCAGTGCCTAGACACGTGCGTGCAGGTGAGCATGACGATCATCATATGCATGCCAGTCACAAAATGCGACACTCAGCCAATACAGTAAGTTCTCTCGCTTGACGGACTGCTTATGGAGTGTGATAGCTTTACGTTACTGCGATTTTGATACATCATTTTCGTTCAAATTGTTGTCATCGCTAATCAACTTTTACCACCGCTCGTGATTTATTTCAAACTGTCGTCAAGTACGCCTTCTTGCAAGATGCTTCTTAAAAGATCTTTGGAAAACCCGCTTCCTTCAATATCTTCAGTAGTGAAGGCTGTGATCTTTTCAGCCAGATTATGGTCTGTCTCAGCTCTCACGTAACGGGAAATCAGCAGCCGATGAAGTGCGGAACTACTGGACTTCGTTGAGTAAAAGAAATCAACAGATAACTAAGCGGAATGACAAAGAATCTATTTTTCTAGGAAGTTGGTTGGTTTGTGCAAATAGCTTTTTGCGAAATGCTTCCAGTATAAGAGGGAGGAAAAGACGAATTTTGCAACGGAGCAGTGAATGATTTGAACCCACTGGTTTGCTAATCGGTTGAGGGCTACGGCTCATTATAAGCCGTGACCCTATGCTAAGCAAGTGCATGTATCTTAGCTATCAGCAGTCACTAAACACAGCACAGTACCTATGATACAATAAAAGAACCTTGTGCCCATAAGTTCTGATTACGATGGCCTCCATAAGTTCTGATTGCCGAGTGATGGCGGGATCATCGAAATATATAAATTGGTTGTCCCATAACTGAATTCACTCGTGCACATTGAGGACAAATTTATCAAGCACCGATGCCTTTATGTTTTGGAAAATAAAGCTTCCTAGTTCCCTTCAGATAACAATTTTCTGTGAAAGGTTCCTAGTCTTGAAAAAAATAAATTCAAAATAGGCTTCGTAATACAGTTTTATGACCACTACTTTGCAGCAGGAGAGGTTATGTGTTTTTGAGATTGATGACAATTTCAGGATAGACGGCATTGCTTCATTCATTCAATTATTGAACCTGCCGTCTGTCTTATTAGCGATCCTAAGTTCCACAAGCGCCACTTCAACAGGTGACAATTTTTGAAATTCTTGACAACGAGGTGTCATTTCGCTTTCAGACCTTCGAACGAAGACCCCTCTTAAATGACTCTGTAAGGCAAAGTTTCGATGAGTATTATTTTATCACATCATGTGCTCTTGGTGTCATTACAGCGGAATAAATTGGTTCGGCGATGATTTATGCGAAGTAGGGATCTGCAACAAAGGGCGAGTTTTCATTCATCACAAGCCACCTTTTTTATTTGACGGAATGTATTTTGCACGAAATTTTTGTCCTCCACGGGATTTCAGTAACACTGTAATTCATCGTGACTGGAATTTCGTCGCTAAAAGCGTTACTTGAGCGACGAAGTTGAGACGATGATAAATAGGACATTTGGAGCTCATCTATGGGATCACGGATCACACGACAAGCAATAACTGTGCAAAACTGCTTCGAATTGATGCTGTGCCTATCCAGTAGATATATATAAGAGATAAAGCCTCCACAGTATAGGTCAACTAATGAAGAAAGAAGCGAATGATTGCATGAATGCGGAAAAGTTCAGAAGTAACCTTCATATGCGGGCAGTGGTTCGTTCACTGCACAATCGACGCCGTCTTATGATGTGGATGCAGGGTCGAGAACGGTGTAGGAAACCGCAAAACCTTTCATGACAGATGCGTGTGCGTCGATCGCCGCGAATCGTCGCCATGGTAATTCACGCGCTATTGCTTTTCGTTTATATGCAGTAACTGCGTATGCACGTTTGCAAGTCGTACTTACAAGTGGAATTTAAATGCGTTGGTCTTTTTCCAGCTGTCGGTCTTCAGCAGAGATTTTAATTTGTTAATGGATTATATTCATCAGCATCTGCATGAATAAAAGTGGAATCGTTAAATGAGGAATAGCACTGAAGGTATAATTGGTGCTCTGGACAGGTGATAACAAATACGAAATTCGGTGATGGACATTTTGATAAACTGATAAGAACATTCCTTTCAATAGTGGATTTTTGAGGGGATTTTCGATGGTGAATTAAATGAAATTTCGTTGAAAAGAATTGTTATTTTAGGTGGCGGCATAAACGAGATAACTTTGAAAACTATTAATATGAGCAGAGTCGATTTTAGAAAATACAAGTTTAGGGAGAATATCATAAAGACATGAAGAGTATTTGAAAAAACAATGGGAAATACTGGAAAGGAGAACTAAAAAACCACCGAAGATAAGGTGGAGAATATAATCCGGGCAGCAAAGTTGCAATGCCATGAAAATAGATAGTAGAAAGAACAGCGGCAAGGTGTCGTAACAACTTGTATAATTCAGAAAAGCAATCAGTAATTTAAATGAACCATGAAAGCCATCCAACTATCTGAAGCAACAATAAACGGTGCTTTGTTGCCAAGAACAAGGAAAGTCTTCCGCATTTAGTAACTCACTGCCCTACTAACTCGACAATACGATAAATTGGTGAACTTAACAATGCCGTTAAGTTTCTGGGTAACAAAACATTGATTTCAACAAAAATAAGGCGAATGTAGGTCACAAAGAAGCATATGAGTGGAGAGTGGATGGTTTATCGCTTCAGGATGATATTGTGAACGAAACAATCTGAAAGTGCAATAAAGTGGAGGACAGAGACCGCTGAGAATAGAGATCGCAGCGACTGTCGAACTGTATCCCTGAGAAAAAATAGAGTCATCTAAATCACTTCCAAAGAGAGAGGGAGATAACTTCCTTGAATGGCATGTGGTTCATGGGTTCAAGTGAAGAAAAGAGAAGCTGAAAGAAGAGTGTGGCAATAGCGTCTTGATCAGCTGAACTGGTGGTAGCTGACGAGCAATGGATACACGTATCTCAAAGTTGGCACTGAGAAGTTTCTAACACATTTACGATAATATGAAAGAATGCAGGCTAATAGCGCAGCCTGTGGACTATATATATCACAACATTTTAATATATATATAACGTTCACTTAAAGTGAAGGTGAAAAACTGCCCTCTGTCCATACATGAAATTGCCGATGGTGTGCTCTCAGGATGCACTTTAGAACCACTTCTCTGCCTGACGTATATAAATCTTTGGGATGAATTTAAGCTGTTCGCCAATGTTTTAAGACCTGTCATCCCTCAACTACTGCTGCTATTGGTTTCCATGATATTTTCATAAATTCAATGAATAGCCAAACGGAAACAGTAAAACATATCTCGTGGAAAATGACGTGCATGTCACATAAGTCCGAAATATCTGTATTTTTAAACCTTAAGTGGTTTTGTTTTATAACCCTATAATGAGGGAATCCGTATTCTTAATGTAGAAGTTCATCCTAAATTGTACAGAAACGCAAAATGCATTGTGCCAGCTTTACGACAAAAGTGGCTTCAGCGCTACGATAAAGTTGATCCATTTCGGATCGCTGCACCAAGGTATGGCATCATCATTTTGTTACAGACTCGAAGACTGCTGAACAAGCTCAAGAATGAATGCATCACTCATATGGGAGCTTCATATATTGTTTCTCCGACGAGATAAAAACTTTAGAACATTGAAAGATGAAACTGACTTGATTCTGTATCATAAAATAGTGAAACCATTCTCGGATACTGCTTTTGAAAACACTCTGTTTCGTTCATTAAACTGATGCGCAAAAACTGCGCCATAAACGCATCTTTCCCAGCATCCAACTGATTTATCAACGCTTCGAAAACATCATCTGGAAGCAGAGTTGACGCACAGACGTTTTGGTATTCCCAAGTTGTTTTAATTCCTCCAAGTTCAGAGCTCCTCCTGATTTTGTCTACTTAGCAGCATATACACTCTCCTCACCTCCCTCAACCCTCCCTCCCTCTTTGCACTCATCCTTCCCCATTCGCACTCAAAATCAGCCCTCTGAACAGCGTCGTGATTGAATTGCCCGTCTTCATTATGTGCCTCCTATTTGCTCCTTTCCATGGGCATTTTTGATGTCGTATAATGGTGCCTTTCTATAAATATGCTTCAACATTACTTTTACTTTGGCTGCTACTCACTTATACCTACAAACGCTCACTTTTTCATGAGCGCCCACACTGCTTTGTTACAGTTTCCGTTGTGCGAGCGAAGCCTGCGGAAACACGAAGTTAGTCGGAGTCGCTTATGGGACTGGTACCACAACTCACAACCTCCGCGCCTAAGACAGCTCGATACCAAATAAATGAGCCGGCCTTGGAACCGTTGATCGTCAAAAGCACACAAGTCGATCACTGGCGCGGCGCGAATACGATCGATAGCAAGAGGCGAAAATTAACGCCTTAAAAGCGATCACGATTGGACCACAAACAAATACCTTGGGTTGGCTCTCTAGCGCCATACCCAACAGCTTTTCTCGTTTTTATTTTATTAAATGAATAAACGATTTGTAAATGAAGAAAACGTGTCGAAAACATGCTGAAATGGACGTTCACAGCCATAGATCATAGCTACGTAAAACGAATACAATGAAAGAGTAACTAGGGTATATGCCCCAGTGGTGCAGTAATTCCATCCTATCTGCAGCCGTAACAGGCTTTTGATCGGCCCAATTATTGCAACAACTATTATGGCACAACAGGGCAGAAAGTTTCATCACCACTGCAAAGGTTCCACGCAAGTGGCAGGTGACTTTTTTCGTCTACCACTAGAGTGAACTGTCCATGAATGACGTTACTAATTATCATCTCACCAGTTTTGAGGTCAGGCACCACCTCGCAAATTCTTGATTTATTGCGAACGTGTCAGGGGAACTATTTCTTCCCTGCGTGGTCTTATTAACATTTTCTTCCCTCTGGCCTCCTCTATCGTTAGAGTGCAGTCTCTAACACATCGAACACACATAATGTGATAACTGGCTGCTTGTTACCTGTAGGGTTTCTTCTTGCACCATATTATTTATCGACAAGTCTCTATGGATCCAAAATTTATTTGCGGATTCTCGACCGAAAGGTGTGGAAGTGAAAACTGTCGACGCCTCCCGTCTCCTCGTTCGACGATCTGCTACACTTGTCAGTGTGCGCTACTGTATGTAAACGCCAAGGATAGTGAGCTTGCGCCGCAAACATTCCCGAAAAACGACACCGATGCGCCTCTGGCTGGAAGCACTATCCACAGCATATTCAACGACTATAGTCGGAAATGTTGTCATGACGTCTTCCACGGCGAACACAGCTCTAGCTATCCACTGAGTCTTGTCTCATGACTCGTATTTTCTTCGACCGCGAGTCTCTCTTCGAGTTCCCTTAAGCGACCAACTTAACGTCAAGAAGTGCCTGCATGTCCCAGTTTTGTTCATGCTGATGTGTGTAACTGTCGCAACGTCGCTTCCACACGCTGAAACACAAAGGAGAACAGATATGTTTAACTCTACGACCTTGCCGACTCACTCCGGCGAAGAGGAGGGATAAAAACGCAAAAGTCCTCTTCGCGCTACAATCTGAGCGAATGTTTCTGCGGAAGGAAAGTGATATTGAAGGAAAGCAAGCTCAACTGACCCTCTCAGCGTCCACTAATCACAAGCAACTTTTAGCTGTCTTAAGTGCCAAAAATCAACCAGCACAAGCCCTCGCTGCTGAAACCAAAAACCAACACGCGTTCACGTGCCCTCGCCACGACACCCACCACCTCCAAGTGTCAGACGACAACTCACCCAAGCAACGGTCAGCACCCACACTGCCCCCAACCTCCGAACTGCGATGGCTCTAACACATGGATACTTCCGTTATTACCTACATTAGAAAATACTCTGAAGGTCTTCCAGTGAACACCACCTTTGTATCATCTACGTATCCATGGACCTTGCAAAACATCTCAACCTCTACTCCGAAATCGCGATGCAGGCGCTACAATCCTGGAAGAATAACACCACTGAACCCGACTTCAAAGTGCAACTCCACCCCACATCGCTGCGCCAGTTATCCTTTAATCAACGAGGAAAATGGCAAACAAAGGATGAAATTCACGAGCGATACGAACTCAGTAAGCATTTATTAATTTTAAAAGTTGCACCCACGCGAAGGAACGGCTTATTAAGCTCAGTATTCTTGTTAAACTTTCCAGCAAAACAACTGCACAAAGAAACATTTCATACATGAAGTCAAATTTCAGAGAAATAAACACCGTATTTGAAAAGAAAGGCCAACCTCCCTCGTCAGATCTCAAGCAAGTACGGGAGTAGACCCCTTAAACGACGAAAGCAACTACAGTGTAAGTTCGAAATATATTACCAATATCAACAGCATCAAAAGATATCGATATAGGCACCATACTCATAACGATCATAATTATTCGTCTATCATTCATAAATTAGGTATCTAAAATTATGACGTCAATCGGCCAGAAAATAAAGCAAAATCAACGCACACAAAACACCAACGAGGAGAAAACTGACGAACAAGATTGAACTGCTTTATATTAAACCAAAAATTATGCATTATAAAAGGCAAAAATAACAGCGTCGAGAACAATTGCTTAAATGCACAATTTGCATCGGCCCTTCACACTAAGAAAGAGTCGAGAGCAACAAATTTGCACATGGATACAAGTTGAGCTCAAACAAGAAGAGCGCTCTCCGCTCCTGCGAAATCCACGAAACAGCACCACAATCCGACCGAACGAACGCTCACACGCTTCGCGAGCCCGAATGCACACAATCATAAATTAAACAATTACAAATGCTCGCATAAATCAACTCATATTTTGAATTCCCTCCCGTTTAGTACAAAAATATACGACTGCTTGCACCTTAAACCAGCAAAATTGCAATCTAACAATTTCTCTAGTTTTGCCACAAAAATTCGCCAAACAGAACACACACATCTATACCAGACTCATCAGAAGAGAATTCTACGCTACAGCATGCCTGCTGGTCTTAGTGGCGTACCGCTGTGAAGCTGCTATCCGAAGTGCTACACAAAGTCGAACATGAGGCACCACTTCTCCATAAATATCTCAATCTATCACCAATACTCAGCATGCCGAATCGGGTATGCATAAGCAACATGCGCAGCGCCTCGTGTTTGACGACCAGGCAAAGCGAATATCGCCGAGGTCTAAATGCTTTAGGCCGAATATTGCGTTATGAGCTCGAGGTTAGCAAAACTGACTGCGCGTGCAGGCGTTCGGGCGTTGTGTTATGATGACTTAGGCAATGATTCACCTCCGATCAAGCGTCATTTCCGACTCCATCACGCCATGATATTCCAGAACGCAAGAAAAACAACAACATGAGGCACTCCCAATGTTCCACGTTGGTCCGTTATAGTTAAATTGTGTCGGTTAATGAAAAATTTAAACTATTTGAAAGATAAAGCAACAATCCCTGGACCATGTTCAACCCCTCTTTCTCCATTCCTTCCATGCCGCACTTCATTCATGTCAGTGACTACATAGGAAAGGATATAATAACTAAGTACCAAGGATATCCACAACTAGACGTCAAATAAAGCATTCAAGACCACATACGAAGTGGCAATCGAAATAAAATTCATGCGACGCTCACGTTCATAATGGAACCTCACCACAGCGTCGTCCGCCCGGTACACAACGTCAACGCACCGGGCACCGCAAACAGAAACCCATCAGTGGCCTGGGTGCGTTGCAATAACGAGTACAATACGATGACTAGACAGAGACCTGTACAAAACGGTAAACAACTAAAGTATGCAAAAAGCGCAACATGCAAAAACTCTGAGTTTGTCTGAGAGGAGATTCGTCGCATGGCCAGAGCTAACTGCTACCACACAAGCTATGCTGCAATATTCCCAACAAAGAACGAGTTTTCGTTTCCTGCAAATGAGTCTTGAAACGAAAACCCTTATATCAGCAAGTTAGCCGAGATAGGACAAGCGACCAAAAAAAATTGAGACCGTAAGTTTTTGGTCAACAAGCAAGCACTCGCCGCCTGCCACTGTTTCAACTCTCATCACATTTCGCAAACTGAAACGCCTCTAATGGCAAATGTTTCTGGCTTACAACGCCATTCAACAAACATTAACACCGAGGCTTCTTGGCACAATAAATATCTCTAACCACTGATTCTAATAGGCATACATACTCTCATAATGTCTAGGCAAAAGACCTAATTTTCTTCGTGCATACTACCTGCCTACCGAAACTGCAACTGCAGAACCCTCCATCTCTCAAACATCATATCGTTACAAAAAACATTTAGGGTTTCGGAGCAACGATTTTAAAACGGAGCTTTAAAGGGTAACCCTTAACTTAAGGTAACAACAATCGCTGCCACCATAAACCTGACTGTCGAGTATACCAGTCGAGCACTGTCTAATTAAAACAGATATCACGATGCTGCTATGTCGCACACGACTTCACATTTGGATATTCCATCAAAATAAGACGCAAGTGCCCAAATAGAGTCCGATTTCACAATTGCAGCAATTAACGCCGCGATTAACGAAAACCATGCTCAATAGAACAATCGCTCCAAGGCAATAGTTTTCCACATATGCAAACCCTTCCAATCTTCAGACTCAAAAAAACCAGTTATCCAATTATATTCTTGCACCTCGCACTAGTTCGCCTACCACCCACTGATTCTTGCAAATCAGTAGCAACAGGGCACACATGCATCATCCCGAACAAAAAGACCATCACAAATCTTAATACATGCATAATTTGCATATCGACAGCCCTTCGGTATATCCAATTCAATCCTTACTGCAGAGTATATCAGCAGGGTGAACAAACATAAGACAATAGATTTGGAACGCAAGGAGACAAAACTATGAATGGGAGGACAAATAAAGTGACCAGGGTACTACACGCTCAGGTAGTGGCATGGCACAGCGGAGTGCTTGTGGGTGATATGCGATAAAGAACGAAATGGAACAGAAAAAAACATCTGCAAATTGGAAGCGTAGAACAGAAGGCTTGGTCGGCTAGCGCACCACGAGATAACCACCAATACGAAGCATGTCGACAGCATGTCTGCCACTCGAGTTGCACTGCAACTGTGTTTTACAGAAAGAAGTAATAGACACATCTGTGCAATCCTGCGATCAATTAAACAAGAAGAGCAAATGATGCGCTTCCTCATACAAAGTGCAAATAATTCTAAGCGCTCCTTCCCCAGCTTATTTCATAACGTCCGAACAAATCTTTCTTTAAACTGCAGCACGAAAGCTTTAACAATTCTACTGAATGCCAAAAGATGTATCCAATTTCCTCCTAGAAAACACTGTAACTCCCTCCCCCTTCCTCTCCCAGTTCTTTATATCAACTGTCCCTTGCAATAAAGAAACACTACGACAATTCCTCTAACTTCACAAACCAGTTTATCCACGACAACTGTTGCGACCTAAAATACTGGAAAAGCAACACAAGATTGCTAGCAGAAGAAAATTGAACTCACCTGCGTCACTCAATTGAAAGCGGCCGCCTGTCAGCTGCTGTTCGTATTGAGAGGAGTGTGTCGGGTGGGCATCGCCGCACCCGCCGGTCGGCAATCGGCAACCAGTGCACTGAAATGCCGCTCGAGAATCTGTCGTGAATGCGTATCCTGCGGCGGCATTTGCAACGATAATGCCAACGACTGCGCATCGAATGTGTCGTCAAGTGCGATAAGCGCACCATGTACACCCGAATCATGCAGCTGTGATGCATAGGTGCCTAAGCCAATTTCCTCCACCCATCGCGCCACCCTTTCACATGACCAAACCAAAACGTCTGCAAAGTATACTTTATCAACAATGTATAACCCGCACTTTCTCCACCGTGGATGTGCAATTACAGCCGAAAAATATTTCATTTCCAATTCACGAACGAGAGTGAACGCCCAAACGCTCAGATCAGACTAAATCAAATCAACCGGACCGACTGGGGAAAATATTCCCCTCACCATGCCGAACTTACTGGCAAAAACATTTCCCTCTCCACATCTCTCTGATTTAACGGAGGATCTGTTGAACTGCCTCAGCTTAATTGCGGAATTATTCAAGGTACGCTCCATTTTCCGATGCAAACTTCACTACTTCCGGACTGCAAATATCACTTCGTTCATGCAAAACACCAAATTTTTTCGCGATACACTCACAGAATTCCATTGTTCTGATAAAGCGTGCTCTGATAATGAAGTCATGTAAAACCTTTCTTTTTCTAAGCAATCACATCAAATCAAAACGACGAGCTCACTTGTTTGAAATGTTACTGTAAACCTCTCATAACTCATGATTTGAAATTACTACACGAGATTCAGTTTTAACGAAAGTGTTTGAGTCTCATAATCCAAGATTTTTTGAGGATAACTGGACGCTCAATGGGATCACGTTCTATCCCTACATCTGTCTGTTTTAAGTAGCCATCAGCTGAACGAAAAACTGAAACGAAAACAGAGGCAAACGTACCTCGATTAACATTTTCACATGCTCTACGCCTTTCTTGCAACACTTTCTTGTCGTAATTTAATTTCTTAAGACAAATAATTCCGTACTGCAAACTCGCTCTGAAAATACAATTCAACAATGATCAATCAAAAAAGAATCTACTGACGAGACAGTAATCTTTAAAGATTGTTATTTCAGCACCGATCCCAACCGACGGTAATCGAAAATACCTTTCACTTCTGAGGGCCACACATGCAGTTTGAACAATTTGATCTGTAATCGAGAACACATGATGTCTTACAAATTCAATGTTCGACCGCTGCAGAACGACGGTTTCGCTATGAAGAATTTTGCGTTAAGTAACAGAAATAATCGACTGTTTAAAATGTGCAGTGTTATTCAGCATATTACGAAAAGCGCATTCTTGACGACTCGAGTAATATGCACGCGCCGCATTATGACGATCAGTGGAACTTTATAAACCAATAATTTCCAAAACCCATCACATCCACCCAGCTTTCAATGCTTTGCAGGCGAGGTGAGTGAAGTCAACAATACTTTTTACAAACCTATTGAGCGTTCATAAACAACCGTCAAAACATAAGCAGTGCACCCACAAAACGGCAAATGAAATTAATCGGTAAGGTTTTAGCTGACTGCTCATAAAAGGCTTCTAAATGCCATATTCGGGGAGAAATTAACGACTCTATTGTCCTAGATGACAACGGAGGAAGTAACCAACCTGTGGAAGTTGTCGACCATTTTGAGGTGCGTTCTGAGATCTCTCTTAGATAAATGCTCCAACATGCGCGCATCCAAAAGACACTCCATGAAGGCGGACCTGTACTGGCCAAGTCCCAACGACGGTAGCCACTCATTACCGATCCACTCATGGTTCATATCCCCAAAAGCCAAAGTTGTGCGCGCAGTGCGTGGGGCTGATGGCGATGTTAAAGACACCATCTCCTGCAACAACATTCCCTTTTATGTTGCACCATGGCAGTAACAACAAAGCAACATATTAATTCAGCTCTTTTTCCGTAAAACTTCAGCACATCGGATATGCGTTGCTCTCATAACGAACTGGCTATTGCGCCCCCTCCCCCCCCCCCCCCCCCATATCATTTTGACAAATTCGCCACGACGAACTGATGGCAAGGGAAAGTAAAACGACTGATGATAGAAAAAATGCTTTATTAAATTGTTCCACGCGGGTGAAACACAGGCAACCAGACTGCCAAACAAAGGGCTACTAAAACAGAAACATGAAAAATACACCCTACTTTCAATGAATCTACTAGATCTGCCTGATGAAATAAATTACCTGTATAGCAAGTCGCAACTTTAGTCGATGAAGAGGATTGCTGATGCCGATTTCGCGTTGTATTTCCTGGTCCGAAAGCGCGCTCATGATCGCTCCACTCTTGACATTGGCACGACATGCGGCGACATACCATGCCGGCATGCCCACCCACAATTCCAGCCACGCCACCACCGTTGGACCGTTCCAAAGTGCAAACGGTGTCCGAGCCTTCATTGCCTGCAAAATAAGCAAATTAGGGCATCGTTTGTGTAATGGCATTTACCGCATGTCTTAAACTAGGAGCGGTCACTAAGCATAAGCAAGTGACTATTGGGTCAGCACTATACGCTATCGAACGGCAAAAAGGCCATGACGATCTTCAAGGGATGACATAGAAAACTTGAACAAACATTACATTCTCACAGATGGATGGCTGAACTTTTAGAGTAATAGAAAATTCTTTAAAAAAAACCTCTTCGAGTAATTCGTATTTTTTCTTTTTCCGCCTATCGAAATCTGCCGCATTATGCGACTGTGATGCGACACCATTCATTGCTGCCTTAGGTGCAATACCGCTCACCGAGCATCCATCGCCTCCCGAAGACATTTCGCTGTCCGAGTATGCACCTGAAAAGCAGTAGCGCAGTTATCGATTCCAGTGTGACACTAATCAAATAAGTTCCTTAAGTGAACATATCATTCCTGCAATTTCAAATGCATATTCACAGAATCAAAAGTTCCAAAACTACTAAAATGTACGGTTTTTTCCGAGGAGCACTTCAAGCAGCTTCAGTGCTTTGATCAATAAACTTAAGATGTAACTCATTTGTAAGCCAAAAACTTGTGAGCTCATAACAAGCTGGAAGCGAAAACAACTTGAAAAATCGGGACAATACATTAACAGCTGTGAGTTTACGGCGTTTTGAAAAGATAATTAGACCCTAACGTCGATAACACTTTAAGAAAAACAAATGCTCCTGCATATTTTCGCTGACTCTCTTTCAACAACTGAATGCCATGGAAATAAAATCAGGCCTAAGACGATAGCGAATTCAAACCCCGCAAGCATCTGAATGAACTTATTTGCCAACTCCCTGCTCGCAAAATTACAGGCATATCAACCCTAGAAGCAATCCATTTATTTCCGTCTTCAAGCATTCCAAAGTTACCGGCCTATGCGTTCTGCGCCTGAAACTAATATACCTGATCAGAATTCCTCTTAACAGCAGTACCCTGGACACCATTCAAGCTCTTCTATCTTTGAGATTTTTAACAGTGACCATTCATTGAAGAAAGCGAATATATTCGACGCAACTTCCTAACACATTTAAGAGATCAACAGAAAATATGTCAACAAGAACGAAGAAATTCACCACAAGTGCTCAATACATTGCCCACTCAGAAATTAACTCTGAATAACTCAAAACGAAGAGGCATTCTGTGAAAGTACCCTGATCAGCGTTCGCTCGAAACTGCTGAGTGTTCTTGCCCTTCTTGTTGAAGAACCGACCAAGAGTCTTTAGCCCACTCGTACTCGTCGACCTCTTCTTGCCTGCCTTACCACCTGGATAAACGGGTGAGTGGTCTTGAGAAGAGGCGACTGAAGACGCCGGTGACATCCGTTCATTCATTGATTGCCCAATTTCATCTTCCAGTCGACTCTAAAACCCCCGCAACTCATGAAAACGTCAATCAAAAGCTTGAACAAAAAAATGCTTAGGGTGGATGAAGACCTGGTCCACCGCACTTAACCATGTAGAACGAAACAGGAAGATGAGTATTCTCCATTCCGAGAATTAATTAGAAAACGAAAGAAGAGCAAGCGATTTCGATGATAATTGTAACTTCCCAACGAAACGTGCTGTGCTCTTCCATGAACTGGTTCCACTTCAAAGAAGAGGACATATCACAAGAATGCAGTACTACGCACCAATGTGTCATTAGGCCCGAGGTGAGCAACAATGAAAAACCTGAAAGGTAAAAGCAATCGACCGCTAAGATTCAAAGAGAACTAGGAGTTTATTCTGCGGTCATGCTTAACATGCAACTTCAATTTGACGTAGACATCTTGGCCATTTCAATGAGCCACACTGGACTACTTCAACGGACTAAAGTGACAACGGAAAATGGATATGAAATCAACCCTACTGGTACCGCACGATACTGCAAACTGTACGAACCTGCAACTGTCGCTGCATATGATCGAGCCGTAAGGGTCGCTTCGACAAATTAAAATCAGCATCAATGAAGCTGTCGTCCATGAACTGAAACAACATCTCATTAAGTTGGACATCTGTAAAGCATCCCTTCTAAATACACCGCTGCGCACTGAGTTTTTCCAAATAACAATATAACCTTTTAAACGAAAAAATAAAAAAAAGCAAAAAGGGCTGTTGCTCAACGATGCTCAGTAACGGAATCCGATCGCGCGTTTATGAAATGACTTTTGAAGACCTTGCACTTCACATGTAATCTCATTTCCCAAACTACTTTACAGACGAATCCGGAAAAAAACACAAAGAAAATACAATATTAATTCTTCGCGCACACCAACTAAACAAGAATTGATTCCCACCTTTTCTAGGACAAACCGAAACCGTCAAAAGTAGCTCCGCACACTCGAAAACCGCCGCTTTGAACTGCAGCTTCAGGTATACCAGAAAAAAATGAATCCAGTTCAAGCAAATTACTTCACCAAACCATTGAACACCTTCTTCTCAGCGTATAAGAGAAAAAACTGCTCTCGAGCAGTCACTAAACGCCATCAAAAAAGGTTCGAAGAAGAAACGGCATAAAGATGCGCATGGATTCAACCGCATTCAACGACTTACGGGCTGCCCATATGCATCGACTGCCTGGCCGTGAAGATGTGAAGTGGAAGCGTTTGCCGGCAACTGAAAAATGAATATCCAATCATCTACGGCAATGCAACTTAATTTGCTACGACGACACAGCCTCAGCAATATCCATATTGGTTCAACAGCAACCAAAATATGACATGACTTCGCGCAGGCTTGGACTCTATATCGACGAAATTTCTGAATCAGCACCTATTTATGTCCACTTCCAGGTAATCAAACCTTAACCGAACCACATCTTCGACTTCAAATGAACCAAATAATTCCGTAATAATCTTTCTTTTTTAGTGACGCGCTAAAGTGCAGCAACTGAATGAGTGCCACGAAGAGCAATTCTGAAGAATACCGTGTTATATTTGGTAACAAGAAAGTCGTGCTGAGGTGAATTCCGAGGCGTTGAGCGTGCCGATAAATTGCCCATATTTTGCCCATCGTCCACGCCATACAAAACGTTGCCAGTTGCTGCACCCAAATCCGCAGCGCGTGCCCGACTCTCTAGCTGCTCGGCAACGCGTTCCGCATGCGTCTTTTCTTGTTGGATCAACCTAATCTGCGAGTTGATTGCATCCAACCTACAAAATATACGTTCACATTTACTAAAACAGTGGACAGATAACCTGAAGTAATAAGTTTACCTACAACTCTAAAGATGCGAGCGGTTAACAATCTGCCAATGAAAAACAGCCAAAAGACTTAGGATGGATTGGGCACTGCCCCACAGGTTTCATTCAACACTTCTACTAAGTACATGGAATGACCACAACGACTTGCTTACAATTTTGGCGGTTCTTCAGAAACGTGTTTAGAAGGCATTGATACGCAACTGATCGGAATAATTTAATTTGCGCAGCTTACAAGGAAGTAAAAGACGCTTCAATACACGGAAGCAATGAATTTATGCAAGCGGCAACGGCTCTGCCGCATCAGCCCTTACAATCGTTTTATATTGGGCACGAAATAGGTTTTTTCTGATTCAGTAGGGATGCCTGAACTGCTTCAAATAATGTAAAAATGTGAAAAGACGGTCACACACTAACAACCATAACCAGAAAATCTGCGAACACCTACGCAAAATGTCCCATATCATCCTCCTCCCACTAAACCCATTAATGGCTTCCCCGCGCATGAACCATCGCAACGTAACGAATCGTACCTACAACTGCTACTTTTACATGGACACGAAAATCTCCACCGTCTCACGCAGAATATGCACCTAATTACCTCCAAGGAACCCAAGAAAAACAAAAACCTCTGCGGAGAGAATTGCGGACTCTCTCTTTCAAATCGAGAAATGCGAGACATGCGTTTTGTACTCAAGCAAATATAATATTTCCGGTTAAAGCTTACTCTGAATGAATATGTCGATGACGGAGAGAACTAAGCGTAACAGAAAGCAGCTGAATTTTCTCAGGTGAAATGCAAAACAAACTTCTCTTGAATCATGCTCGCAAGAGCATGTGGATCCGCAGTAGCTCCGGGCTGTGTTGCAGCACTTCCAGCGAGCAAAATTTCTGGAGGTGCATTTGCTAGACCTCCGGGAGTTTGTGCTCCGCTGCGCATCGTACCTGCACCAGTCATATCCATCATCGATGAAGAACTCGAAAATGCCTTGAAAGTATTTAGTTAAACTGACTGCGAATTCCTCAAAGACGATGCCACCAAACGTATTAAAAGCAATAGTCAATAAAAACAGACAAGATGAATATGCCGCACTCTTCTGCTCTAGAGACACGGTAATTACTAGATTACTGAAGCCTAAATAGAGTTGAACGTTATCAAAGCGTATAGAGAAAAATGCTTCGATTTGAAATGAATGTGAACTGAACACTGAAAGGGACATTCCGAGAATCCGTCGAAGTAATAACTGGAAACGAGCATAAAAAAGGGCTCAAATCACAATCAATATTAGTGAGCATTTAGTTCAAAAATCAAAGATAATTTGAAACGACATATTATTAGCGATAAGAAAATAAGCAACTCACTAAACAAGTGACGGCGCACTCCGAAACGAACATATTCAGGTTTCCGAATATCTACAGAACAAAAAATGAATATTCTCAAGTAAGTTTGTGGCATGGCGATAGGTTTGCTGCGTAATATCTGAACTATTTCAGAGAATATTCGGATATGTCAAAACGAACAGTATCCTTCATCTCAGAAATAAGCAAAGATGTGGAATTGTTGTTATTACCTGCTGAACGTTAGCAAGGACGTGAGCTTGCTGCAATCTGTCCCATTCTTGTTCATTCAGCGTCTGCACTTTCGACGGATCATCCTGAAGCGCTTGTA
The DNA here is from genome assembly GCA_037576465.1 of Parascaris univalens. Classification (NCBI taxonomy): domain Eukaryota; kingdom Metazoa; phylum Nematoda; class Chromadorea; order Rhabditida; family Ascarididae; genus Parascaris; species Parascaris univalens. The sequence goes on along the minus strand of CM075173.1, from coordinate 60,660,827 downwards.
GACGACCCTTTTGAGACCTTCTCAAGCCTAATGCCCCATATACAGCAGGCGCCGCCGGCTGGGGAGGAGGTGCAGCACCACCGTTGCCAACCGCTGGGGCAACTGGTGCCACAAAAGCTGCACCACCACTATGTAGCCTGCAATGGAAATATAATCTTCTAAGATAATTCTCTACATACCAGCAGCCATTTTTTCATTAGCGGATTTCCAACATCACGGATCCTCCCACCTTAATTCAAGCATGAACTGGGTTAGAAAGCATATTCTGGTTTATTCCGGTTTATTACGGTTTAGTCCGGTTTATTCTGACTTACTCCGGTTTACGTTCTTACTCCTTATGAGTATATTACACAGATGTCAGCAATTCTCGAAAATCGCTGTCAAACGATCCACTGCCACTGAACAATGTATCTACTAAAGCCGATGGCTCAACATAGCAGCATTCTTCACAGTTCTTTACAGCTCCACGACCAACAGCGGCTCTAAACATGGCCTAGAAAAAACACTATGTGCTGCTGACAACTTTTTCCTTTAATGTCTCAGGAACGTGTTGCAAAATGAGCTCAAAATATACTGAAAAAACAGCGCTCAAATTCTGCATCGACAATTGCTACTGCTGAGGGTCTTCTCGATCAACCTATAAACCACCATCTCATTTAATGATGATCCAGTTTTAACAAAAGTATACATCCATTAAACATAGCATCAATTTGAGACCACCACTATCAAGTACCTGGTATGATACTGAGCAGTCCGTGCCGAGTATAGCTGATTTCTGAGGGCATCAATCTCTTGTCGAAGACTTTCGTTGTCACGCGTCAGACGATCTTTTGTTCTCTCGGCCTTAAAAAAAAAAGTACTGAAAAATAGTCATTTATAAAACTGCCGAAAATAAAGCGGCAATTCCTTTATCGCCTATCATAATGGCGCAAAGAATTATGTTGCAATAACAATCATGCGTTTCGATTAGCAACATTAAACGTGATCCCAGCATGCGATTTAAAAAAAGTCGAAAAACACCAAAGCAATCGTCCTCACCCTGTTATGTTTAGAGTACTATCTAATGAAATGTCCTCAGAAGCAAGACTTCAAAAAGACACCACGGCACACCTTCTCCGGAAACTCAAACAACGTCTCAAAAACATTTCGACGAGCTGTACCAAGCACCATCACAACATGAAATGAATTTAAACTTCGAATGACCCCAATTCGTTACCTCCCCCTAGGTTCTTTTTCCCACATATTTTCACAGGAGGCACTATAAACTAAAAACTTCAATTCTCTCCGTTACGACCACAACGGGCGCCAACTGCTGTTAACTTGGTGTGCGATGCTCCTGCGCTACAATACTTAAAACCTAAATAAAAGAATTTCTACGCAATCATCTTCCCCACTCCTTTTTATATGAACAGTGGAGGCAAAAACAAGAAACGAAAAGACACCACCCACCTGGTCATATATCTTCTTGGTGTGCTCTAACTGTTGAGTAAGACGGTTCTTCTCGTCAAGCGCTTGCATTCTCTCCTTTAAATGCAACTGCAGGCGGTCGTTCGACTCGGAAAGCAGCTTATCAACAGTTGAAGAAAGTCGCTGATTGTGTTCTTCGTTCATTTTCTCGCGCTGCATCGCCCGCTCCAATTCTGCGGACCTCTCCTCAATTTGCCGCTCCAAACGCTGAACTTGTTCCTCGGCCGATACTTGCTTCTGCAACAACACGACGCTCACAACGACACACAGCTACTGCCTCCTCTCTCTCCCCAACCAGTGGTCAAAGACGGTGCCCCATCGACAGATAGTGACGTTGAACTTTACAAGGAAGTCACTCAACAAGTTGCTATGGTGAGAATGCATCCATGTAATCCATATCAAAAGTACCCACTAACATCCACTGGCGCCACATTTTCTTATGCTCAATTATTACACCCGACGACAATTTAGGTTTTGCACCAGGCATTCCGACTGATCATCTAGATTTGCAGGACAGGAAGTATTTTTTGTTGACAAAACGGCCATCTGCAGAATCCTTTGATAACAGAACGCACTGCTAACAAAAGCCGCCTTTTTGATGGACACAAATACAGGGCATATTCTAGCCACACCTGCTCTGCGGCGGTTAGCGCTTCCATTCGTTGCTGCAATTCGGCCTCAACAGAAGGCAGAGATTCGGCCTTTTTGAGGCTTTGAGCTAGCTGCTTCTCGGCCAATTCGAGCCGCTCTTGCAAACTGTGCACCTTCTCCTCGTTCAAGCGTACCGCCGCATCTTTATTCGCTAACTGAAATGAATTCAGCACATCAGTAAATGTTACTGAGGAAGCACAAATAGAGCTAGCGAACAAAACACGGGACACAATTCGTTGTTCATTCACATCCGGTTCTTGGTCATGCACATTTTTTAACAGTGAGTCTCACAGGAGAAATATTTCTGACGTTCAACTAATAACCCCAACATCAAGTTCACACTACCACCCATTACCTAAACTAAATAATCAAAGAACCATATATAAAAATGCAACAGCTTAAAAATCAGCAGATTCTATCTTTCAACAAACACTTTAGCAGCAACCCCTCAAGATTTTTTAATCCGTCAATAAAGCAGAACGAGCAGAAAGGTGGGGAGGTTTTTTAGAAATCTTTAAAAGGCAATCACGAACATGCAAACGAATTAGTAACCTGATGTTCAAGTTTATCATTCAGATCCCTGAGGCAAGTCGCTTCCCGTTGTGCAGATAGATAACGGCTCTCTAAAGTTGATATTCTCGCCTCTTGGTCCTCCTTTTGCGCCTGAGTCTGAAAAATCATTCTGCTTTGGAATCGTAGACCAGGTTACACTATGGACGTGTTATAGAGAAAAACCTTACACGAAAAGTCTTAGCTCAACATTCTCACCATGTTTAGATATGAGGCACTTTTTGGTGCCCACCCTATGGATGCTGCATCAACAAGGAGCTCGTTCTGCATTCCGGTCAAATTAAAGAATCATTTTCTTCAGCGAAGGAAAGAAAAATTAAAATGTTGGGAGAAGTGGCGATCACAGAAAGGCATTCAGCAAGAAATCTCATGCAGTAGAAATTTCACGACAGATTTTCACGGCGCTGAGCATGAGACAACTCAAGACAACAACAAAATGACCGATTAATCCGGCAAGGAAGCGTTACTCTGTTCACTGTTTTCCATTTGAATTCGGATGTCAGAAAAGGTCAAAAATGTTTGCATTCAACGAGTTAGTGAGTTAGTTCAAAACCTTACTCTGAACCTTTCGAAAATATTACGTCAGAACCTTTCAAAAACGTATGGAATGAGAGACGATCCTTTCGAGGAAACAATTAATGCAAACGCATTACTCTTAGCTCAATTTTTATCTCCACTGCAGAAGAATGTGCTTTCTGAAGTACCGAAGAAATTTCCCAAAATCTCTTCACAGTATAACACCCTTCCGGGTGGTAAATGCTGACACCTGTCAAAGATAATTTCGTGCAGCACTAAACACATGTCAGTATTATTAGGAGAAGATATGCGCATGCCGTTCAGGTGATAACTGGCACATAAGGGAATAACGACTACCGGCAAAAGTACCCTGCCCTGAATGAAAGAATGTATGCCCGGGAAGTGATCCAGAGTGGAGGCATTTCTCAATTTCTATTACATACATTCAAGAACGGATATGCTCTGAAGAAAGAGGTATGCTCGCGACTTTGCGCTGTTTCTAACCAATAAAAGAATAAAGGAGCAAAAAAATCCATAGAATTCAGGAATAAAAATCCGTACAAGCGAAAAAATAATGAAAGAGACAGAATTTGACCTCGTGGAGATGATGTTGCAATTTCGTCGCATGCTCCTGACCAAGCCGAGCCTCCTTCTGAGCATTCGATAGTTGTCCTTCCAATTCAGTATTCCTTAAGGTTGATCCTTGAGAACAATCCCATTAAAAAAATTCAAAAGCTTCTTGACCCTGTTTTTGCAAAAATGAGTGCTCAACAAAGTTTCCTAAAACAAAACGGGAAACATAATTCAGGTGTGATAAGATCCTTTACTTGAGACCAATTCAGTACTGGTTCCTTCATATGTGGCGCCAATACCATACACCAAGATAGCCTCCGCCGCTTCACACAGATAAGGATCCTTTGTCCCCTTCAGTATCTGATGTCAATACCATAAAGTCCACTGCATAGCATAAAATACTGATAGCGCTCAATAACAATTCCGTGCGATATTGCAAAGGAATCAATTCCGCACTGACAATCAACGAAGAGCGCTCTACGACGTGGGATTTCGATATGTTAATGAACGAAATAGGACGCCATTCTACAAAAAAAGGGTCGAGCTCGATGCTCCATTACTGCAATTATAACGGCATCGCACTGGCCCATTCAGATTGTTTGTCGTTTACGTAACTCATACAACAACGGACGCGTATATAGCAAAACAGAACACGGCGCTTCGGTAATCGACCATACACGCGCATCGAACGCGGTTCAAGCTAACGCGACCTTTTACAATTCCCCTTGAACTGTAAATTTGTGTGAATAGAGTTATTACGTAAAATAACACTGTGTAGTATCCAGAAAGTTACGATAAATGGAGCTTTCAAAAAGAGCGGCGAATGAAAAAATCAACCACCAACCAACCCAATTTTTTGACACCTCTCAAAAAAGACCAGAAACGAGAAAATTCAGCCAAATTACGCATTGTAACCTACAGTCAAGTTCAGCCAATCCAATTCATGCTGTATTAAAATTAGTCCGCATTGTAACTGCGCTCCTCCCAAACCTCCATCAAATTCAGTAGCCACATTACGACCGATGGCGATCACGCTTCCTTCTGGTCCATAATGACTGGGCGGACATTGCTCATTATCAAATATCAACAAAGCAAGCTTCAAAGCGAAACGAAGTGGAGGTGGGGAAGATTGCACTGCGCCACATCCTCGGATAAGAATGACTCGGATAGTGTGCAGGTCGATGACGCAACCTTAAGGTGCGTAGATCGATGAAGTAACCTTAAAGTATGCGAAGCAAGAACTATTATTCACAGACACTACTTAAGCAAACAGTTCAACACAAGTGGGCTATGGAGAGTGTCAGACTATCGGTATTTGACTGATGAATAAAGAAAGCGCAAGTCTACTATAAAAAAGCAAACCTTGTCGTAAGCTCGGTGCACTCCTTCATACTATTCGCAAGTTCTTGTTTTAGGCGCTCACAAGCTTCCTGCATCTCCACTAAACGCGCCGCTGATTCTGCAGACATGAGCCCTCCGTTCGTTTGTTTTTTGCCCGCTCCGTTCGTTTTACTCATCTAAAAAGAAAAGGGTGCACCAGCATGAGAAAAAATACCGAATCGTACTTAACTATTGTACCTGCATGCCATCATTCATAATCGAATTACAGCTTCAAAGTCGGTCATCTTTGATGGAGCCTTACTGCGTCAATCTGAGGCATTAAAAAAGGTACACCATAAGAGGTTTGAAAAGGATTACAGGTGAAGGTATTTCCGACAATAAAAATGCAGCAACTGCACAACGTCCTCAGAAAAGGCGATGATTCCATAACTAATAGATCGAAGAGAATCGCCTCAAGACAGCCTACAGAAAAAAACAAACAAACAAACAAAACAAACAAAAAATGCCAAATGACACTGCCACATTTGCATAGAACATTGAAGCAGCACGTCACAAGCACCTGATTACACATGCACGTGGTATATCACATTCGCTGCAACAGCTCCGCCTCGCATTTGCACCGAAAAAGCATTTCATCACACTTATCTTCTCTAACGCCAACTTCCATTTTATTCGAACGGCTGGAACTAGAAATGACACCTCCAATCGAACAAGTGCCTTGAAAACATGTAGAGGATAACGAGTGATATGCTTCAATGGTGAGTGGGTGCCAAGAAAGGAAGCATACAACGCTAAAGCAACTTTAATACAAGAAAATACACGCGCAGGTACAGGCTGAAACAATGCAAAATTCGGCATCTAGAGCAAACTCCAAGATTTATTCAATAACACAACAAACGGCACATTCTAAGATTCTCTCTTCAGAGAAAACGTTTGTTGAATTGCAAGTGAATTTCTTAAATGAGATAAACTGCTCCCCCGCACTGCAGAACAACTCCAGGAATGCAAAAGCACAGCGGAGAGAAGCTATCAAAGAGTATTTCAGCTCGACCTACGAATAAATGAACCACACTCTTAATATAATGGCTATAAATTTTAGTGTGTTTCGAATTATTAGCACGAGTCCCAAAAGAATAAATGCTATTCTGAACATATTACATAGCAACGAGTTGGCTGCTAATTACCACATTTTCGAAAATCCCTATAGAAAGATCAACTGCAATATTGCGGAAGCAATATGACGACATCAATAAGAGCATACAGCAAGCCTCGCACAAATCATCGTAATGTAATTAGCGCAGAGGGCACCTTTATGCGATGAGTAAACAAAACACACCTGCTGAGAAGCTTCCTCTGCTTCGGCAGTCAACTTTGCAATCTTCGCTTTTAATGCCGAATTTTCATCTCCTTTCACGCTTAGCTCCTCTTCCAACGTTGCAACTCGCTCCATTGCTACTCGAAGCCTTTCGCGCACCTTAACATGTCGGATTTCAATTATCGATAAGCCCATCAACGAAGACAGAAACACTAATTTAAATCTGCCCACAGAAAGGGATCGAACTATCGCAAGGGTACATTGACCTATCGGGCGACACTCCATCAACTCCCTCCATTAGGTATAATAAATCCATAATGATAACAAATGAGCTTTAAACTTCAAATGCATATACGCTCGTTCACGTGGAGCCAAGAACACTCCCACTTTCTGGTGAAGTCGGCGACTCAGCAGTGTTGAAAATCATAGTCCTAGCACCAGGAATGCTTAATAATGGAACAAGAAATCTTCTAAACATGCAAAAAAGAACTGCCATAGATGTTTGTTTCAACTGCTCGTTCGAAGCCGATCCAAACAAATTAATCGCTTCAACCTCTCGATCGCTCTGAAGCACCGTAACATCGAAAAATCATTCCTCGTCATTAGCATGCTTCTTTCACGTAAACCAATTTCCTCCCTATATTAAAACCGTCCTATAGCGCAGACGAGAGATGTGCGGCCCCTGCTACTTTGGCAAAATAAGATTTTAAAAACGCGATATGCTTAAGAAACGTCTGGACTGTGTTGTGGCTTTATGAGGTCCCATTGCATGATCCTTTGTATGACTGCCTCACGAACAAGCTATAATGCTGAATAGATTAAAAAAACCCCTCAATGAGGCATCGATTTTCAAATGTCCCCTCTGTTGGCCATCATCGACTATAAACCCGAAGTAAGCAGTCTCTTTGCGCAACCTTGGCAATTAAAAATCCCAGTTCGTTTCTAGAAGGAATTCCTTAGCACAAACTTCAACGCGCCACCCGCCTTCCGTAAACGTAATGTTTCTTCTTCGCAGAGGTTAAAAGAAAAACGAACACCCTCACAACACAAACTGAACTTAGGAAGTGCAAATGCGCTACTAGAAAATTGAATCCCGACATTTGAAGAAAATATATGAACGGTGGGAACCGTACAGTTTTATGCTTAGAAACAAAAAACTGTTGTGATGGCACCGAAAGCAAACTAGTGGCCACATGCAGTGAAAGTGAAAACTCTCAAGCAATTCTAGCAGCCTTTAAGTAAACTCAAGATGAGGGTAATGAGATGTATCCACTAACGTAAACAAAGACTGTTTCACTTAATGAAGCGGAAGTACACCTCTCCCCTCTCCCCTCACACACACCACAGCTCAGATATTCATCAACGTTCACATTCACAAAGTAACAGTGGTTAAATGCCAATGTCTCAGCGTGATTTGCTGCACTATTGTAGTATTCGCTGAACGCAAAGACAATCAAATGACGCGAATACCCAAACAACCAGACGCTATGTCCTTGCAGCATGCAAAATAAATGGAGCATTCGTGGCAAATCGATCTTAAAGCACGCAACGAATATCCTCGTTTTCTTCACCAACATCACAGCCTCTGCATAGCACACGCCGGCCTAACGTTAGTAAAAAATTGCACATCTTTTATTACCTTTATTCAGGGGTTAGTAAAAAATAACTGAACAAATGCTTAGCATCTCATATACATCCCCATTACTGCCACATAGTGACCACTTTACTCATACGATACCCGAAGAATTCCAACAGATCTGTGGCAGTTTGTAAATCACGAGATGGAATGATGGTGTAATAATGAAACCAGAAATATTCGTGAAAAACTCCACGCTGCAGTAAATACGCCAGACTGGAAGAGATGTGTGTGAGGTGGGAGAAGAGGGAAGGGAAGGAGCGGCAGTATGAGAGGACTTCTTGCATTAGAGACTGCTCCATGCGAAGGCAATAGTGCACTGTCCAATTCTGTTAGAGTTATGCACAGCGGTGCCCATGATACAATAAGTTCACAGTGAATATTTCTGGGAATTTTTTTAACTTTGACTGTTAAAATTCAGCGAAACAACAAGAGGGATGCAGAACGATGTCACCTTTTCGTCGAGCGCCTTGTGATGTTCGAAAAGCGATTTGAGTGCTTTGAGCACCTCGACCTCTGAAGAAACGCCAGCCGGACTTTGTGCCTGACGTTTCATGACGGTCACTCGCAGAGAGCGTTCGTGCCGTGAGACAAGACATTCCAAATGTTCGAGCAGCAAACGCGTGTTATTTCGCTCGGCCTTTAATTCGACGATCTCTTCGTCCTTTTCGAGGAGTTGCTCACGTAACTGCGCTAGCTCTTTCGTCACCGATTGCAACTCCTAAATAATCATCCACTCCATAAATATTCCCTCCTACTTGGACCATCATTTGCTTTTAAACAATATTCAGCTTCCCTCAACGCCTAAACACTTAGTAGATAAGGCACCTTATATTTCAGCTGGAACCACAAACACACTAAGAGTGCGAATAAAATGCCGGCGCAAATGACCTCCACTACCAGAAAAACAAAGAACTCCTCGTCATTAAGAAACGTCTATTGACAGTGAGGTATAACGTGAAAATCACCATGTGTGCCAGAAGTATAGACGAACAAAACCCTCAACACTCATTAGAGTTAACAAGCGCCTCTCCATCGCATTTATGCGGAGATAGTGACCAATAAATTGAAAAACGAAGCATCCACATCGCGTACGTTAGTTTCGAAATGAAGAAGTGATATTTTTTAAACCCCCTCGTAGATTACTAAGAATAAATCCTTTCAAAGCAACGTTTAAGTGCCGACATCAGCCGAATCTTCTCAAAACCGTCAACTATTGAGCAAAAATGCACTCATTCAACGACAAGAAGAATGCGTGCCCACATAAGAGCAATTCGAAACGATATATAATTCCGCACTTCCTATACTAAGCAGTTATTGGCCAGCCGAGCATCCCCCCGACAACCTTTAAGTCTGCTTATTGAGTAAGGGAAATCTTTAGCACTCAGAGCTCTGAAAGAAGAAAATAAAGAAGCTGGGAAATCAGAAATCTCAACATCACATGAACTCACCACATTTGCTCTCCCCTCCTTCAATCGCCACGAAAATGGCATCGACCTCACTTTATTTTATGCTATCCATATACCCACCACGCCAACTCTACCCACATAGAACACAAATACCAATACTCTCAATTAGGCAAAACGCGCAAAAGCATGCTATTGCAGCGTTATAATCTATACCTGCGCTATGGTTGAAAGGACATTTTCACCTGCTCTCTTTCCAGCCACTCTCCTATCTCCTCCGGCGCCCTCACAGTCTCAACTCCCTAAATACTCGAAATCTCAAAGTGAAAGATCACACATATAACTTCATAGTTCTCCTCGCAGTGTATAAAAGATGCCATCTCAACGAAAAATTCCGACTGCAACTTCCGATCGTTCCATCGAGTGTAGGTGGAAGTATTTTCCGAGGTTGGGAAGCAATGCAGCATTAAATCTTCACCACACCTCGCAATTCACTCCTTTTAGAGGAAGCAATAACACTGCTGAGTGCTTCGACTGCATAATGCGGTACCCCACCTTCAACACCTTCGCCTGGTATCCACAAAATCCATCATCATTAAAGGCGACAACTCCTTCCCCACGTTGATCCACCGACCTCCACTCCCGGTGCCCGCTATACTTCACTCTCGAAGCGAATTTCTCACTGCACCACAAATGAAAACAACGATAAAAGAGGAACGCCGCGCTGCTGCACCAATATTTTTCGTCCCTCTGATAAACGATGGCTAGAAGCATCTCAGATATCGCTGTTGTTTGATCACAACTTCTACAATTCATTCCCGATGTCGACATGCATCAATTCGCCATCACTATCCGTGGTATCTTCATATGAAGGTGAGCATCCGCGAATACATCTTGAGTGAACTGAAGGATATCTTCTCCCCCTACCTATAAATTCTTTTTCCACTGAAAGGGTAACTGCATAAACGTTGAGCCTATCAAACGATCGATTATTACAGACGTTTTTCATACAAAGAAAATGAGAATAAACGAGTAGAAAGAAATCACAGAAGCCAACTAGATCGCATGAACGGTTAAGAGCATTTTCATGCATCGCATCGTAACCCATAAAACGATGTGTGAATTCACAAGAACTTCGACGATAAGGAGTATGAACAAACTATCTGAGAGCTTTTACGAAAACAGTGGCATATATGGTGACATGGCGATGCCAGTTACTAGTGACGTTTAGAACAACGCCTTCAGGTATTTCCTCAGCGAGACTGGAAACACAAGCAAGAGAAGAAGACAGGAAAAGAACGAAGAGGATACCTGCTCCTGCGTACCCGACGGATCGTTTAATAGCTGGGCATCGGCGGGACGCATGAAAGAACGTCACACTATGCACAACCATGGAGGCGGTCGCTGCGTTTGAGCACACCAATTTCATTTCGGCCAATGATGGACGCTCTTCGCGATGTCGAATAGCCCGACTCGGCTTCATGTCTGCACTTCTCTGCACCTCTCATCGCTCCTCAATTTCACCCGTATCGTTGGCGCGCTTTGCCGATCGCCATTTCCGGACGATCTCGTATATCCCTCCCAAGGGGTTACATATTCTTCACCGCTCACGTCACGCCAGCATGAGCCTTTTCAGCGACCACCTCATTATTTTCTTTGTTTCCGCATCAAAGAATGTCCCAGAATTTATTCTCCATACAGAACATAGGTTCGCAATCGGATGCCGATCCACGGTTCGTGGCAAAACTTCAGTGGAAATGACGTCTCCATGAATGCGCTCTTTCAGCTTCTCTAACAGGTATAAAGGTCACAGATAAGCCATCAAGTCTACTTTACAAAAGATTACATTACAATCCCTGTTCGAGCTCGAGGATGAGAACAGTTCGACAGACTGAAAGCCTCGCCCAGTAAGCTTCATATGAACTTAAAGGTGAAAACAAGGCTTTCATGAGGATGTGCAACGACAGCTTTCTGGCCACAGCTTCATCGAACCACAACGTAGAACAGAGAACGTAGTGATTAATAAATATAGATTCATCAAATGAACTCATACTCGTAAACACGAGAACTAATAAATTCATCTACCTTCATAGTCTGATGTCGTCACGGCTAGAAAGGAACAGGGACGATGAGGAGAAGCGATGTGTGGCATCAGTTACGACATTGAAAGGGCTGAGAAAAGTAAAATAAGCTGAGTCAATTGAAAGCACGAAAGCAGTAAACACATTAGGGAAATCAGCTGACCTTTGAGCGCTCATAGGTCATTCAGCTTTAGTTATCCAGTGATGCAGAAAACGAATTTCTACGTTTCCTTTGAACTAAAACGGATAGAACTTCCTTCATCCCCTTTTTGCGACCCATTTTCCATCCGCAGAACAATTCAGGTGAGCGATGTGCACTAAACGCTCTTCTTGCTGAAATTGCTGAAGATGGCAACCATCTGCATCGCATCGCCCTATTACGTGAGAACTTAACTTCAATAGTGAAAAGAAAGCGGAACTCGGGAAAGCAGCGAACTCTCAACACCATAAGACATTCGCCTGCAGCAACTAAACGCGAACACTCATGTATCAAGTGCGCGCCTTAATTACATATCAAGAAAACTCAAGCGCTGAGCACTCAGCAAGAAACCCACACTGTGAATGTCGAAAACGGTGAAAACGACGATCGTGCTCTCCACTTAGCGATAATTAACATATACTCGAAACTTCCAGTTATCGTCTCGCGACGATGCACACCGCTTTAGTTTATGTTAGCCAACACAATACTTTGAAATAAATTAAACTTCAAACTGCTATTTCGATCACAAGAGTATAGTTTCTGGACATGAACTGTTTCTCCGAAACAAGATACGGCGATAAGGTGATGCCAACGATGCTCAAAGATTATCCTCTTCGTTGAGCAGATTAAGCGAGATAACGATTTTCATCGAAGCAAACACAGCGACGAATTAAGGAATGCAATTTTAAATGGTCTTTTGACAACCGCTTTTCGAACGTTTAAACCTGCAGGTAGTTGATGTTCCAGACGGGCAAATATATCCCATTCATTGCATCTAGATCTATTGTTATAAACAGTGTCGCTGGAGTAAAGAACAAAGCTGCCAATAAAGTGATAACGATAGGGAAGTGCCTTCTGCAATATGCTCAGGATTCACTCACACACTCATCCTCCCCTCCCCCTCTCAACCTCCAAATCAGCTTATAATAAATATAGCGTCCGAAAAACTTATAATAAACGTGCCAAGGGGGACGCTATTAATCTATTCGATTAGGCCTCCATCTAACCAGAAAGGATTTATTTCCGGTGGCTTGCTGTGACTGGAACAAGCACCCACCACTACACTAATCAAAAAACTAGGGCGAGAAAAACCTCCGCTACTATGGGGAGAAGATTACTTCTGTTCAACAAACTTTGATAATTTACAACGCTGTAATCCGGAAGATGAGAGCAATTCATCCTTCAGTGACGACGAAAGTGTGGGTGAGAATACTGGTTCATAGGGAGCACCAACAACCCTACGTTGCACGGTGAACTGAAGTTTTATATCACCGATGGCTGAATAGTGTTCGGCAATATAATAAGCTAATAAACACTACGTAATAGTCCAACCATTTCGTTGTTTAGCAGATACCGAAGACGAAGGGAAACAGTAAGCGTTATACAATATCACACAAATGACCGTCATATATATATATATATATATATATATATAATGTATTATACACAGGTATATTATAGGTATAGATGTTCCCTCCATCCATTTTCATAAACACCATGAGCACCAACTATTCCTTGCACGACAATTTACAGAGAAAGCCTTTAGCATAACTGCGTTTCGAACTAGAACATGGCAAATTAACATACAGCTGGAAGGTGCTGGGTCTGCAAATCCAACTGTCGTCGAAGACTCTCCTTGTCCCTCTCCGCATCCTTGAGGTGCTGTGTCAGGTCGTCGATACGCCTCTGGGATTCCTGTAGCTGCTCCAATAGTTTATCTCGTTCATCCAACATATTCACCATGAGCTGCTCGATTCGATTTTGGTCGCCGCTCATTTCACCTCCATCTCCCGATCCCTGTAACGAACTACCTTTCAAAGAATCCGAAAAGAACAGACAAAGAGATTATCCTTGGAAAACCCGCAGTTTATCTGACCGCTCCGTTCTCAGATAGGACATTCGTGACACTGCAAGTACGACCAAAGGAACGACGCTTCAAGAGTTAATCACTTTCATCATTTCTTCTATGCTAATCGCACATTCTCAGATTGCATGAGTTATTCTGCAAAAACACCATCCGAAAATTACGACCTGAGTGAACTCTCTAGCCCAAGTCTACGAAAAATCAGATCCGAGAAAATGAGGATAATTAAGGCGATGGGCACTAGAAGATACGAGCTAAGCTAGCAATACTGCGAGCATGGACATTGCATAGAAAGACACAGATAGGAATGAATGAAATAATCTGAAATTCCTCTCGTGATATCCTTCAGTAATCGGTAAAAGGAAACTGCGTCGAATTATAAAGAATATATCAGAATCCGGAAAAAAATTCTCTTTTCACTACGAGCAACCAAATATCGAGGTAGATAAATGATTTTCACCTCGTAAAAATAGAATGACCTCATTCTAGAGGGCCCTTCTTTTTCCTTCGACGCCAATTTAGCAAGAATTATCTCAACAGCAATAAAAAATGCGCCTCACCGATCATCCGCTCTCTTCGTTTGGGCTCGGCGCATTGGGAAAAAAAACGCTGGAATTTTTCGAGACGTCGATTGCAATGTAGAGAGACTCGACAGCCACTTATCAAACACATAAAACAGGACGAAAATAAGGGTGGAAAAAAACCCTCATTTAGTGCTTCGTGCTTAGTGCCCCAAGCTCAACTTCAGGAATCGAGCGAAATGAGAGCATAGGTCACTCTATTATGAAATAATGACATAAGTGAACTGACCTGAGGATGGTCAACACCATCTTCAGAGATCGTCGGCATCACATCACACATCATCGCGCCGTCCCAACTCATCGCTTATCATGTGCCAAAGAAAAAGCAACTTTCTCTCCCGTCAAAATATGAGCGAGAGGAAATACAAAGGCATGGAATAAAGCTGGCTGAGGTGCAGAAACGAATGAGTCGACGGGGAATTAGGATAAGCGGCGGCAAACAGGAGGGCGGTTTCGTCCTTAACGTTCAACGACTTTCGTCGGACGGCTTCTGTCTTCTCCTTCTAAAGGGTCGCCACTTAGGAATGCGTCCCTCACATGCGACTTTCGCAAGTCTCACACGCTTTGTTGAACACGTCTGCACCCTAAACGTGTCCTACCTCATCATCGTCGACCGCTCAGCTGATGCCGCCAACATCACCTCACTGCTGTAATAAACAAGTTAATCAAAGATCTTCAAATTCCATATATACTGTGTTTTCCAGTCTACAAGCCCCTTCAATGTACCACCGTTCTGGAAAGCCCCATACAAACTTGCGTCTTATAAAGAAGCAGACTGTAACGCAAATAAACGCTGAATATGTACGACTGGATAGCACTGTTATTCAATAGTTCGAAAGAAATAATTTCATGACATCATCATAAACATTATAGAGGACACAAAGCACCAATAACAAGTTTGGAAGGCATTACTAGCACGAATAGGAGCATACTCGGAAAGCACGCGATAAGCGCCCGTTGCATGTGCGATTTCGTGAGCACATTGATAAATGAGAGAGTTAAAAAACATCCATCTGTTACGCGGACGCATTTTCTTGGCCCCGTCGATTATCAATTCGAAAATCACTCTTATCAGTGGTTCTTATCATCTGGTGAACTAAATTCGTAACATGACAACATTACAACTCCTCTGGCTCACCAGCTGATAACTGTCGCTCGGAATGATTAAATGTGTGAAACTGCTCGGAAATCGAAGAAGTTTGAATGCATTACGAGCTATGCTACATTCACCTAAATACAACATCTGCTTATCAAGTGATAAGCCGATAACGAACGAAAATGGAAAATTTCCACTCCTCTAAAAGATTCCAAGGTTTCTCTACGAACAGAAGTTCGCACGTATGGGCAGGTGGAGAGCTCGATGAGTTAGTTCCTCACTGTGTTGCTAAAACGCATAACAATCTCATCTTCGAAACAATTCCATACGCTATGGGACCTCCGAATAGTAGCGACACGACATTTGTGCCACAGGTACTGCATCTCGACGAATGAATCGAAAATGATTAGAGGCCGACATTGTAACTCAATAAATGTTACTACTCTCAATTATAATACCACTTCCACCGTTTCGGCAAAATTTGCGATCATTTATCGACTCTGAAACATTCATTTGATTGTGAGATTCTCCGTCATGAGCAACTTGTTTTATTCGATTTTTTGAAGAGGATATTTCTATAAATAAGCGGAGTGGAAAGGGTTCAGTCATGTTCGTTGCACTCGTAGTTTTTCGGTTATTTGTTGACCGCTAAGCGGAAACTTGGAGGGTTTTTTGTTTTTCTGATGTTTCCGAAGCTTTTAGAGTGAATTTTTCGCAACGTCGAATCAATCAGTGTTTTAAGAGAAACTGATAAAAGCAACGAATTCCGAAACTTTGAACTCTACGAAACCTTCCCCCTACATTTTCCACAAATGCGCCACTCAATCCAGTCGAATTATTTTTAGTGACGCATAAACGAATCGCGAGAATTTGCATTTCTGTGAAAATATTAACCTCACGAAAACGAATTAATTGACTAATTAGAAGCAAAGAAATTCGAAAAACAGGACAACATTCCCCCTCAAACCTTTTGAGCGAATGTCCAACTAGTCGAACGCTACGGGTTTACCAGTTCGTCGGAAGAATGTCTAATTAAAGAAAGGCTTTCTTTTTTCAACTTTCCCCAACTGACAAGCTGAGTTACACTGAAAGTCAATGGCATTGTGCCACATGATGGTTTCAATGCCGTATTGGTGTGCCAAACATTCGAGCACTGTTCTCAGTTGTGGCACTGCAAAGAAAGACAGAGAGGAAGAGAGGGAAAGAATTGGAAATGTAAGCACAATAGCAGAAACAAACCCAGCGAAGCCCTTTGTGGGTCACAGAAGGTGTTCTGGCCTAAATGAATGCACATGAACGTCTAGCGAAGAAAGGTGATTCGATACACTAGGCTGACTGCGTCATCCCGCAAAGTTTGTGAACTGACTTCGCTAAAATATTTGTGAATTTACTTAGATTCTCAATTTTGACCAACTTTTCGGCTGATCATGAAACCAATACTTAACTCCAATTCGCCGAGACAGTAATCGATTTTATCGCGATAGTGAAATTTGTCAATGCGTTGCAATTCTATCTTTGTTCCATCAGAAAATATCGTGAGCAGATGGAAGCATGGCAATCGACATGATAAAGCCTTTGCTTCTTGGCATCGCGAGCAGAATGACTCTCGAAACCGACTCAGCCAAAAACGCCCTTCACGCTTACGAACATCCATACACGGACCTTTTTTTGTTATTCCATATTATGTACGTTGGTCAGGAAGCGGTGAAACACTAAGCAACTGTGGAAGTTTCCAATGCTCCCCCCTCTCCCCTCTCCCACTTTCAAAGGATCTAAATGCACCGTAGTAGTGGCAGATGATATATGACAAATAGGAGAAAAAAACATTCTCCTTCGGCGAC
Organism: Parascaris univalens; assembly: GCA_037576465.1. Taxonomy (NCBI): domain Eukaryota; kingdom Metazoa; phylum Nematoda; class Chromadorea; order Rhabditida; family Ascarididae; genus Parascaris; species Parascaris univalens. Next base: position 60,643,690 of record CM075173.1, on the reverse strand, counting down.
TTCTATTCAGCTGGAAGAGGCAGTGAGCATACAACCGAGAACTCAGCTATAATGCTCTCACTCTTACGAGAGAGATACGTTACGAGGTGGATGGAGGGTGGCGAACTTATTGAGGCACAGCTTCCAATGTGGTTTTTTATGCTCCACCTTTCAAAGTGGGAATTTATGTGCGCTTTCAAGTAATCTAGTGCAGAAAAGAGAAAAAAGAAACTGCCCGCTGAAGTGACTTAATTGCTAACGGCGACGATGCACACCTGTTTAGGGGGACACAACGGAGTTCTACGAAAAAGAATTGCCATAGATACGAAAATAGAGATGAGTGCTGAAAGGAACCAGTGGTGACTGATATAAATTCCAAACAGTGGGTGAGAACAAGACCTCTACGAAGACCTTCTAAGCTCTTGCAACTCTATCACTGCACATCATAATTTCATGCGGAACATTACGCAAACCCAGGCGCCTTCTTGCGCGTCATTATTCTAATACGTGTACATCTGCTACTAGTTGGTTTCCTTCGGTTACCAAGCCAACAGAGTGCCATATACTCTCAGGTGAGGCACCTTCTCGACGTATTTCTCTCGCAACGGATTCAGAATCTTATAACCCAGAGGAATCTGAGGGCTACCCGGGACGATAGCATTATTCTAGAGCTCAGCAAACGGCAACATACCGACTTTACCGGAATCTATCCGCAGGAATGAGATCATTTTTTAGTTTAAGGTAGTCATTAACTCCAACAAATAACACAAATAGCACCTGTAAAATTCAAGCTGCCATGCATATAAACAAAGCACTCTACCTACTATCAACAAAGAAAGTTCCATTTCTACGCACATCGATGTCAACAAATCAACAATAATGGCTTCGTTGAATAATAAATAATCGATGAAACTCGAGCACTAATCAATTCAACAGCAGCACCTCGAATAGTATATGAACCTGTCGCCTTACAATACCACGACTATCAACGAAGGGTCGGAATGCGCTTCGTCGGCGTCAAAATAACAATTTCATGCTCTAGCGAATCTTCACTCGCTCTTTTTTTTTACTCCACTTTGCCGTGGAGTGCAAAATTTAGCCCAACCTTGTAAATATCATCGCTGCTATTCCAGACCCCTTTATTTGGGAGAAGGGAGTTGGAGGGAAGGCGTGGTGGAGGAGGGGAGAAGGTGTGCGGCATGAGCGAAACCATCTTTTCCATGAACTTGCTCTGGACGTTTTCCGTTCAATCAATCGACCCGAGATTCGCAAAAAAAAATTCAAATATGTTCGGCATCATCCATGAAAGTCGGTTTTTCCACCAAAACTCCATCGAGTCTAAAAGTGATGGCAGCAATATGTGCAACTTTTAGGCATTCTCCAATTTGCCACTCACTGAAAGTGTCACTTATATGCGGCCGCTGTTGCTCATTTTTGATTGATATTTGCCAAAACCCGAAAGACAACATTCGATACTTCGATAAAAAGTTGTATATATATATATATATACACATATATATGCGATCATTAAGATGGATGACATGCAGTGCGGAAGAAAACGCATACTGGCCAAAAACAAGCGATGAATATCTCATATGGACTCTTCCTGAATTTTCACCTGCTCAGTGCCCTCGAGATGAGTAATTTCGCTTAGAACACATTGGTGAACTGCAATTATTCGAGCACTATAGCGACTTATCACATCGAAACATTAACCACAATTCCAACTAATAATTTCTTATGTTTTTCTTCCGACGAGAGGAATCACGTTAATAAACGCAGACAGTCTTTTCTGAGCTATTTTTACTCTCAAAGCGATAAGAACTAAGAGAAAATAGAAACTGCCGTCGTGGAAGAAACAAAGTTAGGAAAATACTCACTAAAAAGGAATATTTCGTCCACTCACTGACAAAATTCAATCGGAACAAGAGTAAGGCAATAAAAAGAAACAAACAATTAAGTCAGCGGTCTACAGCAGACGAACCCAACTTCACTTATGTATGTGATAGCGAATATCGATTCGTTGTATGCTCGCAATGGGCAAAAAAAGCTCTCAGAGCAGGCACCGTTTCTGCCAGCAAAGTATGCGGTGCATAGTCAAAACAAGGCGTCATCTGTTCATTGAGCTCTTTGCACCGACCTATCCGCTATTCGTTTTGTAAGCGAGCAGAACATATTGAAAAATAAGCGAAACAAATATTTCGACTCAAGCCATTCAAATGCACTCTTAAGCAACAACAACACCTATCGTAGTTTTTACACTGCATTCCCCAACTGAATGAGATGCTTATGAGTATTCAAAATCGACGCACATCACCCATAGGTACAAAAATTGCCAATATCACTCGTGAATACCCGAACGGGAACATATCTCATGCGGAGATGGAGATTGGGTAACTATTATGAGGCCAAATTACCCATTTCCCGCTAGCGGCTTCAGAATTCTCAAATTTAATGCCCGCTCCCTGAATTTTTTCTATTAAAATATGCGCATACCTACAAGGGCACGTCTGCACGCCGCACCATACACACGTAAAAGGATGCATACATTGGATTCGTTCATTTACTTATTCGTACTGATAGGTTTAAAAAGTGATGCGCATAAAGAGAGACTCCTTAGGACATACTCTCGTGTAAAAAAATCCTATCAGCAATTATTTCTCCTCACTGAGCGTCGGAAAAAGAAAAATGTGGCTGTAATCTATAAAAAGAGACTCGAAAAGATAAAACAAAGTAGGATAAACATCGACTCAGCACAAAGGCTAAAGAATACGTGGAAAGGAAAGAATGAAAAATGTGGGAAGACGCTAAACAACGACGGAGATGCCGCATATCTCTATAGGGCTGCCGAATTTCCCTCCTCCGTCATTTTCCACGAAAAATTCTCTGATTTCTCTAGACGGAGCCATGATCGACGGTAAAATACAACCATTAGGCACTTCGAAGCGCTCATTTCGGCGAGAGAAAACGAAGTCTCAAAAAAAAAAACACAAACTCTTGCCAATAAAGTAATAAGAAGTATGGAAAGGCAGTCTTTGAAACAGTTTCGATGCAAGCTTTCACCAGCACCTGTATCGCCCTCTCTCTCTCTCTCTCTCTCGGAAACGCTACGATGCGATCGATTGGCGCCTCAATGGAGGATGAAGAGGAGACAGAAACGATCACGCATGCACGCGCGCTCCTTCAAACTTCTCGAACATCGAATACGCCCAATCGTTCTTTCCACACTTCATCAAATTCAACGAATTCCTTCATAAAGGCTACACCACTGCCAAAATAAAAATCCGAGCAATATCCGGCACGCCCTCTTTATGGAAAGAGCCCAGTGGGCAGCTAAACCAAATACGTATAACAGCAGATCGCAATATGAAAGCCTCGAAAACGTCGTCTCGCAGTTGTATACTGGTAGCGAAAAAATTTCACACCGCCAATAACCTTGAAGTGTTCGGCTTTCAAGCGCGTATTCTTTCCGACAACGTCACTAATTAAAGTGTCGCAGCCGAAGTCTCATCACCACTCGCGAACTCTCGAAAACACTCGTTCATAAGAGCACTATCAAAACAACGGTAAACGCCGAGAACTAAACCCCTATCGTCTGAACTTTCATTGAATTTGGTGTAGTCGCCGTAAAATACCTTTGTGGTTGACGTTTGGAACCGGGATCTGCAGATGGCCCATGAGTCACGCCAAAAACTTACTCGAACTTACAAAGTAGCTGGTGAGTCTAACATGTGGGAATGTACCCCTCCCCCGCTACAGGTGTTTTTATGAAATTATAAAAGATATGAAAATGAGATCCGTTAGGAATAAAAATCACAACGTGGCAAGGATGTCCACCATAATGAACCTGCAGAAGACTTATCGCCATTCAGGTTTCGACTTAAAAGCTTATAAAGTGAGAATATGGTAAAACAGAAGAGAAACCCAAATCACAAGTGAGTTAATGCATTCATTCTCGTTCAAGATTCCGTGCAGCTCTACACTTCGGGACGGCCCTTGTTTACGTAAACACCATAAACAACGTGAACGCTTCAGGCGATCTGCAAAGAACCTACAGTGCGAGAACTTCGACAACCCCCATACGTCTGGAGACAGGTCGCGTGCGGAAGTCGATTGAGCGTTCCGTGAAGCCTAGCTCACAAAGCTTGTAATGCGTTGTCTAAATACTTCTGTCCCATCAAATATGAGAGGGGTCTTTAATATGCAAGCTCGAAGGTTTGAACTAAGTTGTGGTCAAGTTAAACGTTTGTTGGGTGAACACGTCCGAACGAGAACATTTAATTTTTCTCCTGCTTTCTTTTGCTGTCTCCATCTGAATAGACTTTTATCGTTTTGCAATCTCAGGATTGCAGTTGCAGCTTGCAGTTGGGTAGTGGGTCGAAGAGGACAGACTTCTTTCGTATACGACAACAGCACATGGCCTCATATTCTGCTTACTGCTTCAGACAACATATTCCAGCCCACACGCCCTCCAGTTCCTTCCTCACCTCACTCTTCGCCGAAAGCCTTGTGAAAGATGACTGCCGAGAAAGGTTGCCAAGTGAAGTGAAGGGACAACGTGTTCCTGAACAGAATAAAAATGAAGCATGCTAAGCTAACTGCTGCCAGTTTTCACCATATCGACATCTCCTTAGAGCATAAGAGATTTAAAACCTGCAAACAGCGAACAATCGACTTCACTTTTACATTCTCATTATGAGGTGCTTTCTAAGGATTGCAATCTTAACGTTAACAAACGCGACCATCGACCATCGCCGATTCAATCGCCGGCACGATGCGAACATATCTGCACGCCACATCGTTGTCGCAAGCAAATTCATCCAGATCAAGTGATTCACTACGAGTTCCGGAACTCGCAGTGGGAGACCGATGTGAGCATAGTTCAACAATGAGTTGAAATATCTCTCTACTGCAACAATTCGAAAGCGATCTTTCACCTCAGAGTAGAATTCCATGAGAAGAGTGTTTCATTTCAAGCCCATCTGAAGCATCCCACAAACCTTATATTAGATCGATGTCTACTCAACAACAGCAGTGAGGAATAAGAGTCAACACTTCGAATGAGCTCTCCTGCCCTTCAATGCCAACTTCGAGAAACCCATCAGAACCTTCATGAGAGGCATACAAAAGAACTCCGTGCCAAAGCTGCCAACGATCGCGCCTCGCGCACATTCACCTTGTGTTTGCTAGAACGCGCCAATCTCTCCGCCATGGACCACACACGCAACGCAACCGCTCGCGTCCGCGTTCAAATATGTCCTACGTAGGAAATGTCTTCGTCCTTTAGTGAGCATCATCACTCTAAGCGCGCGCCTTTCAAATGCCTCGTAACGTTCGAGTTAGGTGGCACATTGAAGTCCGTGTCGCTTCGGGAGGTGCGAACAGAAAACGTGGTGGTGCTTTCCCGTAGGTGAAATGGTCTGGTTATTGACTCAAAAGAACGGCTGTCTGCGAGCCATTGCCACGCGTTCCTTGCACCTTCATGCAGCAATGTGTCGTCACCGAGGCCATCAGTAGGAAGTTAAGCCACGGGTACCTAGGAGATGCAGTAGAACGGAAGAGCCTGTCCGTGTGCGAAACCATGCTGTGGAGCAGAGCAGAGGAGAGAAAGGCTGATCGAGGGGTTGAGTAAGACTTCTTTCAGTTTTCTCTCTGTCAGCTGTTTCGGAGTTCACTTCATACTACTTCCAGCTAATTCGCCAGTGACTTTCTCATGGAATAGATATTGGCTACGCCCGCGTATCCATTATCGCCCAGTGGAAAACGCACAGGCACACTCTCTTGGCTTGAATGGTGTGTGAAACGATTTGATCCACCTGGGAAGGTACGCATTGTGTTCGGTGATTTAGTAGTTACCACTATACGGAAGAGCCCCACAGTATGGATGTCACAGTGGATCTCATTAGTGATCGTCATGGTTTATACCGCTGTGTCGTTTGTATCGGATATCACATTCATAGCAAATATCACGTAGGTATGCATCTTTATTCGTTGAATTTTTCCTTTCAACTATATAAATGTTATGATTTATACGTTCTCAAATATAAAATTGACCATTGTCTTTTCCACAAATCTTCGCAGAAATCAGTTCGCTGTGGCACCATGCGTATGTATGTGTCTATGTGTCGTTGCGTAATGATTTCGATTTGCGAAGCACTGAATCGAGCTACATTCGTGGAACGTGATAGGCCAATGATGAGGTGTTTCTAGAGGTCGGAGCCAAGCTCCGAAATTTTTTCATCTCATCCAATCGATTTATGGGGACCTAATGGGTTCTTATAAAGGTGCGTTCCCATAATAGAAGACATAAAATAGGCTTTGCATCACAACAAGCTTCGACAACTCATGCTCATCGCCAACATCTCGCAGCCTATCAATAGAACACAAACGAAGTCTTGTTATATCCTACCTCATTAGCACACAGATACCGCAGCTGGATGCAGTGACTGTGGATATCAGTTTGAGTGCCATGCGCTATATTTTGTGGCCCCCATACTCGAACTCAATGAATTATCAGAAGTGGAGAAGTTGAATGTGGCTGCATATAAGGTGACGCTCACCACTGACCTTGGCGATAGCACCATAGCAGAGATGTCAGACGTGCTGACACCTTACTAAAACGAAGGCTGTTGACATCCCTCCGACCTAATGGCCATTTTCGCACGTTCTCAGCAAATAACAAATCTGTTCACTAATGCCGTTGCTAACCTAACCGTCTATACAAATCTTCCGAAGAAATGTTTTTTCCGTACGTCCTCGTAAAGCGTATCCGAAATTTTCCCATTCATTAATGTTTATGACTGGTTTGAAGTCCGATCGATGTGAACGACATTATGATAGGTGTGCATGTTGCTCATCGAATTTCCTAGCGTTAATATAAGTGCTTCTCGAGCTGTAACTAGCAGACATACGCGCAGGCGGGCATGCACCTATACTTGCATGCGCATGGATACGGAATTGCCTTGATTCAGACTTGCAGAGTAAATCAGCGAACGCCTGGTAGTATTCTTCAGAAACTGCCGTGACAGTCCAAAATGGTCGAAGCTGAGAAGCAGAATGCTATGCCGACTTTTATGAAACACCTAAAGTATAACGTTTCATGCTGTTTCCACTTATCTTGATGTCTTAGAATCCTTAAAGCTCTTCCAGAAAGCGTGGTCTTTAATGTCAGACAGCGTCACATCCAGAAGCTCGGCTTCCCAAAAGATCCGAATTTCGCAGCATGCGGCTGTATTACGCACAATTCCGAACGTATGCATTAGGTGCATTTGTGGTACTATCACTTATCGCCACAACAGATTCACGTTGTCGTTTCGCGAGGCACTCGAAATTTTTCTGGCAAAAATTAATTTCGAGTCATTTAAACCTTTCTAATATCATCAACGATAATAAGACGCTCTCTTCAAAGAAAATCCTGCGCTCATACATCCTACTGCCACTTATGTGGAGCTCTTAACTGCGATATCCAAACATATGTAATCGATAAAGACTTTGCGAAGGCTTCTAAGTCGGTAGCGCAGAGCTTAAGGGATAGAAGGCGCTCTCTTAGGTCGACTGGAAATTCCTTGTGCAGACGAAGTTTGAGGGTGAAATTTTGAAACGCCTCATCCTTGCTCCATTCTGTGCTGGGTGTTATGCGGCGAGATATTATTTTTATGCCTCTTCTATTTCATCTTTATGTAAATGACCTTTTACAGAAATAGCTAAGACATCAAAAGCTTTGTGTAGATAATATAAAGATACATAGATCTATCGCTGAGCCGATTTTAACAACAAACTGCCATATGAAGATGTCTGCATTGCAAGAATGGTCACAACTGTAACAGCCCGTTGTGAAACGCTTTGTCATGCAAGTAATTTTCTCGGTCGAAAGTCCTCTACGTTTATAAGATCTCGATTTTCGTTCAAAAGCTGCGACGAGGAATTCACATGTTTATATGTATACTGAGCGTAGCTAGCATGGTCATTGTGTCAAAGGTTCGAGGAATGCTGCTCAAGCTAGAATTGCCTTCGCTGAGCCTTATACTATAATTGCGAAGAAAATTCTGCCAAAACTTGTGCTATTTAGTGTCAACCCCTTCTCGAGTTCCTTACTCAGATTTGCTAGCCGTTTGTTAAAAAGGAATTTGAGATAATTGAGACAGTTAAACGGCACTTCACCTAGGCGACTTTCAGAAAAGCATTTCTTGGATCACTGTGCCAAATAATGAGATGCACCCTTTTTGAATTTAAAAGGTCTGTGTTATCGTAGAGCTCACCTTAGTTTACGTTTATGTTTCAAGACTCATAAATGTTCTTCCTCGATCCCGTCTGAGAATGAGATTTGAGTCCAAACTGAGAGGAAGTTAACGCTTCGAACTGATTTGCTCCATCTCTCTCCTTTCCGTGTTGTTTTGCATTTGAAACTCCTTACCATCTCATGCGGTAGTGGGTGCCAAAACGTCGGCTTTTAAAGGGTGTCTAAAACCGCGATCGACTGCTCGGCCGTTGCAGGCAGTTGTGCATATATATTTTTGCATATTTAGTCTGCAATTGCCCATCGTGTTATTTGCCATTGTTTTTCTCTTTTCTTAGGAGTTTTAAACACACTACAGGTTGCGTTTACGGTTACAGATTTGCTTTGTTATTCCTCTGCAGATATATTTTGTGAAAAGCTTCCTTATTGTAAAATAAGGAGGAGGTTTGCAAAGTTCTGTAGCACCTTGTCTCATGTCGTTTGACTAGAAATTGCAAGTAGCAGAAGTTGGAAAGCTCACGATGCACACGAGTGATCGAAACGTTACTTCGGTCGAAAAATGAATGCGAGTATTTGAAGGGAACGCAGTCCAATATGCATAAACGGATATAAGATAAACTGCCTGGTTAGGCGCATAGAACGACGTAGCCTTTTCCCGTTCGTATCCGTCACGACGACAGACTCTATCTTGACTGCATTCAGAAAGTGCCGCTGAAGCTAACGACGTCGTAGCTGTTCTTCTTTCCCTCCTCATTCTTTCCTACGAGCACCGTCCATACTAGCAAATTTCCACAGTTTAACTAAACGTTAAGGTTGCTTTGATGCAGCTGAAACTGAACATCATACTGATCCACTGATCCACTATGGCGCATCTATGACGGAGCTTTAGTTTTAAGCTTTAAGCCTTTAGAGGTTAATGAGAGCTTCAGAGGAAGTTCAGTGGCGTTAATGTGTCTCTCATTGTGCCTATGAGTAATGAAAGATTTAAAGGCCGAGGTGTGATGCAAATCCGCTCATTCATATGCGCAAATAGAACTCTTCATTCATATGCGCAAATAAAACTCTACTTAACGCAGAACAAGTGGAGAAATGTGCTGTGCGATGTGCTCAGTTATCAGTGGAGCCTGTTGGAGTGATCCCTACCAATAAACAATAAAATGCACGTAATAGTATATCCGGGTTTCAGTGAAATCTACCTCAACCTATGAAAGAACCGTTTTTCCGTTCCCATCGATTGCGATGCTGTAAGGTACAATCTGCTGATTCCGAGATCTCAGCTCCATTGGACCTCGGGCTGAAACTGAAACCGACACACAGGCAGACATCACAGATGCGCTAATACATTCGCGGAGACATGGCCTGGCCGAAACAGTGTTTGCGAATAAATTTGCAACAGCTCATGATAGGTGATAGGTTATCACTGCTTAATCTCACGTGGTTGCTACCTGTACATTTTCTCATTTCGGCAGAGGAATATGGGACTTGATTGCACTACTGCAATGAATTTCTAAAAGGCACATCCTAGGGATCGTTTAAACTACGAAACAACACACACCCAGCAGCGATTCGTTCCTTCTTGCAGCTATAAGGCAAAATTACCTACGTTCGCCTGCACACAACTAGCACAAATCACCTGCAGCAGCAAAAAATACAGGAAGAGCGGAAGCAACAGTCGAACTGTAAATAAATTAACCAACAAATCACTATAGAATACAGAAGCACGTTAGCTGTATACTGCACATCTCACAATTAGAACAACGCGAATTCCTAGCAGTACCTTCGAATATTCCTACGCACAAGGCATCTATATAGTCGGAACTGAGAAGCAGTCAAATATCAGGTGGGTATCTCAGAAGCCATCACTGGAACTCTTGACCATTGATGTTGGGAGATTTCTAGAGTGGTGTACTCAGGACAGTCCTTAAATTTTAGCCGAATACAGTGTGTAAGAGATGGCAAACAAACCCCCCAACCTCCCCCTCCCCAAATATCTAAAAATATATGCACTTAATAAAAGGACGTACACCATCGGTGATGGTAGTAGCAGCAATGAAACTGACTGTGGCAGGGATGCGGAAAGTTAAGCTTAGGAGTGGAGAGGCGGATGTAATAAAAACATGAGAGTGCGAACTATAAAATTGGTATGGATGAATAAGGTGTCCTTCTATATGCGTGGACTAGAAGGATTACTCATTTTATTGCCATTCATATTTCATCTTGTATATACCGAACACCTATCCGAATATCCGCTTAAAGGATAACAAGGCAGCTCCATTTAAAGACAACCAACATGATCTATATCTAAGGTGGTTTCAACATTTCAGCATGCTCGTCGATGTGGGGCTCTGAGTTAGGATACTTGTGAAAATATATGGCGGAAAAGTCGATGTGCATGCATAAAGATGTGAAAGAGTGTTTATTGAATGGGATGAATAATTCGATAAAACGAGTGATAAAACAAGAGTGATATGTAAAACTGAAGAAACGTCGCGTGAATGGAGAAATCGTTGCAGGCAGACCATCGAGCTATGCCGCTGAGACGACGCAACGAGCAACCGAGGAATCACCCTATTCGAAATATTTCTCACGATACGTAATAAACAGCGTCCATCACTGATCGCTTGGAACCGACGACGCGTAAAACGTGTTCGTGGGATATACGATGAAATAAATTTTTCAACCTTGCAGGTATGCTGTGAGAAAGAACTCGAAATAGAGTTCCATGTCGTCTATAGTGATGGATCGTTCAACTGCGCACAGATAGGCAGTCTTCTCACTCTGTTCGAGCATTTTCTTCACTCCTTCCGCACATAAACGTGACCACAAATCTGAAGCCATATTCCCTATGTGAGAGAAAATAGGAACAAAATGTGCACCACGATTCTGCAGTCTCCTATCCATCTCTCTCTGCCGGAATATTTCATCACGCAGATAGATCACGCGAAAGTAATCTTCTGTTTTAGAAACACATTCAACAGCAGCAATGGCGTCTTGCTGCAGCTTCGTACATCTTGTGAGCGAAAACAGACCAGCATCAAGAGAATCCCAAACGCTTTTCAAAGGAAGTTGTCGCACATTACTCAGTAACTGCCATCGTATCCCTTAGAGATTCTGAGAATGCTCGCATACTTCATCAAATTGAGCACACTCATCTCGCAAACTGCAGCTTAATTTTGTGAATGAAAGCGTAATTGCGAAGCCGCCCGAAAATAGAGTAAACGAGGACAGGAACTACACAGATAAACGCGTCAACACCGAAAAACTTCGTGGACCCCTTTCATCCTGGCTAATGCAACAGCCAAGCTCACTTCTCACCTAGCCCACTCAGTTCTCCATTTGTTCGAAGTAACGTCTGGAACATAAAAATGTGTTTCTTTTATATCACAACACAAAAAGTTACCACATTTCGAGGTGGATGTTGAATCTTGAATCCACCTTACTGATGACCTCCGTTACGATGAGAGAGTGTTCCCCGCGCATATCTTCATAGCGCTCAGTTGGTTTCGTGCTCGCATTTCCATCAGCTCGCTCATTCCTTGATCAACGAATCATAGGAGCTATGAGATGAGAAGTGAAAGAGACTGCTGCGAGGGGGTGAAGTCGTTTCTGGGAAATGTCGGTCCCCCTATTCTTCTGTTATCGTAAACAACGTGGCCCTTATGACTTCTCACTCCTTTTCCTGTTCCGCTGGTCTTAGATATTTTCTTTTCCTATCCAATTCCATAAAAGAAACAGCGAAACAACCTGCCCAATTCACTGCAATCAGAAACAGCGAAGCAATCTCCATAGAGTTCCACACAAAGTTTGCAGCTTGTTCAACAGATATTCTGAACTTCTCTCAACGAACAATCGATTTTATTAAAAACACATCTTTATCCACCTCATCCTGACCACACCTTCACTGGATTTGACTTAAATCTACCTTTAGTTGCATTTACCAAGAGAGCGGGATGAGGGAAACGGCGCCGTTATTTTTTCCTTTTCACTCTAACATCTATCTTCCCTGCATGTCAATCGAAACTGCCAAAAAGATTCGAACTGGCTCGTTTGAAATCGCTAAACAGACCGAGCACTGTTTCATGTGAAGTGCCAGCATTTTATAGAATTACTTCATTTCATCGAAAATGCTATCTATAAGTTGGCCTCGGAAGGCTGCAATTAATGACCTCATCGTTCACCAGTTTGCTGCAATTCACATGACGTTCCAGATCCTCAGCCAACTGTATCACCTCAACCGATAAATGCAGCACATCTCGGTGTTCGTGAACATACTTGATCACTGCGTATAAATGATTTAAGCATATGCTGAATTCCACTGACGTTCCACTTGAATGGTCGTCTCTTCGCTCCAGACCAAAAAACTGAAATCGCTAGCGCAATAACGAATTCCCACCGTTCACCGTTGAATATATTGCCGCTTGCTTTAAATCTAACCTACTCGGTAAGCTGCACACGTACATTACTCCTTATAATCAATGATTTGAGTCAATCTCACTCGTCGACGTAACATCGAGAGCTTCGAACGTGCTCTTATTAAAGCCCAAAACATCACCACTGTGTGCTCTCAAACCGCTGAGATTTCGAGAATGTTTATCTTTATTCTCATTTATACGGCGAGGTGGACCTACTTAACTCTTGAGAATGACCGATGAAGCATTACATTTCTTCAACGAGAGTTTTTTTCCCATTGCGGAGAGCATGTAGTATGGGCGAACGGTTGAAAAAAATAAAACCTCCACATGAGCTTCTGCAAAATTGGCACTAAGCATTAATTCTTATGTCAGCGTGGTCGAAATTAGCGAACGATGAAATTCGCGGTCCTCTCAGCTTTGTGAAGAGGTCGATTCCATGACGATTGAATGAAATACGTTCGAGTTGTGACATCTTCTTTTCGCCGACTGTCGACCTCCAGAAGTACTCTTCGCAACTCCCCAATCACAGTGCAGACAAACAACAAATACCGCGCCCTCACAACGAGACAGCTATGATCCATTCAAACTAAGAGGTACACGTTGCATATGACCGGTGTCACATACCCGAACCTATGCTGTACTGATTCGAATGCCACTCTTTCGATTATTGCTTGATTTATTAATTTCGTCTACTCACTTCCCCCTATTTGAGAAGTCGTTTTCAAATATCAGTGTATCGAATATCATCGTAAAGCACATATTGTGCACTCCCCTTGCAACGGGAATACTGTGGACAGTTGAGATCATCATACTTCGTGAGTGCTGTAAGAATTGACGATAGCATGCATGAGGTATTCTGCAAATTGTTCGGCGGCCTTTAAGCTTATTCGACGGCTATCGAATGTCGTCCACTGAGGCCTGGTTGACGCTTCATTTCGGAGGTTTGCAGATTTCCTTGGGGTGCTTCTGAAGAGGCCCTTTCACGCTCATTGACCACCGTCGACTGCGGCATCGTCGCTGACACTTAAGAGCACAAAACGTGTTTCTAACAGTTCTTTCTGATATTTTGAAGTCAGACGAATAAATACGAGACGAACATTACTTCCACCAATGTTAGCACATTTCAGTGCTAACGATTAGTTCGGGTGCTGCCCGAATGGGGAGACCTTAGACTCATTTCGTCAACTGGGGAATTTGAATTTGTTCGGACGATAACAGCAGGTCGTTGAGTTTCATCGTAGCTTTGAACGTTTGAATATCGAATCGGTCTCACAGCGAGATCATTGAAATACGTGTAAGACGACTACTCGTAGTTGAGAACTCGCGGCGAACGTTGTGAACCTCAATCCGTCGACTAATGACGTGGGTGGAGTGTAATTTCAATTTATTGTGATTGCTGACGACATTTGCTCTATTCGTTGTTTGGGCGACAAGGAGCTCGAGCTTCGGGTGTAATTGGGTGTTTATTGCCGCTCATTCTGTCGAGCGTTTGTTCTCTTCCGGAAAACCCCCCTCCGTCCTCAAAAGAAGGTTTATCCCCTCTTGCAAATACGCATCACTTCTTACGTTGACGATTTCTTGTCACTTGAACTCTCGTCACGGCACTTCTATTTCAACATTTTTGCTCCTTGCAATGCAAAAAATCCCCCACAAAACATCCAATTCGGATAAAAGTTGTTTCAGATTACCACCGGTAACTTTCTCCGCTTTGAACCGTCCCATTTCTGCTGTCAGTGAAAGCGGAGACTTCATGCCACTGTCACATCGTCTCATCGTTACGCATGATAATACCTGACAGGAAATAGAAGGTATGTGGTTATATACGAAGCGGGGGGATCCAGGAGGTGCCCGATCAGAGAGGTAAAATGAGTGGGACGGAAGTGAACTAAATGAACCTATATGCAGGGAATTAAAATCTTGAATGGGAAATAGATTCCGCCTTTGTTTTGGAACATTTTATATTCCTATGTGCAATGAGATTCCTCGTAAAACCGTTACAGCGTAGAACTTTTCGGTATTCGTAAGCAGCAGCGAATGTGGATCATTCATCTCTTTATTCTGATCTCTTTGCTATCACATTTGCTTTATGCCCGATTTATATTGATGCATTCTTTTCGGATGCAATATGTGCATTCCAATGTGAAGACACGCCTCCTTCTTAGTATCGGAATTACATCGGCTCCCAGCTGAGATTGCAACTATAATCCAGGAGCAGATTTGACCTCAACTTTTTCCTTATGGCAACAGATCGATCCTTCCTGTCTGCCACAAGACTTCTGAGAGCAATTTTTTCATCGTCCGGAGTCCGAGTTTTTCTAGAAAAATTTTGTTGTTGTGGAACCCGGTTTCCTCGTACTCGGATTGTTGCCTAATTGTGATGAGGTCTTCAAGCGGTTGCGTTGCTCATCGTTGCGTTACTCTCCAATCTGCTGCGGTACGTATCGAGGATGTTATTATCGGCGTCCTTCATCCTTGCAGTTTGTCCACTTAGGGAGAACTAAGGATTGCTCCATCTCGCTACTTCCTGATATTCAACCCGAGTTGTGTTCCGCCTAGTGGAGCTTGCGATGTCCTTCGAATCATTCCTTGCAAAGTGTATAACGGTGCTTGACAGTATCGTCGCATTGGGCACAGCTCGTTGAAACACTACTTGACAGTATCGTCGCGTTGGGCACAGCTCGTTGCTGTATGAGCACCGTGAAGAGATTGATTAAAGCGCTGAGTCGTTGTGTCAGCATCGAGGTCTTTGTGCCACTGTTTGAGGGTAGAGGTGAAGCCCAGAAAAGAGGGTCCACTAGTGTGGTGCAAGAGGTAATGAGTTTGTACACAGAAGTGCTCAGTTTATTTGCCCGTAAAGTGAAAGCGAATGCACAAATGCGTGTTAAAAGTGAGAAACGTTTTGTCTACGTGGCTTCGAAACTGAAATTGTTGGATAGTGGTCCTGATGAGCCGATGTAACGACTGGAATCAGCTGCGCTCTCGATGACAGACGCGGCTGAGCGAGGAGAATCTTTCTGCACAGGACATTGTTTTTAAGCATAGCATGCTACAAAGAGCTTCTGAATCTTGTTTTCCCTCATGGGCGTGCACGGACGGGTCTTTTCGCCGTGCTGCACTTCACCATTTCCCTTTTTTGGGCTTTCATTGCATGTGGTAATTTCATCTTTGCAGCTGGGGCGGAACCGTCCTCTTCAATAATTATAAGATGAGGATTATGCCTTTAAAGCTCGGCACTCTTTGCTGCTTCCCCGCCCATAATATGCTTAAGCATTTCCACGAAGGTGTGTTATGTGCTGTGATATAGATCCTTTCGTTCGGGCAAATTCATCTGCGGCCCTGTGGGTTCGGGCTTGTTCGAACTGCCTTTTCACTCATTGCTCTAAAAACATGTCACCGCCGTTAATATATATAAGTGGATGCTCAATTTTGACCGTCTTCCTCGCATTGCAGTTTCGTGATGGAAGCGAATTAGTTCTCTAAGAATGATGGCCGAAGAGGACAACCCAGCATCAAATCTTTCATGTGCTAGCGATTTCGTCGCGCAGAGTGAATCGCCAGTCCAGAGGGATGTAAGTTTTTATTGTCGGCATTTTTTGGAGTTCCACTGGCGGATGAGAATACAGTGTGCTTTTAGCTGGCAATTGTGGCACGTTTAGGGAGTTAGTACAAATAATGTTGTCCTCGATCTTTTGTAAAATTCAGTCGTCAAATCGATTCGATTACTTCAATTGTCTTAGATCGCTAGTGAGAGTTAAGTCGATCCGTGAAAAAAACTTCATCGCAAATTAGTTCATCGTGGAATAGTCGTTAGTTCATGATGAGATATTGAGAAATGGAACGGTAAAGGTTTAGATGACGAAGTTTTCTGAGCTCTGCTGGTTGCCTTCCAGGTGAGCAGCTGCGTTGTGAATATCGGTTCGTCACCGAGTGAACGTGGCTAACGCCATCTCTTCCTTATTCCGTACTCATCTAATTTGTTTATGTAGCGGATCCTTGAGAGGAAGTCTACCTTGTGTTGGGATGCTCGTTCCAGTTTTCTCATTTGTGCAAAGAAATGAATTTCCTGGTTAAGAATATCGTCGTTTCCTATCTTTGCCATGCTGAGTAGCGTACGCACTATTTAGTCCTGTAGGGGAGCTCTGGTTCGTTAAATATGGGCTTTAGGTAGTGGAGGCCGTCGTTGATAGCATCAACTGCTCTGTGCAAGGTTGAAGGGTGTGATCACCTTCGACCTCTTTTTATCCTTATGCTCCCATCTTCACTTTCCTTGTTATCAAATATTTCGCTAGATGAGGCATTTTTCGTAAGGTCGTTTTAGATACTCACAACGATGACTATGAGATTAGGATGCTGCATGTAGGAAACCCTAACGATGAGGTGGCAAAACCTCTAGGTATAGTTCGCCGTTGTTTGTCGCCAGCAGAGACGTTGTATGAGCCGTCGTTTAGCTTCCTTTCGTTGGCGAATAGAATCTGTTCATCGGAGCTTCCAGTCGATAAGTTTTCTGATATTGTCTGATCGGAGTATTAAGAGTGTTTTCCATCGTTTCAGGATTCGTGCAAACTGTCTGAGGTGGATAATCTCTCGCAAATTTCTGCTCTTTACGAAAAGTATAAGGCTCAATGCATGGAGGTCGAAAGGTGAGCTTATCTTCTCCACACTGTTTTTTATAGCCTATTTGATTGTTGCCCCTCGCTTTTGCAAGCAGATGTTCTAACGTTTATTGCTGGATTTATTTGATCATATCTCAGCTGATGTCGAATCACCTACGGAGAGGTTTTAAAAGTCGGTCACTCTCAACTAGCTTCTGGCAGCTGATTTACTGACTATGCTAGGTGACTCAAATTTTGTTGTGCAGTGGAATTCAAGCGCAAACTGCTATGTGCCTCCGTTTCCTTACCAGACTAAAACATCTCCGGTTGGTCAGATATTTGAGTTCAGCAGATGAACCCTTAAATAATTCTTAATCTGAATATGGGGCTCGAATTTTTATTTCACTCTGAAGGTAATGCCACAGAATTGCAGCATTTCCTTCTAAAGTCCGTTTTGTCATTGATTTAAGTGAAACGCGTTTAATTTTCTCGAAATGTTTGCCCGATTTAACATAATGGATGACGTTCTTAACAATGTGTGAGCGTGCATTCAGTCGTTATTGTTATGTTCAACAACTACAGGTTGGAAAAGCAAAATAGTGAATACAGGGAGCAATTACTGAAAACAATTCGCGAGCGCGAAAGTGCCGAGGAATCACTTCGCACTTATCGAAGGTAATTTTTCGTTTCTCTCCTCGCCGAATGTCCGATTATGTTCGCAGAAAGCATCCAACAACTCCTACAGGTTAGATGTGGGGAGAATTGTCAAGCCAAGGTCAGGGTGAGAGAGGAGTGATGCTCTTCAACATCGCTATCCCGTCATGCAAGTGGGTAATATAGTATCGGAAGTGCAACTGTGAAGTAGAAAAATCGCAAGATCGATAGGCATTGCCCTAGCTGACACACAGTGCTAGTCGAATAAGGCTTTCTTGTGATGCCACGTTTAAGTCATTAAAGTTTTTCGGATGCTGAAGAGAGAAACGATTTTTTTTTTTGGCAGTTGGAATAGATGGACTGATTGATTTTTTGGGGGGGAGGGTGTAGCTTAAATATGAGTCGCGAAAATAATTTAATCGAAGGGGAATGAAAAATCTGTTCGTTGAGGATAGTGTTTGTTTGCGTAAGTGTAATTTTGCAGATCAGATTTGGAAAACCACGTTGACTTCTTTGCAACGAAACCATTCGTTTCATTGAATAATCGTGAAAATTTCCGACTATTTCGGATGCAAAGAGAACAAAACGCTTCCACCGTTGCGGTTTGGTTGATCTGATCTGTCAGCATGTTAGGCAAATGCTCCAAAAGGTTTATGCCAGAGTTTGTGCTCATAACGGCATCATCAAAAAGGGTACATTTGAACTTAGTTACTTGAAGTTTATTTTGCCCCAGATGAGCACGATACCGGTCTCGTGAGCAAAACGGTATACATAAAGTTCCTAAAACACGTCCTTGATGCGAGGAGTCGACCATATCGGTCATAACCTTCATTTATGTGTGATGGAAGAGCAATGCATCTGTCTAACTCTGCATCTCCTTCATAGAGCGAAAGTTATTTAGACTGACTTTTTTCTTTGGTTTTCATGCTCACCATTTCTTTATCGGGCATAATCCTCTCTTGATATATTCCAAGGTGGTCGTCGCATAATTGCTCACTTTTATGTGAAGTTTGTGGTATTTTTGTTTGTTCTTTCCTAGCAGCAGTCTTTAACGTGATGGAAATGAAGGAGCTTTTTGCCTGGTGTCGTTGTTAATTGTTTTAGTGAAAAAGTGAGCAAACTTGATGAGCTGGAAAGGAAGCTTCTGGAATACGAATATCAACTAAAGGCATGCAAAGATAGATGTGCGGCGCAGGAAGCGCATCATGCAAAGATCATTAGCGACATCACTGCCAAAATGAATGCCACTATTGCACAGGTATATTTGCTCGGATTCTTTTTTGTCGCGATATTATGCGCAAGTGTAGATTTAGTTGTATAAATCAACGCCTGCCATACTGGTATTCATCTCACTGATTAAATCATAAAGGTTTTCGCTAATGTTTAGCTTTCGAAGAAGTGCGATATTGCTGAAAGGGAGAAGAATGACGCAGTGGTACGCTACGCAACAAGGGAAGCAGAACTTATGCACCTCAAATCCAACTTGGAGAAACTTGAAGCTGAGGTATGACTCTCAGAAAGATTGTTTTTTGATATCGTCGGATATTGCATCTTGTTTAGTTGGATGATGAGGTTCTTCCTTCGATTTGCATTTGCAGAAACTGTGAATCGCTGTCACCGATGCTTGCGCAATTTGTGTTCATACATGTTAGTCCATCACAATTGGTATTCCATTCAGAAAAGTGGCAATAGGTATAAATTGTTGCGTGGATATCCCTCAATGCATAAAATGTTACTCACTTTCTGATATTCAGATAAATTCGCTGAATTATTTTGGTAATGATAAGTGTTTGTCGATGCGTCACTTCTTTTATCGTAAGTTGCTTGCAGAAGGCTTCTCTGATTACGGAAAGGGACGCTTTGGTCGAAAGCACCAAATACCAACATTTACAGGACTATGTGAGTGTCTTGACTCGTTGTCGGCATTAGTTCAAGGAACAGAAAATTTTTTTCCACATCACTCGATTTTTGCTTCAAATAGAATGACACCTATTTCGCGGCAGATGTTTTCTGTGTCACTTGTCGAAGCCGGTAGAAGCAGCTGACTTTGTTGAATTTAGAGTCGAACCATGTGCTGCCTAATGGCTCGTTTGATCATTAAAATTGGCTCTCCGTCAACAATAAGAAGTGCTATTCGGAAACATTTAATGAAAACATTTTTTATTCGCTACTGTCATGACACGAGAGTAATGTATGATTGGAGAGATGGTATGTCTGTTATCACGGCTGTAGCCAAGTTTGATATTGTTTTGGCAGGCGTTATTGCAGTAAAACTGAGACGGTAGTAGGGAGTAACCGTGTAGAATACTATTATCACTGCAAAGCAAGTCAGATGATATGTGTGGTGTTCGTTTAGAAGCAGGCTGTCGAGGTAGCACGCAAGGAGCTGGAATCAGAGAGGTTGCTGCGAGCACACGATGAAGAGGAATTCACCATAACAACAAAGCGCTTAGAAGTATGAATTTTTCATGTCGATCCTAGTTCATCGTACGTTTTATTCGGCATGAGAAAACTTCACTTAATTTGGGCTCTATAGTAACAGATACCGCTGATGGCGTTGACAACAGCGAGCTAAAGGTGAAAATTTCTTAATATGTTTGTTTCTCGTTGCCTAACCGCAGTGGTGGAGTTGATATATTGTAGGCGGTGCAAACAGTAGTCACTGAGTTGAGGTCGATGCTCGAGCAGTCGCAGAAGCAACTTGCGAAAGAATGTGAGGAGAAGCTAGCGCTTAAAAGTGAACAGGAGAGGATGCTACACCAGATGAATGTAAGCCTTTCTTTTTATGTTTTTTATAATTCTTTTCCACCGTATTATTTCAGTTGTCCGTTATTGGAACATTGTTTTCACTCAAAAATAGGTTAACGGAGAAGGTTAGCATATTTCCAGGTTTGTAGCCTTTTTTGTTTGTTGGGTGCTTGTTATTGGAGTTAGAAGCCCGCTTAATATATGGATGGATTCGTCGAGAAGGGCAGTTTTTATACGCAGAGTTTTAGTAGTTAAAATACCTTGTAACACGTAGCGGAGGGGCATTGTTTGCTCCGCCGCAGGTTTCGAGACACCGAGGTACTACTACTACTACTACTACTACTACTACTACTACTACTACTGCTACTACTACTACTACTACTACTACTACTACTACTGCTATCACTGCAAAGTCAGATGATATGTGGTACTATCAAAGTACTATCAAACATCTGGTGTACTACTACTACCACTATCAAAGTCAGATGATATGATATGATATGCAAAGTCACTATCACTGCAAAAGCTGGAACTGCCGATTATCCATTTTGTGTTTAGAAGTCTCTGATGTCATTTTTACGTATTAAAACCTATGGTTCTAACTGGTGGTAACTGCATATATATTTGCCCCTTCGTTTTTTATAATGAGGACCCAAAGGTTTTGTTTTATTTGATCATTTAACATTATTTCCCTCCGTCCCCTCATCTGCCTCCTCTGTTTTCCCAACTGTATTTCGGTACCTGTACATCCTGTTAAGCATTACCGCATTTCATCACTTCCAGAATGATGGCAAAAATAGAGAGGCGGTTGAGTCGGTCTACAAGAAGGTTTCCGATGAGTTATCGCGTTTGAGGTATCGCGTTGATTTGGCATGTTTTCTTTCCCTCTTTTTTCAATACACGAAGGGATATTTCTGGGAAAATGAGTTGCGAGGACGTTTCTTGTCGCAATGAAAGAGTGGGATAACGTGCTGCTTCGTTACTGCTCCTAATGATGCATTTGCTCTAAAAAGCATTGAATTCGCTGTTTCATTCTATTTTCTATCTTAAACTGTTCCGTCACAGTTATTTGGAGGGTCTCAGTATTTGAGGTGGATTCAGAGTAGCCGAGAGCCGCTAAACGAATTATGTAGCAAGTGAGATTTGTGAAGCTTTCAAGTAAACTCGTTCTTAGTTTCCGCACAACTTTGCTTTCTTTTAATCGAAAGTTTTCGTGGAAAAAAGAAGAGAAGGCATTTTCTTCTGTTGCTTTAATAATTACCTTCAGAAGTTTCAAGACTTAACTCTTTTTTCAATTTCAACCAGTGAACTAATATTTTCAGGGAGGAAAATAAATCGATGAAAGTCGAATTGTCAACGGTTGTCGGAGAGTGCCGCGAATTGAAAGATCAGTTGAGCATAGAAAAAGAGCGCCATAAGAACGCTTTAAACGAGTTGTGCTCCCTTAAAGATATCAAATCACAGATTGATGGGTAAGCTGTTTACGTTAAGTGGTGGAAAATTTTGCGTAGTGAGGTGGTGACTGTCAAGTTTTACCTATTTGAATAGGTGTGCTTCAGCTGGCCAGATCTAGGAACTGTTGGGAAAATTCACATTTTGTTGGCTGAATTTAGTGCTTTAAGCTTCCTCTCCAATGTTACACATGTTTAAATTGTTTACTGAAGCAAGAAAGATGAGGGGAAGAAGGAATGCAAAACAAGCAACGTTTTGCAATGCTGAGTTAGGGCCCTTTCTAACTGCAGTCGTTATCGAACCCCATATGGGTCGGGTGTGAGTGATCATACGGAAAGCGGTGTAACGGCGCGCTTTCAAGTTTCCATCGTTTAAACCTTACTCTGTCAGTAGTTGCGATTTGCGACTATCTTTCGCTAAAACTCGTTTGAAGCAAAAGGCTTACTCCAGAACTTCTTTGCCCTTCGCGGCTGATATTAAAAAAGGATCAAACTAGGAACATTATTACGACGCATCACTAATTGTCATCCAATTGTTTTTGCAGCAGCATTCGTCGGGTTGAAGAAGCTGAACGTGAGGTTCGCGAAGCTATGGAAGATAAGGATCAAGCTGAGCTTGAAGCATCTGAATGCAGGAAGCAGACCGAAAGGATGCTTACAATCACCGAGCAGCTAACGGATAAAAATTCGCTGTTATCATCCGAATGTGACTCTCTTAGAGCTAAGGTGATCGTTTATCTGGTTATGTGAGTGATAGGGTTTCTCCTCACATGCACCATATTTTAGTATCCGTTGGTTTTAGTATTTTAGTATGCTCATAACGTTTGCAAAGTGTCTGAAGAAGTTATTCAATTTGGATTTTTCAAAGACGCATGAATTGTACGACCTAGACAAAGGTATAAAAATATAAATATTTGGGGAATAATTCTTTCGGTTTTATTCAGTTTTTCAACCTCAAATCAACAGATAGAAGTCATATATGCGTGAAAGAGGTCTAATTCTTTGCAACTGCGCTATATGGTTAGTGCTTGAGAAATCTGATTCCAGCTTGGCATTGTTCTTGGTGCGTTTAACATAGATAAGGCAGTCATTGGCAATTTTCTGGTGCCGAATTTCGAAGCTTCGGCTTCGGCTTCCCGAGCAGAGAAGATAGCGTTTCAGAAGCCTGTGGGAATCATGAGGACCTCTCAGCTAACCTCATCGAACAAGATATCTTTATTGGGCGGATAATTTACCTGGAAGTTCAGTGGTAAAATAAACTTTACTTCATGTGAGGAATGTGCTGTGAAGGAGCCCAAAGAGGTTCACTATTGTCATTTACTGTATTCTTTATTTAAAGGAGTAGTCTCCAGGCGAGCTCTTTGGTGCTTTGTGTTGCAGAATTTAGCGGCCGCTACGAGGTTGATTGAGGTAGAAGGTGAATTGCGGCGATCGAAAGATCGAGCTGAGGAAACACAGAAGGATCTGGAATATGTGAAGGTGACGACAAACGCTGAAATTTCTTCTCTTAGAGAGGAGCTCAACAGTAAGATTGCGAAGGGTGAGCGCTATAATGGCTGCTCGTGTTCTGTTTATCCCTCATTCATTTCCTACTGCGTTGACAGGATTCTAGAGGGGGTCATAGCTACTTCGTCATACTGCGAAGTTTTCCCGTTTATGAAGTTAGGGCTTAAGATATTCTATCTTCAGTTCAGACATGTACTGGAAATAGTGGAGCATTTGAAACCTCCAAAGTGCTTAGGAACTTAATCTTGTTCCAGCTAAGGTTATGTGAATGTGATGCCCTTCTTTCTCAGGTTCTAATTTCTTCTTGCTGTTAATTTTTAATATTTAGCTGTGTGTAGCAGCAGACGTTAGCAAGTGAAGGGAAGGGGACAGGGAGAGCATGATACGTATGTTTTTCTAATAGGATTCATTCAAAATGTTCATAGACAGGATGTTGTACAGCTTAGCAGCTGGCGAATAATTACAGTGTGAACTTAGCGGACGGAGTTTGTAGCCTACTGAGGCAAAACTTGGCTTGCGTTTCATCGAGAAGGTTATATTAGTGTTGATGAGGGGCATTAATTTGTCGTTTTTGTTGTAATTTCAGTTCAAGAGCTCAGCAGATTTCTTGATGAGGCGCTCAATGAGAAAGAAGTGCTTAAGAAGAAGAATGCATCGAATATTAAAGTAAGTTTGTGATTCGAGCGGATTTCACTCGAAATCAGAGAATGTTTGTCGCTGAAAATTTCCCGCTGACTGTTGTGCGTGAATTTTTCTCTAAATTTTTGCTTCGACATTCGATCTTCCCACTTTTTTATCGATTACATTCGTTCTCTCCACCTAAATCGTGGCATTCTCTCATTTAAGTCATGCAGTGGAAATTATAGAGCGCTTACCGCATTGATTGGTGCTCTTTCACTTCGTTGAGCTCTCAGAATATTTCCTCTCTCGCTTTTCGTTGTACGACTTCGGCAGTGATTTGATGATTTGAACTTGTGCAAATGATCTTTATTTTTCGCGTTGCTTCCGTTGTTCTTTTCGAAATGGCCGTTTATTAAACCCCGAATGATTTCCTGCACGCTGCCTGAACAGTAGTTTCGCCATCCTTTTCAAGGTTTTGACGCATTAAGGAACTAAGAGCAGAGCTGGTGAGCCTGAGGAAGGCGCAAGCGCATTTGGTTCATGATACAGCGCATGAGGGAAACGAGTCGACATCTTTTTTGCCTATCGCCAATGGTTCGTTTGTTGTTACACTACGCATTTTTGCAGCAGCATTCACATATTGTGAGCCAGAGTTTGATTTTTTTAACCTCTTTTTAGATGTGCCGTTCAAGCATCTCCAGTTATATCCTAGTCCATCATTCCATCTTTTTCTAGGGCAGAAAACTAAGGTGGTGTGTAGACGAGGTCGCACTGCATTTCATTTTGAGGTTGCTTTATTCACTGAGGATGGAAAGTGCCTAGATACAATACTTTAGCAGAAACGACAAGGGATCGAATGTCACTGATGAAAAGTGTGTGAGCGGAGGGCAAATTTAAGCGAAATGATATGTGGTGTCGCTCGATGTTTAAAGGTTTTTCTTTGAGTGGCCTCCGTTCTGTTCACCTTACACATGTACTTGTGCCCGTGGTTTTTGGAGAGGGTTCTTACGCGAACATCCTAACTGCTGGCTTAATGATGAAGTATGTTGTTGAAGTTTTGTGAAACTTTATACGCTGTTATGGAGATTTTTTTATTGTTTATTTGCAGAGTATTTGATTTTTTTTTGATGTTGTGGACATGAGCAAATGATTGCTACTAAAGCTGTGAATTTGGATAGGCAGCAGTTTCGGGAGAACATTTTCTCGCGGTACGAGAGATATTACTTTGAATGGAGCGATTCTGAATGACCACAAAGGGCAGATGTAACTTAAAATTGGAGTTACAGTGAAGATTTCTGGCATTCGATTGGTGGGCTTGTTTGCACCCATCCCGAACCGACTGTTTGACAGAATTTCTGTAAGCAGCTTAGGCGTTTAAAGTTTGCTAACTATCGCCTTCGAAGACTGTAACTGATCTCCTATAACCCGAAGAATGTATTTGCCGATGCGATTTTTGTATTACTATTTTTTTCGACAGTGACTCCTTCCTGAAAAATTTCTGGATGTATAGTTTTCAGATTGCATTTGCAAAGAATTGTGCTTTCAGCAAGAGGATTTTTCTCGAGTTGGCGAACTGGCGCTTTGTTTCGTTTAGTTGTGTGGCCGAGAAAATTCGAATATGCTTATTTATGTGGAATTTAGTATAACAATGGTTGAACCTTTATCGTTGTTGCTGTATAAATTAAGTATTGTTAGCAGTTTTCGACGAGGAATTCCTCCGCTTCAAGAATGAAACGTTGAAAATAACGCGGGGATTACACTTTTTTAGGTTTACGAAGTTGTGATTCCGGTATTCAGATTCCATCGACCACGTCGATTTTTCGCCTACCATTTTCTCTCTTCGATTCCCCGTAGGGGTTACTCAGCTGTTGCACGTTTTTGACTGATTTATCTCTAACATCACTTCTTGCCGTTGCTTGTTTATAGTGGACGATATTGAGAAGGAAGCTTCCAAAGAAGATCTATGCACTTAGATCTTTCACTGCATTGATTTTTTCTGACCTTAATGGGTATAACTCTTGGATGATGCAGTCTCCGCTAGGATGATTAGTGTGGCAATGTTACATTTCGGATAGAGAGGTGCTGATGGTGTTGATTCGAGTTTTGTTCAGGCGGGTCATCATCTTCAAGGGCGTCTTCGATTTGTTCAGTTGATGCAGGTGGTCGTGCACTGGCCAATCCGCCGTCACCCTTTGAAGATGCGAGTCATATGCAACAGCAGATGGTCGAGAAAATAGTTAAGCTGCAACGGCAGCTTGCTAGGAAGCAGGATAAAATCGAGTTTTTGGAAGAACATGTACGGCAGTGTACCGAAGAGTTGCGCAAAAAGACCAAGTTCGTTTTTAGCCTTCTTGACATTTTATCTCCTCACATCATTATGCACATTGCGTGTTTTTAGGGATTATGGAAAGCACGATTGCGTTATCTCCTCCGATGTTCTTCGTTGATGTGAATCTCCTTAAATATTTATGTTTTCCGTCCTTCTTTTATTTTCAGGCTTCTTTTCTGCTACCGAAGTAATTATTCCTCAGAGCGCTTGCTGTGCTACTTACTAATTATTTGATGATTCTGTGTAGTTTGCATGTCGAGTGATCTTATTGACACTAACAGCTTTGCGATTTTTATAAGAAATCTTGCAGTAATTTCATTCTCTGTGATGAAAGTTCATTTTTTATTTTCTTCTTCGTTGCTTGTGCCTTCTTGTGGTTCCTCACTGCAACTTGATTTAGTGCTTGTGGATTCTTGTTGCTAAATTGTAGAGTCACGAAGCATGTGAGTAACTTTCGATAGGTTGGTAGTCATTTCCGGAGTTATATGCAGAAATGAGGTTGTTGGGGTTGCACATCGAAAGTTTCAGGATCATTCAGAACTACGCTCTTCGAGAAGAAGCTTCATTACTTCTTCCAGAAAGTGATTCGCTCACTCAGGTATGAATATTAAACTCTTTGTTTCTCTTTTTGACAGAATCTGTTTGGATCATTTCCTGCTGCAGATGCGGCGATTTTCACCAAAACCTGCTCCGAGTAATTTGGCTTTCCTGTTGCTCCGTATGCATGTAGTTGGTCAGCCACTGAACTAAATGCTACAAACGGGTTAGGACATGTTTTGTTGTAGGTTGGATAAGGGACTTATCCTTTAAATTTCGTGAGTTTATAGTCAGGTAGCTGCGGTCACGAGAACGAGACATAATAAATGTGTAAGTCAGGAGCTGGGAAGCGCCAATTTGATTACCCTCTAATCCGTCTATGTATATACGTACTTTGCATGGAGGCTTGATTTCGTAAAAATCAGATTATTTGGTAGAAGAACAAGTTAGTCGACTTCACTTTTTTGAGTTTTCTGTAATTAACCAGTTATTAATTATTGGATGTGGTTGATTTAGTTATATTTAATTAAGCATACGCACATTAGTTTGCCTTAATTACTGTGGGGGATGTTGGCTGTCGTGTGGGCAGTTTTAGCATTTCGAATTTACTGGTTTTTATGGGTGTTGCTGAATTTAGCGTCATGTTCTAGAACTCTGTGAATGCAACAGTTTAATCAGCTGATCTCAAAAAACAAGCACAGGACTTCATTTGTAGTTTATTGATAGGACGCTATATAAAATAATCTTTCGACATTTCTCTCGGGAATATGAGCACTGATCCGGTGGATAGTGAAAAATCTTTTTGGGTAAAAACATGGGATTTGATCAAGAGGGAACGTGAGAGAAGTATCTAAGCTAGCATCATGTGCTAACGATTCGGACTTGCCTTCCGCGTTGTGCTGAGAAAATAAATGTATTGAGAAGTTGCCGTTTTTTTGTCATTTTTTTTGGGAGGTGAATACTGTTAGCGATAGATGAAAGCAGTAAAAATGAACTCAGTTCAGTAGTGTAGACAAATAACTTACAGATGATCAACAAGCTCACATAAGTGTTCAGGAAATTAGATAATCGACATTCTGAGTTCATAGTCTGAGCTCGAGCTCATTGAATTTATTTCTTAATGTTGAAGCATTAGCTGCAAGAAATGTTGGATTTAGAGGTGAAGTGCATTTAGTAAGGGTTGTTTAATTACGACATAATTTGAACAGCTATTCGCAATGTGTGAAGTGGTCGAGGTTAGTTGCGTTGCTTTTCTCGGCTTTGCTTGCATGCCCTTCCTTTTATCTGAGTTCCACCAAGCTCATTCAATGAGGAATTTAGCAAAGGGAAGACTAGTTGAACTAAGGCAATGGCTATGGTCCATGCATAGACATATTCTTCTGCTCCTTTTCCTGGCTGTATCCTTTTTCGAACATCAATTTCATTCTTCGTCACCAAAATTTGCACCTCGTTTGAACAAAATTGAGGCCGATTGAATATTCAGTTGTATCAGGGTCACCTTTCGCTCCGCGACTTTAAAAGTGCATTGGAAGTGGAACATTTTCGAGTAATTTTTCGTCGAAATTTCTTTTTTCGTTTCCTTTCTATTCTTGCCGACCGATTGCTTGTGGCGCACTTGAAATTTGAAAAACTTGCGAGGGGGGGAGGAGGGGTCAGGGGCATTGCCGATACGTTCAGAATATCCTCTCATGGAGAGATGCCCATAAGGAATCTTATGTTTGAACGATTAGTTTTCATATTCGGTGACAGTGGTGTTTCTCTGTTGTTGGTGAATTAGTGGCCTTATTTAATTTGTTTGTGTTCATGATTGGCTCTTGTTGCCGCTTCAATATTTTTTCGTTTTTGAGGTTTCCACTTTTTGAACTGTCCTCTTTATGTTTTACCGTTTACTTCTTCCCGCTAACATTCGACTTATTCTCTTTGAATGATTTAGGTTTATTTCTGCAGTTCGTGTCGCAGTGCTCTTTCTGCACTACCTGCGTCTTGCTTAGCTTTTCTGTTTTATATCCGTATCTATTGATTGGTTCCTCGATGAAGATTGTCGTACTAATACTGCGACCTACCATGGTGGCTTATGCGACGTACTGAGAACCTCTCCTACTATCTTGTTTTCTTTCCCAGAGAATTTTCATAGTCAGTATTCTGTAGTGTTTGCACCGAAAGTACCTGTGGTCGATATTCGTGATTGGTCATCGTCTGATGTGATCCATGGTCCGTGCTTTATAAGTACCACCTCACAAGAGATCACTAGATCTGTGCCACAAACTCCAGGATGGTTTCTTTTTTGGAAGAGCTCGATTATTTGCACCTCTACTCCGCTTTCCTCTGTTTTCACTTTGATAATTAATCATCATAGCATCTGGGTTTTTATGAAGATTGGTCAGCACCTTTGAAATAGACAAGTTATGAATCTGCTGTCGGAATTCTTTATTGCATTTTTCGTGAGCACAGGTTATCGTCTTTCTCATCACTTAGAGTATGGATTTCCTCTTTAGTTATTGTTTTAATTGTTCTGTACATTGGAAGGTTATTTGTTAAAGAGAATATTGCTTGCTTGGAGTTTGCTCGCCGCTTTCCTGCATTGAAACATTCGCAATTTTGGGTACCATTGGCTCATCGTAAAAGCGGTACGACTCTTATGGGAAGCATCTTCGGAAATGCTGTTGGCAAGTCGGAAGTAGATCTTGCAGCTGAAGTCAATTCTCGTTTACAAGCAGTACTGGAAGATACGCTTTACAAGAATATAACACTTAAGGTGGGCATTTATCATTCATTTATCGAAATATATTTTCTGCACTTCCTGCTAATTCCTTTCTTCGGGTCTAAGATGGCAAAAGTTCCTATGCGAATCAGCTATCATAAAATCCAGTCCTAAGCCATAGAATTTCAGATTCCTTTTTCTCTTTAAAATTTCACGATTTGTCATGCGATCGAATTTCCGTCATTTAAGAATGCCAAGGTATTGAGAGGGTCGACGGTTTGTGTTTTTCCTCGACATATGTGCATCATGAAGGTAAATTTAGAACAATGTGGATACGCTGGGTGAAGAGATTTCTCGTCTGTCGAGGGAAAATCGTCAGCTGGCACTCTCCAAAGCAACTTAATGTGATTTCCATTTTCTTTTTCGACATCTCTATCTAAATGCTTTAATATTTGTTTTCCAGCAAGCTTTAATTTTTAATCTATTTCATTTGGTTCTTTTTATGTGGGCAGATTTTGGGACGGCTGTCAAGTAGGCGGCAGAGTGGAAGTTTGTGCAAATCCAACGTTTAGTGGATTTGGTGGGGCAATTGAATGGAATTGACGTTCTTATATGACAACGTAACACGTTTTTGAGCTGGGAGGAAGGTCGCTATAGGCATGTGTTTGTCTGTATATAAGTATGTGAAGTAATTTAATCATCGTCAGTCCGTAAGGGCTGTGAGAAATTGGTATTCCATTCAGAAGAAATGTTCTCATACGCCATTTATTGTTTAAAGTTATTATTAACTTTTATGTGGCATTTTTGCATTGCAAACGAATTTATTTCTTTCAGGAGTGCTGTTTTTGAAAGTTTACGAAGGTAACTTCGTTGATGAGGATGCAAACGCGGAGGGGACGGGCAAAGAAGATTGGTTTCATTTCCGCAGTAATACTTAATTTGGACGCATAACTTTGGTCATCACAAGAGTAGTACCGTGTGTGGAAAAGGATGGACGGGTTCATTAGGATGTGGGCAGAAAATTCAGAAGGGACTTAGAATAGCCATTTGTAATAAGCGGTTGTTATTTCTTATTGGATGTAATGAGAAGAAGGTCACGCTCGTTTCGATTCCGATTATTCGTATGGCTGGCATTTTGTGGTTGTGTAAACGCCGGTAAGCAGTTTCCAGCTTCAGGATCATCTTTCGTGAATCCTGGGGTATTCGACATGGTGCATTTCTCCGTGCCATTTCGATGTGATTTCTTCCACTATATTGATTTTTTGGTTGTGTTTTGCTAGGAATCAATTTTCCTTGTAAAATTAATGCATATGGGTGCTCGTGATTATTTTTGCTTGCGCGAGTAATATAATTTCGTATTTTTAACTTATAATGGCGATGTCGCGATTCACCGGTGAGCAAATTTTTCTTGAATTCTGCTCAGATTCAGAAAATGTATATCTCTGTATTTAACGCAATTGTGGCCACTGCTTGATGAACGTGATGGTTTTCTGTAGCTGATTGCTTTCTATTTGAAGGGAAAGGAGGAGAGATACGTGTTTTAGATCAGCAGTGTTTCATAAATAGAGACCATTTAGCAACGTTTGGAGATTCACTGTTAGAGACTGCGTCGATGTGGCCTCATTTGTGGAAATTGCTATTGAATGTGTCATCCTGGGATGCTTTTATCTCAGCGATGGTGTGTTGGAGTGCACCTCGTTACAAACGCTTTAAATAATCCTTAGGTGTGTATTGATATTTTTTTATTTATTTATTCATTTCTGTTTTATGCGCTCGGTGACTTCGTATGGATGACGCTTAAACCAAAGTAAATATCTCTATGTTGTTCCTTATCTAAACGTCTTAACTTGTCGGTGAATAGATGTTCGAGGTAGAGCATAAAGCAAAATATTACTTTTCTTCGGACCATCGATGCAGTTTTCTAATTATGGGAAGAAGGTGGTATTTGGAAGGGATAAAACATCTCCACGCTTTCGCTGCATGAGTTTGATATGTCACTGCTCCGTCCCAAGAAAGCTCTAATTCCAAGTGCTAACAATAGGTGCCGATTATTTTCTATATGAGTATGGAATTTCGATCGGAATGGTGGGCATTACCAACTGGAACTTGAGACGTTGCGCACTCGCTTCAAGAGGAATCTACGATTGCTGTATATAAGCAGAACGCTGAGCAATTAAATATCTTCCACCTGTAGTGCTGTTCTGTTACTTGTGCACATGCATCTTCGTTAAACCTTTGCCTTCTTTAATTTCCCTTTTTTCTCATAGAGTCGTTTTTTTAGCAGGCTATTAGATTCTCAGTTGTGCTAACGTTTGGGTTACCTCAATCCTGAGACTTGTCGCTTTCCGTCAGTTTGTTTTGTTTTGTTTTCGTGTTTCATTTGTTAGCCACTACATTTCTGGTCACTTTTATATCCTGAAAAATGGAACTTTCTTTGTTGCATAGGCTTTCCAGCAGTAATTTAATTACAAATGAAATGTGTCTATGGGAAGGGGCCACTTAAGAACAGCAGTGATTGGTGACCGTTCGTCGACAAGTAATCGAAACTTCATATTCGCTTCAAATGTTTCACAAAATGTCCGTATTGCTCCCCACTTCTGGTCTGCTTTTGTAAAGCGCTATATGTTTACTCGGTGTTTTGATTATCTGTATAAGGTGGGGTTGGATGTTCCGTTCATTAACTAAAATAAAGCGAGTCTTTGTTCATGAATGCTTTTCTTTCCGAATGTGCGGAAAGCAAAGATATACGTAAAAATCAATTTTTGCGAGTGTAATTTCATTTTATTCATAGCAGAACCTTTAGTGGGCATATAACAGTTTTAAATCCTCTGCTTCGTCCAATATTTAAAAGAGTGCAGAGGAATTTAAATTTCAACTTCTGGCGCACATGTCGTGAAACATCCACGTGGTGTGTGATGCAGTCTCCACGAATTGAAAGTTTTTTTGAAATCGAGACGGGCCACCGTGCCGCGAAGATTTCGAGTGTTGGTGATCGTCGAGGATGCAGCTTCACCAGCTCCCCTTCGAATTCTTTCGATTTTCATACTCGTACCTTTACTTCCTTGCTTTACTCGCTGGACAAGTTTGGTCTCATCAATTCTTAGAACGAGCTAGTGGGTGAAATGGACGGACTCTTTTGTCGCTAATAAGGCACTTACCTATGCAATTTCAGCTTTGAGCTTGCGGGAAGCTCTATACCAAATGCGCATTTTCGACGTCTTCGGCCCGTCTGATTTCCTTCCACTTCTGTTTTTCTTTATCGACCCGAAGTTGAACGTAGTTAATCTCCTCCTCGCTTTCGGTAGTCTCCTCGTACATTCCACAGCATTGTTTCGGTATTTCCGTCGAGGACAACCAGCAAGAATGACAGCAGCTATTCAATGCCAGCAATTCTCCAACAGCCTAACGGCATTTCCGTCGTACAGTCTATCGATTTTAAATTTTAACATTCATTTCGAAAAGCGTCACGGCAACAAGTAAGGCTATCGTGTGCTCGTGAAGTTTTTTCTGCCCGATGTTTCTTCGGTGGGAACTGTACATACAGAGTTGTTATTGCTCTCGAAATTTGATTTATTTGAGCGTTGAGTGGGCATTTCGGTCTCCTCGTAATTTGTCGCCTTACTCGTAAGCTGTTGTTGTAGAGGAGTTCTTTTGTTTCCCAATGCCTTTGGTGTGTTATAAACTTGAAAAAAGCAGCCAGCTTGGTGGTTTCTTTTCACATAGATTCTTGAAGAGGCTATAATCCTTAGTAACGCAGGAAGGATTGCAGCCTAGTTGGTTGGTCACTTGCTGCTTTGCACCTGGGATATAGTCCTGGCCAAACAATCAACGGCAAAAATAATCGAGGGATTAACTGGTCTTCTGCTGCTTCTCCAAAAGAAGTTGCCTCCCATTTTCCTCAGTGTTTTACAGGAAAAGTCCATGGTCCTTATTTTGGGTTCCTTCTTAGATAACAGGTTAAATGTACCGACTAACATGATGAAGAAAGTTGTGCAACATAGACGATGGAAATGCCAGTTTTATTGCTGAGCTACCAGCAGCGCTTTCTTTTGTTGCCTCCGTATGCAGCAGCGATCCTATAGTTCAAAAACGACAGACGTTCATTCTTTGGAAGCTGAATAGTTGGGGGAAATTCATTGCGCTGTTCAGATCGCTCAAATAATTTGACCGTTCTCCTCATGCAGCCGGATGTAATTAAAAAAATAGTCTACGTTTTCGTTTGATTACGAGACTTCATTTGTTAGCATACGTTACTGCGTAAACTGACTTGTTCTCTCTCCCATCGCAAATCCAGTTTTCCCTCGATAAAATCGAATCCTGTTGAAAGATTAAAAAAACAGCTTGCTTATTACCACACTTGTCAATCCATCGCCGTCATCGGTCGCCACAGAACATCTACGAACCAGCAATCCGCGCATACAAATTGGTTCTTTCGGGGAGTTCATACCAATCGGTCAATCTTTATTTCCTTTGCATTTTGATGCCCCTCCACTTCCCTAAGTTTATGTTTAGCCTTTTGACGTCGAAGAAAGAAGAAGCTCATTCTGTCTGCTTAACGGCAGCCATTCTCTTCAGAAATTCATTGATTCTTTTTTGGCCACACATTCACTTGCATTCATTATGGGTCTTATTTTTTAGCTGCAAGGAGAATGTCCTGAAGTACCTCATGTGCTTTGACCAGTGTGGCATTCAACTGATCCATCAGTTTGGAAGGAGGGAGTATTAAACGTTGACAGGCACCAGAAACTTGTAAGCATTTCACGGCGGCCGGCCACGAAAAACAGGTTCTTCTTTTTTTTCAGACAGGACATCCCTTGGAATGAGGGAAAAGCTATACCCATGGAAGAACACGTGCTGGAGTGGAACTGAAATCGAAATGAACGCTTCAGCACACGTCCAGTTGAAAACTTCAAAGAAAAATATTCCGCATATGGTCTTACGTGCCCATGAACATTGCTTATTTCAGCAAATATAGAACTGCACACAGGTTTCTAGCGAAATGAAGCCGACTTGGTTTGGTGTTGGTCTTCAGTATTTTATGCTCCTTTTAATGAAATCATGAGGTATAGAGTAATGTCTCTGACGACGAGTAATTGATGTATTGACACACCAGTTTACCACATGGTATCGGAAAGCTTGTCAGACGCGATCCGGTGATGTAATGCTAGTTTGTTCTGTGAGTCTGAAGTGAAGTGTGAACTTCGCGTTAAACTGGGAAATCTTCGACAGTGGTCTTTGGAACGCTTCGAAAGGCCTGGAGTAACGAAACTATGGATTGAACTTGTTTCAATAAACGACGCGTCCTTGAAAAATGCAAAACATAGCTGGAGGATGTGGAATGTTCTCAACATGCAGCACGATCAAAGAAAACGTTGAAAAAACCGGATAAATTTTTTGCTGTGATCATCGACTTGCCACTGTTCTCTTCACAGCAGTAACTTAGAGTCTAAACTTCCCTTCCCCTTCCTTCCCGCCCTCCCTCAACCCCCTCCTTCGTCCACATAAATGAAGGTGAACATCCTCCGATATCGAAACAAGTGGTTCCGCATGTGGTGACAAAAAAACAGCAGTTTCGAGACAATGAAATGTTCTGTTCTGCAGCTGTAAGAAAATGCGCAAAGTTATTGAATTTCTTGTTGGTTCCTGCAACAGCTTGGGGATGAGAATTCCTTTTCCACACTTTTTTTTGATTTCCGTCCTTTTCTGCAGAAGAGTCATCCATTTATCTTTGCCCAAATTCCCTTATCTTTCATTCTTCCGAGTTCAGGAAGAGAAGAAAAAATATTGTTCGAGGCAGCCTTCTTTCCAGAATGACCGTCCACTCAGAAAAAGGATATCAAGTTTTCCACGACTGTTTAACGCCGCCACATGTATATCAGCGGTCTGCCAACTCCAGGAAATGCCATCTGTTTAAGGAAATGCACAGGTTCCAATTTCTGCGCGATTTGTATAGTTATCCATTTGCGGCAAAGCGAAAGAGCTCTCTAGTTATGAGGATCCAGGTGATAACTGCTTGAAATATGTGGAAAACACATGTGGAAAATAGTTGTTAAGTGCGTTAGAAGAGATATAATTTGCACTTTAAGTGCTGAAGGTTAGTATGACACGCCTTGTAGTAGGCACGCAAGCAACATAGGCTCTGCTTTACCTCCATGGTGCATTAACACCACAATCGAAACTTTCCTTGCAGCCAGTATGTTTCATTCCAATTCCACGAAATATGTCATGTGCATTTCTTTTGATAAACTTGAAATCATCCACATAGCAAAAGTTCCAGTCGTTATTAGAAAATGCTCCCAAACGATGCTCCATATCGAGAACTAAGCGACTGTTCGCGCGAGCAGTCTCGCTTGTACAAATTTTTTCATTCGGAGGCGTTGCCAGGATATCGACATTTCATTGGGCTCATTATTTTTCACGCCTTTAACACTGCCCTGATTTCAGACGTGCGCGAATTCATTTCTACATACCGTATAGCTATTATAATGTAGTCTGTGTTCAATGAAGTTTCTGATTTGAAGTATAGTTCGATTTGTTGATAATCCTTGGTTGCTATGTTAAAATCTTTCTTGACGTTCTTGTTGGTAACAATAAAACAGCAGTAATAATCTTCACCACATTTATATTATTTCGGCTAATAGAGCTACTAGTATGCGGCCCATTTTCAATACAGAAATATTTCAAGTGCTGTTTGCGGCTTACCTCGTCGATCGTGATTGACGCATGCACAGTTGTAATTGGAACCGTTTAAATGATGACCAAGTCTTTGCCATCAGTAGTCAAAAATCACCAAATAAAAAGAGAAGCATGCAATGTTTCTTCAATAATTTCATTTTCATCGCCTGTATCTTACGTTCCATCACTTCCCGAACTTCTCACGCGAACTTCAAGGAATCAGGTTTCTTTGTGCCTTCAAGAATTATTTGATCTTCGTAGCTTGCGGATTTGCATCCATAGCCTAGTGCATTTAGATTTTGAAAGTCGGTCGCACTCTAAGCTTCGTTGAATTTCTTGATTGCATGAATACTCGTTTCCTTCTGACAAGAAATATGTTGTCACGTCGAATTCTGCTGTGTTCTCTAAAAACGTATGGAATTTTCATATTGTGTCTTTACTATAGTATGTTTAAAGTTTTCTTTTTTTTTCACCTGTAGTACAGTTTTTTTCTCAGTTCAGCATGTGTGGGCTCTGATTAATCCAGGTGTTATTTTTCGACCAATATAGCGTAATTAAGCAATCGCACATTTTCTTCACTGAAGCGTGAGAAATGGTAGGAAAAAACATATAATCGGCTAGGCAAAATTTTATGATCGATTAAAAAGACGCGAGCTTGTCCACTTTTCATGATTTAGTCAAAGGAGCGCTTGCGAAAATATATATGACTCAGAATTAAACCAGGTGTTGAGATTGATAAACAAGTCATTTGTATGCAGCAATTTTATTAAAACACCTCATGATGGCACGCGTAACTTTGTTGTGGAGGAGTTCCTTGACTTCTTCCCCTCCCCCTCCCACTCCTTCGCCGTTGTCCGTCGACGAACGAGTACAAATCGTCCGTCGAGAAGGTCCACCAGTCACTCCTCCACTGAAAGTTCTGCCACTCCGCCATCCTGTCTGTTAGCGCAGAATGTTTGATGAGAATGGATGAACTCTTGCGTTCCAAATGAGCAGCAGTTGCGTGCCACGGGCAATTAGCCGATGTCCAGCTGCGATACGGGAATCTATTTGCTGGCAGTCAACATCCATCGCTAACGTTATTTCATCGCTAATACTCATCACTACAATGTCGATACGTGTTTCTGCTGTGGCTGTCCCTGGAGAATTAGCGCATTCAGTGATTGAGTGGTGAATAGGGTTGCATGTAGACACCTTTACTGCATTGCAGAATAAATTTTCACAATAGAAGGAAGAGCGTAGTAAACTTTATCTTATAGATGAATTACCCTAAAAGGAAGTGATTTACAATGTGTGACAGAAAGAATCTGAGAACGTTAATAAACGCAAATGTCATTAAACGGCGGACCAAAAAAATCAAGTTATTGCTTACTATATCACTGTTAGAAAAAAAACAACATGATGAAACGATGGTGGAAAAACTGGTTGACAGGACTTACACTCATACGGAACTTTCTTTTAATTTTAGTATTTGCATTTTGTAGAAATATCAGATTACTGGGGTGGGAAACTTTTAAGCGTCATACTTGGGAATATATAAATATTTGTCTTGTTGAAGAGGATAAACGATGTAATTGTTTTTATCAAAATAATGGACGCCCATTGCAGGGGAAAAATATTTCGAAAGTTCTTCATCTTCTTAAAGTCATTCGTCCCAATGAAAATTATTTTAGAAGGCGTGAAAATCCTCAGAGGGATTTTTGTTTAGGATTTCTCCGAACGACATTCTTTCTGGATAACTGAATACATTTCCATATATTCGTCATGGGGTGTTGTCTAATCTTTTAAGACAAATAAACAATTCCCGTTTGAAATTAAGATGCTCTCTTTTTGCTTTTAGTTTTGCGTGAACGCCGTAGCATTGTGGTCTTTACGATATGTAACTTTAGGCATCTATGTGCAATCTGCCTCATCAACTATAAAATTAAATCTATTTTTCTCGTAAATAATGGACAGCAGTGAAGAAAAAAGAGAGGAAATTTTGCTCAGCGTTGAAATCTCGACAGCATCTATTCGCATTTCACTACCAGTTACTCATTAGTGAATGAAGAGAAATTACCAGCGCAGTAGGTGCTACTTTTTTAGTTACTGGGTTCTAATCAACTGTTTCTTTTACTTCATTCTGGAAATGTCGCTTTAATCTAGATTCTTCAATTTCGTGAGCTGCTTTTACGCATTACAGGAATTAACATAGTATGTGCCACTTTGTAACGTCTCCAAATCCTGGTGTTAATTAGTGCAGTCCGTTTTCTTTTATCACCGCTTCGAAAACCGGATTTTGTAGGGCATTTTTGAGCGCTGATGAAAAAAATCTTTGTAATGACGTAATGTTAATGGAAATTATCCATGCAATCTGTTGCACGTATCACTAAGTTAAGGGACGCTTTGAAAAGCTTTCGATCTGATTTTAATTCAGTTTGCCGTTGTTGTTCCTAGTGATTGGCTTTTGATGTCGCTAGAAAACTTTTGATGTAGCAGCTGGCAGAAATTGTAGTAGTAATATATAATATATTGTATAGTGTAATCACATCAGCTATTTTTGTTTGCTCGTTATTTTAGACCGAAAAAAATACACCGATTGTTGGATTGTTGCGATATGAAGGATTCTCGAGGAGAGTAAGAGTCTGAAAGATCGTCAGGAGACTCATTTATGGCGCTTCGTATTTATCAATCGCGTATGTTATACTTGGAAAGAGCAATAGCTTGTTGCGAATGAGCGTTTAGCTTTGAGTATGCCCACTTCTCAAATTGGGTGGTCCGTTACTAGTGTGAAATTTATTGTTGTTCGATTTTTATGCCGGAGCCTTGGGTTTTGCATTCTTACAATTTTTGCTTCTTGTCTAATATACTTGAAATCAACATTAGACAGCTATAGGTTATTTAACTTTTGAATGCAAGCTTCATCAGTTGTCAATTCATTCATTTAATCAAACCGTTTGATTAGAGGGCCCTGGTTTTAACCGAATCAGTTTATTACCATTCTGATGCTCACTTTTATTTGCTACGAAACGTACTGTTGTTATTTCTGCTCTCTCTATAGGGTAGAAATCATGTGCTTATTTCATGCCTTCTTATAAAGTTGCACCTTCCTACATGTGCAGTTTTATTTTTATTTTTTCACTTGCTCTAAATATTTGTTTCGAATTTCATCAGCTGTCGTTTCATTTGTACATTGAATAATGTGGTTTGTGAATTGTGGATATAGGTTATCATGGCGAATTCGATGACCGCATCCTTGAATTCTTTAAGAGAGCTCAGCGAGGAACATTCAAATATCTGTAAGTGCGCTTCAGGGAAAGGTGCTTCGAAATAAATTCTGCAGCACCTTTCGGTGGAAATTGTTAGATATTTTACATGCAGAGGTAATTGAACGAAGAGATACGCGAAGAGCTGGGGCAATATGCCTATTGAACACTGTTTTTTAAATAAACTACTTTCATAAATCATCAAGCAATAATTCTGAAAGTGCTGAAAAATGGCGAATGAGATCGTCCGCGCAAATTCGCTGTTAAAATTCGTTTTCCTTTGACGCGACCGATTCATTGAAAAACATTCAAATTCTTTACCTATTTTTAATTTCTACAGCTCTTTTCGATGTATTAGTTGACTTGAATGTTAGCATAACAAGCCATCCTATGGAACATGCTATGCTCACCAAATTTCATGACTCTCGCTTCAGTGGTTCGTGAAGTGAAGCCACTTACCGTACAGCTGGACACATAACCGCCAACATATGCAAAGACACAATCTAGCCAAAAAAAGCATGACGCACAGTGTATCTCGTGTGCTGGGTTAAGTTATTTAGGAGGCCAAAAATGCGGCAAAGACACAATTTATTCATGGCCATTCTCTACTGTTGTTTATGACTATAAGACAGTTAGTACTACGCATTACCTGTATTGACGCATATGCGCAATCAGTTGCCAAGGATTTCCATGCTGCTGTTGGAGACTAACCTGAAGAAAAAATTCGGTAAAAAGAAAGCAGAAATGCGTTTATCACTTATTGGGCATTATACCCTCTCACTGTTTGCTTTTATACTGTTCTGCTCAGCGTTTCTTGTGCTATGGAAATTACTGTAAAGGAAGAGTTGAAAAAGCGATGCCGTCTCTAAAGCCTATGAGACTACTAGCTACTTCGTTTAAATGTTCGTGTCAGCTTGAGCTAATTAATTGGACAAAATGCATGCATCTTTCCAAGTCAAATGGGTGCAAGCTGCGTGCATAGAACTGAGTCGTTAGAAGTGTACTCGTTTGTTCCAGACGGGTGACGTATGATGCTCTTAAATATGAATCTACCGTTCGATAAAGGATGCATACTTTGGATACGCGTTTGAAACGCGTCGCTCGCTGATAGGATCGGAAGAAATTTATTCACTGTTATAGCAGATGATTTAAATAAATTCCGGTGAGTGCGACTGTACTCCTTCTTTTAAAACCCCCAACATGGATGTGACAAAACCTCAAACCTGGACTTCTCTCTGATTTCTTTCCCTTCAGTGTTTACCCCTCACCAGTGAAGTTCGCTTCCTGCTCAAACGCTTATATAAATATTCGCCACGTTATCTTCTTGAAGAAAGAACAGTAAAAAGCCGCTATTTCAGACATCGACGATCATATTTGGCAGCCTATTCATTTCCCTTCTTTTCGTTCGTTTAAGTGAGCAGCTCCTTGGGACGTTTGTTCCTTCACATGTATTGCTTTGGATTTTCTTGTGCTAACCGATCTTACTGACGACTTTTCTTTACGCAGTTTTTTGGGTTGTTTTTGAATATCTGCGAGATTAAAACACCGAAACATTCGCGAAAGACAACGCTTTAGACGTGGGAAGAACAATTGTAATTTTTTCTTTGTTTCATTCCTTCTATGAGCAATTAATAGCCGAAACAGTGTTTCCTGTGCACTGAAACAATGCTTCTTCATTTTGCATGAGATTAGCTTGTCCCATAGCGTCCTAACGAGCCTAACGAGTTCTAACAAGCCCAATGAACCAGCCAACAATAGTTTTACTACAGCAGCGAAAGCTATCGACGAACGAGTTCTATGCGTGCACTGTCTTTACACCGTTGAAGCGTCTGCAGCGAGATCTTTAATCGAGTAGTGAAAGCGAACGATTCCATCCGAGCCATCTATGGCGCTGTTGCTTCGAGGACAGTAGATTGTTGCGCTCTTGTGATGGGAGCAAGCGTTTTCGCTACTAAACAAAGAGGAAAGTGTGCATATCACCTTTCTTCATGCCCTCCTGCTTATGCTGTCGATGCGTTGCTATAGCGTTGCTTCCTGTTTGTTGCAGGAATGCAAATAACAGCACTGGTATGAGCTTCCGATCATTTTCTATCGAAGGAGTTTTTTATATCAAATTGAGTCCTGCAGGTTTAGTAGCGCGTTGAAAATAGACAGAAGAAGTTGAGATTTTGTCGGATGTTTGAGTGAAGCTCACTGGTTATATTTCATTTTACTCTTTATTTATTTGATCATGCTGTTCCCATAACTTCTTAATTGGATGGATCAAGGGCGTGTAGCACTTGCATTGCTTAATAACAAGAGTGCTGATAAAACGAATAGTGAGCATTATCTGTGCGCGAATGTTACTTTTCAATAAGCAACTCATCAGTTGCTTGAAAAGTAACAGGGATCGCAGTAATGCAATAAGCGAATTTGTGCACACTCTCCAGTCTGCATCTTTCAGTAAATTAAATAAAACTGCGACAACAGCTTCACAAAAACTCAAAGAATGGAGATGTTTCGCCTCACGAATGAGCTCAGAAGTAGGGTTTCTTCGCTGTGAAGGTTTATTAGATTAGCAACTTCTTCAATAACGAGACATTTTATTCGGTAGCAATAAAGCAACGCAGTTGTTCACTGAGGATTACCGACGTTTGGGCACTGTGTAGTCGATATTTTGCAGCATTCCTTCATGGAGTCTGTAATGAAAAATTGTTTCCACTAAGAAGTGATATCTTACAGCGAACAAACTCGGCGGATTTATATTACACTATCATTCGCTTTAATGTTAGTTTCCCTCTAACGCCAACTTTTTTTGCATCAATATATCTTTCATTCTTGCAGACAAAAATAATTTTTGTTTACGAAAGGTTTGTTAGAGAACCTTCCTTAGAATTTGATGAAAATAAATCGGTGTCAATACTCCCTGGTTGCTTATCGTTCGCGCAAGCAAAGCAGTCCACCTAAGCTGGCAGGAGAGATCTCCAAGGTGAGATTTTGCCAATAACGCTTATAACATTGATAGCATTTAAAACTGATATGCTGATATGCCTTTTAATCTGAATCTGACAGCTGTGTTGCATTCTTCATTATTTGTAATTGCAATGATCCGAATCATATCTGCGTGAGACCGTGTTTACCTTATAAAAAAGCATCAGAAATGCTACGACTGAAATCAAGGGCGTTTCCTGGGCATTTTCATTATTGAACTGAACGCTCTCGAAATAGTTTATGTAGTATAAGACTTCAGTTCGGTGAAGGATGCATAGAGAATGACATTGCCAAACTGGTATGTTGCATCTCTGACTGAGTTTGCCCTAGCTGGATGTATCCAGAGAACAATGGGAGAAGATTCCCTCTGTTTGGTGGACTTAAACAAAAGGAGATCACTTTCACTGAAAATGATGTATAAGTGTGACGTTTGCTTAAATCTTTGTTCGCACGTTTTCAGCTGAGATGACGACAGCTTGAGCATGGCTCTGAGAACACATTTAATACTACACAAGGTCCTTTGTTACCGGCTGACTTAAACGTGCGAACTCACGCTGTTAATACCAAAAAAAGACGATTATTAGAACACCATTTGCATTACATTGTAGCGAAAATGGAAATTGCAGAGCACATTACCGAGTGGTGTTGCCCCAGGCAGTTAGCTACGCGTCTGAATACCACCTGCGTTACTGCTTGTTACTTAGCCTTTTCACTCGAACGGCTGCTTCGAAGCCTTTGTTCCTTGTTTATAGATCCGTTTATCCTTAAGATGTTTATATCGGTAGTGATCTCAGCTCTGAAATATGAACGGTTCGTCGCCCTGTTAGTAACCATTGGTAACCCTACTCATTTTAGCACTAGCCGCGTGTGTTTCTTGCAGCTCATTGAGAAGCGGATTTTTATCGATCGTCTTTTGCTTTTACTCGTTAGTTACACATTGACTCCATTAATAGATCGCTGAATTAATTTGCCGAAAAAATTCTCCCAGACAGTTCGAACTTTCCTTGGAATCGTTAAAGATGGTTGAGGTAGGCAACTTATCTTAGACAGTTAGAAAGGTTGTTTACAACAGTGAAATTGTCTCAATCCTGAGATTGAGAGGCGGACATCCACAACACTTTCATGAAAAGGATAGGCAAGAGGTCTTTAATGCTACCAAAAAAATAAGCAGTTGCCAGATGCGAAAAGATGCTTCAAGTTGTTGGCCTACGACTCTGTTCTAGAGCGTCCGTTTGCCGATATAATTACTTATATGCTCTTTGCGTTTGGTGAGTTCACTGAAATATTACCTTAAGACATCTTTTTCTTCTTTTTTTGCCGTTCTCTCTCTTGGTAAGTATACCTAAGCTAATGATAATTGGACTAATTGGACAAGCAAAAGAAATTT
This sequence comes from Parascaris univalens, assembly GCA_037576465.1. Lineage (NCBI taxonomy): Eukaryota > Metazoa > Nematoda > Chromadorea > Rhabditida > Ascarididae > Parascaris > Parascaris univalens. The sequence continues at coordinate 60,599,647 of CM075173.1, read as the reverse complement.
GCCCATATAAAATTATGCATAATTCTCTAAATTTGCGGATTTGTTCTCATGTCTGAAGTGCTGTGGAACTTCTTTTTAATAAATTGTTTCGCCTTTGCAAGATGTGTTTCTATGGTCACTTGCTTTGTAGATTTTTCAATTCAACGCCATTCAAAAAATCTTTGATCAATGTGCACTGATTAATCGATGGCGTCAGATCAAGGAAACTTCCAGCTGCGATGGCCTGAAAAATCACGTGAGTGATAGATGCTTCCGTTAAAAAAAATTTGGCTGCTTTTTATTTATTTTAGGCATAGATATTGTGTGTGTCTGTGTGTGATTGTAGCTTGATACCCGTTTTCTTTGAAGATGCACTGCCACATAAAAAAAGTCTGTTGATGATGCGATGCAACGGTCGTAACATTAGGATGTCGTTTGAAATTATGTGCCTTGGACAATGCATTTTAAAGCACCGTCTTGAATGCGTCACAGACTTATTTGGGAATAGTGTGTTCCACTATTTCGCTGCATCATTATCAGTTGGTCCTCGTTTTAGGTGAAAGATAAACATTTGCAGCAATAATTACTATAAGCTTATAGTTTTATTCTCGTGCTTTATTGAATGGCTACGCAAATGCTTTTCTTTTGAGCATCCAGAAAATATCCTTCTGCCTTTCCTCCCATTCTCTCCCCCACTTTGCTTGCCTGTTTCGCCCTATTATGTATTCTTTTGGCTGCAGTAGTGTCATACGATGAAATAATCCCCTTATAAGCACTACCAACTTTCCAACTCTATGTACCATCCCGCCACTTCGTTTGATTTATTACCACGTGCATTTCTGGGCACGATTGTGCTTAACTAGTGCCCATGAATCTTACCTCGTCATATCCAGCAGTAAATCCTAATAAGCAAATACTCACTGCTTTCGGAATTCAGTGAGATGCGTCCGCCGGCCATAAGTTATTGTCTTAATTTATATTGTTTTGCATGAAAATTGCTTTTGTTTTGCTCGTCATATTTTTAGGCAAGAATCGGTAGTACCTGTTCATAGTAATGTCAGCCTCTCTGTGGCACACGTATTCTAATTAATCACTGAATATGTTCACTTCAGAATTCCACCATAAAGATGTGCGTGGGCATAGATGAAATATTATACTTAATGTTGGTGATGTCACTACGGATATGGGCTGTGAAGAATCCCAGCTCGAAAAAAAGCAACAAAGGCTAAACTTTCTAGAATCTGCCATCATTATTACCACTGGTGGTTATATTCTTACCGATGTTCGTAACACGAATGGGTCTTTAAGTTTCATCATCAGCAGATATAGTCTCACTGAGAACAACACATCTGTATATATTTACTCGGATGATCACTTCTATATAAAGCGTATTCAGGTTCCTTTATTAAATCGCAACTTGTTTTCACGAAGATTCTATCGTCAAAAACCGTGCTTATATGCAGCCAAATAGCAAAACCCTTGCTTATAGTTACATCTAGTTTACGAAGCTTATAAATGAATAAGAAACATCTCTGACTGATAGTTTTAGAGGCCTATTAGTTAAATTCCTCAAAAGGGTTTTCATGAAACAACGCAACAAATATGTGCCGCTCACATTAAAGTTTTTCACATTGTCTTTTGCATCGACATCATCCCGAGCAATTACACATCAGATCCTTGACTGTTTGCAAGTTAGGTACTTGACTCTTGTCTTTTTTTAAAGACTACGGACTTGAGGATAATTAATTTGCTTAACAACAGCATATCCAAAATTTTTTCTTCAAATGACTGGCGAGGATGATGTAAGATGAGTCACTTTTTGCTTGTTCTTGATTTTAAGGCAAAGTTTAATCAGATTCAATGCACTGGAAGTGGGCAGTCTTGTTTCTAATCTCAGTACGCTTTCGTTAAGCTTGATTTTCACGTTTGTGTTTCGGTGACTGTACTGAAATACTATTTTTTATTTTGAATACACTTCCAATAATATCATATAGATTCAACTTTTTTCGAGTTTCTGCTTTTTTAACGAATCATCGGAGGTGAGGATGTGTTATATGATACCGTAATTACTAAACGCTGCAGTCTGCCAAATTCTCGTTCGCTGCCTTTACTACCTTAGTATCTAGCCCTCCTTCAGACTATCAATTAGAGCGCACTAAGACCACCCAAAACTAACCACAGGTCTCTTGTTATAAACACATTGAGCGGAACATCATCCACTGATCATTTGGAAGATCGGACGCTCTAAAAGTGCCTTTAAAAATTGCTGCATTTAAGCAGCAGGAAGGTTTAACTTCAATATCTACAGTTCTTCAGTTTTCCTCACATCTTTACTGTAACTATAATATATTTAGGCACATCACTTATATAATTCAAGTCGTCTTTCCACACATTTCTCATGCACAACGTGCGTGCTCTAATTGCTTATGTCCTTTTCACTCTCTAAATTTATAGCCTAACCTAAGTAGTTCGATAGGTGTCTTACTTCCGTGCTTCCTCGTTTAAGGCACATCGAATTGCGGTACGTTGATGGGTGTCTCTACAAGTGACCAAGACCGAAATTTGAAAATTTCAAGGATCCCTCTCCTTCGCATTTTAGGTTGTTGTTCTTCATCCAGTTTCTGTTTTCTTGCATGGAGAAGTCGTTGCTGCATCTTTTTCATGGCAGCTCACCTCTCATGAACACGGATTTAACTTTACTCTCAGTTTTATTTGTTCACTAATTCACTCTCACACAGTTTACATAACAAAAGGTGCTCAACCCTATGGAATCATGAATGTCAGTGTATGCTGAGATGTATAGTCTTTTTTAAACAGTTTTAATGGAATTAGGTAACTACTGCAAATTATAAATATGTAACAAGTATCATAAAGCTGAAATTGCATATTCTAAGGTTGACAGGTTTCCGAGCTTCAAAGAAGGGCGGTGATGTGTTACTGGAGAACAATGCATGATTTTACTAAGCTTTCAGAAGGGATATATAATTCAAGTAGAAACAATTTTCAAGTCCATCACATGTGAATTTGTGAACTTTCGGCCAATTTTGCTAATGAAGCTTGCAATCTGATTGAATTTTTTTATACTGCCAAAAGTTTGTTATTCACAGCATAAAATCAGCTTACAATCCATTATTGGCAATGTGTGCCGCCCAAAATTACTTCTGAGTGATCGGCTTTTATTCGATAACTGTCGAATGGGGTTTGTAGGATTTGTAGTTAGCCGATACCATTGAGGTGGCGAGAGAAATAACCTTGTTGAAGTGGGTATAGTTGATAGAGGCTGCGATGGTAGAAAATTTCTTGGAATGAGGGGTGAGGGGAAGGAAGTGCATTTGTATTGGATAGGGATTTGTATTTGGAGCACTGGGGTATTTCCCACTTGGAGGCAATTTTCGTGCACCTTGAAACCTTTTCATCTCCTGTTCCGTCTGAAGCCGATATCTAACGACAGGAAGTCGTGATCCTTTATGCAGATAGTGCAAAACGTTTAAGACGACTTTCGTCTTATGCATAGTCAGCTGTCGTCTTTTTTGCATGAGCCTATTCACACAGGGTTGCATAAATTAATGGACAGTGAACAGTCAGTGTAACACTTATGAGAAGGCAAAAATTCAAAAAAAAGAAACTGAAACGTAGAGCTGAGACCATGCGATATGTGAACCCGCATGGGATCGCTACGAATAAAGCTGCTCTGAGCGACATTCTTGACGACATTTAAATAAACTCTGATATCCGACACCCGGCTCACTTTGATATCGGTGGTCCTTCTGTTTTTCTTCACCACGAAGTATTTGCCATATTCGCTTGCACTTGCATCCGTACGCATTTTCTTTATATAAGTTTGCTTTCTTCGTGCAGTTATTTACTTGAAAGCGGTGGAAAAAGCGTTAAAAGTATTGTTGCAAAGATGAAAATGTGAGCACATAGATAGTGCGTAATCGTTATTGAGTTTCGGTGAATACTAATATTAGTGATGCAGATTGTGGTCGATATACTGATAAAAATTAGAATCTTGGCCAAAATAATTGAACGCTTTATTGAGATACGTTTACTCTTTATTTTACAACTGAGTCGAAATGAGTGTGATCGTTGTCACATTGTCGCGAACTATAGAAACCATTCTCTTCGTGATTCCGTTGTTTTTCACTCAGTAACGTGTCAAAATATGCGATTTTTTTTTATAGTCATTATGGGCACCTTTAAATAATCCTTTTTCATTTGTGCTGTGTTCAGTCTTTCGCATTTATGTAAACCCCGTTTTCGAGAGATTGGGCAAATTTCTCCAGCCAAGGGAGTGCTTGTATTTTGGATTGTTTGTGATATTTTGGCAGCCTCCTTTTAATTTGTATGCTGTTTAACTTCGACTGCTGTGACAACATGCGAATTATGTCACTCCTAGATTTGTTGGAATGACTGCAGTCAAATTCGAACGCTCTCCCGGGAGCGCGCAGGACGTCTCTTTTATTGTTCAAGAAAAGGATGGTTCCCATTAGACGGTAGTTGTGGGAATGTCACGTTGAGTCTTAGATTGGTGAAAATTCATCCATTTGAAATATTTGTTTCATTATTCGGACCAACTGCCAACTTTCTCTTCTGATTTTGAGCAGTTGAAGCCGCTCGCTCACTTACAATAGCTTGTGCATCCATCAGTTGCGTTACATTGTCCCCATATCTTCATCCTTTTGCTCTTTAACTAATATAAGTGGTGATATAAAAGTCGAATAAAGAGTTTTCTTCATAGGATAAACAATTCTCGATACTCTGTCATTTCACTGTTGTCGAAATCAGTAGGCTTTATTATCTTTGAAAGCCGGTTGGATTAAGTTTGGCGTCTAAGATTACTCAAACATTTATCCTATATATCGAGAGAATTTTTGTTGCGAACAAAGATGTTAGTTCATAAATCGCGCCATTAATAGGGGTCACAAACGAATTAAGTTGCTCTCTGCTCCGCTTTACAATTATATGCTTTCCGGTTGGTGACGTATTCTGAAGAAATCGCTAATCTAAAAACGTTTTGAACATGTGATGGTTGAGTACGATTTGATGAGGTTGAAGTCGACGGACTGCAATAGCCAGGAACAGATTCAGCAGGATCGAAACACCGCTCACACTTTTCGTTTTCGGCTGCAGCCTGATACTAGTGTTCATGGCTCACTCGCATTTCGACTGATCGGAAATCGCACACATGGCGTCTTCGTCTGTGGTGTTAACGAACATTCGGAACAAGTAAATTATTAATTCACAGGAAATTGCTTCAGCTGTAAATTTTCTTTTAATGCGACCTGGTCTAATTCTTGTAGTTTTCTCGAGAACATTTTTCAGATGAAATGAATATTGAAACGGGTCAAGGAGATAGCAGTTTCCAAGTAATCAGTAATGGTAGGATGTTGCGACTTTTATAATCAGTTTTGTTATGCTGTCAGCGGATGAGGCGGTAGGAGATGCTTGCTTTATCATTTCAACTTTGATTCAAATGCTGCCAGCTGGTTTTCAGAAGACCACATTACATCGGTTTATGAAATGAATTATGCATCTATTTATAGTAGTTGTTATTGTCCGGATTACCGTCCATATCGAATTGCCGTTTTTGTGCTGATATTTTTCAAAATAAAGTGGTCAAAAAGCAATGACAAGCAAAGAGCAAGACAAAACGCTATGCTGATTAGAATATGCGATCACCATAGGCAAACAGACAGACCACATTATGCGCATACTTGTTTGTTCTATTACATGGTAGGGGAGAGGCTGTTTTATGTGTATGAAATAGCAGCGAGGAAAGGCATTCTTGTGATCCATGGTTACACGGTATCATCAGATAACAATTAGAAGGGCAAAATGTTATGTGATGTATATATGGATTGAAAGGAGAGTCAAGGTAGTGGGTTAATTGTAAAGATAAGATATGAGAGTGAATTCTCACTCCGATTTAACTGCTCCTCTTCCTACCTCATTTTTTGATCGCTTACACCTCTTATGCCCACGTCACATATCTTTTTGCTCCTTTTGCCGATTAATTATCAGCTGATGACATCTTGTAAGGGTGGAACGTTGTGTCAGTGTTTCCAATTGTCACCGCCTCTCTCGCATGAACATTTTTCCCATTATTTGTAAAGAAAGCAGAAAGCCGTTGGTTTTTGCAGCGATTATTTTCTAATCCAGCGTGTTTTACAAAGCGCCTCCAAGGTTATCTATGGCGAGCCTTGATTTCAGTCAAAACATCGAAAGAGCTGCTAGTAGAAAATAATCAATGTCACATGCATTTAGCAGAATTTTTGACCTTTTAATGGAAAATGTTAACCGCTGTTTTGAAAATTTAAAGTGTTCATTTGATTGCAGTCGAAACTGTTGAAGAACGGCGATCGTATTCTCGAAGTAGGTGGAATCGACGTGAGACGATTAACGTGCGATCAGGTTGCGGGTATTCTTCGCATTTCGATGATCAAACATGGATATGCCTCACTTAGGGTGACCTCTTTTGCTATGACTTCCAAAGTCCCACTAAATGCTCATTTGAGTATTATTTCGAACGTCTTCAATGAGCAAGCTGGTGGAAATATCTTCATTATGTGAAGAGCAGTGCTGAAATATGTTTTTCAAATGACGTAAAACCCTTTATCAAATTCCAAGAAGCATCTTGCATAATTTCTCTACCTTAGAGCCAACAGATTAATCAATAATTTTCTGGATTAATTCAAACAGATAATATAACTAAAAATGCTTGATGTCAGTTTATCTAGGGAGAGGCACTGTTGCTGTGTTTGATGATTTTTGGTAGTCTGTGATGCTTTATCGTGAAGAAGGGGTAATCGATGAAGATATTGGTGGGAATGCACTTATATCTGCATATCACTGCTTGAAATTATCACGAAATTTCCTGCTATCATCTGCAAAGGTGAACGCTTTCGCTTTTATAAACACAATTCTGTAGCTTTGCAGCTTTCCACCTTTGCAGATTTACATTGCCGTGCAGCAAGGTAGTATGCATTTATGCAAGTGGCAGTCGCACTTCACTGACAAAATGAAGCGAAGTTTTCTTTGGTAGGAGCGTAAATGACAGCTGTGCCACGTAGCTGTTTACTTCGATACGTTCAAAGGTGTTACTAGCCCCATCCCCTCTTTCAGCTGTCAATTAGCTTTTTTTCTCAAACTTTTCAATATGGGCGATTAAGAGACGGATGAGAGGGATGGATTTCTTTCGATGGTTCGCGACCAGCGTCCAAACTTAATTTTTTCAAAATTTTTGAAATCATTCAACTTCCAGCGGAGGTGCGCGACGTCATCTTATTTCCATCTAGCAAGAAAAGGCTTTGTAAATAGTACAACCTCTACAAAACTCCAGCAGAGGTGTATTTAGCACCATTTTTTTCGGATCTGGAGGTTGGAATATAGAATTATTATTTCGATGAATGTTATTGACATCAAATTGAAGAGTATAGTTTGAATTGTTGGGCAAGTAGAATAGTATCATATTTGGAAGAAATGCAGGTGATCCACGACATGGAGGCGCAGTTGCTATTAAAAGCTCATACCACTACTGATGACGATTCATCGACAATCGGAACGTGTGCACTAAAACGATGCTATTCATCGCACTGCACCGAGCCACCTGTGCAATTGCGTACGTCAGCCTCTGACGTTGCAGGATTCGCGGATCCGAGCTACGAAGCAGCGGTCTTTGCTCTATCACTCATTTTCGCTTCGTTATTTTTTCTTTTCGCTGTTTCACTTTTCAGCTGGTTTTTGTTTTATCTTCCTGAACCTTTGCTTTATTTTTTCCAAGTTGCAATATTTCCAGCGTCTTCTCGCGGATCATACAGATTTGTTTCGCTCATTTGATGAGGTCCGCCATGAAATTCACAAGCCACAATCCTTTGAAAATGTAGAAAGAGCGTTTTATTGAATTTTAATGAAGTTCAGCTGCTGGATGCATCGAGAAAAGCTGTCTAGCTGCTTCAGCCGGTTCAGTGTCACTTATTTGTTATATATGTTTTTGAACATTTTTTTCTAAGTTACTTAGTGAACCAGTTGCCATTTTACATGAACATACCGTTCCTTGCTCTGATAAATGGAATCGCTTTTCCTCTACCGATTTCCGATTATCTTCTAAATGAACAGAACTTGATGACATGATTTCTGCTCATTTAGCTGCTATGCGTTTTCATCATACAAACGAATCATTATTACGAACGCAGGAAGTAGCTGGTGTATAATTCAGTACAGTCATGAATTTTTATCATATATCTTGAGTGCTTGGTTGGTAATTACTACTTCATCTTTCCCTCTTTCATCATAAAGGAAAAAGCGGTTACCGCCATCCTACCGCTGCATATTAGTCTTATAATTGGAACACTAGGTGTATGTCCTTTTTGGAATAAAAGGGAAGCAAGCACAACAATACCAGCCTCAGTGAAAGGTGTGTCCAGATCTTATCTCTGTTCCAAAGTGAACTGTACTTAGCTGCATTACGGGTCTACTCAAAATCCTAACAGGTGTGTCCGTTTCATCCATTAAAATTTGTTTTCTTCTGGCTTTCGTTCTCCTACTTCTATTTATTTTTAGGCTGCCATTCAGAAGTTCACCATTATGTGTTATCCTACCAGTTTCGCCACTCACTTTTACTCCATTTTTTAGTGCCGTTGGAGTTGTGTGGTCAAAAACAGACGCACAGTCAGCCAACTTCGCAGTGTAAAATATTTTTTTAATCATTTGCCCGAAGAATATTAGCGCTGAATCTAAATCAAAAAGCGTCGGAATGTTGCCTGGAATTCTATAGCATTATTTCCGGTTTGTAACCGGGAGACTGCCTAGTGGAAATGACTTTTCCTTCAGAAAATACGCCCATGGCGAACACAGGACGATTTCGCCGACGCGGAATATGTGCATTTAATATGCTTCGATGAACTCAGCGAAAAAGTTTTCTCTCAGTGTAAACGGAAGAGGTGAATTTTTTCCGCCCGCTTATCGCGACAGAAAATTCGGCGTGTATCAAACTAATAATTAATCCTTTCCCTTGCGTAAAATTATTCTCTTAATGCACAGTTTCAAATGTTAAAAGTGTCGGTCTCCTAATGTCTAACTTTTTCCATCTGTAGAGTGCGAACTGCAGCGAAAGGGAAGGTGAAAGCTTGATAGGTTTGAATTCCACCACCCTAATTGGTGATTGGAGAATTCTCAATCGTAAGGGTGTTCGGATGGTTTCTGCCAAGGGTTCAGACGATCTTTCTGTTTCATCGACATTCTTCATAATACAACCTGCGCATCATCAAACAGTGGAAAAAAGAAATCGTATGCATCTGGCAGCCTGGGAAAATGAGGATATGTGTAGAACTGATTTTTTGCTTAGAAATCTCGAAATTCAGCGCTGCGTGGGAATACTGCCGTTGTCACAATATGCAAAATGCCTGACTTATGCTTTTGTATAAAGCCATTTCGCAAACAGTGCTCGAAAGAATAAAGTGTTATTTTATTCGTCACTAGGCTTCAGATAGGAGTTTTGAAGCTTTCCTTTTCTTGTGAGGAAGAGGAAGTGTTCAGGAAGAGGGAAAGAAGCGAATCATGGTGAACAGATGGAATACTGAAGGGAAAGAGAGGTTCGAATAGACTTCTTTTAAAAAATTTGAAACGTTTGTCCGTTTTAGCAGTCATCTTTCGTTATGCCTTTAGAGATGATTTCGAATACTTTAGTTGGGTTTTTGGGCATTGAGGTACTCTTTAACGAACACTATTTCCTGCCAGGTGAGGCTATCTTTTAACCCAGCTTCATTTCTTAGTGCTATTCCGTATGAAGCGACCTCAGCCATCGATGTATTCGTCAACCCCTTACGCAAAACAGCCTGAAACATGCCTGTAGAAATACTGAAGGTAGAATACTGGTGACAGTCACGAAGAATAGAATCGAAATAAAATACAGATATTTTATAATACTTCATTACTTTAAGCTTTATCATAACAATCACGAGGGAATCGTTTTTAAATTTTCAATTAGCGTTTGCACATATGGCGATTACCTCCTGGACTTCATGGTGAAGAAATTATTAGAAAAAGTTGCCCTTGAAAGTTTTCCTCCGCGTTATGAAGTAAGGTAATCGCTCACCTCCTCAAGTGTGTAAATTGTGTCCGTAAAGCCGCGTTTCACAGAATTCTCGAATTCCCCTCTTCTTGGATTTAGGACACAGGAGATTCGTATCAGTAGAGTGCGACCATCTCACCTTCTAAAAAGCATATCTTGTGCTGGAAAGGTCGAGGAAGGTGATCTTAATCCACGCGTTTGGAATGTCGTTTGTCATTCCTATGCTTTGCGAAGATTCTTAAGGAAAGATTTTTGGATAGATAAGTTTTATTTAAGGTTATCACGGATTTCAGTGAATATGTCGCTATCAACAAAAAGTCTCGTCGTACCTCATCATATGAGAAAGCAGTTGTTTTTTGTAGGGCATATGAAGGAAGCATGCAGGTGGAAGGGGACTGTGCCCAACTGTGCAACGTCCCACGGAGATGCTCTGTGTGTTTCCAAGTCATTCGACGGGTTCGTTTCCACTTTAGCACTTTCAATTAAAAAAGGACGTTGCCCTCATTAAGAAAATGCATATTTAAAGAACATTTCCACCCAAGATTTTTAAGGTGAGTCATTTTCCACAATGAAGGGCCATTATTTACGAATAAACATGAGCTCATGTTTTTTTTAGTTTTTGAATGTTTGCTTGCACAAATATATTGTATATTTGAAATTAACATAGCTCATTCCTCGTTCAGCGGATAAATAAGCGTTGGCATCGTTGCAGTTAGCTCGCCATGTTATCAATCATTAGACGTAACAGTGGCCGAAACCTGAAAAGAAATCATTTCTTGAAAATTCCTTGTGCCTACTTTTCACAAACGGAAAAAAAACTGAGGTTTTTGTGTTTGAACTAAAAATTTGTTCGCGTTATTTCGAGCCCAACTGACAGCCATCAGATGAAATCGTCTTTCCCCTTCTCCTTTCTCCATCTTTGTGCATTTTGGTCAAGAAAGTTGCAATGATAAAATTCGGCTGAAGTAACATCATTCAGGGGCATCTTCGTTTGCCAACCACAAATCTGCCACATCGCGTATTTAGGAGCAAATCTTTCCGCTATAATATCAAAGAGTTAAATTTCACATTTTCTGTCGTCGAATGCGGTCCAGTTTGCGCTCGAAAGTGAAGCACATATATCATAAGGTATTCTTAGCGCATATTCCTGAAATATTTGATCGAATACCGTCAAGTATTTGATCTATAATGTTAGGAAGAGTGACAGTCATTAGAAAAAAATTTTTTTAAACATATTAGTAAAGCTGCCCTGCCAAGAAGATCTATCAGACATGCGTAAAATAAGCGAACATTCGTTTTACCATAATTATGAATAGGCTTGGCTTCAGACTGCCGTTCGCAGGCGAGAGATGGGTGGCACGAGAAGATAGGTGAAAGGGTGGTACCACTAGACGCGAAACTTTCTGTTGGGTCACAGGAATTGAAGAAAGTAGAGAGCTACAAGAGTGAAGTGAGGTGAAGAGAGACAAGAATTCACAGAACATCTGTTGTTGATTGCGTAGAAGGGATATGATTTTCAAATCTCATCGCTTTTTTAAGCATCAATAACTCCAGAAGATAATCAAGTGGAGTAAAATTGTAAGTGGAAGGTGACCCTTAAAATAATGATTTTATCTGCTAAATCCATTACTGGAGCTTTCCGAGCTCGCGAGTTGAAACCACTGCACGAAATTAGAGATAGGTACACCTAAGTACGCAGAGATGACTAACATTTTGGAGAAAAACATATTGCATAGGCAGATAAAAAGAAGTCAGCAGCTGTTAATCATAAAAACCAAACACATTTCGACGTTTTTAACGGAAGGGTCATTTAAAAACACTTGAAAAATGATGTGCCTTATGACTGTATCCTGGAGAATAAGCAGCTCACATCATACAAATGAATAATATTTTTCCGGTTCTCGCAATTAATGCTACGCCTATGTCTCCCGCTAAATAAAAGCTGAGTTCTTAATTTAACGCCCTTAAACATCCATCATAACGGCGATCCTAAGGTGTGGTTGCTCCTGTGGGCTTGATAGTTACTTGCGACCAGTTTTCTTCTTCTGATGTCTCTACCCCACGTGAATGTTTGATAAAAATGTATTATCGGCAGAGGGCACATCCCATATCCAATCAAAAAAGAAGTCGCACTGCATACAATTTACTCTTGCAGTATTCTCCAGTGCTTTTTAATTTAGAGATTAAAATAGCGACAAAATTATCTGTTCGACTGATCGAACGCGGTCGATCCCTACGTTCGGATTTGGCGCACAGATAAAGTGGCGTAATTTTTGCAAAGTTTGCATCCCACTTTGCAAATCTGAGCAACAATTGTCGAGGGTCCCCGGTTCGGTGAGAAAATTGAGAGGTTTGCTAGCTTCGCAGAGCATGCGAAATTCGCGTTCGGTCGGTCAAGCAACAAAATCAGGTGATTACTGCAAGCAGATTTTAGACGATCAAGTGCTCAACTGCTGCAGTTGTGGCCAAACATTGCATTGCGTACTGAGTCGCTGGGACAAAATGATTTCGCAAGTAGACTTTGCCAACGCGGTGCCTTAAAGCAAGCAAAGTGAGTGGGAAATTGTTTGAATCTCTCAAAAGATCAGTCTCGCACCAGAACAGTAACGGAATATTTACCACTATTTTTATATTTTCGAGTATTCCGTAGAGCGGTTCCTACAACTTCGTGTACGCTATAGCCTGATCGTATGTGCTTCCTCAAAAGCATTTTCACTTGTCCGAATTTGCTGTCCACCACAAATGAAAGGAAATGCGTGAGTGTCAATTGCGACGTTAATAAACTCACTACCCGATTCAACGGTGATCAACATCGGATTTCCCTTCGAAATGTGGAGATAACGAAGTAGTGGTTGAGGTGGCAACATAAGTATCGCACAAGTGATGCGCCTATCTAAATTGGAAGAGAGTCTGAGCACATCCGAGCGGCACACAAAATTCCCGTCGAGACCACCAATCAGGGCATATTTCGCACAAATCCAGCAGCGCAAATTTGTTTATAGTTGCCTCGTTTCACATTTCACCGAACGCACTCGCCACTAATTGCAACGACTTGATCAACTCCGATTCGTTGATATGCGCCATTTAAGGAGCGCTTCAGTGAATTTCAACAAATCATATTTCGCTTATCCTAGCCTATCAGTGGGGTAACGTCGCGAAATGTGTTTTCGTTATAATAGTCAGTTCTCTTGCAACCATGAAAGCGCGTTTGAAATAGCTTGCTGTGTGACGTGTTTTTTATCGATTCCAGAGAAACTGCAGCTGAGAAAATTGTGCGTCTTCAGTTTCTGTTACGAACGTTCGGTAATTTACTTTTCGAAATTCGCTTGATACATTTTGACTAAAAATATCCTTAAAAGAGCCGCTCAATTAGGTTGCTCTTTTTGAGACATTCTCTACCAAAATAATCAGGTAAGTATTTGAGAAGTGAATCGATGGATTTTTTGAGTTATTTTTTGGAGAAAAGCTCAGTGTTTCCTCTCTGTGTCGGAAGAAGTGAGCAAGCTTTTCATGCATTTGAGAAGAAATATGTATGTTTCTGCAGAAGCGTTGGCATATGCTAAAGCACGAATGGGCGCTGGGTGCGAAGAAGCTGCTGCCTCGCTCGGCCTCCGGGTTTTTTGACCTTGAGAAGCAAGCGAACGTACACTATACTTTATTGTAACTGGATTTAATTTGCTTAACCCATATTGTTGATAGTGATTATGAAATTGTTCCACGATGAGATGAATATTAACGAATAGAGAATCAGTTTTAGTGTTGAAAAATCAACGATGCGAAGTAAAAATGACTGAGAAGGACAATAATATAGATGAACGGACTTGAAGTTACGACAATGGATAGCAATAAAATCGTGCTTTATTCATCTAGTAGGATTTATGAGCATAATGACACTAAAGAGGGAATTTTCGATTGGTTGTGGAAAGTGATGGAGGATTAGCGGTAATTGTCATCAGCGGTCTCCGATGAAGCCCTCAACGATGGATGATGATTGATTGATGGAAACGCTTCTACATCGATGTGCAAGGCGTAGTTGATCGGTATAGCTGAAAGGATGCTGCGTGTTTAATCTGAAATGAGTGTAAAGGTGCAGAGCAAATGCGCCCAATTAGTGCCTGAATGATGCATTTTATATCATCGTGATTGCTTCGTTAATCGTCGGTGAATTGCTTTAATTGGGCTGCGTGCAGTTCATTAAGTGTGACAACTTTGTTATATGGGGCTCATAACATTGCACCTTATGCTTTTGTCTTGTCAGTATTCTTGATTCGTCTTTATTCATCTTTATGATTTCTTATGCTGTGATATTCTTTTTCGGCATGTCACATTATTTTGTAGTGTCGTCATTCTGTACAATTCAGTTGCTTATGAAAATATAATATTACGTTAGAGTAGAACAGATTGCAAAAGAATGAGAGAGCAGTGTCGCATAACGGTGCGAGCATATTGCTCACTTCAGTTTAAAAGCAATATAGATGTTCCCAAGTGTTCTCGCCTATGTTGTAGGTTCCTTATACACTGAGTTTGGTCATGAATGTCACACGTGTTGAAGACCGTACACCACCATCGGTTGGTGTGGTCACTAGCTGCTCATGAGTAATCGTAGAATTCAAAAGTCACTATTCCATTATTACTCTGCAAGCACTTGTCATGCTCTCCAAATCACCCTAGCATCACAGATGTTCAAACATTAGCCGTTACAAGCCTGCTAACTTACCGTTACAAAACCCTTATTGATCGAGATATATCTCCTCTTTCGCAGTCGACGTACTTTCTATCATATGTAAATTTCTTCTGAAATCGGGTGAGGTAGTGATTGTGTAAAAGCCTATTTCATCATTTATTGGAACTAAAGGCAAACAGAATCTCTGCTAGCCAAAGAGTTTCTTTGGTTAGGCTATTCCATATTCCATCTACGGCAAATGAAGCTATGATAGCTAAAGATGCAGGTGATTAGCCTATACGACCACTTGCGAAGGGAAAAGCCAAAAAAAGTGCATTATATGAGCACTTTAAAATTTAATAGGCATTCACCGTGTGGGACTGCTAGTTTGTCCCACTTCCATCCCAATGAAGCAAACGATGCCGAGCCTAGAGAATTGCCAAAACGGTGCATCGTCACTCAGCAAATCTCGCTTTGCCAAAGTTCAATTAATCGGAAAGGTTTGCTGTACGCTCGTTGCATGCCGATGAAGCGCTTTTAATGATGCATCCTCTATAATAGTCACTGAAATGGGATCTCCCTAGGAATAGCGAGTTCACCTCAACGAGGGCATGCTGCAGTTGCACAACTTTCTGCCAATGCGGATCGGTATGCGCTTTGATATGTTGCGCTTGGAAGGATGGATTGGCAAGTGATACGTCTGTCACAAAGGTGTGGCTGTGTGAAAGGATGTATAAACAACGCAGAAGCAGCAATCCTCGAAGTATACGTGAGATTTTCTTTGTGGCACCTAAGCAGTCGCGCGGAAGTTTCAGAAGTGAATCGGATGTCGCATTGAATGGTTGAATTAATGGAAGACCTGCAGCGAAAAGCTAGGTGAGGAGTGCATGTTGCAGTGCATCTTACCCACTTGTAATTCGCTTGATGGCGTGTTGGTTTCACTTAATTGCTCATTCACGTTCTTGATTTGACTCGGCAGACATCGATAAACAAGCGATTGTCCATAAGCTGATTCACCCATTGACACCAGCTGCCCAAAACGAGCATCAGTGATCACTGATCCGCAAACCTGTGACACATCCTGTCATCGAGGAAACAAAAGATTTGAATAATAGCTTTAATTTGGAATTAAATGGATATGAAAAAACAGTTGAAGGCTAATGCCATCAACGGCGATGGCACGACAGCTGTCTCTTAGACTGTATTTTACGCGTTTTCACGTAACCAGTTCTGAGAAGTGAATTGTGAAGCAATATTTAGTATGCGTTTTCATATACTGTTCACTGATTATAAAAAATAAGAATTTTTTCTTGTGTAGTGGGGGACCGTTCGTAACTCGGCACCTGGACGACCAGGAAATGATCAGTAGGAGCTCTCTTCTCACAACGTTAATTGTTATTTCGTCGCGGCGGTTCATCTTCTGCGCGAACTGAAACTGCGCAGCAGATGGGCAGACACATAGATGCAATGCGTTTTTGCTAAAATTTTCAAAAAGCATAGGAAAATGTTATATAGGAAGCTTTCCGAAGAATTAGTTCATTTCAAGGTAACAATTCAACTGCATATTTTAAGAGGATAAAATGTTCGACGCATGCTTGCTGTAAATGAGTTCTCGTCACTAGCTAGACAAACAATTTATTCCGAACACTTGCGACAGGCATCTTTGAACTAAATACAACGAATTAACACTGCTCTTCTGGATAAGAGAAGCAGTAAGCTCGACAGCAATTGTAAAGATTGTTGACAAAAGCTCATTGCACTCGAATTGACACTGTTCACTTTTAAACAGACAATATGCAATGAGCAAATGCAAATCGATAAATGACGTCAATAAAGAATTCACTTCTTGTAGAGTGGAATAATAAATAATTTGGCAAACATAATCGTACATAAAATTCAGAAGGCGTGAAGCAAAAGTGTGAAAAGCCGGATAAACGAGGCAAATTACCTAGCTCGCCAATGTTTGTTTAAAGTTTAAATGATTTTTCCACAACGTTTATTTGAGAGACCAGATAGGAGAAACACACTTCTGCTTTTCTCTGCTTTGCAAGTCATAAGAACAATGCGGAAGCTTTTGAATCATTCATTTCTGGAACAAAGGAACTAAACAAGGGACGATAAACCATTACGCAATAGTACAAATATCAATATATAGACAATTTAGAACTTTTTGGGATTCCCTTGTCGCTAATTTGCCTAAGCCTCTCTTTCACAGGTCTTTCTGTAAACACAATGAACATTTGAAAAGAAGTCGGCAGTGGAAATAACGGTCGTATATTTACCCCACAGGAAGTTGTCCCGTGTACATTTGGCTGAAAACGATCCACAAATAATGTTGGAAATTATTTCTGTCGTACTTAAGAAAGCATAGGAACGAGTTCTCTTGTTGACAACAATGGTACTTTGCAGCAACTTGGCTGATGGCTTCGTTGCACCACGTTAAACTTCAATTTCTAATTGCGTCTCGATCAAAGAAAGCAAGGAAGTAAAAGCTGGTTTGCGCACAACTAATACAGATGAGGAAGCGACATGTTGAGGGATCGGATAGCAAAATAAATGCTCCAAGAAGAATGTATCCCTCTCAACAACGTACTTTCGTTTCGCCACGAGTCATAAAAATCTGTTCTGTTATTCAACAGAATCATTGCGATAGCCTTAATTCCCTTCACAGTGATTTAAAGACAATTCCTCACTTAACCAAATAAGATATTTTATAAACTATTTGTAAATAGACAGCTTTAAGGGTAGATGAACAAAAAGAACGCCTCTTCGTATAGGCAATTTAAAGATCTCGAGACTTCAAACAAAAACGGAAGAAGTGGATAATATTTCAATGCACCTCTTATCAAAGACTGACGACATAACTTTACAACAACAAAGAATAAAAGAACAACAGTTTGGTCTTTACCAGTAACATCTTATGGAGGCTTTAATCAGTTTTTATCTCTTTTGCATCTTCACTTTGTGTTGCTGGTTCGTTCTTCTGTTCAACTTCATTTTTCTTCCACTTAGTACGGCGATTTTGAAACCAGATTTTCACCTGAAAATTCTTCATGGAACAAAAAGAACGCCTCTTTGTCCACTGAACGAAAACCTTTTATAGCAGCGGTGTTCAATTGTTCGAACATCTACCTTTCGCGAACCTTGAAAATAAATGAAAAAAAAGAAAATGTAAATCAAGTATAATATCTGCAGGAACGCAAGACACGGCATAGGATCCATCTGGGTAAACATAATATTTCTAGGCTATTCGGAAAGTCGTGCATTAGTTGGTTTAGAAGTACTTCTGAGGTGGAAACCGCCCACATCAATACCTGATCGATCAATGACGCGTTTCTTACAGAAAATGTCGGGATGCATAAAATGATCCTGTAAAGCTTCAAATTGATTTACACAGCAACTATAGCAAATATGAAGCATGAAACGATCCGATGCCTAAGCACAACGGACCGAATCCGCACCTGACCAAAAAATTTTTACCTGTGTCTCAGTGACATTGAGCATTTTAGCAAGCTCTCCTCGCTCACTCGACGACAAGTACTTCTTCAGCTCGAACTGCTTCTCGAGCTCAAAAATCTGACGGCCAGAGAAAGTTGTTCGAGCCTTCTTCTTTTTGATCGGCTTGCTGAATTCAAGTGTTGACGCGTTTGCGTGTTCGTTCTCATTGCAGTTGAAACGCTCGACCCCTTCTGAAACAAGTGAAAATCATTTTTTTTGTGGATTCTATGAAGCTATTAACTTACTCCGTGACAACTTTATACACCTGCTACGGAAGCAAGGAAATTTCTCAGGTATGTAGGTTCCATTGACGCGCGTGTTGTAAGCGCAAAAGAGAGCTAGTGGTGCACGAACGATTAGTATTTTGCAGTTTTGCCAATCAAACCAACCGATTTTATAAATAGTGAAAAGCTCTGGCATAAAGCATAATAACATTTCCTGCTACTAAACGTTTGCATGTACCCCTAGCTAAGACTTCAGTTCTATTGCATGGTGCCAGTTTTTAAATTCGCATATGAAAATTTGATATCATCCCAAAACTGCTACAGTACATAATGGTAATGACCAGTCGATGCAGAAATGAAAGTGGAAGTCGCTTTGGGATAAATCGTATGCATTCTACCACTTGTTCATGTGCAGAAGAGCAAACAAATCCATCCGCCTCAGCAACTGCAGCCACTCACACGCGGACGGCTCATAGGGACAGCTGAGTCTGTCGTCATCCCGATCTTGCGGGCGGCGATTTAGCAGTGCGATCGCGAAGTGGACTGTGTGTTGATTTTCATGTCGCCAAAATAACTTTTTTCCCGTTGATGCAGAGTTACTCATGCAAGGCTGCCTCACTCGTTAAAGAGACCTATACGTCCAGAAAGGATGGAGATGTCGTTTCCGCTTTCACAGAGAACGCACAGCAGCCAAATGCCGCATGGTTTCCCATGCATGCTTTGGATTACACCCATCCATTTTCCTCCCAATCCCTTCCCACCACCAGATTAATGTTACTATGTAGATAAACACACACATTTACACAAATTTATGAGTGGAGTTACTGTGAAGTGCATTCAAAACCGAAAAAAATGCGCATAAAAAATATAGCACAGAACTTACAACCGCACGTTTGTGTGCAACGTGAGATACATGAGAAAACTTGGGCCGCCTGAATCGCAAATACAAAGAATTTAATGCGAACCCCAGAAACTGGAAAGATAACACACCGAAATCAAGCACACATGATGGTCCAAGTGCTTACTGAGAGAAGTTCATAAGGTACTCGCTGGAGGAGTTGAAGAAGAGTTGGCTGGAGTGGGACTGCGACTCACCGCTGACCTAATTACATGCCTGAAACTTTGGTTACTTTTCTATTTTGCACGTGAGCTATTTGGAAGATACATGGAGAGGAGATCAAAGTGATAAAGGAAGTAAAAAGCTCGCCTGAAAAATTGTGTTCATGGGCTGTGGAAGTGGGATTGAGTGAAAGAATATCCTTAATCGAATATGGAGTCGGCTTACGCGTTTGTGGGGCCACGAAAATCGGTGGCCATATCGGGGCATACTGAAGGAGCGGGAAGAGGAACGATGGGAATGCTGGTATGACAGGCGGCGGCGGCGGCGGCGATGACATGATGATCTCTGTGAGGCACTCCGCTCACGCCGCGAGCCTACTTAATCAACAGTCCAAGGGGGCTGGCAATGGGCTTAATCACCAGCGATTCATGTCTAAATTGGAGCTATCCAATGTCGAATGCTTGAGAAGCCTTTTAGGGATGCGCGGAAACGCCAATCAAGCAAGGTATGTGTATGTATGTGAGTGTTGTGCGTGTTGTGTGTGTGTGTGTGTGCGTATGCACTCAGCCACACCTCTTCACAAATTCTCGTCCTCAAGTTACCGTATTCAGATTCATTTCATGCTTCACCTCCCTAAATTTCATTTCCAGTTCTGCGCTGATTCGCAACCACTAAACAAACCCAATCAGAGGTGCTCTCACTCTATTCACTCAAAAATCCATCCAAACTCTTATCACTGAAGTAAATCACATCACCTCATTTATATGTGTATTTGCATCTGTCTATTTCCAGTGGCATGAAAGGTCACAAATTAAGAGACAACGCTGTCATTTATTAACCATAAGAAAATCACTGTCGGCGGATAGTTTATTGTGCTCCATGGGAAATTTTGCGAGGTGAATATTTGAAGCAATAACAAAGAAAGATGCAACACTGTCAACATCCTTAGCGTGAGTGATGTGCGGAATGGGTTCATTTGTTTCGAGCATCACACTTAGACGGCCAATACTAGAGAATTAGTCTCAGCCACACAACTTCAAAAGTAACCCACCAACAGCTAAATATATTTCAATGAGTCTATGTTGCGAAACGTTGCGATCACATCTGAACTACGACAGAACTAATATTTCAAACTGTTTCGTTACGATAGTTACGATGGCCGCTGGCTAAGCAAAACTTAGCAGCTATTGATATAATCGATAACTAAAGGCGATAAATGGTTGCCATTGAATCCGATTAAGTTTTCATGCCTCATTTACGCTGTGTAAGCATCGCTGAGATAATTCTTGCAAAACTTTTTGCCGACGGACACGTTGAACAGACGTAAAATGAGGAACAGTAAGTGTTTGTGCAGTCAACCATTCCAATTACTCATTAAATTCAATAGGCACTTGTCAATCGCTCGCCCACGTTCTGCTAGCCGGCCAAGTAAGTCTATGCGGCCGCTTAAGCGGCAGACCTTGACTGTGCTGCAAGTGAGCGGCCAAAGTGCAGTAGTATCAAATAGCCGCTTAATGAACCATAAGTGGAGCGTCGGTAGAGAGGGAAATCGGGGTTCTGAATGCTTCGTCTTGAGTTCAAACATCGTCCATTCTTAACTGCATCACATGCCAACGTTCAGTAACTCATTTGGATGCGAAGGCAGCCCATTTGATTGCAACTCTCCTACAACCACGTTCAACAGAAGACTTTTCAAATCCCAACAACGAGATGACATACAGGCAGCTTTCACGCCTGGAAATCTTTTATGCACAAAGAATATAAACCATAAATCACCGCAGCTGTCCACATAAGAACGTCAACTTGACGAGGTAATAGTGTCGAGGGTTTGCCTTGCTATGGTTATCGGTTGTTCAACAAACTTTCATCAATGTTGTGAAGGTTCATTTGTGAATGGGATTTTTGAAAAATTGTAATTCATTGACTAAAGCACTGCGCTTAAACAATATGAATTCCTTTAACGCGCAGCCGATATCTACGGGATTTAAGGCTTACGACTTTTCAGCAATGCGTGTGTAAGATCAGCCCACTGCTGTTATTTACGCCACAGTCATATTTCCAAGCGCTCCAAGATACAAATAAAGTTTTTAATCTGAGAGCAGTTACACCAGGTAATCCTACGGAGAAACATGAGCGTTTTCACGAAAGTAATAATGCGACGTTCTGAAGTAAAGATCTGAAATATATGAGCACCTCGAAAACTTAAAGATGAAATTATTAGAGCAAAAACTTGGTTTGCGACTCCCAAACTGATTTCGAGATTTTACATGACCGAAATCTTCCATTTTCAACGCTCATTATCGAAACATGTAGCAATGCGCCTCATCAACCATTCGTTCTCCATTATGGCAACTAACAAGCATGGACGAATCTAAAATTCTCCGCTAGCAGTTCTCCTCCTCTGCTCGCTTCATTTTTTATTTTTATGTCGATATTTTAATCTAAAACATCCCTTTCAGGTGCCATCAGTGCAATCACCGAGCCTTAAAGGATATTTCTGTAACTCATGCTTATCTGTTCCTTTTCTTGTAGCATATGAAACAAACTCCCGACAACGTCTAGAAATATCGCCAGCAGACGAGCCCCGAACCCACGATCTATTCTTCCCGGCCAATTGAATAACCGTTGGCGCTTCTACTCTTTCTTTTTTTGCTAAGTACCTGTTAATTTTACTGCACATATTATGCGAAGACTATGATGAGCATATGACAACAGCGACATACGTATTGTTTTACGTTAAGACCGATGTTAGTTTTCAACTCAGACACACATGATATATACTAGTTAATGATCAATGGAAGCACTGTTCGCAAACGGGTCGCAAACCAGCTAAGGACTCAGATCTCACTTGGGTACAATTTTTCATTCGTCATCAAATAATGGCCGTCAACGAAGCGAACCGAGCTAAAACTAGCTTCAAAATAAGACGTTAGTCGTACACATTCAGTAAGCTTTTGAACCTTCGAACCGTTAAAAGGTCACAGTTAACCTTGCGCACGCTTTAAATCGGACGCGACTGTAGGAACTCGCCAGATTATAGTTCTTCTTTACGTACCGGTGGGTTTTACACAGAACTCTGTGACGCCTTGTCCGCAATAGCCAGTGACTTATCAGCAAGTGCAGGGCATTCTACAAAGATACGCAGGAATGTCCTTGTATGCAAGTCCACTGTAGACAAGACTGGTGTACTATTTTGCGCTTTCTTCGCTCCTTATGGCGTTCTCCCAAAACCATATCTTGGCGGCGCGATCGTTCAAAGACCGTCCTTCACACCTAGCAACTCGGAATCTGGCTGTATATTTCCTGGTTTCTTTCGCAGGCAACATTACGTAGCAGAGACGGTTTGCATGAATTAAGACATTTTATCTAAACAGTCATTCCTGAAACTGATCCCTCCCTCGCCTTACTTCCATGCGTGCATCGTCCTGCGTGTATTCCTTTGCACGTGCCTCGAGAACAGTAACATCCTGGTTTATTCTCATTTCTTTAATCGAACTCTGCATGTCTTTTACATGTTTGGTTTTGTCTTTAATAAATTTGACATGACGCCAAAGAATTTCAGACCAGATAACGTGGACCACACCAACTACAATCCTACCACCATCACCGACAACACGATATGTAACATGTAGTCTGTCGTCCAAGTACGGCTGAAACGCCCTCCGTCAAAACGTGCTACGCTTTTTATTGACCTGACGTTTTTTATTGCATCAACATAAAAATGGCGTGTTAGCAACCTTCTCCGGTAGCAAATTCCATCAACTCTTAAGCGGGATTGCAACTGATGACCACAACCTACTGGCAACTGTAGTTTATTTAGCACTGCTAACCATGAACATATAAACTGCTCCGAGTACATGGTTTGAAACGTTATGTCCGCCTAAAACCACATCACGCTAATGAAGGAACAAGTAGCAGGCATTCTACAGATCTTGTGTGAGCGTCTGCAGTGATGACGAAGAGAGAGACGATGCAAGCAGCAAACGATCCAACCAATAAAAGACCGACTCCAAAATCACACAACAGAACAGCAAAGCGAGTCGACATGAGCGTATTGACCTCGAATCTATTATACAAAAAGTATTCCCAAGAAGACATGGCACCTTCCAAGACATCACTAGCTAATATAAATTCAAATGGTTCTCCAAATATCAAAAAATCGACAGTTTTGTCCGAAAGCATCAAAGATTACTCGAAAAAAGTTCAATAAAAATACGACCTACTACTTCGTGAGATCAACTTACGCTTCTTCGACCGTCCATTCCACCTTTATTCATTTCTTCAAACCAAGCATTTTCTCCTTGACTTTAGATAGCTATGTTTTTCACGAATCATCATACATTTCACTTACGAAGAACTTTGAAAGACGATATTGGCGAGTACCCCCAACCTTCTTACCTGACTGATCGCTGAACGCAACTTTAAATGCATCAAATGCAATCTGGATGAAAAAATGGTCTAAAATAATACACAATTCATGGAAAATTTCACCCAAAACAACTTCGTCAGAATGGGCATATTACTTCACTGACCACAATGAATTTTCTGAGTAGCAAACAATAAGGACTGCGCGCTGTAACATAATCACCTTGCGGCAGATGAAACAATGATAGTCATGCACTAAAAAAGACGAGCGGACGTCGGAAGACATTCTTTTCGACATTTCGACCGAATGAAGAAAATGAAAAGAGAACTTCTTGACAACCGTTTCACTTAAAGGCGTGAAAATTATATAAGGCATTCAATGCGTATAAAAAGGACTCTCATACAGCACATAACGTCAAAAATATACCGACAACAGCACAGTACATTCAACGCTGCATCAGCACTTTTAAGTTAGCACGGTTGGTCGGAACCGATAAAAGCATTCAATGCTTCCTAGCAAAACAACCGACTTCTATGACACATGTAAAGCTTTTACAGTGAAATCCCTATTGAAGAAAAACAAAGTATTCAAGTGTTAATCAATCCATAAGCACTTAGAACTGACAAATTCTTTAAGTTTTCGCATCAGTGCTGCACCTGAAGCATTCACGAGAAACGAAACAGCGACAGTGAAAGAGAAAGAAAAAATTCCTCGAGCATATGCAAGATACTGAAACGATTGTCGCGAATCAGTTCTTACAGACACCTTTGACCTTCGCAACGTGTGAGAAGGAAAATCCCCAAGTAATCAATCCAATGGTAATGAAATTCCAATGCAGCACTATTTCATACATAACAATAAGTGATGGTCAATCCTCCTAAATCCGCGCTAATTAATCCTTCCAGTTAGGTACAAAAAACAAACAACGTGACGTCTCAATAAGCAATTCAAAAGTTGTGAGTCTCGTCTGCAAATTTGCAATATATTACATGACTTAACCATTTATATTTTCGCTTTGAAGCACTAATCACAACCACTTTCTCGCTCCTTCAACAAAATCCCCTAAGCTGCCACATTTTGGAAAACACCTTATAAAGTCCAAATAAAAGAAAAAATATTGTATTATGCGTTAAAATTGTTTTTCATTAACAGAGAACTGTCTAGCACGATCTGGGAACACCAAGTAAAACAAACATGAACTATATTATTCACTGGAGATTAAATAAGGCATCGCCGTAACAGTTCTTCGAAAAAACACCGGGAAAAGAGCTGAAAGCAGCATTTGCAGATCTTCGTGATAAAGAAAAAAACGCTGTGGAGAATGTATATTTACCACCGGAGAGAAAATTCGATTAAAATCGCCTGTAGAATGAGGCTGGTAGTGTGTTCGCATGAGTGCCGCCAGGCAGTGCATTCGTTTCGAAGATCAAATCTGCATAATCGGGAGGCGAACAGTTTTGTCCAACGGGCCATTTCAATATTTCATTCCCTTTGAAGGTTATTGGAGCCGTCTGAAACACCGTTTCTTATAAACATCAGCTTGGTAAAAAACACTGTCATGAGCAAAAATCTGAACCCGCATTTTAAATGCCTAAATACTCTTAATGCCGATCACCGGTCGTGACATCCTCACTGTAACTAGAAAGTAAAATTTAGTGGCAGATTTGCGACAGTAAGCAAACCGCACACTAACTATCAATGCGATGTTCTCTAGAGCTAAAATTCGAAGGAAAGCCATTCTCAAATTTTGCAGACTTCTCCCGTTCATGTATATTTGAAAGCGATAATTCCAGATAAAGCGAAAGAGCAGAGTATATTTAAGGCGGGTGGAAAGCAATACCCTAAAACAGCAACTGAAAGTAGTCTCCATAAAGAGTAGTATAAGACAATACTGGAGTACAGAAGGAAAATTCTGCGACGACGTAAGCAATACTCCTGCAATATAAGGACGGAAAAAACAACAAATATAAGTGCTTACCTCATGATAAGTGATGAGATCGTACAGCTGTTTATGCACCACTTGATTTGTACCCAGAAACTGATATCCCTGCGGTATCCTTTCGATGAGAAAATGTTTTGGACTTCCTTCACCGACAACATAAGATACTGTATAACCCCAGATTCGCTCCGAAACGCGCACTAAAAATGAGCCAGCAGGCTTGCCTTTCAATAGTGCATCAGCTTGATCACGAGAAATAATCCCTGAAAAATTGTTAAGTTATCGGTTTATCGATACCACCAAAATATATTTATCTCTGCTCTGCCACCACTGAATCATATTCATTCCGCTTTCAACGAAACCCCAAACTTTCCCGCTCAGCCAATATCGGGCGAATCTCTAACTATATAATATAAGAATCCACCCACCATGGAACCAGGGTGCCGGCATGTGGGTCTTTGGATCAAGACCGGTTCCTCTCGCGAGTTCTTCAATACGGAACCAATCTACAATCGCTTGCCGTGACTTCGGTTTCGGAGGCCTAGGCAGATTTCTGCTGAAAAAATTGAAGGCACTAAGTGAATGAAAAAGTTGATTTCCACAGCAACTGAATTATCTAAAAACGTTAGCAACTCACACAAATAATCCAAGTAAATCCAGACTGCAAAAAACAAAACAAGAAGACATCAACCGCATTAATAACATCCCGTCGATACCCACAGCTCAACGCACAAAACGACGTTAGTTCCTCGCATGATAACTAGGAAGAACTCAATCAGAAAATTGTAGCTGAGAGGTAGATGCAAACTGGTATCCAGCTAGAACGGTTATTGGTATCCAACGTATAGAAAAAGATAGCGCTTATACGTATCCCGTAATTTTCATGACGACCCCATCGAATGCAAAAATGCCTCGATGAAATCGCCAAATTTTCTCAAAGATAAAATGACTAAAGAAAACAAATAGGTAACCTCGGTCAAGAAAAGCAACACTTAACCGAACAAGATTGCATTAAACAGTAGAGTCACTCTCGACGAAACTTAAACCATGGAAGATAAAGACTGTGCCCTACATATCAAAATTCAACAATTTGGTGCCTTCCTCTCTTCCATTCTTCTTTGATCCAACCTGTCAAAAAGCTTCCCAAGCCAAACCTGCCAGAAACGTTCTTTCAGGGTTTATTAATGCAAAATGCAGACTTCCTGAAAACTAATACGCAGATAATTACATAGCTTCACGAAGAGAAGAAGCTTTTGTATCTTTTAATGCGGGCAAGATCGACGTCGATGTTCGCAAGCTTTGCTGACGATGCTGTTCACGTGCCTTCTGCGCAATCTGCCGTATCTGTGCTTCTGCTTCTCGTGCTTTTCTTTCTGTAATAATGCATGAAACTAGCGTACCATCCCTTTCGAGTATTCAAGTTCAAATAAATCAGCAAACGGGTTGGGACGTTTAAAAACCAGTCAGCATTATTAACACTAGATACGCACACTGCTTGGCTGCTGATCTAGGGCAGGAAATAGCTGAAGTTGAAAAATGTCCACGTTGAAAAATTTCGAGAAAGGCCCACATTTCTCATAAAATTCCAAGTTTCTAGATCAAAAGTTAGCAAAGAATTTTCCTCTCAAATGTTAGCTAATCATCGTCTTCATCCAAAAAAGAACAATTTCGAGCAATTAGAGCACTACATCAATCATCACAAACAAACAGGGGATAAAAATTCAGAGAAAAAATGTCACAAAATTCTCTCCAGCCTCTCATTATTCAATTAACAATGGTAATCAGTCATAGGAATGCCTGTTAACCTTTACAGATGCTTCACACGCTAATTCATTGAGCAAAACATCTGAGCAATATGATCTGTAGAATCCGGGATCTACACCATCGTACTGGTCTGTTATAAAACAGAAAAAGACACAGTGATGCGGTATGAGCCAAATAACTATCATCTAATGAAGTAGACAACTGGTTAACAAATGTGGCAAGCAAAAACCTTGCTCCTCCCAAGCGAACTTCACTCGCTCGGCTTCAATTTCAGCCTCCTTGACGATCTTTTTGTGCTTCTCCTTCATCATTTCGAAGATCTCCGACTGACGCTTTGTTATATCTTCATCTAAAAAACACAATTCCCATAAATTCATCGCAGCAACTGAAACTTACGAGGCCAACGGCTCGGACCTATCCATAATTTTAACGGTAATCCGTGTGGTTACCACACTTTTCCTGTCAAACGAGGAACACAGGAAAATTAATGGAACGTTTCGTACCACAGATGAATTTCAAGGATCATATCCTTACCAACAATAACGTCGATACATGGATAAATAGATTTGAAAGAGAGTCCAGTAATTCCACTCTATAAAACTACAACATCCAATATTTGTTAAAATGACTAAAAAACACGTCTTACAGCAGGATAAGTGGAACTTGTAAAGGCCGTGAAAGGCGGTGCAATTTTAATTCAGGTAGAAGAACTTATCATTTACGCAGCTCTGGAGCATTATGAAGTGTGCTAAGGAAAATTGAATGCTTCAAAAGAATGTTAGCGCTGAGACGTTTTCGAACATTCATGATAAAACAAAGACCCACACAAGGAGGTTCAGACTGAATGAGACAGGAAAAAGTGGTACTGAGTCATAAAAAAAAGAATTCCGCGGGTGCCTATGATTTAGGGACCAAAATCAAGCAAGTCGCCATTCCAACAGCCATGAGTAACCACCATTGCTATCCTAATGGGAGAACAATGCTGCTTCTCGAGTAGCACTGTTTTGATCAGCCCCCAGTACGTAAATTCTAGCTAATGCTACAACCTATAAAAAAAAATTAGTTTTTGCGCCGTAGTATACGAAGCATTTCGAATGAAATGTATATAATCAGACCTACCCGTTAAAGATGGCCGTATGCCTGCAACATTTGTACGCATTCTCACATTGTAAGGCGCAGCCACGAAATTAACTCTAGCAGGGAGAGTAGCCGAACGTTGCTCCCATGGATGTGCGTTCGAGACCGATGGCAGCTGCCCCGCTGGCGACGGAAACGCTTTCGTCTGCGGTAACGGAACTACTCCGCTGGCCTGAACCGAGTCACCAGCAAGACCCTTAAATTCACAACAAATTGTGAACCTTCGACTTTGAAGGAATCCTCTTAAACAGGCAAGATCAATTTCGAGTGAAGATGCTAAAAAGCCCTGCAACAAACCTTATTTGCAATCATGAAATGGATTATTCAAACAGTTCCTCACTGCTAGCAGCAAACATCATAAGGAAGCAATCAGAGAATTCCCTCTTAAACGCTTTTTGCCACGAGCGAAAAAACAAAAATGAAAGCAAACGCAGGACCCACGTTTGTATAAGGAAATAGCAAAAATCGACAACGTTAACTGAATTTGATTCATCACAAAACATCCAAAGACGTAATCGAACTCACTCACTTAAATAAGATATCACTTGAAAGAAAAAGGATGTAAACATCATGTCAGTGTTAGCTTACTGAAACAGCACTACCACCCGGCACCGGTTCGGTGTCACGCAAAGGGACGTGATCGAAGGATGCCGGTTGCGTCACCGACACTCCACGTGTGCGTGACTGCTCGATCGTTGCTAAACTCGTGCTCCCAACAAGCGTGGCTGGCGTGCCGATCGTGAGCGTCGAACTGTCTGAGTGAGTAGAACGCGGTACCAGTTCGCCTTCCAATTTTGGCAATGCCGCACGCAACTTTGATACATCACTCAAGCCTGCAGCAGCTGCGGCTGCTTTCTGCAATCACAAAACGACATAAACAGCAGCAAACTGAACCAATGTCCACTGTTAGGAAGCACTGGAGAAAGCGACATAGAGAGATATGTTCTCACCAAATTATAACAGGACGGATATTGAAGTCAGCTGCAGTCACCACTCTTCATATTAGAATCCATGAAGTCGACAAAAACTCTCGAGATCTCGACAGTTGATCTTATGAATCATTCCAGACGCACAACAAAGAACTGGAAGAACTCTTAAAAACGCCAAAATTTGAAAGAAGAAATAGACCGCCTTCCAAACAACTTTCATACTAATGTATACCTTTTTAGCAGGATCATTTATTTCACAAGCTGCAATTAATCTAATTATACAGAATCGACGTGAGATTACATAAAGTGATACTATTCAACAGAGCTATCACATCAAATCCTTATCTCGGTAATTTTGCTCGACCGCATATTGCGTCAGGTACGACGAAATGGTAAAAATGAAAGATTTGACGACGGACATCCCCACAACTCTCAATTTTTCGAACAAGTTCAGTGGGCTGAATAGCGAAAAGACGTTGTTGCAAGTGAGTGAATTTCAGCTGCGCAATCATGACCAACAAGCTTCATCATAACATGCAATAGTATCAACAATGAGATGGGTGATCAGCTGGAAACAAACAGTTCAGTTAGCGATAAAAAATCCACGACACACTGTTAAAGGTAGTGAAAAACTGCCGCCAAGTATACAATGCATAATGATTAGGTGCATAACTCGCAGTGACAAAATATAAAACGAAGTCAAGTGATTAACTACAATGTCGAGCATACTCTGATGGTTTGCTAAAGTAAAAACGATAAGCCGAATGTTTACGAGAACAGCCGTTATAACGTAAACTAGTGCGTCGAGAAGAGAAAGACAAATGTCACTCCACTTTACGTGAATTGATGTTAGTTATGAGGGATCACGAAGAATTTACTCATGGCGGCAACACTGCGGTGATGCACAGATACGTCAAATTCCGCAACTTTTCTCTTCGTGAACCGTTACTCTCGACTGTATCTCGCCTTCCGACAGTAAGCAAAATAATCGCTAGCCAGATGAAATATGCAGTCTACCTTAGTTATGAGGATACCTAACGAACAACTGATCAAAACGTCACTCAATTTTATCGGCCGATTCCTTGAACACAAGATTATTGGCAGATTTCTAGTTTCAGTTTGAAGCTAATATAACCTATCATGTGCTAATATTCAGCTTTCAGCTTTCCAGAAAACCAACGACTGACCAGCTTTTAAGTTAAATAGGGTTAGCAGATTCATCTGCCGATTACACACTGGACTGGACCATCTTCAAACAACCTGATTAGAAATCCAATCAGCACCTAACCCGTAGCAACTATGATATGGTTCCAATTACCTGCCAAATCAAAACGTGAATTCTTTTTTCTGATGGCCAATAGAAGTACGTTTTTCTTTTTTTCAACGGAGCTATTTCAAAACGAAAGCTTGATTAGGTGCAATTTTAGCAGAACTGGACAAGTGGATGAAGATGAAGCAATTCAAGCACTGCATGCACAAAAATACCTGTGCAGGGCTTGCCTCTTTCCTCAGAGCATGTTTCAATCGCGGAGGTCGGACAGGAAGAGGTGGTGGGGGAGCGTTTTGTGCAAGCTTGTTTGCCTGCACCTCTGTCACAACAGGACTACTCTCAACAGGGGATCGACCATTCTGAGATGCTATCGTAATGGGAGATGTATTCCGCGCAGCAGCACACGCAGTAACGAGGAAGGCGTCTTCATTCTGATTCGACACAAGTGGCGATGTGACACTAGAAGCAGCGCTAGCCGACGCAGCTGATGTTTCAAACGCCATATCCGTGTCATCATAGATCGAATCCTGCGCACATTTAATAGTCATCAACGATTGCTGTTAACAACAAAATAAACTATTAAAGAGCGCTTTCTTAAGTTGCCTTCTTAATTAATGCTAACATATGAAAACAGCTTCCCCTACCATCCTTTCAATTCGCAGCCTCATTCCTGGATATAAACGTAAATGCAAAAATTCTAAGAAAGGAGAGAGGGAAGCGAGAGAACAAAACATCCAGTAAAAAAGGCAGAAAATTTCCTTTGTTGGACAATTTATTCGATTCATTAGTTGGCCCAAGTTACATTCAAGCTTGGAAGGGAAATGCGGCAAGCTCATCAATGATATCACCGCCTGATAATTTCTAAAGAATAGAATCAAAATAATCACAGAAAATGATGCAAATGAAACAATAATTTTACGGAACAGTATCATAAGAGTAGAAAAACATCTTTGTCCGATTCTGCGACACACGACTTAATGACATTTCGTTTTTTGTTCCATGAGCCAACAATCCATTGAGAATCTGTGAGTGTATAGAGGTAACAAATCATTCAACATCGGCTAATCTGATCTGGTCGACATTGACTGTGCTTTCTGAGAGGTAAACTGTATACTGAGTTGGGCTCTGATACAAGAATTTCCGCATAGCCTCCCTTCTACTACAATTCCTGCAAACACGACTGCAATCTTCTCTTCCCATCCTCCCTTCCCTACCAAATAAAAAACCTGCTTCTCTCTGACATCCCACTGATCCAAACTTGACAACAGTCAGCTGAGCAAATTTTGCACTTTTAAAGTGATGCGACAATCATGCAAGGGATCTCCGCCTTATGGTTGCCGATTATCCCGTTTATCCTCAATGGCCCAAAAATGAATTGCGACTTCCCACTTTACGTTCACTTAAAAAGTGTTACTGAACTTAACAATATATTGTGACGCTCACAGAGACTAGTTAGAAACAATATGTCGCCACGAAGAATATTCAAAACTGCACTGAAAAAAATATGTAAACAGCACTTGAAAACTCGGAATTAATAACATAAATAATCTGAATTTCCGCTTAAAGACGATCATTACTTCCTTGTTAAAGAGTAAACGAATAAGCAGGAACCAAGAACGGACTCACATAGAGATTCCAACAAAAACTCGTCGAACGGGAAAAAACTCACTGCGCATTAATCATGTTCATGCTATCATGCTGATTACCTCTGAGCGTACAAATAACACAAGCTTCAATCAAATTCATCGATATCAATCACTTTCGTTTTGCTTCACTTATTTTCGCATGAAGCAGTGCAACTACAGGCTAAAGCACATTTTCAATGCATCTCGCTAAAAGTGCTTTCGCCTAATACAACAATCTTCCCTACTATACAGAATCAATATAATATGCGACAGAAACAGAATCCAGTTTGCGAGTGAAAAGACAAAGAGAAGGTAATTCGAGGTTAGACACTTACATGAGCTACTCTGCCATCCACCGAGGTGTCATTCATGTGCATTCCCATACGGCTCAGTTGTTGCTTCAGTGTGCTCTCGTCCTCATTCGGATAAAGGCATGGTTGAGAGTTATCCTCCAATTCGGTCATTCTAGAAAGCAAATTAAACTCATAGATCGCAAAATGGCATCATTCAGTATGTCACACTTTCTTGCAAGCAAAATTGCACCTAGATGGATTCCTACTCCTGTTTCCTATGGACCGAACTCCGGTGACAAGAGTAGCACGCCTTCCTACGACATATTAGATAGTCACATCCTAAAGCCTGGTTTTTTTCCAACGATGCAACTATCGAGAATAAGTCAGGACCTCAAAAATTTTTTCGAAAAGGACGGAGCGGTGAGTTGGTTTTAAAGCGATTAAGTGAAATTCGGTAGCAAAGAAACAACTTCGCGGTAACTCCTTATAGTTCCATCAACAGAGGTGTAGTTCCCTAAATTCCTGATTAAAAAAGTTTCCTGTAACTCCCTAGCGAAAAAAATGAATGTTATACTAAGAGGTTATTAAAATTTGGAAGCTTTTAATAATGTCACAAAAAATAAAAAAGGGGACAGAGTAAGATCCTCGATTCCTAGACGACCATAATTCCGTAAACTAGTCGAGAAGACTCACCTTATACTTTCGAGCATTTCCTTTTCCGCAAGCTTTCTCGCTTCCTCAAGATCTCTCTTTTCAATCAACTCTTCTAGGCTTAAGTCATCCTTGTGTTCGCCCATCACCCACACCCAAACTTTACCATCTGATCCGCTCAGCCATCTATAAATAAGTTCAGGTAAAGGCAAAAGCACATTAAGCATCGTGGAAATCTTTTTCGTAGGACTGCAGTGGAAAATAACTGAAATAATAATGGATCACAAGCCATAGAACGACCGCATGGGATACAGTATCGGCGTCAGCTGCAACCACATGACCTTGCAAATGAAAAACACCACGTCTTTTCCAGAAACACACTTTGTCCTGCGAACGTGAAGCCGTACACCGGTATCATGTCAAATACCAACGTTAAGCCACTTTACCGCTGCATAATACTTAGACGTTTGCAGATATAAATTTCACACTTAATCAACGCAATCAATGAAACCATTCGACTGAATAAAAACTCCAAGAACAATTATCACTTATAAAATGGCGCCCTAAATGTCCAGTTGGACCACAGCGATCAATGTCACTTATCGATCAATCACCCTAATGAACTTTGAACACGGCGAAACGTGCGATAAACAAGTTGTCGAAATTACTGCAAACAATATGGTACAATATGAACTTACTTAATTCTACGCGAGTCGTTGCCGTTTTTCTTCTTCGGTGGGGGGCCCTCCTTCTCACATTTCTCATCAAATGCCTCCCATCTTTTCACCTGCTCCTCTCGCATTTTTATAAACAGAATCTGCTTTTGTTCTTCATCCAGAGCATCCAAAATTTCTGGATCGACGAACATCTGCAAAAACAACTGGCTGATTTTTTCACGCAACGTGTGAAGCGAAGCAAATAGAATCTATATCAAGAAAGGGGACAAATAATGTGCCACTAGAACTAAATAAAACGCAATCAGAACAGCGTGAAATAAGAAACACCGCGGAATTTACTACTTCCCGCACGTTCACTTTCATTCCCCTACCTTAGTGAAATCTTCACTATGCGCCTTGTTCCCTACAGATATCCGTAACGCTCCAGCACTTTGCTTCCCTGCTTAATTCGGCCACTTCGAGCACCAAAATTAGGGCGTCGTATCCCTTAAATCACTGAATGCGGAACACACGTAAAATACACTATTTTCCATTCAATTAAACATCTGCTGTTATCCTATTACATCGCAACACACAGTTAAATTCAAAATTCCACAAAACACCGTCAAACGAAATGCATACGAGGGTACTATGAATAAGTCAGAATCTACCTGATCGAGTATCTGCTGAAGCATACTCATTTCCACGCGTCAGCCGAAACGTAAACAGGAAGCAAAATTCGACTGCGATTGCTGCACTTCACGGCTGTTTTCGCTCTTAAGGACGGCGCATCACCAAGCTGAAACAAAACAAAACCAGTGGCAAATTTTCGCCGATGCTGACTTCAAAAACAAACGAAGAAAAGCAGATCATCTGAAATCTCAACTAAATTTTTATTGGTGTGAACTTAACTCGCATTTCTTTAAGCTACTTCAATGTGATTCCATCCACTGGTTCTCGAAATCCACATTGAGAGGACTATCTTCAAATGGTCTCCAATCTCAAACTTTGACGTGCCATTACGAAGTTGAATCGAGAATGTAGAAGGTCCGTGTGCTTGCTGCTACATTAATTCTTATGAACTTTCATCCTCTTTTCCACGAGTAGAAATTGCCCGGACTCTCGGGAAAGAAGAAAAATTCCTTCCCTCTCACCATAAAACTTAAACAAAATGATATATGTAAAACTGCTCTGTTGCTTTACAAACAAATCTGCTACAGTAATGTCTAGGTATGTACATAGCGTACTTCAATGCAATAAGCTCTGAGGCTTACGGTCTGACCTTTTGAACTGCATGTGTACTCTAAAGAGAACTGGAGTTATGAGAGAAGAGTAGCGACTTGTGGAGGTCATAAATTTTCGATGGGAAAGAATGAAAGAAGAAGGATCAAGAAAGTGGACAATGGGAGGCGAGGAGAGGGGGCTCGTCCAACTACAGTTATTTAGGATACGTATATTCGATGGAAACTGCATTCTTCTACCGTGGACATATTCCTGCACCTCAAATTCGTTGGCAGGCACTCAGTACGGACAAAAGTAGGACAATGGTTTACACTTAAGACGGAAGTCTCATGTCCGAAAGGACGAAGGCCGCCCTACAATGTCTCTAACCTTAACAAACGGAAGGACATATCGAAACGAATATGGATATACCGCCGTGTTGGCATATACACCAAAACCATACTGATCGGGTAAAAGATGGATCTTCGGCAGACGCTAATGTATGCATGCATGTATAGAGGTGCACAAACCTCAAAAGACAGGTGCGTAAACTCCAAGAAACAGGTGCACAAACCTAACCTCTCCGCAAAATGTCACCCATGCTATAAGTAATAACGTTCGGAGATTTCATTTATCGCGAAAGGCGAAGTTGGACAGTTTATGGCTGTTGCAGGTTCCACAAGGAGCAACTTCGACTTCAACTATACTATTCCGGTAACCTCGCTTCAACATAACTCAATTACTGGAAGAATCAAGCGCGGATTCAGTTTGAACGAAACGATGAGATTCAAAAAAGCTGAGGGTTTGGAAATTTCGCCATCTTTCAGAGCAGCACATCGAATCCCTCAGCTCAATAATGAATAATGAATGAACAATGTAAGAAGTGTTGCTGTCGCTGGATGATGCTTCTTCGGAGATGAACTTGGAGGAAAGGGGAGGGGAAAGTGAGAAGGGGAGGAGAGTGGGAACAAAATTTGCAAACTCTTCGATGTCGTTTTCTCTAAGCAACGTGAAAATTACGAAGACGAGCAGACGCTATTGCACTCGGTGCCCTCGAAAAAGCATTTAGCACAGACGAAGCATGAGCCACGCTGAATCAGCGTTCACGTTGCAGAGTGCACAAACTGTGATCAAAGAATTGGTCAACTCGAAGGTACGCTGAGTGAGATCACAAAAAAGCCATCACTTCATGACAGCTCCATTCGTTTTCTTTTTCACGACGCCTACATATATGCTATGCAAATGACATTACTGCTGGGAAGAAAAAAGTAGTAAGAAAGCGTTCCATAAGGACGGTTACCTTATAGTCATTGTGACATTACCGGCCATCAAATTTAATTACTTCAGACGGAATTGCAAAAAGTCACTGGATCAGTATTCCATGAAAAAAGAGATGAGGTCTAATAATTAAAGGATGCCGCAAGAGGTCTCATCACTACTAGTGTTGATCACCTTCTCGTTGCCCACCATCCACCGCGCAAAGTCTCATCATCTCTGCACCCCTGCATGCCCTTTTCGCATCAGGTTCTGGTGACGTTTGCCTCAGGAAAAATACGATCGGAAAACCACCCTTACTCAATATCTAAGCCAACGACTTCGTCCTGTCCCTGTCCCCCCATCCAAAGTAGCTAAAGCATTAGTTACCCTCTTTTCTTTGTCCTTGCCCGCTTTCATGCAAAAATCTTATACGCTTCACCGAACTCAGCGTGCTCCATCGCCTCCTACGTGTGTGATGCTGAGCCGCTAAACTGCAAGGTAGAGACTGGAAAACTGTGGAAAAATCAGGCGAAGCACCTCTCGCTTCGAACGAACACAGGTGCACGGAACTGAAAGCGAACGCACACACTTAAAAGGTCTAGTCACCCATTCAGGCTGAAACATGAAAAATAAATGATGTCATGCGCAGAATAAATTTTGCTCCAAATCCACACACTATGAGAAATTGAATACCGCTTTATATACGAACAACAACTACTGCAAACCACTGGGAAACTTAACAAAATTCAGTTCTTTCCTGCCTTCCCGACTTCATTGTGCGGAAAGCTTACAAGGGCAGGCAGCTTGAGAAAACAGGCAGCACTGCAGGGCGGGTGAACAGTTCTTCAAATGGGACATCTTCACCCGTTTCAACTGACGTGGGTACACTTAGCCACGAGCGCAGGCGAACGAGGGCGATGGAGAGAGACGCGCACGTTCTCGGCGAGCGGTGCAGCAGTGGTCACTCGACAATAAGAGTGTCTCAGTAATATGAAAATGTACCCTAAGGAACAAAATTCGGAAGACGAATTCAAGTGCATCTTAAGGAGCATTGGATGCTCTATCAGAATCGTCACGACAACCTCAGACGAAGGCAAAAATTCTATGAGATCGACCTCCTATGTGACGCGCATTTGGCCGAAACCGTACGCCCACCGACAATAAGTGTATAAAGGAGCAAGATTTCGATGTGGTCACTAGGCACATTTTAAGGAGCAGAAGACTCTATCAGAATCATTAATGATCTGAGAAAGAACAATAACTTCTCCATGAGATCAATTTCTTATATGGCCTGCAAATAACATAAATTTGCTACGTCGCCTTATGCATTATCTCATGCTTTATTCTCGTGCATTCGTGACGCTGTGTTCTTATTGCTGAACTTAATTTATGAAACGACCCCCCACGGTGTAATGAAATCACCAAATTGTTCTTAAGTTGCATTAAACTCCCTGCGGCTCTCCATGGATGGATTTTTCATGCGATTGTTAAATCATTTCATTCTTTTCCCGCAGAGCCATCGCAGCAGCGAGCATTATAAATTCGTTCGGTGATTAAAAAATTCCAGTCGACGCTTTCAGAGTCCAGTTAACTGCATTGACGTAGTTGAAGTGCCATACAGCACTTGCTCCACGACATAGACAAATCAGGACTGCAAAGAAAAAAAGTAGATCGACGACGACATGCTCCCAATTCGATGAGATGCGAATTACGTGGCAGGCGATCACAGGTGGTTAAAAAGCAGGGAACCTTCAATGTAAGCAGACATTTGAAGTGCGCAACGCTAGCCAAAGAAGCTAATTCACAAGAAGATGAGGAAGAGATTATAAAGAAGACGGAGCTATAAAGAGCACTCGCTTGTAGTAAG
This sequence comes from Parascaris univalens, assembly GCA_037576465.1. Taxonomy (NCBI): domain Eukaryota; kingdom Metazoa; phylum Nematoda; class Chromadorea; order Rhabditida; family Ascarididae; genus Parascaris; species Parascaris univalens. The sequence goes on along the minus strand of CM075173.1, from coordinate 60,561,176 downwards.
TATTCTAGAATGGCTAAGTAATGTTCGGAAGAAGTGCTTTCCTCGTCTGCAAGATACATTTCCACCAACTCCTGTTCATTCCAAGTCGGTCAGAAGCCAGGCGAATGAGCGACGGTTGCACTTAGAGGTGAATGCAACTGTTCTTAAGCCCAGCATTATGGCAAGCAATTTCCTGCATTCGAAGCGCTCCAGGAGCACAGCTTGTCGAAACAAAATTTGCACACTTGACAATGCCACCTGTTAATATAGTCGGCTAAAGCGATTGGAAGCCTATGTTAATGCCATAAGCTGCCTCCAGTGTTGAGCCCTTAGGATATCAATGGGCATCCACTATTGCACAGTGCCCTTTCGGACGTTAAGGACTGCTCCAAGCATACTTATTTCGCTTAAGAAATGCTCTTAGCAATAAAAGGCTACGTTAACATTAGAGAGCGGGGAGTTCGTTTAGGTCTTTCCGAACAGCGGCGTGCTGCATCAAGGGAACGAAACATCACCGCCCAGAAAGCCAATCGATTTTCGTCACTTTCACCATGTCACAGAAGTGTATGTTTTGGGCAGTTGTCGTTTTGAATGTTACAAAACAATTCACAGCTTCAAAGGAGTCCCTAAACGACGCGTTGAAATGAGAGTCGAGTTTTCGTGAGTGAGTGTGAGTAAATCTCAGAGATGATCATGAAACAGCCACGCATAACAGTGTAGACGAAATGCTGTAATGAAACGGGACATAACGCTGAAGACTGTGGATACTCTGCGCTGGGGAAACGACATTGACGCAATGGCTGCAGCGTTCTGCTTCCACTAGACATCTGTATGTGCAGTGCGATAGATGGAGTTTGGCGAGAACACTCTGAGCACTTCAGCCGGTCATGATTCCATTCGTTTCATCATTTCTTTCATCGATGCATCTGGCAGCTCTTCCGCCCAGCGTGATCCTGAGCTCTCAGCGTTCGAGTAACTTCGTAGAGACAGCTCAGCTGGTCGTCTCACCTTGTTGCGACCTGCGGCATGATCACTTTACGTCACTTGGTTATCACTACAGGATTTGCTTAGTCCGTCCATATTTATTTAATACGACTATATGACCAGCCCATCTTGGTTTTCTTTTATACGTTCCTTCAAGCATATTCTTCAAAGCGGATCTAGAATGCAATTCTTCAATTGTTTGTGTTGCAGTTGTTGATACCTTCCATTCATATTTCCATTGCTCGTTGGGTCGTTGCTATTTGTTTTCTCCTTCTAGTGTGGTGTTCACCCTCTCACCCTTAGAGAAGAACAGGGATAGCCGTTAAAGTGAAGAGCTCTCTCTTTACGGGCATTTTTATCATTGTGTCGCAATAGATATCGTTGAGCTTGGTGAATATTAACCAAGTGCGCCTTTTCATCAGTTTAATTCCTGACCCAAACCGTCCCTCATTTACAAATCTATCCTAAAAGTATAAACTGATCCACAAGTTCGCTATTTTCCCTATCGAACTTCATGGAAAACTAACTACACGACATATTTTTCATTCATGTCATTTTGTATTTGCAAATACTGAGCGCAGTTTTCTTCGCATAGCTACATCTGCCTCGATAGATCACATTCCTTACATCTTTTTTCTCCCGATCACGTCAAGTATGAACAGCTCATCTCTGATTTCTTGCACAACAAGTTGTCTATTGAAGTAACAGCAAACTCGCTATGTTTCAAGACAGAGAGAGGATCACTTGTTAAGTGCTCGTAACTGATGCAACACAAAACTAATATGTTTTTTTCGCCATGATCCCTATCATGCCTCAGCTTTGAGATGTTTGCTTCACATCTCTTGAAGAGACCGATGATCTTTTCGGTGCCACTTCGAGTCAGTGATGGCGTCGAGCGACTCTTTTCTTAAATCGCTCGCATATGTCAGCAATGCCAACATTTCTGTAACGCATGCACTTCGACTCCGCAAATTATGGCAATTGCGCATAACATAGGAAGCTTATCCCTTTCTTGTCTCAGATCATTAATGGTTCTGATAGAGTCTTCTGCTCCTTAAAATGTGCCTAGTGACCATATTGAAATCTTGTTCCTTTATACGCTTATTTTCCGTGAGCATACAATTTCAACCAAATGCGCGTCACATAGGAGGTCGATCTTATAGAATTTTTGCTTTCGTCTGAGGTTGTCGCTGATGATTCTGATAGAGCATCCAATGCTCCTTAAGATGCACTTGAATTCGTCTTCCTAATTTTGTTCCTTAGGGTACATTTTCATATTACTGAGACACTCTTATTGTCGAGTGACCACTGCTGCACCGCTCGCCGAGAACGTGCGCGGTCTCTCTCCATCGCCCTCGTTCGCCTGCGCTCGTGGCTAAGTGCGTCGATCCGTTCGCAGAGAAAACGCTCAGAGAACACTGATCTATTGTTGATGCTAAATAGGCCAAAGCAGCGTTCGGAAACAGGCTCATATAAGTTTGTGAAATGCGCGGACTATTATTGCTGTCGTTCCCGTCTATTTTGGCACCTGAATATGTCCAGCGATTTGATCGAACATTTTCGTAAAACGTCAGAAACGGTGAGCGCCCAGGTCTACTAAGTCAGAGGCAGTTTTGTCATCACTCTATATATGATTCCTTTCGTGCGTCCTGTTTTGTGTTTAAAAGGCTCACGCTCCCAAACTAACAAATTTTATTTAGAAATGTTGTTACTATCAAAACATCCGATGGATGAAGATGTAGGTGGAGGTATTGGTCGTTAATTGGTAGTCGCTAGCGACTTGACATTTCGGGTATTCGGCTTCTGACCAGTTTTTTGTTGCATCCACATTAGGAAGTAAGTTTCCCTAGTGGATTCCTTCGTTTGCAGAATTTTCCGTTTTGCAGGAGAGTTCTTTATTCCACCCCTACCCTTTCTTAAGTGAAACAGAAGGACTCCTCCAGAAACGCATTTAATGAATTAGACCGACTTGAATATATGAGGAAAGAATGTTTCCGGCGCAGACATTCGTGGTAAAGTGATCAGCATGTGAATGCCTGAAGAAAATGACCGCAATGTCGTCGACCATGGCGCATATGGCACACAGCACCTGCCACCACTACGGAGTTGCATCAGTGACGAAGGTGATTCAGCTTTTGCGTTAAAAACATCATGTTGACCCGACAGCATTCGGCATATGCTATCTGAAGTTTTAAGTGTTCATTTTTTCTGCTAATTTGTGTGAACGCGATCCTTCTTTGGTTGTTTGGCTTTCCGGCACAACAACGGCGCCGTTTTTCCTTCTTAGCCGTCCGTGAGCAAAAAGTGGTGTTATGCCATATCAGATCTTCGGTTTAACTGTAGCAGTAATGGAGAGGGAAGAGCTTATCAGACTATCGGAAATATACCTTGATTGCTTTTGTCGAGATGAACTACTGCGAATAGTAGCTTTTTTTATTTTTGGTTCTTGAATTCTTTACGTTTAACCTGCTTGGAGTGCTGCGGTACCTTTAGGTTCGTGGCATAAATATCTTAATCCAATTTTTCGCGACTATGAAGCGTTCACTATGAGCAAACCTTGAGACGGTGATATTTTGTTTCTAATTGCTTCATGATTTGTCAGCGGCGATGGCGCATTTTCAGCCATTGTGCGTCGAGGTTTGCTTTCATTTAAACACTTGCAGTGGCGCCTATGGATCGGTTTCCCTACTATTTTAGTGGTCGCGTTGTCGCTGGTTTTGGACGTGGTGGAAAACAACTTGGTTGCCCTACTGGTAATTCTTTTTAACAGTACTTCATTTTCCTCGTTTTTCTCATTCTTAGTTTGGCATTTCTTCTTAAGGGGTAGTGAGGAAAACTTATTTAGGCTCTTTCGTTGTTTCCTTTTTCTAAACTCATTGTAGTTGCTAATGGTACTTTCATTTTACTTGAATCTTGTTTAGCCGCAGATTTCAGTTTATTTAATTAAGCAGGGGAAGGAGAAAATAAGTGCTGGAAAATGCGTACAAGCGTCGTACTCAGCCTGTTTTAAGGCTGTTGAATATGATTCACTGTAGGTAGGATTCACGTTTTCGGGGAGGGGACGCAGATGGGTGAAGGAAGGAGGCAGGGAGAGCCTTGGTCGTTTATGTAAGCAGTGAAGGCATAGCTTGCATATATTAGCATCGTTGGTTTCACTGAAGTGGTTTTAAAGCGAATTTGGACGAGAGAGCGATCGCACGACTACCTTCCGACTTCCCTTGTGGAGTGTTTTACGGATTAGCGCAAGTGGACGGAGGCAAACTGTACGGAATGGTGATGAGTGTGGGATGGAATCCACATTTTAAAAACGAAAAGAAAACCATTGTACGTCGTTGATAATTTCTAATGCAACCTTGTTTTTGTTATATGTTCCATAGTTTTTTTTTGTTTAAGCAGTGAGAAAGAAAAATAGTGAACATAAGGTGTAGTATGCGTATTTAAAGTCTGAGTGGTGATTTCTTCTACAGTACACTTCTTATTCTGGAAGTACAGTTATCACAGGAAACCTTTTATTCTAATTCGCTGTTCCGCCTAGTCGTTCAATTTCTTCGCCTTCTCATCTTTTCATCGCCGAATGATAACGTAAATGGTGGCGATCATTAAAATGAACTGATAGTTGTGACTACAAATGCCAATATCTTCCTCCGGCCGCAAATTCACCCAAGAAAGTTGGAAATGTGTCTGCAAATCGCGAACAAAGTGTAAAAAGATACCGCTGGCGGTGAAGAATACCATTTTTTGATGATTTTCACTGCATTTCTATTTTCTTCAAAAACCAGCCGCTATTCTATTTTTCCTCGGTCATACCTTAGTGTTGGTGCTCTATTTTTCGCGTTGTATTTTCTGCTATTCTTAAAGAGTTTTTTTGCTTTTCGTTTTGTTAGTTGAAAGGTTATTTATGTTTATGGATATCTTTGCGTGTAGGAATATTTAATGCCGGAGGATGGTGCAGCTTCGTTTCTTTGTATGTCTGCATAAGGGTTAATTATGTTTTTTATTGCAGGAGGTACATATTCTGCATAGTTTTCCGGAAGATTTCTACGGATCAAATTTGCGTGCTGTTGCACTTGGTTATTTACGCTCAATGACGGCATTCGATTCACTCGGCAAGTTGTTTTCTTTCACCGATCAGTTGAAATGCTCTGGTTGATTAGCAGGTTTATAGAAATCACAAGTGCTACTTCATCTCTGAAAGAGAGGCGGGGTGGGAGGAGGTGGTTGCACTGCTGATTTTCTGAATAGCTATTATGATTGGTGCAATTGAATACGAGTTTTCGTTGTGATTTCTAATCGACACGTCATTATTGTAGAGTTGCTAAATAACTAGTTAGTCAAGTGCATACATAAGCACAAGTGATTTCTCTTGCTTAGCTTGATTATAACAGCGATATCAAATAAATTCATTTGCGTTTCTGCTTGATTTGCATTTAAATGTAATATTGAACGACGAATTACAAATATCTGTGGAGAAAAAGTTTCGCTGTCGGAGACAGTTTGTTCGAAGTCGTTGAGGGAAATTGAAGAGAAAATTCTCGCTTGAGGAAAATCTGTTGAACAAGAAACGAACATTCTATAAATATACAAAACGCGTAGATTTGAGATATCATCAGTTTCATACATATTTTTAGTTTTGTGCGATCAGAAGAAACTCTGTGGCAGCGAATGTTTGATACACGGTTCATTAACTTCGTTAATTTCGGTTCATGAGAGCTAGGAAAAAGATTCTTTTGTTTTCCAAAGAAATTTATGTCATTTGACAATGCGTTATCTGAATTTAGATTAGAGCAACTTGTTAGTGACAGCTGATTGTTCATTTTGAGTTAACTTCCCGTTCAAATTCAGTCACAAATTCTGCTGTTTATGCTTAATTGAGGGAATCTGCAGATAACTTGAAAGAGGCAATAAAAAACGACATCTCAGTCGCCCAGTCACATTTATCGTCATTTAAAATCGAAGACTTCGAACACACGGATCATTTCAACGTTGATGGTGTTGTGACTTCATGAGTTGGAAATCGCCGCCTACAGCTAGCAAATCTCGCACGTTATACGCTCTATCATTGATGCTCTGTTCGTGATCGTGATTATATTAATTATATATGAGTAATATATTTGATCTGTATTGTGCTGTTATGTTAATAGATTATGCGATGTTTATACCATATACGAGCTTACCTGTTTCTCTACGCCATAGAATTCCATTTCCGCGTTGTGGCATACACGTCTGCTCTATGTCTCCTGTTTGTGCAAGTATCATTTCTCACAAAGGCTGAAAGGAAAACCGTAATATTGTTGTTGCTGTCTTAAAACGTGTTCATAGTGGAGCGGGATATGATTGTTCCATTCACCATATAAGGAAGAAACAAGAGAGGGGAGGGAGGATGGTTCTAGACATTCTATATCATTTACATTGCTATATCGTAGACCGTAATTACGATGAATACGAGATAAGCACTTAATTTTACTTCATTTCCTGTTAGGTGATTAATCGGAACCGTCCGTTTCTCAACATTTTCGCTACATATTTCTCCGAATTGGGAACCTTACTTTTTCGTAGTGAATTTCTTGGTTTTCTGTCCGCAGCACTTTAAAGCGAAGCAGTGCAGAACATTTCTGTGCAGAGGTATATTGATGAGGAAACATAGTAGAGCTGTTGAATGTGAGATGAGCGCTGCAAGTAGTACTTTCTAGTTGACAGGAGTTTTATTTATGACCTAGAAAGCGGAATAAGGACAGCATGACACCTACATAGCGTGGCCATTTCAATCCGGAAAAGGTCATTCATGGAATTGAGAAAGGTTACGTGCAGAGTTTTTTTGCATTGTTTAAGGGATGATGTTTTTACAGAGCTATGCTTGTTCAGAAAACAGACTTTCGAAAATATTCGAGCAATTTGATTTGTCTTTCCCGACTTTTGCAATGTGGTTTTGTGCAGACCAGCGTTCTGTAAACATCAGCTGACAGGTTGGCGCCGTTCTTGATAGAAATAATTTTCATTGCTCTCTACGAGAAATCTTCATGCAGATGGTAGTAGGTTCTTTTATATTCTTATTTAAAGCCCTCTTTGAGGTAGTGTTGAGATTGTGGCGCGTAACCTAATTGACTCCGGTTACACTTTATGTTTCGTTCACTTAATGCAGCTTAGGAGGGATTTTATCGAACCATTTGTTACTTCATTGCTTCCACTACCAAAATCAGCGGTTGCAATGATTTCTTCAAAAAGTGATTGATTATCCATATTTGAATACGTGCTTAGGACGTTTTATTCTTTCTCCTAGAAAGCATATCATCAAAGGTGGTTTCGTCAAAGTGCTCCACCGTATACTTATTCCCGTTTAATGCTCCGATTCAGCGCGACGAAACTAGGTACGTGTTCTGAACGTGGAGAGGGTTGATCTAAGTGTTCGAAAAGTCATGAGGGTTTTTTCATGCTTTTAATGCGAAGCCAAGTTGAACAACCTCGTGCAACCTTCCTCTCCAGCTGCCATTCTAATATACCTTTAAATGTACGAATATCGCCATGCATTCGCTATTTTCAGTTTCATTTCCTCATGTATAAATGAGAGGAAGGGGAGGTGATGAGGAGATGGAAATAGAGAATTGTTCTGATTAGCGGCCATTTGCCTTGGCCAGGGTTTTCGTTAGAAGCTTTACAAACTGCTTTGAGATTACCTTACTATACACGGAGTTACAAACATGTCACCTCGCGTTTCCCGCCAGTTGTCTGAGCTTCCTAGTTGGTTTCGGATTCAGGAAATATCATTGTCGATAATCCGAGTCGCCTTCATTTTAGTCACTTTCTGCTATTTCTGGTTTTTCTTTTCTCGACTGCTCACAGGTGTCCTCACATAATGTATCATGTTGTTTTACTGAACATTTTCTTTTTCGATGTTTTGCGACTGTTCTTTGTTATTTCAGTTTCAGTGTTATTACCACTCTTTGCTTAACTGTTATTGAAGTTACTCCAAATTGCAGCTAACCGCATAATGTCTTTGTTTGCTTTCTATAATTGTTTACTTTATATGCCGCATTTGCAAAACGTTTAGAGTGTTGTGACTGTTGTGGTAGACAGGTATAAAAATTAGGAACGCCTTCAGGTGTTGACGCCGATCTTTCTTAATTACTCATGTGTAAAAGTGAAAGTCGGTGTTGTGTTTGCAAATTTGCCTAATGTCATATCATCTTTGAGTGCGAAAGAATGTTTATGGACAGCACGGAAGCGTTATTCAGCTGCTTCTCGAATAATCGAAATGGCGTCACGAATCTTACAGATATTGATTGTGCTGTGCGGAAGGTGATGCTAACGGTCCACCGTTCGTAGCAATACGCCTAGAACCGACGTTGATTCCAGAAAGTGAATCAGCGGACAGCAACTTCATTCTTTAATCGTGATATTCGTTTTGACTTCAGTGATGCTTCTTAGGATTTTTCCATCTTCCGTGAGGTATTCCGACAATGGTTTATAGACAAAACAATTCATAGTGGTCGTAAAATATGAGGGCGCAACAAATTTTTTTCGGAGCAAATATTTCTGCTATTGTTTTTTCTATGTTAGGTCGCTCTTCTGCGACGGCAGCATCTAGTTGTACAGTCACAGTTACGCTCAGTGATCCGCTTCCGAAGCGCTTAAAAAAGTGAAGCTAATTTCATGCATGATGACTGAGTGAAATCATTCCTACACCTCCTTTATCGGAAGCCAGAACCAAGAAAGATGAGCTTTACTACTTTTCCCTAAATTGCTGCCTGGATTTCAATCAGTAGTCTTTGAGAATCGATTCCCCTACTCCGAAAGGAATTAGATTCGCGTAGTTTCTCTTTAGTACTCTTTTTCTGAAGTTAATGTTAGCAGGATTCAACTTTTTTTTGGTGCCATTACCTGAATTTTGGGATTATTAGGCGCCGGATTCCCTCAGCAATCATAACAGTCGTTTACGCAGCAGCACTTTCTTGGAATGGGCTTATTCTAGTGCTAAACGCCTGGAAGTTTTCTTAGCTATCCTTAAAAACGTTGTGGAAACACTTTACGACAGCGGCGTGGCATTTGGCTTAGAGAAACGGTGTTTCACATATAACCGTCGTATCCACTTTCTAAAGCTTCCCGAACTTCGCTCGTGTCTGTCCGACAGTGAAATTAATTTAATGCCAAACTATGCTTATGGTTAATGGCTATGTGTTATCCTCATACTTTCAACAGTATCGTTTAACTTGCAAGCATATTTGTCATTCGGACAATACTGCTAAGGCTTTTCTGTTGAGAAACTTGTTGGATGCAAGGAGTACTATTTCTGCGGAACATAGTGCAATGCGAGCATTTACGGTTCCATACAGTGTTTGGGCGGCTTGTTAACGTTCGCTCTACGAAACGCGTAGTAGCGGTCTTTGTTTGGATTCCATCATTCGATGAATTTTCTGCATTTCTGTTGCCATTACACATTTTTCCACATGAATCCTAACATGCATTTACAAGTGGCAGTTTATTATGAAGCTGTTCGTTGTCTGCGATCATATGCTTCCACATGGCCACCGAAAAGGATCGTGACAAAGTTTGCAAGCAACGTGCATTGTCTTGAAAAGCAACAGCAGGTGCCGACTGGCGTGCTAATAGATGGCGCATTAAGCAGGATTATGCATTACGTGCCCGTTTTCTGATATTCTGAATCATTTAACATTCAGCCATTGGGATGTTAACGTTCACTGGTGCTTAGTAAATATAAAGGCTATAAATATAAATATAAGGTGAGTCATAAAATGAATCATAAATATGAAGACACAAGATGTGTGCCACTTAAGGTGCTGAAGCGGCATCGATCGCCAACAGCAAAAATTCCGCAGCTCAGTGTTGCGCAAATTCAAACTCCTGGATTTGCCCAACGACGCGTCATTTGATGTATCTGTGAATGGCGTGTTTATCCCGGCACCTAGGAAGGTGGACAAAACACCGGGCGACAATTTTTTTGCAATGAGGGCCAAGATATGACGCAATTTAAAATTCTATATATGAAATTTGTGCTGGAAATATTTATTGAAAATTGGCATTTCTTAAGTTTCACAGCAAACGGCTTTCAAAAAATGCAGCATTTGCATGGGAAAGCTTGGATCGCAGCACATCGATAGAAACTGGACAAATATTTGTGAAAAATATGACTTATTGACTATTTCTCTGAAAAAGTTCTGAATTTAACCTTCATGGACTCGGTACCACATTTTTTCCATTCTGTAAGTTTGCAAACAACGTAGCTTCTTTGATCTCGAACGAATTCCCCCCACTTTTTTGCCATATGATACACCAGTATGAAGAGACAATACATCAGTGGCGGGTTTAACTGATGGAGCGAGTGGTTTGATTCGCCTAATAATGATTATTGCCAACGATGGGGTTTGTAACGGGAGCTTCATTTAACCGGTTGGTAGCTGCATATATAATAGATTACACGTGTGATAAAATATCAATTCCACCTTATTTAAATGTAGGAGGTTGAAAATCTTAATTTTTCAGCAAAGAGAGTAATGCATAACTTATTTAATTGTTGTGAACATATCACACAGATAATACAAATCAATGCAGCCAATAATCAAAGTATCAGCTTTGAGATACACCTTGTCAAGTTTAGTTAGAAGATCAGGGTCAACGGTCGGAAAGCAACTGCTTATATAGTTTTGAGTGAGCGCCCCTGAATGGGCATTTATTTAACGACAAATTTCAACTTTGGAAATTTTGACGCATAGAATCTGCAGTAAGATTGGTTCAATAATTAATGACTGCAAGCGTAAGTTCCTGCCGAGTTAATCCTCGTTCGTCCGCCATTTCGGTACTGTTGCGTCGTTTTCGTTCACACTGAATTCTTTTCTGTCTTAGCTGTTTTCAGGGTGGCATCCAGTAGGAGAAAGGTTCACCTAGCTCGGAATAGTATGCCTCCTAACTTCTTTCCTAGCAATCACTCAAGGTGAGAACCAAGGAAGTAATTCATCAGAGTAATTTTTAATTAATGTAATAAAAGTGCACGCTACAATCAACGAATATAAACATGTTATCTTTGCTCCTAGGTACTTGAGACTTTTATAGCCTATTATAGGTGTTCAGTGGACCCGAAAGGTGAACATTTAGTTTTGCCAGGCAAAAAATCTCGTGCAGTGAATTTGCAAAAATTTGTTCCCGCCTCTGATTTTTCTCTGCCTAATGTGCAATGGAAGCGCTTATTCACATCGTTACAATACAGCAAAACATTTGTGTTTTTCTTCCCAGTGAATGGAAAGTTCTGCGGTTTTCAATGGAATGCCTGCTATCTTCTGCGACATTCAACACCCATCAAGTTTTCTGTTTTGCGAACAACACAAAGATAAATAGAAGAATCGTTTTCATCAGTTTGTTGGACGCTTTCACGTTGGCCAATACAATGGAAGAAAGCAATTTCCCGATAGCTTCCCAATTATGCTTATCCTCGATTGATTGGGACAGTTCCAGAATTTCAATATTTCCGCCAAAATGTTCATATGCTAACAGCTGTAATGAAAATTACCACCAATGAGCTGTGAATTCCAAAGTTTTGCTGCATGCTGCATAATATTTACTTCACTTGCATAAACAAGGCTGTCAATCTTCACTGCAATTAAAAGTTTCTTCTACATAACGACACTGCGAATCATATGAAATAATTCACATTATATAGAGAAGAAACGAAGACAACAATAGAAATGAACTATGAAGCTCAAGCGAGTCTCAATATCTCATCCGGGGGTTTTTCTGGGAAGGAGCATCTTATCGTATTTTCTGCGAAAACAAGCAAATGAAATTAATGAAGATATGGTAACTGAGAACTTATTCAGATATCACATCGCTTATTACATTCGCTAACGAAAGGAAACCTATGAATTTAAGAGTTTTAGAAAGTTTTATTAGAGCTTAATGTTTACTGGATATACAGCAAGTACTAGCCACGTACAGTAATTGGTACGAGATAGTTCACGTGAAAATCGAACAATGAGATCTTCAAAGTCGAGTCGGTTATAGCATTTCGGAGTTCTCGCAATCCTGCTCGTAAGCGAGATCGTTATTGGAGCTGCACCAACCAGGTATTACAGCAAGAAAGAACGAGCAGTCTAGTGTAACATTCGCGCGCCGACGGCATAGGTGAACGGAAAGCGTTGCTTATGAAGGAATCTAATGAGATGTCAACGTCCTCAACCAACCCATCGAATGTGGAATATCTGCTTCATTGTACCACAGAAACACGACCTTTGACTGTCGCTCATCCGCTTTGCTCTCATCGTAGCATTCCACGAGCTTTTAGATTTATCTCCTTCAGTAGATCACTGTTTGCATCGAATTATACCTCTGGAAAGGACGGTGACTGCCGAGGAGTAAAAATAATGCATTCAAAACACAATACGACGTTTGACAGTAAAATGAGTTGGTGGTAAAATGAGTCGAAATATCCGCTAGTGTTGAGGGCGCAATTTTGTTGTATTGTGTAGGCGTAAAACCTTTGCCTGCGGGGTAGGAAGGGGGAGGAAGTGGGGGATAGTTAAAAGAGTTAAAAGGCGAAAGTTTAAAAGGCATTTTTGATGGCCTTCTCACCGATTACCTTTTTTATCTCAGGTTAATCATTTTGCAAAAGTGGTTTCCCTTACGCCGCGTAAGGTGAGAGCACGTTAACTTTCAAAGTGTGTTCGAGATTTGTTTATTGTGGAAGCTCTCGTGGAAAGTGAGGAGAAAAAATTTACTTGTTGGTTTTTTCTTTCAGTGACAACAACGGAATCAGCGCGGTGGTCGATTGATTGAATGATGGTTGAAAGGGTACGTTGTTTTCTTCTTCCCTTCTCATAACGCTCCATCAACTGCCCATTTGCCAACGCACCTGCATCACGTTAAACTGTTAACTGCTGTATGGGCAAACTGATAACGTCACTATTCATGCCGACATCAGTAAGTTCAGCTTTCCACCTTTTCACAAATAAGACTCCACTGGTGCTCTTCAGAAAATGCTTCGTGATGAAAATCTCGTTGTATAAAGTATTCCATGAATAATTACAACATTTCTCATAATGACGTTTTTAGAGCGATTTATTCGCTATTCGTCAAGTTTTGTTTTTGGCGTTCGCACACAACTAAACACGCAAACAATTTTCATTAATGCCCACTGCGAGCTTAGGGATTTGCAAAAGATGAGTAGGGTGCTTTCTTGGAAGCCGATAGCAGTTCGGCACCCAGAAGAACGAGCTACTTGCGAGAAGTGGGGAAGAATTATCCTCATAGATTAAAGGTATCGGACTGCAACGAAACATCGTTCGAATTTCTTTTTGCATCGTTTACAACGTGTGCTCTCCGTCTTCCACATTGCCAGGCGAATCGTTTATGAGTCGGTGAGGGAACACGAAAAAAGTCATGGTGAGCATGTTGTGTGTCCATTTGAACGACTATTTCATGTCTGTCATCTTTCCACCTCATTACATTATTTCTATTCTCGTTTCATCAAAAAGTATGATTCGATATGATTATAATTAATTGCGGAATTTATTACTGCCGCTAGATGAGGTGGATTGTTTCATCTGTTGTAATACGTTGAAGAAATCGGCTCTTCGGACGATTACTGCCGAGTTTAAATGAAACCATCGTTAACATATTTATATATATCCTTAACATTGTTAACATTCGGATGAAACCAATATTTATATCGGTAACATTGGATGATGATGCCACTGCGCTTTTATTACAGCTCTAGTTTTGCAAGAAATTACAGAATTTCCTAGAGGGCAATGCTTTCTTGGATGACGTATAGAGGAATATACCAAACACATGTGTGGTGACACTGAGTTCGTTTTACTGGAGTCACTGTGAGGGAGTTTGCATGGTAAGCAATGCACTTCTTCGAGAAGTGCGTCTCCCACCAAATGTGTTGCGAACAAATTATGCCCTTTTCACACACGAGTCTATATTGCTTTTCCGTCCTTATTTATTATCGGTCCTTTTGAATACTTTGGCGATCAAGGAACTGAGCAAGTAATAAAACCGACAGATAAACAACTGGATGGACATTGCGGCTGTCAACAACAGTACAGTTTAAGCACGTTTTCAGGGGACATGTTGGTGGAAAAAAACGCGAAACCACTCATTGTTGCAAATCTCGAAATTAAAAAAAGTGCGCTCCTTAATTTGTACCCAAATTTTCAGTGCCACTAGAACTTTATCATGCAATTTTAGAGAAGTCACAGGTTGAGATCCGAGTTCTACACACGTAAACAAACGTGCATTAACGATACACATGTTTGCGATAGTAATCATATATTCGGAATTCTTCCGAAAGCTTACGTCAATATATTCCTGTTCTTATTGTGTTCGTTTATTCGCGTTTATTAGCCACTACTTTTTATTGGCTTCTGTACTGCAAAAAAATGGCGTAGTGAATTGCTCCTCCACCATTCGTTTTCTACCCTCTCATACTGGTTACTATCGTTGCACTCTGGTTATCGGTTTATGTTGAAAATTGTTGCATTCGATTTCTTTATCGTGATTTCATCACCCATTTTTTGCTCTTCGTATTGAAGAAGTATTGGCGACACATTTGAGCCTTTGAATGCGATGCATTCACTTTTTGTTTGAGCCGCTCCAGAGGTTTTTGCACTTTCAATATAACCTATATCATTGAGTCATATCAGCAGTTGTTAGAGAATAAAGCGAAAGAATAAAGCGTTGACAAAATTTCTTTGCATTGAAATACTCTTGCCTAAGGAGATGAATTTCCTCTCCTAAATTGTGGTTTTTTTCTTAAATTCACCTAAATGAAGCCAAACTAAATTAATTTCATTGTCTGTCGACTTTATACTTTGTCCTTCAAGTTCTAGCTAAATGATCAGAAACATTTTGTTTTAAAGTTTGTAGAACCAAAGTTTCTTTATCTTTTAGTCCTGCAATTTCATTTCTTCACAGAACGATTTCTCCTTTATACTGCTAATTTGTGTTTTCACTCGGCAAATTATATCACTTTTGCAATTTCCGATTGCTTTTTCAATACTGTATTACTCTCAAAGTATGCGGCTTATACCATCACTGCTATAAGAAAGAAATGAAAGAAAGTCGAATAAAGCCGCAACTCACACATCTGCCGCTTAATATCTAATAGACGTTCTCTGAGTGTTCACCTTTTCGGAGGGCGTAAAGTCGAACGGGATGGAAGAAGAATCGATACACCAAATCGAGTTATACGAAGCTTCCACGCGCACTTTATCCCATTGTTACGACGCATCGACCAAGTCCTTCCCGCACCCATCCATTCTGTCCTCATAGGAGGTTTCGAGGTGACTGGCAATTTGAAAGCGTTCTATTCCTATTCTGTTTCAGTTTTTAAATTGCTATATTTCTGGCATGCCAATTTTTCCACTCATTTTTCAGGTCGTCAGTCCTAGTATTAAATGGATAGTTGAGGCAAGAGCGTGACAATTTAGAGAAAAAAAGAAAAGAAAGAGAGAAAGAAAGAAGAAAACTTGCGTGCAATTTGATAATGAGAGTGTAGTTTGAAATAAACACTAGCACAAGCTCCATATTGCCGGCGTCTGGGAGTCCATAGAATTTCCTACTTTTTCCTACTATTCCCTTTTTGCCCACAGAGCGTTTTTTGGCCATAATGAAAGCGTAAACCGTATAGGTTGTATGTGCAACGCGAGGGACCCACGCCAAAAGAGAGATCGGAAGTATCAAAATGCTATTAAAAATTTTCATCAAGTTTTCATTCAGTGCCAGTTTTTCCGAAAGTAAATGAACCTGAAGGAATTGTTGTGCAAGCTGAACATTCCTTTTGCTCAGATAATGTCAGCAAATTAGCAATCGCTGAGATTTATTCCGCGTGAAAGTCACGGTAAATGACTTTGTTAAGAATTGCGCAACAAAAGTGCCGCGCCACCTTAATTCAAAACGCAATTGGCATCGCGGCGTTAAGGAAGCCATCTCAAGGTCGGTCAGCTCACCCTTCTCTAAATTCCTTTACTCCTTACCTCTTGAACATCAACTTCCCACAATTAAACATCAGCTGTTTCTGTACTTAAAGGTTTAGTTGACCAGAGAAAAATTTTGCTGCTTCACTAAAATGTTGTTTCTGCTGTCTGGCAAGTCGCACTTTTCCAAAGTTTGGTGACAGCATGCCATAAAAAGTGAAATGCGGGCCCAAGAAAAAGAGTCCGCTCGGTTTATCACTGGATTAAGAAGGAATAGAAGTAGACGTATATTCAACTTAATGCGCGCGTAGTAACGTTAAGAAGTGCGATATTATTGGTAATTACATATGAAGTTAATTGTCTGACTCCTCTGAAAGCCAAAGCTTCGGCTTCTGCTTTTCTCTGTTTTAATTGTGCTTCATTATTAGACCAGTAGCTACGTGTCCCGTCCCTTCGATACACAATATCCACAGGTTTTCTTCAAAGGCATAATTTACATGCGGAATCGTATACTCTTCTGTGCTTCATCCGATTATTGTAGCGTTTTGGAAGGAATCCTAACAGTTAGTGGTAGGGCAGAGCTTTTTTGTGAAGGTAATTGATTCTAAAGTGATATCGAATCTTCACTTGAAGGTACCAATTTTTGAAATTATCAATAGTATGAACAAATATGGAAATTGTGAACATAAATGCTTATAGAATATGAGCTTTTCTATATCGATTCCCATTCTTTCCAATTTTATTGAGTGAATGAAACTGATGTGGCTGAAGATTTTCGAAATTTGTGCAAGGAGACGGTTCCGAATTCTGTTGAGCGAAATTCTTTCTTGAAGATAGGACAAGCCGTGGGAGCGATTCGCAGAAGTGCAGTGAGCAGGTTTGGTGGAATGAGCGTTTATGCTCGTAAGAAGCTTGTTATCGTGGGCGACGGTGCATGTGGGAAGACATCACTTCTGATTCGCTTCTGTCGTGATGAATTCAACGACGGATATGTGCCTACAGTTTTCGAGACTTATGTCGCCGATATGACTGTTCGCAATAAAACGGTATATTTCAGTCCATTTTTGTTCCTCCAATATGATTGTTTATGTGTGTTGATAAATATCGCCGACATTCGCGAACTTTTTACCGGCTGCGAGAGCGATTCTTTCTTTATAAGGGCGTTTACTTTTGAGGTGATCATTTATTTGCAGAAGATATCATTTCAGAAAGAAAATTATTGCAAACAGCAAAAGTGAGTACCTTCTCACTTCTCAAGTGCTTAAGTTTCGCGCTTTGAGTCAGTCACCTGATCCCAAGCAGTCCTCGCAACGTTTTAACAACTAAGTATTGCTCATAGGTCGTTTTCCAATGCCATAATTTCATGACCTCAACTTTTCAAGAAAGGAAAAAAGCGGAGGAGAGGGACGCATTATTCGTGGAATTCAGACTCTTAGTATGTATCTGCACAAAGATATTATTCAAATCCAAATGTTTCGATTGGATGTGAATAATAACACAAGAAAGTGCAGCCCTTATAATACGTTTTTTTTTTAATATCCAACCTGCAGTTGAAGTGAGCGAATTGCTAGAGGGATAGGTGTTGCATTTATGGGCATGTAGGGAGTGCATACATTGGAGATGTATGCTACCACAATGTCGTTCGTCGATAGAACAGCCTTTGGAGAAGACGATGATGGGCACCTACAGCGTCGAAACTTGGAGTATAGGATTCTCGAGATCTTACTGGCCTTACACCAAAGTACCACACAAATACCAGCATATTTGACCAGATCTCAGCTGCAAGGGACAGTGAATATTTATGACGCGCATAGTTCCACGAAGTGAACTCTGAAAATTGTTGCGCAGTGCGTGGATGTTCGATATAGAACGCTCGGAGCGCTGTGTTCTTTTTTAATCCAGTGCGCCTTTCACTCCATTCTTCGTTTATGGCTGTTTTTTGATCGTCCGTAATCTTTTCTGCTACAGTTTTAAACCACATCCTTTCCAAATAAAACTAAGAAGTATGTAGATTCTAATGTATTCGTACTCTTATGAGGGCAAAGAGGGCAAAGGTCATATCGACCTTTGATGGTCCGTATTGTTTGGTTGCTGTTGGCTTATCACTGCAGCGATCGTGTTCCGCCAAAAATGAAGATATTTAAAGCGATGTCGGACATGCGCTGTCGATTTCTTCTCCGGAAGTGGCTCACTTTTATGAGCCTTATTAATGTCTTTATGCAATGAATTTAGTACTGGTAGGCCGAAATCTTACTCGTTGCCTCATAAACTACTCCTCAGCTCATTCAGTTTTCAGATTGATCCCATAGGTTTGTTTTCCTCTGAAACAGCAATATAGAATTTCCGTAGAACTGATGCAGGTAATAAAATGTCAGAAATTTCACTCCAGTAAATTCAATAAATTTCCATTCCAAGCATGTACATCTGGGCTTGTACCATTTTTGGTGGAAGGTTGGATTTTCGGCATCCCAGACAGTATTTTTGCGATATTATAAGCGGGTACTCACTTCTTTTAAACAACTCTATGATTTCACAATCGTTCTGTTGTACTTATCTAATAGCTGTAGCGCGATTCCGCTTATGGCAAAAATGGTGAGTTGCGTAAGGTTCATTTGCGATGCAAACAAGAGCGAGCATATTTCTTCGTCATTTTACAACTCTTTTTCTTCATTTCTCGGAAGACGCACGTTCATAAATTAAGGAAACGGAAGTAGAGGCCATGGATTGTTCTACAGGGAATTGTGGAACACAATTTGCGAAAAGTCACTTTGATGTTCGAACAATCTTCGGTTGCGCAGTTCACAAAAACATCGTGATTTATAAACTTATAAACTCCTCTTAAAGATAGACCATTTATTAATAGAGTTTCAAATTTTCAGAAAAATTTCCCACTTTCATAGGCTGCGTTTATGCATGAATGGGGATGTAAGAGCTGAATATTATAAGAGTATTTCAAAGTCTGTTCTTCGAAATGGCTGATTATATGCTCAATCATCTAACTGTTAGATTAAATCCACTTTTGAAAGCACTGGAAAACCCGTGTTTATTTACGATAATCCACCAATGCGCAGGGAATTTTCCCAGAATTTTCAAAATCTACTTCAGAAATAGGTTTTTTTGGAATGTTCCTATTACGAACTCTAGGTTAAAGGTACGAACATTCGCTCATGAATACGTTTTTGCTGTTTATTTGCATATGATCATGTACTCCTATGCGTATCCCACTCATACGACGGAAACTTCCTGGAAAGTCTGGAAAGTCTTCCAGAAATATTTTTGCGAAATTTGCCCGTTATGAAAATCTTAGTGAGGAATTGGGTTGTTTCAGCTATGGGGTGCACTTTTGCAGATTATTTTGCAAACTGCATCTTTCTTCGTTTACATTGCGTATAAAATTTTTTCACTGCGATTATATATTTTATGGCTGCATCGCGTCCACAATAAAGTATCTTAAGTGTATTATGTGTTATCTGATATAACGAATCATCTCTCGCATATTTGTGTTTATTGATGTGCGCTCCTTCGATGTGCGAAACTTTTCTCGAAAGCTTAAAATTTGGTGAGGAAATTATCGCATCACTTCTCTGCTCCTCGAAAACCCATTTGCTGCAAATGCCGCATCGCCACAACTAAAACTTTAGCAACAATTTCGGCTTGTAGTTGTATGTGAATGATTAGAAAATTCTGCTTTCAGTAGCAGAGCGGAAATGATGAAAAGGTATCATGTTATAGGTGCAACTGTCGTTGTGGGACACAGCCGGTCAGGAGGATTATGATAGATTACGTCCACTGAGTTATCCGGAGACAGACGTATTCTTGCTTTGCTTTGCGATTGATTGTCCTGATTCACTCGAAAACATTAACGACAAATGGCTACCAGAGGTGAACTTATTGTTAATCTGATCAGTGCTTTTTTCTTTTAATTTCGCTTGCACTTAATTTTTCTACGATAATTTCTTCGATATAAAAGATCCCATCGATGTAGGTAGGCAGCGATCGTTGTCCCAATGAATATTGATCTTGTGCAGATTGAGTCTCGTTTTCGAAATTTATTAATAGTAAAACCAACTTTGCAAAGAGCATGTAATTGGTTATTATCGGAAGGAAGATCGATAATCTAATATTTAATGACCTGATATTTATCAAAGCAGGAAGTTATCCGAGCAAGTGTTGAGATCTCAATAAGATGATGTTGCAAGCTTCTCGTGATGGATCAGTCAATTTCGCGAAGGATGAGAAGATTTCTGGAAACATCACTTTGAGCTTTGATTATGTACAAAAAGCACGGGCCTACGTCTCTCAGACTGTGATTCCCCTCGACCCTCGACACAGCTATATTAATTTTTATTCTTGTTTTCATGGTACTGTTATGCTAGAGTATACTGTGAGTTATCATGCTCTAAATAACGCTACATATTTTTTCCCAATAAATACATGTATAAAAGTTCAGATCAAAGTGCTGGCGTTAGTTCAGACAAAGTACTGCAAATGTGAACTGTTAATGGTATTTGACTGTTAAGGGTATTTAATATATGGCATTCACCTGTCGAAGATGGCAATAAGATTGAACAAGGAATGCTTGATAACCAAAAGTAATTGCGAAAAAGTGATTGGGGCTCTTTTGTGTCACTGAGGATACTCAACTACGCCGAGGAAAACGTAGGTAGACCGTTTTCCACTGTCCCACTGAGGTGAGGACAGGAGGTGATGGTCACGTTTTCGTCGATACCCGATCAAGACTGTTTGTGCTGTGATCTCGAACAAAAAATTCCGGGCAAATAAATTCGAATCATATTCTAACTATACGATTAATAATATAAGAAAAAGGCTATTGGGTAGCCAAATAAAGGAAAGTGTTTTGGTCACTACACCGTTAGTTTTTACCGTTCGCATACCCTTTGAGATTGTCAAATAAAGTTGTCGTCAGGCAGACTATTTATAACCCTCGATCCAGCTATTAGAAGCAGAATTTTGAGGAGCCAACTAATTGATTTCCGGAATGCTGAGGGACAGATTAAAAAGTCGTTGATGCATTTCTCGATCGCCCAAAAGTTGAAAAGCGCGCAGGGATTGGTAGATCGATATGCGTTTTTACGATTTGAGGCACTATTGCGCACCACTAAGTTTTTCATTACTGGGTTCTTATCAATATACCTCAAAAGCATTATCATCAAAGTTTTTGAGATGTGCGCGTTGAAACTTCAAAGCAATTAAATACAGAACTAGAGAGAATGTTAGAAAGTCACGGTTTCTCTCCAGTGGAGTGAAAATGGAGGGAAATCGTAGAGTTTCTTGTAATGAGATTATTTTTTTGGGAGGTGTCGCTGAGCCACTGAAGCGGAGTTGTGATGCGCTGGTCGAATGTTGCTCAAAAATTCGGCTAGTATTGTTGGCTGTAGTTAAATAAAAGTGCTCTAGTAATAAAACCTTATCAGTCAGGCTTTTTGAGACAGTCAATTAATTTCAGCTCAACCTAGTTGCTTTTGCTTATCAGTGCAGTGCTACATTAAAAGATAAGTGGAAATTTTTGAGATGTGTCAGCAAAGTTCCAAAACTTTTTTGGTAGGGTTAGGTCTCATTAGCTTTCGAGACGAATGCTTTTAGGATTTCTCGATGGAGAGCGACTTGTAATAACAAGCCTTGGTTTAATTTCACAACCTTATATGCTTATCAATTTCCACCTGCACTAAATAATCCTCCAGGTGAACAAAAAATTACCATCTTACGTAATAATAATATGAAAGTTGCTTCCTGGTGTCTTCCTTTTCCATAGACTACAAGATGAATTTGTATTTAATTTCTTTTTACTAAAGTGGGCTCCGTCTTCTGGAACTTCTTCCCAAAAAACATGCGAAATAATAAATCATTCATTGCTGTCAAATTAAAGGTTGCTCCAAAGAAAGACATCTTTTACTCTTCATAAGCTTGCTTTTTGTATTCGTGTAGCAACTTTGTTTACTATTAGCAGGTGATCAGCATACTCACACAAGCAGTTGTAAGTTTCTGTTGCGTTGATACGCTGTGCCCCGATGTGCCTACAGTTCACATTCCACAAAGTTAAACAGTGGCTAAGTTAATTCCTCATGAATTTCTGCCGCTTGTTCAATACCTTCGAGGCAGCGCACTGTCCATTGCAGCACAGGCCCTTCTTGCTACAGTAAATATCTTACTAGGTCAAATATCTCTTGCGGTTTGGCTAAACTATTCTGTACTTTCGAGTTCGACAGCAAACCTACGTTGTATCATGTCCCCTTCCTTGGAGCTATGCTATGTTACATTTCAGAGTTTAACGGGCTTAAAACCCGTCATTGCATATATGTATACATAATATATAAAATGGCGCCCAACAATACTGCATAATGAGCAGTACAATTATGAAAAGAAAATCTGCACAGCAAGTTCGGCTAGTGCATATTGCTAATGCATGCATAGGCAGCTTGTACATGTGAAGGGAAGAGATCATGTTAGCGCTAAGCCAGAGTTAGGACTTGCTTCTTGAAGTTGTTTTATGTGCTCACTTCTTGTTTCATCTTCCGTGTGGTCGTTTCTACCCATTACATCGAATACTCATCTTAACAAAAACTGATATGTTTCTCGATCAGAAAATTAAACGTTCCTTGCAATCACGATCGTTTCATTGAAGATAAGGCATTATTGTCCCTCTGTGCCAATTGTTTTGGCCGGTTTGAAAAAGGACACCAGAACAGATTCGCAGAATTCGGGACGGCTGGAGCAGACAAAGCAGAAATACGTTACGCCGGAGCAGGGTTCGTGCCTAGCGCAAATGGTTCATGCCGAAGTATATTGCGAATGTTCAGCGAGAACATGCGAGGTTGATTTTTAATAATTTAGCAAATGAGTCAGGTCTGTACCTTATGTGGTCTCTGTACCTTAAAGAAAGGTACAGAGACCACATAATATCTTCACGAAACGAAGACAAATTCCATGAGAAATTCAAAACATGCTGTTAATCAGAATGCGTTGTGGGATGCAACAAGAAATCTTTCTTTCTAGAGTGAAGGCATTAAAGGAATTTCGAAGGGGTTCTCTAAAACAGACGCAAGCTGAGTTGATGGTCGTTCCACTTTTGCGCCTAAGTAGGCCTCTTTGGTCGATTTCCACACGCTGCTTTGCAACTGCCTACTTCGCTAAATATCTTCCATCCATTTTCATAAAACCAGCACACCTGACTTCGGACAGTGTCAACTAACATCACAGCAGGTTTCCTCAAACAGGATATCTTTGAAAAAATTAATAAATGCAGTTCATCTCATTTTTTACATTAACATTGTATCGAAATACTTCATCAAGTTTTTAGATGCAGGTATTCCTTGGATTCTCCAAATTAAAAAAAAGCCCCTCGACCAGTAAATTTCCATCGCACAACAAAATTGGTTTAAAAAACCTGAGAAACTCGTTTTCAGGGTGTTCGTGAAGTTTTCGAGAAATGCATTGCCGTTGCCTTGAAAAATTCATCAAAAATGCGAAGGAGGAAACGATGTTATCTATTATAAAAGCAAGAAAATTTACCTTGGTTTTGTCACACTTCTATTTCATTGGTCATCTACAAACGTGTATTCAGTTATGCATTTGAGTGCATTCAATTTCCATATTTATTTCTGGGTCTTATAACAGTGCCAAAAATGTTTTCAAGTGAGCGCTACATTGATTCCAGAATTGTAATATCAATGTTTGTATCATTTGATCTTCTACTAGAATAAGTTGGTAAAGTTGGAATATGTGAAAGTTAAGTTGTTGATCTGCTCAGGTTTTTGCGGGTATTTGACGCATCACAATGCTTAGCGATTATTAGTGACATAGTAAAGACGACTATAAGTGTCGCGTTTGTTTGCGTGGCGAAACAACGAGCCATTGATGAGCTAGCTACCTGCAAAGTTTGACGAAAGTATCTTAAGCAGATCGACAAGTCGCCCACATATAAGTTGAAAATAAAAAAGAACCTATGCGCATAGGAAATAAGAAATATAAAGAGAGTGCATATACCTACGTGTCACAGTTCATTAATAGGATGGATGTATTTTGCTGCTTAAGTTTGTTCCCATTCGCCAATAGTTTAGCACTCGCTATGCAGAATACCCTCTTAGATCACTTTTGATTGCTTACACGGGTTCTGGTTAGAGCACCTACGTTTTCTAAAAATTTCTCGGCGCTATCATATCCAGGGAATACTTTTGACGAATGCTTTTTTTATTCAAAGCAATGATGCGAACGATCCGTAGAAATATAGAAGAGGTTCTCGAAATGTCGAATGGGATTCCACCATTTGCAGTGAACCTCTACATTATGTGAAAACAAGTTTTGTGTTTGCAAAATGAACTGTTATTTCACTTTTCGAGTCACAAAGGTCCGCTTTCTTCGGGTCAATGATTTTTTTAAATGACCTGTTTCCTAACCGTTTCTAGAATAACATTCTAGCAATTCCTTTGTCTTCACTTAGAACCATTTCAACCGAAGCATATAGCAAGCAACCTTTTGCGCAAATTTACAGGTGGGACGCCTCTAATATTTTGAAAGATCCATAGAAAAAATTGAAGGATCGGAGATTAGGTCGCATATTTATAGTCTGAGGTGGGAAGGGACAGGAGAACGTAAAAAATGAGGTCGGGATCTGTTGTTTTGTTCCGCCTTCCGCCTTCCAATTTTGAATGTGCAAGTGACAAAATTTCTACTTTGCAGATCTTATTCCATGTACCTTTGAATGTTTGTGGTGTGATCTTGTTTATTCTTATGACGTATATGTTATTTCACTTCTGAATGCCATCCTTCTCACACCTGTAATATATTGAATCCAACCTGCCTATTGCTCATCTCTTCCAGTCATTCGACGAAAACAGCAATGAAGCTTTATCTGTGACAAAAATTTAGTGTTCCAATAAAATTCATCGTTGTATGATGCATATTATGGAATCCACTTTTATGAATGCAATCGTCGAAGTGCGGTCATGTTGGTAGCTGTAAAGCTTTTTTAATCAGCGGGTTGAGAATTTTGTCCTAGGATGCGATCCGAATCATTTAAGCACAAAACCCGACCGATCCACTTTGGAAAATTCGGTCTATCAAGTTTTACGTTAGGAAAGCACTGTCTTTAAAAGCCGGCGAGCTGAAAACGGCTGGCTAGCTTTTACGGAATGCCGTTTTAACGATTATAATTTAGAAATTGCTCATTTGGAAACCAATAAATCTGTTCACAATTACCCTTTCTCACTCCCTATTCCTGGTTTAGGGCTCTACGAAATGGATGCACATGACTACTCTATTCTCTGCCCCTCCGGAAACTATCTTTGTCAGCCGTTGGCGGTGACAGATGATCGGGACGAAATGTAAGTCGTCAATCGAAAGCGAGCGCAGTATGGTGCATGAAACCGCATCGTTTTCAATGAAACGTTCGCTCTTTGTCGGCGAAATAGCTCAGTTGACGGTGAAACGAATGCGCTACGTTGACCGTGCGGACGAATTCGTTGCTCTCAGATAGCTGCGTGGGATGAAATGCGGTTGAGGAAGTGGAAAGTAGAGCCCGAACGCACATCTTCCGACGAAACGTCTAACATTCGAATGAATGTTCACGTTGTTACAAGTTATTTTTTAAATGACGCCTGTGGATTTATGATTTTAAAATCATTTGATTTCATCGTTTAAGAATTTAAAGAAACTTAATAAGTCTCCAAAACCTTGCGCTTTAGCCCTGGTTGGTGCAGTCGATTTCGAAACCCGTTGCGCTTTCACGGAAATTTTTGCCACCATCACTGGGACAGCGAGGAGAACTTAACGTCTCGCCAGCAATGTAACTTCATGGACAGTGTAATTTGGATAAAGCAAAAAAACCTCTTAAAATGTCGTGAGCACCATATTTGTATCAAAAATAGCCAAAGAAATGATGATGGAAAGCACTGTTCGAGTTGACATGCAACTGTGTAGATTAAGCAGAAAAGTTGCGAGCAAAACAAATGCAATCGTTGAGAGATGGTAAGTGACCCTTTACGGTGCGGTAAAAACGGTTACTTCGATGGAGCTTCTCATTGGTCGACGAATATCCCTCCCCTCATCCCCGTACCTTATCCAGTAAATGCATGGGGAAGGTAATTTTTGAGGGATGTCATGCCCCTTTTAAAAATTAGCTTAAAATAACGACATACGTGAAGATACAATAGGTGATTTTTCAAAAAATTCCCAAATGGAAGCTATGCTGCAACAAACACCGACACTAATTGGTTGTCATGTTGGATGACATATGTTCAAGAATTTGCTAAACATTATCTCTGGCTCGAAGTTCATAATGGCTGTTCCAATGATTGCTGTGTTATCATTATCATATTTGTAACCATATTTTCTTATATAAAAACTTGTTTACAAGCAAAAAATGATTTAGAAAAGAGTTATCGTTTGGAACTCACTTTAGCTATGCTTCGTAAGTTGCCTTTCACTCCACTAAAAACCTTCCGAAACATTAAAAAAAAGATAATATCGAACCTTCTTCGCTCTGGATTCAAAAAGAAATTTCCTTATAGCGTCTAGGGAACAAAAAGCAGTCTCTCATAGCTTGTGGCAAAATTTTCGGTGGTATATGAGAAAATTTACATTTGTGGGAAAAATAGAAAGAAAGCAGTGAAAGCGAATAAGATAAGCTAGTAGCATCATAGGTTATGTAGTGCGACCGATTAGTTCGAAAAATCATCAATCGCTGATAAAATGTTTGGTTTTTATGCTTATTGTCTACGTGCTGTGTTTCCTCTTAACTTGAGAGTACAGATTTCACTCCGTCCCCTCAATAAAACTTTTTATTCGAGGCACCTTGTATGTGTTCCTTTAATGCAGCTAAGCTGAACGGGTTGTACAACGAGTGAAAATGTCATTCAACTTCCAAATATAACTTTCCGCTTAGCGCAAATATTACTCAACCTACTCGTTAGGTTATAGAAATTCATTACGTTGTTAATGCAGTGAAAATCAGTAGTAAATAAAAGTCTTTTCTGCAAACTTGGTGAAATCTATTTTGGATCACAAACACCATCTACGAATGTGCGCAATTAATCGTGAAAAACAACGAAATTGCATCCCCACATTTGTCATACGGTTCTCCAAGCTGGTAGTCGTGTAGTGGTGAAATCCACAAAAAAGCTACATCGGTCGGAAACACTGAGTCTCCACAGTTACATTCTCTGCTAACATCACGAGACTATGCGATTGCATTTAATTAATTCATCACGTCTAATTAATTTGTGCTCTTTCATGTAAACTTCAAAAAATGTACAGATTTTTGATAGGCATAACGCGGTATAACAGCTTTATGTTCTCACCGTTTATGCGTCGAGTAGAGATGGAATAAATCAGAGCCACCAAGCTGAAGGAAACATATATATAATTCACCACTTTCCCTTTATAATTGTTCGTAATCTGTGATCACCGTTGCAATATTTGTGGTGCAGCACGGTCTGAGAGTTGCTTGTTGGGTACAGATTGGGTCAGAGTACATTGTTCGCTTGAGCCACGCCTCCTATTGCATCTATTCAGCTCCACCCTGTCTGCATTTATAAAAAGTCTCATTCGCTACTATGTCACGCTTCAATTATTCATTCGTTTTTCGTTTAATTCCGCAGTACTGGAAAGTTTTGGTGGATTTCACACTCATCAATGAGCTGAAAGAATATCATTTTTGTTTTCTTTTGAAATTCTAACTACCTTTCATTTAAACAGTCCAGATTATCGACTGTTTAGAAAAATAGGATTTTAATGTTTTAGATTAACGCTGCCTAATTCTTAGTTGTTACTTTCAAATTACTTTTACGGTTATTAGTAGCAGTACACTATGCAGAGAGTAGTAATTTGTTTATTAGAAATCACTGCATATGGGGAAATATCCTATCAATTGTACAACTGGAAAATCTATTACGAGAAGAGCATTTCTTTAAATAATGAGCGCATTTAGTATTGTAGTTTTCACACTGTTGCAGAATAAACCTGAAATATTTGCACGGTAAGATAAAATAATGCATAAGAATGACAAGCAGTGAGTGCTTCGGGCAGAAATTTCAGATGGACCTTGTTGTACAAGCGCTTGGATATTTCAACACGGCTGCAACGGGCATCACAACTTGTGAGACGTTGCCATCGTCTTCACCACTCAAACAACAACTGCTGCAGAAACGCAAAAATTGTATCGGGTGAGTGCGAGTATTACCTAATTGTAAACCAGTTGAAGCAATTTTTCGGAAGCGCGTTACATGGAAGCATTTTTAAAGTTTGCGAAGTTTCTAAGTCTAAGCACCGAAATCAACATTCCTACAAAATGTGATGATGAATGTTTTGATGAGTGTTTCATGTTTTCAGCCATCACTTTGATGGAACTCTCTACGACTTATTTATTACAATTACCTATGTTCCAGTTCCCAGTGAACTGATAATCTCATTGAAGGTTAGAACAGGCCAAATTTTTTGCTGAGTGTTCTTGACTGCTGTTTATAAAACGTAGATATTAAGAAGGTGCAGCGCTTCATGTTTCAAGACAGATTAAATTTATGCTCAACTTAAGAGCGATTCTTTAAATAAGGTTCGCAGTTAGTCTGCTTCAATGCAGTGACTTGAAAGCATCGATCTATAGTACTTCGTAATTAGTGTGTCAAAAGAAATGCTGCCTGAACGTATAGGTTCTTTACTTCTAAGTTATTGAATAATTGCTGTTTTGCAGAAGTAAATGTCAGATTTTCTATGCAGAGGATCCGATTCTCGTTTCGAGAGCATCTATGCAATATTTATTTGATGAGACAGGACGCAAATACATCGATTGCATTAGCAATGTTCAGCATGGTATGCGCTTGCATTACCGCTTCGCTGTGGAAACGAATGAGTTGCCTCTGGAATGCAATTTCAACTTTTGGCATGAAAGCTCTCTGCGTAAGGATAATGATAACTGCAGATCGCACATTGGCGTTGTATTAGAGTAGAAGCATAGAGCTGTGAATGGAATAACTCTGGAAATAACTAGTGTGTGAGGAATAAGTTGGCTGCGGTGGTTTGCACACTGGCAGTAGCTTTGCGCATTTGCCACACGCAGAGGACCCGATTCTCGTTTCAAGAGCATCTATGCAATATTCTTGTTTTTTTGCAACACCTCTTCTTGTTTTTTTTGCAACAGCTGATCTCTTTATTTAAGGCTTGATGAAAATAAACCAAGTTGTGGGTTGTTCTGTTGCACATGGTATCCATGTCGCAATTTTGTTAAAAAGATCGCCTAATTGGATTCTATATGAATAAATACCACATGAGGGTTTTTAAAAATCAATGTATCATAAATGCTAGACAAAGATTGCAGCCTGTTTTACAGTTGGTCATTGCCATCCGAAAGTTGTTGCTGCAATTTCAAAACAGTTGGCTATATCGACTTGCAACAGTCGCTTTGTTAGCTCGAAGTTAACAGAGTGCGCAGAAGAACTTCTCAAGACGTTACCTGGACTCGACACCGTACTCTTCTGCAATTCTGGGTGCGAATTCAGAAAACATTTCCAGTTTTTATCTTTCCGAAAGCATTTCGATCGTCATCTAAATGAGTTATTTCAACGGCAAGTCAAATGGACAATTCGTCCCATCATAAGCTCATTAATAGCGTTCAATAAGACAATTCGTCCCACTTTGTATGCATACGTATTTTCGGCGCTATCACGAGAGAACTCTCAATGTGAAGGTATTTTATTTGAGACGAGTGGATACTGTCATAGGCGAACAGGTATTTCGACGCTTTTATGAAAGTTTATAATAAAATGTGACTCATTTTGAAGTGCATTTGCTATGAGAAAGTATAATTTCTCTCAAAATGATATGTGCGTTGCATTCTTCGAGTCACATGACGCCATTTGTTGAAGAAATATTTTCAATCGCCTTCCATAGAGAAAGCGTATACGAAAACTGCTCAGATATCTAACATCAAGTCAGTAATGCATGTCTCCATCGTTAATACATCAAACATATCATAAATATAGTACGAAATTTATAGAGAGAACCTTGCAAACAGTATTATAAAAAATTCACTGCAAAACCTGTCGACGCTGGGGCTTCACCAGAATGGGCTGAGCAATGAAATCAAATCAAGCGCGAAATCATGCACTCACCACAAATTGAATAGCGGTCGTTTTATAGGTCTGAAGCCAATGATCTCGCGTTACGACTTGCTCGCGACTTCACCAAACATCACGACGCCATCGTCCTCGATCAGTGAGTAAAACTAATCAATGGTGTAAGAATAAAACCGTCTCTCGAACTAGTTTGCAACTTTTCGATCACCGCACATGTTTTTATATTTTTAAATAACTTTGAAATATCGAGTGGCGACAAAGTTTCTCGTAAAAAACGAAACATTTCGTGATGTGCAGCGGTCATAAAGAATTCGCAAGAAGGCAGCCTTTCTCAAGTGTGTAAGAAAGTACAACATTTTCTTCTTGACATTTGCAGCATTTCTGCATTTCGGGGTACTTTTGACTTGTAATTATAATTTAGTTTATCAGCCTATTTTTCTCTGAAACTTCTTTGATGATGTTTCTTGATCGCATACTAGATCTAATGTTACTTGAAATCTGCTTCACCATGTACCCATTATCCCATACGATTTGAACTGACAGATTTAGTTAATCGTTTACTATACAAATGCAACTTCAAAGAAGTGAGCAATTTAGCTAAACATTGCAGCGCTTATCACGGCACTGTCACGACGACAATGGAAATGAGCCCTTACAAATTTGACCATGGATGTACCATAAAGCAACCCGAATGGGTGCACGTTGTGAGTTTGACCCTCATATGATTCTCTTGTTATGTTACCACCATTATGGTCATTCATTTATCGCTCATGTGATTTTGCAACTCAAATTGTTTTATTCTACAGGTAAATATGGACTGTGGGGGAGGAAAGGAAATATTTGCAGATAGAAGAGCTAGAAGGCTCAAAGCTGGAACTGATTAGAGCAGTCAATATGGGGGTTGTTCTGTTTAATAAGAATTTTTCAGATGTCACAGAGACAAAATACAAGTTAATGGCATCTCATAATTTTTGCATAAGTGCTGGCATAATCGAACAACCCTCCTTTTCTCTAAACCGTTGATCGTCCTTCGACAAATGTCATAAGTAAAGATACCTTTGTATGGCGACTGGAAATTGTCTTTCGAAGCTATAAGTGGTTGCAACAAACCAGGTAAATGCTTAGTTGATGCAGTATTTTAAATCCAACAGTTTGAAAAATTCCATGAAATTTTGCCTCTTTTGTGAAGTTCAACATCTTTTACTGTGAGTTAACAGAATGGTGGTCCTCGAATGACTACTGGCTACAATAATTGTCACATTCAGTTCCGCCTGTAAGATTTCCGCTTTTAAGGCCCCATGTCCGGACGTCTATAGAGGCAGATATAGACTCGATGACAATGAATTACACGACGAGGATGCACTCAGCGAAGCTGCGCACTGTTATGCGGATGCAGTGTCGGATATCATCGCCAATGTCAGTCATCTTGGGAGGCTTTTAACCAATCCTTTCAGTGAATGCTTGTTAGGTTAAAGTGCTAGAAGAAAGAGATGAAAAGTAAATTTCATTTCCGCGCTAATCTCAAACTTCATTGATTGGTTCATGACAAATGCAACAAAATTCTTTGGAAAGGTTATACTAATTCAGTTGTTCATTGTTCACTTGATGGTCTTACAAGTTAGCACCCACTCTTTGTTATTCGAGAAAGTCGCAGGTCATCAGGAGCTGTAGGCAGCGCAATCCAAATGAAATTGAATGAATGCTCCCATTCATTAATTAAGTTATAAATATCTATGAAATACTGTAAACGTTTATTATTCACGCAACTTATAAATTCCCAAGTTTTCTGAAAGGATGTGTAGTCGACGGTGTTTACAATTTTTTAAACATTGTGGGACGAAGCACAATTGGAAGCAAAATGTTTTAGGTCCTCCTGCAGTATGGAGAGAATGCCATCGCAGGCGTGCTGTGTAGCTAGGTGACAAATGAGTCTAACAAGTCAAGAAAGAATAAGAATCGCCAGCACCAGTCGAATGGGTAGGTAGTAATTAGGACGAGACGTATACCTACTACTGACGTTGGGAATGTAGCTCATTTACAGCAGCTCTAAATTTTCAGACGAGCGTATAATAAAGGGATGAGTGTTTTGAGGAGGGTATATAATAAAGGTTATATGATATATCCAAGAATATAGCGTTTCCATTCAGCTGCAAAAAAATGGAAGGACATTGGCCATGTTTCTCGCAGAAGCACTACAGTCCTGTGGCGGTCAAGTTATACCACCGAAATGTTATTTCAGAACTGTAGCGAGGTAGGTTGGACTAAGTTTTTGCTAATCTTAAGAACTTGGACAGTCTCATTTTTGCTTCACATCAAATGACCGTCTCTCATGTCGTTGAGCTCTATTCATATTCTATCTCAGATCCTCCAGGAAGAGCACACTCCAGCGGATAAACGACAACAGGTTGTTTTGGCTTGTGAATCTGTCAGAGGAAGCCGAAAAAAGATGGAATATAAACAATCGTATTAGGGGATCTGTTTTCATGCTCAATTTTTCATGCCTTAATTCCACTGCGAGAAGTCAGAATAGAGAGTTCTTGCTTTTAAGCTGTTGATTTTATATCAAAACGGTAACGAACGAATGTACAAAGATGAATAAGAGTCCCACTGCAGATTGCCTGTTGCGCAAAAATGTTTCACAAAAATTCTTGCACGAGAGAGTAGAAATCCCAAGGATAGAAGCTGAATATAAAGTGTGGCATGAATTTCAGGTATGTACGTAAAGCTGGAGGACTAGTCGTCATGGATGAAGTGCAAACGGGATTCGGTCGTGTCGGATCTACATTTTGGGCTCATAAACTCAACGATGAAGGTAGAGATAATGCGACGCTTGTATCACAGTGCTGCGGAACTGATCATCCATGTTCGCCAATTGAAACCTTCGCAGTGTTAAGTAAAGCGCATACGTGCACCACGATTGCTTACTGCAGCAGTTATCAGCTGGTTGAGAAGCATGCCAGAGTGCGTGCTTTTGTCGTTTCGTCCATCACACCAATAACATTCATAAACTGTCAGCTAATAGTGGAACAGGCGAAATTCGTTTATATTCTATTGGTGCAACTGCTTACGCATGTAGTCTCCAGAAGATTCAATTTTTTCAATCATCGCAAATGCGATTTGACCGGCTGCAAAGTGAAACCAGTTTTTCAGCACATTTAAATACTATACTTAATTGCTACAGCCTTTAAAGAGAAGATGGGTCATTGTAAAATTTAGGATCGGGAGAAGTATCGTACTTATTATTCTCATATTTTGCAACTCTAGCTTCAGTGACTTGCGAGTCTAAACGAAGTATATAGTGACGCTGTAATGAACTGGAAAAATGCAAATCTGCAGAAGTGCACAAAATGTTTCGATTTTTTGCGTGAGGAATGAAGACACCGATGTTGTCCCGAGGAAGTGTACCTTGTAATTTCAATGCCAAATTATGATTTTCATCAGCGGAAGTGACTGTGACGAATGGTAGATGGGAACGAAAAAGAACGCTTCAGTGCTCTTCAGACGTTATGAGGACGAAACTGGCTCAAACCGTAGAGGAGAGGCAGCATTGCATCCAGCTATAGAAAACAACAAAGATTTCGTCTGAGCGAAGACTAAATGAGGGAACAATTTTTGCAGATTTTATTGCCGACATTGTAACGATGGGCAAACCAATGGGTAATGGATACCCGGTATCTGCAGTGGTTACGAGAAAGGAAATTGCTGACGCCCTGGGTGGCAAAGTCGAATACTTTAATACGGTAATTCTTTTATCGGAGATTACTTATCTCGTAATTTCACTCAAATTGTTCAGGTAAAAAAGCTTTGAAATTTACTGTTTCAGGCACGGAGGTCATCTGTCATTAATTTTGCAGAATTTCGCTTAAAGTTGCCCTCTAACTACACCTAAATTTGTTTGCGGCGACGAAGTTTCGACTTGAAATTGACGAAACTCGAGGTAATCAAATTTCACAACCGTAAATATTGAGGGTACTGTTTACACAGACTTATTGAAATTGTTAACACCATTGTTTATGCAGTACGGTGGCAATCCAGTGGCATGCGCCGCTGTACTTGGAGTACTCAGTGTGATTAGCGAAGAGAATCTGCTTACACATTCACAGAATATGGGCGAACTTTTCCAGAAGAAACTTCATGAACTCAAGGCTAAGCACGAATGTATCGGAGACGTTCGGTTAGTCACCGTATCGTTTCTCTCGTATATACCACTCTAGTATAGTGAAGAGATTGGTGAATTTAGTTAGATATGTGGCCAGGCACTAGCACAAAGAATCACAGGATAACATTGCCGATGCTCATTGAGATGGTTGCCAGACAGGAAAGGTTTCATGCTTAGACATTAGCCGATAAAGTATCAGCTATATATTACTACTAAAGTATCAAAAGTAAGGCTAATCTTCCAGCTCATTTCCTTGGTTTTCACTATTCCTTTAGTATAAGAAAATGGAACACGAAATGTGGGTTTAGGGTAGAACTAAAACAAATAGAATTATGGAGGACCTCTTTCACTTTTCCTCAAGGAGAAATATTTAGCTGATACTAGAAAAACATGGTTGCGCTTAGAAATCACTTCTCTGAGAATATCCACTGCGATTTGTGTTCTAATCAAACCTCAGAAATGATAGCTTGCTAAGGTTTAAGCACTACGAAGATTGCAATATGGAGTCCTTTATTTTTTTAGTGGTGTTGGGTTATTTTGGGGCATTGATTTGGTAAGCGATCGCCAAAGTCGTGAACCGAATGCGAAGCTGGCGCTTGCACTCATCCTTAAACTACGCAGGCAGTTTGGCGTTCTTCTGAGTGCCGATGGACCATTTTCAAATATTATTAAAATCAAGCCACCGTTATGCTTCAACGAACATGATCTTTGCTATGTAAGCTTCTATCAAATCGATTTTTTTTCGCATTTTTAACATTGTTTGTATAACAAACAACTTGTTCATTTGACATCTCTGGGGGAAATGCCCGTTGACCAAGTACCTATGCGTCTTTGGAGGACTTAAAGTAATCAGAATTCTTTTGGTGCCCTTTGTGATGCGGATATAGAAGAACAGCAGAGGCGACATGCTCCAATCGTTGAGCTGCGCTGAAGCGAAGTGCCCCACTATGTGGTAAGAAACGTTTTTGATGAAGAAATATCGTATATTTTCAATGAAAACCTTCGTATTCAAGTCTTTTATCTGCAGTTAACCAGAAAGTGGCGCACTTTTCAACATCTGTTACTTATCTTAGCTGATTCACAAGTCCACCTGTAACCTTAGAGGGAACTGCTTAATAGCCTGAACAATAAAGATTAAATCATTAGCATGAAAATAGAGACAGAACCGAGAAGCTGTTTGCTGCATTTTTTTGCTTCTGTCACTCCTTTACGCTAATGAAGTGTTAACGTTGATGTTGCTGCACGAAAAGCGACCACCGTTGAGTGCCATACTGCTATGGCAAGCTTCACATTGTACTTTGCAATGTTTTTTTGCAAAGCTGCAGAAGTGATTATTAAATTTTGCAGGTAATAACCAGCAAGGGATGGGTTCCACTGTTCCTTAATTTCCAAGTTCATTAAGAACAAATTAACTATTTTTTTTAATGTTGAGAGAGCTAAAACTCCTTTCTCCCGTCTTCCCCTCCCTCTCCTCTCAAGCCTCCCCTTTCAGCGGAAGCTAATGAAGAGATAACTTCATTAAATGTGCAAGAGAAAAACGTCAAATAATTACCCCCATATTGGAACCATGTAGTCATTTATTCCAGACAGTGGACGCTATCGATTGTGCTTTGCGTAACCTGGTAAGAGAAGCCGAATCCTCGCTGCAATAACACGACCTGCGTCCGCTCGTCAACTTTACTGTTCGCCTCTTCCATTCCTCGCTTCCTTTAGATGGTCACCTATAGGTCATCTGGGTATCATGAATTCTGTGATTTAATAAAAAGCAAGAATCAGTGAATCTCTTTACAGCTTTCAAACAATATTCAATAAACGCTTCAACACATATTGTTTCTCACGGTGTTCGGTATTAAAAGGTGCAATGTCTCGCCGTTTCTGATCCCCTTCACCTTTTGTTATTTAAACGAATAAATGACTTTTGTGACGACTCATATTACAGCGCTACATGTTAACCCCTCTTCAAGCTTCTCCCTCATGCGAGCCCTTCTCGACTCCAGAGTATTCTTAAAACACTCCTTTCATGACATCTGACCTGCTTGCGCTCTTTCGAAATTACATCATGATGTTTAACAATGACTCCACTCACCGTTCAAATAAAGCTGCTTTAATCATCTGCACCAGTGGCAACCATCCAAAAACTCCCACAACCTTACGCCACTCGTTATGGTAATTCACACGTATGCAAATAATCGCCTCATGATGGGTACCAGCTCCATTTCCAAAACGATCGAGACCACCCACGCGCTTGTTCCAAATCCTTCGTCAAATCAAAATGGCATGTCCACGGTGAACAGACACGCCTTCGCTACCCCAATTGGTGTCATCATAATAGTCATGGTCGCATCCAAAATATCCGAGAAACGTCCCCTCTCAAAAGTCATCGTTGTCAACTTCCCGAAGCACGGTTGCGCTTCCTTATAACTGATCAACGCCGTCATGATGCGGCCGTGTGAAACTCCATCCACGAACTTGCAGTTCACGGTCAACAAATGCCTAACATCGATGCCGTTCAATTTCTTCTATTAAGGCTACAGATGCTTCAATCAAAGAACTTCGTTGCAGAGAATTGCATCCACCTGTACACACAACGCAAAACCAAATAACAACACTTCATTCATCTGTTCACATGTAAACAGTCTCACAAAATGGAGTCTTGCCGCTTGTAACAATGCGCAAACACGAAAACAAGACAACATAACAACGGCATGCACCATGAAAATGATTAACTGCGTACTGGCGTTTGGGCCAGGAACTCCCAGTAACGCTGGTATGGGGTCTTCTCCAGCGCGTTCTCCTTCCAAAGATCCGGAGTAAGGTACGAATAGGTCCGCTGAATGGCTGCGTACGTAGCCTGACGTATAACTCTAATTAGGGACGCGATTTTATGGCGCACAGTTCGTTGTTTCAGCAGCCCCTAAGTACGATGCGAAGGACTCACCCTGCTTCAAAAATTAATAGCTCATTCACCTCCCTCTCCGTTAAGTGATGCACTATCACCTCCTTGCAGAATAAATATGTACACAACGACAGGACTTAAGCAGCAGTAAAGCTGGAAATATTCAAGATTTGAAAAAAAAAATCTTGTGAGAATGAAAAGAAGTGACCAGCTCCCCTCGAACTTCACGGCCACCGTATGTAAATCCACCTAGTAAACAGCGGTGAATTTTAGTCTCAGCTAACCGTCTTGGCCACGATGTGAAAATTAACACGTTTCTTGCTTTGTGTTTGTTCCGGGTAGTGATGAATCGACCTCTATCTTGCAACAAATCCTACTTCTGAATGTTTCAAAAATTCGACAGCCAATTCTGGTCGTTACCTAGCTGAGTTTAAAAGACGTCACCTATAAGGAACGGCTTACAAAAAAGCCTAAGCATAATGAAGACAACGAACCTTTGCAAAATTGCCGAGGGTCGCCGTCTGTCCAACAGCAGAGGTATAGCAATCTTCGACGCCAGCCATTTGCAACAGCTTTTTCGGTACAGGAGCAGAAACAATCCCTGTGCCTCGCGGTGCAGGGATGAGACGCACCAATACTGAGCCACATTTGCCCGTCACCTAAATAAAAAGAAATAACAGCTTATTAGAGCGAAAACAATTGCCGTACTTCGTAGAACCGAAAGCATTAAATCTCTAGGTTGGCAAAACAGAAAACGCTAAACTCTCATTAGCCGTTTTTTTTTTCTTTCCGCAGAAAAGATGTGGCGTTAGTTCAGCTTCCAAAAATGAGTTCTTCAAATTCCTCATGATTATTTCCATCCCCGGCCTCAACTCCACGACAAAACATTCCTTCTTATCACTTAAACATCTCTTCTTCCTTTCTCGAATATGGTGGAGTCCTCTGATAACACCAACTAGCAATCTCCGGGCGCACTGGAAGCAGGGCAACAGATTTTCTTTCAGTGTCTATCTCAGTGCACGAACTGTAATCCACAAACTTCCAGAACTGGAATTTTTCTAAAGGCAACAAAGCCATGCACCATTACCACTTCGGAAACTTAGTTATCCCCTTCAACATATATGAATGAAAGCTATCAAATGTTTCACTGCGAGCGCGGAACTCAAAGGATAGAGTTAAAGTGGATAAGAGCGTTCCCACGAAGAGAAGTTTTCAATCCACCAGTGAAAACATCCCGCTCAGCACCCAATGCCTAGCAGAATAGCCCATGGGAGTGCCCGTGGTTCTGTTCCATCTCTCTTACACACCTATCATATTTCCGTTGATGTTCCACGCAGAACTAAGCTCTTTACTGATGATCCCAAAAATCGCGGGTACATTGCATGATACTGCCTGCCTATGGCTTTCATGCTTGCAACGGGGTCTTATTATATCACCCAAAAAGTTAAAGCCATGGCAATTAAACATTTCGCACGAAAAAGTCCTGTACTCTCTACTACAGATGGCATTCTTAACCTTGGCATTATAATCGATTCTAAACTTCAGTGGAGATTGCAGTGTTTCAATATTCCCGAAATGTCGTTGAAAACTGCTAAATGAGTTCTCCGCTCTCTCCAGCACGTGTGCATTGGCCAATTATTAAAGGTCTTTATACACAACTGTCGACTGAACATACAGCACTGCATCTGCACCTCCTCTTCAACTGATTTTTGATAACAGCTTGCTATAGAATGTCCAAAAACGTTCCACATATATATATTTTTGCGGAAATGTGGCGGTTCACATCAGCCAAAGTACATTCAGGATAAAAAAATTTGTCCAAAATTACTAGAATAAAGCAAGCTCAAGATTGACTTCATTCTGGCATAAACTGCGGGTCGCCTTTGTAACATTTTTCTTTTCACAACCTATGTGCGCATCACTTGCAGCTACCCCAAAAGCGCTGCAAAACAACAGCGTTCTACACAGTTCTTCGTTACGCATGATGTACGACTACGAAATCTGCTCTCTGCCGATATTGCCAATGCAACGACCCTGCAAACTCTTAACGATTTCCTCATATTCCCTCCCTATCTCAATGACGACATCATGGCATCACATTCTGCGCCATCCTACAAATTTTGAGAAAGATACACTAACAACATGCGCTTTTTATTAAAAGAACTTTCCTTGCATGGCACCGTATGGGGCTGGCCAATCTTGTTGCCCCAGTAACCTCGCCTGACAGGGATCACCGAGAGCTTCGCCGCAACTATTGCTCCTCGAATGGCGGTGGCAACTTCCTTCGAACACTTTACCCCCAACCCAACATGTCCGTTATGATCACCAATGGCCACAAACGCCTAAAATAATCGACGTGTACTAGCCAAGCAAAAACGTAGCTAAACGATGCATTTAAATGTAAAAAAATATCTGGTCATATATCCTCCAAAGACAGAATAATACGGAAACCAGCAATCGGCAGCAATAGAGATGATTCAGGAACTCAAAAAGCATTTAAGTGGTGCAACTATTGCACTCAATAACTCCTCTGGTTCAAATAATGATGTAAACACCCAACATTCTCTTCAATGAAGAGCAAAAGTTTTCTTCCCGCCACTGCTAGAGATGCAAGATGCAACATTCAGCGCGCTACTTTGCCGATCAGATGAAGCAAAGGCAAAACGGTCGAGGTGTTGGGAGAAATGTTCTCAAATTGGTGCATTAGCCTTTTTTTATTCTTCTTGCGATTGTGGGAAAATAAACTAGAATATTTTCAGCGCTGGAAACGAGACATAATTTATATTCATACAGAATGCTTTTTTTCTGAATTAATGCTACTCTAAAATCATGTAAGGCTACCTTTGGGTTTTGTTTTCAAGTCATCTTAGAAACTTTATCTCCACAATCTATCAAATAGAACACGTCCTCAACTCTTCTGGGAACTTGTGTGCTCATAAAGTCAAATAATCCAAGCACTTCAACGTATGCTCCATAATGAAAGCGAAAAACAACAATCGATGAAAATCTGCTTAAAGAGACCTTGAATCGTGTGCGCTGACCAGCCCTTGTCTGCTTCTGAACTGGCATTATCTTCAGTACCTCATCCTTCAAGTTGAAAAGGAGAGAATCGATAATTTCAAACTCCTGAAAAAAGATCCACTGAACTCTATATGCGCAAGAGCGATGGACATGGCCATAAATAGAAGCCAAACAAGCACCTGTTTTATAAATGCATCAAGCAATGGAAGTACTGTGTAAAAAGTCAGGGAATAACAACAATAAACAGAAACAAGCTCGCTATCTGTAGAACGGTAAGTTTGAGAAAGGCAGGCAGAGGAGAGGGAGCAACGACGGAATGCAAGTGGGAACCTGTACAGCTTCAATAACAAACGCTAAAGGCAGAAATCGTTCCGAAAAATACCAAAACTCTCGTCAACCTATGACGTTGCTTTATTTCAGCGTTAAGAGTGCATCAAATTGTCAAAAAGACCTTTCGAGAAGTTTGCAGCAAATATTTAGTGGGAAGACTCTACATAAAATGAACCCAACAATCTATGTAAAAAGTGCAGTAGAAACCCACACTCGTTAACCAAATACCTGAAAGAAACCTGCGATACAAACCTTTATAGGTAATGAATTCAGGTAGATCTCTTCCAACGAAGTAATTTTCCTGTCTTTTACCAGTCGTCCAAGTTTGGTGACCGGAACCCATTCTTTGTCGCCCTCCTTCCCACTCCTAAAACATTTCACTAGCACGTGTTCAAGGTCAACCGCCTATTAAACAAAGATCGTCCAACTCAACTGTCACCACCCTACATCCAATTTAAGAAAGAGGAAATTTAAAAAATTTTATACAAATTGGTTCTTTTAAACAACCGGAAATGAGGAAGTATGAAATGCTGTAGTGCTTCTCAAGAATGAATGACAAAACATCCCAAACTTTTGTAATGGAATTAACTAACAACATATTTAAAAGCAAAGTTTAGAAAGCATAGAACCCCCGTGCGAATTAAGAAACCGATCAGTGAAACAACGACGCCCAGTTGTTGCTCAGATCCTAGCAAGTGAGTGCTAAAGAAAGATATAAACTGGCTCATTCGTCTTCATTTTATAAGTTCACGCGTTTAGAAGGCATCGACAATAACACAAATGAAAGTGTTGCACGCATGGATTCCACTTGAATAATTAAAACGGCGCCCAAGATTTGCGTTAATTTCTCAAGCTTACGCGTTGATCCAAAAACATACTACATCCGTTCAGCAGCACCCATAAAGTTTGCTGCCTCGAGAAGCACATTGACTGACTCACTGCGCAGTTCTGATGAATTCAGCTCGCTATTACGCAAGCAATTTTCATAGCAGAAGTTCAACATCGGTTACAACACAATTTATTTCGAAGACTTATCTGGCACCGCGTCCTCCTCTACCACGACCACGTCCGCGCCCGCCACGTTCACCTCCTAAACCGCCTCGTCCACCACCACGACCTAAAAAACACTTTTAAACAAATGTGCATGAACCTTTCCATAAGAATGCAAACTCATGACGGTAGAAATAATGCCGTTTAAGACTCATAAAGTCAATTATGCGAGGAATCCACTGGCACTCGAGCATAAATGAAAGCAAGAGGACTGTAATTCGGGGTTATGCCATACAGCAAAACAAATTAAAGTGAATCTCCGGAGCTGACCCAGTTGGATAATCTTTCGCTCCTAAATTACGAAGTCTTCTGTTATCTCTGTCCTCTCAAAAGATTCCTCCTTGCCGCAGTAGAACACTACCTAAGCAATCATCACGCTGCCATTCTCATTTACTTACAAAATCCTTGGCACATTGGTACGGGTCCAGAAAAAGGTGAGTTCCAATTTCACATACTAAGCACGCGAAAGCGTATCGGGGTTTGGAGGACCTTTACATTCGAAAGATCGGAAAGGTGCAAACGGCTACTCCCACTAAAAAACGTGGGGGAATACCTAATCACAAAGGCTGGAGCAAAAGAGAGTGCGTGCACATTCTCAGAGAGCGACGCGATACTGGTCAGTCTGCAATAAAATCGTCGCAATAAAACTGAATATATCTCGTAAAGAAGCAAGACTTGAGAAACGAGTTTTGGGCCATTTTGAAGAGCGTCAAGAGCTCTATCAGAACCGTCTACAATTTCCAACAGATATGGCAACTTCTCTATACCGTTAATTTCTTATATGGAGTGTAACTGATAAAATCTGCAAGATTGCCTTAAGAGCCATCTTATGCACTTATGACACTGTTCTTAATGAAGAGCGAAGCCCTGAAACGACCACTGAAAGTTTAACGATTGAACGAAATCAGTTATAAATTGTTCGCGCTCACTCTTAACGGATCTTTCACGCGACTTTTAGGTGCATCAGTTAAGAATTCTTCAGTTAGACGGTTCTGGGTTCCTTTATTACGTTTTTTCCATACAGGCATACCGGTAATGGGGAGTGCAGGTTCACTTGATGGTTAAAAAAGCTAGAAGCGTTCGGCGTCTGGTTAATTCCACAACCATACCTTCACTACGATATAGATTCATTAAGAGTGAGGAGTAAAAATGCGATTCAAATGAGACATGCTAGCAACTGAAAAAACTGCAATTTTCATAGGAGACGAATATAACTGGTTATAAAGTGGGAAACATACTTACGCAGTCACCTGAGGTGCGCAACTATTGCCAAAAAAGCCAGTTCACTTAAAAATGTAGAGGAGGATAGAAACAACGTGGTGGCTACTAAGTGCATTCATTACAAACAGTCTAGTCTAGAATGGTTGAACAGCACGTTGAAGGAGCATCAGCCTCATCTGCAAAGTACCCGTCCGCCATACATGGATTCGTGTTCATTCCAAGCCCATTAGAAGCTAGCCAAATGGATGACGCTTACAGCCAGAGTGATGGCACTGTTTTCCGAGGTTAGTATCATTCGCAAGCAGTTTCTCGCTTCCGAAGCGTCCCAACAACGACAGATTGTCAAAACAAAATTTGCACATTCTATAATACAAACCAATAATTTAGTCGACTGACAGTGAACAGGGAATTTGGAACGCTGTAGGCCCTATGCCTTACTGAGCGTTGAAGTCAGTGGACAGCGCATTTTTTCGTATATTGCCGCCAAGGCTAAGAACCGTTCCAG
Organism: Parascaris univalens; assembly: GCA_037576465.1. Lineage (NCBI taxonomy): Eukaryota > Metazoa > Nematoda > Chromadorea > Rhabditida > Ascarididae > Parascaris > Parascaris univalens. The sequence goes on along the minus strand of CM075173.1, from coordinate 60,518,023 downwards.
ACACCCTTACTTCGCATAAGAAAGTCTTAACGATGAAAGCTGGCATTCGCATTAGACGGCGTGTAACTCACTCCAGTCTATCTGAAAACTCACGCACTGCATCACAGGAACGGAGATTCACCACCAAAAAATCCGATCAATTCTCATTTCTTTCGACGTATAAAAAAACCGAGCCAGAAGAGCCAGTGTTCTGAATGCTACAAAATAATTCACTACTTCAGAATTCCTAAACGATGCGTTAAAACGTGGCGCGTATCTTGATTACCTTGCAGCGATGTGTAACATTCAGCAGGAGAGATTATAAATGAGTTCAAGCAGATTTCAAAGATATTCATGATCATAGCCAGGTATAACGATGTGGACGAAACGATCCAATGTAAACGCAATTTGGAGCTCTACGCTGCGAATACTCAGCGTTTTAGACACTGCTGCATCGACTTGATGGCTGCAGTCCTCTGCTCTGACTTGAGCGTCAAAGTGCACACTGCGACGGAGAGTCTAACAAGGATACTCCGAAGAAATAGCAACACTTGGCTCGACTGACTGTACTCCCTGCATTCGTTTCCTTGCCACCTGGTCAGACTCAGACGGAACCTCCCCAATTTTTTTCAAAATAAGCTATCAGTTGAAACAGAACCCAACTTACGAAAATTTAAGAACGAGGATGAATTACTCCTTCAGTGTTCTTAGCTCAAGCAATAAAACTTGCACTGTTTACATAGTATCTTTTCGCCATTATTATTATTATTTATGAGATCGTACACGTTTGCTTCAGCTCTGCGACAGAAATAAATGGTTTTGCTGAGGGGAGAAACCGCTACTTAGACCTAGTACTGGATATAAATCGACGCACATTATGCCAACATATCTACAAAAATACTTCTTTCGCAGACGCAAGATACAGAATTGCTCTATAGTTCTGATCCTGTAACGCATCGAGCAGAGATGAAGTAATGCTTTATGCTGATGTTTCGACTTTTTAAGTCATAATCATCGCACACCACGCTCAAACTTGGGTAACTGAACCGCTCGAGCTGGTGCTATGATTATGCCTGAAACAATCGAAAAGTCAACATAGAGTATTATTGGATCTCTATTTGATGCAATACATGGTCGCAGCTACAGAATATCATGTGTCATATGTGAATCATCGTATTCCATGTACTGGCCCTGCGAATTTTGCCAACTTCACGTCATATAAGAAACTGATGTCACAGAAAAGCACCTGCTCTTATCTTAGGTTACAAATGGCTTTTATAGAGCTCTTAATACTCTTCAAAATGGCCCTAAGCTCGTTTTCAAATTCTGCTTCTTAAGACGCATTTTTGGATTTACTGCGACGATTTTATTACTGAGTGACCTTTATGGCGCCGCTCGCAGAGGATACGCACCGTCTCTCTCGAGTTACGTAAACGACAAAATGGCAGTATACACCAACGATAAATAAAATAGGTGAGAAGGAAGCAACGATCCTAACACGTTTGCTAGGAACCACGACTAGACGCAAAAGAGGCTTTTTAGTCGAAAACAGCCGAGATTTCGAAGAAAGAGAAAATCGCTGCTATTTTCAGCACCAACACTAATTCGCTAGATCTCTTCTGTGAGCATCCTTGCATACACTTTAGTTTTTACCACGCTGCTAACGAATCCACTCCTCACATTACCTAGCTGTATCTTAAATTAGAAGCAAGAGGTATAAATGCGTGGAACCATGGCACGATTTCGTCGCTGTAAAATGGAATACAAAGCAGAGTGATATTCTTTCCGTATCAATAAACAATATCCGTAGGAAAAACCCATCGAATAAACGTACCTCCACGATCACCGCTGCCAAAACCGCCACGGAATCCTCCACGCTCTGCCATGATTGAGTGGGATGTTCAACAATCTGCGTCCCGAAAAAATAATCTCGTTAAACAATTTATCGTCCTTCCTAACTAACGCTAGTCAACGAACACGCCGGCGCACAAAAACTTCATAATGATAATGCGGCAAATAAAATCTATGGTTCTGATGATCTACATCCGCCATTACATTGCATAAACGAAATAAACTGTTCCTGGAAATAGTTCCGTTGAAAGAGAGCTGAAGATGGCTCACATCATGAAAGACCAAGAATGATGGATTCATGGAGTGACTGTTCCCAAGAAAACATCCAGAAATGCTTGACGATCAACCAGAAATTTACAAAGTCTCTTCCACTCAAACAAACTTATACAAAAGCGCAATCTTCTTTCCACTTTTCGTTTATCCACAATCCCAAAATAGAACCACTATTCAAGTTTTGTCAGCCTTTCAAGTGACGAGCCAAGTGGAAGCCTCTTAATTCACACGATCGAGTGGAATAATGTTCTTGTGATCGCGTAGCAAAAAATTGGGCTGTGCCAAAAAATCCAAAGATGCACCCCAGTATGATATTTCAACCTTCATTCCATATAAGAAGCAAAAAATACTGTTGAAGAGCCTGGCCGAAACACCGAAATAGAAATAATGACAGTTGTGTTCTACAATATTATGATGTTCTTAACAAGTAGAGATGGGGAAACTGAATGAAACTGCGAACTGCTAATAGCAACACCTAGCTTTAATAGCGGCTATGTATGTGCAGAAAACGCTACCTCTGAAGGATGAAAAACTTCTTACACATCTCCCCTTTCAGAGGATCAAAATAACTGATGCTTCAACGGTCGTGTTTTCAAATAACGTATGCTCTAGAGCTGTTAACTGGTACAGAATCCTCAGCATTAGCGCTATTCTATTGCATTCGAGGCCCTGAGAAGCGGAAGGGGTGGGAATGGAAGGGTGCGATGGATACTCCCATTCTTTAGAAAAGGGCATGTATAGCATACACAAATTTGAAAAGCACTGCCGATTAACCATAACGGTTAAGCTCTGTTAGTGTTGCTACCATTGTGTGGTCGTGACGACTATTTCGCAACTTGTAAAACTTACCTTTGAGTGGTTTTTTAATACCGCATTCATTAGTCAAATTAATTAAATGCTTTATCCCATCAAAAAGCTGTTATATGCCCCACAAATGCAGACTGATATCAGCACAACGCTTTCAAGCCTAAGCATCTCGGTTCATCTATCGCTTTCGACCATGCGATGCATTCCGCCCAGCCTACATTGTGCGTAAAAATTAACCCACTAGTCAACTAAGGACTTATCATCCAAGTGCATGACCTTTTTTGAAACGTACATCGCAGCACGCTTCTGAATTTCGATTGCACTGAAGAATCCAATGACCCCCCCCCCCAAAAAAAAATAACAGTTCTTTCACAATGCAGTTCAAAGTAATCTTACCTTTAAAAAATATTAACAACATTATCAAAAAATATAAATCAAACGTAACTAAACAGAAAATGATTAAACAATTTCGGAAAGCATTCTCAGCAATTCCACGAAATCCCCTTTTCATGAATCGGAATCTCAGTAACGGTAAGATAAGCGCTTGAAAATCGTTTTCAGGGAAACAAAGCAAACTTCTATTCAAAAAGAGCAACCATCGGATTTGTCAGAATAACAGAGTTGCACCTTCCGACCTATATCACAACGCCCTTCTGCTCTCTGACAGCTGGAGCCGGAACATCTTTCTTCGATAGCTCCTATGATCCCTGTAAGCACGTGAACCCTGCCTTCTATCTTAGACGCCTTTCTGCTCTAGTGAGGAAAATTTACTGCTTGGACATCCCGAAACATCATGTCACAGTCACAAGATAGAAAACAAAACGGAAGGAGTGAGGACTTGGCTCACTGATCGAAATTTGCACAGAAGATGCAACAGATGAGCACGATCTAATAATAAATTAATCCCTGACAACACACTGCACTTCCAGAACTGCCGATATCGACGCAAACATCACACCGCACAATCCCGTAAAGCGTAGTGATCACTGCAATTCAGTCTTTTGGGTAGCTATGAGCGGTTTTTTAAATCATCAGTAGAATTAATCTCGATGAGGGCGATGAAACGGCGATATCTTCAACTGAACTCTTGAATCTGACTTCAGATATGCCGGGCACATAGCAATGTGTTCTATTTACTGACGTTCACTTGCGAACTCTAAAAAGCTCGACACTCGCCATCTAATGGAATAGGCCATTGCTAATAAGACAGTAGGGCAATTTGAAATCGTTTTTCGTTGTTTGACTCGAGCGCCACAACTAGAAGCTCCTATTCCAGACGTCTCCGTTGAATTTTTGTTTCGTGTAGCGCCTCTTATTTCGCATATTCTGAATTGCCATTATTGAACGCAGGCCTTATTTAAGTACTCATTTGTTCTTGTATTTCGGGCGCTATTCCATCACTTGGTGAAGCAATGGCGTCGCTGTGTATTTATTTATCTTCCTACTTATTTCTATTCATTCCTCTTCATATACTTTCCGTGATATACTTCTAGAACTATCTATTCCGTAAGTTCCAGCTTTATCTACATGTCCCACAGCCATGCATTACTGAGTTTTTTAATCAAAGAGAGACGTCCTTCTATGCCTTGACTTAAAGAAACATGCGGCAACTTATGTCGATTACGCGTCTAGAGAATGATACTGCACAGCCTATTTCGATGTATCATTCTCCGCCTCGCTATCGTCGCTGACGTCCCCCACTACACTCTCAATCCTCCCTCCTCTGTCCTCTCAACTTTTCGGGCTTTGTTTGAATCTGCCACCTTCCAAAATACCACGAATTTTTGAAAAAAAATGACCAACTGCTAACAAGCTTATTCGAAATACAGTGCCCGCAAGAGTAGTGCGCAAATTGGAAATTGTATTCAAAGTTCTCAACTTCGAATTGAGTTAAATGAAGATTGCATGAACTAGAAAGAAAGTGCTCGGGAACTAAGGTGGGAGAATACTCCTGTATGAGCTGAGTAAATTGGGGGTCGAAAATGTTCTCTCTAAACGATTTTGTAAACAAGCAGTCATGTGCTTTCTTGGATATTTTCAGCGCCAGTAGGAGCCGCTTTCTTGGGAGTTAGCCACCAAAAAGCGAAATTACTGTTGCGTGCTTACCTGAATCAAGATGGCTGTTTAATTGTTCATGAAGTTTTCTTTAGATCCTTCTCGTCCTCTTCCGTACCGCCTTCAGAGAGGTATGAGTAAAGTGCACTAAAAAAGTGAATCCCGCCTCTGGAGACTTCAACGCCTCATAGATTTCCTTTTATACAGCAAGCCTAAGAAACTTCGTCATCGGAAAGAGGCAGTTATGTGTTATCGTTGGAAGTAAACGAGCACCTCGTTTTGAGTAGTGAGGTCGAGTTCAATAACTTTACAGCGCTCGCAGTACTACAGTGAATATGCTGTAAGAAGTAAGGGAAGACCTTAGGTCCCCACATTTGAAGTCATCGCGCGAAATATATTTTTGTTAAGAAAAAGAACTGCATTATTTTAAAAGGACGGACTGGCGGCCACTTCACAATGTATGTTGACATCTCAGCAAGACGATCGGAACACCTGCTCTCCCAGCTCGTTTAACCATTTCACGGCCCACTTCCCTCTACCGTCGTTCAAAGTTCTACACTAACGACTGTCACCTTCGTTAGACGTGCTCACCGTTGCTGAATAACTTGCATTGGAATGCAGCATCCGAATGTCAAAGCCTTATCGTAGAACTGGCAGAGCATAGTGGTTGTATGTCTTAGACGCATATATTGGCTGCAGACTTATTCGTGCGTCTCATCCGGATGTATTTGCGAGAGCAGTAAAGAATTGGTTCCGTCAAGGATGATAAAACCCGTCTATTATGATTATTCATAATATTATCTCCGATCCCAGTGAGTCATTAGAGTCATTAAAAAAAGTATTGGCATTTCGGAAGAATCAAGTCGAAAGAAACGTGGAGAAAGCACAACGTGATTGTTTCTTTTCTTCGGCCCTAATATGCCAAAAGGGGAATTGTTGGACATATTGGTTTGCTGAACAAGAGCAGCTTCACATAGTTGCCACGAGCAGAACTAAACACTTCGTTTTCCTTCCGTTGCATTCGACACATATGTGCACTACAAACAAAACGTCATTTCATATTCCCTCATAAGGGGTTTACTTTACATTACGATCATAACGTGCCATGCTTCTTTGCACAGATCACCCACAAGTGAATTTTCTTATTAATACAGTGAGAGACAAAAATAAAGAACATTTGAAAGACTGTTTTCAGTATGGGAAATGGAATGAACGGGAAAAATGGAAATCCAGGGAGATGAAAGAAATGCTATCAGCTTGATATCAGTTGACTTAAAACGCATATCAACACAGCAACGATAGTGCATAATAAAATTTGGAGCATATAAAATGACAGTTCGAATCAATGAAATAAATATTACGAAGAATCGTTAGCAGTATAGATTTTATGATTATTATTCGCAGTTTGGACAAATGGAGGCGTGAAGAATAATTTGAATGTGCTGTACAACGTACCGATCCGTTTTTCAACCAAGTTGTGCGCCAGATGAGCAACTTTTCTAGTGAATCGATGGTGCTGAAAAAGGCTCATTCATATTAATGGTCGAATTTCGACTCCTCACTTAGCTAATGAATACATTGTTCACCAAATTACTGACTGCTTCAACATATGGGAAGCGAAGCTCTAAAAATTGGCCTTGAGGCCGGACTACACACAAAAAACCTTCTCATATCCTCTCATGACTTCCAGCTCGATGACGAACTTTTATTATCAACATTGCAGAGGTCATTTTCAATATTATGCTGCAACTTCCTCAGAACATTCAATGCAGGACTTTATGAGTGTCTGCGATGGTGATCACTAATTGCACCATATTCTGTTCCATTAATCCTTGCTTGTGAGATGGAAAATGACGGCATGGGCGGTCTATGGTCGATACACTCTGTCGAATTTTAATGAATGTACACTGAAAGGAGTTTTGTGGTCGGGACATGAAGCTGTCGCACGACACATCCTCGAACCGTTTAATTGCTGAAGTGATACCTTTCGCTATTACAAATGTCAACTGCAGAATGACTCAAACATGCGAACTTCACACCCAAAAATAGGTCTCTAGAAATCTAAACGTTTAACTTCATATTATGCATGAACGCTCAAACCCGAACAGGCCCTAATCTTGGACTCGTGCTGAACAAGGAAAGCCACACTTCAGTCATGGACTGACTGCATTAGAGAAGAGGCCTTAACGTCAAACAGGGCTCCCAATCCCAGAGAAGCCCTGAAATACGACATGTTCCAAACTCAGAACGCTTTGAATATTGAACAGGCACGTGTCTGAGGTGAGCCTGACTAGGGCTTAATCGCGTGCGAGCTTTTATCTAGAAATGGCCTCAACCTCAAATGGGTCTTTTTAGCGGACACAACTCCAGTCTCCTACAGATCTCTGTCCATGTCGACTTCTATATGCCAAAATGGTTTGCAATTCATTGTGCTTACTGACTTTTCATAGGTCTTATTTTCCAAAAAATAAATGATTGCTTTCGTGAGTGTGGCATTCAGATTTGAATAGACTCCGGATAGCACCATGTCAAAACCACTGAAAGTGCGCTTGGAATAAATCGAATAGGATTCGCACTTCTCGAAAATAAAAGCTTTCAAAATCGATTTTGCCTTGAGCGAAAGGGCAGGCGGTGGGGTTGAAAAGCTTCGTTTTTTGGTGAATTCTCGAGGGAGGAAAGACATACCTCTGACGTTTAACGGCAACGACATAAGCATTAAAACTGCCCCGTGTTTATGAAACATCAATCTCAGCAGTTTCCATTTGCAGTGACTAATGTAATCATACGTCTGTCTTGTTGCATAATGCCCTGTTAACTAGCCCATGATACCTAAATAAAACTCAGGGTGAACTAACGATACTAACCATCAGTATATCTAACGAGAAGAGATGACGACAGAACTACCTGCACCGTATTTATTCCATCATAGGCTGCTCTTGAATAGAGGTACTCTTCTGAAATCAGCAAATTTAAACGTGCACCTTGAAAGAGTGTAGGGTCTAATACTTTGCCATGTGCCACTTAGAAAGCAGAGTCTAACATCGCAATATATCGCCGTTTAATGTAAATGTTTTTTACCACTCGTCCGTCTGAATAAGAATTAAAAAAGGAGTAACAAAGCTGCGAACAATACGATCCTCATCTCAATCTCTTTTCGACGACCGTATAAGTAGAAACCCCAATTTCTATTCGAGAAGGTGGTGTTTCCTGTTGTTGCAAGGAACCAGAGATGGTTTTATGTTAAAATTATTCACATGATCTACATATACCGATATCTGTGGTCATCACATTCGGATCATTTATTTCGACGCATCCGTTCGAAACGTTCCATTGAAGCGGATTTGCTCTGATCTTGACTTTCAACTTCACATCATTCATGACAAATGGTCGGTCAATTTATCTCATGAATAAAACACAGTGGGGCGTAGCGATCTGCTGAGGGTATCTAGAGCGGCTGTACAAAGTATTCGAATTTTCTCACTTAAAGGATGATGGTACGCAATCTTTTCCCCTGATCTCCAGTTGTAAATTTCCGAATCCCCTGTGAATCTAAGAAACCTGTACGATGCCAAATCCAAATGCAGGCCGAAGGGTTGAGTTGCCGGGCAAAAATGATGATTGAGGCGACGCCACTTCAATGGCCTCCCTATGAAAACTTGCATCCAGCGTTCCAAGTTCAAGGTTGTTACACGGAACACCTAAGATGATAGGTGGAGAGCACCTGTAAACGAGTATTTTCATCGAGGTCCGTGTCGAAGTGACCGTGACCGGCACCTCCAAGAGCGTCATAGATTCGAGGCAAACACTCCAGCTTAAGGTTTTTATATTTTTCTGCAGAACTGTTTGCATTAGATTACATAAATTCACTGCTGTTAAATATATGAATCAAAGCACCGGCTAAAAATTTGCGACTCTGGAAGTTGAGGAAAGAACCATTATCTGGTATCACTTCAGTTGGTGACACGGACAACTGCACACTCGCGAAGATAGGTTCTAAACGATCAAAGAAAGCACCGTTTTATCACCTTGTGTTATTTTAAAAGTTGGCACCAGCATTATGCATTAAATATAAAAAAACATTCTCAACTAGCATGGAAACATGAGAGTCGAATTTCGTAGTTAGCAGCTGATTAGTACCCTAAATTTCTGCTTTTTCCACTGCCGTATTTTGACGGCCGCTGTCGCGAACAGTAACGTGCACATAATAACAAATATGGCATTATTGCAACAACAGGTGTGTCTGCAAATTCACTTTATTATATTCTGAATTTGATTTCCAACTTCAGTAGCTATAATGTTTCCTCACGACTCCGATAAGTAGGAATTTTACAGCGACGCTTTCGTTTGCCCATTATAAGGACACTTTGTACTGCACAACCTGAAGGGCTTGGTGTATTTTCCACTTCACCTGTCACCTAGCATTCAAATTTAGGATAGCTGAATTCACATTTCGGTAGTTTTAAGCTATCTACAATACACCAGGTGAAGTAACCGACGAAAAGGACAAGTAGCAGCTATGCTGTGTCAGATGCCGCTAGAAGCAAAAACATCACTTGCAACACTAAAAAGAGGGATTTTAGCATTGAGATGCATCTTTGCAGTTCAAAACTTCAAAAGCAGTGAGGTGAGCATTGCAATATTAAGGAATTCAATGAATGCCAAATTTGATTTCAACTAAAATTCCGTTTTAGCTTTACTGCAGCGTATCTCTACAGAGAACATAGAATCGGCTGCAGACGTGTGCAGACCAGAATAGTCTTGTAGCAAATGCCTTCATGGGCAGAACACATCCGACGTGAACCTAGAAGTGATGTTAATTCTTGGCTCAACACCTAAACTTTTCATGAGGCTTAGATATACGAACAATTTTCTGCACATTTTATCGATTATAATTTGACTGGGCGGAGCGAGGGAGGACTTGGGAGTAAAAGTGTCTCCAAACCCCTCTCGAAAAAAGAAAAATTCAGTGCCTACTCAACGATATTTTTGACAAAAACATATAGGACAATATTTCAAATGGTAAGCTGTGCTGTATAGTCTCCTTAAAAAACTTCAAGTCCCCTTTTGCATATCCTCTTGGAAGGCTCATTTGATTACTGACTCCACCCCACGACTGAAAGGTTCCAAATAAGATAGTTACCCCTGATCTTATTAAATGCTCACTAATAATAATGAAAGACAGACGCTCCACGATTTTGAATGATATAATGAAGTTGCCCACTTGTCGCTCCGAATGGATACCACGAAGGGGGTTTGTGAAATATCACGACGTTTAGTAGGGCAACGCAATATTGCCGACTGCGTCAAGTGAGAGGCGATCGGCGATCATGTGACCACTCGTCAGCAACAAGATCATCTGCAAGAAAATCGTCGGCAAATCGACGCTTTTCCTCAGAGGGCTTCACAAACCGTACTGCAAACCTTTTAGAGGAGTACGATATAAAAGTGGAATGGCGCTGCTCAGATTACACAAATTTTTTCGGTAACTTTACAAGCATATTAAGTTTGGAAAATGATTTATAGACGTCGCATAAGGCAAGGCCAACGAAGTGTTGTTTATCCTGACTTCCTTTAGTGACGATAATGGGTTGAAGGGTTCGACATGGCTCCATTCATGGTCCCCATTTACTCGAAGTCGATTTTCTCCCTTGGCATAGTCAAAGGAATCGGAGTAGAGGAAGCGCTCAGTGCAAACTTCCTGCTCAATAAGTGGCCAGTGAAGAAGTTCGACGGATCCAGACAGGGAGAATTTTAAGGCTATTCCGTGTGTGAGATGAAGTGAGGTACATTTTAAGCGAACCACTTTGGTCTTGTGAGCAGGTGTCCATTTTGCTAAAATATTAAAAACTAGTCCTGAAGGAACGGCAGGGAAGATTCTTCACGACGGTTTCCGAGTTATAGCACAAGTTGTTGGTCCTGACACAACGTTTGGCGAAGAAGAAGTCGGTCTCGCTCGTCACGCATATCTGCGCCCAGACCAATAATACTGGCGAAGTGGGAGATGATTCTTCTCTTAGAATCTGTTTTTTTTTTTTAAGCGAATAACTGTGAGGATGTTACTGCACTAGTCGTTTACGATGTCTTTCACGATGAACAGCTTCCCATCAAAGCAGAGTTTGATGAAATAATGGTCACCAACTGCTCTCCAAAACAATCCGCCACTCCCCTATATTGTTCTCTTTGTGAATGCTTGACAATCGTTGACAGTTGCAGTCATCCCATGGAAACTCATGACTGTTTTTAAAGAAAAGATGAGGTATCATGAGAAGTGACAGTGGGAAGCTCGAACATTAAGAGATCTTATGAAAACATTTTCTGAGAAGACGCTATCAGTAGTGCGTATGACTCTTGTGCGCGCAAACCAAACTTTACCGTTATATTCCTGGCGTACTCTGTGTAATCGAAAAGAGAGGAGCATGGGACTTGAAGGGAGGATTTGTGACATTTCGCGACTCCCAAGAAAGAAATGAAAATGAACCAACACATTCTTTACTGTAAATGACTGAATGCCCACCGCTTAAATGAGGCCAACTAAAGAAATATCGCAATTGAACATCTAACGTTTTCGTAACACTTTTCAATGCTCACTCGTTGCTTTTAACTTCTCATTAGCACTCAGACCTTTAAAGAGTGCACACAGAAAATGGCTCTTTTAATAGCGAATCACGTAGAGAAGCTGAACGTCGAGTTATGGTAAGCACATTAGTGTGAAATATTCATGATGTTGTTTTTAATCGTGCATAGAAAATATTGGTAGATCGAGCTTGAAAGGGAGTCGTTCGGAAGTGAAAAAATGCTAATTCAACGCTCAAAAATAGCATCTTTCACAAGAACAAATTTGAGTCAACGAACTGCCTTAAGTGGGTCTGAAATGAACGCCATAGTTGACGTGTTGTCCTGCGAATTTCATTTACCGATCTTCATCTACGTTTTATGTAGCCATCGTTCAACTAGTTGACCAACTCATCCTAGTGTTCCACTCGTCGTCTCTCTTTCATTCGTCCCTTCGCATATAATCTATGGCTTTCTATATATAACCCATGTGTTTACGAAACGAGCTCAACCAAATATGGCCTCCAACATGTTCTCATACAGGTGCTCGGAATTCAATAATAGTTTTTGGACCACGACGTTCCTCACGATCACAAAACCCTTTGCTGCAGATCTGCTATGACCAATCCCCGCCTGCGGAGGCCCACGCTGATGCTCCAACAATTTTTATCATCTCTGTCAGAGCTGTTGATAAAACGAATTCTGCGGTCGAAAGTTGCAAAAAATTCTTCGTTAGTTCCTAGAACACGAGGACTTTTGTAACGACGACGTTTAATAAAGCACACGAATATTGCGCAGAAACATGCATCTCGGGCTTCAATCGCGATTTCCATGTCAAATGAGTTGCCGAATATATACAAAGACTGTACTTTTCAGAAGTTCCTATTGCAGTTTCCCATGAAAATAATAGAGCAAAACAGCATGGAAGACGTGAAGTTCCGTAACAGAGCCAAAAATTTTCCAACCTTCCCCGAAGGGGAGTTTTTCAGAAAGTCGCATGAATGTAATCAAAGACTGGTATTACGCTTCCTACCCCTTGCCAAAAATAGACTTCTGTGCCTACACTGCAATGTGCATGATACAATAGTGTGCTTGCCGCTATCTGAAGACGGTAGTTGTGCACGTTTTCAAACGCGTTTGCTGCTGTAAGCTATTCGTTTCAGGTTACTATTAACATGATCTGAGTAACTTAGAAAACGATCGACGACTGAATCATCGCCGCTCAGGACAATGCTTGAATAGTTTGAAACGACATTTGGCAGCTCTTTCATATGTGCAAATAATATGCAGTTCAGTATTGAGTACAAAATCTTCTAAGTTCATTCAGTTCGGTTTCATCGCAAATGCAACGAAGAATCAAAGCGCCGTTTTTCTCAGGGCTTTGGTGTGTTATGGCCGATCCGAATTTATGGGAGACACTCAACTTACCGACGTCACTTATGCAATATACAGCTGGCATGTTCGGCATAATAAACAGGTGACTCGGACATCACATTCGCCTTAGTGGGCGCCATATGATCGCAACAACAACTACAGTTGGTTTACCACCACTACTATGCAACCAATCCTCACTGCAGTAGCCATCGAAATCTATGTGATACTACGCGATAAACGTCCACACGTAAAGAAAACGTGCTGGCTTTGGACTACGATGGCATCATCACGACCATCCCAGCACTTCCTAAACCCTCTGCCCTTGCAGGGATTTCTCAAAAAAAAAACTTTAAAAATCTCTTGCGAAGATTTCACGGGCATCTTCGCGCGATAATTAAATTGAGCAAACAACATACCGACCATTAAAAACTGTTTCTTAAGGCATAAGTAAAGGTAAAAAAGTAGAAGAATAACTGCTGTGAAAACTTTAAAGCAGTTTCAAGCAGCACACACCACTAAGTACTCCTTGACAACTCGTGAGCTGCAATGACACTCAACACCCGAGCACACAACACACCACTATGCGGCACCAACACATAGAAGAACAAATATATCGAGCACACACAAATCTCCCCCTCTCATAAAGGCATTTCTCGAATTGCGGCTTGCATTATCCCATCTTTTACACCGACACCTACACATCGAACCTTCTTCAAAAATGAACGTGCATTATTAACTAAACAAATCCGAATGAATCCTCTATGACACCTAACGAAAGGAAGAAAATTGAGTGGAAATACCGAAAAAAAGAAAACACAAAAGGCGTAGGAAAGTGACGTGTAGGAAAACCGGTGCAATCAATATCGCTACGATCCAACAGCTAGTAAGTGACGCCCATCATCAAATCATTAAATACATAAAAGCCGCATATTTATCAAAACAGCGCCCAATCGAGTCACATCCACCTCACCTAGCGATCCAACCTAAGAAGCTCAAACACAGAGGAAATTGCAGCAGTTTAACAAGTATGCGTACTGATCCCCTCCTCACCTCCACTTTCCCCTTCCTCTCTTCCATCACCTTGCAGAATCTAAAAAAGTGCAGGAGACGATCAGATTTGCCAGTCAGCGTGAAGGCAGACGTAAGGGAGATCAGCAAAGTCCAGATGAACAACTTTCGTGAGGAATAGGAGAAAGGAAGGTCACATGTCACGTCGAACTACCTGCGAATGCCTTGACGATCTCACGGCAGAACAAACTTTCTGTGAATACTTTCAGGGGGAACTCCGACGGCATAAAAGAGAACTTATCTGCATACACGTCGTCACTTCTGCTACAGGTTTGTTTCCAGTTGAAGTGAAGATGAAGCGAATCCGCCAACGCTGCTCTAGCGATCTACTGATGACAGTCGATACCGCGTAATGGCACTGTCAAGAGTGCGGAGATCCCATCGGACGAACTTGCGTTCTGTCCCGACCTCCCCTTTGCTAATGGTTTCACGTCAGTTTATATTAAGGCGTTGAATATAACTTTAGCCTCTTTCACTGTGCCAACATCAGACAGCACATGGTAAAGGCTCAAAAGAAATCCCCAAGGACCAGCAAAGTTAGATGAAGCCTCGGCGGTGGTTGGAACAGGTAGGCTAGGATGCGGACACAGTAAGGAGGACTAAGATTTTATTCAACGCCTTTAAAACAAACTGACATAAAATTGTAAACAAATATGAAGATGAGGACAGTACGAAGGCTCGCCCGACAGAGCCTCGGTACTATCCACGGTGCCACCATGCGATATCAATGATTTACATTGTTCGAATTCTGCTCCAAGCCATTCACAGACGGTTTGTTCTGCCTTGAGATCATCAAGACATTCGTAGACAGTTCGATCTGATATGCGATCGTCTTTCACCTGCTCTGCACCTCGAAAGGAATTGGTCCGGGCTTCGCTGATCACCATTACATAAGCATTAACCGGAAATGTAGAATAAGCACGAAAATGTCTGACCACTGACAAAATAAAGAAAGAATTTGATAAAATGCCACTTCGTATAACACTAAGAAATGACTCAGAACAATGAAAGAGCATAAAAACTACATTATGTAATTAGGCGGGATAAGTAGGCAATATTGTAAAGTAACCAAAAGATAAGAGCCGTTTCTAAGGGAGATCGTCCAACTGAATTCGCTTCGTGAATTAAACCAAATCGATCGAATCACGCGTGCATCTCACGATCCATTATCATGCAATCAACTAAAAGAAATAATGATTACATGTAAAATATTCATCATTGGAAAAGTCGATCGTTCGTCCTACACACTGCACAACGATCGATTAAAACTGTCAAGCGATTAAATACGACGACAAAAAAGATCTAAATTTATCCCAACGAATTAGTATGCATGGCTGAATCAACGTCTAATATTAGTCAGTGTCTTCATCTCTTGCAATCCTTCATATGTGTAATATCATCGTTTTTCAGAGAAACAATAAAAGTTTATGCAAAACAAATGACGACAGCTGAAAATAAAGTGACAGACTTCACGATTACTTTAAAACTTAAAAGTTCCCCAACGGTACAAAGGCTCACGAAAATCTCATCAAGTAAGCAATTTTTTTCTACCTTTTAGCAAAATGCCGTCGAAATATGGGAGATCTGGAGATGAAACCGTGTGAGGAAGGAGGAGGCGTAAGATTGCTGCTAACGGCCGACTTTAAGCTCGAGAGTGACGCCTGACGTGCAACTCGACTCTTCCGCTTCGATGATGGGCTCAATATATTTGCACGAGGCAACGTGTGATGCACTTTCGGCGAAGACAGTGGTGACATATCAAGTTCGAAGCGCGATTTTACATCCTGGGAGGCGATAAAGAGCACTGCTAAAATTGACGGATTATTGGAAAAAAACAATAGGAAGATCAATAACAACTGAAGCAGACGATAACACTACATCAGTAGAGATCTTAAAACAAACACTGCTAGTTAAGATTAACAGGAAAACGAAATGTTCAAATGGCAAATTCATAAGAACAATACAAATCACCACAGTTATATTCTCGAACCATTTCTACATCCTGTCAGTTTTTCAAAGAAAGCTGTATTATTATAAGATAATACTTAATCGTTTTCATAAGAACAGAAATATTTTTAATTAACAGCACATCTGCTAGAGAATTCTGGTGAGCCATGCAACCCAAACAAAATCATTCCGCATCCTCAGGTTCTGGATCAAATCGAAAAAAAAGTCGCGAAGTCAGATGTAACACTTCGAAAATTTAGCTGCATATATCTGACAACGTTCTACAAAATACTAACATCTCTTATCACACCACCTCGGAATATGACCAAAGGCTTTATTCATGATCGCTGGTGGATTTTAAATTTCCAAATGAAATGGAAATGTCGATACATTCGATGCCCAAAGTCGCTGAAAGAATGGGATGAGGAGTGTGCTCCGTGAACAGAAATCACACAACTGCAAATGAGAGCAATTTCCGACTGTAAATCATCAAAGTTGAAATTCTCATTGTTTCCTATTTTCCAATAATAAATAGAAATTAAATAATTACATCGTGAAAGCGAGGCCGAATTTTTACGTTCCTCATCCGACTGATCGTAGCAAATCGTTGCTAGACCCAGTCGATTCATCCAACTGCAAAAGACATCAACCTGGTACGAGCCAAGCAACACAGCAACTTACATATTGTAAGATTCCATAGGAAACAGAGATAATCGAATCTGAACGTCTACATATAACAAAACTGATAATGGCCTGACTAAACCTTCCAATATACAAACCTCACTCGACCGCTTCCCGCGGGACGAGTTCCCATAAAGTATGAGCTTCATGCGGATCACCGCGAGGATTTTGCTACCATCCCTGTCGGCGAGAGACAATTAGCTCTCCTGATGAACTATCTTCGTCGGTCGAAGCTGTACCACAGATACTTGAAAAGCAGCTGACATATTCAGAAGTGATTATGGAACAAATAGCAAATCAATTTAAATAAGCAGAACGAAGCAAATGGAGTCAAAAATGAAGTAATACGAAGCCTTCAACCCAGTAAGGTTTTTATAAGAAATGATTGACTTAAACTACCAGATGCAACGAATCGTCTGAACTGAAATAAAGTTTTCTAGAAACGGAGCCATGAAATACCTTTAAATTACCAACTATACTGAGCATGCTTAAACGCTTACATTTTCATTTCGTCCATGTTGTAGGCGGCGAAATATAAAACAATGGACGAACGATAGAGACGAAAAACGCTGCAAAAAAACTTCAAATCATATGATTATACTGTCAGCATACTAGAGGAAAAATCAGCAACTTCAAATTGAACGGCTGTCTACAACAACAATCACGCTAACAAATTGTTGCTGCTGCTGTGATAATTTATAAAAAACTTGTGTTTTGAAGATATTTCTTCTAGCCCAAATTTACCCATAACTCCATTCACGTGAGCCTAGGAAACTCCTCGACTGCAATAAAGCGAGAAGCACAACTTACTATTTTTTAGAAGTCTTTAATTCGGGCGCATCCGAAACGAAAAACCTTGCGATTGCGACCACCATATCGGCCTCCTTCGCCTATAATTACATGCTATAAATATTCATATCACGATTTCAAAAGTGGAGTGTCTTTAGTAGGAAAGGCTTTCGAATTACATCCGACATCCAAAAACCATGAACGCCACTCACTTCAACGGTATCACGTCTTTCAACAATATCGAAAGAAGGAACGAAAAGGAGTTTTTTTTTTCAATAAGCCGTATTTCTCTCCGCTTAAACGCAGTCAAGAGAGAGAGAAAATTAGGAATTCTCCCTTAGGAAAATATAACTCAACTAGTGAACTTTGTGGTTTAGCAGGTGAAAAATCTTTTAGTGACTGCAGACTCATTACGCTAAGCATCTACTGAGAATTAAGAAAATACAATTACTTCCTCCGTAGGAAGTTTTTTCTTGCAAAATCAATGCCTCAGTTTGTCAGCTGCCCTATCCGACCTGGATTTCATCCCCATGTTAATTCCAACAATGCGTCCAAGCACATCACTTACAACAGAGAGCACGGAAAGAGTTTCTGGAGTGAGATGCAAAGGCTGACGTCTTCCCCTTTTTTTTCTTGAGACGGACTTTTTCGGACAGTTCATATACGAAAACTTCCTTATCCCCTCCAACCCCTTTCCTCCACTTCCATTGACGTGTGAAAACCGAAGTGTGAAAAGTGAAAACCGCGATGCTCACATATACCATGCATACTTGAACCTCTTTCACCATAGAACTTATAAACAATGAATAATATCCTCCTTCACAACCAGTCATATAAAAATTCGGCGAAAAAAGAATGCCAACGAAATAAGAATACAAGGAAATGCCAATGAGGGGGTCCTTGCTCCTAACAAAGTCCCGCAGCAGTTAGGATTCTCTTTATCCAACTGCTCTTTATTCTCTGCCTCAGAAGGAATTCAGAAAATTTTACAAATCTAACACGCTTCAAAAAAAACGACTGAAACAAGAAACACTTACGAGCTGGTTGTTGTAAACAAACAACACGCTCGACCGCAAAACCATCCAGCACCTGACCCACTTTCCTCCCGACTTCATTTCCTCATCGAGTCGTTTCCTCCGAATCCAGCCCTCATACTGCTTCCCATCCAACTTTGAACAAGGCACCTTGCTCAACTCACGCAATGCATTCGAAGAATGTGCTTCATTTGACACAGCTTCACAGAACTCTGTTGAAATAAATTCTACAGAAAATAAACAATATCCGCCACAACACTTCAGTGAACCTAACCTCACTCATATTTTATAATACACTGCAAGTTTTTAATGGAATCAACACAGTCTATGAAAATATCCTGAGATCAAGCTAAGATATTTGAGACAACAAACTGGCCATAAATCTGTTTTTAGAGGAACGAAAACTCGGAATTAAGTAAGTGGTTAAGACAGAAGTGAAGTTTAAAGCTTACGCAAATAGAAGTTTCTGGAACTGGCCACATACAGAACACATTTCCGCAAGTGAGCGAGCACGCTGTCGCATAGATCGACGGCTTGGTGTGGTCAGCAACAGCAAATGAACCCTTGTGCTATGACTAGATGCATGCCACTTCCCGAAAAAAAGTCGAATTTTATCGGTCTGATAATTAGAAACGTGAGCATGATCCTAAGCTGGACCGGAAAGGATGAAAAAGATGTAAGATCAATTATGCGGATGGAGAGGGAAACATAGGAGAGTATGCTGCGGAATATTAAAAAGCTAAACAAAGATGATAATTGGTGCATGGAGTACGATAAATAACAAAGACACCGTCTCGCACCTCCTTCCACTGCATTTCCACTCCTCTGCGAACAGCGTATACTCTCAGGCATAGTGTCGTCTGCTGTATCGCTTTCCCACCCAAGTGATGATTCCTCCGACTCGGCTATTGGCTGAAAATAATGCTTTCGTTATAGCAGAGCGTTTATTTAGGTTCGAGTGAGAACCTCCGTTACAACAAGCGAGTTTACTTTTGAATCCGACGCCGCCGACATTGTTCGGCACTGTATCGCTCGGTCGACGAAATTAAACGCACATCCCAACAAACCACTTGCACAGTTTAAACATACCACACAAAAGAAAAGCTTCTACTGAAACGTGAAGTCCAAAAAAAAAATAACGCAACAGAAAAAACGTCAAACTCACCGCATGCGACCTGGATTTGAAGGATGAAGTGAAAATCGACCTCACACGAAACGAAAAACCATGTTTTGCACGCCAAAGTGGACTTTCGGACGACTTCGACAAAGAATCTTCCCCGAACGAACTGAAACAAACTGTGAGCTACTGATTCAAAATGCCATCAGACGAAAAAACGATATTTTAAATTAATCCTTGCTTGTTACGCAAGGAACTTTCATAAGGAGATTGGTCGACTGCAAACAGATGGAATATATTGCAGTCGCGTGTTGCCGCACCCATATCACCAATGAACAACACTGCCAATGATGTTTCAAAATAGAACAAAGGAAACTGTGATTCTGATTTCTTTAAACATAGACACAACACGTAAATGCATTCAACAGCGCAGGATTTCATCTTCCTGACATCCTGAAATTTGAGGCTTTTCTGGAAACTCTCTAGCAAAAGCAGTCAGGAGCCGTGGGGTTAGGACTACCTCCTATGCTTGAGACAATGCTTGGAAACGCTTCGTAAGACTTGAATAACGGTCACTGATTCCGTTATAAAAACCTGCATTAAAAATATCGCACAATCTACTTTGAAATGAAACTGAAAAAGGGCAGCGATAACATTACTAATAAATTTATGCAGCAAAAAGTCCCCTGCACGATCGGATACGAGTGTAAAGTCGAACCTCTGCGGAAAATGTTTGTGGTATTTCTTTATCGCTTCTTCATGAACGCCTTCCAAAGGTAAGTTGAGGCACGAACTCCATTCTTCAAGCTTTACAGGCGGCAGATCAAGTGATTCTAGTCCGTCGTCTCCAATCGCCTCAACCAACGCATACTCTTTCGGTTCGGATGTTATCGTCAAAGGTTCCTGTTCCTCTACAACGTGTCAATAAATATTAGAGCACATTCGATGAGCATAACATACCCAATGTAGCGCTTCGTTCCCTCTTCACTTTTCAGGTTTTGTGCGCCTACGACAGCAGTCACCTTATCATTCATAGTAGCAGAAATCTCATCTTATATATCTAATAATACTCAACAGAATTAGTTGTCAAAAACACATATTGTCGCTCTGACTTCGAATATATTAATCGGTTTATTAAAAAAAAAAAAGAAAAGAAAACGTCTGCGGTGCTTAAGCTAATGTTTTACTAAACAAGCAGGAAACTTACACATAATTTCACCACAAACAAACATCCATATTCTCGAGCGAATGAAATATTCTAAAATATTTGGTTCTGTGAAACATTCTAACATAAGGAACGCATAAAGGCATTGTGAGGTGGCAGGGAAATGGCGAGAGAGCATTTGCGCCGCAGATTATTCACACAATTCTTCGATGCTCTCAACGAACATCATCGGTCCGGCAGTTTAGACATCAGGGAAATAATGTGAGGGTCTCAAAAATCGGAAAGAACTAAATAAACTCCTCCCGAATTCGAAAAATTGTGGAACTGAAAATAACAGCTCATGACGATAAGTATGACTTTTGCATAAATAAATACCATGCTGACTGCAAATTCATATAGACCCCTTACCAGCAAAAATAATCAATTGCCACCATGATCGGCTGCAACTTAACCTCAGTCTGCCATAAATTAAGAAGGAAGTTTAATGTCATACTTTCATTCTACATATAAGTGAAAAGTAGGTCGTAAGAATTGCACTACCACGATAGTGTATATCACCCTCGTCATTGCGTCCCTCTTCTTCTTCAGAAGATGGATGCTCCTCATCTTCGTTCATA
This sequence comes from Parascaris univalens, assembly GCA_037576465.1. Taxonomy (NCBI): domain Eukaryota; kingdom Metazoa; phylum Nematoda; class Chromadorea; order Rhabditida; family Ascarididae; genus Parascaris; species Parascaris univalens. Next base: position 60,496,714 of record CM075173.1, on the reverse strand, counting down.
CTGCCAAGTAGAACGTCTCCATCGCTGATAAGTCGATTGTCGATAAAGGAGCGTACATAGCCATCTGGCTGCTGTCGCATTGTTCGGCGCCTTCGCACAACTACTGCGTCCATCGCGTTCACATCCACGCCCGACATATCCTCTTCAACCAGTCACTTTTAAAAATCTAACAGCTTAGGCGCTGGATTAACGAATCGAATTAATCTAGACGTGGGATAGACTGCAGACTTACATGACAGCTTAAACTCTTGCAACGTTTTCATCCACACTGGTAATCCACACTTCCTTTGTCCCCAATGAATAAAGATACGAATACCCACAAATATTAAACCTCCGAAGGCTTAGCTCCCTACCCACATCTTCCTCAAGGCATTACTTCATGTGCACTTATGCATTCATTGCTACTCATCCTTCTCCATCTATGCATCGTCCCCGAGATGAAACTCATCCGACGAGAGTGCAATCATGATAAACAACGGCGATGACCGAAACTAACAAATAAAAGTGTTGAGGAACATAAGCGAAAAATGGCAATAAGCGGTGACGTTGGTTGATTGTGAAAGTGTGCAATTATTCTCAACGAAAATTTGCAACCTACAGCTGATATCAACATTAGCTGCCCCCTCGAGAGCATACTGCCACTATTCCTTTCTGGCGTTATTGTTCGAGAACAAACCTCAGCTACATTATACACCTACAAGTTAAACGGAGCAGAACTGCATCAACTCACCACTGGGAACATCCAATTCAGTTATACTTTAGTGATGGAAGACAGATCAACATAAATCAACTATACGTCGAAGAGAAGAATTAAGCCCTTCCCCTCCCATAAATCGTCGCTGTTCGAACGGCCTAAAATCTTTTCGTTCCGACGAATCAGCGTTCCAATCTCGAAACAAAACTGAAATAAAAAATGAAGCGGAAGGCCAACCAACTGTTGAGTGATGTCTTCTATGCTCCAGGGAAACATCACAGTGACCTATATCGATGGCAAGATCCTCTCCTGACGAATAGACAACGCTGTCGGTGCTTTTAGCAGAATGGAATACAGACACATTCAGCTGTCGCCTCGAAGATGGAGGAGTACCGAGACAAACGGTGGCACGTCTTGTTGTCGTCAATCCGTGTAACGATTCTTTGTCGTATGAATGCCAACTCGGCATTCTGCTTCCTTCGACCAAAGCTTTCTTCATTATCCCAAAATAACACAAACACACTACTCTGAGCAGTTGATCATAAAACGTGGCGATTAATTTCGAGTGAAAATGCTTTTACAATTCATAATAAACGCTCATCCGCCTCAGACATCTCCTTACCTCACCGTCTTGCTAGATAGAGTACAAAGAAGAGAGGAGTGTTCCAATCGAGAATCTTCCCTCAAAACCTCCCCATACGTCGATGTTTCACAATCAAGCAACCAATCAATGCATACATTCTAACCATGGCCTTTTGGATTGATCAGAGGTAACAGCAATAACTTAACAAGCTAATTTAAAAAAAGAATACCGCGAAAACGGATATTAGCCTAGCTTGTAAACAAGATAAGAGGGAAGTGGGCAGAACAGTTGTGAGAGACTCACGATAAACGTGAACATAAAGAAGCAGATTGGTCGAGGCTCATACTAACTGAACGCTGCCTCATCTTTGGCTTTGGATACACTGTCTGAAACAATTAACCATAAATAGAGAATTCCCAATTTAATGGGGACAGGGGGCGAAGGGGGAAGGGTAAGAGGCAGAAGCCTAGGGTAGGCGAGGATTACGTTTAACTCAACTCCTATAGGCTCCCATCCCTGTAAAAAAAAACAACTCCCTAAACTTCAAATAAACGATTCCGTATAAAACGATCAATCTATGGCAAAGACAACGAACCCAAATGTTATGCAATCCACATTCCTTAATCCAACCATTTGGTAAACATTGTGAATCTGGCAAATGCAGTGCCTCCTCCCCTCCCCCTCTCCTTGGCTCATCTAGAATTTTTCAGCTCTCAAAAGGTGAGATCAATCAATAGCATTTTATCACTGCCAGGTTTTACTAAGTTATTCAAAACAAACATGAAAAATAGAACTCCCCACTTTTAAACAAATATTTTCTTAACATTTCTTTGCATAAACATTTTTGGGAATTTAATGGATAAGCCTATTAGCTATATCTAGCTCGCTACTACTAATGACATAAAAAGCATATTCAAAAGCAACTGCACTCTCAGGTAACGATCCAAAAAATGGAGCCCCTGTGGTTTTGCTCGTATCAAGAAAGTTGCCAACGCAGTCTCCTCTTAGTTGGAGCTCGCCATCAGCTTCTTGTAGAAGCTGCAAACTCGGCAAACTTCGACATGCAAAACACTGCAACTTCACCTGCAAGCTGTGGGGAGGCAAGACCTCAAAAAGCTATAAAATGCGAAAACATAACTTAATTACAACAAGAGTACTATCGGAAAAAGACAACAAGGTGGCAATAAGACACCTTATGAGAGAGCGGAGAGAGATGGTGTGCAGGCAATGCCGGAGATCCATCAACATCGGATGGCGCCCTCGCTTGAGGAACGTGTTTTGAAGGCGAAAATTTGTGCCTCGCGAAGAAGAACATATGTGCTGGCACTGTCTCGCGAGGTCTCTTTTTCAACAATAGAATCAGCTCCTCTTGTTGTCCTTGTCTTATGCCTCCAATTTGCTGCGGATGATGAATCTTATCCACCACCTTGCCCAAATCCCATCCTATCACCGTCTCACCATTCACCTGTTAAAAGAATCATCATAATGAGGGAAAAAAACATTTCTTCAGAAAAAAAGGAATTCCAGAACGTGGCAGCTCAACATTTAATGAGAGAGAGAAGGGAGATAGAAGGAGGAGATGGGTGATTTGGGAAGCAAAATCCAGAAATAATACATGTTGAGTGCGAGAGGAAACCCACTCGCATCGAAATAAAGTAGCAATTCAATTTCGCATATGAATTAACAACGTAACATGCGAAGGCAAAAAGCTAGAGCAAAAAATATCCATAGACGAACACGCACACCGTCACGACACAACATGAAAGTATCAAACTACGAAATAAGAATCACCTCAAATTGCGTTGAGCACGAAATTCGTTAGCACAACTAGCGCAGAAAACACCACAAACAACACTGCATCGTTTAGATTTTATCTGAAAACCTTAAGAAGGAGACTTGCACCGGAAACTAAGTTCTCTTCTCGAAATGAGCGATGACTTTCAGAAACGAAAAATTAAAACTTCAACGCTCAACTCTATTGTGAAGCAACAAAAAGTGCCACTATTCTCACCCAAGCAACAATTAAAAGTTCGCAATATTGATGTCCCATGAAACTCCATAAAAATTGGCGCAATGAGGGCATCACATTGATACGCTCAACCTTCTGAAATAACATTCGTAGCTATTACTATGCAAAAACCAACTGAGGACGACGCACGTTTGAATGTTTCTTTTACACCTCAAAAGTGGGTGGATGGAAAACCAATTCATTTCCGATGAATAAAGTCATTTTTCATAAATAATTTAGTCAAAATTCGAAAGATTCCACCCAAAAATAACTGAAATGCTCACCTATAAACACTAAAATGAGTACAAAAGAGAATGTTCCTATCATTTTCAAGTCGATATTTCTTTTTTTTCTAAAGGAGAAAGACGAAGATAGCAGAAATGAGAGCGATGAAGTTATACGATCGTGACACGCTGCATCATGTACCCTCTCTCGAAACAAGATCCATTAAATTTAACTGATCCATAATCGCAACAGTAGAAGCTGAAATCTCAAAAAGGCACGTGAATTAGACACAAGATACCTGAAGCAGTTCGTCGCCTGCATCAATCTTTCCGCACGCATCTGCTGGTGATTGCAATTTTACTTTGCTGATCATGTGCACACCCACATAGGTCGACTGCAGATCAAAACCCTGGAAAGCAAAACAATTCATTTTCAGAGACAGTCAAATAATCTCAAATCAGTCAATTCTAACCATCAAATGACGGCAGACGTTCTAAATTTCTAACGTTTATTTTTCACTTCTCATGCAGTTTCATCCAAGTTTCCCTACTTTACTGCTATAGCGGTTGTACCGTTAGTACAAACAGTAGGGTTCTTGTGGCGGAAATGTCCCACGACGATACAGCCAAACTTGCCAAAGAAGTTAAACAACGAGTGAGGGCAAGAAAATCCGCTTTACGATATGCTTCTGACAGCAACATAAGATAGTTGTTGCAGGTGGCCCAGCCAGTGACTTTACTCTCGGATGTATGGACGGACTTACAATCTCTAATATATTTAAGAAACGAAAACTTTCGACAGACATCCAAACAACAAGCAAATAACGAACGAAAAAATGACCCATTCGTATTCATTGCTCGGTCTTCGCAAAACGGCTCGTTCAATGTCGGCCGTATAGAGAATACGTGGATCCTTCGAATGTCGCACAATTGTATCACATTTCATTATCAATTCATTTGCTGTCTGCAATCTTATCATCAATGGCTCGAAACAAAAAAATTAGCACGTTCCTGCATTATCAGTGCTGCTCGGATATGGCGACAACAATACTTCCTCATGTAATAAGGATGATAATGACTAATGGCTCTGAATCCGCATTCACATATCAGGGAAACTCAATTTCCCCTCTAGAACACAAGCAGACAGACCAACAGTCTTGAATTCTTTGCCCTCAAAGTTGCTCGACGATATGATGCAAACTGCCCTCAAAACGAGCATATAAGTAAAATAAGATGCATAAGAAAGAATATATATTTGAAAAAATGGAAACTGAACAGCATTGCAAGAGAAGCAGACATCACACCGCTAATCGATCATACGAGGTCCAAACCTTAATCTTATACTCAATAACCAAAAATCACTCTCATATCGTTGAAACTAATGCAACCGGTAACTATCGTACCCAAAGAACTGGAACAAACAAAGACCACTACCTCCCTTTTCCCTCTCCCCCCCATCCAGCAGCGTCCTCTTCCCACTCTTACAAGGCTGAAGGGTAGTCCAAATGTTCGATCAGCTGTTCAGTGATAAGCTTAAAAGCAAAATCATTTCTTCTATGCGATAATCTAATATACCTTCAAGATATTGTTGAGTGAATATCGCATTTGCCCTTCCAAGCATGAATTCCACCAACGACACTTTGAATGTTTGCAGCAAATGAACGTACAATATCAAAGAATATAACACTAACCGGTGTTGCGCAATTACTGACTGGCAGAAACAAACTAACAATCTACACATTACTAATACCTTCTCATTACCCTCCCCCACGTATGTCTCAACGCTTCGTCGCCTCCATCAAGTTTAGGTGAGATTGCGGAGAATTCTATTTCGCCGACGAATGGAGCTTTTCACAAGTTCTAAATATATATGTATAAATTATCACATGCGGAAGAGAGGGGTGGAAAACGAAGAAAGATGACTGTTGGAAAATTCGGTGGACAGAAAATATGAATGAACATGCAAACAGACGAATCTTACTTCGTTAAGACTTAAACACGACGAAAATATTTTCTTGTTCGATGCATTCACCGTGCTCGTTAGTGCTAAAGCAATCTCCATCAATTCCATTCGAAACTCGATGTAGGATTTGAGACGATCGAAGGGACTTCTGAAAGTTTGCTGACATCCATTTCACTCTCTCTATCATCTTTCATCATCAATCAGTAGCATCAATGGCTGAAAATTGTTCGTTGAGCTTGTTCAATGAAACCGAAATTGTCTCACTCCATCTGGCGATGCTTCGTTCACAAAACTTTACTATGCAACCGAAGGGGAACTCCGAATACAATAACTATTTTAACGCAACACAAACATCGGAGATAAGGAAACAGAAATGAAAGCAAACAATAAGAACGACCTGTCGAGCCAATTCATGAGGTTCTTGAGTTCGTCAACAAGTCGTGAGACCACTGCGAATAATGAATTCAAAACAGCGGTTAGATGTACTTTCGATACTGTCGTATTCGTGAGAGCGATGCACGCGACGGTTTCATTGACCAAATGCTGCGCACTAACACATGCGTGCAGGCACAGTGATTGCACGTTCTCCGTATCGACTGCATAGCACTGCAATTTGCTTTTGCGAAACATTCAAACAAACATTTCAAACGAAGAGTGCAGCAATACGGCTTACTGATCTCAGTATTTATTGAATTTGAGCGAGAAACGGCCGTAGCAGACGACAATGAAGGAATACTTAATGGGGGGGTCGAATAAAAGAACAAAAGTTTCAGATGATCATATGGCTCTAGGAGAATATAACTGAAAGCACTGCATTAGAGCAATCAATGTCAAGAAGGCCACATTAATCAAAGAGTGCATTCAAAGAATGACGACACAATGAGTACCCAATGACGTCGAATAAACTGAGAGGAAAAAAACGAGCAGCTGCGAGTCAAATATCTCGCAAAACGTGTCGAACAACGTTACTAATGCAGTATCAATAACTGAATAATAACGACAAATAAGGTAAGATAAAGCTAATGGGAATATGAAAACATTCAAACGAAGAGAAAAACATTCAAGTGAGAACGACGCACTTCAGTGCTCTCATCGACGACCGTACATTAATCAATCGTCAAAAATGAATCCGCCCTTCACAATATCGTGATTAGTTGCAAATTGCCAAGCTCTGCCTAAAATTCAGCCGCTAGCTGCAACTTCTCTCCTTGTCCTAATTCGGCAGTAGCCAAACGAGATAAGCTTACCTATGGTGATTACTATTTGTTGTTAGGAAGCAGAAGCAACCGTAAATCACTTTTCACCGCACCCTCCCCGACAAACTTAAAAACACTCCTCACTCCTTCCATAAAATCATTCTTTTGATGGCACCGTCAGTCTTCCAAAAAAAAACTCGTAATCCACACCATTGGCACCTTTCTCCAAGGATATAAGTTTTCGGTTACATGATACAAGAATAGTACACAAATAAAGAAGGAACATACAAAACGAAGCAAAAGCTGAACAGCTTGCAGGATGAGTCGACGAACACCAAGCTTTGTTACTCCTGCTGAGCACAGAGTGTCCTCATCGAGAACCGCCAGTGCACGACCATCAATACCACTTTTGGCGATTCCATCAAGGAATGGCAGCACACTATCGTCCGTACCTTGAAACTGGGTAACAAAGTAACAGAAACGATGCTTCCGTCTCTCGTATTCTGTTGTGCTGCTCTATTTCGTGCTAACAAAAGATAAATGAATTTTAAGACTGAACGAAACCTAAAAGCGGGCCATAACGAAGCGTCCCTGCAGAATCCGGTTAGGATCGCAAGTGATGCTGATTAGGCATATGGAGATGGCAGCAACTGAGCCTTACTTCCGTTGGGGCAAACGGTCCCATTCTGACAAACCTAGCCGGTCGACGATAGGCCAAAAAAAAACCGACTGCCATAATTCCGCGAGTTAAAGCCGATTACCGTTGCTGCCCAGCATAACTCCAAACCAATAATGAGATGAAGGAACATTCAAGTTTTCATACCGAGTGCTTTCTACTCGCACAGCCTGAGTAGGTCAGTTCCCACAAACTTGATATCCTAGTTGACGGAATAAATGAGTAATGGAATCGAAACTACGCCTTCCGAAAAACTTCGAGGCCGGCAACGGGATAAAACCTTGTAGAACTAATCAATTTCCGATGTCAGTAACAACCACTGGAAACCATTTAACGCATAGAATAAACGAGTGATAGCAGGCTGCACTATGCCTGAACACGCATTTAAGACTTATTCAAAAACCGCACAGTTCCATCACCTAATTCAAAATTCATTAGCGAGGTGAAGCATAAGGCGGCGACTTCTGCTAAAGGAAAATTACTGCTCAAAGCAAAGTATTGAGAATGTTCGACGAAAAACATTTTCCCATATCACCACAGATATATGCACAGAACATTATAGATGATAACCGGACAGGAATGCTCAGCTAACCTCGTATCCAACGAATTACTTGCTCGACCGTCCACGACTCGACGACATTCGCGAAACAGAAGTGCGTCGGTGGGCCGTAGTACGGCACAGTGTGACTCTTCGCAGGTGCGACATTGAAAATATTCATCGTCCCGTTCTGAGAACCTTCAAAAAAAAAATATTGGGCATTTTCAGTGACGTTACCTCCTCCTCGTAACATCCCTCTAACCTTCATGAAATATTAGGTGGAACAATGCTGTTATCCTCTACAATTCATGCATCAAAGGCTCACAAACATGATCCGAGCCGTTATGCATATGTAACTGTGTATATGTTCCCCTATGTGAGACAAAGAACAAAATAACAAGCGGCTAAACTAGTGAATAAATAAATAAGCAAGTCAATGAGCAAACAAATAAATAAATCCGAGAACGGGCAATTATTTCACTGCACAGCACCCCGAAGCATCATCACACCTGCGCAAATATCTAGCACCGCAGCCGACCGCACTTCGCCCTATGAACTGCCCGCCTCAAGTGCACTGCATAGTGTGATTCATGCCAGTAGCAACTTTGCGGCTATTTAAAGCGTTCTAAGAGCGTATTGTAAGGCTGCGAACGGTGGTAAAATCTCGCAACGGACAATAACAGCTCTATAGCGGTCAACTATAGACGAAACGTTGTGACGAAGTACCGCTGAAACCTCTGCACTAGATGAAAACGGCATCTCTTAACTTGCTCGAAGAAGCCTCCTTTGGGTTTAGTACAAATTCACCTCGTCGTGAGACTAGCGTTGTTAGTTTGCAAGGTGATCGAAATTAGTATTGACGATAATGCCCTTGTGCAGTACGAGGTAACGAAGACGCGTTCGCAACAAAAAAGCAATTCGAAGAGTAATGGAGACGAGCTTGTCGATGTGGTCTGAGAGCAGGTTGGAAACCTATTTGAAAAATATATTCATTGCTCCATTTCCGCTGAAATTTTCAGATGCTCGATGAGTGCTTCACTGTTGGCATAAGCGCCTTTATTTGCTGTAAAAAGAAGCGATGTGAGCGCCAAACGAGCGCGATATAGTCAAATGCAGATGATGGAAGCCGACTGGCATACTTCCGCTTTTTGGTTGGAGGCGTTCCGCATTTCAAACAAACCTATATGCTGAAATCGAATGAAACATTCTCTTTCGTGTGAGAGAACTGCTAATTTAACTATATGTAGCAAATCGCCGTCGATCGTTCTCACCGGCAATGCGAAATTTGCAATGCTTTTGGGTCAAGTGTTCAGTGCGTTTGCGTATTTCGTATGACCCGCCTTGCAAGTAGTGGCATTCTCACTGCGCGTGACAAAAGGAATAAGTAAATAAAGAAGTGGTTTCTATCAGTGAAGCAAATCACTCCACACCACCGGAGACTCTCAGAGAGTCGATATCTTTTGACCTACTAGGTTCACTTCATCTCGATAGGATCCAGCTTTGGTAACTTCATCATCTTTTCTGAACAGTCAGAAAGCGGTTTTGCTATTTCAAACAACGGAACTAAGAAACAAGAGGAATTTGATGAAGAAAATGCCGTTATAAATGGAAATCTTCGGGAAAGAGTGCGCATTTAGTAAGTGAAATAGAGAATTTTTAAAAAAGCAGTCACCCTGAAAGGTTCGTCTTTAACGCTCATAAATCCAGTAGGTGATGAACAATTCAACCACTTTCACCCGTGAGGGAGTGAAATGTTATTCCCATCTTCAATACTCACTATTTCAATATGCAAGTGAATTATCAAGTTCCACTGGCGATCATACTGAGTACATCAACGTTTTAACGGTTTCCTTCCATCAGATGAAACCCAGTAATAAGCTAAAAGCACAGCGCATAGCATGAGAACTGTTAAAACGTCTGCAATCATTGGAACATTTCACGTCAATTCCGAAGGCTTCCTCTCCAGTAGTGGCAACGAAGTTTGCTTGTAGCACAAGAAGGTGGCTTTCTTCTACCTCTTTTGTTCCACATCTACTTGAATAACGCACACAATAGCTTATCAAACCATACGAGCTGCTTGCAAACAACTAAAAAATCCGTCGAGCTCCACTTGCCTAGTCGGTAATTGTGCTTTCGATATTCATTACTCACTGAATGTTGCACCATCCGTGTCAATACAATACGTGCAAAAATTGCAAAATATACCCTTCGATTCTGGAATCAAAACTCGAAGCGAGACGGCTCCATCTGCACTACGTCTACCTGCCCATTTCGAACCTCTTCATTCCCATGCACACCACAAGAGCTGCGTCTTATACTAAGCTCTCTTAGTTCCCAGCTTGTCTATATCACTCCGGTTTTTTATCCAAACTATTTGTCAAAGAATACCTGTATCGATATCAATCAACGCTCCTAGATCCGGCAACAGCTTTCTCTACGATGGCCTTGAGATCCTCGTAAATCCCACTCATTCAGTTCTTTTAGTGATGACGTAAGATAATGTCTGCAAAACTATTCCCTATGCAATCGTTGACGAAGTCTCGACTGTCTGCTTGCCTCCAGGCCCGTTAGGAAAAGAAAAGCGCTTACCGTACGCTTCAAGTTTTCCACTCCCAGTCAGTAATAACCAGAGAATTCTCCCTATTGTGGAATTTTTCTGTGCCCTCTTAAACCTCAAAAATCCTCCACACTTCAACCCATATAAATGACATCTGTGTGTGCCGTTCACCTGCAAATTAGATCTACAGTTATCGAAGATGCCCTCTTAACGACGACTCTTCGAGAACGTATGAAAATTTTATCAATAGGCAGGGTCAAAAAAAGACAAAACAGAACAGAGGTGGCTGCAATAAATCGAAGCGTTCGACAGAAGTGCGTTAACAAAAGCAAAGACGACATACGATAGCGATCAACACAACACCGTTCGCTTAGTTAGCATACGAAAGCGGAAGCGCCGATATGCAGCACAACGACGACCACCCAACGAGACGCCTTCTAATTTGAATGCACGCATTTGCGCCCTCTTAATTATCACTGACATATGCAGTGAGGCGTTTGCTTCCAGCGTTTATCAATCGACTGTTTGTTTTGCCGTATTACATACGAGGCTGTTTTTAAAGACGCTTCATTCACGAGATTTCAATGTTCCACTGGCACCTCACATATCCGTAACAACAGTAACAATGTACGAGCTTACAGAACTGCAAAATTTGAGAAGCGACTTGCTTAGTGCTCAAGAACCTAAACAGCATAATGCGAAGCTAGCAAGCATGAACTGCGCACATTAGAGCCCAACTGAACAGACAAGAGTGGAGAACGGGAGCAGAGGGGCTGTGGTGAGGACTGGGAGGAAGGGGAGCTAAGAGGAATTCATGTAGCCAAGACAAGCATTTAGAGAGCACTCTTCAGTAACACGAAACAACGCACGATAGCTGGGAGGAACATAGCACGTATTCTCAGCCGCACATCAACAAACAATAAGCAAAAACGCATCGGAGGGAAAAATGTAGGGCCAGCCGAGGCAGCACAACGAATATACGCTGGCTCCATATGTCACTCCACTATGGAGCCTAAGCACATCTTGTGTATGAGCTAACGAGTACTGATTGCAAAAACCGTGCAAGAGTAGAATAAAGAAAATATGGACAAGCTGAAGTCAGTTGGTGGGAAAGAGAGTGTTAGTCGCTCACAATAATTTAAACCCTTCAACGATAAACTCGAGGAAACTTTTACCCAAGCACGATTCTTTATAAACTTTAATGGTCGAGCGAGATCCAGACTGAGTAACACAAAAATGCTTCAATAAAACGTTTAATTCGACCAGCTCAAGAGATGTTTCGCGTTGGAAGGCGAATTTATTTCGGGCAAAGAATGCAAAGTTTAATTTAAACGGAAACTGAACAGAGTAGGAGAATCAAAAGCTGCACAACGAATGCCAGAAAGGAAAAGCTAGACGTGTGAACATGAAAAGGAACGACCATCGAAATGAGGCGAATGGAGAGAATCAAAGCTTATAGAAGATCGCATTTGCTCTTCTTCTTCTTTTTCTGCTGCAACGCCGCTTGCGTGGCCTTTTCGAACACCTCTCGAATCCCCTAAAATAACACACAAATACCACTTACTGTCAACTCAAACCTTTGCGCGCCATTTAAGGTGAATATTGAAAAAACAAACACATCGCTGACGGCCGTTCTGTATCCGTCGCGCTAATTATTACGCATGCATACTCCGAATACCCTTCTTCAACTTACCTCCACACACCGCCTACCGACCAAATCGGCAAAGAGCCAAAACCATAAACAGGTAACAATCAAAGAACCCCGAATTGCAAATTACAAACTTAGACATACCGTGCGACTGTTTCATCTAACTACCAGCTGGTCTCTGCAAGGCCCCAGTCCCCAGGCGACGTATGTCGCTTGCAACCTATTCCTTGCCTATGCATCCTTCTACAGCTAAGCTAACCTCGTGAAAACCAATATACTTACATCCTTAGTTTTAGCCGAGCATTCTAGGTAGGCGAACGCTCCGATCTGCTCGGCGATCGCTCTGCCTTGCTCGGGTCGCACCGGTTCCTGTTTCATCTTGGCCAGCTCCCGCACTGTCTGCGGATCATTTCTGAGATCTTTCTTATTCCCAACCAATATTATCGGCACATTTGGGCAAAAGTGCCGCACCTGAAACCATCAATACCTCAACTCACTTTATTTAATGAATAACAGAGTGAATAAATGCCCAACTTCATTCAAAAGCCTTTTCAGAAGTTACAGTTCTCTTTCTAAGCGAACTGACTTTCAACGATGAAAGCACTGTGGGCTTAAAGAGTAACAACAGTAGAGAGAGATTTCATCACTGATCGCAAATGCCCCCTAGCAGAAATCCGGATGAAAGTGAATAAGTTTCAAGAACATCAGAGGGTTAGTGGATTTCAAACGCATCTGAGAAACGTTGATTCGTGACCGATCTAAGCGCTTAGTGAATTAAAAATGATGGGGCGGCTGCAACAGAAAAGGAGGAATCGAATAAATTTCGGTGGAAATCCAAACCTGCATCAGGTACAATTAAAAGATGACAGCAACATTTGTTTGCCCACTTTAACCGTACTTCGTTTAACTTCACTTCAACAACTGATGTGCTACATAATGTTCATCATGCCAACTAATTCGCCTATTGTTTTTTCTACGTTTGCAGCAAGATCAATCAATCGAGTGTGAAACGCCTTATAGAGTGGTCAGTGGCACACTGACCCTTCCCTACTGCACAAATGGATTCGCTGCTACAACCGCTCGACCAGTAAGACCGCTCCACGTTTTCTCCTTTATCAAGGGCGCTGTTACGAGGCCCTCGCAACTTTGAGTTTTGAGGCGCATCTAATTAACTAACTAAATTAATGGTTTTCTTGCGTGCCGAGCAGTAAAACGCTTCCACTAGTGCAAATCTGCATCTAATCGTCCCCTCACTCAGTTACGGAGTCAAGATCACGATAGCGGTCACTCATGCACCTCCAAGCAAGTGCTTCGGGACTCCTGCTAAGCAGCGGCCATGAATGAGTTAGCGGGAAAGTATGCTGCGACACACTCTCAGTCAATGCAGTAGGCTAGGATGGACGCAGCTTCTTTGCGAGGCATCTCCAAGTGAAGTGGATGGTGCGAACGAGTCAGCTGATGCTCCCCCCCTTTCACCGGGTGCGTTGACACGAAGAAAAGCCAGCCATCAGTCAAATCGATCATCTTACCGACTAAGCGCAATACGTGTCACTGTTGCTGCTCTGAGAACGAAGATTACAAATGATGAGAAGGGAAGCAATGAAACTATCAGCTTGTACGGAGAGGGAAGGATAGAAGGACACATTGCAATGGTAACAGAAGGTGCTGCGGTTTTATAATAAAGAGTAGGGAGGTAACGTATGGATTTAATGCAGCTGAGGACATCAAAAGAAAGAGGGAGGGGTCTGGTCCATACTTAAGTTTTTCTTTCTCGTCCATCCAATCGAGGCAACTTTTCTCCTCCGCTCTTTACTGATTAGCTAAAGCAAGAATCAAGGAATCTGGAATTGGGAAAAACAAAGCGCAAATTCTGCGCATCTCAATTTACAAAAAAACGGAGAGTGACAAAAGGTGCAAATGAGCCAGTATGATACAGAAAATTCGTATAAAATGAAAAAAAGGGGAAATTTTGGAAAAGATATTAATTTTTCCCCTCGTTTCCCAGTAGACCTTTCAATCAACCTATAGTTTTGCGTAACTATCCGCACCTGGAAAACATCCAAAAATTATATGTATGCGTTCCGCGTGCTTTCCCACAACGGGCAAAGTTGTTTGCCTGCATTTCTGCCTACTCACTTTTGCAAGCCACGCATTCACAAATCTTTCCCCAATACGACCACAGGGCAACATAGTAAGTTGCATTCGTATCTGACAGACTCTCTTGCACGTCGATCCTTTTTTAGTGCTACGCAAAGCTGTATTCCTCTTTTGAGGTTCGCTGCTAATCAATCGCTACAAAGAAACCTTACGAACATTATATCGAAACCTGCGCGGCTGGGTGGTTGCATTGGCTCAGCGGATCGGCGTCGTGCCCCATAGCAACAAGAGGCATGCAGCATCTCTTGCTGCCGCGTGTTCTGTCTCAGCCCTGGGTTGTAGGAAGTCCACAGTAATGCTACCAAGCCAGGCTGCATAACGCATGAACCTGTGCGGAATAGTCTTCACCCCAGTGGAATGTAACAAAAATTGCTGATCTTTTTACATACAAATCAGACGTATAAACAATCTACTAAATGGGAGCCTCCATTGCAGCATAAGAACTTGGACGGACTGAGTGGGTGTTCCTGCCCGTAAGACGCAAAGGATATCATTTGTTATAAATACTCACCGAGGAAACCTCCGCTGAAGTCTACAAAAAAGGTGAAAGCTGATATATCAATTAAAGCCACGGCTCCTCTAATCATCGAGCAACTTACCAACACCAGTTATGGGTCTCTACGAAGATAGAACTCGGTTCTCTATATAGCCAGATTTTGGAGGAACCTGAGGTCGTGCAACTTGTCATTACCAGTGCTCACGTATACACATACATATAAATACCAGATATACATAAGTTTTCAAAGAGTGATAGAAAAGGCAACGGAAAAAAAACAGGATGGGGATAACAGCTGGGGACAAAAGTCATACATGCGTAGAAAACGAATGGAGAGCAACACCAAAACGCACATCGGAATTGACGACCAGCAAACTAGCTGAGAAAAGAACGAATATAAGACCTGAGGAAGTGGGTAATGGAGAAGCTATTGAATACCTCGTTCAAAATTTATTCAATTTAAGGCGAAAGGCAGATGCTGTTGTTCCGGGAAAAGCAAAAATCATGCAGTAGCGTTCAAGATGAGAACACTCTTACTTTCTGCTATTTTCGGCTGGCACCTACTTAAACCGCCTTCGCAACTTCACGTTCTTCCCATGTCCACCTCGAAAAGAGGATAAGGGATGTTTGTAAGGATAAAAGTCAGAAGCTTGAAACAAAAACACATCCAGGCTTAATATCTTCGTGGGTGGTCCTGAAACACTAAACTAATTCCAACGTGAGATGAAACTGCGAAAGAGAGAGGATACGAACATGTAAGCATACAAATAACGACGACTGGTGCTTTTGAAAAGATGAAGTTGGCGCAAATAGGTGAGTTAAGTTCTGAAAAGTCGGAAAAATCATCTTAATCCGTTCCCACCTCGGTTATAAACAAGCAACCATTAACTGAATCATCCACAGCACTTTCACAAGATCCATGCAGATATATGTTCAAAGGTACACGTCACCTGCTTCGTTTAATGCAAGTAACGATTGTGGTACCATCGATGGTGTCCTAATAACGCAAGTAAAGGCACGAGCGTAACCCTTGGTATTTGCAATGACGAAGAGGGATGAGTAACCCATCTCTTTTTATAGACACTTTAACGGCTCGCAAATATGTCGGCTTTTCATTTCAAGCTTTCTAATATCAGCATTAAAGAGCTACACTAATAAATAACGGATTCGACTGTATGACCCTTTTGGATCCGCTATAAAGTCCTATCAATTTTCTTTTAAAAACGCTGTCTACCACTTAACAATACTAATTAGGAAGCACACCATACTGCATTCTTTTTTTATTCGTCTCATAGTAAAATACGCGCAAAAACGTCTCGCTGATGAAATCTGATTATCGAAGCGGTTAAAAATGGCACCGTTTCTATAAGGATATGAACACAGAAGCTATAAACAAGCCTTGGCAGTGCTTTAGAATCAACCATTCAACAGGCTATCATAACAAATCCAACCTTACATAACAAGCCTTTTCAGAGAAAAATTAATGAGAATTTTACTTATTAACGAGCTGAAATATAGAAAATAATATTTGCTTCCTATGCGCAACATGTGCGTAGCACCTACATACGTCAAACGAAACAATACAACTTCTCTCCCCTTCGAACTTCATCGTCAATCCCCACAGAACAGAGGTCCTAAATAACTGCGACGGATATAGCTACCGGCAAAACGACAAAATAAATTCCGAACAGATTTTCGTGTTTTAAAACACTAAAATTCATGTTAACACCTATTTGCCGTAAGAAAAATGAGAAATGCTAATACATGTGCACAGCGTGACCGCACCAACCTCTGGTGTCCACTTCTCGGGAATATTTTCCAGTGAATCAGGAGAATCAATGCTGAAACACATCAGGATGACGTCCGTATCCGGATAGCTAAGAGGGCGCAGACGGTCGTAATCCTCTTGGCCGGCTGTATCCCACAACGCTAATTCCACCTGCAATTTTTACACATGAAGCTACATGGTGCGTTCATTCTAGGACAAGCACAACTAACGGTAACATTTGAACGTTTGAAGATTTCGACGCGAATATCATTAAGTTAAAATATATATCTTTGAAAATTGCATACTTCTTAGGCGATCGCAGCAATGGAAAGATCAGACATCGAGGGGGTAGTGGAGACTTATCACTCAAAGAACTACAATAAATAATCCTTCTATCCCATTTCTCCACTAATAAAAAATGCAGCCTTTACGAGACTAAAGTACAGTTGAAGAGATCACAAACAAAGTGACGGAATAAAAAATACTTGTTTTCCATCGACTTCAATGTCGGCGACATAGTTCTCGAACACTGTCGGCACATAGACGTCCGGAAACTGATCCTTGCTGAATACAATCAGCAAACAAGTCTTGCCTGCAAACGTCCAAATCTCACTCATTTCGATCTCTTTTCAACCTTGCACCTTCCACTCGTGATTAGCATTTTTGTCTCAGTACAGAAAGTTGCATCCTCAAGCTTATCAACACATCGACTGAAGCACTGAGTCGACAGCGCAGTAAGGGACGAACAACGACGAATGCCACAGCGATATATATCAGAGGCTCTGGTGCGAATGCATCAAATTTTCTAAGGTAAATACTACGCGTTGCTGGTAAACTACTGCATTGCACATGTAAAACACCGATAAACCGTATCACTGTTGCTGAAAAGCCTACCTCTATGGTACTATACTCATAGTGGCAGAATATGACCGTACTTACAGGTGCTCATTGAACTAGCACATGAAAAATGTTTGCTGAAAAAGCGTATTAGAGTGGTGGTCATTAATTCTGTCATGAATAAATAAAAGAGACGTAAATGAAAAGCCATTATGAATGTGGTAATTTAAAGAGTAAAAGTGCTCTTTGTTAAATTCTAACTTTAAGCACTACGATACTCCCACGAAACAACAGACTTTCATTTCAACCATCACCTGTACCATGAATCAGTCAGTAACGACAAATTGCTGAAATTTTCGAAGTGCCGACTGGTGATATGGGGAGTCACCAGAAACAGCCTGGAAGCTTGCTAAATCCATCCCGGATAGCCCGTTAATGCAATGAGAATTTGTGTGCGAGTGACGAATGGCGATAAAAGGACTGCTGCGCGCAGAAGAACATTTGGATCCCATTTGACGCTGCCACAATAAGCCGAAAAACGAACAGCTAATATTTACGTGCCGTTTATGCTTCCAATAGTGGCTTTGTAAGGCAACATAAGTGATATTTTGCCATAAAAAGGATCCCGAGATATTTTGTCACACGAGCGATACTTTCGAACACTTGCAAGAGAAGAATCCTTGAAACAAAGAATGTCTGCACCTCATCACGTCTGCGCTGCGAAATTCACCTTGTGGAGGACGTGATACGCAAATATTTGTGCCCAGCACTTAATTCTATCGTAATAGACCATTCTCATTACGCTACACACACTTGGACCATTGCAAAAACGCTTATGGTGCAAATGCTCATGCTCGGTGTTACCGACAAAACACGTCGCAGTTGTCGACCGCGAGAGGAAATTTATTCAGCAACAGCTGACATTAAGGCTACTATTGATCGCAACCTACGGCAGCTAGTTACAATAATGGGAATAGCTTTTTCATCGGCCATTTCGAAAACATATGAATAAGACACCGGAAGTGCCTTATTCACATGTAGGCAATAGGCTATGAAGGACTGCCAAAAACTTAAATTTAAAGTCACAGATCGAGGAATCAACGTCTCTCCTAACTTTCTTGCAGCCTTCGGAAAAGCAAGAGATGAACAAAAAATGTCAGGTGTGGAAAATGGTGTCATTCCTATGCAGATGCTTTTTTCTTGCACAATAGATTGAAAACGCTGTCGTGCACTGATTTTTGTGAAGCGGAGTTCATCTCTGAATTCGACTAAATCAAAGTACAGTGAATGATTCTCACGAGAACGGTCTGAAAAGCTGCGATTTTCGGCTTGAGTGCAGCGTCAAGTTGTACGCAAACGTAAATTCCGACTCGTTGCACAATACTGATATACTCGTTGCAATTCGGTATAGTTTTCGCTCGCCACTGTATTCCTATATGGCCACTACATTTGCAAATTCCCACACTCTATGCAATCTTCTTTCTTCAAAGCGATGAAGGAAAAAAACTACATTCTGGAGGAAGCGAACTTTTTTCGAAGCTCGATATCCCACTTTTATTCATCAAACCGTGATGTTTGCTTCGGCTGCATATAGATGAGACGCCTCGATGCTGAGTTCGTCTCTACGAGGCTACAGCGATTTCTGCCTTACTTTTTGACTGCGTCCATTATATTCCGACATAATCTTTTAAAATACAGTGTTGTTTCCCTGACAATACCTATGCATCACGTTTCACTTCAGCGTTAGCTCTTCCAATATACTTCTTCACGTTATGCGACTCTAATTATCCCAGCTTACGAAGGCACAATCCTCGTTCCTAATGCCCTCACAGAGATTTTGAAACCCATGAAGATCGTGGAGAGATCTGATTGGAGAGATGCGCAAAGAGTCTTTTAATTAGATAAAACCAATTAACAGCGTAACCTCGTATGCTAGTGGATTCAATACAGTTTCACTGCTGATATGCTAACAGTGCTTAAATGTATTAAATATATGGCCTATGTGCTGTTGATCAAATGTACGGCGATACTGGCGATAACGCCACTGCTCGACTGTATCGATATTACGGTACACAATAGACGCTCTCATATAAAATAGCGGATAAAAAATGGGAAAATATGAGTAAGATGAGAAGATTGAGATTAGAGAACGAAAGATTCGATAAGAAAAATTAAATAAAAGAGGTGCCTTGGCAAGAAAAACGATGATAAGATAAACAGAAGAGAATATTTAGCGGAAATAATTACTGTTGACAAGACGAGCAGAAATCGACACAATTAAAAATAGGCTTAGCAAAAAACCACATGGAAAAAAATCACTCACCGCAGGCACCATCGCCGACAATCACCAACTTCTTACGGATAGCAGCCATTTCCGGCACGGAGCACCTGAAAGTAATTAACCAATCAAGTGAAATGGCAAATGATAAACTAATTTCATCACGATGGAGTTAGGAATAAATGCTAAAATGCTGAAAGATGAAAACTTCAACATGAGAATATGCTCAAACAAGCACATGGAACAAATAAGCCAACTTCGGCATCACTAAAAATCGAAGTAGGAGACTCGGCAAGGAATTTGCATAGGCAAAAAATTCTACAGCCGTCGAACTGTCGATGGGAAAATCTCAGGCGGTAAACTAAGGAATTTATCATTAAAATATTCCATTAGCTGTAATAAGTCCGTTAAACAAACACACACAGCACTATGGCATTGGAAAACCTGTACGTGGGGAATTTGAAGATGGCATGAGATTTGTACATGAAGTTTCGGAAAGTCAAATGAGCCGTCGCAGAACTATCAGAGAAAACACCAGACGGAAATGCTTTCGAAAAAACCCCCTTGGCAGATGCAACATACGAGGAGAATTTACCGACGAAGCTCACGTTTACAGATGGGTTTTTGAGCCGGAAATGAAGTGGGCACTCAAATGAACAACAATGCTTCAAGTTCTTGAAAATGAACTGTAACTGAGACGGATTCCTATATGGGGATCTCTATCGTAAAAGAATATAAGTAAAATGAGACCAAGCTCGACTTCAGGATGAACTCAGCTATTAGTGACTATAGCAGACACTATTTTCTTGGTACCACAGTGTAAGCTACTAAGCTGCAAACCGAATCCTAACCTCGAGACTGTTAAACCTCAAAATGTTTTCAATGACGATAATAAAGTGCCGAACTTTTCCCACCTTTTTTGCCTCTCTTTCGAAAATTAGCAGTAGCAATGAGTCAGACGTGATCACTTCAATTTGCACCGCCTTTCATTTGTTTAAGTGTACTTTTCGGTCTTCAGTAACATGATGTGCACTGCAGACGTGAATGGCATCCCTAATGAAGCGATCGCTTCTAGAACCTTTTATGAGTGTGTCAGCTGACTGTTAAAGTGCATTAGTGCTTATTCAATGTGCCTTAATAGCTTGAAGAGTTGTAAACTTTGCGAGTCAGCAGCTATCCAAACTTCCCTTTAATCTGCCCATCCTATGGCAAATAATGAAAGTAAAATGAGAACATCGTATGAGATATCCGCTAAAAGAATTTTACGAGAGATGCCGATCCGAATTTTTCACCAAGCAGTGTTTTATGCGTTCGGTGTTTCAGTGGTGAGTGTCTTGCAAGGCGACATCATTTCCCGCATTCCCACATTCATCAACACCACAAGCTCCTCTAACTTCGAGCATACAAAGGTCATGTATACAGCGAATAAATTCAGTGAATCACATCGCAAAGTAACATCGAAATAGCCAATATAAACCACTCACATGACCGCATTCTTTTCACAGTTCATTTGTAAACTGTTAATAGTGAAGACAAAACAAAACACTACTCATAAAAGATAAGCACTATGAAGATGTAGAACGATATTTAAAGCAATGAAACTTTCAAACAAATCCAACATTAGCACCCATCTTAGCTCATCCTCCTCGAAAGTGTCACAGAAACAGATGGCCACTTTTGTATAGCAGAAAATCGGTCTCAGGTGAATCATCAGTTCATGAACGCTAAAGAAAGACTGTCCCGCACGTGCATCCTCGGTGAAGGTAGGTAAAAAAAGGAAAAGACCACCGAATCGAAGACCGGAAAGGACACGAAACCATTGCTACCAATATAAAGAAGTACCGCAAAGAACGAATTAAAAGAGGACACCATGTCTGAAAGAAAAAAGTGAAAAACAACGAGAAGGACGCATAATGAGAGCGATCATCGGGTCTCCAACGCAGAACGGCACGTACGCCCATCACCGAACTTACAACGCAGCAACGCAAACGCGCTTCCTTCATACGAGCTGTGCAAATAAAGTTCATTGAAGGAAGGAGGTTACGATATTCGATGTGAGACCGCCATTCCCGCTTTTAGTAGTTAAAGCTTTGCTCGCAATCATCGTTCACGCTCACATACTTCCGTAGTTTTCACACTTCGGTACACTGAAATAAATAGGTGAACAAAGTAGAGATAAATAAAGAGTAAGTAAAGAGATGAAGATTGAACAAGTATTCAGACTCGCTAACATCCTTAATAAGTTACTGCTGCCACGATTTTCCACTCAAGCTGATCTCATAGAAGAGATCATGCGATGATGATCGCATTGGTGTGCCGACATTGGTGTCTGCGGGCAAAGATAGTGCATCACTTGACGGGATCCACTTCGACTGAGGCCTGCACCGCTGAAATCTCGACATGTTTCAGTTCAAGGATGCTTGAATTCGAAGGACTCACCGCTCGAAACTTCCTCCACAAGACCCGCATTATGAAACTTCAAATTTCGTTGACTTTAGCTGCCCTCAATCGTTTCTGTAGAATCAACGATGTTCCTCATTCTTATGCACTGAGAGAAAAAGAGGCCGGTGAAGACCGCCGACTCATCATGAAACCTGTAAGCTACACATTGAGATCAGTAAGACTTCAGGGTGACCTAGCTTCTTATCCGTTCAGCCATACGGGACAGGATGCTGTTTCTATGGTCTTTACACCATGTATATGATTCCTTCTCTCCCTCCCCCCATCAAACCCGCCTTCAGAAATGCTCGGTCTGTGCCATGGACGTTAATCCACTTTGCATAGTCTACCAACAGCGTTAAAACCGGTCTGGAACGTGGGAGAATGTGGAAACTTGTCCCGCACATGGCCATTCCAAGGGAAACTCATTCGGCGTTTACCATAGTTTTCGATGACCTTTATTGGCCAGTTCTAACCGCTCAGGTTCTTAAGACGGGAGATGGGACTGCTTTGTGAATTGCCGCTGAAAGGCTGCGTTCATTAATTATACCACTCGATGCCACAGCCGTTGTAGATGTAATTCGAAACTCAAACAATAGAACTTGGCTCTTGACCACCTACCTATCCCTCTGATCGCATAAGCAGAGTGAGTTTCTCTTCGTACGCCCTACCGTCACCATGCAAAACGACCTACATAACACTGCTACTAAAAAATCTGCCATTAACATAAAACGATGCGAACCCATAAGCCAGCACTTCGACGACCAGCAAAGTACTTGAGCGCATCCACTAAATCAAGTAGTTATGCTTGACTATCCACCTCCCTTTCCCCTCCCCCCCCCCCTTCCCCCTCCCCTGCACAGAATATGGTCAAGCTAGGCTTGAACTCGATTAGGCTTAGATAGGACTGATATTGTTTGAGCAGCTGAAGACTTAGAGTGACACTTTGATTCGTGAACTGATATCAAAGACACTGTGCTAGAGCACTTTCTATTGCATGAGTTCACAAAAATGTAGTTGTTCTCTTCCCCTCTTAGTTTTACTTCCCACGAATCACTGAGTGAGAGCGTCGCAAAAATGCTTCAAGTTGAAGAAGCGAAAGGATCTCACTTGGTCTGCTTTAGTAGCCGTCTACGTAAACTTGAAAAAGAAACAAACGGCATCTCGAAGTCCTTAACAAAATTGAGTGCAGCATTTCCTACTGTCCACTCCTTCAGGCTCAAATAACGAGTCCAATATCAGATAATTGTACTGTTACAAGCGGTTCATTTTAGGATTACCTCAGTTAGTGGGCTGTTTTAGTGATCTTCCTGAAAGTTTTGTGGCCACCTTCTTGAGGGTGACATAGAGGTCTTTTATTGAGCCCTCAGTCGATCTCCATTTGCTGCAAATAAATCCTCACCTACTCGACCACATTCAAATGAGCAACCATATATTTAGTACGAAAAGTGCATATTTTTCTGAGTGCTTTCAAAAAATTTGAGTCATACCGTTGCTACTAGATTCAGATGGGGTTCGCGATTTGGAAGTGAAGTTTTGCGATGACCTTCACTCGAATATAATTTCAGTGGAGGAAAGTGGAAGGGGTGGGGCGTGGGCTGATACCAACAAAGATTATCCTCTCTCGACAAAGTACCTGCGTACCCTTGCAATAACTGCATCGTAACCTCTCGAGAGCACCTCAAGACAAGAGAGAAAGCGCATGCTGCGTTATTTAAGTGCGATACCTTCTTCAACAACAAGGTGAACTGATTTCAACACGCTCAATTGATCACTTCCGCGCCCTAACATTTCGTCCATCGCCTTTCACCTCATCGGGGAAAATTGCCACATCACTGAAAGGAGCAACGATTATTGCCCTCAACATGCACACTGCTTCAACGCTCATCTCCTCGAATGACAGTCGCGGTGTCCTCCCCCCAACTTCTCGGAGCTTTCGATTGTCCCACCATTTGAAATGTTTGAATTGCGATCGAGACCTCTACTCACCCGTCCTTCCAAAATGGACAGAAACAGAAAAAAAGACAGCGACGGATGGGAGATTGCGCATCGAAAGAGGTGCGAGTTGCGCGAAATTTCAGATTATCTCCCATGAAAAGAGACATAGTTCATTCCGCTGAAGCATCAAACTTTTTAATTATGAAAAAATGAGAAGATTGGAAGGCTTATTGGGGGTTCGTTTGTTGATGTTTCGGATCATTGGATCCCGCAGCAAATACACAATTGGCTAGCCGAGACACAGAGACCAGGTGAGTAGAACTCTCGTACGACGATGAGGCGGGACGGCGGACATTGCGGGGAAACGTGGTTCTTGAATTCATTAGCTCAGGTGAGACTCGAATTAGTTAGAAAGGGAAGGGAGGAGGGTAGAGGAGGATTGCAGTCGTCTCTCTGGAATAAAGGGGGTGAGGGAGCAGCAAGGGAGGTGATACTATAGGTATGTCTCGTTTAGGTCTGTTCTCAGCAGGTTGAAGAGTGATAGGAACAGGTAGTGAATGATAGAAGAAATCACTCACTGCTGTGGAACATTTCTTTTATACCCATCAAATAATACTTTGCAATCTTCCTCTTCTGCAGGAATATCTCTTTTGAAGTCTCTGAAAGCTTATGTTTTTTTTATATAATATTGCTTCTGGTAACATTGAGGGAAATTGAGGCTTGCAAGCGACCTTCTATGGTTTAAAGCGATCTCGCATAGTGTGAAAACGAAGTTTTTGTTTTGGCTTTCAGTGATACTTTGCACGTGGAGAATTTCGATATGCCAGCAAAGGTGGTAGAAAGTCCGCAGGATGACCTATGCGAAGTGGGGTGAAATGAAATGCCTTCAGGGGAATTTCAAGCAGAACGCTGCTCCCAAACTATGCCTCCATTTGCAGAAAAGAGAAATCGATTCTAATGGAAATGATGTTGTTGTGGGTCTGAGGTTGCATTAGGGGGTGTATAGTGGTACATTATTTATTTCCTGTTTATAACCCTCCATCTCCCTTCGTCGGATATAAGCCCGCCTGTGATAGATGTAATTGTAATTCCATATTCGAAGGTAGACTGCATTTCTCTCTTTTTAAGTTTCATAATCGATGCTTTTGCCATTCCAGAGAAGACATCTGACAGAATTTGCCGACTAGAGTGCAAAATGCCTTTCTTCTATTCTTTTTTAGGTTGGGGAGGGGGATACTTTGCGATGACTTTTTTGTTGGGGTATCCTCGATCTGTATGAGTAACCTTGTGTTAATGCTCATTGCTTTTGGCCTGATAGCTAAACTTAAAGAGTAACTTCGAATACGTGCAAACCCACCGAATTAGAAGATAGGACACGAACAAAACGTTCTAGGTATAAGTCAATGATACGGTCACATGTGCGTCTCATTAAGCAAGGGCGGTTGTTCTGGATCGAGAGGGGGTACTGTTTATGTTGCCACTGTTAGATAGGGATTGCCTCTATAGGAAGCATTATTGTCGTTTCATGTTGTTGCTCTTATTGTGAACAATCAAAGTGTGCACCGTATATGAAACAGGGGAGGTCTCGATGAGGCTCTCGACTCATGAGGAGACCCTTGAAGGAAGTAGAATTCGAAAAAGTGTGAATCGAATTTGGGACAGTGGCGAATAACGTCTGAATAAAGCAGTTGCTCACCAACAAACTCCCACTAAGAAAGGGAGGACGGTGGCATCGGCATTCAAGGTCTCAAGAAGGAATTCTCGTTGTGATCGAGACTAGCTTACATTGAGTATGAGAAAAGCGATTGCCGGGGAGTGCCCTATAGCAATTCTTCCTTCGGAGCGGCTCCACCCACCAAATTTCACTCCTACCTCGTGATAGAGTGCGACGGCCGATGTTTAGAAAATCGTTAATGAAGGTGACGTCGAAAGGTTTACAAAGCGAAACATTCGGCCTGTCATGCCCTCGTCTCATTATGCTAGAGGCCTCATGTTGCAGGTTGCAAAGCGGAAACGTAGAAGCTCATTCTCTTACATGTCTCATGTTTGTTTGCAACTTATAAGCCGTATATTCGAAAACGTTAAACGATTTCATTGTTTCAGTATCTTTAACTAGTCAGGCGTAATGTTAATGCGGCGGATGTCGTGCAAATCCGCCTTCTTTCATCGCTTTCCATTCCGGATTCCGTTAGGCATGGGTATTTCTTAACACTATGGACGGGCAGCTGTTGTGAGCGTTGTGGGGAAGTCATTTGAGAACTCTAAATGAAATTGACAAGGTGATCGCTGAATTGGCAATGCAACTTTTGAACAAAACGAAATCTTATGGAATAGAGCAATATTTCGCGATGTTTATCGTAACGGGCCCTATCGTTATTGAGAAAAATAGCTCGAAATTGCAAACGCATTTCAACATTCGACAGTGTATCTTAGCCGCCAACTATTCGTAATCTTATTTCTTTCTTCGTTCGTTCCATTCATCGTTTCGCAAAAATATTTATTTGCCTTATTTCCTTTCGACTTCTTATTCTGTAATCGAGTTCTCTGCGTTTATCCGCTTTTAAGGAATATTTCAGCGTTTATTTGCCCTCTCGTAGAGGGAAACGCTTTATTAACGTGTCGCATGTTGACATGCTGCAGTTGTGCTTTCATCGCAGCATAGGACAACGCAAATCAATTAGATCGCAAGATGTTGCAGTGCCGCGTCAAGTATAGAGGATATAGATGTTCGAAAGATGAATTGTGTGCAGTTGGTGCGCCTGCGTTCTCCTATGCTTCCAAGGGACGAGTTGTGTGTATTGGTATGTGCGGTGAGTTTACGTGCAGATCCCCTTCAGCTACTTTATTCATTTTTAGCCTCTTTATTTAGGTGCTTTTATTTTAATTGTAAGCTATTGTTTTGTTAATGAGTTCTATGACAGTGCTTCGTTGCAAGAGAATTGAAGCATCACAGCTGCAGTTTATACGCTTTTTCTTTGTTCTCTTTCAAATATATATCGCAACGGTGTAACAGTGAGAGGGGACTGACTATTCCATCCTCAGCTTATTTCAAAGCTGCCACTCATTGCTGAGCTCGTTTGTTTCTCTGAATTCTCGAATTCTTTTCGCTAAGCCTCAGATAGGATGCTTTAATATATAATTATTTCCGTCATTTCTGAGATTGAAATTTTTTATTCGTTATGTGAAAGCGAGATTTTTGTTCTGCCAGTGCATAACGTTTAAAACATCTCTGAAATTTAGCGGATCGGCGGTAGATATCGGAGCTTCATTTTAAGTGACACTGCTGAGTTGAATTCAGAAACGGATTAATATCCGCACGTTAGTTAAGTCGGACTAAGCGGAAAGTTGCACTGAGACAATACATAGAGGGCCGGAGTTTTGCTTAAATTGATGGGCATGAATTCAGCAATAAAAAGAACCAAAACAGGCATTGAAATTCAGAGTAGACTTCGTTAACGAAACGCTCACATTGTTTAGTGCTATTAAGCTCTGTTCGGAGCGTTAACTCGTTTCGTGTTGAAGATTGCTAAACTGTGCCAATAGTCTTTTTAAGACCTAAATTCCAAGGGAATGTGACTCTGACGGGCGTTTATTGCATGCAACATGTTGCTATAAAAGTCGCTTCTCTTGAATTTTGAGCGTATTCCATTTTTTCTTTTTTTTCCCATACATGTGTTGCTTAGTGTTCGTATATGCAATATATGGAGTGGGAAATTTATTTTTTTGTACCGTGGAATAGCTAAAACTAGTTGGTGAATGGCAAATATAATGTGATTTGAATGACCTCATCGCTAGACCGGACCTCGCTAACCGTCGTATCTAGATCGGCATTCATGTTCTTAGTTTATGCGTACGGTGAAACTGGACCGAGTGATTAGTCGTTCAGAGTGATTCATTCAGGAGGCGTCTGATGGGATGGACGTCTAGATGCAGAGTGTGTACGTTCTCGTTTTCTTATTATTCGAATTCGTTCATGCAGAGGGTCTCAATTATGAGCGCTGTCCTTCCGCCTGTCACTGTCTTGATACGCACATCGATTGCAGTCGGCGTTCGCTGACTGCCGTACCTGCTATGTTACCGTCATGGACTACTGTGTTGTAAGTGTTCACTTAGGCCCTTACGTCTTTCCCGCACCTCACCCCCTTCTCGCCTGTTATTGCTCTTTGTCAGTACCATTCGCGCCGCTCTAAAACCAGTAAAGTTATTCCGACAATTTTTCAGGCTGTTAGTCTAATTGTGCCTCAGTAACTACGATAATTTTACTTCTTGACTGTATGGGCAGTTTGTTAATCCTCTTAACCTATGGACAATTCATTTCTTCGCTCTTCCTGACACTCACGCTCTGTGAAATTCATTATCGCTATCAAACGTTTTCCCATTTCTCGTTTAATTCATTTCGTTTCCGTTCTTGCTGATGTTTTTTTAAAGAATATTCAGTAGAATTTAATGTTCATTTGCTGAATAAATTACATTAACAGCAAAGCGAGGTGGAATTTGTTTCGAATGCCCAATCGCGATGATTCGTTTTTATGTGATTGCTGCATTTTTTGCGGTTGTTGTAATGCGGATTCTTAGTTTAGGTTTTGTTCTTTTTGTTGCTTTATGCCTTCAGTTCTATTATTTTAGAACAAAACAGGTTTGAAAGCAAAAAATGATCTTTCTCTTCAATTAATGGGTTTCTTGAGCTGTTTTGTGGCACTGTGCAGTTCTGGCAGAAGCTGCTATAGCCTTTTAGGTTCGGCAAATTGCCTAAGAGAATTTTTTACCTTTCCCTTCGACGAAATTGTTGACTTTGTTCGGTTAATATTTGATAGATCAAGTTATGCAGTCTTGTTGTAGGGAACTTCAAGGCAACGAAATTAAAGAGGTCAGTCCGACCGCTTTCATTGGATTGGATGATCTTATATCACTGTGAGTTTTTTGTTTGTTTCTTTGAATTTTCGACAGTATTTTTAATGAACGTTTTTTTTGCCCTTTTCAGTTCCTACTTCGCAGTTTTATTTGTGCTGACCTTTCTACTTGCTTAGAGGTGTTGATTTCCCCAAAGTATGATATCGTTTCCATACTGACATATTTCTACATTTATTCCCCTATTTTTGTGCTTTAAGTTGTTATCAGTTTCGTGTTCGACAGAAAAATTTGTTGTGGTTGAGAAGTCATCATCAGTTGCTTTTGATCATATTTGATCGTTATCATCATTATCAGCTTCATGTGATGTAAGACTGATATGATAAAACCTGTTATGCTTCTGTTAGGTTTTCTCTCCAGCTTAACGAAGAGGCTTTAGAGCGTATGTGGAGCAATAAGGGGAAGTGATAGTCATTTCGTGTTTACGGCGGACGTGTTCGGTGAAGAAGAGGGGCATTGTGATGGGAAAATAATCAATGATTCTAGGTGATCATTGTGGCGTGCTGATTTAGTGGGCTGTTATTTTCTCTTTGTTTCGATTCGTTGTTCTTTTTTCATCTTCACTGCTGTGTCAGTGCTGAGTAATCAGCCTGCCCACTAGACGTCAGTAATCAACAATGCATGGCTTTTGAATTCTTTGTTGCATTTAGATATTCGTTGAAAACGGACATGCATTGAACATTGCTGCGTAGTAACTTAAGTGGCGATTTGTGATTTGGAAGTGCTATATGCCTCTCATTACTATTCAGGTGAAATATCCCTTAATTAACCGAAAGTTTAAAGGCGCATGAGAAATATTTTTGGACCTCTCCTTTCCTCCTCGCCTCGTGGCCGGTGGCTATACGTTGTTCAGTATTTGCACAAAATGACATCAAAACGATTTTCTTTATGAAGCGCCCTTTCAGTTTTCCAAAATATATGTTCTTAATGTCGATCAGAGTTATCATGTATTGAGAGAAAGTTGATGATTCACTTTCGGCTATGAACACTCCGAAGTCTTGTGAATATTTTATCTAATTTGTTGGTGCCCTTCAACATTGTCTATTATCATTGTCGTTGGTTGCCTAGGGCGAAATACACTGAGAACCCTCACGTTCAGATGAGTTACATGAGGGTTCTCACAGTTCTTTGGGGTTAATTTTTTTATAGTGTTTAGATGTGAACTTACTGAGATGTTTGTTTGTTTTATAGAGATCTGAGTGAAAATGGAATCGAATCTTTCTCGCGATTGGTTTTTGCATACACACCACGACTTCAAACTTTGTAGGTTTATTTCCTTTTCAGAAATATTCACGACTAGTGGGCTGTGAAGAAGATTTTTTGCTAAGTACCAAATGCAGTTCGCAAATTCCCCTCCCCCTCTCCTCCCCATTCTGCTCACACCTCTCCTCAGTAAGGGAAAGATTTTAGTAGTCAGTTTCAGCGAGTTTTACACAAGAAGCAACGGATTTCTTTTCTACGGTACTTGATTTTATTGCAGTGTGATTAAATTAGAAATGGTATTTGTTGAGCATGAGGTGGCGTCCCCGATTAGCACATCTAATGGAGTAGCAACTCGTTAATCTAAGCATCTTAGGTTTTTCCCTCGGGGGACGGGGGAGGGTGATAGGGAAGCTTGCGCATCCTTCGGAATTTAACGATGTGTTGCATTCGCTTCTCTTGATTCGGTGTGTTCAAAACTGCAGGTAAAGAGAAGGGAATGGTGGGAATGCAGCTGCGTGGGTCTTTTGGACGTTTTGATGAGCTTCTAGCTCCGCTGAATTCATTTCTGGCTTCGTTTTAGAGTATTACGCAAGAATCGGCTTTCATCAGTTCCTCTTGGAATTGAGTCGCTGAACGAACTTCACAGACTCGACCTGTAAGTGGGTGTTTCTTCTGCTTGAAAATTACTACTTGCCACTGTGCTGACTGTAAAGGTAGAAGCGCCGGTTAAACGCCAAATGGCAACTGTGAGAATATATGCAGTAAATTATCTCTGCAGAGGAATGTTGGTAATGTTTTGGTAATGTTGGTGATGCGGTACTAATCTCAACGTCCCATTTCGAAGTAATCGCTCGGGGATTGGCCTACTTTGATTCTCTTGATCAGTTTCCTTTACATTTTTGTTTGCATTGAGGAAAATTGTGATGAAGCTGCGTTGTAACGGTATTTCGTTGCATATGGTTTACTTTTTTAACGGCAAACGGCAAGAGAGGGGGAAAAGGAGAGGGTGAACACAAGAGGCGCATGTCATGTATGCCCATTGTATCTTCACTTTAAGAGAGCAGTTGTTGGTTAGATGCGTTAATTGCTCAGAGATGATCTGAAGTTTTTGTGAGAAATGTGACTTATGTCACTGATAATGTAACGAAGCATCAACGTTATTTGCAGTAAAGGGAACGAGATAACGAATTTAACTTCCATTGATATTTTACGACTCGCCAAGGTGGATGTTGTCGATTTGGCTAGAAATTCGATACAGGAGTTGCCTCGTGCCATTCTGGTGAATCTGGCTGACTCGAAGATTACCAGACTGTTAGTGGCGCAGATATATTTATCTACATTCCTGAAATTCTGATCACTAATATAGGGTTCATTTCGAGCGACAAAAAAGCTTATTTGTGGAACATGAGAAATTGATCGTTTGTTTTGCAGTTTGAAATTCTTTTTTGTTGGCAATTCATGTTGCTTCATCGCACTCGTTCCGCTCGTTTAGTCCAATGCGTGACCCCCTCCATCCATCGGATTGGTAGCTTCAGTGACGAAGATCTTCTCTGTCTCTATCTGATTTCATTTTCGAGAAAGGAGTATTAAAGAATGCAACGAATTTGCGTTTCATTTTTCATCCGCTGTATCAGAACATATTTATTTGTCTTCAGATTTTGGGCGAAAACGTAATATTTTTCATTTAAAGTGTGTTTTCCTATTTAGGACGTTATAAAATATCGGTGAATAGAGTTGTGCCTACTGCCAAAGTTAGAAGAGATATTTTTACAAGCGTTTTGAACGGAATATTTTCATGTTGAAAATCTCCGAGATATTAGGAGGATTTTGCCTGTTTGAGAGAGCTTTTCTTTTTTAGGGGAAATGTCTTTCCAAACGTGTCGAGAGTTTTGTGTTTAATAGCGTTTCGTGACTGGAGGTAGAGCACTTATAGAGATCTGAGCAACAATGCAATACCGGTACTGCGTTCGCGTGTTTTTTCTTCATTGCACACGCTGAGGAATCTGAGGTTGTCGCGCAGTAAGGTCGGATCCGTGGAAAAGGGCGCCTTCGACGGGCTGGTCGCACTTCGCTCACTGTAAGTTCAGTGCGATTATTGTGTGGAACGTTTCTTCAGCTGATCACTTCGGATGAAAACCGTTCATTAGATTTTTATTGTTCACCACATTTGCCTTGTGATGTGCAGCTTAGGAGAATTGTAAAGTGAAGAGAGTCATCGCCTTATAATGTGTATCTGTCGAGAGCGATCTCTGCATAATGGGAGGTGGTTCCACTCATCATCGCCTTGAAGGGTTGACTAACTCTCATCATTTACCTTATTTCGAAGGCGGGTAGAAAATAAGTTAATTTTTCGGGCTTGGCCTTAGAACATTGGTCCTGATCATCTTATCGTTGTCGGCTTAAAACGGATGTTGTAACTAACGCAGTGCAGTCTTTTACACGAAAGAAAACACTGTCAAAGAAGGTTCCGGGAAATATTCTGCTCAGTTTATTTATTTGAGTACCCATTTCGTGTATGAAAGCTAAATAGCCTGAAGGAAGAACTATGTAGAATTTGCGGGTGTTGAACGAGATATCACTTCTTCGAAGCTGCTTTGATAGCGTTCAAGGGAAAAATGCTGAAATATGTTTGTTTAAAGACAGTCAACCAATTACTTAGTCTTTTGCCTTTTTGCAGAAATCACTATAATTTGAAAAAATTATTCGTCTTTAAGAGAACGAGATGGGTGCGTGAGTGAAATTTTTAGAGATCTGAGTCGCAATCGACTGACAACGATTCGTGCGCTCACGTTTAGTCCGCTGATTTCATTGCAAAATTTAACGCTTTCGCGAAATATGATCTCTTCGCTGGAGGATGGTGCATTTTGGGGTGTCGAACAGTTGCAACGTCTCAGTCTCGCCGAAAATCGTCTAACAGCAGTTACCGGTGGATGGCTGTATGGAATGCTTTCTCTCACTTCATTGTAAGGATTTTGCCAATCTGTTTTGTTTCACTCAGATCGCCGTGAAATTGGTGATGAGGAGAGCGAAAACGTTGTCCATAAACTGGCCAGGAACGCGTTTGCCGTCAAGTTGCCTGTTTGTGTGAATTCAGCTACCGCACAGATCTGTCACCGTTGTTTTGTTATTGCGCTCTCTTTGCTAAATTTCTGCGGTGCGTTGCATATGTGCGTCTTTTTAAACGCAGAGACTTGCTAAAGTGGGAATCTATCGCATCGATGGATTTGTTTCATGAATATGAGGGAAGTGTTGTATCCTTTGTCCATGGTCGGCTGTGGTGAACGATGTGTGCGTCCGCTGATGCTTGCTAACGGTGGGCTGGGCTTCAGATTAGTTGCTCATTGACAGTGCTGAAATTCTTTTATGGATGTATCGTAGCGGTTTCGGATGAGAATAGCAAGCTCCTGTCGAAACAATCTGCATTGCATTGTCATCTCCGGTGCCTCTTTTTGTGCATTGAAATTATCTCAGAATAAGTTTTCGGGCTCGTTGCGAAGGGGATTAGTACTTTATCAAAAAGTATCTGTCTGGGTTGGGATCAGAGATCATCAGAAGATGCTGGCCATTTTTTCTTCGTCTGTTACGTGGTGTTATTCTCGGCAGCAACGTAATGAAGTCATGCTTCGGCCTCAACCTTAAAGTGCATGAAAGTCGGCAGGAGGTTTGATTGCTCCAGTTGAACTTTTTTCAGCCAACTAAGCCTTTTTCTTTATGGGCGTTTGCGAGCGGAATAATTTGCTGTTTTTCTGTGCAGTTTGGTAAGTGCTCGATATTGGAATTGTGTTTCTGCCTGTGTCGGTACGGGTGTTGTTGTCCGATAGCTGTGGTCGAGAAAACACTGGGGTTAGAGTTGTTAAGCTTGGTGAGTGTAGTCTGCTCAATATCGGATCTATACTCTGTTCGAATGGGTATCTGATCCTCACGGTATTATAATTGAAGGATTAACTGTTGGAAGAATTATGGATATTTAACCGTGACCAAGATTGCACACCTTACGGTGGAGAGATTCGCATTTAATAATGATCGGATCAAACGCTAGTCTAAGGCCTTTATGTGAAGTTTGTTGGATTTCGGCTAAATATAAGTGCTTTGTTGTCTTTTAATCAGATTTCCGAGCATTTTTCTTTCACTGATGATGGTGCTTTGTTGCAATGGTTGTTAACCGCGAGAATATGCGTCTATCGTGGCATCTCCTGCTTCTCACGTTTTCTTCACTATCAATCTAATGCATTTTCGTCATAGAGAAAATGAATTAGATTAATATAATTTTCATCGAGGGTTTAACATCTTCAGCGTCACGCTTATTATCAAACAAGCAGTTAGTATGCTTGAAGTTCTACATTTTTTAGGGATCTAAGTTCAAATTCAGTAAGTTGGATAGAGCCATCCGTGTGGTCACTATGTTCAACATTACAATGGCTATCTTTGGCGTCGAATCGGCTTCGCTCGTTGCCTTCGTTGCTTTTCAAGAAACTTTCACGTCTGAAGCATCTTTCGCTTGCCGATAATCACATCGATGTGGTACACAAGAGTGCAATGGGTGGACTAGATACACTCGCCTCTTTGTTAGTACTCCAGATTCTTGTGAACAGTTCCCGTATAGTTGAGCGCTGTCCAGTCACCGATGCCGCGAAATGATGCCAGCATTCGGCGCATCGCTGGGTGCGTCGAATGCTGGTATTGGTTGTGATATGTGCAAGGTTTCACACTAGCTAACATTGCTATTGTCTAGTAATACTAATATTGGTAATGCGTTAACGTCTAGTCATAAACTTCGTCTCTTGCTATAACTATAGTGTAACACAAAATCTAGATAGTATTTCACAACCAGTATCACTTATAAACGTTTCCGATATTGCTATTACTAGTGGTACCTACTGCTACTGGTAGCGATTCTTCATGTATAAATCGTTCAGTTCTACTATCATCTACACCATTAGCCGTAATACTTACGCAGTTATTACTTGGTATACTGCCAAGTGTGCTCTCTGATACGTCAATATTAATACCGTTTGCAACTGGTCCCGGCTTGGTGTCACTACCGCTTACGTTCTAATTATTGCAAGCAGAAGCTACTGCTGATCAATATTAACATCAGTGTTACTTTTACTATCGCTAGTAGCACATTTTATTGTTTTTACAGCTTCATCATCATATATAATTTGATACTAAATAGTAGTTCTTAACTATATCTGATTTCCTGAAAGCTTTTAACGATTTCGCCTTTCTGTTGAAGATTGTTGTAGGTGATAAGGCTGTCAGTGCTGACGACTTTTTGGGTAAAATGCACTTCGAGGTGTCGCTTTTGGACAGTTTTAATCGTAGTGACACGCTTCAAAGACCTCATTGGGAAATCAGATAGACTGTCGAAAACGTCTTCTTTTAGGCCAAGATAAACGGTGGTTTTTGCCTCGGTTGAAGTTTCTAACGTGGCGCCATCGCCTGTTCCTCCTTTTATTGTTAATTGTTAGGATTGGTTTCAAACGAGCATACGAACTCATTTTATGATGCGACATGTGACTTTGAAAAATTGAAACCATTTTCTTTGAGGGATCTGTCAGGCAATGGATTGGCTGTATGCGTTGAGGATGGTTTTGTTCTGGCGAACACATCGTTGCCTTCTTTGCATACATTGAAGTTCGCTTCGAATCGGGTTCGTGTGATACCGCTACGTGCGTTTCATAATTTTCCAGCACTCGAGTATCTCGATCTCAGCGATAATCCGATCGCCAGTATACAAGAGGGCGCCTTCGAGCCTCTTCATCTCAAGCAACTGTTTGTCTATTTTAACGGCTTCCAAGTATAACTGATCATGTTTATGTTGTTTTTATCATATGGGTCACTGTTTATCCTGTCATCGACCGATAAGCTGTTATCATTGACAATTTTAAGGTGGCATCACGCATTCGCCACACTCTCAATTGAGGTTTAATATAGGTTTTTGTTGTGGTTATACGAGCATCGTAATTTCATTTTAGGCTTAATATCTTAACGCCTCTTTGATGTTTCATTCTTTTGTTTTCATGTGCAAAGTCATTTGAATGCAATAAAATTTCACTGTTCGAAGTGATGGTTAAATTGAACTGTGACGAGAATCTCTTCCATATAACGCTTATCTAATCTAAATAAGGTCATAGAATGGTAGTGCATGTAATAGTATTGACTTGCACATGAAAACTAGTGATTTCCGCAAGGATAGCAGCAGTTGAAAGAACATATTTGAAGGCGTATGAACACGTCGTCATTGGTGTGCGACTGCGAGCTGAAGTGGTTCCCGCATTGGCTGTTCACGTCGGGTTTGAGTCGCAACACAATCTCGACTGTGTGTTTGCATCCGTCACCTCTACAAGGCATCGATGTTGCGGTCATCGACACATCGAACCTCACTTGCGGTTGGATTGGAATTTTTTGCTTTATCGTTCCTCTTCTAACTTCGCTTAGCACTGTGGACGATATTTCTAGATTTCATTCGGTTGTTAAAGAACGCTTAAATTGACGTTATGTGGGCATAAATTACTAACAGAAAGGGAGTGCTGGTTCTTAGTTGTCTGGTATGGGATGGGTTGCAGCAACAACAACAGCTACGAAGTAATCGCGGAGTTTTTCTGCCCTGTCTGATCCGGATGTTGTGGATTTCTTAAAGAAGTTTGTTTTGAAGTACAGCAGGTTACTTCATCTAAAGTTGTCCGCTAATATCACGAGTGAAGTGAAACTACTGTTCAAGTTATAGTGGATAACTCACCACGTGCGCGTCTTCTCAGTCAGCCGGCTGTGCAAACGAATGCGCTGTTGGGATCCGAAGTGCGCTTACAGTGTACCGGCTATGGTGCTTCTCCGCTTGAGATGAGCTGGAAGGTGAGTCGCGAAGGGCGGTCACGCGTGCTGACCCATGACGCGACAACCCAGTTCTTGTTTAACAGGTCGATGAGTACAAATGGTAAGCTGTTTGCTTGTGTTGAAGGTTTTGGGCTTGATTCACTGACCGTTGTCTTTGATTGTCCGTTAAAGGAATAGTAATTTTCTAGGCGGCAGTATCTTTTCAGGGTCAGTAAGCGACTTCCCAGTGGAATATTTGCACAGTGAAGTGCGATTGAGCGAAATAGCATTCAGCGATGAAGCCGAATACCAATGCATTGTGCGTAATCACTATGGATCGGCGTACTCGTTGCGGTATGCAAATTAATTCGTTCGAGAAATGATGGGAGATTTCAAAGAAATTGATTTTGTCGGACAGAAACAAACAATCTTGAATATTTACTCGAATTTTAATCTTATAATTAGCAGTTCGCTTTTCGATGATTTGTTGAGTTGATAGCGACCAGTGCTTTTATCACTAACCCACTCGTGAGGTGCGAATGCCGCGATATGAACGAAGTGATTGTCATGAGTTATTTGATCAGCATTGATCTTGAATTAACTAGAGAATAAAATATGATACGTATCTGTTTTAATGAGATGCACAGCGTTGCATGGAGGGGGAAGATAAGGAATTTAATTTTTTATTAATTTTGATATTAGATTGTTTTGCACACATGTGCTCATAAACTGTGCTTTAATGATGTTTTGAATTTCGTTTGAGTCGGCGACGTCTGCGGCAATAAAGCTTTTGCCAACTTGCGCATACAAATCATTTGCGCTGAAGTATGCAGACGTGTGCATTAGTGGCCGGTAATTTTCTTTTCTGTTGACTCTATTCGTGCACGGTTTTTGCGAGTTTATTCTAACCAAGGCGGAATTGAGGATTCGCTTGTTGTTTTGTTCGGGTTGAATGAGTTGCCGTCTCCGTTATCTGTTATATAAAATGGATTACGCTAAGAAACTTAGCTAACGATAGCAAAATTTATTGTGTATACGACGCCAGAAATGATGCGGCACAATATCGCAGCTGTATTGTCGAAATCACTTTATGCGTTGCTTTCGTTCTGATATCTCTTCGTGTATTGATGTGTTCATTTCAGAGCGAAAATAATCGTTCTGCAGAAGCCTCAGATCGTTTATTCCCCTTCAAATGTATCGATTTTGCGGGGCGGAAATGCAAAGTTGAGGTGTTCGGCTCGAGGTATTAATTCTTAACGGCAACCGTTGCTCTTTTTTTGTGGAACCAGCCTCACTTTTGCACTTATTGTGATGCTTCCTGCCAGCCTTTTGGTTGTTGTTGTTTTTTTCTTGAGAAAAAGAGAGGTGGGAATTACTTCATCAACAAACATACTTCATGTGCATCGTAATTTATATGGGCTTCTCGTCACGTGCTCTCCGCTTACAGGGGTTTGAAAGCCTTTGTTCCTGTTCCTTGTTCCTTATTGCATAGCAAAAAATCCTGAAAGTGGGGTTTTGGAGTTTAGCTTTAACGCCGATCCATTTAGTTCGTCGTACCCTTTCTCCAGTTTTTCGAGTCCTTGTATGTTAATTTACAGTGGGTATACTAGTAAAGTGTCGCATAGCGAAGATACTCTAGCTTAAGAGTGCCTGACCGAGGTGCAGTCCATTATTGCTGAATAATCCGGATAGTTTGTCGTCAGTCGTTTGTAACATAAGTAATCATTGTGATCTCGGCAGGCTCCGTAGCCGGGAAATATGCTTTGCCATACTCAAAACTTTGTTCGTTTAGGTATACCTTATCATGTTCACTCTTGTGCACAGTTTAATGCTGGTTGGAAACTGGCCATTTGGTGGTGGAAATGAAATTTATGTATATGACGGCATCTTATTGCATCACTACAAACTAGGCGGAATGATGGCAAACCATAAGATGAATTCACGCACTCACTCATCGGCAGCTGTCAATATCGGCATGGAAAGGATCGCTCGCAAACATTATGTGCAATATTTGGGTTTAGTTCGGCAGCTAAGCTTTAAGGTTACTATAATTGTTGAATGTGGGGCATATTTTGCACCAGAATTGGAGTGAGAGACTGTATTGATTGTAGTGAAGCATAACCCATTAGAATTATTAGCTTGCTATTTGAATAGGAAGCGAACTCAAAAAGAGTTGCAGTCAGACGTTGTGCCCTCAATGTGTTGTATTAGGTAAAGGAAAACGTGAAAAGCTGATGAGCTCTATGTGTACATAAATGTTCGAAGCATTTGTAGGTGTACCACCTCCGGTGGTTAAATGGCAGAAAGATGGCGGCGATTCGTTTCCAGCCGCCGTTGAGAGACGTCTGCATGTGAAGGCGAATGATGATAACTTATATGTTGTAAATGTTTCAATGGCTGACGCAGGTGTCTATACTTGTCATGTAAGCAACGAAGCGGGTCGTGCAGAGAGCTCAGCCTATCTTCGAGTCTTTGGTAAGTGATTATAGTTTTACTGCGGTTCAGTACCACTGAGTGTAAGATGAATTGGCCAGGTTCGGTTGTACTTGACCTCGAAACTTCGTGGATACGATAGATATCCATTTCAGATATGCACCGCTGTTATGTTATCATGATCCTTAGCAGTCATTTGAGCGGTGTAGCCACTGATTAGAAACCGTCGACCTCGCTTGTTTTTGGATTGTTTTTGAGCAAAGTTAAACCGTTCGTGCTTGACTTTTGAAGGTTATGCAGGAAGGGAACGGAGCAAAAGTCTCGCTTCCCTCCCTGCTGACTTTTATAAGATAAATATTTTTGTGCTAGAAAGCCCTAGTGCTTTCGTGGATGATGTCTACTGAGATGTTCAGAATTCTTGAAGAAATTTATATTCTCGTGGCTCAAACTCTTGATGCTGGATATTATGCGTGTAGAGCAAGAGAAATAGATTGTTGTGCATTTTATGCATTATAGAGGGATTTTGTTGCATCAAAAATAAATATTGGCTTCAGTGATAAAAGGAGGTTTCATGGAAACTTTGTTTCTTCTTTTTGAAGAAACTCTCTAATGAAAAATGTATTTTCAAGATGCTTGCAGAAAATGTGTTTTCATTTAGCGATTCTCTATTCATTTTTCAAAGATTCCAACTTACGCTCATTTCCAAGCATTGACCATCACCTTCTAAATTGTCCCTGAATATTGCGCCTTAGCTATTTTCGAACATTGTCTCGCTGTTATTTTGCACCTCGCGTTGTTTAGACGTTGAATTTTGGCCACGGGTGGAAGAACAAAGAGTACAAGCTTCATCGATGGTCTTTTTCAATTGTTCCGCTAATATTTCTTCGCCGCTGTCGATTGTTTGGTACCGAGATGGACGACTCATCGAACCTCATACGGCTCCATCTCGGTTTGTTTTCAAAGGCAATCGTCAGGTGCTCGTTATTACAGAGGTTTGTCGTTGATCTGTTATTCGTTCAGAAAATAGTTTTCTCATTAGAGGTAGCACAAAAGGGCCGTTCAGAAATGTAACAAACTGGAAGCGTGAAAGTATCGATATTACACCTGCAAGCTGATCCCGTGCTTAAGACAGCAGTTATCGGTCTTGCACAAAGGAGGAGAAATTATAAGCAACTTTTCCATTTTAGGTATTCTTAGATTTGAAAAAAAAAACATTTATTAATGGTATTTTACCGCTATTAATGAAATGTCCTTTAGCGAGATTTTTCACGGAATTTGTTTGAATTTCAAAGAATTTTCTCTCAGAGTTCATCGAAAGTTACGTTGTTTTCACGTTTACGTATTCTATTGAGTTTAATTCCATCAGAAAGGCGTGTGTAAACATTCGGTTTTTTTGTTGTAATCAGTCTTTGTGAGTGAGGTCAACGAATATCAGTTTGTTCTGGATGTCAGGTGCGAGCGTCTGACAGCGGCGTCTATTCATGTGAGCTGATGGTAGAAAGTGAGGTTCTCTCGCGGGTTACTTCAAAGTTGACCGTCGATGAGGGTGCTGAGGATTCGAACAAACGTCGTTCGGAAATTGATACCAGTGCGCGGAAGCCGCATTTGTTATTGGTCGTGCTCGTTTGCGTATCGCTATCGCTTGTTTCTGTTGCTACGGCTGTTTGTGTGTTCGTTTGTTGCAGAAACCACTGCGAAGATCGACGTTATTCTACTGTGAAGGTATTCTGAAGTGATCTCACTGTGGTTTGTTTTGCATTTGGAGGAGGGTGGGAGTAGTGGTTGACAGCGTCGATGTTTTGTTATATGTAATAGCATTTTTTTTTATTGTTTTTCGTTTTAATTTGATAAAATATAGGATTTTTTGCTCTTATTTAGTCAAATTTGGATTTGATTTTTCTGTGTTGATGCTTGGAGGAAGGAGGAGAATGGAGGTAGATAGTGATTAAGCTATTTGGTCAGTTGTGTCTGCAAACTTTCTCTTATTCCTTTCCAGATGAGGTGATTGCTGAAAGCTGACTTTTCATCCAACTTTTACTTTGAAATTATTTTAGCTTTTAAAGTTGTATCGTGAAAAGAGTTAGCTCGGCCTTTGTTATGATAGCACTTACTACTTACTAGGATTATTAGGGTAAAGAAAAAGAAGGAATAT
The DNA here is from genome assembly GCA_037576465.1 of Parascaris univalens. Classification (NCBI taxonomy): domain Eukaryota; kingdom Metazoa; phylum Nematoda; class Chromadorea; order Rhabditida; family Ascarididae; genus Parascaris; species Parascaris univalens. Next base: position 60,455,202 of record CM075173.1, on the reverse strand, counting down.
GTTAAGTGCCTAAACGAGGCAGTTAATAAAGAATTAGGTGGTAAATTTTGTTGTTGCATGATAGAAGTAATCATTTTTTGATGTCTGTGTTATTCTAGCTACAGTCGATAGGTATCGTTGTTTATTCCTGTGGCATTGTTCCTTTTTTATTTCCTTCAGCTCGTTTGTCGTTGCAGGAAATGAGAACCCAAAAAAGTTCCCCTACTTCAACAATGGAGACGCAAACAACCGACGTATGCATCATTGACCCTCATACCTCACGGTGCGAATGCATGTACACATCGATATGATAGCACGCACAGTTTGTGGCTACACATCGCTACATATGGATGTGGCTGCCTTGGCTCGTGCATGCGGCTGGTCCGTCCACTCACCGTTAAAGCCAGCCTCTTGGCTGTAGTGCTTGCTGTCGCGAGAAATCAACGTTCGTTTTCAGTCGGTTCGCATCTTTGCTTGTTCAGCATGCGGCCTGATTGCCGAGCTCGTTGTAAGTGAATTCGTTTTAAAAAAGCATTACGTATTGGCTTTATTGGTTTTTATTGTGTACCGAAGATGGGTATTCCGCTCTCAATTACATTTCTCTTTTATATTATCCTTACTTCGTGCATCCTCTTTCCTCATCCTTTCTTGCCTCGCGTTGCGTTTTTCTGCGCTTTATGAAAATGTTCAGGTATAGAACCCTATTGTCTGCTGTTTGATGTCGATATAAATACCTTGCGAATGTTGGAGGGAGATAGACGGTTTAGGGAGTGTAGTTCATTAGAATTAATATCCCCTTTAACTGCTGGCTTATAACAAATCATCCAGCTGTCATAAATAAGTGACAGCACATTTTGCTCATCTCAGTTAGTCTTTAAACATAGCAGTCCACGATCTTACCTTCAGAAATTAGTAAGCTGTTGAGGGAGGTGATTGGGTCAAGAGGGTGGTGGTGTATAAGCTGATGCACTTAATGGAGAGAAAACGTTCTTGCAGGTTTTTTTTTGCCGTTGTTAAAAGACAGTGTTATAAACTTCAAAGAGATGGCGTTCCTATATCGAATGGCTTGAAAGGGTCGCTTATGGAGTCATGGGACATGTTGAAGCATTTTTAGCCGTGTTCTCCTTTCAGTGTTATAGCTCATCCTTTCTCATCGTCCGCTGATTGCGAAATGTCCGATTCCAATATGTATTTTCTGCTTTTCCATCTTCTCCTCACTCCTCCTCCCTCCCGTCGTCTTGCTTCAAATGGGTTTAAAGCCTGAACGTACCAACCTACAGTAGTGGGTTGTGCCTGAGACGCTCTAGTATTAATACAAAGGTACCATATATGTGAATCTTCTCATCTCTCCGGATGTACTTATGCGGACATGTATTGTTTGAGGAATTTACGACTCATGCAAGTTTTATCGAGAAAATTGGTCAAAAACTTTTGTTTTCAGTGTAAGGGATGAGACGCCATCGAGGTTACACTTGACTTCTTCAAACTAGGTATCTAGGCGTATGCGTCGTTGCTGCAGCAGAGACGCAATATAAACGTCCTAAATGAATCTGAATGGTGATAAGCGCGAGAGAGTTGTTTGATTTCGGTGATTATCTGCCGGAGGGGTCTCAAGCTACGAGGATATCAAGGCAGGAATTGGTGGAAGGGGTATGAGTTTCGCACTGTTGGTTTGTGTCAATATGTAAGCGGTTTCTGTACCAGTTGTTTGGATAATTTACCGCTCGTGCCTTTAGCGGTCTTATATGATGCTCATCAGTAATAATGAATAGCGCTAGTTAGCGCATTTTGTGATCCATATGGATTAGCTATTAATCTCGTGCTTTAGCGTTGAAGGGCTTTATTTGTCTTGCTGACGTCTTGTTCTCGTTGTTGTTTTGTGTTTAAAGTCCGCTCCGATCATGCCTATCTTTTTGACTCATTAATAATCTGGTCACGTTGTTTCTCCTTTTCTGCAATAAGCTCTCTTCTGTTTTCCCTAAAAAAAACTTTAATTCCGATTCACCATTTATATCTGATCTCGCACTTGCCAGAAATCCAAAATTTATTACACAGTTTGAGAAATGCAGCGAGGTTAGGGTATATGCAAAGTGGGAAGAGGAGATAAGGAGGGAAGCGATATTTTTCAGGATCTTAAATGAGATGGGAGTACCACAGGATCCGTCAAATGGCTTTTTAAAGGCATTATAATAATGATTTAGTGATTTAGTGATAATAATATTTAGTGATTTCTGTCCATTTATGTTGTTTATTTCTCTCGCTGGTGCTGATTTGCTTTTACTCACTGCAAAAAAAAGGAAGCAAATCAGCTTCAGCATAGAAATTGAAGATTATCTCTCCACTAATAATTTTCTCTCCGAGCTTTTCGACATTTTGCAGTGATTTTTGTTGATAAACGGAAACATTCAAAGATTCCGGGTCCGTCATCTCTCTCTCTTGGAGGGAATTGTCCCTAGATTTGCTGTGCACTCTGTGTTAACGATGGAATTGCTTCCTACCCCAATAAACGCTTACAGTTTATTTTTATGGGGATCGAGTGTGAATGTGCTTTTATTGTATGTAATTTTGATGGTTTTTTATTTGAAACTTCAGCTCACTAAGGCCATATTGGCCAATTAGCTTTATTTGTTACCGGTCGAACCTGAGTTATTTCTTGCGTTTGCAACAGAGGATGCGTTTTCTCGAGCACTATTCAATGTTTGCTATAACTCTTTCCGCATTTCTTCACAATACATTAGTATGGTAAAGTGGTGACTTGCGATTTCCAATTAAGCAACAAATTCCTTCTAGCTTCTCACTGATTTTTCACCTTATCTTTTCTCTATATGAGAAGGAGATAAAGATAGTGATTTTCTGGAGGCGTAGGGGGACATAAAGGCTAAGGATGTACGAGGAGCTTATGAGGAAGAGGTGCAGTTAATGGAAAAACCGGGGATGCCTGGCTTTTTTCTCAGCTGCTAGTTCTTGAAGGTTGCCAAATTCTGCGTCTGATTACCCAATGATTGTGTACCATTACGAATAACGCAAACAGTACGAAATTTTGACGGTTTTCTGTGTTATTGCAGTTAATTAATGCGATAAGTCATCCGGCTAACGATATATTGCCGTTGTTTGTGATAATGCATCTTCGATCGGTAAGACAACTGTGTTTCGTCTCTGAACATTGTCAGATTGCAAGTCATTAAGCAGCAATATTAGACGATATTTGAACTGCTTTCATTTGTAAGTACATCCCAATCTGAGTGGAGATTCATTCGCATGTGCCTTTATGCATCTTTTTTGAGTTTCGCTTTTATTTTGATTTATCAAATAACTACGCATAACCGCCGTTGTTTTTGTTTCTTGTAAACCGTAACAGTGAGAATACAGAGGGCACTAGCAATTCACGTATTTAAACACTTTAGTTGGTCAGATTCAGTTCTTGATAAACGCTTTATGATAACGACAAACGCATTTGCTTTGTCTTATTTAGGATTATTCAATAGAGTTTATTCTTGCCTATCACTGCCTAACTTTCTTAGTGAAGTTCAAGAGTGATGGGCACATTTAGAAGCTTTATGCTATTAATTTGAAAGCGAGCTAGCGTCAGTTGATCATGGCTTGTTAAGTTTCTTTAAGGTTCGCCTTCTTTGCGATTGTTATTATCACAGGCGTGTGATCGTTGGCCGTCGACTCGATAGCGCTTTTTTGTAGCATCTAAACGACTATTATTTACAGTGCGAAGAAACTTTGTTGTCCAAGCATCGCCTATTCCCCCAATATCTTGCTAGACGGTTGTTGCGCTTGCCTCTATGTTGCCTCTCTATTAGTCATAGCGGGAGTTCAGGTTAACAGGTCCTAATGTTAATTGTTTTTTTGCTTTAACAATTCACCAAATTAAGCGCTTTTCCCAACAAAAGTATTTATTGCATTGTTCTCACCATTTCGTGTATTTGATTATTATTATCAGAACATGGGATGTTCTCTTTTATTGTATATGCATTTTTGTTAACAATAAAGAAGTCGCAATTCGTTCGAAGCTATGTGCAATGTTGAAGGGTCCGGTTATGGTTCTTCTTCAAAGTTCTCTCGGCACGATCGTGATGTGATCATTGCGGTGAGTGGCTACTTAAATCGGAAGTTTTGGCCAAATTAGGCTATTATCCATCAGGTTTATATTCGAATCCAAACGGAACACCTTTTCAGCTAAAAAAAATTATGACGTTGAATGCATGTTGCATTTAAGCCATGTTTATGTTCTTATGCTTAGTCTCTCTCTCCGCTCAGAAGAAGGGAGATAGAGAGAGAGGGGAGCTGCATAGAAACGTTGAATGGCGTCTATGCTTGCCATCTTGGTTTGCATCAGAGGCGTTCCTTTCACACGTTGTTTTTGATAGTATATTCTGAAATGCAGTTTGCTAAGTGAGCAAAGTAGATCCGGCGAATTCTGAGGCTTTCAATTGGTTCGTTCTCGATGGTGATAACTCTTCTTGCCTATTACCTGAGCACGTTTCGACGCTTTATTTAAGCGAACTGCCAACGTTGCTGCGATTTATTCTATAGTAAAGTTCGGCATTCACATGATTTTTTGAGAGGTGGTGAATGAAATTTTGGCGTAGACAGTGAGGGCGTTGTGGTGCGTTGAAAAAATGAATTTTCTAGAAAGTTGTGGGTTTGTTTGTGGTGTTATCTTTGAATATCTTGCTTTGCGCCAGTCTTGAAGAAATACTGTGCTCGGCGAGGCTTTTGTGATACTTGAGATCGGTTTTTCTGGGCGTTTCGTAAGTGACTTCTATCGCGTCCGTTAAAGGAACTTGACAGCTTCCGACGGTTGATGTGAAGTCCAACGATGCGGTGAAAATGTCCGAATTCCGTCAGCCATATTTTATTACGCGGTTTTGCGCATTTGTAGGACGCATACTGGTAATTCTTTATGTGCGAACATGTTGCGTGCTTGTAGTTTGTTTTCCTCTACGCTGGTTTAGGTGATCAGGTTGGGGAAGAATACTGGGATATAGAGCTTTGCATGTGTTTCTTGGTGAGCTAACAAGTCTCAAGCTGCGAAGCAGTTGGGGGCATTTGAATGAGGCTGATGAGAACTTGTTTGCACTTTGTATTTGACTTGGTCTCATTTTTTGCCGGCTCCACTATAGGAAGACGAATCTCTTGCGGAATCGTTGAAACGGTGTGGTTAGATGGGATACGACTCAGTTATTGTCGCGAACTTATAAAAATGGTTCATACAGCGAGTGGACTTGCTGGAGTGTGTTCCATGCGGGCTGCTTTATCACACCCGTCTTTTTTCCAGTCTACTTGTATGTAAATAAAAGTGTATTTTTTAAAGAAGGGAATATATTTCTTCAGTGCGTCCCATTACAGCTTTTATAACATGCTCGATGATGCAGAATGTGATGAGAGCCGATCACATCCCGAGCGGTTTTCAGTAAGAATGTGTTGGTGATGAGGCAGAGTGATTGGCATCGAACGACCACAGTTCGTGTTTACCATTTTTTGTACAAGCTAAGAACGAAGATCTCAATCTACCGACTGATGTCGCCGGATACGCTCGAATCGGCAACTTCGCGGTGAATGATTGTGATCGCCCTTCGATTATGCACATGCAGTGAGCATACGTAACGATGGACCTACTTTTCCGCCATCCAAATGCACTCTCCACATCGTCGCAAAATGCTTCACTAAATGTTGCACCCTTTGCAGTAGCTTACTACAATCAGCGGATGCGCGAATGCATCGATGAAGCGACAGTCAGCGATCGGCGTTCCGCTTTATTCTTCTGTACGAGAATCTGCGGTAACCCACCAAACGCTCTTTCGCATGTGAATTTATGTAGTTGTTATTATGCAGTGGATATGGTTGCCGATGCGAGGCGTTCTGGTAGCGTTGACTTCCGGTTTCTTTGCAGGTGTTAGTACTGATTATTTTTATCCACTCTCATATATGCGCGCTTGGCACCGTTGTGGTGCAGATTAACGCGGTAGTGTGACTATAAAAATATCATTGGGAGATGGGCGAATAACGGCACCCAACGTTGCTTATCTTACCATTGATATGGCGGATTATTGAGATGACAACATATCTCCCCATCTTTCGTTGTTTTTTGATGAGCAATTTGCACGCTTTGACATCAGAATGTGTTGCGAATTCTGCTCCTTTCCTCTCGTTTGGACGGCGTTCTTTCTCGAATGCTGCACTGAACGTTTGCAACAATACGGCTACTGATGTGCTACTTTTGACAACCAGTCTTTATATTTCACACACTTCATTTTCCATCAAAGCCAGAAGTTTCATCTCGAGCTCCTCTTTATTCTTTTTACTTTTCCTCTTCACTTGTTCGATCACGAAGTTCAGCTCAAAGCCGAAAATGATATCGTTGAAGGTTAAAGATTGCTTCTTCATCGATGAATTTCTTTTTATTTAAAGTCTTTGTATTTATTTCGAAGACTCCCAAAATTCATCGTCGCACCGGAGTAGAATGATAGATCGTTAGTGGCAAGCGAAGGGAAGGGGGTGACGATGTGGATGGATTTGGGTCATGAAACAGCTCAACTGCATTCCATGAAACTTGGCAAGGTTGTGCGGAAGTTGTTCGTCTACTTTCGTTTTCTAATTGCATTATTCCCTCGAATAACAAGTTTTGCTTCCGCTTTTCCGCTTCTTTCCGTCGATGACCGCTTTGATTCCTCTCTTTTTCGAGAAAATTCGTTCTTTAAAGTAATGAGAGTGGTCGGACGATGAGTCGCTCTCCGTTTTTCAGTGCAACCTGTTTTTGTGTTTACTATCTTTGCAAATTTCTCGATGTCGCAATGAATGCTCAGTGGGCCGCGAGCGAAATGTGTATTGCAGTAATACCTAAAGGGGGAAGATTTATTGCTGTTGTTTCAGCTGTAACTTTCAAATACTTCTAAGTGCTCTTCGCTCACCAAACCGGCCACATCTTTTCCCTCTTTCACTATATAACAGATCTTTCACTGTATGCTGAAGAGGGAGTTTCGTTTACTCTGTTATCTTCTTCGCTATGTTTGCGCTTAAAGTTGTTATATCTGTGCCAAAAGTGCAGAAAACCCTCAGAAATAGGGGCTCTTAAAAAGCGTTTGGGTTGAATTCGTATTCAAATGTGTTGGTTTGGCGACGAGTTTAGTAAGAGTGAGAATTTGAATATAATTTAATGATAATAATCCGGTGGTTCAAAATGCAAGGATTCGGGAATAGGCGAAGAAGTGGGCCAAAATAATTGCCTTCATGTACTCCTCTGTATACCTCCTAGCCTAATCGAAAGGTTGCAGTTGATTTTATCTGGTTGCAGCGCTCAGAAATATGCACAATGATATCTCAATATTTAGCTGAATCCTTCATAAAGAACCTTTTACATAACTCGGCGGATGTAAAATTAAAAAAGGCAACCGGCGAAAGAAATATTCGTACAAATTTTCTCCCACCATCAAGTACTTAAAATTAATTCCTTTCAATTTTAACGGATCGGTGTCTGCAGCCCTTACGTCTACCGATTTTCGTAGTAAATCTGCAAAAGCACACAGAGGTATCCTTTCTCGATACGCAGATTGCTGAAACGAGCTGAGAGAAGGGCGTAGAATGAGTTACAACAAAAATAGGCAATACATAAGACGTCACTCTTTTTAAGAGTCTATTCGTCAAAGGAGTCACGTGTGAATTTCGAATCGGCATGCTAAAAGCAGCAACCTCTTTAGATAAACGCCTCTAATGGCTACTTATCAGGTGATTCCAAGGGAATATTTAAGTGCTCAGATGCCAGAAACGCCTATCCTCCTCAGCAAAAATAACGAGGCCCTCATTGGAAACATACCCCATTCCCTTTTTTTAGTAAAACAGTGGATATGCCCATATGTCTTCACGCAAGGCGATGCTAAAAATGCAACAAACCGAATTAAATAGTGTGCTGAACTAATCAATCTATCATTGAGTTCTCATGCCGTTAGTCGTCCATTTAGTGGATTACTTTCGACGATATTTTGCAGCCGTTCAACCAAAATCGAGCAAATGTTGAATTGTATAGCACGTTAAATGTGACCATCTAAGAGGTAAACTGCACTATATTTCGTTATCCTTCAGCAGAATTTCGAGCAGTATTTTCCACATACACAAAATTTTTCGCTGATGCTTTGTGCAGCAAATTAAGATTTCCTAATTTTTCATCATTCTTATTCCTTCCTTTTTTTGAAGTGTTTCATTTTTCACATTTCCAAAACAACTGCTTCCTCAAAAGTTAACAAATGCCGGTTGGTGTGTTGTATCTTCGAGGAGCATTTCGAGCAACAAAGTGGGACAAATTATGCTGCATGTTAACAAATGCCGGTTGGTGTGTTGTATCTTATGTGACCTGATTCGAGAACTTTGGTCGAGAACATCGACCTAATCGTGGTTATATTTGCATCGTAGTGCAGCAATTTTATAGGCTTTGTGGCGCGCTTTACGCTCGCTTGTTGTACTGCTTCCTCAGGGAGAATTTTCGCCCCTTTTTGAGCCCAAACGGTTTATATCCTTGATCTTTGTGACTTCTTCTTCACTTTCCTAATTTCCTGTATTTTTCTTTACTCTGTGTTGTTTCTTCCACGCAATTTCATGCTCTTTTCATTTATTCGTATAAAAAGAATGGATTTATTTTTTTCTTTCCCAGTGAAATCTGACTGCTGTTTTTTATCTGACACAAATTAAGCGTGGTAGGAAAAAGAAAATGTGCCCGAGGTAAACATTACCTCATTATGGGAATGGGTAAAACATCCTCTCGGAAGATATCCGATTAATTGGAGATAGTAGTGAGAGGAGAGGAAAACTCCATAAGAAGGCACCCTTCGACGAGAAAATGTTTTGCAAAGAACATTTCCCCACCTTCTTTCGAGAGACGGTTCGTTTGCGATCGGATCATTTCGACTGGATTACGAACAGCTTGATACATAAAATCCTGCTTACATGCGTTGTCAGGTTTCTTCTATTCAGTGCTGTCTTCAGTGAAATCAGTCTTCTCTCGTTAGGTGTTATAGTACAGCCAACTGTTGCATTATCTTGCATAAAATTCGTCTACAGTGGCTGACTGCATCGAGCCTTCTCAAAGGACTCAGACTGCCTGAGATCGCCTCGAACTGCAATAAGAAGTTGTTGGCTATACCACCTCGTAATAACAATACTTCGAAATAGTAAAGACTAGCTCGGATTTAAAGAGAAGCAGCATTTGAAAGCAATAAAAACCTTTGTCCGCAGACCACAACAAACCCGCAGACTCGCTTTTCGGGCGAATGCTATACCACTGATGCGAATTACTCAATAAATACTCATTTTTTCGTTTTTATTCGTTTGCAAAGAAGCGAATTGTTCGTTTTATTGGAAAATTGATTGGTTCTTTCATTTTTCCACGAATCTTTCTCATACATCATTTCATTTCAGCTCCGATTTGGAAATTTTCAGATGACTTTCCATTCTTCGTTTCTCGTTTCAGTTCTTTTTCCACTTCGTCCACTATCGTCTCATTATGTCTCATCGGTCGTTCTGGAGTGCTGCATTATCAGTTTATCACGCTTGTTTTATTTACTTCGTTCTTTGATGTGCTACGTCAGCAGCACAGTTTTGCAGTCAACTCACGAGCGTTCTTCTAAGCAATATTCCAGATCCTCCTTTTAGTGAGAATTTGTGCGTGTTATTAGCAATAATAGCAATAACGGCACTAAGCAAATAGATGCTTATTTCGCAAGAAAATCGACTAAATTGTTCAAATATTCATATGGATCAGATGCATTTTCGATATTTGCGCTTTTTCGTTCGCAAATGTGTGAATTTTCGGTATCTTTAAACAATATGGACACAGATTATTCTTCGCTGATGGATTTGCATGCAAAGCAAAGGATTGAGGAAGCGGAGTTTTCTTTCTCTAACGCTCCTTCAAACTCCATTTGTGCTCCTTCAATTTCATCCGATTTTTCAACGAGGTCATATGTCCCCTTCCTAGTTATTGCTCACCTCTGTATTAACAACTGAAAAGTCATGTAGAAAAACTGTTTGAAATTATGTAAGGGATGTAAATTTCTGAAATGATAACTCGAAGTGAGAGGAGTGAAAGCAACTTCGTGGAATGCCCGCTAACTTTTCGTCGTTTTCATATCCTCTTCACTTTTTGTCATATTGGCAATAAGAACGAATTTATAGACAATCATAAATTCCTCATAATGAATCTATCGATAACTGTTTCAAGTCTTTATAGGCGACTTTCTCCCTTCTTCGTTTACTCTCTCATTTAGTCTCTCCTTTCTTCGTTCACACCTATATTGCGGCAGTTTTATCATATACATCATGGCACATTTTATGTTACGTGTGATTCAGATCCTATTGCCAACGAAGCAATGTGCGCATTTTATAGTTTCGTAATGATGAATCAGTCATACACCCATAAGAAAAAGTCAGATATGTTCAGAAATATTCGTAGAATCGTTTGAAGTTCATTAAAACGATGGTAAGTATATGAGCATGCTAAGGGACGACTTAAGGCATTAGCCATTCATTCATTCATTCATTGTATCTGTGGAAAACAGTGTAGTAAGTTTATTTTTATTTTTATTCGGTGTTATTGGCCTCTAAGCGGTAAACGTTAACTGAACTTTCTTCGTGAAAGGAACGACTTCTTGGACTGCTCGGAACGACTGTCCGAAAGGTCTCCATGAGAAATGAGTCTTTTTGCAGTATCGGTTGAAGAAACCTTTTCAAACGACTTCGACAATCCATACCTTAACTTGAGTCCGTTTAAGAATGAGGGCACTGCAGAGTTTATTCAAGCTTAGACTTGACACCTTGTGCACTTGTTCGTGCAAGATTCCTACTGTATTTGTCGCTCGTTCACCAAACCACCTCCAGAAAGTGCATTCTTGGTGGCGTGCTGACGGCTGTTGCGTATGTAGCAAGAGCACTGCTCTGTATTCTGCACTATTACACACTTGCTGCATATGTCTAGCGCGTATCCAATAGCATACTGAACTGCATTGGTGCCTCCTAGTTGTAAGTTTTGTGGCTCAAGTGTCCGACCAGGTGCATATACATCTCAACACGATTAATGTTGTTAGGCTGGGTGGTATCGATGGGTGGTCGCTGCCAACATGGATCGAATCTGCAGTGCTTTGAAGGTCATTCGGTTGATTTATCAAGTAATGTCTCTGCAGCAAGCAATTTTCATGCGTCGCGGTCCGTTCCATCGATACAATTGAATAACGGCGACGTTTTTTCCTTCACGTTGGCAGAAGAATTGCGCTGATAAGCAAATTTGGTATGTTGTGTCGTATTGACGTGCTCCTTTAGTGGGGGATTTTTTTGAAATTATTTGCCATATTTAAGTGGATTCATTATCAGTTAACGAACGCATGAGCGCTTTATTTTGCACTCTGATTTTGCGGCGAATGGCAGAGAATGCAGAGAAAACGTGGCGGACAATTGCAGGAATGCTGGCTGATGAATTCCCACTGCAAGGAATGTGATTTTTTCTCCTCGTGTGATCGTTATTCTCGTCACTGGAATCGCCTTTTCTCATCGGATATATGTCAGTAGATATATTTGTTTCTTCGTGAATATCTTCTCCCATCTTTTCTATATGTTCACCTTCAAATAAAGGTGATTTTGAAGGTTGCAGAAAACATGAACCGTGAGAGTCATCTGGCAGGTGAATTTTGTATCCGCTCATACATTTTCCGCTAATATGCAAAAGTCAGTAAGTGTTATTTCAATAGATTTCACAGGTTAAGAGTTACTAGGCAACCTAGTTCAGACCGATTTCTAGCATAGAGGTTGCATGGGGGATGGATAGCAGAGCAGGGGGAGGGGACTCACTTTTAATGCCTTAGTTTCTCAAGAGAGACGTCACCTAAAATGAGCATATCCAAAGAATAACGTTTCTCTAGCGACCACTAAATAGCTTATTTCAACATGTGCTAAATTATCTCATCAAGCTTGGAGAAGATACATGCCCCAGACGATATGTAATAATATCGAAGTTTAACGGAATGAAGAACGTTTAAGGGAGAGGAAAAGTCAGAAGATGACCGGCATGGAAAAGAGTAATTGCTGAAGTGAAGTCAATATTGGGCAACCAAATCGACAAATTTTCTCCTCTTGATTCATATTACTCAAGAGTTATTTTCATAACGTCGCTGTTCATGGAGGGATTCTCATTCACCAGATGCTGTCGATGAGAAAATGGTGCCGAAAAAGTGACATCATCATTGCAGTGCTAGAGACACTAAACATCGAACAAATGCCGCAGTATCTGATAGTGTTTAAGTTCGATACCGCAACTAAAATAAGCGCTCATTAACGATGCTGCTTCGCTCTTTGCTGGAATTCTTTGCTGAGCTATATTGGAGAAGGTTTTTGTGAAAGTTCCCGAGTATCATTGAAATTGATGCGTTTCAGTCTCAATAATGTTTTTGCAGTTTTGAGAGCACTCCTTCACAGCGTTTATTGAAACGTTGACTGTGAGGGTTTTGGACCTTTTTTTTCCTTTCCGAGGTTTGGACAGATGATGTGCAGTTTGACAACAAGACAAGAATTTGTGATTTTTAAAGTAAGCCTCAATAAAATCAACAATAGCAAGGAGGAGGGGGATAACATGACGGCAGGGGAGAGGGGGAACGTCGCTCCGACAGCGCTCTGGTACGAATAGTACCAACGTGCACCTGAAGCTCTTCAGCCTTAGGCACTGCGCGGCTTGACTGCGTACCACCACTGCCCGAAACGACTCCTCTAAAGAAGACACCTTGCGCGAAAATCTAGAAGCCCACTGATGTCCCGTAACCGCGCCGTGTTTCTGTGGGCACCGACCCTGTCTGAAAAGATTTGTGGAGAGTTTGCTGTATCCCGTAGTCGTTGTTTTTTTGCTGTGTCCAAAAGCAGTTGGTTTAGGATTTATCGGTGTGATCTTTTATAGTTGTTTGGTGGGTGAGAGAGGAAGTATTTCTTTGGCGCAGGCAACACCTAAATTCTGACCAAGGAACTACTGTTCTGAAGCAGCAATGATCGGATTCACCCACATCCGATGGATCGCGATTCTAAAGGGATCTTGATTTGTACTAAAGGCTGCATTTGCAGAATAGCAGTAGCCAGTTGAGGTTCACGCAACTTCTCATCGTTTTTCTTCTCGAAGGGGAAAGCTAACCTCAGTTTGGGTGTGGTGTTTCACTTCCGGCGAAAAGGTCATTCATCTACACTGCAACGAACCAACGGACCTGGTGCGACATGTTTGTTCGCCATTGCACAACATGATTTTTGCGAAGTCGTGCTTCGTTTCCTGCTCCGTTGATACTGTTGAACGTTGGTTTCACATATGATGGAGCTTTTAAACGAATTAAAAATAGTGCATTATTGATTGCATCCTTCTCCTCCTCTTTCTCCCTTTTTCCCTCTTTCTGCCTCTCTCCTCCTCTGTTCATCAGTCCCAGCCTTCTTAAACACTGCCAAACATCACATGATCATCTGCGTCAGTAGTGAATAGAGTGAAAATTAACTGGAGTCTTTTCTATAAGGCATAAGAAACAGACGTCAAAGTAAATCGTTTTGAAGTTGACGTGTAATTGGCAAATGGTGGTAACCCCCGAATTTTTGTAGTTGGCCAAGCGTCGTATTGGGTTTTTGTTTGCGGTCGAAATGTGATTTATTGTTTCGCGAATACATACTGATCGGTGATCGAACAGAAGAATTTTATTCCGTTATTCTGGTCCAATAGTGTTCATTTTTAAGTAATCTCAGCGAATTTTCCCACAAGCGATACTGCACACGCGCATACTTCTATATGGGTTTTATTCGCGTCTGCGTAGTAGTTCAAAGTGCGAGCAACGTTGATATGACGCCCGCTCATCTTATCCAAGCAATTGTTTATTATAAAAAGTTGCCATACCTTCTCCAATATTCCTTTATCGAATGGATCCATTTATTTGTTCTTTCATTGCTGTGATTTTCGCTGTCGTGAAAATTTTCTCGTATCGTATCCCAATAATTTTCCTTTCAATTCATTTTACCCTTCTCCTTGTTCGCTTCCCGTTGTTCACATTTCTTAACAATTAGATTTCTCGCATACTTTCACAAATATGAGTAAACCTTAAAGTAATAGCATTTCCGAGTCAGCATATACTTTTTAAGAACTTCTTCTTGAGCGTTCCTCTTGCTTTTCCTCGTATGATGACAGCTCTCCAAGCTCATCGTCACCTGTCTCAGTAAGTGTGCCAATTCTCTTGCTTAAATTCACCTTTAACATTGAAGTTTAAAATCGGCCCACTCTTATTTCTTATTTATTTGCTCTTTTTTAAATATATATCGGTTATTGCTCGCATATTTTAGGGCAGTTAAAAAAATCTCGCTGACGAGCAGAACATTTTGAAAAAGAAAGCGAAACAACTAGGAAAGAATTAAACGTGCAATGAAATATCTAAGTATTAGCCTCTGTATCATAAACCTCTACTGTAGAAGCTGAAGTTTTACTTGAGATAATTTGTACACGAGCACTCCACCCATCCAGTAAATTGCGCTTTTTGTGTTTGAGTTTTTCATATATTTTCGCTATTAATTCAATACCGGTAACTTTTAATGATAGATATTGTGAGGCGAATACTCATCGTTGCTAGTGATAAGAGTAAATATCATGATCGAGGTGTGCATGAATCCTACATATGTATAACAAAGCGATAGCCGAGAAACCATTGGCATAGTGCTATAAATGTAATTGCTGTTCCTCGTGACTTTCTGAAAAACATTTCGCTTTGTGTTATCGATGAGGAATCTGATCAGCTGCAGTCCATAGACAGCGTCTAAAATTGCATGCGAATCGGGGATCTGCTCGGAATGTGCAGCAAAAAAGTCGGCCTTCACGATCGGCACATTGTGCAAAGATCGAGTATAGTTTCGTTTAAAAATGCGCACTATTGTGTTCACGCGAATGACGTTCATTTTAATTGTTGTCAAATTGGGACATTTAATAGACCCGATTAATGGGGAGGTATAGAAAGCGAGAAGCAAAAAAATTCGTCGAATAATTGCCAAAGTGCAGAGACGATTCGGCGGTCGGCACTTCTCCAGAGGCACTAGCACCAACAACGCTAGTTTAATGTGCAGCTGCCGTGCTAAGCGCACGTTGCAACAAAACAACTGATTTTGTGGCGTTTCCGTTGCTTTATCCTCAAAGTCCCTTAAGTGCTCGTATGTAATGAAATGCTCATCGAAGGTATTCCGCTTAGTGTTTTTACCTTTTCGTTTACACCAGTCGCTTCCTTATTTCGATTAATATTATCTGAATGGTCTTTCATGCTTTCTTCGAGTCATACTTTGTGAGAGTTGCGCATTGCTTTGATTGTTACCCATTTGAATAGTATGCTAGAAATAAGTTCTGGAATAGTGGCAACGATTCGAGGTCAAACATCGAGAACTCTCTCGGTTGATTTAATGATCCATTTAAAGATTAAGAAGGAAGGGGAGGGGGATGGTTGGGGGGCCAGTAGAGGTCTTGCAGTCACGCATTTCACACTTACTTTTACAAAGTTTTGTTAGAATCGCTCGATTAGTCAATGACGTGGTGTCGAATTCATTATAAGTTTCCTCTATTGTGGTGTTTTTTTCACGCCAAAAGTAGAATAAACGGTGAGATGTGATAATAGATTTTTTGAACTGAATTCTTAGGAGAAAACTTTCTTCTCGCATTGCATCGGTCTTTTATTACTCGACGCACGATCTGCTCTGAAACTCTCTCTGCTATCAGACATTTTCTGAAAATTGTCACTTCCGCTTTTTATATAATTTCTTTATAAATTTTTATGAGATGGTCACTTCTTGACCGTCTCACTCTTGCAGCACAAAACATTTCTCCCCCATTCCAAATCGACATTTGCTGCTTCGCTGTCCAACAGGGCCCTCTCCCCCTGTGACCTTCTCCCTTCACCTCTCTCATAAAGACGATGAGAGTAAATAGGGATTTTCTATCATGCAGAGACCCTAAGAAGTCTCGTAAGTAAAAAAATTTTGTTGTTGTCTTATGACGCGCAATTGTCACCTCACCCTTGTAGCACGAAGTCTTTGCTACGCATAGGTGACCTATGGCTCGACTCGTATGCCAACCACGAGTGATGCGTAAGGATGTGATGAGGCAGAAGTGTCATACGCCGATGGGAGAATCGTCGCGACGCGTTAAGCATTGTCGTGTTGTGCGTTGTCCGTAAAGCGTCGCAGTCATCTCGTGCGTGCAGTTTTGCTCCTGCCAACGGGATACGTAGGTGTATGCAGTTGAATTTATTTGATAGGTGCGAATTCTTTATTCAGCTTGCCAGCTTTTACGTCAATGGTTGTTTATTATTTCATAAAAATTCTTCGTGAAGTGAGCGTTTGATCGATGGGCGCTGAAATATCGCTTTCTCATTGAGAATATTAAATTAATTCTTTTGCCAATGCTGTCTTTTACTCACTCGTCTCTTTGTAGTGCATATTTTCTGTGATATGCCATCGTACAGTTAAAGATTTAATCACAAATTGTCATCATGTAGCCAGCCCCTCTACCCTCATCCCCTAAAAAAGAGAAGTCATTCACTTAGGAGGGAAAAAAACGCAAATTCTGAAATTTCCAGGAAGTAAGCTTTTTATTGCTTGGCCATTAAGGTAGTCAGTCTCCTGCTGTTGATTAGTCGTTAGACCACGAATAGTCGTTAAGATATTGAGTTGTAAGGTTTTCCAAAAACTGTAGTAGATAGCGGTTTGACTAATGCGATACTCATATGATCGCCGGTTATTCGGTGATTTCAGTGCATTGTTGCAGTAAATAAACACACTTCTCACAAAAGGTTCGTTGTGGGAAGGAATTTTCCGACGAGAGGAAATCAGAATACCATGAAATCCATCAAACAAAGCTGTCTGCAGTTTTTTCTTCAGCTTTTTAATCCTCCGATTACTCATTTTTTTCCCACAACATTTGAGAGCTAAGTGCCTTTCTCATTATTTTAAGAAGGTGCGAAGACACTCTGTGAGCTCTAGCTGAAAATATACAAAGTTATTCATGACATACTCTCCTAGAGTAGATGTGGAAGGGAATCGTATATGTGTGAATTGTTCACTGCCCTTACTTTTTATTTGTTATGCTGCTTATAGCGCGAGATCTTCGTTTAAGACTCATTTGCCTCATCCAGTCAACTGTTCAGCCAGTGAACCGCCAATTTTTTTTACTAACACAGTGGCCGAGTTGAGAGCGTTGGTCGGCTTTTGCCCACATCGTTATTTGTGAAGGAAATGCGTTTTGTTTTCAGAAACAATACTTTTTTTTCCATCTCCTACCTTAAATATATTTCACTTACATGCTAAGGAGAAATTGCGTCAAGTAGGTACTTTCAGTTAGTAGAGGAGTGGGCAATTAATGATAAGATAGGGTGAGGCGGAGAGTTACGAGGGAATCCTGAATCAAGCTCTTACTACTACATTTAAGGAGGACTGCAATCATTCATTTTCCCGCGAATAGTCCGTTTAGTCCCTTTAATAAGGCTTTCTTCACATGTTGTTATGGTCACTAAACAACTTCATCTTGATAAATGGATGAAAGAAGTTAGGTGGGGAGGAATGTTGGCTTCGTTTTTTGTCAGCAAAGGTGATGCAACAGGCAGTTTTCCTTATTTTTTCCCATCATTGCTGAAATCATTGCAATTTCTTAAATTTCGTTTCAATTCAGCACATTTATTATGCGACCCCAAAATTGATCCTCTTCCGTCGCTTGCATATTTGGCTAAAGAATATGCGTTATTAACGCTCAGAATCTCAAGGGATTATGCGTTTTATCCATCCTATGTACTTCTCTCATATGCAGCACATAATACAAGCGGATAGTGCTTTCCCTCCCTCTGTGTTCGTTTATTCGAAGACAAGAAAGAGAGTTGGGTCTATATGATTTGAAATTGACGTTAGGTGATATGAATGTTTCCGCTGAACTGCGTGAAACGAGTTTTTTTTTGCGTTACGCAAGCGAAGTTTTCTTTGTGTTGTGTTAATGTTGGATTGCGCAGACTGTTCCCAACTTCTGAATGCTCCGTAACTGAAATCCGTTACCAAATGCATCGACTTCTTTTTTAATGCGATTTGTAAAGTGCGTTGAGATGGGTTTCCATCTTCTTTTCTTGCAGTGGTGTGTCTCTCGCCGAGGTGCCATCCGTTGGCGTCTTGCGGATGCGACACTTCTCATACAAATTTATTGGTTAAATTGACTGCTTTAAGGTTCTTCTTCATTGTGCCTCGCAGTTCAACACCTTCAAGCGCTGCATTAATAACTGATGGGATGTTTTCTTTGTTATTTAGTGGGATGAAAAGTTTTTTGAATACTTTTGCTTTTAATTCCGCGAGATTTCTCGTTTATCTATGCAACAAAATTCTTTGGCATAACCCTCGCAGAACTCTAAACCGCAGAATAAAACTACATTGCATTCTGCGTCGACTCAGTTGCAAAAAGAAACCAATGGCTCATAGATTTAAGTGAGAATTGAGGTTAATTACATGAGGAGGATTACTTTATGCATTGGACGCCGATATCTGATGCGTGCAGTCTCATTCAAACGAGGAAGTTACGGGAAAATATATTGTGTTGGGAATTCCGTTTCACTGGCTGTGTTCACATACACTGAGCCGTCTTTCAACGTCGATTGCAATAACTCAGATGCTTCTCTCATTCATTATCTATGTGTTTGATTTCGCATTATAGTCAAAAAATTGAAACAAAAAATTCAACTGTCTTGAAAAACTTCTCCAGTTCTGCCTGGACAAAATATTCGCACGTCATCTTCTGAAGGCAGGAGAGGGGAGAAAAGACCTTTGTGTTCTTCATTGAAAAGCCTTCTTTCGCATTCCGTAATCTTCCGTACTCAAGTCTTCTGTATCGTCCACTTCAGTAGAGATGTCGTGTGCAATAGATGGGAGGGAATTTTTCGCATTGAGAGGTGTGACAGTTCCCAAGTAATGGTACTTTCTTGTTTCAAGTATCGCCACTTATCGTTAGTAAGGTGTTGCATTAACTAATGAACACCGTTAAGGCATATTGACGTCTAGAAGTTTGTCTATCCAAATTCCGTTAGTGCATTCTTTGATCGTTGGAGAGTGCCGATCGATTTTCACGAGTGATCGATTTAGGCGTTCGTTTCAGCTGTAATCTGACAGTCGACAAAACTGGCATTAGACAGCCATATAGACCGCAGGTATTTCGCATCTTGTCTACGTCTTATCCAATCCACACCGTATCGGAATCGTTTGCACGAACGGCCCGATCTTAATGCTTTCGACGTTTAAGGTCTTTGGATAGGCAATATGTCTCGGTCTTCGAATTGCCCTAATACTTCTACAATTTTTTTTTCACGTTAAGCAACGTTAATTCTTGCTCGTTTTTGAATGCATTTACTTGTGCGTATGTCGATTTGTTGATTTAAGCGCAAAATGGCGTGAAACCAATGAGAGCAGCTGTGTGTTCTCGATCGAGAGGTCATTGTTCGTGCTTAAGAATCTGGTATCGGCGGTTTGGCGTTATATTAATTTATGTAGTGCTAATTCGACCGCGTTTTCTTTTTCTAAATAATAGGTTTTTTTGTGAATTAAGGTAATACATAAAGGATGGCGCGGGTGGAATATTGGCCTCGTTATGGACTGGAAAACTACACTTTCGTTTTTCCATTTGAGAAGTCGTTTGATTCAGTGCGGTCGACGCAGTGGATGCAACACAATTGGCTTCATTCGGTTTCGTCGTCGATCTTCTATGTTATCTCTATCTACGGAGGACAAAAGGTTCCTAGTCTTGCTTCATTCTCAGACCCCAGTGCTCCAAAAAAAGAACATTTTAAGAGCGCCTTATTCAAGGCGTTTTTTTAAGTTTGAAGGGGAGGGAAGGGAAGGGAGAAGGGCTAAGCAGGACTGCTGACTGCTGAAACCATCTGAAGCCTTAACTTCCTATCTTCACAGGTTTAGTCATGGAGGATTCTGCTTATCCGGTTATTGATTATCGCAAAACCTCCACTTTATTGAGGTTCAGAATTTCGCCACGGCTAGTTTGAGGGATTGCTTCATTCTTTTTTTTCGCCTCTCACTAAAAGCAGGCTGATTACGTTTAAGCAGTTTCTGATTACATTTAAAGAAGCAACCAATGCGTCGACCGTGCAGGAAGAGAGCCATGAGAATTACTATTGTAAGGTTGAGGCTGTTCGCTTGTCCGGAAGTCGATGAACAATTTTTGTGGAGAAGTTAGGCTGCAGGGCGCTGTGAAAGGTGACGATGAAAGCAAAGGTTATGGGAGTCACGTTGGCGAAATTGCAGTCTGTATTCGTCGTTACCGGCTTATAAAGTAACTGTGGGTTAAAATGTGGCTGCTAATCCCTAGATAAGGTCCAATGGCTGAGAACTCCCGTCTTGGCTGCAGATAACTTATGTGGATTAAGAATCGTACTGTAAAATCGAGTTGCATTTTACTCACCGTATGCCGTGAGTATTTTGGTTTCTGTTATTTTTCGTTTGTGTTGTTTTGGAAGAATTTGTGCAAGAGATATTGGGAGCAGTGATTATCGCTGTGTGTTTGCTGCACTTCTATTAAGCGAAAGTTACGAACGAATGAACGTTTTCGAATTTTCGAATTTATCAGGGCTATTAGAAGTTCTCGCAACTACTGGATGAAGTTGCGGGATTGCAGCTCTTGTTGTTCTGTTTTCTGAATGAGAAATGCCGACGTTTTTAGGTGCACTTTGAAACATTTTCGATGCGTCAACGAATTCGCGCAAAGCTGTTGCGCGATCGTTGCAATTTCTTTGCGACGAAAGTGCATCGCACATTTTTATTCATTTCTTCCATCTGCAGAACGTTTTTTATTCAAATACGGGAATGCAATACATACGTGGTTAAACTGTTTTCTCGCTAACGCACCTATGGAGAATACATCCTCCTTTGGCGATCATTTCATCATATATCGATGTCTCCATCTTTCAACAAAATGTTAAAACTGTTATAAGCCAAAGAATTCGGCCTTTAATTATAAGTTGCTTATTAATGCGTTGTTTAGGTAATGCAATCGCGGAAGGCCTGGAGCTTGGATACACCATTATTCTTATGGAATCTTTGCCTAGCAATTTTCTCTATAATTGGCGTAATGCGAATGACCCCAGAAATGTGGTGGAGCATAACTGCCAACTCTTTGGAATATTCAATCTGCACTGCCTCTTTCGCTCAAGGTGTCACCGGCTTTTGGACCGAGATGTTTGCTATGTCAAAGGTTAGTTTGTTCATTCTTCTACTGTTTTTAACCTCTGTTATAGCCTACCCGAATGCAGAATGTCGGGATTTCCTTCATCCTACTGTTCTTACTTAATTGAGTGGTTATCCTGGTGGCCATGTCCCTACCTTCGTTTTTATCTGGTAGCGTCCTGTTTGCCTGAAACAGCATTGTTTAACAGAGTGTTATTTGGGATGAAGTCGATTTTGGTGTTGTCTGATAAGCAGATTTTCGACCTTAAAAGTGACCAAATGTCGTCACGAAAATTTCGAAGCCATGGCCTTGAAGAATAATGTTTTTAAGAAGTCCGTACTTTCGACTTTGACAGAGAAGATGTATCACTTATGTTGTTAGAGTTCCTCAGGTCGTCACCGAAGTTCGCGAAGGGGATTGAAACCTTTCGGTGGCTGAAGTGTCCTCTCCGGAAGGTCTGAAATTCTGGCTTCGATCCTTCAGACTTTTTATTTGTTGTTAAGAATAGCATTTTTGGAATTATTGAACTCTAAAACTACCTTTGGTTGGTTCGCCAGCAAGCTGACCACTTTATAGAGTAGCCACACTTGTATATAACAGTCATTACGAGTTTCCGCATGCGTCGTTTTCATTGAAGGTAGGAATTAAGTCTGCGCATATGTCACTGCTTTCGGTTGTCATCATCCGTGAACTTGTACAAAACATCCTTGTAAGCGCTTCATTTGACAGTAAAAGTCTCATGAAAGAAATGCACACTGCACTGTATATAGAAGTATTCCTCAAGTGCGTATTTTCTCTTGATAGCCGTATTGTGAGTGTATTATGGGTGGAATGAGTTTTACAGTGCGGTGCAGTTGGAACTGAGGAAGATGGTGCTTCCAACGGCAGGTATGCTCTTACGTTGGCTTGAGAAAATATTTTAGATTCTCCACCTTCTTGTCGCATTATACAACGGCGCAGCTTGTTTGCTCCAGCTGCACTATTATCTTGGAATTAATTTTTGGTACAGCAAAAAATAACTGTTTAGGATATAGAAAGTTGAAATGTGTGCATTGCAGGTGATGGAGTTCGGTGATACTGCGTTCATCGTGTTACGTAAGCGACCGTTGCTATTCTTGCACTGGTACCATCACGTGACAGTGCTTGTCTACACTTGGCATGCATATAAGGTCTTGTTTAATCTTATCACTGAAAAGTTTTCATGTCAGGTCTTTTCTTCAATAAGTGAAACAATCAAGCATTTCGTTGACCTGTTTAAGTGCATAAAAACCCACGAGTATCATAGGCGTAAAGCAGTTTGCAGGAAGCGATCACTGATAACAATTTTACCTAATGCGACATAGGTTGATTTGTAAAAGCTAGTCGACCGATCAGCCAAAGAAAATTAGTAGTGAGGAATGGACATAGTTAGGTGTGCGTTTAGGAGAGGAGAACGAAAAACCGGCAGGATGAAATTGGAGTATAGCGAACAAAGATTCTTGATAAGAAAATTTTGTAGATTCCCAACTCCCCCCCCCCCCCCCCCATTTCGTAAAATAGAAATCACCATCTAGAATGACTTCTCCTAACTAACTTTAGTTCGAGCTGACAGATCTGCCGAGCCAAAACTTTTTGCAGAGGCAATTTTATATCAGTGAAGTCTCTGGTCAGTTAACAGTTAATTTAATGTGCATCCAACGCAGCTAAACTATGATTGCAACAAGTGATGTTTGTAATTTGCCCAAGTTTTCGAGGGAAGGGTTGCGTCGCCAGTGCTTCAGTTTTGAGGAGACGTTGTTTTTGGTTTATTAAAAGTGTGTGTAGTTCACCGAAATCGCAAGATGTGTCTAACAATAATTGATAATTTAAGGACCATACGGCGTCCGGTCGTTGGTTCATCTGGATGAACTACACTGTGCACGCATTTATGTATTCATACTACGCACTGCGCGCAATGCATGTTCGACTTCCAAAACGGGCAGCCATGATGGTCACCGTACTTCAGATCCTTCAGATGGTTGGAGGTGTCACAATTGGTTGGTGTTTTCGTGATGTTGCAGATATGATGGAGTGAGTGGTTCTGGAGCGACCTTCGCAAGTAGCTGACCGGTTGCTCCAGATCTCCCTTTTCGTTTCTCAGTATTCCTATCTTTCAAACGCCATCTATACATGTACACTTATGTGCGTATTTATAACTTCACATGCACATCTGTTCAGACCTTCACCGACGCAGAATTGACTACCCAACAGACTTCAGCAGGTTAACTTGGAATGAATGAGTTCTAGCTCTAGGTGCCACGTAGACTATTTTCGTAAGTATTCTGAATCTTAACCGCTGTGCATTTTCCGAGGGAGCGCGAGTCGGTTTATGTGAGGCATGTTGTAAACTGCCCGCACACGATGCGGATCATTGCACTTTTTCTGACAGGTCTGTGACTTTTTTAAATCCCCGTGCAATGGACACGAGTTGCTCGTGTTCTTTTAATTTGAACATACTAAACGATGTGGACAAAGATCAGGAACGATCGAAGGTCAGGAACCTCACGTTCAATTGATCTGTGGGTTCGCATCGTGGCACCGTAGTTGAACCATGCACATTTAAACTGCGTACTTTTGAGTGGTAACTGATCAGTGAGGTGCATAAGGCACAAGAACAAAAATTTTCACCTTGGCAGTCTGCGGCATTCGCGAGCAGCATATATGTAAAGGTGAAAGCTGCAGCCACTATCTTTCTTACCTGCGGATATTTGCACTGGAGTACTTTATTGCGTCGAAAGCAGTGATGCGTTACTTTCGCGAGAGGAAAGTTCCCGTCGTGAGTTGGTAAGCTGAAGTAAAACTGCCAAGTAAGCTAAAGAGAATAAAAAACGCGTAAACGGTTAACCCAGAGCATTATCAGTTTCCTTGTGTTTATCATATATGGCATTGTCTACTTTGCAGGAATCTCTATTCTGCATATCAAAATGGCCGGCCGCCCTTGCCAGCAGACGTGGAACAATCTGTACTTCTCGTTCACAATATACCTGTCATACTTCCTTCTTTTCTGCAACTTTTTCTACCACGCTTACCTTAAGAAGGTTTGGCATGTCTCTTGTTTTGCTGATGATAGATTATGTCGTTACGATCACGTGAGATATTTTCGTACCAGTCTATAGTTTTTTTGTTTGACTGTCGGCAGTGAAATGTTTTGCTGCGCTCGAGGACGGCTAACGTTGTTTTCCAGTAATAGATTTTTATCGTCAGAATCAAAATCTGCAAGTAACTGTGAGTGTGATTTGACTCGCCATAGCATATGTTCATGAGGACAGTAGTTCGCATTACTTCACTCGTAGCGTCTCTATATATAAAGTTGATGAAGGTAATCAAGCGTGGTGTTTTGTCTGCGTCATGCGGACGCTACGCTGTCTTCTTCTTCGATGTGCAGATTTTTCGAAGGATCTCCAGACTGTATAGAAAATATTAATGTTAGGTGAGCCGCCACTTTTACGATTCGCTTATGTCGCAATGTTTTTGAGATCTACCTTAATAGTACTATGATAAATGATTTTGTATTGAACCAAACGGTGTTTGCTGTGGACCGATTTTGCAAAAAATGTTCCTTTTTCCTCGAATCAGAAGATGTTGACCTTTTAAAGGAAATAAGACATGGTACATACCTAGAGAGTGTCTAGTGATCTCTGCCCTTTGTGCGAACAGAGAATTGGCGATGTCGATGTTTTTGTAGAGTCATAAAGTACCAGTTATTTTCGAATACCAAATCGATTGAGACTAATTGCATCCAGTGGGAAAGGGAAGGGTCGGATCGGGAAAAATTTTTCATGACATGAAGTGAGGTGGCTCTTGCACTTCACAAACTTCTATGCCATTATGTCTTAGGGTGAGAGGAACATTAGTCGCCTGTGGATGTTTTAAAATTAGTTGTTAAGTTACCACTTGAATAAAATTTGTTTTCAGAGTAATCGATATGAAATAGCAGCAGTTCCAAAGGGCAGTCTTGCGATGAACATAACTTGCAAGACGAGCGAGGAGGCGAGTGGAACAACAGAGGAGACGAACAGTACGGAAACAACGAAGAACTTGAAGAGGCGGTTGGTGAAAGCGGAGTGAGGTGGTGCTGTTTGCGTGCTTTCCCACATTGCATTACCCACCGGCCATCTTCAGCCTGAGTATTCTCGTAACGAATGCTGTTCTCAGAAAATATCGCCGCTAAACTTTTCAGTAAAAATATCTAAGTTATATATATTCAGTTCTGGTCTCTTATTGGTAAACTTACATTTCTCAGACTTCATATCTTTGTTGAGTTGTTTAGTTTCATTAAGCAGTCGAAAATAATTAGGAAATGAGAGTTGCTGCCGAAGAGACGGTTTATTCAAACTAGATGAAACCGAGGGGACGTAAAGGTGGGAATAAAGGCGAGGATTTAATTGTAATAAAAAAGGTGAATAGTTTTTTTGCTAGGCTATTTTTATACTACTTAATCTACCACAAATGTGGTGCAATTCTTTTCTCTTCTTTTTCACAAACTAGAGTTTTTTTGAATTTGCGATCATTTTCTTTTTTGTTGTTTTTTCACTTCTCTTTTTCCCCGAGCTGAGCTTCTTTGGCAGTTTAATATGCGTTGACATTTTCTCTACCGTCCACTAATAGCGGTGGCAATGAGATTCACACGTGAGCACTGCATAAAACGTACAGCTCTCTAATTAGGAGCCGAGGAAGATGAGAATGTTTCATGTTGTTTAAAGGGCCATTAACCAAGTAACCATAGAAAAAACTCATTCATGCGTTTATCGTACTTTCACTTCTTTGTTGTTATGCATTTTCTGGTTGATGCGGATGGCAGTGATATACAGATGTGAGTTTACTGATGTTTTGGGGGGTGCGTAAGAAATTGCATAGATTCAGTCGCAGCAGATGATGTTTAGCATAAATCGGCGCTGCGTTTATAATGGTAGCAGCATAAGCTCTCTGTAGTTTTCTTTATGAATTCATTGAAACTTCTGTGAGCCATTTCGACAAGTACCAGATATGCTCTTTCACGCTTTTCAGCCCCCTTCCCTACTTCTCTTCCCATCATGCCGCCTATTTCATATATGTTTCCTGAGCCGAAGATCGCTGAATAATGCAATAATGTTTGGAGTGGGCCATGAAAATTACACACCTATGCGACTGATGATAAGAAGGCCATCATCTTAGAGGAGTTAGCAGACTTGCATCGTGATGATTATTCAAGAGTGTTATATAGGTACCGTTTCAACAGACTTAATTAATTTATGCTCAGATAGAGGCGCATTACTCAAGAACGGCGAATTCGATGTAGGTCTAGCCGTACATACCGTTCGCCGTCATTTATCTTCTCTCCTAACTAAGTTTGTAGAGGTGTTAGTATTCATCTACAGGTTTTTTTGTCCACTGCCTTAAAGTGATTTTAGGGATCACTGCAAAAGGAGAGCATAAATTGGGTTAGTACTTCGACGTGCAAAACCAGTTTTCTGGATGTCGCTTTGCAGGTTTCCTCGCTGTTCCTTGTTTGCTTGTTCCTATTCTGCTGGTGCATCTTTGGCATAGAACACTAGGTATTTTTTTGCGGCATGGCTAAGACTATTGAAAATAGTAGCCCTTCTTAGTATCTGTCATATGTTGAGTTGCTAGTTATCGATGCCTTTGTGAATGTCAACATGTATGTCTTGGTCGTCCTATTTTGAGGAGTATTTTGTTTGTTTGTTTTTCGCCTGGGTGTCGGTCAGAAAATTCCGCAAGTTGTTTCACTATCACTCAGAAAGTTCCAAAAGTTGTTGTTCACTCACCTCGTGTGTGCCCTTTAAATCGATTTGTCACTACTGTGTAATCGTTACTTTTCTTTATCGACTGCCGTTTGTTTATTCTTGATGATTGTAAATGTTACCTTAAGTTTTTTCGGTTTGACACATTCAGAAGCTACTGCATGAACGCTTTTTAAATTTTGCCATTCGTTTGGCAGCAGTTCGGTGTTTCTTTCCTATCCAAGGCTGTTCCGTCGCAAATTCACCATCATTTCATCTGCAGACGTGCGTAGTTTCAGATTCGCGGATGATTACGTTTCTGTTTGCTAAGCAGAGGAAAGCTGATATAAATGTGGAATGTAGCTACTTTAGAACAGGATGTCTTGCAGAACCTTGGCGCAATGTGTGTGTGTGTATTACAAAAAGAGCATACGAATTGGACAAATTCGTTGATGCTTCTTCCTAATTGTGGAATGTAAAACAAGTGCATTGATAAATCTGTGGATGAAGTCACTAACACAGGCGTTCTATAACTGCATAAGTTCACAACTGAATTCCGCAGGTGACTAATGCATGCCAGCGGAAACGGCGTGGTCGGTTGCTATTATTGAACTTTCAGCCGCATGCATGTTGAAGAAAGAGAGCTGGGGGTTCCGAGTGCTGGAACTGCTCTCTTTAGGCCTTGACTGGAAGGAGGAGTGGAACTGAGGACATGGATATTTTTTGACGTTTTCAAAAGTTGCAGTTCTTGGGAGAGGGCGTGGTTTATTTAAGTAAAGGAATTTTCCCATTTGGTGGTAGGTTTTCCTTGTTCTTTGCAGGGTGTCGAAAATGTTCTGGATCCTCCCTCACATTACTGTAACGAATTTTTGAGTATGACGTTCGGTGCTAAAGGCGCCGGCTGGTTTCATACTGAAGTAGCTCCGGAGTTCTCGTTTAGCACGGCTTCTACCTTATGCGTTTAATTAACATAAATTAGTTTTACTGTGTTCACAATGTTGGCAACATCGTAAATTTATTGTACAGATTGCTATGGAGCAAAGTTGGTGGATATACCGTGGACGTTAGCCCTCTTCATGAGGCATTGAATCGGGCTATAAAAGCAAGGTCGTAGACGTTTGAGTGGACTTTGTCGCAGGTATGTGGCCCTCTTCAGTATTCCCGCGTTATCGTCAACCACTCTGAAAAACAAAAGAAAAGGGTCACTGCGCTTGGTCGTCGATATTTTTGAGTTGTATTTTTGAAGGGGCTGTTCGCACTGCTTGACGTGTTCCAGTGAGCAGCTGGGATCGTTCATGCCAAAAAGCAACCCTAAACAGCCAAGGTTCCGCCACTAGTGCGGCTGATCGGAGTACATGAGACCAACCACCATTATCATTCACATTGCCTGCGGATTCTGCAAAGCGTTCCTTGACCTCTTGCCACTTTTTGAGCTGATGCAGTTTTAAATTCAATCGCTTGCACGAAGCACTGCGAAGTAGTTGAAGCTGAACGGCGTTGGGAAGTGTTTGTTCAAAGATGAATTACATTTTGAGATGCTTCGAGCGGGGGGCTAAGAGCAGCTTGATTTATTTTCGAAAGGATGGAATCAATTCAATGAAATGCGCTTGATTGATGCAGCGTGCTAACAACTGCAGACCGAGATCGAGTTTCTCTCCGAAATGCTTACCAAGTAAATGCGATTATCCCTTCCGCATTCTATCTGAGATGATTGCGCCGCTGATTTTGTCGACTGCTAGGCATCTGAGAGTGTTCTAAATGATGAGCACACGAGATTTGTAATTGATGTGAGTTATACTTGATGCAGTATGCAAATTTAATCTAAGCACAAACCTTACTCGCTGATTACTTTTCAGCGACACATTTACAAATGGGTAAAACTATTCAAGAAGCAATTTTACTGGCACTCAACAGCTGTCAAATATGAGTGATACAGTCTATTCGAGTGCCGAACCAAAATGGTAGACGGATGTCGCCGAAGGCCCTTCAAACCCGAACAACTCGAGCAATTTTATCCATTATTTATAATCATTTTTTGATTTGAGTGTAGGCGTGTAAACGTTTCCAAGAATTCAGCAAAAACTTGAGATCAGACGCTGTGCATTACCGACAACTGCTTGTCTCCAACATTTCCGGACGCATCCTGATCAAAGCTTTATTTGCATAATTTACTGGCGATGGACCTGACTTCAGAAATTTGGATGACAGCAAAGAGCTTCGGAGTGGACTTTTGAAATCCGAGAATCCTAACGAGGGCCAAGTTATCGAAAGCCAAATTGTAATTCAAATGGGTCTACGATTACAGCCTGCATGCTCTCAGTTCTGCTATTTTCCCATCTTAATTAGTTAATATTCCAAAAAGCGTCGCGTCTGTCTCTGGGTATGTCTCTTTCGGTTTGGCATTTCAGCTGGGCGACCACTAAACCCAGAAATGGTAGATTTGGTGGTAATGAATATATCTGCTGGCGAATGTTGCTTTATAGATTTGGAAATGAGTTGCAGATACTTTGAAATACCCAGACTGCTTATATTTCTTATTTATATTTCACGCCAATTGGTTTCTTTGGCACGCCGACATGAGCAGAAAACCATAAATCTCGTTTGGAACTGTATGAGCGATCGGGTCAGTTGAAATATGAATGGGGTATTTCGCCATTTCTTTAGGACAGTCCTGGACTTTGCTGTGAGACCCATACTCTTTCGCGTTTATGTCGGTATAATTACCAGCTTAGGTTTAGGATCAGAATCTCGTGTCTACTTGCGGATGACTTTAAGCTCTACTTTATCACTCTTATTCAGCCCCCATACATAAACACGACCGCTATCATCTCGTTCACTATAAAAGACATCCTATTAAAAGACATTAAACTAACTACCTGAGCATCTAGAAGTTGTGGTTTGTAGCCAATTGCAGTTCGCTGCTCACTGTGAAGAAAAAGACTTAAAAAGTAAAAAACGCAGCAGAAATTGTATTTGATGACTTAGAAAGACTTTGGCCAATCAGTAATGAAAATAGTATGAACCACTGGATTTATATATAAATGTAATCACTAGGAAGGAGACAAATTGCTAGTGGCACGGTTGGAGGCTTTTAGAATAATCTTCGATCACAACCACCCAGATTGCAGAGTGTTATTTAGTCTGCTGGCAGTGATAGTGCGACAAGAACATATGGTTTAAAATTTGGTACACACAGTATCTGCTAAACATTTCATCTCAAGCAGAACAGACATCATGTGGAATCACATCTCTCAAAGACGTGCAAAAACCTCTAACCAGGATATCTTTAAGGCTGCGACGAACCGAAAACGACTTGATTGACACTTATGTGGACCTTATCCTCTAACTTCCTTCACCTGCGTACTTACGTTTTTGTGCCTTTGATTTCGTTTTTGTTGTTTTAATCGATGATGAATGAAATTCGCCTCTCCAGTTTGAATAAAATGTTTTATTGTTACAGTGTTCCGCTACTTGGTAATTATTTTACTTCTTAATACAATAGTGACTACTCAAGAGCATAAATCATACCAGCTCCACTGGCACGCCTTGTCACTCTCTTTCTTCCCAAGTACTGGAAGGATTTCGAACTTCCGAAATACCCATAGCTCTCAAGCCAGTGAATGAGACAAAGAGGATGAGAGACTTTTAAATGGCCTAACAGATCCGGCCACGTGTATCGTTTCTACATTTTTTGCTAACAAGACGAAACGACGACATCGCATTGAAAAGGAGTCTCAAATTTTTGAAAAATGGGTGCCAAAAAATCAGTGATTTTTGAAAATGATCTTCAAAATTTCAAATGTTAGTTAGCCCGATTTCCGAACAGTTTCTGCTTTTAAAGTGCTCCGTACTCAGGAGAATATAAAACATTTCTTGGCGCAATATCGAGAAAACTGCTCCGAATATTTTAAATAAGAACAAGTTAGAAA
Source organism: Parascaris univalens (assembly GCA_037576465.1). NCBI lineage: Eukaryota > Metazoa > Nematoda > Chromadorea > Rhabditida > Ascarididae > Parascaris > Parascaris univalens. The sequence goes on along the minus strand of CM075173.1, from coordinate 60,424,324 downwards.
TTCGGTGAAATGGCTACAATGAAATTTTTCCAACAAATAAGCCTGCTAGTAGCTAGAAGTGAGCATATAATAGTAACTGGAGTGTTCGGGAAATTAACAAACCGAGAAGGAAGTTGGGGAGGGAGAAATCGAAGGGGGAAGAACACTTTGAAAGTGGTCCGAAATTGCGTCAACGGTCGTTTGCCGTATGAGTCTCTTTCCAAAATGTTAATGCGTCGCTAATGCTATTATTTTTGGACGCTTACTATTAAACAGCAAAGAATTATGACTGAATACTCAGTGTCATCAAAGGAATAACAATTCGATATCTTTCACATTGTCTTTGCTTTTAAAAATTGCAATTTTCTGCATGGCAAAGAGCTGAGTGAATTTAGAACGCAAAACGAGTTCGAAACAAAGAGAAACAACTCCGCAGCTCTCGAACTTCAAACACTGCAGCAATTACAAGCGTTCAACTAAGGCTTTCAAACTTCAGTCCTGCGTAGATTACCTTTTAAAGCGTTTTCTAAAACTCAGCATAGTCTCTTTCCATTACATAAAAATTTCGCAACCATAAAACTCATTAGCATCAATCCTCCCTCATTATGGAGCAATAACAAGAATTTTATTCCTGCTCAGCAAATTCTGAGTGATTCTTGGGAACTCAAAAATTTCCTTTAAAAAATTGTCCTTTCAATCTACTCAATGTAATGAATGATCATTTCACTGTGCTTTAAGGCGTAAAGAGTTTTGAGTTCCCTTAACAACAATTTGTGATACTGTAAATAAAAAATGAAATTCTCGCAGCTCTTTGTTCTTCCATCAGCTACGTTCATTTGGTATTCAAGAACGAAATCACAACCTTACATTTCTTCTTTGTTTGACGGACATTCTTGCTTCTACAGCTTAGATCACATAGATGAACATAACAGCGACCAATTCAAGTAGACTGATCGATACCATTGCAAAAAGAGATAGGTCTTGCGAAGGAGGATTAAGTAAATACATACGAGAAATCGATGGTGCTATAAAATGAAGAGAGAAATTTAAAGGTGATGGGGGTGAACGAGCACAGGTATCAGTTATAACGTGGAAATATCGTTACTCAAACTTCATATGCTCATTAACAAAATCACGAACACTTATTTTTGAATCGCTTCACAGCGATCGCTAGTTCGACGACTGTTGCAAACATCAGCAAAAATGCATGAAGTAATCGAAACGTTGCGCAGTCAACCAGAAATGCTAACCTTTCCAGCAATACAAGTACTCTTTTCAGTACGCTATCACTTTCTGCTCATACTTTATTGTAGGTTTTCATAAATAATGTCATATAAACTCATATTGAAGGAAGATAAAGAAATACTTGAAGAAAAACTAAGAGGAAACCTGGACCTCGGACCATTTTTATTAGGTTCTGATTAATTGGTTCTGATCCCGAATGAAGCCAGAGATGGAACCAAGACGGGGAAAATGCTCCTTCTCTTACTTATTTATTAACAGTGAGATACGCTGTCGATCTAAGAGCAACACTTTTGGTCTCTCGATTTGTTTTCAAAGAATTTACGGTACAGTAAAGAGATGCACTTAATGGCACTGAAGCATTTGGCTGTGCCTGCATTATGCTGGAAATTATTTACCTTCTGGAAATGAGGCATGAATAAGATGCAGTAAATACCGGAAACAAAGGAAATATAAGGTCATCTTAAATAAGCATATTATTTATATGCTAGGAATTTCTCTCGAGTACTACGCCGTCTTATCCTCAAGAAAGCATGTCAGATTGCACAGTGCAAGTTGCAGTTGCACCAACGTGCTTTGTGCAAATCACAAAGGAATTGCGACAGCAGCTAAGACCGACTGAGAAAAGATTCCCATAGTGGATGTGGCTGTTCAAATGAAAAAAGGTTCAAATGAAAAGAAAAACGAATTCACGAAAGCGGCCGCTAGCTCCTTGCCTTGGCCATACCAATGTAGAGGTGTTCGTCTAGGAAGATAACAACTATAAGAAATCTGAATCAACTGGTGCCGTTTTGAATAAACGAAAGGATGAAACGGTGACATTTCTGATGAGTGAATATGAGGAGTTGTCGAACGAGCTATTTCTAATAAAGTCAAAGTAAGCGCGAATTGGAGAAAATAAGTAATAATGACAGCATCGATAAACTTACAACAGACTGCTGGAAAAAACTGACAACAAACAGAACCCTGGAACGCAAAAAGATATTTGTTAGTGAGAAGAAGGGATAGATTTATGCATCTATAATCTCCGACAAGTTTTGAAACTTTCTTGAAGCCTCAGAAAGAAAAAAACTAAGCAAATGGGAATCTCGCAACTTAGTATAGTCGATTAATGAACATGTGCAGTACTTGACAAAATAAATTGAAATCGGCTCCTGCAAAGAAGCCACAGGTAACAATTGAAAGATACCTCAAAGTACATCTACTTGGGATTTTCGATATGAGAAGCAGCTGTCAGCATTACTCCAGTCATCTAGGTGCAAGAATGGTCTCCGAGATTTGACACCTTCATCCATACAACAATTTTCACTTAACTTCTACTGAGGAAACATTGTTACTATGTTAATATCAACAGCACCACGCTTGGCTTGCACGCACACCAACGGCGAATTGACGATCTGAAATTGTAAGAGGTGAGCGACTTACTCTGAATCGGAAAGCGAATTGCCCACATCGGCGATGAAGAAGCAGTTGGCAGTCGCCAAGAGCAAAAGCAAAGGCAGCAACCAAAAACAAGACATCCCAGCGAATGGTATGTTAATATCAACTGCTTCGAACTGAACTCCCCTGCTAATAAACGCTAACAATTGGATCTGCGCTGGACACGCCTCCCCCGCTGCTCGCCACCTCCAGTCTGCCTGGCTTCCTAAAAGTCGCTGAAGCATACTTTTGAAATATTTTGGAAAGATTAAAAATTTGTCCTTTGCCTCTTCCCCCTTCTCTGACTACCACTGCTTGGCAATGCTTTCAACTAGCCTACAGAGCATGCTTACTTGGGACTTTTCGTTATCAATTAAACGACAGTACAAGAGCAAATGGGCAAATGGGATTTTCCGTATGAGAAGCAGCTGTTAGCAGTACTCAGTCATCTAGGTGCAAGAATGGTCTCCGAGATTTCGGTGCAACAACAGAAGATGCCACAACAATCAAGAATATTTTATTACAGATGAATATGCAAAAATATGAGAACAGTAAAATTAGAAGATCTTCAACGACAGTCCAGTCCAATCCAATACACCACGAATGAATCACCAAAGCAAATCCATATTGTAATAACCCCGGAATGAGTTAAAAGCATTTCCAGTAGAATAATGGCAATTTCACTGTGGGAAGACGACATGAAAAGCAAGACGCGAAGTGCCAGCTCATCAGAAAAGATGACGTTACGCGAACAGCTTGTTGGCACAAACAGATGCTGAAACGAGAGCACAATCGCCTTCAAAAAGATAACCGGTCAGTTTCCTATCTGTTACAATTTACGGGGAAGGCTATGAACAGCCATACAACGAGCAATAAGGAAGCGTCGAAGCCGGGTACGATTCCAGCTGTTGCAAGAAGCACAACGTCGACTGCTGTAGCGCGTCCCAATAATTTTCCAAACAGGCTTACTAGAAACAGTAGAGATGAATCGGCTCTCCGTTAATTACTTCTGCATACCCTTGGTACTCCTAAACTCTGAGCAACTATTTTAAATAACTGTAGTTGAAGATAAAAGTAAAACCCAAGAAAACGGTGATGGCCTATATTAAAGTGCGCACGTAAAGCAGCTGACACAGCATGCCGTATATGCTTAAATACAGACCTTTTAAACGGGTAACTTCTCGATGAACCAACTTGAAAAACAGAAAGCTGGTTCCGAGATCTTTTTCTAACATGAATTTAAAAAATTAAGACCTTTCGCAATATTACGAGGCATCAACCCTTCAGTTTACGCTCTACTGCGCATTCAAACTTAAACAGCTAATTAAACTAGAAAAGAAATGAGCTAAAAAATTTCCTTAAGACGAGTCTTTTTTCGGAAGATCGAGAAAATAAAAAATCTGACTTTTCTATTCAAGAAAACAATAGATGAATTTTTGCATTTATGAGCTAACCTCCTCACATTTGGAAAGTTCACATGAGGAAACGGCAAAACAGCAATCCTTGAAATCCATGTCAGTCTCAACCTCCCTATCTCCCCCATTTTAACAGCGGTGAAATTGCATCCGACCACATCTTGCAAGTGCACATAGCAGTGAAACACCGTTGACGCAGCATACAGTAATGGACAGCCAGACTGACTTTCCTTACAACGTACATCTCCTTTTTTCTTCCCTTCCACTTTCACATAGCCTACGCTAATATAAATCTGCTACTCCTCTCGATTATCTCACAACGAGGCGGTCGGCAGAAATGCGAGAAAAGTGACTTGATATTTCAGTGCACAAACCCCATTTCTCCACTGCGTAGACACAATATACGGCAACAGATCGTCAGAATGATTTCCTTCACAAAATAAAAAACAGTTTATAATGTCTTCATCAAGAAGAAATCCGTGCAACTTAATCGTCCAGAACGAAAATGAATGGTCACTGATGCGTAAAGCTGGATTCAGGCACCCATATCAATGAGCACTATTATAGATGGGAAGTGAAAACACCTTTGACCTCATTAAGCATCAACAACTGCTGTTAATCCCTTTCGCATAAAAAAAGTGCTTAGACGCTTCACATACCACCTAATCACTCATCTGCCACGGAGATTCATTGAATACAGGCAAGTTCCACGCAATAGTAACCGCAGTGTTCCCCAAAAAATGAATGCTTAAAGAGATATACTGAAAAAGAACCCATACGATGGCAAATGTGCACTATAGGGGAAAAATCAACATAAAAGTGATGTATCAGGAAAAGCGAAATTAATCACAGCTAATACAAATCGATATCCATAACTCAATCTCCATTTCAATGTTTCCACTCAAAAACTTACACTTCACTCACGTACAACTCAACCGACCGTGACTGTCGTGGCGCCAAAGACTGACAATTAAAACCTCTTCAGAAAGTCTTAACAAATACAAGTCTTTTTTTCTCAAAGAACTTGAAACCGTAGACTTTACAAGAAGAATCGAAACGTCATGTCGGGAGCTTCGCTTTGAGACGACACTTTTGAAGCGTTGCTCGGTAGATGAACTGCTTCCTGGACAGCTGACGAACCTCTTTTAGATAATTAGGCAACGTCATCTTACCCTGCTTTAGAGCCTGTCCCAGGAAGTAGATCGTATCGTCGATGGCACAGTCGTACACGTAACATCGTAGAAGCTGAAAAAAATCAACTGTCTAACGATAAACTTTTACTCGCCACCAAAACAACGCAGCTTTGTTATGTAGTCAAATATACAAAGGACCATTCCATGCACGTGATATCCGAGTTCGATTTCTCCCTTCACCATCCACGTTACGGCATAATCTAGAGACTAACCTTAGCAACGGGAGTCAAATGATTTAAAAAGATATCTCACTGCAGGATTCGTCAGCAATTTCAGGATGACACCTTCAACAAAATTTGGCCAACGAAATAGGTAAATAAATATGAGTGCAGTTAAGTTACTTACATACCGTAGGCGTACAAGACATGGGCAAAGTTAATTAAGAAAACGACCATTCGAAATAGCGCTGCTTCTAATAATGAGGCAAGGACTTAGGTGTCCAGGAGTAGACCTAACATCAAAGTGCCTCAGCAGCAAAAAGCTGCCACAAAAGCACATCGTCTTAAAAAAGGAATACTATTGCAAACTCCACTGTTTAAAAATGTAGAAGCAGTCTTTTTCTCATTACCTTCATTCACTGTTCATTTCCCACAAGAGCAATTCACATGACACCTAAATATAAAAACGCCTCTCTAAAGCCCACACAGCTAGGAGGAAAGAAGCACCTTATTCAGTCTCCGCGCATTCTCCTCCATGGTTCATAACTCCGTTTCTCTAAGAAAAACATCGTTTAAGTTCGTTTACCCACATCCTGCTCAGAAGTTAAATGAATGTGTGCGTCCCTTTAAACAATGTTTTCGATGTCCAGCGACAACCAAGTTCGCAGTTAGGGACAAACCCGAGACTTTCCGCATGCCATGGCAGTGCTCCACCCATGGACCTGTCACTTGCGTTCTCGATATTCGTCGCATGCGTATTAGTGAAAAAAAAAAAAAAAATCGGGAAGTGTTTGACCCAATAACGCATTTGCACTTCCTCTACTCCAATAAGAGCGTGCTGTTGTTCTGATTTTGCACTCCGCTTTGTGTTCTACTATACTTTACCATTACAAACAAACCGATACAACAGCACACCTCTGCGAGCAAGAGTATTTCCGTTTTTTGAAATAAACAATATTTAAAACACTTTATAAGAAATGCGCTGAGAGCAGTAGGCAATCATCAGTTTAATGGTGATATCTGTTTAGTGCTCAAGTAGTTAACGTCACCTCCGCAACCTATGACGGAAAAGAATAAGAAGTGTGTAACCACCATCTGCTGGGTGCACGCCACACATCATAAAATCGCATGAACTCATTTTGCACACATACCTCAGACAAACTTAGCTCTTCAAGCAAAGAAATGGCCTGAGAGCAGAAGTTTTCGGCTCCAGTATTCGTGGACGAACGTGAGTTACTCAAGACATACGGACAAACAGATTAACACATATATACACAATTACAACTTCGCTGCAACCTCCTTTGGCAAGCTCAAATGATGGCAAAATGAGGATCAAGCGAAGAACATATTTAGCTGAAACGCTCTATATGCTTCCGACAATTCATGCATGACATATATTTGATGCCTCGAAGTAAAAGTGGGGAAGTTTCCAAAATAATTTATTGTGCAAACATAACATATTTTATGAAACAAGGGCATAACTCATGACCACGAAATCAGATTTGCTAACTCCAACTCCCAGTCTTCATATTCCTGCTCAAACTGGAAGAAATCGGTCATAATGGATCAAAAATATCGGAAAATTGCTACCACTTGACTTTTTCTAAAGGACTTAATGCATATCTAGTTTATTTGCAAATGCTCAAAGAGATAAAGGCCCTGGTACTTGTGAAAAGTAGTAAATAAATAAACGAACAAAGAGAAACCTGTTTATGCAAAGGCGTGCACGCATCAATGAGCGAATCGATGTCCACACTCACATCTTCAGGATGGGCCGAGATTATGGATGAAATCTCGGCTTTCTTCTCCTAATTCAGATTATTTCAATATTCGATTCAAAATTACTCAACCTTACAAAAAAAAAATCGCTCGTTCTCGAACAGCTTACTCTGCTGCAAAGGAAGTAAAGCGTTGCTATTCAAACATTTCTTGAAACCAAGTTTCCTTAACACATAACAACCTTTCTATACTTCTCTGAAGCTAAAATTCGTCGCTACGTCCAACGCGTTCGCGCTTCGACGAATCTCGCAGTACAAATAAGTACAGTGCCACCATAATTTCGTATTTTTCAGGTTAGCAGTAGAGGTATAAACATGAAACCATTTTTATCCCTATGCGTGACAAAAAAAGGACTTCTCCGGGAATACTAAAATGAAATATGTGCGAAGATATTTCAGCCAGTCAAATCAAAATCCTGCAAGTGAATACGCTATAAGTGCGACTACTGAACTGACACTTTAAAGGTGAGAAAATGGTTCCCTAACGCTGCGACAAAAAAGTTCACATCCAACATAACAGTTTATTAGGAATTAAGAATAGAAATTAGCTCCCAAATATTTTTCAGTGACGATAGAATAGGCGCAGATAACACAGATATGTTACTAAAGCTCTGCAGAGCACTAAAATATACCTCCTATCACATTTCACAGAACGAAGCAATCTTTCCACAAAAAGCAAAACAACCAACAACTTTTCAAGTGCTAGGCCAGTAACGTGATTAATTATTGCTTGTCTAAAGACTAATCGCAAATAGTTGTCTTGAACACGTTAGAAATTATCAGTGAAAATATCTATTAAGACAACAGGTAATTAGAATAACCTGATAAATGAGTAATGACTGCTCCATTTGTTTTTGTTCGCTAGCAAGTCCATCGCAAATACTTTTCAGCCTCTGTTGACCGGCACGCAACTCAGCATGTGTCTGCCTGATGGACGCAAGTTCCGCATGCACCGTACCTGAACAATTCATCATCAATTTTAGCAGTAAGTAATACTCTTCAGAGCAACTAATAAGATTTGCTTAAAATCATCGAGAAAGCATATTTACAGTAATTCTTCATAGAACCTTCACCAATCCCTATGGTCGTAGAAGATAACGTCAGTTTAGATAATATATCTAGATCGATCCTGTCTAAGTGCCATGTTTTTTCAAAACTTCTGCCAAAGCTCGGAAAATCAGTGGCCGTTATTCTAAACCAATGCAGAGATCCGGAGGTATGTCACATGCAGAGTAAGAAAAGCAATTAATTTCATTCTAGCCGTCTACTATATAAATAGTTACACATATATCAGAATTAAACACCATTTTGACGTTGAGAGATCAAATTCCCACAAACACTACTTCTCAATAAATTTGACTGTTTATTAACGCAAGAAAGAAGAGCTCACCTAGTTTTTCTCGAAGCCTTTGCTTAATTTTATCTTCAACTGCGCTCAGTATTGAGGCTTTTAAATGCTCCGGCTGTATAGTGCCAATGGCGTGCGGCGGTGGTTGTACGACAGGAATGTTGGGAAACGCATTTGGATATGGCGGCTGATAAGCTGGATACTGTTGCGTTTGTGGAGAACTGATAGGATAAGGAGGCATGCCAACTGAAGCTGACACCGGATACGGAGTATAAGATGGCTGAGTCTGCGGCGTCGATGAAGCACTTGCGCTTGTCGACCACTGCGGAGTGCTCGTCGGCTTGGCAAAAACGGGGCATGAATCTCGAAAGCATAAGGCCATTACCTAAATAATAACAAGTGCAACATATCACTGAACAGCAAGGAAAACTGGAAATTATTACACACGGGCATGCACAATACGTCTTTTTTTCAGGGTACTTCAACGTTCTAAAAAAAGGAAGCTCAGAAGCTAAATGGGTTCTGCTTTGCCACCACAAGAGATAGTCCTTTTTTGCCCGCCTCCTGACAGTATGCAAAGTTACACGACCCCTAAACAAAAGCGTAGACATTACCCACTTTCAAGCAGTAAGTCATGCGGCCATTACTGCATTCTAAAAAAAGCTATGAACATCTGGAACTTTTGATAATGTTGCGAAGGCAATCACACGACAAAGGAATCTCATAGATTACCTCACAGCATCGAGATTCGTGACAAATAACGAATTATGGCAGAAATTATGCAGTTCTATACTGAATTTTTTAATGCCATCATGGCAGCGTCAACGGCTAATAGACCGATTCATAGGAAGTAAGGTTTATGAAAAAAAAGATGATTTTTCGAACCATAAAACTTGCTTTATCTGTCGAAACAAACATGGCCTGTAACAGCTTTCATTTCTGTTTAGACTTCAACCTGGGAAAACAAGGTCCGGAAGGTCACCGAACGCCTGTATCGTTTAGTTGAGGTGACTTTTGGAATTGAAGCCCAGGACGGACCCCAGGGCAGCACCCAGCTAGTGCAGAATTCCGTCAAATCAATGCAGTAGGTCTCGAGACTGTAATAGCAGCATAGGCTTAAAGCTTCGGCAAATTTTTGGCTGAGTAAAAACTAATAAAAGGAGTTGAATTCCGCCAGAGTACTGCAGCACTGGCATCCAAGTTCTCATCGGACATTAAAAAACTAGTCGATCTCTACTCCCTATCTGTACACTGAAGTTGATCCTGCTGCTCCGCTCTTAAACAACTAACCAACCTGAAGCAACCCACTCAGATCATATCCGGGGTAACGCCAGTCGGTTAAATATGGCAGATAGATCCTTCCCTGCTTATCCACCGTCTTAGACTCTTTCACCACCATGTTCGGCGTTGGACACACGTAACATATTGGCGCATAATACGGATGTGTGTCCCACAGGTATAGCGCTACCGGAATATTGTAAGTATTGCCCTGAAATATTGCGATGCAGTGTTGTGCACTGAGCTTCTTAACGATGATGATGGAGATCAATGGAAAAGAAAAATATAACAAAAAATAAACAACGAGGTCGAAATATCATAATTCGACAGAAACAATGAAAAACAGAACACCAAAATCCTCAGCTGTAACGTAAACTTTACAGAGAAAAATTAAGAGAAAGGATCAGCGGGAATCAGATTGTTTGGGGCTGAGCTGATCCCGTTACGTCCCTAAAAACCTAACCATGCGAAAGAAGAGTAATTACGAGCTCTCTTCTTATAATGAATGTAATGTCTTGAAGTGTTACAAATTGTCAGACATCGCACATAATTTGCACAGCACTGAACATTATTACTGAATCGAGGATGCTTCTACTCATTTGATAATCTGCATTGGAGGTTTATCATCAGAGCACTATAAGAGAGAAGAAACGCATTCCATAATGCAGGTAAAATCGCTTCGTAACGGCGCTTAAGCTGCAAGCGACTAATTGACAGATCGCGTTCGATGAATGACTAATTCTTCACAGTAACCACTCAACTGACCACGTTCCACAGTGTCCCCTAGTGACAGATAGCGAGGTTTTCGCATAAAGATTATCCTGTCTTGAAAGTTTAAAACTATATGAAGCTGCTAAAAAACGAGAATATGACGTTGATAAACGCAGAAAAGCGAAGAGTGATTGCGTAAGGACGAAACATTCCAACGCCATACAAAGAAAAATACTTCTTACAAAGACAATGTGCCCAAAATCATCTTCAGAATCCCCCATCCACCTTTCTCAACAAGAAAAACTTCAAGAACGAATTACAGTGTTGAATTAAAAATCAGTGCTCAAACAATCAGTCAAATCGCAATTTCGAATATTTCTAATGTTCTTTTTTTGTTGAGCTACTTTCAGAAGCAATATACTTCAAGAAAAATTTTAAACGAGTGTACCTGCAAAGAAAATCCTTTGCATTTTATCGACCTAAAACTATAAAGGCTCATCTCACAGGTTAAGTAAACGCCTAATCGAATGAACGTGAATCTTGGGCCGAAGTGATCGTTGACCACTGCACTCAAAAGCACTTCAACAACATGAATTTTTGCAAGCACGAGAAGAATCTAAGTACGGCGCTGTTCTCAAGTCATTTTTTACATGCATAATCAACGTATGATGAATTCCCTAGAATTAGCATTTTTATCTATTATTAATAATTCTGTCGATGTGCAAATTTAACATCACACATCCTGCGCCCAATTAACTGACTGTCCTCTCAAAGAGTATGCGAAAATATTGAAATGTGCAGAACGCGTTAGACAAACCTTGTAAAGAACAGGTATTGTTCCCTTAAGACGAAAAGTCAGACTTCTGGTGCCATCCGGAAACGTGAAATTCTCTGCGTCAGGAGAGAGATCCGGAAAAAAGTTGAGCGCTGTCAAAATATCAGATTTAGCCGAGTCCACATATTTAGCCCTTGTTCGATTTAGAACAGCGACAACTTGAGACGCATTGTTCATCTGAAAATTTTGGCATCTGCAGCACAATAACGCAGGTGTTCGCGTGAGCTGACGGACACAAGCACAAAGGAGTCATGCTTATTCAGCTAACGCTCTTGAAAGCTAATAAAGAGAAGCACATATGGCTCCTGTACAGAAAGTGTGTACGCTTTAGTGCGCTATTTGGATGACACATCGATATAACGACACTACTGATGCCAACTGGAATGCCGCGGTTGGAAACAACTGGACAGGTAGGGCACAGTCATTGAGATGGGACAACGTAATATGACAAACGCAGTCAAGCTTTGCTCGATGATTAAACGTCACCTAAGTCAGTGTAAAGAAAAACAATGAAGGTTTGGGTGGAGAGTATCACAAGGCTGAAAAATGGGAATTGCAGAAACACTGGACCCCAATCATCGAACTAGAACGGACTGGGGAAAAGTTCCAGACATCGGACAGCAGCTGTAAATCAGATACATTCCAGTGAATGAAAGCAGCGATAAAACAGTACCTTTCTTTGCAGAGGTGTTAGCTTTTACAAGAGTGAGTTGAGAAAAGGCGAAAACTGATGAAAAATCATGGAGAGAAATTTTATTCATTAGATTGTGTCCCTATGTACCAACCCGGTGCTGCCACAGCATGCTCCGCATTTTCTGTTACGGGGCAGTACTAACTTCTTTGTAGTCTTTGGGGTGAGATGCAAGGGATGAGACTAAGTCTTGGGGGATAAACTTTTTGAATGGATGAAAAAAAGGCATATATTTTATGGCCATCCTCTTGTGGGCGCCAAGAAAGAAGGTGAGCTTAAAACGTCCCAGCAAGAACCTTCCGAAGATAAAAACTTTCTAACGGCCTGATTCTCAAAAAATACATTTCCTGCTCCCCGACAGCCTGACGCTATAAGACCGTCAGAAGGGAAAATAAAGGGCCAGCCATGCACATGAGAACGTCGAATGCGTGGGTAGGTTGATGTGACAATCGGCCATGTCTGTCCGCCTTGGACATCAAGGTGGCCACATATATCCTCCCCCCTCCCCACACTTACTCTAAGCTCTTCATGCTGCTTGAACTTCTTTAAAAGATGGGATACTACTTCAGATCGAAGGACGCTGTCGAATAAAAACTTGATGGTGCTTAAGTATAACGAAAATGGCTAGCTAATGTTTCAAAGGATGCTGATTTCGGAGTTAACATAATTTCTCACGATCAAAACTTGTATTCGCTTACAGCTCGTTCCTTCCTATTTAGTGATATAGAACGCCGAACATACGTGGCCTTGGAATGAATACGAGATGCGTGAAGGCTCAGATGTGAGCTATAATATAGCACCCTCATTCCTATGCACAAAACTGTCTGCTGCTTGGTATTCATTCCAAGGCACTACTGAGAACTGCGACTACTCCAGAGTTAGTAACACCTCTAAAGTGGAGAAAATGAAGGATGGGAGAGGCAAACTACGGTGCTCGAGAAATACCGATAAAATTTAACTCAGTGCTCAAGATGACCTTACAGGAACTTTGATTTATTTAGATCATTTATAGTGACTGGTGGGAAAAACAGCGCATCGATGAGGCGAGGGAAGGAGGCACTTTCCGCTCAAAAAACTGCCACATTTCAATTCGGCATCTTCGACGTTCAGCCCTGCAAATGTAGCACTTCCGCTACATTAGCGTACTCTTCATTTCTAATCCATCTGCATTCTTCAGAAGGAAGCACACGATAAATGGTCACTTCTACCGTCATACTCAAAGATAGGTCTCTTAGAGTTCGCGAGACGAAAATCTGCAACGGGAGAGTGGAGCGCCTAAATTTCAGAGAGGGAAAGGGCAAAAGAAGCAAGCATATCAAGTGATAAATATCTGGACTTGCCTAAGCTTAGTGGGCACGCTGCTACTTCCTCGACGATATGCAAATAAATTCTGCATTTCGAATCGACTACAAACTAAAGTCGTTGGAATTAACTTTCCCACAAACACTGAACACTGTTCAAAGAAAGTAGAGAAATTCACAGCACTAAGGAACGTGAAAAATAGCGTCCCCTCGTGTTGGACATCCTCATCTTTCGAACAAAGGAGCAGTTGTGAGGCAAAAGACTCTTTTCAAGCACGTTGAACGATCAATGAGCGAATTTCAAGAATAGCAGTTCAACAGTGACTTTTTGAATGCCATATGAAAGACCCTTGACACTCTCCACTAGAAGAAAGCCAAACCAGGCAAACACCGCAACACCACTTCACCCACCTACCCACTTAGCCTCGTCCCTTCGCCTCTCTTCAACACAGGCAAAAATTGCTTGCTGATCAGCGTATGAACGAATACGAATAGTCTATGCGACGAAATTTCAACATTCTACAGTACCTTGTTGGCAACGAAGCTTCGTCGAGTAGCAGTGACTGAATGTTTTGCAGCCATCTCTAGGTGCCGTTAGGTTTTCATTTATCGTAGTTTTTGTGAAGTGTTTTCTGCTTCTCTGTGGATGTACTTCCTGACTTTGCAGGCGACTTACTTGCACAACCAAAGTTCAGCACATTTCTCTCCTGAATCCTCGATCGCGTGTTGTTGCAGTTCGCGTTTAAAACATAGTCTTGGGTGTGAAGAGTCGGAAGATGTTCGCATTTTTTCCACCACCATAAAATGCTCGTGCGCAGAAGACATCCTCAAAAGAAGAGGCGGAACGGTGTGCAACGCATAAACGGTAAGCGAAAATGGTTCGATATAGCTGTGACGCAGTTTTAGAACTGCCAAAGATGACATTTCGCTGTTTCAGGATAAATAGGCACGGCGCATTTTCCACGAATCGCTGGAACTTATATAGCAATAGGACAAGATACGATTTAAAGATCTCCTCACTGGTATCTGGCCACTTTCGAAAGCGACCTGAACGTTCATGTGTCGTCATTCCGCAAATACTGCAGGGCACGGTGAACGCCGCAATGGTTGAAGGAGGGGGTGTTTCACGCAGCTCACACTTGAGTACCATATCATTCGTGCACTTACTGACGTCACACCCAATTAAGTCGGAATAACAGCACAATTAAAGAATTTCTAGTAGCGGGCTATAGTTCGATGGTTTGATCGCATTCATGCAGATATTTTGGTATTTGTGGTCTTACGTCAGCTGCATTCCTGTTACAGGTCCACGGGTTCTCAATCATTATATAAAGCTTCTCCTTTTCGGCTCGTCGAGGGACACCGTTAGATTTTAGATCCGCAGGAAAAATGTTTAAAAATTCCTGCCGATGGGTTTAAGAAGTGTTGTAAAGTGATCCAAAGAGCAAGGAGTTGAAATGTGAATTGCGAACTGATGGCGACTTATCAGATAACGTCAGAGGTGGTAGGCAATAAGCCGTTCTGTGGAAGGTTGTAAGCTGATTGCGGCGTTAACTGTAAAATGGTAAACAATAGGCTGATACAAGTACATGCTGGTAAATAGTGGGTGGCGAGTGTTATGCATAAGTTAATAGATAATAGATTACGAGGTCGAGGCTGTGAAGGGAACGAGAATGGTTGTGTGGGTTTTGGAACGGTGATCAAGCAGTTTTCATACTTAAACGTGAGATGATAAACAGCAGGCTGTAGTGATGAGTTGTTATTGTTGGCAAACGCTAAATGACGAATGGTGGACACAGGGGTTGGGAA
Source organism: Parascaris univalens (assembly GCA_037576465.1). Classification (NCBI taxonomy): domain Eukaryota; kingdom Metazoa; phylum Nematoda; class Chromadorea; order Rhabditida; family Ascarididae; genus Parascaris; species Parascaris univalens. Next base: position 60,409,167 of record CM075173.1, on the reverse strand, counting down.
TTCTGTAGTGAGCAATGGGTTGTGAGTTGAAGGATGAGTAGATGGGCGACTGGAGACGAATATGAGCTCATAGAGGGTGGGTTGTACGATAGAGCATGAATATGTGGCATCCTATGTGCTCTGGCCCTTTCCTGATTTCCCCTCCCTCTGCCACTTTCGCCTTAGTCATTCGCTGTTCCGCTGCAGGAGCCCTAATTACTTACATATTTCATCCTTCAACTACTTGTTATGAGCTCTTAGACGTAGAATACGATATCTGTGAAGGCTTGGTTAACCCACTAGTAATTATCCGAAAGACTACTGAAAAGGTAGACTGGACTAACAAGCGGAGGCTTGAGTTAGTCGAGAATGAGGCATATTGGCAGTCACTTTGCTAGCTAGCATCGTTTGTACAGCAAACGACCCATCTTTCAAACTGCTTTTTCAAGAAGGTTAGATTCGTATGGAACCTCACTTCCGGTTCAAGCATTCTTTTTCATTTTAAAGCTTTCCAGCGCTGTTACCTACTCAATCGAGGACTTTTATTTTCTCGAGCTTAGTGCTAATTTCGCTAGCTTGTTTGCTTCCTTGCCACACAGTTTTGTCGGCCTAAAATTCTCAGTAGTTCCAGTGGTTGCGCAGTTTTGAGGCTAAAGAAGAGTTGGCAGCAGTCATCCCCTAATGTTACGTTTGTTCTTTCGAGAGAACGTTCCTCATTTAAATTCCATAAATTTAACAAGGAGGGACTTTATTCAAAGAAGGACATGAAAATAACATAGATTCGATAACCCAAAACTGCGTAAAATACAGGTGCAAGTACTGCAACGAAAGCGGTTTTGGAAGCTGCATCGGTTATGACAATCTGTGTAGGAAATTACACTTAAATTGTAAACTAGCGTAGAGAAGGGAGCCCCATAGACGAGCCCAGTGCAATAGAAAATGATGGGACGTAACCCTCCAAAGTAGATGAAGAGTTAAAGAACGCTTTTTATCGGAAAACTGTCCTCACATTGTTCACGCTGGTGCGCTGTATCATTTTCGCGTATAGCTGCGATCAGTTAACCGAGTCTTGGAAAGTTGCCACTTCGGCATGTGGTGTGGAACTGTTTTGATATAGAGCTGCCCCTCACGTCCGAGAGGCACATTTGGTCAGGTATAGTGGAGTGCCGGACAGATGTAACTACCGCTAGACGGTTCTTAAAGGATGGTCATTGGTAAACAGGGTTCATTTCACCGATGGTGCGAGACGTGATCATGATAGGCAGCAGTGATAAGTAACAAAGGTGCGGAGGGTATGGGGTACTCGCGGGACTCATTTTTTAACTATAGAAAATGATATAAAATGAACATCTCTAAGGTAATCGTTGAACATATTACATCACAGTTCCCACCACTATATGTTTGTTTCATCGCTGTGGAGGGGTGGGGAGTACATTTTGCGACGTTTTCGAGATATTAGGACATAATATAGCGCACGTAAAGAATTTTTTTGACTATATAATATATGGTAACAGGAACTGCAAAAATTTAGACTCAGTAAGCCATACTACTGGTGCTTTATGGGGCCTTCGTGCCCCAGAGTATAGTCGAATATAATGGTTCAGCGTAGCTTATGGGACTTCTGAGGTAGTAGAGCAAGACGTTTAGTCATCGGAATTTCAAACGAAACAGCCTAAACCGCGACGTTGTGAAAAATCTTCGCAACTGGCTGCACTCGTTTGTAAAGTTTCTGTTAATTGTTGCTTCTCGAATATTAACTAAACGTTGTTCTTCGCATTATTTTATCTTGCCCCCAGCTTTCGAAGCCGAAAATAAGTTAGTCGTCGCATTCGAGCAAGAATGCATTTTCAGCAAGTTGCAATTTTTCGATGTCCGGAAAATGAAAAGCCAGCAGAGAGGGAGGGGAGAACAATAGGACGGCAGTTTGTGACTTTCGTGCAGCTTTGGCTTTCCTTTGACTTTATGAATGATTGAGTTACACGGTTATGCGGCTTTTCGTTTCATAAGTTCTTAATAAGTTGAAGGAATTTTCGTTCATTCGAAGCCGGTTTTCAGTCAGATGAAGAGGTGTGTGCAGCATGACACTGCTGTACGCCTTCTCGATATCAAACTCTGTGACCTTCTTCTAATTTACAAGATTCAATCAGCTGGTGATTTCGATTCAATGAGCTTGTGTTGAATGGTTTCTCGAGAACTGATATTTTCATCTCCACTTCGATATAAAGTGGTGCTCGAGCACAAACTTCAGAGAATTTCGGCCGGGAAGGCAGTTCCCACACAGACCCCATAATTCGAGCGTTCTTCGCACCCTCATTCTCTTTATTTGTAAGGTTGCTTTTACAGATACCCATTCTTCAGAGCGTTCCTCCGTTGAAATGATGCACTCAAAAAGAAGCACGGCTTGGCCTTGTTTCTCAACTTCAGTGCTTTATTTATTATTCTGTCAAATTATGATACTTGCTTTGACCACAAGTAGGCGAATGTCTTTATTGAATGTCGAAGTTAAGCACTTCACCCCAACCAGTTCCCGTTATTTTTTCCGTTTATGTCCACTGGTCCGGGTATTCTCTTTTGCCTTGTAGTTTTTATTTCTATATTAGCACCTGCGTGTTACGTTTCCCGTCAATAATACCTCATTCGAAATCACGGGTTTTCGGAGTTCCTCCGTGTTCTTGTGGCTCTGTGAAGAATTTTTATCACCTGGCGAAGGTAAGGTAGCTTGATTAACATCCAGCACAGAGGTAGCGAATCGTCAGGTTCGCTATAGGTCCTTTCTTCTGGTGGCCGTGCATGTAGAAGCGGGAAGGGGGAGGAGGGGAATTATTGAGCGTAGGAGTCCCCGCGGCCCAAACCGATGGGTCATCTTTGTTTGGGCTTTCTGGAGGAGGGTGACGAAGAACTCCGAATACCGGTGTACTTGAGTGAATGAATAAGCTCGAAATGACTGCCGGGAAAGGCTTCCTGTTTAAAGTGGTCATTTCTTGGTAGAGATGTCATTTTGTTGTTGGCTGGCGAATCTGAGTATTGTGGATGCAAAATCAGACTCCACGGTTGAACTGGCATCTCATTCATTCAGAAATTTCGTTTTAAGGTCAATTAGCGACAACTGACGCCTCCCAGGAACCTAAGTTTCAAATTTTTAGCGCAAACAGCTTTGGAGTTGCCTGAGTTCCCACTTTCCAAATCTTCACTTTCCCATTCTGTCGTCAAGAAGGCCCGATGACGAAGTCTGGCGACAGTCACCGATCCACAAATGCTTGTGAAGTTTTTTTTAGACAAATTCTCATGTACTGTCGTTCGTTTAGCACCGAAACAAATGCACTCAAGGGTCAGCAGGATAAAACCATATGCACAGCTTCACATTCTAAAGAACCGAAGATAAAGAGCTTCTTTTCTTCAGGGAACGCTCATCCTTTTTCCTAACAGTCCGGACAAATGTTTTATATCACTCTCTCAATATGGACAGGCGGGTAGCTAGCAGCTTAGCGGAATATCGCAGCGAGTAGTGAATAATTAAATTTAATGTTGTAGCAACTGAATATACTAGCAACTAAACGCCAATATGGATGAAACAAAGGTGTTTTGATGAGATATCAATAGGAATAGCGGGGGTGGGCTTTAAAAGATGATCTAAAATGTTCTGTGTAGAAATCAATAACCGAACTTAATTATTTTATTACGGGACTACAACGCTCTACAACATGTTAAACGTTGAACTATAAATGCACGTGAAACTTGCAAGTGTGAGAGCGTTTTTGCGTTAGAGCGAGTGAGAAGACTCATCAGATCACTTAGAAGATTTTTTGAAATATTCATAAGGATTTGTTTAAAAAGTAACAACAATATAAGAGCAATATGGGGACGGTATAAATTATCACATTTCCATTTGCTAGCCGAAGAACGGTTGGTCACAGCAAGAAGGTATTGCACATTGATATTTTGCAAAGTTCTCCTTACCCATATAATTATTCTCGTTAATCAATTATTAAACATGACGTAGCGCATACACAGTGATCACAATCGTGCGATTACGATGCGTGCTGAACAGAATGAAGTAATATGCACGCAGCAGCAGTGAGTCATTATCACAACTCATTTATGACATGTAATTTTATTTCAGTGGAGACAGGTGGAAGGAGGAGGTCTTATTTTCGTGATGCAGACATCGCAACTGCCATGTGTTGAAAACTGCACCTTTTTGAATTCCTAAGAAGTTTAAGCGAAGAAAGTGTATGCGAACAAATACTGTTTTGAAAAAGAATGCAACAGCACCACCTTTGTTGACAAAATCCTGCTCTTGAATAGACTCTCATTAAAAGTAATGAAACACCTAGCCAGCGTAGATGTGCACATTCAACAGTTACATGACTTTCAAAGCAGAGTACCCCACAATTCTAGAGAGTTCCTAATGCCCAAAACAGCGATGAGGACACTCACAAGAGCATCTAACTTTGTAAGGTAACGTAATAAGGTCACCCCATAAAATGACGTGATAATACAAAGGAGAGATTCCATTTTTCTTCAAGTCACTGATTCATACGCCGTATTATCGAAGGAAAAGTTGCTTGAATGAATATGGAAAAGAAATTGTCATATTGCAATAAAAACTTTCATGAAGTGCACTTCGCTGATTACTTTACCTATTTAAGAAGTTCCTGAAGGACAGTAAAAATGAAATAAAAAGGGAACGAGTAGGTGATGAATGACAGCGATATAAAATTAAAGTAAAGCAAACGCATATTCAAGCATTCCTCAGTCATGCACATAAGTGATTCCATGTCGATGCACACAACGGCGATAAAGTCTCAAGGTTAACAACGGCGATAAAGTCTCAAGGTTAACTTTGACCAGAAGTCGAAGCAATGTTGTGGGTTCTTGTCTGAGATGAGAAGCCTATCAAAGTGCTGCTTCCTTTCAAAGATGCAATCAGAGCAGAAACTGAGATCAGCGTTAGGTAGAAAATACCTTTTTTAAGGATTCATCGTTTGTTTACTATCCACAGCGCCACATCCCTAAAAGACATTATATCTACTCCATCCATCCTTTCAAAGATCTACCTCACTTAACCACCTAAAAACCTGCCATATTTCGTGCGCAAACCGCTATCAGTTTCATATGGAGTAGCAGTCTCACGTCCTATACACAACTGTAGTGGGGAACCAATTTACAAAAATTGAATACCTCAGCAGCTAACGCTAGTCCTTTAAGTTCAAAACATGGGGCGGATAACGGTTTTTTCGACACAGCTGCACGTTGAATGTTGTGAAGCAGTGAGTGCATAGTGGGAAACATTTTGCTTTAAGTGCGTGCCATAAAACAAAATGAGGTTTATAGTGAATCAAGAATCAAAACGAGAACAATCGCACCTAACGACGTGGTTGCCGGATGGCATGCGCACGCAGCAATAGCTTTTCCAGCTCACCCGACTTATCTTTCTCCTTCGTTTCCTCGTGACCGCCGACGAACTTACCTTTTATGTAGAGCTGAGGTACAGTTCGACTGCCGGAAACATATTTCAAGTGGTCCTACAAACAATCCGATTGAACTCTGCAGCATATTGCATTGCACATAACGGTTTAGCCGCAGTAGATCTATCTCACGTATCCTTCTTCATTAGTATCCTACGCATTCATTCACCACGATATCGCGTTATTAACTTCAACCAGTATTACCTTCAGTTTTCAGATGACTCGAAACAGGCGGAGCCCTCTAATGACTGCCGTATAAGCAACACCTTCGTTCACTGCCGTATTCGTTCAGTCACTTGTTTCAACACTTTTATTGCTGTTAAATAGTTAATCTATCACTCTACGTATACATACATAATATTTAAATCTATAAATTTATCTACCTATCTATATATATATATATATATATATATATATATATATATATATATATATATATATATATATATATATATATATATATATATATCATAATATTTAATCTATTAATTAATTACCCATCAGGTCATCAAACTGATGTGCAGCGATCGGCCATTTCAAAGCGAATGTTCCGCTCTTTACCTCCTAGCACGTCAGTGTAGAAAATAATGACAGTATACATTATAAGACATGGAAATTCTCGGAGACAAACTGCGCATGGCTGTTCCTCTTGCCTAGGTTCACAGAATTCATGAGACATAAAAAACGAGTATTTTCACAGCAAAACGTACATGAGACACCTCATGAGAACTTTGCCTCTAAGTATGCGCTGCAGATATCTCTACTTATGAAGTGACAATGATCACTTATTCTCTAAATGAAGCATCGAAATTTCCCCACAGTCAAACACTACTCAGTCGAAGAAGCCGTTAAAAAGTAGATGCCCTTTTAAGCGCTTCTTTGCATGTGAACGAAAAAAGATCATAAGGCAATAAACTGAGAGTGACTTGAATGATTGCGCAGGACCACAGCCTTGGTATTGAGATAAACGCTTTAATTAAAGCAAAAATTGAAGGGAGGCATTGCTCAGTCACTTTCTGCACTTGTTGTTAAGGAGCGGCAAAAGTGCCGACCGAATACATATAGGAGAAGAGTGTAATAAGTAAAATGCAATATGTAAACATTCTTAGCCAATGTTTTTACATCTTAATGCTGTGGGAGTAAGGAGGACCATACATACAATACATTGCAGTACTATGAAGTACCAGAATAAGGGCTGCTAGTTGATTATCCACCCTTCTCCTTTAATCACTATAATGAAGAACTCTGCATTCTCCATACCTAGGCTTTCACCTGACCATTTTGCATATGCTAATTCGAGAGGATGCTGAATAACGCAAATAACAGCAGCTGTAACATGAATGTAAAATGCGATTGGAACACACCTGCATTTCCTCCATGTAAGGTTCAAGGTCCAGTTCAACAGTCTTCATATCGTCGATACCGTATTTGGCCAGAATTTGTTTGACACCTTTGCTATACTTGCAATAGGTCTTCGAATACAGCATCACTTTGTACCGACGAATATCGTAATCCATTCTCCGTTCCATATCCTGGATACGGCGTTGCTCATACCAAGACGATGAAGAAGAAGCCTTCAATAAATTTACTTTCTTAGCTTTCACAAATTGAACCAGTTTGGGCTGCAACGGCCATAAAAACAATTTTTCGATTTCATTACTTTTGCCTTACTTTTAAGTGCAATAAAATGCAAAGCGAAAATAAAAGTTTAGATAAGCATAACTACGGGACAACGTTTGATCCTACCAGTGGCCTAGATATTTGACGTTTCCTATTCGCCGGTCGAAGATCGAGAAGCGAGGCAAACTGTATCGCTTAACTTCCACAAAGCCAAAGATTCGTCTCGAAATACTAAACTATACAATTCAATTTTTCTGCAACAAAATAAAGTTCCACTACATCCGTAAAAGTAGAACCTAGGTCCTAATGAAAACTCCATGCCAAATGCAGCATAGTTGAAATCTCAAAGAGCCTGTAGCAATACTCGTTGATAATATCACAGGTAGTGACCAGCTTTCGACAACATTTGGTCATCGATATCGCGCGACATTTTCCGTCGATAATGACGAACAAGCCGTTGATGCCCATGAGTGGTGAGATTCATCAGTAAGTTTTTGCACCAGAATTTTATGCCAAGGTATGTCGAAATTTGATTCAGGCGTCAAAAAAAGTCAAAATGCTGCATTTTTTATTCAATACAATTTGAAGTTCTGTAGCAGTTCCGTAGGGTCACCACCTGAGGGATTTCTGATTTAATGATAAAAAACGAGACAATTCATATGATAAGGATGCTTCACCGTAAAGTTTGTTCGTATTACAGTATTATTTTCTGAAAAACATTAGGCGCATCATATTTAGCTTTACTTTAAACGAACGAACCGTTGTTGCGATTATCAAGCAACATAGAAGAAGTGGTTGCTTAATCATCGCCGCAAAATGCTCGCCTCACAGCAGTTGACACCTGAAGTAACAATTGTCAAGAGAATATAACACGAGAAAATAGGAGAATTCGTACAAAATTCATAGACTGGCAGAGATTGCGATGCCGATCTATGCATTCTTTATTTTTATGAATTTTGGCACGGGTTTATAACAAACTTTAAGCTTTCAAACACTCTATATGAAATGAAGTAAAGTATGAAGGTGTCATAAAGGAGAGGAAGGGAGGAGTGAGGCCGACTGAAGCAAGTGCAACACGCTTCTTCCTGAGTTTTTTGTTGCCAAGTTGCAAATTCGCAAATTAACACAAAAATGATCGAGAAACTGGCACTTTAAAAAACCTGAAACGAAATGAGGAAATGATTACGTCTGGATGCAATTACCTAGACGCACCTCCGCATGAGTGAAGTGTTCATCACGATAATGGAGAAAAATTAAACGAAGAGGAAAATTACACACTGAATGTGCGATAATGCGAAGGTTTAAATATTCTTGCAAGCACAAACATCAGCATAAAAAATACATGATACAATTCAGCATAAATAGAAATGATTTGAAGAGGTATTAAGCGAAAACTCAGCTTTCACTACTTGATGCAAATTCGCTGAAATCGTATAGCGGATTTTCGAATTGTTTAGGCGACAGCTTGACGCAGCACAAGTTCCCACATCATTAATGAGGAAAGGCTGGATGATATTAGCAAACTGTGCCGGGTATAAATCAATGAAATGAAACTGGCGTCAGATGAGTTTCAAGAAAATGAGGAAAGTGACTTCACATAGTGGCTTGACCACTGATATTGGAAGTAAACACAGAGTTGTAATAAATGATACAAATAAGTGCACAGTAAAAAAAGAAAAAAGAGTTCCACCCTGCACTGCTACCTTAGAAATATAGGTAACAGCATATGAAGTTTGCTCTGTCCGACTCGCTACTGCGTCTGATCAACTGGCACACTGAAAGCACTTTAATTAAGACCAAAGAGCTCTTCATGGTCGAACCCTGATGATGTTTCAACAAACCTCGACCAACAACCAATATTCCAACTTGTCAACGAATGACGTTTCGGCAAATTTCCTTGTGGACGGACAACCACAACTGTATGACTGCATAAAAAATCCCGTCAAACGTATGAAAATTAGAGAAGTGGGTTGAACTTGAAGCAAACAATTTCCAAGTAATTTAGCATACGATGTGATCGGTAAGCACATTAGCATGAAGCAGGCGGAGTGAAAAATTCGCCTCATCAGACACAAAGAAGACACAAAAACGGTGTTGTAAAACGATTGAACACTGGAAAAACGACGACGCTACGATTGGAAACGTGCGAAGACTTATTGGCTAATGGGGAATTACTCGCAAAAAACGAACAAATAAATGTAACGAAACAAATAAATGATGCGTCACTATGCTGCAAAACATTAGAAAGTAACAGAAAATCAGCTTGATAAATAAACACTACAACCTTTACTACCACAGAGTTCACCGACTGCTCACCTGCAAAATTTTTGGAACAGATAGCGCCTCATTCGAGTCGACGCCATTTCGTGAAAAAGCAAAGAAAAAATCTCGTTCTTACTAAACAAAATGGCTATTGAAAAACGATTAATGAAGTACTCGAAATTAAAACTAAACAGTGCATTGGATTTTACCTTTAACGGCTTATTTTTGCAAATTGATGTTGCAAAGTTTGGAGAGGTGTTTTCCATCATGACGCCTGATGCCTTTATTGGTAATTGAGCACAAACATTTCACCGAAACAATTCTATCTCAAATTATTCGCGTTTGACATTTCTTCATTCATCTACAGTTTTTCTTATGGTGAATGAGATATAGTGTTCTCAACATAAGTCATTCACTTAGGTGAGGTTAATTCATACGTGTTGTAGATGTTGGAAACCATAGAACACATCAATTTAAAAAAGTATTGCTCCAATCGGTGATCGATGATAGGAATTTCATTTTAAAAATAGAAACATTCCAAAGCAGGTTAGCAACTCGAATCAGGTTTAGCATTCAGAAATACATGTTTTATTACTGAAATTCCACTTGCAGTGATGTATGGTTGTTGTTTATAAGTTGAGTGCACTCTAATTAAGGCAGCAAAATCCATTTGCTCTCGGCCATTTAAAAACTTCTTGGAATTAGAGCTCTGCTTCTCGAATATGATCTTGGATATGGAAGTAAGATCTTGGTCGTAGTCAAGCTTATCAACAAGACCGTACTTTAATTGACAGATACTAGTCGCGGTGAAGTATAATGGTCAATTCGACGTTTCCATCCTTCTATATAAGTGATAAAATGCGATTGGCAGTCATTAACATGTCAAAATACAGCAGCTATTTTTTAGCTTTTTTGCTAAGAAACAACAGAAGGCACCTCAGTTAGAGCTGCGGTTCCGCCTGAAATTTGTTTATGCAGTAACTCCGAGAAGCATACGTAATATGCCTGGCTAACGATTTTAATACTTTACCAACAAATAATCAGGCACACGAAATAACATATCCACGTATTAGTTGACTTGGTGGCGCAAATTACTCTCCTATTAAGCATTCGTTTTTTTTAAACTAACCAGAAGGAAATGCATTTATATTATTACCTAGCACTCTTAAATGCTAATAATTTTGTTTCAAGTTAGCGGGTAAACGTGAAAAACGCTTTCAGGAGCATCCTACATAGAATGTTATATTCACCAAATCTAACAATTATGGTGGCAGAATAACTCAAATGACAGAACAGTTCTAACTCTACTAAATGTGAAAGTACTGCAGCATCTAGTTCTGGAAGTGTGCCTTTATTGAGGACACATGCTACAGATGACATGACGCCAAATAAATACCAGATAATCGAGCCTTTAGTGAATAAAATGAACGCACGAGGCGCTCACTGTGCCCGACTGAACTGTGCTCTTCGCTTGGATTAATTGGGGATTTATTGCATTAGATGTGATCAGAATTTATAAACCAAACATGCCCATAATCGTTGCCAATAATTTATCGTTTTTTTGCTCACTGAAAATACGCTTTAAGCTGCACGTCATCCATCAGTGCAACATCAAGTAAAAGCGCTGAAGACGGTGCATCTCCAACGAAGATGTGACAAGACTGGAGAATAACAGCACGTTTCCGGCAACGACCTCCTCATACGCACTTTATGAATATGCACACGGGAGAATGTCAAACAAATAACGACGTCCAAGGACGTAATTGGACTTTTTTACTCAATTACCTATCCCAAACAAATATCAGTAAATTGGACAAATGATATTTTGTTTTCCGTTGAGCACTTTACGGTTGACTCAAGGAGTTTCTCCGGTGAATCTTTTAGAAACACTGCACGAATCTTTTTCGGTTATTGAACTCGATGAGTGAAGAGTGTAGAGGAGCAAGTTTTGTGCAGCCGTTCGTGTATTATACAGTGGCTTAGGTTTATCTTCGAGTGTCCCGCACGCCAGTCTTCATCTAATCTATCGCTCGATTTATAATCGAGCGATAGATCTATAATCTATCAAAATCCTTTATTTATGGATTCCTTGCCTCACAACAACAAAAATTTAAATAATTTGCACATTTTCAATGTTATGCATATTTCATAAAATTCATCGATCCTTCGAAACAAATACAGTGGAAGTGTCATCGAAAATCTACATTGTCCTTACTATAAAAACAGATTTCGGGCTGAGCTGACCGCAAGTCTAGTTGGATGAAGAAATGTTTCTCAAAGCTGGGTTTCAAAAATCAATTTTCCAGAGAAGAAGCACACCTTACGGATCAGCACATGCTGAGCTAACCGTCCATGATTGAAAGCATTTGTAACAGTTTATTTAGCCAATTAATACGTAAAGATTATGCCAGATTTATTGTTGCCGTGCTTGATGTTGCGCTATCACCTTTTAGATGAGCATTTTTGAGCGCATGATTGCTGCAGTTCGTTTAAAAGACAGCTTAGCAATACATTATTTATAATGATGGAACGAGTTCCTCATTCAAGAAAGCTGTGCAAGAAGGTGAACGCTTTAAGGAAAACGCCACAGGAAGTGACTCAGGCGGACAGCAAGAATTCGATGCTTCACTTTTGACGTTAACGGCTATATTGCTGAAGTCACAGCTTCATAACCCTTCTGCTCACTGAAACGCTGCAGGCAAATTCTCCTAAAATATTGACCGAAAGATATGGTCAGAAACAAACGGAAAGTGGACTAAAACAATAAAAATATTGCAAATGTTGAGCAGCGCTTTGAAATCTTTTGCTGATTTGCAACGGCTACCGTAAAATACAACGTGAAGGTACAAAAACAGTACATGGCGACATCACCAGGTCAAGAACTGCAATTAAGGAGAAGAAAATCTGTCCTGTTTCGAATATTCAAAGATAATGTGAAATCCGTAAAGTGCAGCCAGATATAAGCTTGTAGTAAGGTGGCGGCATAAATAAAAGGAATACGCTGGAAAAAAAAATAGCTAGAATCGCAGAAATGAGCATGAAAAAGGCATATTCGACGATGCGAATTCACTTTTTCGGCTGAATGTCCGAACGACTGAAATAGAAAATAGTAATATGAGATATCGCGTGATCGCTAATGAATAACACCAAGATGTTCGACAAATTTTTTCCGACTCTTTGTGTGATCTCATCATCGCAATAAAGTAGAAGGAAATATATGGGAAGCAGATGTGTTTCATCTTACGCCGATCATCATCCGCTCATTTCTAACACTGCGAGCAATATTTCCTAAATTAGCTTCACACTGTGAACGGAAGACGCTTCGAAGTATTTCAACTACGTGGCCATTAGTCATCAACATTCCTACTACAGAGTTCATTGTAAAATTGAATTCTGACTATAAAGCCGAGAATTCAAGATTCCTTTGCTCAAATTATTCGTGTAATTAAAAAAAACTGGAAGGTACAGATGAGAAAAGAACATGTTACTTACACTTCTCCACATCGAGACGCAGCATCGAAGGTTTTTTCTTTGTCGAATAATGGATTTCAGAATATTTTCGCTTTTTAAGCGAGAAAGACGAGTTATTTTGTTGTGTCACTGCTTGTTGCCGTCCTATTTTTGTTTCATCCTATAAAGATTTATGACTCGTTTCAAGCTGTCTGTGCCTCTGTGCCTCTGCGCTTCCTGTGTTCCTAATATGTTCACTTTGTATTCCCAGCACCTTTTCTTGGCAACTAAAAATGAGTTTGTTTTTGTCGGTTATGTCGAAGTGATACGAGGCAACTGATAACCGTTCAAGATTTTGTGCAAAATAATAAGGTAGATCGCATCGCTTTAGCTCTGCTATCGACTTTTCCTAAAAAGTCAACTGAACTAAAATCGTTGCTCATATAAGCAATTCGGAGGGCAACTGAAAAAAAAAAGAATTTCATTATCCAAATACTGGAAACATGCCGCGGCACAACTTAGACACACTAGCAGATGAATTGCTTTGAAAAAAAATGCTACTGCAGGTACTGAAGATTCGGGAAGCAAAAGACGTATAAGGAAAAACGTTATGCAGGCTAAGACGGAGAGAAAGAGAGAGAGCGTGTATGAGTGGGTGGCGAATAGCAATTAACTACTAAAAAGCGCTGATGAGTGAAAGAAGTGTGCGTCCTTTATTGGATGCGTTTCGGTGTAATGGTTGCCGAGCTCTTCCGGTACGTCTCGCGATGTTCGTCTGACATGCGCAATTTTTATAGTCATTGCTGCACTCTGAAACTGAGCACCTTCTGCGGCTGCATTCACTTTTGTGCAATTTTAACGCTCAATAGATTATCGTCAAAGAAGTATCAAAACGTTCGTTGTCCCGTCTTTCTCAATGAGTACTTCCATCTGAGAGGCGATAATCTCACCAATTGCACTTTTCTAGACGAAAAAGGTCATTGAAGTGAATTAAGCATGCACTTCGTTCTCATGATGATGAATATCGCAATTGTTGTGTGAATCTAAGTCATCGTTTACACTCTCCCTTAGGTACTGCCACATTTCCGGTCTGTTGCAGTCATGATCAACAGGAGAACAGACTTATAACTTCTACATTTTTTCAACTGAACTGTTAACAACGCAGGTCAGTTAAGCTAAATTTTGTTTAGCTGCATCTTTGCTGGAGCCTCTTTCAGCATTTCAGAAGTACTCCTATGTTGTAGTGGATCCCTGTAAAATTTAAATAGCCGAGCAAGGCTGATGGTCATTCCTTGCCATTAACCTTTGACTATGGTCAAACTGGTCAAACTCTTGTTAAGCTTTTAATCATTGCACTCCCACTGCCGCTTGAATCGACAGATGGAGTGGTCGACCAGACCTACAAGCTACATTTTACAGCGGCCAACTCAGTTATCTTTTTTCAGTTCATCTACTGGCTCAGGTGATTTTTCGAAATTAAATCGATGTGACCTAAATTTACGATAGGTTTGAAGAGGACCGATAATCAAACGCGCATTGATTAAAACAGATGCAGCCGACTGGACGTTCGTAAAGTTTGGCCAGTTCGATTGCACCGATCAACCAATCTTTCATCGTCAAACTTCACCTATGCTCGCTCTATATCAATTACCAGCGTAGTTTTGAACGATCGTCCATCCAGCAACTTTCACTTGAAACAGCTGATGGATAAATTTTACAGAATATCTGCTCAACGATTTAATCGAACTTCACACGTTATGTGTAAACAAGCAAGATGGGCTTGGTGCAAGTTCCAAGGAGTAATAACGCATCTTGGAGGGCAACAATGAAAGGAAGATTCCTGCTGCTAAATAGATGGAATTTTTGCAAAGCTTGGTCAGGATGCTTATTTCATTGCTTTATGTTTTCTCGCAGCATTTCACTACTTGCCAGCTCTGTAGAATGACAAGAGGATTATTTGTAGGGATAGTTACTTGTGGTGAAGAAATTTCGTTAAACGATGAAATAAATGAAGAAAGGAGAAAATGAAGAAGTAGCTTTGGTTCAGTTTGGATCGCGGGAGTGTTGACGCCTTTCAGTGATGAACCCGTTAACATTTTAAAGTTCGGACAGTCTGAAAATAAAGGCGAACTCAGTCCGATGAATTCAGCTATGCTCAGATCCTCCAAAAGATAAAACGATCAGAAGGCTAAAGTCATGCGTCAGGAACTCCTATGGGTACAGATTCTTCTTAACATGCGCCAATCTTTCTACGTTGCTCCAAGCCTCATCGACGAAGGAACTCCATAACATTTTAGAAAGGCAGCACATTACTGGCTCATTTCTCGAGATCAGAAGACTTTTCGTGATTGTTGCCTGAAATATTGAAAACACTGAATCTCACATTTCAGTAATGGCAGTTATTACTGTTGACACTGAAGAGCATTCCTTTAAGATATCATTTGGTTGCAAAAACTTGCAACTATTAGCGGAAAATCGCGTGTCTATTCAAGCAAAAACCGCCGAACGATCTTCGAATAAATAACAGTCTAGATAGTGCAAAGAAACCTCTCAGAAATCAATCAGCCTCCGGATATCAAAAAAAGCGGATTTAAACATGGAACACTTGATGCGCGCATTAATGCAAAGACAACTATGGCGCTCATTTAAGATTTAGAAGACATTATTACGTCCGACTGTAACGGCTGAGTATGACGTCTCCGTGTGTGTTGCCAAAATGTGAAAGCCACTTGTGCAATCATTACCCCATCAACAAGTTCTATTCCATCCAGGCACGACATGTGCGTAGGTTGATGCATGGACGCCTCTCATCGATAGTTTCAAGTGATGAGTATACCAAGTATGCAGCACGATGCAATTACGGTGTGCTCTTCGCGACCTCAGAACCATGCGTTTCAGGTCCCTGCATAAATATCAACGCGCTATTCCTTCATACTCAACGGTCATGTTGAGAGAAGTGCAGTTCCAGACTCGTAACTGTATGGCTACCTCATCAAAATGAAATTCCCTTTAATAAGTGCAAGTTCACTAAGGAATAGGCTCAACGACTTTAGCTATTTTGCGGACACTAAGAAACAGTGTTGTTGAAGCATGAACCAGTTAAGATTCAGATCTTAAATCCACCTCGAGTAGAGTACTCTATGTACCCTCCAGATCGAGCGTCGAGAATATGTGAAGACAGTGCAACTATACTGATTGTGTACCACTCTCACTCGTATAATTTTAGATCGTTATCGCTGTAGATATATGCTCAGCACGTTGCAGTCACTCTGATTTCTTGTGGACGTTAAAATTTATTTTTGTATTTGGCTGTCGGGTCTCCTTTTTTCTTCGATTGATATCTGGTTATTGTAACTTAATTTCAAGCTTACGAGTTCGGTTGAATACATATTGACTACAGCAACCTTTCTTATGATAGCTGAGGTATCCATAAACACCTTATCAACCGAATGGCTAGCAACAATATTTATCAACTGCGTCATACCAGCAAAGGCTGTTTCACTGAATACTTTAAATTCAGGCCTGATTTTGACATGCTTTCAAGTCACTACGCTAAAGTGCAACGTTGTGGAGCCAGTTTCTACATCCGATCACTGCTCAGTTCTTTTTGAATTTTGCACTCCCCGCAAACGAAACAGGGCTGCTCACTGAAGTATCTTAATTTTGTCAAGGGCAGTTACGGTCAAGATATTTCAATGAACGTCCCTCTAGATCGATGTTTTTCTCGGGCTGCTAGTTGACTGATCGATGTAATAATTACTTGCCTGATATCATTAGCTAAAACTTCTCACAAACGAACCTTTACAGTAGAACTATGCCACAAGGCTTGAAGAACATGCCAAAGGAAGAAGCACTGCTGCTGACGCAAAAACCTCGTGTGTCTAGTAGCACTTAGTTTATATTGCGCAGTAGTAAATAAACACATACTTCATAACATTACCCATAAAGAAGGTTTAATACCTGAGGATAGGAAGGATCATTTTTCGGCTTCTGAACCTGATAAGAGGTAAACCGAGGTAAAATTCTGATAATATTCGACACTCATGAATGATGCTCTACGTATTGACACTTTCAGAACAGGTTATTTCATAACTACCACGATGCTTCATAATCGATATTCGCATACGACTAGAAGCATTATCATAACTGTAAAATTTCAGTTAATTCATTTCTCTTAATGCTGCGTTTATACGAAATTTTAGTCTTACACGTCCTGCAAGGAAGAAACTGAGAGGGAAATCCAATAAATGCCTCTTCATATCGCTCCGGCTTCCGATTAGGCGTGGTTGTAAGATGGCGTGAAAATTACAGTTCAGCCTCGCCTCCTGTCCATAGGATACTGGCGAGTCGATTCATCGTCGCTTCGCTGAGGAGAGCTCTGACGTGCTCTGGGAGCTCTCTTTAAACTGACCGCACATTAAGTGGTACCGAACGACATATGTTTCACGCCCTTCAAGTTTGTTTTTCTTGTCTCTAGCAGTACTCTGAGGTGGTCATAAGACCTATGCATTTTACGAGTGGTTCGTAAAACAGATATTCACTGATTGATGAAACGTCTCAAAGGTTCATTGTACAAAAAAAGCAACATTATGCGACTGCTAGCGGAAGACTAAAGTCCACTCTAAAGTCAAAGTTAAGACGAAATTCTTGCCAAATTCTCACCTTCAAAACTTGCAGGGCAAACGGGTTGGATATAGATTAAGCAGGAATAGTGCGCCGTGCATAAATCAAAGAAGCTCAAGAACAGAGAGGCAGATCAAAGGACTGTCCAGCATTTCGCGAGGATGGTTGTAAATGTTGCGATGTGTTCATTGGTTGTGGTCACGCAAAGCAGCCTGAGGCAGATCAGATTCGGAACGTCGTAAAAGAACTTGATGTACTTATATATTTATCCCAGTTACTGGAGTGTTCAAAAGACTGCTGGGGTACATTTCTTGCGCGACGTTAGCGCTGCAGTGTGAGGTTTGCTGAGGCTGGACTGCGATTTCGCTTCGACGATCGAACCGATTCTGAACGACTCCGTACTTATTTGCCGCTTTCTTGGATAACTGTCGCAAACTTTCCACTCAGATATGAGTGCCGTCTCGCAGTTAACTCGACTGGCGCCTCGATAAATACTGCAGACCCTCAGGGAGATCCAGACGACGAGATAGGCCAAGGAACGTTGACTTTTGCAAACTTAATTTCAAAATTTTACCACCCGGAATTGAGGTAAGGTTTAAAAGGTTGAAGTCAAATTTCGACCTTCCAAAATGGACTATTAACTGTTACAGGAGTGAGTGAAGAAATAATTATTTTCATAGTGTCTAAAGCTCATACTTTCTCGTATTCCTTTAACAACCAAACATTTTCCACGACTTGAAGCGATAAAGGTGGACAATCGTATGCAAAAACGTGGAATGTGAATTGCACAGGCTCAAAACAAAACTGCTAAAGGATGACACGGCTACAGCGCTGGCCATCCTCGTCAGGTAAGGCAAGTGGTCAACCGCTGCAACAAAGAGAAGTGACAGAAGGCATGTGCTGAAGAAGTGTGCTTTCTGTGGTGCCGTAAGCAGCCTCAAACGACGAAATCAAACTCATAATTGACCGACGCATATCTTATTTCGCTGCAACGAATCCCTCCTTCTTCCCCTTCAGCTAGTATCAAACCTTACAGCATTGCGAATAATGAGAGTTCCTTTAGTGGTCGGCCTATACTTCCTCAATTAGTGTTCTCGGAAAGGTGATCAAAGTGTATGAAAAACTGTGGAAAGAAATGCGTTCGAATTCACTTAGGAAGCATTTCTACGCCAACCTCAACTATGAATCATTACACAAATGCCGACTGCGATGAACATCCATACACATAAATGAGCCGTAAAAATTGGTGAGCATTTAACTTTGCAACGTAAACATACAACTTCACTTTCAACCTCTCATCTCATCCAGAAATCTTGACTTTCACCGTCTCTACACATCCTCAAACACTCTGCAGCCTTTTGCTTTTCTTTAAATTTCCATTCCCTGCATAATCTTGTAAACATGAAAAACCTCTCCTCAGCACTTTTCAACGCCACAATGTAGCCGCTGAATTAGACGATGAAACCCTTTCAGCATACAATTTCTAGTCAGTATATTAGTTCGAAAATCACTTTGGTGACACCTTAACTTAGAAATAAATGGCTGGTAAAGTACTCACTCCACTTCCTGATCAATGTTCACATTTTATTAATGGGGCTTGCATAATGCAAAATTCCCTTGACGATAAACTAAATCAACCCAAGTCCACAAGCGAAAATCCAGCATCTGCAGGAAGCATTTCCTTTGTAGACTTTGGAAAAGGTTTTCGAAATTCACACACAGACATCTCAGTGATAGTAAACCTTGATCCCGAAAAAACTTACATTTGCAAGATGATTGCTATTTTTCAATTCTTCCCTCGAATCAAAAACTAGGAACTCTTAGAATCTTCATAGTCAGATTAATCTGAAAAAGCGCCACTATAATGAACTCAATACTCCATTATTTTGCATAACCACCGCTGAATCCTCGAGAAATCAGATTGACAAACACGTATGCGACAACAACAAAATGGGCAAACAGCTTCTTTGAATAAACATCAAGAGGAAACTGCAATATCGAAGCATAAAACTCTTTTCAACATTTCCAAGTAACTTCATGCACACTCGACAAGCACAGTTACGAAACCTTTCTCAGCGAAATGAATTTCATACACTCACTTCCTTAAATCACCCTTCATCCCCCATACAACTTAAATCGATCTATGCTGTACACTTGATGACATGCCAACGTTGATTTCCAATCAGAGACTGAAATAAATAAGAAAGCTTTCGCTTCATGGCTGGAGGGCATCTGCAACAAAGTATGAAAATGAACGCTATGAAGACAAAGAAAAAAGAATAAAGATCTGTACATCATCAGGAAGAAACATATGTAACGAATATTAACACATTTATAAGAAAGCAACTCATTTCAAAAGGGGAGCATTAGTGTCGGCAAAACAGCATTTTAGAAATATGCAGTCAGATTAACAATCTACAGCGCACTTTCCAAAAAAGAGTCGAAATTATTACGTAAACATGTACAGAGATGACGAGGCATTAAACAATTACTCATAACAAAACGTAGCAAACATTATCAAATTCAGCCGTCCCGCAAATCGATAGCATTTCTCGGAATCAAATCCCTCCCAGACGTGCTGCTTATTATCGTTATTTTGTGGTTTCTCTCTGCTCGATGGCTCTTCTGACTCTCCAGGATAAACAATGATTTCGACCATTTGAGCCCAAAAACAATGACGGAATGATGCCAACTCCATCATTTCAGAGAGCCACCGTGAGATTTCAGTTATATTTTCCCCCTTTACTTGACTCTTTTCTTAATCAAGAAAACAGTACAATCGTGCAAATTTCACACACCTCGGTCATCAGATGTTAGTGCAAATATGCAACACGCAAACAGCACCGACAAGCATGTATCTCAGACGCGAGTCAACCTTATGAACTATCTCGCAGATCACATAACCCTTTCAAGAACGACAAAACATACCTAAATGCGAACAACCATGAAAGCCCATGCCTACCTGTTACGCGGAACAATGCAGTTTCCGTAATTTTCTCAGCTGGCCGTTACGAACTCGGAGGCGTTGAAAGCTTCCAGCCACATATGGCAACCAATTCTTAGTATTCTAGCAGACTAATAAAAAAGTAGCTGATTCCTTGAAGACTGTAGTTCTTTGAAAAATAGCCATAATACATTAGTACATGTCCACAGGAAACGAATCAAACAGATGTAGAATGCTGAGTAAACACTTCCTTCACCGTAATAATGCTGAAGTGATATTCAGAACTGACCAGGATTTAGCTTGTATGCGAGTGTGAAAAAGCTATGGAAAGTCACCACACCGAGCTATCTCAACTCTTCAAAAACGATAAAATATTATACCTCAAGTGTTAACTATCGCTGGATCAAGGTAGCATGTATGAAACTGCAAAAGCAGGGGTTAGATCCTTTTGTAAGTTCTCCCATATAGCAAAGTATCTAAAGAACTGAGCTGGACGACGGTATACCGCATCAAGTAGGCGAATAATATACTAACACACAGTAACATGGGCTCTTTAACAAGTATGAGAATTCATTACGAAAAGAAAAAATCTTTAAGACACGAGTTAAAGAGTACCGTTAGACATAAGGCAAAGTGGAGGGCCGCCAAAACCGTGCTGCAAGTTGACTGTCGCATGGTCTATGGTACTCTCTCCCAAAAGGTTTTTAGTACTTTCGCGAAAGAACGTAACCGGGTACTCCAGATACAAACCCCTAAACAGAACTTCCTAACGCTACTTAGGACGGGGAAGGAGAGGAGGAGGAGGAGGGGAAAAGACAAGGGTGCCCAGAAAACGACCGCGATTTCAAGTTATAGGCGGCCTCATCAAAACAATGCAACGCCACTAACTCGGCAAAATCCCTCCTTCAAAATGTCAGTGCACAACCGTTTTGGAACGTTTTTACGTATCGGTGCACAGTTGCCGTTACTACCCGTATCGCAGTATCGGTAGTTAAAATGTAAACAATGACAGGAATAAGCAATCATTAGATTATTGGGATACAAAAAGGACTGTCTCAGATTAAGGAATAAGTAAAAGCTTTCGACTTTTTGGAGTGAAGCGCCACTCTACTTCCTGTTGTTCCCGTTCCCCACATGTCACTTTTCGGGCACGTCCAAGTGAACGGCTGACTTCTCTTAACAAGCAACACTGTTCATAGGAAAAACAGAACGGCACACATGAAATCAAACAACAAAACGCGCCTGGTCAAGAAATCAACGAATCCACCCTCACCCACGATTTCTTCAAGTCACCCATAAATTCCACCTGCTCTACAATATGCAAGCAATGCATGACTAAGCAAAAATCCCTCTACTCGCCCGATTCTCGGAATTCGAGCATAAATTGAAACTGTTAGAGATAAAGCGCTCCACCAACTTTTATTTTGCTCAGCCGACACCACAACTGCAGAAGACGGAAATAAAACACTTCTTTGCTCCATTCATGAAATCTGAGAAAGGCAAATGAAGTTTAACGAACTTACCAACTCCTCAGTTATTTTGCGTTTAAAATAGCGTTTCAAGCACACGACTGTCGCGATGATGCAGTTGACTAGAAAAAAGCATGTTAAAAGTTTCGCCTATTCTGAAAGAAATTTACGCGTATCGAGCTGCTTGATTGCATGTGCACTGCAAAATGTTCACTGAAAGGCGGCCGGCTGATTAGTGGGCACCGTCTGATGGTGCTGTTGGGGATGCTGCATGAAAGCGTTCGGAAAGAGCACCGATGTCGGATTGGTCGCATTCGCCAATGTGCCTTTTGTCGTCGTACCTGTTGCATTTGCCGGTGCACGGCTGTGGTGCGAGGACGCATTGCCGATAGCCAAGCAGACCGACGATGAGTTCGGGCCAATGATAGGACCATCGAAACTGAGGTTTCGGCTCTGCGGCAACAAAGCACTCTGCAACCATCCAACATAAGTCAAATCGGTGGATCACCAAGATAGTCATTAATTTCGCCACACTGGTACTGAAGGACAAGTTAAACGCCTATTCTCTCACGATAATCAGTGCCTATAGGAGCAACAATCAAGGATGAGTCAGCACAGAAACTGCTCACGCATGTAACGCTATAACTGTTAATCCACATTATGCACCTGCTCATATTAGGTGCAGTTGTTTCCCAACTTGGCAAGTAAATAGTCCCAACGCAAAGATCATGCTCGTTTTTCATAGGCTGTCCTCATAGGTGTGATCGCGATAATCTTGTCACCCAAAACAGTCGACTCACCTTCTGCACCGGCTGCAAATTAGCAGCCGAATGTGAATGATGCCCATATCTGTTGGCCTCAGATGAGACTTCCGATGGGGGCCAAATCGAAGTCGACTGTTGTGGCTGAGAATGTGTGCTCGCGAACTGATTTGCCACAGGAAAGGAGTGCTGCACCGTTGCCATGGCGTTTCCCGACGGTTGCTGGCTCGTAAACTGAGTGGGGCCCAAAGACTGTTGATTCGAATACTGCGCCTGCTGGAGCTGTTGTTGTTGTTGTTGTTGTTGCTGCTGCGGCTGCTGGGATATCGATCCAAAAGGTGCAGACATTCTGAATATGATCAATGCAATTTCTGCATGTCGGCAATATCTGATGAACTCATCTGAGCAAAAATAAACATGATGCCAAGCAAAACAACAGTGCGAGCATAGCGGCGAATAAGTATATATGAAATTTCAAAAAGCGGTTGGTTGTAAGAGGCTCTCAATTCTCAAGTTATCAAAATTTGGCATAAACGAGTTGATATGTCTGCCATACAGCTAGAAGTGCTGCTTTTCCACCTCAAAAATGAAGTCAATAAAACAATGAGAATATATCATATCCAATGACGAATTCCTCTGGAAAAAACGTGTTTAAAAAAACAAGGCAAGAAACTTACTGATATAAGTTATGCTGAGTTGAATGCATCATCTGCTGATGAAAATTGTTCGACGGACCAGTACTACTCTAAAACAGGTGAACTGCATTTATTCAGCGACGAACTTGATATTCCCAATTTTAAGGCAATAATAATAATAATAATAATCAGCAATAGGCAACTGCTGGCTCTTAACTAAAAAGAGGCACATCGTCACACGACAACGCTGGTGACTTGCGGGATCGAAAAGCAACTACATTCAGCGCCTTCATTTTGTGCCTTCAAACGAATGTGACGTTTGAGAGCACAAAATCCAACGGATTCCTGAAATACTTCTTCAACGATGTAGTTATCGAATTATACCCCAGCATAAATCAGTATCTCAACAAAGACCAACCTGTGGGATCTCTCAGCTGCTTAGTTTGCGCAATTTTCTCGACGAGAAGCAGTAAATGTACCAAAATCTTCAATCACCAGCCAAACAAAACAACCATCAAATGAAGAGCTATGGAAGTAAACTAAATGTGAACACAAACTTCGAACGCAGCAAGAATGATGCTATAAGCGTTATTTATGTGACGATATTATGCACCCAACACAGCTCAAACCTTCCCCTCCCAAACTGTTAAATTAGGAAACTGAGGCGGGAGTACTGAAAATTTTCGTCCGATTTCAATGAAGTCCTCGATAGAAATGACAAAGTGAAACCACATCATAAGAGAACCAGAAGACGAACCTGAGTGAGCGATTGCATCTGTACGTTCTGCGAGAGTATCCCAGAAGAATCCGTGCAGTCCATCTGATTCGTTGACGCATCTTCCAAATAAAGTGGCTGCTGTACTATTTGGAATGGCTGCAATATACCTAAATGGGCCAAAAAAAACCCAACTTTATTTCAGTTCATCAAGTCGCAGGAACGACTCTACGACTTTCTAGTGCTCATCAGTTCGATCACAGGTAGTCCAAACTCTTATCCTCTCAAACGATTTCCTCTTCATGCGATAGCGAAGCCTGTTCCATCGATGGGTAAAACAAAGAAATCAGAAGAGTGAAAAACAAGTTTAAACAGGACGAACCACAGGGGGCTGACTCGATTGCGGCGGTGCAGTAGGTTGCTGCATATGTGACTGAGTAGACCTTTGATGTGAACCATGACCAGATGCGGAAGCACCTTCATCAGGACGCTTGAAAAATGGATGCCTAACCGCGTAGAATGGGCTGATTCGTTCACGCGGGTCAAATATCAGCATCTTTTCCACCAAATCCTTAAAGAGCATTTCATTCCATAGGCAAATTATGTAAATACCTACGCTTCATATGACTTAATGACAAAATAAGAACAGCCTGAATAAAGAACAATAATTTCAATCGTAATTGTGTCCTGGCTGAGCAGAGTGGTAAAACCACGACAAATATCTGCCGAGGAGAACTGTTCAACTTCCTCATGCGTTTCAAGTGGCACATCGGGTGAACGACTGGAACTTAATTTTTTATTCGAGCATAAACACCAAGAACTCCTCTCACTCCTCTCCATCCATCCATCGTTTAAACCACTCGGCACGTGCCGACGAGCTAAATCACGACCAGTACATGGAAAAAATGTTGTTGCGTTTTCACAATGTCTGTTACATCGTCTCATGCGATAATCACATTGGGCGAAGTTGATAACTAGCAATGAGTGTCGGTTCTATAACTGAGCACCTAATATTGACAAAAAATAAGCACCGGTGACAAATAAGTTCCATTAAACTTTCAGCGGGGAATTATTCTAAAACAATCCGAAAACTTCCCATGCCCAACAGCACTCTTCATGCAACATTGTCCAGGCTTACAAACCCGACTGACAAATGTCCGAAAGCTACTAAAGACCACATTCCTATTAAGTGAAAGACCAAGAGACAGTCCAAAGACCAAAGCAACGACTTCCTATTAGGAAAACACGGAAACTGCCCGTGCTCGAAATGGTTAATGATCGCAACACGTGCTATTCTGCAGATGCTTAACTGATCACTTCAAAAATAAAAATCCCACAGCATGCGAGGCTGAAAATGTAAAGTCACAATGTGTAACTCATCATTCTACGATGTAAGATCCAAATCTGTGCACGAATGATTACAGCATAGCTGATCTTCCACTACAGCCGTCCCATATGCCGAACGCACTTCCCGCAACAATCACATATCCGTTTTTTTTTTTCAGGCTGCGATATAGAAGACTTGTAGCTTCACTTCAGACTAGGCGTAATAAGAATTACGAAAGCTAGAAAAACCATGGGAATGTGCTGAAGAAAAGCTAGTGGATCGGTGTTCACCTCCCACAACCATGCATAACATTCCAGTGAAGCAAGTTAAATGATAAAAATTAAGAAAAATAAATAAAGATTGCGACATTACTCGAGAAAAAATAAGAAAGTGAAAACCGAACCTTAAACTTGTTGTACTCGTCCGGTGTATGTCCATTCTCGCCCAGTCTTCGACCACCAGGTCCTCCCGTATTTACACCGATAATATCTGCCAAGCGTCTCTGCCCCGGAGCACGATAATGCTTGCCGTCTCGAGATCGTCGACATACATAGTTACCATCTGCAACAACATGCTTTTACACAGCTCTCAACGCTTGAAACATAAAACGGTCCCAACACTTAAAGCTCATAAAGCTTTGATCCACGTTACGTTTTCAGATCTCAGTGAGGTGCTACACCTACAATTTACATACTCTGGCAAGTTTGACGCGGTTAAAGAAATCATGTCATTCAAAAAAGCGAATTAAGTAGCTCAGTGCCACAACCTGTACTGGTAAAAAAGCCTTGTTAAAAGATTTCGCAGAACATCTGTGAAACAATACACAGCTTTCTTACCAATAAAGGAGAAAGAGTGAACAACGTTTCTGTCAATCCGCTTCACCAAAACTTAAAGTCCATGCTATTGCGGTACAAAGCGTATAACAGGATATTTTCTGCTCTCTGAAGTAGCAAGGATGCACAATTTACGTTTCTAATCATCATAGCGGTCATAGACAAAATACTATCGCTGCATTTTTTGCACAAATTTCTCATACGCTTTCAAAAACTGCTTTAATTGAATTAAGAATCTTGCAAGTTACGACAAAAATTCAAAGGCAAATTCCTCACCCTCTGTTTTGTCGAAGAATTTCTTCGTCTTTGGAGCCGACTCTAGCATATGCTTTGGTGGCATACCCAATACCTCAACAATACGCATCATCTGATCGTGCTCGCAAGTACCAGCAAATAGTGCCTCGCCCGTATGCATCTCAACTAATATGCATCCTGAAACGTCAGCGCGTGATACCTCCAAAGCTAAAGGACGCATCGGAAGTAATTTCAAAATTTAACTTCGCCACGTCAATGTTACTAAAGCGATCATGTGATCGAATAGAAAATAATGGATTCAACAACAAATCTACTAGAAATTCAACGCGAGCGACGCTATCTACGAACTCTAGAAAACAAATACGTGATTTAAAAAATGTTTCTTGGCGACTAATAATGGAGAGTGATGAAAACCAGAGTCCCCATTAAAAATGAGCCTTCAAGAAACATTCGTTGACACAACGATAAAAACAACTAAGGCGCACATAAACCATTACCCAGTGACCACATATCAATGGCAGTGTCATATGCCACGCCAAGCAGTATCTCGGGAGAGCGATAAAACCTCGACTGAATATACTGATAGATGCGATGACCGATCTGACATGACGAGCCGAAATCGATTATTTTGATGGCACTCCTCTTTGGGTTGCACAACAACACATTTTCCGGCTTCAGGTCACAATGGATGATATTGAGCTCAGGTGAAGAGAGGAACATCAAAGTCGTTGCCAACTACAAAATTTCAAAAGAATTAGAAAAGGCTTCAATGACGGGTTTTCTGACCTACAAACACCGTATAGTTACAGCAGTCATGAAACCTGACTCAAAATCAGGACGATAATTGTCCGCTGCTAATTCCCTCTTATTAAAACTCAGGAAATGAAAAAATTTTACAAGGAGAAGATTGTGGACCGATTCATTTTTGGCCGTATGTCAGTCAGGTCAAATTACTCACATGCGTCATGCAAAAAAGTTAGACTAACCACCAGTACTTTACACAAGGGCTTAGCAACTACGAAAAATAATGGTGGATGGTGGGGGAGGGGAGAGGACGGGTAGGGGGACTCATGCCACTTTCTCTTTTTCTAACCGTCACCACTCTCAACTTTCTATATGATGTATGAAAACTCTGAGAGGGAATGACGCCATCTCTACGACCTTCCTCCTCCATATGGAGGTCGCTTTCGTTTCTCTCTGCCATAATTTTTATTCCCTTTATTCCATCACAGTGCTTTTCTTCCTCAACGTATACCTGTCGTTCCGGAAAAGATTCAGACAACTGCCCCACCGATTTCAGAAAAGAAAAGTTTTATGCGAAACTACCTGCTGGCCGAACTTTCGTGTCAAGTTGAGCGAAACGCCACGAAAATTCGTATTCCGCAGAAGATCATACAAATTGTAGGATAAGAGCTCAAATACGAGACACAAGTGATTTCGCCACATAAAGTGAGATTTGAGTTTAACTGCAAATTAAACAGTGAAATCTTAGATACTAAACGAACTTATCAGCTATCGAACAGAAAGAAGCCGAAGAGAAATAAAAATTGTCTCTGCGCAACCTTCCACCTAGCAACTTTCAAAACGAGTAACAAAGTCTTATTGCGATAAATGTCCAAATTTCCACTTTTCAAAAATGTGAAGTTGATAGGGAATACCACGTTTGGCGTTCTGACGCACAGGCGTACCACAAAAACGATCCGATTTGGAAAAAAACGGTGCAGCGAACGCAAAATATGATGACAGCTGCGCTTGACTAAGATGCCTTGAAAACGTGATAATCAAGTCACTTAGATTCTACCCACCTCTCAGGATTCACTTCTCGTCCCTTTCCTTCTCTTCAGTCATCACGACTGCATAATACAATACCAATCATGTGCTCATCACTATACTTCGCAAATGCGCAAGCGGAAAGGAAGCATAGTCGATTATGCCTATTTCTTGTGCCTAATTTCTAATTATGACAAAATAATAAAGCAAAGAACGAAATACTTAATGCTTCCGAAATGCTCGCATTCCCATCAAATCCAACTCTCAATTCAAATAATTTCAAGAAAGAGTGCCACCAACGGTGCCCAAAACAACTCGATGCCCATATTTTATCACCTCAAAATATCTATTTCAGATTCATATATAATGCAATAGTTTATATAAATAAAGAGCTCCTCATCAACCTTAATAGCGATGAGCAAAACGCAATAAGCACTAACCGACGTAATATTTGCACTCCGAATCGTGTTTGTTCATCATTTCGAGCAGTTTTATTTCGATCTGTGCCTGGTCATGGAATGGCTTCTTGTTTTTGATAATCTTTATCGCGACATCCTGCTGCTCGACGCTATCATACGCCTTCGCCACTTGTCCAAACGATCCTTTGCCAATATGGCACTCTATCTGATACCTGCAACAAAAAACATCATTCCTGATAAGTGACATTAAGCCAACAATCTACCAGCGCCAATTCCTGTCACAGCTAATCGCACCACACCCTTCAGGAAAGAAAAGGTAAGAGCTGATTTACAAAAGCAACATGAACCCACTTAAGAAATGTAACGGCACCTGCAGTATCTCCCTTCGCCTCTCCTATCCCTCCATTGTCACAAAAATGTAAGCACCTAAAATGAGTAGTACAGTGACACTGAGAATTATCATTCTCCTCGATTCTCTAACTTTTAAGAACGTTTCCCCATATGCAAACAACACTGCAATCCCTAGATGATGAAATGTACGACTGAAAACAAATTTGGAGCCACGCATGGGACAATCCCACATATTGAGATCCGATAAGTCCTTTCCTCGAAGGAACATCTATCTATCTGGTCATACTCACGATTTACGCCGGGGATAGAACTGGTCTCCGTTACCCTAATTTTCTGCCATTTATATCACAAACCTTTTCGATCACATTACCACATTTACAGAAATGCAGAAAATTTTGAACTCTGATATCCAGTGAACGATTAAACGAACGCTGCACGAGAAAGAAAAGAAGGATTTTATCGAATGAAACTGATGGCACACAAAACCGCTCTGATGAAATATAAGAGGAATATCAAACCTGTTATTAAAAATTTCACCCGGCTGAAGAATATAGTCATGGTTTTCGTCGTCGTACCCGTTGTTATGCATGCCCATACGCGGATTTGCTACTTCTCGCTCGGCAATCTGCAGAACACAAGTATCAGAGCTCCCTCAGCAAACGCTTCCAGATCAGTGTACAGATCTTCCCAGAGACAAGAAGAGTGAAAGATGAGTGTTGGGGAGAGGTTGCTCTTCAAATTCAGCACAGCCTGGGAACCATACGCAGTAAGGTGGACAGTTCTGAACGGTTCACGACAAGTCCGACCGCATGAGCGCAGCCCTGACGGAAAAATCAAAAACAAAAAAATTCACTTCCGTCACAGTCACACATTGGCTTTAACTTGAGAACTGCTCGACATGAAGATAAAAATAAGACGCTTCTGAAATTTATTCAGGTTCGAACGCTTAATTTCTGTGAATTTGCATCGTTTCGTTTAGTTTTTGAATCCCTAGCATGACAGGTTCACAACAGTAACGCATGAACTCGTTGCATCCACTCGTTCCTTCTTAAAATAAAACATGAAGACACTTTCTGTGTATGGACTGCTACAGCACTCCCTACAATTAGGTTTCATGTACGAAATTGACCGCTTCTGAGAATTCAACTTGCAACATCACACAGCCATGTAGCATTTAAGAGTACAACAATAACGTCAAAACGAATAAAAGTATAGAAGTTGTCTTCAGACACATGAAAGAAAACACGTCTGTCCTTCGCGTCTAAGTTTCTTTCGTTATGTTGAGCTGTTCAAGACTGGCAGGG
This sequence comes from Parascaris univalens, assembly GCA_037576465.1. Lineage (NCBI taxonomy): Eukaryota > Metazoa > Nematoda > Chromadorea > Rhabditida > Ascarididae > Parascaris > Parascaris univalens. The sequence continues at coordinate 60,378,982 of CM075173.1, read as the reverse complement.
ATACGCCAACTACAAATGCCACAGCGTTGGGGAAGTGAACGAGGGATATACCTCCATCCGCACCCAACTTTGCACAGATTGTTGATTTCATCCCTCAGCGTCGACTGTGCAAAGTGATAACAACATTTAACAAAGAAACGCCATAAACGGCCAACGCAAGAGATATAAAGAAATGAAAAGAACAAGTCGAAGCTACTATCAGATCAACCTCTTTTTCTTCCCTCAGACGAGAAAAACGCTCCGCATTTCAAGTTCGAATTCCTGCCAAGGACGTACATAACAGTAAAGCCAATTGTGCACCACTATTTCATACAACAGTACTTCGCTTCAGGGTTACAAAAAATAAGCATACCTGAAGCTGAAGCTGTGTTACTGCGAGCGAAGCAACGGATTGCTGCGGTTGAAAAGCAGCTTGCAGCTGTTCGCACTGGGAGGATTGCTGCAGCGTTACCTTAACAGGAAAACCTCCTTAAAACTGTAATTTGAATGGGTAGCTTCTTCACTAATTCCTAACATGAATAAAGAGAATGCAATCGATTCACTACCTTCGAAATGGATTAGCAAGGAAGCTGATGATAAAGACTCTAGGACAAGCACAACTGAGAAGAAGCAGCCCGTAGTGCATGTGGACGATCAGAAAATGCTTCCCAGTTGGATTCATGCGCAAAGGTAAAATTACCGAATGATGTAACAGAAAAAGCGAAGCCACGGGAAATCAAATCCTTATTTGCCGCCTACGAAAAGAAAACATCCTTTTAAATAACGTAACTCTTTAAGAATCTGTAAAAAAACTACAACTATCATGAAAAGTGGACGAAACAGTGCTCTAAAGACGAGTTACCAATGATTAAGAAGAATGACATGAAAGCAATTTTGTTTACAAACAAGGGCACACGATCACACTCGGACATTTCACATATTTGTTCATCAAGCCACTGAAAGCATCTTTTTCATCCAGTCCCCAAAACCTCAAACTTCCAATAGGTGAAGGTGGGTGGAAGGTCATCCAACTTTTCTTTCTGCCGATTAGCATTGAATGAGATGCGCCTCTCTGGTGGCCACCTGAGTAAAACCGAACTACATTATGGTTCTTCAAACACTCTTAATCTCCGCTCTTCTCTCACTTTTTAAGTGTGTCGTGTGCATTGCTTCTTTATCATAGAAGCATATTGATAAAGATCACACTGTACGTTTATTCATTTTCATTTCCATTTTTCGTTTAAAAATTTTAAATACTTCTTCAACAGTCTGTATAGAGAAGTGATATATTTTCCCAGCTATCATTTCGAAATGCGACAAAATGCGCGGTATAACATTCATCATTCGAAATGTTGGCTCTGGTTCACAGTCCTCTCCCGGATGCCCTGGAAGGCCGTTATAAGTCACACTCGCCGCTAGCAGAAGTCCATAAATTTTAATTATTGCATCAACAACTGAAACTTCAGCGTGCTCATATGACTTCTTAAACACGCTTCACAAGCACAGCTCTGGCTTCACAGCAACATTGTTAGCCCAATGTATGTGACATCTTGCAAAACTCTCTGAAGCAAGAGAAGTAGCAAAGTCGAGAACTTGGTGCAAATAATACCTGTTGATTGAGTGGTGCAGCCTGTTTCATTGGTGGTGCCATTTGCTGTTGTTGTTCTTGAGCCAACGGCTGTTGATGTTGGACCCCTTGACCATGATCATGTCGCCTTTTCGCCTTCCGCGCATAATAGCTCTTGAAAACGGATATATGTCGAAAATATATGAACAAATGCGAAACTCAACTTAGGGTTAACAATAGCGCAAAAAGGCTGCATACTGCAACTCCCTGACCGCTTTGTACACAGCGGTTTAATGCCTCATACTATTATACATGACAGAATGTACCTTGCCTCTGTTCTTCTCTTCCTTCCAACTATACAAAGTGTCGATTGTGGAACTGGAGGAGAAAAAAGTGCTCCTTTAAACAAATTCAATAGATGCTTTCTTGCACACCACTAGAAGACGTCAAACCTCACGCACATCAGCTTATATTATTCACCGCCCATATTTCACTATAACTCACGAATTTTCCTTATCTATACGAAACGCATAATCCTCCTTCCGGGAACATGCCACTTTATGAATGCAATAACAAACCTTTGTTTAAATGACAAAAGTGACAGGAAATAACCTCGTTAATGCCCTTGTAAGTTTTAATTAAATCGACGCTCAATTTCCTAAGTGGCGTATAGGCAGGATCTCGATACGTGCGTCCCTGCTGTGTTGACAAATTGCTCGCATTTGGCGTACCCATAGGGCCCGAATTGGAATGGGGCTGAGCTAACATCGGTGCAGCACCCGCGCCCACCATGTGTGCGCCCTGAGTCGACGTAGAAGGCACATGGCCTGCCAAATGGAAACCCATATGAGTGCGAGAGGGTATCGCCATCCCTCCACTGAAAATGCTTAACGCTACTACAAAAACACAACGGTTCTCGTTACAAAAAAGTTATACAAAATTCAGAAATTAGGAATATATTTGTGGAAATAAAGACAGTGATCCTTCTGCATCACAAATATCTAAACGTCACGCCTGGAGCTCTATAAAAAATGTGACGAAATTACAAGCGAAAAATGCGTGGTTCTGATGAACTTGCCGTTCCCGTTAACCACAAGTTGAAATTAGTGAAATAATTGCAATTTGATAGCGGTTACTATCCTCACTGCAAAATGCTTCTGGCCATACTAAGTTAATAACAATGCTTCTGCCTATGACATCGACAGCAATGATACATTAGCTGTAACACAGATACACAGAAATGCGAAGCAAAGAAACATATCAAGCAAATTAAGCAGTATGACCGAATCTTGTCGACAATCGTCGCCTCATTATCTTCGTCACCTTTCTGCTTCATTAATTCTGCGAATAAAATACAAAACCAACTGGCTTACTTGTTACTAAAAGAGGCGTTATTGGGCGAATACGCGTTATGGCCATGACTGGCACTAAGATAAGCACCCGAATCCACATTGGATGAGTGTGTAGCGCCTGGGATGGCGATCTGCGAGCTACTTTGTGGGGGCCACAACGACGATGACGCGTACTGAAAACATAGCAAACGTTCGAAACCACTGTTCAATCAAAAACAGCTTAAGCAAGCCTTTTGCAAAAAACTTACAAACCAAAGACTGAAAATTCAAGGACTACTGCTCAAATAAAACACACTCAAAGCCGAGAACTACGCGGTTTTAAACAGTAAAAAATTCGTGGCTATTTTTCAACTGCTTACAAGACATAGAATGAAAATCTCGGCTGATCGCTCAAAATGTTCTTTGAAGAAGGGTCAAGGAAGAATATAAAAACATCTACCGAACGTATACCTGTAACGCATAATAGGTAAACTCATATGACTCACATTTGGATGGGGTTGGCTGAACATGCTAGCCCTTCGTACAGATTCAACTTTTGTATCTTGAGCGACCATGCCTTCCCGGCTGGATGCTGCAGTTCATCGAGTGTCTCCGAACTTAGTGAACGATAGCAGAAACACTTCGCCAAAGACACAACAGCGTGCCAATAACTGCTTCTCAGATCAGAAGTGAATCCAATGAAGTGTAACTTTATCGGCTCTACTATCAATTAATATCTCCACAGCGTATAGCTAACGCAAATGCGCTTCTAGAGCAATTTCCTTAGACAGTTGCAGCGTTGTCGTTCAATTTTGCATTGAGCAGATAGCTCCCAATCACTATCCAGAAATGCCCTTTAATCAGTTCAGCGCACAAACAACAAGGACGATGAAGATGTCGACCGCGACCGTAAAATGTGAAGAAAGGGAAAACAAGTTGCACACGTTCGATTCCGCAGCGTCTCTAATACAGTTAAGCACCCATCGTTTAACGACAAAGCTGTGGCTGAGGTGCCATAGCACAACACCTGAAAAGCAACCAGTTATTACTACTTTTTTAAACGTTACTAATGACAAAGAAGCGTCACAGCATCGAAATTCAAGGGAGAACCCTATGCAGAACAAATTTCCCAACAAGCGAAACACAACAGTTTTTCAAGTCACAAACGGATCACCAAATTACTCAGCACATTTGAAAGTGAAAAGCAACAAGGAACAAGCAGGTAATCAGAACCGGAAACACATAAAAATTCACCAAGAAAACAACAATGCATAACAAAAAAAGCCATCAACAAATTCACCCTCACGTCACAATCCAGTTTCTTCGTGACATTAAAAATCACATGCTCTGGAACGCAAATAAAAGTCAAGAGTCTTCATTAAAGGTTATTCGAATCTGAATTTGCAGCGAAACACTGCTGCTGCACACAGCTTTCTGTCCACATAAAATACGATGATTGAACCAATCAAGAACACCAACACTGCTTAACTTAGCACATCAGACACACTACACTACAAATCGTCTGAAAGCGTGAGGAAAAGCTGAGAAATGCTCGAATACTTTAACTTATACAAACTAAACACTACTGATAAGCTCGGTAATAAAATATTCTTCCATAAAGATTAATGGAACCGAACATCCAAATAAGCAAATCGAGAACATGAACGGAAAATGTGCTGGAATCATCTCCTACATAAAATGAAAAACGGCAGTCCCGCTTTGTAAAGTATAGACGAGAAATGTTTTCCTTGCCGACACATCAACACTACGAAGACCCGTGCTGAAGATTTCGAGTGTGAATTCAACGTCCACTATCGCTAAGGACTCAAACTCTCATCGACCAAAGCAAACTCAACATACATACAATCGCATCCACTAGTAAGAGCATTAAGCCCTTCAAATGGTTCAACTTTTGAATATACGTACGCAAGTAATAAATCCAGCTTTATTACGGGCCTTGTTTCTCATTCCATCAGCAAAAATTTCATTTCACACCTGAGGATTTATGCACTATTTAAATTTCCAAATAACTATCGCTTCTTCCAACTAAGTTCCAGCCAAACAACAATTTCTGCAATCCAACCTTCTCACTATCCTCGCATATCTATCGTCCTACTGCGGTGGAATGAGCTAACCACATTTATCTGTAGCCTTTATGGTGACTGACATCTCCTAAGAACTAACAACAACTGTACATCGCAAGTTACACAGTGCCGCTGACAAGGAATACTTCTGAGAATTGATTACAAATCGCAAATGTTGCCTATAAGCCAGGTATGCACATGCTAAGGAGACAAGCGTTAATTATTTTACTGAAAATACCCGTTGTCCCCTTACCTACTTCCAAAGACAACCTTCACTGCAGCACACAGCAAACGCAAATGACTACGGGGTTTTTTTCAGCAAGTAAGGTTGCACAGCGGGTCACCAACAGATAAAAGGTTGCTGGACAAAAAAAGTTGGAAAGTGTTTGGCCGGAAATAACAATACAGGTACCTACTCTCATTTATGCCTTCAGTTCTGCGAAGTCGCTCTCACCGTAAACGATCAAAATATGCTAGCCGAAGTTGCGGCAGCATCAAGCATTTGCAGCAAATAACGTAGTGGCAAAAACGCATCCTCGCTATTTTCTCATAATATACCTAAACAGCCGTGATCGAAAAAATCTGCGTGAAGATAAATGGATGTGAAAGAGTCTGTGTGTGCATACGAAAACTTGACAGACTATAAAAGAACAAGCTTAATAAATCACTGCAAACTTCAGCTTCAAAGCAAAAAATAAGTAAGGTACGACGGCGACGCCTTCGACCGATACATGAAAATAACCTCACGTGCTCAAATTGAGTCAAACTCGCAGGAACCTCATACCTCAAGCTATTTGTTCATGATAAGGCACAACGCTGCATCATTCACCAATATATCGAGAAGCGTATCAAACGAGCCGACGTGTATTACATAACGTTATCAACGAGTAACGAAACACTGGATGTGATTCCTTTACACTTTTAACTGATAACAACCGCCGCATAAACCTTTTAGGAGGGATCCGCTTTTTTGCAACATTGCAATACAACAGTTGCTAAACGTAGCCTTTCAGCTTCAGTGGCTACTAAATCGAGTCTGCCAGAGAGACAAGCATTATTTACACGAGATCAATAGCTTTTAAAGGTATATCTATATTTCTACAGAGGCTTCATAAAGCGCCTTCTCGGCTGCGTTTCTTCGAAGCTATCGCATCTCAACGAACTCATCATCGTAATACCTGCGGCTTCTCGATTTCTCAACTTTTAACAAAGAAACTGCTAGAGGAGTGTACAATTAATCTCTCATGAGGCATTCATTCACAAGGAGAATTCTGAAAAATGCAACAGCTTCTAATACATTGCACGCAAGACAGCCACAAATAAAATTCAGCACATAACTTGCTGCAGTAGCAGATATGGATTTTCGAGTCGTAATTCAAAACAGCAAGTGTCTGCACCTCCGAGCACTTTCTGTCTTTCATGTCTGCCTTTGTTGAGACAATGAGAAGAAAGTTGGCAAGAACGAAAAATAACGACCGGATGCGTTATTTACTAAAATCTAGGGTGCCCGGAAGCAGTTAAACTTAATAAAAGAATGCCTGGCAATGCTACTAAACGTTGCATGAAAACTTTCTCATATGACAGTAACGGTTTTAAAACGTTATACAAAGGTACTATTTCCCAAACTAAAAAATGGGCAACACTTCAGTGGGTGATATTCATAAACCTTCTTAAACGTGTACATCTCGTTATGTGGACATTTGCTGGCTGTTATACTGCACTTCTCCGCCGCCGGTAGCATTTGCGCTCACAATAACCAATGAAGGTTTCGTTTCAACAACTAAATGCTGTCAAAACTTGGTGATAAACCTGAAAAATTCCAATGCACACACCATCGACTTTCCACCGAAACTACTTGCGACAAAAGGGCAAAAATTACCAAAGGCAGGATTATACTCAAGTGGTGCGGGACCAAATCACCATATGAAAGAAAAGCACATCCTAATTATGCGACAACTTATCCACTTGAAAATTCATCTAAAACGCTGAAAAATGAAGGTCTCAAGTAATGAAGCGTCCTCGTGTGCTGAACGAACAAACGCGTTGAGAGATCATTCAACGAGAACCCCAGCCGCGATAGCAACTAACGGAAGTTCGGAGAAGAGTTACGAAACAAAAAAAAGAAAAAACAACCGCCATAAAAAAGCGCACGACGCATCACAGGACAGACAGGTGGCATTTCGTCACCGGTTGGAAAGCGAGCCACTCATTCGTTCGTTCATCGTGGCGAACGCCGACGAACTGCTGCCCTCCAAACGATCAGATGTGCGTTATAACACATTGCGGCAATGAACATGTGATACGGAGCCACTATCTTTGATATCGGACTTGCTTTTTAAGCATGAAATTCAACTTTCAGAAAACTTCAGACAGTCAGCACCCCGTGATATCCCTCTAGCCTTTGTTGAAAAGATAAGCAACTTAACCTTGCACAAGCTCATAAACAAAAACGCTTTAGGCATTACCATTATACCGCTTAGCAATGAGATTCACGTTAATGGACTGCTAAGTTAGAGTGCAAACAAGCGCACTAAACTGACACCGCGTTCACTGAATAGAGCGTAACGCATCTGCAAGAGAACGCTAAGCGGAAGCTGTGAGGCAGAGGCGCATCGGTTGAAGAGGGTCACTGAAAATTTATTCGTGCAACAAAGTGTGAGAGAGGGTTGCAGTACACGACGGCAAGACAGCAACTATACACATGCCTGTGACAACTGCACTGCGATGATGATTCATTATAGGCGCCAAAAAGAACGACACCACGGTTGTCCTCACGCAACCAATGACGAGTGCGTCCAGGTTCACAATCTCGCTGCTGATTCATAAACTGCACCGCGCATCAGAAGGCTGCACAACCCGAATACATCATGAGAGAATAACTCTGCCTAGTTTATGCGCGAAATCGATGTCGAGTCACTACCGTTTAGGTGCTTCCTCAACTTCCGCTCCGAACAAATCGAATCGTTTGCTGGTGGCCAGATAAAAACAGGCACCTCAGAATACTTTTATGCTCCAATGACAGAAAATTTGGTCGTCTATTTCTCTTGAAACAGTAAGTGAAGCTATCGAGAACCCCTCTCCCTCGGATTTACTCAAGCATTATCTATGCTGCTCCATTCAGTTTGGGTCCGCAACTTAATATAAATGTTATTATCCTCTCGGCTACGTAACAGAAAAATCCTTTTGACAAAGCTTTTGATGAATCGAAAGCCCCAGTTAGCAATCCGACCCGAGAAGGAAGCCGTGCGCATGATGAAGGCGTAATCAAGGAATGTAGGTAAGCTGTGCACGCATGTCTTGACGACGCACTCCCTCTAACCTGCAATGAACTAAAACCGTGGACGTGAATTTATGATTTTTGCTGAATCCAATTACACTGACGTTATCGTTCGGAAATAAAACTTCAATATGACCTATTAGAGGCGTAGATAAGCGCACTAACCCCTCTAGCCAGAGCTGTGGCTTAGATTGGAAAGAGAGGAATGGCTTCCTTCTTCTACCTCTTCCTCCCTTATCATCATTACGAGCCGCTGATACTTTTTAAGAAGAAACATTATAAAAACGATTCTGTGAAACTTTATGAATGCCACCTTTGAAAATACTAGGGAATATTACTTTAAAGCATTAATTCTATGGCGACCTGTCGTTAATGGACGTTTGACCCGATCTAACGTATGAAAAGTAAAGAGGCGACCCAATGCTGGTCAGCATTCAGAGCATTCAGATGTAACGAATTTACAGCATTTCACTTATCACTCACTACGCATCAACAGTAAATTTTAACTTGATGAAACAAGAGGAACATTCGACAGACCATCTGCTATGGCAGCTTTAATAATGTCACCTCCCCTGTTACATTCTGTGGCCTGATGTATCCAATAGTTACGAATGAAAACAATTGAAAGAGTGAAAATAAGCAAAGATCGAGAAAATAAATATCTACCCGACTGACGTATAACATGTTGTTAGAAAATTCGAACGTCACATCATTCATCCACTTAGGAATATTCAAAATATTACTGACCACCGCTGAGATTTCACGAAGCTGAATACCAGCAACTGGTGGTGCTGCAATCAGATCACATAGGTGGTCCTCAGCGTCACCATAATCAAAGTAGCAACACAAGTTGAAGACACGCGTGAACTGAGCCAAAATACCAATAAACCTAACGCTTTGGCAGATGAACTGAAAACTTGTATAAAACAAAAAAGCCGGAAAAACACCCAATGACCGTATTCAGCAGCAACAAAACGAGAAATCCCACATACTGTCAGCGGCCAATCAAATTACCTCTCTCAAAAACGAAGCAGCAATCGACAGAAGAACACTGCCTATTAAGATACGAAAAGTTGGCAGAAGATATGGGTGGATGCTCACCTCAACAAAATTGCGTCGACGTTATATACGTCAATAAAACGGCAGAATCCACGACCTCCTCGAGAAACGACTTGTAAAGTCTTGACCATTCATCACATTACCACCACAAGGACCGTCGAATAAAAATTTCAGGAAGTATGTTTCTGCAAGAGTTCTTTTGCTTAAGGCAACCAATTACAGCTATTTATCTACCAATAAAGTACTCTCTTTATACGATCAAAAATCTGAACAATCATCAGTGAACAAACAACTTATAATTGCAATTCACATTTACCAGTAGTGCACAAAAGCTAACATAACCCATAAAAACGCTCATATAATCACATTTAAAAAATCGCCCTTTAACCGAAAATAGAGAGGAAGTAATTGGCTCTTTGATCCAGCTATAATTTGCAAAAGTGGGCCATATGGGGTTTCACCCGAACACTTAACGAATTATGCTATCGACCGGAATATAGCGGAATATTATATAGCTTATTGCATAGGCATTGTGTGCTGCTCTTCTCAGCGGCCTACATGCAGCAAAATATTATTCAGTAAAAAGTGAATCACGAACAAATCATCACTTCCCCTTTCCGCTCTTTTTTAAATTATCTTCATTTCAAACACCCTTTAACCACTAGGCATAGAGTTCTCAGGTAACCGTGTCCAGATCACGGAGAGAAAGAGCGCAGCACTGCGTGCTTACTTAAAATTACGACACTGGAAACAAGGAGACAAGAGAGGAGATGAAAAAATGGGGAAGAGGGTAAAAGTGAGGTGAAAAAACAGATGAAGAAAAAAGTAATCAACGAAATGCCTGTGCGCTTCAAACATAGGCTTTAGGCTAAGAAATACTGACAAGGAGGAAAGTTGCTACTTAAAATTTCGAAACTGCCTACTAACTAACCGAAGGAGAAACGAGTGAATCCGACTAAAAAGTTCAAATTCACAAATCATACGCCACTTTCCGGGAAAAGCGGGTGGAAATTACAAAGTCAGCTGCAGCACAACGCCCACATCCTCATCACAACCAATGAAGTTAAGTGGAAAAGCTGTACGCGATGTGCTATGCACCATGCAGCATACAACTTTTTTTTCAATCTCCTTTACCGCCCACTATAACCTCATTGAGAGTACCGTTTTGTGTGCATCGCAGTACGCTCTCAGTTTATGCTTTCAATTATATATCACCGTTTTTCCAACACACCTGCATTATGTGACGTCGATAAGCAAAGCCCGCTTGCTTCATTCGAAACACTCAGAAAAAGCAAGCTAAATAAGTGACCACTCCTCACAATTTAACTGCTCTTCCTGTGTACTACTCATACATTACTATCTTATTAATATTACTACTACGGCTATTATTTTCAATGTTACCTATTCTTCCCATCCTATTCGCTTGAACAGAAACCTCCGGAACCCATTTTTTCGAGGAGCGCGAATAAGTCGCTTACATTTTAAAGAGATGTCCATCGCCGAGCTTCTTCACTTTTCAAGCACGCAAATATTTCAGTGCATTTTAATGCGTGAAAACTATCCACAGTGGCGATGCTCCCAAGGCATTTAACTACAATCCCCTTAAAGGGAGAGTTTTATACTTATTGAAGGGACGGGGGATTATTTATGACGCTCCGCGAAGAAGTCTTCGTCTGATGAAAGTTCTTATCCAACACAAGATAAACACAGAGACAAATTTTTTGACAGATGGCAAAAGAAAACAATAATGACACCACAAGCGCGAAATAACGAAATGCCAGGTGGTAAAGAGCAATAAACCACAAAACTGCGGTAGATGCCGCGTAATGTTTGGCCAAAGAGAAGCCCCATGATGTTTAAACTTTCGTCCGGTTATTTTGCTGGATTGCGCTCAAAAGCCTGAAAAGGAAAAGACAAAACTTGACGAACTGGAAGGAACTAAGGTCTTCGCCGCTTCACACAAATAAGGACTCAATCCGATTATATAGAGATTTTTGAAAAGTACCTCGTCTAAACCTTCTCGAAGACTTCGGTTCGAGAATAAAGATACATATGCAAGTTTTATGCAAGAAAAGCGGAAAAACGCAAAACCCCTACAAGGAGGCCACATGGACGTTCACAGACATAAGTCAAATAATAGGCGAGCAGAGGGGCGTTTCGTTGCAAACACCTGTTCTGAGATCACGTGCACGCAGCTCCTGGTTAGCTGTTATACTTCGATCGATCGAACCGTTTCCGGGTACACTCAGTCTGACGCAATGGCGTATGCTCTGATAGAATGATAACAGCAACCTTTCATAATCACTGTTCTGAACGCACAATGCAGAAATAAAAAGTTCGATACATTCGCGGACTTCTATGTCGGTGAAAGAGGACTGGGGTGGCATTCACAGCAGCAACACTTCTAGAAATTGCACCCTTTTCGTCAGTTATGTCAACGACTCCAGATACTATCGTCATTTGATATCAATCTATAAATAATAATAAAAACCTGAAACATTCTCTGAATGCCCGGTGGGTATGATGGCTGTCTAAACCACATCTAAAGCCCTCCTACAGAATAAAACACCTGTCCTATAATGTAGCACTAGCAAAAGCGTGAGCTGTTCTAAGGTCCACAGTTTACCGGCTCACCCAAAACGTTTCCGCCCATTCTTTGCGCAATTAACATAAGACTTGCACAAGTGCAGTATTCATTCATTAAATGCATAATTTTGTGTAATTCGTCAACGAAGCATTTGCACGTTCGGATCAATCTCCTGTATGCAAGCAAGGATCGAAAAGTTCGCACCTTTCACTAAATGCTTGGGACACCGCCTCCAAAAAAAGCGAAAATGAACGGCAGATAGATCACGTGAACACTTCCTGAACAGCACACGCTATTATGGAAAACAACGCTACTCCAGGGAAGATACTCCACCAAAAACTAACGGTTACTTCCTCTCCACTGTAGGCAACCATTAAGCATAACAGGCGTCCAAAATCCCAACATACCAATTTAAAAAACTGTAGGCAGACTTGTACTGAATATTTCAACAGTTAGTTCTCATAAAACGCTAAAAAGTGTGATTAAACGAAATCTGGCATGAGCCAGTTATATACATAGCCATTAGAGATGACGAACGGCATCTACAGCAGCGTGCTATGCTTACTATATTTTCGTGAGAATTCTTCAGCTGAGTAGTTAGAAATACACAAACACAAATGATAATGATGCGAGGATCTGGAAAAATTAAATAAAGGAACCGGAATGAATGAGAGAAAAAAACATGACAAGTGAAAAGAGAGCTCTGAAAAAACAAAACAAAATAGAATAAATCAAAAATTCGCATTTGCAGATCAAAATGACCCATTTCAAACAACAGCAAATGTTTCATGATTGAACAATGCTGATGAATTCCTGGAAGCTGATTCGTACTTCCCAAAACTCACCATCGACATGCAATGAATAATGAATGGAAGGAACTACTCAGTTTCCTTGAAAGGTTTATCGATCAATGAAAGCTAGCAAACTTTCAGGAAAAACATTAAAATACCTGTTAGGAATGAATTACTAAAATAATGACTTGACTCTTCCAGATAAGTGAACTATTAGGAAGCACGAAGACTACTAGACTTTTAAAATAAAGCCATTACAAAACAACGGTGGGCTGAACAGATGAAAGATATAATGAATGGGCAATGAATTAAGAGCATTGCTGAATACACTATGAAGCACAGAGTGAAAATATTAGTAAACGCTGGGCAAAATTAGGCGAACGTTTGGTGACCACTCAATGATGCAGCAAAACAGTTCATGCACTTCAAACCAAGCCACTAAAAAAATTAAAGCGCAATAAAAATAAGGACCATAACTTCGTGCAATCATCGGTGTTTTATATCTCTTCAAGTTTTGCGACAATATCCTCGATATTTTCTCATTCTCTTTTCAACAAAACGAACACGAAGCATTAACTTACAGCCCTTAAAAACCTCCCCCTCCCCCTCTGTCCCTTATTCTCTCTCCTGATAGACCCGTACAACGTTCTCAGAATAAGGAACAGCTTCTGTAACCGAAATTTGGCTACTGCAAAAAATAGGGCAAATCTTATCTCAAATTACGGCAGAAACCTCGACTGCAGCTCCTCGAAAACAACGCCGATTTCCAGGATGATGTCATTCAACTTCACGCCTTTCAAAAGCTGAGATCCATTTCAACTTGAATATCATCTCCAATAGTTGCTGGAGCGAGGAAATAAAAAATCGAGCTGGCCTCAATCAGTCTGCTAAGTTCAGTGCAGAAAGGGAAGTGTTCGACTAGTGGAATAAAGAAAGCCGTCCCCATTCGCTCTATCCGGCCAAGACGTGGAAGTGAATATAATTTAACGCCAGAACAATTGCGCAAACATAACTTATTCACCGCATACAAGCAGCTGTGGCAGCGTTAAACGAGGCCAACTCGCCACATCACCGTTCAGCAATTCCAGAACAACATCTGACCGGAAGTTAGAGATTTGCTTCAGAATTCAGGAAAACACCATTTCTTGCTTCGATTACGAAAGTTGATTATCAAAATGTAGACTGAGGTATTTTATTACAAAGACTCAAAACATGCTGAAAGCATCCATCCACGCAAATTTCGAATAAGGCGATCAAGATAACACAGCAGATCGATGCACCTTAACAAGACAGAAATCAAATGACCGCTAACTGCTAACCGAACGAGAAATTTCATTGCGAATGAACATCAGATTCTCAGATTATATTCGCGAATTCATGCCACAACCGTTCGTGTTTCCATAAAGCCTAACAAGTCAGTAAATGCAGAACCGACATTTAACATAATAATTTATGGAATATTTATCTAATTTAGTTTTGCGCTAATTATGACTATGGTCAAAAGACAGCACAAAATGAAGAAAACATCCATTTGTGGTAACGAAGCAAAATGTAACTAACCCATGGAGGGTGGATAAATCGCTTCCTTGCCCTTTATCCTTGCTGTAATCTCAACAGCAAACAATAACCTAAACTGATGCTTCTTTAGAATTCAAAGGTTGCTTTTAATGTACAATTAACATAAATGTGGTAGTCGAAAAAATCGCTCGTTCGCATATAGATCCACAAGGCGCATATTTTCGAGCCAATAAGGAATAAATCAGCTACATCGGCGCGTAACTTAACAGGAACTACTCTAGCACGAGACTTTCACGACAACCTACCCACTTACAAATAAATTTTCCACTTTTTTCACGCTTCACGATTAACGAGCTGAAAGTGTGCTACAGGATCGATGGAAAAAGCGCTACGTGATATCACATTCTACAGCGGAACTGTCAAATTCGGTCAATACGTATCGGGAATTAAACGGCTGTGTGCAACAATCAAGCAAAGAGTCAATGAAATGCTTCAGTGTTATCGTTTCTGTGTTAACTTTTCACCACAAAACTGATACTGATGAGCTCGGGAAAGTTTTACCCAACTTTGTTGTTATTTCTTTGTGATCGGCGTTTGCAGAGAAACAACTCACAGGCCGCGTGGCTCTCCGATATGCGATGATAAATAAGCAAGTGTTCATCTGAAACGCAATAAAAAAAAGACTAAGAAAGAACCGTTTCGGATTGACATCATAATAAATGTTCGATTTGCCCGACTGCATTTCTTTTCAAGCAATCTCTAACGAATAAACAATTCTTGAAAATGGTACGATAAGTGGGTTTTTGAAGAGCACCATTCACTATCGGAAGGGGTCAGTTGCAGCAGAAAGTTTTTAAAAGGCCTAGGGTCTATCGAGTAGAACAAGTTTGGATGCTGCTGCGAGATACTGCAGTATTTCTTTACGAAAGCAACAAAAGGCTCTGCTCAGATGCGAAAAATTCGTGGTTCACTTGCGTTAACAATGAAACGAGGGGAAAAAACGCTACTGATGTTCACGTTAATGTCCAACGCTTGCAGCGTGACAGCCAGATTCACGTTAACAAGAGAAAAAGTTTATTGCCATTACAAATCGCCCAGATGGTCATCAAATCAAATCGCTGCTATGATCAAGCTTCTTTCATGCGGAAGTGACGTTTTCAGTGTGAAAGTGAGTAAGCAAAATAGCTAGGTGGCTATAAAGAAGTAATATGATAAGTGGGCTTCCATGATATGAGTGGAGTTCGGATCATGACGTGAAATGGAAAATAATGTGGAAAATTTGGGGGAAATGCTGGCGCAGTGTGCAGCCACACATACACGTGGCATCTGTCGCTACGTGCTAGGAGCGAGCTTCTCACCCGACAACATAAAGAATTGCTCTGGTGGTATATTTACAGTTCGCAAGTGCAGTCACGTTTTCCTCCTAAAATGGAAAGGAGTCGGCGAATTGGGTGCATGCAAGCAGCAATAAGCGTGCCACTCAACGACCTACTTGCTGCCATGCTGCACATACTTGGCAGCCTACTGAGCACCCGCAGCAACAAAGACAACATCGACAGCAACCACAACAAACTCCGACACAAACTGACGCCTGCATAGAAAGAAAAAACGCATGCAGCGCCGATGGAAGCACTCACGTCCATCGCTAGTCGACTGCTTGTGGAAGCGACGCGTGCCGCGCGTTCGATGCGCAGAGAGAGGACAGCCGCAAGAGCGTCTTAGATCACTGCGTCGCGTGCTGTGCACTAGGGCGAGCGAGCGCTCGACGCAATGTCGCTCGCCACTAGCCCCTCTCTCCCCAGCCGTGCTCTGCTCGTCTCGCGAGAGCACTCGATGCATTATTTGCCGAGTGGGTGTTGCTGCGCGCACAGCCGTTGTAACAAATTCGGCGTCGATATTCTTCAACAGTGGGCGCTTTGCTGCCAGCTTTTTTCCCTCTCACAAAACACAATAAGCACAGAAATACACATAATGAAAAATATGACACACAAAGAATGCACAAGCAAGTGCAGCGCAAAGTGAACTGGCAACGCGTACGCACATGCGCGCATCTCCTCTGCACCCCGTGTCGACGTGCATCTATTGAACGGGTGCACAGACAGACACCTAAAAAGTGCGTGCAATGGCACGCATCGTGCGAAACGCGACCACGAGATCAATTGTGCTAGCAGTACGCGCTGAAACAATACCAACAAAACAAATTAGAATTCCATGACCTGAGGGGGCAATCCCCTAGCAACACTCGGCCAGACGAGAGGTCGGTCAACTCTTGTCCCCGAATTGCTCAGCAAAATTCCTTCTCCCATCTCTCTCCATTCATTTGTTCCCCTAAGAGGTTCTGCATCTGTCCAAAAAGAGTCCTCTTCTTCCCCCTCTCCTCAAGGTTTCTGTTCTCTAGTTGATAGACACCCTTCGTTTCGTCTCACTCGACCCTCACTGAATGTACGAAGTGACAGTGGAATTCACGAAGATGAGATGTTTGGGACTCATCACAACACAGGCGATAAATTTAAACTTTCCAAATCCAGAAAAATGGTTGGTGAGGTGTCTGAAAGATCTGTAGGCGCTGGCAACAGCATGCTCAGCTTTTTCTTTCATAACTTTTAGTCCACCACTTACAACATCTGCATGCCGGCTTCCTTTCTTCTCGCTCTCAAAAAACAGCACCTTTCTCTTAATTCAATAATGATGGGACCAGAAAATTTTTCTACAGGAAGGAACAATTCATCGGAAGTGGTACGTAGCATGTTATTTCTTCAGTTTTCTTTTCTTTTTTTCTAAAATTTTCATTCTCCCATTTTCTATACGCATATTTTCTGTGCACCAGTTCAAACTGCAAAGGAATATTGCTCGATATCCTCGTGCTTCTGGATAATCCTCGCTCCTCCTCCCTCCTTTTTTGAGCGTTGGAAAGTAAATGTCTAATACGGTTGCATTCATATAGTGTTCGCACATCACTGATGAAATTATTGGCTTTTCATGCATTTAGGTATAAGAAGGCAACCAGTAGTGGGTTAAAGGTCAGTTTAAGTACTACGTGCAGAAAGGGACTAAATAGAATTTAATGTGAATAGTATACGACATGATTTATAGAGGATTGAAAGAAGGCGCTGGAACATTCACATTTTATAAAACGATTTTGCGTGTTTGCATCGACACCAAATTCCACCGTTTTTGTCACTCTCTGGGCGCTTATTTTTTGAGGTCTATTAACGCACATTAAAAATAATACACTTCCTTTACGAAGAGTTTCTATTGGTCTATCTTCGAATATTCCTTGCGATTTGCCATCAAAATGAACTATATAAAAGTGAGATGGGCTTCGGAATTATTTGAATGAAGGGGCTACATTAGAGAAGAGGGCAATCGACCAATGTGATTTAGCGTTATTGCGATCGGTAGTCTATAAAAATGCACATCGAAGTCTTGAACTTCGGAAAGTGAATTTCCTACTCATATTTATCTTTGAATTCAAAGATAAAACACGGTTTAATTCCCACCTCTGTCTGAACAAAGATCTGCATGCTTTGCAGCTCTGCCGCCAATGACGAGAGCAGAAACTGAAGCTACTCCTTTAAGGAGCATCACCTAGGCTTCGTAACAATTCAACTCATCACCTAATGAACTGTGGGACACGTTACTCTGTTTGTATTATATTTAATAGTGCGACTGTATCCATCAACTAAATACTTCCGCCGATGCGTCATCCTGGACACTCGATCTATTCATGCTATTTCCCTGGATTAGTAGAAAGTGCAGGATTTCATCTTTGAACACTCCTCAAAAAGTTCTACGAACATTCCGTTTTTGCGGTATCATGTTTGAATTTGCAGCGATCCCAAGACGCTTACATTAATTTTCTCAACGGCATTCCTTTAAATAAGAGGATTTTAATGCAACTTTCGACATGCATCTTGTAGCTTATTTGCGCTTATTGCATAAAGCTCTCTTAGACTATTCCGTATATCAGTGAGGCAGTGAAATTGCGTGAAGACTTGAAATTATTGCAGTCGATTGGGAATGTTTACTTATTGTTATTTGTGACAAGGTTTGCAAACGTTATCGAGGCCACAATCCATATTTTCAACACAGGCGAACTGCCCTCATCATAGGCCTGCTGAGGTTTATCCAGTCGCAACCGTTCGCTGGCGATGACAACAGGCTTTGGCTACGAGAAGGTAGAGAAACAGCCGTAATCTGTAAATACTTTTCTGAAGATGCCTTTGAAAGTGCCTCAACATTAGAGACTATCATTTCAAAAGCAATTTCATGTGCAACTGAAGAAAGCTTATTGCAAAAGCGTGATATTTTCAGGCACTCTTAATTCCAGCAACATGCTTAGCAATGCAACGCATACAAGAGATCGATCCTCGAATATGAGATAAAGTATGCTTCTCCATAAGGAAAGAAATCATGATGGAACAGTTGACATTCATCAAATAGACTACGAAATAATGAAATGCAACGAAATGGGCTCTGTTCTCTCCTCTTTGCGCCTCATATTGCCTACACAGCGAATGCTATCGAAGACTCCAGCTTTTTTCTATTTGAATTCATTGTTCAATGGTGTTAAAGAATTTTCTCAACTCTACTCTTTCATGGAGCTCCAACTCTCTTCCGCCTTCTAGACGGAGACGTGACCGCCGGAAGTCCGACGAAGAAAGAAATGGGCGCACCTCGTGAAGATCGTTTCTCGACACGTCGACAGAATTTTGCAATTCTCTTCTCGCTTCAAATAGATCGTCAATAAACTGCCCCATATTTGTTTCATAATATATTGCCACCATATATTATTGTATGAGAGGTTTAATGGCCGATGTTTGGCATAATATCTTCTGCAATCCTGCACGACTTTCTCAAACTTCGTAGTCCATATTCATTCTCATTTGCTTTTTCTCTTTTCCACTTTATTCTTCCTTCGTATGTTAGCTATTTCGAGGATTTCTTCCAAAATTTGGCATATTTTCCGACTCATTTGATGCAAAATTCGAAAGCGCCGAAGTTAGCTTTGCAGCAGTTTATTGCAGCTGTAGATTTTTTATCGCAGTACTTTTCGAAAACATAAAATTTCACAGAGATGTGAATTGTTGTGACAATTTAAAGCGTCGCTCTACAGTTATATTCTCCATAAAATTATGTTTTCACCTAGCCGAAAGCATTCGCCCGAAATGCGGTAATTGGCGGAAGAGCAGCGTTTTCAACTCTTTCGCGAAACTGAACTGTGCTGAGGTATTTAGTAGCACATGCATCCAATAGTGCCTACAGCTGAGGCACTATGCTCCGCTACTAAGCTCACGCTTTATAACTGCTCAGAAACAATTAGAGCAACAGCAGTGCTCGTATATCGAAGTAATAAATGACATCTGTAATGTGCCACACAGTCCGTGGCTCCGTGGCCATACGTGATTCTGTTTGGTTGTGGAATTGACCACACCTTATATAATTAGCAATCTTATCATGTATGAGGTGATCTCATTCGATGAAAAAATAGTACCACATCTTTGCTTACTGTTTCACATTTTTGCATTCTTTCAGTGTTACGGGTTCCAATGCAAAAGTAATAGTGCAAAGGAAGTTTTGATAATCGACGGTTTCAGTGCTCCCGACCTCATTTAGTAATTTAAAAAAATGCTCACTTGGTGTGGGTCATCATTTATTCGCAGATTTAAACTTGCTCACGAACTTTTCCACGTTAAATTTGATTCCTGGAAGTCTGTTTTTTTTAATTCTGATAATTTTCACATCCACGCTTACGCATCGATTCAGCCACAATTTGCATATCATAATTCTGAAGATAGCGCAGTTTCTTAAAATGACTAATGTGTGGTGCAAAATGGCACCTACGGTCACTGAAATACTCTCATGAGAGTCCTACACGGCAAGACGTGAACGACTCAAATGAAGCGAATATGCAACACGCACCTTTGAGCGCTGTTAGTAAGTGAAAGTTGTTATTAAGTTGGTTACTTGCAATACCAAGGTAGTGTGTTTGAATCGCGCAGTTGTTGAGAATCCATGCAGCCAAGCTGACATTCTCATAATGACTTCATTTTTTGTTTCATCAGAGCGCTGTAAAATTTCCTATCGAAAGCCCTGTTTCACGGTGAACAGTGATCAGATCAGCTGGAGCAATCGACAAAAGTGGAATAAGATCTCGACGATATTGTCAGCTTACAAGCATAATTAGCTCTTGTCTCACTAGAATAATTATATGTTGAATCTATGCATATTACTGGCTCATGTCTATTATTAATTATCCAGCTCATGCTTGAGACTTTATCAGTGACAAATGTGGGAAATCGTCCTGTTTAAATTCATAGTGAGGAATTTTTCATACATTTAGCATATTTTATCAGAAATTGCAAAAAAACCTTTCTGGGCACTTTGGCAAAAACTCTCAGAAAGCTAATGAAATGTTCCGCCATCTAGCTGTTGTGCGAAAAACTATATACTGCTGCGTTAAGTGGAAGTGTTCGAATAGAGTCCATTCATCGATGATACGAATTCAGCGTCGGAGAAACCTACCCACGAACTGAGTAATCAGTTTGTTTGGTATATGCGTACTTTCTCATCAACGAGCTTCAAGTGCGGCTTACAATGGTGCCTCATTGATTTTGCAGTTAGGTACGAATGCAGGTTCCATTTCTCTTGCAGTCGAAATTTCCCATGGAAAGGCGGTCAGTTAAAGATGTGGTTTATGACGTTAACGCTAGTCGCAGTGGTGATATTCAAGAACTCTTACTTGTAGTATGTTAATTTCAGTTCCTTCTGCTCACGGCATCAGGTAAGTCAAAGCCTAGGATTGCTTTCGAGAATACAGATGAAACAGCTAAGGAATGATAAACCAACTCCAACAGCGAATCGCTGAACACATTTAAGAATATCTGAAGAAATTACTGCAAATAATGTTTTCCTCATGAAAAACTTAGCGAAAAAGTACGCTTAAATGGTAAAACATTAAGTTGCGACACCCAATTACAAGTAGTGGACTTTTGAGCAGGAAGTCATTTATGTTCGAAAGTTTGAAGTCTCAGAAAGTCTTAAAGGTTCTAAATTTGAAGTGAGCCAGCAGGATATCTTCAAAAAAATTTTACGAACGGTAATATAAGATATCTTCGACGGATTCTTTTGGCATTTATCCCACCCACTCTCCATATCGTTCCCACCTGTTTGCAGTCTGTCCGACTTCCTTCGCTGAACATCTTTTTTTGCAATGAATAAGTCATCCTCCAAGCCTCTATTTTATTTAACTTCGTCTTTAATTACAGTATTTGTTTCGAATTCTCTTTTCATTACTGCGTTAGGCGAATTTTTCAATAGGTAAAAGGCCTTTATGTGATACACGATTAAAAAGAAATCCTATATATATAGCAGAAAGAATAGCAGAAAAATGCGACGTAATCTTTTTTGTATTATTCAATTGTTCAAAATATCCTCACCGTTTAGCAATAAAATAACAAGAATGGGTCATTCTAAAATTTGGAATTCACTTTTCGATATATATGTATTTGCGCAAGTTTTTTGTGAGTTGGATGCATTTATTCGGCCATATTCATATTTCGCTGATCAAATATGCAAAGAAGCGAATGTCTATAAAGCAAGAGAACAAATTTATAAAAGTGATGTTCAAGTACCAGATAAAAAAGTGAGTAGATCCACGTAAATCACGATCACAATCTAAACTCCTTCTGCTCCTTGTTCCGAGAGCTACTCTTGTATCAGCTATCACCGACAAAGTTTAGGAACTCTGACTCAACAGAATTGCCAAACTTGGTCGGTCTTTTCTTCGGCACATATCGATCAGGATGTGATAATGCACAGACTGGTGTCTCTGAACGCAATTGGTTCCAATCAGATGTTTAGAAGCAAAAAGTTGGGAAGAGATAAAAGGAACGAAAGGGTCTAGAAGAGAAGATGAAAGGGGGAAGTGGGACAGTGAGCATAGAGTAGCTGAATTCTCAAACAAACGCAGTTCATCGTAAACATTTAGGGGAAAGATAGTCAAAAAAATGTGAATTCTTTATGCTAGGTTTATTTAACTTCGTCTTTAATTATAGTATTTGTTTCGAATTCTCTTTTCATTATTGCGTTAGGCGAGTTTTTCAATAGGTAAAAGGCCTTTATGTGGTATATGATTAAAAAGCCTTGATCCAGCACCTCTTGGTTTGGTTACGTGGATGAAACCAAGTCAACTATCAGTTCCTCTTAGGTGAGACTGGAAAAAGTAGTTTAAACAAATGCGACATACTTGTTTTTTTCATTATTCCACTGTTCGGAAGTCACCACCGTTTAGTAATAAAAGAAGAAAAGTGGATCACTCTAAAATTTTACTTTTCATTTACTTTTCAATGATGTAAGGTATTAATATGTGTAAATACGAAACGCATGACTAAGCCACACCTTTATTCATTGCACATAATAAATGCACTGCTTTGTGCCCAGAGCGCTTGATGCCTTCGGTACCCCTCCCTTGAATTTTGAAGTAATTCTTGGTCTAGTTTTCGGGGTGAGAGAATATCAAGGCGCCATAAGTGGTTCATAGTTTCGAGTGGGAGACATTTATTAAGGGAACACTTTTAGATGCTGATGGGATTCATAACTTCAGGGAATGTGTTGCCGAGGATAAATATTTGGAGCTCGCTCATAGTGCGAAAGCGATATGTGCCTGTAGTGAATGTGAGTGGTTACTAATATCGTCGACACGTCCTTGAGGTCAAGGCAAGTGGAAAACCAGAGTTCTAGTTCCGATGTTCGATTCATCCGACTACTTTGGAACTAGTCTTGTGGAGTTTGGTGCCAAAGTAAGTTAAATCTATGCCCAGAGGCAATGGGGAACCTTTCTTTGCAGATTATTATCAGCGGCATTCGTCCGATCGAATCCAAACCTCTGATAAGAGCAAGGCAAACAAATTGTCACTTGTTATTATAGATAAGTTGAGCAGTTTCTCGCTCTGCTTACAGATAATGGGTAGCGTTAGTGCTGCGATTGATTGCTAACAAGTTCATTTTCTTATCGGATATAGTTGTTTATTAGGAACATGCACCATTACCGAATCTCTTAATACAGTTTAGAAAGAACGCTCTAACAAGCGTTAAATAAGAATTTATTGTATAAAGTGATTGATAATAAAGGTTTCCAACTTGAAATGCTGAAAATTTCCATCAAACAGTTTGAACTGTTTCAAGGTTTCGCAAACGAACTGTTTAAAATTGTTCGGTACTCGAAATCCAACATTTACAGTGCTGATAATGCAAAACTCACATCCCCACGTCCTTTCTTCTGTGCTGCAATCGACTATCAATATGTTTCAGTTTCTCCCGGTGCTTTTTAACGACGAGTTGGTGCTTTAGGTTAAAGCACAACGATAACGGAAAACTGCTTCTGGAAGGGGTGGAAAATCGGGTATGATACGTTAGAGCATGGGGACGCTTTAAGCACTAAATGAGGAGAATACAACCCTCCAAACAATTTTTAGATCGATTCTGCGGATCTTGGTGATACGAGGATTTTTAAGAATGTTCTTAATATCACAGCGAGCACAGCAGCATTAGGGCTGCGAAAGGCTCGAGGGAACACTTTCAGAAAAGTTTCTTTGAGGATCCAGTAATTTCAGTGCTCAAAGCGTGCGCTGCGGCAAAGTTCTTCTTGCAATAATAACGACTTTTACATTATGACCAGTAGCGAAATAGAGCTCCTATCCTGAAGTGTCTTACCATAACCGACAAAAAATGTCGGTTAATTCAAAGACGTATAACAAATTTACACGTTTAGAACTATAGTCAAGGGGGACGCTTACTGAGAGTGACTTGCAACTGAGGTTTTATGGTAGAGACCCTTCTTCGCCTGCACACCTAGATACTTGGGACCGCCTAATCTTCCTCACCTAGCTTGAGAAGCTCGCAAACAATGTTATCAGTTGCTAATTTCATATATCTAATATACCGATTTCTAGATGCGCATTAATTCCAAATGCTACATTTTTGCTGAAACACCTGTACCTTTCTTTAATGGGTTGCGCATGAAGTCATTCAACGAGCCGCCAAGTTGTTAGAGCAAATTAGCCAAAGCAAACGAAGCATTGGACCACCCACGAAGGACCCGGACGACGTGCAGTAGTTGAAGACGTGTACTGCGACATCAGAATGTGGTCCAACTTCAGCGACTCTCGACTAGCCCTTTGTTCGCAAAATAGTATTTGATACAAAACCATTCACTGAGCAGCTGTGTGCTTTGCCTTCCCACTTATAGTGTATTGCAGTGTTCCTCCAAGCATGTGAAATAATTAAGAAATAAGTTGCACAATAAATAAAAAATTAAGCTCATTAATGAACACTGCAGGTCTTACGTGACGACAAAAATATACGTGCTCGGTGGGCGTTTTAATGTCCTGGTGTATTACTTGAATGTGTCTACGTCATAAAATGCTTATAGAATGAATGCTCGAAGCAGGACGATTCCTGTATCTGGACCCGCTGCCGTTCATGTAGGACAACTGAAACATCCAACCAATTTATGCCGTTCGAATCAATCATTGTTGAGTTTGTGATATGAGTTTGTTGCAGCTGAATGTGGTGTCAAGTAGTGAACACCACAAAAAGATAAACATTAAAGCATGTATAAGACATGCCAAAAACATATATCATCTTCTTTGTCGTCAACTAAAACCGCATACAGTGATTGCATAAATAAAGACTCATATTATTTATTACATATCAACCTTTGCCTTAGAGTAACGCTATACTCTTGTCAACGTGCGTTCCTGAAGATTTACAGGTAAACCATAAACCCGCCGTGCTGTGCAAATTCTGTGGGCAGAGAGGTCCAGCCAACATTTTCTCTCGAAGTGCTGTCCAAAATTTCCTTCAGAAAATCAAAACGACTTTTTTATTTAGCATTACTTAGAATTATGTGTCTTTTCGATGAAGAACACATTGTTAAATTAGAGCATTAATCGGAACTCAACAGATCGTGACGCGTTGTTTTATTTGGGAGGAGCTTGAGCTTTGTAGACGTGGCCTTCTGCAGTGTCAGTTAAAACGAAGCATGAAATTTAACCCCGTGCCCACAAATACTTTTGCAATCCGTAAATGAAACAAATAAATAGCGTACCAGGCCAGTGTTAGCCAACTCGCATGGAATAATTACGTGTGAAGCATGTGTTTGGCTTGTTGCCCCTACAGCGGCATTCGCATATCCCTTCTTCACCTCATCGCTCTAAGCTTGAAAACAGGATTTCCTTATCTCACCTAGCGCGGTTTGCGCAATCAGTACGTTGTGAAGCGTGAAATGCATTCAGCTTTATATGAATGGTTAATGGTGCCGGGAATTAAAATTAATATTTTTCGGTGAGTATACTGCAAATTCAGAGGAAGCTACAAGTTTCAAATATTCTGTTGTTTACAACAGCTTCAGCGATGTGGTATTAACACTGATGCAGCTGTCCTTAAATTTTTGGAGCAAGGCCGCGATGGAGCAGCTCAGAATGCTTTCTCACGGCAATTATGCCATCGTCACATTGCGCTTTTGTTGTCAAAACTCCAAATAACTTTGAATTTTTCACTTTCTGCCCAATAATGGAAACTGCTAAAATATCTGTTTGCATTTTGGCCCCATTACGCGTGAGAAGTCAATGAAATTTTTCCCTTTTACAGCAAATGCTTTAAAAAAATATAGCTTGGGGTGTGAAAGCATTCAACGTATTTTAAGTGCAGCTTCAGAAAATTTTTAAGTGCCAATGGTGAGACTGAATTACACTGTCATTGAATGTTCAATTCTCTTACTCTTCCTCCCTTTGCCTACCATCTGCAGCATCCAAAGGAGGGATTTTAAAAACTATCCTCATCTGCCTTTCTTTCACTACTAAAAAAACCTGTGCGCTGATCTCGAAAGCAACGTAACGTTGCCGTTATTGCCCCTTCATGTAGGACAGTAATCTACCGGAAATCTTCTTTCAATGCCATTTAATCTTTGTCCAGAGTTTGGAAACAGCTAGATGAAATCTAATTTCCAGTACCTCATTCCCAAGATTTCTGCCTTCTCCCTTTAAAGCACCGTTTTTCTTTAGACCACAGCCCATGTTAAACGTTGTTTAACGAAGATTGTCTGAGCGTGTTTAATGACGACGATTCGGTGACGAGCTTGCATAATCTTTACTGGGCGATTTCTTTGACTTGAAAAATATTTTAAACAATGCACAAAAACTTCGTCTGATGTTCTCAAATTTAAGGGTCCGATATAGGAAGATTTCATAGTTTGTATGACTGATGATAAAAGCTGAAAAAGTTAACCCCTGTGGAATATTTCCTCAGTGAACGGGTGGAAACGATAGAAAGCGGTACGTGCTGTCATTCACTGTGTTCTTAGAGTGCGCATGAGACTCGTATGCGTGGTGGTGAATGTATTACGCAATCTCCCATCTCACTCTGAGTGCTGAGCTCGACTGTAAACCAATTTGCAAGTTGTAAACGAACACAAAAAGATGAGCTGTGTAATTGTGCAGTTTGCACCAGTGCCATCTAGGTGAACTTCCATTGTATGAACACCGCACCTGACTGCCCACCGTATCAGTTTCTTGGCGTCGTCATACTATTTGCCTGGTTCACTAGTCAGCCTTCTGTAGTACCTACGACGCGATCGTTTCACTGTCAAGCGCGCACCCTTTGTGTTGTCCCTAAGAGATCAAGAGCCGTCATTCTGTTCGATTTGACGAAGACTTGCAAATTAAAAGAAAATAGGTGAGGTGGGATTGGGTTGCCTCGTTAGGAGAATCAATCACTTCCGAATGCAAAAAAAGAAGAGGGAACCACAGTGCATTCGGTCTCAAAAACATGTGCAACTTTGGATCCGAATGATCATATGTGCTCTCATCGGTCGCACGGTCGAGCAGCGCCAACCGTCAACTGAACTGGCCAACGGTGAAAAAGTCACCTGAGCAACATCGCAGCTGACCAATCTTCGTATCCCGTTGTAACAGTGATCGTCGTCTAGTATCATTGGCTCTAACGATGTATTTTCCGCCGATCGCGCCCTCAATTTCCTTTTTTTGGTCGTCCCCTCTTTGCTCACCAATCACCTTATCACCCGCATACTTTCATTCTTCCTCGTCTACAATTCGCTGAACGTAATCAGACGTTTCAATGAACTCTGCAAACATCGATCCAACTGCATGCCAACATGCGCCTGCCTAGTGCTCCATTACGCTCACACAGTAATCCGTTTCACTTCGTCGCCGTCCAGTCACTTAGCGCTGCTGCCAACAAGTAGAATGCCTCACAAGGAATTTGATTGGACGAAGGAAACAGGTAAGAGGAAAAGAGAGAAGGGGAGAACAGAAGGACGAATGACTAAAACTTTACTCGTAGCATCCTTGATGCTTATGTGCAGTATAAAAGTTGAGCCGCTTTTTGCCTCAACCAATCGCTCCATTCGAAATTCGATGTGCAGGTTATCGCTGTTATGCAGGTGCAGGAGAGCTTCAAGTTGATATGTAACGCGTCAATATTTCGACATCGGTCTCTCACATTCCCGTAGAGGTAGGGAAACGAGGAATGGAGTGGGATATGGATTGCATTATTGATTATGTTGCTTCAGCAACATCCGTATGTCTTTGGTAATTTTTGTCCTCACATTGAATGCTCACTTTTTTAACACCAGCAAAGTGCCGAAATATAAATGAGCACATATTGTGTGAATATGTCGCAAATATGATTATGTATGCGTCAATAAAATACCTTCGAAACTATAAATATAGTGTCACATTTCTGTGGCACATTGGTGGATTTTTTTCCAAACAGAGACTTAGTAACTGAAAGGAGATGCGAAGAACTTCGAATGAGGTAATTGCCATCGCAGTGTAATATTTATTCTGATCAGAACTTTTCCCACCGCTGTAAAATTGTGGTTACAAAACACTCACTGAAAAGAACGGAAAAATGTTAGATTGCATTTCCAGTTATTTATGTAAAGAGAACAACATGAGTGAACAGAAAGCTAAAGCATATTTAATCAACGGTGAACAAAATATGAGGACACACTCATAAAAACAAATAAAAGATGTATTTTGTAACGTGCGTCATGCTGGCATAAGCAAGTCATAGGAATTTTTTGTGCAGAGGGAGCGTTAGGAAGCAAATATTTGTTGGAGATAATTAACGGACCTTGTGAAGAAGTTGGCAAGATTTCTTCAGTTTGTCTGTTGAAGTCTCCTATTAAAACTACACATATCCGATGCCGACGTAAGTCGTTCAGGTGACAAAAGGCAACCGCGGAAGCTGACAGTACGGACAGGTGTACCTTGAAATGATAAATCTGTAAATGATGCATTCTACAGACACCTTGTTCACAGCAAACTAGCAAACTTCAGTGAAAAACAGCTGCAGCGATAGCGTGCTGTTTTGAACTGTTCATCATTATATTTCATTCTCGAGTTGGAGAGCGTAATGCTTGACAAAGTCAGAAAGCAGAGTGAAAATCAATGCATAACTATCAAGATGGTTTAACTTTGTCCTGTTTCAATATGCTATTTTAAAGATACGCAACTATTTTATTGCGTCATATGATAGTGATTTCTGCTAACAGTGCTATTTGTTGCTGTTACTAATTCGGAAATCTCGAGCTCTCAGTACTCTAGGCATTAACTTTATGCACCAAAGAATGCAAGCGTGAAGCTACTAACACATCAGTGCGATTGGAATGCGTAACGACGATGCTTTGATTCATGGGTACAATCAGGTACCACAGAAAATGGGAAGTTTGTGTGGAATGAACATTCGCAAGATAATAATATTTTCTATGAACATGAATGTGTGGAATAACATTCAGTACTGCACATGAGTGGCTTTCGTGTCCTATGAGATGAACGGTACGTCCCTAAAGTGCCCGACGATAAACAGTTGGATGGTGTATAGGTTGTGCATGAATAATGGTAAATGCCGAAGCATTGTCGAGTCGCGCCGACAAATTGGCCGACGAGGTTTGCGTGACGCAATAAAACTCGATCGAGGAACTCGTAGGTCCCCCTATGTCGGGAACGTTATTCATGGCCGACACGTGTATGCCGTGCACGATGATAATCTGCGGTGAGGCGCCTCGGCTGCCGTACGGCGCATAGCCGTCACTCCGCGCGTAGCGTTATATCCACTCGCAACACCCATTTACTATACGATCCAACTGTTATGTAACATGTCCAGCTCGCAGGTTCCCGCAGTTCAGGGTGCTCAGCTGTGGTGCAGTGCTTCACAATTTGTCTCATTGAAAGCCGTTTATGTTCTTTGACAGTTCAAGGCTATAACTATACATCAATCCTGTCACTTTGTACTGGTGCCGAACTTTGCTCAGATTTCCTCCTCTACCGCACCCTCCCTCCCTCCTCTTTCCCAGTTAATTATATAAGGTAGCTCACGTTTTCAAATATAATCAGTCCATCAAAGACCTTCCTAAACCTGCGCAAACTGCACTTCATGTCGTCGAATCTCAAGTTTATGTTGTTAATCATTCACTTAGGACTTGTCTTCGTATCGATGTGGGATGGGAATCATTAATCGCTTTTTCTTCAGTTTTGCTCTTCGTTTTTCTTTGGCCAGCTGGTAATCTTGGATCCATTAGACCGTCCGTCTTTGATTTTCTTTAAAGCTTACTTCGTAAGGAAGCTATTTTTGAATCCAAATGTAAAGTTTCCACTAAGGGTGCAAAGTTCTGTTGCTTTTAACTCCTTCCAAGCTCGGGCATCTTTTTGTTTGACACAATATGTAGGTAGCGATGATAGCTTTTTACAGATCACGAAGCAGTTTCCAGTGAACTCTGCTCTTGGGTAATACCAAAGTATTTACAAAGCAGATATATTACAAAACCTCTGGTAGTTTCTCTGTTGCGTTTCATGAGATCATTTGACAGGTAGCTCTGATGCTCTGTGGGCTTATTATGCAGCGCTTTTCTCCATGAAGCACGTTCTTCCGTTTTCGGCTTGTCGTCGTGCCTCAGTCTACAGTGATTGTTGCGGAACCCCCGTGGATAGCATTCTATTTGATTTCAACTACGGATGTCGTTGAAGCGAGCATTCGGCACATCCCAAAGTTTTGTGGCTTTTTAGAATGTTAGCAAAAAATGGCATGAAGGGGAATATTGAAAGGCGGTTGTGAAAGCTACAAATGTCGAGAGGAGAAGCCGTAAAAACGTTGCACCGATTTATGGGTGCTTGAATAGCGCGCTCAATGAGGCGCTCGCGTGAATTAATTTCGATACGTTTCAGCGCGTCCCTCGACGCATCCCTACAGTACTGACTCATTCACCATTCAGCAGCACCTTTGCATTATTCTCGCACCCCACCTGGAGAATAACAGCACATCGAGCCGGCCGAGCATCGAAACACCATTCAGCACCACAAATCAACAGACAACTTCCCTCAACCAATTTTTCTTCGTTTCTTCAGTAACGGCCTCGCACTTACGTTTCACTGTTGGACCTCGCCATTTATATTTTCGCGGTTACAAATCAGCAAAGACGAGCAGCAGCAAAGAGAGCTATGGCGCCGTATAACTTCCTGCATAACTTAATAAGAACATTTTCCATTAAATTATGTAAATTTTCCATGCCGTTTGCCTGTTTTTCCCCTTCCAGTAACACAGTGTGATGGCGATATTTTATGTATGCCATGGTTGTGAGTTTATAACATCATCTCGTGTACTGACAAGGACCAACTTTTGCCAACTTCATCAAAGAATGAAGCTCAGGTACTCTAATGACGAACGCTCAGTTTACCTTGTTTGCTGCAGACACGGATGACGGGCAAGCATGATGGCTTTTCCTTTGAATGAGTAGCGTACAACCGTCCGCATTCAAAGAAGCAAGCACGATCAATAGAGGACAGCACAAAATCCTCACTATGATGCGTGGTACGTTTATTATTCAGCACAACAAAGGTGAACGTCAATCCTTGCTTACAACGCAGCTTAACATTTGAAAGCAACCTCTATTCGAAACGTGATTTCCAAATATTTTCATATCGCACCTAACGAAAGATGCAAAAATTGCAACTTGATCAACGCAATACTTTAGATAATAATATAAACTTACAGCCATAAGCTGTGTTAACTGCCCAAAGTCAGCAAATGTGATTTTCGGCTTAAAAGTACATGCAAATTAGTGCCTAAATTTGTTGTTCAGATGATGTAGAGTTTTTAAACCGAATATTTAACCAATTCGACAAGCAGTGGCAAAGGACAGGAAATGATCCCATGCTCAATAAGGTGGTCACTTTTTCGGTGGCACAGTGTTCCTAATCGACACACAATATATTTTTGACCACAGTTGTTTTTATGAGTTAAAACACGCACAGAAAACCGGTGAAAAACAATGCATGGATACACGACGAGTATCCTCATCGACATCGCTACACCGATATGTCAGCGCAATACAAATACTTTACCCTCAGTGGCGGAATGTTTTAGAGGGCGCCACATACGGACTGCACCGTCATGAATAGGCTTTTCTTTCGTTCCGTCTTTTGCGATAGAATTATTCAGTATATTTCGCAACTTTTAAGTGGGCCAGCAATCCAGTTAAAAACCATGTCCAGGCTCATTTATTCCAGCTGTTTTACTATTAAACAAATGAAATGGCTCTACCTTTGACAGGTGGAAGGGACTTATTAGGTAGAATTTCTTTGCATCTAGAAATTAGCCGCGAGAAAATTTACTTGTAAATCAGCAAATACCTCTTCCTATTAACTCTAATCCGAATGCTTTAATTTTCCGAACTCTGATTAGGAGTCTGAACGATTCTACGTCCATCGATTGCTAAAATTTCTTCGACCATGACAGCTATCAGATGCATGGCGTCCCAACAAAAATTGCGAATCTGCTAAGACGTGCACGAGGCTCCCTCATGGACACCCGAGGATGACCACAGGTAAAGGTCCTGTGATATCTGTACGACATGTGGTTACCGTCAAGAAGAGGAGATGAGCCTTACACATATGAGATAGATCCAACAATTTAAATTCGCAAGTTAGGAGCTCAAAGAATCAAAACATTTCACCTCCACCTCTCGAACGATAAAGGCTGCCCTTATGATGACACGCCAACATTAACGAAATTCGGATTTCTTCACGTGCATCATGGCACGTTTAAACAGCAAAAAGGAATATTTTCACCAGCCTTTTTCACGTTTTTTTAATGGTAATCCTTACTCTAGCTCTCAAATCAGAACTGAACAGAGACGCACCGTTGTGGCGTCGTGGGCGAAAATTGACATTGAAATATAATGAGAAAGTTCACTAGAGAGTAGTACATCCACATGTGGACCAGGCACATTAATTGAACTCGGTGAGAAAGCACCATAAACGTGTTGGAAGAGTGAGACTAATTTCGACATATTTAGTCAGTAAAAGGATGATGCAACAGTTGGATTGCAGGAAAAATCGTAGCCAGAGATGGCGTCGTGCAGCCACTTCAATAACTACATTTGTAGTATGCGTTAGGAAAACCTTCTTTTAAAAACTCTACATTATGGTATTTGTGTCTAAATCACCTTCGTGCAGTGAAAGGATCCTTGGTAATGACATATTAGACGTCGCTTTAATGTTGCTAAATTGCGACTGGTGGTCATCGATGTATTCCTAACATTATTTACGTTTGGAGCTTCAAGTTTGATTTTCCAGTGAATGAGGTGAATATGTTACGATCGAGTTATTTTCTGAATGAGTAATTTGAGATGCAAAGACCAAATAAATGTGTATTTATTAACAGAAGGAATAATTTAGCATAGAAACTGATGAGAAATTTAGTGGACAAAGTAGATGAATAGAGTTGATAATAAGACACATAGAAGAGAGGACATAAAACAGCGACTGAAGCGAATGGCATGTTGAGCAGTGAGGAAAAAACAAAAGGCCACATTGCCTAACAAGTAAGCAAGCAATGAAAACCTCAATCCAATAAAATACAAGGCAAAGAATCGAACGAAAAGGCACATCAATTGAATTTGGCACCCGATAGAGCAAAATTGCTCATTTAAATACAACAATCTACCCTCATGGCACTTAAAATTACAACAATTTAATACATGCACGCTACAGTCACTTATAAATACACGCTGTGTTCTACGCTTTAGAATGCTCTGAGAATTGACTTGGCTGTTTACTCTATCCTAAAAACTAAGACAGTGACTGTCAACAGACACATATGCGCGAGTGTCGAATAAAATCCATTTTCTGGCGCTACTAAAGGGAAAGAAATGATGTCCTATAATCCACATTACTTCCTCCGTGAATGCCCGCTAATTCCCAGAGAGCATCTATACAAAAAACTCAGCAGAACGTGAGTACTTCTTTACGCGCACTACGGCTTGACATAACGTTTTCAGCGAGTGCGTTAACACAGAACACACTGCGTGCTTTTACACGATATCTGATGTAATTATGGCCACTTCAAGCTGGGACTTTAAAAATGAAACATTCCCTCCAGCAAAACATTCATTGCTATGAGTGTAAACATTAGACAGTGTATACGGTACTGACAAATCGACAGTGAGATTAAGAACCTCAGTAATGACTCATCCCTCATGAGTTCATACCTCATTGACGCACAACAGGTAGGAAGTTGCAATCGTTCCCCGAACCTCTATGGAAGCACCCACAATTAAAAAAAGTTTGTAGTTATGCTTCGATGCGGAAAACGCATTCGGACCAACGATCGCCAACATTGTGACAACAATCAACAGCTTCTAAAGAGTTAAGGGAGTATGAAGGCGTATTACTGAAAGGTAACCGGTGGGCTTTTCTCTTCATCTGTTACAGTTTCAGTATCGAATTCGCCGTTCAGCCTCTGTTCTTCCGGTCCTTCCACCTCTCCCTCCTTCACTCCCCTCCCCCTCCCGTAGAACGGAGGGACACACAAATGCGTAACAACTGGATGCATCATGCCTGTATGCAAGAGCAAATGTGCTCCTATGAGATTTTCGTACAGTGGAAATCAGACGTCGTAAAAGAATGAGAAGGCCACTTTCAATTACGGCAACAAGAAGTAAATCAAACTGAGGAATTACTGTAGTTGATATATCTGTAAAATTTCTCTTATGATCGATCATCAAGTAATTTCTTGGCGATTTTGATTATTCAAGAATTCCTATGTAAGAAGCCAAAGAAACACTGAGGAACGCGAGGGAAATTATGCATGAGAATGGGCTTGTTCAATAAGTATTTCTCGAAATCTCCAAAATAAGTGAGTGCAGTTTCGTTGATTTTTACTTTTTATTTGCAGCAGTTCCGAACAAAATATTCACTCATTTTCCAAAATTTGACGTACAGACCGACAGCGTCTGCCTTTAAATCAAATTATTACTATGTGCATATATGTAAATTACAAGTTTTATTTTCGTAGATCGTAGCAAACTGT
Source organism: Parascaris univalens (assembly GCA_037576465.1). NCBI lineage: Eukaryota > Metazoa > Nematoda > Chromadorea > Rhabditida > Ascarididae > Parascaris > Parascaris univalens. The sequence continues at coordinate 60,344,398 of CM075173.1, read as the reverse complement.
TGGGTGGTCCAAGAATTCTGTACATTTTAGCAGAGTTCAAACCTCAGCCGTAGATGAACTTCCCTCCTCCTTGCTATAACTTGCTTTTCTATATCCAGGACAGATTGCAATTTTTAATTCTGCTCATTACAGACAAATGACATGAACAGAAGTGCGCCTATGTAATTGTTATATATCATAAATATTGGTTACTCAGTAAAATGTGTCGTAAATATATAGAGTGCACTTTTTGTTCATTTCTTCTTCAGTAAGCTCAACAACAAGCATTACAAGGTGGCACTTAGATCTTTTCTTGTTAACAGACTGCGGTAAATAAGTTTATGGGCCCTGCATATACATTTTTTTTTTGAGGCTTTGATGCTCATTACGTTCATCCACTCATCACGAAATCGAATGAACGTATAAGGTGGCAAAAACTTACTGGTTTCCGCTAACAACGTAACTTTATATGTCATAACGCCATCGTTTCTTGTCTCCAAACGCTAGTTACTACACAGAGTTGGTGACTGCGAGTATTTTCTTACTACACATATCTCCAACTCAGGTAGGCGTGTTTTCTTTATAGATCACCTTATCCGCACCGCAGCAGCGAATTTGAAGCAAATTTTATGCCGACTCATCAATTTATGAGTTCCGGATAGGACAAATAAATTGTGGACATCGTAAGCCTTTGAAAGTATAAAATGCGGACCTCGGTGGGAATATAAAAGGGAATGGGGCTAGAGTGCATACAGGTCTCTAGGGCTTCGTCCAGCATGCAGTATCCATTCAGAGGCGCTTCCAGAAGTGCTCTGGAATCTATGACTTATGGTGATAACGATTTGCATCGACCACTGTATAAAATAGAACATTCCGAGGTGCATGCGTTCTCGTTTACTGGGAGGAAAAAAATGAGGGAAGAGAATGACTCATTTCTTCCATACAACGAGAATTGGGATAATGAAAAGCAACCGTGCAAATAGTTTTGTTCAGGCAGGTAACAAAAGTACCACACCTTTCAAGTCAGTCATTACAAACAACGAAGAAATACACCGAATATGTTGTCGACGAAGCTTACAGTATTCGTCACTTTATGATTCAAATTGATCAAGGACAACATACGGGCTCAATGCTGGCGAATGTGCTCGCCTCGAGGTGTTGATATATAAGTGAGAAGTGTTGATTAGAATCTTGATCACAGTTCTTCCTCATCGTCAGGGTCATTCTCGAGCTTTAAGATAGGCTTTTCGACGCTTAGCTGCATAAGAAGCTCTTCGCTGCTCAATGCGTTTGTCACCTCCGTACCCTATAAAACTTTCCCCCATTCATCCTCTCTCAGCACGGTTTTTTAATGACGAGTTAACAAACTATCCCCATTCCTATGTTCGAACCTTTGCTGAAAAACTGTCATTTTTTTCTTCCCACTATTTATTTAGGTTGGGCTTAAATATTTCAAATATTAACATCATCCTTCGTTTAGTATGCACGAAAGGTAAGCCGTGCAATTACACTGCAAAACATTTGCAAAGTAATCTGTAATAGGGGCATCAGAACTCACAGCATTCTCAACCAAAGGTAAGGGGATGTATTAAGAGGAAGTGGGAGGGAGGAAGTGAGGATGGTATAGTTGAAAGTTCCATGTTATATAAATGCGAGAAAAGGTACTCACCAAAGCGTTCGCCAAATGCGTTTTTTTGTGGCGCAGTAGATTGTCCTTCCTGTTGAATCTGAATGCAATCAATCACTTTGTGAGGTGTTGTGCGCTGCATTCTATCAAACAAAGGTTTCGCTGGCGCAAAATTAAATGTGCATAAAATACCAATATGCATTACGTTCAATCTGTTAGATAATCAGGAGATCACCAACGTGCATTCACCTTAAATAGCCTTCGAGAGGAAAACACTTCCTAGAACAAAAAGATCCATGTAAAACGTTTTTGCACTAGTACACATCTCCTTATGTGAAATACATAATTGACAAATTCTACACCTTATTTCCGCCACTGCTCCCTTCTCTCATTTTACCTGTGCGACATCTAAAAAGCTAATATTACATAAAAGCATAGCTCACTAGCGCGTTCGCTTTGGGAGCATTACGACGGCTGCTGCAAAACTAACGTCCCTGGCCACTCCTCTCTATCACTTATCGGAACTCCACAACCTCAGTGAAAATTGCAGCACTCGTGAGAGGCCATCAGATGGTGAATTTCCTCTCCCTCTGAAATACTCCATTAGATAATGAGAAATTTTTCCTCACCGTTTCCCACAGAATGGACAGCAGTGAGGTCGAAGACCAGTATGAATGAATTGGTGCTTCTTTAGAAGGAATTTGTTAGCGAATCGTTTGTGGCAGTTAGCGTGTTCGCACGTGAACGGCTTTTCTGCTGTAGTAGCTTATAATTTAAATACCACTGAACGAATAAATAAATAAATAAATAAATAAATGGGTAAAGAGCCGAAACAACAAATGAGCTGACGAGAATGAACCCTTTTATAACGAAACAATGAATGGGAACTTTATCGCTGCGCTGGGAAGAGATCTGGCATAACTAATCACCGATTTTTTTCTGTCATCAGCGTGAATTATCGCAAATTTCCCTCTGATCTGATTACGTGAACACTTCCGCAAATAGCGACGTTTTGCACAGTTAGCAATCATCCACCTACCTTGTAGAAGGCTAATTTTTACGAAGGTTTCGAGCGAAGATTGCGTTTATTTATTTTTTAATCTCAATGGAGAACTCGCCAAAACATACGATTATTTCGAGTTAAATCTCTGAGAATTTTAAAGTACCAACTACCTTTGTTAAGCACGCTGCATAGAAATTACATCTTTAACGTATAGTATAAACTTTTCATGCGAAAGTACGATGTGACTGTAAATTTCGACGCTTCACTCCCACTCGTATATTTCTGTATGCAAGAGAATCCCTTTGCGAAAAAGCCTTCATCACACGATTTAAAAAGGCAATTTCTGAGACTCACTTGTAGCTGTTTTCATATTTTGATTACTGGTGCCATCGTATAAAAAAGTTGTGCTAAGAAAATTCATCGAAATTGGCGATTTTACTCCAAGGTTTCATCTTTTTCAACTCAGATTTCGTCATTCGTTTATGATCTCAAGGTGAAAACTATGAGGCGAAAATGTTTACATGCATTGGAACACTTTACAACACTATTGTGCAGAAATGTGTTTTGTTAGCGCAACGATAGGAGAAGCTTCTGTATAGGATTTGTTGTGTCTTCTGTTGCGATGTACGGCAATAGCGCTCATTTTTCCGATCGTTCTAGTTGTGCACGCATATACCCTAGCTGCTTATCCATCAGTTTCGATGGAATTTTTGAATTCCCAGAAAATCCTTGACCATCGTGATGTATTCCTCCTTATGCTGCCCTCTCATCCTTTTGGCGACAGGCAGAGAGGGCAATTTTCTTTCTGCCTCTTCAAATCCTACCCCATTTATCGCTAAAACCATTCTTTCTTGAATTATTCCCTTTGTCGCTCTCCCTTCCCTTTCATTGCTTAAGAACATGAACACATCACTACGTATTCCTATAATTTTTTACAGGCTCAACGCTCAGTCCACAAGCGCAAAAAATGTCCGAGAAACACAATAAACTACTAAGTAAAATCAACCTTTTCGCTTCAGCTACGAAGGATAAAGAGGGGAAAGGCAAGGAGTAATGAGAGGAGAGGCGGTGCTTCACCATTCTCTTCTTTATCTATCTCTCTTCACGCATTTCTCGCCCTTTCCTCGTCTATTTTAAAGCTTTCATGAGACAGTGAACGCAAAAACAATAAGTACTCTAATTGCAACAACCAAATATCTCCCCTAAGGTCCAAAATAGAGCTCAGACTCATCAAAAAAGCCCTTACAGGACATGCAAACCCTCTATTTTCAAATGCTAAAAAGCCATTTCGTGATATCGCATTGATAGAGCACAAAAAAGAAGTCCAAAGCACTTTATGAGTGGTCCAGAATCAGAGGAGGGAATTCATTTAAGAAAACAATTCGAACCGAGATCATTGGCGCTACACGAGAATTCATCGACATTATTTGATGAGTCGCTTGGCGATGGGCTTGAATCGTCGGAGTTTTTTTCTATCTCATTGTTGACTTCCTCCATCTTCTCGTCGACCTCCACCAATGACTCACTTTTCTGACTGAAATTCATTCTCCTCGATTTCTCCTGAGTGGAGGGAAGTGAATGCTTCAATTGCAAAATAATAAGTGCAGAAGAGAAAATATTATAATAATTTTCAAAAATTTCGAAAAACAATTAAGAGTTATTTTTGCCCAGAGAAACTCTACTATGAATCTACTCGCTTAATCGCAAACTATACTGCACTAAATGCTTCAAATTGAAAATCAGCCATTGTATAAAATTAACTTGGTCTGAGGCATTCACGCACGAACATATTTCTACTAGGGCTCATAAGCATCGGGTGGATGCTTTATATTGCCATTCCAATATCAACAGCTTTCAAAGACCATTTCGGAAGACGATCTTATTTTTACTAAAACATTCCGAAAAACGAATGAACTTAAACGCACTAGTCTGATACAATGCATAATTCTGTGACTTGGGATTAGTAACTGACAGCCACTACATGGCACGTTATTAGGCAGCGAATATCACTAATTCTTGCTCAATAACTCATACACTGAGTACATACCTGCAAATACGAGTTACCTTGAAAACCCAGCCATGCAGCAGACGGAAAGCAATATTGGCAAAATAAGTTTTAAAGTTTTTGACAGCTTTTAATTCACTAAAAAAATCCTGGATGACACCAGAGCAATCTCATCGCTCGAAAATGACGCGTGGCCAAACGAGTAATCGGCGAATAAAAAAGTCGGTTTGGAGCCTAGTCGGATCTCAAACCCAATCCACCATTCAATCAAAAAAGGAGAAATGTTATCTCTTCCTTGCAAGATCTGCGCAAATGTTCAATTTCCCGCTGCTCAAGCTGCAGACGATCACTTTCTGCGGAACCTATAAAATCTAGAGCAGAAAATAATTACGATATAAATGCTGCATCGAAATTACTTGCGAAGCATTAATTCCGTTCGCTGTGCTGTTATGACTTGCTTTCACGTTAGCTTAACTGTGCTATTTAAACAACTATCTTGAACATTCAAACAACTATCTTTAAATGGGAGAGTGCAGATGTCAACTGCAGCAAACTTAGCTAATGACGTAGTGAGCTAGACAATACGATATGACTACAAAGAACTGCTGAAAGACCTCACTTCAAGAACATAAAAAGCAATAACTGGAAAAATCACCTACTTCGCCTTACAGCTGTCGAAGAAACGTGTTTATGCAAGCTACTGACGCAAAATGACGCTGTAAAACAGTTTCGGACGGTTTAAAAAGTGCGATTTGGCATTTAAGGCACTATTTTTCATGTTCAGTTAAGAAGTAAGGTATGAATGTCATAGTCTAAAATAGGTGATCTATTCTCGAAAAAGTCAAATTCTACGAAACTCTTGAAAGTATATCGCAGCAAGTGAGAAAAACCTTAAATTAAACTATGAAGTAAGGAAAGTTCAGGAAAGATTCTACAGCAGAATAGGAAATGCTTTTGTCAAAAAACTTGGCTCAATGTCTGCAAATTGGTCCGAAATATATAAATATTGGGCAATACAGAGGATAAAATATACTTCTCAGCACTGATTATTTATAAAATTTGATGGGGCCTTACTTACAAATGAAGATGACCACGTGAATGATGAGCATACATGTATTCCTTGAGATTTTAAAAAGAAAGGAACAGACGATGGAGCCAAAGCATAATGGCTTAGAAAGGAGTCAGCTGCGCGTTGATCTACAGCGACAATGCAAAGCACATGTGAAAGCCTCATAAACAACGAAATAAGCGAATAATCTTTGCGTTTTAAAAGTGATCATTTCCCATCGAAGTCTATATTGTACGACAGTTCAACTCGCCATCACCAAACCACTATCGTTTCCATAAGAAAGGAGGAATATTCAGCGGTACAATCAAAACCCGCAAAACACGCATCAACGGAAGGTAATCGTTGCGCCGCATCGCTACTAAATCACTTGCTTAATGAATCACTGTATCACTCAATCGATGAAGTTCTAAATCCAAGTCATCCGCAATCTCTTCTCATGCTGTTTTTGCAACATTTTATTGCAACATCATAAATTACAACTACAATCAATTAGAGAATAACGTTCCGTTCTCAAAATAACGAAGTAGATAAGACATAATGTAAGATGAGCGGCAGAACCGTTTAACCATGGTTACACAGCTGCCATTATCGACGAGCTTACTCCCTCCCAGTAAGCAGATTTGAATGTGACGTCAACTGGAACCAAAATTGCGCGGAATCCCGCAGAAATTATCTCGCTCATTTCTTCAGCTTCTGTTCTTTCGCCTTTTGTTATCCATGTTCTTGAGAAAGAATAAGCGCACTGCTACATGCCATGAGAAGAAGTATCCATTACGGACCGATGCAAGTGTAAAATCAAAAAAAAATGAAAGTGCTCCGAAACATCAAGTTCTTCAAATGAGATGCTGTAACGTTGGAAATTTCACGAAAGCAAAACTTTGATTATTACGTTCTTCACTTGGATACTCGTCTATGACTGCTTTCCTACACGGAAGTGAATTCCCATATAGGATAGATGAATGTCTAACAATCATGGGGAGCAAAAAAATGGAAGAGGCAGGCGACAGTAGCGTTGGAATTACTTCTTTGATTGGAATTTCTAAAAAATAGAATCTTTCTTACGAATTGTTGAGAGCATGCGTCTTAGCTTCCGATTCTGGAAAGTTACGTGTTCTTTGTAGAACTGGGGGATTTAAGTTCTGTACAAAACCAGCAAGCAGCTCCTGAAAACTGCTGCGATCAGTTAGTGATATTCTAATGTTAAACTAACCGGGAAAAATGGAGTAAAACAATAGGGAATCGGTAAACAATAACCGACTATAATCGAAATAAGTTCCACAAGAATGTTTGAGGCATTTTTGCACGTTTTCCTTAAAAATAGTGTCTGAAAATAATGAAAGTGAAAAGTTTTGTGGATCAACGTCATTGTAAAAGAGAGAGAAAATTAGACGTACGCTAAAAATAAGCGTCGTGATGTAAAACGTCATCAGAAGTAGGAAAATGCAAATAGATTTGAAAAAGTTGCTAGCGAAACGAAGCAAATATCAAAGAACGAACGCCGCCACGAGGAGTGGGGTTCATATCACAGGACGAGTCTTTTACAGGAGCTATCGCCGCGAACATAACCGCTTTAGGTGAGTTATCGAACACCATGCAAAAAAAGGAACGATTTGTTCGTCGCTTGATAGCAATCGCGATCGCATTTGATCCACAAACGCAAACTTGAAATCATCACAAAAATTGCACCCATCCTTTCGTTGACGTTTCAGTTTCAGCAACAGCAAAAAAAGGCAAGAAGAATATGAGCAATTCTCCTCGCACTCTTACAATCTCTAATAATAGCGTCAAATGGTAGAGGTCGCCTTTTTTCAATTGATTTCGAGTAATAAACTGCTTTACGGCATTCAATGAACTGATAAGCATACTGAAATTAGAAAAAAACAAAGAAGCACATAGATGGTGTAATATACTACACTGTTGGTATGGTGAAAGTGGCTTTGACCACCCAATTAGCAAAAAAATGTATTCATGCTTAAAAGTGCCCCGCTAATACTATCACATTGAACGTTAAAGAGCAGTGAGCAAAAGCTATCAACGGAAATCCAAATGCCTGCGAACATCGCTGTGAATATTCTAGCAGGTTATGTCCTATTTCTGGATATAAGAAGTTCCTAAAAATAAGCAGAAATGATCATAACTGTTGTCAGTAGGTTCACATAAAATAACGCAAAAACTAAAATGCAACAGATTGTACAAATCGTACGAATAGCAATAATTCCGATTACTAGTTTTTCAGCCTGAATGAAGTGCTTATAGAAACGGCGTAGGGAACATTTGTTGCAAGCCAACCGGATTATTCCGCTGAATACTTTCATCTAAGCGACGCGCTTAACAAATTACGGCTACTGATCGCCGATGTCATTTTCTACCTTCACCTTTCAAAGGTGCTAATTGACTAATGAGGTCACTGCGCAGATAGCGAGTTCATAGTTTGATGCGAAAGCGTTTTAAAGGTTGTCTTAGCGGCTGACTTCAACTTGAATTGCGGGCAACCGAATGCGGCATATTTTAATTGAGATGTAATGATGTGTAATATAACGCCTCAACGAGTCACTAATCACTCGATGAAGAGAAGATTTTTTTCATTGATAAACTCGAAACGAAATTTTCGGCCACTCGCATACGGTAGTTGCGCGTTTTAATGTGGCCGCATTGTTCTCGCTGCTCTCTCGTCGGCGATGGATCGCTCAATTCGAGTGTACGAAAGAGAGAAACATCGAGAGAGAGAACGCATTGGAGGAGGGGCGGACATTCCGACAAACGCTGAAATAATGCGACATGGAGAGGTGAATTCATCATCATTCTTTAAATTGGAAAATAATGAGAATTAAGCGTTCAACCCACCTAGGGCCCGATCAATTTCCACTTCATCGACGTTCTAACACCCCAAATCAACGGCATTCACTCGTAGGAATCGCAGACCCATTGATGGGCCGCTCAACTGCTATCGTCCCCACTGTGAACTTATCTGATTCGGTGCGGCACCAAACTTTATAGCACGCCTCTTAGAAGCTCTACAGGCAGCAATACTTGGGAGAGCATCGCCTCACCCACCAAACCTTATTTGTCTTATTTCGAAAACTAATCTGTCCAGTCGTCCTCACAAAATTAATACCTAGCAATTTTGATAAAAACTATCAGCGTTCTCTTACACCCATTCTAAGCACCTCTTTTTCTCGTACAGCTTCTCTTAATAAAGTCTAATGTAAAAACCTCTGAGAAAGGATGGCTAATCTCACCGAAGGAAAACTCATCAGTAATCTACGTTCTATGAAAGCTCATCATAAATGCACAGTTCGAGTTAAGTAGGCGAAAACGGTGAAATTCACGCCCAACAAACGAGGGAGCCAGAGAAATGAGGTGATATCTGAGAGGAAAAAGCAGAGTATCATGAAGAAGAATATTGTCGATTGATGGCCTATCGCTGGCAACGTGGTGCGTGCGTCGAGAATTCTATTGATTCGAAAATGCTAAGCGTACACAACGCTAAAATACATTGTGGTCGATTGCAAGCATAAATTTTTGTGCAGTTTTGCTCTTTGCTGATCTCCCTCATTGGCATTTCTTCAGAGAGCAATACACACCTTAGATGACGAATGTTATTACCGCCTATTCCAAGTTTCCTTTCCGATGGGAAGTTCGAATGATGGAAATATCATTGCCAAAATTATTTGGCTTGAAAATAGAACGTGTTGAGAAATTATTATATTTTGCAAAATCAGTGAATATAATAAGTTCTTATTTGAAATGTTGGAGGCTTGCACTAGATGAGGATCGCTCTCTGCACAGCGATGGAATTTATTGTTAGGAAAATGTAGAGAAAGTGGTTTATAGAGTTCAAATGGGCACATGGCATACGTTTGTACGCACGTAAACGTTATCAGAGGGCACATCTGAGGACACATGAGGTGAGGCAAGGCTATGCGATGTCACTTTCTGTAACGTCGTGAAACACCTCACTTATGCGCATACCGCAGCCGCCTAGTCATATTTTGCTACTGACTTCGACCTCATTAATAAATACATTAAGTTGTTACTGGGTTTAGAGCACTTCCCTTAACAAACGTTGGGATAAAAAAAGTGGAATGAAGTTAAGACGATTCGATAATTTCAATTACAATATCGCATCAGAAAAACCGTCCAAATACTTCAACCGCACTTATTAGAAGAAAGTATATGGGTATTAATAGATTTTAGAATTTTAAAGCATGTTTTCCGTGGAAGACCATGGAAATGCCTTCCTGTGTTCCGACGCTCATAATAAAGGATGCTAAATTCTGAAAAAGAAAAAAAAGAAACATTCTGGAAACCAAGGTTGGGGAACTTACCACATAGAACTTTCGGCGATTACACCTTTGGTGACAGATGGGAAAATGGAAGAATGAGATGCAACAGAAGCTGTTATTGTCATAGTCCTTAGCATGTTCATATATGCAACCGGATCGACCATTTGTGTTGGCCAGACGCCATGCGCTGATGACTCGAATGTTTCCCTTTCATTCTGCTTATCGGCCAGCTTGCGCAATTTGCGTACCGTCGCATCGAGCCGATCACCGCAACCATGAGCACGTTTCTTTATCGAATGATTATTTTTGTTCATATTACAACAACTGGTGTTGCCTTTATTGCTGTTGTGCGTGTTGGACGAAGTGTCTGAGCAATGGTTTGGTCTCGAATAAGGTAAAGTGGGTGTGCACTGCACGTCCCCTGAAGAGGTTGCAGTAAGCGCCAACGCCGATGAGCAAGGGCCATTGAAGAGTGCCACCGAAGCCGGTGATTCAGGAGATGAAGCTGATATATTCGATTGCTGCTGATGTGGCTGCTGCTTACAGGACAACTTTGGTGTTGAAAAATTGTGCTCTTCCGTTGGCGGTGTGCGACTGAAACTTGATTATCGTTTGCCGCCATCTGAACAAACCTCAGACGATGTCCCTTCACCATTCAGAGAGAGCACATTGTAATCATCTCTGAGGGAAAAAAGTTGTTCCCATAAAACGAATTTCTCTTTTTCCCAGAGGAGACCAATTGTTTCATCTTTAAGCTGCCCAACTATTTTGTTTTTACAAGCAGCATTTATGTTCTCACGCTCAACTATTCGGATACGCAAAACTTAATGGGATTCCGCTTTTTTTACCAACTCAACTAAACAGCTTTTCAAATGCGACAGATTATGTAACATGCAAAATATTCGCAACATGAGGCAGTATCAACGATACGACCGCAATCACTTACATAAAGAAGAATATCATATTTAAGGTAAATCAACAGTAAACGCGTATATAAACAAACGAATCAATCGCGCAGTTGACGAAGTTTACGAAAAGGCAAAAAGTCGACCGACCTGTTGGAGTTGGGTGTTGGTTCTTCGAGGCGACCATTTAGCGCATCTTGGATGAAACGCTTTAATTGGCGAATCTCACGCAAGAGCTCATTTTTGGAGTCATCCTCATCAGTAATCAACCTCAGGGGCAAGATAGTGAGGTCAGCAGCGGCAAAAACCGGTGACTGCTCCGACCTGCAGATACGGTCGAAAAGGAAGAGGATATCCGAAGGTGGATTAGCAGCAAGGTGCGGTGGTAGCAACTCGACAAGTGTAGCATGAGCCACCGAGATCACACTCTTGGGGAAATAATTGTTGACAAGTGCACTCAACTCGTGCGGTAAAACACTTTCGCGGTAATTGTGAATAAAACAGAGCAGCGAATTGACAACAATTGGTCGATCCATTTAAGGGGCCCGAGTGGTGAGAAGAGGGAGCACCCAGCGAGGCAAGCAAGTGTGTAATGTCTGTGCCGACCGAGATAGGCAGAACTCTCTCTTATCGCCACCCCCCAACCTAAACTCGTTATCAGACGAGGGAGAGCGTGCAGTGCTGGGCCTGTGTGTGCACCCGGCACGTTATCACTCCGAGGTGCGCGTCCGCTTTGCACCCTCTTGTGCTACCACGTCAGTGCCCCACCGGGCAGCCACCTCGAGGTTGTGCCTCCAGCGGTATCTTGCTGCACCTCCAGCTGCTTATCACTGCTAGCCACCACCAAGAGCGTATGCGTGTGTGTGCCGCGACGAGGTTGCATGCATATAAGCAGCGCACACCGTCTTGCCCACGTCCCTCTTTCTCTCTTTCTCTCGGCTCTCTCGCCCGCCCTCTGCGCGCAAGCAGCAGTCCTCCCGCACTGTTTACTAGCACCTCACGCCCAATTTGCATAGCTGTCCCACCTCTTGCCTACCGTAATCGCCAGCCGCACTCCCTTAATGCGCACATTCATGCTGTGCCACGTGGGGACACTCTTCCCGCATGTATTACTCATTCTGTCCTCCCCTGTACTTTACCGCCCCTCAAATTGTATTCCTGTATACACAACCTGATATTCGTCGTAAATCCTCAGAAGGCCGGCTAGTGCATACGCAGTTGCCATTTGCATTTGTTAAAAAGGTTTCATGGGGAGTTGAGAGAGCGGAACAAAGAGGACCCGCGAAGAGAGTGCGCCAGAGAAACGAACGGCGCATGACGCCTCAATAATCTGTGCGGCGAGCTGCATCGGTGGATGAACCGTTATTTGGTGGGTGTGACGTCGTTGCGCTCTGTATCTGTGCACAGATCAACCCCTTCTCGGAGAGTGCTATACTCTCGCACACCACAAGAACCGTGTCGAAATGGATAGATTTCCAACTACGGATAGATTTCCTTTATGTGGATAAGCTGGTGCTAATTTTTATGTCATGAGATTACCAATGACCACTTGTTTGTTCGGAGTTGTTCAACTGCAAAGAGTCATGTTCCAATTATGGTAGAACAACGTCCATACCATGCTCAACTGCAATTGTCTACACAAAAAAGTGGGAAGTAGGCTTGGAATCTTGATGCGCATGCAATTAACAAAGAAACCAGCACACGCGAAGATGGAACTCGACAATCCTCGAAGTGCGAATGAAACTGATTCCTTTATTTTAAGGGGGGAGGGGGGAGGGGGAAGGGAGAGGAGAGGAAGGAAAGGCAGGAGTGGCGAACAATCGACAAACTTAAAAGTTACTTCTAAAAATGACTGCAAGAAGATCGCATATGAAACCGATTAATTTAGAGGTTGCGAACAATGTGGATGTAACAGGAAGGTGATCTGTTCGAGCAGATAAGAAAGCTTTATGTCAGCCTCAAATGTATAAGCTGTCATTGGTAACTAAAAGAAATCTTGTAATGTCGGTTGCCACTGGAAATCACATCCGAATTTTCCTTGTGTTCCCTAGAAGTGAATAATATGTGCAATGGTTTCATGATAACATAAATTTTACTTGTGATGTGGGTGCCTTAGCGGAAATAACAGTATTGTGTTTCCGATGCCTTAACTAACAGTCACATACTAGTCGACTTTATACAAATTCCCGAAAGTTGTTCCCTGTTTGTAGGCGAGTTTGGCGATTTCATTCAACAAACGTTGAGAGATTAACCGCATTCGCATAGAGCAAATCTCTCCTCGATGGTGGCTGCTATTGTACCTTGATCATATTGGCAAAAAATGACCGAATGAAATATCAATGCACGCACAACTTCACAACAAATTTATAGCATATATGAATGTGGTAAATGAGCTGATAGACGTGCAGAGACAAAAAAACGTTTATATTTACTGGAATCGGTAAAGCATTCATCACGAATAAATATCCTTTCATATCACCACCCTTCCATCTAGTGAAGTTATAAGGTAGCGTGAAGGTGAAGGCATAGGCTGGTCTCCTGCCCATAGGATACTGACGAGTCGATTCATCGTTGTTCCATGCGACTTGCTCCACTACCCTCATTCCGGTGAGACCACTGGTCGGAGTGACTAGGTAGGAAAAGCCAAAGAATTTGCTCAGAGCACTCTCAAAACCGACCGTGCACTGAGCAAACTAAATCTGCTGATACAAGCAAGACGTAAGTGGCGAATAAATATTCAAAATAGGGATATATAGAAGAAAAAAAAAATAAAAACTGCAAGTGTGGAATGAGAAAAACATGATCGTAGATGCTTGTCCCCTAATTGTAAAAGTTTATGAATAGCATTTATTAACAATCGAGATGAGTTATGCGCTTCTTCGATGTTCTTTGTAAATGGAACAGTGCAAACTGGAGGAGGTGAGTGTTGATAAACGAGACGAATTAACCCTTGGAGTTCACTTGAACAAACACCTCCCCATGGGGACACCATACAGTGTGGTGATGTGTAAACAAATGCACTTAAAATCCTCTTACGAATACTGACCGTTAAGAAAGTGTTTCAATCATTTCAACTGCTCTTGTTTTATTGGAAAGTATGTATTATTCAATATATTTTAATCATCGTTCTTGGAAAATGTTGCCATCGTTTAACGATGAGATTATGAAGTAACAACGATGAAAATGTTGCGCCGCTCGATGAATTATTGTCTCTCGATACTCAAAATTCTTAGACGTGACTTATTTATGTGAGAAGCGGTGATATGAGTGTTGAAGCGGGTCGCGACGCATAAATGGGTGTCGAACTGGTTTCGTTGGGTGGTTGTGGCGCTCGAGGCGAGGGTTGCAGCGTTACACCGTGTAGAGAGTCTCGTCGCAACCAACATAACAAATGGGCGACGAATACGCGTTCGCAAAGAAATTCACCCAAAATGCGGCTTCCGCACCGACTGACCGCATCGATTCTGCCGACGGTGACGGCCTGTCATCCCCCACCACCGAAACGCGTTTCGATGAGGGCGCACCCACCATACGCCATCAAATATTTACTCGTCTAAATTAGTGATCCTCACAGAAGAGGCGGTAGGAAAGTTGCGTATTTATGTTGCATTTTACGTAAAGGACAGCCGACTTGAGGTGGATGACGATCACCCTGGAAAGGAGGATCCAACCAAAAAAAAACGAGATTACCACTCAACAGCGAAGTCGCTTCCAGACGACGTTGATGAGCAACAAGAGAAAGCATAACAAGTCGACTTTTCGATACAATGAGATAATAAAATGGAAAGGACGTATATTCCACTTCATTACTACAATTGAAATGCAAGTTTTCGATCACAAATAATGAACCTCATATATTTCCAAGGGTGCATCAATGAGCTACTTTCATTTTTGCACATCAGGCGTCTATCTATTGTAACTTCAATTTGTGACTGACTATAAATGAACTTCAATCTTTGTCCTTTCGAATCGAGTAATGAACAATGGTAACTCGAGCAATACGCGAATGGTGGTTGCGATGAAAAAAAAGTTGAGCTTGAAAGCACTATAAAATATGATCCTCTCAGCTCATCTCTTCTCTATATTCATTGTTTGTGTTGTTCGAGCGCCGAACTCCAAAAAAGCTTCGTATATGCAAGGTTCTTTAAAGATTTACTATCATAGACTAAATATGTGAGCAAATGATGGCAGTTTGAGTGAAAAGTACAGAGCAGAGAACGAGGAAAACAATGATTTTTGAAACATTTCTCTGGTGATAATGACGACGAAATACTTCAAAAATTTCATCAGAACAACGAAAACCGTTATAGATGAAGTGAAATAAAAAAACCTGTAGTAATCGAAAACGTAATTAGCATATGACAAATATTTGCTGCGACTTATAATGAGATATTTATTATCAGTGCGAAACACAGTGATCTGATAATGACTGATGTAGGGGGCTTGACAGTTTTAAAGTCGTACTTATGTGGTGCGAATTCTTCGCAGTTCCTGCTGTGAACCGTAAATCCCTTAGAAACTTTGGAAAATCAGTTCTCGGAAATGACAGATTTAAAATGCCTCCAACTTTTGGAAATATTTTCGAGAAGATTTATAAAGTGCTTTCTAACTCGCAAAAGAAAAACCAGCAGGGTTCTTCTCATTCGTTCGTCGATAGCATAACTCAGTCTTGAAAATCCTTATGATAAATCGAACAAATCTTACAAGAGAGGGAGAGGATGCAGTTTGATGAAGCAGTGCAAAGAAACACACACTAATGTGGTTGGTGAAATCGAGTTCGGCTCGATATTCTTGAAGGCCTAAACAAAACTGAGTGCTTCTACTAAGGTTCAGGTTTCCGCATGCAGAAGTAGAAGTGTGACCCAAAGAACAAAGACAGGTATACGGCTCGCGAGAAGTGTAATCGTCAAACGTTAGCGAATAGCATAATGCTGTCACAGAATTTCAGAACCACCTAATACTAACAACAGGACTGAAGATCTTCGAGAAATGATACGTCTTAGCCGGCGTCCTAAAATATTCATATTCTACAAACAACATCACCGAAGAATTTTCGCGGTCCAGTAACAAAAGCCGATAGGTATACCAAGTTTCTTCTGTACATGAATACTGACACTAGAACATGAACAATAAACTTTTCACAGCTATATCCACAGTGGAGCCGAATCATCTCGGTCGGTTCGGAAACGGCATCACCATTTACAAATACAAAATCAGTAGCACAAAATACGATGAATACATTGAAGCGTATGAGCAAAGGAAAGGTTGTGAATTATACAGAAGGACCATTCACTAAAAATTCAACAGAACTAATGAAGCACTGTCGATTAATGAAGGTTATTTTATTCTTGTGGGCCTACAAAATGAGCTATACAGTGCCTCAAGTAAACAATAACCACGATTCTACTCCCACGCGCCTACTGAAATCTACCCACCAACGCAGATCCTCGTATTAGCCGTATTCTGCGAGGTGAGATTTCCTTAGAAAGGATTAAATAAATGCGTGATATCAGATCACCATTAGCATGAAATATGCTTATTTTGGTGATCGCACTCGAATGGAGGCAAGCTCCTTTTATAATTTTGATGCTTGAATAATGTTGCTTGGAACTCTGTGCTAATACCCGCAACACTGGAATGTTTTATAGAGAGCGCAAATGGTAATTATTACTGTAAGCACATTGTAAATACATCCGCTGCCTGATTAAAAACAAAAACTACCATTTTTCTACGCGATAATCGCTCTCCATTGAATCTGATCTAAAGGATTGTTCGGGTTAATAAATAACTGTGGTGGTTAAATATACGATTTGGCGGACAATTGTTAAATAGGCAATTGGTGAGTATTCGGCTCGGAATTGCCTCAATGTCTGCTTAAATCGTAGTGAGTCATGTGTGTTGAACAAACACATAGACTGCATGGTAATGTTTGCGAACGCTGGAAAGTATCATGCAAACGATGTGCACTAAACGCATGGATTGCTCGCTCTTACTCCGATAGGAAACAGCTACGAAAGCTTCCATAAACCTCCAAAAAAGGCTACAATAAGAGTGAATATAATCGAACACTTTGAAAACTTAGAATTCTCTATTTTCTATCGAATATTCCAAGACGAACTAAACGTGGAAGGCATGATATGCCATTTTTTAATTTGTCTAGAAATCAACCACATAAATGGGCAAAAAAAGTGAATAGAAGAGGGGAATTTTTTACTGTCATAACGGAATACAGCGTCATTGCTGGGAATGTAATCAATAGGTGGTTTCTGGCGGTTTAGTCATGGCAACACTCATGCAAATATTGCACTTATTTAGCTATACCACTGATGAAATGATTATTTAGATTATGCCACACGCTTTTCGACATCCTCAACCTCTTCCCGTCCCCACAAACTTCCACTATGGAATATCAGAAACGAATGAAGTGAGGCACTTGTTATCGATGGCGAGAAATATAAGATGACCGTAGTTAAAAATAAAATCACGAGAGGCTGCAAATTAAATAATATTGCACATGTCGCTAGAAAAAGTCCGATCTCGCTTCATGTTACTTTGAGGATCACATATGGCAAAGATCGCTCTGCAGGCGATGAATGGGTTAGATGCATTGGCCTTACCTTATCTGCGCTACATTTTTGATCTTTCGTCAGCAGTTCTACATTCGCTCCACTTCCAAAATCTTGGTCACTTTCTTCCAAAGAAACAGTGTGGTAATCATTACGAGAAAACTGAAGTCAACTTCAAGGGAATCATTCTGTATAGGAAACAAGGATTTTCGGTTGAACGTTGGCAATACTGAGTTGTATCGAATAGTGCCCATTTTAAACGGAAATCTTTGGCTTAAACTGAAGTATGCATCCGCGTCAGCAAAATTCAATCGCTGGAAACGGTATTACTTACGAGCAATCTATTACCTGCCTGCATTTCATATCTTCGAGTATTTTACACCTTTGTACCTGCTTATACTTCCAACACCTCAACCACTGAGACGACCTAACACTGTGCATCGAATCGTCTTATGCGCGGCCATTTCGACGCCATGGCTTCCCTAGCAAATGCAGCAGTGGGGCGATTTTTAAACTGATTCTTCTAAAAATAAACGATCATCTCCATGAAAAGGCAATTTCTTTAGGCTATAATTCACGTGTTGTTCTTTACGAGCTTTAATGGATTTTAAGACTTCAAGTTTTTTTTGCAATGGTCTTTTGAACGTTTGGTCTTGTACATCAAAAATGCTCAATTTTTAACTTCCGCTGGAAGATTTTTCAGTGGCCACTTCTTTTCCCATGCTTTTACATCGGGTCCAAGACCTCCTTTTGCACCGCTGCTCTTAAAGTATATTACTGCTGTTGAAGATCTGCTTCCATTTGCAACACACAAGTTGCTGGGTTAACTCATTACTGTGTTCACCTGTCAAATCTAACTAGACAGCATTATCTCGCCTAGACTACGAAACTATGTTATTTCTCAACAAACTACGCGGATGGCAGCCTCCTCTCCCATCAATCATCCCTCCTCTCACCCGTTCGTCCAATTCTGACAGGATAGTAACTAGCACTAGTGATCGGTAGCTGAGGAAATTTTGAGCAATTCTGAGCAAGAAATTCATTTCTCTCTGCAGCCAGTGATGAAAGATTGCTTGGTTATCAACATGAGAAAAAACGCCATGAAAACGTTCACAAAGTGGCTACTCCTCAGGGGTGCGCCATCAAATAACAACAAAATATAGAAAAAACACTGTAGCAAGAAATCAGTTTAAAAAACCGAAAAATGGCGCGTCGTCACGAAATATGGTCTATTTAAGAACGAAAAACTCTCCGCAGCCAGTAGAATGTGATTTCATTTTCATTCATTCATCGTATTACAGAGTAAACACTAGTGAACTTAGACGCGCTCTATTCTTATGAATATGCTTAGCACTACTCTTCTTCAAATTCCGCTTTATTTCTACATTTTCATCGTTATACTGCGATTTCTTGTGGGTAAATACTTAACGAGTAATGAAATAAGCAAACAAAGTTGTTGCCATATTGCAGCTAGTGAAATATAAGAGAGAATTTCACAGTTTCCTTAAAAAGTTTTAAGTTTCGCTCAAAAACGGAGAAATGAACCTCTAAATTTCGCATGATGAAATTTCGTTGACCACTAACGGTCACTTAATACAGAAAAGCATACCTATCCCAGCAAAAAATGTCGAGACAGCAAGGTAACCAAATTGCGCAGCAAAGAAAACGACTTTCCAAATAGTAAATTAGCAAGCCCTCAAATTATATGTTGGTCGAAAGATCACGAAGAAGTTAGCAAGCTTATAGCATTCGGTTCAAGAATAGCCGTATTATCAAAGAGGGTGCGGGTTATAATGTAATAGTTCTAAATTGTAGCACTGTGTAGAGGCGTTTAGTGGAAACTTTTTGGTTCCACCTTCCACCGCTTACAGTCGTAATCCACAAAATGAATTGTTTTGAAGAGATCGGCGTAGATTTCCCAGTAAGGAACTTATTACTTCATATTTCTCTCAGTAAAGATATATTATTTAAAAGAGGGCAGTGACTAATTATAGTGAGAGGGGCTTACCTTCGAGGTTTTGCAACTAGATATGCAATTTCATTCTCCCCTGCCACCCATGAAGCGCTCCCTACATAGCGATTTGTTCCAATCCGCATCTCCCTTCGTGCAGCAGGAGAAATTATTTATCACAGAGTGGCCATCCTAGAAAGCTGCAAATTTTTTTTTGCATTCTCGGTCGTTGTTTTGCCAGCGGAGGTGCGGACTCTCCGGGCCACTCAGCCCGTTTCATGAACTCCTGTGGCCACCCGACGCCATCCGACAGCTTTTCGTGCCAATACAGAGCTTCCTTTGCGCTGCAAACTTTCGGTTTTTCAGAAATTACGTTTTCAGTTCCACACTTCGAAACACCCTTACGAAGTTCAGTGCCACCTAACAACTACGAGGAACACTTGTAGGAAAACTTTTCCGTCTTGATCACCCTCACGCAAACAATCAAATTCTCTGATGCAGCTGAAGCTGAACACCAACGAAGTAATCCCTGAGAATTCGTTATACCATAAAGCAATGAATCCAAAAGCGCAGATACGTGAGTCCACATAGTCCTAACACGCCTACACAGCTGAAACCAATTACGTCTGGAGCAGCTCTCTTAACAAGATATGGCCGTGTTGCTCTCAACATTCCAAATGGTCACCAATATCACTAAGCTGTAATATCTCCATTGTGCATGATGCTTCTCGTTTGAGATCGAAAAGCTAAATGCGCATTGCTTATATCGTTTTTCACTGCTACACAGAATTGCATGCGCGTTTGTGTATTACATAGCCGCATAGAAAATGCGAATGAAAAGTGTCGTCGGGAAGTTGAATGAATCACGACGTAAAGCGTCCTTTCGAGATGCTTGCCCAGATGTGGAAAAATCTCAAGATGTCTACTTCACTGTAATCGAACGTTTGCATGCTGGTTCGTACACCATTCAACGAGTTCGGCGTGTTTTTCATCTACCACTCATAAGGCCCTCTATGCGTAAACGAGGTAGTAGACAAGTCGAGCTGGCAAATCCCTCCATGAAAAGCCCTTAAATCATCGAGAACCAACGGTCCCACAGCATCTGGTTTTTAAAAACTATGTGTCCACGCACAATGGATAATTACAAAAAAAAAACCTAACCGTCTAAGATAAAGATAAGCAAAGAGAGTAAAATCCACCCGAACGACACTAAGTGCCGAACATACGAGGTCTTCCGTCATTCTCTATGCTATGGGATTTGAAGAAAATTGATCGTAGTACTGTGGGATTGAAGAAATTGATATTTCTGGGCGGGAAGACCGTTGAGCACCACATATACGTGAGAACTACGACAGCACGTATTTCAATTAAGAACACGATTCGCCATGAGAATTCAATTGCTGACGAGTTGCCGTAGTATACAAATTGTTGTGAATAAAATTACGTCTAAATGTAGCAGATTATTAAGAATCCTACAACGCATTACACAACTTGCTTTCATCGAATCGCACTGACAGAAAAATCTGCTTGAAAACCTGAGCAAAGGTTTCTGCGAAATCTTAAAGAAAAAGCTTCATCTACACTTAACATCAAATAAGTTTCGATACCATCATCTAAAAACGCTCGCAGTGTTCCCAGTCAACTACCTCAGTGCAGACACATCATCCAAGATAACAGAATACTACGACGCAAATTTCGCTGCTGTTTTTGCATGTTCCAAATTCCAAGATGACGCTGCTGCATTTGCATGTTACGATCAGTTTTGTCTGCTCACTTGTGTTATAACAAAATAAATACTTCCCATGGCCCATAATCTGTGCTTTCACCCCCAAACTTCTCGGTGCGCCACCTGCTGAGTGCCTCATGCATCACCAACTGCACTTTTTGCGAAAATACCTTGCTGACTGATTTCCTGAAAACGTAGTTGCCCTCCAATTCTCCATGTATTCATGGACGCCTAATTGATAGACTCCTGCACTACTTCCAACCGAAGACCCACCTCCACATGATACCCAACTTTCAGTTCGCCAATCATTTCGAGTTTCACATTTTAATTACGGCTACAAAAAGTTGGGAATCTTAAACGGTCGTGATGACCAAATGGTTGCTGGAGCGAATAGAAATTGCGGAGGAACTCGAAAACAGCAACCGCAAAGGTGGCAGAGGACAGCAACACGATGCCTCAGGCTCCTGAGAGCATGGAAGCTCTCGTATGCTACAGCAAAACACTATATGCAGTTCTTCCACACGCTTTGCACGTAGCATGGTACCTCCCGTGTCAGCGCCGACATTTAGCTGTCTCTCAATATCTTGATCCACCCCATCATTATGCAGTGCCATCGTTTGGAGGATTTCATGATTAGCGATCTTGTGGAAGAAATAAAATCTGGTTTATTCCAACATAATGCGCTGCTAATCACGGAATGGATGAACAATCGTATTCTACCACAAACTCCTCACCTTCCACTCAACAGAAACCTCTGATCGAGCCATGTTTCCCATGCGCCTGTGCTGTGTTCTACGGATTGCATCTAACTGTCATCAGGTCAGGATTGTGACCAGGAGAGACCCATCGGTAGATGAGACAGGTTTGCCAAATGTCATCCACGAAAGACTCATCGGTATTCCGTCATCGCGATTTAGGAAGTGCCGAGGAATAGCCACACTGACGACATCTACTCCAACAACTTTCTAAATCCCCTCAATCACCAGTAACATGCCCTCGACTGATTTTCACACCCACTTCGGAACGCTTTATATCACTACGTTGATTACTTGAAAAGGCAGGCTTAACTCACACTCAGGATAAAGAATAATGTACCACTATCGCACTTCCGTTACGACAACATACAATCTGCAAAATCCAATGTTACAACATGAACAAAAACGTCATTCATTTCTCTTCGTGGGTTCAGTGGTTCAAGAAAAAAAAAAAACAATCGCAGACGCAATGCGGAAAAGTCATAAGAAAAACGCGACAAATCGACCGGAATGGGAGCAACATAAAGAGAGAAAAAATGAAATCGGAAATCAACGCAGACACACACGCCGCCTCATGGCCATATGAGCAAACTGCTTGTGGTCGTTATCGCTTCTTGTTGAATTTGCCGTTGTTACTGCTTGAAAATATATGCGACTGCAAATTTAAAATACTCTGGCAGTTAAGTTACAGATTCTTCCTTTCATTTGAAGCCGATCGTTTGAAATGAGTAGCTGCATTGCGACATGTAAATGAAAAGAAAAATCAATCCGCAGCCACAATCCGCCACCGTTCATCAAACTAACGTCACCTGAACGAAGATCCCCTCCTACTTTCTTGCGCCGCAATCGCAGTCAATTGCCAAACAATGCGACGGCTGACTGAAACCTCATCAATATGCTACTCTAACTTATTGCACTCCACTACCCACTTTGTAGTGGACAACGCCGGAAACCTCTCAAGGAGTCTCTGCTCCAGTTTCTGCAATGTATCAGAATTCCCTCCTCTTGTATCTCGTCTCGAATTCAGATCGGTTGCCATAAAGAAACGAAACAAAGAGATCTCTATCCGTAGACAACGAAGGAGCAAACATTAATACCCACACTGTGAGCCCATTAAAGAGGTTTTTTCGGTAACTGAGTGAGAGGATAGCTCTTTAGCGCATCGCTATGCTCAATCGTGCTAACCCTCCTGCGATAAAATAAAAATATTGAGGCAGCCCATCTGTCAGTAAAGCAACCTCACCTTAAGTCATATTTTAAGGTCTTGATTCTCTCCTTTCCCTCCTTTTCCTCATCTCTTCATTCTCGTAAACAACGTGTTCAAGATAAATAAACGATAAAATGCATCAAAAAATCAAACGGACAGGCACAAAGGCAAAAAACAACAACGAAACACAATGGCAATGGGCGACACCTATATTTCGGCCGATGAAATTCCACATCATACTGCAAAGACTGATGTCTGCTAATCGTCTCACGTCGTTTATTTCCTATTGTGCGCAATAAGAGAAGTGGATGGATCCAACATATGAATGAAATTGCGAATACAAATTTTCTAGCGAGAAAAACTTCAACACTTTCATAATTCCCTATCTGCACGAAAAGAGTCTGTCTCCAACCTATAAATAGGGCCTTGCAATCCGAAGAGTACTTTCATGTTCGGCTGCACCTGCATGAGGATTAAACCCACAACTTGTCAACTTCAATCACCCGAAGCTAATCCTAGGTATCCGTCTATACGACAACCTCATTCGATGAAGAGAACAGTATGAAGTTCACTGAACGAAAAAAACGCCTAGATTAAAGCCGAAACTTTATATACGGTTTCTTTTATACGTGGTTTCTTCTTATACTCCTTAAGTGCTAAAAGTTTATTTTCATAACGCATCGCTTACCACATAAACATATGCCCGAAGAAAAAACCAACAAAAGAGATGAGTAAGCAAGAGACAACTTGTGACAGCCTATTTGTGCAGACGACAACTATAACAGTTCTTTTACATTAAGCAGACAACGGCGTATCACAGCGCTGAGAATTTGCGAGGAGAACGGCAGCGAGTGCCAAGCGAAATGTGCCAAGCTCGTGCGTTACGAAAAAGTCTATTTCGCTAACCGAAAGTTTGGATAAATATACCGCATAAAAAAGAAGTAATCCATCAAGACATGCGATAAAAAGCTCCGAGAAACAATGGGGGGCTAATGAAGGCCTTTTTTTGGGAGAAAGAAAAAGCGCGGTGATTTTCCGCTCACGTATGAGGATCATTAGCAAAATTAAAGCCCGCCTGTCGATGTGGATGCGAACTCGCGTAATCATATGCGTATGCATAGCCGTTCGCATTACCATAACCGCCACCACCTGCGCGTCCACCACCGTTGCGGTTCGTATAAGCACCAGCACCGCCACGGAACCCTGAGCCTCTACCGCCTCTACCCGTATAACGCCCTCCTGCATTCTGGTCACGAATCCCCTTGTTGGGCCGTACCTGCTGCTGCTGCTGCTGCTGCTCACCAACTTCCCTCGGAAGCGCATTCCTCGGCCTCGCCCCCCCACGCCCGCGACCATTCCTCTTGAAACGCATCGACCTCCGAGCCTGATCACCAGCCCGGTCGCCATTCTCCTGGATAGTTTTCTGCGACGCCGTTTCAGCCTTGACCTCTGCAAAACGTTCCCCTAACATATTCATGCATATATTAAACAGAACCAGAAATTAGGTGCTATCAACCTGCTGTCTTTTGTTAACTCACACCGCTTCAGCTCCATCAAATCTGTTATCCACGAAAAAACACCCATCATTTGAACACTGCCCTAAGGCTTCAACCAATAAAATTCATCCGAACACTTCATTTCACCATTTCACAGCCGCAGTCCACTTCATTGCAAAATCCTCTAGCATTTTTGCAAATCAAGCTTCTTCCACAATTTTCGTTTGCCCCACGCTGTTTCATTGTCCGTTTGTCAATATAGCCTGATTTTTACGCAATTTTCAACATACACTTCATTCGTTCTGTGAATAAATGTTGCGCCGTAGTAAAAACTATAAATATGACGAGCCCATTCCCTTCTACTGTGCCTGCATGTCGTCAAACAGACAACAATAAACCTCTGATCTATAAACGACGAATCAGTTGACATCAGAGTGACAAAGATGACGCGCTACTGAACACAAACTGTGAATCTTGCCCAAGGAACAATCACAGTATGGGATTCCGTATATTCCACAACCGTCCGATCACTTCAAGAAAACAAAAACCAGATGCGAACTGCAACCACAAAATGCCCTCATGTTTCAAACGACTCGATCGTTCATATGAAACTTCTTTGAAGGACGTTTTCTTCAACATCAGCATAACACGGCAACCCGATGTGGCTAAGATGAATTTGGCATCCGCGCATGTTTAATGCTTAAAACTCCATCCAAGGCTGACGCGTCAACGGGTACTAAAAATAAGGAAGAGGCCGCCTTACGGCGCACACTTTCCTAAACAAATTAAACGGCGTGAAGTTTAAACTCCGAAGAGATGGATATAAATCTGCGAAGCACACAAAAATACGCATGTCGCTGCAGTTCTAGTAAATCTGTAGCTACAGATACATCTGTTCTATAACAAACTGAAAAAACTATCACGATTGCCATAGAGTTAGGTATGTTTTGAATCGTGATTATCCAAGACCGGTTCCAACCCGCAAAACGGAAGATTCCAAAAGTAGACAAGGATAGAAAAAAGTGTGAAAACAGTGGAATAGACCTGCTCCTCCAATAACTCACTAGCTTAATTAGTGACCTGGGTAGGTAATTGAGAACTCAATTTCCTTCATCCAGTCTTCACCTGATTAGGTGTTACATCAGGCGATCACCACCATAGACTGTGTGGAATAACTTCAACAGTACCTACCGTTTTCACCACTAGGTGCCCATACAGCCTCGTTGGGCAACACCTCCGGATTGTATGTGGTCCCGTTGACCGTAGGCTGAGGAACAGTGTCATCAGAACGCACCTCCGTCGGGAGAGGGATTGGTGGAGGAGGATCGCGGACTACCGTCACCACTTGCGCATGCACTACGTAGTTCTCGAATCCAAATTCAGTGTCTGCTGTCTCAGATATATCACCCGCCGATAGCTGTTCCGACGGATCAGCCTCCCCGTGCACGAATATAACCTTAACTCAGGCATAAGCTTATAATATATCAGGACGCATCAAATTACCCATTAAAACAAAAGAAAAACACGGCAACGTTATCCAAGATATTTAAACGGAAATACTGTTGCAAACCAAGTGAACAGAAGAAGCACAACGGAAGCAGAAATTTTTGAAGACAAAAACACTGCACTCTTAAATAAAAAATACGTTTCGTGAGGAGCCTAAGAAATGAACGTTTTCATGCGCACTGTCACACACACATGGAAAAAAAGCGCTAATTTCCCGTCTACGCAAAAAATGCGCACATCTGCCTTCAGTTTTTCCTCCCTTTCCCCTTTCCTAACTGTATCATCAATTAAATAATCGGTCTTCACCTTTGGATCTTTCTTGACGGGCTCCGGCTCGGGTTCTTCTTGCTCCTCCTGCATCTCCGTTTCCTCGCTTTGCTGCTCCTCCTCCGTATCCGATGAAATATTCAGCACAAACTTGAGGTCCTGCACGCAATCACATACCGCCGCCTTTTCCAACAATTCCTTGGCTTTAGCTCCTTAAAAATATTCGTGGCAGAAATTAAAGGCAAAAATAGAACATGAAGAAACAAGAAGAGACGAATCAATGGCAGAAAGATGCGAGGCCGCATCATGTAAAGATAACGTTCCACTTAGAAAGGGTATGTTCCAACGCGACTATTTAGTGGAAGAAGTTAAACGCAATAATAATATTCACCACAAATCTCGACTCGGCGAAAAAAGCACAAACTGCAAATAAACCAGCAATGCATAACGCCATGAGATTACTTCCCCTTTCTTACTACTAGACTTAAGCCAACGATCGCCTCAACACCTGCACCACCGTTGGTGATAGCACATGGAGTTCTCAGTTGAAGGTAGTTTTCTTGCGAAATTCCAAATGCCCGAAAGAATTTCTATCGTACGTGCAGCGGCTCCGCGATGCGTCAGAAATTCATCACTAAAGATGAGAACGTTTCTTCTACGTAAGTGCCGTATAATCCGTACACATAGAGATCCTCAAACAGTTTCCGCAAAATCGTTTACTTGCTAGAACCACAGAGAAACAATATATAGCGCACATTCAATAGTACATATCTCAGCATCAATGCACTTCACACATCTTTTCATCAAATCAGTAAAAAAGAACACATCATCAAGTTGTAAAATAAAATGGATCTCTACGGTCGATTTCATTCCTTCGGAGCTTTCATATCGACTTCTCCAACGAACACACTTCAAAAAGGAAACAAACGAAGAATGACGGGTATGAACCGTATATTGGCGAAGGAAATTCAGTGAAGAGTCAACCTTTAATTACGAGGATCGAAAATTATGAGGCGTGTGCAAAAGTGGATTTCTTAGGACATACTGTCTCTTCTATCTTCATTATTATTCCCACGAAATAATTAAAGTAAACTGGCGCAGCATATGTCCGTATTTACTTGTATTCTCTTCAAATTTGATCATCGGTCATGAGGATTGCACCTCCAGCAAAAAAAAACTGATGCCAAAACTAAAGGGCCGAAGGAGGAGACGACGATCTTCGGAGATCGAACATGCGTCATCCCTTGCATGTCTCTTTCGTTTGCGGCAAACGTCCCATTACTTCTTAGAAATCTATCAAGGAAATCTTCCTCGCCTCTTGCAAACATCTGCGAGATCTTCTGAAAGTGCATCATCCAATTTCCCTTATAGAGCGACCACGGCACAAATTTTCTTGACATTTACTTTACTGACGTGGAAAAGTTATCGATGAAACGCCTGTAGTCTTGTCTCCTCTTGCACTTCGTAAAAAATTTGTTATTTGAGATTCAACATCTGTCCTATGAGCAATCATTCCAGGGCCTATCGCCTCCGCACGTCTCTCTAGACCGAGCTGATCTTCAACGATTTTCTTTCTGCTGTACAAAAGTAGAGCTGCACTGCGGAGGTCATTTTTGCATTAGAACTGTTGCACTGGTCACAGATTTCAATCTGCTGAACTCCTTCACTGAACAAAAATCAAAGACGCTGCGCTGTTTGAACCGCTATTTCTGTTTCCTCAATAGGAAAACTATTACTCCTCACATTAACGAGAAATAACAAATACTAATAAGCGCATGACGCGGAAACATCAATGACATGATTCGCAAAGTAATTCAGAGCATCGCACAAAGCATACAGAAGTGGGAACTTTCCAGAGCCCTATGTATATGAGCATATACACAAATACATTTATCACCTATGGAATATATAAATAAATGAATAAACGAATAAATCTACACACGTATATAACAATATATTTTGCAGGAAACATTCGGCTGCCGCCAGACCCAACAACGAAATGCTAAATTAGTAGAGGCGATAAACCGCAAAACGTAGAATCTAGCCAAGCGCCTTCGCATCAGAGATTTCGAAAGAAATTTGAACCTATCGGCGACAATACTTCACTGAAGATATCACTTTGCGTTTAACTGCATCGCGATATTCTTTATTATAAAATGAGCGCTCAATTTATTGTCAATTGCTAACCCTTCACACTCACGCTATTTACATTAGAAAATTGTGCGTTTGCTTAAGAGTGTCAACGGTGAGATAGAAGTATCTCCACACAATTCTCCTAGGAGATAAATGATCATAAATAACTTTGAGACGCTGAAAAGGGGGTGGCAAAGAGAAATTAGGGATGACAAAAAAACCGACCAGTAAGTTTGTCAACAACTCTGTCCCTTGAGCTGGATAGAACGATATTAGCCATTTCAGCACTCTTCTCACATGTTGGCAGCCACATGTCCGCCCTGTCGAACGGCGGCAACTGGGGATTGAAAGCAGTGCTGAAGTCTTGCAACTGCATCCATTCTTCTTCGGTTAGTTTCTGTAAAATAAAAAAATAAGGAATTACTTCAGAAATTAAGAGCAAAGTGAAAAGATATCGGGAAACGATCACTTCCAGATGTTCCACACTCCTGCATAAGGCACAGGCCTATATAGTACAGAAGTATTCTTAGAGAATATGCTGAAAAAGCGCCGCTGATGGCATGGAGAGCATACTCGAAGAGGCAGACTAAGCATCACGACAGCGCCATTAGCCGCTTGCAGCACGAGCCATACAGCAGCTACCATATTTCTATATTTGAGAATTTTTTATGCTGCAGCAACAGGGAACCCACAGTAGTTGAATAAAACGTTTCAATGTAGATCAATATCACCCCAACCACCTTTGCATCGTTGGCTAGGTACGCAATATTCCATGAAAACAACAATATCCAGATCGCTGCATACGATTTATATTTGGAACGATCCTTCTCTTAAGCGAAATCGCTCATCCACGTAATACTTCTAGAAGTTTTACCACTATGTAGGAACTACAAATTCAGATAATAGATCCTGCATACAGTCGTGACCTTACGTTCTTCTTCTTTTTCCATCTGCCTGGACTAATGAAGATCACTTTAAAAGGAGACAGATTTAAAAGTGGTCACGAGATCAAAGAAAGAGGGCATTCGAAGTTGACCGCACAATCGCAAACATTTGTTCCCGACGAAGTAAAGAACTCGGTGAGAGATTCGCTGGAAGCGAGAGTAATTACGCAGAAAAAACGATATCCTACCTGCTTTCTTAACTGAACTATAATGGCAAAAACTGACTTTTTGCTTTAAAAAAAACCTTCATATATGTGAAAACAATAGTGGATATACTCATTAAACCTTTTATTAAATAGAAGAGTGAAGCTGATCGAGCTTTACTTAATTTAATCAAATTCGATTACGGCAATGCAGCAAACCTGCCGCAACTACAATAGCGTTACTTCAATAGCTGTTTCCGTGCATCTCGCGCATATCTCAATTTTCGTCGACAGCGCTCAGCGCAATCTAGACGATACAGGTGCAGCGAAGCGGAAATATGACCAATCATTTTCCCATCTTCCCTCCACCTCCCCCACTCCGTCCCCCGGGTCTCCCAACCTCCTCCCTCTCCATCACCCTCAACCAATCGGTCCGTCTTGCTCACGAAACAACGGCTGAAATGAGTTTCCAACAAAGCGTGTCGATCTCATCCCATTAATATGCGGTTAGTGTACCCTAGAGCCGTTTGCCAAACTTCTACTTCTCGTGCGCATTTCGCCTTGCATGCATGGATTTGCTCAGCCGAATTCGCAGTTCCTTCGAGATCAGTACCAATAACGATCGCAATGAAGGCATTTTAAGTGGACGTATTATTTCGAATGTAAAATCGAATTTCATTACTAAAAATATTCCCTACATCGCTGATGGGGACAATCGACAATATTGTTTCCTGAGATGAAATATTTAACACGACCACTCCAACAGGAAAACAAAACGCAAGAATGATATTCAAGAAAACATTCGGTAAGGATTAGCATCGTTTCTTCTTTGAAGCGAGACCACTGGTTAAAGCAATAATCTTCTGATCGCCTCATTAATTTCATACAGGGAACTTATCTCACTTTTGAAGATTCTCCGCTTTCCACGTATCGTCTCTTATGCTCAAACTTTCTGGATCTCATAACAGTCACAAACTTATTGCACAGCACAAAGCGAAAGAAGGAAGAAAACCCAGAAGGTAGAAGAAACAGCAGATAAGCTTCAACACACTCCAGATCTGTTTCACTTGATCCGGCATTAAATTCTTGGCTCGCTTCTTTTGAAATGAAATTTTTCAGCGTCCTTCAACAACTAGCTGAGGCATCTTGATTAAGAAATGATCAGTTAATGCATATAACCAACCCTTCGAGGCATATAACGCAAAGATACAACTTACGGGTGCGCCCTCGCTCGCATCGACCAATGCGCCCGCTACGTGCTCCTTCGAGAGAATTCTGAAGATGTTCTGATAATAAATAAACTCAGCGAGGCGACCGCGTTCCATTTCCATTTGCTGAAACTATGCAAAGTGCGCATTCAATTAATCGGCCGCTAAAAGCAGACACTTGATTAAGATATAAAAACAAATATTTGACTGAATTCCAACAAAGGTGTTAGATTTCTCAATGAAAACACCAAATCATACTCATCTGCTGTCAACTTTCACCAGTTATTAATTTTAGAGTTCCGGGTCTTTGGAGCTCACGTACCAAAATTACTTCTTAAACAGGATTTCATCACTAAACATAGCATGATTCACGACAAAAATTAAAGGCGACCGCATTTAATGCTGCACATCCATCTAATCCATATTATAAGGAGGTTCCTTGGGCTCTACTTTTATAATCTCTTTCTTTATCAACAACTACTTCTGACTAATTTCTAACACGAGATCAGAAGACGATAAATGTGAGGCTCACTCCAAAACTTCCATAAACAACGTCATAAGATGTAATTAGTCAAACTTCAAGCTCCCTAATATTATCACCCTTTTTCTATTGGCTTCGTCGCGCTGTTTCGCTGAACGATGGTACTCCTTCTGGAGACCGGTGAGCATCTTCATGAGATCTTTCATGAACTCAAGCTGCGTCTCCACCTCGCCGATGCGTGACCTCGCCTCTTGCTGCTCCTCGCTCAACTTCTTCCCATTACGCAGGTCTTCCTCGTATTGTTGAAGGCGTATCTAAAGAAATGACCGTCAAGCACATGTCGCCACTACGGACAAAAACTTGGGGTCCTCCAAATTCCACTAAAAGATAAAAGGAAGCATGAACTCCTCGAAAGCATGCTTGATGGCTCGATCCTCTTCTTTAAAAAATGAACATTGATCCCGTGTTGTGTATCGCTATACATAAGCAACACAATTCAGATTCAGAGTGTCTTTTTTCAGTAGGAGTTTACTCTTTAGTCATTATATTCGTCACTGGCTAACTCCACAATAAAACAGCACATGATCGGGGGAGTGAAGATCAATCAACCCGGATACTGCTGACGGACAAACTAGCTTAATACACGCTAATTCAAATGTTCTTTATTTAGACCTATTTGCGGTCACGGTAATATTCTGCAAGCAAAATGGAAACGAGAAACATATCCATTTCTGAACACTGAATCATTACTTCTGACACTTGCAAATTATATTGTCCAATACTTAGGTTCACACCTAATCAAAACTCACTTCCACATCGACTTCTTATAGGATCTTACCTAGCTAAACTTGATTCTCTTCTCCTTTCCAGGTTCGATTTGTCTATTCCCCAATACCAATTACTCTTGACTGTCGAATGAACTTAGGTTTTTTCACCGAATTCCGCTATCACAGCTGAAACGAATACTGCCACAGTGGCCACTCACTTAAATTCTGATCACGTCCCACAGCTGCCGATGTAAAATAACTTATTACCCTGGATCGAAACACAATCGAATCTTAATCGCAATCGCTACGAATGACCTCCTGCAAGTCACAATACTTTATAGTGCTGTAAGGGTTCAAAGTCGACATGGTCAAGCAAGTAAGTAAGCATGAGACTGGCGTTTATGGATGTAAAGAAGAGGACAGGAATGCGCATAGACAAAACATCTCTCTGCAACCTCTCACGTTTTTCTGCTAAGCTATGATGGAGAACGCAAAAAAATCTGAAAAAATCAGACTACCTGCATAGAAATTTTCCGTCCATAATAAAGCAGTCTTCCAATTATAGATAAGAATCTATCCGGATTGAGAAATAAACAAGGATTTAAAAAGAAACTACCTTCCGCTTTTCGAGATTGCGTCGTTTTTTCTCAATGGTATCCTCAATGCGAGAGTACGGGTTGATGACCAGACCCTCATCGCTTGCAGCATGAACGCCATCCACTGGCCCCTTCATCGTCTACGGGAAATTCGCACCAAGCTTCAATATTTATCTTTATATCACTGCGTAGACGTGGGGAGGCAGGAGGATGTGACGAAGCGTATGGTAACGAGAGGAAATGCTTAAGTACAAAGCACCTGCATCAACCTGGGCTCGCATGATGCATGCCCATAGATACCAGTGATCCACTTGCAGTCAAAGGAACAATGTACCGCAAGAATTATTTAAACCAATATAAAAGAATGAAGCAAAACGTGCGCTATTCCACTTTTTTCTGACACAAGTAGACCTGTTGCAACAACTATCGTCGATCTGAATAAATCCACAAAAAATTCGACAGCTAGGATAACCGCAAACCGAACCGTTATAATTGTCGATTTACGTTTTCCCTTAGAATAACGGCAAGAAAGAGTTCCATCAGATCCTACCAAGCAGTCAGCTTGCAAATTCGCATACCTGGAGCAAGTCGGTGAACGCGGCGACCTCTAAGACAAAAATTTTTCAGCATTAACCGAAATCAACGCAAGGGGTTACCAAAAAAAAAAACATTCTTTGGCGTATATGGCAAGCGGCGATTTCTGAAGACACCAGCAAGTGCAGCTCTACCACAAAATAGCTTAAAAAAACTTCGGGTGGATACTGATAAGAAACAAATAAAGTACAACAAAACAGCTACTGAACAAAGGGCAATATCCCTATTGATCCGCCACACGCCCTAACGCTCAGACGCCGTCAACGACAGAAAAGAGATCAGTGTGCTAGCTGGTCGTGCTGACTTCACACAACAGATGTGGCCGATGCTGACTATTAAATACCCATCTCAAGTGGTTTCGACAATCCATTGATATTCGTTACTTGGTGAAGTTACAAAGAGGAAAATAAAACCATCGGGGTGTAAATCGTATTAAGGACAGTGCTGCACGGCAAAATGACACAACAGCAACGTTGTCAACCAACATGATCATTAAAGTTTTCTGAAAGA
The DNA here is from genome assembly GCA_037576465.1 of Parascaris univalens. Taxonomy (NCBI): domain Eukaryota; kingdom Metazoa; phylum Nematoda; class Chromadorea; order Rhabditida; family Ascarididae; genus Parascaris; species Parascaris univalens. Next base: position 60,310,674 of record CM075173.1, on the reverse strand, counting down.
CTCACAACGAATGAACGACTTCAGGAAAAAAGTACCTTTTACGAAGCTAATGTAGCTAGGCTACTGTCACATGCAAATGGTCTACGACGAAGCTCCACCAGGCAAAGTGTTATGGCCGCTTCGCACAATCAAATAGGTAGTCGATACCAGTGAGAACAAAGTGAGCACATCAAAGCGTCGACAAGTCTAAATTTTCCCTCAATTTTACTAAAGAAAACTGAATGCAAAGTGGTTTTCAAAATGAATGAAAAAACAATTGGGATCGTCTAAGCAATTTTACTGTTAAAAACAGACGCTTATCTTCTAAAGTGAAGCGCATCGAACACCTTTACCGTCCAGCTTTACACTAAAAAGCGTTCACCAACGTCCTCGTAAACAACGAGCAGAGTTAGTTTCAGCTGCTGTAGGATTCACTCAACGACAACGTGGAGATGCCGGAAGGCTGCTGAAATGTAACCTCAGAACGACTCAACTACATTCATAAATGTAAGTGCGAAATATTGCGCACATAAACTCGTATAACAGTATAAATAAAAGAGAGCCTGAAAACGAGAACTGAATACTGAGGGTTACGACATCACTTAAGGTAGAGGGATGCGTCCGAGCGCATGCTATGCACCCAGATGAAATCGCACTAAAACTTGCGAATAAACGCGTTTGTAAGGAGACTGATACCTTTGCAAACGTTTGCAAATCTCTAAAGATGTCGCCGAAAGAAAACATTCATCCAACAACGTTGCCATTGCAAGCTGAGCCATTAGGTGTGCAGTGACCAAGCAGCACGATTTCCGAGCGCAATTTCAAATTCGCATTCAGGGGAAGCACAGAGGCGACAAATTCTAAGTGGGTTAGTGCACGTCGTAATGAGTGCAGATGGGCTGCTCACGCATTCCACGCTCATGCATCGCAACCCCTCACCTGCAAATATGCCCAGGTTTCGCCGAAAGGAGTTCTCGAAGACGAAATTGTTGCGGATGTGACGCTCTTCCAAAGGATAGGGCGAAGGGCCTGAGAAGAGGGACTATCTCCAATGCTACCTGAGCGTTTCCGATCATATAATGTGCCCACACCGGTGACCTCGAAAAACTTCGCAGTTTGTCGTCTGCACGTCCAAAAACCTTCAGCAGCAAATTTCGTTAGCGGTTCGAGCACGTCCGTTCGCCGCAACATTTGAATCTTAAGCACACAAGCGCCGAGAAAAGTCAAAAATCATTCCACTCGGCATATGTTTATTCTGCGAGAACGTAGGATGACGATACGACAGAAAGGCAATTCAGCAACAGTTCTACTGTATCGTATGAAACACTCTTTCCACGTCTTCCTTGTCCTCTGTTTGTAAGTATTTAATCGGCAGTTGCAACAAACATAAAATGTGGACGACTGCAGAACATATGCCATGGCAATAAGTCGATGTTCGCAGTACGGTATGTGAAGGAGATTCTGTGCTGACTGAAATTTGCCAACTCTCAAAACGGATACTTTTCAACTAAACAGCAAATATCCACAATATCAAACAGCAATCAACGCGGCTAAACTTTTAAGTACCACAACGTGTAGGTGCATCAGGTCATGGCAATAAGCGTCATCGCTGCGTTGAATTTAGAATTTCACGCGCAAGGCGATCCTTGTGGAGACAACGTGCTCTATGATCTTTCTCGGCCACCTCCGATCTTTCCGACTGCTCCTCCATCTACGTGCAAGTCGAATGGCTAACGTACCACTACAGAAGTTGCGGTGAACGAAAGGGAACACCTGAATTCAGCCGCATATATATACTACGAACTAATTCAAATTTACTTCAGACGAAGATAAGCGAATTTCTCTCACTGAAAGCACCTTTAAAAAGAGGAATACTGCTGTATTATTGGAAACGATGCAGCATATTTCTTATACACGACGTCTCTCTTGACACCGAGTGTAGATCTCAGTCTTGCTCCCCTCCCTCCTAACATACGAGCGTGTGAATTGCATACGACGTCTAACTCGAAGACAACTGCACAAAATGCATATTTATGTGCTTTTGCAGCATATACCGTGACAGAAATTTTGTCTTAGCACCTTCCCCCAGATCACGGAACCCCAACATTAGTCATCATTTCCACATAATAGAGTAATGCTTTCTAGTCGTCGAGAGTTCTAAACTTCACATTTTTACCATCACGAAATACGCCATATTTCACTCACTAAAACCTTCAATCCCCCCCCCCCCTCCCCCCATCTTGCAATCATAACGCGTGGCAATAATCACCAATGCCCCAGCCTTTATCATAACAACTTTAATCCGATAAAAGATCAGGAAAGAGAGTGTCCATTTGAAAAAAAGTTCAAATATGAAAGAATCACAGAACATTGAGCTTAGCACTATAAATAACGGTGTGAAAACCCCCGCAAGGACAAACACCAGATTTCGTCGACGATGACTTTGAAAGTCGGAACTTCCGTTCTACTGGCGTGCTGGCGGGTGGCTGAAGTGCTTCGCTCTGGATTCTACACACGCAATCCATTCGTTCCATTTGCACCAAGATCGAGTACAGGCCCGCACAGACTTCAAGACCGATGAACAGACGCAACAGCACAGAATGGTCCAACACGTATCCCATCGTCTTCTTTTTTGGCGTCGTCGTCTTCAGTGTGTGCGCGTTCGTAGCTTTCCAGCCAATACGCACAACACTATATCAAATGGGATTTGCGCCGTCTCCTTCGTGGATCGAGCGCGAGGGAACATAGAAAGCGGATTACGAATAAGCTTTCAAATGTTGGAAAATGAGTCGTCGTTCCGAGCTACTTCATCAAAAACAGGTATCAGCAGAACTCTACACGTGGGTAGAGACTGCGATGGACCCCAAGCATTATCCATTGATAAATCACGGTGATTTTATAGACTAATAAGCTTCAGAAGGAAGAGTGGGGAAACCCTTTGTCGAGAAAGCCTATCTTGCAAAAGAAACAACAGAGGTTGCCCAAAGTCAATAAAGAGAATTTGATCTGAACGTGCGTCGGCATCTAGAGTCCGTACCTACAGCAACTGCTCTCAAGATAAATGCCAGAAAAAACACACTTGATGCAAAGTACGTGAGGCTGAAGAAACGAATATGAAGAGAAGAAAAATGAAGTAGGACGTCAAACCAACTCCGGACCGTCCGACCACTCATCCAAGCAAAAGAACTTGAACCTCACATCCTACGCTCTGCCACAACTCCCCCCCACCCTTCCAACTCCGCAACGAAACCAGAAATACGCAGCTGCGCGCCGCGATACCAACCGAGAAACACACAACACAGCACGCAATGCTCTGCTTCACAGACTAGCCCGTTCAAGATACAGTCTCCTGGCAAAGTTCGTCTCAGGATCGCTTTGAGAGATAAACGTCACGGGAAGTTTTTTTAAATTCTACAGAAGAGGAGCCGTGAATTCAAATTCGGAATGAAGACATTGAACTGCGTAAGGATGGAGACCTATGCAGGTTCGGGTGCGTTTTTGCAGTTGAAGTGGGGTAATCACCGATCGTGGCATGAGGTTATGAGGAACTCGGATGCACTATGAAGACTAAATAACAAACTGCGAGAGGGTCGATATTTCAACTGGAGTAACAAATTGGAGTATTTCAAATTCAAAAATATATCGAAATATTGGCAGACGAGGGTGGCAAAAGAACGAAAAACTCAAAGGAAACGAAAGGGGAACATCGACAGTAGCGAGAGGGATTGTGCAAACTCTGTGCTGACGTATGTGTGCACTCATTAGGCGGGAGTCCCATAATTCAACTTTTATTCGCTCCTGAAGTGAAAGTAACGCAAAGAAGGAACTAGACTATTTTGCTATTTTGCTATTTTCACTTCCTCTAGGTGATCACCGCATTGCTCAAAAGATCGGTGGCACGCTTCTTTTTCGCCTTTCCGCTGTATCACCACTTCAAACCGCTGTTCATAAGCATAATATCAAAAGTGGTTGTTGTTTGTTGGCTGCTGGGCGAGGAGGTTGGAAGTTCGTATCACTAGGCGATCAATATAGTCGGGATGGACGGAAGAGGCTTGCAGCCTGCACATCTTGGAGCAATGTTTCTAGAGCGAAAGCAGTTCGACCCGTATAGATAGATACGAGCTTGCTCTACGAACAAAATTTCCCTTCGGCGAGTGGATCTTTTCATCGTCTGCAAGAAAAGAAGTGAGATATGCTAAACCATCGCTGCCATGCAGTGCTGGCATGCAATGAACGAGTAGTGGCGCAGAATCGACCGCAAAGAACGACGAGTGGCTGTTGAGGTGATCACCAAAGTACGAGAGAAACGTCGCCGAGCATATGCACATATACATTTCTCAACATACGTTGAAGATGCAGTTTAATGAATGATCACTTTACAAATGCAGACATCCGAAGAATAAATGATTATTTGGACGATTCTTTAATTAGAATAGTTTAAAAGATCTCATCGCGAGGCTTTGACCAAGCACTCCTAGACGCTACATATTTAAAAACGTATTTGCATCGAATATCCGTGAAACTCTCTGCAGTCCCAAAGATATTCTAATCCTTAAGAGACGAACGTGCTCAGATGACTTCTGCTATGAAGAGTGCTTTTGCGAAAGTTATATGGAACACTTTGAATGTGTGACCTCGAATATGTCGGCCAAAGCGACCATCTGCTCCAGGATTCGACTGCAGTTTATGGTGTAGGCCACACAGTGTTTAATGCACCGTTACAAGTGCACTTAAAATGTTTTTTTACATTTAAGAGTATTTGCAGGTAAGTCGGAAGATATGCATTGATGAAGATTAGGAGTCATGATCACGTTCGAATCTCGAGTGACTTCATCAGCAAATGATGGAGATACTCCACGTAGCCGATGAATACATCAACGCTGAAACTTTCTTTGGAACACTCGATATGTTCCAAGCAAGGAGCCTAAATATTCATCGGTGTTTAACCATTTAGGGAATGTTGTTAATCGCTTTTTCTTCATTTGGTGGAAGTCAGTAATAAGTTTGATTTAGAGAGGATAAAATTTGGATTTTTCTGAAAGCAGCCTGCCCACACTTAGCAGGCTTCCAATAGATGAATGATGAAGAGCACTGCTCAAAGAAGTTAACTTGAGACAAACTGCGTAAGATTACCCGGTTGTTCGATAACGATTCACCAATTTTGAACTGAAGTTTCCAGCATAATTAGTAGTTCAACCATTAGCACTAACGTCAGTGTTGGCACCAGTCAGTTTTGATGCAGCCTTACTATCAAAGACTACTCTTTTAGGATCCTTCCTTAGAGGCTAAGCCAAGAGCTTTTCAAGATGCTCTCACAATACCTGGAGCCCCCGATCGGAACTTAAGTTGAGGTACCGGATACATCAAGTCGAAACAATCAACCAATCCTGGTAGATGTAGTTCCCGATTATACTGTTGTTTTTCAATAATTAGGAGGAAAAGTTAGGAAGTAAAGTAAAAGAAAAAAGACAACGATTGCGGAAAGATGGGGTCAGTGGCATGTGATTACATCTGTGAAAAAGAGCAGCTACTTCCATGATATCGTTCTCCTCCGTTTGGACATATAGACTGTGATGAGTTAGGCCTAATTCATGACCGGTGAAATTAGATTGATATAATATGAATTCAGATACTCTCTCTCGGTTTAACTATAAAAATCTGGAAGATGGGCGAAATTCGGGCACGAGGATTCTCTCAACATCAGCGAATTGTTTGTTTTTTTGCGCAGCAGTTGCGATCATGGGAGAGTACATCATTTGTGTTGCATAGCAATTGCACGGGTGGAATTGAACGACACCACATCGTACAAAGCGCCACTAATGCGATTAATCGTCCGTCTTATAAATTGAACCGCTGATAGCGAGAATTGCTATGAAGTGCTTGACATGCGATTACATGAACGATGTTTCATGTTAGTGAGAGTCATTTCTAAAATGATATCATTTGTGTTGTTTCGGCTGGAGGAATAATAGAATACTTGATGCTTTCTGATATCGTCTTCAGCTTTGCATATTGAGTGTTACAGATTGTAAGGACTAAGATTCGCATATTACAGAAATCAAGAGCATTAGGAGGCGGGAACTCAGTGACATTGATGGCGATCGTTTCGAAGGAGTTTGAAGCAGGCGATAAACAAGCAAGCTGCGCTTATTATTGCTTATATATTTTATAAGCAAAGTTTTTAATATTTGCTTATTTGCAAGGTCAGAGTGCTGTTAACGGTAGTCGTTAAGTCCATGGCAGTGGATAGTCCATTTGTTGGCTTTCGATATGAGGCAGTAGCACGTATTGCTCATGGCCTCGGGAAGTGAAATGGGGAGGAGGTGGGAAAGCAGTAGGGACGGGAAGTAAGGGAGTGCTATTATGAAAGTAAAGAGTGTAAGCCTTTTCGAAAGTATTTTATTTGCGATGGAGTTTCCATTTGTATAGTACTTTACCTCGGTGAAAGAGCCTTCAGTTGAATGTGATCCACTGAAGTTTTCTCGATCACTAAACTCATACAAAATATTTTTCTCATTTTTCTTTTCCCTTTCCCTATGTAGTCGTTAATGAAGCTCTCGCTTCCAATTCTTCAATCCAGTGCTTTGAGTGGACACATGATTTATAGCATATCAGTTGCTTCAATTGTTGCTGAGAAGGCGGCGGCAAGGAGAAGGGGAACGGCGTTGGAAGGACAGGGAAATAGCAAAACATATGGAAAAACTCGCGTTTGAAGAGGTACACTGACTAGACATGATCGAGGTTTTTCAGTTTTTCTTCAGTAGCATTTTAAATCTGCACTGATTTCCTTGCCTACGAGCGACCACTGCTTTTTATCGTACAGTCGTAATGAGCCCACTTTCTTTATTACACTGTTAAATATTCGTGGAAACCCGTGAATTAGAGTGATTAATTTCCTAAACCACTGGAAATGATGAAGGTGAATCTGCCAATAAAGCAATTAATAAAATCGGCATCTGCCAATAAAGCAATTAATAAAATCGGCATCTCTCTTATGAGGCAAATAACGCGCGTAGCCATGAGACATGTAAGTGCATTTGCATTGTGGATGGTGTAATGCTCTGCAAATGCGCACGGGCAATGCGAGGGGAAGAGTGGAAACCATCTTGCCCGATGCATCACAGTGCCAATTGCTTTTTTCATTTGCATTTCCGAGCGATAGAAAAGACCGTTGTTTAATTTTCATCACGGAGTCGTTTAAAGTATTTTATCACTTCTTTCTCGTACCAAATAGACGCCATGCCTATATGATACTGTTGATTCGTACAATCTGAGAGATTAAGAGAGAGAAAATCACCTTAATGAAGAAAACTGCAAGGAACAAATGCCCCGCATATTCATAGGTAACGATGAAGTGGACAAAAGAAAGGGAAATAACGGTATCACATTCGCAGATCGAATTAAAACATAAAACGTGCGTAAATCACGTTGGCCATTACCCTCTCCAAACAGTCAATGAAATTTGCGTAACCATTTTGCATGACTTTCAGCTCGACTGGAGAGATATTCATCGAAATTTTAGGCAGCAATTCCTTCCACGAAAACTCTAAGTCTTTAGGCTTTCGCACTCGAAAATCCTCAATTTTGCTTGTATCGTCGCCGTGAAAGGTTCCTTATTCGCTTCAATATCTCATATTTTATATGCATTTCTTATCCAGTCGGTACTCATTCTTTATCAACTCGAAATTTGACTTTTACTAGTCATCCATTGTTGCTTCATGTGAGCTTAGATGGTTGCCTCAGTGCCACTGTTTGGAAGACTGTGCATATGTGATTCATGCTTAACATCATTTCATTCTGCAAGTTCACAATTTCACACGAAAATAGAAAGGTGCAGAAGCGTTTTCGGGTTGGAAATAGAGTGAGTGGAAGGAAATTTGCTTGTTGGGGTCTAGGTGCAGGATTCGTTGAGTCGCCCTCTATAGTTTGTGAAGAGAAAATTGCTCTCTATGAGACGATGGCATTCGATTCCACTTCGCTAAGTTTGCTTCATTCTCCCGAGAAACTGCGCATAGGGTTCAGTGCATGCAATTATCATTGACAGAGCATGCTGAACTAAAAAAAAATCTGAGAGTTAGTCCAGATATGTTGATAACGAACTGGCCATTAAGAGAATTCAAAGAGAATATGATCCTGCAGTTGAGCAGTGCATTTTGGACAGCTATAAGCTTTGTAAGATCTATCCTACGAGGTTCTCTCTTCCATCTCACTGCACAATAAGAGAGGTCTCATCTGTCCACGAATTATAAACGATGCTCATTCATCATTTGCCTCTTCAAACAAAATCTGGCTAATGTAAGAGCTTTAATGTTTGCGATGATCTAGTCTTATGTGACGATTGGTGGTAAGAAATACTTTGCAAATCATAAATTGAGGATTAAGCGATGAATAATTATGAACGAAACTTCGGGACCAAAGTAAAACTTAAATTTATTCGCTTATTCACATACATTCTTTGTGGACTAACAATTATTTCACGACAATTGTCTCTTTATTATCGGCGTCGAGACGATTAGAGAAGTTCGCATCTACGGCGTGTTTCTATTCATCGGTGCTGATCTTATTCCATAGTAAGGCAAGTTTATAAGTGAGCCCATAACGTCACTGTCGAAATTGGCAATGATATCAAAGACGTTTAGCAAAGTGATCAGCAGGCTTAAAAACTAACGGAACATTGTAGTGATTCTGCGGGCAGAATAAATTGCCCGCAGGCAGGCGGAAGCTAAAATCGATGAAATAAAAAGCACGAAAACTGTCGTGCAATTTAACTGACTGCAAAACATACTGCTATCAGTGGGCAGAGCATTCGTTTTTCGGGAACGGGAAAGAATACCATTCAAAGCATGACGCATTAAACGATAGGAAAATGAAATGGTAGACAACTATCGTTACTTACACTTGAATGTAGTTTAGATATTGGCGATCTTCAACATTTATATGTGACTTCGCTAATTTATTTTTATTGCTTTAATTTGGAGGCTATTTTTTAGCCGAAGCAATAGAAACGCGCAAAGAACATTAAAAAGAGACGCATCAAATCCGAAATATACAAAATCTGAAATCACGAAAGCTTAAAATGTTTCTAAATTTCATTGAAACATATTAGTTATTGCAATTAATGGAAGGCTCTCTCATGATCTCAAAATTGACGGCAATTTCTGCTCTCAACGGCGAATGTTATCATGTCAAAGATTGCGTGCATCCGCATCCAGTGCTGCTGACGAGACACGTCATGAAGATATGCGTTTCTCCAGGGAGGAGGTGTTCGATCGCATGGATATGTTGGATGCAAGGATTTCACGTTTTAGTTGTTAAAACGTGAGAGACGATTGAGTAGCTTGCTTCTTGTGCTTTCCAGCTCAACGCTGTAATTCACATCGTCCGCCGCGCCTAACTTCTTATTGAATAGAACGAGATCGCCACGTTGATTCAATTCTAAAATCCTAAATGATGGATGTGATGATGTTCATAGCCAATTTTGCATTTCCGACTGAAGAATTATGATAAATTCCTTGTTGGTGAGTTTTTTCATTCGAATTAACAATAGCCGATTCATTTCGTTTGAGATTCTCACATTTATTCGCACAGCTATCAATTTCAGCTCTAGTGTATTTGTGCTGAAGTTGATCTTTGATCGACGCGGTTATTTACTTCCACCAGCAGAAGGTACTCTTTTCAATGAAATAATATCACTGATAGACGTGCAGTCATCTTAATTTAGAGTATTAGTGCAACTTATGCCTTATTTCTTTAGCTCATAACCTTGACAAGTTTTGTTCACTGTAAAGTAGACTGCGATACATTTTCGGATATGCGGGAAAATCGATGAATGGGATGTAGCGATAGCGCTTATTGCCATCGGAGAGCAATTAGTAATGGTTCGCCAATTCGACTAGAATATGTCAACTGTAAAAGTGGAAAGTGCATTCCATTCCCCCGTCCCCACGAGGTATGTTTGTCTTCATCATGCGTCCGCCGTCTCCATTAGATTACTTCTGACTCGTGGCGAAAATACTTCGTACCCGTTTATTTCCACCTCATGGTGCAGCAGTTGAGAGGTGCAGTCAACGACATCACTAGCGGCGACTGGGAGACACGATGCATGGCACTCGGCTTTCTACAGCATCTGTGGATTTAGGGACCAGAAGACCGATTGTGGGCATCGCTATCGTGGGTGGTCGTCGGCTTGAGCTGGCGCACACATTTTCAGGCAGGTTTTCAGGTCTGATGTCGGATAACACCGGATAACACTGTTAAAAAATATGCGTTTGTTGAACGATCAGAAGAGGCTTCAGCTTTTTCAGCATACTGGAACGTCGTTGCACACACCTCACACACTTCTTCGAGCAGGTAAGGCGAAGTGCCATGCCAACAAGTAAGGAGCCGTTGAAACGCTTCCGGAATTTCTCACCGGTCCTTGTCACATATTAATATTAGCCATTTTCCTGAGTCTAAGATGATTTTACCCGCTAGCGGCCTTTAGCTGTTCTGAGCAAAAAAAGATTTCGACAATTTATCCAACTAAAGGCAATGAATCCTATCCGCAACTCTCCCCTCCCCTCATACCTGGATACGTCTACGATAGAGATGGAGGGATTTAGAAGCATAAATATATGACAGCATATTGTAAAGCTTCTCCTAGCTTCTTTCAGCCAAGTGAAAAAAATATCGAATATCTGAGTGAGCCGTTGAAATTTTCAAGTTCTACGACAAGACAGGCGATCTCGACTCGTAGGCGTCTGCCAAGTTATCCGGACCTAGGAAGCACTAAGTGGTGAAAGTGGTACGAGAAATCACTGCAGGGTTTGTTTCGAGACCTTGAAAAAACCACGAAACTTATTGTTTCCCTGAATTCATCTTATGGGACATATAACCTCAAAAGAACTTAGAATTTCTCCCTATGGAGGAAGGGGGGGAGGGAGGGAATGACGATTTGGAGGAACGAGGAGTAGGGGCGAAGTTTTTCAAATATGGCCAACAGCACGATGCGGGAAGTGTAGTGATACGGTTTACACAGTGTGGCAAGCCGCAGTTGGCATGTAACTGTCAGCAAATAGTGAGATCTGCCACCCTCGACCGTTTTTTTTCCGGTCGAAAGAGGATATACGACCAAGAGAGGCGTATTGCTTCCAGCAGTTTCTAACTTTTTTGAAGCACAGAATTGAGGTCTCGGCAATAGCGATTGCTGTGTTGCCTATTTCTACTCCTGGAACGAATACCTGCGCACTCCCGGAAGTTCTTTAAAACCGTAACCATTCCAGATCCGACATCTGCAACGTTGCAGCGGTGTTACAGACGGTCATGAATGACTTTGATGCTGCAACCAGGACGGGTGAGGCATTTAGTATCCGTTTACGGTTGTTTATTGGAAGCAGTTATGTGGGTCCTTACCTTGCGGGGTTTATCAGGTTTATCAGGTTCGTTATAGTGCGCCACGTCTTTGCTAGTTACACTTCAGTCATTTGTTGAAACTGTAAACCTAAGAAACGTGGAATTTCTTTGAGTTACGACGATACGATGTCGACTATTGATGTATGTTTGCGAAAGATAGAAGTTGTAACGCTCTTCAGAATTTTCTTAATTTCAAGTATTCCATCGGCTTTTTCACTTCCCTCAGACAAACCCAGCGCTTCATTCCATCGCCGGCGTAGCCATATGCCCCATCGTTTAATTTCCCGTGCTCACATAGGTGGGGATTTTGCAAATACTTTAATATTAGTTCTTGAAATTGTTATGAGTGGAAGAACCTCTTTAAAGGTAGAGTCGCAAAACACTATTGCCGAGAACGGCTCACCGTTGTTACCGAAGTTTTGCGTTGCAAAGTGTGAAATTTGCTATACAAAATGGCTTTCTACTATAGTCGGTTTTAGCGTCATTTGAGCACAACTTCCTATTTGGATGGAACTTCGCTTGAATAATTCTCCATCTTTCGATAAATCGCTTGAGGAGTGCGGCTCGATTATCCATTGTAGTTAGGCTCTAGATAAGGCTAGACTGGAAGCGCGTTTTCTGAATTTCCGTACCGCTGAAGGTAGAACACATTTTCGTCGCATAGTGAGTTCTGTGCTGTATGACAAGCTTTCCAGAAATTATTTCCGTTTTAGTCCATATCGAAGTGCTTTGAATGTTTTCGAAAATTCGCTTCATCGTTAGGGATTGATGCATACTATGGTGTTGGTGGGTGATCTTAATATAGCGGAGACATTCGACGAGCATCTTTTCGCTCCGCTCATTTTTGCGATGAGCCCGACGATCGATTCTCATCACCTCTGATATTTTTCTGCTCTTGCAATGGGATTTCGTTTTTATTTATTTTTTGTTTCTGCACTGTCCTTTGTTCACTATCCAAGATTTCCTATGGGGATTTCGGAAGTTTTTGTTGTGATCATCCTTTTTTTTGCGATCACTGACATTCCCAAGTATTCAGGACGTTTGCTAAAATCCCACTGATCATTGGTGTCCTCATCGGCTCAACTGTGGATCTTTTCGCCACGATCGTTTTCTTCATTGACGTTTGCGTCATCCGTTGTTTCAGACGAAACTGTGCATCGTATGGCTTCGAGTGTGCATTTCCAAATCACGGAACGCTAAATTTCCCATCTTTTCAGGCAGATTCATTTATGTTCGACTGGGACTAGGTAGTCGGTGTTTTCGAAGGAATGCTTTCTCAGGTGCCTCATAATTTGCGCAATTTCAGGTACGATTTATAATTGAGGAAACTGTGCTCGCCATCCTTAAGGCAGTACTTTATCGCTGAGGTTTGAGGGCTTATTGCATCTTTTGAATTTCACTGCATACTATCGATTGGGTAGTATAATATAACGCAGATATAGATAGCGTTATCTGTTTTATGTGGGGAACGGTGAAATCGAAGTGCTGAACGGAGGGGGAAAGAAGGTGACGTGGTTGCTCATAAGAAACCAAACTTTTCCACAGAACAGATTTTCTCGATATCACTAGGCGTATTTCAATTTCTATTCATTATTTGGGTGTGAAGTTACCTTAGAATGGTTTATTACCTTAAATTACCTCAACCGCCAAATGATATGGATGTTTAGGATGTAATTGTCGAAACTCCTTTTAGAGACTAAAGGCTCACCTTTTTATTCCACCGTGTAATCTCCTCATTTTTTTTGAGCATTGAACAAGCATAAGTCGTTGTTTCACATCTACTTGATAGAAGCGAATTTTCAAAGTCGTCGACTTCGATGAGAAAATTCTGCGGGAGGAAGGGGAAGCGCAACGGATGACTTCACAACTTCTTCTAGAAGACTGAAATTTCGCTGCCTAAAGTTTTTCTTTCCCTATTTTCTTTCCAATCATCGAGTTCCCAACTTTCGGCAGAAACTGAACGCTCAAAGAATTTTTCCACGCAAAAGCGATTTCGCTTCGTTTTTCCTCCTTTTTTTTGCAGAATAGAAACTGTAGGAAGATGAATTTACTACAACAAATATTATTCATTTCCCGGTGCAATATTTCTTGCCGGTGACCTTTGACATCATTAATTGTGCCACTCGTTACCACTCAACCTTTTATAGTTTTTCCTTCTACTTGCGCTACTCCACCATTTTTCCAGTGCTATCGCCACTAAACGGTCACTTAGTTACACTGAGCAGTGCTTAATGCGGCAGCGATGCTGCTTAATTTTTCATTCGGAATTGCTTACTGCCTTCACGGGAAGCACTTCCTGTTAACTAATGGAGGATGCTGCTTTAGCGGCTATAATTATTGTTTCTATCACTAGCTGTACGATGTTCTATGTGCAGTGGTTTCAGCTGTCCCTGACTATATTGTCGAACACCGTTATTAACTGCTATCGCTAATAATATCAGTACTGACCTGTTGCTCTTGCCCCTTTATCAGTGAGTAGAGTTAATGTTGAGATTATGAGTTCTTGCAACTTTACATCGTCGTAACATGTCAAATTTGGGAAGATGGACGAGGTTGGGATATTATAACTATTAAAAAAGGCCGCTGAGGGGGATTTTCTGGAATTCTTCATCGAGGAGTTCAAAAGAGAGAGAGGAAGGGATTTTTGTGGTGTATCTGAGATGAACGAATTATCGAGGCTAAATTGAAAATTTCGAGTTTACTAAGATCAGTGCCAAATTTCACCGTTGTGTTCATATCTGCAAGACGCTGAAAACAATAATATTTTCTACATTGTTGCCCCAGCCGACACTCCTAACAATCTAGACATTAAAAGCAGCATTGTTTCCGATTTCGCCTTATCCGAAGTATGCTGTATGAAGTCCGACGGTGACATTTTCGAAATCTTTGGTTCCTCCTCAGCGCTTGATTAATTCAAGTACAAATCTGTCGAAATGGAGGAGGAAAGGGGAAGGGAGGGAAGGGTTATTCAACGGATAGCCCCACTTACATCTGTCTTTTCCACCAGCTCTACCGCTGTTGTTGGAAATAGCATTTGCACTTGCATATTTCACTTTAGTCTTCTGATTGTCTGCGGTGTTATTGATGAAGACCGCTCATCTTTTATTGCCGCTAGCCAGCTTCCTTTTTCACATTGATGCAATCTTTGCGTCGTGAAAGGTTCAGTGCTTATGTTTCCAGGTTAATAAGGATCGGTGATTGGATTGAGTGGTGCTTTAACAGTGTTTGTTGATGCTGATAGGACGGGACGGTTCTTCGAAGAAGAAGAAACTATCAAGACCTGAAATGATATCACCTACTTTCGCGTCGACTGGTTCGTATTTTCGAGTTAAGCTTGTATGTGAGAGTATGGGAGGAGAAGGCACTGAGCTGTCGAAGTTTTTGCCGATATTCTCCGATATGAACAACATTTAAACTATATAATGTTCAGTTGCATTGTGTTCAATTGCACTGAGTAGTTTCTGCATGCGTAAATTTATCTAAAAGCTCGGCGCATTGAGAACGAAGTTGCACTTGGAGTTTTGGCTTTCGGCTGTTCGACTTATTAGGGCTTGATTGTAGATCAGCTTTGAGACATTCCTTCGCACCGTCTATCTCTCCTCTTTTAATATCTGCTCGAGTCCGTTTTAGGCTAACTGCTATACAGAGCGGTAATTAGCCAAGAAAATGGTTATCTGCAGTTTGAAGTTGGGGGGAGAATCGGCGAGGTGCATAGGTCATACGATGATCTTATTGTAATGTGCGTGTTATTAAACTGCACCATCGAAGAAGCGTGATATCAGATCGAAGCAGTTTTTGCTTCACCTTGTGACGGAACGTCAAGAATGAAGATTATAAGAGCTGCTTTTAATCCCACCCACTTAGTTGAACTTCCAGGATGGACATTAAGTTTTTTAACTGATCAGTTCTTCGACCGTGACACATCACATATTGTGTTGCTCATTTCCAGTTGGCCGCTATAAGTAAGTGAGAGGTGCCGACCCAAAGAAAAGGTCACTCAGAAGTGGAGCTATACGGGAAACGTTAAGGATTGTTTTGATGAGAGAGAGAAGAAGGAGATTCTTCTGTTAGAAAGGTTTCTTGTCAGCGGTTTGTTTTAGTCATAATTCGCAGTGTCTTGATGTGATGATGATGGACGCCACTCACACGTACCATCAAAGTAGATACGGGTATTTATATATCTGCGAGTAGCATGTGCCATAAATTGACGTACGCTTATGTAAGTTTATGTTGTTTCCTTATGAGCGTCTGCAAACGTGCATAGGTATCTCTGTTCATTAATTTCAGGTGCCTCATCGATACGCGGACCATTCCAATGTGCGGATTGTTCGGCGGATGACCCGCAATGGGCATCACTCAACAAAGGCGTGCTTGTTTGTTCGGAATGCTGCTCTGTGCACAGGAATTTAGGTAATAAAATTACACGAAAGTGGTGGCATAAGAAAAATTTTACTGTTCACGCTGCGCTATGAAACATAAGACGTATGCGGCAGGCTGTTACCTTTTATGCGCATTGCTAATGAAATGTTCTCAGAGTCTATCTGTGTACCCGAAGGATTGTTTATCGTTACTCTTCATTATTCATCTCTTCTAAAAGCTGTGTTAGCGTTCATCCAACGATGGTATGTTTCATTTTCCTTGCAGATCTGTTGGTATTTTGAAGTGAGATCTGGATGATTGCTGCAGATATTACCACTTCAATGGGATATGATTCACATTTGCAAGCAAAATAGGCTAATAATGGGTGAAGAGGCTAGTTGTGAGTGATGCGTATGGTGGATTGTAAAAGAGGGCACTCGTCGATGTATTGCTAAATAAGGGGAATAATGCGAGGTGCACATTAGTCAGCACGCCATGTGATTCGGATTGGAACGATAACAGCGGCCGTGTTCTCTTTGTTTTCGACATAAAATAGTTGATTCTGAACACATTTAAATAGAAGCAAGGTTAGAGTGCAGCAGACGATGTTCATCGATCACCGAGTATCTCATTAAATGGTGGTGTGCTGCGGACTATTCGACGTCAAAGATCGGAATAGATTTTTAAGTAAGTATAGAAGAAATAATTTAGAGACGGTCCTTTTCCTTGATCCGAAGAACTAAACCTATTCGAAGAACTAAATCTATCAAGGACAAGATGTTGCATTCTTTCCGGGGATGTCAGTAGGGGAATATGTATTGCGAATTCTGTTTTGCATCCGTCTTATGATGAGGAGGTTGGCAACTGAAATCTCTCTATAAAACCATGTCTAAAGTCAAACCTATCACTTCCGTCTAGAGCGGCACCCATCTATAAAACCGTCAAGGCGCATGTTTCCAGGCCGTCATATAAGTCAGGTGCGCTCACTGAAGAAAGGTGTGTGGGACAGCAATCAGCTTGAATTAATGTATGTATTATATTCAAATGGATCGAATAACATTTGGGAGCATTCACTGTTGGATCCTCAGTGTTCAAGCAAGATCAAAAAGAAACCATCACCTAAGTAAGTTGTTTTTATTTGGAGTGGAAGATTTAGTGGTATTGCTTCGATGAAAGTGGAGGGAGGCAGATCGCACTGGGATTCTAAGAAGCGCATATCTTATTCTTTATTTCTTTGAGTCCATTCCTGCGCTGAAACTTTTTGTTTATTCTATGATTAAACGATCTATCGAAATTGGTAGCAGCATGAATCGAATTGCACGTTGTGTCCATCGCAATTTCGAATCGGTGCTTATGAGTTCGTAGAATTTCCTCATTTTCATGTCGTGCTTTCCTTCTCGAAAATTGGAATTCATCCGATAGAGTGTCTTTTAGGAGAAATATCTCAACTGCGAATGTTTTTCTGAGAAGAGGAAATATTTGAAAGGTACTTATTGCGTTTATCAACCGCACCACTGTTAGCATCAAAATACCTCATCGAAGGGTAGGGTGAAAATGAAAAACATAGGTGCATTTTAGCTTTAAGCTGAGTGAATTGTGCGGTCACTTTCGTTGATGGGTAGATTTAGAGTTCCGCAGAAGATCGCCTAATAAATTTGTGAACATTATCAGTTCGATGCTCTGTAGGAAGGGTGTTTCATTAATTGTTATTTGAATGGATGTCATCTACGTGAGCACTTTTGATTGGTTTTTTTTCTTTTTTCAGCGACCCGGTATTGCCAACAAAGGAAAATTTTATAAAGGCGAAATATGCAGATATGGCGTTCATGTTACGGCCTGCGAAGGATGACGCGCCGATAACTCAGGAGGATCTCAACCGGCAGTTGTGGTCATGCGTTCGAACAGCGCACGTTGAGACAACTCTCCGGTAGGAGGATTTTCAGTCGCTGAGTTAGCGGTAGCCTGATTCAGTTTCACAGCTCTCGCTGTATTTGATAGGCAGTCAGCCTAAGTTGAGCTGAAGTGATGTCAAGTCCTAAGTTGAGCTGAAGTGATGTCGAGTCCTAAGTTGAGCTGAAGTGATGTCAGGTTTTCTTCACTTCATAGCTCATGCCGGTTTAGCTTATTTTCAGCTTATTACGAGTTCATTGTTATTACTTACTTGAATAGTTGCAGTCGTCATTTAATTTATTCAGCTCTGGCTAATTTAACATTTTTCCACTGTGTACCTGGTTGACGATGTTTACTGTTGCATTATTGAATAATTAGCAATTTCGTTATCGTGTACATTATGGAATACAAGAGATTGAGATGTTTTTTTAAGACGATGAGAACTATTTTTAACTGCTGACGACTTTCACATCCGACGGTTGCACAGTGTTCTTTTAGCTTGCTAGTGTTGGGCGCTGACCCGAATTATGTGGACCCCGACAAGCATTGCACTCCGTTGCATGTCGCTGCCAAGGAAGGACAGGCTCTGCAGGTTTGAACATTTGCTATATGAAGCTAGTGATTTTGTAGAAATGAAAATTGTTTCATCAGTTGGCTACAGAGAATATTTGTAAAAGAGTGTGCTGTGATATTGTTCGCTTTTATTTAGCAGGGATGAAGCTGCATTTCAACGTCATATACCTCTAACCAGCCGATACGCGTAGCATTTGGTTTAATGGCGGTCCGCTTGATTTTTCGTTGAGCATTGGGTTGAGACGTCTTTGGAAGTATATAAAGCTGAAAGGGTGATTAACATATTTCGTCTCAAGTGTTTTTTTTAAATGTTACGCTTTGGGTTTCTCTTTTCAGGTGGAACTTCTATGGATATACGGCGGTGATGTTGGACAATTGAATGGCGGCGATCTGACACCTTCGCAAGTTGCTCGTCTTGAAAACCACGTATGCTTCTTTGTTGCTAAATGTTGCTAAGTCTCACTGTTGCTAAATAAACTTGAAATTATTCTATCTTCTTTTGTTTATGAGCAATCATTCTCAGTCCCGCTTCTCGCACTAAAGTCCTCTTAACTGAAGAGTGGTGAAGATCGACCACAAAATGTTAAGGGAGTTTGAAGAAATGATAGCGTTCGAAGGCATCATAACGACATGAGAAATTTGCAAATTAACGCTGGAAAGAATTGAAATTTGAAAGGGATATCACTTGGAAGCGTGATATTAAATATATCCGGTGTCGTGTGATCTAATTTGTTACCGCTGAAGTGAAGTTGACGTTTAAGCTTCACTTGCACTGTGTAGAGAGTTTCTCTTTATAGTTTATTAGTTGTTGCGCCGCAGTTTTTAGTCAAGTTTTAATTAACGATGAGGAGCTATAAAAGTTGCTAAAAATGCAGAAGAATGCACGTTTATAAAGAATTTGAATCTGTAGGCTTTGTTATATTTGTTGTTTTCTGACGTCCTCAGATTGCCATTTCGCTCTCCGTATCCTTTCCGCCTAAAACTTCTTAGATCTCAGATACTCAGATTCTTTCGTGTTATACTTTCACGAGAGGCTGGCTTTCACTATGGTCTCAGAGTGAAAAGCTTTATTGACATTACGCATTCTTATCTTCAATTCTTTTCGACGACGATGTTTGTTCTTTTTTTTTTTTTCGCGTATCATATGATCTTTCGGAAATTTCGGCATTAATCTAAGGGAAGTCAGCGCGCTCACTATTGCAGCCGAGTAAGCTTATCTATGAAATGTTCATATTGAATGGGATGGAGTTCTTTGTTGATATATTTATTGTTGTGCCAAGAAAATTCCTCAATATGAGGAGGGAATTTTATTTCATTTTCACAGCCATGTGGGAAAATTTCTTAAAATACTTCGTCATAGTTCTACGTATAAAGCGTAATTGATTATCATAGGTGGAATTGGCTGCGAGATTAGAGGAGCTGCAATTTGAAGTGACAAATCGCCTCACTATGTACTTATGCGGGAGACGCCCTGACCACTCAAAGCAGCAGCATTTCCTGATTCCGGAATTGCTTGGACAGGGCTCGGACGCGGTCAATCTGAAGGTGATCAGGAAGCAGCTTCGCACTGTACCAGCGTCCTGTTTCGAACGTATCATGCAGGACGTTTATGATGAGGTTTTGAGCTTCCGATTATTTCATTTCGATTACTACATCTTGGCCTTTCTAGAAGCAACACTGGTAATGCTTGGCTAAAATTAGTGGAATAATCATGCTTTGATTTCTTGCAGTTTTCTCTTTTGAAAGTACTCTTTAGCAGCCTTTTGTAATGTTATCCTATTGTGCAGTCATGTGTTTGAAGCCCTCATGGATCCATATTAATTTGAAAAGTATCCTCTTAACGGATATTTGCTTGATGGTACTTTTTGCGGTCAACGCTGGTTTCCTTAGTAATCAACAACAGTATCAGTTGGTTGTATTCTAGAAATGCCTAGAAAGGATGACGTTCACTCATAATTTCTTGCGTAGCAGCATTAATTGATTTTAAATGGGCCGGAGCGTCACTTTGTTCTGTCCTTCAAGCAAGTTTAGCAGAGTAAATGGTCTTTGAAGGTGGATAGAAGGGAAACAGTGGCCGCTTGGTTTGCCATTACGCAAGGCACACAGCCGAGTCATTTGGGCAGCGATCAGTGCGTCGCCGCGTTCTTGCCGGTATGCGTTCCTTCATTTTTATTTTGTGGGAAGAGGGTGGAGCTCACAGGTAAATCGTTTCAAGGAGCAGTTTATGTATTTGAACACCTATAAGCGTTTATTGCAAAACCTGGACTAGCAGGTACTAAAGCATCGTTAGTGAACAAATTTAATTCGTTTATTAGAAATTAAAAAGATGGGATCTTAGAGCTGTACAGTTGAGCATCCAGGTTTAGCATTTTCATGCTTCGCGTAGATCGGGTAGTAGGGCTCATAGTCTCTGTTTTTGCCGCAACAATAACTAACAGGTCGTATCGTATTTTACTTTTCTAATGTTTCATCTTTTCGCGATCCATTTTGAAAGATCACTGAGCGAAAGGCTCTTGAAATATTATAAGGAAATAATGATGTAAGAGGAGCGAACTTAAGAGGAGTCTGGATGTAATACACGCGAAAAACAAACCTCTTGTTAAATAAGAATGCATCAGAAGCCCATGTCAACCGTAAGTGAATATAAGCGGTTTTTCCCTGGTTGTCGGGTCCCCCCCCCCCCCCCCCCCCCTCTTGCCACCCTTCTGGGTTGTCGGGAGTGGAGTGTGGGACATTTGTGGCGCAAGTGTCACATAGCGTATGTATTTTTGCTGCATATTCATTGCAACAGTACTTTTAATAGTTGTGCTGTTTCTTTCCTTCTGTGGGCTCCTCGTCTGCTTACTTTATCTCTGATTAGATTTTATAGATAGTCCTAAAGAGCAATTCAACCTCCATGGAAGCACAAATAAAGCAGTTGTTTTCAGCCGAACCCACAGCTTTCGGCCACTCGCAATCAGCTGCGGCAGAAATTGGCGGTTTGTGATGCGAGGGAACTTGCAACACTTATAATCGACGCTCTTTGCGAAGCAAAGAGGCGGTATGTTTGCTCAAATTGGTGTTTAGCATCTTTACTGAAAATTTCCAACTTTGGAAAAAACCATGTTGCTAAATGGTGATTGTATTTATATTGGTATGCAATCGATAATCGTTGGCGTTCATGTTATCATAACCAAAGTCTAGTTGATAGTAGTTGCTTACTCAAGTTTATCGCCATTAGCAGCATTATTCCTCTGTGAAGTTCTCGTCTGCAAAAGACATTTCGGCTTAAACCTCGGGACAGCTTGAGACTTCGCTTCAGTCAGATATTGGCGCATTCTGATCCTGATACCGGCATTCTGATCCTGATGTCGGAGTCTGTGATTCGTCCTTTGATAGGCTTTACGTGGGAATTGAAAGTTATTTGGCTAATTTGGTGGAAAAGGAGGGGAGGGGAAATTGAGCTTTCACTCTTGTAACATTATTTTATCCTTTATTCCTTTCTGCAACTTGCGTTTCTTCTCATGAGGAAAGAAGCTTATGTGATGGCATCAACTCGGCAAACAATCGGCCGTCATTTCTGAAGTGTATTCTGTTCCAGTGATCTTTTGGTTAGAGTCAACACATTTTTTTTTTCGATTACCAACTGAGGGAATTCGGCGATCGAGCACCATGGCCAACCCGAAACTGCTATTTCATGTATTTATCGATCATTGTATTTTCATTACCAGATAACGCATTCACGACACAGCGTTTACGCCTTAAAGTGTGAGTTTCAGCTATCTTGGTCTGCCGGTAGAAGAAGATCTGGATGATTCAGTTGAAGATTCTCCAAAGAAATCAAGTCTTACGGCGGATCCGACAAACCTCAGCTCGCTGACTGCGTCCGAGTAAGTTGCTTACTTACTATTGATTGTTAGGCATCGCTACTGCTTTTCGGTTTTCCAGTTCTTTGACTCGATCGGTTCAGTCTCTGATGAATGCTATCCGGGGTGTGGGGAGGTCGACCGCTTCGATCGAATTACTCGTGAACTTGGTTAAATGCTGCCGCATTCATAGTTTACCATCCGTGTGTTTAACGGCCGACTAAATGCCATGAGAATTATTCATCGAGAATATTAGCGTTTATTGGCAGCGGTTTGTGTTACTAACGTTTAGCGTCAGTGTTTATTGTTATTACTATTTAGTGTCAATGGTTAGTGTTATTAGTGTGACAATAAACGCTAATTTCATTAATTGCTCGCAATATGAAACGATGAGCCTTTTGAGTTGTCAAACAGTGATCGTCAGAATTCGATCATTTCTTCGAATTAAGATATTGCAGCTGCAAAGAAGTTGCAGTATTTGAGTTTATAAAGTTAATTATTGTTTCAGTCGTGTGACGTGTCCAAGCGATAACCGCGATTATGATGAGGTGGCCGAAAGCCCTCAGAACAAATCCAGAATATCAGGAAGCACGAAGTAAGTTCTGTACTAGTGAATCATAAGGGAACAGATATGTAAGGAAACAAATGGTTGTATCATTCCATTGTATGGTTTCTTAGAAGAAGTGGATCATATTTACTGTTTCGAGTTCTAGCTTCGTCGAATCATTGCTGCATTGTTTGAATTTGAAGAGGGGTATTCCCCGCATCGAAAGTGGTAACGGTGACCGTCATACACCTGGGATTGAAAGGTAGTGAACAAAACAACGTCAAAAGCTCAGGTGTTAGAGGGACATTGTCGTTAAGTTTGTTCAGCCGACATAAGCTGTGGTGGTTCACTCTTTTCCATATAGGTCTTGATTGAGAACGTTTTCAAAGGTTTCAACGAGGGCACCAAAGCTGACTCGGCGGTATGATTTATCCTGCTCGAAACAGCAACACAGGAAAGACTTTTCCAGTACACCAGTAAAGAGAGATAAACGTTTTGAGGCGTTTCGTCACGCGCATTTTGCCTTCAACGGTACTCTTTATGGACACATCGAATAAAGAGATAGTGGGTGAACTATTCTAGCCTCATGGAGGGAGTTGAAGAGTGTGGGGTTTGATGAGTAATTTCTCTTTCCACTCCTTCGACCCTCTCTCCTATCGTCCCCAACCCACCCATTTTAACGACTCGTAGTTCTGCACTCGCGGATATCATGTGAGTTCAGAGATGAATGTAATGTTCGTAATTCAGTTTGATGTAAAATGTGGTTAATTTCTTCTTTTTTTTTTTCTACATTCAAATAAATAAAGTACAGTCTTCAGCCAAGATATTTCTTAGCAAATTCGAAAAGGGTTTGACAGGTTTGCTTGCGAGCGAATACCGAGAAAGAACGAGTTCTAGCGCTGTCAGTTGTCCCCGCATGTCCCTTACACATAGCATTGTTCATGATTTATTCTAAGAAAGTGGACATAGTGAATCGTCTGAACTTCTCGAATTGCTCAGATAGTACCATTGATGAATTTAATTGAATGGCATGTGAGGAGAACTGCGTTACGTGTTTAACAGCATCGGATTTTCTAACAAAGCTCTCGCATACTGTTTTGGAGAGGAGTATTTCAGTTGTATTTTAAGGCGTTCGTCGGATCGTAAGAGCGATGACAGCGGGAATGTTCTCCAGGAGAACGTAATCGTCTCGGTCGACGACTTCCTTGAATTGAAGGAGAAGGTGTTCGACTCGGAGACCAAGCTCAACAATGTTCAGCAGACCAACACACACATGTTGAGGTTTGCATCTGCTTCTTATCTATTACTTAATTCTAGCAATACGCTATAGACACAACCTCATCACTAGTGTCGGCTTACCGGAAAACTACTCGCAGGGCCTCTCTTATGGTTCCAGGAAAAGTAAGATGGAGCATTCGAGAGATTTCAAAGGGGGACCGAGACCTTATGAGGTCGACGTAGCAGTGTATAAGTAACTGACACAACAAGGAAGTGGCACCTCGACAATGTGAACAGGGAGTGGGAAGTTTATAATAGATGATGTATATTTGAGTAACTTGCATGATATAGGAATTGCTTATATGTGGTCATAATTCGAATGCGTCAAACTGCCACTAAGAACCCATTTTACTCCTTCGTGATATCCAGTTTATCACCACTATCCAGCTTCTGCTCAGGATTGTCTCGTTTTTCTTTTTTATCTCACTTTTTGTAATATCAAATCCCCGAACAGGTGCGACTACCAAATTGCAGTTGCCGGCTTGTAGAGCATGGCAGCTGTGGCGTCGTTACTTCTGAGGTGTTAATTCCATTGAATGCAGCTGACCTCACCCTTGAAGTTTTTCGCTTCTATTTGACATAATTTAAAATGTTTTTTTATAGTGAAATCTCAGTTAAAATGACTGTAAGGAATGAAGCACTTTTGGTAGCTTTCCAATGCTGTTGGTGGATGTGCTGGGATGGCTGCTTTCTCGACCACCTTCAATAAACTTATATGATAGGGCGAGGTGTGGAAGGAAGAACAGTTCCAAAATGGATTTATCGCCAGAAATCGAGAGTAACAATTAAGGCGCCGATATTGAAATGATTATAGGA
This sequence comes from Parascaris univalens, assembly GCA_037576465.1. Lineage (NCBI taxonomy): Eukaryota > Metazoa > Nematoda > Chromadorea > Rhabditida > Ascarididae > Parascaris > Parascaris univalens. The sequence goes on along the minus strand of CM075173.1, from coordinate 60,285,996 downwards.
TGCTTACGGGAATGCAAGCGAAAATTGATCGCATAAGCGAGGAAAACCGCGGTATGCACCGCGAAATAAGGAAGTTGAAGGATTCGCATAGCATGGTAGGTTGCTTATACGTTAGGCGTTTGACACCGTTCGCTTGTGGAAGAGTAAGTCTTGTGGGAGCTTTGATATTCTCATTTCATTTCATCCACGTGCACAAAGAATATTCGCTGAAAGCGTTGACTCACTTTATCTCAGTATGTTTTCGGCTCACTTTTAGAAATATGTACGACACACATTCATTGATGTATGTAATATCCACCAGTTCGAAAATTTGTATCACAATGAGAGAGCCATGTGACGCATTTAGAAAACTGCTTCGCAACGGCGTTGAACATCTCGATTTGGCTAAAGACTTCCTCCTAGATGCTCAACGATTAAGCTGTCCGCTGCTGTGGATTGTATATTTCTGCTGTCGTTGAATGTGTTTGATGGAATGATATATTGCCTTGCCTAACATGTGGGACTAACTGAATTCTCTGTTAATGATTTTGAGAGTGGTGAACTTGTTATGATCGGAGTAATATAATCTGTTTATTGGGCGGCCGTTTTTATCGCCACTTCAGTTGCGCAGATGTGGTCATCATTTAAGGGTCTTCCACCGCATTTCTTCATGAGGGGGACTAGTAGTCATGTCATAGTCTCTTGTTCAATTTGCTATTAATCCTTGCATGTGCAAAATTCGGAAAAATTGCCTGATGACGAGAGCTGAGTTTTTTTATCATGGCCAAGCTGGAACGGTAAACTTAGCACTAGCTGAGGAAAGTAAATTTAGAGGCCAGGAGTCTCTTTTGAAAGAGCGATCTGACTGATTGGCTCGCCGGCTTGTTGTTACATGGAATGGTGCAATAACAGGTATTATTTGCTTTGTTGTGCAGGCTTTGGCAAAGCGTCAACCATCACCGAAGACGGTGCTGACATCCGGTGCTTCGGCGAGCAACATTCCATCGTCTCTTGGCTTTGATCGTCAGTCAGTGTCATCTTCAAAACCACCGCATGGTGCGCCATTATTTTTTTACTCATATAATGCTGAAAATTATCTGGACATAAAGGATGATTGCTTTGTCTGAGAATAACGAATATGTCTGATATGTCAGCTGTAAGCTATATTTTTTCACAGTTGCTTAAAGCAGATAGGCGTATCTGGGATGTTGCGTGATCTCTAAATCGTTCAGGTCTTACCGTGAAGCACATATCACGTGTGTTGGCAGTTAATTACATCATTTCGTTGTAGGGGAAAGAACTGTCGTAGTTTGTAGAAGGGGCACATCAAGTTAGGAGGGACCGAATCAAAAGTTATTTGAACAATCTGATGAGACTGGATCATCGGTTTGATTTATTTGTGGTGTAGACAACTTGTGCGCATTTTAGTATGCTGAGAATTCTCAAACATATTTCGAGAAAAACCTATCGGAACGTTCCACGATGATTGGCGAGTCCTGTTAATCGAAATCCACTCGTCTAACATATTCCGTAGCTCACTATGCCAGCAGGGAACCTAGGTGAGAATAAGGGAGGAGCGGGGAGAAGAGAGGAGGCTATGGAGGTTCGTAGTCGGGGCAAAAGCGCTTTCAGAGCACACTGCGTAGAGATCGTCATAATATCTTCAATCAGTACTGATTTGTAGAAGCACATTCCATTCACTTCACGCCTGCTAAGCATTGCATACTGAATCCACTACTCTAATGGAAGCAGGAAGGGAATTGCAGAGCCGTCGCACGTTGGCTGTGGATATGTGAGCAGTAGGGCGGCATCGCGAGGTGGATGTCGTCACTGTGGCCTCACCTCTCCCCCAGGTTGCCGCACATCCTGCTCCACTATTCGTTTTTTTTTCCGTAGTTTTTTCCTTAGCGTTATTGAAAGTAAATATCATGAATTTATCATCAAAATGAGAACAAAGGAAGTAAAGTTGAGGTCATTAATTGGCACTTTTTTTCATTGCTACCCAGTCAACCCGTGGGGATTTGTGGTGAAGATGGTATGTTTGCTTCTGCATTTCCTGTCCTGATTTTGCTTCCATTTTTAAATCATTATCATCAAGGAATGCAATTTACTGTAAGCAATACACGATTTAACGTAGTCATCCTTTTGCAGGAGGTTATGCATCATCGGTGCCGCGTGCCACATCAGGTTTGCCACCATCAACACGCGGGTCTGGAGCTATGCACCGCAATGGCAGTGCGCCTCCTCTTGACCATACTGGAAGGGGTGACAGCGTGGAGCACATTGTTAAAATTGAACGCGACTGGGCGCACGATCGAGGCAACGAAAGGGGCGAGCATCCACATAGAGCTGTTACCCAACATATTCCCACAAGTAAGTACAATACACAATTTTCAGGTTTTGTTGTTGAAGGCGGGTGAAAGGGAGAGAAATGTTGGGAAGGAGGAAATTTGCTCGTTGTTGCTGTTACATTTCTGCGTTAATTCACATCTCGTTTTGACTATCATAGGCATCATATTTTTATTTTTGTGCGATATGAAAAGTTATAACTTTCACTATCTGCAGCGTTCCCGGATAATCTCATTGCTGTAACGGAGCTTCTCACACAGGCAATAAGGGAATTACTGTTGGATGCACAGAACGGTGTCTTGCCAAGTCACGCTGCTAATCATGCCCAGGCAGTAAGTTTCCGTTCAAAAGTTTATCTTACACTTTAGCTAGTTTTATTAAACTTATCGTTGCAATATCAGAGCCTACTACTAGGCATTGGACGTCATTTTTGAGTGCTTGTGCAAGCAGTTAATGCGATGAGTTCGCCTTTGTCCTTGACCTGTAACTGAGCACTTTTTGCTTCTACTGAGGTGCATGCTACACTATGCAGTATTTTACCTTGCAGATTCAGTTATGTGTCATTGATGTACGCTCATTTTTTTGCAGTCATTCTTAATGGTTTTTCCCTTCGAATAACAAAATAAGTTAAATTGAGGTAAGAAGTTTGTGGGAAATTTAGTTTGAGTATTCCAGGTTTTGTTATTTGACTTTGTTCTCATAGATTAACTTGTGGATCTTCTATCTCTATCTCAACAGCGTTTTTGAACAGTTCGCAGCCCAGTTGGCTGGAAATGACATGAAAATTCGCAGTGTTCCGCAATTCACATGGGGAATAAAAATTTAGCTCAAAAGACAGATTTCTTTTGCTGTATCGGTGGCAAATGACAACATTGAAGTCCATTCGAATTTTCGATCACTTTTCCAGTTTTATTCTATCGAATCACTTAAAAAGATATGTCATTTTCCTTAAGGAGAGAGTTTTATAACGTAAATGACCTTACATAACTTGAGTGAGCACAGTGACAAAGATTTCGCTTTTGAGAAATGTTGTATGATTAGCTGGAGGGCATCTAAGGTAGACACGTGCGCCGCAACAGTCGCCTAATATTTCAGATTATAACGCTGAGCAATCGGATCTGGAAAACTGTTCCAGAGGACCGTCTCACGTCGCAGATTGAGTGGTGTCTGACGAGGATGTCGGACGCCACCGTTGTCTTATCGGCGAAGTGCAATGCTCCTCTGCTCAGCGTCGATGAAACGTGCAATGCGGCGTATGCAGTTGCCAAGGCTGCTAAACAACTTCTTGTTACAGTTCATTGGGTCTTTTAAATCGACGGACATAGTGAGGAGCCTATCACAAATCAGAGCACCGCTATCCTTGACCTCATGTCTTTAGGAGGGGTTTTCCAAGATGGTGAAGGGGAACGCGTTTTTTGCATTCAGTGTCGCACTAAGATAGCAGGGTGATGTAGGCGAGTGAATTGACATAAGTTATTGTGAAGATTGCAGAAGTCGGTGTAGGTAAGAGAAAGGGAGACAGGAGCTTTGCGTGTAGGGAAATAAATATGAGAAAAATCGATACGATGTAGATGAACTTTTTGTGTAAAAGCTGTCATCTTTCATGGTGAGAAGGGATTCGTTTCTGAAACAAGGGATTAGTCTTCGCTGTTATGAGCAGGAAAATTGCACATTCGAGAAGTGCGCGAAGGGGAATATTTCTTCTTCGAGGAAGGTGTCCGTTAGAATTTTTTTGCTCGATTTCGTTTCATTTTTTTGCCTTCCGCTTAGTGTCCTTGTAATTTTCTCTGTTGCTTAACGTTGATTGGTGATTGAGGGTTAGCAGATATCTGTTAATTCTAAGTGCCTCTCTTTGCACATAATGAATGCCTGCTAGCTATTGTTATTGATGACTTGCAATTTCTGAGTATTGGTAGTGATCATTGAATTAATGCAGAAGTATTTCGCGCCTAATTAATTATTGTTTCGGATGAGATTCCATTAAAGCGTCACATTTGTCTGCAAATGATTCGGCAGCTTCTCAATCATGGAGTATTGTTTGTTTCCGCTTAATTAGTAGAATTTGCTTCAAGGTAAATGTCGCGTTTATGCTGCTCAATAGAGAATATATCATTCGAAAATATCGCTTTTCTCACAATGAAGTGCTTATAGCTTCTTCCCGTTTCCGCGTTCCTCTTGTATAAAATTGTTTCTCTTCGATGAGTATATCAAATTTCGAGTTCCAGTGTGCAGGATATTTGTGAAATAGTTACTGCAATAAGGCGTTATGTATATTGTTGCACAACATTGCGATGTATTAACTTACAAGTGCGTATTTGTTGCTTTTATTGAGTGTGAAGGATGAGAATAGTAGAATTTTATAGGGACACATTGGAGGAGGAGTGCTTTTTTAAGCTATAAAATGTTAGCAGTAAATATCCTCTTAAACTTAAATTCGGATCGAATCAAGTGATGGGCTGTTTTTTTTTTCTGGGTAGAGGGAAATACTTTCAGCATATTTTTTTGAAAGACTGCAACGGATTTTGGAACATTGTTCGTTCTCGCATACCAACCTGATTTTAAACCTATTGGCGTATAGAAGACGAGCTTATTTCGGTGATGTTATCGCTCTTATCACCGTCAATAGCAAATGCCTTTTCATTTGGCTGTGTCCTTTCTACTGCGACATGAGAGATGTTTGGCTATCTTTTATCACTTGTCACCTCTGTATGTGTGAGGACAGTGGCCAAGATATGCACATATGTGATGTGTGTATATGTATGTATTGCGTGTGTGAGTGTGCAAATGTGTGTCTTTAGAATGTTTTTTGTTGAAGTGTATGGAAATTATGACGCAGCTGCTGCCTTTGGTGTGTGTCGTAATTCCTGAAGTTTATGGAGCAGTACTAATTCCCATAAGGTTGGTCGACGTATTACGAGTTTCTGGGAACTGATTGAGTGGAAAGATTGTTGAGATTTCGGTAAATTTCCTTGGCGAGCATGATATTTATTGCGGATGTGAACTACTAGAAGATTTAGCCTCTACTCTTTAAGGTTTGACTCTTAAATTTCATCTTTTTTTCGTAAAATTTGCGCTTCCGCTTCGTTTTTCTCCGAACTTCACAGACACCTCATTCCAGTTTACGGAACATTGGGCACATTAATGATCATTTGTGCAGATCTTTTTTTATATATTCGCTAAAATGAGCGTATAGAGGCTCACTCTTGTCTTTTTTCAGCTATATTTGCGGTGTAATTTAGGCAGCAAGCGTTTCGCTGAAATGTGGCTTTACTGCTGAACTGTTGCATATGCATTTGTTTCAAGAAGTTCTGTTTTTGGGGCGGTCAAATTGTTTAATGCTGGTTGCCATGATGTTGGTGGCAGGGTGGATTCGGGCATTATCGACGGATATGCGTGAAATGGAGGGGATTGTGTGTGCGCGGAAATCGCTGAAGAACGAATCAAGAGACGTTGATTTATGACGTCGGAAAAGTACCCTCGATTCTCCTTCAACTTTTTTTTCCATTGTTCGAAGCAAGTACATCAGGAAGTCGGTCCTTTAATATATTTCTGAATTACTGCTAAAACTAATTGGGTTGTTTCTGTATGTGTCGAATTTTTTATCAGAAATTGTGATTATGAAGGAGACCACCACTTCTCTCTTACGTTTTTGCCACATGTAAGTTGCAGATGGATTTGGCGGTCCACACGGTTCGGCACTATTGTTGTGTGATGGCGATTAAGACATTTCATTCTTTCGTTTGCGTAGGATTTGTTTCGTTGATGTCCGAAATTGTATGTTGATAGCTGAAATGTTTCCGGTCATTTCATCAGCTACTGAAATGCCGTGCAGTTTCGAATTCGCCTCGAATTAATTTTGTTTTGTTGTACCGCTTTGCAAATGTCCTCTCATTTCGATGCTCACATCATATTTACTGCATTTTGATGTTTTTTGTGTGGCATAGTAATTAAGAGGATTCCAATGAGTTTACTATAAATGTTGCCTTATTGCGAGTACTTGTGCTGTCAAAGTTTTCAGAAAACTGTAACGATATAGCTGAATGAGGACTGAGATCTCTTCGACTGTATGTTACCGGAATTGTTTTCCTACGCAGTTGCCCACTGACAGTGCCGTACAGGTAAGTCCGGAAGTAAAATGAGCTTCTCTATAGCATGCTGTTAATTGATACGAATGTCCTGCTGTATTTGACAGGGCAAGTTTTGAGTTTGTTTTCAATTGATTGGACTCTTTTTTCCTGCGAAGTAAACAAGGAAGCAGATTGAGTTCGTAGTAAACGGGAATAAGCGATATGCGTAATCAATTTTGCAATCGCTTCGGAGGATGCTTCCTTGAAGAAGGATTATGTAGCGCTTAGTGATGCACACACGCCGTGACTGGCGCTCGTAATGTGGCATCGAATCCAGGGGGGATTGTGAGCACAATCCGGCGTCATGGAAAGATACGCGCTGGGACAAGTCAATCTTTTCTGTTTCTTTCATGGAAGCATCGCTTAAGCGCATCACTGAAACGTCTTCAAAACATTTTGTTCACCACTGTTCAGTCGCTTTGCGGTGCAATTCTTAGGTTTCCGTTCACTGTTTTTATCGTCCATTTCATTTTGTTCTCTCATTAAATTCACTCGCATCTAATCACTGCATCCGATTTGAGATTGAGGAATATTCCGGTAAAATCCTCATTTGGTTCAACCACTCACATATTAGTAATGAACCGTTGAGCAAAAGGAGACTGTAGAACATCATCAGCTCATCGAAAAATTATGGAAAAGATGACTTTGAGAAAGATATCAAGGAGTGCGGTCGCATTTCTCATATAGAACAAACAGCGTAGTCTTGTTTAGACTCGAACGAAACTTGGCAACTTTTTTCATAGTAACGCTAAGCGTCCTACAGTCGCGTGTTTCGAGTAAGGCTAAACGTTTACCTGTTCGTAATGTATCGTAAATTCGGGTATTGCCAGCTATAATCTTAACGTCTTTGCTTCTGCTTGTTTACACTTTATTTTTTTCTGTCGATGTGTATTTACCAACACCTCATCGTTGCTGGACCGTGGGATTTGTGCTGAATTCAAACATTTGAAACTTTCTTTTCCATGCAAAATCTCATTAATGAGATGAATTATTGGAGGGAAGCGGAATATATTTGTGAAACTGAGTACGCGAAATAAACGTGCTCGTCGTAAAACAGTGTCATAAATTACGTCACTAATGATTTTGTTCGAACCCTTAACCAGGCCAATTAATTATGGATTACCTTTTAAGTGGACTTCGCGGTGTTTCATTTTAGTATATTTTATTAGTGCCCGAAAAAGAGTATTTATTTCCCAGGCGGTTATCAAACGTTTTACCTGACGCATCCTTTCTTTGCTTTTATCGGCCCTCGGCTTCGTCTGATAATGCTTGAAATGTGCAAGCCTAGGTGCTTCGAAGAGGCACATGAATTCCCCCCACCTTTGCGTCTTCGAGTCTTATTATTCCAAACGTTTTTGACTTGGAAGCGATTAGGACAGGTGTCTTGTAATTTCTTCAATTCCATGTTAATCGAGAAAATAAGAAACACTTTTCCAAGTCGAATTTTTTCAACAATTCTTAAGAATGCTTAGCTAATTCATGTTCATTTTCGTTAGATGTTAGCCTAGAATTTGCTTCTTTCTTTATGGTTTTTTTCAAAGGGGTGAGCAAATTTGATGCTCACACCACTTTTTGAGGCCAATTTTACTTATCATTTTTGATTTAATGGTAAGTAATAAATTGTGTTCTGCACTTTCGGATGGACACTGCTTTCGAGCGTCAAAATTTCAGGATAACAGCTCGAAGGGTAAAGAAGCAAAAACAAATCTAACGCGAATATTCTCGATCGAAGAGCACGGAACGTTTGACTGTTTTATTATTGGTTATATGGAAATAGCACTGAACGCATGCTGCTTCCCTCATCTCAAAGGTCTTGTATCTCATTTGGTTTCATGCGTTTATTCACCTATTTGTAATTGTTCATGCAACATTCACTGAGCACCTCTTTTGCTCAGTAATAAAATAGTGTAATGTTTCTGCTGGAGAATTTTTGGATTTTTGAGTAGTATAGTTGTTTTCACACCCATAGAAGTTTCGCTCATAGCTTACAGATATCGTTCATTCCCTCTCTTTCCTCCACGATTATCGCATCCGAGCGTCATTTTCTTCTTTGGGAGCTTATGCTTTCATTAATCGCTTCTATTAAAACATTGATCGTTTTCGAATTGTTGCTTGGGGGTTATTGCTGTTGTTTGGAAACGAGAAAATGTGCGATTGAAATATCTCACGAAAAATGAAGTTGAATATTGCCGATTTGCATATTTTAGCCATCCATATCTTAAACGTTCATCTTTATTGGTCGTGCCCTATCACATAAACATCTCTGATCTGGTTTTTTTGACGAACATTTACTTTGGTCACAATTTTTGCCACTAACGGGAAAGAAATACTACCAAACTGTGTAAATATGAGTAAGGGAAATGATTTTGCAGTGAATAATCTTTCGGCATATCTCAGCAAGGGTTTTTTCTTCATGCTGGTGGGTACACTCGAAGGGATTCGAGTTGATGTATGTTGTCACTTGTGCAGTACCCTTTTGTAAATCACTATTGTCTTGTTTGAAATCACTGCATACTTTATATGTAATTTCGATTGCTATAATGCGTTTCCTTCCCTAAGATGACTTCAAACTACTACTGCCCACTCTTCAATGAAAATTATTCCTACTCCCATCAGTACAATGAAGGGTCGTTGTAATGAGTATGCAAAATTTGCACCAATACATTTACGGTAAATTATTCATTAAATCACTATAGGCATTGATGGGCGGTCTTCTAGTGAGGATATTGTTGTGGCTCTGTGTTTATTTACGATGGCCCACATTAGCGAGCGTGGAGGAATATCGACTATTAAGGGATTTGCGCCAGAATTACGACCCACTCGAGAGACCTGTTTCGAATAGTTCACTACCGCTTAATGTCTCTATGAAGCTATATCTGCAACAAATCCTCGACGTGGTTCGTTAACTTAATCGCTTTTCCGGATTTTAGACGTAAACCTCTACTTCTAAAATACGAATACAGAATCATCGAAAAGTACAAGGAATCGTTCTGCAGTATTAAGAATATCTGGATTATTTTGGTTCGTTGAAATAAGTTAAGATTAACGTTTATTATGAAGGAAAATTGGCGATATGATACGACCTCAGTCAGAATTAAATAATTTAAGTCGGGAACATCTTATTTTAGCTTTTGAAAGGTGGAATCATCGGCTGATAGTCATATGAAAAGATCTGAGGAAAATGTAGACTGTTTGTAAGATGATAATGTTTATTTGCAGGATGAAAAGAATCAGGTGGTAACACTAGTGGCATGGATAGAATACGTAAGCGTTTTTTCTCTTCCTGTTTTCAAAGGACGCTTTGTTCTTGGATGGTTCTCTTTAAAGAATTGCGAGCTGCAAGGCAGTTGAGAATGATTCTAAAGGGAATGAGGGGATTCAAGATTTTTAAAACTTCTCTCGCTCTCATGTATTCTAATGTAACTTTCCCTTCTACCTTCCAAATACAAACTGTTGCCATATTTAGTGTGTAAATCCTTTTTCACCGATCGTCTTTTAGTGAAAGTCTTTTTGGTGTGGTTCCATGCGTGTTTTGTCGGATAATTTTTTTGTTCTGTTATTCTCATTTGTTCCACTTCATTGAATGTGAAATAATCAGGTTTGGAATGACTATAAACTGCGCTGGGATCCTGAAGAGTACGGTAACATTAAGGACATTCGCATCCCGGGTACAGCAGATGCCATCTGGAAGCCTGACGTCCTTCTGTATAACAGGTGAACGATACGTATACTTCATATTTATTGCGTATGCTTTGTACCGAATTTGAAATTAGTAATCAAATTGCGAAGCGTTTTAAAATAATCAAAAATCGTATGGTAGGAATGCGATCAAGCGTCTCGACAAGAATAGTACTTTATTCTGAGGGTGTTTCGAATTCTACTTAATGGCCGATGTAAGAATTAAAAAAGGATGAGATTCAGTGCCGATGAGAATTTCGATTCAACTTATCCAGTCAACTATATCGTAAACTATAATGGCGATGTGATGCAAGTGCCACCTGGAATAATGAAACTCTCATGCAAAATCGACATCACTTGGTTTCCGTTCGATGATCAAATGTGCCATTTAAAAGTGAGTTACATTTTCTGCAAACGTTTCTCCAGCAAAATTCATAGAAAGTGAAATATTGACTAATAATTCTTTACGGTTGTTTCGCATGTTGATATTATTAGTTGACACTTCCGCTACGTTTATTTTTTCGTGTGGTTTATTTGAAAGAGGGGTTTACCAGCTTCTTTTCAGTTTTTTAGTCCATCCTTTAAAGGATTGTTTCCAGCATAACATTGGTGAAAAAATTACGTTAGATGTAATGTATTGGTTTCCAATTCGTTACGTCCGCAGCAATAGAACTGATCATAGCTATCGTGAATGATAGTCACATATAATGGTACTGTCAATAAGTTACGAATGTGTCATGCATCAGCGATGGAAAACGATTGCAGTTTGGATCATGGACGTATAGTGGTAATTTTATTGATCTACAAATTTCGAGAAGCAGTGAAACCGATGATCACACAAGCATGGATACACAATACTATGTGCCGAATGGAGAATGGAATTTGCTTGGTGCGTTGTTGTGGTGGAGTTGTGGTTTAATATGAGCGTCTAATGACGTGACCTTAGTTGAGTGCTGCTGCCAACGATGGGAGCAATAGGTTTCTCTTTAAGAATCAGCAAAATATGACTTTATTATTGGGCACTGTCGTGTTCAATAAACAGAATGATTTACGCTCCGCTTGGGCTATCCATCCTCGCATGAACTGCTTTCTGCGATAGATTTAAAATCGATGAGGATATCTGTTGAGAAACAGACTGGTTTAAGGAGTGAAATGAACGATACAAAAAAGGCAGCATGCATGGAACTTGTACCGTATAGGATAGATAGTGGCACATTTGCTATCACAGCTCTCATTCATCTCGGATATATTTCCGAAGGGGATTTTTTAAGATTTTCGAAAATTTTCAGGAACAGAGTTCACCTTAGAAGTTTAATTATGTGTAACGCGACTCAGACTTTTCAAATGCCGCAACGTTTAAAGAGGCAAATGGGAAACTCTAAAATGGATTGCGCAAATTTCACATCTTATCTCCAGTTTCTTTCTTTCTCATGTAGAATAAACTTTCATTCATTAGAAAAATGGAACACTGTTTTTCATTCAAAATGGAATCATCTCCACATATTGCTTTCTTTGGCTCACATGTCAATTGCATCGTTAATGCAGCGACACAGCCTGTCTGCAGTCACTCTCAAAAGGTCTACCATCATTTTGGTGGGCGGTTTGTGGTCCTTTCCAAGTTTTTTGCAAATCATACTTTGGAAGTCTTTTTATTGCGACATTGCGTCTGCGTGTATCTATTTTCATCTGTCTATGCATGCATCTACCTTTTCATACTTGTGGTAGTGTCAACTTGTTTAGTTATTGCCATTGAAGATTCTGACATTTCATTTCTTCCTGGGAAAGGGAAATGGAACTAAAATAAGGAGGGGGAAGGGATATATGAAATATTATCACCTAATAGGAGTGACTGAACTCGAAGGGAGTTGAATTCGAAGAGAATTCGAGGAAAAGAATGTCCTCGGTGGGTTGTATGTGAGGGTATTTTTCGTTTGAAGCGTGAGGGAGTATGTTTGAACCGATTCTTCAGACTCGCAGCCTCCATTGAAGAGGGAAGAGTCTGAAATCGGATTTCTACAGGATACTGCTTTTTTCTACAGTGAGGTCGTGCAGATATCGGAATGCGCTGTTGGAGCTTGCTTCGATGTTGTCAACATGAAGTGTTATGCTGGATAAAAACTGTAACCAATTAAGGAAGGCCACTGGTGGATTGAACACTATTAGCGGTTCGAAGAAGCGAAAAGAAGTAAGGAAGAATGGTTGGATGGACGGGGGAATTGTCAGAATGGGGACGCTGGCTAGAGATGCTAGATAGATGAAACTGTTTCGAAGTTTTGGTCAATAAATTCTCCAGAAATTTGTCTTTATTTTCCTCTGGAAAACTGCAGAAACTCTTCTATTTCTTTTTATATAAAATGAGATCCCGTTTAGTTTTTTAATGCTTTGAAACTCTCTCGAACTTTACGATGTTCTCTATGGAGCAGAAACTTCCTCCAACCAACGTTCAGCCTCTTCCCTTAAACCTCCCGTATCCATTAATGCAAAGCGGCCGTATTTGGCTGAGGACTCAAAATCGGCAAGGCAGCTGAGAAAATGGAGCAAATCTTTTAAATTTCACGCTCGCGTGGGAAGAGTGAGCAAGAGTTTCTGCTAGACTAAAGCACTTTATATAATATATGGTGATTTTTTCGTTGCTGTTCTCACATCACGTTGATATGGGAAATCTGAACATAGCTTGTGCGATGGCGTTATCATTAAAAGAGATTAGAAGCACCTTTCATCCACTTCGTTAGGGTTCTGCTTGTGTTGATAAATTAGGGAATATGTCGTTGAGCAATTTATTTTCAGCGACGCCTGCTTTTGTAGAGCGAACTGAATTCGGAAATGAACCTTATTGTGCAATCTTCTTTTTCTTCATCATCCAACGACGTACGCTATACTATGGATTGAATTTGATAATACCATCGCTATTAATTTCACTCATGACTGTTCTTGGTTTTACCTTACCACCAGACGCCGGCGAGAAGATCACACTTGGTTAGTTTCGTTTTGATTTCATATTCTTCATTTCTATTCATTCCTTCAATACGTCGCTTCATCAGTGGCTAACTTCTCCACCATTTTGTGTGCAAACAAAGCATTTGAGGCTCTGCAATATTTCATAATGATGAGTTGTTGTTTTCAGAAATCACAATACTACTCTCCGTATGCTTCTTCTTGAGTATGGTTGCTGAAATGACTCCACCAACATCCGAAGCCGTCCCTCTCATCGGTTTGTTATCACACATCGTACAGCCCTCAAGGTTACAGCTAAAATAATTTCTTTCGCTGATGGGAACAAATCAATGAGTCCAAGTGGCTGAACTGTCCTTAGTAGGCTGCTACAAAAAAAAAACTTGTTTACCTGATTATCGTGAATAAATTATCTGCGGTCAATTTATAAATTTTCCAGGATTTTAATTAGAGGAAATATTCGAAAGAAGGGGCTTAATTGAGGGGTGAGGTTGCTTTTGTTAACGAATGAAAGCTGGCTGCTTTGCTCCTTCTGATGAAGAAAGCTTTATGACCGATTAGTTGATGTATTGGAACAGCGAAGAAAATTCTCTGTTTTTAATAAAATCCTTGCCAATATTTGCATATCTTGGTTGAAATTAATGTTTTGACAGCGAAAACAAGGAAGATTCCCTGAATAACGGATACCATTTGCTGCTGACAATAAAAATGAAGGTTTTACGTCTGAACTAGCTAAGCAAAAATGTTGACTTTTCATTTCAATCAGGCGTTCTTGTATTATGCAAACGTTCTTGTATTCGCAAATTCGAATCGCTCTTAATAATCGAAAAAGAAGCCGAGAAGTAGGGCGAAAAGAAAATCATATAAAAAGTGACGAACACCGTTGCAGGTGCATTCTTTTCTTGTTGTATGCTGGTGGTATCGGCCAGCGTTGTCTTCACTGTGCTCGTTCTAAATCTGCATAACAGGAAACCGGAAACGCATGAAATGAGCCCATTCGTAAGTTACTGAGGTTGTTTTTTATAGTTTCCTTCATCTTCTTTATATCATGTTCCTCGGCAAGAAATTCCTACCTTAGAATTCCTGCAAACGGGATTATAAATATAAATGTGTAGCGATATGGCGAACGTCAGAGGACATCCGCTGTGTTAGTGCCAAATTAGCGGAGGAAGCTGATATGCTCTCTCTTCCTCTCCCTCTCTTTCGAACTCATTCTCTCTTTCAACTCCACCTCTCTCTGTACATGCTTTTATACCTAGTGTAAAATGATACGACGGTAAAGAATATTTTTAAGCTGCGGAAGTGCCTCTTAAATTGGTTGCCATGGTTATTAATGATGAGAAGACCAGGCGTGACAGTATTTTCATCTGGTATACTGAAACGATTAAGCGATACACTCAATGGAGATATAGACTCGGGTATGGAGGATTTGCGCGTTGCTAGCATAAAGGCTTGCGACAGCCTTTCTTTGATCAGGTGGATCTCTTTCTAGTTACTTGTTTCTATTATTGAGCATGCGCAGTGCTTGTCCTCATGTACGTTGGCATATGAGTAATTTATTACTTTTTCGAAGTTCGCTATGATAGCTCTCATTCGCGGTTTAAGTTAAGTGGACCACTTTTTTCTGCACGCTGGTCATCGATGCGATGGAACAGCTATCGGTGCGATGGAACAGCTATGAAATGTTACCGTGCTCTCTGTTCTAGAATCGCCATCACTTTTTCATTACTCGAAATGCTGTAACTGCATGTGAAGTGTACTAAAATTTCAGAAGTCTGAAGGCAGGGAAGCCTGTGCAGCATCTTATCGAGCCGGACGGCCGTGGGGTAACAGCAATCCCCATTTCACTTTCGTCCACTGAAAAGCTCCTCATGGGTGGGTCGCTGCCTATTAATCAAAGCAACAATTACGCTAACGAGGTGTGTTTATTATATATAAGTTGGTTTTGTTTGGAGGAAGCAGAGCTTGTATATCTCAGCCGAAGAAGGCAGTAACCTACAAAATGGTGTATAGACTTTTTATACATACTAGCCACCACAATCAAGAGTCAGCAGTTAAAAAGTCTTAGAACGGGCATCAGTCATGCTAACGATTGGTGGTGATATATGAGTGGGTCTGTTTCAGCTGTGCAACTAGTTGATTTATCGGGGAAAATCGTTGGAATATGCAGCTAAAATCAAATGGTCCTTGAAAATAGGTGATTTTTTGGAAAATTTAATTTTTAGAAAAGAAAAGAAAGCTCTTTTGAAGGGAATGTCATTCAGTTACATTTTCAATGAGCGAAATGAAATCTGGGAATGAAATGGACTTTTTGTGTTATCTGTAGTTTGAATCAAAAATACCTTGCAGGTAATGTCGCAGTCGGTAAATATGCCTCATTATACTAGTCGTATGTCCCATCGACAGCACTCATTACTTGGGCAGAAAGTCTCTTTCGACCTTTCACCGATACACTGTCAGTTTAATTTTCTTGGAATAACTTCGTGTTGTAAAGTGATTTAGTAATGGGATAGCTAATGTGACCTTTTTGCGCTGAGTATTGTAACAAATGTCCTTTCAGATGACCATAGGAGCGAAACTTCTTGATTGTTTGCTAAGGCAGTTGAAAAGAAAAGAACCATGTCGAAGATGTAACTTACTTGGTGGCTAGCAGGCAAGCCTGAAGATCCCTGATTCTGTTGTTCTAAGCTTCAAAAACTATGGGAAGAATTTTCCATTCATATTTTATTACTAAATGAACTGTTAATCGTTAATTCACCAACCTCGTTCAAAATTGACCGACCAATGTGAAAAAAGGCCTATCAGGTCGCTGTACGGTATATTTCATATTAATTAGATTTTTCTAACTCAAACTGCAATCATTCATGGGCGAAAATATGAGGCATGCAGACAAACTCACGCGCAAATATGTAGGTATGGTCGCAGTGGGCTTTTCTAAATAAAATTTGCAGAGCGCATTAAACCTCCAAACTATCGTGTATACGTTATTCGGAATAGTAGTTGTAACGGATTGAAGTTTCTCGTATACGGTAGCCAACCAAAGGTGTTCGCTCATCACCGAAAGTCAACCAAAGCAGAATGCGTTTTAGAAGTTTGATTCGTTAGGAGCGTTCAACGAAAATCAAGTTTCTTGCAGTCTTGTGCACGTAAATAATGCTGGAGTGGATAACCTATTGAGCTTATTCATTGAAAGATAGAAATTGGTTCCTGTAGAAAATGCAAGTCGACCGATATTTTTCGTTCCTCAAAAACGATCAAATTCTGGTTTCCATACAAAGTCCCGTTCAAAGAGTTTTATTATGAGCGTAGCACGAACCTTATTCAATCACAAGAGTCATAATTTGTCGAAATTTATTCCACTGGCGAAACCAAATGAGTAACAATTCAGAACAAGTCTAGTGGAGGGGTCAAAATAGAGTGCAGAACGCCAACTCGGCCAGGCGGGATAATGGCGCAAAATTAGCTAAAGGTGAAATAAAGGCATTTTTAGCACAGAAAATAAATCCGCGAGATTGTGAGGAATGAAGAGATCATTTAATATTTGGTTTAACAGTTTGCACACGATGAGAAGTACGACGTAAATTCTGTCAAATGAATCTAAAATAGTCGCAGAGGTACATCGAAAATTTTACCAAATAATTCACAAACTGAAAGAGCTGCAAATGCGATCGCACACTTCCAGAACGTGCTACGTGCTAAGTAAACGTGAGAAAAACATGCGAAGAAGAAAGTCATCCTTAAGAAGAATTCAAATTCCAAGGGGAAAAACTCTGTAGGAAATATAAAAAACGTTGGCTTTTTATGGATGAACATTCAACACTCCAGCAACGCTTTTGCACTCTCCAGAATTATTTTTTGTCCTTCCGGCAGCGAATTTCATTATCCGCCATTTTCGTCTTTCTTTCAACGACGATTTTTTCTGGTCGTCCATTACGCTCGGTGCTTTCCATCCGGTCGGTTATTTCTTGTGGTGTAAGATCCTTATGAACATTTGCGTGCCATTTCTGCAATGTGGCAAAGCCTTCACTTTGTTCATCCTCAAAACCACTATGTTTGAGATTCAACTAACTGTCCTCCAGACATAACTTGAGGGATCAGATTTGCTTATTACTGTGGAGCCCATAAAGAACACTTTGCCAATTATTATTTCTGAGATACCGGTTGCTTTACGCAATTCAACCATCGCTGCATCATCTTCTCATGCTGTTGCGTCCTCCGCAGTTTCTTCAGGGTCAAGGAGTGTAGTGAAGTTGCAATTGCCTCCTTCTCTTGATCTCGATCTCTGCATTTCATGTTCCAGTTCCTCTTGAGATTGCCTGTGGATTTGTCACATCGTCAACTTGACCAGTTTCCTCTGTTAGAGCGATTGTTAAGCCGAAGTATTCAACACTGGTTGAAGGGCTATGAATGACTTTTATGCGAGTACGCGGTTCTCTCCAGTGAGCAAATTTGACAATAATGCGGCTTCTTGCTCAATGAAAAAGGAGCACTGCTTGCTGGAAGGAAAATGAATGCAACAGCTCGTTGGCTGAACAAGGAAACGGCTCATTAGCCGGAAGCGACCATTCTTATGGCACATCGTTTCTGCAAATAACTGTGGAAAGGAAAGTAAAATGGCGGCGTTCAGCATTCCTGATTCTCATCTTATATTATATAAGCTATCCTCAGAATATTTTATCGCTCTATCTTGGCCAGAGAATAGTTTCAACGACATTTGGTAATAAGAGCTAGTTAGCTTACCCATCTGTCTTAAATGAATTTTGAATAGTTCTCATGAGTACAGCTTTCTAATTGTCAGCTGCAGTGGAAAGAAAAGAAAGGGAACTGATAGACTAGTATACTTAGTTGTGGGAAAATTTATATAACCCGAACTTTTATTCATCAGTCAATCCAACAGGAAACGTCGCCAACTTTGTCACAGCAGGAACAATATGAGAACAGCTCATAGTAAATAATATGAGTATGAAAAAGGTTTCACTATGAACGAGAACGCAAAATACTCAATTCGGACAAAGGGGCGGATTAATTTGCCACTGAAACTTTCAAACATCTCGTTATAATTTGAAGGCAAAAACATTACTGCATTCAGAGCATAAGCGTGCATTGCTTTGATGCACAATTTCGTCCCTATGTTTTTATATCTATTTTCCATATAACTCAGCGTCTTTTTGTCTAAATCTTCAACATACAACTTTCTTTACCATTTCAACGGAATGCGTTAATCGCACCTACGAGCCAACTTGCGATTTACGCTTCCAAATTTCAAATATTGCAACGTAATGCATCTTACCCTGCTGCCTTGAAGAAATTTGATACATTTGCAGTTCTTGAGAGTTCCAACTCTTCACTGAGGAATCCTGTTCAGATGTAAAGGTGACAGCCTATAGCGGATAGAAGGCATTAAATTGCAATAGAAATTAGTTTAATACCACACGGACTTGTAAAATGTTAATGGGTTATCCGACTGGGGACATTCAGCGAAAACGGAACTTCGCTTGTGAGAAAATGAATTCTGAAGACGTTAATCGCTGAGCGAGCCGGAACTGTTTGGTAAAAGTAGCTTTTCTTTTGTTATTTTTTATTTTATTTTTTTAGCGAGTTTCGATTCTAGGGACTGATCATTTCTTACCAGGAATTCAGTAGACTAACCTCAAAGAGTGATGTGTTGCTTGTGATCGCTAAAATATGAAGTGATAAGATGCCCAAACTACGGAACTAAGTAATTTCATCTTATTGTTGTTTCATCACGACTCACAGAACGCCTTCTTTTGATAGCAGTAATGTCACTGTGATCGTATCATTTGTACAAGAGATCGTTGCAGCGGAATTAATCTCTGACTTGCACAAAGGTGTTCAAAAGGCTTGCGTCGAATTACGCGATATCGCTGGTCACATGAAGGCAATGCGCAAAAGAATGGAGGAAGAAGAGAGGGTTGGTGACAAAAAAATTTTCGTTCTGATTTACTTTCGAACCGTCCCACATCAACTGAAATATTGCTTTCTATCTTCTTCACCGTTCGGCCTCATCGGCATCAATGAACGGAGCTGCAACTTTCGTCATGGAATATGGGATGCCGTATTTTTTCACGATTTTCTATTAGGAGAGACTCTAGTAGGTAAGATGCATGAGGAAAAATCATTTGTAAGCGCATCTAGCAATATCAGATTCTCTATTTCAGGGTGTTTTACCTGACACGTTAATGAATTAGTTTCAGGATGAACAAGCCGAGAACGATTGGAAATTCGCAGCGATGGTCGTCGATCGGATGTGTCTTCTAATGTTCACAGTTTTCATTGTAATTTCAACATGTGGGATAATGTTCAGTTCACCGCACCTCATTGCTTAATGGTTTGCCACAACCAAACAATTAGGAAGTAAATATTCGATTTAGTGCACTGTTGAACTGAAAGTATTCTCAGTCCACTCGGTTTATGAATGAATGCAGCAGTGATCTCGTGGGAAACTCGAGCACTCTTCAGTACTTCAAGCGACGTTTGTATCTTTAACGTTTTCACAAGAATGAGAGATTTCACTTATTATAAATAGATCATTCAAAATGCTGCTTTCTAAACACGCCATTGCCTTTCTCTTTCCTCCCCCACCCTGTCTATCCCATCTCGTTCAGTAATGCAGTATGTAAATGCCGACGCCAGTAAATAACGATGATTTCTTGTTGCTCTTAATGTTCGTAACGCACAAGATAGTTGAATATGCAGTTATTGATCAGTGGTTATCGCTGAATATTATGAAGATAAAGGGGCATGGTTTTTATTACTCGGTTGTTAGAAATGCTTTTCGGTCAAAATAAGCATTTCCCAACTCAATATACCTCGCTCGATAGCGCATGTACTCACCGCACTTTTGATTCATAGCATATTACTTGTAGGTCTATCGAAATCACAAAAACAGTAAGTTTTCTCGTTGTTAACCGTCGTCTATGGGTGTACTTCGCTTCCTGGCATCTGAGACTGCTAGCTAGATTTTAAGTTTTCTAAATCCAATACTTAAACTATCCAAATTCCTCTTTGTTGACGAGAATTGCTATGTGCACCCATCAATTTTATAACTATGCAGGAACAAACGTTAGAGCACTAAACATGCTCTTTTGAAAGGCATTCACGAAAAGATTGCATAGAATTTCGTGACCACCGATGGCGAGAAAAGCGGTTATTGGCGATTGTGTTGTCCTTTGTAAATCTCCAGTATGAAGTATTTCCTTTAATGTCACTCACCTATGTGCGAATAATGCAACTGTTGTAATGAAAAATAATTCTCCTAGGGGTTTGTTTACTCGAAAAGTTCTATGCGGTAACTTTCCTCCAGTGAAACGATAATCAAAACTGAGCTGTCATAGCCGCTCAGCAGTGCAGAGGAGAATTCAATGAGCTGAGAAAGACATTTTTTCTGCGGGAAAAGTGAGGAACCTCAGTGGTCAAGATCCTGCCAATGAAATTATAAAGGCGGAGTGGAAAATCTGATAATTCGAAATCCCCATTATTGATCCTAGTTTATTCGACTCAGTTTTGTCACTATATAAACGATATATAGACTGAATGATTACTCCATCTGCTCTTCCACTCTTTGTTGTTCCATTTTCCAACTTCAGTTGTTCTCATAGCAATGTAAGTACATAGAAAAACAAAAGTTCCCTCGTACTGGCTGGTTTGTTTTTCCTAATAAACGACATGGAAAAAAGGACTGACTTCGTGATGTGGAGAGATATTCCGGGTTTTCGATAGGAATTCAGAATGTGCACTTTCAATTCTCGCCTAATGAAACCGTGCAGATTTTCTTAGAAAAACTCGGTCAAAATAGATTACGCGTTATGTTATTAATTGATAGGCTTGATTTTCTTGTCAAATCAATTTCTATGAGAGTTTTTTGGTTTCAACTTTCGTTTACGTTTCTCCTGAATCGAGAAAGTAAGCTGGCCGTATTTCGGAAAACTGTCAAAATGCAGTAGCTAAAAAGCTTCGTGGAAATCTTTCACGGACGACTCAGTGAACATTGTGATATCATAGTTATCACTCCTGTCTAAAACAAAGAACGTGGGAAATTTTGTTATTTCCCATGAAGCTAAACAGAACGCTCGTTCGAGATTAAAGTTTTCCATAAAAAGCTCATCTGCGAGCTTTGTTCATCGGTCAAAATTTCGAAGTAGGGCTTTTTTCAGGATAGTTTTCAGCTATGAGTTCACTCTTTTGTGGGAGATATTTTTTGGTGTGATGATAGTGTTATTTTCGAGGCTGTAAAATCGGTTGTGGGTTCACTCTTTAAAGGTCTGATCCATCAGATTTCTTGAACAAATTCTACAGTGAGGTTGCTCATTCAAAGTACTATTGAAAAAGCGATCTTTTATGCCCGTTTTTCGTAAGGAGTAAGCAGTGCTTCTAATATATTCAAATAAGGTTTTAGCGAAAGATTCTGACCTAATTTCCTAGGCGTCTATAAGATTCATTTTCAGATCTTTCATCAACATTTCAGTCTTCGATTCTCTTCTGTGCAATCGCCCAAATTTTAATAATTATCATCTTTCAACTGTTTTAAACCATCTTTCATATGTTGGTAGCACTGTAGCTTTAATGAGTTCCTTCTCATCTCAATCCAACCAACCGAACTTGGATCACCTGATCGGATTCTCAAAAACTCATTGTCTACTGAATATTTAAATTGCACCTTCTATTGGCAGAAAGAAAATTTTATATAGATAGATCAGAGCATGCAGACATCTGAATGTTTTTCATATAATTCCGTAAAACATGCTCTCAACAAGCCATCAACAAACCTTGCGTGCACTCTTCTAAAGCGACAGTACTCATCTGAGAGGCTTTAAGAAGAACCAAAGACGCAGGTTTCCGCCGTGATCTAGGGCATCTTTGAAGGCCTCAGACCGATTTTCCCTCAGTGCAGCTGGTGGGATCCAGTGGGATCCAAATTATCCGCCCGCTTCTATCTCTCTAGCGTTATGAAATTCTAACCAAATTGCATTCTAATTTTCGATCCTTCAGAGTAGCTTATTTCTTGTAGGAAATAAAAGGCTCTCTTTTACATGGCATATAACGGTTTATGTAGTATTTTGGATTTCAGCTCGTCTTGCGTTACAACACCCATAAAATTTTTCTTTGCATTGTTATAGACGTTGCAATTTTCACTGAACTTACAGATCATTAATTGATGGTCATGCAACATTCGAAACTTCGATTCCGCGACGAAGAGTTTGCTGTTTCGATTCACACCACAGTGTCTCAAGTCGTCTTATAACGAATGAAGATTCGTAACAAAAGAAAAATGACAGGAGAACTCCTTAAGTTATGCGTTTTAAGTAGTTTGATTTCGAGGATTTTTTCTTTCAGGAGTACACAGCAGTGGGAGCTATGATGATAGCTAATTTTAGCGTCGTCTTCTATGTCACAGAGCGAATATACGTCACTTCCTCCTTGTCTTTCATTGAAGAGTATCAAGAAGCCGTAAAAAAAGTACTACGGACCCTCTAATTCCTCTTCGCACTCATCGAGTCACTAGTGTCGAATAAGGCAATTTTTTGTATTGAAATGATCTGCAAAATTCGTGGCCGAGAAATTTTCACGAGAGCAGCACTCATGGAAGAAACAGTTTAGAGATGTAATTTGAATATATGAAAGCATAAACCGTTTAACGAATCAATCACATAAGCTGCAAACGTTGGAAATGAACGCGGTGAAGTGAATGTGATGGGTTAGCTGGCCAAGCTGTATTGCAGGTCGAAGTGGGATTATTCACGTACAGCCAACGTGTTGCTCAAGATGGTGGTCAACTGTTGAGAGATTGCCATGAAGTCGTTGAATGATGAATGTCTCAACGCCTCAGATCTGATATATTCACCAAAGTGCTTCACTGCCAAAGCATTCCAACTTTAATGGACGTCCCGAATGACGTCAGGTTTTATAATGTGGCGACAAGTGGTCGCAGTCACCGTCTCGCTAAGCATTTCTGCTATGAGATGGTAATAGGACCAACCGTTGCGTACCATCAATGACGAATTTAAAAAAAAGAAAGCTTTTTGCGACTCCGCCCTCCTTCCGAGATGGCCGGTTTAAAAAGTGAAACAATTCGTACATAGTGGATATAGAGCTTTCCATCGGCATCTAAGCAGCTGCTCGTTCATATTCCTTAGCAACATCCAAATTATCTTGGAACATGAATCCCTCAGACCCAAGTTTAAACTTTCAGCTTCATCCGAAATTTCAGTTGTTTTTAAATCGAGATACTCCACTGTAGTGTGCGATGTGTATTCAATGTCATCATAAAGTCGCAATGACAGTTAACATAAAAATGTTGGTTGTACGAGGCATTTTGGGTTAGGCAACTGCTTCAGTGCTTAGTCCAATGATTGGTTCATTGAGATAACTCCATATTTTTCTCATTTTGTTGTGTTTTGCTCATCAAACGATGTCAGTTGTGCTTTTTTCTATTGGTTGGTCAATTCATTGATCATCGTTGTTGTAGAAGATTTTGCAGCACTCTTCTTTATCAATTTGAGTTCAGCGTTGTTTGTAGAAAATAAAACTTTTAAAATAAACTTTCATCGGTTTCACAAGCATCCATATCATAAAATTTGCGACAAAATGCAGAATATCCAAGGAAGGGATTTTCCGACTGATGCACCACTCAGTGGGATCGTTTTCCTAAAAAATCCGGAAGAATGTTGCTGCTGTAATAAATGAGAAAGTTTGTGGACTGTGAGCCGATGAAATTATATAACAGCCTTTTGTGGCTTCATTCAATTTTACATGGTTAATAAAGTTCTATGCGAAAATCAACATGGATTTTGTCACAAGAGACTCATTGTTACAGGGTTATTAAACTAGAATAATCATGCAGATTATTAGGCGCAACAGCAAACTCTTCGCCAAAGTGACTTGCCTTCACTTGCAAAAAATGATTAATACAGTGTTCAGTTCTGAACTGCGGATTTCTTTGCTCAAAAAAGGCATCGGTGGTTTGTTAACTTGATCGCAAGCTGTAGAAAAGCCACCGTCAGCTCAATTGCTATACCTTCTCAAAGTCGGGCTAGTTAAATGAGTTATATGTATCAGATGTGCGTACTAGGATCTTGCTTTCCGATATTTTCATCGATGAAGTTATTAAAATTCCACTCCGTATTTCGCAGTTTCTTGCTGATTGCAAACTAATCGTATCCGCTTAGGCCGCTCCAGTGCTAATCAACCTTAACAATTCGTGCAAAGGATGCATGTGAAACTGATAACAAGTTTGTTTATTACACATATGCGCATGTCTTACTGCTCAATTTTTTTGTTCAAGCGAATAGCGGAAACATTAAGATAGTCATCCACACAAATCTATTTATGTATGAATTCACACTGCATTTAAAAGGAAAGGAAGGTGCTCAGTTGGAATTTGCAGTGTTTCAAAACTTGAAATGTTACGCCCTCCACCTAAATTTATGCTACTTTTGTAGCACCTCAACCAAATGATGTCGCACCTATTTTCGTAACCTCTGCGTCGAAAACGAGAACGTTCATTGAATCTTTCAACGTAATTTTCTCAAAGGGGCTTCATTGGTGGGCGCAAAAAAATGCCTTATGTGTTGAAACAATTACAGTTTCGTCCTAAGTTATTAGAACTTGAACGATTCAGGCAATAGCTATGGTTTCCTAATCATATGAATTAGGAGCATTCCAATATCGATTTTGAGGACTTTTCTTTTGAGTTCTCATCCATTCACTTGTTGGAGTGACTAAAGATTTGCCTCGTTTCACTTTGAAAATTTCGTGAGGAAAGCCTTTTGCAGCTGTAGGGTTGATAGGTTTTCCCATATGGAATAACCTTTCAGTCACGTAAAGAAGTAAACTTTAAATATTTCTTGGGATGCCGTAAGAATGCTCTCAATAAGCACATGAAAACTGGTGAAATTTAATCAACTTCGGCTTATCTTCTGCTATGTTTTCGTCCATGAAATGTTCTTGTGTTCTATTTATCACTTTCTAAAATACTCCATTGTACATTCTATGTATTACTTATTCACACTACATTACTTATGGTCGTGAACCGTATTTTATCCCTTGCGTAAGAAATCTCTTTCTCCCTTTCTCCGTCTTCCTGCTTTCACCTATGGAATAAGAGACTTTTGATGAGCCGTCCTATTCACATATTAGGGTGCTTCACCTTTCTGCTACAAGTTAGCTAAGCTGCAGAAAATATGGAAAATCAGATACTCAAAGATAGGAAATCAATTTTTGAAGGTTCTTTGATATTTACGAATCACACGAATGTAGTGTTTATCGTGATGAAGTAATTTATTAAATTAGTCATTAATTGCGTCAGTAAAATTCATTTTTCACTTCCTTCATAATTTTTCACAAATGTTCAGAGGTAATTTTTTCTACGGCAATTCTTTTAAGGTAAAATACTGTCATCATGCTGGTGATGATGCATTCAAATATTCAATACATATTCCTTCTCATATTTTTCTTGAAGAGTTCGGCATTTCCGACTGTAAAGTAAGTCCATTATGTTCATACGAACCACTAAGGCAGTCAATAAATCCACTTTTGAGGCCGCAGCAATGCTGAATAATGCTGAATACCACAATACTGAGTTCATTTCAAGTTCGAAATTTCTTCCCCGAAATGCGCCGATTTGACTGGTTACGAATAAGAAATGGATGGATTGCGCTTATTCTAGACTTGAATGCTTTCAGCACTCAAATAGTGTATCACACAGAGGTCAGATCCTGTATTTTGTTATATCCTGCACTCCAATAACGGACCTCAGGAATGTGCTAAAAGTTACGCGGTCATTTTGCGTTGCTTTATGAATTCGAATAGCGAAAGCAGTTTGGATTGTACGTGCTTGAAAAACTCACTAATCAATGTGTCGCAAAACTCAAATAAAACTCAAAAGACTATGAGTCTTAAAATTTGAAAAACGAGGCGCTTTTTCAGAGACGTTGAGGCGGAATTCATCTCTCCATATGAGATTTCACACATTGTATCATTGCATCATTATCAAGTGTAAGTAGTGACAGTGAGGTATCCTGATGAAGAGTTGTCAAAGTAGAAAAAATGGTTTCATCTCGGAAATTTCATGGGTTTATTTGGCTGTCGGTGAAAAGGTCCCGTCGAAGTCTTACACTAAGTTTGTAATCGATATCCAGCATGTTATCCACACATATGCAACATCTGAGGGGTTCAAAGAAATGAAAAAAACGAAATGAAAATCTTGAATGGATCATGGAAGCAGGGAAATATGTCGAGAACGTCACCCAAAATTGCCTCGAGACATCGTTAAAACTCATAAGAGCGATTGTGCAATTTCTCGCTTATTAGATAGACGCTGGACTGTTACAACGTCGTTCGATGTTTCATTTTACTGCAATGACATCGCACTCTGAAATTGTTTGGTACTTAACTGTTGCAGCGTGAATATTTTTTTGCACTCTCCCTGCAGCCGTTCTGATTGATCCCAATTGCAAAACTGATGCAACACAAAATGATACTTTGCTTATTTGCACTACTGAAAAGTTTGCTAATTCGCATTCGAATAGATGAATCACAATTTTTCACCAGTAAAAAACAAAAATTTCTAATTTCACTCAATTCCCATGCAACTTGAAACCTTCCAAAGAGTGATAGTAAGAAAGACGGTAGTTCAGAAAAGTTGCTGACTGTTGATCACATCCATATAGCCTAAATTTAGTAAATAATAAGTAGTGAACATGAACAATATTGCCTGCTTGAAGTTGAAGCAAAATTAAGGCGGCGTGGGTAGCAACGAGATTTCAGATTCAAACGCTCAACAGCGCTCAGCGAGCAACATCTTGCTGCAGTTGCGGCTCCCGAAGATGATATGGCCGAATCGTTTTTCGCTGTCGTCTCTCCTGAGTAAGCATCCGATTTCAGACTACTTTTAAGACTTTCTCGCTGAAAATACGAAATTAATAGGAGCATAAAAAGCTATTCGTCGTAAGTTTCAATTAAGAACGTTTTTAAAAAAGTCTCTCAAGTTTGCTTGTTTGTTTAACATCTTTCCTAACAGAAGTGAGGTAAGATGAGGTAAGAAGCGACGTCGCTAGTAAGGCAGCTTTTAAATGGGAAGAAGAGACGTGATTTCACTTTTTGTTAATCGTGGTGGTTTCCAAATAGGAGCCAGTGCTTTGAACTATTAATAAAAGCAATATTTTTCTTGCGCTTTTACAACGAAGACAGGTCTCCTTCTTGAAGATCGATTAGCAGACTTTTTCCGAATTAATAGCTAACACTGAAAGTGTTGTGCAGCGATACGTAAACAGTCTATGACATACTTCCATGAAAGCAACTCTACAAAATGTTTTGCTTAAGGATGAGCCATTTGATCTTTGGTCACCTTGAGCTGTTACTTCCGTGTAATCTTTGTTGTTACTTGCCATCTTGTCATATTCATTAGGCTTCTGCTCATGAATCTAATGCTACAATTTCTTTTATTGATATGCGCTAAAATCTTAAGAATTCGTTCATGTATAAAATATCCAATAGTTCGGTGAAGTGGTTGCAGTATTTGGGCAAAATAATAAGAGAAAGGGTCCGGCAGCCGCTTGTGCGATAAATTAGGCCAATTGCTTTCATAGTTTATCAACTGTTGGCGAAATAGGAGGAATAAGGATGTTTTAGCTCATCCGATTACCCATGCGAATTATCTTATGATGTCATAAAAAAGCAATTCGGAAGAAGGAGAAAATTTATCATCCAGTCAAAGTGCTTTCCGATTGTATTTCTCTTTCCTATAGCTGTTTTTTGCAACTTTTTTCAGCTTCAAATTCTTCAAAATAAATGCTTTTGAAATCTTTGTGTAGTTTTGAGTTGTAATCTTCCTCTTAAAAGTAACCCTCATAGTAATCAGTGAATTTATGCATTTGGGAATAGAGGTTTCCTAATGTACGTAATAGCGCTGCTCTCCTTCAAAGGGCAAAATAAATTTTTAAGTTCCAAGCCAGACGCTGTTGCTTTGAAACAGTCGTACTTCTAATACGATTGACGTGGCTCTTCACTCTTAGTTTTTAAACCGCTTCTGTAAATATGATATTATATTAATCTTTGGTACTGCTATACAAACAACTAGTTTCGATCAGTCCACCTTCAAAACGAATTACCAATATATGTTTGAAAAAAAAGCTTCACAAAATATTAACGACAATAAATATTCGGTAGCTTTTCTGAGAAAATCTAGTAACTTTTCTTTATTTCAAATATTTCCTTTACAGTAACTGTGTCTTTTTTACTTTGTCGTACCTTAGAAATTGAACCATACCTTAAATCATACTTAAAAAACTCAATCATACATTAAATCACGCCTCAAACCATCGTACTTAAATCGAAATTTATGTTAATATGCATCCCACGCACGAATTCTCTCATATATGTTCAAGAGCGTGGAATTGTCGCTATCCACCTATAGTGAGTTCGATAATAATGGTTAAATAAAGTGCAATAAAAGAAGGCGGAAAAGTGAATTCGTTCGTTTTCGTGAGCACTTTTCATTTCGGCCAATAAAGTAGTTTAAGTATCCTATGGAGGTGAAGTATTTGATGCTTTTAGACCTCTCAAATTACGTTTTTTTGAATGCTTCTTGCACGGCATGTTGACAAACGAAACCTTGAATAAGAGTGCAGTAAAAGTGAGTTTTCCTTAAACGATTCTTACACACGTGTGCTAATTGTTTCAACAAAAAAGCAGCCCAATATGTGAATGTTTTATATCATTACCCTTTCATCCCAGCACCATTTCCTTCTGCATCTCGGTATCAATTCCTGCTATGTGCAGCTGAGTTGCTTCAACCGCATCGCAATCAGCCTCACCTATACTCAGTGTAGAAATCTTTTGTGGATATTTTGGTTACGCATCATGGATCCTATGTTGTTTACGAACTTGTTGCGAATTTTGCACATATCAAGAAGTGACCGTCCGGAGAAATACGTCCAGAGTTTTTTCAAAAGGGGCAGGGTTTTTTTGTTCTTTCAAATTATTGGATTAACTGCTGCAAAACAGTACTAGCTTTTAGACGTTTCAAAACAGTGAACAATTTCTATAATCAAAAATTACCAGTGACGGTTTTTGTTGTCCGAAAACGGTGCTCCTTCGAATTCATCCAGTGGTAAAGCTTGTAATTTTGCAAAACCTCACGGATACTTTTCACGTGAAATTAAGCTGCATTACCGGTGTAGAGAAAATAACTGACGCTACCCAACCAAAATTTATTTCGCGCCAAAACGTTAGGGTCTCGGTCGCAAGCTAAAAAACCAACCGGACAACGTTTTCTGGTCGATGGAAAAGACTGAAGTTTTGGTTTCCATACAAAGTCCCGTGCAAAGAGTTCTATTATGAGCGTAGCACGAACCTTATTCAATCACAAGAGTCATAATTTGTCGAAATTTATTGCACTGGCGAAACCAAATGAGTAATAATTCAGAACAAGTCTGGTGGAGGGGTCAAAATAGAGTGCAGAACGCCAACTCGGCCAGGCGGGATAATGGCGCAAAATTAGCTAAAGGTGAAATAAAGGCATTTTTAGCACAGAAAATAAATCCGCGAGATTGTGAGGAATGAAGAGATCATTTAATATTTGGTTTAACAGTTTGCACACGATGAGAAGTACGACGTAAATTCTGTCAAATGAATCTAAAATAGTCGCAGAGGTACATCGAAAATTTTACCAAATAATTCACAAACTGAAAGAGCTGCAAATGCGATCGCACACTTCCAGAACGTGCTACGTGCTAAGTAAACGTGAGAAAAACATGCGAAGAAGGAAGTCATCCTTAAGAAGAATTCAAATTCCAAGGGGAAAAACTCTGTAGGAAATATAAAAAACGTTGGCTTTTTATGGATGAACATTCAACATTCTAGCAGTATCTGTACCCTCCTTAGAGATCGCGTTTCACAGTTTTATACCATATCCGACAATTCGGCATCCCATCAGAATAGAGTATGCTGACTGAGAGTTTCTTCGTGTCAAAAATACAAACGTTTCTGCTCATAAGGTTTAAGTCCTAAAAATACAAACATCCCTTGCAAGGAAACTAATCGCAAGATGGTTTAAAAATTATTGATCATTGTCTCGGAATTATTCACAACTGGTATTCACAAGACTTGCCCGTAGACGTAATAACGCCAACAGTATAGGTGATATAAACTCAGTACGTCAACGTTAATCAAGAGTGCGAAATTCAATGACTCGACAACCTCAGGAATGTCGTGCTAATTCCTAAGCCAGCTTCTCGCATTATCTGAGCACATCGAAGCAAAAAGATGTATGTAAAAAGGCTATAAAAGACAAATTTAGAGTCAAGGATAGCCGACTATCCTGTGACGATTCACCTGAGCTCAGAGGCCACACTTATTTTCATAACAACGGACAGTACAAAGTTTGCTCTTGCTTAGCTGCCGATGAACAAGAAGAGAAATAGCAACACAAAGGCCAACCTTTCTGTAGACGCTTTTTTGCCCTCTTCTTACCGCACTCTTTGTTGAAGCTTAGTTTTCTGCGTATGTTGTTCGAAAACATTTCATCAAACCGCTGGTCGAAGCTTCGAGTGAGACTGTGAACGTCATCTCTTTTCCACGCTTCTTAAGGTGACCTTCTTTTCTCAATCGTTATCTTTTGAGGTTCCACAGTCTTCGTAAATATTCGAATGATCCCATATTTCGTTCCTCCTTTGTGCCTCCTTTCAGCCGTTCTAAGACAGTCGTGCCTTTCTATCTTGCTGTTCAACCACTTTGGAAGTGTTTGCAATCTGGTTCGCTGCTCTCTAAGTCCCCTCTTTTCATCTCGAAAAACAGTCACTGACATCATCAGTAATTTTGCAAAACTACCATTCCCGCAAGCACGAGGATTCCCAACATTTTCATCTTCCTCGAAATGGATGTCATGGCGACATTGGGGTTTGATGAGGTGAGCTACATTCCAGACACGCTGCACATTTGGTTATACCATTCAGTTTTTGTGCTAAGATTTCGCACATTTTGCGCTTTTGATTCTGGCCGTTCATGACCATTTAGCACCACAGTTTCTCAACTGCTGTACGTGTACTTTCCGTAACATTCAAATTGCTCATCCATCCGTTCCTTTTCATCTTCTTTTAACAGATTTATGACGAAATTCGTGGCTCAATGAAGACCTCTGTTTACGGATGGGGCCTATGTTCTTGAAAACTTTTACGGCCTCTCAACAGATGCCGCTCTCTTCGCTTACATTACCTGACAGAATGCTGCGGAGAAATTTGATCTCAATTTGTTTTATTGAGCTCGATGTTGAACCTTCTGAAGAGGAGCTTCTTCCAGTCCCACATGAGTCTGAAAAAAACAAGGTCTTCCTTTGATTGCATGTTTGCTTCAGTTTTATGTAGATCGATATGCACATCGCCTTGACAGTGATGTCGAGAGGTTAAACGTTATATAGGATTTGCAAGCAGCTATTCATCTCAACATCATTGCCAGTATTTTCTGATCATTTGAGAGGTTCTGTGGCAGTGTTTTTTAAACTAATATTTTCTGACGCTAGGAGGTGAACTTTCAACGTGCAGTTAGTATCGCCGATGAAAATTGGCGTTTTGACGCGCAGATGTCCTTTAACGAGGGCATTCTAGCAATGTTTTTATACCGTACTAATGGTTATAGGTGATGGCTTATGGAGTGCAATCCTTTGCAACGAGTATGTTTCAAAACAAGTTCCTCGCATTCGCGTCAAAGCGCTTTAGCAACTTAATCCAGCAAATTTGCCGTTTCATTTTTTTCACCCTAAACGCGGAATACCCCCACCATAACCTCCTCTTCTATAGTGAAAGATCGCGTCATCAACTTCATACCGAATACTTGGAGGGCAGTTTAAGTCACGTTTCAGGAACTCCGAAAAGGTCTAAGTTGCTTTCTAATTTGTAATATTTCCTCTGCTCATATAGCATTCCTTCTCTTTCTGGTATGATGCCTTCTTACTCACTGCATTCTTGGTTTTATGACCAAAGATGTTATTTCATCTTTCATAGGTAGCCTTCTCGATTGCGTTGGTTGTTTCTTCGCTGTAATCTTGAGGTCATCGTTCACGTAATATGTCATTTGTTTTACCTATTCATAAGACTACGCTGCCATCGCGCTTCCTGGTGTAAGATCACTGTGAACCTTCGCATACAATGATAGAAACTTGGCAAGGACCACTTTGTTCATCCTCAAAACCATTATGTTTTATATTCAACTAACTGTCTTCCAGACATAACTTGGGGGATCAGATTTGCTTATTACTGTGGGGCCCATAAAGAACACTTTGCCAATTATTATTTCTGAGATGCCGGTTGCTTTACGCAATTCAACCATCCCCGCATCGCCTTCTCATGCTATTGTATTTTCCGTAATTCCTTCAGGGTAAAGGAGTGTAGTGAAATTGAAATCTTTTTCGGCGATGCTCGTCTACTCCAATCTCGCACAGCAGTCCTCTTGAAAGATTGCATGCGGATTTGTTATATCATAGCGATTATAGAGCTAAGGTATTCCACATCTTTTGAAAAATAGACTGGTTTTGAGAAACTAAAGATTACTCCTCTGTGAGTAAGCGCTTCTCTCGAACGAGCGAATTTGGTATAAGGCCACGTAACTTTTGTCTGTAGTTCTAATCATGCTTGTTTGCGATATTCACAGCCGCAGACTAAAAGCGGTTGCTTTTTGATTGATTAGGAATGTGGGCGGCGCTGATTGAGCGGAATGCAAATACGGCACCAACTTGCCGACAGAACGAATCACCTGATGAGTAACAGGAAACTGGGCAGTCTTATCGACTTTAACACAAAAGGAGCACTCGATAGGACTTGTCGCCCACGTGGAATCATCGGACTCAACCTAGTTGGGTGAGCATAATGAAGGAAACTTCTGTCACCGTCAACCACACCTTTCATGATAATGATAGTAAGAAGTAAAATTGAATCTGGATGTTAACATGCAAGGCTTTCATCGTAAGCGTCACTTTGTTTCCGTTTTTCTACTTTTCCAAAGAATGACAGTCTTCGACGGAAGAGGCGATAATACAACCTGCCTAGCGTAAACATAATCAGAGAAAGATTGCAACGTTTCTATTAAAAAATTCACTTTGAAAGACTGCAAAATTCGAAATTTTGCATATCGTAACACGAAAACACATGGAAAGAGCGGAAGCATACACGAAACTCTTTTATAGTGGAAAGAGCGGAAGCATTACTTTGTGCGGTTGTGGATAAGTGACGAACATCTATGAACCTCCCGCAAGTATCGTGAAATAACTGTAGCTAATTCTTTTAAGGGCTTTTCGGGTAGACAGGCGAAATATTGCAGAAGAACTGTAAACTGCTCTGACAGCAAGGTTTACTGAAATAGACTTTCTTCTGTGGTTCGCCATTCCGGAAATCCTCTAAACTAAACAGTTAGACATACCATTCAACAAAAGAAAAAATGTTCCTTTCCTCGTTTAGTAAAAACTCTGATGCAGTAATCGCTTGTTCGGATAAGCTTGAAAAAATTTGTTCGCAAGTCTATACGGTAAAATAAGAAAGGAAACCGTGGACGCAACAAACCGAACCAAATATTTAGTGGACAGCTCTATATGAAGGTTATCGATGTCTACGATCAACATCTTGCTGGATACAGCAACTCCGAATTTTGATATAGCAACGATGAATTTAAGACGATTGTTCGATATGGCACAGTATTTCATCTTAACTTCTCCATAGTGTAGGGAAATGTGACATCTCAACCAGTGAGAACTAGTAAAAGAACTGACAAAATCGGTCATTAAAGAAGCGTAGAGGATGTGCTTAAGGAACCATTGTTAAAAGGTGTTAGATAAGGAATCTAGAAGAATGAATAGTTGTAGCTAATATGGAGAATCTAAACAGCAAGGTGTGATAAGTTTCTCATTGTTAAGAAAGCCTATGCTGACCACAAATATGCCGCCCATTTATCTTGAGGTGCATGCTCAAAGCGTGCGCAAAATTCAATATGAGCAAAATCACGATCCACTGCAACCTAAGCTGAACGTATGGAAAGTACGGCTAAAAACGGCGGTAGGAGGAAAATAATTATTAGAACATTGAAAGCGAAACTGTGATTTCATGGCTGCAAATATGTTAATCGTTTAGTGATACTGCAGTGTATAAACTATCTTGTATAAAACTAATTTCTTTTTTTGAACATGGCTGCTTCCTGAAAAAGATGTAGAATGTTCCTCGTCCTCCCCTTCCCCCTATCTCGTTGTAGTTGGCACTGACAGCCTAATATGGCACAATATTTTGTGAGCTGAGCGTAAGTCGTCTCCACCTTCGAAATTCTTCGATTTCAAGCAGCTAATATACTCTTCAAACACTTTCATATTTTTCTCAGGCAGATCACGCCATGGCTTTAAAAATTGCATTTTCGCTCAGTAAAAGCTTATTCCTAAAAGTATATTGTTTTTCGGAAAAGTACACTTCACTACATTTAACACTGTCACGAGCTAAGAAGTCCTAAAGCGTGAAAATTTTCGAGAATCCTCTTGCTTGCTTTTCAACTGCACGCCTCCTCTTCGAAATAGAAACATTCTAGGTTCAGTGCCTAAACAGCCAACTTGTAAGGTACACACAACGATAGAGGACATCACAAAAGTCTCTCTTACCTGCAAGTTATCATTAACTTTATGTTTAAGGTAATTTTACAAAATCCAAAGAGAATTTCTCCCTCAGAATGTGATCGCTGCTGGTCGTTGCGCACTGTAGTCATGTGAAGAGTGTGCAACATAATTTAAACGCTGCTAGGATGGATGGGCGCTTAAGGAAAAAAATATTTTCATTTTTTTGTTCATGTTTGCCAGTACTACACACACATCAAAAAGCTTACCAATGTCAGTAAGTTTTTTTCAACAGGTCTCTGTTTAGGTCACCGGGTATTCATAGGAATTTCGGCAGTTTTTTAAGTCAGCTTCATATCGGAACATTCACATGATTATTCTCTAGTCAACAGGATCGACGTCGGCACTGCCATGGAGATACAGTCAATTCTGCTATTTTACATAGATCATATTTTCAGTGTTGACGGAAATGATGGCAAAAAATTTACTATGGGAAGTGAGGAACATTCACTCTGTACTCTTGACAAAAAATTGAAGAAAAGTGTTAGCATGTCTCCCGTGATTGAGTTTCGGTGAAATGAAAATTTCGATATATTTCCCTCCTCGAGCTTCACCAAATTCGAGCACTCATTAAAATGACGCCCACCTCCAAACGGAGGAGAATTTTCCGGAGAAATAATCCTTCTACAAATACGATTTTTGAATGTTTCTTTGAAATTCACGACAGATCAAGGAATCGTTTTTCTGGCAAAACTTGGATTTTTGCTTTATGAGTTTTAGAAAAAAAGCCCACTCTTAGTATACATTTTAATCGCATATCTTATCTTCAACACTCTAAAATTACTGAAAACTGATCATATTCATTTTTCCAAACATCATCGGAGTCGATCGCTAGAACATCTTGTTTACTTTACGAAAGCTTTTGTGAGAGTGGTGAGCTTTTTAGCTCCTTCCAGCTCCTTAGCAAAACTCTTTTACTCAAACGATTTGAACTTTACGCGTATAAATTCAATCTAGCGCAGCTAGGGTGTACCCGTCGACTGTGAGCTGTGACGATAACCTATCTCTTAACCCTTCCAAATCGTTGTAATAGTGCATCATGAGAACATCATGCCATGTCTACATTCATATGTTTGTCTGTTCGTGTATGCTTCTGTTTATCTGACAGATGGAATTCGTTATGCGCGGAAGAGACGACGGTGATGGTTAATTTTGCATCAGTTACTGTCGCTTAAGACGTAATAAAGTTTACGATCAATGAATGACCTTCTGCAACCGACTGAGTAACGCAGGAAACGATATGTGCTACATTGACGCATTTTTGAATGTTCATCGGACTAGTTTACTTAATGCAAGAATTCCGAAAAAGCGCATGTTCTGAATGTGCAGAAGTACGAATAAATTTCTGAAATTTTTTTCAGATTATTGAAGGAGGGCAACAGGAAGCTTCTACTGATTCCGTTTGACGATCTTCTATTGTAATTCGCAGCTCACTCACTCATGGTAATAGACTGATTTGACGCTTCAATCTAACGTTTTGTTGACAAAGACAAAAAACAGAAATGAGTTAGAATTATGCAGAACGGCTTCAAAAAAATTCTTTGTTTTCCAAGGCAACGGAGCGTTATTGAAGCGGAAATACTTGGTCGGTGGATGGCGACCAATGAAACGAAAATGCATTTACTATAGCGATCTCATTGCAGAAATACTTAATAAAAAAATCAGGCTCGTTGTTGATGGTGTCTTTCACAGGTTTGCTACGGTGCAAGTAAACAGATATAACGCATAATTGTTTTCAAAGTGCTGAAATGTTCAAAAACATGTAGGCACTAAAAGTATGCATAAACATTCCATAAGGCGAATCGTACGATCGTTGTTTAGCATCCACCGCCCTCCTTCTCTCCCTCATCTTGCCGCCCTCATCTCCTTCCTCGCATATATCACCACCTAGAAGAAGAGAGCCTTTAATCACTGTGCTAAATTCCTTTCCCTTTCATTGCTTATGACGAAGGTAAGGGTATCTCCACTTATCGTCCTGAAAACGTAGGGGATTCTTAGGTTCATTTGGCAAGATGGCTTTCCGAATAGCAAATATCTTACGAAGGTAATAGAGAAAGCGCGCAGTGCATCAGATGATCTGAAAATTTAAACGGCGGTTTCCATCGATGGCCACACCGTGTTCGCAAGTTTTCATGGAAAAGACTAGAACTTGCAGCACGAAGGAAATAGCTAGTTTGCACACCACTTCTAAATCCCAAAGATGCTAATTTATGGTCTATTTTAAAGGAAATTTGAAACGAACAGATGAAACACACCTTTTGAAATTTGCATGAACTGGGCATTAGCGAATCGTAGGGCTTATCTGCCTGAAGTTTGTCTGATTTTCTGAAGTGCCTATCGCACTTCAGAAAATGCCTTAAAGGTCAGTGCCTTAAGGTCAGGTCAGGTCAATGCCAAGGTCAGTGCCTTTATTAAAGTCGCACGGAGGTCAGTGCGTTGCCCTTATGATCACCGACAGAAGAAATGAATGCCTCAGCAAAAAGGATGCAAAAACTAACGAGGGTGCTGAGGTATGCAACACCTATTGGTCGCTGGGCGAGGTTATTTGAAAATTTTTAAGAACCCACTGTTTAATCACTATAAGTCACAAAAACACGTCACCAAGCAAAATCAGGGTGCTCACCACACACACAAGCACCTAGGGCTACAGACACCACAGAGGAATATGGAAATTGCGTATTCAGAATATTTCACTTAAGTTTAAGAAATTAGCTGTGAATATTTATGTGGTTCGAAATCACGAAATGCCCTCAAGAGAAGTGTATACCACCTTTCTGTGGTTGTATAATGGAAGGGGAGAAGGAAAGTTTAGAGAGACACGGGGACGAAGGAAAAAAAGCCACACAAGAGGCATGCTTATCCATGAACAATAATAGCTCCATTGCACACTAGCGATCCAGTGGTGCGTCCA
Source organism: Parascaris univalens (assembly GCA_037576465.1). Lineage (NCBI taxonomy): Eukaryota > Metazoa > Nematoda > Chromadorea > Rhabditida > Ascarididae > Parascaris > Parascaris univalens. Next base: position 60,248,345 of record CM075173.1, on the reverse strand, counting down.
ATTCCAATTCACAACCGCACAGCCTGTCAAGATCAAGTCTCGTGATGGATGTTACATTAAAGAGACTATATGATCTTCAAGGAATAGGCAGTATTAAACGCGAAGCCCTTTGAGTGCTACTGTAATACTCATATAAGTTAGAGCCAATTAAGACGACTAGAACGTTCTAAAGAAACAAATCTCTCTCTAATGAGTTCAAAAGAGGCCCTGGAAAGTTCAAAAAACCAGCCGCATGAAAAAGGCGGTAGCAAAAAGTATTTTTGGGACACTAGCCAAGAACGAGCAAGGTTCATCGTGTAAACTTCCTCGAGTGCTGAAAGAGGAAGAGATGTATAAACGCTTCCACATTCTACATCTTTTTGCATGGTCAAAATCGTTCATAACAAATAAAAGGAGATCGTTGAAGCGTGTTAATGTGAAATGAATAGCGGGCACAACAACGAGACTATGGAATAATATGACCAATACAAAATCTAAATATCAAACAAAGAACAGTAAATTTTCTATAAATAAGACAGATGAAGACTTCTTCCACAAACGGGGACGTACCACAACCCCCTCGCTAACCCTGGCCAGTGCTCTACCACTGGGGTATATATATATATACATATATATAATAGGACAGAATCATTTAAAATTTTAGTGAAAAAAATTGAATTTTGCTCAAAATTTTGCAAATCAGTTATTTTACGATTCACAGGGGCAGAGTCATAATTTTACTGATACAACAAGCAATGATCGCCACAACCTACATTCGTCGCAACTTTATCCTCAGTGAAGGTGTCACCTGTCGACTGATGAGACATAGTTCGGCGAGTTTTAACACACCTGATTTTTTCTGCGCAGCGATTTATCGAAGAGCGCCATCTCCGAAGATTGCATTCTCCGATCTGCTGTGCACCCCTTGCGATCAGCTTCAATAGTCAATCGATTGCCTTAGTGCAATCATGCAGTCAGTCGGCCGTAAGCAAGATGCCTTAAGACTTCATTTCTTTCCTCGAATTTCCGCCTTTGTTCGTTAATACTCGTAATATTTACCAGTTATTTAATGAATGTGTGTTTCGCGGTTTTCTAAAAAATCAATTTTTTGGTGTAAAAAGTGAAACGTTTCCATTGCATCGAGGTTAAACATTGAACAAGTTTTTTATTGTAACTATGTTTTATTTGCGATGGAGGAATGATGATGAGGCGACGTGTTTTCGGCTCTAGAAGTGGCTCGTTATCACTGTCCCTCGAGAAGATTTCAACGTTGATACCAGCAGTAATAAAGCAGATGTCCTCATATGAACCGAAACAGGTCGTTCGTGTACGTATAAGCCTTTCAAATGTTTCTTTCAGCTTCTAAATAAACACATTTTGATGAGATCCTCTCTACTCTTTTTTTCGTCACGTTTCACCTCGAGGTCCATTACGCTGATGGTCCTCAAAAAATTTGCTTTCTGTTTTCCTGGACACATTTTGTTCCCAGATTACTAAAAACGTTGACCTTGCCCTATATAGCTTTTCAAGTTCCCTTCACAATCGACGGTGCTCAGCGCGAGCTCCATCACAGGCTAATTACTTTTGCAGAACACGTTCACATAATAACAGTCCTAAAAACTCACTGCAGTAACACCTTTCAGAGGCGACTTCATGGAGAGATTAGATAGCTTGAAGCCGTCACGAGTGTAACCCAGAATTTCCTGAATCATTATCAGTTTTGAGGAATGAAACTACTCATAAGCATGGACATGCGGAAGTGATACTATTTTGAAGAGAGCATGAAAATTTTTGACATTACGAGCAGTCTCGATGCACTTACTTATTCAAAAATAGTTCCGAAATTAATCTGCAAAATATATTATGTCATGCCCTGCACAGTTCATTGCAAATTTCCTGACCTTGGCGCCTTACGAAACTTAAGTTACCAAGCAAGTCTTTTTTCATCGTTATGAAAAGTAAAGCTGAAGAGTGACTTCGCTGCAGACTTCGAACGAATGTTTGCTTCCTTTATAGATCTAGGGGAATTTATGGAGTTATGAAAATTTTAATTTTGAAACTTGATGTCGTTGGCAAATAATTCCTTGTTTCTGCTGTTGCAGAGTTCTAATTCACAGGGAACAAAGAAAACTTCAATATTGCGATGAAAAAGTTCACCATGCTGTATGAACGACCGCAGTTAATGCTCTATAATCAGCCAATTGCTTGACGATTGTTGAGGTGTACGCCCATTTTAGCGATGATTGCCACATTTTTGTGAAGCGGCTGGTTGTAGTCGGTGCTGGTGCGTGTACACAAACGCGGCCGTTGTACGCCCATTGCTATGCAGACAACTGAGAAAACTGTTTTTGCCGTTCACCCCATCAACTCCACCGTCCTACTGGTCTCTCACCTGCGAACGATGTGTGACCGTATATGTATGTATATATTAACATCTACACCATCTCTCCACTTGTCTTTTTCTTCGTCGCTTTCCTTCTATTTTATTGGTAGGATTTTACCATCGTCATTCATTGGAATGGGAAGGGGGGGGGGGGGGGGGTTCTAACTGAGAAATATGCGACGTTTTTAACACAGCGGATAATCATTCAATAAACTCATGTGTTCATCTTATCTTTCCATTAGAGGTTTTTTGGTCGTTTACGATAGAATGAGATGCGAAAGTAATGATAAAAAGACGTCGCAGATTTCGTGGAGCCGTATAAATGTTACTAACGCATTTGGTCTTGTAGCTAAAATCTGAACCAAACACGGGCAATCATCAGCACTGCTTAAATAATGTTCTTCCTTTAGACATTCAATGCGCGAAGCGATGCATATTTACAACTGTACTTTTCTCTTTTGCATCGTAATATCTGAAGCAATATTCTCCTTTTGCGGATAAGCGTTTCGTCCACCATGCGACTATTTTCTCGTCTGCTTTTTAATTGTTAGGGAAAAGTGAATTCGTCGAAGATAATGCTGTCTAGAGCAATTATGTTTGTTCCTTCATTATGGGCTGCAGTTTGTCGCTCAGATTCATCGCGCATAACAGATTCTTACAAATAACCGGCAATTGCTGTTTGTATTAATGGGCATTCATTCAACTTTTTAGGTTTATTTTCCAATCCAGCTTTTTTCCGTAGGTGCCGAGGACGAGTGCTATGAAGGCTGAAAAGCCACGTGGGCGTATGATGAGATACCATCGAAAAGCAAAGCAGTTACTTCCGCAAGTGCTGTGGTCTGAGGCCTCATTGCTAATCTGTTTGTTTATCGATCGATCTGTGAGCACCTGCGATCAGGAATCGATGCGCGCAGTTGTGCTTGCCCTGTTACCCGAAGTGTTTCATTACGTGTGGTGATCGTTCTTTTCTTCTCACGAAAATGTCTTTCGTTCCGCATTTTCAGTTGTTTTTGTTCTGAAAAAAGTTCATAGCAGTATGTCGACGGAGGCAGCCAGAACCCATTTTTATTACAATACTTTTTGAGAAACATCGGCCATTCTACCATCGCTAGCGAGTAAATTTCTCCGAGCGATTTATCCGAACCCATTGAAACTGAATATTTTATGGCGGTGAAGTAACACCGACAGGGTGTAACTTAGGTGATTATTAGACTTAGATCTTCGAAGATTCCCATCGTTTTTATGAGTGGCTGCGAAAAAAAACTCCATTACTGATGCACGAAAGCACATCAAAGCAATCATCATCGGTTATAGTGTCGATTCAACTCTGATGCATTTGTGATTTCATTACGATTGGGCGTCCATACGTTTCGACACATCGACTATTCGTAAGCGGAATGTTGCTGACAGTGTCAGCACATGCACTCTGTTGCTTCAAAAAGCATTCATTGTGTGTGGGTGAGCAGAAGTATTCAGGTGAATGCTTCATTGGTGTGTGTTGCGCGAACATTTCTGACTCTCTTCACGTCATAGAGTTGAAAGTCATTGATAATATTCTGCGGGTTCATTATCACCTATTGTGTTCACTCATTCACCTTTTAAAATACCATTCTTCCTTGCGTCGTTTGCCCATAGTATTTTATTTAGTTTCCATTGCAACCAAACCACCGTCTGCTTATGACGCAACTCCATGAGATGCGCCAGAAGAAGGGTGTAAAGAAGCTAGTGCTCCGTTCAGGCACAGACTTTTGACTGCTTGAACCTTCGTTAAAATGGGAAACCCCAAATCTGGGTAATATTATCTCTTGAGCAGATAGTCGGTGTACTAAAATATGGTCCGTGAATCATGTGGCAATCACTTCTCTTAGCAGTCTCTTTCTCGTCCTCCCTCCTCCCCTCCTGTCCTCAAAAGCACAAACCTTTTGAACATTAATCCAGCGCACATCAAACAAGAAGCTCATCAACGAGCTTTTCATTTCCTACTTGATAGATTTGCAGTGCAGTAATAAACGATTCATTCTAATAGCACTTTTTCATATTTTAACCGCAAAGTAGCACATTTGTACGAGCGACTGTTTGCATAACAGTTTCTGGCGGTGCGTTATGAAACAATGACGCACATTAAGCTTGAAGTATGGCGTGGAATCTTGTTCTGCCTTAATGACATGTCAAAGCCTAGAAAGTCCACTTCCTTAACTCCAGAGATATTTCTATGAGAATACTTTCCTTAGGGCTGTGGTAACCAGCTTAATACATCTCCCATAGGGGAAATACCTCGCTTGTATTGTAAATCTGTTGATGCCAAACATTTTAAGCGATAAGCAAATTATTAAAAAATTTTTTAAATTCAAATTTCAATTATCATGTCGCTAAATTTGTCAGTTTATGGAATTCTCTTTGAAACATGTTTGGTAATATCAGCGAGAAATGAATGGTTTTTTCTTAATTTTTTAGAAAGAGCTTAAGGTATCGATGCTGCTAAAGTGAGACATTGTTGATTAGACGTAAGAGAGATCTAAAATAGTGACTGCAATAAAAGGCAATTGGGATGGGAATGGTAGTGTTGCTCACCGCAATTATGCACTTGTTTATATTTGCAGTGCTTATAATGTTATTTAGTTCTTCACATGGTGAAGATGTCTCTGTTTGTGTGTTTCCATATATCAGTCAGGTGTTTCATCTTGAAAGATAGTTACAGAGTGCAGATAATGTACATCGTTAAGTGACCACATATGTCGACTTTCTAAATGACCACCTAAGTCGAAAAAAGCTAAGAACTTTTAATATGTCTAAGAATTCATTTTACAAAGTGTTTTGTGGGAGGAAATGACTTTTCAAAGATCAGCTGCCGAAATTCGACGTTAGAATAAGATAGAAATGCATTGCTGGGCGTATAAACTTATCTGTTGATTATGTTTGAAACCATTTCTTTTGAACCGTAAGTGCTCAAATCAACTTTGATACGCAGATCTGATTGTTGTGCAGTTATGAAAATATTTCCAGCTTGAAATGAGTTGGCAGTTTCTTTCAAGTTCACTTTTTTGAGACGAATTGAATGATGCAGCAACTTTTCAGAAATGGGACTGCCAATTTTCATCAATTCCTTAGTTCCTTTACATTTCCGGTCATGTCCAATTTTGAGGATTAACCACTGTAAACGAGTTACAACTGTTAGTGTGCAAGACATTTGATGGAGGTATTGCTGCATTTTCATTATTATAGCCTGCTCAGTTTCGCCGTGAACTGCCGTATAATTCGATAAGTACTCGCCTTTCTTTTCAGATTTGAACGGCGATGGGATATACCTGACGCAGACAAATGCGCTGTGTGCCCTTGGTGACACAGTTTGTACGCTTGTCGATTTGGGCACTCTGCTCAATATGTGCTTGTGTGGCTGCACCTGGTCTACCACCAGATGGCTTACAAGAGAATGCAGTCCAAGATGATTCAGTGAGTTCATTCTCGGATCGTCCTGTTGAGAGTTCAACAAGGAATACACTGCTCGACTTCAGTGTTGCCACTGTCACTGGGATTGCCGCATGGCGGAATATGTTAGCCGTCTTAACGCCAGATTCGATCACTTGGTTCGAGCTTGCAAGCGATGCATTAAGTTCAAGGATGCCACCACGCGAAGTGGGTCGTATTCAGCTTTCGACGCCTCTTGATCTCGAATTGCTCGAAATCAAATTTCTCAGTCAGTCGTCGATCTTCGTTTGTGATTCATTTACATGCAGGTCCGTTGCTGAGAATCATTAAGTTTCGAAAATGTGAAATTACTGACATCACACTATGTTTCAACACCCATTGAGGAAGCAACAAATACTAGTTCTACATCTAATAATATATTTTTTCTCTGTTTTTTTTGCAAACTTTGCATTGATAGTTGCTGCATTTCGTTTTGAAAGAAGTATCTCTTATCGAGAAATTTTGGATATGCGGAAGAGTGCACATTTTATCTTTATTCGGATGCTAAACTTTTCTAGCCATTTGCTGTGCTAAATTTTGATTTATATGCAAAATTTATGTTTTCATTGAAAATAAGTCGTTCACAGCAATAACGCTTTTCAAATCAAATGGCCGTTAGGCAATCTGAACTTCATAGAAAATTGAAGGCTATGTTGGATGAATCGCGGTCAGACTTGTACGTATTATTCGCTGGAAACAAAAGGTCGTGCAAACCATCATATAGCTCAAGTGTCTGTCACGAGCACAACTAATGGAGGCATTGCTTTGCGTTACGTTAATGAAGACGGTGATGCTGCAGTACTCAAATACGATTCTACTAATAATTCGCACAAGTATCTCTCGGTCTTTATCGCTTTTTCCAGTGTTTCACTTTATTCTATTTTAAATGAATAAGTGGCATACCTTTTTGTTGGAGAGTGTACTGCTTTTCAACTTCGGCCTGTTTCATGCTCTGTTGTTGACAGTCTCCTCTTCGAGGAAACATCGTGGGCACAGTTGTGTTCCCAATCCAATTTTCAGACAGGTTCGTGGATGGTGGACTGATGGGGATGGAGAAATATAAAACGTCGGTTGTCCAAACCTCATCAGCCGAATTACCGATTAACGAAACTCTGCTTAGGCGTGTTTTCTACTGCGCCATTCTAATTGAAGGCGTGCTAAGAGGGGATTTACAGTGAAATAAGGTAATGTGTGAAGGAATGAAAAGCTCAGCAAAGACAAAGTTCCCAGATTCGAACACTATAATTTTGGAGACATTTTTTGATATACTCTGTACACCTACCAATGTGCGGAAAGGTTGCCACGTGTACTCGTTTCTGTGTTCATTTTGCGTAAACAACATTGCTCCGTAAAATCGCCAATTGATTGGCGCACTGATCACAAACTGACTAGCCATGCCGTTCGTAATATTGAAGGAATAGTTTAAAGAGAGGTAATCTGGAATGGAATGTGGCTTATGGCATCAAGTGAGCAGTAGTTAAATATTTGATTCTCTCATTGACCAGAATAAAAGTATACGAATGTCCCACAACTTTTCGGTGAGTCACTTTCGTGCCAGATTCTGCGTTGTATTTTCCATTCCTAACTTTTATATGGTCAGTGCTGTTTTTCCTAAAGTGTTTTAAGGGTTCAACTACTCGAGTGAGAAAAGAATCTTTATCATTTATTACTGCTTGATTATTTTACGAGCAGTTGAATAAAACCCATTTTGCTATAGAAATATTCGTCAGCTTCTGCCTCTTTTGAAAATTTCCAAATCGTCCCTTCTCCCAAAGTTGTTAAATGGCGTCATAGATGAGGTATCGAGGGAACATTTCTGCATTCAATGTTTTCACTACCTGAAGCTTTATCCGTTTAGTGTTTCCATTAATTGACATTGTGGTGGCCAACGTTTTAGTAGTTGCTGTTTTCACTTGTCGCCAGTTCGCTGGTTCGCTGCACTGGGGAGCAGCTGGGTGTCAAATGTTATTTTATGCAGTAATTGGCATGAGGGACGCCAAACAGGTTACTCTTGAATTCCGAAAGTCTTTTCATTCCTCGTGTTTACGCATCACTTTCACATCACCAAATTCCTCCCGTCGTATAACATTTTCGGAATGGGATTTGGCCACGAGTGACGATCAACAGCGTCAGAAAATCTACCGAAAACTGTCTCCAAGTGACGAACAGAAACCTATACAATTGGTCGACGGCACAGTAATAGATACGTTAGCATAATTCTTCAACACATGCTACAAGGCTGTTTAAGACTGCGGTGGAGCCGGTCCACATTTTTGAACAAATAAGCCGGCATTGAAGAGGACACATTTAACGTACTATTGCAGGCGAGTGGAACCCGCACAGTATGCCGATGACGTTTCAATCGTGACTGATCACCGAGTGGTTGGCGCATTCAGTCGACAAGGATTTTCTTATTTCGTTGGCAGTGCGCGACGACCATTCGAACCCCTCATTAACTCGAAAATTGATCTAGAGGCGACCCTAACGTCAGTTCGAATAACGCGAATTTGCGACAAAGATGCGACCAAAAATGTGGAATCTAGAATTGAGCTTGCACTCGGATGCCCTCATCTCGGTAAATCACTCCATCGTTCACGGCTATTTTAATTCACTTGCCATCATTTCCTGGTATCGATGCCAAAAAGTAGCTGGAAGTGCAGTCACTTTGGAATATTATATTTTCAATGCCTTTTTTCATCTTTCTGATAAGCGTTACATTCTCACCAGAAATGTGTTGAGTGTTGAAGCATTTTTCTCAGGCTATACGTTCCTACGACGCAGTGATAAATTCTTCGTCAGTTTTCTCGAAATAGTGAATTCTTCGGAGCAAAAAGGTGAGAGTGACGAAACTATTATGTTTAAGGTCTTTATGAGGATGTGTATGCCTCAGCAGCCGAATATGACGAGAAAAGTGACCGATTAACGGTTGTATTCCACTCGTCAAGCGATGCGTTAACGAGCTCCGGTAGTCTTTGCTTATTCCAGATGGGGGACATCAATAATGCTTTCGAAAACGTTTGGAACAACTGTCAAAATACAACTTTCGTCGAATCTACAGATGTAAGCACACCATGCTGCCCGCAGCCGTGTTTTATTGAATGTGCCGTGCTCAAACAATCGGTTGAAAAGGAGCGCATGTGGCAGATAGTTAGAAGAATGTTAACAAAATCATATTTCGTTAGAAAGCATCTTCAAGATCGATAAACGTTTCGTTGCCTTAAAAATATTCACATTTCGATCTGGAAGAGTGTGCAAGGCTAAGGAGAGTGATAGCTCTCATAATTTTGATTAAAAAATTGAAGATTTAGGAGAAAATAAAACCCATAAAGGTTGCGACGAACGTGAGCCATTTTTTGATCGACGCTCACTGTCACTTGAATTTACTATTCATATGTTTCGATTCTAAGTCAAGGACAATTCAAAGTCTCACACATTAAAAAAAAAGTCAGTGCCATCGTGCAAAAATGAGTGCCCTTTTCCTTTTCTTGCTCAAAGTGATTCACTCTTCTCCCCTTTTTTCCCTCCTCTCTCCCCTCTGTACTCCCCCCACCTTCTTGAAAAAGTTGACTTTTCGGCGGAAGATTTTAGTCGTCGAAGGTAGCACCACACATTTGTGCAAAAGTTTTTTGTTCTGCGTATAATCGGTTTGTTGGATCTCGTATTTAATTGTGGATTGCAGGAATGCTACAATGCGGATGATATTGAACACCTTCCCAAACATTGTTTTATTTTCACTCGATTGGCTGATGGACATGAAATGACGCCCTGTTCGAGGTTTGGAGGTGTGAGTACTTCGTTATAAACCTTAATTTATTTGATTCATTTTATGTATTCAAATTAAAACGCAGCAAAGCACATGGCCATTTACTGTGACATTATTGCGATATAAAAAAACAGTCATATTTGTTTTGTTCGAGACCAGCATTATATTCTGATTTTCAATGATCGGTTTCCAAATTCATCGATAGTTGTAATTCGAGATTGCTACAGTGTTGATCGTGCAACTAGATCGATCATTCACGAGGGCACATGTTTGTGTAGTTGATTCATACAAGAAGAAATGACAGGAAAAAACCACTCACGGCGGCTATAGTTTAAAGTTATTCGGTCGTAGGTTTTGTATCATCACCACCGGAAGTAACTAAAAGTGGTTGATGCCAGGTACTGAGTCACCGAATCATCTCTTCCGGAAGTAACTGAAAAGGGCGGTTACTTCGTCGGGAAGTTGCAGTGACCACGTACGTTTAAATAAGTTTCCCAATCGATTCTCTGAGGATGGTTTGCGTCTGTGGGACGAAAAATAGGTGCGCGGAGAAATATTGCAAAATGAAAAGACTTTTGCATTATACAATTTTATGAGTTTGTGCAAAAATACATTGAAATACTTCGGCAGTGTTCTGAAATTCAGAATTATAAGGCGCCACAACCACAAAATTGTGAATTGGATCAGTTGAAATCGTTGGCTTATCGATATGGCTGGTTGGAAGAGTTTAATCCATTCACTGGAAGCCTTTATGCAATGCAAGTTTTTCTTGTTGAGGTTTTTCTTTAGAACTGCTCAAAAATTAAATGAAGTAAGAAACAACTGATGAAAAATGCACGCAAATATTGTTTAGGGTGTTTGAGTACAAGTTTAATGTGATATAGATCAATTGACGAGACGTTGGTTCATTTATAAAATGGAGGATTTCTTTCTCATCGAATTTATCCATAAAATCCTCTTTTATAAATTGAATTTAGTACTTGTTTCGCTTACTCGTTTATTTTTTGATTTCTCTTTACTTTACTTTCTCACAAACGGCACTTTCAACGGCGCTTGCATCAATACTGCTTTGAAAGATTCGAGATACAATGTGCTTGTTCAGTGGATAGACAAATTTTCAGCTTACCGGACAGCAGTGGCGAGATTTTGTCCCTTGACCATATCGAGGGAGATAACGCCGTTTTCGCGCTAAGTACGAATGGAAAATTGCAACGGGTACAGTTTATAGGAATTGAAATTAAAAAATGCTGTTTGCATTTACATTCGTTTCCTTCAGCGAATATTGTTGAATTAGGTCAGGTAATAAAGAACAGTGTTACTTCAATACATGATCACTTCAATATATTCGATAGAGGATGAAAAAGTTGTCATTAATGCGTAATGTGAGAGCTTCGGACAAGAAAACTTGAGGCTTTTTACATAAAATATTTCCTACTGGTAGTCTGAATGTAGCCGGCGTCATACAGCAGCAGACATCGATGTTTCAATCAGGAAAGGGCCACGCACCATATGGCAGTGAAGTCATTCATCGTTTGTTTTTATGGCTGCAGAAAATTTTAAACTATCAGTCCTTACTCCTTGTCAACTCGTAATTATATTGTCACTTAAATTTAAGTTGCGTAACTGGCTGCTACATAAGTTACAGTGAGTTTTTTAAAGGCCTAAGTTGTAGCATACCTTACGGAGCTTTTTTTTAACCGTGGGCAGTTTTCTTCTTGAACTTGAGGTTTTTTCTTGTAAGAAGTTGAGAAGAACTTCTGAAAGTTAAAGCATCCTCTGTGAACTTTGGATGTGTTGAACAGAGCATCACGTTTATGAGTGGAATAGGATGTTCGGCTTCCGTTCACAGAAACATTCGCCTGCCAGAAAAGATTTTTCCTACCTAGAATCACTCTGGTTAGTGCTCTTCTACACATCTTCAGATTGGAATGTAGGCCTTGATCATTGATGAAATTGTAGTATGCCTTTTCCGAGGGTGCCACCGAAATGGACAAGAATTTTCGGTAGCAGTAGTTTTTAAATCTCCGTATCCATTTTCCTGACTTCTCTGTAAAACTTTGTTTTTCCATATTTTCAGTCCTTCTTCTACATTTTCACACATCCCTGTTATTATTGCAATTACACAAACGAAGGTCTTGTTGTTTGCTTCCACAGGTTCACGGCTTTCCATAAAGTTGGTTCGGATGATTTCCCAAGAAATTTAATGGGCTGATCATCTGAATAAAACATTTCTCTGGTAGCAAACCTTATGTGAAATACGGAATTTTCGCCTTTGCTGTAATTTGGAGACATTTTTGTGAGCAATAAAATTCCGAAAATTTTCGGGAATGCATTCCTTCTAGGAATAAATTGTTCAAAACACGAATAAATACGCAAGTCGTTGCGGCTTATTCTTCGTGGATGTGAAAAATTTAAAGTCGTGCTAGGGCAAAGCAAACCGGAAATTGGCAGATCACATCGAGACCTCGCCGAGTAGAGTTGCGTTTCTCAATCCCGATGAATTCGTTAAGAATCACTCAACATTACTATACAAAGCAAAGCACATTCCCATTATTTACCGGAGAATTCCGGATCGCAAAGACCTGCCTCAGATAAACTAGTTTTTTCGGTTTACCTTTGTAAACAATCCTTATGCTTGGGAATCTAATCAGAACCCGACAATCGATCGAAAAGTTACGGCTTGTCATCTGAAAACGTTCCCAGGAATGTGACGGTAAGAGCTTTCTCTACTATTAATTCAAAAAAATTATCAAAATCAGCACATCAAATTGAGTCAGCAAAGTTGTACTTCATCACCGAGTAAAAAGGTTCGTTTTTGACAGCGGTCGTTATTCTTGCTTCTGTACATTGAAAGGCAAGTGTGTATTGTTTTGGTTCAGTGAAAAATCTGCATAAAAAACTCCAACTCACTACCTTGAACAATGCTTAGATAGGCCAAGATCTGCTCACGAAGTCAAATTCGCATTTGTGGTCGACGTCGCTATCGTTGAAATCAAAGTTCTCATTTGCGACCGATTCGATCGGCAATAAGGTCTATTATGTGGAGAATAACCGCGTATGTTATTTTCTTTAATTACAGTCGTTACTGGTTCGGTGGATTTTGGTCTGATTATCGTCAACCACTTTGAGCTCTAATATTCACCAGCCTTGGAAAAGACATTAGCGAAGAGAACAGGGAACAAGCAAACACGAATTATTGCTGTTTGATCCGAATAACTGCTCGAAGCGCATGGGTCCAAATAAACATAAAAGCAGAAGTTTTTCACCCGAGCGGTAGAAATTAAACCTCAAGTTATCCATACTTCATTTTCTGTATTTTTTCTTTCTGATGCTGTATCCTTAGGCAGCAGAACCGAGCGTGTTATGTGAACTTCAGTTATATTTATGCAAACATATCCAACAGCTGTTGTGTGACTATTTGCATTGTCAAACCTTGGATTCTATTGTGAGATTTGATTGGGAAGTTTATGTTCGACCATATCGGGAACTTTATGTGCGCATATATCACAAACCAGAAATACTACTCATCATTTTGATTCTTTCGTAACTCTTCATGACTTTGTTCACTTCATATACAAAATCTGGCAGTTAAGGTGAAATATGTGGAAGTGAATTGTGCTGGTCTCTATGAAAACTGTGATGCGCTTGAAAGCGCATCATGGTCCGATCCGATGGAATGTCGATGGTGCGCGAAAGCGACGGGAGGCGGCAAAACAATATCTCCAACCGATCAGTGCCCTGATGTTCTAATCTTTGATATATGCCCTCCGTACATCGAACACGTATGTAATTCAATCATTAGGCAGTGAAATTCACTTAAGAAGTGAATAATCTCACTGGAATTTGAGCATAAATACATCAATCTCACTATTGTTTTAAACATTCTGCGGAACCAAGTTTGCACTGTGACAGTGTACGAAGTTAAATGGTTGATAGCACCTGTTCCTGACTTCATGGACGTCCACTTGCGGTTTCGAACATTTAAGTATAGGACGATTGCTTTTTTGTAACCGAAGAGCTCTTCAAATAAGAATTCATTGCACTTAAATGCTTCTCATTCAACATCACTGTTACGTGCCAAAGAACGACTGCAGAATGTCGAATTTCTAGTGGCGATATTTCATTAAACTTTATTCAGATGGAAGTTGCAACGAATCGATAAGCATTCTAAATGAGGTGATAAAAAGGCTCTTATGTGTATTTTTGCAATATTCATCACTTGTGAAACAATCATCGGAATCTGTTGTAACTTTTATACAATTCTTTTACAGGTAAACCCGTTGCCAATTTCACATGATTCCACTCGTCTCGAAATATACGGAGACAAGTTCGATAGAATGCACAATCTTTCCATATTTGCGTGCAACCAGACGTGTGCGATCAAATTTGTTGAACATAGCAAGTTAGTATTTGGCCTCCACATGAATGCTGAGAGACCATTGGCTGGAAGGACTTTGCTGTTCTGTCAACGCATTTGGCGACTAGGCTTTTATCCGTCTAGGATGCTTCCTACTTACTCCACCTCCAGTCATGAATTCCATTGAATTATTTCGATGTGGTGCTTTTGTTGAAAAAAGTTGCACATAAGGCAAGTGGAGATGCGCAGATCATTTAATGTGGAAAACGCTTATTATGAAATAAATAATTGCGCCAATTCTGAAAGGCATTAACTGTTGCTGACAATTTGGTGCTGTTGGATTGCTAGCAGTATTATAGTAACGCTGATGGCGACTGCTGTGGTATTCAGGCTCATATGCACCTTGTCGATGCAACTCGAACATGCTCGCGACTGTACTGTTTCCGCTGAAGGACAACTAGGTACGCATGGACCTTTGAGGATTTTTTACATCCATTCGACAAATGACAAGGTGATCGATAGCGCATCAACTCGCGGTGCTCGTAGCCGCTCCACAAGGCAAGCGTTTCAAAGTTACCCACGCCTTCCATAATCCATGGCGATGCTTCCATGTAATTGTTGTAGCTTAGTCCATTCCCCGAACTCCTATCGCTCCTTTTCCTCTCACATCTTCAGCCATTGATACGGAGAGGCTACGTCGTTACGACTAGTTTCAAAAAGCCCAGAACTTCAAATAATGCATATTTAGGAGTGGCGTGACATTTTTCATCACCTGCCAATGTGCATCGAAGGTGTAGTACTCTGTTGTAACTGGAAGAGCCGATATTCTTCCTCAATTTCACAGTGATGCATTCAGCAGCAAAATTCTAAGCAAGCTTAGATGTAATAATATGCGATCTAAGTAACAATTTTGTTGCCGTTATGGGTTGCAGTCCTTCATTTTCTTATGTCTTTTACAGATTCATCAAGGAGGGAATGAGTTGTCGCATCTCTGAAGAAAGGAAAGTCGTCATTTTAATGTCTGCCATAAACCCCTCAAAGAAGATATTTGTTTAGAACCATTTTAATCTTATAATATTCTAAGAATGAAACCACTGCTCTTTTTTTCATAACTACCTTTGAAAGCGCATGGAGTTTAGACATATTCCCGATTTTTGCAAAAATCCTTCTAGGCGCTTTACTTCGGAACAAGGCGATGAAGAGGAAGTCGAGAAAAATTATAGGTAAAGGATTGCATTGGAACAAACTTTAACGATATCGCCATCCGCTATCTGTCTTCGTTATTCTCCCTCACTAAACTTAAACGGATTCGTTCTCCAGCTTATCGTAACTGGAATAGTTCCGGATTTGGGAATCACTGTGAGAATTGTTTCGTATCGAGAATCATATGTAGAGGTATTTGATGGCAGGTAAAGGCGTCTCTTTCAGAACACTGAAAGCAATCGCTTCAGTGATTGCGGTGGTGATCCTCGTTGTGCTTATCGCTCTCATAATTTTACTCGTTCGAAGGTATCAAGCGGTTCGTTTTCCATATTATTGGCTCGCAGATCAAGTTTCGCCTGTAGGCGTCGTCAGAAATTGTTACGGCAAGAGCCATGTTTGACTGTTTGATCCGCATTCTTAAATGATCGAATGTAACATAGCGATAAAGCATTTCGACCTGTTAAATTTCATTGAAGAAATTTGAACTATTCAAATTATGCTCGTCATACATGGGCTCTAAGAGTAAGTTCTGAGACGTGAGCCCTCATGAAACTATGAAATGCAGAGAAGAGATTTGCACTGGGAAAATTTCAAATAAGAATCGAACGTCTGGAATAGCTAGCTTAGCATGGAAAGCCATATTACCATAAACAAAAAAGGCGGTAAGCTTACTGGCGCCACTTTTTATCATTGGCCATATTCTTCATCAACATCTGAATTAGTCGCTAAGATAGCATATTCGTTCACTTTCGAAACCCTACGCATTTTGAATGAACGGGAAAGTTGGGAGCGAGAGAAAGGGGAGTAAATGTACACCTTTTTCATAACGGATTGCCTGATTTAAGATTGATGGTTTGAGTATTCGATTACCATTTTGCATCGCTTCAATAATTTGCAGCGTCAGAGACTTAGAAGAAAGCATACAGACGCCACAGGTTCCCAAGTTCCTTTCGATACAGTCAACGGAAGCATTTTCGGCCACGGTGAGTTAAAAGAGTCTTCGTTTTTGCCTGTTGTTTATTCTTTCAACGCAAAACAAAGTCCGGATGAGGATTTGCCATTTTTAAAATTAAGGACCAGCTGCAGCCGAACTGTTTTCGTTGATAGCTCAGTAATAGCTGGAAATGAGTTTTATCGCTGCTGAAGCTCTCGAAAACTAATCCACCTCCACTCCTTCACAGTATACGCATAGAATTTAAAAAATTTCGCATTGTTATATATCGCCATTGTAGCGTCAGCCGAAAGCAATGCCTACATAGGTCACAACGGGAGTGGATATCAATTGCGACGATTTAATCCATATGAGAGGCTCTTTCTTGAGATCGATCCGAAACTGAAAATTCCTCTCAACGAATTGAATATTGGCGACGAAATTGGCAAAGGTTGTTTCAGTTGATTTATAACTAACATCATCGTTGTTTTATTTCCCTTTGTCGGATTTCTTATCTAACTGCTACGCACCGAGCACTATTGCCCATTTCTCTTTTCATATTTGAGGAGTGCTGAGGAAAACAGTCCGGGTGTTGTGGAATATGATTTGAACAGTGCTTGCATCGGTTGTTGGAAACTTGCAGAATTCAGTATGTTGTTGTAAAAGGTCAGCACATATTTTAAGAGGTGTTTTGAGAAAAGATTCGATTGCTGTAAAAACATCGAATGTCACTCTTTCAAATTTTCTATGCGCACCAGAGCTCGCTTCTCCATGTTCAAAGGAAAGCTTTTCTCTGCCATGCTTTCGTAATAAATTCATTTGCATGTTATCAATGAGTCAGTAGGTAGACGCTTAGCGTGGGAAATTTCAGAAAATTTCGAAAACGACTGGCGTTTTAGCACAGATCCGCTTTGCACTCAACGGATTACGTAGTCTATGGAAGGGGCCGAGAGATAATGCTCGCATTTGCCAATCAAATTTCTTAGTAATTAGCATTTTAATTGTTCAGGTAACTTTGGTATCGTATACAGAGGGACTCTACGTGATAGTTCGGGTGGGATGCGTGAGGTGGCGTGTAAAACAATCGACTCGCATAACGATGGAGTTGTAAGTGGTGTAAGCGAGTTTCTACGCGAAGGCCTTATTATGGCAAACTTCAATCATCCGAATGTCGCGCAACTTATCGGCATTTCACTCACCAATAACAATTGCCCTCTCATTGTCACCGATTACCTTGCTAACGGGGACCTTCGGCATTATATAATTAATCCAAATAATGTGAGCTTTATGCTGGTTAGCTTTTGCGACGTGCTACAAGCTGAAGTATTCCTTGTTTTAGCACCAGATGGTGTTAAAATTGCGTTTTTGAAAATCGGCTCGTTTCCTTTGATTCTTTTCTTGAATTGTTTTTCCTGTGCCATCATTCAACAAGATTCTTGCCACACTCTTGCAACACGGTTGTATTCCAGAAATCCATTTTGCGTTATACATTTATCTCATTATTAAAAAAAGTGTTAGTGGTGGAATACCTGGGTTATTTGTTGAAATGAACCAAGCAGGGAGACCTGACTGATCGATAACATTACTGCTTTTTTGCTCACCTAAATTCACTTACTTTTAGCCTCACGTGTGACATGGGACATCTTGCAGAATAATATAAGTTCGTCGTTACGAATTGATTACATCTCTTGATCCCTCAGCCAGAACTTATTCGTCGATTGTGTATGCTACTTTGAAACGTCTTTTAAAGGATGCGTATCGATAACGTCTGAGAGATGAACATGATAAAAGTACCCCTGAAATATCCGATAAGATGTTTTCTTGAAATGTGTTTATTTCTCCCACTTGTTGCAGAAATATCGGGTCGTCATCGGTGCACTGGAAATGTCAAATGAGATAAAGTCGAAGTATTTTTTTCAGAGACTAACTTTTGGAAATCTCCTCGATTTTGGGATTCAGATAGCCGAAGGAATGACGTACCTCCATGAGAAGAAATTCATCCATCGTGATCTCGCAGCGAGGAACTGCATGTTAGTATTTCGCTGTTAATCGTAATCTCAACTTTTCGTCCTCCTTTATGTCGATCGCGGACTTGTGTCTCCCATCCTAATAATGTTTCGAAGTAGCGCGTTGCTTTGAGTGGAATGTGTAATAAAACTGCTTTTCTTGGCATCGTCGAAAGCGTAAAGCATTTTGCGTCACGGCGACGTCACAGCTTCGTCAATCTTTATTTTAGAAGTCGTCATTTCCCTGTGCGTAGTCGATGTGCGGAGCATTTCATAATCAATGAATTTACAACCGAATTTGATAAAATGGCTTTCAGGTTAGATGCGAATCTAAGAGTAAAAATAGCTGACTTTGGTCTTAGTCGGGACGTCTCCCGTTGCGGTATGTATGAGGCTGTGAACAAGGATCGTGGGATCCCCATCCGGTGGATGCCGATTGAATCGCTTGAAGATCAGCAGGTGACTTAGAACGAATCCACTGAATATGCACAAACTCTGCGATAATTGTTTTTTCTGTAACACAATTTCAGTCACTGTTATCGCTTATCGAAATTACTGCCTTATCTTATTTACAGTCTTTTTACGTTGAATTTCGATGCCTAATCTATGCATAATTTGCCTGTCCGTACACGTGCTTGTCCGTCTAGTAATTTCATTCAGGAAGCAACTGAAACGAGAACCACGAAACCTGACTAGTATAATCGACGCCCGAGATTGGCTTCCTGCAACAAAAATGGAATTGATGGATAAAACTGCAAGAATGTCGTGAATGTTTCAGAATGCAAAAAATTTCCTATGCATTGTGCAAGAGATCGTTGAAGTGACCGTTGAATTGAGGTGTAGGCAGTCGAATCAATTAATTGCATATTTTTTATAGCTTGGTGGTTGGCGATATCAATTTGCCTGTTGAGCGGAATTACGAAAGCGCCTGATTCAGCACCTTTCAGCGTTTGTTCCCGCATTGTACTCAGTAGAATGAAATTGCACTGAACACAATAAACGCTGAACAATTTGCGTCAAACTTATTTGAAAATGTCTATTACAATAGAGGGTCGTTGTTTTTTGTACAACTAAACATTCAACTTTGCCTAACTCTAGGAAATCGTAGCATTAAAAGACCATCTCTAAATTTCGCAAACGCATATTCAGTTAGATATTGGGAAAGGCCAAAAAAGTGAAGTTAAAATTAGTTAAACTGTGAAGGAAGGGTTTTCTTCGTTTATTCTACTTGAATACAGATGATACCTCACCGTTATGAAATTGATTTCTCTCTTCAAACGCGTTCAGCGGATTACCAGTTGAGGTGTGAAAATTTTCAGTATACGTTCAAAGGAGACGTCTGGGCATATGGCGTTGTTTTATGGGAATTGGCAACACGTGGATTAATACCATACGCTGACCTCGAAATGTTCGAAATCTTACGGTTGCTTAAGAATGGGCATCGTTTGAGTAAGCCGAAAGGATGTCCAGATATACTGTAAGACTGCTTGTCTATTTCTCACTTCATGAGGAATTTCATGAGCTCACACAACCTATTTCCTCTCGATGAACCGTTTGCCGTGCTTTTTCGTGGCTTTTTGAAAGATGCTTTCAGAAATAATTGATTTCTTTTGTTTGGCTTAGTTTGCGGGCTGACTTGACTGTACATGCCTCACCCTCTGTTGCCATTAAACGTCAGCTTTAGTCGCGATTTCCTTGGCAAAGATCTGGTCCGCAAAAGGGAGAGAGGGAGGAGTGAGAAGAGACTAGTTGTCAACATGAGCTGGGTATTGATGTGAATGGGTTCTGTTGTTATTAAGTTATTAAAGCTGACCTCTATTGTTCACACAGTACTTTGGTATATTTTTATTTTATCTGAAGACAGTTTGCCATGATTGTTATATCAGGGAGCAGGGGGAACGCTGAAGCACCAGAGATTTGTATAAACAATCAATTCCGCTCAAATTTTTTGGCAGCTCAGTTTAGAGAACGAACAAAGAAGCTACGATTGTAAATTAAAGGTGCGAAGTTTTAGATACGGAAGGGTGATGCTGGTTTGCTGGATGGAAGATCCTCAAAGGAGGCCGACATTTTACGAATTGAAGGAGATGATGCAGGACGTTGTTTGTCAACTTCGTCAAGGCATCTCTGGGAGCAGCCTTCTGAACAGTCACTATGAACGTGTTTCGCCTCGATCAGCAGCCACTACGCCAATTGCCTGCGCTAAGCCAATTGCGGGTCCTATAATCACTGATTTGTGACCCTTTGAACGCATTTCTTTTGTCTTTCAAGTGATCCGGAGGAAAATGTAAAAGTGAAGAAAATAGAAATATGTTTTAGGTAGAAGCCACAAATAATTATTGCAGAAACACACAGGCCATGAAAGAATAGCTACTTTAGTTGGCATTGCCGTTTTATTAGTTAACAATTTTTAAGAGCTTGGAAAATTGCATGTAAAATTCTCCAAGAAAAATTTCGCAGTTAAAGTCGGCAAATTGAGAGCAGAATGAAGCTGCGGATAATATGCTGCTGTTTCGAAATTTGCTGCGGTGTTCAGGATTGTTGAAAGCACTCGTATGGAAAATAACGTGATTTTTAAAATTTTATTGTATAGAAACTGTTCGATGCCTACTGTGTACAGATGACGAAGATAATATTAAAGATGAAAGAAACGTTTGTCTTCACACGTCCAGTCGTGATGGTGGTTTGAGCATATCCGTTCGTTCGCGAAGTTGACTGGTGACGGAAGTATGAGCACTCAACACGTTGATATCTTGGCCTCCTTCCATGAAGTGTTGCGGGTGACTTTATGTTCCCCCTTATTTTTATTGCCCATTTTGCTCTTGATCAAGATGGATCCTCACACGTTAGGTACATTGATGTCCTTGTCGCTACCTTTTTTCGGGAATTATAATCTTTGTTTACAGTTTTCATATTTCTATTTTCTTGCCAAGAAATAAACTGCACAGGAAATTTATTTCTTCCGGGAAACGCTAGAGCACATATGATCACATGAAGCAGCATGAAGATTGGTCGTTCACTGGATACCATCTTTTTTCGTTGTGCCTCGACAGCACAACACTTTCTTCATACCTTATCTGCTTGATAATATCCTCAAATATCTGAAAAGAATGTGGTGTTTAAGATAGGGACTGTTGATGCACTGGTACAAGAAATTTGTTCTTGTAAGCGCCTAAGCACATGTGATATCCTTAAGCAGCAAAACAAATCCACTAGGAGGAGGAAACCTCAACACTTCTCGATTTCATCGACATATTATTTCCCATTGCAGTATATTACTTAACAACTTACTTCGAGCACATGAATGTTCGCTTTTGCAGACGCTTCGCAGAATGTCGAATTGAAATGCGCGGCCATTTGCTCACCTTCCCAGAGCAAAACCTGTCGATTCTCAGTATCATCGCACTTGTTCCCAACAAGAATCAGCGGGAACTACAACAAAGAGAAACTAAATGGGCAGGTCGCAGTAGCGCTCTAAAAAGCAGCACACAATACAAACGCTTCACGCAGTAGACAGGAAGGGAGACATTACAAATTCGGTATCTAATCTCGTACACTTTTCACTTCCTCATAGTGGCGGCAATGATGGTTTCATTCTTCGAACAAACAAAATGCATAGTAAATAAGATGCCGAACTCTGTAAGTTTGAAGCGATGAAAAGGTTATGGCGGATAGTGAATAAATTCCCAAGTCTCGATAGAAGCCAACCACTTTAACTTATGCCATGACTACGCCTAGGAGAACTGAGCTAAGGTTCCCGCAATGGACGAACGAAATATTTCGTTCAGCCAATAATCCCATGCTTGACAAGTCGTTTTTAATGGCGGAACACAAAATACTTGTCCGTTACAATTTGACCAGTGCACCAGAAGTGGTACCATATTTGACGAGATGTTTTTTCAGGTTAACAGTAATGCTGATTGTTATAAGCTGAAAGAGAACTTCCGGATTCCAATGTTGAAAGTCTGGTGAGCAAAGCCTCGTCACGTACATGATACTGACGTCGGGTCCTTACGAGATTCTGGAATATGTTAGTCGTTTCGGCTAGACTTCTTGCATCGGTGACCGAATATACGATAACGAATCCATCACCATGCTTCATATATAAATCTCGCATCGCAGCGAATTGCTCCTGAAAAGAAATGATCAGTTAATCACCACCGCTAAAGAAGTACCGTCAAAAACGTCGAAAACAGTTAAAAAGGATTTCGTCATTTGCAACATCGCGGAATAACAAAACGTTGAGATAAAAAACGATTCATTGCCATAACACTGACATCCTTTTCTTTTCGCAGGGTTCGCTCACCGCACAATAGCTTCAAAAAAAACTTCAAACCTTCTATAAAAATCTGGTCATGATTCATGTGTGTAACGAATTGGATCCGACCTTGTAGCTGCTGAAGAATCTAATGCTTTGCTAGTTTGAATTTTGTGATGTGTCAAAGAAATGAGAAAACCTACTGTTCCGGCTGTGTCGAGTATTTCTAGAGCAGCTAATCTTCCGTCCACTTCGATCTGCTTTCTGAATCTATCCTCAATCGTTGGATCGTAGCGTCCCAAATACACACCCCTTACCAACTGCGCCATCTTAAAACCTTCAACAAAGTGACACAGCAATAAGAAGACATAAACAGTTGGTCGATGGTGTTGTCGATCCCACTCGCTTCGCTTCGCTGCTGATTTTTCTTTTCATTGAAACGAACAAAAATGCTGCTTATATACAGCATTCTGTATGGGGATATTTTCTTCTTAAACTAGCTGCTGTCAACCTCAAAAATCATTAGCTCTGACGTTGAAATAAATTGAATCCCATTCACTACCCCTCTTGCTCCTTCCCTTTCCGCTTACTTCACTGCCGACAATGAAAGTCGATAAACGAGACAAAAGTTGTGATGTCTGCACATGTAAGCGTTATATGCGCTGACTATATATGTTTTTAATCACTAACTTTTGGTATCTGATTACAGACTGTTTTTATCACAGCGGATTTTTGTTCTTTGTTTTTATCTTTCCTCACACATCTGGCATTCATAAGACCAAACAACATACGAGAGCACTTTTGCCGACTCCTCCACCTCCTAGAACGGCAATCTTGTAATGACGCATGCGTTGTCAACAGACTTCGGGTTTCGGTGAAATTCTCTACTGATGCATTCTCCGAGGTTGAAAACTTATCCTCATCCCTCTTCAGCAGATATTTTGCCTAAAAGTACCATTTTTTAAGAGTGGTGGAATGAATGAAATGAAAACATTAAACGCACGTCAATCAACAGCAGTTCACATGGTAACCATGATGGTTTTTTTTATTGAAGGTGAGAAGAATAGGTTTTCAGAGGATATCGCTGAACAGACGGAGGTTTCAATACCTTTCTGCAATCATCTGAGCTTAGAAAAAATGGAAATGCAAGCATGCATGGCAAATTGATGTAAGCTGGTTCAGACGGTGAAGTGGCAATATCCAACTTGAAATGAGGCGTTCATAGAACAATATCGACGCAAAATATTCTTCACTTCCCATACAAAAGCTTTACTGAAAAAATTTAATAGGGCTTGTTAGTGGCTGAAGTAAAGCAAGAATTTGTTTCTTCAAGGAAGTCTTTTATCTTTGCATTTCTTCACACCTTCGAGTGTGAAGATTTCCCTAATTAAGTTGGCGTCCCCATCGGGTAGCGCAAGTACTGTACTGGAGTTTGCCTAATAATTCTCACCTTCATAACCTGAATTAATTTGTTAGAATGCATGACGGTATTTTCGATGAATTGCTTATGTGGGGGTTGAATTTTCACTGCTGGGCGTGAAAAGAGTTACATTAAGTGGAAGACCGCCAAATAGTTAAGGAAGATCTGCTACTGCGAACTGCGTAAATTGAGAAAACTTGCCGGCGAATGCAGATCTCAGTTAGCAATTTTATTATGAGCAGTGCGACGGTCACACTTTCTGTTTATGATGTTTAAATATCCTCTATTTGAACTCCTTATCAAATCTGTCGTTTTTAAACTATTTATTTATCACTTCAACGTGTTGTTCCTAAGTGGGTCCATCAGTTCAAAACGACATCACGCTGCGGAACCAGCGATGAATCCCGTGTGCTTGGAAGACATTCTAACAGCGCTCCTTCACCTGCAATTGTCGGGCCGATTCACCATCTACTACAATGAAGCAGCAATAATATTATCGAAAAAAGAAAACTCCCACTATCGTGCAAATGCAATAAAGGACGTCAACACGTGGATGTCGTGCTGACTGTAGTGACTGCTGGTGAGTGCGCTATAATTGCATCCCGAGGGGCGACACAGATATAAGTGAGTCGCCGCATTAAGGAACCTGTTTAATTGAAGTCACGAACAAACCTTTCTAAATGAAAGATTTGTCCGTGACTTCAATTAATAAATGAAAATGCTGCATTTCTCAGACAAAGGTGCACTGAGAAAGTGACAGAGTTTATGGATCGACACATTCCGTGTCAAATCCAGTTGAGGATTAGGTGACATTTTATAAGTTCCAATGATTCCATTCTTCTCGCACTTCACCTTGGAGAATGGGAATGCTTCCTGATTTCAACTGGCTCTCTGAAGAAGTGAAAACACAATTCAGGACGCCTCCACTTCATTCATTTAAATCTAATTTTTAATAATTATTCGCTGATCTGGTGTTAATTTCAGCGATCTCCGAAGAAGTTCGTTCACTGAAGAGGCTTGATTAGTGTGGGTCATTATCGTGTGAAATTGTTTGTCGGAGTTTAGCTGAAAGCTTTCTTCTTTTGGTCTGTTGAGCGTTGTGAGAGAGTTTTAGTTGTGACTTTAAAACATTACGATTTATTACCTACCTGTTATTAAGTTCCTTTACTTAAGGACCAATAAAACACCAATTCTGCTGCAAAAAGCAATAAAACAGCAACCAATACTTAGCAAAGGGAGCGTCAAGTTAAGCCTGCAGTAAGCGAAGTAGGTGCCCTTGTACTAATAAATTCCATCTGTACTGTTTTTTTTGTCTTTGGTTGCGGATTTTCAATATGATCCTATGGGGAGGAAAAATCAAGTCATCACATCGGCCCATAGTGAATAGCGAACAACAGTTCGATAAAAACTAGTAGAGAAGCGTATCAGAAACGCTGATGCGATACGAGTTTTGCATTGCCGGTTATCAAAACTGTCAACATCAGAGCCGATAAATCGACATTGAATCAGAAAAAACTTATCATCTTGCAAGGTGATAAGGAATGTTGTGTGCTACAAAAGGTCACCAGTAACAAACCCTGCCCTCCCCCCACCTCCCACCTCCCTCCCCACATAAGTCAAATCTTTGCTTTTTAGCCGCTGAGTGGTTATGCTGTTAATCCTGTTAACCTGAAAATAGAGCAGATAAATTCTATGATTCTATGCACCAGTGAATTATGACTTAATAGGTCAGTGAAGGCCATAGTGCATTTATTCGCAGCTGAGGTCGTTTCGCACATGGCAGTGCCGCACAAATGGCGAGTTCCTGCACGTCTAACCGCAGTATCAAGTAATAAGCAAATGAATACTGATATGGTAAAACTTGTAAACAGCTCCAAGTATTTTGGATTGGGGTAGGGCGATTTTAAGTGGGAGAGTTTTAAAAACCTAAGTTTGCGTTCCTCGTTTGCAAGTTCCTTTCGTTGGTAGGTTGATGCAATTCATTAACTAGTAGGTTATTGGACGAAAATTCGGACGCTGTGCAATGCCATGCCTAGGTTCCTTCAGAACATCTTTAAAAAGTAACGAACGTACGCATATAGAGTTTTTCAGGTGCGCGAAAAACCAACAGGTAAACGTTGTTACATACTGACGGTTTTTCCCCTGCGACTAACTCATCAAATGGGTGCCCTGAACATTTCACATTTAGGTCTATGCACACAACTTCATTTACTCAACGCAGTTTCCTTCATTTATTTGAACAAAATAGTTATTCTTCAAGAAGATGAGAAAAACTGCAACACAGTTTGCGAAATACGAAAGAAGCAGTAGTGGGAGATAAAACATGTGACCTGCAAAGTTCGGATTTGTTCCCCTATCTTGCAAGTTCTTCGTTATAGCAGCGAGATGATCGCCTGATGCTTCATCTATAATAGTTCAGTGACCGTCTCGTATTGTTGATGCATCATTCGTCAACTGCTTTTTGAGTTTCGGCAAGTTCTTCCCTTTCACTCTGCATCCTCCACCTTCCACCTGCCATCCCTTTCTTCCCTCAGAATACTCATTCTCTTCACTTCCGATTGCTTCAGTAAAGTATGCATTTATTTCGGTGCGCCAGTTTGGACGTGGATGGGATAGACAGGACGCTACGTGGAGCTATGCATGTGCATTACTGGAACTGTCTGTCACTAAACGGCTGCATGGGGCTTTCTCGAGTTGAGTGGCATGAATTATGAAATTTGTATGCTGTAGAAAGCCGAAAGAAATTTTGAGAGGAAGTTTGAAAGCAGCAGGAAAAGAAAAATCCTTATAAGACAGCTAAAAGTGCATCCTTTCTACGGTCTCAATGCCTTTGCATCGAAGTTTTCAAATTTGTATTCTTGCTCATACTTAAGCAAAACTACCTCTTGAATAAGGTAAGGGGGCGCGTTTAAAGGAGTTTTCACGTCTTTTTTTTCAAGCGGACGGAGAGAGAAGTGCTCATAAATAAAGAAGCTTTATTGGATCCCCACAGAGGCAGCGGTTGGCTTATGGCGGCCATCAGTGATAAGTTGTTGGCAATACGTTGAGAATATAGCGATTCACCAGAAGAGAAGAACGAAGACCATCAGTGACTGATAGGAGATGTGGAGTGAGTACGAATCAGATTTGTAGAGAAGGAGGGGAGGAACGCAAAGTGTTAAGGTGAGAGAAGAAGCATTTGGCAGGAGAAAATATCGAATTGCAGCTCATCTGGCAACTGTTGTAGTAAAGAAAGGAGATAGCTCTCTGCATAGAGGAGCATGTCGATTTGCGAAGTTCCGCTTCTTTATGCTTGACTTTTTTAATGCAGTTTATCATCTTTAATTAACAAGTATGTGAAAGTAATCGTAGAAGTAGATGAAACATCTCCATACCACGCTCTCTAATATTCCAAGAAACAGTAGAAAGGTGGACGTTTACCTTCGCGGCGAGATCCAAATCGTTTAATCTCTTTCATGACCGACTCCTAGTGTCGGTTAATTTGGATTCGGCTAAGTTTAGAAATATTTCATGGCTACAATCTGACGACTTTAAGCGTCTCAAAGCAACTGTCCAGAAGCACGTTCTTCTTTCCTTGCGTTCACGGTGATCTCAGGTACATCTCTCTCTTTGACCACGTTGTTCTGAATAAATGATAGGTGTCTTTCAAAGTTTCGCGCTCAATTCGCTAGCGTATAGAGAAAAATAAAATAAAGCATAACATCGTGTTTAATATATGAAAAAAAAATTACGTAAATAAACAAGAAGTCATAGGCAATAAATTCGTTCAAAATGTATGAATCGTAAGTGGGAAAGAAATCCATCATAAACATTATGGACTGATGGGAAAGTTTTGCATCGACAGCATGGGGCCAGTTGTTCATTAGCACATCCACAGACATCGCATTCATCCTTTCTCGTTGAAACTCTTGTCGATTTGGAAATAACGTTGCATTTAATCAACGTCTTTGACCTATAGTCATTCGTTTTCTTATAGTAATGCTTGGAAATCTTTGAACGCAAAAAAACCTCCTCTGATGTTCTTATTCACTAACTATTTGTTAATATATCACTGATGCCCTCCCCCACTGTTGTAATATGGGTAGCAAAGGAAAGCGAAGCAATAGTACGTTTAATTTCTTATCACCAAGTATGTTTGAAAAGGCACCTAACTTCTCGAGGGAATGAGCAGTGAAAACACAAAATATTTTTAATCGTTCTGACTGGTTTCCTCTTTTCTGCTGGGTGGAGATTCCACGCTTTATCGAAATTTCTGCAGCAAGGACGGTAAGAATGGCCTCTTGAATGTCTTGATATTTTCCGGCAAATTCCTTGCTTGTTCACATGGTAGCGATCGCTGGGGAACTTCGTTACGAATTCCGCAACACCTGTTAAATAGAGTTGTTAAATACCTGTTAAATAGAGAAATAGAGTTGTGTTAGTATATTTCTTTCACTATAATAGATATTTCCTCTTGCCTTTTTCCATGACCGACCTAGGCTTCAGTTTCAGCTAGCTGAAGTATGCTGCAGTATTCATTGTTCTGCACACTTTCCTGTTTCCTGTTGTGTGAATCTGGAATCTGCATTCTCCGTTATCGCTAAGGAGCTCACGCATTCAGTTTTTCAACCTCGGCTGAAACGTCTCGATCCACGCAGTTTATGTACTTAAGGCCTTGGAATGTTGCCCTATGAACGTTTCTGTCATTCTTGCTGCTCATGATCATGTACTTTTTGTATATTCCCAAATTTTGGATATGCTGAAGTAAATGGGCAAATCAGTAAATAAATATATATATAAATAAACGTATGAATGAACAGATGAACTAAAAAAACAAATAGATAAACAAGTGAATGAGCAAACGAATAAAGAAAGAGATAAACAGTTAAATAAAAGGATAAATAACTGAATAAATAAATATGCAAACAAAGAAACAAGTGCAGAAAGTGAATCAATGTAATCATTTAGCTCTCAATAAAACCGCAGCGGTAACCAGTCAAGCATTGTTTTGAGTGGTGATTTATTTTCAGAAAGGAAGCGAGAAATATTGAGATGGGGCTATTTCTGTTCTTAAATGACCACAGCGAATAGTGGCCTAGGAAGGCAAATGGTTTCTGTAATTCGTACTTTCTCCAAATGTATGATTAAAGTTATTTTATGATGTTTCGCATATGTTGCGAAAGAAGGAAGAAAGGCGGATAAGAGAGGTTAGCGGATGCAATTTTTCAGTAGCATGAATTTGAGAAGAGTTCGCTAAGAGGAAGAGATTCATTTAATTTTTGCACATGACAGATAAAAATGTACTAAGAAACAACAATGTAATATGCTACGTTGTGCTACAACTTAAATTACTCTCGAGCAGCATATCATGATCCCGTTTTATCAACATATTATTAATGAAATGACGAATTGCAATGTAGTATGCCTATTTTGAATAGAACTGCTATGAGATTTACTGCAGTTCTGAATCGACGGGACAGGAACTTGTACCCACATATACTACATAATTTCGCATTTAAATGAGCGGTTCACATTTTTTCAGTGGAAAAGGAACAACTAATTGCCTCGCAGTATATGCCACAGCAGCAACGTAAGCACTCATTTTTCGTATCAGCTCTTGCTATATCAGCTATATCAGCTCTCTTACTGCCAGCTGTTTCTTCAAAGCATATAAGCATCATTCATTTCCGGGTGAGGTGTTAAAGAATAAGAATTACCAAAGATGTCTTTCAGTAGGATGAATCTTTTCAGCTCGAGATAGGATATTGTGGCTTGTAATGCTTCTGTTTTTTGATGGCAGTACATTCTTCATTTCTGCTGTGAACATGAAAGACGTAGTGAAATGAACTCTCACATTCATTTTTTTATCACCAGTAAATTAGAGATATGAGAAACAATAGCGCACCTCCAGTCTTAAAAAGAGGAAGTCGAATCGATGAGCGGAATGCCCTTTTGGAAATCGCCACCAGAGGTGATTATTTGAGCGCACTCAGAATGCAACCTATTTTTCATTTACACCGAATGTTCCAAGATCTCACTGCTTCCAATGAGAAACCCGACTGAAAAACAGATCGATTCGAATTTGGCAAAAAGCGGATGATTTTGAAGAAGTGAGCTGTGGCCTTCAGCTAAATCCACTTTATTTAGCTCAAAAGTTGACATGTTGATGGGCATAACGCCTCCAGAGAATTCATCGTTTGCTGCGTTGATTTCCCTAAGTCAGTTGATTTTCTTATTTGTTGAGGTTTCATTCGCTATTCTTTCATGGTCACAAGTCATCTCCTCCTGAATTGCCACTCGAAATTAAATTCTCCGATGAGCGCTCTCCGATACTCCTTTTTCGTCTGCGAGCAGAATAAATCGC
This sequence comes from Parascaris univalens, assembly GCA_037576465.1. Lineage (NCBI taxonomy): Eukaryota > Metazoa > Nematoda > Chromadorea > Rhabditida > Ascarididae > Parascaris > Parascaris univalens. The sequence continues at coordinate 60,218,237 of CM075173.1, read as the reverse complement.
AGCAAAAAAGTGCAACAAAATTTTGTCAACTTCAAGAATTCCTCTTCTTTTTGATATTCTTCTGGGAGTGTCGGAGAAAAAATAATTTGTGCACTTCGTTATGAACTTGCTGTCTATTTTGCATTGCTACTGTTCATTTCATGCACCGAGTTCTTCCCATATATGCCATTTCTTCCCCCATCTGGACGTCCCTCCTCCTTCTCCCCCCTCCGCTCCCCTTGCTATTCTCCACTACAAAAATTTCCTGCCATGACCTCAAGAAGGAACTCATGCAAATCCACTCAGTGTGCTAAAGTTCAGGATACTTGGTCTTATCTCAAAATAATTTGACATGTTGAGGAAATAACCTGAAATTAACTTATTAGAAATCCAAATATACATTCGTGTGAATGAAATACCCTTTGGTAATTCAATGGACGTTATTTTCAAACTTCGATGCGCAGAAAAAGGTTTTGCTTGTTTGCTCAAATTGCAAATATTTTGTATTGCACTAAAATTTATCTATCGGACAGAAAGGTGCTTTTTTTGAAGAAAAAAACAACCGTTGTTTCATTATGAATATTCATGAGGAACACTTTTGGCCACTGCCTTTTAATCGGGCGCAGTTCGGTTAGGGCGTTGTTAGTAGCGACAGCTGCACGAAATTATGCAACTCGAATGCGCCTAATCGTTCGAATAAAGCAGACTGTTTACACAAAATGTGGTGTTGAATTACCTTATTGACAGCCCAATGAATTGTTGCCAGTAAGCGTTGAAATTCTAGAGTCGTTGCTGTGCCACACTATTAAATGCCATTTGCACTAACGAGATATTCCAGCTAGATGATAATACCAGGAGTAGAACTAAAAGTTAGGGAGTTAAAGAAAAACATATGAGACGGGAGGACGCAGATCGAAATGTGCTGTTTTTTGTGCCAAGTTCGGCAAACTTATGATATTTCGAATGGTGATTACAAAAGAATCAATAAGTACTTTGCAGTGAGGGCGAATAGAGATTGTCGGGAATTTCGGATAATGACTGGACAGTTATCATCTAATTTGAAAGTACGTGCTTAAATCCGATAGTTCTAAATATATTTTCGAAGTCAAGCGTAAACTTTCTCTTGAATAGCTTTGGCTCACTACTCTCACACACATTGGAAAGTGCACCATATCCTCTCAGAAACAATTTCCTGTCGCTGAATGATGCTCACTGTTACTTAGGAAGTAGCAGACAAAGAGTCTCTTTTCAAATGCACGTCGTAATGCACTCATAACCTCATTTTTTTCAGCCAGCAGACTGACTCATGAGAATATTGGCTGTTCGATGAGCAGTGCACATCACAATAAAATTGTAACTTTGCGATCGGATCTGTAAAAATAGACTTAGTATAACGTCTCCACAACACGTTGCTTATTTCATTCAAACGGAACGTTCGTGTGGTTGTTGCACCTTTCAAATTTAAACGGTACCGGCGGTCATCGCACTACGATCAACCTTTCTTCATGTTACATGCTGTCGAAAATGCTTATCACTTTCATACCTGACTGGATTGATTTCCACAGATGATTAATTATTTCATGGATCGAAATTTTATTTCGGTCGGCAAAACACTGAAAGAATATCTGAGGGAAATTATGAAAGTGAGCTATTTTGAACGAGAAGCAGGTTGTGCTCCATCGTGCGCTACCGTGTAGGTGACTGAGTTGCGCTCAGGTTATAAACGATTGAGAAATCTCACCGGATGTTGCAGCACGTATGAGCTTTTCTCGCCCTCGTTTACAACGCTATCAGCACATCAGGTTCCAATGTACTCATTTCTTCGATTGTTCAACTCGAGGCTGCACTGTGGCACTTTTTGCAGCTCATCTATTGCTTTCTGCTGGCTAATCTGCTAATATTATATCTTAAAATTTAAAATTTGCAATTCCACACGGATAATGCTGCACAATTTCTTTTCGTTATGGAATACATTTGGAATTTTGGATTATGGAATGTTCATGCTCCACGAATGTTCCGCTTTTCACTGTCATCCTCCCTGCATATGAATGCAGTGTTTTTTGGACGGTGTAGTGACACAGTCATGTTGATGACATGATCTCAGAAATCTGGTGGAAAAGGAAGGATATTGTGTATCAACAGTGGAAGTGTGCAACCCTTATTTTGTCCCTCAAAAAAACTAGGCAAGAAGCGATTCTCCTTACGAGTTGTCACTCTTATTATTTTAAGGAGAGCTGCAAAAATGGCAGCAGTAATGACCTCATTAACAATTATTGCTGCTACGCTTTATTGTACCACTGCTAGAACTCGTATTTCAGCCATAAACTAGATTGTTTCGTTAGACTTACTGGATGTGTGAGCTCCGCAGGAAGATTTTGACTTGACTTGCAGCCATACTTGCATAGCACGACAATTCCTTGCCAATATTTCTCAGCTCATTAAGATTCTTTGCCAAAAAAGCTTTTCTAATGCTGATTTAAATATTTAATTTCATTATAGTTCCGCCCGTCGCAAACGAATAAATGGACGATTCTCATCGGAACTTGCAAACCTTGAAGTAAAAGAATCAGTGGATTTGAGTGGCTCATTCGATTAGTTTTATTCTCGAGATGAGTTCCACGCTTTTTATTGGCTCTTTTAACATAGCGAATCTTGTTTGTGTAGAAGAATCTCTTATATCAATCACTGCTGTCGTTTCTGTTTGCGAAATTTCCGCTATTTTTTTTTTTTTCTTTTTTATGAGCGCTAAATTCGTTTTACTTCTGAGAACAACTAGTGCTGGTTTTTTTCTCTTGAAACACTGTGCTTTGAAAGTTTCCTTTGTTCATTTCGTAAATTTGTTTGTTTAAGCCTATTATGAATAAAGGTGAATCATGCTGAAGCCTAACTTTTCTTCTTTCTTTCGCAACAAAGGCACCTTCTTGGGTTTGCAGAAAATTCTTAGATTTGTTGAGTAGAACTTGTGATCAAAATATTACCCATTCGCTTGACTCCAAAGAGTTGTGCAATAAACACACTTCCAGCTTATGTATCAGCGAGCTGACATTTAAAAAATACACAATTTGGTGCACTGGTAGCAAATACTGGACGGAGGAGAGTTGAGCATCCTTTTTTTTTCTTAGCCACCTATCCTCTGCTCATAATTGCCTATGCGCTAGCAACTTATGGAAGTTAAGTGGATTTTAGGACATTTAGAATGCTAAGAACAGAACGAAAAATTAGGTTCGATTTGTATTTTTCACGTGTGATTCCATGCAAATACGATAAGACGAACGGAAATGCACTGTGACATTTTAACCGGTCAGGCTGAATTTACATTACATGGATAAATACTACGAAAATACTTTGGAAGTACTGCAACCTTAAGTAAGTGGTGCCTTTCTCTCTCTCGCCTTTTCCTCCTCCAGTGCTTTTATTACAATTTATAGTTCACTGTTACTAACCTTATCCACCTAGAATTGTAAGGTTCGGTGGCGTTGATGCTTGATTCCTGAAAAGTTTGTTTCCAAGAAAAGTTTTGTCATATGGAGTTAAACTTTATTCCTGCCATGGTGAGCTTGTGAGCTCTAAATTCAGCTTGTTGAGCGATTTATTGCCAACTTTGCTTGCCTTTTGCTCATGAGAACTTACTTCAAGGATGCGACATGATGAGTTCGACCGGTGGATTTTTTTAAGATACTGATTTAGTGGTGCTTTTTGTTCAGGCAATCGATCCTCACGATAGGCTGGAGTCGTCAGCGCATTGTAAACTTTCTTCGTTTCAGCGTTTGCCATCACCATGATTGCAGAAGCAAAGTGATCGTAACGAACATGTCTAATACTGTTGCTATGGCAGAGAGGCCTCACGCGGGTCAGAGAGTTGCTAAGAACGTCACAGATTTCCCGAGACCTGAATAAATGCTGCTTCAACTCGCTGAAAACAAAACATATCTAAGTAGAGTAAGGGCTTGCAAGTATTTCTGTTTACTTTGAAAGTCGCGCACCTAACTCCTGTGACAATGGTCTTTTTTCAAGTTGTCTCCTTATTCGAAATCTCGTCATCACGATCTTCTCAAATTTTAGCACGAAGTTAAACAATGCCCCTGAATTCTTTGGTTCCAAACGGTTCATAATTTACAAATCATCCGCACAAACAGTCAGTTAATCACAACCATTAACCGTAGTAATTTCAGCAACAAGGACACTAGAAAGCTTATTGAGGAGCAGAACGCTTGAGACAGCCAGACATTCTAAGTCAAAAATTTCGAAATACATCCTGAAGAAAATGTTTTGTTCATTCTTCCCATTAATTACGGTGAGAATTTATCTCTGGTGAGAATTTCTGTCGTCATCGCCAATAGCAATTTCCTGCTGATACCGTTGTATGCTTTGTCGAAGTCAAGTATTATCAGTATTACTTTTTTTAACCTATCACCACGTACAGTAGTTATCTCAGGTGACTTGGCCAGCGCTGTAATCAGTGATTGACTTTCTCCTCTATTCGGTTAAAAATACGTTTTATATTTGTCAAATTAATTATTTTCCACCCCACCTTCTTGAAGATTTTCCGATACTCAGTAGTAGACTATTCCGTCTACAGTTTTTTGATTTAGAGTTTTCCCGCTTACTGCTGTAAGTTGGCCTTATATGATGGCTGCCTCGCAAATTTGCACTTGCGGCTGTTTTTGCAATTAACCTGTTGAACACGGTGCGCCTTGACAACTAAGGCACTCGGTTATGCTAATAAAAAAAGAACGAAATATGTTTCATTGGTCGTTCCCAAGTATTTCATCATTTCAGTAACCTCGTTTGCGAATGAAAAAAATTGATTCTTCTCAACAAAACTGATTCACCTCATTAGTGGTTAGCTTAAGTTTTCAGTGCTTTTCTTTTTTGATTTCTAACAACTCGTTTAATGCATATCGTTTTTCTTAGCATTTCCCCCTTATTTTCTAGTGTATTGGTTTTTCCCTCAGCAGAGTTTCAGGATATTTGTTACTCATCCATCTTTTTCAAGCAACTGTGTATCATAGATATGATTTCACAGTAAACGGAGGCAAGTATTTATTTATATAAATGCCGTGACGCTGACCGATTAGGTACAGAATATAAGTTTTTGCCCTGATGAATGAAAAATTGAGCCAATAAATCCTCTCTTCGACGATTGATAGTCTTTGGTGACCTGTAGTTCGACCTTTGATAGCTTCGAAAATATCATATTTTCCAGTAATTCTCTTCCAATATTGCTGAAATTCTCAACCCGTCTTAGTGCTCTTTCAGTGTTTTCATCAATTTCCATAGTTACTCATAATTCCTTGAAATTTTCGATCATCTTCGAACCTCTCGCGACTAGCATTCTAAATAAAAACGCTTTTCATTTATGTGACGAACGCCATTAATAAATGTGGGTAACTTGCATGCTGCGATGAAATATTCTCATATGCGAAACGAATGTGTTGATCAGTTATTTACGAGCAGTTGTTCAATAAACAGTGGCGTTGACGAGTTATGTTTGAAGGTTAGCGACAGTGAATGAATTCGGGTGAAACGATTTCGTACATAACACTCATAAGTCCAAGGTAATAGATATGGATCGATGAGGGTAAAATAGCAGATATCCTTATTTATTTGCTTTTTAAAGGTGCCTAATGCGCACATGGTAGGACGGGTAGCACTGCCTCAAACTCAGGTGTTGACTGGAGAATGAGCTTTATTACATCCTGATGGCGACACGTGTCTCTTTTGGGAAGCATTATGCTCTAGGGCATCAGATTTAAGAGTTAAGAGAAATAAAGACGTTTATTGTGGTTAACTTAGGCGAGTGAAACCGAAGACGGCTCATATTTACTTGCTTCCACAGTCACTCAGCTATGTCGTGTTAAAAGCACAGCATGTTATGACAGCCAACGATGTGTAGGCGAATTATTTCAAAAATTTTAGTTTTTAGGCGTTTTTTAAAAGCTTTCCTAGGAAATTCTCGATCCCTTCGGAGGGGTGCAGGCGTTAAACTGACTTCGTAGATTGGCTTACATGCACAAAAACAAAATGAGCCGAACAGTTTGGTGAACAAAAAAGCGACTTTTTAAAGCAGTTTGCCTTGTACTCCGAAGCTGTCATACTGCTTGAGGTGGTGCAGAAAACTGAAATTTAATGAAACCATTAATTTACTGCATAATTTAATTGCCAAGCGGTTGTAAGAAAAGTTTTAAAAATATATCTGCAAATGCAACGATAACAGCAAGGAGGTTAGATAGCTGCATTGAAAGTAATTATTTTCTGGACTGTGGAATTCTCGCTTTCTATTCGCTGTCGAATAAAAATCACACACAATTTGCTATGCGTTGGCTTTATATTCTTTGGAACTGATTCGTTCGCACTGAAAGGTTTTACGCATGCATATTGCTATTATCATCTTTGTATGAATCGCTTCAACAGTAGTTTGCGTGGTGTCCATTGCGAGCACGATGGATAATGCGAAGCGTTGCATATAATACTAGGTGAAAGTAAGAGACATCGAAGGGTGTCATATAGCTCAAACAATGCATTTATAGGATTAACCTAGTTTGCAGGGGTTGGCGTTTCTTTTGTGCCTCAACGTGGACTTGCCAATCGCTTATTAGCAAGTGGTTTGAATCTCTCGCAGTTCAAAAATCAAAGCAGAAGTTTTTATTAGCAAATATACTACTCTGTTAGTACTCAAACATTACTGAATTCACTTCGCCACTGAGCCTAGATGTTTGTTGTGCTATTAATGGAACACCTCGCCAGCATTATATTACCGAATTTAAAGGAAACAGCACAAACAGCACATGCTTTTTCAGATTCACCAGTGATTGAATACAACCCTTGCATACATTTTGAAAACATAGTTTATTATATGACATTTTCAATTAGCACTTTTTCCTTGGTGTTTCCCTCGGTTTTTTCGCCATTCGGCAATTCCGATATTATGGATTGAACTTTTATATGTGATGTCTCACTAATACGTCCAGTGGCGTGCTGCAAATGCACCACATAAACTTTTGGAATCCGTTTTGTATGTATGCTATTGCTAAAGTGATTTTTTTCGTTGAATGTTTGCTGTCATGATCACACAGAGTTGACAAATGAACGCTTCAGTTGTGGTTTCTCTATCACTGACGCTCTATGCGCCACTTTAGTGGATTGATGTACAGGCATAAGGAACACAAACTTCAACGCAGATGTGGTATTTGTACCGATGTGGTGGTCCTTGCATTGGTAGAAGCAGCCGTTGGCTAAGCCTAAAGCTAAAGGAATTCTTGCGGGGTTTTATTGGCATTTTGCTGAAGAATATCACTAGGTTAAGGGCGAGGAAAAAAAGCTGAGAGAGCGAGGTGCTGATCGTAGGATATATACGTGGTGGCATGCATGGTCGCCGATGATAGCTCGTGCTATCGCAACAGTAGAAGCACCTGCTTGTGTCCGTTGGGAGATTAATTTAGGCAAGATCGCGATCATTATCAAAGACAGTTGTGCCTTCCTTCGAAGGAGTCGTTAACCAGCGAAGCGTAACTATTCCTCCCGAGACGTGTGTCGGGCCATGCGCATCGCATTCACACCACATTGATATACGCATCGTCGTAGCATCCTTCTAATATCTTGTCCCCTAATATCAGCGTTTCCGCAGCCGCTGCATGCCGCATAATAGGAAGAAGGTCGGACGATAATCCGCAGATATGGATGATACATGTTGCGCAGTTTCTCCAGCTTAGCTATGGAGAATAAAAATAGCTGCACTATCACAACTGCAGAAGGAGGTTTTTCTCCGTTAACCTCATATTTTTATCCAAGCAGGGTATGTTGCTACGCCGAATAAGGCATGAACTCGTCTCTGAAAGAGACGTGACTGATGTTTCTGATCTGGGAGGTTTCTGTCGGTGCGCAGATTGCGTAATTCGAGCATGGCGGCTCACGCACAGCTGATTGAATCGTTTCCGACGCAGCGTGCCACCGAATGTCTGTCGTCGTCTCTGTGGCAGCACATGCATACATCCAGGGGCGTGGCCAAGTGCTGTGGCCACAGCATTAGTGCAGTGCTGTGCTGCTCCGTCTACGCGCTGCGTACCGCGGCGAGTCGCAGTTGACTGCACGCAAACGCCTGGCAGCATTGGCCTTAGCTGTTTGTTGCGTGCGCAGCTACCGGTTGCGGCAGCCAGCTGAAACTAACGGACGATAATAATCAGTCATGTTGGCTTAAGCGAGGAAGGTGCGCAGTTGGTGAGCTCTTGGAACAGAGTGTCTCTGCTCAAGGTATGTATGCAAATCCTCTCAGCTTTCAGCTTTATAGCTTTGATCTGCAATTACTTCTTGGGCTTTTGGTTGCAGATGCACCATTTCGCCATTGGTATCATGTTTATCTATGAAACAACTCTTCTCGAGGAACCTTCGAGTCTCTTAGGCTTATCCGATCTCCCGTAGGTGGAAGCTGAGATAAGTAACGAAAGCCGCTCTAGGCTCATGTAAGACTTGTCGCTGGCAGTGACCGTCATCTGCAGAAACATTTGGCATTTGCGCAACCAAAAAATCGTTTGTGCAACCACAAGCGAGAAACAAAGCATTGAGCATTAAACAGTGCAACAAAGAGCGAAGAAATCGGTGACTAAGCTGCATTTCACGGAAGAATGGGCTGCTGGGAGCATGTGGATTGCCTGTCTGTTGATGATTTCCCAAGTGCAAATGCGGTGAGTCAACGAAAGGAGTCGGAAGATGTTCATTTTGAATATCTTTTGTGAATGTGAAGAATTTGTGATGGTGACACACTTTTACCGCAAGGTAGCATCAGTCAGGCAACAAGATAGCATCACCAACTGACAATGGCGTTTAGTAAAATGTTGAACTGTCGGGGTGATAGAGAACAGCAAATGTAAACAAATGATTTTTTTCTTGAGACGGTAGCGTTGAATGCGCATCCGACACGCTAATTCGCTATGTGATTACCTAAGCATATTAAAGACTTGATAAATAGATACGGCAGTTGTTTTTTTTGTTCTGTAAATTAAATTCGTTCCTTGACGTTATTCGGTCATCAAGCTGTGTTGTGAGCATTGGCTAGCTGAGGTGGTGAATCTGCCGAAGTGTCCGCTCTTCGTTTCGTTCATTTTTATAAATCATCGTCAGCATATCTTTGAAGTTGCAGATTGCGAGTGAAAAATGGCTTCGTTATGTGCACTAAGTGTGTTGTCGATGGAACGCTTCATCTTCTATCGCCATCGTTATGTTTTACTGCCACTCATCATGTTATTGCGTTTCACGAGCGCGGTAACATGTCCATTCGAAGCGATCGCCGGTACGAAGTCTTCCAGCAGTACTAAACGAAAAGTTTGCCCCGATTTTAAGGACGATATTACCGAGAAATTTTGTTGTCCTTCACATGTCGTGCCGGGCAGCTACTATTGTTGCTCCGAGGAACATCTTTCCGTTATGGAAGCTGAAGAGGCAGCCGAACTACGGAGGCAATTCATCAAAAAGTTAGTCATCGATTACTGCACAGTTTAGCTTTTATTTGCCACGTCACTACGTTGTTTTGATCTTCGAATGTATTGAGTGTTCTTGGGAACACTTAGAACTAAAAAGGCGAAGCAACAACTAATAATCGTCGTCTGTTGCATCACATATTCTGTGCCATAATGGTTACAAGTCAGCGAGCACGGATTACTTTCCTTCTTCATTTGAAGTCGTGGAAGGCGCTGTGATTAAGTCATGAATGTGGAGATTCGTTTCATCAAAAGCTGCACTGCTTTCTTTCTCTCGAGGAACTTCATTGTTTTAATTTAATTTCGTTCACTTAAATCCTCTTTTCTCATAATGAGCAGTAAAGCTTTTATTTGATAAGGTGGTGAGAGGACAACGCACTTAAGATGTAATGTAACGTCTAACGTGGCAATGCATTTCGTTAAATGTTTGCATAGAGCACTTTATAGGCATTGTTCTGTGCTATGATTGGATTATTTGAAGCCAATAATGTCACACTTTTTTGTGCTCTCAAATATTAAAACATCACATGCCAGGCAAAGAAATGGCATGAGACAAGATTTGAGCGGAAACTTCGCACTTTTATGAGACTCATCTTGCTTTCTCAGTCGATGCAATTTGACCAGCTTATCAAGAAGCCGATTTCACTTGCATACTTATGGTGCTGACTAGAGGCAACTCGCGATCGGTCATAAAGCTTCACATACTGCGATATGAAAATGGATGTCTGAAACATTTACCATGTTGTAGGAGCTTCAAAATTCTATAATTCATTGTATGTATTCTATAATTCATTCTATAATTCATATGCAGCAGTCAAATGTATTCTAATTGTTTTAGTGTGATTGACAGTGTGCTTCCCTAAGTTTTGTTACTTTTTTTTGCAAAAGCATTGTAGCTCATTAAAAATTACTGCATCTATTTCCACTATCGTTCAAATGTTTGAAAAAAAAAAACAAAAAACGAAACATTGTTCTCATAGAATTCGTTTTCTTCGACTTCGATTATGCTGTTCCTTACGCTTGCGTTACGTCCATCTACCGCATCTCTTGGTCACCAGGGAGAACAATGCACACTTTTTTATCTCTTGCTAATACAATTGGTTGCTTGAGCGGTACTTTGCAATATCGGAAGTGAGGATCGGGAAAAACAGAAAAAAGGGGATTAGCCGATGAGAATTAGTTGTTCGCTGTGCTACCAATTAGTAGGCAATTTGCTTTCGAGTTGTTCCCAAACGGCTAAAACAAATTTTAAAACACACTCTCGTAGCTTCTTTTTTCTGCCAAGTCATATTATGAATTATTAGTGTCATATGGCACTTTCGAAATATTATTTAATGTCAAGAGTGTCGAGAATTTGCCCGTTACATACTGTCTATTACTTATTCTCTGCCGATATTAGTGTCATTATTCACTTATCATCCATCGGAAGATTTTTATTTAAATGAGCATGCACCGAAACAAATGAGCTCATAATGAGAAATAATGAGTCTATGTTGCTTCTTGGCAACAGTGAAGTTTTTGCAATTCCTCCACCGGAGAAAAATAAGATGGGTTTTTAGCTGTATAAAGAATTTGGTTTAGTTGGAGATAGGTGTTAATCTATTCTAGTTTGTTAAGCTACTGTGATTGTGCACTGTTAGATGCAGGAATTTTTTAATGGATAAGAATTTCGAGGATCCGTCTCAAATCTCCTCTTAGTGGAAGAAACGCCTCTTTTTCCCATCTCCCATCTTTGTTCACCTCATCTTTCGAGGCCTTAAAATCGAGATCAGCTGAACGAATATAAAATACCGTGCAATACGGAACTTCCATAGTACGATAACGTTTTCATCGTTTATTGCTAATGAAATTTTTGACGAACGGTCAAGGCTTTCTTCGATAGGGGATTTCGCACTTGGATTTTTGAGTTTTGGTGCTCTCAAATCGGCCAATAAGCAAACATTCACATAGCTCTCATTTGCATATGCACTGACTTCTTTTTCTTCCTTTCGCGTTTTCCTCTTATTTGCCTCCATCCGATGCATGTCTCCTCCGCCCTCATCAATTTCTAACATTCTTATGCGTGATCTGGATCCACTACTTCAAATGCTGCCAGGTACGCTTACATTTTATCGAAGGCATGCGAGAAGGATGCTGCCATGTTTTTTTCTTAAGAAAGATCCTTCTGCTTATATGTGCCTCAGGCGTTGTTATAAGCGGTAAACACCGTGAGTCAGCATATGTAAAATGCATTAGCATGTAATTAGCCCTCTTTAAAAATAATCTTCAAAGTGGTGAATGCATATGCAAATTTGAAAGCGCTTTATTGCCCCCTTCTGATTGTTATGGATAAATGAAAACGCATATAACAATACAGTGCTTAAATTAAAAGCTACGTCAGGTGCAAGCTCAGGAGTTAGTCGTTTCGAAAAATAAAATAAAAATACGAAAGCGGCTATTTTCATGGCTGTCACTGTTTCCATCTTGGCCAGCTGAAGAATAGCATAGTTTGCAAGCTGAGTGCTGCTCACTGCTTACGTACTTGGTCCACGTAGTTCGTTTTGTCAGTTTGTATAGTCGTTACCCGAAGTCATGAGTTATCTAGTAGGGCACCTCTAGCAGTGTTTTCGTTGATCGTGTGGCATGTTGAATAGATTCTTTGTTAAGAGGTGAATACGAAGGAGTTTTTTCTTCTTCGCTTGCCGCAGATGAAAGAAAAGTGATTGCTTGCGTTGGTGTAGCTTGCATTATTTGCAATTGCGTCTGTGAGCGTGTCAGTCAAAGCTATGACAGCTACATAAACTAGCAGCAGTCGTCCACTCATCTAACCGACGAATAATTTGCCCATTTTTATATACTCCATCAGAAACAACAACTAACTTCCATTCAGAATTCGAAAATATATCGAATTCTGTTTCTTTCTAAGTAACGCTTCTTGTTTATACTCAATAGACTTTATACTCTTTTCTAAATAATGTTTATACTCAACAGTTTCAATAGACTATTCGGCGATCGTTATTTTGCCGCAATCCCTTTTATGGACACATGTGAACTTTCACAAAAAATTCTGGAGCTTTGCTTCCAAGGAGCGATTCTCTATATGAGGGTTTCATTTGTGGTAGTATAATGCATCTTTTTCTAAGAGAGATGATATTAAATGGAGAAGCGGCATGTGAATTTTGAGTACCTTAAGTTATAATACTTTTTCAAACACTCACTTGTCTTTGATTAATATTGCACCAAGGAACGTTTCCTAGAACTGGTATGTTCCCCACATTTTTGGAGATCCCTGAAGAAATGACTGTTTGGCTTGTTCGTTTTCATCGTATGTCATCAGAGTACGACCGCCCCCTTGATGTGGCCCTCAGGGAATAACACAAACGGCGCCTTTAGCATTCATTTTAGCCGATAGCATAGAGATTAAAAATCGAAGGGAAAAAGCTCTCTAATATGTTCAAGAATAGTATGCCTGATGGAAAAAACTCAGAAGACAAGAACATCGCTCGCGCGCTGCCGCTCATAAATCATTCCAGAGAGGAAACTCGAAAGATTTCACGAAGAAGCGAAAGTTTTCTTTCATTTCCGATGATCTTATGTGCACGGTAACAAATTGTCTTTAAGTGTGGCATCCAGCAAGAGGAAGGAAAATGAGGTCTAATTCACGAGGAAGTGTCATTGTTGTATCGCCAAATTCACCGCTCATTGATGAGTGCAGTCAATAATAACGAGTTCGCTAGTTAATGTCAGCGACGCCAGAAAGTTTTTTTGAGAAGTGGTCATTGTCACAACTGAGACCATCGATGGAAGCTGCTTTTTTGTTCCTTTTTTTGGTGGTGGCGGCGAACTTTTTTTATTTGTTTGTTTTTTCGCCGATGATTCTCTATCCAAATTCGTCAAAAAGATTTTTCAAGTATTTCCCTGGCCTAATTACTCTGGCGCATGCGATCAAAGCAGTCTTTGTTTGTAAAGACAAATTTTCCAACAAAAGTGTAATTGTTGGAGGAGGCTTGCTGAAATCGCTCGCAGTCCATATTTGCTGAAATCCATATTTGCTCAGTAGTGGATTAAAATTCCTCGTATGCAGAAAAGTGTGCGAAAAAAGGGATAAAAGTGGCCATTGCAGTCAAGTTTTCACAGAAAGACCGACGAGGAAGAGACTGATGGTGTGCTGCTAGTAACTCGATGAAATTTTAAACTTTCGTCTAACTGTCATTGTATAGAGGACTTTGATAGCTGTGCTTTCTTGAAGCCCAGAGGGAGTTGAACTAAACTTTTTTAATATTAAGAGTGAAATGTTCGGAGATTATGAAGAATATCAAGACCAGAAGCCTGAAGGAAGGAAAACTAGTACGAAGAGGCTGAACAGTTGGCTATTTGAATTATACCAGAGTATCGCAGCGCTGTGATTGTCGTGCTCGCTTAGTCGTGACAAGGTTTTTAATTAAACCTTCAGCACGCTCTTGCCTCGCCGCTGTGATTTTTATAAATGGTTTCGGGTTTCGTACGCATATTTCCATCTTTAAATTTCGCGTTTATTTACTTTCCTTAATATGCAAGCAGTCTCAGTAAAGGATGGATGGAGAACATTTTCCATACACTATCATTTCATGTTGTCGCTTCTCTGTGAGGCTTATTTGCTGTTTTGTTAAGTGACGAGGAAAGGTACAAATAGGTAAGGAGCCTTTTTGAAGGTTGACGATAACGTCGAGCTGCCTATTTTTGAAAGACGATTGCATTTAGTTTTGTATTCGGCCTCTACATACTTTCGTTAATGCTCGATTTTAATTAGGCGGCAGTTGTCTGAACCAGCTGTACTGTTGTTCTCTGGTAAGCAGCTTGTGATCGCCGCAAATTTTAAAGACCTTTCTACTTGCCTTCAGTATATGATGGTTTTGCAAGCAAATCCTACGCTGACCGCAATGTGCATCTACCACTATGCATGCAGGTCACTATTCTATTTTAGTTTTTTTCTGAATGATAATAACCGGCGTTCTACAAGCATGTATAATAAACATGGGCTGCTTCATTTAATTTTATTTCCTTGAAGCAAACTGTTCTTTGAGTTGAGAAATTCATGCATTTCAGCAGTCGAGTGATGTTGTCTTATTAACAGTCTACTCATGCAGAGCTCTTCCACAGCAGAATTCTGCACCACATTCGTTTGTAAAAACATAAAGTTGAAGGCGCAGGTAATCAAATCCGATCATCGCAAGGAAGTTCATTTTCAAATTTTGCAGCATCACGACTCACATAAAAGGCATTTAAAGAGTTTCAACTGACTGCAGTTTCGTATTGAGGCTCCGTTAAATATTCAGTGAAATTAAAAATGCAGTTTAATGCTGTAATCGTTTCTTAACTTATTAAGAGGCGTCAGGATTATTGGCCGTCGTTCATGCATTTCGTGTTCCATGGTGTGCAGCTAATAACCAAGTTTGTTTCAGCTATCTTGCAGTCATTGTGATTGGTGTTATCGGAGCTGTTATATTAATCGTTGTTCTAACGATGTGCCTTTGCAAGAATCTCTCCTTCTGCCCACTGAATGCAAACAAATCTGGTGGGTGATGTTTGTCGTTAGTAGATCGTAATAGAACAGATTTTGTAATTTCAGTGTTTCATACTGACGCATCTTATAGGTATCACTCCTGCACGTACAACTATGGGCTTCCTGATGTACTGAGTGCAGAGGCTGATTTAATTTTGTAACTATAATTTGATCACTGAGGGTTTACTTGTTAGAGAATAAGTTTAAGACAATTATGTGAAGTGCAAAAATATATTGGAAAATACTATAAATTGTCTTCTATGCAGAATTGCAGTTCATAAATTGTGAGAGCGTTGGTGTTTACATGGAGGATTTCCAATCAGCTTGAATAGACGAATGCTAGTACGGAATTCCGTCCATCTATGGCATGCAGCAATGCTTTTCAGCAGTGATCTATTTTTAATGATACACAGAGTGATTAGCGATCTCATATAGTGACCACTCATTCCCTACGTACCCAATTAGCTGGAGCGAAGCGTTGAAATAAGCATGTTTGCCGTATTTATGAATTTCTTATGCTTTCCTCGGTATTTGTTCACTTTTTCAGCATGTCCAACAATGCAAGCCACTCAAAGGTATCGCCCCGTTGATACATTACCTACGAAGCCGATTGTTTATGAAGGTTAGTTGTGAATGGTCATAAGGGTTTTGTTCCCGACTTGTGAACACTGACAGCTCAAGTGGTCATGTACTTTCCTCTCTGTAGCACTTGCTCTAAAATATTTTTACTTAAGCGACCCTGCTGAGAGAAAATAAGACAAAAGCAGTTGTGAGGATGAAGACAGGGAATATATTAACAGTTTTAACACTAATATTCGTAGACGTCCAGAATTTCAAAGCAAATTTGGTAAGGCATCGGAATAAGAACACCATGTGAATTAAACGCAATTTGTAGGATTGATTGGAAATTTGCAATGATACCCATTTCAGAGTGTCATTTCTTGTCATCAGTAGGTGGAGGGCACTTCACCTACTGAGCATAAGTATTTTATTTTTAGCTCTAGGTGATGCTTACTATTCAATCAGGATTATAAAGGAACCTTTGGGTCTCGCATTGATCAACTTAAAGCTATTGCCATCTAGAGATGTAATTTCTGTTGTCGTCTTTGTGTATTGAGGACCCTTCTTCTACTTTTCCGTTATTGCTCGGGATTCGCATCAAAATGAAATCAAAGTCTTTTTTAGAATAAGCAAACGATGCTCCACTTGATGAGAGGGTTTTTGCGATTGCAAGCAACACTAATGAAAGCTATACTTGTGAATCGTTTGCCTTTATTCTATGGCAGCACATTTTGCGCATTTATTCGGTTGTAGAGAACAACTCAACGACAGTTGGTTTTTTCATTTTGGGTGAACATTAGAGCACTGAGTGCATTGCATAGGCGGCTTAGTAGGGTAGGCAAAAGTTGAGCGCATTCGTGGCAATTTATCAATGCGCATTTTGGGTTTGTGCCGCCTCGCTATGGGAATCGTCAGAATTTGATTTATTTGCATTCTTTTCAACGCAGTTTCTTTAAACAATTTTATGGCATGCATTGTCACTCTGATGTAATGAAATTTGCTCGTCGTGGGGGGTGGATTCAAGAAGCGGTCCGTTTGCCTCATCAACAAAATCGCTCTTTTGTCTTCCTTCAACTTCGTTCATATGAGCGGTATGCTACTGCAAAAACGTAAATATGACATTGTGTTGTCGTTGTGAATTGCCTTATTCGTATTATTTGTTATGAATGTAATTCAAGCTCGGTAACGTGTCCATCAAGAAAAGAGACCGCTTGTCAAAAAAAATTTTCATCACAAAGGAGAACACCAGCCATCCAGCGAACGCGTTGTTCAGATTCAGCCAGACTGATAGAGAGCGGTTTCATTTTGGAACAAAAGATAATTGACTTTAAGAGAAAGTGCAACGCATTTTAGGGAGGCCTGTTGCTGAAGTATGCCAGAAAAGCTGTTGAAATGCGTTACGTGCTTTTTGTAGTTCAGCCTGTCAGCTCACTCTTTCACACAAGTATTTTAGGCATCATTCTGTGAAATATGCGTTTTTATGAACCCATACTCAGAGATTCATTTTTATTTGTCAAAAGATCGGCTCGAAATCAACATGGCATGACCAAATTTTATGAAATGAGTGTACGGGATAAATAACGAAATGATAGTCGCTGATAACGGATCGAACTTTTTGAAATCGGTATGTGGAATCGATTTCTTTATATCTATCTGCCTTTTAACGAATACCAACTGCAGAGGAGAGGTGCACAGAAATGTACACTCATATATATAAACTAGACAACATCATCGTTGCAGTGCGACTGATGCATCAATTTTTTGTTTGTTTTGTTTTGATCCATTGCTAAATGCACTCAACAATGGGAATAGGTTATCCAGTAAAGTTTGCTTAATGGAATTTGTATCACCCCTTTTCACTCTCTTAAGGTCCTTTACTTGTTATCTGCATCCCCCATTGTTCGTACGGTCTCATCGTTAAACCGGAGTAAGTCATATCTTATGAGTGCTGGTAAATCTATTATGCTGACTTACCGAACAAAAGTATCCTCATATATGCTGCTGACTTTCAACCGACCTATGTTAGGCAAAGCGGTTTTGTTCCTGAGGTGCAGTTCACCTTGTTATGAGTTGTTTTAGTGAAACGAGTAATAACAAATGTTCAAGAACCGAAAATTTGAAACGCACATGTTTTCATTCTGTTATTGTGCATCCGTGCAACTTTGCATTTACGTTGTGCATTATGGGTTTTGTAAATCATATGTATGTTTGTCTGCATTATACTCGCGACTCGAGAGCCAACAAGGCCATTACATTTAATGGCTTTTATACACCATAGGCGAAGAAAATTCCAAGTCAGTTCTCTAAATTAGATAGAACTAATTCAGAATGAACTAGAGGCGACTAGAAATATGGGTCCGTTTTACAGTCTGTTCGATTTCTAAAAATATGAAATTTTTGTGAAAGATTTGTGCGAGCTATAGAACCATTCAAGTCATGGACGCATTCTTGCGCCTGTTCCATCATCTGTTGGCAATTTATTAAACTGTTTGGCTTGGCTGGATTGCAAAACGTTTGTCATGCCATATTTTCCATTATTTCCTGTCATCGGTTCCAGCATTTTCTGCAGCGCTGATTGAGATGATGCACTGTGATACTTCGGAGGATGTGGCAACTGAAAGTTTCGCTTAAAAAGCGGTGGAGAAGGGGGAAGGGGACGGCAACGTAGAAAAAGAGGCTAGTAAACCCATCAACTTTTTTCACTTCAATCGATCCAGAATGTGGAAGTCGTGCAAAGAAGTATAAATTCTGCTGTATCGCTTAGAACAGCACATGATGCGAACTGAAGCGACCATGACTGTTGCATAAAAGCAAAACGTGGATTACCTTACGATGGGCTAGACCGCAAACTTCATGCTTGTTGAGCGTCGCGAACTCAGAATACGATGCGCTAGCGGCAACAAATTGAATGAACTTATCGATAAATGGTCGTGATTGGCCTACACATTCATAATGAAATTGAAAATAAGCACGCGATGGGTCTTGATGTGCTTATTGGCTGACCCTCTTGAGGCGCATTCCGAAAGCTAAACGCAATCAACTTTATGCTTCACTAACTTCTGCTATCTTCCAAACGCGCAACAGCGGGCGCTGAATGCCTCATCTTCGCAAACACGCGCTTCTATTGCTTCAGTCTTGTTGAGTTCCAAGTTTTTTCCACCAAGCAATACTTTTAAACGACTTCCAATCATTCGCTCATGCGCAAAATGTACTTGTTTGTAGTGATGGAACGTAATCGTCTAAAGTCATGCTTCTCTGAAATTTGAAGGAACCAGCGAATTTACAGCACCGTTGCTCCTATATGTTCATTTCTGTTGATTAGACTGTCCATAACGTTGAAGTTGCATTCGAAGTTGATTGTCTTGCTGCCGAATCAAAAACCAATAGGGAGTTGCTAGTTGAAATGGGAGCAGCAGCAATGACCTCAAATGAGGAATAAAATGATAAAGAAAATGTATCCTAACGTACACTTACCATTTTATCATCTTCCAGAGAAACTCATCTTAACTGAAATATTTTTCTGCTATATGTGCAGAGTAAAATTCCAAATCAGGGTGTCACATTTCGTGCTTGCTAGGACAAAGAGAGGACTGATTGCGTTTGTGAACCGATGTGAGAAGGAATCTGGAGATTTCGCTTTAGTTGCAGAGGGCATTCTTATTTGTGGTCCCCTGTGCCACAATGGGCTTGAAAATACTGTTCGAAGAATAGATCACCCCGTAATACGGCTGATTAGGGTGCACTGATATGTGCTATTAAAATCTCCACAGTTGAAAGAAGTAACAAAAGGAATTTAATAAATTCGTCCTATATTTCATATTTGCTTAACGGTTTCCCACTCAAGATAGCTAAGAGCTATGAGCACATGGTGAAGAGGCATCTGCTACTCTTCCCCAGCTGTCTTCACATTCCTATGGTCGTTGACAGATGCTGGTGGGTTGATCCGCTTAATTTTATGCCTAAAGGCAAAGCGAATTTCATTCATTTATATCGAGTTTTGCATGAGTTTCCGCGTATACCATTAATTCACTGCAAGGAAATAACGAAACTCGTGAAAGGCTATGCTCACTCACCTGGATGAACTTCCTTAACAGTTATAAAATTGCAGTTAGTGTAAACATTGGCAAAGCTTTATTAGAAAAAAAAGCAGTGTTCAATTGCCGAGGATTTGTCCAGTTGGCGAGAAGCAACGTTCATACGACGTGGTTGAGCATGTGAGGCAATTAGGAGAGTCTTTATTGAAGTATTCTGATGTTAGTTTTTTTTTGTTCCCTTGTTTTCACTCATTCACCGAAGGGATGAGAGAAGAGCAAAACAATAAGGGGGTAGTATTTTTCAAAATTTTTGTTGATAAGCTTCGTGAGATTAAATGTGAAAGAAGAATTCATCGTTCTGCACCATCTCCCATAGAGAGGCCATTGAGGAGAGTGGAGTTAGTAGCGCTACTTGAGATATTCCGTTCATTCATTATAATCGCCCCTTCTTTATTATTTCCATTGCATATTCGAGAGAGTCATACATGATATCGACAATGAGATCTTCGAATGCAACTCGATTGGATGCGGTTTTGATTTCATTAACAAGAAACATAATGGGCAAGGTGTGTTTGAGCCGCTGCATTTGCAGACAGACTTCTGTCTTATGGTGGACACGAGAAGATTTAAAGGTGAATAATTAATGGCTCACCCGAATTTGTTAATATTGAGATGCTCGCAGCAAACGCGTATATCTCATTTGTTATGCATTAAAATACGATCTCGCTTTGAAGCACAGATCGCTAGCGAAGTCCCTTTGTCTCCAAAACAACGATCGAACGAATGACTGAGCAGCAGACCACGTGGGGGTGTTTATTTGACCAATATTTTCAGCTATGCTAATTAAGTTTCGCTTACTAACTTATCACAGCTAATTAAAAGTCCCGTAGATAGTATTAAGTCGCCTATAGGCAGATGAGAATAAAATTTGGTCAAGGAAGCTTTTCCGCTTATCATTTAAGTGGTTATACGTTCAATTATTTTCTGAGATATGTGGTAGTAAAAATTCCTCTGCTGTATGCCTTCTACTGGCAACTCGGAAGTAATGCATAACGTGCGAAGTCTCGTTATGATCGAAGTCAGCTTTATAGATGCCTGCATGCGTTGAAAACCTTTCTGGTGCATTTTTGCGCCACAGTACAAAGCACTTTGTGATCCCTTCGAAACGTCTTGCTCGATCGCTGTACGCATGCGTGTCACTTGGCGATTACTTGTTAGCTTTTGAAGGCTTCGGTTTTGAACTCACTGCGTCGAGGTATTCATATGCACACGCAGTCGTCACTCATTTCAATAGTAAATTCTGAGGCTCTGAACCGATATTGCTAAGCAATTGTGTCGGCTGTAGGTCATTGCAGATATGACTTTGCAACAGTCATTTGCAGCTTTGTGAGTCAAGCTGTATGGCCCATTTTTCAATCACCTTAGAAGCTCGTTGCTTGAAAATCGCATATATAAAATTATCCTTTTTCTAACTGTAATGCCTCAGTATTTAGGAGTGCAAGCGTGTTTGCCATGCAAGTCTTCATCATGCCCCTAAGAACGGGCATTCACGTTGCATTTTGTGCCGATGTTATCAATGCAGACAAGTTCGACGTCGTCACCACATTTCCCGAAATACTCGTGTTTTTTGATATGTGGTCTTGATCAAGGCATTTTTTGAAATAGCTTGTAAAAATTGAGGACGTTAATGTTTGAGTGGAACAGTTCCTATTTTTAAGTGCGTTAAGAAGATCTCTTCGTCTAAGGTTGATTTTGCTGGAACAATAAACGCATCTGCTCATAAACTGTAGTGAACAATGAAGATTCGCTGTCTTGCTTGTACTGAAAACAGCGGGTTTTTCGCAGCTCTTCACTGCCGCAATGAGCCTCTTGGCACTTTCACTGTGCATTTGAAAGACACATTGTTCAGTCAGAATGCAACGGGGTCACCTCTGAAGTCCACGAACGAAAGCGGAACGTTTTAATATTACAGCTCGTTTCTCGTTTTCATTCATAATCTGTTGATTTATCTAACAAAACTTCTTTGTTAATTTATCCCCTCTTTCTGAAATATTATTGGAAAAAGCATGTGCTGCTCGCCGAATTATTCTCAGTGAAGACATATAAAGGAATTCGCGAAGCAGAAATGTCGTTAGGGCTATGTTTTTTTCGTTGTCGTTAGGTGATAGATAACATGCTTATCAATGGAAGTGACAGGTAGCGGTACTCCAGCCTAGGAAAATACGTCCTTCCGCGAGTAGATTCTTCACTCAAGGTGATGTGTTAAGCTTACATAAACTACTGCAGTTAGGCATACCGAGGATTCAGATTCAGCTTTGAGTGCTTTGTGACCAAATTTAAACATGGGGTTGCGAGTTCCCCGTCGGAAGGTAAGGGTTTCTCATGGCTCGGTTTGCGAAAATGGTATGTTGCAAACAAATGTGTTACGAAATATATCAGGCACGCGAGTGAGCTTATCAACAATATTCATTCATTTTCCCCATTACTTCCTATTCGCATCACATCAGAACTGTTAACGAATTACTGTTTGAAAAAAAAAGGTCTCTAGAAAGAAACTTTGCTAAGGGTGTTATGAAGCAACTTTGCCATCCTTCCGGCTTTCCATCCCTTAAGGAAATAATGCAATCTGAGTGATTGCTATTGCAGCTCCACCGCCATATGAATGCTCGTTCACAGAAGATCCTCAGCGCCGGAATGATTGGCGATGTCTTCTAGAAAACGAAGTGAACGATACGAGGCAAGAAGGCGCTTCGTTTCGATGAGCCGTCCTATCGCAGTCGTATCACTCACTTCTCATTGAAAATTTCCGCTTCTTCGTTAGGCTACTGTCATCAAACAAAGTTGTGCTGCCAACACATTTGCACGTCATGTTCATGTGTAAAAAAATATGGTGAACTGTTCGTAGCTCCTGCGCTGATTTTCATTGTCAGTTTTTTCAGACACTTTTACTGGTTTTCTAAGCCACTGCTCGTCAAAGTGAAGAAGAAGCACCGTTCAATGAATCATGTGGGATATTTCATGATTTAAGGGTAATCAAATTATACTGTTGAAAGGTGGATTTATTGGCGTTGAATAGCCGAACAGTTTGGTTAATATTTCTAAGGGGATTGATTATATATTTGTTCGTTTCCGATGTTATTTTTTGATGAGGTAATGAAGTAAAGGTAGAGCGCTTGTATTGTTCTACAGACGTTCAGGATTTCGATTCGATGTTTGTATTTGTATTTCGTGCTTTTCAGCAATTGAAATAAGTTTAAGTCGTTGCAGTGATTGTTTTATCTGCTCATTAATTTCATTTTCGCATTCTGTGGTTATTTTCATGTTCATCGTTTTTTTTTTTCTACTTTCTGCTAGCTTTTCATGCCTTCAAAAGAAACAAATAAGTTCACTCTCCCTTTTCCTTGATCTAAGCGGTCATTCCATGAAAACTGCAGTAAGCTCTCATACTTCTCGTATGTTTCATCTGAGGTCATTTAACGAAATGCTGTAACAGGATGACCGTCGTCACATCGTCCCTATATTGCGGAGTTTTGCATTTAGGGAAGTTGCATTTTTCTGTCAATCCTTGCGAATAATAAATAATGCTTGAATGGATAGTCTTTTGTTAATTTTAAATTATGGCTGGGAAGTAGACGAATGCTGCAGAATATTTTGATGGGCTGAAAATTCATTGAGGAATAATCGCGACGTTGTTTCGTATTGTTTTGTTTTTATTTTATCCAAGGTGGTCAGTATGGCGTTACAACAGTAGCGAATTTCCCGGATGGCACATTGTTGATGGATACCGTTTAGCGGAAGTACAAATGTCAAATACATTACGATCGAAGCTTTTCGGCTGATGATACACTGAGCAAGCTCCCATGGAGTGGCAGTTTCTCAGCAAGATCTGTGGGACAAAAACGGAAATTTCGTGGAAGTGCTTCGCGTCGCCCGTGATTATTCCCCGAGGAGGACGAAGAGAGTGTATAGCTGGATGCGATTTGTTTTTGGTTTCTTTATTCGGTGGTTCTTTCAGATGATTTAGCTGTGGAGTTCTAGACAAATATGTAGGCAGTTCGAAAAATGCGTTCATTTGGGCGAAGCAACAATAAATTTGGGCGGCCTCTTTTTACTTAGCGGTGGTTTTGCGATCGGGCATCAATACGTTTAGCCCAACTGCACATACAGAAACATCAAGCAACCAGCTGAACTGAAGTCGGAGCAATTCAGTGAGTCGCAGCGCGTAACGCAACGCTATAATACTGCCCAAAAGAGCTATAAAAATAAGCACGGCATTGAGTATATGTGGTTGCTTGAAGTCACTGCTGTCTGCGAAACATGCCTCTCCAGCACGACATGCGCTTCTCTTCTGTCCAATACGCAACTGCAACTTTATGATTGTTGCTGTCACATTGCATGGTGACAGCTATCAGTTGAGCGCGTTATGCGGTATATTAATGGTCTCCTGAGTCGTTTCGTTATGTGACAAGTTATCTGGTGGTTATAAATAAAAAGTGGAAATGCATTATGAGAGAAACGCTAGAGGAACGGTCGCTGTCGTTGTCTCGAGTAATGAAATGCTGCATTAATGCAGCAAATGCTCTAAGATGGCGGGTAGTGGTTGCAATAGAATCTGAGCTGTGATTGAAGTGTGCAGTATTAAGGTGGGAAAGTGCGCAAGATGAGAGGCGCGAAAATGTTTTAGATAGTCGCTTTTATCAGATAAGCTGAGTAACTAAATTCTTCTAGGTTTAAAGAGTATAAACAGGGACGGTTATTAACGTTCTTTTGCAGAATTGAAACGTCTTCGTGTGCATGTGTTAATGTTTTCTAAGTGACATTTTATGTGTGCGTGTATGCATATCTATATTCGTTTGCATTTGTGCATGTTAGCTTGTTTCAGCTCTCATGTAGCGCATCCGAACGCGCCATCAATCCAACAAGCAGCAGTCGACGTGTTGCGAAATATTCATAGGCGTCGACGCCGATGTTAACCGTTGATACCATTGAAGGTTAATTTACGATCCCTTCCTGACATTCACAACTTGTGGGCAGCATGCTGAGAAGGATGATGGTTGTGGTCGCCGCGACCTTTGAAAATACTTCCAGGGCAACAACAGCCTTGGGATTCCTGACGTCAGCACTTGCTCAGACCACTCGAATGCTTGAGACGCCTGGTACATCGAGGTTAGGACATTTGGGATCAGACTTGCCTCGGGCGCTGATTGCAGTCAACACCAATATGGACCAAAAATAATTTCCAGTACAATTTTCATTTTGGTTGACAACCCGAAATGAACTTAAGGGAATGTCACTGCTGTCGAACCGATACCATTTCACATCGAATCGTTTTTCATTTTGCACTGATAGACTAGAAAAAAGGATTCTTTTCCAAAAGGTTTTTATGAGGGATTGGACTATTTGAACCATAAAAGCTCTGCTACACATTTTTTCTTCTTTGTCGTTAGCTTATGGAATCTACTTGTTCGGTGAATTGGATGTGTACGCATGTTCGTACTCCTGACATGCTTCCCTAATTGGATGTGAGAAAGGTGTGGCAAGTCGGACAAAAAGAAACTTAAAATCTAATATTGTGCTATTTCACAGTACGCAAGTACATACGGGTTGCGAGTAGGATGCAAGACGTTGCAAGCGATAAATTAACCTGATAATGAACTCATTAGACAGATCACATTACTCCAGGCGACGTTGAAACTTCAAGCTAATGGGCTGTAACCAAACCTCATGACAAAAAGTGCCAAACTGCGACGACATGTGGGAAGTGATGAATTAAGCGTTGCACCACAATTTATAATGTTCCCTTCGATTTCGTGTCAATATTGCTTCGAAAGCAGTATAAAGGAAAATATATCCTCCTACTCTATTCCAGAAACATTTTTAGCGATCGCATCAATTTTTTCCATTAGCAGCCATCACACATAGTATGATCTTCTTAAATAGGTCCGCAGTACGTAACCGAAACCTACAGGTAGTTTTTCAACGGAGCCATATAATTCATGGAACGAAGAATACAATTCGCAACTTGGGTATCCCTTCGTGGAATCCCAACACTGATCATAATACCTGACGCCAAAACCCAAGTAAGTACTTCGAGTATTCATTACCTGGTCGTTAGAGAGCTCTGTATCGCTTAAACGCAGGAACGACGAGTTGAAAATTTTGCATGCAGAACTGCATGCAATCATTCATGCATGCTTCTCAGCGAATATTTGAAGATGTCACATGTGTCGTTTGAAGGGAGAAAAGAGTGCTATTATCCATTCTGAACAACTCTGAAAAACAAAGCAAACCTCTTGAACTTTCACAATTCCGATGAAATAACTGAGCTTCGTAAGTGGTGAAGATACGTTACATGACCATGAGGCCCATTTTCGCTGTTTACATACCTAGAGAAGACATTAGGCTTTGCAGAGAAAGTGAAGTTTATCGGATACTTACTACTCCTCTGCGGAATTTCGCAGTGTTTTTGGAAAAGTGACATTTATCCAGCTTTCATCCAAGTTTCCCTGAAATCACTTCCGGGCTGTGTGATGAAAATAGTAAATGTTTCGAATTGCTGGTGCCACATTTCTCCATATGAGAGCGGTAATGAAAGTAACGCAATTCATCGCAGTAAAAAACAAATGTATCTCTTAAACTAGGAAATTAGCCAACATCGAAATCTGCCATCGTATAATCAAGTTATCGGGTCTGAGTTCTGAACAGTTCCAAAACAAAGATTACGTAACCGCTGTTTCCATTCGTGCAATATTGCGCTGACCACTTATGAGAGCAATATTCATGAGATTGTAGAACAAGCTTAGCGGACAATTTTCATGAGCGGATTCAGCGAAAAAGCTAACAAGAAAAATTTATTGATAAACTTATGAACCGCAGTTAC
This sequence comes from Parascaris univalens, assembly GCA_037576465.1. Classification (NCBI taxonomy): domain Eukaryota; kingdom Metazoa; phylum Nematoda; class Chromadorea; order Rhabditida; family Ascarididae; genus Parascaris; species Parascaris univalens. The sequence goes on along the minus strand of CM075173.1, from coordinate 60,191,789 downwards.
GATACCGTGTTTCATAATACAGTACTGAATGTTAAAGTGACCAAAAATTACTAAAATGTGCACAACATGCCATTTTAATTAAGGAACCGAACAATGACCAAGACCCTCAAACGATATATCATCTTGGAGCTAGTCGACAGGCTGGAATCAACACACAGTGATAGACGTTCATCACTGGAGGACAACTTTTCATTTCCATTAAATAAAAGATAACTTCTAGTAGAAACAGTCATACGGAATCCTTTTAAGGTACAAGACCTGTTTGAGCGAAACGCAGTGTGCATAAAACGCAGAGATAATAGTGAACCATGTACTTCACTGATATGTTTGTTCACGCAGTCAGGTTGGAAGCACCAAACCGTTGAAGTGACTTTAGCAGCATGAGCCTACTATTAGCATAGTAGATATGAAGAACACGGCTGTAACATGAGATCCGCTTGTTCTCGTTGACTTGATTCGCATAGTGGAGGAGTCATCGTCCCGAGCGGCGAGGTTCTGAGAATTTGAACGATGTGACTGCGCAAAATTTTCTTCAGAATCCTCTTGCCCTCACATCTTCGATTTATCTAACCTTTCCCTAAGAGTAGTGAAGTGATGGTTCGTTAACTCTTTCAAAATTCCCGATGCTGTTTCCACTGCTTCTTTCTTTATTCTGCAGCTTGAAAAAGAAAAAAGGTAACATCTGTTTGCTGATTAATCTACACTCCAAAAGAGTTTGCAGAAGTGAGTTTCATCAGTTTCTTAGGACTCATTCTAAACACCTACCAGAAGACGGCATTAGAACTGGTTATAAGTAAAAGCAGATTGACCTACCCTTTCTTATGTTTGCGGCAAACCGAGAGCGTGCGTATTCCAGAACTGCTGAATAACGTTGCTAGGCGTAAAGATTTTGGGTCTTCGCTAGCAAATTTTTTTTCGGTTTATCGCACACACTTTACAATCCAGGTAAGGTGATGGTGTCGGCGTACTTGATTGCCACGGGTTGTACCCATTTCCCATAAGTTCAGTTTGCATGTCCATGCAAATGCAACCTTTTTTTTTCTTCATTTCATTACTTGATATCGTTTTAGGGCTCTGAAAGTGCGAGGCTGGCTACGATTGTTTCTTTGTTGTTACCCAAAAAGAAGTGCCAAAGAGGCGAGGGTGACCTACGTCACTTCGACTGTTGATGTTCTCAGCGCCAAAGGCGCAAGGTTGGCTTCCGTTTCCGTCTCTGCCTTTACTCGAAAGCATTAAATTCGGAACGCAGCTTCGCATGTCTTGGTTGCTTTCATTCAGAAGTGCTGAGAGCGCGAGATTCGTTCAGTTTTTTTCTGTCCGTTGCTGTCATCGAGCGCTGATGATGCAAACCCGGTATTTTTTTTCATTTTCTGCTAATGTTCAGAAGAGATGAACTGAAGCGCAATAGGTATTCATTTCATTTCTTTTATCGAGATGCACCAAAGCACCATGTAAAGAACACACGTAACGATATCCTGCAGCACAGAACACCACTACGGCCACTTATAGCCTTAACTCAATTTTTTGTTAGTTGCAGCTTTTTTCTGCTCCAGGAAAATTGGAGACGACTCTTCCTGTTCATTTCTGACCTGCTTCATCTGAAATCCACTGCACTGATTCAAACGAAATTCACCATAATATGAAGGTGATTCCCAGAAATTAATCATCAGTTCCTTGATTTTGCAGCTTCATGCCAGTTCAGAATTTCCTTATGAGAAAGTTCAGTTCGGATCTCAACTGTGACGATGATTTAACTTCGATGTTGAGGAGGTTGATTCCCGCAGCTTTTTACTTAGTACTTCGAATAGCCTTTGTCCATATGAACGTTTTTTTCTTGCTATTAGTCCATTAGCTCAACTTGAAAGTAAAAAGTCTTTATCTCATCTTCTCACAAACGACAGGACCCCAGTTTTTTTTTTTTTCTGCTGGAAGTCAGTTGTCACTGAATATGATAACCTTGTATGATAACCTTTTTAGCCATTTTCTTTATCCTTGAATTTATTCACAAGCTTCAATCCAAGCAATTATAATTCGCCAACTGTTACAGGTAGAAAGTCGCTCCCCTCCAATCATTAAGCAATTTCGACATGTAGACATCGCTGGCTAATTGCCCAAGTTTAGAGACAAGTTCTTATATCCAGCGAGCTACCGGAAATAAACGTTTTCTGAAAAATCTCTAGTAAGTACCTTGGAGATTATGTGATAACTTTGTCATTGTGCTCTTCCCTCGCATTCCACTGTAAAAATCTTTATAGACGATCTTCCAAGCAAGTGGTTTCTTCCGGATAGGAGGTACGACTCTCGGAACATTCCGTTCATGATTCCTGGCTGCAATTTTCAACGTCTGGCTGCTTTTTATGTTGTAGCTCTGTACGAAGCGTGTCCTATGAGTTAATCAAGCGAAACCAGAGAGCATTTAAGTTCCTAGGTATTGCCAGAAAGCTCTTATGCTTGGAACTTTAGAGGTGGAACCATGAGATCAGGCTCACGAGCTATTGAACGGAAGATACCTTTGTGGACGAGACGATATCCCGCCTTTCTCCTGATGCCAGAAAATTCATAAATCAGCAACTTTGGTTTCAATACAATAGTGCTCAAGAAATTCGGCCTCAAGTAAGCAAGTAAGAACTTCCTGCCACAAGATCAAATGAACCCCCATTTAGGATGGTTACAAGCTGTAGTCCTACACATATCAGCATAACTTCCAGAAGAAAATACATCGTGCCTTAATATTTAGAGCACTTTGCAGTATCTGATAACTCTCTCGAGAAAAGTTTTGTATCATGTTGACGCTGGATTCTGTGACGGCTTGCGCAGCTTGTGGAACAGTTGGCAGCTAAATATCGCACAATTTGCTTGTCAAATTTATACATGTCAAGTTAGCTCCTTTTTGTGAGGAACAGCAGCAATATCAAATAGTAATTGGCACTGAGACCGCATATGTGACAGCGTTGACATTCATTAGAATCACAAGGTACTTAAGGCACGTTGGAATACAAAAGTGAAGCAGATAACAGCTGAGAGCCAGCAGTCGAGTAAAAGTAGGACACAAAATTTCAGCGTTGACCATTACGATTTACTTACCATTACCGTTATCCCAGCAGTTATTATTCCGTACGGTGATGCACATTTTCTAGCCATCTGCTAAAACCGAATCGATGTCTATCGGCCCGCACAATTAATATTTGTCGAAGTCACAATTTATGCGATTTTTAAGCAGTTGGCGATTTTTTTCAGCAAAGCCCAATTCAGAAGAAAAAATTTGTACAGTTAGTGGAGTGACTATTTTATGAAAACAAATAATTATGCAGCGAGTAACTTTTCCTCTGCACTGCAGTACCAATTAGTGAATTCCACAAAAGGAAAGAAGCGATTGTGAAGGATGAACTGAATGATGATGACTAATGAGAACTAATTATAGCCTAAATCGGATTTCTTCTAAGTGAGGACGTTTGTTTCACAGGCAGTCAAATGTGCTCCTTCCCAACATGGGCTCATTCTCGTCTTATAAGCTTGTTTTCTATTGAAGGAAGCTAGCAGATGTCACTTTGAAACTATGTGCTGTTATCTTCTTTACCGTCCTTTTTAACACAAGAGCGGATTTTGGGTTCGAGGTAGACGTAAGTCCAGATAGCAAGGAGAGCACCCAAAGAGATTGGTATGGCCACTATTCCAGCACTGACCATACCAGCTTGCAGAGTCAACCATGCGCCACCAACTGCTGCAGACGCGGCGGAGCCCAAACCAACACCTAAATGAGTCAAAATTTTCATGTATGCCATGAGGTCATTGAATCGACTTTTCACTTAGCTATGGTGAGAAGCCTGAACGACCATTAATAGCTACTAAAGCTTCTTGTTGCACAAGTACCTGGCATCGTGCTAACTTCGCAACCACCATTGAAAAAAAGTTATGTGTTAAAACGATCAGAGTAATAATTCTGCTCTGAGCTTCCAACTTCTCAATGGTTCTAAAGCGCAAATTTGTGAAACATTGGCACTTGGTGGAAATATTTCATATTTTAATCGTTGAAAGCTTTAATCGAAGAGATTCAAAAGGGAATTTTTTCTCCGAATTAAAGAAAAGTTTGGGACACTAAAAAGGTTTCATATTTTCTTGCTTCTCTCCATGAAAGTTCAAAGGGCAGCATCCTTTCACAATATGTATACCACTTAAGCTTCATAATACCTAAGACTATTTAGAAGGCAGGACTATTTAGAAGAAGAGATATTCCTCACCCAAGAGAACAGAATCGCCGCACGCAATCATCGCCGAAGTGCAGCCAGTTACACGCTTGTCTTCGTTCAGCCTTTTATATCGCTCCAGTTCGTGCTGTAAAATGCAGATAAGGGCGACAAATAAGTTCATTATGCTGTTCCACAACAAAGCGTTCTACTCTGTTCCTACTAATTTATTTGTAGTTGACAATTTACTTATCCTGGTAAGATTTACAACAGTTTATTTCCCGACCGTGAGTAAAATGTTCATTTGGCAACAAATCTAGCACTTCACCAACAGAGTGTGTGGGATTTCTGTGCGGTATTCTTCCAATGCTTTAGATTTCAACGGAGAACCTGAGATGGGCTCTTAGAAAATAAACTTCACAGCTGTCAGCAACTTTAAAATTTGAGCTGATTCAAGATAAAAAAACAACTTTCAAACTCTCATAAAGATGCAGTAGCGTCAGGTTGTTGAAAAAGGTGCTACTTGTTCATCACACACGATGAAAGGAGGCCAGCAATATCCTGAGTTCCGACTCACGTTCAGCTCCTCTTGCAAACCCGCGAGAATCTTCGATCGAACTTCTCCACTTCCAATTTTTGGATACTTCTCAAAAACATTCAAAGCTGTGATGCCATGCTTTATATGGATTTCATAGAGTCGTTTCTCAGGCATCATACGCGAAGTTGAGCACGCCTGTAAATACTCATTCCTTTAATGTGTTATTGCTCAGACATGGTTGCTCATATAAAGAGACCCCGTAAATAGAATGAAATCGACAATAATTACCCCTAGAAAAATTATCTGCAGATTGTCACATATTCTGCAACTATTTTCTGTTTTCGTACTTAACGCCGACTAGTAACTTCACACATGCTGATGTTTACACTTGAACACTCATCCACGCGTTCATTCCTCAAAGTGCTTCTGTTGGAGCAAAAGGTACTGTTGCGGAGAAATATGGAACCTGTTTTGTACATTTACCATTTTGTTCGCTCGGTATTTTTCAATCTGGGTTTTATGGATACGCACTTTATCCAATATATTCAACTGCGTGCTGGTGAGGGGGGAGGGGGGGTCAGTGAGAAAGATGGAGCAAATAAACCAAAATTTTAACGTTAATGATTTACTTTCATCGGTTTAAACGTAGCTAATAATTCATTCCTTTATAAGCTGTACTGTTTCACAACTGTTGAATGGATGCCATTGATAATTTCATATAACTTAAATGAGAGTTTGAACATAAGTGACCCACTAACTCGCTCACCTTATCAAGTTGTTGACCTCTCCGAAAATTCTAATGCCTTTGAAGTGCTGCTGATAACAATGTACAAACGTTCTGCGCTTCTTATCAGGTGTACTGTTTCTATGCCTCTTTTTCAGTAAATGCTAATTGAACGACGAAAATAGTGCCAACTAACCCTATCCATTCCTCTTATATAAGCAGTTTTTGCCTCGCCTGCTGCCTCCATGAAGAACAACTGGGCGTTCGCGTTTAATATGTTCCTTGGTTCAGGTAGCGTACTGCCTCCGAATACGCGAGCATATTCCTGTAAAGTTTTTTTTCAGTGTCAGTCGAGTATTCAAACTCAATAGTCAGGAAAAAAAAACATTCGATTATTGCAGTGAATTCAGTAAAATATGAAAATGCAACCCTGAAATGGTGAAAGGAAAACATTACATTCAGTATGGATTTTTGTGCTTGAAACGTTGGCCACCTTCAAATCCATGAAAGTCTCTTTTAATTCTTCACCAAGTCGCAAATCAATTCCGTTCACTTCAGAACGAGAACACAGGGCGGAAAAAAATCTTCTCAAAGCCTTCTGATGAAGGTCATATTTTACTAAAAATATCCTCCATAGTGACAAGGAACTTATAAGCGATATTTTATGTATAAAAGACTTTTGCAGAGATTCACAGTGTACATGCAACGCTATTTGTACCATCTAAAACAAACAAGTTTTTATCTACGAAAGGGAAAGTTGAATGGAATACTTTACGAAAGTGTCAACAAGGTCGTGAGTAACATAACAAAGGCATATTTGTGAAGGAAACTGCAACTTACTCGAAAGAAATCAGCCATTTTTCGACAAGTTATGGTCCTTCCGTTCACCATTTTTGGCTGCAGAGAGTGTGGATTCAACAAAGATGCAGTCATTTTCTTGACCTCTTCTCTGAAGATGGGTCGAAGCTCTGAAAAATTCACCATCTCCTTGCCATAAATGCATCTAAAGGGTCGTTTATAAAATCAAAACAATGAGTTAACTGACGGAGGAGAAATAAAGCTCTAATGATGAAGTTGTAAAGACGCTTTCGTTCGATACATGCAACGGGATTCAATGAATATCAACAAGGCGACGTGCAAATGAATGAACGGTGAGTAGGTTAGGGATATTGGTGTTGTTGTGAGAACGTCGTCCAGCAAGTCTGGTGCACAATCACATACGAAAATCAGCCATGCATTTCACTTTCTGCAAAACAACGCAAAACCATCTTCGTTATGAAGATGCTGCGAAATCACAACACCTTTTCTCTTGCTTCCTTACTCTCCAGCCAGCCTCCTTCACCTACTCCGCTTCACAAAAAAGCAACCAGGATACAGTTGACTGATCACAAAAGAGGGAAGTCAGAGTTTATTATCACTGCATATAGCATCCATGAGGTATGAATACATATATGCATCTCTGAGCAAAGGAATTTTCTATATTTTAACTTACTTATCTTTCTTCGAGTTAATTTATCGGCACATGGCATGATAATAAGCATTTAAAAAGGCCGGGCTAACCTCGGACGTGACCTTTGAATGAATTTCTCTCGGCGGCCCTATGCCCAGGATGTGGTAACAAATAACAGAGTATTTGTTGGAAACATGAGTGAATTTGATCGCGAACAAACCGTAGCTCTTCTGGCTGCAACAAGATTTCTCAGTATGCATGACAGAAGGCTATACACATTATGGCACTTTTTTAACAATTCTGGTTTCATGTTTTTCCTACGCTTTCTGATCACTTCCAGAAACCTTCAAGGCCTGTTGACAGCATACATCATCGTTCATTCTTCCACAAACTGCTCCTGTGAACAGTAAAAAATTCGATTTATAGGTTGGAAATGCACGAAACTTTTGTTTCCATCATTTTCGCTACGCTTACTCTTCGCAGCCAGAATTTTTGAGAAGAAAAAATTGAAAATTTGTTAAAAGGTTGCCTTCACCCTCCCCACATTCCTATGTGGGGTTGAAGTTTTAATGCGAGTAAGGTCTTTTGCAATATAATATTTCCTTTTCTACATAACAAAGAAAGCTTCTGAAAAACATAAGAAACGTTTGGGAGGATTAGGTTGACGCGATACATTCCCTAGTCAGACGGCTTCTAGTTTACGAACAAAGGGTGAAGTATGCAGGATAGAGCGTTTCATTTTACGTGGCCTTTCCGTCCACACAAACTGCCCGCAGAAAGTCGTTATTTTAGTGAACCTACTAGGGTAAAAGCAAATCTTTTGGCACCTCCATAATTCCTTTCGAAATCGGTGGACCATCGTGGAAGATAGTATATAAGTCAGCTAGTAGTTCATGTTGTGGTCAACAAATTTCATTAGCTTCAGTGATTTTCAGTGAAACTTTTGGGTAAAACATTTGCTTTTATAAATACGTATGAAAAGACACAGTATCATAAAAAACACATGAAAGCAACTTCAAACGAAGCTTCCATTCCGATCGTTCTAGGAAGCAGCAACTGCTTTATTTAATTAATCTAGCTGTGATGATGTGAGCCCACGGTGGCGTAACATTTTTATCCTTTCTTATTCCACAGTAACGCGCATCACTTTTCAATTCGAAATTCCATCCGTCTCCCTAATTAATATCCGCAACAAGCAGAATGTTGTGCTTCCAGAAGTAAAGAGCAGAAAAGACGGGTTTTTATTCAGAAATCTGTTTTGAGTAAGCTAAGTGTGGTTCCACCAGTACGAAGACTGGAAACAACAAAAATAGGACCTGATCAGGAGTACTTTTAATCACCGAATCCAGATACTGCTGCCCACCTTCAGCTCCAAACGAAAATTCATCGGACGATTTGAAATCTCGGACAACAAATACTAAACGCTGAAAATCGATCATTTTTACAGTGATGACCTACCTGTAGAGATTTGTACATACATATTTGACGCCTTGCGTTTCCGTGTGTTCCTAGCGTGCGAGTGTCAGTGTACGTTTGGACGAAGTGTAGCTTGAAATGTAACCGGAACAGCAAAACCACCGAAAATAATGAACAAATGCTGGACAAGAAGCACATCAAGCTTCCATCTAATTTGATATTTTTCTTATGAAACTACATTATGCAAATTTCAATGTGCTGAAAATGTTATTCGCATAAAGACCAGTTGGATTCCACTTATCACTTTAACTTAATTTTTTCACAGTTGAAGATGTTTAAGAAATGTAGCAAATATAACGCAGTAACAAAAAAGCCCACTAGAAATACCTGGAAAGGCGGTCCAAACTGATCGGTTTCACTGAGCGTCATTCGTCCATACTCGACAAATAATGACAGATTGTTTAATGAGTCCTCTTGGATAATATCGGCTAAATTGTAAAGCTGCATCGAGCTGAGCATCGTGGAAAGAGCGAACACTGTTGTGGATAGTTGATATGTCGATGCGCCATCAAACGTTCCCTGAGTGTCCATCTGTGTATAGCGAATTTCGAATTCAAAAGAAATCGTCCATTTACTTGAGAGCACGATTTCATTTATTCCGACAGCCCACTGCACAAATAAATTCTTTGACGCAATCCTTTTATGGGTCCTAACGTGATGCATTCGGGGAAAAAACGATAATAAATATCGCTGAAATGGTACTAAAAATATCAAATTGAACTAGTGGTTTGAACCAAGTTCAAGTCACTATAAGAGCACACCTGTAAAACCTCAGATTCTTTCATAAAAACACCTTCCCCCACCTACTAGCATTTCTTATATTTTGATTACTTTCAAATGCGCTCCAATGCATATTTATAATTCAGATGTTGCCGAATGTCACTAAATGTGAATACCGAGCGGAGGTGCTCTCGCCCAATGCATAGCACACTAGTTATCGCAAAAACTCATTTGAAAGTAGGGTGGATGTCCTTGAAGTCCCAGCACATTCAAGAAATGAGCATTCAAATTGTAAGGCGTTTAAAGTTTTAGGCAGTTGTGCAGATGCAGACAGATTTTTACGCAGTGAGGCACCTACAGCGGTGCAAGACCAACTTTGAGGATCGCCGTTATACGTACACGTTTCACATCCAAATGTAAACCGAGAATTGTGTTTCCAAAGAGGGTTTAGAAGTGGTTGTTGTTGCTGTTAGCTTTTACGCACCAACCTCTTTGAGCATCATTCAACTGCTAAAACTCCTTCCACTGGATATTAACTCTACCGGGTGCTGCTTGAGTTCCCCAAACCCCAGCTGTTCCATAACGCAAGAAAGCCGATACAAGCAGCGCAGTCCTTTCTTCGCTGCTACGCATTCTCATATCACTAATTAAAAAATTTACTCTCTGCAGTAAGCTGCCACACATGAATGCTTTGATATAGCATGTACTCGTATGTGCGCCTTACCTGGAATCACCACTTCCTGACCTAAGGCACAAGGGTGAACAGCAGCAACTTTTGCTAACTGCTCCCGACAGCACAATATACTTGTTATCTAAGTCTTAAGCCTTTCGAAATTCCTCTAAGAATCTTTGCGTTACCTTGAGATAGTCACAAATGAAAGTCATAGATTTTACTGGCTTTTCGACATTACTGAAAACTGGATGCAGAGCTGAGTGCTTCTATGGTCATGTAACGAAGCACTCGTATTTCTTTCTAGCTTACCCATTTCCCCGAGGTTGAAGGAAATTGCGGTTTTTTATGCAAAAATGGAAGGCACAGCGTGATCAACTCAGGTGCAAGCTGAACTTAGCTATGTCAGCTAGCGACAGGGATAATGCATTTTCAATTGCACAGTTCCTGCCTGCCCGTTTTTCGGAAGAAAATTCTTCCAAGGTCCTAAAAAATTAGTTTTCGATGGATCTATTAAAAAAAGACAAAAGCTTCTGGAAGATTGTTAGATTTCGTAAAAAACCGGAAGCCGAGGGAATGTTTGAGCTGGGAATGCGACAAACTGAACATTTAACCTAGTAGTTTGTTCAGATGCATAAAGTTCGCACTTCTTGTAGAACGACCAACGAACAAATAGTGTTCAAGAATACAGGAAAGAGGCAAAAATACCATGAACCTGTCTTTGCGAATGAATCTGAGAGCAATTTTTCTCGATACTTCCCATTCAAATTTGAAGGGGCACCAGAACGTAGGCGGACTAAAAAATGGCAGTTCACATGAAAATCTCACTGAAATAAAAAGTCACCATTCAGTTCAGGCGATTTGAACCAAGCACAACTTGTGCTCTTGCACGGAACAACGTAAGTCTTCACTGCTCGTAGGGATTTCCTGATCCGGAGAACATTTTGGAGAAAGCAGGAGCTCTCGTTTGATTTTTCAGAAGAATTTTCGCAAAATAAACAGTTTGAATCCTCCCCAAAATTTTCTCATTGCAAGAACTAAAAAATGTCGCATTAGGAAAAAATGAGCAACATGCTGGAGACCATCACACCGTTTGCTCAGAAAACTGTACTTCAACCTAAATGAAAGAAGCTCGTTTTTCTGGCTTGCTCAATTAGCACGAAAACGCTACACGGGAATTATTTCCTCGTGGCTAGATACAAAACAAACAATTGGTATCGTCACTGTTTGCGTACCCGCCACGTTATCAAGTAACGTTGTGAATTTCTCTGAGATACAAATATTGCAGTCAGTGTAATCCTCAATGGTCAATAACTTATGTGCTTATATTTCGTCTTCTACGACCACGGCGGAGGAAAAAGTGACTGAGGATACAGCTCAGTGATTTCAAAGAAATATGAACACCTATTACTTCTTGTTTACCAAGAATAGTAACCGCAAATGGACTGAGAAGGTGGTTAACTATGTTATGCTGTCAGTAGCGCATGTTTAAATGCTTCACGCAAACCTAAATCGAACGACCTCAAACAAGCGTCTTCGCACCACCGCAACGAGGAACTTTCGTCGATCAACGGATATTCTCGTTCCTCTTCCAAATTCACATTCCCACTTTCGTTAATAGGTACTGGCAGAACACAAGTAAAGTTTATGCTGATGTGTCAGCAAATTGCGTCTGTAACTGAAGTTTGAAATAGTATCGAAAAAGCTTATTATATATTCCTTGGACATCGAGTGTTACACACCTTCAGGCTCTCATCAATACAGCTTTGAACTGCGTTTTGCATGATTCTGCTGAAGTTGAGGCGTTTAACTGCAGTTTCAATTAATAGCCTCAACCATCACGAATGAACATATATTTCATTTGATAGCAGCAACGGGACATACAATCGAAAAAAATTAAACAGCAAGGCGCATGTTGTAAGAAATCTTTATATCCGCGATACTTGTGCGGTTCTGTGTTTTAAGTTCTCCTGCATTTTCTCAAACGAAGGGAGCAGTTATGGTAGATAACGGGCCGAGCGCATCACGGATGGGCTCGGCCCGTCATCTACCATAACTGCTCCCTTCGTTAAGCCGGGTAAGCCGGGACTTACAACATTCGCAGACTTCAAAATGAGGACAGATATTTTACAAAGGGTTATGAAGGAAGGCGTATGCACGTAACAGTGGTGGTGGGAGAGAAAAATTAGGCGTTGAACAAACTAAGAATAGTAATCACGTAAATCCTTGCATTTGCAAACACTGCCTATAATATTTGCAAATATTTGCAAATAACGCAAGCGGGATGCTGGATGATAGAGTTATTTGTGCTTCGCAGCAAAAGGTGCGCGAAGGACAAAATGGTCGGACGGCGTTAAAGTTAAGTTATCGTCGCAGCATGGAGGTATTGCGTGGACGGCGTAAGATTTACAAAGGGGAGGACTGCGACGGCTATACGTCTTCCGTTCTTCGATATTCCGGGATCGGAAAACAGTTGCTTTATTGGAGAAAATGCTAGACGATGTAACACACGATACAAAAACGTTATCAAAGCATGCGTAATTGCCTAGTCGGCTGACGTCCGTTCCTTGGAACTGGGGATGCGGTAGCAATTATGCAAGTCCCTTCCTCCTTATTTATACCTATTACTATCGCTTACATTCGTGCCTATTGGCATTAACTGCATATTGCATCAATTAATGACACACGCTATGATATTAGTAATAATCTTTACCGCTGTTTGCTGCGGCAGGCTCAGTTAGCCGTTTTCTCAACTATCCATTATATGCGTATTCGTTGAATGCAGCACTCACATTCCAGAAGCAACAACTTTTTTAGGCACAAGTTCTGCCAATATTACATTACGCTAAAAATGCAACAGATCGGTTTTTCGTCCTGTCTGTATGACAATTTTTTACTTATAAAAGCTTTAATGTTCTCAACTCTAATTCATCTCCGAACATAGTTACAACTCACTCATTCAGACGATGCGCATCCCCCCCCCCCCCGCCCCCTCCTCCTTTCCCTCGCACCTCCCATTCCCTTGATTATCCTGGAGACAGAGCCCATTTATCTCTTTGAATAAATTCGTCAATAACGCTTGTTTACTACCTACAACTTGACTTAGATCATCACATTCACTGATAGTTTCCCATATTCATTCTCACCATATGGACAAATCATAACGCCTTACAACATGCCAATAGTAGGTAGACTGAGAAAACCGACCAATACAACAGCATAGCTTTCTCCGTTTGCTGATTCAATCATGATAGGCTCTCCCCACATCCATATACCCGTTGTGTCTCGCTTCGCACCACTACGCCAATGGAAACCTTGAAGTTGGGTGTCATCTGTTAGCCAGTCGAGCAAAATGCCGTTCTGAAATTAATGTAGGCATGTGCTGCAGCGCTTGTTGCTTATCGTTCCATCATCTTACACCGTGCACCCGTTCTCCATAACAAACCGTGGAATCCTCATACCAATCCGCAACATCACCGCAGATAGCTCACGCAATGCTCAGCAAATTCCACCACTCTGCATTATCCAATAGAATCCTTCATGTTGGTAAAACGAATGCGTCGTATTCACACTGTGTGTCTTCAGCAGCGCAAACTTTGCACAGTGGAGAAACAATAAATCATATAAATTTGAACATTTCGTGCAGTAAAATCAGTGAATGAATTCGACGTAAAAATGAGTTAAATTATAATTTTACTAAATATTAATACTCTACGAGAAGTTAAGCTCCTCTTTTCCATCACTTGTGAGACATGATGAAATTCGTTGCTGCAGCGTTGCAACATATTTCAAACTAAAGAAGGTTGTTTTTCTGATGCTCACAGAAAGACATGCGTGATTTTTGCTTCGTCGAGTGCGGTCTCTTTGGAACTACTGGACATATCCGGAAAGACTGGAAGATGTGATCAAACTATGTCAAAAAACAGATCCAGAAATTCGAGGTTTTACGGTTAAGCTTGCCATAAAAAAGATTAAATAAACACTACTGCTACGCCAAAAGTAACCGAATTTTTCTCAAATGTCCTTTTATTCAGAGGTGCTATCGCTTTCGTCGTACTCATCTCTATACCGCAAATAAGTCTTTGTCGCTGCACTCAGCATATATCGAATCATTTCGCAGATACGGAAAAAAACACATACTGATCAAATTATGTCTACGAAAAATCGATCAACATCGAAATCAAATAGAGTGGTACTGAGAGTTTCGCCCTGCCTCTCAGATGTAATGGTAAATGCTGAGTAAACTCAAAATTGCTCTTCAATACAGTTCGCCAGTGTCAAAAATAATGGAATTAGCTAGTAGTTTAATTATTGAAATGCTTGCCTGTTGTGCTTTCTGCAAACTGTATAAGTATTCGAGAAAGAAGTTCAATAAGAAGCTCTTTCCCTTTCGAAATACTCCTGCAACGCTGATGATAACCACCTGAAGAGGAATTATTGAGAGAAAAAACTTCACTACAACCTATCGAGTGCTCTTCCGTGCCTCAAGCTGCGCACGATTATGCAAATCAAAAGTATAAAATTCTTGCGAATTCACCTCCTCATTATCGCACCCACTTTCAATAATTACTTAGCACTTGAGTAAATCATTAGCAAACATAACCTGGTTAGAGCCCCTTATCTTCTCTATTGTAGCAGAAAAAATCCTCTGCTAAAACCTTTAGCTTACGAGATATAGGACCCATCCTACACCTGATCATACGTATTCTACTACAATATGATAAACCAATTCGAAATGCTGGGTATTTTCAGCTTCAGAGAAAGGCTTTAAATAAAAAGTGGTTCTCACAATGACGCCTTAACCTTTACGGCATAGTATCACGCAACCTCTCTACAACACTTCACGAAAGAAGATTGGTTCTTTCGTGGAATTAGAGAATCCTCGGTCGTTTGAACTGGATATCGTAACTGCAAGAGTTGCCGAACATTTTCTATTCATGACTACAAAGAGCCCTGAGTTTTAACGGTGAATTTCAAAGCTCACACTCTTGGTAACGGTAAAAGATTTGTCAAAGAAAGCTACTAAATAAACTACTATATGAAGTAAATAAGTGAGCCATCAACAATCGAGACACGGCGTTAAATTTCAAATCTTTTAATGAACTGAAACAACGGTCGGTCGCAGAATCTGATTATAGGTAAAGTGCTATGAAATGAACCTTTTTATTGGCAATCGCAACGTGTCCGAGCACTGAGTGAAGAGCATTTTCGCTGAATTTGAACCTATTCGGGTCTGATGAATGTGGCGCGAAGATTTGTACTGGATGCACTTTGTGCCGATGATCCATTTGATCGCGGGTGCTGAATTCGACTTGAAAGGGAGCAGTTAAATCGAAGGACATCCTGAATGAGTTAAACTTCAATGAAACACTCAACAAAAGTGAAAGTTTCAAATATGGATCGATATGTGCCAATGTGAGAATACATTTCGCTGTAAGAGGTCAAACATCAGTAATAAAACCGGAAGAAAGAATAAAGTCCTTGTCTGCGGAATTTACTCATACAATAAATCCAACCTTTCAGTGCAGCATGAACGGATGCTTGAAATTCCACTTCAGCGAGTAATTTCCTGAAGTTTGCATGCCAAAAGTTTAATATAGATGTCGACAATGAAACTCATCTTAGTGCAGCTCGAAAAATTTGACTGCGCAAACTTGCCCTAATGTTCTGATTTTTGAGATCTCATCTCTCCAGTCTGTGGGCTATGAAAAACCATTTTTGCCCCGCAAATGCATCGTTCGTATATTTGAATGAAAAACTAAGTGAGGTGACAAGTGTGCAGCTTTCTGTTGTGCTATATGTTGTTAGGATGCTTAGATTATCTGGGTTAAAGTTTTCGAGATGGTGCAGAACTTCGCTTAAACCACGATCCCGACCTACCAAGCACAGTAAAATCTAGCGGTATGACTGAATGAGATGCCTTGTCCTCGAATCCTAAACTAAACGAACAGATATCAACAGCGTTAACAAAGCGGAAAGTTCCATAGTCAAGCACAGTGTGCAACTGGAGGAAGACTCATGGGAGAACCTTCACAAATCGCCACGTGTCGATAAAACGCAAGCGCACTTGGAATGCAACCGAACCCACACAACTCTGCAAAAAAGCTCCATGAGTTGAAAGTAGACATTTTGAGTGCCTGCCATTCGAGCATTTCGTGCTCGCTGTAGAAACTCCATCCCAAAAGTCAAAATATGCCCTTTGTTGGCACGCAAATGCACTAAGAGGCTGGTTCCTTCCTGACCAGTAGCCTAAAATTCCCGATCACATGGTTTGAATCAAATACGTTTAAGATTGCTAGTGTTCCCCATGTAATAAAATATTACTAAAGACAAAAAACTGCTTATTTTTTGGAGCAATGATGCATCATCACTTTTCTGTTATAACACCTTCGGATACTGAAACCTCCACGCAAGTGAATTACTTCCATGTGCGATTATGCGATCGGAAAGGGAATTAATGTAAAATAGGGTTTAAAGATGTTCTCGCCCCATTTTTTTAGGCCAAGGTGAACCGCAAGAAGAAAATTGCACGGAAAATAGTGAGGAATCAAAAAAGCATCGATCAAGACGACTGGTGTGAGATTTACTGTATATAAATGATCGCACATAATAACATGCAACGATGTCGATCAGGTGAAAGGAAGGTGAAGTCTAGTTGTTACGGTTTATTAGGATGAATTTTTTTGTGAGCATTTTAAGTTGGCAGTTGAGCATCAATCAAATTCCTGCTTCACTTTCTGGGCACACTCAACTCGAAGCATTACGATCGTTACTGAAGGTAATGAAAAATAAAATTTCTGCTCGAAGAAGTTCCGCTCTGTCACTAATATTTGACATTGATTCAAAACTAGCACAGAAGTGCGTAACCGTTTCCGAAGTAGTTTAATCCGCTCATCGCTCGTTTATGAGAGCAGCTAATTTGTAGTGACTGCTCACATTACCGCTTTTTCCACAAGGCTTTTCAAATGGACCTAGTTGCAGAGAGGAGGAAAGCGGAGAGCACACCTAATTTTGACAAAGGTTTTCAGGGCTTCTAAGAACAGGCAAAGTTATGAAGAGATAAAGTTCTGTCACGTTACGGTCATTGCGAGTGTAAGAGAATGAAGCAGTTGTGACGAAAATGCTGAACTAAAATGAACGGTGATTGCTTGTCAACCTAGCATTGGTACAGCTGACATTGGTACACCATGCACCATCGACCTTTTCCGGAAAAACAAGAGCTCTTTGTAGCACGTTGCATAAGGTAGAATAGATGTGGCGCATGGTGATCCGTAAAAGAGATTCCAGTTTTGCAATTCGGCGCTTATTACACATCTTCCTAATGAAGTGGCAGGTTGGTTTTTTCCCAAGATACAAACGCACCCCATGAGAACTGACTGAGGCAGAGGTACGCAAGGGGGAGTGGAGTACCACTAGGGAGAGTCAGAAGCTCGAAAATGTGGAGCGAACCTCGCAAAACAAATTTTTAAATATCGTTGTGGATGGAGCTGAATGAAAGCAGAGGGAAAAAAATTGTTGCGCGCAAATTTGCCAAAACCTATCGATAAGAAAAGCTAAAAACCATGTGTCAGAAAACATTCGACAAGAAACTTTCAGGTCCAGGAATTTTCCGCTCCTCTGTAGCCATTGCCCGATGTCGTGTACTGCAGTTATCTAGCCCGATGTCGTGTACTGCAGTTATCTAACCAACAAAGAAAAAACTGGCCAAAAATAAAGTACAGAGCAAACGCCAATCGTTCTCATGAAATTTGCATCTGAACAAGTCGCATACCATTAATTAAAAGTGCGCCGTAGACTGAAAAAACAAAAAAAGAAAGCATTTTGCTCTCCGGGATGGCTTATCTTTTCAACTTCAACTGTGGGATAACAACAGCGGAATTCCTAGTGCTCCACGAATCTAAACAGAAGCGAAACGATTACGCCAATTATGCGCGTCTTGTTTTAATCAGCTTTATAATTTCATTAGCATATTTCTGCTCTATTGTTAACAACAACGATTTTAGCGCACATAGACTGCTGTCTCATGGGAAAGCTCGATGCCAGTTTCAGAAAGGTTTCATCGCTGTAATCAGTGCATTAAATTATGGGCTTTTGATGCGTGTATCGGTCAGCATTTTTCACGGCGACCGCTTTTTCCGTGCTGAATACTCTTCTAGCGTCTCTAAGGGAAGAACATTTTGAATAGGATCCAGCGCAGCTTCCTTGGAGTGTTGCAGGTTTGGCTGTACAAAACTGCCGTCATAAAGACTGTGTGTGATGACGCTAATTTCTGCAAGTTGGCTCAAATAGAAAAAACATAATGAAAAAGTTACATCGTTCCAATTAAAAGTTAAGAAATCGGATTTAAACAATGTCTCGTAAAGTGATGATTTATTTGGAAAAAGAGAGGGTATTAAAAAGTGCATGCAGGCAGAAATCCATGAACATTTCAACTCCGGTAGACCAAAGTAGCGTGTTGAACATGCTTTGTTATAATGCTAGAGCGTAGCTTAACCAAGGCGCATGGTGCGTTCACGCACTCGATGAGGTTTGACGATGTTGTTTCCTCACTCATCGCCATCACAGCTGAAGAAGTGATCGCGGAAGATTTGGAGCAGCATTCACAGGCATAACTTAAACTGATAATTCCACCTTTTTCTTTGAAGAGTTTCGTTAAAGACGAACATCATTTCTTTACACCTTAAGGTTGGCTGAAGATCACATTTTTGCGTTTTCCTCGCTTGCGGTATCAATCTTTTGAGAGGTACGAAAGGTAGACAAAGTATTCTGTAAACGACGACACGGGTGGACCACAGCCGGCATAAACTTAGCCATTAAGAATGAAAGGTAGCTATTAAGAATGAAACTGAAACAGTGGTTAGCAGTGGTGTTCAAAATACCTTGAACAAGAAAAGAATTCTCAACGTTTAATTTGTCATTACCAGTCACAAAAATTTCAAGGTAACAGCTAGATGGCAAGCTTTCAAGGGTGTCATTAGCTAAAACGGGAAACAATATTACAGAGCAATTAGCATAGCAGTAACTGCTGAAGAAACCTTGTCATCCTATCATAAAGGATTTTTTAAAGAGCGAATGCAGTGCAGTGAAATTGAATTTTTTTGTTCAAATGAAACCAAATAGGACGGCTCACTGGCAACTTCTAAGAAAACTTGGCCATTAAAGCGATCTAAAGTGGAATCTAAAGTGACAGAAGTGAAACAGCTGTGAAGCGAATCTGTAAGAGTATTTCAGCGCGATTGTGGCTCGTTTTTTCCACTGAAATAGTTTTGTTTGCGTAGTGATGCACGCCACTGAAGAGCCCCTCGAAAGCACATGAGGGAAATGTTCTTCTTGCGCATCTCTTGTGTGAGGCAACTTTATTCTTGTTTAGCCGGCTTCATTACAGCAGGTGTGCGTTTTCGGTTGGTAGGCTAACATTGAATACCTATTTGTTAAACAGTTTCACAGCAACAGTCTAGTAGTCGTATAGCTTCTATCATATATCTTAGTCAATGCGAATTCAACGACGACGAACTTAACTCTCTTTTCTTGTTAGCTATAAAATCTACGTAAATAAATCCAGTATGATAGTCTGAAATAAAATAAAAACAAATCCGCGAATCTCAGACCTGCGAAAAAATTCCTCCATGAGTCATTCGTCGACTGACTTTGGGAGGATTGACAAATATGGCGTTATAGATAATTTTTGTTATGTCCACACTCTATGCTCATTTCACTGTCTCATTCGTTCATTTGTATTGTACCGAAGGTAGAGGGCAGTCTCCAAATATCACAATTCTCCAAGAAATTTTGCTCGAAAGGGTTGTAATCAGTTTTCTTGCAGTTCGGTTGGCACTCGGCCTATGCCGACGAAGGCGAAAATCTCAGAGCATGTGACAGATTTGAAATAGACATGTGCAAGTGGTTCAGAGACATAACTTGATGCTGAAAATGGGATGCGTTAGATATTCAGAAGCAGTGTTCTAATGCGTTAATGACTTTCGCGTACTTATAAATCAAAATAAACAGAGTCAGTTTCTCGTTTCCACTCATTACTGAATCGAGAATTTGCAAATCGAGTGATTTGTTGTCTGTGTAAATTGAAAATGTCGAATGCGAAATTCATCATGGAAGAACTTCAGTGGTGTGAAGCGATTAGTTGCTTGAGACATCCTCTGCTATGAGGAGAAGTGGTCACACATACTGTACGTACAGAGATTTAAAGACTTCGGTAATGAAGCCCTCAAAGAGATTCTCAGCGAAAGCAATTTTGGAAGTTTGCATAAACGGTTATAGCACTCGATCGAAAATTGCCTTAAGCAGCTTTTAGATCCGAGGCTCGATTTTTGTTTCCACTCACACATTTAACTAACTGAAGGGGAGTGAATCAACAATTATGGTCATTTTCCTCGCTTACGATACTTTTTTAGAATCGCTCTTTCGCAAAGACCAGTGCAAATCTGTTGCATGGATTCACATGTGCAACTAAGTGTGGTTACTTCGACAGCGACGATAATATTTATTTTTCCCCACTTTATGGCTTACCCCAACAATAGCCGCTCATCTAGTTTATTAAAGTTCGTAACAGCAAAAATTTTTTAACTCTCATTTTCTTCTAGAAGATACATGAAAGAAGTGAACCGATGCCGTATGAGGCCATGATGGCCACCTTTGAGGGAAGAAAATGCCGAACTTTTCACAGCGAAATCGAAGTGAGATTTGACCAAGCAGTTTGAAGGATAGCTAGAAAACTTTTTAATGGCCAAGATGTTTCCATCCGCTCACGTTTGAAGTGGCTTTTGTAGTGCGCACACACTATCCTATCTCGCTTACATCATGTGGGCGACACGTTTACCACCGCGTTTGTTTATGCTTATTGATTTTATCTGCATGCTGATGGTTAAATGAACTCTTGGTCTTCAATAATTGGAATGTATTGACATCTTTTTCTCGAAGTTGCACAGTCATAATAAATAAGCGCTGCTCATTTCGATTAGTGAGGATTCATCAAAAGTGAAGTTGTATGATTCCTTTATAAACTCATCAAATACTTAAGACCAACCTACAGTTACTAGTTTAGGATATGCAGTAATGACCAACATTGCTAAACGTTGCAAACATATGCAAAAGCGTTCAAATGATGAGCGCATTAATTTCCCAGAGGGTTGTGACAGCAATTATCGTTGCATTTTGCAAATGCAACAAGCTTCATCGACTGTTTGTGAGCGTCTCATACTAAGAAGTTTTTATTGGAGTGTCGGAGCGGTGACGCTGAAATCTGCCATTGTTTCACAGAGAAGAAACAGTCGGAATCGTTTAGCAGTAGATTTAATACGACGCAACAGGTTTGGCATTCGGAGAGTTATCTTGAATTCATCTGCAGTTAAACTCAAAAAGTTCGATCGATATGTCAATGTTATGTGCCTTCTTTTGCTACCCATGGTGCCTCATTGATTATATTAACAGTAATTTGCTTACCACCTATGCGCCCCGTTTGCTCGACAATTGTGCTCATTTTTAACAAGCTTCTGCGTGGCAATCAATCACCCGGAAGAAGTTTGGGTATTCCAAACGCGAGGATGCAATAAAAAGAATTCACTAATGGGATCAACGATCAAATAAAACAACTACTGGAAACTGAACCGGGTTTTCTCTTTCGATGTGGGCAAAAAAACAAATGTACTATCTGAGAATCTTTCAGAGAATGTCTCATAAAACGAAAGCATCAAGTCTCCACCTATGGCCGAGGGGGGAAACGGTGAAAAGAAAAGAAGAAGAGGAAGGAAAGGGAGGGATTTTTTATAACCTCCTGTTACTTGTCAGAGCATTCTCAGAAATTCTTTCGCAGATGTCGATTTGAGCACGATGCAGATAAGTTAGCGGTTTCTAACATGTAGTATAGCCGCACTTTTGCTCAAGGCTGCACTGATTTACTGGCTGTGCATTGTTTTAGCTTTCGACTATTGTCTTATAGACGATCGCTATTGTTCTCTTTGAAAAACTCCCCGTTTGTCCCTTCCTTTAGGGGTTTGCGCTGGGAACATTTGTATTTTCTCTATAGACGAGCAATTCTACTTTTGCGCTATTAAGAATTTCGTGCAAGTGACATTCAATAATATGTTGGCGCAGAGCGCTTAGCACTTTATAGGTTCAATAACACTAAATGTTTGTAAATTTCAGCGTTTCTAATAGGCGGGCTAAGGCACAGTCACGAGCAATTTTGTCGACTTTGTCCAAGACTTTGACACTACATTCCAGTAGAGACATAGATGACTAGATTTTGAGCGCCACGCTGCATAACCTCATACTACAAAAAGACTGTAATCTAAAATAAAACAGCTATCTTCACATCGATCCCAGCATCGCTGTGCAATAATTCCCGGACTATTTCATAAATAAAAAGTGCCTCACTTCTATGTATGAGCTCATTTTTGGCTCCCGAAGAATTTCGCTGGTTCCTCCACCTCCCTGGGCCCTCAGCACTCTCACCGCAAAAAACCTTTCGGGGATCCCACATATTCGAAGGTCATCTAAGTTTGTACTGCCGAAAGCAAATATGATTATGAATTTTCCTTGTTTTTCAAACGAAACCTAACTGCTTCAAGGGAATAGTTTTGGCTAATATCTCTTTCTGAAAAATTTCAGGGAAATGTTGAGAAGTCAGTGTTGGTTGTTCATTCTCACATCTGCGCTAATTTAGCGTTATTAATTCTTGAAAACTTCTAATGACCGTTGCAAAACTCTCGGAAAGCTCTTTCCTCAAATCTACTACTTATCCAACTGTTAATTACCAACACTTTTCATCTACCATTTTATGTACTCTTTAATATGCATGTTTTTTCACCAACTGCATTGTTTTTGTTCAGCTCGATCATTTGCACACTGAATTTGCATTTATGTGACCGTTCGCAGGTAAATATTCAATCACCTACTTATATTCTATAATTCGTGTTGCACGTATTTGCAAAGGTCACCCAAAAGATGCCAGCTGTGTTCGAGATGAGGTCGTTTGCAAATCTTGTTAGAGGTCACACCTATCTACCACCCGCCCTCCTGTTAATACAAATTTATTTCACTTGTTGACTTGGAATTTTGTTTACATCGATTATTTTGATTGCTTATAACTAATTTAAATGTGATATTGTTGCGCCGTTCCTAGATTTCCTTTTGCTTGAAAATTTGTTCGTTTTTATAATTCACTACAGTTCACTTAGTTGATCTCTCACTTAGTAAAGAGGCTGTACGGTGCATGGTTGAATTTCCGGCCTCCTCTTTCTTAAGTTCTCATATTAATAATGGGTCCCTATGAATATTCCAAAGAATGAGGAGGTACCTTGTAAGTTCAAAAAAATAAGTCTACTGAAGTATAGCTAGAAAATGCAACACGTTCGATCTCAATTTCTTTGGTACAAGGAAAAAAAGTCCTAAACTTTTCAAATTGTGAAACGAAAGCAGCGGCGACACTTCTACGGCGATTGTTTGTTAAACAAAATCTCAGTCACATAGTCATTCAACATTTTTCTTTCCCTCAAAGAAATTCCTAAATTAAACGATGAAGCATTCGATGGCAACCATCGAACAAAAAATCTACAGCAGTGAATAGAATCTGCTCCTAATTGCTGCTTTTTATTCATCGAGTTCATCGGCGCAATGTGCCCCCTGAGAGAGACTAAACGGAAATTGCCGAATGCAAATGTGATTTCATTAATGCGAAAAATTCATTAATCACTTCACCTATTAATCTTGTCTGTGCATTGAAGCAGTTAGGGGACGATAATTTTTTTAAATACTCACTAATCTAAATATATTTCAAAAAAACATCACTAAGTCAGCGTCTATTTCTAAGATATTTACAACGGATACTTGACAAACGTTGCTCACTGAAATAAAAGACGGAGCAGATAGTAAAATATGAGAAAAGTAAATGCCACTAGGTATTGCAACATCTAAGAACAGAAGTTCTCAAAAAGCAAATCTTTGCATGGTTAAAGGAAGTTCATCTCTTTTAAGGAACACATGACGAAAAAAAAGTCCGATTGAAATGACTGTGTCATCTTCTCTATGAATACTGCACGACGTAAATCGTTAATGCAAGTTTGCATGACTTACATGTATGTTTACTGCATTGCATTACAAAGCTTCAGCCAATTCATTTCCGGCCATTTATGTGATGTTGCCGAAATGGCCTTTCAACGACATTTAGGACTCTAAAGTGGAACTGGACGCTTCAATGACCCTTTAGAAGTGAATGCACGAAGTAATAAAGACGCATTAGAAGAATCTCGATAGAAAGCGTACTGGATTATCAGATTTTGATTCTTCTCTACTGAATTGAACAATTCAACCTTAGAGAAAATTGAAAACATGTATTTACATGATCTAAACAGTGGATATTCGGTAATAATGACAGAAAGATGACGATGATCATCCAAGACGAAAGGAAAAGTGCTGCAATGGACCTCACCGGACTAAGTGAATTCTGTTTGCGTTTGTCACTCAGCGGCAAAGCGAAATTAGCACGACTAATATGTCAAATAACATTACGTCGAGTGTACGAAAATTCGACATGATCGCATCCGCAATGCGCAAATGAGATATTATGAGAAACTTTTTTTCGTCCATTATTCGAAATTTTATAGAATAAGCCGAACAGAATTACAGCGTTTTTCGGGCTTGAAATCTGAAAATTTGTTTCGATATAAGATGACACTGTGGGGCATTATCATTCATGCATCCGTTGTGAAAACGAATTGCCAGTTCAAGCTGCTTCAGAAGTGCCACTTCAATGATAAAAAGCTACGATTGCTGAAGAACGCTCCGAATTTCCTAATGAGTTTAAAGGTCGATTTAGATTTACTCGACTGCCAAATGCCTCTGAGAAACACGTCGCACACAAAACTTCGCTAAAGGTGCGAACTCCTGTGTAGAATTAGATAAAAACTGAATCGGTTTATAATCTCAGACTTTGGCTACGATGAACTCATTTACCACTAAAGTCCATAAAAGCGACCATGAAAGGACCAAATTTAATGGGGAAAATAGAGTCCATATGACTTTTGCACAAGCAAAGTTTGGAAGTGGATCAAAGAAAGGCTTCAGAAGCGTGCTGCAGTTGTTTACTATTCTTGCAAATGAAAGCATCTCCTATGCAATAATCGAATGTAGTTTGTTCGGAAAAAGAATGTGAGAATTCGTAAACAAATGCATTCATACCCCGACTGCTTCAGGTACCCAAGAGTAAGTGTGGTTTACGCAGCGGTTTCAATAACATCCGGAGATCTGAATGGATTATAGCGAAGGTGAGGCGGATAAAACAGGAACGGGAAGCGGTAAAACATCAAGACAAACAGTTTAATTCAGCGCGCTGGCTTTAATAGTAGGTTATAATATGCCTCATGAGAACGCTGCTTTTACAAGGAAGTTGCAAAAGGATGATTGTCTATACCACCTGTACATTTCCTTGTTTTGCGGGTATTTTTGCAAGCGTCACTTACTAACATCCTCGTATTCCGCACACATACAAAATGAAAAACCGATATTGTAAGAGTAGAAGGGAGTCAATTATGAAATACGCACACTCACCAAAATTTCATCATGTAGGACAGCTGTGGCGTGTGATCAAATCAAAAAAGTGGATGAGACAAAAGAGGCTCGAGCACTTGAAGGGCAGAAAGCAGAGCATGGAACTTCGGGATCCGTAAGGGGTGAGAATAAATGGAGAGATGGCAAAGGAATCTCGCACATGGCCCAAATAAAAGTTTTGGGCGTTCAAACGTCGTTCATTCAGCTGCCTGGATAGAATGTAACTATAATCCAAAAATCCCTAACGTTTTTCATCCAACTATCTATTGAAATCAAGTTTATAGGGACCTACGAGTTCTCAAATGGTTACAAGCCTAATCTCGAAAAAACAGCTGTGATTTTTTTCATAACTGTTCCAGTATTTCGAACTTCCATTTTTTGGGAATCCCGCAGCTTCTACTGCAATCTCCAGGGCTTGTGAATACTGCGTAATATGCCCATCTATGCGATTTATCTCTGTCTTCAGCAAAGACCCCACACGTCGTCTGGAATTTCTACACCACAGTGTTCATCTCTCAATTCTTGAAAGGCGAGTCAGTGTTGAGTAGTCGATGGTGGTAATAGAAAATTTAGTAATAGAAAAATCTATGGAGGCGAGAGTTATTGAAGCTAATATTTCATTGCTTTGAGCAAATTTTAGGTGAATTAAGGCTGATTCTATTAGAAACAAAGGTACGTTCACCACGTACAGTTACGGTCATGTACGAAAGGACATTTCGAATTCAGCTGCTTTAAATCCATCAATAGCGAATGTTCCGATTAATGGACATTTCGGTAAAATACTCGTCGGTAGGGGAGTTGCTCTAAGATTTCTTCAGCCAACTAGTTAATCAACCAATCCGTCGTTTTATTCACTAATAAGTAAAAGAAACGTATGAAGTGGAAATGAATGATAAAGAGCACATTGATGAACTTGTAATCGATAAGCATCAACGTTCAGTAACTATGATTCGATACAATAGAGATCATGCATCACCACGCACATATAGCCATAAAAGAGAACTGATAATCTTCAGCCAAAAAAGGGAAGCAACTATGCTTTTAACACTGAAAGTGTCCCCGACTAAAGCGTCCAGATGTTCACATTTCTGAAATGGAAACAGTGGCTCGAGTTCCTTGGGTATGTTCACCTAAACAAACTCCATAAGGTCACTGAAACTAATACAGCTGGACAAGCATTTACTTAGTCTGAAGCACAAAGTTAAGTCAAAAAAGAAGTTTTTGCGCTGCACGCTTTTCATGATAACAGTTTCATCACACATAGGAATTTGAGCACGTTCACCAAAATCATGGCTTAGCAAAAAAAAGAGAATATACGACTCGAATCTAAGATTCGAGTCGTATATTCTCTTAATGTCAAGGCCCTTAGCACGATCATCAGCAACAAATAACTACTTTTTTTTAATCCCACAGGTGTCACCTCGTTTCGCACTTTCAGCTGCTAGGTTTGCCGCATTTCAGCTGAAATTTGATGCTGTCATTTATTTGCCTAGTAAGCGGTCCTATCCACATGCGTTCGTTAAGCTTTATAATCGATAGCTGAAATGATAGTGCAAAGTTTGCATATGTTCAGGTTCCCATTTTGAGTGCCATTTCTTCAGCCAAAAAACAATAGTGACAAACAGAGGCTGTCTTCTGCCATATCTAAGAAGACTTTGCTAATTACTCAACGATTCTCACCATTATACTTCAATCATTAAGGAAGCTTTCAACTAATTTAACTAGCTGACCATCACATCACATCTCTCAGCGTTTCCAACGTTTCTGCGGCTGATTATATCAATTGTTTTGCTTCAACTTTTTCATTAAGCGTTATATCTAGTGGTTTATGAAAGATGACGAGTGGAATACTACTGGACAGCCACGCGAACAACCATACTAAGCACGGTTGAGAACATGTAAGCCAAGAGATGTTTAAGAGCAGAAACTGTCAACAATGCTTTCTAGCAGTTCATGAGAGGAGATGTTTGACTTTATTTTGTCAGATGCGACGACGATTTTCTCAGCGAAGGGGTCACAAACGTTCACTTCCACTGGGAATAAACTCGACATAAAACAGGCTTCTTTTAAATTGCATGGTCAAAATTTGTGACAAAAAGAAGGGAGTTTTTTCAGTGCTATCAGAATAATAGGGTGACCTTCGTCACCGGCGAAGATCACCCTATTATTCAATTTCCAGTCACATTAATGACAGATTCTGCACTAACGAAGAATCCTTCAAATTTATGAAACATGCTAGCTCGGAAGTTTGTTTTCACAGTGCTGTCTCTCGTGGACGCACTGCAAAAATCATTCCCTTGTTTTCCTCTTTACCACTATACGACCACTATTCCTCGACTCCAAAACACCTACAGCTTATGCAGGTCATATATTGCGTTTAGGAATGGGAAAATAACGTATGACGACTGCGAAACTCCTCCACGAATTTCGAAGAGGTTGCTGCAGTTTTTTAAGCACTTTTCAGTTCAAGTCATGGAAGTGCTTTGGCTATCACCTATAGACAGCTGAAATTAACGAAAATGTTCCTTTGTTCCGATTCACTACAGGCAAGTAGAAAGTTCTGGTCTCTCACTTCTAACTTTTCCTTACCTGCGAAGCGATACACCATCCCATGCGCACCATACAAAAACACCCCTACATTTACCTGCAGTGTTTGCTCCGTGAAACAAAAAGTTCCGCTAAATACAAGCTCGCATCGTACTTGCATTTCTTTTCCTCCACCCTTTCCCTCCTTTGCACTTCCTCTCTCACGACAGAACAAATCTCCTAACAGCCGCTCTTGTCTTTTTCGGTCGCACTTCTGATGTGGAAATTAATCGTAATCGGTTGGAAAGTTTTGAGACACAGTTACCACCCCTATCAGAAAGCGGGAGGTGTCAAGAGTAATGATTTTACTGCGATTAGATCCTTCATTAAGCGAATCAATGTTTCTCGCAAAACAATATTTACTGGAGAAGTATTAGCATGCGAACGGCTTAACTGAGATCGAATTGAAGCATTAAAATCTATAACAATAACAATTGTTAATTAGTCAGGCATAGATAGCTCATGAGCTGCAAACGTTGGTCAGTTCTCAGCATTGTCAGTTCTGGCGGAAATGGACTGAAAATGACCACCCTCAACGAATACAGAAAACTGAAATGATGCATTTGGAGCTTCATGAAAACTCGCGAAATGGCTTGGCGAAATTGTAATTCTCCATGTTCGTGTCAATCTGCATGGATATGACGGCAGCGGAAAGTTTTAATAGCAACTCTTTGCTCTCAAGACAGAATCGCTTTCGCTTGAAGGAGTTAACACATAAACCAGTGAGTGCCACACGTGTAATGGACGCCTTCTGTGACGTAATAAAGGTACGTTTTGCGACTCAAATAATGGGAAATGGAGAAGAAGTTGGACTAAAACGAAATTTCTTTATCCATCACACACTTATGATTTTTCCTTGTGATGTGACACAGGGGTTTCTCAGAATCCGCTTTTTTTCCACAATATTTTGTTACTGGACAGGATGGATAGGGAAATGTGGCAAGAAATTTTTCATCTGTAGTCGGAGAATGACGACGGCTTCCTACCTGAAGTGGCTACGAAGATCATTAATCCCATTTTTGAAAATGTTAATAGCGTGAAACACAGCATATCCCAGAGATGGTATTGTGTTTTTTGCCATAGATATTTTCGTTGCGCTTTTGCATTTTGTCATTTTTTTAAAATCTAGTAGCCTAAAATCCTCAGTTTTTAGGATCGGATGAGCTTTTATCGGACTCTTACGGAGGAATGCATTTTGATTGTAAATGCTTGTTACCGATATATTAGAACTTCGCCGCATTTGCTACACATTCAGCTGCACACTTCTTGTCTCTGCTTGTCTTCAGAGTGATTAAGATTGCCAGCATCAGTATTCATGAAACGATACTATTGGGGATGCACCTCATAGAGGAGGGCAGCGGTCCGACGAACCAGAAGAAGGAAAATCCCAAATTTTAAAACTGAAAATTGCATTGAGCTCCGCGCCACTAAGACGATTTGCTGATCAGTGTATGCTTTAACGTTTACTTACTACGACCACCTTGAAATGAAACTTTTAGTGACAAATTTTCGTCCATCAGAATATATACATTATTTGCAACGAGTGGCCTTCGTCAAACAGTACAGTACGAATACTGCGTAATAGCACCAATTAACTAACGTCACACTAGGCGAAATCGCCTCGTAGTTCCGCATTCACGTAGTCATACAAGTGGAATTAAAAACTCTAAAATTTATACCGCTCTCAGCACATAACTTCAAGTTTGGTCTCACAAACCGCAATGTTTTCAGAACGTAAACAGTGAGAACTGCACATCAAGGCTGCAGGCAGTATTCACGTTTTGCATGTGGACCCATTATACTCTCGGAGCTACAGAAAAGCTGACAAAGCACGTACCGCATGTTCGCCTGTGAAGCCGACCAGCAGTGCAAATACCAAACAACAAAAACTTGTTGGCAGGTTGCACTGTATCAGATACAAGATAGCGAACTGCAGTTTTTCCAGCAACTTCAATGGATGGCATCAAATTGTGACGAGATTATGAGTGTGGGTTACACCACATTTACCGCTGAATGTCATCGCCTGAGTTTCAGATTGCTTTTTCATAATTCTCCTGCGATTATTCTGACAAAACACTTCCTATGTGCAGTATTCGTTCTAATGCCTGATTTTGAACTTCAGTTACTTATTTATGTGCTATTGTATTCAATCGTCTGCGGGTTTATTTATTTATTTGTTTCATTGATTATTTACTGTGGTCTTTTCAAAAAGCTTTTCATGCAGACTATATCGATTTCACTGTACTCTTTCTTTAATCTCGTAATTCTCATTCTTCTGTCTATTTCTGCATCTGCGTATTGATTTACGCATATCTTTACTTCTTTAACAAGTTCGCTTTTCCGGTCTACTAACCTATTTTTCTATTTGTTAGCGTGGAATGACACGGAGACATATGCAACCTAATCTATAGAACCTGAAAAATTTTTGATGCGGTTTGGAATGAATGGACACATGAGGACGTACAAAAGGTTCATGCCAGTTTCGCAGCCCACGATTCTACCGTTACGTGAAAGCAACCGTGCAGTTTGCAGCTGGTCTCCTATACAATACGTATAATTAATTACACGCATGCCGAAAATTCGTAAATTAGTTTTCTCGACAAGTATAGCACCTGAGTGAAATGGTCAGTTTATGATACAACAGTGCTAAGTTATGCGAGTGAAGTTGACGAAGATGACAAGGCAGCTTATTTATGATGCACACATTTCCTCCTGGGCAGAATGAAACGCAAACGCAGAGAGGCTGAAATTAAGTTGATTACGGTAGCCACACAGGTCGATCTTTCGCAGCTGCATAGATTGGTCATACTAGATGAAGCTTAGATGTGGACGAGTATTTTCAGATTTATGATGATTTATGGTGTCGCTTATTCAGCTACTTCATTTCGCCATCAAGGAAGACAGCCAGTCCTGTGTATAACGGCCGTGCTGATATAACTGCAGGGAAGACACTTTGATGGTTAAAGAATCGTTTTCGAAGGATAGTTGCCACAACTTTTTCTCTTTCTCCTTAGGAAGTTTTGAAGGTAGTAGAACTTTTGCAGCAGTGAGATTGTGTTGCAGATTCTAGGATCACCTTTCCTAGTTCCGTACACAGGAATCACTCCTTAACTGAATACTAGACAGGACCTTGCCGTCCAAAATATGTTGGCCGTGAACATACTTTATAAGGCCATGAATAATAGTTTCATCGTGATGAGGATCTGTGTGTGTGGAAATCGGTTGCGCATTTGGGGTTTAACATATTCGTTCTGTGATTAAATCTTCTCTGTCGAGCTAAGTAACTCTTTTGCAGCCTATAATTTGCAAATTTGCATACGTCTAATTGTCAACGTTGATTTGAAGTACTGTTGGCGAGTTCATTGTTTCCCTACTTAGCAGTAGCTAACGGAAGGCAAACAGTGAATCGTTTTCGAGAAACTGAAAGATAAGGATTTCAGATCTCACTCACTCACATGCCCAGTCAGTTACATAATTTCCCGATGAAGAACGAAGTGCGCCTTAGTGTCACAAATGTTTCGTATGAACGGCTAAATTTTCTGCATAGACTCATTTTCTTCGTCTAAGTCGGTAGAAAGCGACAATGTGGTAGTAAAATACGGAGATTTTTTGTCGCCTTTAGATTTGCTTAAATTCAGTCCTGATTGATGGAGCATTCTGTGCTATGGTACAGAAGGTCATCCCCATGATGTCCATTACACTCATGAAACTTCATCACTTGACCTTCGATAATAGATAGATGAAGGCAGACACAACATCACCACAGGAAACTTTTATGAAACAAAATTGCAGAAGCGAAGAAAAAGGCTATGAAAAGCATAACTCGTCAGTTTTCTTCCCCCAATTTCACATTTTAAACGAGCACGACATCGCGCAACCGCTGAGTGATGCACACGCACTTAGAGCTTTGCTGAGGCAGGTATTTCGGTGCATGCATCTGCAGTATCTAAAGCAGAACAGAATTTTGTTGACATAACTGCAGTCGTTGTATCTGATATGAATGCAGCAAGACTGCTCGATTTTTGACGATCTTAACTTTCTGAATGGAACGACTGCAGCTCAGTGATGTGATAGACAGATATGACATCCGTCATATCTGTCTATCGGAAGGGTCAGCCGATGGGCTGAAGAGAAAGGTGCCATAATGCTTCACTTTTAGAGATGCATTTTTTTTACAGTTATTTGCTAAAAAATCAATCGAGATGTTGGTTTTCGGGACCTAATTTACCTAATCTCTAAAGTAATACTCTTAGTTTCATAACTCTCCGTTCCTCTCCCTCAGCGCTCCTCACTTCTGTAAGCGCTTTTTCCCGCTTGAAACATCGTACGATTTATACAAAGCGGTTGAATCCGAGAGGCCTTGAACTCATAATCATTGATGGCAACAAGGTAATAAATTCTGCGTCAGCTTTACTTTCTCTTGCTCGTTTTGTGACCAACAAATATGAAATATTGCGGCGCATATCTTCAAAAAGTAGTGTCGGAGCTATTGTAATTGTGTCAAATGCCCGTATGCACATTTCTATATTCATATGTCTTGCGTGTACAGCTCTGGTTTCACAAAAACTTTTTCCGTTGAGATGGCTCGTTATCCGTCTGAGTGACTGCTATTTTATGGAGTTCTTGTCATCTATAAAATGCAGACCAATCGATCATAGACCACGCCTTGCAGCTGATCCTAACACCTAATGTTCCTAAAAATTTTCCAGTCGATTTAATCCTGCGGTTAACCGATTACAATGTAGAAGGAGAAATCTTAGCTGACATTCTGCCTAACTGATCATTTTGCTAAAAAGGCATATTGTAATGTACTTTTTTCACCGCTTTCGATTATTTTTACAACCTGCCATTCTAATAGATTAATTGCTAAAACATTTACTCTGCCTATCATGCAACCCTATGCTACTTCACATCTAAAGGGATTCACGCATTACATTGATCTCGTAGGCCGAAGTTTAGAAATTACAAGTTCAATTACTCCACGCGATCCTTCCTTTTCATCCTGAATAAACAAGGGTCGAGCCCATAGGTCGGGCTTGCATTAAGCATATTTAATGATACTTTTTCAGGAGTTCTAGATTCGAGAGTATATACATAAATCTCCTGTTTTCCTTTTACACTTCATACGGAATATAAATGCTAAAATTGAGGAACTAATGGTAAACAATACAGTTCAATAACGTTAGAATAAAAACCGCACCCACGAGTGATGCAGAAACGAATCAGTAATCGGAAGCTTGAGGAGGCTTGAGTTCACTGCAGTGACAGGTTTTTCTTAGCGAAAGTTCACAGCGGTATTACATTGGAATTATGAAGTGGAAAAACAAATCCACGTACATTTATGGCCTCAAATCCACCTAACATAGAACATACTTTTTCGTCACTTTCTTGCTCTAGAGGAATGCCAGCAACGCATGAAGCTTGACGCAGAAATCGGCTGACTTGGACAGTGTGGGAATTTGGTGTGACACAGATGTTATACAATAATGGCATTAAGAACGTTGACATATTAGGTAATTAATTCAAAAATTTTCCGAGGATAAATGTTTGAATGACGTTTTAGCAGAATTCGATGAAATCATCCACTCCACAACTTTGGATCACTTGTGAGCAAAATGATCACGCCGAATTATCAATATTTGATGATTAGTGGCCACCTTACATCGCTGCTATGTTTTAACGTTGTTCTGAGATGTTGAAAACTTCGCATCGTTTAGTTCGCTCGTCTATTCAGCGATCGATTCTGCACTGAATTCGTTATACAGCTGCACATACGAGCATCGTTGTGATGTCACAGTGAACCAATGCTAACTTAGTGATAAGCGGAATTTTTTCAGTGTTAGCTTGAATCACTCGCCAACTTGAAGGGCATCGTTAGCCGAAGTCCGATGAAATCATCCACCCCGCAATTTTGAATCACTTGTGAGCAAAATCATCATGCCAAAATATCAATATCTGATGATTACGACAAGACACATAAAAGCATTTCAAACTGTATCAAAATCATTCTGGCCGCATTCTTCAGTTGGTCTTCTTCAAATTGATTTAAACGAATTTTGAAAATTTCTACGTGACATATGCTAGTGCGTTTCTGTTTTAAAATTCAGCTTTCGCTCAGCCAACTGAAGGTGTTTCAAGCATTACTGATGTACCACCATCAGTCCTAATTCGTCTATTTCAATAACAGATGTGAAGCAAATCTGTAATTGCAAAATCTGCTTATAAATCTTTGCGCCTTAAATGTACTGCTTATCGAATTTTACGATACTGTTGCAAATGAGACGAAATCTGACAGATTAATGAGCGTGCAGTTATCATCGTCGATGCTTTTAAGCTTGGGCAAATTTCTTTAAAATACCTATAATCTATACCATATCGAGACCTCGAATAGTATTCGCCACGTTTATCTCAGGATTTGCATTTTCGAGCTGCATTAGATAGACACCCGCAAAAGTCTCTTCGGTGATAATGGAGTCACTTTAATTATGAGGGTAATACTTCAAATTCTTTATTGTAACCGATATTATATGAACTTGGTTTGTCAAGGAAACGGTATGCTGGAAAAAAATCATTTGAACTCTTATAGCGTGACCCTTTATTTGCGTGAAACGGCAAAGGAAAACAAATGGAAGTCTCGAAAAATGCAACATAAAAGAGTGGATGCAACATAAAAATGCAACATAAAGCGTTTGCAGCGCTGTCCGTTCCTCCTCTCTCTAACCCTTCCTGCTAATTCCTTTAAAGCAACACCTCCTCTAATTCCTCTGATGTCACCAGCATTGTTGAACTATTTCGCAACTTATCGTGTAGGCCAGAGCAAAGACGATTCCTTGTTTGCCTCACTTTGATGGGGACTTCGAATATTATTTCTAGAGAATCGTTGCTCACGCCTGATTCTGAGCAGTTCGCCACCATGAATCGAAACGCCAATAATCAATTATGGGATCGCTTCATTTCTACTAACGAAGAACATCAAAGGTAAACATGTGTCAATTTGACAGCGCGAGTGAGTAGCGAGCAAAAACTATTTGTAGTTGCATCTCTCAGACTTCTGGTACGATTGGGTGAATTTTTTGGGGGAAGAAGATGGAACTGTTGCCTCCATGCCTTCTGCATGACAACGGTTATGGTTTTCCACTTCCATCTCAACGTTTTGAGAAAAAATCTTAAGAAGTTTTCTTTCATCCCGTTATTAGTTTTTCTGACGTTTTCAATGAAAGTCGTAAAACTTCAACTTTTATTAACTTCTCATCGTGAAGTAGACTTTGTATTGTTGTTTTAAGATACCAGGCTGCAGTAACCTATCAGCTCAACAACACCGTTCCTCAAATATTTGGATCAAATCCACTAAGGTTTGTTTTAGTGCTTTGCTCCATTTAACCTTTACTACATGCTTAGCATTTCGCAGTAATGCGTCAGTAAATGGATGATCGGAAGTTCCATTTTGATGAATATTATCAACGGGTTCGTTGAAAAAAGAGTTGCATACAGCTTGCATACTAACTTAACTACTTTGCTATAAAACAATTGAATTCAATGCTTGTAAAGAGTTGCTCAGCTGCACACTCAATCTCAGTCAACACTTTGACCCACGTTGATTACTGGCCTGTGAGGAATTTTTATTCCCTTTAGCTTTTTATATTGCAGAGATCAATACAGTGCGACCGTATTTATGCGACATGAAACGCCACAATCTTTGCGTCGGTTATATCCAGATGAAAACAAAGAAAATGAACCACCACGATGGCGTTAATGTGTGTTTCGCGACGTCTATGTACAGAAGCATATTTCACATTGCAAGTGATCCTGTTTGCGATGTCAGTATATTTTATACCTCATTATGTGTCATTGTTTTTCTTTGGTGAAGTTTTTATTGCACCTCATTACAACTAACTCTTTTTCTCTTTCGATTTCTTAATATATGGAATTTCTCTTCACTCGTCAACTTACCGTTGTTATCGATTGTATCTTGTTTTATCTTCCTGCCAACTGTCGTACCTCCTTATGCCGAGTCCTATTATCTCGACAGTGCTTTTCTTTGTGCCCATTTCTTTCTCTTTTCCACGAAGAGTAATGTTTATTTTGCATATAGCTTAATGAGTTCCTTAGCACAAACGCAGATATCCAATACGGAGATTTGAGACAATGGAATTCATTCATTAACGACCTCATCGGTTACATTTTCTGCAAGGATACAAGCTGTCAGAGAGTACGCTCCGCAACATATTTCCGTCATGCAGTGTGCAGCTTTTCGCGTTGCTCATGCAGTACTTATAGGAAGTACTAACGACAAAAGCTCGGAAGTAACTGCTGTACTAGAAAAAATATTAGCTGATGTACGTCTTTCTACAATCTGTCTACGACCCATTACTTCAAACTTGCGGTTAACGTCTACCAGATTCGCTTTGAGGAGAGGACCTCTTTTTTTTCTATGCAGACCGACTTCCCCTCCTGCGATCAGGTGTTGCTTTCAACTGATTCTGATAGACGTTAACTACAGACGCAATATGGAAGGAGAAGTAAGTTTTCTTGCAAGGTTCTTTCTGTATTTATACCATTTAGGGGTTTTTCGGTAAAAAAAAATTATTTATTGCAGGAGATATATTTTACGAAATTAGTGAATGTCATGATCTCTGCGGATGAAACGGTTTTATAAAAAAGCAAATCAGTGAACCTGGATGGAGGAATAACATGAAACTTAAGCCAACTTTTATATATCCTGTGGGATAAACCAAGTTCATTCTTCACATTCGGTGGGCCATGTGGGATCTGGCCATGCACATTTGAACTGTGCATATTACTCAACGGCCGCTTAACACAGCCACTTGGCACCTGACTATTCAAGTACAACGAGAGTGGGATCAATTGCGCTGAGGATTATTATGCGCACACGACCGCGCTGAGGCAATTTTTTCCGACATGAACAGTGATGCGATACTCTGACCCATATCACATGGTATCGGCAGTTATGCTATGAATAGATTTGTGTCAGTTATGCTGTATTAAGATAAGCTTATGAGGGAGCGACTGTCTTATGAGCAGTACAGTACTGTATAAACGATGATTTGATACTACTGTGGAAGGGCAAATTCGCTGTGAATGGCGCAGTACTTAAAGCAAGCCTCTGCACTGTAGGCGACAGACATATGTAGCCGCACGTTCAGCGCATAGTTCCATACATTAACGCCTTGTACGGCTAACGACCGCAGCTTGAATGCATGATCGTAGTAATATATGAAGCACACGGTGGAGCAAAATGCGAGCCAAATCGTGCGCACCTCGAATGTGCGTTATGCAGTTTATTATTACCGTTGTTTAAGACTGTTGGCGAATGAATGCTCATGTTGGCACCCTTACACCATGTCCTTGCAACATCTGTGAGGTTTTTGGTTGCTTGACGAGTTCTTCCTTACAAATCTATGAAAAATGGTTGGGAATTTTCTAGATGTGGGAAATGCTTCTAAATTTGTAAGTGACAATAAAATTTGCGACGTTTAGAAACTCCATGCGAATTTCGAGTAGTGTGCGTTCGGAATACTGGAGATTTGCTAAACTTGAAGGATCAAATATCGAAGAGGGTATGGGACACTCAGCGGAAAGTACGAATTCCGTGTCTGAGATTTGCTTGATATCTTTCAAAGAGCCGTCATCTCTTGAAGCATTTGGTCTGGGGCTTCAGTTAAGAGGATAATTCAAAAGATTATTTGAAAGTTGGATTAAAAGGAAGATTGTGATTTTTGAAACTGGAGTTTGTGTTCAACCGCAGCACCTGCCACTATATTCTTCTATCCAAATAATGAATATTACGGTTGATAACGCGAATGGTTTAACATAGTGCGTTTTTAAAGCGAAATAAAGTCTTTGAAAATGGGTGTGGCGGCACCGCCTACTTGACGGAACCAGATCGACAGTTTGTCTGAGTAATGCCGCAGCATGGAAAGATAGTGAGACCAATTCCTAGTTAAGAAAAGTATCGTTAACGAGGATGTGACAGATTAAACACATAAGCATCCTCAATCCGCTCTTTCCTATTCTGCACTTGCAATTTGCATTTTCCATTGTTTCCGCGTTTAGGTCAGCTTTTCTTGAAAAAACTCGCAAATTTGAATTTTTTCGCCTATTCTATTTTCCAGCTTCTTACTTTCCCGAATAAACATGTGCTCTGTTCTTCCGTGAAGAAATTTTGCACAGTTTTATTATGCGACAGGCTGATGACTGGCTTGCAAAGACAGCATAACGTCAAAATATTTTAGTGAGACGAGAACAATTTTCAACAACTGTTCCCTAATTGAAGGAAGCCGTGCTTACATAATTTTAGTGCCTATATAAGACTCAACGCTTGAAACTTTTTGCTTCTTGGAATCAGGAGCCTAGTTTATTTTGTCGCGTAATTTGGAACACGTCATAACCTTGAGGCGTTAATCAGGTTTTTGCAACGTTGAAGGCTACAGAATCGCTCAAGATAGCCCTACATACTCTTAGCGCAGACTTCATCCTTCTGTGACAGCGGCGGAAGGGGCCCTGCTATTTATTTCATATCCTGATTGTGTCACTTGCTATCACATAACAGCATTGCACAACGCCATCCACTACCACTGATGCATCTGGTCCAATAAAACTGCAAGCAATTCACAGGTGTGTGTTCAAATCTAGCTCACACCAATGTCGAAAAGTCGTTAGGGTCGAGAAAGAGGCAGCAGTGAAATATATGAGACCAAAGGGGAGGTTAAGATGCGATGTTATGTTAACCGGACTGGTGCCTTTGCCTATTATATCACTAATGCACGAGTGCACCACCACGCAAAATCATACAAGCATCGGCGATATTTAGGGCTCATTATTGATATTGATATTATTCTTATTATTAATATTGATGTTATCATCAATATTGATATTATTATTAATATTCATATTGTTTTTAATATTGATACTATTATTATCATTAATATTGACAATGTTATTATTGATTATCGTTATTATTATTAATTATCATTATTGTTATCAATTATCATTATTGATCATCATTATTGTTATTGAATATCATTATTATTAATATTATCATTATTGCTACTGTTGTTATTATTATAACTGTTATTACTACTACTATTATCTAATTATTACTGTTATTATCCTTATTACTGTTACCGATACTATTATTATTACTGTTATTACTTACTACTACTACTATTTCTAACATTGTTACCAATAATTATTCCTTTTGAAATGTTCTTACCTCGTTACACCTTTCCTGGTCCGGTTGAAATATTTGCAATATTACTGCCATCATGGAAGGATCTGTTTCGAATTAAGAAGCCACATATGCAGCGCCTTAATTTTTAATTTCGCTCTAAGTGGGACAGAACTTTTTTCCGGCTCTGTTATTTTTCACTGTATTCAAAAACTTTGGTCTACCGAAGCACTTAGTGGACCGCAGCGTCTGCATTCTGCTTGCAGTAGCTTCAAATAAAAACCTCTCTAAAAAACTGCATGCGAAATCAGTTTTACTTCGCAATGTTGAAGTCCTTAAAGCTTGAACGTCAGCTTCCCCTCCCCCCTCCCCCAGTTTGCGTGCTCTACTTTTATATCTCTTGTTCCTGCATTTTTTACATTGTTTGAAAGCGAAGCATTTGAGATATGATGATCTTAGCGAGTCTGATCATTAAGCCGCTCTGAGCGAACTCATATGACAACTGTGTGAAAAAATTTGGTAGGAATTCAACGATTTCTTCAGTTACGATATTGGCGTTTTGAAATATCAAGTACCATCCACTAACCAATAAGTGGCTCATATTTCATTTTTAGAGAAAGTTCGATTCCGCGACCTATGCGGCATGGTACAAATATATTTATTAACTCAACTTGCAGGTTCGTTGTTTGCGTTTACGATCCAGCAATATTCGAAATTAATAAAAATATATTTCAGCACAGTTCTCGTTTCACATATGCGAGAATTTGGATGAAATTTGGTACTTCGTATACTGCTACTGAAAACATTTTTAAAGCAACATACAGCGTTCTGCATCTCTGAGCTCGCTGGATCGTTATGATGAATGATGGTGACGATCGCAGTTAAAAATTAGAGAGAGTCGTTTTCTTGCTCCTCCCTTTCATTCCATGATGAATCGTAATAAGTTTGCCTCGAACAGGGGTTTCAGGCAAACACTGCTGTACACTGCAGTGACACTTGCAATATCATTCATGCTGTCTGGACATTCGGAAGGAACTGATGCTTATTCGCCTTTGTGGACAGAAACTTACGCGAGCGTTGATTGCCACTTGTAGAAATGAATTATGTGGGGGATATTTCTCACCACCAATAGACAAGCGTTTGCTATTTTCAAATTCACACTTTTCGTTATTATTTAAAGCTTTCTAGCAGGCATGTTAAGAAGGACCTTGCCAATCAGAACTCTCAATAAATTATTTTGTTCTTTGAGCGACTGACTATGTCCTACTACTACAGTAGCTGTTTATATTCGCACCAAATGGTTGCATTGCTATCAGCTTTTATGTGGGCCGTCTTTAATCTAACTGAACTTCCCCAACAAATTTTGCAAATTGCATCATGTATATCCCCATTACCGTAAGGTTCATGTTATTCAAAAGCATCTTGAAAGCACCTACTGCAGTTAATGGATATAATCTTAGACACCACAACAGCTTTTAAATCCTTAATGAGTTGAAATTCAAGTGGGATCATCCCCTTTACTCTTCACGGTATATTCCTTGATCCTCCTACAGTGTACCGAATCTCCACCAACTGCAGCTGAATTCAAACATTGCGAAACTGTTCCTTCAAATAGTCACGTACTTTTGGTGTCGTGATTTGCATTCCTAATGACTGGAGATTTGTGCTTGCGTGGCTCTGTCATTTCTGAATCTATTTTCGTTGTGTCTTGCTGTGCCATTGTGAAAACGGCATTTTACCATCATTCTAGCATTACCATTGGTCTAATGCTCTCAAGGCAGTTTTTTCATTCCAGAATAGCCGGGCCATTCTCTTAAACGTTGAAGATGTCGAACCGCGCTATTTTCACTACTTCAAATCCCTATTTATGGGGCAAAAAGATATTTTATTCTTTTTTTTAGAACTGCCGATTGCGAAGTTCATCGTGACGTTTAGTTATTCCCGAAAAATCGGCAAGAAGATGGAAATTACTTCACTGAATGTATCGTCGAATCCACTGGCATTCACGAATTGCAGTTATCAAATCCCTTGCTCTAAATTTTATTCCTCTTCTTTGCAAGACTCCCCAGATAGGACGAATAACTCGTCCAGACCGGCAAAATAAACGCTTTTTCTGGCTATTTCCATCAGGAGATAGAGGTTTCTTTCAATGGTTTTTATTAAAACCCGCAAAGAATACTCCGCGTTTAAACAGCGGAAGTAATTTAATATGAACTTCTTTCAGGAAGTTTTATAGCGCGATTTGACGACACAGATATTTGCCACTGGTGGATAACGTTGTGAAACGCGATTGAGCGGAATAGAATGCTGTCTGCATCGATGCACGTGCCGCTATTTGAAGACGTTTTGCTGTGATGACGAGATGACAACCGAGGTAATGCAACTGCCCTTATGCAGCGCCGTATTCGACATTATTTCTCTTCAAAGGGCATAATGAACTAACATCCGCATTTGAAGAAGCGACATTCTAGGTCCGTATGCCCACGTCACCACCTCTTCCGTTCCCACTTCCCTTTCTTTCTTTCATTCGTTCGTTATTTCTTCTTTTTCTTTACGTCGTGAGAACTTCAAATACGTTATAGCCACAATATGAATCAGCGCGTCGCGGTGTTACAATGCTAAGCTGCCTCCCGTTTTTGGCATCCGACAGATGCAAATCAAGTGTAGCGTAGAAATGTGGTCCACTTAGTGTCAGTGATGATAGCATTTTATTTATTCTCGATTTCTATGCTTTATTTAGATAACTGCGCCTTTTTCAGAGTTCCCTGTGTTAGCTGCTTATTTCGAGACACGCAGCACTTTGTGCTGCGCAAAAAATTGCTGAGATAGAATTTGAACACGTAACCATTTCCATCTATGAGAAGAAAACCTTTCCAAATCTCCTTGTTCTATTGGTTTTTTTCTTGAGCTCACCTCTGGTCAGGTACGGCTGTGTAGATGCTAAACTCACATACCATATTATATAGGTGCAAAAGTTTTTCACGAAACACTCTTTGATTTAAAAGTCCCTAATGAGTATATTTCGCTTGTTTTTGTTAGCACAAAATGTACCCCATGAGAAATAAAGACAGCAGAAACATAACAGCTGCACTCCGAATGACAGCTATGCATTGAATTGTTTTGTTTTTATAACAGAATCCATTTGCATTGTTTTTGATCACTCGTTCGCGCATATTTGTTCATTCTTGATACAGCAATCAGTCACTGTTTGCAAGCTGCTTATTGTACAGTTGAGAATCGTAAAGGATGGATTGCCATTCCTCTCTTTACATTTGAATATTTAATTCCACCGTTCTGTTAGGAGTGATATCATGGGTTTTGGAATAAACACTATAGGAGCGTTTCCGATGCCGAACAATTATTGAAACGATAAACCGACTTAGCTGAGCAGCGCGAGGAACGCCAAACAGGGAATATTGAAAAGCAAGAGGCGCCAAACTACCCAGAAATTCAAGGAAAGACGTAGAAAAGAGGGAGAGGAGGATGTAATGGCAAAGCGACTAAACCACGTAGTCGAACTATGGGGCTCAATAATGTCTCTCAAATCCTACATCAACTTAACGATTTTTCAGCACAGTTTTGCGGTTTACTGCATCTTTACCTCAAATTTACAATTAGGAGTTATGGAAATGAAGCCCATATGATACACTTCATGCCTCTAAATAGAGGAGGCTCAAAATCTCAATTTGATCTCTTAACTGCTACATATATCCTACAATCGTATTCATCCTCGCGTAATTACGAGGTAGGGTAGTTAGAAGTGTTTATGCAACTTTGTGCAATCGGTTGCTTCATCTGATGCAAAGGGCGTCGAATCGTAAGAGTTCCTTCAATTTTTCGATGCCACATTTCTCATATATGTTAAAGAGAATCTCAAATTCATTTTTTTGTTTTCACTATGATATGTCCACGCCGAATGAACAACAGAGAACCGAATTTCTCCAATAAAATTTTACGTTTATTAAGACGAATGGGTTGACTGCAAAACTGAAAGACTGTCATCAATAGGCCTTAACAGCAATGCTTTTCGTTGGATATATTTCTTTCGAATGTGTGAATCTGCGATGCATTGGAAAGATGAGTGCCATAAATGACATAAACATGTCAGATGCCATGAAAGGTCACCAAAAGAAAGCTTTCATAAGGATACCGAGTAATGGCATTAATTGGAAACTTCTTCAGTACGCCTGGAACGGTTTTCGTGCCCGCAACCAACAACTGCGTTAAAAGTGCGACCAAATCATATGCGAGCATTTTCTGTGTGAAGAAAGAAAGATAGAACGAATTGAAAAAAAAGATAACCTAGAGTGCCATGACAGTTACATCCGTCAACTCAAATGCATATCCAAGGCGGCCTTGCGACAATGAAATGATCCTTGCAATGCAACTAAACTGAATAGTTCGTTCGATAACGCTCAAAAACAATCAGATTTTCATCGCTTTGCGCAAAATTTAATAACTGTTTTGTTGCACTCACTTCTGCTTTGTTTACTCAATATTTGTTTTGTATTTTTCTTCCTTTCGTTTCCTTATTTTTTGTTTCTTGAAGGAAAATTGTGCCATGACCCTGTACTGCTCGGACTGTTGATAATGTCAAAAAAAGTGTCGCTTTATACTACCATGCCGACGAAAAACACCGAGTTCCTGAAAACACCTGAAATCTCCCTCTTGACATTTGCCGATTTTGAATTCCGTTCTTCGAACTCTCTAAACAGAGTGCAATCAACCTGGTTTTTAAGATAAGCGTGAAATGATGATGGTTGGCGCTAGATTCGCTGCATTGCTCTAAATACGATAATAAACAACGATGAAGGGCCTCAGAGATATATTTATTAATATATTTATTTATTTATTTATTTATTTATTTATTTATTTATTCATTTATTTATTTATTTATTCATTTATATATTTATAATTTCTATCGTCTAAAGTAATGATTGACCACTTGCATTTCGACTTAATATTTTAGTTAAGATATCCTCAATTTTCCGTCAATGATGGAAAGTGCTGTCTTAGTGAGAGGCCGATTTCTAATCTGCAGTGGAATTTGCATTGGTTGGAAACATGCCAGTGCTTTGCGACGAAGGTGCAGAGAGCATTTCCTTAATCAAATTTAGTTTACTGCCTCGCCAGTCTAAACACCGCTCGACAGCATCGCTTCCTTATGCAGTTAGCGATGTGAAGATTGCTGAAATCGTGAAGAAATATTTTACTCGTACTGTTGCTAGTCAAAGCTGATTTCTCAGCTCCCACCTCCTCAACCCCTCCTCATCATCCTTTCGCCGCCTCCGTTGCAAGGCTCACTACCACAACCTAGTAGAAGTTTTTGGGCTTGAAAGTTAAATCACACAGTACCGCCTAGTCAAACTTGTCTCAGTGCTTTTTTGCGACGTCGTGCATAGCTTTTCTGATATCTCTTCCGACGTTTTCTTTCATATCCTCCGAAACGTGACCGATGAATGAATAATTTTCACATAGCACGGAGAACGGGCCATATGAATAGTTTGTTCTTCACAGCTTTCATTTCATCATTGCACCTTTTTAAAGTAAACTTACTCAAGAAGACGGTTACGATTAGAAATGTTTGGACTTTCACGGGTCATCTCAAATCATTCGATCTGATGAATACTACCACACTGATGTTTTAACTATAATTTTCAAAATTTATTTACTTGCTAGTTCATCTTTTGCCATACCCAAATACACATAACCACGTGTGCTTCTTCTAGTAATATTCGTTGATGTGTTCATTAATATTTGCTGTTGTTACTTTAATCACGTCAAATTCACAAATGTTTTCTATTTCCCCCACTCTGTTTTTTTCCATACTTTTATCCATCCACGGTCGAACCTTTGATCGCATCGTCTTGCATTATGTACA
This sequence comes from Parascaris univalens, assembly GCA_037576465.1. Taxonomy (NCBI): domain Eukaryota; kingdom Metazoa; phylum Nematoda; class Chromadorea; order Rhabditida; family Ascarididae; genus Parascaris; species Parascaris univalens. The sequence continues at coordinate 60,146,811 of CM075173.1, read as the reverse complement.
AATATTTTCACCTCTAGTATGTCTTTCTATTCATCTGCCGAATAAAGATTGCCATCGCCACTTGTTATTTTCCTCTCGCTAAAGAAGCAAGCTCCTTGCTTATCCTGCATTCCTTATGTTTTTTCCTTGCTCACCACATTTCATCTCTACCATTCTTCTAGCTTCTTTTCAACGTCCCTTTTCAGCCTCAATTAAGCGCGTCAGAACTGTGCATCCTTTACTTTGATATATCTCAGTTGGATCTTTGATCGCTTGCTAGTTTCAAGTTCTTGTGCTTGTTCACCTTTGTCCGATACATTAATGCAGTTATTCCTTACATTCTAAGAATACGAGTATAAAAGCTTCAACGTACCTTAAATATATCATTAGCTATCATGCTTCAGAGCTCTGTGGGCACTTGAAGTTAATTTGCCAGTTAGCTGAAGGTGCAAAAATACGCAGTTGGTTTTGCTTTCTGAAACGAATAATATGAATGGAGCCTACGCCGCAGAAAACTTAAAATGACTTGAGCACCGTTTTGGCATATATGCTCGTTAGTGACGGCATTCGTAGGTTTTTGCGATCCAGAGCTTCAGCCGATCGCGTTAGTGATACTGCTATCAGGACATGATCAAGTGTCCTGATAGCAATCTACTAGCAATGCGCGAGCAAATACGCAAGATAGCAATGATTTTTAGTGTCTTCTTTAAACGGGAAATGTGTTATAATCAGAGTATTTATTCGAATGATTAACAAACAAATTGAAACAGATTCAGCCTGCAGACGATATTTAACAATCGGTAGTTAGGAAAGGAAATTTACTGGAATTATTTACGGAAACTTTTGTGTTAAATATTTAAAATCGCTACAAATGAGCTACAGATTCTTGAGATAAAGTGTTGCATATATCGAAGTTAAAAACTATGCTAAAATGAGAACGACGCTCTTTATTTGTTACGGGATACGCATAAGCAAGCGTTCTTCTCAACACTATACATATTTTTAGCTAGCTGCCTTCTGAATCCCATCACAAATACACTGAAGACGAAGACTCTTGCTGCAAGAAGTAGTAATTCTTTTAAACTTGGACGTAACGAATGAAAATGGAAAGTTTGGATGAGTTTCAGCCTCTCTTTGATTTCTAAATCAATCATATTCTACGAAAAAAAAAGAAGAAAATTCAACCGAAAAAGAGGAATGAGAATTAAGGAGTACCTTAGGCAAAATCAAATCTGATACCCTTCAAGTATCATCATTTAGATGGATGAAATTCTCTCCATGATGTCTCCTCAAATAATGCTCAAAAAAATGAGTGTTCATTTTCTCATTTCTCCTCTAGCTAACAGCCGTCACTATAGCATCGTTAAAAATTCCCTCAATGCAATCGCATTGCAGTTTGGCGATTATACGTTGAAAAGAAAAAATAACAACGGAAATGATGGTATCCGAAATTGGGACGAAAGATCACTTCGCCTACAGCAAATCACATTTGTGATTCTTCTTTTTCTTAGCCGCTAGAGCAGCACGTGTTGCCATCTCGAACACTTCACGCACGCCCTATAAACACCTTAAGCTTACAAAGAAACCTTTTAAATAAACGAACGGTGCAAAACACGTGAAGGAGGCCATTTTAGAAGATATAAAGGAAATAAGGAGACGTCTCAATGATCAGATGATATTTTATGTTCAGTAGATTAAGAAAACTTTGCACAAAAAAGAAGCCTCGAAGACAGTTTCTATTTATTTCATAAAGAAAAAACACCATTCGCACGTCACAGTGGTCGGTATTGCGACAAGTAGCCCAACTAAGGTCACAGTGGCAGCAGCATAAATTCAGGTGGACAAATATGTCATAATTTTAATTAACTTCACCGAGAAACCAGGTCACACTTAGCAGTGAATCACACATTTGAATCGAAGCTATCAAGCTGCATGTAGTATTTAAACACTCTCTTAGAGGTATCACCATCTCTATCATGTGACTTCAAACTCAGTCAGTCTGTATCTGCTTCATTTATTCTTCAACAGATGGAACAAGACGACCAACTGGAAAAGGCAGACTAAACATTTTTGGATATGCGGATTTGACAGCGATCTTGCAGCTATGAAACAAAAAAGAACAAACATCCTTAGTTTTCGCCGAGCATTCGATGTATGAACTGGCACCAATCTGTTCGGCCATCGCTTTGCCCTGTTCAAATTTCACTGGCTCTTGTTTCATCTTTTGCAGTTCACGTAGTGTTTGCGGATCACTTCGAAGATCTTTCTTATTGCCAACCAATATTATTGGCACATTTGGGCAAAAATGGCGAACCTAAGAAGCGAGTCATCAGTAATTCGGGCATCAATTCTTTCTTTTTTTTGAATGAACACTGTACAATACCAACATATTTTGATCATTCAGAAGAACTACTACATTTGTAGATTACTCTGTATCGTTGTTTCTCACTGACTGAAATTGCTGTTCGCGGCGAGGCACGAACTGGTACCTTTTACTTCCCTTGAGCAATTCTACTTTCACGTCGGCAATTTTGCTAAGGAAGACGCATTTCGTGGAAGACCAGCGCAAGCAATCGAACTGGTTAAAAATTGACAGTATTGTTTTGCTCATTTTACTTTTTACTGTCAGTTCGTGAAACTGGTTGGTCGAATGAACACAAGGGAGGAACCTATACCATAAGGAACATGCTAATCAGTCACGCCTCAGCGATTGTTGAAATCTTTATTAATCACATTTTATACGACTCTTTCGCATTAAGCACCTGCGAATGACCCCCAAATCGCGTCACTGATCTATAGAAAAGAAAGACGACAGCTGAAGAAAATGAAAAACTTTAAAGTCATTCAAAGACCGAGGATTCGCTAATGGAATTTGCCCATGTGCTAAGCGAACGTTGGAGAAGTTGATTGCACTTTGGGAGTATAAAATTTGTTGCGGAATTCACAAGCTAGTAGATTTTTTATGCGAGTGTCGCTCTTGTAAAAGCTTCTATTACTGAAGAGAGGGCCTCAATTAGGGAATCCAAGCATGAGCTAATGCAAAACGGTTAATGCTTCCTTTTTTGGTTGAGACGCGCCCTGCTAATGCCACGCATGTCCTTCAACAGCGTAATAGTTGCGAATGATTCCCTAGATTTTGCTAACTCGCTTATCGTACTTGCCAGTCTGATCGTCAAAAGGAACTAATACCTTACCAGTTACGATAAAGAGGTCCTTCATGGACCGAGAATTGAAACTTTAATATTAAACGAAAATTTAGACCGAGAAACTGATGAAAAAAAGCTTTGCGTAATTAGTCGAGTATTTTTAGTTCACGCGAAAGCATTTTCATGAACGAAATCGAAACAAACAAACGCTAGATTTATCGTCGTACCTACTGGCTTGCACGAGCAATTTCGGCGATGCTTTCTTTAGTTGGGAATAACCCATGCTTTTTACTTATGACGAAGGGATGCTGCTCCTCTTACAACGTAGATAATAATTAATAAGGGATGATGAGATAGGATGCGAGAAAAACCTCTGGTGTCCATTTTTCGGGAATATTCTCCAACGAATCGGGTGAATCGACACTAAAGCACATTAGTATTACATCGGTGTCCGGATAACTCAGTGGCCTCAGCCTATCATAGTCTTCCTGGCCAGCCGTATCCCAAAGGGCCAATTCGACCTGCAAATTTTCACTTAATCACGTTTACTGAACAATTTTGCCTCGAACATGAAATGATTTTGCAAGATAGTACTGACCAGTTTCACGCTGAATAGTTCCACGCTGAATAGCTGTTCCGTCTTACATCATCCACCCTCATCTCATGCTTGCTCTTTCCGATGCTTATTTGATGGTTTGAGAGCCCGCGTTGCAAACATTTATGAGAAGCAACATTCGTTTCGAAATTCTGTTGTCCGACAAGATCAGCAGTAAACTGAACGTTAGGATTGCATAAGAAATGAAAGTATGCTATGCCTTTAACCAATTGACGTGATGCTCGTATGGCGTGGATATGGGGTGGAATGAGGTGGATGAAGAACGCGAACAAACAACACGATGAATGGGTTCCATGAAATGCGACGGAAACACGAGACTCATAGCCCTTAAGTGCCTTTGCCTCTAGAGATGGCAGACGTCTATAAAGAGCATTTATGTATACAGATCTAGTTCTAATCGGCAGCAAAGTTGACACGTCGACAAGTGCCACTGCTAGACTGCATTCACATAAATTAATCAACAGTATCACTGCTGAAGCGTTTATTCAATGCCGTATTTTTCATCAAGAATGCTGCGGAAGAGCATTCCCCCCAAAAGCTCAATTTGTTCACTCACTGGAAAATTACCACAATCCCTGTGCGCTCTTACAATTTTTCCAGCGATCGTGAAGCTCAGTTTTGATAGGACTTCGGTCAATGTAAAACATCATCTCTCTTAATAACGAAACGAGTCACCACAATTTTGATAGAGAAAATGTTTATTTTTATACAAGAAAACGCATCGGATAGAAAACGCGGCGAAGTTTCAGCTTCAGTCCAACATGCAATCGCAAGATCGCAGAAATCGCAAAACCTTTGCAAACATGGTACGGTGTCAACATGATACATCGATGAACAGCAGTGGCCGGTCCATCTGTGCTACGTCTCATGAATCTGAGAGAATGCCGCGGTAGCGCTGTTCACAAAAAAGATCGCAGCGAAATCTGCTCATATTTAATGACATTTGGTAATAACACATTTGCTGACAAACTGTTCACAAAAATTTGCTCATGTTTAATGGCAACGACAGATTTGCTCCTGCAAATCTAATTTGATAAAGACGTTAGAATTTCATGTGGCTCATAATAAAGGACACAGTAAAGGAAACTTGAATGAATAAAACATTACAGAAAAGGAACACCTGTTTCCCATCGACTTCAATATCGGCAACATAATTTTCGAAAACAGTCGGTACGTAGACATCCGGAAATTGATCCTTGCTGAATACGATGAGCAAGCATGTTTTTCCTGACAATGTGCAATGTTTATTTCAAGTATTTTTGCTACATAGACAGGATTTGCTGCCGTTTCATTCCTCTTTGCAATATTTCATTTTGAATACGTATGAGGAGGCTCTAAAAGTTCTGCGACAAAATACCGTTCAACCCCTATGAATAAGCAGTTCAACGCTCATATCAGAAACTGGGACTCCATTCAATACCGACTGATCCGTACCATATTATGCAAGTTGCCTGACGTACGGGTCAGAGACAACGAATGAAATTTGTGATCTGTCTCAGACTGAAGGCAGTGCTGGATGAACGAAATATCAAACAGAGAAAACGTCAGCGCGATCTTTAGAAAAAGTTAACAAATAGCAGCCAGAATTTATCATGCCATATTTTTCTGGTTACACCATAAAATCCAGTGCTTTTTTGCTCGTCCACAGGATGTGTTCTTTGTAGTGTGCCAAATGGGCACACATCAATGAGTATTGCTCCATTTCGTATGCTCCAATCTCCTATCATTTGCGCAACATAATAGCATGGTTTTATCATCACACTACAGCACTGGCATTTAAAGTTCGCTGCAGCCCGCATCCAGCAACCTTAAAAACTTACAAAACATGTGTCAAAAAATCGGAACTCGACTTCCCAAGAGTACCTCAAGTCAACTGCGGTTCATTTCTGTCGCTGGTTAACATGATTAATCGGACAGACGGTTGATAAACTTTAAAGTTTGATATGGCACACTTAAACAACTATAGGATGACATAAAATAATTGTGCCGGCTTACCACAAGCACCATCGCCCACAATCACTAGCTTTTTGCGTATAGCCGCCATCGAGGGACGGCGAAACTGTTCACGACGTTATTCCACAATGCTGTGTGTCGGATTACGGATATGAAAGCCAATGGAACTTATTTCACACACTGAAAACGTACAAATAAAATTTACGAGACCACTACATGTGGCCAAATGCTTAACAGTATATGCGGTCCCCTATGGGATGCTTCAAAACGTAGAGTTCCAATCATATGCAAAAGCAATATGGCATTAGTGCAGGTTCAAAAGCACGAGAACGTACGAAAAAAAGAGTACTGAAGAACCGAATCACTGATTCCAGCAACGCTACCATGTAACCCATAAAAAAGTGGCCGATTTTTCTCATTTGGTTGCTGCTCCGCGAGAATATCTGTAACTTAGTCAAACGACTAAATAGTGGGCAGATTGGTATCGCATCCTGCTTAAAGCACCTCTTAACATTTCCTCTGAACATCTAAGGCTAAACCCAAATGTACGCTTTACAAAATGCAGAAAATTCTGAAGTTTTTACTGTTTTTTGAATTTTCGAGATTTATCGTTTTTTGAGCATGTTAAATTTACGTTGATGAAAAATTAAAGTGTTTTTCGTGATGAACAATTTCTTTGAGGAATAAAATATAAAACATGACAGCCTAGAGAGACGAATATACATTACAGACATTGTCTTACAGTATATCGAGAACTTCTCACACTTCTTCGCACACAAAGGGCAATTTCAGTGCCGAAAGGTTCAGACTACAAGTGATCAGTTCTTACGACTTGAAGGTGTCCAATATTGGGTGAAAGGAAATGAACGCGTAAAAATTCTCCTCCTAAGACAAAAATCCCAAAAAATCCTATTCAACCGATTTGCATTAGTCAAAAAGAGAATTTTAAGATATTCTTACGTTTTATAAAATTTCTGTTAAACTCTCTCAGACACTCGTGCAAATCAGAATTTCTATGTACTCAACAGTATTGTTGTTTTTATTTGCAATTGCATTCTGAGTGCATAGGCACATCGAAGCAGATGGTCGGAGTTTTGGATATATATGACACGAATGCTTTCTGAATATTTCCTTCCGATAAAGCCTATCCCTCACATTTTTATTATCGTGACATTTTTGGAACAACTCAGAGCTACTTGTGATGAAAAAGAGCGCACAACCCCAGTGGCATGAACAATCACCATGGTCATAAAGACGGGAAAATTTTTTCCACATACCTCACACGTTCATTAAGGTTCAAAAGCGTAATCGTATTCCGTTCCATCTGTTCACCTGATGCACCATTATCCTCAACTAAAACTAGACCACTATCTCCCTGTCTATTTTACGGGCTATATGTGCACAAATTGCTGTTACTGTGTAAATTACAAGCGACCCTCAATCGCCTCTGTTAAAAGAAATCTATCACTTGTCCAGTCAGAAGCGACGTATGAATAAACAAATTCGATCTGAAAGTATGAGGAGAAAAAATCGATCAGAAGATGATATCGAAACGCGCAATAACAAATATCCAAACCATTCTGAAGAAAACGTTTATGAATTCGCACATTATTTATCCCCAATTTACAAGCCACAAAGGCCATAGAGTTAAAATTGATTGTTGTGAGCACTGCACTACCTGCGTGGAAAATCGAACGCCGACAATCAGCTTTTGTTATTTAACACGCATTATAACCAATAATGGCATAGACAAAATCCACATAATGCAAATCACATAAAAACTATGCGTTGAGAGAACTTTTCCCATAGATTCTTTTTCGCTGGAACCGTCTACCAATTCAGCAAAATAAATTCAAATATTGGGAACCAAGCCGAAAAAGCTGAGCAATGATTTCAGAAGAACTATCAAAAATGAAGCATGCTTAGCGCAATCCCATGACTCGAGCACCCTCCTTCCAGCTGAAGAAGCAGCAGTGAGGAAAGACGCCGTGGTCTCTAGCTCAGCGATAAGATCACGCAATGCACCAATATCCCACAGCAATTTGTGGATATGTGATTACATATTATGGAAACTGGAGTCATAAAGTGAACGTATTTGAGAGTCTCTATTAGGTTTTAGATTTTTTTTTTCTAATATTAGGTAAGAAAATAATCTCAGTATGAAACTATTCCAAGGAAACGCAATGTCTTAGAGACACAAAATTTAATATTCGTTGTAGACAGCACGACTCTGGCGAAGCCGTCGGTCGATGGTGATAGCCCGAATCAACAACCGAGGTGCCGCTTATCAATGGGAACAGGACAATCGGGATTTCAAATAGGTGAAGCACCGAGCTGCATTAATGAGAGAAGCGAACCAGCTTTCACGATTGATTACAAACATTCCATGAGAGAAATACTTCCAATCCTCAATCACTTCAGTTCTTGAAGTGCGCTCACGTCTCATCTGTATAACGTGTAATATAGTTGAGACAACGCGTTCCTGAGCGGCAAATCGTTTCATTCATTGCCATATTTGGTTCTTTTCTTTTAAACTATACAAATTTTCACGGGTAAACTTACCAGTTATCAAATCTCAATAATTACAATAGAAGCACTATTACTCGATTGAGAAGACGCCAATCATTAGTGTTAACTAAATTTGAAAGCAAAAAAACTTGATGAGAGGAACTTTTGATGCCAAATATCACGTTAGAAAACTGCTGAACATCTTCTTGGATGCAATGCTCTTTAGATGGGAACTTTTTTCTTAAGTCTCGAAAGAGTTATCCTATGCGAGGCTGGCCACTTTTCAGAAACTTTTTCTATAATTCGACTCTTTTCTCAAACGGCCTTGTTTTTTCCCACAAGGATCATTCATTAATCAGGAGTCTTCCATAAAGATGCCCTGGAGTTTTGAAAAATCGAGAGGTGTTTTCTATTCAAAAGCAATCCTCTATTTTCTCTCTCTGGGAGAAAAATTTTCTCTTCAACGAGACAGCTGATTGCCTATACAGTCTATGAATTCATTATCTGTGCAAGAAATAATCCACATTTCTCACGCCCGTAATCAACCAACATCCCCATCTTTTCGTTGCTGCAGTCTATGACGGAAAATTTCACATATACAAAGAATTTATTTCAACAATTCCGGAAGTTCTAAACGATAAAATAAATTTGCAGCAAAATTCGTAAACGCCGTTAGTAAATCCAATCAGTCTGTTTCAGTGATTAATAAGAGGGCTTTTTAATACGGAAGTATATTCACTGAAAAGTACAACACTGCGAGGGTACTGAGGAAACATTCCTATCAACGAGTCGCTGGAAGTTTGAAAACTGCTATGGATGTATTTGAAAAAAAAAGTGCTCCTAAAACGAGTGAATGATCGAAATGTTGCAAGAAACAGCGAGATTGCTTTTTTAAGTGTGTTGGCTATTCTACTCTAGTCCATCTTCTGTTGATAGCCGAAACGTGTAAGAAATCGACAAGAAACCCAAAAATTCCCAAGTGCCATATAACAGTGCATTGAATTATATTCGACATTATGAGAAGAAAATTTCAATTTGCAGTTAGGAGATATTTTTTTGAAGATTAGAATGGAACTTTTGAGAATAATGAATAACCGCCTCAACGAGAAACAAATTTTAATCATCGAATGGGATCTGCATTCGACTAACTCAAAAAATATCACTTTTCCGGAGGTTTATCCGGAACTCTTAAAAAACAAATATCGCTTGAAAGCAAACTGTTGAAATGGCTTCGCGAAGATTCGCACGGTATTCGAAAAATGAAGATCAATTCGTTTTAAGTTTGTGAAATCTGCACGTAGAATCTTGAAGAAACTAAACGAAAAAATGCAACACCTTTGGCGGTCTCTTCTTTGCATTCATTTCGGGCTTTAGAACTACTTTTGAGGTCACTCACTTCAACTGCCCATAAAATTACAGTGTATTGTATGCGTGAACGCACTTTTACATGTTTTGATCGAAAAAGTGGCTCAGTAGCTATAAAACTTACCAAGGTCTGGATGCAACAAACGCTCACATACTTGCTGAACATAGCTCATCGACTGCGGCTGAATTTTGCAGGTACAACTGCTACTAGTGAATCTTGTAGCCATAGTTATTAACTTCAAATATAGTACCTGCTGTGGAACTCTCAGCTCATTACAAATAAAAAATTTACTATTAATGTTAGCAGCAATCGACACTTAGCAAAAAGTGACCACTTGTGACCAACGGATCTTTCACAATAGCACTCGTCAAAATGGCTTGTTCGATTTTGAAGTGCGGGAGCAGCGAATGCGGTGATCGAATGAAGCGCATTTCGTCATGTGAAAATGGCACAGCATCCGCCATGCACCAGAAACAACTTCCGCTATTGCGTAGTTGGCGATTTGTGCGCGTACTTCGTGACAGCCTTCCCCTCCCACGGCGTGACGCTAACCTTACTAATAAGGCTGCAACAGCTAGTACCATATTCTCTCTGTTCATCTACGAAGCATTCCGTTCTGGTTTCTGCATCCTTACTCTAATTTGTCCAGTATGTTTGCCTACAAATTCAATCAAAATAAAACTCCAAATCGATGAAATCCGATTCCGCATTTTTCCGTTTCATATTGCCCATGCTAAAAGAAACGGAAGCATAGCAAACTTGTTACGATTTCTCTTTTAGCCCATAAAATGACTTAAACCTCATTTGCGTTATTCAAAGCACAAAGGTCAATTGATAGTAAACGGGCATTTCAGTGAAGTTCGTCTAAACTGAAAACGATGTGGAAGGTTGTTCCATCGAAGAAATAATGCGATTCCGCTCGTAGTTTTTGGAACTAATACGATACACTGCTAAGTTGTTTTGGATCTTTTTTTCTACTGGTCTGGAAATTCGTAGCGTAAATTTGGAAAGCCTATTCCGTTCTGCTTCAGAAATTATGATCGCAATTTTAGGATTTATTCCGTTTATAGAGAGAAAGACGCAAACATAAATGTATGCTCAAAAGACTGTTTCGTTAGTATTTGAGCTGGTCTTCGGCAAGAGATAAAAGTGCTCTCGATCTCGTGCAGGATTTCAGGGTATCGTTATATCTTGACGCAGAATGGTTAACTTACCCTCAAAAATAAGCATATGTATAAAGCGACCAAAAAATGCATGAGTCAATGAAGGACGAAAGCCTACATTTAACAAAGAGATGAGAAGATTCTAAACGCCGAGAACTATAATTATCGCCCATGGGTTGCTACCTGCTTATTGCGCACTTAACGAGAAATATAATGGTGTAGCTTCTCCTCTACACAACAGACTGAACAGAAGCAATTACGCCTTGTCGGCCTGCTAATAACCATAGTATTAAGAAACCTTTTGTGAATAACTTTCCATCACTATTTATTAGTTCTGCTCACTGCAACTTCGTTTGTTTAACGCGTTGTTCACCTGAAAGAGAAGCAACAATGTCGATTGGCGAAGTGAACACTTCCGCAGCGTGACTGCAAGGCAGATTGAAAACCTTATAGAACAGCCTAATGTGACAAAAAATTCTACAATACAAGCACTAGCTTAGACAAAAAAAAAAAGAAACAACATGGAACCTTTTCAAAGTTCTTTGCTTTCAGTCCTCGCTTTTTCGTGATTGACCATGCTCGCACTTTTTTCAGGCATTCAGCTGAAAGGGTGATTATTTGCCAACAAGAAATTTGCGTCTTTCGATCAATGAAGAAGCCGACTGCACTTATAAATTCAGCTTTCGAAGCCTAAAAGGCATCAAAGATCGGTCATCATCTGCTTCTCAGTTGGTCTGCTCTTTCACTCGACCCTTAATGCTGCATAGCCATACTTCGACACAATACGTCGAATTATGAGCGATGTCGCATCAGGGAGTGAACCTGCAAGCATTTCTCCATTGGGAAAGTTCAACACATAGCTTTGACAGTTAAGAGGAAGTCGTAGTTAAGAGGAAGTCCAAAGTCACTTTCGACATCGGAGGAGTACGAACAGTTGAAACTCAGGTGACATGCGATCCTACCCAAACAGGGATAGACAACTTTGATTCAGTGAATTCCTGTTAACGCCAAGACATATACAGACAATAATTTTCCATTTCATACGCTCATTTCGTGAAACGGAGATCGAAAAAGAAACAGAGGAAATTTCTTCAAAAATTAGGCTGAAAAGATGAGAGCAATATCATACAGAATTTGTTGGTAATAAAATGCAGCTATCGCCTAATTTACACGCCCATTTCTATATTTGCATACAGCGTCTCTTTTGAAGATCGCTTGACATCACAACGCTTCCAAGCGGTAAAAAAAATTTAATTCAGAAAATGCAAGTCAAAATTTATGATCATTCTTTCCGCCGCAATCTGTCATCACTTTGAGGAGTTATGCTGGCGGCGTAAGGACAGCGTGAGGAACATCTCTTTTATCCTCGGGATCGAGAAATTATTTCCTATTTGCAATTATGAACCTATTTACAGTATTTTTATTTCCAGACTGATTGAAGTATCATTTTCAGGCTGATGATAAGAAGAACGGATCCCCCAGAAAATCATTTCTGGAGGTGTTCAGTTTGCTCGATGTAAATACAAACGAAGCGACGGTCACCGGGAGCAAAAGCCTGTATTCATTCCCAATCACATCACCGTCTTGAACCTCACTTGCAAGAACAATGTCCCAGCAGGAATGCCAATTCAGTAAGAAAAGTGCGATTCATACAACAATAGAGAAAAATAATGCAAGGCTGCGTCAGAAATTCACATGAAAATGAACCGTCATGCAAACGAATAAAAGGAATGGCTGTCGCAGCTTCGCAGCTCCTTCTCTGGCCTTTACCGTTTCCGTCTTCGATGCCGGTTTTTTACAACGTCTTCCCTTTTACTCCGCAGCGCCACCTACAACGCCTGTCTTCCACAACAAAAAAAGAGGAAATCGCCACCGCCGACTCTTGAGGTGACCGCCTTTTTTCGACCACTTAGGGCTCAGCCGGTGAAAATCAATCACCGGCTGAGCTTTCAGTTGCAGACAACAATCAATCACCGCCAACAATAATCAAATAATCAAGAAATGGGTCACGTTGTGCACGTGTTTCGTCGCAAATGCAGTGCATCTTGAGGGTGTTAATGGTATGATGTCACTGGCTTGCTTATAGTCCTGCCGCCGATTTGCCATCAGACAGGGGCCGCCCATAGCGATAGCGCAGCCTAATTCATTGTTACATCTCAGCTACTAAGAGACATTCAATGGGAGTTCACAACACCAAAGCGACTTGGAGATGAGGCGTTTTTAAGAGCGTCTACTTGGCATTACAAAACTGCTTTTGTCGTGCCCGACGGTAGGAGCTTATAAGATGACGAGGAATTGCGAGCTTTCCTTACGAGATTGAAAGTGTGGTTAAATCCAGATCGTTAATCGCAGTAACTGACAGTCAGTTGCTAGTGCTGCGATCCATCGATTTTCTTTCCTCTTTGTCAACAAACTATCTAGAGCAATGTTCTCATAGAGATTTCTGTGGTCTAGAGTATAAGCCGTCATCAGAGATGTCGGCAGCAAACAGGTTGCGAAAAATGTGGGAAACGAGTTGCTGTCACCAAATTCCAGGAACTCTGGTGCACTTCCCGATTCAGGAACTTGTAGGCTGGAATCGTAGCTTATATCGTTGCAAAAAAAGGATGATTACCATAGAAAAGAGAAATTGCACTATTGGGAGATGAGGAGGCCAACCGCGGTTGTCGGTTTGGAAAAATCATCGATGTCCATGGAAGCCTAAAAGCACCGTCAAGATGGCTAATGGAAATGAATGGAAGCTCTCAGTCAGTTTAGTTTATCCTTTAGAGTTATTTGCCAATACGTCTGAACCATATGAAAAGAGACAATAGGCCAACAATCCTCTTTATGCGAGAATCCCATGAAGTGTGAGAGACGCAAACGCAGTAAAACCAAAAATAAAGTGCCCGATGTGTTGTTTCTATTCTGGCAGATCTTGTTATATGCTGATTCAAATAACTTACGGAAAAACTCGCACCCCATCATGAAACAGCACAGTGCTTGAAATCACAGACATTGCTTGTGAAGCTTGACCACGTTAAGAAAGCGAACACTTCACTCATGTCGCCATTTCTACCCAAGAAGGAAAACAGTAGAAGCACGAGTCTATATGAATGTGGCTAGAACCACGTGTACAAAAGCTTTCGGGACACTTGGGCTTAATGTAACTCGAGATGAAACCGAAATTACTGGAATGACAACCGAAAACTGTCAAAAGCCGATAGCAGAAAAGGGAATTTATGCGAACAATAAATGGATCCCTGTGAAAAAATCCGAGAAAGGAATGTGGAACAGCGGTGAGACAATCAAATATTCATTGTGTTGGTAGAAATAAGTAGTTATATGATATCCAGCATCTTCATGGAAGAAATAACTATGAAGACCTAAGATGGTATTCATATGATTCTTGATTCTGACCAAATTCGAAGATGAGCTCTGCATGAAGGAAAACGTGGAGGTTCCAAGGGAATTCTGCTCGAAATTCAACTGATGATGAATCGATGATGAATTACAGTCGAAATGGTTATCATCAGGCTGAGCAAACCACTACACTATTCCGTTACTATAAGCCAGTTTTATAAGTCGAAAAAAGAGAAATTTATATACTAGCTGCGGGATATCCAGTTGCACTGCTTCTGAAAATGAATATCAGAAAATGAATGTGAGGTGAGAATAAGGGTCAGAATAACTAAAAATTGCTATTTTCATACGACAAGCCTCAAATAAAATTAGAGAATGAAATATGTCACATAAAAAAAGAAGCCGAAGATTTCAGTCAACCGGATGATTAGAATCGATGCTAATGCAGTAGGCTGATTTTATTGGTGAGGAAAGATGTAGCTGCAAGTGCGATTGAAAGAATCTTGTGGCATTTCCATGCGTAAATAAAGAAATCTGGTTATCACCGCAGTCTGCGGGCAATAAAATCTTACGCGCTGAATTCAAGATCTCTGCACTCATCGAACGAAACACAGAAGTGATTGGGGACCATTTGCAATCCCTCATAAGCGTAAAATCAAAAGGCATAACCTGAAGCTTTAGGATAACAAGGTTTAATTGGTCATGTTCGTAACGACGGCGAAAAACCAGTCATTAAGCCTGAATGAAATTTCGGGCAAAACAGCTGTAGCCATTGAATAAGAGGTAGCAGAAATATTATCCCTTTGAGAGATGGACATATCTTAATCATCTCCATCCTCACCTTCTTCGCAATCATTGATCCGTACAGCCAGTTACATCGACTCTGTCGAAAGGTTTTCCCGAAAAGTTCTCCAGTAATAAGAGTCAAAAATGTAGCACAGTCAGAGTCAGCGACAAACAGCGAACAAGACTTAAGGCTCCTTGAAATTACGACTAAGTTCACTGAAAAAGAAATGATCAAACCAATGACAGTTTCTGAGAAATATCTCTTGTTAAATATACCAGAATTAAAAAGTGTTGCGGATCAGTCCATCTCAACGGAGTGACCTCAAGTCGATGTCAACGTTACTTTCCTTTGAGGATGGAGAGTTTCCAGTTTCGTTTGGTATTATGAATTTCCACTGTTTCCTTGTCTCCCTATTATTTCTTTGCTTAAGTTGGTGTTCTTGTTTCCTTTATTTCTCTAAGTTTCTTTTAACTTATACTTCTTTATTCTCGCTAGTGCTTTTTTGGTATGTTGAAACATTCTTTATTTAACTTTTGCTTGCTCCTGCCTGAAGTTACTATTATCTGTGATTTAGCAGTGTCTGCATCTTCGCAGCATTTTCTCTCGCATTTTTCGGTTCCACCTTCGATGTCGGTTTTCCATAACGTCCTTCCGCCTACTTCGTAGCTCTCCCACTACTTTATCCGTTCCTCTTGCGACGCCGGAGCTGTCCCCTTTTTTCCCTTGTCTCACCCTCACTTGCTCCACGTACAAAGCGCATATTCACAAGAAGAAATCGCCAACTGCGAGTCTTGAGGCTCAAGGTGCAAGATGAGCACAGCATGTTGGTTGCGTTTGGTGGACTGCCTGCCTCGTTTCTTACTTGTCATACCTAAAAGGTTTTATAGAGAATTCATCCTTCCACGATCGTCTTATAGGAACGATGTATTTTCTAATTAGCGTTGTTTGCTTCTGCTTTCTTTCGTTTATGTGAGTATTCACAGAGCTATTTACCAGTAACTCTGTGGATTCTCTCAAGAGTTATTGCCCAAAACCATTGATTCCTACATCATCGCGCAAAACAAATCCAGGTTTGCTTGCAGACTAAAAAATCTGCATAAGTGCCTCTCGGCAGTACAGTGGATGCCCACTTCAGGATCTATTGCTTTTAGGCTGAATGCAAACATATGGATTTGCCAAAACGTTTCCGTCGTGAGCTCCTCTTAAATTAAAACGTTTGCACGGTGGACATTTCATTCAGGGAGTTGTAAAGAGGAAAACCCACTGTCACTATATGTTCCATGCGTCTTCACTACCTCCTCTAAAGGATGAAAGTTTTCACCACTAATGAAACAGATCCACAGTGAATCTGGCCCGCTTTTCTATACATCATTCAGCAGCGGTTGGTATGGTCGACATATTTGAAAGCTCAAAAGGCACTCGTTGTAGGTATTCAGGTGCACTCTATAGGTATCGGAAAGTCTTTTCAAGACCTTCTAGTTCTATTCTAACGCATATTTGATTTGAAAACCCGGCGACAGAGATACAAAGAGTTCTATTTGATTTCCAGGTATCAAGCGGTGCTGGTGATATACTGCTTGAATCAGTGATGGCTTTGGCCGCAGCCCAGGGTCAGTTTATCATCCGCTCTGAGCCATGATCTTCGGACGTCTTTCTACCGCAAGGCCTCATCGCACTTTTACATACAGCCTTGTTCGTGCCAAAACCTATTGTGTTCACAAAATGTGTCGGCGTTCTGGGTAGCAGCAAGATGTTTAGAAATTATGCATTATTTAGGCTGAATTTCCTTGTACACTTTCTGTTCTCCTTGTTTCCTTTTTATTCCCTCTCCGCTGGCCTCATTTCCTTCGCTACACCCTGTACAACGATGTCTGTATGGAAAAAAGAAACATTGCTGAACTTGTGGAATACCACAACCTTTGTTCTTCTGCTAGCCAAACACGTCTGATGAAAACGTGGTGTCCATAGCTTAAGGCCTGAATTTGAACATGCGAAAATTGACGGAAAATTTAGGCTGTTTTGCATAGGGCGTCAAATTCAAACTGTGGATACAAAATGACTATTAGACAAGAAGAAGTGCTTTGCGGCTTCGTAATGGTCACGCTAGCAAACCATCCGGCATCACGTCAAGTTCCTTCGCTTCTACCGTTAAGCTTTCAAAACTAATTTTTCCTAACTTCGAATGTTATAGCAACAAGACTTCCTACATTTTACGTTTTGTCGGCTATATCGCCACTTAAGCTTCGATATGGTGCACACTGCTTTCCAAAGTTTGATGGAGAGGACTTGATCGCATAATTTTCTCGGCGTTTGCATATCGGGCACGTCGGAGTGAGCAGTTCATAGTTTTGTGTAGCGGAATTGTGTGAAGTGAGTTGCAAAATTAGGGCTGAGAGTGATCTACTGGACATAGTTGAAGATAATATAAAGAAGAATTTGAGATTTCGAGGGGACCGTGATGTTAAGCGTGAGATGATGAACTAACGGCTAAAAGCATGACAGTGAGCTAACATATGGTCGACTGTTGGAGGATGGATAGTTGTTGCAAGATGCAGTTAGAGGTGGACAGTGGACTACAGGATGAGGTAATGCTAAACGATGACTTGCTGGGTTAATTGCCTAGTGGTTCTACAGATAAGTGGAGATCGGTCAATACTGATGTGAGGGAGGGGAGCCAACCCACTTCGGCGTGAGCTAGCAAATAGCGGGTTGCAGAGTTGGGTATGACGTAACGCACTGTTGGTCACGCGGTGAAGCAAGAAGTGGAAAAAATCGGATGTGTGATTAAAACGCAAAATGGTGAGCAGGGCCGCATGCATGAGCTGTTTGTAGACAGTATGAAACCGGTATTGGATAATGGATTGGACAGTGGATTATGAGTTGAAGTGCGGATTGATAAGAGGCAGGAGGTGGATATGAGTTGGTAGATGGATAGGCTGTACGAATGAAAATGAACGTCTAACGTCACCTGCGCTTCATCCGTTTCCATCCTCTCCTCTTCCCCCTCCTCGGTCACTTTCGTCTCGCTCACTTACTCTTCCGCTGCCCGCGCCCTTATTAATTGCTTCTTCCATCTTTCAGCAGCTTGGTTTGGACGGTTTCAAGTGGAGAGTACGATATCTCTGAAAGCTTGGTTAACCCACCAATAATTACCCGGAACATTTTTGGAGAGGCAGACTTAACTAAAAAGCGGAAGCTTGAGTTAGTCGGGAATGAGACATAATGGTGGTCACTTTGCCAGCCAGCATCGTTTGTACAGCAAGCGACTCTTCTTTCAAGCGATTTTTCTCAAGGAAGTTAGATGCCTACAAAACTTTACTGCCCATTCAGGCACTCTTTTTCATTTTAAGGTTTTCCGGCACTGTTGCACGCTCAACTGAGCATTTTCAGTTTCTCGAGCCTACTGCTAAGTTCGCCGACTTGTTTGCTTCCTTTTTCTGCACAAGTTTTTTGGCTGTAGTTGCTGAGCGGCGGTTTTATACTGAATGCAGCAAAGTAATATTTGTCGCAAGAGGGCTTGTTTGTAGATTAGAAACATCAAATATTTGTTCCCACTTCTGCAGAACAAAAGAATATTAGTAAAACAAGGGCCAAAGTTCAAACTTGGTTTTGCACATGCTCAAACCACAACGCGTTCAATGAAAACGTCCGTAAGACATCCTCAACTTCGGATCTACGAGGAAAAAGATGAAATGTCATTTGCCATTGTAATTTTCAAGTCGTATAACAACAATCATATTTCTCCTCCTTCCCATTTTTTCTCAATGATCATCTTTCAGACAGGCTTACAGAGTAAAGGTTTCAGCGTTCATTCATTCGCATAAGAAGTTCTTAGCAGGCTTAACGGCAGCAATAAGCAGAGCAGCATTAGCAAAGCATGAAACATGACAACTTTCGAATATGCTTAAAAGACGCTAAGTTGAACTGGATGCATTTTCCCATTACACTGTCAACAGCAATTTGTGCAGGACAACAGTCAACGTTTTCGATTGCCCTTTATAGGCTAGAAGCAGTGTACTTTGAAGAGTGCTTTTCACAAAAAACGCTTGTGATGTTTTCCCTGTTCCATTTGGTCCTAATTCTGACTGGATGAAAGATTGGCCTCAAATTGGAGAACTCAGTCTTGACCTGGTAATGACTAGGAGGCACATATTTCGATTGCTCAATTCTACTTCCCTCGCCCGTCTCCCATACCAAAAAATGTGATGGACACCTTGTTCTGATGCATTTAAATCATCTCTCCGCTCTTGGTGGCCTCTTGAGCACTAATCTGTTTCAAAAATCTCGCAAGGTGAGCGAACTAATGGCGGTGGAGAATGGAAGTTCTTACTTGACGAATTATATCCCATTCACCTCTGGACCTGCTTAGTCTTGCCACTAATCGCAATATTTATAAGACTTCTGGAATGTTCATAACGCATACGTCCATATTTCAAAATTTCGCTGCAGAATTTTGCAAACTACTTCTGTTTCTACGAAGACACATTAGGGGCTTCCGTATTCCTGCAGGAAAAAAAAGCACCAAGACAGGGCGGGTTTTGATGCACTGTACTACAAGTAGAACTGTCGGTAAGAGTAGAACTGTCGGCATGATGACCAGCCCCGACTCGTAGCTGACATTTCCGCTCGCCACAGAACAGCGACAACTGAGTCGACTGAATCGGGACAACTGCACACCTAGTGCAGTTGTCCCGCAGACAACGCAACTCCCAGATTGTTTACTCCATCTAAAGTTGGGGGATAAATGTGCGAAGACATTTTAGCAGACAACGCAGCTCCCAGAGTTCACCATAGTTATGTAGTTAGAGCAACATCTCATTTCCTTTGCACAGCAAACCACTTTTCTATTCCTTTATTGCCCTCAGATGCTGACTTGTCTGATTTTATATGCGGTTCACCTGAAAGCATGTCAAAGCTGTAATTTTCGAAAGCTTACTTGAGTAAAAATAATCTCAATATCCCCGTCTGCCGCCAAAACAACTCATCAAATAAGCTCCTCAGAGCCTGGTGAAGCCTGTCTCATAGTGTGCTATATAAATAAGCTATAAATAATGAACGATGCAAAGCAAAGAAAAGAAATAGCAACCCGATTTTCCTGGCAACATGATACTCCGACGGCCAAGCAGTTTCATTGGCAAGGTAAGTACCCAAAGAAACAGCACTACATCCGAATAAACTATAAGATCTCATGGTAACATTTTCTACAAACTGAGCGTGATATGCTGCTGCATATTTATCACAGATAACTGGAAGGGCATGTTTCAACTTATATTTTGCAACTTATACTCTTTTGAAACACATGGACACGAGTGGGCCAAAAAAATCTATGAAGGTGCACTATCCTCAAAAATGCAACGAATTACCATTCTCTTAAGTGAGGTTCACATTGTTCATCAAACTGTTGATTGTTTTGCATTCATGGAACAAATTTCTGACTCGTTCATTATGATCAACGACAACATCATCAGCAATAAGGTACTTTTAACGGACTTTTTAGTTTTCAACTTTCTATCAAAGAAAAGAAATTGCAAACGATGTCTTGGAAAGAATTACGTCGCTAGCGTATGGTCGTACACCTGATTGCGTAGTGTGTGGAAAAAAAACCCATTCAATGGTGTGACAGTTGTTTCTGTGAAGAGGCAAGCCTCTACATTAACTTCGATTTCCTTTCACTATGCGCACTGAACGGTTTCGAAAAAAAATTCATCGAACTAATTTCATCGTTTTAATACGCTCTATGCTGCACTTGTCGATGAGCGATTTCGTCAGATCAAACTGACCAATTTTAATGCATTACTTCTTGAAACAGAGGGAGAAAATTCCAACAATTTTGGAAACATTTTGAAAACTTTGGCTATCACCTTGCGATTTCCTCCATCTCCAGCTTTCGTCGTCATAACTTTCAACTGAATCCCTTTAACTCAACTCAAACTCAAAAAAAACCTCGAATTCATACTCCTAGGCGATTAAAATTCCTAGTTTTGATTGCGTTACCTAATCAACTTCTGATCCTGCCTAACTGTAAGTTCATGGTTTCATTTATGTTATAAAATCTCCAAAATGATGACTCATGAGACGTTGATAAGACAAGTACAACACCAGCTGGGCGTTTTTACAGGATAATATTCAAAATATACAGAAAATCTTTGCAGAATGTATTAGGTAACGAAGGAAAATTCATTGTCAGAAGAGAAAAAGCGCCCTAATTCTACTGTTGATAGCTTACATTATCCGGCATCCTCAGTTACTTTTCTAACATACTAAAGATAAACTGGTACATTGTTTGACCTCTGAGCTCCACTTTTTAATTTTTCTCAGCACAAGTTCTTCTACATAATCATTCCACCTCCAGTTTATTAGGGCAGCATGAAGTGAATAGAAGGAATAAGTGAGGAAATATTATCAACTGCTAAAATATGAATGAACTGTTGTGAATGCTAACCGCCATGAATGAGGCCACGACTGAAGAGGAAGCATTTGGCTCATCGAGCTACCGGCTTGTGGGCAAGGCTAAAGCATCTCAACGATGAATCATGGGCTTGACGATCACACTCACTCATCGTCCACGAGTTTAGTGATTTTTATCAGACATCGTTTACGTTTCTCTAGCACAATGTCTATTTCTCCTTCTGTCTTTCTCTCTTATACGCCTGAGAGTGAATTTCATCAAGCCGCCTTGAGCGTTTTTATTCATATCCGTGGATGGGTGACGAGTATGCATTTCGAAAAAGAGCTGACTATCCCATGCAAAACGTTACATGTTCGATCATTTGGAAATTAGCTCCCTACTTCGAGGCAAAGCATTTCGTTTCGAGTATAAAAATGTAATTACACGATTTTCCTCAAGCTTTGCCAATTAAAGTTCGCTTGGTGACAAAATAGAAGAACGATGATTTAAAAGAGGATTAAGATTTGAAAATAATAGCAAAGAGTATTTGCTTGAGAGGATTACTTCTAAACGAAGAGCACAAAGCAATGCGAGATCGTGTGGTTCTAGAATATGGCTGCAAACGCAATTTCACATATACCGCTATTACAGTCAAACAACAGAACTTATTGATGAAAGTTTTTTAAACCGCTATAAATTGCTCCGTCATTAGAAGCAAATTCACAATCATTGAATCTTCAGCAACGTACACAACCGCTAACAAACACTTCATCCAGTTTTTATTAACGAGTTAGCATGCGAGGTTTTCGTCCGCACTTCTTGTCGTAGACACTCTCTCATTCTACGCGACAATTTCGGCGTACAGTAAGTATCTTTGCATAAGCAAAACAATCTAAGAACTAAACACTAAAGGTATAAATCACAAATGAACTTCGAGAAGTGGGAGAGGGAAGAGGTGGACACTCTTGGGAAAAAGTGCATTTCGAGGATGATTCAACTGCTTTGTTTGCTGGGAGGTTGCAAAATGAAAATGCTCTTGAACCGGATACGGAATGAAGATATGTTTTAGACAGTAATCTACAAAAATTATCAGAATAAACTTTTTCCTAATACGACGTCGGTGGTGCCATCATCAGAGTGAATTAAGCTGGAATTATTAAATGCAATTGGAGGTGAGAGTTGCCAAAGATAACCTTTTTTGTCAATAGGATCAAAACTGATTATTCGTGAGATGTTAACAATACAGATGAAAATTTTTCTACATCGACTATGAGGTGCTGTTTTAGCGGCATCAGAATGCGGCTGCGAATTTAAGGCGACGAAATCTCAATTCAGGTCTAAAGAGAGCACATGAGAGGCGATTACGAGCAACCAACCCACTCAAATAAGTGCAATTTGAGATCGCAAATAAAACGTTACAACTGAACTGAAATTTGAGTAAGACCTCCAATACGGTTGCAATGAACATATACATTTAGAGTAATTATTTGTTCTTTACCTTTCTTATAAAAAAAGGAAAATGATCCCACTAAACACTTCAAACAAATACGTTACATAGCTAAGTTTTTAAGCGCTTTAACGTGTTAGCTGACCTCTCGCAAATCACCTATCAATTGTTCATTACTCATTAGGTTTTGCAGTGGTGCTGTTAGCTACAAGATTCGTATACACGCTAAAAGATGAGGAAAAGAGATGACTAACATTTAAGCAGCCAATATGACTACGTTACAGTCCCGTCCCATCCTCTACATTTCACAAACAAGTAGAAAAATGTGATGAGCGGTTGCAGAATATTCGTGTTTATCGCTCGGCCCGCGATTGCCACCCACTCTTCAATTATGCGAAGACGCTGACGAATCGCATAGAGGATTTGCTATGAAAGCGATCGGTTCCTGCGCTTTTAAAAAGGCGCTTTTGAGACGCATCCAACTCAATTTACAAATCTTATAGCGCCTTTGAATATTTAGCAATATATCACGCAACATTCAGCAAGGAATAGCGGTAAAAGTGGGGTTGCCCTGCTGATAAATTCTGAAACTATCAGACAAACACACACACACAAATTATGTATATATAGGTTCACTATTGCTTTTGTTAAAATTTACGAACGCTTACGAAAATTATTTGCAGCCGATATTAGTTTAAATCAAGATGGCAATACGAAAGCAATCTCACAATCATATTCGTGAGGATGGCTAAAAGTTAATAGACAAAATGGACAAATATATTCTAATGAAGTCAATGTGTCACAATAAAATGATAACTGAGCTTGGTCAATTCGACAACATTCGACCATATAACACTAGCTGCTAACCTCCAAAATGTCGCAAATGCAGTATCCAATGTTTAGCAGAAAACGTCGCACTTTATCTGACGCAACCTACGTCTAACTTCTCGAAAATTAGGATGTGGGAAAGCGCATTGAGGAGACGGGCACAATATGTGATTCTATGTATCACTTTTCTATTGAACACTACAAATACGAGTAAAAATACAGATCTTTTCTGAGCAAATTTTTTCACTACAGCATGGCAACAATTCACACCAACACATAAACGCTACTCACCTGCACTTTGTGGCGAAGAACGCTTTTCGTACAATCAACACTTGCGTTCTACTATGACACGTATAATTTCCTCCGAAAACTGATCGATCTGTGTCAAATCAGTTTTATATTAGCCTTCATTTCCATTTATTTATTTTGAGTTTCATTTCCATGTCAGCTGTTTTCAAACTGAAGCCAAGTTTAAGTTTCGATGAATTCCCACTGAGTAAATTCCCCGCTCAGAAGTTTAAATATTAATACATACGGTCTGCAATAAATAAACAATAATAATACTGATGAGATGGATGAAAGAAGTAGGCTTTCAACGATGACCAAAGTACGGGAAAGACTCAATGAAGTGACACCACGTTTTTGCCATCCCTCTCCTTCTTCTCATCCCAAGCAAGTTGTTGCTACCCTTAACAAACAATAGATCACATCCCCACCTCCCTCAGAGCGCTGACAATTTGATGTGCGCAATTTGCATCTCATTTTCTTTAAATAATTGTTGCTTTCCATGAAATAACGAGATGATGCTATCTCATTGCGATTTCCATGAAATGCCTCATTGACCGTCATATGCTACTCAAGTTAAGAAAACTTCAAATTTTCCACAATTTTCTGAAGCCGCTTTGAAAACATTTATGTTACAATGTTCCATTTAAGTCCCATTCCGATGATAATTTTTGTGACGCAATACGAGCGAACATAAAGTTGGTATTCCTTTGTACGGCGTGCGGTTTTCATCGTGTTTCTCGCCGTTTTATATGCTTTTCTGCGTGGTCTTTAGGGGATCCCTTGCGCGCTTCTTTATGTGGTTTTATGGAATTTTTTGCAGATGACTTTTGCACTGTGCAAGTTTTTGGACATTTCGAGAAGCATATTTGTTATCTTATAAAATCGGACACTTGCGCAACAGTTTGCAAAAGGTCCAAGCAAGTCTTCTTCTTACTGGCACATTCTTGTGACGCATCCGGAAACTCCTCAACACTGTTTTAGCAATTCCGCTTGCCTGTAACAACAAAACATCCTGATGTTATCCGACTTCTTAAAGGTATTGGACAGTTACAAGTAACCTCAGTTTGTAGAGATCACTCCGTGGTGAAGCAGTGTGTCCCAAACTGCTGGAAATGAATAAAAGGTAAAACGTTTTTAATCTGCATGGAGAGAGGATAAAATTTCTAAGCTACTTATTCACTTAGACAGGAAACTTTCACATTTTGCGATTCATCAGAAAAAGAGGATGGGGTATTTCTATTCTAGAAATTCGTTTACGTCGCATTATAAATAGTGGATACGCGCATATCCAACATTGACATTCATAAATATGTTCCTATATTTATTTATTCGAGAAGCATCTCAGTGATAAAATCTCTGACATTCATGCAATCAGCTAGTCGGCAAAAATCGCATTTCATTGTTTTTCTATTACAGAAATTTAATTACTTATCCTAGACGACAAAGTCGGTTAAAATAACGACTGAAGGATTACCGGCGTTCCTCCCTCCCCCCACAAAATACTGAAATAAGAACTCTGATACAAGCACATCGTTTGCAAATAACTAACTAGTAGAGAAACAACCTGTCAAATTTGAGACATTCCCGAAACGCTTTAACAAGCAAAAATAAAAATCCAACTTGCAAGAAGCTGATGTTGCAAAAGAGGTCATCTTTAATAATCTCCTAAAGAATATGATAAGTATGGAAAGATGTGTGAAACGTCTCAAGGATGATATGCACTCTTATCGGCACTCGGAAAATAACAAGAACAAGCATGGAGCAAAAGCTTCAGTGAATTTCAGTATTATACAAAAAACTATACGCTTTCATACGAAAGCAAAATGAAACTTCTATCTAGACGATATCTCAAAATCTTCAAAGTGGCTAAAAAATCTCTCTTAGGCAAGCTGATTTGGCACTACGTTAAGATGTCATGAAGAGCACGAACAAAGAGATGCTATTTTACACTAAAGTGGCAGAAACGATGCAGCAATGCTGAGTGATAGGCCAGTAGACGTCACAACCTGCTATCTTTTCAGCTTGACTGAACAGCTCCCTCGCCTAATTACTAAATCTGTTTTATGACTTTTTCCCATCTCCGAGCATACAATATTGCTTTTTCAGCAGCCACAGCAATCTTTTTTGTGCAAAAAGTCTCGAAAAAGTGGAAGGATGTAACAGAACGCAGAAGGAATTTATTTGAAGTACTTGCTTATTTATGATCCACGAGAAGGCATATCCATACGGTCCCACCACCAGGTAACACACACTGCTTGAAAACAAAATTTATGGTGTAATGGGAACTGCACTGAACCTTACACTGAAACTTCTGGCTTACTGCATCCTCAAACTACTATGAAACCTTTATGGATCAGTCCAAGAAGGACTTTTCTTTTTATAACAATCACTATCCACTGTTTCCTGTTGCATTCGCTGATCACAGAACACCATACAAGATAGTGCAGAAAAACTGTCGCAGTTACCTACCTTTCATAGCATCCTAAGCGCTGACTGGCTACAGAATCAAGAACTCTTCCTGGAACAGCAGATGATGGTAGGCCCGCAAACGGACACCCTAACCTTGGAGACTTCTGCTGCCATAAGGACTTTAGTCCAAAACGTGCTTGAAAAATGGGATCTTGGTCCTTTGCGTGTTTAAGGTTCTCCTCGTGCGAAGGCCGTTAAGTACTTGATTCTTGCTAAAGACCCCTTACTGGAGACGGAGAGCCGTTTCAGAGTTTAGTAAGCGCAGAGAAAAACGTGGACTGCCACTATGCTTCAGAAGCGAGAATAAATCTATTAACAGCGAAAGATAACGGCGAAATAAACACTACTAAAAACAAAAAACGCACTGTTAAACAGAAAAATAAATAAGTAAAATAAAATAAAATAAAGCAAACGTCGCTTTCCAGTAGACAGCATGCGGGAGGGTTCAAAGTTTAAGTTTGGCCGTAATTTAGGTAGCTTTCATAATGAATCGCTGGAGATATATCCTTGTCAATCATAAAAACAAATTTGAAAAGTGCCCTTAAAACTGTGAGGCATTTCATTAGAATGAGTTCGCGACTTCCAGCTAGATGATGTTTAGGGCCGATTAAATAACACTCCCTCTGAAACATAAGCCGGTGATTCTTCGCATCGGCATATCACCTGTCTTCTAATGAACATCCACTGCCTCATATTCAACAGCTGTCACTAAACACAAACTTCCATAGCGCTTAACATATGCATTCAACCGTTTCCGAGAGAGAAACATTCCCTTTTTGCATTAAAAGTGAGCTTCCATTATGAGAATACCAGCACAGCTTGAATGACTGCAATAGCCAGAACAACATATGAGCACATTCTTTTGATGCAAGCCAAGACTGATACAGACCAAGACTCCTCGCTTCATAATTTGCACAAAAATATAGTGATTACCTTCCATTCATCACTATCTCCATATTTTCGCACTTTATACATCTGGCACACGCTGTAGGTCGCTCGTAGACTCTTTTTAGGAACCTTTTTTCTGAGCCAAAAACAACGAGTTCGAAGAGCGTTAGAACGATAGAACCCTTCTGAAACCTCGTCTTCAACTGGAAGGTTTTCTTTTAGAACGTTTAACCAAATAAACACAAAAATCCCCACCACTGCGTAACAGCTGCGACATTAAAATGTGTTCCACTCATAGCTGCGATCTCTCGCAACAGCTATCTTCCATTCTCATTATTTCGTGGCATGTGAACAGGATAAATCCGACGGCCTTTAAGCAGCTCCTAGAATTATTAATCCCTACTTATGCTTTAATTAGCAATGCTTTTACTGCACACTTCTATTGGTTATTTCCACTAACGTCGTTACAGGTGACGGGCGAAACATGTTATGTTCTAACTCTTCTTCTCTCGTAACATACACGATCAGCTTTTCACAGTCGACCATACAACAATATTCGCTGATGAACTGGGTGGTGCGAGGCTCGCTTGGACAGAATGCGCAATGTTCGCAGCACACTTCTTCGTCAATTGTAGAACCAACCTCTTTCTGGGACTAAAGACTCCTAAAAATTTCGAGGACTTTGGTGGCGTTCCGAACGTAGGAAGGTACACGGCTCCATAAAAGAATGCATAACCCGCCTTCGATACCACACCTCAAAGCCACTTTTGCATGCCGCAAAAATTGAGCTGTTGGGATCCACAGTTTTGCAAAAAGCTTTAACGACTAGACACCATCAGATATGAAGGCGCCATTACACACTTTGAACCACAACCCAACAAGAGTTAATCCGTAGGATGTTTTTCAACCATTGCCACACTTTCAAGAGGCCATGAAATATGGTTCACTCCACCGGGATAACAACCAAAATTATGCGACCAATTTCAGGACTACTGCCTGAGTAAAACTTTCTGACCGATGAACCCCTTAACCGGAAGAGAAACGAGATTAAACTTCCACTCACAACAAGACAGATGCAATCACCTACATAGGTTGGGAGCAGCCGGCACACTAAATGGTGATTTTTAATCTCCTCCAAATCACATGCTTTTGCAGAAAAACCTCGCCCCTGGCAAATCCGAACTTGACACTTCATTGAGAAAAGATTCACACAACGGCGATGCACGAACAGTGATTTCGAAATAAAGGATATTCAAGCTCTGATGCCTCCACAATCGTTGCTTCTAACCTCCAAACGACATCCTCTCCCCTCACCTACTAAGCAAACAAACACAATGGTCAGTGATCAGTCATCCATAAGAAAGGATGCAAAAAAACACCGCAATTACTCAGATATTTCTCTGCAATGTCCAAACTACTCACGAATATCGTCCCAACTATTTACTTATAAAACCACCGTGGAAAAGAAATCAATTCCATGAGCGATTTCATCTCTAATTAAAGGTGCGAGTCGTAGCTATTACTGCGAGCGCTTTTCAACTAGGGAGAGAGTTCTTTACATCTTTACAAACAAAGTGTGTCAGATCCTCCACAAACATAACAATTCCCTTCATGAGTCTCCGTTTCCTACACATCAGAAACGCGCCAAGCATGTTATACTTTCTGCCTTAACCAACATCCAGAATGTCAAATTGACTCATACTGACTTACAGCTTGGATGAAATTAGTGACAATCAGCGATGGCTTGCTGGTCCTCACTCTCTCCTCCTCTCTCTTGTGGAAGTTGCTTCAGGCCACAACGGGCCTCAGTGCAAACAAGAGCCGCTCATACAAAAAACGTTCATTGAAATGTTAAATAATCGCTAACCAAATCTGCGCCAACTTCCACACCTCCCCACTTTACCCTCAGCTCATTTCTTAACAACACTATTATAACTACCTCATTCAGCTGGCTCACAGGCCACCATTCCCCTGCGTACTCCGTAGGTGACCATTAAGTTGGAATCTAGAAATCGTATACCTAGACTTAGTTTTTTCTCAGTGAATAAAAAAAAAACCGATCCAAAAGCATAACACCAACGGTTTCTGGACAGAGATATTCGTAATTGCTCAACTTGTCGCATAATTAACACAAATCAAAAGCAAACATTAAGCCTTAGCACTCAGCTGAATGTATTTATATATTACAATAAACAATATCCAACAAAGAAATAGAAATTTTCAGTACTGGCAGTGGAAAAGAAACGATACGATAAGAGATAAATTCAGATAAGTGCACTCTGACGAGGAAATAAATACTCCATAAGCAAAATAATGTGGCAAATTATTCAACGGCGACAGACAACACAGCACTCATCAAAAATCATAACATTCGCCACAAATTGCTAAAAGAGGAGACAAAGCTCGGCAAATTTTAAGAGTAAAACAAATTGCGACCGAGGAACAGTTGCCTCATTGCCGCATACAATCGGCAGCTGATGCAATTCTATTGAAGATCGTATTATTAAAGGACGACCGGTGACGAACGAATTTCCCCGGCAATCAACCACTCGCAAGATGTTTATATAATAGAGCTGAAAATAATCACTGTGTGGTCAAGGCCTGGACCCTCAATTCAGCTCATATCTTTGAGCTTTTGAAGTAAGTTTTCGATTGTGGCCGACAAACTACTTTCTTCCCAACTATCGAAACAAGTACCACGCAAGCCGAATTTTCGCCTGTTTCAAATGAACTATTTGCAGCAGCAAAGAAACCATAACAAAGACATTTTATTATGAAAAGAGTAACACACCGAGTAATAAGAAATTTGAAGTTTCATTGACCCTACAACGACTGCAACATGTTTACCCGATAAGAGCACATATTATCGCCGAAGACAATCCGCAACATTCAAAGTGCAACCGTCTCATTGAAAATATTAACATGAGAGAATACTTCACATGCATAATCGGAGAAGTCTCACTTAATGCATTCAGTTTCCCCAACGAATCAATTTTGCAGTGTGACGTGAACGCACGAAAACGATTCCACTCGTCATCTTTTCCTTTCGCTGGTTTTCCAAAACAATATCTGACAGGACTTTAGTCAACTATCACAAGGACATGTAGATATACCTGAACGGGAGGACAGCCGACTTCTGCTTTTGCAGTCCCCTCATTACACCAATCAACTTCATTAGTCAACAACAAATTACTGAGCATGCCGAACAAGACGCTCCTGCACTAACTAATTCCACCGAAGCTTAAAAATTGCGCCTTTCCTCATCCAACCGACCTCAAATGCAACCCACCTGTTCACAGAAAAGATATCATTGCCTGGTGCCTTCATTCACCTGCGACTCTATGCGTTCTTGAGGATCGATTCACAAACTGCTATCGGAGGTTGTCTTATCATGCAATTAACAGGTGCCAAATTTCGCAACTCTGCCCTCATTTATAGGTGTGCCGAAAGAGATAGACTGACAAACAGATAAATACATGGACATACATACGAACAACCATGACCATATCGTAATGTGCATTACAAATGTAAAATTCACGGAAGCACATAAAACGGATAGTCCACAGCGAAGATATTAAGAAAAATAAACACCCGATCTCCCACTCATGCGAAATTTTGCATCTTATTAGAGCGGGGAAAGAAGTCAAATTATCGGGAAGGACTGCTATATAGATGAAAAACTCATCCTTAAAACAAAGATAAGTAGTTACGGCACAGTACAAAACATGATTAGAAGTGCGTAACAAAGTATCACAAAGCGACGTTACGTCTATGTTATGCGCGGAAAAATGAACTCGTGAAATGCGGAAATGAAAGTAACCACCTTCCCTTCATTCCTTTCTGTGATTAAATACTTCTCTTTTAATCACGCGAAAAAACATTCCCGCATAGCAGCGCTCATTTATCAAAGAAGAGAAGAAGCACTCTCAAAAAGAGTCCAACTGAGGCACCGCTACAATGAGTTGAGTGTGCAAACTGCAGCAGTGGACGATCTAAAATCCCTTCTTCGAAACTGTGGGCGATTATGAGATGTTTCCATCTTTTCTAACCCTATTCCACGACTCAAAATGCTGATCATCTTTCCCTTGCTTTAAATTTCCCGACGACCCTCCTCCCATTTCTGCTCCAATGAGAAGAGTCGAGCATCGGAGATTGTGGAGAGTGGGAATTTCAGGTATTTGGTACCTATTCCACAGACAGGTCCAATTTCATGATAGAAAATCATTGCGAAGACTAGAAAGAAACATTTGAGAGAACGGAAAGTTCGAAGTAAAGCTCCCTTCGAGCTTTCATCGCAAACATAAAATCAGCAGACCATCACTAGTAGCTATTTCCGGCATGCAAATGGGACATACGCGCAAAATACTGTCGATCCAATAATAAACAGAAGAATAATAAGAATTATGAGCGCGATTAAAATGCAGATCTTCTTCTGAAAACATCTTGGTGTTATCCTTACATACGATGAACTGAAAAAAGTGAACGAGTTCCTCTCTCTTCTCTCTCCCCCTCAAAAAAAAAAGTGCCGATAGATGCTAAACCACCTCTCCTCTAAAAAAGGCACGGATTCATGCTGAAACCAAACCCTTTTCACTTATCTACCAAACAACTTGCGATCAATACTTTCAGTTGGAATCTTCAGTTTATGCCTTTTCACGAACTGTGAGTCATAACGGCAGCTTTCACTGCCATGAGAAGTTTCAGCAGTCTCTGCACTCCACCAATCCCTTCGACTAAAGAGTGTCACCTATCACTACTGCTGGGGTCAAGATGCAACCAACGCAGCAGGGCTGCTCAACTAAGACTCGAGGTTGATGCCTGAAATGCTCCCTTTCCAAATGCAATGTTTTCTGTTTTGAATTCACCCTTGTTATACACAGATGCAACAAGCCTCATTTCAAGACCTATACTCCGAAGCATCAAAAAAGATAAATTACTTCACAATTTGAAAGAAACTGTTTACAACTACGAACCTTTCTTGCACTCGTTTGCATTTCTTTAGCCTGCTTAACGTTTCTGAATGCTTTTGTCGCATAATCCACCGCACTCTCCACATTTCGCTCGATATGGTTTAGCATTTCACCCTAAACTACGTCAATTATCAAAACGCACCGGGTGCCAGATTCGTCTACAATATGACGGAAACGGCTTACTGCAACTCTTTCTCTAAACCTTCTCTACCTGGTTCAAATAAAGTGCAACAGTAGCAATCGTTAGCGACTGTTAAACGCGGTGGCTATTCTGCTCATGCCAGTCCCATTCTTGGTAAAAGGCAATCGTAGCAAATTGAAGTGTAAAAGTGCCAACGACCTCTTCTCTTCAACCTTCAAGCGCTGAGGAAAAAAACAGGGAGCGGAAAGCAAACATTACAGTAAAGTTGAGCAAAACAAATGGCAATAAATGGAAGTTCACATCTTCACAGCCCAACTTCTAGGTGAATGGCAAACCCTATTTTAAGGATGATGCACCTCACCCTGTGTCTGCTCTACTTACCCAAATTAACCTTAGAAATCACACCTATACGACCTAAGCACTCTTGAATCTTTAGCGATTAGCACGAAAGGTGTTGAGAACAAATTTAAAAGATGTTGATTATGAGACTGCCACAGTGCCATAACCAATTTTGCAGTAGAAAAAAAAAAGATTATCAAAAACATCACTTGCTATAACTTAACAATAGCGGAAGCAGATGGGTTGGTTCCTATAAATTGACCACAGCGAGCATGATTCCTCTGTAAAGCCATCGGCAATAACAATACGACTAAATAACACAAGAATCGCCTACTCAGCATGGAAAATAGCATGACGCAAGATGGTGGTTCAGTTTTAAACCACTCTTCTCCCTCTAATTGCAGGGTCCTTTTAGGCTGATAAGAAAGACAGAAAAGCACAACCTGACTCTCCAACAACATCGACATATCCTGAAATAAGTCGTGAAGTTCTCTTATACTGGCTTCGAGCCTGATAATATCCTCATGCCGGCTCTTAACTTCATCGTACAAGGCCCTTTTATCGCGTTGAGCCAATATAAGCTGCAAAAATCAAAAGTAAAAAGAACGGCATGGATCATGTGCCGGCATTCATTCTGGACAACATAAACGAGAGAATGAGTTCAACGAAGTTTTAACAATAGTAAACAATGCGTGGAAAAACTAGACGAGCGTACGAAACGGTTTCTTGCAATACGACCTCCACTCATTTTTCTACATCCAACTCTGCTCCACTTTTCATATTCCTTCCCACATTCTCTTCTATCAGCTGCACGTTTTTCAAAAAGCCCCCTGTGTTCCTATCGTAATGTTTTCCCACATCTTTTTCAAATTTAACACTAACCTTAATATCTCAGGCTTGTTCGCCTCTTACATACTTAATCCTCTCACTTTCCTTCGAATTATACTTTTCACTCTTACAACTGCTTCATCCATTTCCCGGCGCTTTTCATCTTTCCAATCATTTTTCTCAGGCTTCCACCTCTGCTTCGTTGTTCTTCTGCTAGCAAGTAAGGAACTCCTCTAAGTTCAAAAACGACCTGTTCCACATCCCCTCCACTCAGTTTTTCACGCCCAATAAGATAATTCCACTCCCTAAAAAACGATTCGCTACTCTCGGTCCATAGTTCCCACAAACAGCCCACCTTAAGCGTTTACTGCTTCAGACCATTTCTGCACTTTCTGCTTCTGACTCAGTACCATGGGTAGAATAAACGATACAACTGTACCGATAAAACTAGAATTAAACGAAACTGGGAGCGCGCAAAAGCGGCCCATACTATTGCCAACAGAAAATTACTACGGCAATAGGCGCTAATGAATTAGCTTCGATAACACACATATTTAAAACTGAGAAATATCTCATAAAAGGGCACAAAATAATCCACTTTTTGGCCATTTTTTACGGATTGAAACACAACATCACAACTACGAAAATAAGTATGAGACATTAAAAACATCACCTCTGTCTGTCAAAAATAAAAGCACTCACAATATACGCATTTTTTTTACTTTCATAAAGCCAACGGAGAATGCAGCCGATAGTTTTAAGCCGCGAAGGAAAACAGAAAGTAATTTCCAATTCGTTCCACCACTTTTTTCATTACACCTTTCCAGTCGCTTTTTCTGGTAAAGCAGTCATAAGTGATATCGATGGAGCGGTATCTTAATGCCGATAAAGAAAAAAAGAAAGAACGAATGCAAAGCACGAACCCCTTTGGTGTAATCAAAAAGTTGTCCACTTTCTATCGCTTTATCAATATCCTCGTCTGGCATATTACGACCAGCTGTAAATGACAAAAAGCTTTCGAACAAACAAAGTATGAAAACTGGAGCCCACATGCTTCAAAACTAAGGTCCACTAACAGCGATACAATGAGCACAACTCACGAAACAACAAACAACAGCAACAATATCACCAAAGGAATCTACAAGAAAAACACGGCACTACCTCCACCTCCACATCTTCCTCCTAGCCCCTCTCTCCCTCCACCTCTCCTCAAGAACTATTCCTTATTTTCTCCCGAAAGCATTAAAGACATACCTTATCTATCGTCCAGATATCCTCATAATAGCCACGGTATTCTGAGGAAAGTACACTTCACATCACATGCAAGCGGCAAAAAACATGTCAACAAGATTGATGATGTGCATTCCCTTCAAGACTCCCCCTCACTTATTCGGAAACAAACGAGTTTCTATTGAGAAGTACGGCTTCCTTTTTCAGCTTGCATCCTAATTGATATTTTAAAAGTCATCGTTACCATAAAATGCTCAGCAATCAGCCGAAAACCTGAAGAGATTAGAGTGATAAACCAATGCGCTCAACGCTTAAATATTTCAAACTTCTCGGCGGCAAAAAATGAAAGCGAACAGAAAATATAATCGCAACCAGAAAAAATGGAAGAGAATGTTCTCGCCAAAAGCGTTGGAGAGCCAAAGCGGGCAAGAAACGGTGAGTATGGAAGTGGGCTCATGGAAACAACAGCTTATCAAGTTCACTCGTCGCTTAATTCCATCACCTCATGAAATCTAATTACTCCACCGTTTCTCTTTTATTCTAGACGGCTAAGCAGTGCAGCAATTTAGCTTCGAATGCGTCGGCACAGACCACATTGGAAAGCTGCAGATAGAATATTTATCTGGTTAAAATGGAAACTCAAAAGATCCTTTCCAACAACTACGGAATATTTAACGCGTTGAGAAAACACCTCTAAAATAACAGCCTCCACCTTTCGAGAAGTTTGAAAAACAAATACAATGTGGATCTCTTTCAACAAAGCCCTCCCTACCTCCCCCCCCCCCCCCCCCAAAAAAAACAGAAATTTGAACTTTGAACTTTTGGGCTAAAATGTACAACAAACAGATGTGAAATGAAGTATAGCTATTCAAGTGAAAAAATAAAAAGAGACTTACAGAGCGAAAGATAGGAGGTGATTTTCTGCTTGCATTTCTCTTTATACTTCATCTGTTCGTTATTGAATGCCAGCAGGACGTTTTGAAATTTCTTTGTCATTGCCATCACCTGAAATTTTCTCAGCACCATTCACCTCTCGATCGCTATTGCTTACATCAGATTTTGTCAGACGCTGCCCGACGCTGCCTATCTGAAGCGTGAGGGAACTGCTTCTGCACATGCTACCACCTTCTCGTTGTTCCTCTTGAATATACACCAACTTCACCGCACTTAAGTAGTCAATGCACATCCTCAAATACTATACTCTGAAAGTGCTGCAAATAGTACAAGCTGTAATAAAAGCAATTGCGAGCACCAGTAAAGCAGCAATAAGCGATCCTTTTTACAATTATAAATGGTTATATGAACAACGTTATAATGCTCTATACTATAGTTCGCGCTATTTCGGAAACAGTTGAAACCAATGAGGACCGTTGAAATAAGTCTGATAGTAGCACTACTAGAATAATTATACTACTAATCAGTTTAGCATTAATAAATAATACTGAAAAGATTAAACGAGGTGGTAGAAACACTAGTGCTATTTCAATAGTTATATTTAGCACTTGGAAAGAAAGAAAGCCTCGATAAGCAAAAATGCAGAGGTAAGCAACGCAAGCGGCAATTAAATGTTATTTCCTGCAGAAATGGGCAATTAGGGTTAAAAATGAGGCCAGCAATTACAACAGGTAGTATTAGACGTATCAGTTCCAAATGTACGCCACATTACCTCAGTATTTCCACAGAAAAAGTGAGAGGAGGAAAGGGAGAGAGAGGGAGAGGGCGATGGGAAAGGAGAGAGAGACAGGACGGCTGGCCACAATATATTTCGTACGCAGAGGTCGCAGCAACAGTTTTAGAGAGCACTGGCCTAGCATGACTTCCAACAGGAAACGATCCTTAACAACACAGTGCCTACGAAGACCTGTGTGATCCTTAAAAAACTGAAGATTTACTGAACTCATAGCACAAATCATTCTCGCCGCTATTTCTTCTTTATGGTTATATGAACTGCAAAAGCCTCTTTCGTTAAGTTCCTCCATCTGCCAATTCACACATGTAAAGCCCTCTTTCCTAGGTCTGCAAAGACGATACCCAACTGCTTGGAGTATTAGGATAATGAAAAATCAGCAAACGACTGCCGACTATACAAGATGTCGATTGGTTTACGTAGACAAAAACAATTTTCATATTTCAATGGTACCTATGAACATTTCCAATAACTACGTGATTACGTCCACTAGAACGAAATGTGACCAAAACAGGCACAGGCACTATAGACCATTACTGCCTTATAAGCGAAACATACGAACCTGATTTCTTTTAATGCGTGCATCAACTCCATTCGCTGAGTAATCCTTCGGATCGCCATTCAATTTTTGAACTTCGGCGTTCATTTCTAAAGAACGGTGTTTTTTTTTTTAGCAATAGAATATTTCAAATTAATCAAACCGACAATAGCGCAACATGTAGTCCTTGCTTGGTTCGTCACCACTTCTATGGATACTACCACTTATATGGCTTCCTCATGATATCCTTTTCAATTCCATACGCCCCTCACTAATTCATGCAATTCACAAATCATGGAAGTGGAATTGCATTTTCGAAGACGATATCTTTGCCGAAAACTTGAATAAAACTGCTCTTAGCAAATACAAATTGGTGTTTTCCTCTTTACTTCTGCACTTTTCGCCACTAATGAAGTTTAAATTGTTAGATTCTTGGGGTGACGCTAAAAGTGGCATCAAATAAAGTCGACTCTATTTCACAAGCAGTCATTATCGGCTTAGCTCCATGTCCTATTAAACTGCTCCGGGGAATATTCAACATTTGAGACGATATAACGAAAATGAGGGTGGAAGAAAATAGGAAGAATTGAGGAAAGCAAGGTTATCACCAGACTCCTCCATATCAGTGCAGGGTCTAGAAAAACTCAGTTTTCTGTCAGATACGAAAAGCAATACGGCTGGACGGAAAATGGGATATTTCATTCAATCGAAGCATTGAAAACATAAGCGCTAATCTTACCCGCATTTGCAAAATATTCCCAGAACTGAAGAGGAGATATCCGACTATTAACAGCGGAAAAAATGACCGTCATCAGCGGGAAAATCTCATCGTTTTTCATTAAAAACGAACTGTGCCTTATTTTCGCGATAAACTCCTGAAACCTTTTAATGGTGGCACCATTAAATGGAGTTTACATAGAAACACAAGTGCTTACGTCGAACAGCTGTCTGTGTCGCATATGACTTCATTTTAAACGACTCGATTGCTCGGTTCAAATCATCAGTGAATTCTGAAAATTCGAAACACTCGGCAATTTAAAGCGTTGCATGGTGGAGAGCAGGGAGGCAAAAACAGCGACAGATGTACGTTTCGTGGTTACCCAATGCAAATGCCCTTCACTCATGTTTCGTCTCACCTTCGCCCCCTTTCTTGTTACATCCTACGAGGAAGTGAACCCCTCCTTCCCAGGCCTGCCAGCAGCACCCTGTCCCACAAACCAACTCTTGTTAACATCTCCTCCAACTATTTAAAAAGTGAAGACAACAAATCTAGCACATTCAAATCCTCCGAGGATTTCTTTAACAAAACTGTACTCTGAAACTACTACAGCATTAGCAAGACTGGTAGAAAGTGATATTACAGTTCGAATTAAAAAGTATCAACACCTTTACGGTAATGACCGGCAGTGTCGAAAGCCAACAGAAGAGTTGCGGGTTCTGATCAAATGTCTCCAATACTATGTCACTGTACCGCTACGAACAGTAACACAATATCGTTAACTCTGCGCTGATGTTTCGGTTATGCAATCACCACCAAGATAGTGGAAAACGAAACGGAACCTAACGGAGGTGTATTCTGGAGTCGTTCACGGAAAGTCACCGATAGGTCAAACATACTTTAGTAATAACATTAATGCAGAAGAGAGTGTTTGTTCGACTGATGCGAAGAAGAGGACACCAAGGACTGCAGCCCGATAGTTACCCATTGCTAGGCTTCGCACCCATGCATACAGTTAGCCACACAACGAAAGGTACGGAAGGGATATATGAGCTCCTGTGAATTGAATGAGTGCCTCCTCTGGAAAGCGTATACATAGACTTCTGACGATTATTCATCTGAATAGTCAAGGACCAATGGGAAGACCGATGCACACGTGACTTCACTGTACTAATTGAATGTACTAATCGAAATTGCAGCACGAAACAGAATCATCATATGATAATGAATTATTCACGTTCTGATGGTAGGAAAGGAGGGAAGACACATTTTTAAGGTGTGATGGAATAAACTTGAGAAGAGGATGTAGATATAGGAGACGAGGAGCAAGCAATACGTTTGTCACAACATGAGACAGTGGGGCGCACGACACTTCAATAAGCACCGCTAGAATGACACTTGAAATTTGGGCTTTAAACTATTAATTGAAGTGAATGAAAGTTTCGCTCAATGTTCCAATGATGAGTTTATGGTGTTTTAACAGTATGGTGATTTCTTTCTGAGTACAGAGCTGCATTACGTAGATCACAGAGACAACAGTTCATCTATAACCGAGACATCGGTATGAAGATGAAATTACTACTCCTGTTCAGTGCTCGCAATACCGCAGCGATTAAACACACAATGTGCATTTGATCGAGCCTGTAACTCTTCAGCATAATATTACCATTTCGTCACGCGTCTTCAAGACTGGCCGGCCACCGCATACATTCATCACATAACACCGGTTGAAACCATGATTGGCAAACTGCGAATCAGTTGAAGCAAACTCGCAACGTACGTTGATGCACTCCAGGCTCGATTAATATTTGTGAATGTTTGATCTTTATTTCTTCCAGCAATGATTCCATATCGTGCAGATCGTTTAGCACTCCGTTCACGCGAGCCAGAAACTGAAAACCTGACACGATTACAACTCGCTGTCTACGCCTCTCGACGAATGTCAACGACCTCCTACTACGGAAATCTCTGCTCTGAAGGCGAAATATGTCAGTGCCAGATGTTGCCTTACGTTTTTCTGTGGCAGACAACCTAGACTCTCTGCTACTTGTTAGAAATATAAGAAGAAAGAAACATAAACGACAACACCCATCATAGACCCATCAAGAACTATTATTACTCGTTTAGGTGGTTATGAACTAATATTTCATATTACAGGTAAATGAATCTGCTCGGAAACCGCATATATCACTTGATTTTTACGTCAGATCGCAATCTAGAGCACATGAATTGGAACACTTTTTTTAACCGCATCGATGAACCCAACCTTTCAGTGGGTCATTAAACAACCAAAGGGAATTCGATATAAGCAATCAGATGGAATCGATACCCCTATTAAGATGAATCGCTTGAGTGATGGAAAAAAGAAAAGAAAATATTGTGTCGGTAACACAGAACATATTGCGCGCTCATGCACTCGAATGTGAGACACACTTGGGAAGATAAAACCTTAGAAGTGAAGATTTCTGAATCCAGAACGGCGGTAAGTCAAAAAGCTGAGGCAACGTCATACGAACCGACATCGTATGGAAGCTTAGGCAACGATTTACAGTGGTAGGAAATCATAACTACTCACTTTTAAAGCACCCTAAAGCCAACTTGAGAAGGGGAAAGGCGACCACCTAACTAATGAGAATAAAGACATCTGTTAAACGTCTATGGTAGATAAAAGCGGCGAAGTATGCGTACGCATGAACGATTGGGACTAATGACATACCTAAGTAAGCAAGCTTGGCTTGATTCTGCGCCGCTGTGGCAACCGCTTTCGGCCGTAAGCTCGCATGCTGGCGCAGCATTGCTGTCAACACTCAAGATCGTACCATTCTGTAGGGAGTTAGCAGAATGGTTAGCGTTTGATCGGCACAAACTTTTCACCTGACTGTCAGCGATGTCAAAATAGAGCTGAATAGGGCTGATAAAATGGAGTCATTTGAGGTCGAAAAATGCCATCGTACTGTTCAACAAGCATTACTTCATTAATGCTACAGCACGCGGAAATCTATCATAACACAAAATCAAAAAGTGACAAACAAAGATTCAAGCCAGCAATCAAATAAAAAATACAATCCCACCTTTTCGACGGGTACTTGCCGTGTTAAATGCTTTCAATGCTGCCATTTCTGCTCCTATAATGAGCTGCCAATATATTTCAATGCAAAATAGAACACGAGACAAAATTACCGTCTCTACATTATCCCAATGGTCCTTTGAAAGAAGAAGCGCCTCTTCACTTGGGGTTTGCTCATCATACAGTCGATCGTGCAGATCGGACAGCGTCCCGCCCTTATCGGCTTTCTACAAAACACTTGCAGAGATCAGTGAGTCTCAGCACTGAATTTTCATTCTATCGAGGTTGGCCTCTCTCCAAACACATTTCACTGCGGTCGAGAATAACAAAAGGAGGAAGAAGAGTAGTCAGGCGAGCAAATAATTTGCTTCTTCCCCTTTTAAAATATCACTTTCCACTCTCGATTGCGATCTTATGCTGCAACTTAGCTTCCTCATCCGAGTGGACCGGAGTAATAAGTTGGTGGTATGGGTGTTCCATTTAAATTCTTCAACGTGGAGTATACGAACGGAAACGTGCCAGGAACGGCCTTTCGTTTTCAACTTACCGATATTTTCTTCTCCCTCGAACATTGTGCACCGGATAGGCGCAACGATGCGATATAAAAGAATGACTGAAAGCGCGCTTATTTTCCAGCCAAAGTATTAAGACACAACTATTCTTTTAATTATCAAATGACTGCAGCTCCTTAGAAGGAATATCCGTTCTTACGACGTCCAGCAATCCACGGAAATAGGCATTTGCAATGCAACGAAATTTCGGTCAACGCAACAAAAGGAAACGAAGAAAACTGAAGAAATATAGCAAATTAAACAAATGAACGCTCGAAACGTATCGTCCCGTCGACTAATAGCATGAAGAGAAAAAACTAACCTGCTGCAGTTCAGCGAGACGATCCTTCATTTCTCGCCGTCGTAGGGCAGCCAAAACTCGCTTCTACGTGCTGCTGAAGAAGCACGTAGGTGTCCCCAGTCCCGATCCTCCTCAAAACAATGTCCAATCTTCAGTGCACGTGCTCGCTGTGTCGCCCCTCCCACATGCGCACAAAAACGCCCAGAACCGAAAACACTTCTCTGTTGTACGCCTAACCGATAGATCCGAGCTTGTGATCTAAAGATTTTTCCCATAAGCTGCTTAAGGAATTTTTGAACAAGAGAAGCAATTTAATTTCCATTAAAATCACTTCCGGCCCTCTGAATTCCACCTCTCCTTTTCGTACCCTTATGAGGACTGCGCTCAGCGGATAGGAGTCGAAGATGTTGCCCCAGAAAAAAACAGTTAGTGCTTGAGCTCAGCAATAGTGAAATCACGAAGTAATCAGCACGGCCACCAGAACGATTTCTAGAGCAAATCAAAGACGAGAGAGACATGGCGCTATGGGCGATCGCACAACTACAGAAGGCAGCAAAACCACTCGCACTTGGACAACCTAGCGCTCGAAAACCAGCAACATGTTAACAATGTAAAACGCTTTCCACATTCTACTTTGTCGATGACGATGGCGCATTTCACACACGCGACGTTCCAGCCGCGTTTTACTCGCCCCCTTAAATGCTTCGGACATTAGTTCTTAGGCTTCCTTACAACCGAGTTTTGCAGTATACTATTGTGCGGGCGAGAGAAACAATCGCGCAAACTGCGGCTAAAGTGGTCTCTTGATAAAACATGAGGGGGGAGGTAGTTCTTGGAGTATTAGCAATATCGTTCATCGATGCCCAGCCCTAAAACTTCTACGGCATAACTTTTGTTCCCTTAATCTGTCTCAGTCACATTTCTTCGACGCTCATAAAAATAAACGCGAGAGTGACCACGACATAGAGGACACGCAACATCGATGTCACTTCAACAAACACCGTGCGACATGCCTCCATCGTGGCTCTCCTCCCCTCTCCTCAT
Organism: Parascaris univalens; assembly: GCA_037576465.1. Lineage (NCBI taxonomy): Eukaryota > Metazoa > Nematoda > Chromadorea > Rhabditida > Ascarididae > Parascaris > Parascaris univalens. The sequence goes on along the minus strand of CM075173.1, from coordinate 60,104,228 downwards.
GAAGGAATTCCCTTCATATAGTGTAAAAAACTTCGATGTGCCAATGTAGCACAACAATAAACACAATTGAAAAAGCTGCTCTAAATGGAAAGTTAAGTCAATACCATTCGGAGTCGAGCCACTTAGCCACAATCGCAAGAACACGAGGCAGGCGGAGAGAGACCGCGCGCTTCCCGGGCGAGCGACGCGGTAGTCGTCACTACGCAATAAAACTGTCGCGATGGATATAAAAAAATACCGTAAGGAAACAAAACTCGAAAGATGAGTTTCCGCGTATTTTGAAGTGCATGGAAAACCCTATCAAGATCATTAATAACCTGAGTCAAAACAAGAACTTTTCTATGAGATCAGATCAACTTCTTATATGACGTGCGGTTAACATAATTAGGTGCATGCGTCACAGAAATTGACGTATGTTGGCATTGCTGACATATGCGAGCGATTTAAGAAAAGAGTCGCTCGACGCCACCACTGACTCGAAGTGGCACCGAAAAGATCATCGGTCTCTTCAAGAGATGTGAAGCAAACATCTCAAAGCTGAGGCATGATAGGGATCATGGCGAAAAAACATATTAGTTTTGTGTTGCATCAGTTACGAGCACTTAACAAGTGATCATCTCTCTGTCTTGAAACAGCGAGGTTGGTGTTACTTCAATAGACAACTTGTTGTGGAAGGAATCAGAGATGCGCTGTCCATGTTTGTTTAACGTTGAAACTATAGCATGTGGAGCCAGATGTAGCTATTTCTTCGAAATATCCTTGTCACTCGAAAGAGGCATAAAACAAGGAGACATCTGCTCCCGAAATCCTTCTAAGCGCTCGAAAGAACTTGAAAAAAATGAAGGATGCAGATGGTTTCAACGCAGATGGCGAAGAACTCTAGATGCTTCTCTTTGCGGGCGACGTGGTACTCACTACCGTTAACCCCCCAAAAAAACTTGTGGTATTCACTGAAGACTTCAGCAAAAGTGTCAAGAAAACTGGGCTCAGAGAGCGAGAATATCGCACTCCTGGAACAGTATGTGTGCTAAAGGGAGACGGACCAAATGAGCGATGATTTGGGCCAGCAGCTAAATGAAAGAAAAACATCAGGCTGGCTAACCTTCACCACGTTCAACGATGTCTATTACGTCGCAGAAGCAAACGATGTCCCTAAAAGCAGACGTTTCCATGGCGCAGAGTATCCACAGTCTTCAGCGTTATGTCCCGTTTCATCACAGCATTTCGTCTACACTGTTATGCGTGGCTGTTTCATGATAATCTCTGAGATTTACTCACACTCACTCACGAAAACTCGACTCTCATTTCAACGCGTCGTTTAGGGACTCCTTTGAAGCTGTGAATTGTTTTGTAACATTCAAAACGACAACTTCCCAAAACGTACCCTTCTGTGACATGGTGAAAGTGACGAAAATCGATTGGCTTTCTGGGTGGTGATGTTTCTTTCCCTTGATGCAACACGCCGCTGTTCGGAAAGACCTAAATGAACTCCCCGCTCTCTAATGTTAACGTAACCTTCTATTGCCAAGAGCATTTCTTCTGCGAAATAAGTATGATTGGAGCACTCCTTGACGTCCCAAACGGCACTGTGCAATAGTGGATGCCCATTGATATCCTGAGGACTTAACACTGGAGGCAGCTTATGGCATTAAAGTAGGCTTCCAATCCGCATTAGTCGACTATATTAATAGGTGCCATTGTCATGTGTGCAAATTTTGTTCCGACAAGCTGTGCTCTTGGAGCGCTTCGAATGGAGGAAATTGCTTACCATAATGCTGGGCTTAAGAACAGTTGCAATCACCTCCGAGTGAAACCTTCGCTCATTCGCCTGACTCCTGACCGACTTGGAATGAACACGAGTTGGTGGAAAGGTGACTTGCAGATGAGGAAAGTACTTCCTCCGAACATTACTTAGCCATTCTAGAATACTTACTAGAAATGAGTGCTCTTTATAGCCCCATCTTCTTTATAATCTCCTCCTCATCTTGTGAATTAGCTTCATTGGCTAGCGTTGCGCACTCCAAATGTCTGCTTACGTTGAAAGTTTTTGCTTTGCAACCACTTGTGCTGGCTTGATATGCAAATCGTAATTGTTCCAATCTGGAGCGATTCCTCTTCGACTCGTTTTCTCCTCCTCACTTTTGACTCGTCCATGTCGGAAACCAAGCACTGCTTGCAATCAAGGTATGGCAACGGAAATTAACCATGCTCTGAACGCGTCTGTTGGCTTGTTGTTTCATCCATCAAGTGAAATTAAAATGTCCATTATCGTTACGCCTATACGGAAAAGAAAGGAAATGAATAAAACTCGCAGCTGTTGAACTGAAGAATTCTTAACTGATGCAAATGACAATCACAAGAAAAATTCATTCACAAAGAGCAACTGTGAGTTCAGTGCAACTTATGAACGATTGCGCCATTCCATTAAACCGTCAAGGAACGTTTAATTAACTCAGTTCGCCATTAACAACAGAATGCCATGAATGCACAAGAACAACGAATAGGATAACGCATGCATAAGGCGACACTGAAACCTTTGTCGATTGCGCTTCACATAAAGGAATCGACCTTAAAGAAAGGCTGTTATTTTTTTCTCAGGTTATTAATGATTCTGATATTGACTTTATGCTCTTTAAAATGTGCCTAATCAAAATTCCCAAGTGTTGTTTTGTTATACACTCAAGCATAGCACTTCTTCGATGCTTGGCATTAGTAGCCAATCCGAGTGGTTCTTCATCGAGAAAACTTTGAAGACGAGCAGCATTTTACAGCTCATGCAATGTAGGTTTCGTATTTTTGGCAATACCAGATGCAACGACAACTTTGACTACCGTTGTCTACCGTTTATTTCGTAGTGGCTAACTGAGGTAGGCTGTGTGTGGACTCTTCCATTCCACCTTCATTTTTTCGCAATCTGCACTGCATGTGAGGTTAACTGCCCACTTCATTAAGGGATCCTTTAATAAAGCGTGACAACTTGTTGTGTAATTATACTCATAAGAAACGTGACTCGTGATTGTTGAATAACGTTTCAAGTTTTATCGCTTCTCTTGGAATCCTCTGAAGCTAAATAACGTTGAATGTTATATCGCTGTAATATCTTTAATATCGCTTTCCGAATTCGATGGCGTTGTTTAATAGCCTCGCATAGACTTTCTTAATGCAGTTGCGGAATTGTCTATCTTTTGTAGCACGGGCAGAAACTTCTGCATCATAAGCTTTGGAGAGTTTTTTCTGTTTTTGTATGTTCTCTTCGGCAAATCCTGCGGGTATAGGAAACTAAAGATTCTTGTTGACAAATTATACGATTCAGCAGTAGGTTCGATGAAGGAAAAAAAAGGCAAAGTAATTTTACCTTTCTTGTCGCGGTGCCGTAATGACAAAAGAGGCGTCGAACGAAGTCTCAAAAGCCGCAAATCGCTTCCATGCCATCGAAATAAAAATGTACGGCAGGAACTGCGCGATATGAAGTTTCAAAAAATACCCTACACGTAGCAGACTCGAAGTACACGATTTTTTTAAAGCTCAGATCTGTTCAGTTACACTCATGTGTCGAATAGGAATTTCAAGCCAAATAAGCAAATTTACCGGCTCCAGTTACCTTGCGCTCCTTCCGAATAATTACGTCTTCCAGGGTTTGCATTGCTCTTTTCTGCAAACTCAACTACTTTAATCTGCACCGCTCTTTTCTTCCAGTACTTAATTTGTAACTGGATCCTCAGGGTTCAGTGCTCCTTTTCAGATATCTCAGATCGGGCGGCATCTTTGGTTCTTCATAGCCGCTCAATGAAAAGATCTCTGAAACAATCAGAAGCAGTGTCATTCTCTCGGTCTTCAGAAGAAGCAGCAGCGCGAACAGTCAAGAACAAATGTCTACTGCAGATTTTGCGCTTCCAAATCATCTCGATGAAACTTTCAGACCTAATAGAAAAAACAAAATTGGAGATGAAAGGGAAGATTATCTGCTGTCATACGGCCAATGAACATGAAAGTATGTGCTCATTCATCGCTGAACACCGGCTCACTTCGTTAAAAATTTGTAAAGCTCTTCATTATTGAGGGGAGCCATTTTACGCAGTTGTGTCTATGATGCTGATCAAAAGTGACGTGTCATACAAAAAAAATGAAACTTCATTAATGGAAAAACGACAACATACAGCTGATTTAACAAAAAAACTCTAAGAGTAAAATAAACAACGATAAAATATGCAGTAGAATTTCAGCGGCATCCTTCGAGAGTCCGAAAACGAGACAACTACTTTTACTCATACAAACTCATCGAAACTAGGAAACTGATAAACACCATGGCCACATACGCCTGGTGATAAAACACGGCACGGGCAATTTAGACGGCGGTGATCGTTTAAAGTGCGAACGACTGTGAATGCTAAACAAATGAGCATAAAACTAATGCAACTTGTAGAAATATGTGTCAATAACAGCACACGTGAAAGAGTGCTAGGGGGTGAAGAATAGAGTTGCGGCGAATGCAAGAAGAATGCAAAAGATGCAAGAAGGAATGATAACAGAACAAAGCAAAAATCCAAGAATGTCTGGAAATGCATGCTAATATGTATAACGAAAAACAGAAGCTACATCTTAGATGGCGAACGCTCACTCAAAAAGAACGCAAATAAGTAGTTGAACGATAGATGCTCACAACTTATCATTCTGCTAGTTTTTCGGATGATGCTGATAACTGGAAGACTTATTTGTTCGGACCTGCGGGAGTCGAAGATTAAATACTAAGCGTTTGCGCCAAACATGTTCACAAACAAACTATCGTAACAGGCAAATGGATACCAAACGGCACAGAGAACAAAACAAATGAAATGTGCCCAAAGAAAGCAAAATGAAATCCCGAAAGACTCCTGTGGAAATCGAAAATTCGTCTTCGGTTCGGCTAAAATAAATGCCAGTGGAAGTTGAGACGAAGAAGTAACACATGACACGTGCCCACTACAATGCAGACCACGCTATTATCGATGTCTGTGCCTTGAGTAGCGGCGGAATACTTATAGCACAAACGGATGTCAGAGCAGCCATATCTCAGATGCAAAATTTACAGCTCGACCACCTTTGCTATGGATATCCATATTCACTGAGCACTGTGTTGCGCCTAGAATTCACAATAAATACTGGACAGATTTTAGAGAATTCCTGCGGATGAGGGAGGCAACCTTTTTCCGCAGCCCACGAACCATTCCACAATTGAAGTTCCATTAAACGTCGAAAACGATAAAGCATCGAAGCAACAGAAGACCTATTCCTCAAAGAAAAATGAATAAAATGACAAAACCGCAACATACTTTCCACTAAAGCTCTGAACCTATCAATCATTGAAGAGGTCTCTGCAGCAGTTAAACGCCACTTTCTAAAACTTAAGAATCTCCAAGAGTCATGTTACCTCGTTATCAGGAGAGGATATAATAAATATGAAACGCCATTTAAAACGTTCGTGAACAAATTTCAACGAAAAGGATCACAAAAGAAGTCTGTCGAAGTTCTCCGTGAGAATGCCGAAGTGCTCCCAAATGCCATCTTATGGGATTTTTCTCCACTCGTCACACTGTAGCCTCATTCTTCATTCCATTGGAATGTGTGATGAAGCTAACGTCCGGTGTCTGCAGAACAAGTCTTCGAATAGTTAATTAAACTATGAGCAAAACGAAGTGCTCAGCATATGTACCTAAAATTAACATAAATGTGTGTAGTAGCCGAGACCGGCTTACTCCTCCATCGCTCCCTCCCGATTAGGAATTCTCAAATTCCAGGAAGACTTCTGCTACGAACACTAGTGATTTTGATTCGACTAAATGCACAACACTTCCAGATTGTTTAGCCACCAAAATAAATAAAGGCATCGACAAATATAACGATAAAAAAATTTGCCTACGATTCAACAGCATCAACTAGGATGGTCAAAAAGGTTTCAAAAACTGCTAAATACGTTCGTTTATGTGAAGCACCTTCCGCTTCTTCTTCCTGTGCAGTTTATATGGAGCAGTCATTCCACCGCTGCCCGGACGCGAAATAACCAGAACGCCTAAATCGCAATCAGTCGATTCCGGTCGGTGTCACGCAGTTCCACTCTCTTACCCATACTGTCGTTTCCAGCTGCCTGAGTATCATCAGCTCTTTCGCAGTGCTGCCAAAGTCCAAACAAGGATTTTCTCATATTGCTTCTTCCGCTGTCCCAGACAGAAAGAACGTTTATCGCGGTTGCTGGACATAAACAAATCACACTATCTCCACCGTTTTACCGCCTAGAATGCGCACTGCCGAGCACAATAAAATGACAAGTGACGTATTACCGGCTTGAAAATTTCGTTATACTTCACCTTACAACACACTACTCGTCAGTTACATCTGCCAAACGTCCCTGTTATCGTGACTCTCCCACAACTGCTCCCATTAACGGATGCAAAATGCTTAAAAAACAAGACAGTGATACGTGATGCCTGCCACACTCATGCCAGATGTTGTTCCCACCGCAGAACAGCATGTTGCTGAAAATGAAAGGAGAACAGCTTCACACATACCACAAAATGGGTGCTCAAACATGTACTAAGGCTAAACGGTTTCATCGCCTCGATTAAAATCTCAGGACCTATAGCACACTGAAAAATAAGGACTGCAGTGCTCCGCCTAGCTTCCTCGGATAGGACGCATTTCAGTGAAACTGAACCCGTACATTCGTTTCCCCGCCTCATCATCTGCAGTGCTAATTTTTCCACTGATTTCATTGGAACCGGTGACCACTTCAACGTCCAACTTAGGCTTAAAGAATAAAAGGAGACGTGCCACGGCAGCCTACACATTGAAATTTCTTTTCAAGTCTACTTCGGTCTCAACTCGCGTCAACTAAACATTGAAATCTCCTTAGCGGCCTTTTCGAGTCCATCCGTAGCAACACGATCTTTTTCTATTTCGTACTGTATTTCCTTTGCATTCACCTCACAAAACTTTGCTAAATAAAGAACGAAGGATAGCTAAATAGCTTCCTTCCATTGGTTCTCAAATATCAAAAATGAATGGTTGTGTTTTCGGTGAAATTAAAGCACCATCATCCCAAACCGCTACAATTTGTGGTTGTTCTCTTTGTTTTATGTGCATTCTTCATCAACAGAGTAACGTGAACGCTATGAAACGCCTTGCTTGGATTGTCAATTCAACTGTTTTGAGCAATGTCTCTATATTTCTATCAGCGCATACATTTTCAGCATGCTGAACGGCGGTTGAACAACGCCTTGTAGTCTTTACGTGCTCGAACTGCATTACAGGACATTCGAAAACGCATCCATATCTCGGACAGAGATTAGTAAATAAATTCCACAATAAAATGTGGCCTCATCCATGTTAGTGGCCGCTCCGGCCGCTGAGCAGTCAATTTGGAGAAACATGAAAAGGGCTAACACAAATGAAACATATCTTTTATGAACAGTCTGACAGCAGACTTATGTATGGCTCATGCAGCCGCCTTGGAATTGACTCTTCCACCGCAATTACTCAGCCAATAAGAAATCAGATCCCATTCATTCAGGCAAAATTCATCAATTTTCCGCCTACGATCACCTTAGGCAGACTTTCTGCAGTGAACGATCCACCACAACGCTTACGCCAATCTTTGCAAACTCCCCGATGTTGCGCAAGAGTTTTAAGAATACGACCATCGAGGACGCAGCACAACGAAAGGTTACCGCTGCCATCGACAACACAATCCGACGATGCAGGGAGATCTGAAATGGTTTCGTAAGACGAAAACGATGCAAGCCCTATCAGCCTCATCCGCATCCTCCGTTTGCCTTTGTGTCCATTGCGTACACTGCGCACAACCTGCCGTCCACACGCCATACCCACAAGACGAAACAATGGATGGCGAAGTTATGCGCGCGGCTTTACATACTGCATATGTTTACTCCCCACGTTATTTAGGTCTTTGCAAAGAAGCAAATGATACGCAGAAATGTGCAGTGAATACCGCGAATGAGCGATCAGATACAAGCGTAAAACGATGGCAACAATAGTAATAGTCGCTGTTGATCAACCTATAGTAGTAGATCAATTCTTTATTTCAGTGCTCGAACTCTCTTGTCCGCAGCAACAGAAAAGATGCGTGTTAGCGTTCAGATTATGTGAGGAGTATGTAAGATTGATCTACATGCAATCTTCATGTGTCCAAGTGGTTTCTGATCATTCCCCAACAAATGAGGCAACGTTGTTTCAGTGAAGGTGGTCCGATGCAAGAATAACGCCAAGGTATGATCGGCGGAATGCGGTCGTTTGCATCGGTGTGCTGTCAGGAACTACGCACCACAGTGGCAGGATAAGAAGAGAATTGTTGAGGCAATCGAAACTGCCGCAGGGACAACAGCAAAGTAGATCAATAACGGCTGTCGGTAAGAGAGCCTTCATAATTTTTAGTATTTGGATGAATAAAAAGCTCGCCACGCTAAATCTTCTTTTATTCGCTCAGACAGTAGAAAGATTGCTTATAGCGTTGACGGATGTGGCCAGTACTACCCAATGAACTTGCCGAAGAAGGATGAACTGTCAGGGAAGTGGCGAAAAACTGTTTCTCACTATGGACCATATCTGAGGCATTCGCATAAATAGATAAACGTAATTTACCTCTGAAGTGTTATGTTCGACACGCTCCACGTTGTTAGCATTTCTCTATCTTCAGGCATTTTGTCAAGAAACTTGTTTATTCCAATTTATACATCCCACCGTCATATGATCTGCTCCAATTCAAAATACTTTGCCTTTATCTCTAATAATTCAGCACGAGTACCACCCCATCGTACCAATTTATAAGTTTATCTTGACTGGTCGAAGTTTCAACTCTGTCAGCCACAATCGGCTACGGTTTTCGTCAACATAAGCAAACTTTTCATTTCTTTTTTACCTCCCCAAGCTACCCTTTTAATTTCACTGAGTTTCCTTTTTTATCGGTCACCGTTCCAACTTCACGGGCTTTTGCAGCTTCTCCGAACATCGAGCAGAACATGAAATAATTACAGAAATGGGAAAAGAAGGTAGGCCACACAGCGCTCTCACCGGCGGCTCTCGACAACACCTAGATTCGAGCTTTAATTTATGAGCTTCTCTTTGGGAAGCAAGAATAATAACTGACTCCTGGCTGTCAATTTGTGCGCCGAACTGCGAATCGAAAACTTCAAAAGTTGAGGGTTTGTGGACCTTATCGACAACTTTTCTCTCCTTTGATTCAGGCGCACTTTCTCACTGAGTTCGCAAATCTCAGTTCGCCTCTAATGTTTTGGCTCACTTAGTGTAAGTTTTATTCACTGTTTCTTGCCTCCCACTGCAATACTGAATCGGAGTCTTGAAAAGTCATGAGCATCAAGACCTCGATAAAAGCTTAACTGGTACATAAAGAATCTATTGAATTCTGTCGACTAGGAATGTCTGTAGTCAAATCGGTAAAGTGCGAACAATTAAAGTCTGAAATTCAATTAACGATGCGAATATGGATGAAAAACAAGAGCTGTTGTTCTTCCTCAGAAATCCTGCTACCCCAAGCAGCGAAGAATTGCGAAGGCACATTTGAGCACTTCAAGCCGTTATTGATCTACTTTGCTGTTGTCCCTGCGGCAGTTTCGATTGCCTCAACAATTCTCTTCTTATCCTGCCACTGTGGTGCGTAGTTCCTGACAGCACACCGATGCAAACGACCGCATTCCGCCGATCATACCTTGGCGTTATTCTTGCATCGGACCACCTTCACTGAAACAACGTTGCCTCATTTGTTGGGGAATGATCAGAAACCACTTGGACACATGAAGATTGCATGTAGATCAATCTTCGTACTCCTCATATGATCTCAAAGATAACGCCTACATTTTCTGTTGCTTCAAGCCAAAGAGTCTGACCACTGACTAATAGGGGATTGTCGGCGGTCACGGATCCTTGTCACCACTGTGTCACTAACTACTAGTTTTCACGTCTTAGGTTTCGCCCAGACGGTGCGTTTTTTTTTTTTTTTTGAGGTGCTGTCGGATGCCTTTGAAATGTGCATTTCTGACTGACTCGTAGAAACTGCACAGATGGTCATCGATACGATCTCAATTCGTACGGTGGTACACGTTAACACCATCTCTCACATGTGATCGTCATCACTTCTCCTCATTTCTGCTGTTGTTAAGGTCTCCTAAAGGTGTTTGTTAGGAGCGCTAATGAGCAGAAACCTCTGAAAAGAATTACTTGCGCGCTTGTATGAGCCGATTTTACATCGATTGGGAGTAATCATAGAACCTCTCGTTATACTGTGTACCTTTTAATTTTCTCATATGATTTCAGTGATGATGCAATTTCAATGAATTATAGATTTACTAAGATGGCAGTAAACAGTGATGTAGAGTGGAAACAGTGTAAAGCAACTAAGTAGTTAATTGCGAAAATGCCACGACTTCATAATCGGAAATAAAGTTGAGTGAAAAGCGCATTGCGGCTGATGCATATTTCTAATCTGATGGGAGCCTATACAGCAGTGCGTTTTTGCACGTCGTCGTAGGAGAAGAAAGTGCCACGCAAAAATAGAAAGAGGAAACGTTTAAAGACCTACAAAGGATTTCTGCGGAACAATGAAGAGCGAAAAATACGCTGAAAGAATAATCAATGATATAGAGAAAACGAAATATAGCTTTATGAGTGGATTTAATGGGCGATGTTGCGTTATCGATAGCGCTTGTTCGGTCGTTCCGCAGTATAGTTCCGTCACGTTTCCGCATATTACACGTAATCGCTTTTGAGGGCAATAATGTTCGTCGAGAGTGGCCACTTTTACATGCTTGCCCATTATTCCTCTAAAATAGTTGGCAGCTTTGATTCGTACATTTTGCGATAACTAGTCCTATACCAAATGCTCTGAACAGACTTCCTTAACCAGTGTTCTCCCCCTTTAGTCTTTCATATTTACCACTAAACTTTAATACTTGGTTTTCATCGGAATCTCTTCATTGACTCTTTCATCGATAGGAGCGAACAGATTTTGAAATGCATGAAAAAATTTCTTTAGTTGGAGTGAATGGGAGGGAGCACTTCCATTAAATGTTTCTAGAAAAAAAGTGAGAACAGTACCATAAATGTAAATTGAAAATAAGAAGATATGTTTACATGTCTTGGCAAAGTACGGTTACAGATTAACCATCGAAAGTGAGAGAAAAAGACGAAGTTCTTTCGAATCACTTGCTATTGACGATTATATTCAACACCAGAAAGTGGTCCTGCCTGCAGTTCGTTAGGCCACAGATTTTTCCTATAACAGTTGTACACTGAAATCAGCGAGACGAAAGCTTCTGGAAGTGCTGCGACGTTCGGGAATTTTGTGTCAGAAAATAGTCTCACGCATTTTTCCTCGAAAATCTTGTTCATTTTGAACTGAAAAATTCATCATTTGAACCCTTTGGGTGCTGATGCTAACTACGACCGTTCTTGCTTGTCCCTTCCTTACATCCTCCCTTCTTTCGTTCTTTATTTGCTTGATGCAATGATCCACTATGTTCAGCTGATGCTTTGTAGATCATACAAGGTGCGCACCGCTTTCCAGCACTCTGGCTCTTCTGTTATACCGAAACCGATCCGTTTATCCATTTTCTGACTATTCGAATAAGGCTTTCCGCGTGACCATGCTCAATGAGACAAAACATTCCTAACCTTGTGAATTTCTCCTCGTATATGATTATGGCTGCATCTACTTATGACGTCTCCTTAAATCCTCTTGTAATTTTTGAAAATTTCCCCGGGCCATTGATGAACTGAAAACGAACTGAAGTTCTCTATTGAGGTGGGACATATTGACTTCGTTATTTTGAAACGCTGGCAGGCTGAATTCTGAAAATCGCAAGCAAGTTCAAGAAACAGGGATCCATTTCCTGCCTTCAAAACGCCCATTCCATCAATCTCGTTGAATAAATGTCTCTTTCCCAAGCCTGTGTCCAGTGTACGTCTGCAGCGAAATTTGCGAGTGACCTAACTCTTCACGTCTCCTGCCACGCCTGCCGAGTATACTTGAGAAAATTCAAATTCCACAAATTAGGTTTATGAACGAAAAGCCGTAAGAGCCCAGTTAATCACTGCAACTTAGCTGGTCGTTGCTGCTGAATGATTTTAACAGTCGTTTGAGTACAGCGTTGTGTTTATTGGGAAAAGGTGATGAAGAGGCGGCGGTGTGAAAGCCGAAAAGCACTGCGTGCATGCTGAATGTCATCGTTCTTAGGTGTGGGAATTTCACGCTTTGACAGTAATCGTGTTTTGCGTTCTTTCTTGCTTTAGCATTGTTTCGAACCACCAGTTTACGCGCTTCGTTGCACAATAAGCCTCTAGCGCAACGCCTTGACCACGTTCAATGGCCAAATCGCTTTCCGCTGCTTCAGCCTCTTCTTATATAGCCACCCGAAATCACCTTTAATTATTTCACAGCGGTCTTGATCCAACAGCACGACTTCTTCCTGAAATAGTTGTATTTTAAGGCTCTTCATTTCAGGTCTACAGTCTGACAAATCGCTTGGCAAATTTTGTAGGCTAATTTATAGTTCGAAAAACTGCACAGCAAAATCTTTTCCTTTAGTGAAAATACTGGTAACGACCAGCTGAGATTGGCATGAATTCTAAATCAACAGTAGGCCGCAGTTTCAAGCAGTTGATCTTGAAAGTGGAGGGAAACTAAACGGGACATTTCAGACCTGAGTGAGACAAACCCGCCTTTTCGAATAATATGTTCCGCTTCCAACCGCAGCATATGCTAAGTTAGAAAATTTATGGTGAACTGTAAATGCAAGATCACTTTGACAACAGCATGACGAGCGTTTTTGCGCATATCGTCCTCAGAAATTCCCCATTTTCTCTTCCATATTTTCTCTTGAAATATTCGTTTGTTTTGGAACTGACGAGGGGCATAGTACTCGCATTCTCCAAAAGTATGTCATAGAATTAAAAAGAGAGAAATTGGATATATCAACAGCATTAATAGGTTTGTTAATGTGAGTGAAGATGAAGCGCAATGATGTTCGTTTGGGTGATTTGTGAGCCGGAAAAACGAACACGACGCTGCGTACTTGAGAGATGCCAATATCAGATTTCGCTTTTCATGAGTTGAGGCCTCGTAAGCATACCGCGTTGCTGCTGACTTCATAAAGCTTTTCGGCGGCCATTTACAACGAAGCAAAATAGGAGAGAATTCCAGATATCTTTTTTGTAAGCAATCACTATCAATATTTTGATGGGCAACTAATGGCAAAATTATGCAGAGCGACTTCCCGGCCAGGGAGCAAGAAAAGTGAATATATGCTTGTCCTTTGTGCTCACGGAATATGTTGGTCTCAAGAACGTCGTTCGCGTTGCGCCGAGTTCCATTACAAACGATCATGTATGGTCAGCCATAAAATATGAAAATTTCTTCTTCTTATTTTGCGAATAGGTAACCCATAAGGGTGACGCTATCACCTTTTAACACCGGAGAAGTTTATACTCCGTACCTGCTTTCAACGACGTGATCACGATAGCCCATTGCACTTTTTTTTCACAGGTGACCAGGTCTATAAAACAGTGGATCAGTGCGCTTAGTTGAACAATCCGAATTGATAGAAACTAAATCGCTTAAATGAATGCTTTGAATGCTGGACTTAATTGGAAAATTTCACTCATATTAGATGCACATGCTGTATGGACTTCATCTTGGAATTAATTCAATCAATGCCTTCTTTTTGGCCGGACTTCGAGGTGAAGGCGTCAGATTCTCTCTCGTGTACCGCATTTAGTGCCATCTATCTAGGAACCGCTTACGGGCTGTTTCAGCTTTAATTTTACATGAATGAATCATTGGAGCTGAAAATATACTACCACTCAAATGAGCCCCACCTTACTCCTGCTCATTTCCTCTCAAAAGTGCCCACGCTCTACAGACAGATCCTGAAAAGTTGAATAATGAACTTTGGATTTTGCTGGTCGTGGAGAAATCATATGATAAATTGTCTCTTCGTTGTGAATGGTTCGATTATTTGTTTTGCAGAAGGCAAAATCTGCGACTTCGGAGCTAAATTCCTACCAGCCTGCATGCTTCATCCTAAAACATTTAAATGTGCATATTTCGTTCAGCATATGCATTGAACATTACTGCAAAGCGTCTTGAGTGTGCTGCCTGCGAACCTCAGAGTACTGAGCTCAAGTGTCGTCCCCTCATTTTATTAAGGATGTTGAAACTGTTGGAAACGTTCGGGAACTTTTCTATAGGATGGCGCTTCCTTGAACTATTTCTTGCAGTCTTCAGATTCGATTAAAGGTTTTCAAGCATAAATGTTTAGGATGCGCTAAGGTTATGTCTAATTGGAATTAAATCACTTCTTAAGCATGCCTATTGATATCACTTCATATATCTGGAAACATGAGAAGCCGGCTCATCTTTTTCAGCTAGAGGGAACTTTGCAAACGTAATCTTTCGCGAGTTCCACTCTGCAGTTGTCCATACTTGCAGCACTTTTCTTGAGAATATTCTAGAAGCACAAGGCACATTCATTCTCCTTTGATCGGAGAATCATCAGTGATGTCATCTTTCCATTTGCGATCGGCTTTTTCTCCCTTCCAATTTTCTATGCAACGGCTTGCAGTTATGAGGGTTGCCACCTATCCGTGCGGATACGATTGCCCCTTCACTGGAGGTATTGAGTCAACGCGTGAGAGCTCGTCTAATTTCACCTGTTTCCGCAGCAGCGACAGTATATACATGCATCAGGTCCACAAAATCGAGGGAGGAAGAAGAATGATTGAGTGAGGTGGATGATCTTCAGTAAGTCGGGATCGAGTGCAACGCTTGATGCATACATGGCTTTTCTCGAACGTACTTGGTGGCAATTGCTATGGTCGGAAAAGGGTCGATTAGATTTCAGAAGACTTGTTTTTACATTTTTCTGATACCTTGCTGTAAGTGTATTTACCTGTGCTGGTCACTGGCAACTTCGCATATTTTTACGCTTGTGAAAGTTTTTTCGGGCAAGAATTCTTATTCTTCTTCTACCAGGGTCTTCCACTTTATGAACTGCAGCCGAGATAGTTACTGCACTTGAACCAATTCAGTATTGAAAAACAATGCAACCGACGTGACTCTGCCCGATAAATTAAGTAAGATCACAAAGTTTTTTATTCTACTTTTATGTAGGGGTAAATAGTTTGTTTTCAAAGGACTAATTCTTAGCCGTCCTGCTGTCGTATTTACGCTGTCCATCTGGACAGAAAGCCTATATTCTTTCGGAGAGGATATCTGGGGCAACTAAGAACGTGATGTATCCATGTGAGTTCTCACGAAGTTTTTCTGCCTGTGTTCCACGAAACAAACACGTTGGACGCTCGATGTGGGTAGGCGTTTTTCTGCACTAGCGAAAATCCTTTGCACATTGGTCGAATACAAAGAAAATAATGCTATAAAATAAAGCAACAAGTTGGTGATGAACCAAACTTGCAAACATATTTTAGGATTAAGTGGGTCTTCAAATACAAAAAAGTATTTCATAGTCGGGAAATGAGGCTGAGAAGCTGGTCTATCCTCAGGCAAATTTAGTTTCCTTTAGTACTCATCACTAGATTAGCTCTGGTCAGATTAGCCTGCAGTTTTTTTATAGTATCAGATGTGATGACTGCCCGCCTACTAAATAAGATGTTTAAATTTTTTTGAGTACCATTCGTCTCACATGTAGTGATAATAAATTTAATATATATGTCTTTCGGTTGAGTCACTGAGTAGTTAAATAAGCTTCGCTTACAAGACGTAGCTCTAAGCCCTCCTCGAAAATTTAAACCATTTAGCGCAAGTAGCATAGGATGGTTTCATTTCATAGCAGCAGTTTTGAGATATATTGCACACTCGGTTACACAGAAGAAGCTTAGAATTCTCTCATATGCACTGGATCGCAGTTGCGATGCTTCGTTCCAGTTTGAAATAGTGAAAGTGAGTTGTATCAGCGGACTGAGGATAACAAGAAATTGCAACTTTTGCAGAGTGCATCACCCATAAAATCTATGGTATCGGCTACTATATCGGCCGTAGCATTATATTCATCGTAGTAAATCGCCAGATTTCCTAAGAAGTAATGGGAGGAGGGAAGAGTTTGGAAAGACAGATCAGAAGGTTCAGATCATAAACCAGACCTGCAAGAAAGCAGTGATTTTGAGCGGCTACATGGCGTGCGGCCTCTTGTCCTTACTGGTTATAATGAACAGTGGTTAAATCATCGTTGAGCACATTTTTTTAAACATATGTCTGCTGTTGCCTTGAAAATTGCAGCTAAAATGTTTCTATTTACATGAATTAATTCACGCAAAGAAATGTTCAATTAATGCTTTCCGTTATTCCACCTCGTTATTGCGTAGACGGTGAGATTTAGATGCTATTTAAACTCATGGATTAGCTGGAGATGCTTCGCAGTTTACCTGAAAGCCATTCGGAAGCATCGTGTTAGCTCATGGATGCACATCGATTCTGCTGAGATTTCCATGGGCTCTCATGAAATATTCGCGTCGCGCTAGCATTCCAATCGCCCGGATTCATTTGTTCTTGAGCCTTTCTAAGTAATAGCGCTCCTTCACATTCACTAGCCGGGTGCTTATTACCTTCAACGCTATTATCGTCTTCCATCATCTTGCTCCGTTAGCAATTTTTTAAATGTCCAATCTCTATCCCGCTTTTGAAAATTCACATTTGTGTTAGAGGAGCATAGTTCTGAGACTGTCGTTATGTGATGTGAGCAAAGCGAAACTATTGCTACTGTTACAATCAGTCCATCGTACCTTTGTTGAAACCATGGCTTTTCTCGAGGATAAGGACATTCTGCATTTTTTCAGCGAAAACATATTGAACATGTAGTTAAAAACAAGGGAACGGAAAACCCACTAAATTATTCATTATTTCTAAAAATATTCCTGTCTCTCAGCTTTTAAAATTGAGATGCAGTTGTCGTATGTCCTATTAACAAACGAAGACGAATGCTTAAAATTGCCCACGAATTCGTAATCCCAACCTTCATACGTAGCTATGTCATATTCCCTGAATGCCCTTAAAACTAGCAGGTATGAAAAAATTCACATAGTAGAGGCATGAAAAAAGCGATGAACACTGCAGCATAGAACGAAAAATAATATCACAGCGAATGACTGAGAACTCATCTACTAGCTTCATTCGATAGCCATAATGCATCTCATTTTTGAAAACAACACTCATTTACTGCGCCATATTTGTGAAGAGTACAATAGCGGCACACTTTGAATTTGCTGGTTATTTGACTTCCCGAAGAGCGAAATTTTGCTACTCAACATCGACATGTTATTATTATTGCATCGCATTTGTCATGAATTTTCCTCAAGTTTTTCTTTTGGTGAGATCACATGTTAAAACATGGATTTTATTGGGGGATGTTATTAATGCAGCCTTGACTTTGCTGAAACTGTTGATTACGGTATTACCTTGACTCACTGGAGCCGTTGCTTCTCCAGAATTCTTCTATAAATTTTGTAAATATTGGGTACTCCTAAGCCAAACTGTAAAACTCCCTTAAACGTAGTCTGCTCTACACTGAACATCTGTTAAAATTAAAGAGAGCATTCAGCTGGAAACTTGGAAGACCTGAAGGTCTTCATAAATCCGTTATAATAACACCTGCTGCTTGTCACCCATTAACTGCTGATTAAATCAACTACATTACTGCAATAGTGGTGCCGAAAGTTCTTTGTTCCTATGGCGCTGTACACTTCATATTCCATTATGATGCGATATAAGGTTTCCTTGCACGAATAAACTCAAAGGAACTGTGGTTGTGAAATTATATAACTCCACATCAACTTGTGGAAATAGAAACCCTCTGTAAATGATACGTGTCGCACTCGAACATTTGTCTATTATTTGCTGTTTCGCTTCATAGCTTGTTAGCGAGAAAACTGAGTGCTGTTCCCACGTCTTTGTGGTTTCGATGTTTCCCTCGCTGCGGCCTCTAATGAAATATACCGTTGCTGAGTTCGCCTACGATGGTTCATTTGTACACTGAATAATAAGCAATTTATTAGTTGGTACTATTAGGATTTAATCAAAATAAAGAATCTAATTATTTGTAAGACTCAGGAGGAATGATGTTATGTGGGAATCATTTACGTTTCTATTTAATTCTTTTGTTGAATCACTGAAGTACTGACATGATTCTAAACGAGAAAGATTTCAACGTAATGAAGACTCGTCTCACTGAAATGCCAACGAATTTGTCACATAAGCAATTAAATCATATAGATTAGCAAGCATTGCTTTGCGGCATGTGATACTTGATCCTTAAAGAGGACCTAAGCTCATAGCTTTTAATTTTTGGGAAAAATGCTCTTATGGACTCTCATATTCAGCATCATTTGTTTTCTTATTCCCGTCACTTCCGACCTGATGTTTGAAGTAACATACATCTGATAGTTATTATACTAACTGATGTGAATAAATTTCTGAATTTATATATTCTCTTCAAGGTGTCGTTGACCGGTGGGTCTGGTGAGTACGCATCGAACATCTATTTCTCATCAACCATCAAACGACTTGAGTTTATATCCTCCTATGCGATGACCGTGAGCGCCGTTAAAATTCAAATAGGGCGGCCATGAGAATATTTTATACGAACGTTCGATTTGTATGACTGATCGGTTAGGCATTCCAAATAGCACTGATATTTGCATAAAATTACCATACTAGGCAGTTGCCAATTTTTAACAGTAATAGGATGGAAATCTTTTAGTCTCATAATGTACAGGATTTGCTAATTTGATTACGTTCAGTGCATGTAACCAAGTTTGTTTCGGCTGTTCGTTGATTAAAACTGATTTTCAATAATATTTTGTACCTTTCGCAAATATACAACTCTCGTAGCTCTTCATCGGTCTGATTTCTTCAGCGGGCTGTTCAGTTGTTTAACTGAGTTGCTTCATCATCAGGCAGCAGTTTTGTTCATAACTTTTAAAAGCTCTTACTTCACCACTTCCTCGATTCTGCTCCACTTAATTTTTCCTTGATGTGTGGAGAGCTGGTCGGATCTCCCAAGTTTTAAGTTCCTCGAATGCTACTGCTTATAATTTTCTGCAGTACACAAATGTCTTTGTATAAGCCATTCGATTTTTTAGAAGAAAAGGTCTTGTTTTTGACGCAGCCACGCTACTCATGAGAAGTTTTACACTTTCTATCATAAAAACAGTATTTATATTGCTTTTAAGTGGCAAAGAATTTCTATTCTTCTCTTGATCCGTTAGTGAAATGATGGTCAAATGAGGGGTTCCTCTAGTACAAGTGTGAGCATTTAGTCTCATGAGTGCCATTCTCAAATCTAATGCAGTTTCATGAGGTCTTACGTGTTTGCCATGAGGTTTCATTTCTACTAGTAATGGTCGCTTTTAGTGTGCTTTCAGTGTACACAGAACAAATGAAATTTTTGTCTTCACTATGCAAGACATTGTTGTTGCAGTGAAATGTTTAATTCGCCAGCAAAATAAAGAGCATTAAAATTATAAAACAAAAGAAAAGATCACGATCATAGAAAAACTGGTATCACCTAAACATGGATTTTCCCAAGGTCTACATAATTAAGGTGATCAATGAAACCAAAGACTTCGGGCTTCGGGACGATATCAACAGGAAATTGATTCCGCACTCTGATGTCCAGGGAACAGCAAAATTATAAACGTAATTCGGGACGGAAACTCGTAGAAACAACTAAAACCTCTCAGATGATTACAAATAACGTCGGTCGGAATTTGGGTCGTCGAATGAAATTTAGTATTGGAGTAAACTTTTATAATTTCAAAATATACCATAAGGTACTATTCAAATCAGTGATATTCGAACAAATTAGTAGCGATTTTAGACGGAAAATGCGCAGATGAATTTCATAGTTTGGACCACATGGGCCCCGGGAGAACTTAAAAAACTATTCTCGTGATTTAAACTTCAAGCTTCAAATTCATGCATTTTCCAACATCTCTTTTTCTGATTTGAAAACGAAACCAGACTGAAAAATTACATTCAAGAATAGGGTGGCAATAAGCAATAAAGGTCTTCTTTTAATGTTGAATGCAGCGGTAACAAATAATTCTTGTAATGCAGTTCGCTAAACTAAACGCCTCACTTGTCATAAACTCCTAGTGAGTCTTCCACTACTAAAGATTCGTCACGAACTGCACCTCCGATGGATATAGCAAAAGGAAACGAAACCTCGAAGGGTAGTAGCATGCCTTCACGCTCTAGACCAATATTTAATAACCGATTTTTTAGCTTTTAATATCTCATTGCTAAGAATTGGATCGTTAGATGAGACGATCTGAATCACAATGAAGCTCTTAAATGCCATTGATGGTATCAAGTGATTAGAAGATGGATTCACCCACTAACAAACTTTCCACTACTCTGAAAACAACAAATCCCATTTAAAAGTATGAAATAACAAACGGCTTAAGCAAGCGTTTCTCATACTTGGTGCTAGCAAACGCTTTGTGTAATCGGTATACGCGACATCAGTCCCATTTCGATCATTCAACGCCAGGACACAGTCATCGAAATAACTCAGTTTTTGAGAAACTGTTGACTTCCCCTCAAGAAACCAAACTGGTTCGGACTGATAAACTGTTTAGAAGAAATGTTTGTAAAGCCAATCCTGAACTACTGCCACCGTGACTTTGCACATTGATTCTGCAATGACCAATTCCATTCAAATGGGTCTTCTTAAGCAGTCGAGTGGTTACTGAAGCCTTTCACGTGGAAAGGATCGGTTGCATCTCAAGAAATGGCCTAAGAAGAGATGATAATGGATAATATACACCATCACAGCTCCGCCTCAAGATGAAGCACGCTAACACGTGAAAAAGGTATTTTATTATTGCGAGATAGGATAGTGTTAGCATCGATGGTGAGGTCTATAAGAAACTCATATGAGTCATTCTTGTTCTGATTTAGAAGGAAGGTACGATGTTGTTTTATAGCAGTCTTTAAGAAGCTTTTAGAAATATTCTATGAACAGTTCCCCCTTTGCAAAGCCATCAGAAATATTTTTAACATACCTGACTATCACATGTGGTCTTTATGTTTCCCGCTAAAATATCTGTAAAAAGGTTTTACTTTGTTGTAATAGTTCTCAGCGCACTTCGAACATTTATCGCGGGGTATTCACTGCAGGTTTTTCAAAGGCTTGCAGATCATCTGTGGATAAACCATGGTAACCAAAGACGAAGTATCCTCTCTATTAGCTGAAACTGATTAAAACGAGTGGGCTTACCGTGGGAAAGATGTATGAATTCTGAGAGAATGAAAGGTTTTGTGCTTTTCTCGAGCACCGATTTCGGATTTTAGAAAGCCTTCTCAGTGCGGCGGCAGTATCCGCCATTCATCTTCTAGAGGTTAAACCTTCTGTCTAAAATATTTCTCACAGACCTTTTTCCTGCTATTAGTTGGGAGCTCAGAATGAGCCTCCTAGCACTAGTCTCAGAATTAAGCCTGAACAAGGGTTGCTGGAAAAAATGTGTGCAAAGTGTTCTATCCTTTGGGATATCTTCTTTGGCTGTAGGACTGCTTCCTTGAATTACTTTGGGTGATTTCTGAAAAACTCGTCAGTAATCTCACTGAGCTCGTAAAGTTATTTCAAGTGCTTATAACCTATCAACACAATGATAAATGCAGCGTGCATATCTGCGTTTTCACGTGCCCTTAAGGCAGCAATTTACACCCCTGATTAGTAGGCAGCTTTTATTGTTTCATTGCTTTAACACATTTTTATTTATTCCTATATTTGACGCGTTGGACAACAAAGTCTTAACTCGGTCAAATTTCTAGCGAATTTGAAAGAAGGCCGTCATCAGGGCAGATAGATTGATGATTATAAGAAAAAATTTGGGAGGTTTACAGCAGCACGCCAAATTCAAACGCTGAGGTACGATTATGATCCAGGGATGGAACGATAAATGTTGCTAAATTATTGTTCGATTAGTTTTCCCATCAAATGCTATACTTGCCTTGTATAACAAAAAGTAACTAGCCCTATGAGTACAACAACCGCCATCATGTCAGTTCACTTATGTACTATTTCTGATGCGGCCAGTTGCGGTTTATTTGCTAATTCAACAAGAAAGATTTACTAATTATTAATGTGCTACGTTTTGCAAAGACCTCTGAACTCGTTTTCTTCTTCCAAAAGAATTCGGCGTGGTCGCACACCTACATAGTTGCAAAATGATTTGATGAACACAAGAAAACGCACTTAAAAATTCAGCTGGAATTTTTGTTGAAATCCTTCATTTTCGCTATGCCTTTTGAAAGCTTCAAAAAGTGCACTGTTCAATGTTCGCCTCATTTTAGTTGGTTGAATGTGGTGCATTTCCGGTAAAAGTAAACAGGTTACTGCTATAGCCAATGGATTACATCAAACACAAATCAAGTAGAAACGACTGACTAAATGAAGGAAGGAGATAAAAACTATAACAGCGTAGAAAGCAATCTATCTTTGGCTTTTGCTGTGGGCTTTAATGAAATATTACCACATTATCATGAGAAATAGACCCAGCGTAACGGCTTCAATCAATTGCCTCTTATATTTATTTCTACATAACAACATCTCAGTCCAAGTCTACACTTACAAATCTATCTACATTTGTTAGACAACAAAAACTGGATAAGAATGTAAGGGTGGATGATCGGACACAAATAATCCTTCCTCCTGAACATACCATTCATTTTGAACAACACACACGCAAGATATTTGCAGCAAACCTCATAACAACACCAGAAATAGCTCTTAGTTGTCTGCTGTGGAAAGTTTACACATTGGAGATCCTCTACAAGAAAATATGTTTCGGAGGTAAATTGTGAGAGACTTAGCTCCTCTTTTGTGGTTTACATGATTTTCACCTTATGTTGGGAGGACTTCAGAAAGTGAACATAGCGCAAGTACTCATTTACTGCTCCATAGAGCCACAGATATTGCGCATTTTGTGAACTAATGAGTACAATATAAAATAAGATCTTAAATCTGTATACATATATATATATATATATATATATATATATATATAGTCATATAGTCATATAAATGTATGCAGACGTTCATACGTACATACATCCGAACGTACAGACATCCATAAAAGTAGCACCCATTTGCATCTGCACTCCCAAATACGCACATAGACGCAGAGCCTTGGGCGCGGCATACTTTTGAACGGTTCTTGAGGATCCTTGTGCAAAATTAATTGTCCGCAACAGCTGGAGTGAGACAAATTCCCGCTTTGCACATCCTCTCATCGCTCAAGATGATTCGGTGCGGATGTCGGTTCGTCGCCGCCAAATTATCTCAGGCTTCCCTGAAATTTCATACTTAGTTGGCGTTCCTACTTGCTTGGAGGTTTGGTTACGAATCCCACTTAGAGAATATAGTCTGTTCGGAAGGCTATAGAAATAGTTTAGAAAACTTTTGCTGCTGTCATTTTGTTCTAATGTAGTTTTAATGCAGTGCTCCCGTTGTTCGAATTAAACGGTTAGTGACAGTTAGTGACTAAGCTCCGTAAACCCTCGAGGAATGTAATATTGCTTCCTATTTGTGGCGCTTAGTTCGGTACGGAGAGTTAACCAACAGACCGAAGCATTTGGTCATGCAACTTTTGCTCGGAAAGTTATGCCTCCAAAGCTCTTTAACTGCACTTCACTCCCTTATGGCGAATTTGATACAGATCGGCGGACGGATGATAAAGCAACTTAGTGGTGATGTAGGAAGTAGTATAATGACAGGTTTGACAACGACATAGGTGAAGGTAGTAATGATAAGGTTGAGTAAATGGTATAACAGTCGTAGCATAGCTGCCGTATGGATGATTATTTGACGGAAGAAAAGTGCTTGCTGCAGTCTCTGACCCCATACAAAACATCCAGTTCTTTAATTTGCTCAAGTTACCGAAGTTGGCTGCTACATTGGCTGACGAAAGTGGATTTTGTGCTGGATATGGATGCCCGCTCATGTGGATTGGAAGGTCGCTATCCAATGAAACGCGCTGCCTTCTCGCATCTCCATAGCCGTCAAGCTTTCTAGGTGTTGTTCATTATTCAGTGGAATGCTGCAACATTCTTATAATTGTGCTTGCCGATTTCTCATCCGTTGTAGCGGCGCAGCTTTCACCCGCTCATCGTACGCGCTGCGAAGTTTGTGACTGCGGAGTTAGTATTTAACGTTTTTATTACTCATCCGGCTTTGTTATGCGCTACATGCCCTGCACCGCATCATTCTGCTGTAAGGAGCCTTAGAGGTGATTACCGCATTGTTTCGCACATGTTCTACTCTGAAATATCGATAATTACCGAGATTACGTTGAATTTTACATATCAGCGACATACAGTATTCTTTTGAACGTGCTCTTCAAAATGAGCTATAAGTCTAGAGCCACACAAGTATTATGTACAGCTATGAAGAGCTGCTATCCTAACCTCAGCTTTAATAACTGCAGATCACATACTTCATAATATAGGTGTGCGTCTGTATGGAATTGTACAAAGATGATAACACTGCCAAAAGCAGCATGAGGGAAATAAATGCGCTAAGGAATAACGTAAATTATCCAAAGTTTAGTTATTTTAGTTTACTGCATACATCAGAGGGTAACTGACGCTCAGAGGATTCACTTGTTAAACGAACATTATGCACATCACATATTTCGTACGAATATGAGTCATTTAAATGACAGTCATATATGAAACCTCCACTTTCAAACAAAGTGACGCTAGGAACGTTTTCTTAGAGGGAATGATCTTTGTGAGTGAAAGCTTAGAGTGTTGGTGGGCTGTCTCATTGGAGGAGAACCTTTATTAGGTTAGACCTACCAAGTATTCGGAACAAATGTATGCTATTTCCGTTTGAACGGTACGCTTATTCAGGTGGTAAGAGGTAAAATGACGTCTGCTTTCCAATTGTTTCAATTGGTCAAATTGCTCAGTCTTTCAACGCATGAAATATAAGTCAATTTTACGTGGAACAACTAACAATAGGCAAGCTCACTTTGCTGAGAATTACCAATTTGCTTGATTGAAGGCCTTGTGGCCTAGATGCGGTTTACGATGCTTCAAATTCATTTGATTGTCGATGAAAAATAAGCGTGATGGTGCACGACCAATAAACGCACCAGGGCGGCGGGCACTCATCGTCATGAAGTTGCCATGTTAAGAGGCACCATGTTTTAACGCATCCTTTCCAGTAAATCTGAACCGACTGTCGTCAATGTGCCGTCACTCCAACGCTATCCACATTGCCGTACCTAGTAAAAGCCTTCATTCAATGGATAGCCAGCATCTAGATGGATTTATTTGCTCTAGTCTCATTATGTCGTCTCCAGGTGTATCTGTTTCTGCTAGGCAAACTTAAGAGTCATAATAGACTGTTAAGTTCTTGAGGTACGTGAGCAGTTTTTGTGGGGACTGATGATATGTCATTTAAGTGGACGCAAAGGCAAGTATTTCAAGAGCATTATTTATTGACATCAGCAGCACTGGCCGATTCGTTGACCGTACTAGGCAATTAAGTCGAATGTTTTTCTTTACCTGAAATTGCAAATCATTCTTGCTGAGTATAGTTCTATTGGATTGAGACAGTTCACCAACTTGTCAGCGCAGCGAACCGAGATGAAGTCGCAGCACACGACTATCAGATCACAACAGAGTGATCAAGAGTGAATTCGCGTTGAATGATTAAATGCTAGCCGCAACATTGAAGTTTTTCTATGTTCACATCATTATTCGTTATTGAATCTTCACGGTTCATCACACTGATAGCCGATTCCAATTCACTTGGATGATTAAATCAAATCAAATCGCCGCATTACTGCTGGTAGTGCAAAACGGCAAGTTAAATTCGGATGCAAATTTGTGTTTTTAATCGGAAAGCCTGTAATGGGTGCTGCCAATGACATATCCACTCTCGAAGTTGTGCGAATGACAGCTTCGACGGATTGCATCCAAACGAATTCAGCGCCGAGTGACCAGGCGACCTGGTGTTTTTGATTTCGGCTTTTAGTGCATGGATGAATTGCTTGGATGCAAGTTGATACGCTGTCGAAAACACCTGCTTCTCGTTTTCCTGCGATATGAATCGTTACTCAGACTAGTTGTCATCTTTGAACTGGCGGAAATCGAAATCTGAAAGCGAGCTACTTGTGATTTCTTGCTATGATCAGAGTTCGCCATTTGCGGGCGCTCTACTTTTTAAACTAAATTGTTAAACATTTCATAACGGGAAACATATCAGGAAACTGTAAGTCTAATGCACTGCAACCACTATGGGTGCCCGTGTAAATGACGAATGATCGATCGTTCGTGAAGATAGTAAGCGTCTGTAGCCAGCTGGATTATCCATTTTTTGAAAGCTTGTTGCGAAACATGTGGGGAGAGCTGTTGCACTTGACTCAAAATCCTTCGCATGCACTTAACCTTCATATAGGTGGAGTTTTATCATCGAATGCTGATGGAAAGTCTGTCTTCCACATTTAAAACGCCCTTCTTTCATTCAGGCGGAAAGCAGAATCTAACGTGATTGTGGCGGTTTGCTCAAAGGCTGTTATTGCTAAAAGTCTATCAGCGACAAGATGAAACCAGAGTGGAAACTCCGTCTACAATCTTCGAGCATCTGCTCATAAACTTTTAAAATGTCCTGACTCTGGGAATTTGAGGTAATAGCGTTAAGGGTGATAAAGATTAAGGAGTGTATAACCTTTTACTTGAGCCTTAGGAGGAGTGAGCCTATGAGTGAAATAAGAGTATGCACCCCACCAGTTGATGCAATACCGAGAGATCTGCACAGTGCAAGTATATGCGCCTTTCTGCGTTTGTTTATAATGTTCGCGATGTGTGGTTTCGCTTGACCCAATATATTCAAAGAACGTGGTTGAATTTCATCCAGAGATCCTTTTAGAGTGCTGATTGCTAATTCATAAGATCTGTCGTGGAGATATATGCGGTATTTAGTAACCGCCGATGTGATTCTTCTACAGTAAATAATTCTTTTGTTCGCAAATCCTCCTAGTCGTTTTTCTCGGTCATAGGCCTGATTCTTCACTTGTCGAGTAAGCAGTTTTGCTAAAAAACCATCATAAACAATAACTGTTGCAAAAAATCTTGCTATAGCTTTTGAAATCACTCACTAGATTCATATTGTTTCGACGCTCATTTAAGTGTTCAGAGTGTTCAGCAGACCGCCCATTTAACAGCAGACTCTACGAAACGATTAGCGATAAGCTGGTACTAGAATGAGAGGTATTTTTGGCCGATGGTAATCGGACTCTACTCGATGGAGAATAAAATGCCTGTGATTTCGCCCATGCTATGCAGTATAGCTCTTCAGTTCAAATGCTTCGGCCTAGTTATTGCGAACTCGTCACTCCACACATGCAAAATTCATGCCCTTTCACTTTGCTTAGGGTTGTACTTGCTTTTTGGGTCACATGGCAAACATTGCAGTAATAGTTCCATCCCTTGCATCATTTCAAGCGCTCAGAAGTTTGCTGCTTCAGTTATATCGTAATAGTGTTGAAAGCGATTTGCTTTTCCCCGGCAACGATCCATTCTGAACTTCTCTGTGGTAAAGTACTTGGCTACAAAAGCCAGATTCATCAAAAATTGAGAGAGGTTGGCACTGAAGCAATTACCAATAAAAAAATCACATAATGGTAGCTAATATGGCAAGGTGTACACGACATGTCTATTGCTAAATTTGGTGATGCTCCTCGCCGTATCTCACCTAACATCCTTGCTCTTCTCATACGCTTTCAACAGTGAAAGAAGTAACATCTTGCCGATGAAGCTCGTATTACTGGAGCTGTTTGATATTTAGCGTAAAATGCCAATTGTTATTTCTTCGATTAAAAACCTCTTTCTTTTGGAAGAAAGTCTTATAGAACTTCACAACAATTAGTTTATCTCACTCCCAAAATTGCTCGCCTTTTTCACCGTTGCAAGGAAGCCTTTAGTATAAGGCGAGTTGAATTTAGTAAAGAGACCTGAATTTCAGAAAACAACAATGACGTTCACCGAGCTGATAGCAAAGTACCAACAAAACCGAAAGGTGCTCCTCTTTATCGTCTATATTGCGCTCTTTCTCGACAATATGTTGCTCACAACAGTCGGTTTGCTTTTCCTCTTTCACTAACTAAAGAAAAATGTGTTAGTTCTTGGCAATGGCGTTTCTGCAACAATTTTCCAATCACTATTCAAAGATTTTTTTCCAATTTCATTAATCTGCGTTCCTCCCAATACTTTTATTTATTTCAGGCATTTGGGATTCATTTATCTGCTTCATCTCTTTTTTGCCTTCTTTCTTTTCATTTTATATTCGCTTCGCTTTCGGGAATTGAATTTTATTTTTATGCGCCTAGAGAAGGAGTGCATAACCTACTAAATTACTCGGGAGAAATTTCCTTGCAACTTCAGCATAATAAACTACGACCTTCTAGTGCCGATTATTCCCGAATATCTTCTACGGCTTTCGCATCCGAATTCTACCGATCTGCTATTGTACAACAAAGCTCCAATACAGCACAACCGTGGTAAACGCGAAACCGACGATTCAAGTGAGCCAATGGTATGGGGTGATAATGCTTGGGAAATGCCCTTCGACGGGGACGAAGCGAAGATAAATTGGGAGGAGAGCCCATTGAATCCAATAAAATATGCTACGCGGAAGTCGAAATCACACAAAGGTATAATTTTCAAGCTTTTATACCGTCTGGTCCGCTGTTGATTTGTCATTCGAATCGACTGCATATCGCTTTATTCATAAACAGTTTCATACAAAAAATTTGGCGCACGACCGCCTTTGCGAGAATGTAAGTGAAAGGTAAAACAGGGTAATAATGGAAATGATTAGTGAGCGCAAAAAAATAATTAATTCTAGTTCTATGCAGGATGGCGCATCTGAAGGCTATTTCCTCACCTTTTCAAAATGGAAACGATGAGTATTCAATTGTAAAAAAATGCATCTGCAAAAGAAATCGAAGGGATTTCGCAGCAGTCATAGTTAAATACTTACCTTTGTGAAATTCCAACTTCTCTCTCCTCCGTTCCTTTCCCATACTTCATTCCTCCCCTGTAGGCAATGCGTTTGTTTTTATGCAGGGCATGGCATCATAATATGACCAAAGCATGCATTTGCTCGAAATTTAAGGTTTTTGGAATTAAAGAAATAAAACATTTTGAGCATAAGCATTCCTCTAATAACAATATTTGAGGCTTCAGGTTTTCTAGTTCTAACAAACTGAGAAGGAGATCTGAAGAGAGAAGGAGATCTTACTGCTTAATGTTTTGTGAAAATTTGTGCTCATATTGCCAGTTCTTCGTAGTGTATAGCCGGATAAATCGCGATTACAAATTAAACTTTATTGTTCACTAGACTCTTCGCATTCCAAATATCTCAGAGTACCACCTCTACAGCGACTGGCAGTGGGCGGCTTTGAAGTTATGCTGGGTGGTCGCGGATATCAGGAAAGGGTACGACAACCTTTCACTGATGCCACACAATCGTTCCAAAAGAAATGAAGTTTTCTAGGCCTGAAAATTGACATGATGATCTATCTATGTACAGTACATCAGGAATTGGCTGAGCCGAACAGCTGCTTAATAAACGTTGTCAACGTTGAACAGCTGAAAATGAGGTTATAGGCTCCAAAGGATCAAGAAAACATCAACCAGGTCGAGGTGGTATGCACCCACGTACGACGACTACTGAATCGCCTGCAGAAGAAGAACATCCGTCGGTGGTGGAAGAGAAGCCCACTGAAGAAGAGACACGTCAACGTCACGAAACTCTTGCAGAAGAGAACGTTCATGTTGGTCTAATGTTCGGCTCAAAGGCACTCGTGCAGTTGCTCACAAATCCGTGGATTGGACCACTCACCAACAAGTAATTTGTACTACTTCGCTTTAGAGCCATTCTGGAATATAGTAGAAACCAGTGGAAACGTGGCTAAAAAAAGCTGCTTGCGGTACGCGCTTCTGCTGTTTTACTTATGACATTACAAGTATCGTAAACTGCTTACAAAGCATATTCGTTCGTCTTGAATCAGCCTGAACAGACCTCTCCAGTTCACCAAAATAAATCACCAGATTCCTCGACAGAATCGCCTGAATCAGTTTATTCCTCATCGTGACCGACTGCTCGAACAAATCCTGTGGAAGTGATTCGTAATCCATTGGGATATGTTGTGCAATGCATACTGACCGTTTGCAAGATGCACGCTGATTTCTTGCTGCATTTACTGGCAGTAAATTCTTCTGCATGTCTATGAGCAGTATTCTCGGGAAGGCGAGCCGCGGTAGCGCACTTTGTAAACGCAACTTAGCAAAAACACGTAAAGTGAGCAAATTTGAGTGCTCAACATCATTTTCACTTGGTGCTAGCACGTGAAGAACAGTGGTAAAAGTTACCAGTGCTTGTGCCATATTACCACCAGTGAATGCCTTCTATTCTCTTGCTGGAGAAGATAAATTCTGACAACTGGTTTCATTGTTCCGGTAACGCAAGAGCAAAATGAGGATTTGTTTTCGTGAACCCCCTAGCGTAGTGTATTGCTCTTATAGTTTGATATATTTCGAGTGAAACGGCTCCCTTTCTTCGTCAGTTAAATTCATGCCTCTATTGCATCAGCGGATAATGTCGAAAGTTTATCTCTCCTTGAGATTTTTTTGCATTATACAAATTGAAGTATCATTTTGCGCGTTTGTCTAAATGAGAGCGAAATTATTTAGTGCTTAGTGACCATTAGTGGCCATTAAAGTATGACTTAAGGATTGAACATTTTTTTAGAATTGGTTACACCATACCGATGTTTGGAGGCTTTTGTATAATGTTTCTTTCGACAGTGATGTTCGCATTTGGGACGTCACTTGGGACGCTGTGGTTCGCAAGGGCCCTTCAGGGTGTTGGATCAGCGTGCACAAGCACTTCGGGTTTGTGAAAGCTATCTTTTTTTAATAGGAGGGTTTTTTTTGGAGAGGATGATGTTATCATATGAAGAAATTAATCGATTATGAGGAAATCTACGCTCAGGTGCAGTCGAAATGCAGGAGTAGTTAGATGAAATGAATCTTCGCTGTTTCATTTATTATTGACTGTGCTTGTTAGATTAACCACTTGTTCAACATGACTACTTTTCTTAAGCTGGTTTATGACCGTTGCAGGCATGGGCATGCTCGCACAAGCCTATCCCGACGACGTTGAAAGGGGGAGTGCAATGGGCATCGCGCTGGGTGGTCTTGCTCTTGGTGTCTTGGTTGGACCACCATATGGTGGCGTCCTTTATCAGTGGTCTGGAAAAGAACTGCCATTCCTGTTATTGGCTATGCTCGCATTATTCGATGGCTGTTAGTTTAACATTATCTTGATTCGGTGATAAAAGGAGAAGCTATTGTGTTAGTGCTCTCTTCAACTATAATCTCCATCAAACAGAAACAATGGGATCGCTAAATTTCCCTTGCCCTTCGTAAACTATCCATTCGCGTAGCCTTTGATGCGAAACACTAAGTTGAGTTTTAGCATCAGTACATCAGAACACATCAGATATTACTTAAAGTGAATGGGCGGCATGACGAATTCTTTACTGGCATAATTGTCAATTAATTGTAGATATTAAAGCTGCCAGTCGAATTATCATTTGAATGAAGTTCTAGTGTTACAAGTAAAAAACCCGGAAATCGTATCATGAAACTTTAAGCTGCGGGTTGTTGTCATCCAGTGTTGTTGAATTGAAGTTTTGGCAATTGGAATTTTACGCGTATGAGCACGAGCTGATTCCTATCCTATGAAGTGAGCTCCCACGCTGTTGCTACTACCCCTTCCTCTCTTTTCCACTTCCCGCTTTTCAGTTCCCGAAAGGATTGCATTCTTGATGGTAACTTATTGATGATGACCTTGATGCGTTGCTTCAGCATCAAATTTTTATTTAATTTTACATGTTCATCAGAACAACTTGAATTTTTGATGGTTCTAAACATGACAAATGTTTTCCCATTTACAATTAGTTGCTACAAAGCCTTCATAAAGTACACTCTTCATCACTCGCCATTTTGCAGCATTGCAATTTTTCGTTCTTCAACCGCGCGTAGATCGACGAGAACAAGAAGGTACTGCGATGAAGGAGTTGGCTACGGATCCGTTTATCGTTATCGCTGCAGGTACTTGTCAGATAATTTCCAAAAGTATCCTTATTGCGTCAAAAACTTACTTTCTGGTGCTGTGGAAACATATAACAATTTAAAGCACAGCAGAAACGTTTACAGTTCGTTTATTTTCAGAAAGAAACGAAGCATCTTTTTGATACAATATGCTCTCCTATCATTTACTTAGTAGATGAATCTGAATCAATTACTTAACGTATGAATGAATCGGTTTTTAAATGTGAGTGCCACAATGGTGTCAATCCGAAATTTTCGTTCATTTAGCCAAAGAAGTGCTAGTAAAAGTTGTCGTAATTAATCATTCTGCTCATTTTGTAATTCATGCACTTCTCTTTAAGTCGAATTCGGCATTCCGCAAGATGAAATTTTTGAAATGTGTGAAAATGACTCTGACCACGGAAATGTTATTATGCAGTTGGAAGTTGCATAAGCGGGCCGAGGTCTTGACAATAATTTTTGCAGACGCTGAAGACGAAAAGATTATCGTACATTTAAGGAGCGATTACAATTGGTAATCTGGGAATAGCAATGCTTGAGCCTTCCCTACCACTGTGGATGATGGAGACGTGGCAAGCTGGTTCGTTCGAGCGTGGTGCTGCATTTCTTCCAGCAAGCATCTCGTATCTCATTGGCACGAACGTGTTTGGTCCTCTCGCTCACAAGATCGGCCGGTTAGTTTCCTAGAACACTATACACCGGTAATTGCCGACTTCTTTGGCGTATTTAGCTGTTAAAGTATCACCACTAAATATGCTTTATATATTAGCATATAAGTCATATAATACGAAATGCGCCAGCTGAACTGTCCTATTTATAGTATTACCCGCACATATAAAGGATACTTTTTTCATCGCTGAAATGTGTTCACCAATGTATCAAGAATTTGCAACATGCTGCTGCTTAACTATATTTTCATCCCGCCGCCTCCCTTTTCCCATTGTCCATAGAGAAAACACTGATGCGAACGCCCCTACATCTTCGGTGCCGCTACTGTTCAACTTTCCGCGAAAACTAAAAATTCAAGTAATGGGTCTTTAGTTCCTGGTCATCCACGCATGTCTCTACGCCTGCACATTCCTCTCCCAATCCTTCCTTCTGTCGCCAATTTTAACGGAGTTTTGAAACTCGGCTACAATTTCTAGACTATGGTTTCATGGAAACTATTAACTCAACAATTCCTACTTTTACAATTCTTTACAGAAGTTCTTGCGCTTGACAGAGTTCACGTTACGGAAATCAAGACATCCCTCGCTACCTATTCCCTCCTTCATGCCCTCCCACTTCCTCTTAGGATCATTTTTAAAGTGAAACCGGTTAGGAGGACACATGAGTGGGTGCAGATGACTCAAATGCGCCTGCTTACGCACAACAACGTGGCTGTTCGCTCAGTTGCTCATGGCTTCCGCGATTTTTGAAATCTAAGACCTTAGAGATCCCGATCCGATCATTCCAACTATTCCCAACAGTCAGTCACTGCAATCACTCATACGCTTGGATATCGCTCGTAAACATTTCTAAACGCTGAAGTTTACATTTTTCCGTTTGACAGAGTGTGAAAGTTCGTCTCCATGAAGTGGCCAGATAGCAGCAACAGTCTAATCGTTTACAAGTATTTGTTTCTCGAAGTGATCAGGTAACGTTTGTTCCCACTGAGAAACTGTCGTCATCAACTAATACTCTTGTAACCTATTTCAGATGGCTAAGCGCTTTTGTTGGACATCTTGTCATCGGCATTTGTCTTCTCGCTGTGAGTGATTCGTTTGAAATTTTTGTTCCTTGCTTAACATACGCTGTTTCTTGATGCATCCACTGGCCTTCTTTTCAGATTCCGTCAGCTAGAGGTGTTGGAGGTCTCATCTTGCCGAACTTTTTCATGGGTTTCTCGATCGGTAAGAAACCTTCTTGCCTTACATGCAGAAAACAGCGATTAGTATTGTCAAGTAAATTCGTTCACCAATTCAGCCGACGTTAGATTGATCAAATGAATATCGCCACTTTAAAAGTGGGTCCTGTTCTCTAATTTTATCAGCTATATCCATCAAATAATGCAGCTGCAAGCTTTCTTCTGCCAATATCTGATGTTCTGAGAGTCGTCAAAAGCATTAGCTTGGTCGATCAGCAATGGAGATCAAGAGAATTCTGAAATGAAAGTTAATTGAGTCACCAATCAGGTCGTTTATTTTTGCCATATTTTGTAGGAGAATGATGTTTAACTCACTGCAAATGCTTTTACTCAAATGATCATAGGTGCAACTCTTTTATACTTATTGTTTCAAAAATGAGTCGTATGCAAGGATAAAACTACATGCTAAATAAACTATTCGACCGCACCGGAATGGTATAGTTTGGGAAGATTTGAAAATTTCTCCAGTGTCATATCATTTCTGAAATCAGCTGGAAGTTTTGCAATGCGCTCAACTATTACTAGTTTGTGTGCTTTTCACTCATAGACAAGTCATTAATTCACGACAGGAAAGAAGGGGTTTCGTTCCTCTGTGTTTTGGGAAGGGAAGGAGTGAGCGGCGAATGGCCAACAGCAGGGATCACTACAGCAAAAGGTGAAATGTAATGCTTAACATTCAGCGGTTTCATCACAGTTAAAGCATACGACGTTAATTCCTTCGAAGCGAAAATTCTTTCACGAACCACCCAAATTCTCCTCGTCCTAAACAAATGTCAGGTTGTGGTTTATTGATTTTCTATAGATGTTCGATACAGCCTACTTTATTTTCTTCTAAAAAGAAGAAGTCACATCACCCGTTTGCTTCGTACAACTGCTGGGAAGGGATTTTGCTTATAGCATTGCTTATGCTCCTGTATCACCTCATTGCAGGTATGATTGACGCG
The DNA here is from genome assembly GCA_037576465.1 of Parascaris univalens. Taxonomy (NCBI): domain Eukaryota; kingdom Metazoa; phylum Nematoda; class Chromadorea; order Rhabditida; family Ascarididae; genus Parascaris; species Parascaris univalens. The sequence goes on along the minus strand of CM075173.1, from coordinate 60,069,172 downwards.
TCAATGTTTCCGCTAATGGGATATCTGGTCGATTTACGCCATGTTGGCGTCTATGGATCCATTTATGCGATCGCAGATGCAGCTTTCTGCTTCGCTTTCGCTCTTGGCCCTTTCTTCTCAGGACCACTCGTTCGCTCAGTCGGATTCCCAACGTAATTTAAAATGATTAGTTGTTCTCGGAGAGAGGAACCTTTTCATTCACCTATAGTCATTGCTTTGAGTTCGCTATCGTGCTTACGTCGAGTAGGTAGCGTAATTTCCCACTTTTGCTGCAATCTAAAGGGATGCCGTCGTGTGGAAACAGAATATCTCATAAACAGAGGAAAATTATCCTTCCGTATAATGTTTCTATTCCTTAATTGTCTACTTGAGTGAAGATGGTTGCAGTAGGTCCGAATATTTGTGTATGTTGAATGCGATCGCTTGTGACTCTAGGAGCCGATTTCATAGCAGATACGAGGTACGACTGCTTTGTTCCATAGGAGCCAAAATCATCGACTTGACTTCATTTTTCTCATTCATATTATCAATGGAAGTTAACACATTTTTTATGGACTCGAAGTTTGGATTCTCAGTTTTGAGCACCATATGAGTTAGAATCGTACTGTTTTGCCGCTTACGCCCATTCGCTGACAGCATTTTCATGGGTAAAGTTTTCCATTCTGTTTAAGAAAGGAGTGTAGAGAGGCGTTGCTGAAGAAAAATTTGCGTTGAGCAGACAATAAAGAATTCTTTTCAGTATGATGTACCTAATTGCGGTGATAAACTTCATCTACGCTCCACTAATGTTTCTTCTTCGAAATCCGCCGGCAACCAACAAAATTAAGGAGGTGAATTTTCCGTCTCATACCCTAACTTCACAATCTGTAGGGAGATGAATTGCTAAGGTAAGGACATTTTTTCAGTTCAGGAAAAAGCATTTCGCTGAGATAGGTTGAAAAAGTAACACGTATTGCATAAGAGGGCACATACGATGCGAATGAGCGCAATTTTCCTCAAACACCGATTGGCACAAAACTTCAGGTAAAGCTTGTGCTATATATTGTGTCCGCATACAATGGAGAATTTTTGAGCATTTATGCTACGCTGTAACATACAGTTCTCATAGCTACAACTTTTGCGACAATTGTGCTTTTGCAAACGCTTTTAACGTTTTCGACTTATAAAATGCCAATTGGTTTGTTGAAGGCGTTGCATGATCTATATGCTGCTCCATCGACGCTTGATGGAGATTACGAAAAGTTGGACGGAACAAGCACAGAAGATGTGACAAGGATGCAAGGATACCAGTACGACTATTAATAGAATAATAATTGCGATGCTCTGTTAACATTCGAATAAGCTTCAATTCTTTTATCTCTAACCTGAATGTTCAGTTTCTCAAGGCCCTTAAGGTGATGTTGCTCTCACGAAGAAAGTGCTTGTATGAAATAAAATTTTATTCAAGGGTCACTCACAGTGGTACGCTATATGTATAGCGAAGTGCGGGACGTAAGTGGTCATGTCGCTTTAACCCTTCGATGCTTTGCATTGCAAGCACTGATAAGATTCTGTAAAACACCATGGTATCCTTCTATAATCTGTTAACTAATAACCTTCCTAGTGGGTCTTAAGCAATTTCGCTCGCATTAAATTTCAGGTTCACTACCTCGGTTCATTTCATAATTTGGGGTGGGTGTTAGCTCCTTCATCGTTTTCTTTCAGCATCGGCAGTTAGTTGTTCAGTTATCTGCACTGTGACTTTGAACGCAAGGCGCATATCACAGGAGTGTACCCGGTGCACTTCTCTATGCTGAACATCTTCGTCGTTAGCAATTTCGGATTTTCTCACTTTCTGTGCGGTTGAGTGCAACACTGGTTCGCTGATGCATTTTGCCTTCGTTACAGTTGGAGGCGACCAAGTTAATAATGAAATAAAAGCGACGTGGGCATTTCGTGAGTGAAGTGTGGTGTACGTGGCGGTACTTGTGGTGTTGTGTGGGGAGGTGAGTAAGTAGCTTCTATGCATCTGTCTGCGAAGAATACATTGGATGCTATAACTCTTACCTCATTACTCCTAGAAATGCCAAATATGGGAGACGTAGGGCTTTGTAGATCTGATATGCCTATTTACAATAAGTGCGCAACATTGATCGTATTTGTATTTGGCCATCTATCTATAAGCCATGATGTTATTACTTCAGTGTTGGTGGCACTCACTTCCTTACGAGTCGAATGTAGTGGCTGGTTTAGAGCACTCCAACGTTGCTAAACAACATAGTCGTTTGTGCTTTCTAATTTTATCGCCATCTCTGGCCGAGGAGAATGCAAACCTCTTGCTGCATTTTGCTTCCATCATAAGCAGAGCCGTATGTGATCGGTTTCAACAGTGCACAATGCAAGAAATATGTGTAAGGGAAGCACGCGGAAAGAAAACTTCCTCTCCTGATCTATAGCCACAATTTCTGCAGTTGTTCTGGATCAACAAGCTTTACCTTTGTGGTCTTTTTTGATACATCCGAAGAAAATATGCACTCTGCTCAGTGAGGGCTATGATGTTTTGCAGTAGAATGAGGTTTGCATGCATTGTGATAGTCGCAAAGGATCACGACATTGTCGGAGTTTGTTGCCATTTACGCGTGGTGGAACTGCTGCTTTGATTTGAGCGATGTTTGCAAAACATCATTTCCTCGAGATAGCTCGCAGATGCGTTTGATGAACTGATCCTTCGTTGCTGCCGATAGCGACCCGGTACATCTCTCTACTTAGTCGATTGTCCATTTTGACAATAACTGGGTTTAGCTTGGCTACCATCAACATGAGCTTCGGATAGGCACTGCTCAAAGTGAAGAGCACTCGATGTTCTTCGATGTCGATTTTGGCGATGGTGAGAGAGCATCGTTACAGTAGTGCAAAAAATCGCTTCCGTTATGACTAAGAGGTCAGACCGCCTGCAAATCTGATTTGCGTTAACGAATGTACGTTCTTCGTTGCGAAATGAGTCGTAGTACCTTGATAAGCGGTTAGTAATTGTCACCACTGTGTGCATATCCTGCTGCGTGCGACGTTCTTTGCTTTTTTTCGGAGACAGCTAGTGAGATAGGCGAGTACAAGTCAAGGAACTGCGATTGACTATGTCTTCGATCAGTCTCCAAAGTTCGAACATTTGTCCGGCTTGTGGAAAGTGTGCAGCTGAAGTTTAGGGAGATGTACTATGTTCCAAACCTCACTGTTAATTGGAGGGGGTAAATTGGCAATAATTCTTAATTTTTATGGAGTTCCAGAAAAGTCAGGGGGGTTAAAGCCATGTGACGATGGCGTAATACAAGGCATAGCGTTGAGGTGGGCGAGCATGTCGGCTCGATCCTGATCAAGAAACTCTAGTTTTTGAATGCTTGTGTGAAGCTGCAAAGACATGCTTCCGAGATTATCTGACGCTTCCTTCGTCTGTTGAAACAGTTGCCATTGGGTGAGAATTCGGTGGAGATTCGTCGTGTAATGTAAGCTTGCGAGTAATAGTTACTCGCTCATTGTTCAGGCGAGTCAACTAGGTGAGGTGAACTGTGAAAAAATATGGAGTCGGGGCAAAACGACACCAATGTTGTTCTAATTTATTTCGTGCTCAAGTGGTTGACTGGCATCGAGCGTAAATGGGAACGCAGACTGGAACGTAAGAGCGATGTGGGTACCCGCCAAATGTGAAACAGCCTGAGCGATGACAACAACGCTAACAGAGCTGAGAAATGAGACGGCTTCAAGAGCTGTAGGGGGTCGTTTAATATGGCCGACGCACTATATCGAAGCGTAAAGGTGTCGAAGAGTGGATTCCTCCCTCAGTTGAACGTTGAGATGGCTTTTATAATCTCATCTGATTCGTCTTTTCCATCCGCATTCTTTAACTATCTTGAGAGTATTGGTTGGTTAACGATTATCGGGGTGTGTTGGTGGCGCGTTCGAAACCTTATCATATTGTTTTGACTTTGCAGCTCTCAAAAAATCGGTCGATTGGAAACAACTTCGAAACCTGCATCTTCATGACTGGGGAAAAAGGGGGAGGGGAGAGTTGGAATAGGTGATGGATTGTTGCATGTGTGCCTGTAATTGGGTCCCCGAATAACTCTTCTGGAAGATCTCAGTAGGTACGTGTTTTGCGCATCGTGATTTACCTTTAGGTTTTTACATGCTAGCTGCTAACGAAGCGCTACGTATTCAAATGAGAAGACGGAAAAGTTTGTGAGAAATTAAAAGAAACGGCGATTGTTTTGTTAGAAAAAACATTCTTTTCTGTGGTTATTTTGAAAGTTTGGCCGTTACCTCCACTTCTTTAAAAATGCAACATGAAGAAAGTATAACAATACAGAAGCCATCAAATTGTCAGTGATAACGCCCTTCTGCACCAGTCTTAAATTGCTTTGAATGGTTGGGACGTTTATAACGCTGGAACGGTGAGTTCCTCTCTTATATAGTGGATCAACTTTTTACCTTTTTCAGATATGTTTTCTTCAAATCCTGTAAACAAGCGCTGCAAAAAGACCATGTTGGCTCATTCACAGACTTCATCTTTCTGTGCTTTCAGTTGCCTGAAGCTCACTGGTGCAGGGATCAATGAAAAGCTTTCATTTTAGAAATCTGTCATGTCCTTACAGTACAGCCAGTTGTGCCACACTTTGTAACTCACTCGACAGCACTTGTTTTCGCAGTTTCGACAAAGAAGAAAGTCGATTCTTACATCTAAACTTATTGTGCACGAGCAAAGCCTTATATTTTATAGTCTCGCGCAACTTTGCACGAGTTCTTTTACGCAGTATTTAGCTTTAGAGTCTCACCACAGATATGCGACTTGTTGCTGCTTTTGAAAGCTTAAAAGTTGCGGAGAAAATGTGAGGTATTCGTGTTCTAAGAGTTTAATAATGCAGAACTGGTGTAAATTGGAAAGACTCTCCAACACCTACAGGGGATTATCATACGAAATATGGTATAACACATTTGTTGGACTACAGCAAGATGAGAGGTGTTACCGTTTCGAATCGAAGACGAAAGCAGAATCAATAGAGATGGAGAGGGAATATTTGAGATGAAACATAGCAATCACTGCTTGAGGATAACGATTGTTAATCCCAGCATGATTTTAACATATCGCCATAAAAACTGTTAAGGTGTCTTGTAACCTTCACTCCCGTTGAATACTGTATTGTGGGTTCTATCAGTAGTAATTACTGAGCGCGGCGTTGAGGTACTCAAATAAATACAGAAGCCACAAAGGTGTGTGCCGATAGGATAGAGAAGTGATTGAAGATGAAATATGTCACCATCATCATTAAGCAGTAGGAACTAATTCATGTTTTTAGGCTGATGATTTTCGCCCATTTGGACAACGCTCTTATTAATTTCTTCATTACTCTTCTATTAAGGTTTGAAGGTTTCAATCTCGCAAGCATCGTATTTCGGTTGAGCAATTTCAACTCTTCCTCGTCCATCTCACGCCGTGGGGGCCTCTATAACTTTTCAGCGACTAATTCCTCCTGTACATTTCGATACAATACTTTAATTTTGCTCACTATACTCGTGAAGAAAAGTTTCTCAAGAAAAAGCCTCATTTTTACATCTTATGATGAAATGCCAATGTTTGAAATTTCCGACTATTATGAGTGTAGTATGGCAAAGCCACAACAAGTTAGGGACAGGAGGCTAATCACCTTACTTCTAACTCCATAATACATACGATTTTCATCTTTCTTTCTTAAGCCATTAGCAGATTATTTTCATGTTTACTATTAAGTCCGACAATGAAACTTCGCGAAGTGCTGACCCTCAGCCAAAAATGACAGTTATCCTGTAGTATCCGGAGCTGATGCGATGTTACGGCACTCGTGAAAAACCTGTTTGCACAGTTTTTTGGAATACTGCATTGTTATGTATTACTGTCAACTCCTCACTTATTTAATAATTGCCGTTGCAATGACAACAAATTGTTGTGAGAAGAAGTTTCAGTGCCAGCAAAGAATCCAAAATAATTTCTCGAATAAGCGTAAGTGGTTGTGTTCCCGAACCCTAAGAATGTGCGTGATCAATCTTTCAAATATGAAGCATCCATAATGTGACTAACGGCTAAGAGCACATCTTAACTAGGAGCGTTTGCGGTTTTGGAATGAGTTTAACATGGTTGCGCTTAGAAAAAGATCAGTCGCACAAAAAAATAATAGGAAGGGTGATTGCTCCCCTTTTTGCTCCTCCCGACAGAAAAATTTCAATTTTACAAATGAGAGCTGTAGTGATTAAATGTAATGCATAATCAGCGAGGGGATGTGGATAGATGAGTGGGCAATATGTATATTAGTTGAGTGGTTAGAGGAGATGCAACTCCAAATGAGTAAATAATCTTTACTTTTCAGTTAATGTCCGGATTTGAAATGATGGAAAACCATACGTAGAAACGTAAGACCCATTTGAAAGGCACTATGCTCCTCCAATGCTACTTGATTCTTGGTAGTACACACCCATCACGCGTGCTGCATCGCATTAGAAATGGCGAGACCTGAGCAAAAAATGACGACAGGTGAAGACATGGGCGCTAGTTCAGCGGTGGGGCACTCTTCCGCCATTCAAGCAGCCCATTGTTTGCATCATCCCTTGCTGTCCGCCTCAATCCATCCCACCCCCTTCCCCCCCTCCTTCCCTCCTCCTCCTCAGTCTGCGGTTTCACGAGAGGTGAGAAAAAGGTGCGATTTTCTTTTTGAGGGTTTACAAAAAGTTTAAAATTAGAGTATTTGTTAAAAGTGATGGATAACGCATTTTTGTGATCTAAGCATATAATTTCGTTCTAAATTTAACGTGAGGATAGCATGAAGAGATGTTTATGCGTGTGTTTGTATCTGTATATTTGCATAGACAAACGTGTGCGTTAATAGTGTCGATTGCGCCTTCATTTGGCGTCTCGCTTCCATGGTAACAGATGCGGTCTTGGCTGCGGCACTGGCCAAACGTCCGCTTTAGGTGAGCCAACCCATTTAATGTACTATTTTCCTCTCGAAATCAACGATGTTTTCATAGGCATTGAACTATTCTGTACTTTATTATATCATTACTACAGTATTGTCTAATGCATCATGCTACCAAAGTGTAGTCGAGTAAAAGTAAACTTTAAAGGCAGGCATAACACAGGTAGAGTGTAACAGAAATTTGATAATAACACTATGAAGTTTCGCATGAAAGCAGACTTACTCTTTAACTAATGAATATTTGTGACCTTGAAGATCACTGAAGATGACTTCAAGAACTCATTAAATGAAACTCATTTTTCATTGTTTCATCCTTCGAAAGCACCACTTCGAATGTTTTGTAAAACAAAAATAATTGTCTGTTACATCGATGGCTATGAGCATCAATTCTTGTGGACTTAGCAATTCATAAACGTGCTGCAGTTAACATTATGAGTGATGGCGTTAGGTTTAGATTTGGCAAAGCAAATGGTGCTTAAATCGATGTCTTGTTTTGTGTTTGTTGCTGTCATTTCATTCACCAATCATTGATATACTTTTGACGGGAAACTGGAACGATTCTTTTCTTTTGCATTTCCAATTTTATATTTTTGATGGCAGATGTGCGTCAGGGCCGGCGTTATGTTTGCCAATGAGTACCCTGCCGGAATTCGGTTTCTCATAAGGCAGTGGGGGAATTTCAAATGCAGCGCAAATTGCTCATCAAAAATTCAGTCGCTATTCATGTGTGAAAGAAGTTACTGGCTGAATGAAGCCAGATTAATATTTTGTAATGCTTGTCACTACTCACTAGTGAATTATGGTAAGGTGTCAGTCAGGTTCCTTTCATCGGCATGTGACCATCGCTTGAATTTATCTAGGGAACCAACTGATTTTATAAGATAAAAGCTTAGCGCGTTTTGTAATCACATTTGAACACGTTCTTCTACTTGCTTTGGGAGCGAATAGTCGCTTAAATAAATTCCAAGCTTTCCCACAGCTCTTTTTAGAGGTATTCAAATGTGAAAGTTTGCGTGACCAGGGCCTTTTTAACCTCGTAAAAGAGAATGAACGCAATTGTGTTTAAATGCTATTCAGATTTCTTCAAGCGACATTTTCTTCATTCCATTTTGTAAATGCGTACATGTGATGTCTTATGATAACTTGTTATGTAACTAATTATCAGTAAAGACATGAGTCAATTATTTTGTGTAGTTATTTTTCGTGATAGGTGTCTTTTTTAAGTTTTCACTATTTTTTGTTGTAAAGAATTGGAAAATTGTTCGGTTGCGATGTGAAGAAACGTGAAGTACAATGTATGGTCCGGCATAGTATAACACAAGCATGCCTAGAAACCGCAAAATAGAATATTATGAAGCAGTTCATGAATGGCATGGTACAGTGTTATTCTGACATTGCTATGAGAGTTGAATAAGATATCTTTATAGGGGCTATGGTGGTAAATAGCCGCAAAATTTTACAAGTGATGGCCCCAGATTTATTGTGGCGAAGTGCTGCTACTCTTCTGTTGCGTTCTACTCATCAGTTGAGACTCATCTTGTGCATCCTAGCAAAATTCCATTTATTTATTTTTTCAATCAATTTTCTTTGTGATGAACATGATTTTGATTCGTTCTTGAAGTAACTCAGGCGACTAACAACAGTGCAATTTTTTAGCCTTTTGGAACTTTCATTTCATAGTTAAGCATATTTCAGATTGAAGAAATTTCATAATGTATAATTATTTCCAGGTTTTCGTTTCATTACTTCAGTATTTGCCCTAGTTGTTCGATATTTGTACTAATGGATCATATGCAACTTGGAGCATCAGTTACTTATTTTCTTTAAGTAAATCAGAATCTAATTTCAGTTTCTTTCGATTGGTTAAGATAATTGTAAATGAAATTTCCTATGTGAAAATGTGAAAATCGTGAAAAATTTTGTGAAAAATATATGTGAAAATTTCCTATCAGCGATAAAACTACACCACTTCAGAATATTTGAACAATAAAATGCAAAATTTGGAATTTCTTTCACAAAAATCGCCCGAGCGATTTTGTGAAGGAGTCACATTCAAGCAGTCTTATGGACATGATGTTTAACTTCCATTTCACCATAAAATACGGAAAATGCTCTAGTTTTAGGCATTTTAGGTGCCTCTCGAGATTGGAAAGTACAGTAAAAATGTATGAACCGAGTCAAGAGGTCATTCTTTCGAGTGGCAGCGCATCTAACTTCCCAAACAATTTGTCTGTGTTCGATTATGAAGCCAAGCACATAACCTTCGCTTGTATCGCTCACAAAAATCAGGTTGTTGCATTTGTTTCTATCAATTCATTATCGCCTTCGACGCTTACATATTTCAAATTCACCCAGGCGTTGCTTGGAGAAAATATCGCTTCTGTTATTCAGCAGTTGCAAGCAATTTATTTCTATGTCAAAATATTCTCACAAGTTTTGCTACACAAACTGAATCTTCAGAGTTTATGAGCATTCTATCGCACTGAACTTTATTTCATGCATATTTTATGAGCATATTTTATGCAATGGTTCATAGAAAATCCATGATTTTTTAGGAACTATTTGCACGTAAGGCGCTATTGAATTTGCTATTGTTGATGGTTGCTTTAAATTGAGCGTAACCTAATTATCCGTAAATTATCATTGTTGGAACTTGTTGAACGGTGGACTAAACGCTCAGCACAATCATCTGCCTCTTCTGTGCAGTCGATTTTCTTAGCGAGGTTACAAGCGGAAAGTTTCCTAATTAAAAACAAAATCTATTTTTATTACCTCAAAGTAATGCATTCAGCAGTAAATTTCCAATTAGGTAATTTCCTGTTTTCAAGAATTTTCTGGTTCTTTTATAAGAGTAGAAAATTGAAAAGATGTATAACCTGAAAGAAACTGACCTCACATAAGTTTTACTGAAGCTTTTTTTAAAGGTAAACACCATTAACTGGGATCCTAAAATGGAAGGCTTCACAAGTGATACAATACCAATAAAAGATGCCGATAATGATAAACCAGTGATCGTCTTGCAAGCTAAATATTGCTTGCCAGCATGTCGTAATTTCCCTCTCCTTGTGATCGCATCACCATGTAGTGCAATGGTGAGTCAAATGTCATTCTTCATTAATGCTTTTGCTGCTATACGGCGCTTATCTATAAATGGAAATGAGTTCTGCATGCTTAGTTGGGTAATCTCAATTTCGTCAAATTCGCAGTTTCTTCCAAGTTTTACTTTTATGAAATCTCGTTGCAGTTCGATCAGTGAGCAGGGTACAATTTCTTGGGAATATATAAGGCACTGCAATGGTGTTCCCAGCTATAAAACTTTTGCATCTCCGTCTGAATTCACACTATTTATGGTTGCATGCGAAATTTGTGGCAAGCATGATTCCATCATCTTATAGCAAGAAACTTATTTCTCACCAGCTGTTTGATCAAACAGTGAAATGTATTACCTATGTAGAGGTACGAAAATGAGGTGCTATGGCAAACGGCGTTTTTTTCTGAGACTGGCGGGGGTTTTTAAGGATTCAGCGCATGTTTCATAAGAATACCAAAGCAATTTGTATCATTTGTTCCTCAGCCGTTTACAAACTGTACCAACGTGACTGCGCTTACGAAAGACTTACAATGGTTTTAATGCTTCCCATATGCCATGCAAATATTAGATCGAAATTTGCAAGGGGAAGTAGGGATATGAGAAAAGAATACCACATACAAAACAAAATTCTAGAGTTTCGTTTCGATTATTTCCACGAGGAATAACTGTCGAAACTGTCGAATCATTCACTTGGATTGGCTCTAGCAAGAAAAGCTTATAAATGAACTAAAGGGATGAAAATTCTGGCGAAACCATGAACAAAAACGAGGATATTGAATGGATAAGCAAGACACAAGCGTATCAAATTTCTCCGAGTTATGGTTGAAATCACGCTTGCTTAGTCAACACGTCAAAACTGTTGTGAGACAAACACATGAGAAGAACTTTCGATATCACAGTAGCAAATCTCATGTTGTATTTTGCAGGTATTCGATCCACGGAGTAGTAAAATGCTGGCATGGAATCCCATCGACAGTGTATGCATAATTAATTCTTTCATATATCATTTTATTCCATAATTTAGTATCCTCTTTGATTCGTCGAACAGCTACTAACTGGCAGGAAACTTTTTGATTAATCATTTGTTGCAGGAGAGTGCTGCACCGCGCGAGTAGATAGCCACAAATTTTCGTAGTAAAAAAAAACGAAAGTTTCTATCCTTAGTAAGCTTAGTGAGTTTACAGCAAACTGCGGTCATAGCGCATTTTACGCACTTTTGCTTAACGATTTCACTTCGTTGTTTCATCTTACTGTTGCTTACGTAGTCGTGTTGTTACAGAAATACATATGAATGCTGTATGGCAGATGGCTCGTTATGTTTCACTTGGAGACTATTGAAACCGGAGTTTCGAAAAAATTGTTGGTTGAAAAATCTGACAAGAAATTTGCATAAATCTGCAAGAAGTTGAACTGTAGCTGCATGATATATTTTTTCCTTAATTCATCAGACCAATAAACGAAGCAGATATCAGTGCAAAGGCATTTATGACACCAACTCCGCTGGCATATCTATTAAAAATTGAGTATTTGACGTTGTTTCCCGTTTATGGATAACAAAATTTATTTAACCTCAATTTTCGATGATGCTACTATTGCTTTCAGTGTGGATTTAGTCGAATTCGCAGCACGGTTTTTGCAACATCATTTTCTCACTGATATCCAGGAAACGTTTCCGTATGAATCGGTGTATTTTTTAGCTGCTTACTTCGTCCGAAAATGATGGCGAGTCGAGTCGTTTCACTCGCGGTATCAGTTACGTGGAAAATACAATCATTGTTGGTAGGTGCTTCTGAGTGGTACGTTACCATTATGCAAGATTTTATTACTGATGACTAAAATATCTTCGGCTACTGTGATTGTTATTCTGCAGGAACACACACAGGCGAAATTCTGGTATTCAGTTGCACAGGCGAGAACTCGGTGCAAACGAAAAAATCGATGCAGGTAATAAGGCGACATTACATTATTCTGTAGGGAGGTGAAATTGCTTCAGTATACGTGCGTGATTTTATTTCGAACGCAAAGGTTTATGTTAAAAACACGTTCTCAGCTTTTAAAATGTTGCGTGTCGCTATATTCACCTATGTTTATTGGATTGGTCATTGAGTTGCCAAGGGATCTGTTATATTGACAACGTGTTGCTGTTGAGTTAAACGCAAAGCTGGAAAGAGTTCTCCGCATTGCTTAAAACGTTTCTTCAAAGTCGAACAGGTTTTTGGGAAAGACCGGTATGTAACTTTGTGAACATTCACCTGAGGTCGTCAAGGTGATCTAAAAGTGTTCAAAAGAGTCCCATTTGAATCATCTGTGCAGAGGTTGTGCGGTCATTTTTCATGAAGCATGTGCTTGAGAGTGATCTCCAAAGCTTCAAAAAATGAGATAAAAATTTAGCACTACGCTTATCTTGCAATGAACTTCTAGTCGAACACTTTGGGCCTAATGCCTTTTTTGTGAGATCATTTGAACACCTTCGAGTTCGTTTTATTTCATCTCAGCGAAGTTTTACGCTAATATGTCGGAGAAAAAAACAGATTTTTGAATTATCAGATGTTACTTCCATAAATAATATGGTGATTATTCATTCGATATTCAGGAGCACAAATGCGCAATCGCTGATATTGCTACATGTCATTTCGATGACCTCACGTGCTCATGCGATGTATCCGGCACTATTGCAGTGTGGACAAAGAATTTAAAAGGCGTTCAAAAAATGATTTCGACACAGTAAGTTCAACGACGAAACATGTTTTGTTACATTGCTATCGCTTGAATAAGTAATATTTGCAGCCGGATGCGAATGTTAGAATGTTACCCTCGTTAGATGCGATAAACAGTTACGTATTATTGTAGATGGTCGAAAATGCACAAGCGATTTTTCACAGGACAGCCTACAGCCTCATCTCTGCCCACAACCCTAATAGCGCATTCAGTTACTTGTAAATAAGCATGCAGTCATTGATGATGCACTAGATCAGCCGAACAACGACGCTTCAATAATTTCCCCACTCCATCCTAAGTGAAGAAATTATTGAAGAATTCATGAAAACTGTGGTAGCAATAGAAAAAGAATCACTGCTGTTATTTGCACAGCCAAAGGACCACCAGATTAACCTTCTGACCAGACTTTCTTTGAGAATAGAGAGATTCCAGAACTACATCGTTCCCTCGTCAGGAATTGGGGGAGGAATGGGCGAATTATTATATAGGAATCTGGAGCCTTCTTTGGTGAGAGCACGTAAGGAACGATGCCGTCTCTTCTTCCATGTCAATAAGCAGGCGAAGGACCAGATCTTTCACAGGAATGGCGCAAATTTTTTTACTAGATTTTCTTGTATCTTCTTAGATTTCCGCTCGGACATCGATGCAGGAAAAAGGTAAGCCTCTACTTGAGCAGCTCAGAGCCAAACTGCTAGCAAAGAAATGCATCAATTTAGCTATATTTTAAATAAATTACCTTATGCAAGTAATCAACGTTGCAGTAATCGGCACGTAGTATGTCGCAAGAACAACTGAATATAAATGACAGCATGAGAGGTAGTTCCAAACGACAGCAAGAGCCAACGGCACAGAACTTGAATTATACCATGATGTAACGATCATCCTAATACCAGCACTTCATAGCTGCGAAATCCTGCGACTTATGCAGTGATGCTCTACGGCAGTTGATCCAGGCGTTTTGCAATCCCTACGATGATAATTTGTGCGTCTCGTCACTCTTGACTAGTTACTGAATCCCTTACTTACTTGCTCTTCAAACTAGCAACTTCGCAATGGCCCTTCCAAATTTGCCTCCAACTTTAGTATATCTTTAAAACAACTTCATAACTGTCAGTTTCCTATCTTATTTTCAGTACTACTAATGAATATGCGCTTGCCTCAGTATCTGAAATTTTTCTGCTCGCAGTCATTGCATTGAAAGTTTCGCTCTCAGAGTGCTGCTGAAGCGTATTTTTGCAAGGTAGGTCATTTGCGGCATTACTGGCAATTTTCTCATTGGCGATCTTAATGTCCACGAGTAACAAATCTACAAGTTTAACGCTGATTTACGTTCAGCGTTCACCATCATGTCTACAGTAACTGCATTTAAAATCGTACTTTTCATTATCCAATCGAAGTGTTCTCAAAAAAAAAAGAACTGGCGACTACTGCTTACGAGATGGAGTCTACTCCATTTAGCGTTTAGCATGCAATGCTCTGCAAACATTCTGAAACAAGCTGCCTTCTTCAGAGTAGGTGTTGGAGTGCAATTCCAACGAAATTGATTCTATGATCGATTAATGCCAAGGTTGAGTGAATGGTTTACAGAAATGAAGCAATGCTTGAATAGCGTTCGCTGCTCTACTTTTAGCCTTGTCTAGTACTTTATTTCTAACCATTTTTTACTTATTTTTTTGCCAATTTCTAATGTATTCTCACAATACTATCGCAGTTTCAAATAATTTCGTCCTTCATAGGCCGATTCATTATCATAATATCTCACCTTTTGCTCCATTCAAAATTTCCTTCTTTACGCTGTCGTGTAAAATGTGCCCTGCGAGCACTATAAACTTTTCATTTAGTGCAATTAAATCGTCGATTTGGACAGCATATTTCTTCTTTTGCAGAAAATTTTTCATACATTGTTACCCATTGAAGCACCGTTCACTCCTCTTTGGTTAACACACTTTTGTTGTTGCGTTTCTTTGCCTTTTTTGCTCTCTTCGTGTTTAAGGTATTAGGTAATAAGTGTTAATGAATAATATGCACTCTATCGCAATCCCTCATTTTTCGGCCTCTTCCATAGCTTTCTCTAGTATGTTTATTCTTTCAGATTTCAATCGGTGTTTAATTCGGTAGAATACATTAGCATTGTGCTGGTCAGCAGGTAAATTGATTTCGATGTTTTCAGGTAGCTCGTTCATTTATAAATCTAATGGGCTACTAGAAATTGCGTAGATTTTATGTGCAGTTCAATTCTTACCAACTGCAATAACAAAAATTCCCTATCCGACAGAGGAGCGGTTAAAACATTCTTTCCTTACCGTTTAATCATATAAAAGTTTAGCCAAAAATGGGAGTAATGTATCCGTCACACTGTCAAACTGCCGTGCGACAGGTCTTCTGGGTGATCCTTAAACGCCCATGGCGGAAATCATGAACTAGTCATTTTTTGGTTAATGCAAAATGGTCATGATAGTCACTTTAATCAGCACTGAGCGTTACGTCGCAACATCTATCGAAATTGAAAGTTTTCTTCAGCTGTTTACTTAAAAACTCAGTTACTGGTAATATGGAAGTGCACTCAGTAGGTCGCATCAGCATGCCAACTGTTCCGCGCAGTACTATAATCACATAGGCAGAGCATTCTAGCTTCTGTCATCTTCGCCTAACTTATTTCGATTGGCGGGTGTTGGTGGTTTAAGATTTATCAGGTCTGAAGTAGCGTCGATTCATAAAACTCGGGCAGCTGTCTAGACTTGTTAGGGAGTGTTCTGTAGGAATTGCTTTCCAGATGTCTAAGTTCCTCTAAATGTTTTAGACTTTTCTTTGAGTCGTTTGTATGGACCAAAAGTTGAATAAAACGAATGTGTAAACCGCTGTAAATGAATAGTGTTTGGTAAGGGTGCGAACGAATAATAAAATTTGCAAACAGTGGTAATGTCAGCATGACGAATAATAACTGCTGATTGTAACGATGCACCGCTTATACTGTGTACATCTTTGCAAGTGTTATGACTATTTTCTCGGTAACTGATGCCATCCAATGGCTCGATCTCTCAGTACTCGTGAATAATAGTTGTTATTTCGAAAGGAACACTTGGCGATTCTTCAGTTCGTCGCTCATTGTCTGTGTTTTCGAACGTGTTGCAGAATGAGAAAATACATTTAGTTCACCTATAGTTAGTTGTTTGTTGAAGACTGACTATTTAGCCTGAATATTTGAGAGGAACAATGCCCGCGCAAAAACATGCGTTGTCATCTTCGTGTATGCTGATAAGCGACATGAAATGCTTCAATAGTAGATCTATGGGCACCGCTGCAGCGCCTTTGCTTGAAGAATGAGAACGCCTGGTCCGCACACCTCCACAAGGTAGCAAGAAAATGCTCGGCCGCATATATCAGCAATGGATAGTGCAACTTGCCTCCCACCCCCCCCCCCCTTTCCACCCCCCTGGAGAATGTTCGTCCTCTCTCAAGTTTCCATGAAAGCTTCTTTCTCGAAAGCGAATTGGGAACAAACCCATCCGCAGAATTCCTAATTGATGACGACCAAATAAACTTATTCCTGTTTGATAATTTCGGAGTTCCTATGCCGTCACTAGGATCTGAACGAATCTAGTTTGCTCCCGATCGTGCGCCATCCATAGCAGTGCATTTTCTACAATATTCATATGCGACGCTTTTGTGAAGCAACAAAACAAAGTGGGTGTATAGCAAAAATTTCTCTTAATCTTAGCAAGTTGCTGAATAACGCCTCTACTTCTCAATGCAAGTTGGGGATGAAGCTGATTTCTTCCCTTTTGAAGTTCATAGATTCTTTTATAAAGGTCGTAGCAAACGTTTCAACGTCGCAGTATCGTAGACTTGGGTCACTTTGTCAACAAAAAAGCCTCTCATATATATTACTTTGAAAATATGCATAAAAGCGTTGTTCAGAAATATGGTTTCATCCTGCCAGTACGTTCAACCACTGCAATAAATTGCTTCCCGGGCATTCGTTTTTCTCCGACTGCAAATGTGCTCTAGTCGCTTCTCTTTGATTACGCAATGCTGATGCTTAATTTATTCGCTGCCTTATTAATCCGCGTAAATAAAGTTGTGTTGACTAATATAATTAACGCAGTTGGCGGTTCTGGTAGTTTACTTAAACGTAGCCATGACAACCCATCCTAAATGTCTGCTTTTGTGGAAAACAGTGAAGTTGGACTGTTGCATGCCTGCGTATCCCCGAAACGTGGCCGTGATGGGTAACATATCCCATCATAATTTTATTTTCAGTTCTGTTTGCCTTCAATTCACGCGATATTTTTAATTAACGACCTATATACACTAAGGTAATGACACGATGGGCTGCGTTGCGCTGATGCATTTGAAGGAGCAAATGAACATATAAAAAATAGGAGGGAGCAGTTGATTAACCTGGCAGTTATAATGCTGTCGTTGAGAACTTTAAAATAGTTGGCTGCAATGAATTCTTTTGTCGTTATACCTATCCTGCCGTACAATTTCTTACTTTGCGCTATTGAGAAGATAAGTTCTTTCATCTCCGGAATTTAATATCTCGTTATTGCTCTTCGTTATTCGTTTGGTTTTGTTCTTCACGTTGGTTATATTCTTCGTATTGAGCACACAAGCGGGACCTTCCTCGTTAGCATGCCAGGTTCACCTTTCATATTTCTTTTTGTAGTTTGATTAAAATAGACCATGAGATCATTTCGATGAGACGCACCCCATGACATGCACAAAAAAGTCGAAACCTTTGTGACGCTTTTATTCTTGCACCTCTTTGTTATCCCTTTGTTTTTAACTTTCATCACATTTACTGCTCGTAGATGACCACTTTCTCCCTCTTGTTGCTGTGTTGAACAACGAGCTGCTTTTTTCATTGAACGTTTATGTTTACAGGTTTTCAGGGAATGGACATCTGAGTCTTTCATAACTTCCCAGCCCGCCCTATACCTTTCAAGTCCCAAGGCTCTCATTTATTCCTCTGACCACCTTGGTCCCTTTGCTGCACCATTATTCTTTTAATGCCCTCGCTCTTTATTAAATGGCTAGAGGCGTCCTGAGAGTTCAGCAAGATGCAAACATCTGATAATATACTAATTCGACTCTCATATGTCATTGTGCAAGTTTCAAGGCTGCATTCTTTTATAGGGCGTTCACTTTCGAAATTCGATTCATTTCTTGGTTTGTCCTATATGTACTTGATCGACCACTGAAATGTTTGCTGGGAAGTAAGCCAACATATTTTCTCCCCTCGGCTATTGAAAAATGTTAAAAATTAAGCATTTTATTCGCAACTCATTTCGCTTGGTGCTTATAGTTTTAATTTTTCCCAACAGTTTAACCCCATTAAGGGGAGGAGTCATGATTTGAACTCGATAGGTAGTTTATATATTTATTGATAGTTACCTAGATAGTTGTAACCTACTCGGGAATCTTGAGGATAAAACTCAAATATTTCATACTTTTAGTGTTACAGGCATGAGATCAACTGCATTAACGTTCTACGAAAACAAGTGATCGTTGGTACATTTCTGGGTCAGATGTTGTTTTATTCGACGGTCACTGGTCAACTGATGGTTGAGGTGAACGCACACGTGCGCCAGATCAACGCGATTGCAGTAGCACCAGAAAGTGCCTATGTTAGATTCTCAGTTCGCTTAGAGAGCTCTTTAGCGTTCAGTGCTGTATTTTTAATGCTGTGGTTTACGCTCATAATTCAGTTGTCCGTCACACTTGGTAGTTATTATGAGTAATGAATATCCATACAGACCATTTGTTCAGAACTAGTATCTGACAATATCAGCTACTCAGTTACTGGAGATATCATTGTGCCGCTAAAGAATCATTAGTTGAGTGTGTAGCAAGCTACTAATTAGAAAAGAGGGCATCAGGAGTACCACCACAGCAACGAAATAGGAATTTTGCAACAAATTATATAGTCGTTAGCATTTTTCTGCGATTGCTAATCGGCTATTCCTATGACTCATAGAAGCTTCACATTTGAGCTTTATTGTATTACAAGCGCTTGTAACAGTTGTTAAAATGAAGGGAATTCCATTATCTTGGGAAAAAAGAAAGTGGAAAAACATTAAGATTAGCAAAAAGGAAAAAATTGAGTGGCGAAGAACGGAGAGATGATGTTTCATGCTCTGAGATGTCTTTGTTATGCGTAGTATTTGCCAACCCGCAAAATTCTAAATATGATGCCGTGTGCATTATTTACAGGTAATGTCTGCTAGCGAAGATTCTGTAGTCCGTATATGGAAATTACATACGAGGAAGCCGGATGTTTACAGGGTGAATTTAACGTCTATTAAAATAAATCGATGCGTAACTGCTGTGAAATTGTTTGAAGTTTATGTGGTCGATTTCCGAAAAATTGCATACATACTACGGCCTTTCCGATGTTGAACACGTATTTCTACATTTCAAACTATGCATGGTGCTCTTTGCTTTTCATGCTTAAACACTGGTACAGAGGCTATCAGTTTGGTCATCTGCGCCTGAGCCACTTGTACTTCCTTCATTTATTTTCTAGTCACATGAAACGCTGCACTATAGCGTTTCCTTCCTTGACCACCCGAACAAACTGCCCTACAAATTCAAAAATTTATTTAGGAAGTAAGCTAAAAAAAATGCTGAAGTGTGAGTCCATCATGCAAAAAACGTCTCAGTCCTCGCTTTGCTGTCTACCTTTACATGTACTTGACTAGGTTTTCATCTGTCGATGCTCATATTTGCGCAGTCAGTCAGTTTGGATGGTCAGAGTTCTACCTCCTCATATATGTGACTATGATGTTATCATGATATAAGCGCACCAGCAATCTGCTCATAATAATAATAATTATTTTTTACATATAATCCCGATTTCTACAACTCGTTTCTCATATTGTGTGGCAACTTTACTCTCTTCTTTTCCTGGATCGTCGGTAGCTGAGGTGGTGTTTTTCACGGGAGGAAAAAACTGCTATCGGAGCTTGAAACTTTAAGTAACGTTATCTTCACTCAGGAGACAAATCTTTCTAGAGATTTGATAAACTATATTGGACAAATTTTTATTTCATTTTTTCGTAGGCAGTGTTTTGTCTCAGAATTTTTCCAGGTGCTCTGGAGTGAACTTTTTTGGATGTAAAAAACTGCCGTTTTAATGTATCTGATTGGTAATTTTCAGGTGGAATGGCGCCATAGCGAAGTTCTGGAGAACATGCCTTTAATGGGTGCACAATTCACCAACGGTCGTGGAAGTGCCTTCGTTGTTGCCGCATACGATTACGCCAAATTATTCTTTTATAGAATTGTCAAGAAACCCGTATCAAGTACAAGAGACTAATAAATCGCTTATTTTTTGTGTTTTTCCTTCACTGTTTTGCTGAGGTTTTCACTTATTTGCATATTCATCTAATCCAAAGAAATATCTTTGTCGATGAGGCGGATGCATTGTCCCGTTCCTTCGTCGATAGAGATTTTCGGTGGAACGTCCAGCATACAGTTTTTTTTTTTTCGTTTAGGGCCATTTGTCGTCTAGAATTAACTCTTACATAAAGCTTGAACGTTGTCATATTTCATTTGTTGCGATACTGGGGGTTTTAAAGGCACCTGATCATGACCTCAAACATCAGGCTAAGGAAGCGAACGTATTCTATACGATTCTTGAAAATATCAATTAAAATTGTAAAAACATACCTTTGTAAAGAAGAGATTTCATTTTTATTGGTAATTGTATCAGTACATAATTGCAAAAATAAATTGCAAGCATTTGAATAGGGATTCGGCAATTTATCCAATACAAAAGAAATTCGCAAGGCTCAGTTATGAGGATGCCTTCAGTAGAATATGTTTAAAACAGCAAGACTTTAGTTACGGGTGTACAATGATGGTTCAGACGAAATATTCGTCGTTTCTCATGCGGTCGAATTCGTAGTTCACGAAGTTTCTCACCGGCCGACCCATTCGATTTCCTCGGCTGTCTTTTGCTTCAGCGAAACCTACTCTTTCCTGCCCTGCATCGAATACCGTATAATAGCGGCCGATAAAGACGTCACCAAGGATCCACAGCTCACCGACACGTTCCGGAAGCTCAATGCCCATAAATCCGGACAGGCATATCGATTTTCCCATTGCAGTCATCTGAATATAATTGTGTTTTTTGCTTCACAGTGACGTGGGCCCTCTGTTATTCTTTAAAATGCAAATAAGAGAGAGTATTTTGTAGGGTTTTCTAATTAATTTTATTAAAAAGCCGACGTTCAGCATTCCATCTATAATAACAGTTTCAATTTGAACTCTGAATTAAAGTTTCTTCTTGCAAAATTTGCATTCCCTCCATCAGAAGAATATATTATGCGGTCAGATTTAGCATTCTCTGTTCGTAGCCAACCTATACTGCTTATTGTGTGGCAAATATTTTACTGTCAGGAATACACTCTTAAAAGAAATCTGCCATGATTTAACTTCAGACCTTGTACAGAAAATATTCCAAGCCCGAGCTTCCAACCTGAGGTTCATATCTCGAGAAGAAATTTGCGAAATCTGACTGACCAGTATTTAATAGCTGGCTAACTGATCCCAAAAAAGAGGAACTTGCGTAGTCTAACAAGTTTCTTCTAGCGAACCTTACGGCATGTCATACGGAGCAATTTGTGTACGACAGTGGATTCAGTTAGTGGCATTAACGTATCTGTTCTGAAGTAACCATATCAATATATTTTTGCGATATGAAAAATGAAACGAACATACATTGAGCACATAATCAGTGGGTCTGAGCGAGTAGGTTTTAGAAGCGATAACAAACGAAACGTCAGGCAGAGACCATACTTTATCGCAAGGGATCATATATTCGCCTCGAAACAGTGGTTCCGCACCAATGAACTTTTGAATGGTCTCTACCTGCTGCTTCGGACCGGCGATTAGTGACGTTCCTGTGTCAGCGATCGCCTGCAAATGGCAACTGTTCTATGACGGAATCTAGTTTTACTCCATAAATAGTATGCTTTCGTGTAATCTTGCTGGATGAAATTCCACATTAAGGAATTACGAACAATGGAATTTGTCTAATTCGTGCTGAAATTTTGTTAACGCACGAATTCAAACGCTTGTCTATTGCGATACAGGTAAGAAATTGAGGTTTCTGCATATTTCTATTTTCACCACAATAAGCGCAACTGTTAGATTTACAGGATAACAATGTTATGCAAGAAACCATAACACAACAATGTAACCTGACATCCGTTTGAACAAGCAAGAACAGCTTCTTCTCCAACAACTTTGTCCATTTTGAACTGCCAATAGCCACGACGCGTCACCGGAGTATACGTGATTGGTTCCACGTATCGTTTCGTATCGGTTCCTCCAAGCGTTATCTCGCCACCAATTTCGTCGTTCGGATTCCTGAGAAAAAGCATAAATAGTTCTGCAAACTTTCCAGACATTTTGCTTCAAATTTGAATGTTTCTGAAACAGTTAACACAGAAAGTTATATGATGGAGTTCTTGGTAGGTCTGAATAAGTAGCTTGATATGAACTTTATTGAGACATTGCACGAACATCGTCATGTTGAATTTCCTGCAAATTTTCTGAACGCATCCGTTATAATAAACTGTATTAAAGTCGCATCTGCTATTCTAGTCCACATCTTCATGTTTTCGCCAGAACACTTTCAAATACACTCCAACTATTTCCCTTTCGAATTGAGTAGTATGCAAACCTGTCAAGCCAGAACGCAAATACTGGTGCGGCTAGCAGTTGCTGATCAACCATCGTATGAAAGACGGGCTTAACACCCAAAACGGCAATCTCAGGGAAAGCCATACCAAGAATACCGTCAAACTTGGCAGCAATAAAAGTTAGTCCAGGCTCTGAGGTTGCTTCAGCGAATGGTTGCTCTGTTGCACATACGTCAGCCACCTATTAAAAAACTTTCAGTGATGAACTTCAACTAATAATTTTTTCACTGACAATCTCCAGAGAAGTTCTGTGAAGATTCTTTTTAAGAGTATAAATGTATGAGGAAATTTTCCTGCAGTTTCCCTCCTTTCTGATGAAATAAAAAAAGTTGCATATCAATCGCTTTAACTGTTAAGCAAACTCTGAACAACTTAGATACGTCACTGTTCCAGAACTGCGATACCATGACTGAGCGAAAACGACATCTTCATCTCTTTCATTCGCTCCAATGGTCCTATCTTTGCAGCCCAATCGCCTTCTCAATATCATTGTAGCATCACGTAAGTGCACTTCAAATTATGTTCGCAAAGCTATTCGCGAAAGAGAAAACAGCAAAACCAACTGGTTTCATTATTTATCGCAACTCGACTCATATACGATAAATTCCATTACTTTAGTCTCTATTATAGATCTTTGGCCGAATTAATAAACACACAGGGACACACAGACAGACTTAATGGCTGAAATGCAAGTTTACGACCACACCTTGCAAAAACAGCATCAAATGCTTACGCTCAACATGACGCGACATTCGGACAAGTTAGTAATCAAGTACATACGCAAACATTGTCAAGTGAAATGAATCCTTTCATCGATCCCGTTCCATATTGAATTTGAAGCTTTCGTCCGTCCTCTGCGTATGTTGAAGATTTTGCAGCATCATATTTATGATGCAGTACTAAAGAGTTAGGCGTCGATTAATTATCTGTTTTATGCGATAATTGTTTCCTTGATTCAATTTACTCTTGAACATGTCTTTCTATGATTCCCAAACAGCTGATTTCACTCATTCTTTGCAGTTGTCAGTTCTTTCAAATAGCCCATGTTGTGTTTGCCTCTGGACGTTGAACACAAGCGCCATAAATTAGTGAAAAAAGCTATGCTTTTTTTGTCCACGAACCTATTCAGGTTGTCCACGAACCTATTCATATAATGTCTTACTGGGTGAAACATATGCTTCATTTGTCAGAGAAAATGAAGCATGAGACTATCCGATAAAAACTATACGAAAATATATTCATTGTGAAGAAATTAATGGCATGAATCAATGAAATAAAACAATATAAAATTATATGTGTAGATATCTAGTGCCTCAGATGAAGAAACATTGTGTGCAAACCTGAAAACTTTTCAAATCTCATACATCTAAGAAACACTCTCATTGTTTCCAAATAATCTTTTGGTACGAAATATTGCAATTACTGAAATTTAGTATTATGTGACGAGGGGCATTTAGTATTACTGATGAAATTCTTGCAACTAACAGCAAGCAATATCAGTAAATGGGCACTTTCGAGACGGTACCCACAAATTTGCCGAGCCTGTGTCGAATATCACCGTGAAATTCTGTGGTGGTGTCCCAATTGAGATGTCTCCATAATACTGAGCCTGAAGTACCACCAAGATTTCTCAAGTACGACAAGAGAAATGGCACACTTTGGTTCATTTGGAACGGCAAAAAGGAATTTTTTCAAGCTATCTGGCGTGGAATCATTAGTCAACCAACGAACATAGGTGTAAACAGCCACTTCCATTCGCTCGTTTTTTGCACTAATAACGGAACTCGGTTACATAAGAAACAGTTTAAGCTTGCAACTGCTTTTTTCGATCAATTTTGTAGAACAAGTTCACCTTAAAAGAGGCACAAGATTTAAACAAATTGCTTAATCCGTTGTTTCGATGTTCTGACTCCCCACGTGCTTCCCAATCTTTCTTAATTGATTTCCAAAAACTGCACAGAACATAAGCTTTTTGGTTGAGCCCAACGATCCAAATAACTATCAGCTCCCAATCCACATGTTGGAGCGAAAGTCATTTATACGTTCCGCTCGGATGATATACGTTCATTCGGAGATTTGAGAGATCATTGCAGATGCTGACAACTTTTTTCTTCATCCATTCCTCTGTCCTCAGTTATATAGTTACATCTTTCATATCTTCGACTTTATGACGGTGCGAACGTTGAAGCACGATTTATGTAGATATCCAAACTCGTCATAGAAAATAAATTTTCAAAAGAGGAATGTAGGCGCTTCATCGAGCATCACGAAATTACTCGCAGAAAATCTCATGCTACCTGTGAAAAATTACAAAACGTAAACCATAAATCTGTACATCCATATAATTTTTGAGTAATTCGTCGATTTCGCTGCCAGATTGCCCTCTCAACGAATGAACATTGTGGTTGGCAATACCATAAAAGTGCTTCTTAAGGGCATGATGTCTGTAATGTAGGTAATCGCTCCAGGATCCCGACTCCATCAACTGCTCTTTGATAGTGTCTTGTCTGTGAATCGGGACCCTATAATTTGAATCACGTATGCATCTAAATAGTTAGGTGGTGAGACTTTGTAACGTTTGAAAATGTGAACGTTCATAAATCTCCTGATGAACAGGTTTCTTTTCCACAGGGTTGCTCCCGAATATGAATCCTCTCTCCTCTGTTCCTGGTAAAAGAACAAGGGTGTTCCAAAAGGAATGTCTGCAGACATCCTAGGGTTTCCTTCTTCATCAGCCCATCGTTGCACATATAATTCAAGTTAATTTCTGAATGCTGATGCATCATTCGGAATGTTCATTGGTTGATGAAGCAATGCTTAAATGAAGGCTGTACGATTACTATAACAGCCTGCAAAAATAACGATCTTTACCTTTACCTCATAACATATTGGGCGTAGACAGGAAGAAACAACGAAAGGAGAGCGCAAGCAACGATCGGTGGCATTGTTGTTTGCAACAGTGTGCAGCAATATGATAAGCTATCCGTTTTGCTTATCAGCTCGAGAACAATTTTTCTGCTGAGGTGAACGCAACTGTGTTATCACATATGCCACTTCAAAACACGCCTACTCATGATCGTCTGTTATCGTCGTTCTCCACTGCTGCGCCTCCATATGTCAATTTTTCTTGCCTAAAGTGCTTGCTGTGAGCGAAGAAGAAACTTCAGCAGGAAAAGGAATTTGCAACGGCCTTCGTTCAAATTATCGCGGTATGCGAAATTTGCCGGCCACTTCAGCGCCTCGGAATGTATATAACGTGATTATGTAGTCGACTTTTCTCTTCCCAAATATTATCAATTTCAAAATTTGCTCAGGGTCATTATTGAAAAGCTTGCGTTGATGGCGACACTCTGAGATATTTAAGCCATTCTTTGGACAAAAAAGGCGGAAAATTCTACCTGTATTTTCTAATGTGCATATCACATGGTAATCTCATTCTAAAACCAAGTAAATTTCGTAAAGAGTAAGGAAGAAGAGAAGAATGGGATGGTTAGCTCTTCCTTGCATAAATTGTTGCTTATGATATTAGTTAGGGATGATGACAGTGGAGGCAAGCACGCAACGGTTGGCAAATAAACGCAAAACAAAAAGAAAGTTTATTGACATGTTAATGTTAATAGAGACGAAAATTGTTTTGCATTCTTATTGCGCCCATTTAAGTTCCCGCTCCGTGATGAGGAATAATTGCCGACGTCGTTGGCAACAAGTACCTCAGAAAGACGTCCAAATTGTCGAACATGACGAAGAGTGGTGTTAGTAGTTGAAATCCTTTCGTTGCGTAGAAGTGACGACGTCTCATTCACACCTGTCTAAATTATCACAAAGGAATATTGCTGGCGAAATGAAACTGAACTTCTATGATGTAGCTAGCCTCAATTCGCTCAGATTTCAATGGCAACTATTACCCATTGTTTGGTGATAAGTGACAGGAAGAGGGAAAAAATATGGAAGACTGCGAAGTATAAAATAACTGCTAGTGCAAAAATTTCTCCCAAGGGTTTTCAAAACTTGAAAGTCCACTGCTAACTACTGCTCACGACTGACAACGCGAAAGCTCATATGTTCGAATCCTATCTGAAGATAAAGTTGTCGTCTAGCATCAAAAACAGTGACTTGAAGCTATTCTTCAAAACTTTAGATTCTCAACACGGCCCAGCAAGTAATTTGCGCTACACGCAAAAATTAGATAATAATGGCAGAGGCCGAATTGCGCCGCGAGGTGCATCTGGCTGCGAGTCTTTTCAAAAATTCGCGGAGCTTTTAGGCATTAGCGAAATCTTCTAGTCATCTCAAGTCTTGCTACTATTTAAGAGTTCTTGGGCGCCTCGCACACCAGAACGTAGTGACTAACCTCTGGGTTCCTCAACTCTCTGCTTGCTCCGTTCATTGGGATGTTCGGAACATTACAGCTTTTCTGACAACCCTCACATAACCGGAAATCACTTTGGCAGTCCAAGAATTACAGCAATGCCTAGTCTTCTGTTCTCATCTTTTTAAAGATTTTCAAAGCCATTTCGTTAAAAGACATTCCCACCACTTCAAAGACTCATGCTTCGTGTTCACTGCATTTCGCACTCAAATGAAAATCGGTTGGAGGCATAATGCAAACCTCAGATTCCTGGAACAGTTCGAGCTTGCGAAATATTACATAGGGTTTGAATTTCTCCACAGGAGTTTGCGCTTCAAGAATACCAAGCAGCTTTGAATTCTTGTTATGAAAAACATTCGGCAGACGCGGACAAGGTGTTTCAGGTCATAATGCGCGCACTCTCGAAATTATGATGAAGTACGAGAAGTACTGATTAGCCTCTGTAGTTGAAACCTATGCGTTGACCAAAAGCAGATTTACTGGTTGCTAGCTTTACTATCTCTTTCTTCCAAGAACTCCAAACTGATGGCGTGTTTCAAGGTTTGCTTTTATCCCCCGAATAATTCATCTGGAGGAAACTCAAAGCTATTAGGTATTTGTCCACTGTCAACTGTGAAACCGTTTAACATTTGCCGAGTGTTTGCTTGCTTTTTATTCACAAACGAGCAAAGAAAGTTGCGATGTTGCACTCAGTAAGAGGGTTCGAGATTGCAAAATGCAAAATATAGCACCAGGTCACCGCAAAAAGGCCGTTTTGGTATTTAACTGCGTATATGAAGAGGAAGACGGCGATGGGGTGAGATGCCGAAAGCAAAGTTTGCAAACCTTTAAATTCTAATGTTCGGCATTTTCAGCGCTTAAAACGCGAAACCATGGAGCAGTTCAAATTTTAAATCGAAAAATTTCAGTACATCAAGTCCAACGCACTATAACTATCTCTCACAAACGATTTTAATGGCGCATAATAGAAATTAATATCCTCCATATACCGGCGGACAGAATCCTTGACGAACGTCTCCAACAGCCGGAGAAGGAGCCATTAGGATTCAAGTGGGAAACTAACAAAGCTTGCAGCCATAACAACGCTTCTTTCTAGTCGCTGCAGGCAAGACATGAAAACACCCGACGTTGCGTCACACGCTGAATGACAGCTCGATTATCATCCCCTTCCAAGAGCTATTTTAGTGCCTAACGTAAAGCTGATTTTTTTTACTGAGATTTTCATTCATAAGTGTAAAAACTGATATCGTTTTCTACCGGCAGAGAGTTGGATTGTTCTCGCTTTGTTTTATTCAGCTTCGCCTTGAAACTTTTGATATGCTGCTGAAGTTCCCGGTTTTCTGAACATCACTGAACCACTCCGTCAGTGCTCACCGAATCAGTGTCTTTGGAATATAGCAACGCTGACACCCTTGAATTATCTGAGGCAAACGTAGCGTCATATAAAAACTCACCGCAGTGAGCAGTCAGCTACGTATGGCTACGTCGTAGGTTTGTCGGCATGCGTCTCCTCCTTAGCAGCATTCTTCGAAAAGTTCTAATGACAAGATCACTATCAGTTCGGGTTTTGACGTCACTCTTAGACTATCAGCCAAAAGAGCTTTTAAAAATGCTCCAATTTGGGAGCAGTGACGAGAAACCTTCACATTTCTCCGTGGATGAGGCATGCAAAAAGAGGATTAGCAAAATGAGATAACTAACTTTTAACTACGACAGTCAAGCCGGATGTGAAAAATGTTTTTGCTTTGCCATGCAAAAAAGGAGCACAAAAAACCTGAGTGCTGATACGAATACGAATTAGAGGACTGGCCGAATCAATCAACGACTGATGACGACTGCCCATCAGTGCACCGTTGTTGCAATGCGTCAAATTAAGCGGTCCAGTTTCACGATTCTCCGTACAGCACCATCCAAGAGTACAGATGTTAATCGTTACTGTTAAGATGCGCATAAATCCTTTGCGAAAATTATCCGATAAAAACGCATATAGAATTGGATTCAGACACGAATTTGTATATGCCAAAACCTGAAAATTTAATAGTCGTCCAAGTCGTATCTGCCATTAAAGTCACACTGCTTCGAAATGCTGAAGTATATATCAAGTTTACAGTTTTCACAGTAATTCGCGACGTAAAAGGTAATACCGAAAGAGGCAAAATTGGAACATGAGCACTACCTCAACAAACCATTAATTCACCCAACACAGTCCTTGAAGTAATAATGGGTGACGTGAAAGAGACGATTTCTGGATAAAAGGTTTCCTTGCTTAGTAAACTCGTTCAATGTAAGAGCAGAAAAAACGAATGAGCAAGCGTTGAATAACATAACAGATTTACACACCATGCAGTTCTACATAATCAGAAAAATCGTTCCACATTCCGCAATGTTGGAAAACACTGTTGAATGAATGCAGTGGGAAGAGAGGACAGCAAATTAGAGAGTGACTGCGATGGGAAAGGATGGCTGTATAAGTGAGAATATATGTGGTAGGAAGAGCGTAAACATTAACATTATACGATCAATGCGCTTTAAGTTCTACATCTTTTCTAAATATTAAAGTCCTTAACTAGACCAACTCCAACCTGGTCACTGAATCCTATTAATCTGAGATGTGGAAAGTACCCGTAGGTATATTATCTGAACTAGGCGCTATTCCTAACTGGTAAAGAAATCGTAAGCAGCAGTCACTCCTCCACTACAGTTGTATGCACTGAATACAGCTTAATCGAAAATTTCACCATTCATTTCAATCCGCTTCGAATCAGTTGGAAAAATACCATACTTCGGTTGCTCATTTTCATGTTTTCAGTACTTTTTGAAAACTTTCGGCTCTGTGGAATTCGCATTTTTTGAATTCATTATTCGTATGGCTACTGCGTGGTCGGTTGTAAGCGCACTTCAAGCAGATCCATTACATTCATTCTAATGAGCCACCTCGTAATTCCTAGCCCTCTCCTGAGCACATCAACACTCGCTGAACTAATCAGAATCTACCAGTTATAAGAAAGCACAAGCTGCGATCTTCACGCCACCATGCATTACCTAAGTGTATGTGATGTGAGAGTTTGCTATCAGATGAACAGTTATGCGAAAGGGAAAAAAACGCATAAATCAAATCTGATGTAATTTTGAAAAGATAGAAAAATAAGAAGGGTCATCTTCTTAATCTTCCATAACTGCGTAGTTAAAATCACGGTCAACAGAAAAATAAGCATGGGACAAATTTTGGCCCACACCTCGCATGACGGCCTAACGAATGAAGGATATCGTGGATTTCTGTATGGTCTCATTGCGGTGGTGAGATTTCTGCATGGTCAGCTTCAAGATCACTGTTATGATCAGTGAGTTTGACGGTGCAGCTGAAGTGATGGCGAGGAGAGAAAAAAAATGGTGGCAAGTTTGCATAAGAAATGCGGAATTAGCCGACATATTATTTGGTTGAATTTTGCTTTAAAAACGGTTCAGAAATCAGCAACCTCTTCTTAAAGAAAGCGGCGCCGCAGAAAGTGAAATTACAGGGATAAAAACAAGATAGATTGCATCTGCAAAGCAGGCTGGAATCGCCAGATACACAAACAGTGAACCGTCTCCATGCAGAGAGAGCATCGCCTGTCTACAAAAAGCTAAGCTGAAAGAGGGATGTTTATGGGCTAAACGATGAAATGTGGAAAGTGCCGAAAATTTTTCTACGTAAACTGATACTGATATATGGTGCAACAGTTTCAAACAACCAAAAGTGAATACCCATGCAAATACTATCAAAGATCGCATAAGCGTACAGGAACTACTGAGATTACAGAACCATGAACGTCGCCTTCCACGTGGAAATAAACTGATCTCTTAAATCAAGAAGAAATATGGAATTAATTCCAAATTTTCCAACGAATCTGAAATGCTAGAGGCTTAGTCAGCATGAGAAAGAAGACATGCAGAAACTGTCATCAAAAAATATGAACATGACGAAGCAAGCCGCAGCCACCATTAAGCTAAAACGAGCGAGGACTTTTCCAGTGAAAATAACGAATGAATACTGGAGGGGTGGAAAACAAAGGAGTTTAACCTGCCGATATATTCGCTGTTTAAAGACTACCAAAAATCCTTTAATAGTGAACATTTCGCCCTTCGAAAACCCATGAAAAGCAGCATATTATCTCGTTCATTAATACCTGTTCTTCAAGAAGTCCAACTGTGTACACAATTATTCTCATATCTGGGAAACAGTGGGAGTCAAAAGAGGGGCGAGTCAGATGATTTGCACTTCCTCTTTTCTTTTCAACATAAGACCCTGCTTGACTCTTTTTATTGGCGAAAAAAAAGTCAATGATTATAGCATTTGGCGTTCACACTTGATAATCCTCATATCACACAGCTTCACCTAACTAAAATTATATGTTTAGGATCAATACTTTCAAGACAAAATTGATCTGCAACCGAGAGCTAAAGTTGAACCCAGCATACTGATAGTATGGAGGAATTCATCTATTTGGACAGATATTTAAAAACATACGAAGAGATGAAAACAGATATACAACGAGGGACCTAAACAGGGCTGGAAAGCATTCTTCGACAATAGATATTTCTGCTGCCAGCGACGGGTTCAAAAGAAAGTTCTCCATTGAAAGTGTAACACTGACGTTTCTCTACAGCTGCGCAAGAGGAATATCGAGGAGCAACAGAGGTGACGGACTGAACGATGGAAACCAGAATGAGCAAGTTTATATAGGTTGCAGAATATAAGAAATGAAAAATGATATTTGCAAATGCTTCTAAAATATTGCAGAATAGACGCTACGGATTACTAAAAGAAATAGAAAGCGATATAAAATAAAATGGATCAGTCATCTAAGAAAGGCTACATTAAACAGCTGAATCGGAGAAGCACTGAATTGAAGCAACTGAAAGAGATATAAAGGACAATTTATTTCCGACTAATGTATTGCTGAGCAAAACGAGTAACGGTGAAAGGTCCCCACCCACCGTTCCCCACCCTCCTTCACCACCCCCTGCCTTCCTTCTGTGCAGATTGGAGCCTGCTCTTGACGTTTTGCATTTTCGACATCAATTCTCAGTAGTAATTTTGCATGTACGAACTAAGCATTTTGGAGCGAATCGTTAAAATAAACATGAAAGTGATAAACGCTTCTTTATTTAATAATTTCGAAAACGACATCAACAAAACAATACCTGACTTAAAATCTGCACAATAACCATCAGCTTACCGCCCTTCATAACGAGCGTTTCTGGATAGACCACACCTTCAAAGCGAAAGCTTATCATTTGAGTGGCTATGTAACTGCTGCAAAATAACGTCTTAAACAAAATTATGCGGCTAGAAAAAACAATCAGCTGAGGTGAACATGACTGTGCTGACCAATTACCGACCTTTTTTCTCCAAGTTTTGCTTCCATTCTTGTTTAAAAGTTCTTTTTTTCCTTCAGTATCCCTAACGAGCACTCTTTGGTAAGACGGACATAGTCTTTCAAAGGAACTACGGGAACAAACTATGGGAGAAACGTTTGCTTGCATAATTTCTCAAAATTAGCCTTCTGCAAAAATGGTAGAAAAACATTTTAAGCAAAAACGTTCTTCTTTTTCCTTTTCTTTCACATTTCATAGCGCGCAACGCTCGGAGAGAGAAAGCCCACGCTTTACGAGATTCATCAGCGCTTTGTTTCAAAGCGTCAAA
Source organism: Parascaris univalens (assembly GCA_037576465.1). Lineage (NCBI taxonomy): Eukaryota > Metazoa > Nematoda > Chromadorea > Rhabditida > Ascarididae > Parascaris > Parascaris univalens. The sequence goes on along the minus strand of CM075173.1, from coordinate 60,036,618 downwards.
GCCGAGTGGATGCATGGAAGACTCCATATATATGAGTTCACATGTGAAAGAAATGTGAATGAAACTTCAGATAAGGTGTTTTCCACGAGTGTAAACGTCTTCCGAAGTTTTTGTATCAAAGAAAACACGAAAGCGTGAATTTTGCGGTTGAAAAAAGTGATGAAAGAACGAGATTATTATTCAATTAACTTTCTTATCCCTCTTGCTTCTTGATGGGTCATTAATGTTTTACTCTTGTATTCAATGCTACTAGTATTTCAATATGTGACTCTTGTGAGCACTAAAAAAACCTTTGACCTAAACATCTTTAAAAGATAATTCAGAATCATTTACTTTATTTTTGTTATACGAGTTGCCTCATTTTTATGATCTCTTCACTCTACGCCTCATGACCTTCTCGAACACACTTACGAATACTTTGTTACGATGTTCGAGAATTTTTAAAACAACTCTACTTATCTTACTGATCTCAGAGACTGCCGTTTCACTCTTCGAAACAACCGAAATCCATCTTTTTCTAATCCTCAGGTTTTTAGAGCACTTTTAGAGTAGTCCAATTGTCAATCCTGTATTCATTCTGTCCAAAACAGAAAAGTCACTCAGTACGAGTAAACAACTGACCTGAGAACATGAAGCACACGTTGAGCGGAAGCCAGCAAAAGGCCCATATGACTACTACGCAGAATACAAGCCGCGTCACCTTCTTCTTCGCTTTCACAGTTTCTGGTCTGGACGCCATCGAGCCTCGCATTCCCTGAATGTCATCCATGAAAATGCTTTATTATTTCACTACTGCTATAAAAAAAAAGAAATCTTAATCAAAGTAATAATGCTGACTTACTCGAAGAAATACTGTTACTGCATGGTTTTCGCCGGATATGAGGCATCCATCATGAGGTCAAACTATTACTTTTGATGCTGTCGTTAGGAACGTGTCGTGCAATTTCCATTTGAATGGGGAATTTTCTGGATTATAAGCCTCTTGTTCAAGTTAAGAAAGAAATTAAACTCTTCGAAGCTTCTATTCAAACGAATGAGATAATCTGACATTTTCAAACCTCCTTGAGGACAGTTATTCAAAATGCAGACGAGAAATTTCAAAAATAGCGTCACAGAGCTCAATGCAACAATCTGATGCTTCTCATTAAAGGACCGCACTTTACGACTGTGAGGGTTTCTTTATATTTTCTACCAGCAGAGAGTGAGCTTCAAGGCTGCTCTTCCTCGATTACATAATGCAGTCAACGTCGATTTGTTGTTCGGCGTTATAACGGATGCTAACGAAATCGGATGTACAAATACTGGCACAAGTTTTTCGTCCTTAGTTCTGTTCAAAAGAACTACGTTGTACCGGTCGCAGCTACATAATGATGCAATCATGCTTGGAAATCTAGATTGGAAATGAGGTTATTGATAAGCCGCCTGATAATGTTTTCGATGATTTGATCCTTTTTTTCAAATTTCGCCCTGAATAGACAGCGGCGCTTAACGAGAAGCAAACATTAAGACTACTCTTCAGTAATTTTTAGAATAAAATTAATCCAAGCGAACAATCTACTGAAAAACGTTGTAATTAACGGTCGCATGGCTACGAGGCTTCTGATAGCGGAATAAGATCGTAGTATTTTGTGGTTCGTCAAATATGAACAGACTGTCGAATATTGTATGCTTGTTAGCAGCAATAATCCTTTTCGGGAAAAAATACCGCCTTTGTAAAGTTTTCTAATCGACGCGCTATGCAAAAGCATGAAAGCTTGTACAGTGACGCTTGAAACTTGATAGCGACATTATGAATTCGCGAAACCATCAAACCTTCAGGATGTTTTCGTATGACAAAATTTGCTCGTAGGCTTTTTTTGATAACTGTTGCCTATGCTGCATGTAATCGTGAAGTTCACACAGAAATAGACTTGAAAATATGCAAACGTTAATTCGACAATTTGAATGCCAAAGAAAACTTGCGGTATTCTCCGAAGGTGCAAAATTCGATCATTTCAGCACTTATGTTAAAATTTATTACATCTATTGACTTCTAGGAATTACTGTTATTTTATTGTCAGCGCCATTTCCTGGAAAGGTCGTGTCGTTGATTGATAATGATGCAATGGATAATGCAATATAAAGGTCATTGATTGATTTACAGCTTGTAAATATGGAATATATTTTCGCTGGGAAAATGCGTATCACTGATGACCTCACGTTGCAAATTAATCGCAAAGTGATGAATTGACCTTTTTTCAAACTGCTATGTGAAGGGTAAAGCGATCGTAATAATCGCTACCTCTGCTCCTCTTCCTGGCAGCGGTGTATACCACAGTCGTCGCAGCATAAAATAATAGAAAACACAAGTGATGCCCAAAGGCAACAAATATCCGAACACGTTAAATGAAAAAAAGTATAGTCTCGCCTGAAATACTTTCGCATCATATAAATTATCAAGTCAGAGTAAAACATTCTATGGGCTCCAGTGAGCCGCTTGTTTTATTAGATATCACTCCCCTCCCAAGCCCAAGTCTTTTGAGACAAAAAAGTTATCTCATTGTCCCAGTGTAGCTGCTTTAAAGCAAAGTTGAACTGTCACCGTGCTAAAAGTTATGGCGATACATCCCTCCTGCTAATGCAGCTAAAGTTTTTGAGGCAAGAAGGATTCGTAATATCAGCAAGTTTCACTCGTTCAGTTGCTCTCCTCTCGTTCTTCATCCTCCTCTTATTTCCTTCTCCAAATCCATGAAAATTCCTATTCAATCTTTTTCTAGAAGCAATAGTATGTATGATAATGGGAAAAAAACGCTTCAGAAATCTGATTCATTAAAACGGCAATAAATGAACGCTTAATATTAAACCACTATTGTTTGTTCATTGATTTCGCATGCGTTTTAATTCCTTTGAATGTGGTCACCAGACAAGATCGAATTCAAAAAGTTGAACTTGACTGCATATTGCCTGCTGTTTGATTTCCTACAACAACAATTGAGGGGCTATTACTTTACTTGCCATTTGCCGAGGAAAACTACATTATTGGATTTAAAAGATGAAGCAATCGAAAAACTTAAAAAACCGGAAAACTATGAAAAAACCTCTCAATCCTCAAACATCAATATCTTCAACGTTTAATGAAACTGACGAGACGTCGTATCCCTCCTTTTCTTAAGTCTGAAATCATTACGAAATAATCGACCAATTTTGGTCAGAAAACGTGAAAAAACGGCTGATTAATAAGAACGCGAAACTTTTCACTATGTTCAAAAAAACATTTAGATTACTTGCGAAACGTCATAGGACAATCTGAGAGATTTCAGGACATATAGAGCAGTCCGATTTTGTCAGAGAAAGCACCACAACTCTGTGGAAGAGATTCCAAGCCTCATTAAAATCTTGTAGTGTGAGTTCATCTGTGTTTTATACCTTCGCACAGTTTAACAGAATATAAATTATACATGAGCCAATCAGTTTCAGTGCTGCTGATTCTAGGACAATAGCACACATCCGCATTACTGAGTTATTTCAAGCATCTGTGCTCAAAGAGAGCAATAAGCATCGTAAGTTCGAACGCTGAAAATCATCCAATGCGCAGCTCAGACGACTTTGCAGATGCCGTTATTGCTAAAACAACCATATCTCCCTATTTTGTTAACCTTCTCCATTAGTGGTTTCTCAACATTTCTTTAACATACTTTTCTAGCCGCTGTGAGAGCGTACTTTTTTCAATGACTATGAGATGCTGATTCTGAAAATAAGTCTATTCTTTTCTGATATGCGAGTTTCCTGAAATTTCCACGGAAATGAGAAAATTTTAAAGTTTATTCAGAATAAAGGTAAACATTTTTTCACGGATTGTTAGAGTTTTCGGGAAGTGGAGCCTAACAAGCATTTTCATCAGAGGCTCGATGGAACAATCCACCGCCTTGAAAAATTTTCGCTAACACTGATATTTTAATAGTAGCTTTCTCGATTTCCTCTTTTTACTGAGTCAGTAGAAGCTGTGCGTACATAAAGTCATTGGAGTTGAAGTGCAAAATTCCCGGTGGACTTTTTACGCAGAATATGTATTTCAGAACCGCACAGTTATGGCATTTCCAGTTTCACAGAATCCCCGACAGAATCTTGTGGAAAAGCATTCTTCAGCTCAGAAACTTTCTGGATTGTTCTGTTCTACGGAAATTTGGATGTCCATGGTTTCTACTACTAATCCAACGCCATGTTTGCATATCTGAAAGTATTTCCTTGGTGGCAATTTTATTTGAAATACTGGAAATTTGCCTCAAATATGCTCAATATTCGAACATTCTACAAGAAAAAAAGAAGCGATCGCTTGCTACCTTAGAAAGTGAAACTGAATCATTTGAATCTTGTCGTGAAGATTTTTTGGAAAGAGGATATACCGGAAAGAATAACTCGGTATTTACTACTGGCCACTTGAGTTTCTCTATAAAAGCTGTACTCCCGTTCTTGATGGCTCATTAAAAAATTCAAAAGTGCAGCATTCCAAAAGAATTTTTCGAGTCTACAAAAGGTGTTTACATAAATTAGATATTTACAAAAATCACCATGGAAGCACCGACTAGATGCACAATTTCAGCAAAGTTGTGGTGCAATTTTTTTCTTGTAATGGAATTCCGAAGGTTTCTGATTTTCCACGCGGAAGCTCAGAAAAAAATTCGAACATTCTACAAGAAATGCACTCGTTTACAAGCTCAAAACTATATATGATAACGCATTGTTCATTTGTGATAAGAAGCTACTTGTTATTCAGTAGTGCTGAACCTAAGTAATAGAATTTCCATAAAGCATTTGCCTTTTTCTGCATCATTAACCAAATTCACCCAAGTAGCACATAACGAACTGAAAAGTTTGCTCGATGTGAGGGAATTGAGCACACTTCAAACATGCACAGTTAAATATACCTATTAACGGGCACTATATGTGAGCACATTAATCGAAATCGATTGCTTCACGAGTGAAATTCGTTAGCATTGTTTCAAAAATACCCTAGATAATTATCCCTACACTGCTTTTTGGCTTATTATCTCCAAACATCATCAAGCCGCTTTTGATCATTATTCTTCCGTCGTACGCTCGGTCTTCTTTCTTTTATGTGTGCATAGCAATTTGCCTATCTCTTGCGATTGTATTTATTTAAAAATTTTTGCCTAATGACAAATATTATGGCTTCCTCTATCTTTAGCATAATTGAATTCATGCATCTGCCGTCTGAAGCTTTGATGCAATTAGTGATAGGAAAAGGCAGCGCTGCATCGAAAAACTGAAAATTCCTTAATTTGTGCGATTGTTCGACGAGTTTGAATTGCTTCAATTATTAATGTTGTTCGACATTCTGCAATGAACAAAACAGGCAAAGCATGGGAGCTTATAGTTTACCTCAGTGATGCTTGCCTCACCGGTGGCGATGCGAACAATTGCACACGTGGATCGAGTTTCGACGATAAAATCATACTCGTAAATATCATGTATCTGTGCAACAGGAATCTGTGATAGCACAATCGCTGCATAGGTGATGGCAAGTGCCACAGTTGTGTTACTTGTATTACGTAACGTCATACTTTCTACCGGAAAACATACGGCTAGAAAACGATCCGCAGCCATCAGTGTTAATGTCCATACCGAGAAATAGGCTGCTGAATGCTGCAATTTTATCGTTTACATTCTGCTTTTAGCTACTTGACGAAGATAGGTGGAAGTACAAACCTACCAGTTGTTATAGAAAATTTTCATGAACACAGATCACTGGTTATATACACTTTTTCTAGTCTGTACTAAACGTTCGATTTATTGGCAGAAAGAATGCTGAAAATAGTCACAATGTTAAAAAGTAAAATTCTATTAAAAGTTGGTCATCTGACGTGAAGGACATAGTTACTACTCTTTTATTGTGACCAATGTGAGTTATTGAAGTAGTGCACCTACTGAAGTAAGCTAAGCGCGCCAACTCTAATATTTTTAAGATAGGAGGTGTCACCGACAAGTGTTCTTATGCACACGATCGCTGTTCTCACAATGACATACTGTGGAATTCGGGTCTGTCCCGAAATCATAGTTTCTCGATTTCTCATGAAGACTGCGCTTGCCACAGTGATTCCGAAGTGACTAAATTTTTCAACTAGTACTATTCAAATGCAAGGGACTTTGAAATTTTTTAATACGTTTTTTATGAAGTAATGAGCACTAAGATTCCAACAGTAACTAATGTTTTCTATTCCTTTTGTTCAGTTGGACAGCCAGATTGGAATTATGGTATTCTGCTCTTGATATCTGAATAAAATAAATGAAAGTTTCCCAATTAGTAAATCTATCTGAGATAAATGTGAGTCGTTCGATTCCACGGCATATCCGAACAGTCGGGTTAAAATTCCTTCTTCACCGAAAGACGTCGATAACCAAAATGCTCTTTATTTACAAAAAAAACGATTACGGTCCACACACCGTCAGAAAATAATGAAAGAGAAGTTAAATATACCGACAAGGCCTACTTTCTCATGGTACTTGATTCAGTGTCTGTCTAAATCGTAAAATCCAAGTGCGGCTTACGTCGTCATTAATATTTAATTTAGGAAGGTATGCTCGAAGAAGCAACAGCACAGAGGAACTGTGGTAGTTTTATTGTGAGGGGATTTGACACTTAAGAAATACTAAAATTTCGTACGTAGATTTATTCCGCAACAAGTAAAGGAGTTGGTGAATTGGTGAATTTTGGCATTACCAGTCATTACTAAGCCCTCAATCTTTGAAATAATTAGCTAAACATAAACGGAAGAAGTATCTGTGCCGCTGAACTGAAGTCGCTTCATAAAAAGGAACCTCACCTCAGCCGTTTTTCATCCCATGCACTCGCCGCTCCCTCTTCTGATCCTCTGCCTCGGCATATTCTCTTAACATCTGTTCGAACTAGCTGATTTTAATGCGCTTTAAGGAGCAGTTTATTATTATAAATACAGCACACTGAACATAATATGCACTGATTAGAAGAAATGTTATTGTTCCATTGTTGTGGAGAGATCTTTGTAACGTTAAGTGCTTCCTCTTTCCTTTATTAACCTCAAGTGCAACTCACACCGAGCTACGGAACTGCACAAGTCCACCTGAGAGTATGGCCCTATTCAGTACAAGTCCCTCCCTTCGAAGTGGCAGCCAACCCTTTTATCTAGAGTTGTTGACGCATCAGTTACTTTTTAGATTTATTAAGGGGAGAAACGTGTAATGCTGACCTGCAAATAATTAATCATGCTACACATCCAACGCGGGAATATCCATACAGGTAAGGCGTAGTCGACAGCTGTGAAAGGCACGCATAACGTTAGGAACATCAGATCAGAGCATGCTAATCCTGTAAGAGAATACCGTTTAAACAATTGGGAAATTCGGCAGCCGAACTATTAAAGGCGTTTACGATGAAATGCTAGCATCGATGATTACGAAAATAGGAGAATGAGCATCTTGCTGAAGACTCGGTACTCCGAATTTGGTGCAATGGTGCAAGACGGGTTTTGTCCTTTTCCAGAAGATGTCGAATTGTGGCAAATGGATTTCGGCGCCTTGCGAAATAAAGTTAACTGCCGAAGTGGGAGGGAGAGAGGGAGATGTAATAGTCATAAAAGAGTTGAGTTCTGGGTACGGAAGTGGTCCACGTTCACCCACTTGTATTTCTGCGCCACAGTTTTCACCAGACGGACGTGAAATGGATGGTTAATTACCATTTAGCACTTCCCAAGAACGCGAATGATGCCTTGAACGAGTTTCTTTACTACTGATTACTTTGGAACTAAACTCATAATTCCACCATTTTCCTCCTTTTCCCTTTTTCTCTCTCCCCTACCTTTTGTTTCTGAATCTCCTTTCCACTTTCTTCCGTTTTCCTTTAGAATCACCTTATCAGATGAATAACTCAAGAGTGTACAGGCAAAGTAACTCAAAGAAGGCTTCAAAGGCATACAGGCAGATCAAAGGACTGTCCAGCATGTGTGACGCCAGTCTGAGGCAGAATCGAAAGGGTATAGCAAAAATTGATGTGCTCATGTATTCTTTCCACATGTTAGATTGTTCGTAAGGTGAAGTGGGCGTAAGCGTGGCCATAGGAGCTCTTGAGGACAACTGCGGCGGAGCCGAGATCATAGGGTGCGACCACGAGATACTGCCGACGATGGAAGTCATTCTTGTGAACAAATTCTTACTTATTTGCCACCCTTTTGTATATGCGAAAAACTATTCGTCCTTATACCTGTGTGGTCTCGCAATTTACTCGGCTGCCTCTCGACAAAAGATGCAGATCCTTATGGAGACCTGGACTACAAAACGAGTCAAAGGAAGCTGACCTTTACACATGAACGGGTCGCTTTATCCCAGTTTTCCACCTCGGTCTGGTCCTGAGTTATGCATTTGATAAAAAAACCCTCTGAGAGCTAAAAAAATATGCCGTCTTTTTAGTTTTAATCAAAACGGACTGAGCTGCTACATAAATTTTCGAATGCAACACTTCTATGAGCGCATTCATCAAACGGGGGATTTTTGATAGAAGGAACGCTGACAAGTACAATTTGACTGCTTTCCAGTGGAATGACTGCAATTTCATCTACAGAAATAATGGCGCCCTCAACTTTTGCAAATATTCACCCCAAATACCTTTATCTCATTCACAACGCCGACTCAGTTTAAAGCAGACAGACTCCAAAAGCAAATTTCAGTACCGAGGCAAATCGGCTCTTCGAGAAATTCAACCTGCTAATGACAAAATTTCAAGTGTGTTTACGTCATAAGAAACTGACACCGAGTTTTTGAATTGAAGCATTGCAGATGTGAGCTTTATTATCAAATACTGGAATCCTCAATCCAACGGTTCAGATATATAGTGCTATAGACCGATGATTGTTTCAGCTAAAGTACTATCGGTCCCACAGAGAAAAATCAATGATAGAAAAACGGATTTAAGCCAGACCAGACCTTGCTCCAAAGACTATTTAGATAATGCATCACTCACCTTTTTTGGTGGGCTGGAAGAGACTTTCAGACAAGCACACAGAAACTTACAGATACGACAGCTAGCGCCACGTATTTATGGATGTGAATTTCCAAACGTATTCGCACCGAAATTTGCCCTAGAGATGACTTTAAGGAAATCAAATCTACTAGCATGCCGTATTCTCAGCTATACTCAAGAGCTTAGATCGCTCTGAATGGAACATCTTTAGAGAAAATTGACTTAATCGCATGGAACAATATTTCCGCTGGAAAACCTGGTTTTTGATTTAATTGCTCCGATAAAAGTCAGTGGGTAAAGGAGATCGGAAGAATCTCCGTACGTCTGCTGATGCTCCTTCTCCTTGCCAACGTGAAAGGGCAGAGGTTAATGGCTTACTGGCACAATAAACACGATACATATCGTGTCAGTTAGTGTCAGTGAAAGTAACAGTCTTCTAAGCTCACATTTCAGACCGCCCTCGTGATGAAGGATGGAAAGCAGTGTAGCGAAAGCTGACAGAAGTGCTATGTCCACAACTGTAAAAGGAGTGTTAACAAATTTTATTGGATGGAACGTCCTAATAAACAGCGCCGAAAGAGAAAACAACGCAATTCGTTGATGGCGGCGTTCTGCTTCACAATGTGAGTCTTATATACCACTCCGAATGCGAGACAATAAAAAAAATTTGGTGCTTACCATAAGGAACAATCATATCTAAAGTATTCAATTCTTACAATTTGAAGAATTGAATAATTAGCATCAATAAATGAGAGTCATACCAATGATTAGTGTGTTGGTACTGTTGCGCATTTGTCGATGAAGTGCAACAACTACGACGAGCAAGTTGCCAATAAGGCCAACAGCGATCACCACAGCGAAGATCGTGGGAATGACGATGCCGATCTGAGCCTCGAATCGTTTCGTCTCATTGTAAAACTGCATAACTCGCCCACGGTATTCATCCGAAATATTGTCCAACAGACCCATTCCAGTTTTCCTATATATTTTGCTTCTGCTAAAGATCTGTACGCTTCAACATGTCACATATACTCTAAAACATCGGAATGAATCGTCTATTTTTACAGCTTCGAGTATGTGCACATCTCTCAAAATGCACCAAGCTTTGGTATCTAAGAAAATTCATGACCGTTATAATGTACATATCCACACATATGTATAGATGATATATGTAAATATTATACACATATATATATGCTTGTAATGTGCGTGCCGCTGCTTGAGTACTACGATCGCTTGAAAAACTGAGCGCTGATGTGCCACAGATAAGAAGTGGTAATTTTATCTCTAAAAACAGCGGTGTGAGTGAATCTTTAATTGCTCATATCGCTAATCAGCGCTGCACCAGGAAGCCAATGGAGATGGATGAATCCGAGAGGGTGGTCGCATCAAGAAGGGATATTTCGTGTAATTGCATTTCAGAGATGAGAAATGCATGAAAGCTGAGTGCTGTTGTGGATCAGAATATAGTTGTAGTTGCGCTGAACATTTTAATTTGCTGTTCTTTCTGTTCGCTTCGCAACTTTTCCAACAAAATTTTTTTCGTCCAGCCGACCACAGCCACCATTCTATGTTACATCTAAGAACACAAAAAGCTGAGACTAATAGTGCGTTGAATTATTGAGCAATTCACCTATGCAGAGGAACTTCTGCATGAGATTACTGGTGTATATCATTGAATGCAAATGAGTTAGGCCGGTGCTAGTGAAACCCACTGCTGCCGGTCAGTTTTAACGACTAATTCAGCTGTAACTGAAGTGACATTGGTTGTGCTGATCATCCGAAGAAGAGCCGTGAAAAAAATTTGTATGAGATGACTTGTTCGCGATGATAAAAACCTTTGCGTCTGGAATAAATATGCCCACTTTCCTTTCATCACTGACAAGCAAATTCGAAACTTCGTTTTGCCACCTTCCATGGCCACATTCTTAAAAACCATGCTCACTTGATTCACTAGTTATTAGGGCAAATCAATCCGTCCAATTGTTCAACTCTGAACTTTGGGTATGTTTTTTCTCCTGGGCTTAAATAAAGAAAGTCGCTATCAAATGCGCGGTTAATCACCACATTGTTAGATCGGGCTCAAAGATTTTAGAATTCCTAGATTCTACTGTATTCGAAAAATATGACATGGCTCGTTCACAAATTTTTTGTGCTCCTGGGATGTGCTTGTTAATCTGTAGATAAGAAAGGAAAATTGGTTTCTTCACTAAGAAAGTTCTATTATGACTGGGTTATTAGTGCACGCCTTTGACTATCCATCATCAGAAACAATGGAACAAGGTATGTATGCTTTTAAAATCATAGCGGTTAGACGAGTCAGTATGGCAACAAGTAGTAAATATAAATTAACACGTGCGTTTGCGTGGCTTACGATACGAGAGCGGTCGTTTCGTTGTAGGTACGAATAAGTAGAATGCAGAGACCAATAAAAGCTGTAATCTTTTAGACACTTATGTTTGCCAAGTGAGCTATAAACTAAAAATCAATGAAGGTATTTTTCGCGCTGTCTCTTTGGAAGCCCCAATCACGAATAATATAAGAAAGCGTTCGCATGTCACACATTCACTGAGGTATGCAATATATATCAGTTTTTTTTTTTTTTTGAGTAATTCAACAGAGCAATTCATTAGTTGAAGCGATATTTCGAGAATATAATAAGATCTCATGATCGATGTTCGTTACTGGTGTGGTTAAGCGTTCCCCAACAAATTGAATTTATCTTTCAGAATCTAAATTTGAAATGCACCTCGATTCTGTTGAATGTTGAGCATTTCAATGCCCCATTTAAAATGAACTGAATATAGACTAACGGCATTTCAGGAGAAAAAATGGTCATTCAGTTGTTGCGGGAAATACATTTCGTTGAAAAAAGGCAAATGTAATTAGATAAGTTGCCATACAAAATAATCATTCTTGGAGTAGGTGCACTTTTTTCATGCACAACGAAAGGAAAATTGTATGACAGGCGGTTAGCGGATATCGATTCGTTCTACAATTATTCGTATAAGATCGCCAATTTCCAATGAATAATGTGTCTCTGGAAATAATGCGTTCATATCTGAACTAGTTCAACCGTAACCTGCAAAAGTTCTTTAGCCTTCCTCTTTTCTTGCAAAATGTCTTTTTTTTGCAGAATATGTCTTTCTCAGTTCAACATATTTCAAAAGACTTGAGAAATACGGTTCGACTGACTGTAAAATGCCTGCAAATTGTTAGATCTATTTAAGTCCTGATGTTTGTTTCCAATTTCATCGATTACCTAGGAATTTAACGCTGTGGTCGACTTTTATATCTCCTAAAATTGAATGGTTCCCACGTTGAAAATATAGAAAGGACAAATCAACGAAAAGAAATATACAAAAAACAAGGCACACTGAAACGCACAAACACATATGCGAAATCATATGAAAATGAAACAAATGTAGTAGAGAACAAGAGCGATTGTTAAGTCCTCGACGGGTGATGAGATATCTTTGAGAGGGTATCGGAAATACCCTAGCTAAACTAGTCAAGAAAGTATAATCACGAATGCCATTTCACTAAATTCTTCGCCTTTTTTCGCAGTGCCAATTCAAAGAAATTTGTTAACAACCCGTGCAACGTGGTACGACTCTTGTACTTTCCTTTCGCAAATTGATTCAACCGATCGTTCGCGCATGATGCGAATTCACTCCACTGCGTCGGCATCTTAGTAAGTCTAGGAGGGCATTTATTCACTAGAAGAAAATAATGAGAAGATTACAGCGGTCATGTTTTATAGAGTGCTAGAATATCTAAGACCTAGAAGTCATGCGAACTGCGCTTATCGCACTGGAAATATTAGCTCTCAACGGTACTCACGCAGGTAGCAGTGCGACTATTGCCGCGTGCGTACTAAAATGTGCCAGTGACGTTTGAGGCATATATGCAACATTAAGCCGAAAGTGTGCAATGCAAAAACAAAGTTCGCATTCGTATCAACTTCAATGCTTTAAAGGAGCAAAGACAGCAGGCGGAAATATTTTCATGGATAATTGAGAAAGTAAATACATCGTTTCCACGTGAATTAACGAAGAATCATCATCAGTGGGCAATTAAGTAGGGAAATAGCGATAAACATCGCTAGCGAGCTTGAATAATGTGCGAAGAGACAAGAGCAGAAAGAGATGCGATATGTTAAGCTCGACGGCTACGAGTGCTGAAGACATTTGTGAAATGTGCTGATGGGGTTCCGAATGAATCCAAACGCAGTAAAAACGAAATCGTGTTAGTGCGATCTTTGATGGCAACGCATTTCTAACTGTGCCGCGGCAAAGTAATTCATAGTGCGACTCAAAATCCGAATTACACTTCACGAGATCACTTTATTATAAGTGAAAGTAGTTTTACCCCTCCCTTAAATCACTAGATCTTCTCTGCAACATTGAAAACCTTTAGCTGGTTTCGAACGTCGGAGTGCAGGATACCGTTACTGCACCACTGTTTTCTATTTATGCTATTAGCATCCCAAGTTTGAACAGTTCTTTCCAATGCAGTAACGAGCATAAGGAGATATCTACTAGAAGACATGCACCTCTTTGTAATCTTGTGAGCTAAGAACAAGTTTCTTGGAAACACCGTTTACGAGTTCTGTTGAGCTATTTCCTTTTCTTATTTATTGTGTCCAATAGTTCAATTTTTTCAAACTCTCCTTGTTTCAATTTTAAATGAAACGAACATCATTAGCTGACTGGAGACGAAGACCTATCTTGGTGGTAAATCACACTGCATTCTCTTCAGAGGCAATCGCTCAACTTCAACTTGCCGCAAATTTAAAACAAGTCGAATTTGCCTGCTTAGATTCTTGCGCCACCTATATTTGACAGCAGCTTGATTGTGCGCCCAAGCGATATTAATTGCAAGCTCTATGCTGATGAATGAACATGCTGCAATATATGTATGCAGAGGTGATTAATGTTCAAAGGTGTTCCTTTTAAATAATACCTAAACGAAACATGAAATCCTTGAAATATCTGGTGGACTTCGCTAATTTATCTTTGGAGCACTTCCAACTCCGGCTAGAAACCTCGAGGTCAGTGTCATGACTCATTTCTGCTTTCTAACTTTTTTACACTTATTAAGTGGTGATATTCTTTGGCAGATAACATATAATTATTTTATGCACGGAATTTTAACAAATATGGGCCACATTCGTATCAATTCTATTCATCGCCGGCAAAAACCATCCAAGCGAAATGAATATTCGACACGGTAAACGTCAACATATCCAAATTTAGTGGTCATTCATGAAATTTTTCGAGCGGAATACCAAAAGATGCTGCTCATTGCTTCCTAATGCTACAGTTGACGCCGTGATAGCCACTGCATGAGAACGGAAAATGGGACAGAAAATTGCTGAAGAGAAAATTCAACAGTTGAAGCCAGCTTTGTGAAAGCAATGCCACTAGTCGTATACACCAACGGAAGATATCTTAAATGGTAAACCAGTTTTCGATAAAAACTTCCAAAAGGTTATATATAGAACATTAATATATATGTATATATATATAGAACATTATATATAGATCATTAATGTTGTTGACTTATTCTTCCAAGTTTTAACTGCGATTCATCAAAGCTTAAGAGACGCGTTATCAAAAAAACTCCTGTCGAATTTCATCGAAAGATCGTCAGAGTTTCTTCCACAAACATATCTCAAACTTGTCTTTCAATATGGGATTAAATTGAATTCCAGCGCTCAAAACTGATGATCTGGCAGACAACGGTGTTCTTGAGATCCAGTAGGGATGAGACGAGAAACCTACTTGGTAAGTTCTTAACAGTAATACAACGTCAGCGAACAGTACTAGCAAACGAAGCTGAGGGAAAAATATGTTCTTTTTATTAGGTGCATTTTGGAAATTCGCTTGAGGACTTTTGGCTGGAAAATTTTTGCGAGACATAAATGAAATTAAGGAAGCAAGAGAAGAGTAGCGAAACAGCTATACAGGATACCTCCGAATAAATCTCGAAACGGCCCATAGATGGCCCGAGGCGGTATTTGGAAGAAATTGAAGCCGACACAAGAATCAAATGAAGTGTATGGAAGAGACTCACTTATCGACCACCCTTTTCATTCCTCTACACGAACCTTGACTTTCGACGTCATGCAAAACTGAGCGCAAATATATTGATCGATGGGAAATGAATTAATCAGAAATTTCCAGCGAACGAATACAAAGCGTTATAGTGGATCCACATTAAAACGACGTCACGAAAGTAAGGCTATGAAAAAATCATGGGGAATTAATCCATACTTAGTTCAACTTGGCAGATCTGTTTAGCAATATACTGTACTTTGCTTTACTGCGCTATCAACGATGCTGGGATCTGACAACCCGTTTCCATTTTAATGAAGGATTATTAGTTCTCTCCGTCGCCTCGAATGTCTTTTCTCTTGTCGCCAAGGCGATCTCCTGCCACATAGTTTCCTTACCATTTCTTCCTCCTCCTGCCCTACCACTCCAACCACTGACTGAAAACGTATGCAGGTGATTCGGAAATTAAAACACCTTATTTAGTTCCTTGACTGCTTCGACGCTCAGAATTCTTCTCGCACTAAGATACGCTGAGTTTGGAGCGTGCAACTAAAGTTTGCGTCTCGCCTCTTATGAGTGAGTGACGGGCAGGAATATGAACCACTTTACCTTCCCATGGGGAAGTATGAGGCTAAGAACTTACATATTTTACAGCTACCCATCTAATTTTTTCAACCCTGGTGTCAAGCCTCTACCATTCCCTTACATATCTGAGATAGTAATTGGTGATTTTTAGTGAACCTTAAAGCTATTCCTTTTTGCAGTCATCATTATTTGTAAAAATAGCCTGTTAATTATCGTTTTCGCTCTCTCTGTGATGAAGTCTCTGACTGCTCGGATATGAAAGACGGTGGTGTAAAATGATCCTAATATGGTACGACAATATTTCTGAAGATAAATGTTCGTTCATTATGACGCCAATTTTCCTTGTTTTCGTCTTTGCTCTACTTTTTCCTTCTTCGACATTATTTTCTCTCTTGGCTTCAATATGACTTTTGAGATGGATTATCATTTTCGGATTTTTTTTACCTTCATCTGTCTTCCCACACTGAATCTCGCTCCATACCTACTCTCATAACTTTTCCTAAACTTTTCCTCTAAATTTACAGCCGTTGAAATGCTCCTCTTGAAACAGGCTGTGCCCATAACCTACCGGTAACCATGCTTTCGATTCATCTATGAGATCCCACGTACTTTCCCATCATGGACTAGTAGTTGAATTAAACAACCTGATCCTTCTCCAACTACACTTATCCATAACTTTACCCTCGAGGGTTTCTTCTCGCTATACTTTCCAATAACCTCTATTAACCTCAAATTCTCCCATCCTGCTACGAATCCTCCAGTAATACATTCGCTACAATCGCTGTGGTCTACGCCAATTTAGCTGCTTGCACGTTGTCAACTGCAAATACCTCTAAATAAACCTCTGTTTGGAGACCGAGCTCTGGGCGCTTTTTTTCAGTTGCCACTGAAACTCGTTGCAGGCCGAATACTTTAGGCTGGCAATAGACCAGCATGTTGAAATGCGCTTGAGACTAACGACCTCAATCTCCTACTGACCAAAACATACTGCGAAAGATAAAGCACCATTCATGCTACAAAATCCACTCGGTTGCGGAAGTGAAACATTCAGCCCGTCTGGCCGCGTTATAGAACTGAATCTTGTAACTACTGCCACAGCACAGAAGATGTGCAGTCACTGAAGTTCCGACGCCACTTTGCAAACGCATGTGTTGCTTGATCGCATAACGGAACCTTTTTACAGAAGAGTCAGTTGCAATAAGGAAAACACTGGATATTAGAGGAAGAGGTGCAAGATCAGGTCATTGGTGGCCCAAAGAGACGAAGAAGTGTGAAATTTGTCTGAAACGACACTAATTCTAAGAGTGAAATATATGAGAGAACGGTTACGCTCAGTCTTCGCAACTTCTAAAAAACTAAGACGATAAAGCAGCAAACCGCACTAACTCTTGACACAACTACAGCTAAACGTCAAATCTCGAAAGTGAGCGCGCTCATATTATTTCGTATTTAGTTTCCAGCTTTAATTTAATCGGGTTAGAAAAGGAGCTAAACGGAATAAACAAATTAATTGAGTCAATAGAGAAGGATCACATTTAATACAGTTTAGGATTTAGCATAGAGTACAAAATTCCTGAAAAAGAAATATTTATTCACCGTAATTCGAAACTGGGAATGGATGAGAAACGATTATTTTGAAGTTCTCGAACTGCCTGCACGAATTCAAAACAACGTTACACTTACGACTATGAGAATAACAAACGACTATAGAACGAGAAATGGACAATATCAAATCATCACTAATCGATATTACTTAGAGCTGCCGCAAACACATAACATATATTCAAAAATAACGATAAAAACAGTTCTTAGTTGCTCGACAATCTTTTAGTTTCTCAAATTCGGCATAAATTCATCGCATTTTAATATTTCCCTCAGATATGACTAAGAAAACATAAGCGATACTTTTGTCCACGCCTTACGAAACGCCGAAAATAAGCAAACGTTGAAATTAGAAGGCAAATAAATAAAACGAAGGAAATCAGTCTACCCTTCCTCCTGAGATATTATGAATAATAACGAAATTTCCCCACAACGATGCACACGTTTAAAGCGATTAAAGAAACGAACGGTTAGAAAAACAGCAGCTCTGGATGATGGGAAAAGGACGACAGTAAAAACACTTGCTTGCTCTTCCTTCCACCCCTCCCACGAGATAATACTCAATATGATGGGAAAAGTGACTATTTCCATCCCCTCCCTTCCCCACCTCTCGAAGGTTCTTGCCACTAGACATATTGTTTCAACCAAATCGCTTCCTAGAGGAAGCACCGGTTTTTAACAGCACTGCTTTCCAAGAAAAAGCGCTCGCCTCTGAAACTCGACTTCCTAAACGCTTCGAGCGAACTCAACTGACACGTTGACATTTACACAAAAGATAACTTGGAGGCAAGTACTCAACAACAGCCCAAATACTGCGGGATGACTGCATTTGAGGTACTTCCTGGAAATGATAGGTTTTTGAAGGCATTTAAAGTCAGCGAATAAGGGAAGAGTGAGGCCTGAAGAGCTGTAACGCCTTCCTGCCTGAAAAACATTGAAGGCAAACAACCAGTTAAATTCCCTGTAAAAAAACAGCATATTTCGTAATACTCTCCTCAAAATGTAAATCCAACAGTAGCTCATAGTCGAAAAGTGATGTGCTGAAGTACTATTCAAAGGAGTAAGGAAACTTCTTATCACGTAAAAAAGTTGCACCGTAGTCCGTTCATCAGTAACACGAATATCGAATTGCAGCACTTCAGTCTTCTTTTCTACCATGGATCCTTCAGTCCTCACAGAACGATCGACATCTTTATTCAGGCGTTTACAAACTCCGAACCTACCGACCTATTTTAGTTTTTAAAAACTGACCTACTACTGATGTTGTAGCAGTGATTATTCTGAAGTATAGAACGGTTCCTCGATACAACTCTGAATAGAATTATGAAGTTTAGAATAGATTCTTCCAAATAAAGCACTTACTTTCCCCTCCTTCCCTCCCCTGTAAAGCATAAGTCCTTTGAGTAGAGCAAAAAGAGACCGATGAAAAGCACACCGTTCTATCAAAATACCCCTCTCTATGAAAGCTTTACATGAAACTAGGCCTGAAAAAACTAAACTTTCTACAACTGTACAAAAGCGAGATGAAATTCTAAAACATATCACACAGAAATATAAAATATTTTGCATAGGCATTTTATATGCCTATACAAAACTGAGCCAATTACCCAAGCCTCATGCCTAAGTAAAAACATTACAAATATATACATATATAAAGCATATCCATCCATTACACAAAATGAGAAAGATGCCACACCCGTCGAAAAAATTCCATCGCAGAGCGAACGGAGTTCGCTTCCATCTGATTCTAGGCATTCAATTTTCTTGCGTTCAAACTCGTATACGTATGACTGCGCCCTTTATGAATGCTAAGAAAAGAGTGCTTTAAAACGAAGCAGCGCTTTGAAATCGTTGAAACAATGACGAAGAAGCAGTAACAACCACAAGCTGCCACTTCCTTATATTCCTTGAAAGTTATCCTCTGGCGGAAAATCCGAATCAGAGCGCATTTCATTCGCAATGAGAAGCTGCTCGAAATCTTCCATTTCAGCCGAGTTAGCACGATTCATTCTCCGATAAAAGCTGCAATTAATCTTTTCAGAACTTCCAAGTGAAATGTTAGGAACGGCAGAACTTGGTAAACTTCACGTGAGATTTCGAAGAGGATTTTAAAAAACAAAATTCTCTGACCATTTTACTCCGACTATTGAAGGCGATTAGCACTATCTAGCGCAGTCTAAAGAACCAAATAAGCTGTTAAGCAGAACGCGCTTTCTTAATTCAGCGTAAACCGCTAAAGTGAATATGTAGCTGTAGCTGAATCTAAAAAACACAACGTGAAAATAAACAACTGAAATACAAACGATCCCATGGTACATTTACAACCTTTTATTTTACGGAATGAGCTGGATTTATCGCGAATGCATCGTCATTATGCGTTATCTAGAAGAAGCTAATCAGCTCCGGGCTCGATAATGCCTTTGCTTTTGTGAATTAAGTCGAAATCACTGAAGAAGAAACTATTTCGACGAATCTTGTTTTTTACACTCATTTGCCCTCTTTCATGGAGCACTTTATCTCCACTCATCTCAAAGCCTTTTTAAAACTACTGCGTTTCTGTTTCTTCAAAGCAGCTGAAATGTTCTTTAGTAAAAGAACCTCGTTTTAATTTAAGCGGTTCCGAAAACTGGAGAAAACAATGCAAATCCTTCTCCAGCCTAACTCTAAATGAATTAATCCTTAGTAAATTAATCTTTTGCAGTTAGGAATAAAAAGATTTTTAGTGAATTTTACTGAAACAAAATAAACTTTAGAAGTTGAAAAAATAAACCAATACAAGCCTTCCGTAAATTTAGTTCGACGAAAATAAAATTTTTAAAACAAAGTACTCTAGACCTTTTCTTCTTGAATTGATGCAACAAAACGCCTACCTAACATCAGCAAGAAAGTAGCGCTTATTTACGCCAGTCGGCCAAAATAAATGAACGAGGCATGCAATCGCAAGAAAATTCGCTATAGTTGTTATAGCTGAAAGTTAAATACATAATATCAACGACCATTCATGATACTCTACTACCAAATCAAAAAGGAAATCTATTTACAAGGATTCACAACTAGGAATAAGTTGGGTATACCACTGATTATGATTATGCTGTTCTTTGAGCTACTTCGTCATCGCACGGCGATCCACTGCAATTTGAGTGAGAAAGGATGGGGGAGTGGAGGGGTAAGTGGGCATTTGTTGTGCGCGCTTAGCCTTAAAAAAGCAAAAAAACCCTTGTTGGGACCTTGAACACGACTTTTTTTCAGAGAAAATTTAACGAATGGAAGCTCTGCGAAAAATTTTCGGCTTTGCGGTATTCTGTTTGACTCGATTCGATCTGATTATTTTTCCTGACTCCTGGAAGAGTAAGCTATTCAATATCTTTGTCTCACCGCCATATTCTCAGGAAATCTGCATTCGTCCTGATATAGAGATGAGATTCAAAAGAGAATTAGGGTAGAACTGAATATGTGAATTACTGTAGGAAAAAGATTCTGTTATGGAAAACACGAGACCAAGAAAATCAAATATAAAGTTCTTCCCAAATAAAAGAAGTACAAAATTACACAAATTAGTCGGAAATGAGCTATTCTACTTTGCCTACGGAATCACGACAACTATCTCCGTTCAAGATATATCACCTTTGTAAGTTTTCACGTAATGGGAGAATGTGGTGAAAGAAACTGAAATTCACTACCCTCCAAATGCAGCAAAATGCTTCGGAGAGACTTATTTCAACTACCCTACACATTTTCAATTCGATGAAACCATAACAGAAGTGCGTCATACATACCAACTGACACAAAAGACTAGTATTGTACCTTCTCCCATATCTTCTGCAAACAATTAGATAAGATGAAAATTTTACCGTAACAATAAAAAACGAGAAAAATACCCCGTTGCATGTCACAATTAATCATAGCTATGAACTTCTCCTCCCATAAAAAATGTACAAACATTAGTTGTATATCA
Source organism: Parascaris univalens (assembly GCA_037576465.1). Lineage (NCBI taxonomy): Eukaryota > Metazoa > Nematoda > Chromadorea > Rhabditida > Ascarididae > Parascaris > Parascaris univalens. Next base: position 60,015,428 of record CM075173.1, on the reverse strand, counting down.
GAAACAATCAGAATGGTCCTTTCTAGCTTCCCCATCTCCGATAATAAAGCTTTACCATCTTAGGGATAGTAAAGCTTTACCAGCTTTACTATCCTGAATTCATTCACAGAAACATTACGGGGTGAACAGAAACACAAATGAAGTAAATAAACACCAACCTAATATAATTTTGAATCGCCATAGCACAGAAATGAAAGATACAATAACGCCAAGCCCTGACGGATACACAAACCAAACAAGATAACCAGCACCAATATGCGCTAAGAATTCCGCCTTATCATCGTCTTGTTCCCTAAACATATTTCTTGGACAATTCAGTTGGACTGCCACTTTTTTCTCACCGTAATCGAAACTAAAAACATCCCGAAAAATTCCCATTAAAATGTAAGCCATCCGGAAATTGTAGCTGAAATCCTTTTATGTGAAATAAATTCACGAACTAGGCAGGCATAATTCGATCGCAAATGTACCTTCATGCGCCTTCATGCCGACAGCAATTCAAAATTTACAACTTAGTTGCTCTTTCCCAAAATGCGAGGTAAGTGAATTCATTCAGCTTCCCTCTTTTTGCCTTCAACTCTTTCAAAACCATTAGTATCTAGAATGAACCCGCTATGTGCTAGGAAAAACGGCTGCACTTTCAGGAACAGCCAACCTACTGGAAGTGTGAAATTTTTTTTACAATCGAAAGTCACTTAAACGTTTTCCCAACCCATTTGCGAGTCAGTGCTAGATGCCGTTTACACCAAACAGTGAAGGTCACCGACCAACCGCATAATCCACGCTCCCGCTTACACGCCAAAGGTTAGCGTGGTTGATGGTGGCCGAACGCTGTATCAGATAACAGAAGATCTCGTCTGATCTGTAATCGAACAGCTCCGTTTCGCTGGTTTTTTACCAATCATACACTCGTCTTTTCCCCAAACTGTTCGCAAAATGGTCTAAAAATTTAAAAGAAAAAAAAAACGATCAAAACGATTCACTTATCAATAGAGGTGCGCATTTCAGTGAGAAACCATAAGGCCTCTATCATTCTTATCACCAACATTCCATAGCCAGGCCACGATTTGAAAACATCAATATCGTGCAGGATATCATCGATAAAAAACTGAAACAAAAGAGTAATCGAATAAACAGAAATGATACAAACATTTAAGCGCTACTTCGATTAATTTCTTCAAGTATGGAAAACATAGCTTAAGAAGTACGGAAAAGAAGCGCATCATGCTTGGATGACTAAGGTGTGACTAGTTTCGTCATTTGATGCGCACATTTCGAAGTGAAGATAAAAGTAGCAACAAGTCTGAGGCGACTATGGAATTAAAACTCCGCTCATATTTCAACTCCTCTTTATTCAGTGATTAAATTACCTCCTATTAACAGAGAAAACTCAAAAACTGGAAGATAAAAGCTGTGAAATGAGCTATCAAAAATGCAAAACTTGTCAGCAGGAAATTCCCCTTGGATGAATCATAGAGAATGAGTAATAAAACGTGGTTCAGGATAATTTTTGTGAGTGCGGCATTTTATGGACTCCGATATCGCCTCTTTCGACTAGCGCTGAATTCGCACTTGAATGATTGAAGAACAAAAGTGGAAAAAACATTTTTTGTTTTGCAACCTCTGTACGCTCTTTTTCTGCAATTTCGCATAACTTAAATTACCTCGTTAATGCAAAATTTTTCCCAATGAAGTGTCATATCATGCGGATAAAAATATCGTCATATTCGACTTCTAGATAATGCACAAATTCACACGCAAATAGTTCCATTTTAAGCATGGAAAGTGTTACAAAATATCTTTCGGCTAACTAAACGAAACTATTCGCCCAAGAACACAGCAGATTTTATCACAAGACCAACTCCACTTAGGCTAAGGTGAAATCTACTCAAGGAAATGCGTGTTGATTCGATGATGGATAGCGGCATTCTCATTTCTCATGCCCTCGAACATCATATAAAAATTCAGCTGTACACAAAACTGGCTGCAATTAATTTGTTGAAAACGTCGAGTTAACAAATTTACTTGCGTATATTTGCATTCCAGTATCACTAATGGCACTATAATAATGAAATTGTGATATGAAAACGAGGAAGAAGAAATAGGGAAAACTTACAAAATTAACAAATAAGAGAGCGAAATGTGCAGTGGTTAGGATCGCCCATATTAAAACGGTGACGCGATTCGACGACGAACTACTAACATCGTTAAACGACCAGCCTCGACTTAAAAGAATTAGTAAAAGACATAAAACGCAGACCGACCACGAGCGGCACATCTCTCCACAAAGTCGAGCAATTACCACTCCCTAAAGCAAAAATCCATCAAATATTGCAACGCTATCCCTGAGCAATGTATTCTTTTAGCATACGTTTATCAATTTTGCAATAAGCAATGCGTAGCAAACTTCGCTCCTCGCACCTGGTCTCTCTCAACTTCCAATATTATTCCTTGCTGACACAAATTCTTTCGACTTGCAAACAAACAACTAGAAATTCGAGTGTCGACCTTCGTGTTTCACTCCCCCCTCCATTACTACATTCTGCGCATTTACTAACTCAGTACAACACGTAGGTCAAATACGCGGGCAAGCATTCAAAAATTCCTCACTTTTCATGAGTGCCCCTTTCGAATTTATGGAATAAGACATTTCCCGAACCACCCACTGACAAAATTAAGATCTTAAAATTAACTGATTAATGCATTCTAGTTCAGAATTCACAGAAAACATGATACCATACAAGAAAGAATAGGGTAACTCGTCCGCATAATTTTTGCAAATGAAGCACTACGAGAATCAAATGTCTTCTGCAACTGTAAAATATGCTTCCCTAATTATGAAAAATTCATAAATGAAAAATATGAGAGGAACATTAAAGACTAAAAACTCCTTACACGTCCATCATAGGCGAATACAACGACATTAATGGACTGTAATATGAGACCGACGGTTTTTGTGGCAATTATGCACGTCAACAGCTTCTGACGGGGCAACATTCGTGGCTGCTGAACGAGATAGAGAGCACGCCACTGACATAAACACAATATCACATAAAGCAATAAAAATATCAAATACATTTCTGCTGAATCCTAAAATAACTTGCTTGTGTACACAAATCTGTTGGAAAAAAAAGAGAAGGAAGACAAGCCATGGAATAACAATAAGCTGATGATAAAGCAGACATATGAAGTCCACCGGAGAACTAGAGAAGAACTTGGTTTTTGTATGAAATTTTAGCCGAATTCAAATATGACATTTCCGGTAAATTCTTCTTCACGTTTGGTGAGAGGATTCGAGTACCTCTAGAAATTCCCAGAATCCGAGGTTATCTCTCTTCAAAACTGCGGCGTGCCAAAAGGAGGATAACACAAATTAAATTAATAAACTATTCGATGCGGTGCTAAAACAAAATGACAGAGAATGCAGAAAGTAACTGCTAGCAATAAAGGAATGGAGAACGACTGCAAGAGAGTCTATATGAGAATAAATAGCTTATTTTAAAAAAAGCATATTTCTTACAACATGGTCTTCGCTAACTACAATATAGTGTAGAAGCTGTGAAGGAAAAGAAAATGATGGCGAAAATGAGAGCACAGAACATGAAATAGAAAAGACATTTGAAAATGAAACGCTCACCTGCTCATCAAAACTGAACTGATGAGTAAATGGATTCAAATATTGCAATAGAGGACTACCATTAGTCAGCCAGATATCATAGCTGACTGATATATCGCCCGCCGATGGAATCCAACTGCAGTTCGCATCTAAATTGCAGCCCACCAATAGCACATACCAATATTCAGGCGTATAAGGTTCTTCAATTCGTAAAGTCATTTGATAACCTTTAATTACCTGCAAAAAAAAGTATGACAGCACGTTTAAACACAAAAGATTCACAAGGAATGAAGATTAAGCTAGTAATGATTTATCGGATCCATTGATACAGTGCCATCCTCCTTAATTCAAAAGAGGTGACACAGTCTATCCACGATTCACAGAGACATCCCAAAAAAGCTAAGCAAACGCAATAACGGAAACAGAAAAAACAGATGAGCAAAGTGAGTGCAAATTAGACCGTTTCAAGCTGTTGGATCGCACAACGAACTACACATGCGCAAAAAGTCGCACTCTGAAAGGTGGCGGCACATGAGACAACTACGCTGCTATTCATGCGAAAATTTTCAGCTCGTTTAATCGCCGCAATTTCCGCCTCTGCCACTTGCTTATCCCACTCCGGGTTTCAATTCGTTCCACGCTCACTCCAACTGCAAAATATTTCTCGTCCAAATTAGCATGCACTGTCGGTCGTTGGTAAATCCCAGCGCTCACTCTCCACTTAACTTTTAAAAACTTCCGCTTTTTCCCATACACTATCTCATACAACTTTCAGCACGCCTTATGAACGAATCAACATATTGGGCAATTGAGAATGTCAATGTTCTCTTTATCGAGGCATATTTCATGCTAAATTCTCTTACGTTTGAAAGCATATCCAGATGTCCTAGGAAACACTTTCTTTAGAAAAAACACTATCGAAGACCCTCTAATATTGTTAGGAAAAAGTGCAATCATTTCTCAAAAATTCCCTCTGTTCGATATTCGGCAGAATCACGAGTTCGTTGAAGACGATACGACCAGAAATGCGTATTTCTTCGAGTGCAATGCTCTGTTCGTGAATTATGAGCTATTAGATCTTCCAGTGGAGTATATTTTTCGGTTCACAGATTTTAAGAAAATGTTCAAGCAACAATCCACCATCTGTGCAATTCAGCTTTGCTCAATGCATCAACTGTGGCTGAAGAAAAACTCCTTCCCCTCTTTAAACAACCCCCAAAAACCGAACGAGCACATTTCGAACGCAACTACAATCTATCTGTTACTTGAAGAAAAGCGCACTTCTCACATATTCACAAATCGGTAAAACTTGATTTCTACTGAACGTGACCATCAGTGCAGAACAGTCGAGGATCGATCAATCGACTCACCGAAAAAGACAACTTCGAGTTTCCCCTCAAGTCTTGAACGTGAAAAACCGATTTTTTACTGCTCAGCTACCAATCAAAGCCATTTATTTCGTTACGCTTATCATATAGCGGGATATTTTTATGTTCCAGTTACATCGAGAAGACCCATTCCTCTGTTCCCTCAACCCACACAAAAGGGAACGATGGAGAAGTGAGACGGACACGAACTGATTCAACATTCAAGTGAATTTGGCAACCGCAATGCAGCGACTTAAAAATTTTTTAAACATATTTATTCCCCAATAACGAGCATGAGCTTCAAGTAAGACACCCAATGTCGGTTGTCGTTTCTTTCTTCTTATTTTGCAGCGCCTCATTCCTTCTACGTACAAGTCGCATAGAATTATAAAACCTTACTTTAGTTGGGTCAGTTTCATCTTCACAGAGAGAACCCTTTGGGCATGGCACCCATCGCATAATATCCCCTTTCCCTTCTGGCATGCATTTCGTTTCGAAAGCCAATCGACTGACATTCTGAAACAATACTCATTACTAGTTAATGGAAGTAACCCCCGCTGCGTTCAGTTCTACACGTTGTGCACAAGAATATCAAAGCGATTTGCAAACCTCATGTGACAGCAATTGCCGTAGTGATTCTATGAGATCGCAAAAAAGGAATTTTCAAATGATCGAACACTTTTGCCGAGCTTGCAAACGGTCCAAAAATGGATTACATCCGATTTCAGTACGTTCACTCAAACTAGCCACCTCATCAGAACATTCGCGGAATGCTATGTACGCGAGCTCTCGAGATAAATAATTGAAAAATGCACTCACTTGTAGCATCGACTCACATGTTTGCCCATAGACTGAGTCTAAGAAAAATGAGGATAAAAGTGTTTGAGGGACAATAAATAACACCGCTCGACCTAAAATAACGTCATATGAACAAATCAATATAAAACTTGCACAGCCAATCTAAAAATCGTTCCCTTCCCCCTCTGAGGACCATCCGGAAGTAATATCATGCTTTCATATATCGTCAAATGAAAGAAAGGATTTTCAGGTAATACCTGACTGCTGTGAGTGAACAGCTGAAACGACTAACACCTGGCAACCAACTATCGTGCGTGAGCTGTGGATATTATTGGACACAGATCTCAAGTGTAACGTTTCAGCTCTTGCAAAACTTAATCTCATTCCTCTGGGTAAAATGCGCTTGAAAATAGCGCTCTTAAACAGCCCTTGGTGCGTTTACTGTCAACAGTATTGAGATGGCCACAATAAGCGACATCTTTTGCTTGAACGGCGTCTATCCGACGACTATGAAAGGGTCGAGTAGCCCGTTCCGCCAACGTGGTTGAAAATCCAGAAATTTTCGACATTTACATTTTCGTGTTCTGAAATACGTAACAGCGGCGACGTGAGCACGTTCAGAACGGTTCCGTTTTGTTCGCCTCAATGATCTGGTTAAAGCAAGCATGCCTCGAAATAATTACGATTCGCGTGCCTCCATAAGCAGTTGCAAAGCTTTTAGTAATCTCCGAAAGGATAGAAAAAGAAAGAGGTACAATGAGAAATTGTCAACCAGTGTCAACTTCCTAACGGATGGCCTCCACGATGCAAACCTCTTGACCCCGCTTTACTGGAAAGACAACATTCACAACAATTAAAGACGGTTAAAACTTGTAGTATTACTCCTAAAAAATAGCACCTGTGAAAATTGCAATATACACACGAGGAACTTTCAGAGAAACGGATGCTATGAAAGTCGAAATGACCATGAACTCGAGGTGATGAAGGACCCGACAGCAAAGCTTCACCAACCACTTCCCCTCGGTGAAATCGACTACTCTCACCAACAAATGCGGCGGAAACTGCTCACTTGTATAAACTTCTTCTGACGAGACATTGCCATAAATAAAGCCGCGACTATGTTTATTTTTCGTCTCGAGTGGATCGGTTTGTTGAAAGCCGAATTTCGCGAGCACCGATACAGGGCCATTTTTTGTGCTCCATGTGCCCGTTATTCGCATTCCATTCACCAACCTAGTCGATACCACAACGAGCACATGAACGTACGTCAAACACCACATTCCCTCTATCATCCGCTTCAATCTTGCAGCACGCCCCTATCCACCATATCTTTTGCGAATCGTTGCTCCTCATTTCTCCTCAAGTTGAATTGGACTATCGCCAAGATCGCGTACAGCATTCGATCATTCGTTTCCATCCACCCATCGATTCTTGCAGCCAAACGGCCAACATCACATTGCGCGTTTGCAAATTTTTCTACATGTTTCTATATGGGCGGTGTATACTTATGTAGTAATTTGTAAGGTTGTACTTAAACGAGCAATCCATCTGGAATGAATGTCTGCGCTTATCTGTATATGCCGGGAACTGCTCATGCCAGAGTTTCGGCTCACTTTGGTGGACATAACTCACTAAGTAGCACGCCCATATGTATGATAATTCAATTTAGTGCATTCTATTCGAAAGCAGATGTGGCGCAAATGGATCTCCATGTATTTTATCTCGTAGATCGGACCGCAGGAAGTTTTTTGTGGAAAGTTTCTGGAGAATATCAGATTATTCGATTATTTAATAATATGAAGGCATTGCTTTTGCATGATTCGGCTTTCTAAGCATTAGCGAAGTGGATTGCTGAAATTAGCGCTATCGAAAAGTTCCGATCTTGTTAGCCACTCCAGAATGGTCCATTCATATACTCTTTAAGTCACCATTGGCGAAGCGATTACTGGGTATACGTATAGCTCGTTTTAATTTAATCTCGTTGCAGCCTCGCTATCCTTTTCTGCATTGTTAAAAATGTGAAACGGAACACATATATAAAGTTGTGAGTTAAGTCCGGTCAGGTTCCGTTCCCATTCCCGGCCGTTTACGGGTGCTATTCAACTCACTCTCCTCCTGTAGGTGCTGTTGTACTATTTCTTTTATTTACACGCACGAATCGAGGAAACATTACTAGCAGTAAAGAGACCATACAACGAAACAGTTTTTAATTACCAGTAATGTGCCTCGTTCGTATTCGATTATCGATATCGTTTTAATGTTTCCTTTCCATCGAGCTTTCTCATTTAACTCTACCACCTTTCAGGATTGTAATGCGGCTTTGGGCACGGCAGTGGCTTACATTTCATGTGCATAGCGCTTCCTCGATGATACTTTCACTAACGTCCGCCTATATGAATTTCCTCAACATTTTCATCAGACGTGGTCTTGGCAGAGTGGGTTATCTGCTTTCAACGGGCATTCTGGGCAGATATTCACATCAATATTTGCAGTAGTTAAGTTTGTTAGCAACACCCATTTATGTGGTTTGCTTTTCTCTCAGAATTACAGAGGATAGATTCATAAATTACGCACCTTCTTCCATATGATACCATAAGGGTTAAGTAGAGGCGACGAATGGTAGAGAAAATAAATCTACACTGTGTAGCTTTACCGCTTCCAGTTCCACTACATTTTACATGTCCCTACCGCGCCATACTATAGAGATTAACGGGGTTAACTGCTCACATTGCTCTTTTCTGATCTTTCGAGGTTTTTTTTTAGTTCAAGTAGACCGTAAAATATTCCCTTCTATTCCTGGACTAAGACTGATGAACCAATAAGCAACAAAAATTCAACATTTGTACTTCGGTGTGCTTTTTGATACACTTTATAATTTGAGCCGGGTAAGGTTTATAAATAAAGGAAGGGGGACATTACATTGCTGGCGCAAGGAAATGAGAATTGCAGAGAAATTTTCGAAAAAAAAGCGAATTTCTGTGACGAATGTCTTACAAGTTTTTTTAATCGTTCTGCTTGGGGACACGGCTACGAAGTTTCCCTTCTTTTCTCCTTTTCCTTCCTTTCTCATCCCACCCTCTTATCTTTTTCACCAAGAGAGCATGCAGTGAATGAGCATAAAATAAGCAGCATTTGCCCCCGATTACATTGCCTTCATTTTTGGGACAAAAGAGGTGTTTTCATCGTTTTTGCATTTTCAGGCTCTATGTTATCTAGCGTATGGTCTTCTGTTGCTGGTAATCGCCTCCGAATATCTGATCGTTTTACCCTATGAGAATCACGTGCGACCCTCATTTTTCGTTCCAATTTATTTCTTGACGGGAATATATCTCATTATTAATATATTTTATCACTATCGAAAGGCATGCAGTGTCGATCCGGGACAGCCTGACCTGGTACGATTTACGTCTTCAACTGCCTTTATTTTAAAGGTGTTTAGCGCACTATCGCACTTATGGTTTCTAGGGTCCATCTGCTTCGGTATGTTTAGACGGGGACGGAGGGGAGGTAGGGAGGGTTAATAAGAAAATTTGAGATCGAGATATTTTATTACATAAATTAAGTTGTCCGCAGTTCTTCGGTTTAGAAAAAACACTATCCGGAAAGAACACTTCGGAGCTTGAAGCGTTTCTTCTCAGTCGAGCCATGAAAGAAGGTTTTGTAAAATTTCGAATGTCTTCGAAAACACTTTGGGACTTCTGAAACCTGAGACTTGAACTTTAGGATCCGTAAAATCTGGAATCCGATCAGCTGCTGCAAGTTCTTCAAGGCAGCATACTGAACCTAAAATTTTTCATCTAAGGATCCCCAACTTCGTGGGCACCAGATGCCAATATTCACCGCAGTAGCAATAAAAAACTTCTCGGCCATGCGCCGATCTTCTAAGGATCAATCCGAATTGAGTTTTTTATCATAGAGTTTTTAACGGCGGTAGCATTAGAAGACAAAAACAAAGCAGGCAAACGATATTGTAGAATATCACGGCCACAATAGCAGTGTTGATGCAATCGTGATGGGGAAAACACTGAGAAACGCTGCCTGTAAAGTAGGGATTGGGATTTCTGGCTTAGCTAAATTGTAACTTAACTGTAAGTCAATTTTGTGTGGCTCACACTATAAGAACTGGTTCAGTAGTCCCTTAACTTTTAGTGCTTGCGTTTGTTTAGTTTATTGTTTAGAGGAAGTTGCGGCTGATTTAAAACAGCATGAATTAACATTCATCGAAATCGTCATCTAAATGAACACACTCTAATGCTTGACTGAGGATTGATCTGAATTGTGGCTTTCATCCCTTTTTGTGACTTTTTCATTCAGTGGAATAGGGAACACGACTCTCTGAGTTGAGCTTAAATAAAGCAAATATTCTCCACCATATATGCTGTTGAAGTTAACTAAATTCGTCTCAACAATGCTGAATTTATTTGTTGTAATAATTTTCATCGATAGGAGCACTTTTGCTGAAATTCATAGCCAAATTCCTTCAAACGTTTCATAAATGTTAAAAAATTCCCTATGCATTTTTTTGGATAAACTTTCATCACCGATTAATTAGCACAATTCGAGAAAGTTGGCAAATGCTGCAAAACATCAGATTTCTTAAGCTTCTCACTTATGGGTGATTTTTATATAAACGCAGCAATTTCGTTTCCTTTTTCATTCTCTTTCTCTCTGAACGAAGATCCTTTGATAGTTTTGTTTTTCTATGATTATGAATGGTTTGTTCTTCTCATCTTATTTTAGCTCCTATTTCTTGCCCATCTTCATTGTGCACGAAACTCATATTTATAGTGTAGACCGTCGATTTGTGCTTAATTTTGCGGCTCATTTGCACAAATTCATGCCCTCAGACAGTTTTTTTTTTTTTTTTTGAAGCAGATTGTCTGATAATTCACTTTAATTTACGATACTTTGAGTTTTTTGTAGAGTGACGCATTGCCACAGTGCCATCGTTGCGGAAATCACAAGCCAAAACGCACACACCATTGTACAATTTGTGATCGGTGTATACTTCATATGGATCATCATTGCATATGGATAAACCAATGTGTTGGTCTTAACAATCATCGATATTTCCTTCAATTCGTCGTCTTTGTTTGGCTTAGTCAGTGCCTTATTCTATTCAGTAACTATAATGCCTTTCGGGAACATTTGGCCGCAATCCACGTAAGTTCATGTTTGTTTACTTCGCATTAGTTTTGCATTAGGGGACATAATTCTTGACGACAATACGACGTAGTTCAAAGACCTCTAATATTTTTCACCTTCTTTTACTTTTCATCGAAACTTCTTATATTTATAATGTTGTCTAATTTTAAAAATTATCCTACCAGGTTGCGGACATAAGTCTGGTAATAATGCATTTTGCAGTGTTGAATAGAAGATGAGAGAAGCCTCATTTATCACAAATTCACAATAAAATATTTTTCGGTCACATGGCTTTTACTCTATCCAACGCGATGAGCAGTCCACCCGCGAATTTCCTGAGCAGCTTCAGTTGTGCCCATTGTCATGTTGTAAAAATTAATAAAAACAGTTATTACCAATGTTACTAACTTCTTTTGGTTAATTAACAGTGTTGCGTAGATTTATAATTGAGTTATAGAAGTTGAGGCTGTTGTGGATCATTGATGCTTGTTTCCATTTCCTTGCAACATTCTCTCGTCTTTCACCTCTACTGCTCTCCAGAAAATATCCGATAACTTTGTAAGGGTATGAACTAAACAGTCGGCTTATGAGGGAAAAGAATCGTGTACTTTTTGTGTGCGGTAATGGTGCTGTTGAGAACTGTTGATTGCCTGCGCCGATTAAAATATGGAATCACTGCAGTGCTACTGAATGAAACACTCAGCCATTGGGACATTAATGAAGAGCAGATATGTCTTAGTAAATTTTGAGAGAGGACCTATTTTGGTTCTCTTTCAGCTACCGCAATCAGCGCCATTTTGCGTTGAGCAAGTAGAATTGGCACCGTGGAGGGAATGGATGTGTGACAACATGGCTGAATTCATTAGTAGTTTCGTGTGCTTTGACTATGGATTGGCAGTCCTACTCGTTCTCGTCCTGGGAGGTCTTGGAGGTTTCGACGTCTATCTTATTTCAATTGGTGAAACACTGATCGATTTCATGGTATTTTTCTTTTGTTATTGAAAAGCAAAATCTGTAATTTCACATGTTTCTTCATAGCATTGAACTTGATTGTGGTATAGTCATTATTGCTGTTGGCATCATTGGGGAGCCAAATGAGAGAATTTAGTGAGATTTCGTTCTTAGAAAAATATCCTCGAAAAACGCTGTGTAATTTTTACAGATTATCAAACAACTATTACTTTCTTTTTGAGCATTTAAATATGTTTTTATTCGCATACAACGTTTATTTGTTCGTTGTTTAGAATCTTATATGCTTCAGTTATCACTTCATCGAAACGACAAGATTATCACTTCAATGATAAAGAAATATAATAAGGTAAAGAATATTTCAGCAAGATGCCGATGAACGACGTTCACTACGAAATTGGCGATCAAGTTATGACCTCGGCTTTAAAAAGAACTGGCTGCGTTTTTTGGGTCTCAAAAATGGCCGCTCTTTCATACGCTATATTCTTCTGCCATCTTCTCATTCGTCGTTGGTTGATTGTTACGGACATCAATTTATAGAGCCATCGGAAATTGTGTAACAAAATTTGAAGTAAGCATGTCTTTTTTGTTTTGACAAACACATGTATATGAGCAGCCGTGCAGCTTTGCTGAGAAGACCTGAAAGGAAGTTTTATTGCTGCATTGAAATGGCAATTAGGCGACGATGTTTGTTTGGTTGATGCATGATTGTCAAGAACTTCACTCCTATCGAAATATAAGCCAGTCGACGAGATGACTGGGTTTTGTTAGCTCAAGAATCTCATTTATCGTTCAAGAACCAAAGTCGTTTAATCTCCTGCAATTCAAAAAGCCATGAATTTTTAGAGACTGTGTTGTAAAAATTGTTAACTGTTAGTAGGGTAGCGACTCAAATGATCCGCTGCCATCCAGGAAGTCACTTCTCTTACAAATGTTTTTTTGTTCACCCTCAAAGTCACAGTTACTGCTATTGCTTAATGAAGTTAGCTCGTGGCCGACGTATTTAAATGCTGTTGGTATTTATTTATTTACAACTATAAAGCAAACTACAGGTGTTATATAACGCTAAGTGATGTGTTGCAATAGGCTGTTCCACAGAAGTTGACGCATTGTGTCGGCAGTATTCTTGGCTGGCTAATGATTTCTCCTCATGTATTTGGGTCGTTTAATCGCCGAGCAGTGAATGTGAGGTGTTTGTTAGTCGACATTGCGCAGTTAATTTTAATATGAGTTGGAAAAGTCTATTCATTTTTTTCATTTCATCGTTGACTTGTATTTCACAGGATTCTACGACTACATAGCTTATGTTTGCTTACTGAAGCAAGGTTTACTCTCGTGCAGACCTGGGTCAGAGAACCTTTCTAAAATACTCCGGAGCATTTTAGTACTACTTGTAAGCCTAAACCACTTCTTGAGTGGAACTAATAATATTCTGCCGTGGACATACGAGATATTCTAGTCGAAATTTACAGGTCTTATTACTTCCATCAGTTTGTTTTATGTAATTCACATCGTATTTGTGGTAGTTGGATTGGGCTGTTCCGTTCGTTCGAAACGATTACGTTTGTGCTTCTCGATCCCAGCATCACAAGTCGCATTAGCATGTCAAGCCTTCTTCCTTTGTAGTAGGGTCATCTGCTTATCGTGGATGAAAGTGGAGTCTCGAGTCTCCACCCACAGTGGAGAGTCCAGCTACTTCCCCACAACTCGGCCGAAAGAAGATGGGGAGTGCAGAAAATGCAGCCGGGTTTCCAATGGAAAACGTAAGCGGCTGAAAGAGATGATGTGAAAAAAGAAAGAAGGGAAAAGAAAAAAAGGATATTGTCCTTGAAATAGCGAAGAAAAGGTGCAGTGTTCTTATGACTACGAAAAGGACAGCTCAGAGCCTTTTCAGCTGTTACAAGGAACGTATATATGAAGACTGTGGATACTCTACCTTTGTAGCGCTATTTTTTAATAGAAAACGTTTATAGGTACGATCTTGTAAGTACCTTTGCTGGATTTTTTCTGAGCATTGTCGACGAAGGTGTTCAAACAGTTTACTTGATTCGACAGAGCGTTAAGTACAAATAAACAGCTCTTGGTTTCACTGCCATTTCCGTTTAGCTGAAGCTGTGAGGTAGCGTGAAGGTGAAGGCTTAGGCTGGTCTCCTGTCCATAGGACACTGACGAGTCGATTCGTCGTTGTTCCATGTGCCTCACAAATTCATTTTTACGGTTCCTAGTGATGAATTGTTGTTCGACTGTTTGTCTCTTTTAGAACTAACGAAGTGACTTTATTTCTTCTTTCTTGTATATTTAGTTATTCGATGCATCTTTCTGAAGTCTTTGCAAAGTTTCCATAACGATTGTCCATTTCGGTGTGATTACCGGTGTTTGCGCCTTTTGAAATAGTCCAGCAACTGTGACTGAATGTCTTGTTTGTTGACATCGGTGTTCCGCATTGTTCATTGTTCTCCTTCTCTTCCTTTCTCTGTCTTTCAGCCCCCTCTCCTTCTCTCTTGTCACTGCTAGGCAAGTAAATTCTCCCATTTTATACGATCCTTTGCCATTATTTTTTCTTTGCTGAATCAAGTGGAACCAGCTATTAAAACCTATAAAAATTCTGTGTTCTTAGCTTTGCACTTGTACTTTCCAGAATTTTTCGATATATTTTTATTTTCGCGAGTGATGGATACGTTTTTCATTTTCATACCACTTAGAAGCATTTTTTTTAAATGTCGGGCGATTCGAAAGTTTCATTTGAGCTCGTCGCCATCATATGGAGTATGCGGTAAAGGGCATAAGTAATGTGCTATATATGGAAGTTGCCATAGATGACGTAGCAGCGAAAAGTGTGGAGTCGTTGAGGATAGTTGCATCTATCTGATTGATGATAATTTCAAAAGCGCAGTGATTACTGATAATAGATGGATCGTTAAAGTCAACTCAATAACGGAGATGACATCACAGCACTAGACCTCTTTGGGAGCGAGAGAGATTCATCAGCTAATCACCACAGCTCATTCGCCGATCAAAGATCGAAAGAGTTTTCGAGGGCAGTGCTATCATTTTGAGTTTATTTTCTCCCACAGTGTGAGGATATTTAGCAGCTGTCAGAGGTCAATAGCTAGGGTGTGTCAATTCGTACCGTAACGGCGTTATGAAACTGATTGTCGTTATTGTTTCATAAGCTGTCGTGGTTCTTGTGACAAGTAATATCCGGAAGGCGTCCAAAGTGCAAGCTCATCCCTAACTCGTCCTCTGAGAAAGTCACCCATCTAAGCTTTTCCCGACTTTCCACCCCATCTTCGATGAGTTTAAAGCCATTTCCGTAAATGGTTTCTCCTTCACTTGTACAGTTTCTGTCGTCCTCCAAAACGTATTTCGTTCCACTTCTATATTACCAGTTCTAAATGTCGTCTTTAATTTTCTGATGACGAAGGGCGGAGAGGACGTGTCGCATATTGTATGCCTTTCAGTATCCAGTGTCTTCATAGATGAGGTATATGAATGCAAAATATAAAACTTGTGGCTCGAAAACCCATCGTTCCAGTGCACTCTTCTCATATTCGAAAATTTCGTTTCGTATTTATAGTTCACTGGTTTTTTAGAGGATTTTCTGGAAGGTTGGGCATTTTCTTCAAGCTGATCGAGTGTTCCAGAATTTGTAGACAGGTTTGCTGCATGTTACTCTACAGCGGTCTTGCAATCGAGCTCTCATAGCACCACTAGACGAATTTTTGCTGTAGCCTTTCACCGATACTTCGGTAGCAGTTTTACGAGTTCTGGGATTCGTCCTCACCTTTTTTTTCAGAAACCTATTCTTTTCTTTCACCACACGTGACTTTTTCTTGGATTTCTGAACCTACAGTGTCGTCAGCAACGACAATATCCGCATTACTTTAACGATAAGTAAATTTCAGAGCACGAGAACTGGATCCAAATAATCGCTTATCGCTTGCTACCACTGAATTAAAACTTCAAAAGCCGTTCAGTTTTCTCGAGTAGCCCGACAGCAAGTTGAAATAAATCCAGATGAAGGTATTATGAGACGAGCATATGCTGGAAAATCTCATTTTATCTCGAGAGGTTTCTTTCGAATTGACCGGTTAGAAAACATAAATTCGTCGTAGCTATAAGTTCATTTCATTGAGTCATTGCTGTCGACTATTTATTCTGCATCTTCCTGCCTCTTCAGTCCTCTTGATCATTGTGATCTGCACTTGTTGCATTTTCTTTTTTTAATAAATCACGTGAACACCATCGACTTGTCTGTAAAACGCTGAGGACCACCCATAACGTTGTTGCTACGGAATCTTTTAATGGTATCATACTTTCGTAACCAAGCCGCCCTCATGAAAGCAACGTACGAGATCGCTTTTGCTACAACCTGTTCGCTCTTCCTATGATGCCTTTGTGAGTAAGCGTCCTAACCAGGAGGACATTAAAAGTTGAAGCAAAGAAGAATGATGGCCAGAGGAACACTTCCATAAAAGACATCGTCAATAGAGAAGTGAGAGAGTTATGAGGCTGTAGACAGCATATGTAATAGCTGCACTTTTATTTATGATCATTGTTCAGCAGTTCCGTTCACCATAACGACGGGACGTGACGAAATGGTGAGTGGAAAAAGGAAGTGACGTGGAATGAAAGGACAAACAGCGTGCGTTAAAGAGGTAGTACCAGTCGTTATTTGACAACGGAGTTTAACCATGAACGACGCGCATGAGCGGCTATTCGAGACGATATACCCATTCATTGATGGCGCAGAGTAGCATATTGGTATATAGCATTGTTGTTTGACAGCTTACGCAATGGTCACTTCTCTACTGAAAACTTCTGATCGCATCGTCAAACAGTCAATACCACGATATTCAAACAAGCTGCTATGATAGGAGAATTTAGCTGCTGAGTTTCGATGGATATATGGTTGGATGATATTGTACCTATTGTGGACCATGGGCAATGTAGAGAACAAACGGAAGACCATTTTATAGTCGAAGTCATCAGTTTTCAAGAGATTCGTATGAGTCGTCAGTGTTGATCAAAATCATCACATCGTCAAGCTCTGCTTTTGTTCAAAGCTGCGATTTTTGAACAGATCCTATCCCCGTTACGAGTTAAGTTATAGAAAAAATAAAGGTAGCCACATCATCCTCCATCTTGCACCGTCCTCCATTCGGAGTGGACGGGGTTCATCCGGGAAAAAACTCCAATCAGCCCGATTCTTTTCACTGAGAGTTGATTATAAAAGCATTGCAACTACGGAAATTGTTAGCCACTGTCTTCATGGCTCGTTTCACGTTATCTTCCATTCGGTCTGTGAGAAAATGTCAATTTCTCCTCTTGTAATTGGAGATGCATAGGTGATCTCACAAAAATGTAAGTCGAAAATGTTCACTTCGACGTGAATCCGACAATCTTTTCATCACAAACACCCACATTTCTGTTCTTGGTAAACCCTATAATGCGCGCTACAAAAAAGTTGCACGTTGCCAAAAATAAAGCTTCACTGGACGCATCTTAACAGTTTAATTAGTTCATGCTGACGTCGACCACTCGAGTTGATAATAATTTTACTAGCAAAATATCCGTTATAAAAACAAACATTCTATAGGCACCTTTATATATTTGTAATAATTTGTATAGCTAAGAAGCGAGTCTCATAATGGTTGTGAAAGACTTAAATGAAACGCAAATTACAAGAACCGTATACGGTGATATTCTCGACATATGAAAAAAGATATGCGCCACGAAGATGCACTGAAAAACAGAGCAAAAAATCCAAATAATGTATCTCGCTAGGTGCTTGCGTGGTAGCTTCCTATTTTTGCATCCTCTTTCTGGAGCGCTCATTCATTCTTCCATTGTGGCGTTAGTTCTTTGCGCCATCGTATTGAATATCACAGCCTATTATTAATTCACTTGAAAACGCTAGTCAGGTGAAAATATCACTCTTATAAAATATCACCTCTATGCACTTCGTGAAAGAAAATGTATTATGACAATCAAATGATGTAAACAAAACCATCCATCATGAGTAATCAATCTTTTTAGAACAAACTATCATTCTAAACCCACTCACTAGTACCTTACATAGGTCGGAGACCTGCCTTTCCTGAGCTTTCGACGTTATTGAGGACTTCTAGTGACATTTCCTAATTTTTTTACTGACATTTCCAGTCCCTATCTCGAAGTTTTCCAGAAAAACAGAAAATTCCCACCGACTGCTCGCTCCGGTTTCCTCGAATCCCTCTGAAATCTCACCATCAGCCCAAAAATGTCTCTGCACATGAAACTACAGTTTAAACAAAAGGGACTGCGAGTATGTTGCTCCAGTGCATGAATACAACATATACGGCTAGGTTCACAAGTGGTATGTTATAGCTAGACAAAGAGAAGCACTGCAATCCCTCGAGGTATGTTATCCAATAACTAAGTGGAATTCCGGCAGTGGCTGTTGCTTTAGTGATGCCGATCACTGACAATTCGCGTGAGCAATTTCAGCATGGAATTCCTGTTACCATCTCAATACCTATCCGTCGCCAAACTGAACATTGCCATTCGCTTAGTGCTGGAATGTCTTCACCACAGTGTTACATATAACAAAGAAATGCATTATTGTAACAGAATTGCTTGTTATATACCTAACAAATACACGTAGCAAATGAAAGCAAGTGTGTTACAACAACACGTTTCTTTGCTACAGTGCCATCACGATTGAGAAAGTAGAGAAAGGGTGCACGCGTATTCTTAGAGGGCAGAAAAACAATTCAGTGTGAAAATATGATGGATTTCGAAGAGAAGGTTTTCAAGCTAGAAGAATGAGATAACTGGAATTAGATCAATTGCCTATCTATGCCTTCATTTCAGCATATGGGATCACAGTCTACAAATCGACTTTTCAGAGTATACTAGGTACTTTACGTTATCCAATGTCCACTTTTGGTGCCGTCCAGGCAGTACCCACATCGCTTTTCAGTTCTTGAATCATGACCGTGTTGCAATCCAAATGTTTGCTGCGGGACTTCTATATGCCCAGTTTAGACACTGCCCATTCGCCGAACAACTGGTTTCTCAGCTGCATCAACACTTAGAGGCGATCGCTGCAGCAATTTTTTCATAAACGGCCAAATACAAGATATATATTTCAAACCGGTGCCGGTTTGAAATATATATCTTTTAAATTTTGGTTTCATTCACCCGTCTTAGCTGGCGGCTGAGTTTTCATTCTTAAATTAGTATGTGAAGCAAAAAGGTGCAACGCGTCGACGTGATTCGAACTTCTGGAATAGTGAAAATCTCATTGCTTATAATTCTAAAATGAGTTAAAATAATATTTAACAACCGTCCAAAACTACCTTAGTGGTTTCACTGAGGCGATGTTCACGAAATGGTCGTATTCCCACCATATTTCAGACGGCATTCAAAACTATGCATAGTAGATCTAAACCCTCAGGTTAGTGCCAAAATTTACAATTTTCTTTCTAAAAATCAAAAAAGCAGAATAACTACCACTAAAAATGCGTTCTGAAAAATATCAGTCATACAATCAGTCTTGCGTTTATTTGATGCATTCGAACATCTTTGCTTTTCAGAACTTGCGCTATAACGAACGTAAATCCATCGCTGGAAAATTCACTGAATTAAGATAGACGAAAATTTTAGCACTTACAAATTTCCATCGCCGTGACTCACAACACTATTCGTAGTGATAAAATTTGAATACTGTCAAAGCAGAGTTGTTCGTTGTTCTAATAAGAAACGCCACTTTCATTTCATTTCACGAATAAGATAAGACTTTGTGGGAGATTTTTGCGATGTTATGCGGGCATAAGGGAACTCATAAACTGCTAACGTGGTAGGGAGCTAAGAAACGTTCAAGTATAGGGAATGGTGATAAGGATGCAAAAATCGGTGTTAGCAACGCTGGATCTCAAATCCGTTTTGCTTTCCCGACTACTTAAATATATACACTAGGGAAAACTGCAAATCCGTTTTCAGAAGATCTGAGCCCCTTGAAATTTACTTCTTCCAACAACAAGATTTTGTTCCCTTCCCAACGAATATGAGGTTTATAACAAGCCACCATGTCGAAAGTATCAACACCCACTGTTAGGCGTAAGCAGCAGTGCATTGTGACAGTGAAGAACAGCTTCGGTTCTGTATCTCGCAGGTGCGTCCCATTTGCTCCATGGCTGTGAGAATTCTGGGGAATAAATTTAAGTGACATCAAGGCAGACTGTGCGATTGTGGTACGTTCTGAAGAAATCACAGCAAGTGAAAAATAAATTCACTGAATAAGTTGCTTTTTGTAGATAAATTTTTACTCCAGTTCCCTGAGCAAATGGAACGCCTGCCACACAGAGGCATGATCCCAAAATTACGGTCATCGATGAAATGGTCGCTCATCCTTGCTCCAGAACTCATCAAGGCTAATTGCTGAGACGTTGTCAAGGACGGCCACCCGAGGTCGTTCGAAGAGTTCGCCACGTCGAATCCGCATTAGTGTCTCCTCACGAGGATTGCTGCCCATCGTTGTCTCTCGCGTGCCCAATGGCGGTAGTGTGTTATTGCGACTAACCCAAGTCTCCATTGTCTTTTCGGTGGCCAAAGGTCGGGTTCCAACTGCTATTTCTGCGTTCGTGCTCAACGCACTCGCGGGCAGCTCCCGCAAACTAGCAGTCTGCTCTTTGGCCGGCAACTGTTTCGAGCTTGTTTCGAAGTTCGCCGTTCTTAGAATAATGGTTCATCGTATTACAGATATTTCTTCAGAAAAAAACTCATTGAATTGAGCCTACTGTCCTCACTATTTTCATCACCACACATAATGACAGACTTTGGAGCCTGTGGAAGCAAATTTAGTTCTCAGTTCAGTTCTCTTCTTCATTGTAATACATGAGCGTAATGAAGTAGTTGAACCTCGTTTATGACGACATTCGAGTTTACTCAACTCATATTCGGTTCTTTTTTCTATGTCAACTATTTTGATTTCAATTCAAAGACGTTATTTTAGTTGTCAGCCATTCAGAACGAAGAATCCTATCATTTATGTTTCAAAAGACGGTGCTTTCGTTTGTGAGATGTAACACAGCCCTCTCCTTCCAAAACTACTTTGCTAAAGTTCATTCTAAATGAGGTAGTATTTAGTAGGCCAATATCAGGTAATTTCCTTTAATATGCTCGTATACGCACCCTCCCCACTGAGACCACTACAACTCTATCAGACACAATTGAATCTCCGAACTTTTGTTTCCATCACTATTTACTTTTTGAGGTTATTCTGATAATTTTTCAGGTCTTATTACTTGATTAACTCATACTGCAATCAGTTAGTGGATGGTATATTTTCAACTGTCATTCATTTATTATATACTAATATTTGCCCTTCTTCGTCATTAATGAAGGAGCATCACCGACTGCGCAGAAGACCAATGCCTTATAAAGACCCACCTGAGATGTGGTGCTACCATTTTCTTCATTAAACTTAAAAATTTCAGGTGTACTATGTCATAGTATTTTTTAAACATATCCTTCGATGTGTTTCAAACTGATACATATGCCAACATTTCTGAACTGAAAGGTTGTTTCTGATGCGAAGGTGATGCCCTCACATATTTGAGTAATTAATAAACACAAAAAACATACAAACCTAAGTGGATTCTCTGAAGCGTACCCAATAGTCGCGGTTGTTGTTTGAGCGAGAACGGCACGATCATTGACAGCTGCAGGTTGCGTTAGTTGCGCATGTGTTGTTGCGGAAGTTGGCGCAGCGTCAACCCCGCTAACCAGTCTTTGATTCGCATCCATACTTCCAACTCTCGAATGGGCTCGTTTCTCCTTGCATTTGTAATAGCACAAATAGAGAGTGAGTAGCACAAGTAGCAATAACACAAGAATAAACAACCAAACAGTAAAATTGAATGGTGCGGCGACTAGTCCTCGCCGGACGCTGTCCGTCGGTGGTGGATACGGTATTGTGCTGCCATCTGCAAAAACATCACAGTCGTTTCTATCGACATAGTGGCTGCTTGATAGCCCCTATTTTGGAATCGTGCTTACAGGCCATAACGAACTAGAAAATAAAACATCGTGGAACTTAATTTTTAATCCGGCGTTTTTTCCCTTCCCATTTCCCTCTCTCAGAGGCGATTTTCGCACGCTAATTTGTGAAATATATTCCCCTCAAGTTTCCTCGCCATTATGCAGGACCCTGTTACGAACAAAGCCCGACATTTGAAGCTTGACACAGGAGGCCAACATTTCCTATCAATACGTCAACAGTGCAAGTGTTTCCATAAAATACGAAGCAGAGTCACGCTTCTTGTATTTTATTATGTTTGTGCACTTTTTAACGCTACGAGACGTGAGTTTCACATTTCATAACATAAGGATTACTTCAAGAAAGCTTAGCACATGATCAAAGCAGGAAAATATTTGTAAAATTTTTTTTTGCTGCGTTCTCGATATTATGTCTGCCCATCAACTTTACACTGCTACCGATAATGCGAGTCGTAAGAACGAAAAACTGTCTCGCGCATAGCTTAATGGAAATTGCTGAATTGTGGCTCAGCAATGCTGCTGAGTACGTCCGATCAGCAACGCTATTGACAAATTGCGAGAAACATTTGAAGAAAGTGGATGCAGTGCAGAACGAACGAAAAGCATTGCAATAGAAGGTCTGCGCAGATGTTTTTTCCACCGCACTATCGCATAGCTCACAAATTCTATACTTCCGAGGTGGCATCATATTAATTTTTGAGGAAATTTGGGCCAATTGGGAGAAAAATTTGAAAGGCTGGAAATTGATATATTCTTTTGTGCCACCGATGTTACATAGTAGTGGGGTTACGACAAAGTCAATTAAGTTTACTTAGAGTGCTTTGTCGAATAGTTTTTTAATAAATTACCATCAACAGCTGAGTAGAGTGAACAGCGTTTTGGCCCTCTATTGGTCTACGCTTGAAGTTCATGAGGGTCTAGAATGAATCTTCAAGTCGGGAACTGTTTGACAGCCCTTAGAAATTACTAAAGCCTGATGCTTGAACATATCACTTCTCTAGGACTCTTGAAGTGGAAAAGACTTCTTTCATAAACGCGACGCTTGAAATCGCCTCTGAAGGATTAGTGATGGATTGTAGTAATGATTCATCTTTAATATGCAGAGGCGAAAAGATAACTGATTCTAATGACCTGTTCAAATTTTTTATATTTTGAGGGTGAAGAGTGATACCGCGAGATAGCAGAGCATTCTCATTTTGAAAGTCATATGGCATTAGCGTATCGCTTCAATTCACGAGTTTTTCTGTGGTCAAATCTGCCTACTTTTTGTCGTATCTTTCTGTGCACTTTTTTATATCCGTGTCATTCACAAACATAGGTTCAGATCCTTACTGCTAATAATATTACTCTGTCACGCTTACATTGTTGCTGTGGTTGGCCAGCAGTACAGCAGCAACTTGCATAGTAGGTAGTTAACAAGGCAGCAAAAGAGTACGGCGACTGAAACTTTCAAAGTGTTTCACTGCGTTCCATATGTCATGACCCATATCAATTACCAATTGTGTTTGAACATTCCTTGTTTTGTTCGATTGAGCTTAATGTTCACATACCTGTTTTCCTTCTGCAAATATATTCATGCTTATTTCGGCAGTCATCAATCGCATAGGCCGTCCCATCTCTGACATTCCAGTCCAGAAATACACAATCTTGAAGTGGATGCTCTCCACCAAAACTAGGGAAGCTGAAACTAACTGCTCTCAGCCAAATGACTTAAATAAATTGATAAGCGACTACTGCAGAGTCGACACTTTTATTAGAAGTTCTTGGAAACTACTCGGAATAGATCACCTTCCTCACTTGTTCAGCTATCAGTGCTTCGTTTAAAAAACCATTTGTATTTGTTCAACACAACACACTTCATCTATTAAAATATTTCAAACTATGAGTTGCATTCTGCATATTGCACTTAATTTACAGAACGAATGTGCTGAACAGTTAGCCTCAGATAAGCCACTTGAAGAACACTGGAGTGAGAGGGCTGACGAATGAATAACGTGTAAAATTGTCAGCGTCATACTATTTGAGAAAAATAATGGTTTTTTTTTTCGTCTTCGTTGTAGAAATAAAACGGAATCAACGAAACTACAGTGCACTTGTGATTTAATCAAGTGATCGGCATTTATTGCATCCTATAATAACTTACTCTTCGGGCCAACGAGTTTCACTTGGGTCGATCGGTATGAAGACTCCCTCTTCGGCAATATCGGAATAGCCAGTCCATGGAAACGATTTGTTCTTCGAATAAATCCCTTGAAAAAATTTCGAAGAGCATGAAAAACGACTCTTCCCCATCCTCGCTTCATCACTCAAAAATGAAAAAGAATAATCTGCTCAAGTTTCATTCGACCTCGTGCTTTTCTACTCTCAATTCACGAGCGGATCGTTGAAACATCTCCATTGGTGAAAACGAAATACAGAAATATGCAAATTTTACAGTACAATGTTTACGTGCCATTTATTAATTTATCCAGAGAGGGTTACTTGCGATGACTGCTATAAAGTCATACTGCACGTGTTGTGAAATAAAATCTTCCCCCTACCCTCTTCTCAAATTTATTAGAAATATGTGTAATCGAACTATTTATCGTAAACATACCTCTTACGACTATATGATTTAAAGCAAGGTGACGCACTATGCTAAAGCTCCTTATTAATAAATTCTCTGTTCCCTAAGCAACTCTCATCTTTACCAACAGAGTCATACCAAAGGCAATGACGACTCGTTATCTATGGAGCTTCACACGTTTTCTCTCAGTGATTCTAATGCCTCAAAGAAGCTTAACTTATTAGATGCGGATATGGCCCAATGTGTGATCGAATCAATGTGGGTGTTAATCTAGTAGGCTCGAAGCACGACAATTGGCAACAACGAACTGGCGAACGCAGTGTACTCGGTGGATGACTCGAAAGTGACCAAGTTGCTGCGTGAAAAGGTACAATCCCTTTGGGCTTCTGACCATGTTGTTCGCTGCATCCTTAGCGAATAACAGTACTCGCCTTGATTGCCGCTTACCCATGTTTGTGGACATCCGGGCACTTCTGTAAGGGCACCTTATAACATGCATACCACCTTAACATCAAGAACTTCGCACAGCCCGTTATGTTCAACGTCATATGCAACGCCCCAAGTTTAGGAACATGCCCACATGACGTCTGCTACATGTTTACACCAGACGATCAGTGAGCCTGATCGGACAAGTTCCAGCTTCTACAAAAAAACCTGTAACAAACCTGTTTGATGTTTGTGATATGTCGCTTGTTCAGCAATACGGAAATAAGTTACAACAGCATCTCTTCTTGGAACTAAGAAGTACGAGGGTACGATGGCCTCAGCCGTATTCAGGAGTAAATTAGATCGACTGAGAGCGTCGAGAATACTCATTCATTTGTGTTGCCTCGTAAACTTTACTGCACAATCTCATATCAAAAAATGTTTTTTTTTTTCACCGCAGAATCGTAGAATTTGTTGCTTAATTTTTTTGTCCGTTCATTTCTACTCCAATCTTGCTAGTCAATCTTGCTGACTCTTGTGTAACTTGAAATAATCAAAATCTTTCTTTTTTTTAATCAAAATCTTTCTTCTTTTTTTTTAAATAATCAAAATCTTTCTTTTTTTCCAATAATCGTACTTCCTATCATACTAAAAAACAAAAATTCATGATTATAGCTCTTTCAGAGACACAAGTTAGGAATTTTTAGACTTCTAGGTGACGATCCTGGAAAAAAAATGCATTTGATACCGCTGCCATGTGGTCAGAGGTTGACGGCAGATTCGCGGAAAGCGAGCTCATAGGAGGGGATAAGTTCATGTTTTCTAATGTCGACTTATTGGAGGAAATCTATTTTGCAAAAAAACTGTCGCCGTTAGTGGACTTAAAACCCAGGTGCTTCAAAGTCAATGCCAAATGTGGCGCACATTTGTGACATCACTGTGAGTCTAGCACGGCAAACACTTTGAACGACACCTTTATATGCCGCTACTTTCTAACTTGTCGAGGTGACTGCGATGATTTTTGTGACTCGAATTTACGACAAAGCCTCCGTAGAAACACTGTGAGGTTCATTCGATCCTTTACAGTCGATTATAAAGTGAAATATATGAATAAACCGACCTACGCTGCGCCTTTAATATGTAGCTTACGAGAAAGCAGATCCTATTTCAGATGAAAACAGTACTGCGGCAAAGAAACAAGTGCAAGTTGAACAAGATTATGAAAAATAAAGGGAGAAGAGAATGAAAAAAACAAGAAGGAAGAGACGAAAGTAGAGCAATCATGCTGGCCAGGAGGCAGGCCTTATCACAAATCAGCTGTAGGTTTTCGCGTTGCCTCACACTTTTCCGGGTGATGATTTGAGAACTAAAATCCATTTTTAGGACATCCGGTTCTTGAAAACCTCATGTGAGAATGAGAGATTTCAGATTCTTTCATCATGAAAAAATGCAGTTTTTTTTGCGGAAAGTTGAACCTTGCTGAAAATGTGATGAACAACGAGCTGAAACCAATGACAACTGTAGAAGAGTTTCTTTGTCTTCAGTTTGATGAAATTCTGTTTTCCGTAATTGGGGAGAAGTGATGCTCATATAGGGCAATAATAATAAGCCAAGCCCTAGGCTTCTGTCAGCGCCGATGAATAACTTTTTGAGATCCTTTCTCGACGGTAATACCCTTTTCAGTCGTCTTTACTCTACTGCGTGAGACTTTTTTAGAAGTTTTCATAAAAAGCCCTTCTATTCACTTGAAGAAGTGCTCTTCGAGGAGCCAGGAAGGTCATTTCGTGGACTGCGTCATTTTCTGGAAGTTGCATGCTTAAAGAAAGCTTCTGTAGGATACCAGATGTAATGGTTATTTATCTGGAAAAATTCTCCACCCATAGGAAAACTTTCAGAAATTCATTGGCCCCTAAGAAAAAATAATTCCCAACGCTCCGAACAAGGCGATGAATTCCAAGGAAGAGGAGTAATTGAAAGATAAGATATGCACTGAAAGATAAGCATTAAGTCCGAAGTTTTATGGAAACGCATCCTAAGCATTAAATTTTCGGAGAAATTTGTATTGTATCCTTTCATAAGGTACTGAATCAAAGTATCTTCAGTTCCTTAACATAGATTTTGGGGACATGTGATAGGCTCGAGAGAAATATATCGCAATTCTGAAAATGAAATAGTTTTCGAAAATTTTGCATAATTTGTGATGAGGAACATAAGTTCGTATTTGTCGACCAATGCACTATTGCTAGTTTAAAGAAAGGCCGATGAATGCGCCGCCTTATCTAAATAAAAGAAAGCCCTTGGTGCGCAAGAAAACGAAAACATTTTTGTGGTGCCATGCAGTGGATGGTGGCTATTCGACCAATTATCCAGGTGATGGTGTCCTACATGCGACAAGTCGGGTGTATCTTAGCAATCGATTTTTTGCCTCAATGGGCACATTTGGAAGCAAGCCTTCTGAGAACACAAATGCCTGGCACCTAATCGCCGGGAGTCGCCTCTCTTCTATAGCTATGGCGAACAATTTTCGACGCTTATCCATCGCATTGAATTGTGCGTTTAAGCGAGCAAAATCCTTACATATCAACCTTACACACTCGTTCACCTTCTATCAACAACGAATACGACAAGAATCGATGACAGCTGACACACTTCAACGTCAGGCATTGTTTGTCACCTATGAGTTCCGCAAATTACATAGATGTCATATTATTTGGTGTGAATCACTCAGAAATGAAGAGGTCTAGGCTTATGAAGTTGGGTATGCTGCGGAATTACTAGCAGGACAGTCGGACTCATAACATATATTTTTTGTTTCTTTGCCGCTGAGCATCAAAATGCCTCAGCGATCTAAGCGAATGCCATGAATCCATAAACTGTTTCAATTTTTCAGTGATATCGAGGGAAAGGTGGGAGGTGGGGAAGAAATTTTTTGAAAACTAAAATCAAGTTAAATTGATGCGAGGAGAGATTTAGTAAAGCTTCAACTTACAAGTGAAAAAGTGCTCCAATTTTTGGTGTTGCAGCTAGAACCGCTCGATGCTATATAGTTTGTTTTATGGAATTTTTGTGTTGGTACGGAAAAATATGCTATTACGTAGAAATTTTCGTGAATCAGTGGCCTGAGTTTTTAGACGATCAGACGATATCGAAATGACTTTGTTGTGTTTATATGCTGTCGTTTGTTCACGAATAACAATGCGGCAACAAGGCAATAAACAACTAACCGAAATCCGAAAATGACATATTAACGCCTTGTGCTTGGAAGGATTCATCGCTGTGGAAAGTGACGTATAGAGCATCCGACGTACTGATCACCTCAAATGGCGCTGATTCGCCACACCACCGTACAATCTCACTTGATGTATTCGTATTACCTGAGTATTTACAGTCGGATGAGGTATCGATGATTTATTCAATGAAATTATGAACATCGTCATTATTTTCAGGTTTTATAAGCACTTCTATCGCACTCATATTTCTATATTTTCTCCGCTTTTCTTTTATTTTCTGGAAAGATTTCTCTTTCAAATGTACTGAAACTTTTTTTTCGAAACGTTTAGTTAAGTTCTGTTTTGTCGCTCTCTGGAGAGCGCTTCCCATAGTTTTAAAGATTACAGTGCATGCTTCAATTCGGGGAGAGCAAAGTTTCGATAATAACTGCATTATGGAAAGGTTCAATATCAGCTGAAAACGAAGTGGCGCATTGTTTTCGCAAGGCTTTCTAAACCTTTCTATGGTCTCGCGACGTCCTTTGGTGCAGCAAGTGACGGGAGGGTTGGCTCGTGAAGATAAGTCCATCTCTGCCTGCGTAATCATGTCGCAAATCAGCTAACCTACGACGGAACCGGCTCTAAATTTTGCAGATACTCTGTTACTCACCTGTTCGAGTTAGCCTGAATAAAAACCTCATCAATCATTATAGGAAATTTCTCACTGATTTCATATAATATGCACTTCTCTCTACTATCACTTGCCAACATTTCCCAGCAGGTTTGCCAAAGAATCTTAATTTTTGCAAGCTTCCTTCCATATTGCATTCATTTTCATGCAAAATTGCTCCTTTCTTGTGTTTACCACAAAAATCGGCAAGTGTTTCGCCCCTACAAGAGAAAAATAAATAACAGGAAGCCGCAACTACTGAAATGATCAACTTTTCTACGTGAAAACTGTCTCCTCTATGCATGATCTTCAATTCGCAGCCTTTTTGAACATTATCGATTCTTATTCTTCCCCTCCCCTCCCTTCACCCTCCAAAAAAAGCCAGAACATCATTAGACGACTTGAAATAATCACTGACGCTAAACTGAACGAATACAAGTACGCAACGATCCGGTTATAACAGAAAATATACAGCAGCAGAGTGGCACGTAGGAAAAAAGTGCGCGTCTGCGAGTGCTAAATAAATTAATTATCTCCCAAGCGAAGAAAAGGCAATTGTTCTTTAAAGTTTAAAAGAGAAAAGACCACAGCGTCTAAGTTACGCTTTTGATCTGTTCGCCATCAAAACCTTAAAGGTACTTCGCTCAAACAATTGCTAAATGAAGTGAAGATAAATCTTCTGCGGAGCCTGATTCAGGCTGAATTAGAGTTGAAGGTCGGGAATGGATGTGAGCCATTTCCAAAGGATCCGAGGTTAAACCTGTTGCGGCTACGATCGGCACAGGCAACGGAATCACATTTAATTCACTCTTAAAGTTAAATGAGAAGTTGGGCTACTACAAGCTTTTAGTATCCTGTGAATTTGAATGAAAGGAAAAAGTTTGAATATATCCCGCATGCATCTCCTATTTGCTATCATTAAAAAACACTTATTTTGGTTGTTTAATGATGCCAAAGCATATGAGTTACCATATGTAATTAATCGAGGACCAAAATTTCAGAGCTCCATTCAAAGTGCATAAAAACTTATCACAATCAATAATATTACATGACAAAAAAAGAAGTTTCAAAAACAGATCTAGATGGTTTACTGGAAATGATGGATCGCTTAAAAATTTCCATCCCTTTTATTTCTTCAAGTCTGGATACAACAACGAAAATGACTTCTAAAAATTCCCGTTATGCTAGACTGAAATATTTTCTATGAAATCATGTCGAACTGAGCACACGGTATATGCTGATGAGCGTAAATGAGGAATGAACTGGTGCTTGAACAGGAGCTTGCAAGCTTGAAATTGCGCTTTCGGACGTGCATAACCAAACCCTAACGCAACCATACAAAGTAAAGTTGCAATGAAAGGGGTAGGCGGCATGTCTCTGAATAACTGCAATATGAATCAGAAATACACAAACATAGAAATAAATAGCAATAAAACGTATCCACTTCAGCACCCCTAAAAGTTTCTGCGAATACACTGTTGAAAACTACTGAAGAAAATCATTCAGAGCTTGAACGAAGGAATTGAAATATCGCGTATTTTATTTAGACAGTTTTCATGGAAAAATGAGGCGTAATAA
The DNA here is from genome assembly GCA_037576465.1 of Parascaris univalens. NCBI lineage: Eukaryota > Metazoa > Nematoda > Chromadorea > Rhabditida > Ascarididae > Parascaris > Parascaris univalens. The sequence goes on along the minus strand of CM075173.1, from coordinate 59,985,040 downwards.
GAGAAATTCGCTCGAATGGAAGCACTGAATTCGAACGACGCCCTATCGGTTTGTATAAGCCAATCCTACTATTAGAATCTAACTTGCAATGGGCTCATTAATCCCTAGCTGACTGAAGCATTATTAAACTCTATACAAAAGATTTATCTAGCCATTTGGATGCACATTTCTGCGAATTCATTGAGTTGATTGCAACGAATTTCAAAAATTTCTACTGATGGAATAGAGATGATAGAAGTTTTTTCAAAGGTTCCTTTTGATACCTAATCAAGTCACTCAACGTTCCATTTCTCCCCGTGTAAAACACAAAAACATATTCTCGCTTCGCAATTCACAATCTTCGAAGAAAGGTATGCTCATATTGCAGTTGCCAGACGCCTGTTCATGTAAAAGTCAGCTTCTATAATTGAGGTAGACTGAATGATGTTGTATAAATCGAGTTCGCATAGAAATGGAGAATTTCACTCAACGCTTTACCATCTCTAACGGAGCAAAAGTCGTCACAACGAGAGAATAGCGCATCATCGATATGTGAATCGTGAATGGTGAGCAATATGCGACGATGTGCGTCTCTTGCCAATAAAATCCACTTGCAATCAACACTGTTCGCATATTGACCACTTTCGTAGCCTTGAGTATGAAAGAACCTTGGTTGATCTTGAGCGCTTAGCAATATTGGGTCTCCTAAAAAAGACTGCATTTCTTGAACATTCCGTTCATCCTATTAGTTGCAAAGAGCTAAAAGCGAAAGTTTCAACTAGGGACGTCAGTGTTTTTCTTCTGTTGTGTTGAAATATTGCCAAAATTACATTGGAACAAGAACGACTTATCTGCTAATTTTGAGCATGCTTGACATTTATTCGCTTTAAAAAACGGGATGTCACAAGGGAAGTGCAAAATTTATGAACAGCTGCGGCAAAAAACGTTCAATTTTTTATGCTTAGAAATTTCAAATATTGCTGTCTCTTCAAATCAGACATCGCGCATGCGACTGTAGCATAATGAATGTATCGCAGAATTCAAATCCCGATTCTGAACACCCCATCCACGAGCAACTAGCACCATTCCTTCCCAATTTTCCCTTTCTCGAGCCGTAGCAGTTGCATTCAGGAGAGTGTATAAATGTCAGAATTTCATCTTTCCTAGTGTATCGCTCATTTTGCACTGTGGAGTGCAAAATGAGCTCGTGATTTAGTTGATGGTAGGTTTTTATAAAAGGTTGTGTCAATGCAAGGGAAATGAGGGTGTAAAATTTCAACACTATTGAATACATCCTGCATTTTTTCGCGTTACTTTCTCTCCGCATCTCACTCGAGCACTCTTTTGTTCAAGTATACTGTTCATGATGGGACAGATATTTTCCATACTTTAAACTGCTAACGTTCTTTCCAGGGCACATGTAAATTATTCACACTTTACAAGGGCGGTCCGAAAGACCGCCTTCTCCAACCTTCCCCTCCTCAAAAGTAAAGATCTCTGCGCTTTACTGCACTGCAGCATGTGCTTCAAAATGATGAGATATATATGGTCCAGGATGTGGCAAAAATTTATTTTTTTAGTGATCACGCACGTATAGCATACCAGATTACCAAACAGACTAGACTACCCAATCTCCCTATCGAAGAGAGCGTAATCATATTATTTTAGTGGAAACTACATAGTCGTGTCTATTCGGCAAGTAAACTAACACAAAATTTCTTACTGCACCTCGAGGCAGTCGTGTGTAGATAAGCGAGCTATGGTAGAGTTAAACATAAAGGCATTGTTGAATCGACGAGATTCTTCAACAGATCTGATTAAGAATGGAGCTGGATAAACACCATCAGTTATTTCGCCATGGAAAACTAGGCTTTAAAATGAAGAGGACGGGGAAAGACAAAAGATAAATAAGCCACCTAGGAATGAGCAATTTTCTTGGAAACGTCAAGTAAGCGCTCCACCCTACGATCTAAAACACAGGAGGAACAGAAATGAAGAGTGCTAAAAAAACTGTTAACGTACGTTTTTGCAACTGCCCTCACCAAACTGCCCGATTTCATAAACCACCAACAAAGACAGGTTACCATTAAATAACAGAACATGTGCAATAACGCATTGATAATTCAACAAAATTAACTATTCGTACAAATCTCCTCTACATATTTGGTGTTTATGCAAGACTTCCGACTCAATCGCTTGTAAAATGATTGTTGGTGCTGAAATTTTTAAACAGTTTAGAGTATTTAAGCACGTTTCAAAGCTAATGCGTAGCCTTAAAAGGTTTGCATAAGGCCATTCTGTGGTTGAGGTTGAACCTATCAAATTTCCAAAATTTAGCTTCATTCGTTCTTGAGTTGGCACTGATGGAGGAAGGGGGATACAGGCATACTTAAATTTGATAAGGCATTGCAAGATGTGCCTTGTAAGTGCGATTTTGTAAAAGCATGTAAGAGGGCGACTTAGAAATAATGACTGTTATGTCAGTATCTGACCACCAGCTCAACAACAGTTTTCTACTGCTATTCAGTGGAAGAACAATCTTGAGGTGCAAGTGGTTTAAGCATTTTCATGAAGAAAAGAACGGATGTTGATGCGAGAGAAAAACGATCGGTAGGTCGGATGATTTCCGGTGACAAAAACCACTAATAAGAGCTAGTCCCCAAGCGGATACAACATACGCCATACCGTTTCATACAAAAAAAACCACATTCAAATGATGAGATGTTTTATGCAGCTAAGTGCGCATCATGCGTAACTGCTTAGCAACGCCAACGATTCACCCTGAATTGAAATAAATAGGATAAAGCCATACGCGAGCAATCCTGAGCGTATGCAATGGCAGTGCTGAGCAGTGGGAAACACACCAAGAAGACCAGTTGTATTGGTGAGGTATTCATTTTGTGCTGAACTCGTTGGCGGTAAATACAGCAACGGACTTCATTCTGAGCACCACCAGAAGCAGCAGCAATAGCAGTAGAAGCAAGAGCAGCGGCTGCAACTGCAGCTCGCTTTTGACATCTGATTATGCCATTTGCAGACTTTCTTGCAAAGTCGCATTCTACGCTGCAGTAGACATGTACCGGTCGCCCACATAGTAGTAACAGTGACCCGGCTGGCATTCCGCGGTCACTCGGTCACTAAAGCGATGGCCCGCCAGGATCAATCAACATAGCTAATCCTCGTTCATTAAGTGGCGTCTTGCGTCCATAGCAACGCAGCGGGCGGTCGCCTCTGAGATCTAGCAACGTCCGCTGACCGGCACCTTAATCGCCCTTCGAACCCAACCGATTCGCCCACTGGTTTGCAGGCAAGCAGCAGTTTCCAACAATTGTCGTGTGCGCTTACGCCAACGAGCTATGCTTTCTGAATCAACGAGCCATTGTAACGCTTGTCATCCTGGTATGTGGGCAGTCCTTAGTCGCTCTATATGTACGTACGTGTATACACGTGAACGTGGACGCTGACTGCTGCTTGCAGCCTATCAACACACTTGCTCTCTGATGCGATTAATAATAACTGCACCACGGAAGCGATGCAATCGTCGTAACGTCATTAGCACAATCTACACGGTTTTCGTATCTGCCGCATCCGTACGCCCTCAAAACATTTGATTAGCGTTCGGTTGGTAGCTAGTTAGCTCACCACTATTGCCATAAAAGTCGATTATAGAGGCGAGTATTGCTTGTTGGTGTGGGCGTTCGCAGATGATAGACTGCTGACGACATCCAATGTTCGTGACAGCTGGAGCTACCCTAATTTATTATGGCATTGCGTCCCATAAATCAAACAGTAAGCACTGACAAAGCTAGCCAAGATATATGCCGTCGAAAATTTCACATTAAAATCTGAGAGAGAAAACTGTTCATCGAACCAGGTTACCAAGCAGTGCTTTAAAAAAAAGTGGTGCATGTATTACCCTTAGTACGAATTACTGGAGACAGACTGATCGGAATATTTTTTTAAACGTTTGCCTATGTTGTATAGTTGAAATATTCATAGACTGAAGAAATGTAAACGCGTTTCGGTCTAACCATTTGAGCAATATGAAATTCACTGGGCACCTTTTAGGCCTCAACGAGTATTCGTACCAAATTTTTAAAGGGTCATTAGGGCACACATGTTTTTGCGAAACATCACGAGATCACGTTAGCAGTTGTGAATGAGCGAGTCGATCTCTCATTCACAATATAACTCCTTGCTCGGCAAGTTGCCTGGTCATTTCTTTTAGGTGAATCTTATCGAGGTTTCCTGAGTGAGATAGTCTCGTATTCGGTCGCAGCTGTCAACGTCAATGAGTGCCCGAGAAGTGAAAAAAAAATTAACGAACTAATGGAGCTGTCTCTCTCAACTGGACAGCTCGCAAGCGATAGTTGACTTTCTTAGACGCACCACTTCCGATGCGCGTATCCCTTAATGCATTTTGACGGATGGTTTCAAAGCAAGCATTCAGCGCTTCAGATATTCAATAATTTTCCTGAATAAGCGTGAGCCACATCAAAAAACAGTTACTTTCTTTGTCAGCACTGATTTTTCTCAGTTGATAGTAAGCACCAGTAAATTTCAACACACTCACCAAAACAACCGATGAACAAATTCCTCAAGATCAGTCGCAACAAAGGAGCCGAAAGCGAAGAGTTCAAATGAATACCACCATGCTCTTCAGTTTTATATCACAAAGAGGTTGTCGGATGGAAACTCTAAGGTAATACAGTCATGAGGAAACTCACAAAACTTGTAGCTTCGGCACTTGATCATTCGGTCAGCACCCCATTCCCCGTCCCAATACGTTTCATCACTTCACCGGCAAAATAAGTGGTTTGGTTTTCGGTTAGAAGCCTTTTGAAGGCTATATTGTAGCTGATATTCGAAAACCTTTTTATTCTAATGGTCTCTAACATCACTTCCCGTCCTTTATCTACTGAATCTCACCAAAGTCCGCTCTGCTTTCTCCTTAGCATTGTTGCGGTTCTACGTGTTCTGTACGAGTCAATAAGCACAAACGTATTTTGCCACTGATATTTTTTCTATATCCATCGAATCCAGCTCAAAACCACCTTGGCGTTACTTGTAAACTTTCTTGGCATGCTTAACACGTATTTGAATATGTCGCTTTTCGTTGAATCGCTCATTTCTGAGTGGAAATTCCACAACATTCGCTTCACTTTTTTAGACTACATCATCGTATAAACGTTCCTATGCCTTTGGCATAAATTTTGCGCATCAGTGAACTTTTCAGACTCGTTTTCATGCAGTTAACACAGCTTTTATGCCCAAGACCATATGTTTAGTTCAGCCTCTGCTTCACTCCTTTGTCACACAGCTGAGAATATATTTGCAGTTTACCAACTAGCTGATTACTTGACTGATAAACGTACAACTTTGTTTGTTAGGAAGTTCTAAGCAACCCTGTTGATTCATACCGAGGACAGCCAGGCCACCAAGACACCGTCACCATCAATCCACTGAGTGAAAAATACTTTGATATCTTCTGTCACTGCCCACTACAGTCTCCTCCATCCCTGAAACTACCACCAACGAATCTACATTCAGTTGCATCAAATGCGCCTCACTGAACCATAAAAGCAGAAGAAGGAAATGTCCGGTTGGTTTATAGTTCATAGTCTGAGAATGAATAAAATGCACTTTCCCTACATTGAGTTGAGAAAAAAATGAAAACAGTTATCTCTGCCGGACTGTTGGTGTTCGCTACAAAGCCTAAGAAACCGTGCTCGGTTCGCTGACGATGCAGCCGTAGTTTGGGTTTTACCTAGAGTAATCATGGAAGTAATAAGGGAAACATGCCCAAATTTTAACGGTAAGGGTAAATGAAAATATTAATAGCAAGCCTTTCAATAGGAAAAGTGAATAAGAAACACAAGTCAATTTAAAAATATCAGCAGGACGAAAATCTACTCCTACTGCTTCAACAAATTCAAAGTATCTGGTCCTTTTTGCCTAGAAAATTCCATATAGTTTGTAGCAGCCTCACTTAGAGCTCAATTTTATGAAGTTTTGATATAAACTTTGAGCGTGACCTTGGACTTATTGGAACTAATATATTTACTCACTACTAAACTATATTGTAAATCTGTACGTTGACGTCTACTCATAGCTTTGGATCACTTTAGTTTCATTACTGATCACTGAAGAACGAAGTGACAGGCAACAGCTTCCTGTTGGCTTGAAACATAGAATTTTTGCGTAGAGCTTTGTAGCACCTGCACAAACCTAACACCAATCTATAAGAACTGGCCGGGAGAAAAGAAAAACTGTTTGGTTAGAAGAGCCAAACCGACATGGGAATTGCCACCTTCTTGCCTTCTAAGCAATTTAATGACTCGCTTGTCATGATCACTGACAAATTTTGCATAGATGCGTTATGGAGAAATACATCAATGTGCGTGTACTTGCGCATGTGCCTTTGCGCATTTTCAAGTCACGGACGATGAAGTCATGGTGATGAAACCCCGTAGGCAAAATGTATATCATATGATTTGTACCGCTGTGCCGTGCCGCCGAAGTCGATAGAGATTAGGAAAAATTGCTATTTCGTTTATTCGATACGCGAAAATGAAATGAACAGGGTGCGTCATGTGCTTCCATCGTCAGACCCGTACATTTTTCAGGACGCGTCTACGGCAGTGTTGAGTATCGGAGACTGACCGTCCCAAACCAGAGCTCGTTATTATTTACTGTTACTTTCAAGGAGTTTCATGGCCAAACGTTGTTCAAAGCTTTAATCCAGATCCAAAAATTTTACTCATTAATTAAAACATAGTCCATTAGTGGTTGCAAACGATAGGATAACGGTCAGTGCGACATTTATTAAAGATCCCGAAGGTAACACATATTTTCATGCCCGCACTTTCAACCTTTGGAATTTGAAAGGTGTGCTGATGACTCTCGATGGGATTATTGAAATTGCCGAGCGAATTCAAAGGACTGTCATGATTGAATGGTAAGCTGAAGGTAGGATGGAAGGAATGAGGTGGATATCCCCTGGTTTGGCTGGAAATATTAAAAATTATTTATCAGACTCATAGTGGATCGTGAAGTAAACATGAAGTATTAAATTGATACAACGAGATTAACTTCAGAATGTCAAATTTCTTCAGCGGTTCTTTCAGTTATACTGAATAACAACTCTGCATAGAGAGGATTATTTCACAGGGAATCGTTTCGACTGCCTACGCTGGTAGGATCGCATAACGGTGATCATGAAGATCTTCTCACATAACGCAACCAATAATGCTAGACAAAGACCAAATCCAAGTAGAACGAATAGTCCAGAAACTTTCTCCATACCGAGTGAACTGTGCTCCTCAACAGGCTCTTCGCAATTCCTTCAATAGATATCTGCTTTTAGGAAACAAAGGACGATGTGAACCAATATTCATAACAGATGGCATTTTCACCATTTAAACACTTCTTTCCAATCGGTTGCAATAAACCATCCAATTCGTACAACACACTGGCATTCCTCCTGCCCCATCCTCTCCTCCACGTCAAGGGCTAAGCTTCATTCCAAAATTCGAAGGGAAAGGACTGAGGAAATTCTCGTAAAGAAAGGTAGACGTTAGTTCCGTGTCTGAAGGTGTTAAATTGCTGATAGAAGTGGGAGGACGCGCTCAACCTATCGCGCTCGTAGTCATCCCCTCCCTCTCATTCGGAAAATTTCTATAGCTCTACTTTTGAGTATGTATCTCATCACTTCAACCAAAATTCTAAGCATAACTAAATGATAAGGTGCTACCGCGGATCAACTTTTATGCTAATTTTGACCGTAAATTGACAAGGAGGAATTGCGTTGATCAGTCAGTGTACGAATGAAAAGCTTTGGCTGAATGTAAAACAACGCCAAAAGCTTAGAAAATTTATTGTTTCCAGGCGATCTTTTTTTTTAATTTTGTAATTTCCAGCTCCCACGGCTCACTTACAATCTGACCGTGGCTTACTTCCTGAAAATCCTGAACTTTGCGGCTGCGGATAAACTTGTTTTCGAGTATAAACTTCCCTATACCAATTTTATTCACTGAATAAATGGCGCATAATATTACTTGAAAGTCGTAATTATGACAATAGGTACCTCTGACAATCGTATAGCAAATAATTCATAGCATAATTCCAATAAACGAGGATGTCCAATTAGCACTGACGTCATTGAATTGATCGGATTTTTGCTTTTAAACGGTTATGAAAGTGCTCGCGTGAATTTTGCAGTTTTGAATGTGTAAAGGAAATTGAAGAACAAGGTTGAAATTTTGCTAAAAGAAGGCAAGAGCAGTTATCTCTTTGTGAAAACGCGGCTTTAAATAAAAAAGGAAAACTGTCCTTACCCCATTTGCGGGGTTTTCTTCCACCACGTGTTCTTTAGCATCATTATAATACCCTTCTCGTTAAAATCGAGAATTTGTCGTGTTAATTTCTCACGCCATCTTGAACCTAAATAATTTCACGTTTTAACGAGAAGCTCCTAAAGCCAAGAATTCTCATTTTTAAGTATTTTATACTGTAAGCAAAATGAAATTTATTGTGCACAAATCCAATTTAGAGGGCGTATGTGGGCATACTCGTACATGTCGTCATGTGTGGAAGTTGCGCATGCACGTGCCGTGCGTGCATGTGTGCGTACTGGAATGTTTGTTGGATTTTTTTGTGCACCGCTCGGAAAGGACGATTCGTCGAAGCTTCCAAACTACCTGAAGTCCGACAATTTCTGGATGCATTTGGCTGCTCGAACTTAACACTTTTTTCCATATTTATATCTGTTGATTGTAAACAGTATTAGGAATTTGTCCTCCGGTTATCGGAGAATTGCAAACGGACACACTGCAATATCCGTTAGTATAATTTTTGCATTTCTTATATCGTTTCAACCAAAAAATAATTCTGTTGAGAAATACTACTACATGAATGACATATAACAGAAACCTTTCGGTAGCGCGATACTGTAGCCATTCGAACCGAGAACGACTGTTCCAACTCTTGTCAGATTACAGTTCTGAGAGAGCTGATATTCCAGTGAGGCAGATTCCATTAGAAACACATATCTGAACTAGTTTTGTACTACTAGTGTATGCAGTGTTCGTGTCACCTTATTTGACAGCATCCCTCTAACTTTGACTTTCGCTCATTTCACCCAGGAAGTCTAGTGCTACAAAAAACGATACGAATTTCAATCCACAAAGTAAATGCGCATCAGATTATAGCTTAGGATTCCACTCCTCCCATCTTTTTTAAAGCATCCTTTAAAATATGACCGCCACAACCGCTTCATTTCCAGACTCCGGTTGATCGCGGATTGTTCAAAACTGCAGCAGCAGATTCGTTTAAGGTAAATCGAAAACCAGATGAGGTTGAAAACTAAAGATTTGCAAAAATGATTAATTGTATCAACTGCATCTCAAAAATTTCTTTTAATTATCTTCGAGATTCAACTGCAAGGGCGACATTAATAATCACAAATTAAAAGTTTGTAAAATATCCCCACACCCTTGAGGTGAAACTTTTGAACTATGCCAAATTGGAGAAAATGAGTAGGAAAGGGGATTAGAATACATCCCTCTCACAAATATCGTCTGACATACATGAGAACTCTTATCCGTAAGGTTTAAGCGCTACAGAAATAATTTATCAATGACAAATCTCCTATAGCGCAAAGTAATGAATACTCATGGCAGCAGCGATTTCTTTGAGTTTGATTAATGAAGGGATCTACAAAAACTCTGAAATACTGGAGATGAAAGCATTAGCACTAACTTTTCATTCAGTACTCTTTGCACACCTTCGCTATTCGAATGCACGAACACAGACGGCGTTATGCTGCTCATTCGCGTCCAGATGCGCTGAAATGTTTCCAAGCGGGAATACTTAAAGAACTGCATCGTTGAACCACCCAGAATCGAGCCAAAGGTATACTCCGTTTGGTTACCGAGCTCTTCGAACGACTATAATTGAAAAAATATTTGCACAGAATACGCATGTCCGGCAAGGTGGTGGAGCTATGCACTGAAGTGTGTTAGGTATGAAGTCGTGCCTATGCTCACACAAGTCTAGTCGAGTTGTATCACTCTGCAGTAATGAAGTGCAGTTCGAACAAAACGACATGACCTGACCTCCCCACTCTGTTTCACCGGTGTTGTTGAGATGCAAAATTTAGACTCTGGGCCTGTGGATGAGGAAAAGGTATCAAAGACCGTCAAGTCAGCTTCGAAGAAAACAAAAGTTAACCCATCCCCCTCCCTCCCACTTGGACTCCTCATTCCATTTCTTGAGTATCTTCAATAGTTGCTATCAATTTCGTCCATTAAACAGCAGCAGATGGGATATTACACAGCGTTCCCAATATATGGAACCAATGCCTTCGCAAATTACAGTATCAAAGTGACCAAAGAAACTCACCTCCACCCCAACAGGCTTGTATTTATAGTCCTCCTATTTCGAAAAAACATTAATCAATCTAGGGAAAACTCATCCGAACGTGAGTTTCTCCTAAATCCTCCTGTTTCGAGTGGAAAACTCGAAAATTACTAAACTCGTCTCCTTTGGGTGCAAATTGCTCTTTCTTCATCAGAATTCGGGGATTTCACAGTGGGCGGGAGAAAAAGAAAAACAAGAACCGACGCGCTAAACGTCAGCTGGAAAAGATGGACCTGAGGGAGAAAGAGCAGAATTCTAGGATTTTTTTACTGTGAGAGGAATATATTGCGCTGCACGACTTCATTCCCACAATAACTCATAGTCCTGAAGTAATGAAAGAGGAAGTTCAAGCAGCACAGAGATGTTCGTGCGAAGACCGAGTTCAGAATCTCGAAATGAAGGGCGAAACTCTCCTCCGACAACCCATTTTAAAATACCACAAGGTTCCATCTAAAAGGAATATTGGCACTTCTGGTTTATCAACATCACATTCTGGACGGTCTTTACATTCGCGAAATCCACTGCACTATTTCGGCCTGAAAACCAAAACAAGCTGCCACGCTCTCCCTTAATAATTTTCACACTGGACAACAAAATACCTGCTACAAAAACCGGCTCATAAGGTCGACATTAAGTTTATTAGTTCTTGAATGAGTGATAAGAAGCTGCCAGACTAATACCACTACCGAAATTACTTTGTCGTGTCAACGTAACGGTGCGATACTTACTGGTTACAGCTCGGGTGCAAAGCGTAACGAAAGCAAAATTTTCAGAAGGGCAGAAAAACAGGTTCGGTGGATTTTAGGAATATGAAGTATAAATGAAAAATAAGAGATGGGTTGACGTACCCATACATAGTAGTTCTAGAGAAGGCCTAGCAGAATAAAGCTCGCACCAACGCGCTTTTCGATTTCGCCATAATATGCTAAGTAATATTGCTACTTTCATACGCCTAGGAGAATGTTAGAAATGAAGCTGCACTGATGTGCACGTATCACGATGGAATGTGTGCTACTGTTGTTTCAACCTTCACCAAGAATTATTGCTACTATCAGTGGTGCTCATCATTATTAGCATTTGTGATTCTATAACTGTCGCAGCTGCGCGCGAAATTGCCACAAGGGGGAGGGGAAAGGGACAGGGAGGATCAGGGATTTGTCTTCAGACTGCATCACGGCACAAATCTGACAGAAGCAGGACATAAAAGTTATGCAAGCATGAGTAAACGATATGGGAACTGATTTAAGTTGGTAATGATGAGGTCAAAGTGAACAGAGGTTGAGGTCGTTGACTGGCCATCAGAGTGTTTTCCACGAGGAGAAGGAATTCATGTACGAACAACACAAACACGCACAAAGAATCCTTGTCAAAGCCGTACCTTTAAGGTCTCCGAAGACAAAAAGTGCCATAAAGATGTCAGAAAAGTTATGCGCGAATGAGCAAAAATGTGGGAGCTGATTTAAGGCCTCAGATATCTTGCAGGAATGGGTAATAAATGGGGTTAGAGCGAAGAAAGATTGGAGATGTTGACGAGCTAATCACATAGATTATGATGAGCGTCAAATTGACTAAACAACCTTGAGGCCAATCAACGGCACATAGAAAGGGGGGGGGGGGGTAAAAATGATTTGAAGCTGTTAACAAGAGAGCTATTTCAATGAGCCCAATGGTTCGGCAACGCAGTGACTTCATTGGGATTTGCGTCTCCGACGTTAGCATTGTGGTTTTGTTTCCTTCCTTTTGTATTCCGTTCATGTTTAAATAGTATAGGCGTGCTTCTTAGTTGGATGGTAAGGACACATACATAATATCACTGGGGTTTCTTTGAACTGATTTATCCTTTGGTGAGCATCTCTGAGAAGAAGACAAAGTGTTCCCACTTGGCGTTTATTGACTAGACAAATTAAGCGTATATCTTAGTGCGCTGTAATGTTGTAGAATATCCTGGGATTTCTTTGGCTTTAATTTGACCTGAGTGTGTGTGTCGTTGTAATTAATTGTCACCTGTAGAATATCGCTGAGTTTTTTCCGCTTAATTTTTATCTCATTGTGCATGTAGCGAAAATTAAGTGTTTCTTCGCGTGCATTGTCTGAACGTAACCAAGAAGGTTTAATTACTCAAGTTAGAGGTGTGGTTCGCAAAGCAGTAACTATAGGGTCGTTGTACAGCAAAATCTGATAGTGGTATTAAAGGTACGAATCACCTCACAGCAAGTGCATATTCTTGGATAACTAGCAAAGGGAACGAAGGTGATCGTTGACGAGTGAAGAGCCAAAAATTGGAGCAGCGCGACAGCTAGGCCAGGTCACAGCAAACGAAAGCTCAGTAATTGGGTTCATCGACTAAAGCGGTGGTCGCGGCTGGATCGACGTCAGTGGATAAAGAGGCAGATCGACGATAGATCAGGAACGCTATATGTCAACTCAGAGCTGACTATGGCAGACAGCGGACAACGCGCGGCGACTCAGTCGACGACGAGCGACAGTAGGGCTTTTCTCATTTTTAACATTGACAATTAATTGTTTTCCTTGTTTTTTTTTTCATTTCTTCATCTTTGTTTATACTGTTTATTCACGAACCTCTGAGAAGAAACCATTATACAGTCAAAAATATTGACCATCCTCACACCTTCACTAACACAACAACTCAAGCCCACAAGGCGAATAGGGGAGAAAGGAGTGTGGGTGGTCAATACAATAACTACTAGTGGGGATATTGGTAGCAATGACGGCTTTGGTATGACTATTAGCAGTGTAAGATCAGTCAGCAGCAGTAGTAGTAATAGTACCTTAATACTTCCTGCTACCGCCGTTATAATTCTCAAGTGGCATTGGCCGCGATAACTAGTACTTCCAATAGCGCAAAGAGTATGGTTCATGTATTACTAGTATCAGCCGACAAGTACCAGCCGGTCATTAGTATAAGCTCAATATAAGTAGGAGCAGTGGCAGTAGCGCTATATGACAAATGCACTTTATTGTTGCTGATATTCGTACTTAGGTAATAAATAGTCGGTTAATTCTAGTGTTGATTACTATAATTACTGCGAATTGCGCCTTTGCAGCTATAATAGGCATCATTTTAATACTGTCAGCAGTGCCACCTGTGCTGCTGTTTAATGTTACCATTAATATGGCTAAAAAGTTGCTTAGTTGAAAACTGGCAGCCAGTTCGTTAGTTAAGCGGTAAGGTCATCAAAGGCATCAGGCAGCATCTGTATTAAGCAGTGCTACTTGATCAACACCTTTAATTCGTAACACTTGAGGGGGTTACGCCAAGCAGCCATCCGACGCTTCAGGTTGGAGATCCTTCACTGAAAACTCTCCAAACCCGGAGCACCTGAATCAAAATTAGTGCACGTGCTTCTTGTTCTGGTCCCTTCTTCGATGCCACAACGAAAGGTCGACGCACTTAGAATTCATGGCTTCAACTCCAAATTTGGAAAAAAAAACTCATTTTCAAGTGGTTGCGACTTCCGAAATGATGAGTCGAGTCCTTGAACTCGATTCCTCCGAAAGCATGGTCGGCTCCGGATTCTATTTAGCAGTCAAGTAAGAAGCAGACTTATCTCAGTTTCTAAATACTCCCACCGTTGATGCATAGCGCTCTATTGGCCTTCTAATTACTTGCTAGCAACGCCGGTGCTCACCTCGTCCCATATGCGTTTATTCAAAGTTCAACTAATTCAGTGTTATCAGTTTTTCGTTCATTATAAGAACTTGTAGAAAACGCTAATTACCTTATTGTTTGCCGAAAACAGAGTGGAGAATTTCTCCATCGTTATAACTATTGGAACTAAAGTGTACTTTAATTTGCCATTAAGATATTATGGAAGCGTTTGTAAAGAGTTATCCTAGATACCCTGTAAAATATAAGTTATCAAACCCGTTGAATCCGATCACCTCGCTCACCTCATTTGATGGAATAAATGGACATTAAAACAGCTAATGATTGAAAACCCCACTTGTTTTTTCAACGACTGCTTCCTGGTTAGAGAAAGATTGCCATAAATGGAACAACTGATAATGGTGGATAAAAAATGAAGAGGATTAACTACCAAATAATTGGATGCGTACAACATAAAAATCACTAACGTGCGAATGATTTTCTGAAATTATTTTGAGGACAGTACATCCTCGTGAATACTACGGGGGAAATTCGTGAATCGTGGTAAAATTTTTCAGCATTCTGAAAGACGGAAAAGATAACGACGACGTCCATGTGTACCTTTGCTTAAATTTCACATCATCAGAATAAAGAATTTTTCTACCGACACTCATTGAGGGACTACATCTGAGGCCTCCATGTTAACTTACCAAGTTTTCTTCCCTTTTTTGCGCACTGATTCGTTCTCACTTTGGAGTTTGCTGCATTTGCTAGGTCTAAAAAGAAGGGTATCAACAACAGGTACTCCACTGGATGAAAAGATATAATTTTGCATTTTCTGAAAGAAAGTTATCAACAGATAAAGAGAACTTTCATTGAATGGCATTGATTTCCGGTCAACAGTAAGCACAGCAGCGAAATTTGCCGTGTATTGTGCGATCAGAACGAGTGTAAATGACCACCAAACTGTGCTAATCAGTCGATTGGACACCGAACCACAATTATAGCCCGAGCCGGCGCGTAAGAGAATGCACACCAGGTACCACACACTATTCTGAAATTTTTCCGTTTACTTAAGCAGCAATTGAATAAACGTCTCGTCACAGATAACCACGTCTCTTCGCATAATCTTGGTCTAGGCAGCGACAATTTTGAAGTTCACATTAGTCTGAAATAAAGGTCTCTTCATAGGCAGTAAATGAACCGAATATCCAATCTATGATTTTGCAGCAGCAAATTTTTAGGTCTTGAAATTGCGCGAGAGTCGGTGGGAAAATTGCACACATTCGGATGTATGCAATCAGATTTGATGTTGCTTGTAATGAAAAATAAAACCGATTGCTGCTTCATCTCTAGGATGACTTAACAATTACCAGTTACCCGAAAGCTTCATCCTTTCTCTCCCTCCAACCCTTCCCCACTCTCCTCGCTCTCTCGTCTATGCTCAAGCATAGTTGCTTAAAATGTAAGTAGTTTCATAAGTCATAGTTGTGGATATTTTGTTCATTTTAAAGAAAATGCGGTCAATTTCGTAAAGTATTTCATCCTGAAATTACTTATAATCCTTGTTACCAATCACGTTTAAAGAAGCCAGTGGGTTGCTTTTTACCGTCCTATAAGAATTTAAGCTGAGTGACACTCCAAGAAAACTCTTTCACGTCATCCTGGACTAGATAGCGACAATTTTAAAGTTCAACTCATAGAAAGCTGCAGCTTCGAGATCTCTGAATTACCGAACTGTGCTCAAGCCAATAGCAGGTAAACGGGCGCGTACCGTAATGTTGAATTCGTCAGCTGATTCGGCAGGACTGATTAATGATACGATGATGACGGAAAGAGCAGTTCCGATAGTAGCGAACGCAGAATACATCCAAACAGAACCACTGAGCGGCCAAAGAAATGAAGTGAGCGACGAAGAAGTGGCACGATCTGGTTGTCGCATCAGCATGGAAATGCCGAGTTGCAAGAACGGATCTGTGAAGTCAACAACCTCGAGACGCCTCGCAGTTACCGTTATTGGTGCAACGGCCATATCAGCATTCTGACGTCGGAACAAAATTGCATAAGTAGCCAATACATGAATGCTTCAAAAAGTGTTTGGGAGAGGCCGACTCCACAGTCTGCACTAAGTATCTGAATTTGAATGAAAGGGCGGAATGATACGAACTTTTGTGATTCCACTCAGTACACCAACCACATGCGTGGATTAATAACAAATAATAAAACATGCAATCATGTGCTCATATTTCGACTAAATCAGCAGCTTACATAAATCGTCTACAAAAATTGTCTTAAATTCTCTACTGGTTGAACGTGCCAAATAATTTGTACGGAATGAGTAAAGGTGACTTTAGTTCCATACATGTCTGAGAGATCAACTTGAAAGCTGGCGGTGAATCCCTGTACTTCCCGCAAGCTGGAACCGTGGTACCGAGGACTGACCCGCATATTCCCGTCAGTGATTAGTGGCCGAAATTAGAACATTTATAAACATCTGCACTCTTTTCCATGCCCTTCATCGTTCTCTCGTTCTCAACTATCATTTCTGTATACCTGGAACGTCTTTATGGTAGCTCCAACTAAAAACCTCTAGTTTCAATAATTCTCGAACTGGAGATGTCAGAGAATAGAAAAAAAGAAGCAAATACGCGCAAAAACATAGCGACGGAAGAACCAGTAAGTAGTCTGACTATGAAATCAGGTTGTGTCATAGCCACGGTTTCCACATTGCCGCGGGACATGACGTTATTGCAATGCGCTACATAAATGAAAATTTGCAAAAACGTATGGAGTAACTCGCAAACTGCAATACGTGCATACGACGTGACTCAAAGGGCAATCGAATATTATTGCTCTAATAACATCATCTAAACCGATACAAACGCCATCTTTTCAAAGTCATAATGTGCAGCAGAAAGGCGACATTAGGCTCTCCTCTTTTCGCATAAGTGAAGGCAGTTCTTGTCGAAGATTTTCCTTTCCGGGTAAAACAACGCAATCAAATGGACGAGTAGACAAACCCCATGAAGTATTTCGCCAATCATGCCAGACCACTCCGTAGTCGCATTAATCGGTTCGCCGTATTTGCCATCTTTTACTATGTATAACATGTATTCGAAATTAAGGTATTCGGCAAGTTTATCCAGTAAATCGACACAAAAGCCCTCATATTCGATCACTCCGTTAACACTTCCCTTTGGCATCACATATGGGCGCTCGATAATTGACGTCACTTTCAGCAGACGTTGCTACAATAAATGCATAAACGTTTCACGGCAAGTAATTGCGACGCTCTTTCCACTTCTCTGTCCCCATTGTTTTCAAAATCGCTCATCAACATAAAGCCATGAGCTTACACTAAATGCACAAAGTGCAGTTCCGCTCGCATCATTAGCGCGTTGTACATCCTTGATATAGGCAAATTACTCACAGCAGAACCCATTTGCGCCAGAAGTAAAGTAGAACATGTGAAAATGATCCAATTGAATGCTTCAAATGAAACATCGCCCCGGGCTTAGCATCCCTTCCATATGAATTAGTCATTACAGGATACCAATCTTTGACAGCAAATTCTGCTGTTATCCCAGTTGTAAAAATTGCAAACCAGTGATTTTGCAACTTGGAAAATTGAAATTTAGTAACTCAAAAAATTGCTAAAGAAAATCACAAATGTCTTGAAAACATACCGTT
This sequence comes from Parascaris univalens, assembly GCA_037576465.1. Lineage (NCBI taxonomy): Eukaryota > Metazoa > Nematoda > Chromadorea > Rhabditida > Ascarididae > Parascaris > Parascaris univalens. Next base: position 59,967,345 of record CM075173.1, on the reverse strand, counting down.
TTTCTTTCCCTAAGAACGCGCTCGTGTGTGTTCGGCAATTCCTTATCGTGCATCGATAACTGACGCTGTGAAAGAGCAGCGTTGGACTTCCATATTCCAGTCTGAAACATTAACGTTGGATCAGCCGAATTCACCTGATGAAATTGATGCTGAATCCTCAAAACACGTAACAGTGAGAGCAGCTTGCAGACCCAAAGATTCACTTCAAAGTTCGGTATCGTTAAGAACTTCCCAAAACTCGATATATCAATTGACTCAAACAATTAACAGTGTAAAAGTTTACTGATAGGTTGGCAAGGAGCAAAGCCCACAAATAAACGACGGTCAAAAATGGAGGAGTGAAACCGATTTGATCAATAGAATTCCACAAGCTGATCCAGCCAGCATCTTAATAACACACGAGGCAGACGAAATAAAGCAGATTACACACATTCCGTCGTCTTCAAGTCCCAAATTATGTACACAGAAAAATGTCTAAGAAAGATTGAAAGACTGCATTCTGTTTCTGATTTGAGATTTATTGGAGGTGACAATTATGATTTCATATTACACATTCCACTAAGTAATGAAAGCAACAAAATTAGTGAATCCGAAACGAATGTACACTAAGTTCTAAATGCTCACATTGATCGGAATGCCATCAATGCCAAGCTCCCAGACAAAAATTTTTGAGTCAACCCTACGATTTGAGCTGTCGAATCGTATTGGGCCTGTAAGACCTTCTCTAATGACCTGAAATAAAGGTTTAATGCAGCGCATCCATTGTTACCATGACATGACGGTTGGCGTTCCGCATAGTCTGCATAAACAGCAAAAGTACTACATAAAGGGGGCATTTCTTTGCCCATAATATTGGATGTGCTTCATACGGCTAAAATGTCCCCGCATACTGGAAATAGCACTATCACTCTTTGCGATATATATTAATGAATGAAATGATAATGTCATTCTTTGATAAATTTCTGCACATTTGCTCAGCTGAATTTATAGGATGGAATTTAGGGGAACTTTTACTCTTCACTAAGGTGTTTAACTGCGATGCAATTCTCAAGAACTGAAAAAGATATTCACTTTTAATATCTTACAAAACTGCAGTGAAGTTAACGAATGGAATGGAAAGGATTTCGAGCAACAACGTTTAGAAAAAACTAACTTCATCAAAAGGCATCGAAATCGTCGGCGGTATTGCTTCACCGTTGATTGTCGCACGTTGTTTATGGCTGTCCGTATTCGCATGCAAACGACAAGCCACGAGAACGGCATCAAAAATTAGACCAAACTGTCGCTGAAAGCTTTTCTACTGCAACGTTTCTTTGCTATACTGAGGATGAATATACACGTTTCTCTATCAAGTTCAGAGCCGTTTAAGGCGATTTATTGATTTCAGTCCTCATAAGGGGCCAACATCAGATTAACTTTGCTCGAAAAGTAATGTTGTTTGTTTAAAATTTAAATGCTTTATTTATTCATAGCAATCAAACATTAGGAAACCCGGTAGAAGGACGGTTCGATAACTCGTTAGACCACAATTAATTTGAATAACCAGTGACTGCGCATTTTGGGAAACGACCCTTTATTCGGAAAATTCTTTCTGCCTGAACTTTTCGCACATTTATCTATAAGATCCGTTCTCGACTAGAATAGCCACCTATAGGCAACCGAGTAAGCTTTCTTTTTTGAAGCATTCTGTGATTTATCACCGATGCTTCCTATGAAGTCTATACTTTGATAAATAAGCCGACAATAATGATGCATAAGTTGCATACATCACAAATTTCGCATATCCGCATTTATAAAATGAGTTTCCAAAGTGAGCGTTTTACTGTTTGTATGAGTAAGGAACTGCCAAAGACATAATGCACTGGTATTTTGGTTCGATAATCACAACTTTAGACAAGAAATTCGTGAAGATTTTGTATAATACTATTCAGGTAACTAAGAAGCAATCGCAGAAACCACCAAATCCCTTTGTTAAACCTTTTCTGCTCTAATATTTGCTAGGAAATTCTCGAATTAGTCTGCTATCTTAGCGTTGATTAGCTCAAAGCGCACGAGGACTGTGAAAGGAGGAGGATGGGTGAAGACTTGTACTGAACAGTGCCTTACAGAGTTCACAATTTTCTGCACCACACACACATTGCAGAAGGAATTATGAAAAGTGGATGGTCTTGAAAACATATCTAGGCATTCGAAACACAACAACTATGAACGGAAAACTTTTCGGAAAAGTGTTAAATCAATTTTGCCTATTCTCGGTGAACAGGATCTTTTTGGCCCTTTCGGCTTACGTTCCACAATTGGTACGCTTTAGCGCAATTCACACTCCATTTATGAAAAACAGTAGAGGCAGTTTCATTTCATCGGTGAGCTAATTATCTGCGCGCGAATCAACTGACCTTATCACTGTGGTAAAGAGTGAGCAAGAGATTGCAAAAATCCAAACAGCCTAATTTAAACGACTATACATATGGAGTGTGCTCGCGATGTCGATTCATTGACTTCCACGAGTTCACGAAGTGCTCATAATAAAAGTGGTGCCGTTCTCCGAGAACATTTATTGCGTGTTGCTCGTCCCAAATTGTCGCCAATCCAATGCGCATCATATTGTGTGAATAGGGCTCCATACTGTCGCTAATTGTGTCCTAAATGATCCTAATAAATCGCAACGTTTAGTCCACCTATAGATTTTGTGGTTTCAAAAGAACTGCGCAGGCTTTACGCACACAAGCCTTTATATGCTTAGAGAAATAGATTATTAAGGAGAAGGTGGTGGATGCAAATCGCCAGATGTATTTTTGAAGAGAAAAATGCAGCAAATGGTTACTTTGGGACGAAGTGCAAGGAGCAGCCACCTTTGGTTCGTTTGCCATCTGTGTAGATTAATTCAAAGTTATCAAAAATGTGAAACGCAAATTTAACGTTAGAATTAGAAAGCTCATTGAAGCATTTAACTTCGCCGGAATTCGGTGGAACTCATTAGAAACCGCTACTTGGATCTCTTGAAATAGCTCCTTTAAAGAAGATGCAAAGTTCGAGATAGTTCTAGGAAGGCAAGTCTGAGGGTTGCGCGATCGATTTTTAAAAGGGCTTAAAATTCACTCAGGCAACAACCTTAAAAGTGGATGTCATTCAAAGAGAATATAGAGATTAACACATATTTGGATATCCTCATATCAATTAATGCATAAAATCGGCGACAGCATGGACACCGATTTTTCCTCGTCTGTGAGTAACACATTACGAGAGCGACATTTTCGATAAATGCATCCCATACAGTACATCTTGGGACGAAATGAACTCATGGGTTTCGCTCAGAATAAACGTTGTACGAGTTAACTTGTATGGATAAATCCGTCTTATTCTTGCACAAACCCGCTATCAATGAGGCTAATATTAACTAACCTATTAGGCAGAAATAAGTGAAATTGAAGATGCAGTTTACTTTTAGGTTCAATGAGCCGATATTGAAAAATCAGAGACTGAACTCATAATCGAATATGGTATGGATTTTCACATCAATTCGATGAAGGGTTTTTGTGCACGCCCTGCAGCATGTAACACCCACTTCACAGTGCCCAGAAGGCACTGAAATTGCGGCGTAGCACTCAAGAACAGAATAATAGTGAGTAGTCGACACGATAATAACATAGCAATTTGCAATACGAACCGCTTTTCTAGCAGTCTTACAACAGTTTTACGAATTAAAAAAGTTTTATGCTAATTGTATGCCAACAATCCTGACATCATCGTCGGCAGCAGCAGAGGCTCATTTGCAAACATAAGACATTTTTCTGCTAAAACCTGAAGCCGATATATATACTCTCAGAGATCTTCTCTAAATCTCCCTTGCAATCAAAAGACCGCTCTAGACAACAAGTTTCAGACTTGAGCAAAGAGCCATCATATGCGTGACAATCCGTTGGAGCTGTCAGTTATGTATCGCAAAGGACAACACACCACTTACAAAAAGTTCTTCGTTCAATCTCCACCAGAAATGCTATATTTCTGAAATAAATGAACAAACAAGCAAATGTGTAGGATCCATATGAATATGTTCCCAATGACAAAATGAAAGAAAATAAAACCTACAAGTGAGGTAATAATGTACCAATTTCTGAGATTGATCATTCCCAGCATAAGTGCCGCTTGCATGAACCGGTGAGTGTCCGATGGGGACATATCGATGAGCAAACGATTAGTATTACGCCAGCAATTCGTTTGATCGCATATAACGCGCAGCATCTTACCAGCTCTTAGGAAACCGTAATAAGAACTATCATCCACTTCAAGCAAAATCACTCGTGTATCCCGCTTTTGCAGAAGACGGTGATACCGACAAATTGCTACAAATAATATTACCTTTTAGCTAAAAGGTTATTTGCGATGGTTTTTATCCATAGCATGTGCACCATTGATTGCATGTATCGTGTTCGCCCAATCGTCACTTCTCATAACCAGGATAGATTTAAAAACTAAAAAAGGGAGTATAGAGGCATTCAAGATCAGTCATTACCTCTTCTCCTTCCTGAATCGTAGTACAAGGAAGACATTACATTATTTTATTCTTTTAGGCCAAAGAAAATGTCTCTAGATAATGTTACATAGAAGGCGCCGTTCACTTTAAACAACGAAAAAAATTGAAAGCAGCGTGCTACACACGCATGAGCTTACTCTTCCTCATCTTTTCCACATCATTTCCGAGGCCCTTCTATTTCGTATACTGGTTTTCAGGGATTTCAGGAAGGGGTTTTTGAAAGGTAACACCTGCTTTGTGGGGCAAAAATAAATTCATTTTTGAGTTTCACAAACTTCAGCTCCATATAAAAGGACTGGCTTACGACTACAAATTATGACGAGTTTTTCTCTCAGTAACTTATAACGTCGAAAGAAACGAATCGCTCAAGCAGGTCCCTGCAAGCCATGCGAGATGTTCCATCTCGTAGGGAGGAAGTGAAACGCAAAAAAACCGTAGGTGTCGGTCGATTCTAGCATGCAGGTGCAGGCACCTCTTCGTTCATTTTCAACGCAGAGGAAGCTCGGAGTATTGGATGTCAATCACAGAGGCTATCACGTATTGAAAAATGCATCCTTTCTTCATTTTCTTGTCCTCTTCTTTTACACAAATTTACCTTAGGACAGCTGTTTTGGTTCACAAATCTTGTTTTGTTTTGCTTGTTGGCACCATGACTCCGAACGAAAGAACGAAGGAGGAGGGAGGGTTGTAAGCCCAGCTGTGTTTCCACAGCTTGACCTCAACTCTTAGCAATGTGCATACCTTGGGCTACTTTTCATTATCATCGACGCAAACGTCGAAGTTTGGACTGCTACTGCAGCCTACGACATTTGCTTAAGATTCGCAACTGTCCATTATCGGTCAGAACTCATTTTCCGCAAGCTTTAGCGTTGTTACGAATGGTCGTATTTCAACGACTTCCAAAAATGGCTCTTAGTGACAGCTTGACTAGATCGAGGAAGTACTGAAAGATGTGGTCCGCGTTTTATATTTTCCCATTCAGCCATGTTTGTGCTATAATGGAAATATGCTTTCTTCAAATTTCACATGTTTGCTATATTCCCACATCTCAGAGCAGAATTTTCGATTCTTTCCAGTACAGCTTGCCTCCAATCAAAGTCCGATTTCCAAAATCGCGGAATTTTTTCCTGGTTGTTTCCCTTCTCTCCTCCCTCTCCCGTTGGGGGAAAGAGAGAGGGAAATTTCTGGTGTCGTTTCACTGCGGACTCATGTACTCATACTGCGCTGTTAACCGCACAAGTCGAAGTTAGATGGCAAGCAACGAGAGGTCTGAGTGAGCTGTTCTGAACTATTCAGCCAATATCACTTCGCAAAGCTTTGCAAATAGCGACTTATATGAATCAAGAAGAAATCGCCTCCTCGTTCGTTTCGCCACTTAAAAGTGACGTACAGAAATGAAATAAATCATTGAAAAAAGGGAATTAATGAAGAACACATACTCGACGATTTAGCGAACACAAGTACGATTCGCTCCCACTGCCAATACTCGATCAATCTGATCAGCAAAGTGAAGTACTCCTCAACCGGGTATATATTTAGGGCCGTTTGTCGACCACCGCATGGCTTCGTGTACCAGAAATATTTGATGAAAACAATGCCTAATTCAGCACATAACGCCTCGAGCAGTTCTGCGGCGTCCTCATCGGGAGGCCCTACCAATACTGATATGCCTGCACTTGCCACCTCGCGAACTGGAAGCGCATGATTTCTCAACCTTGATTGAAATTGTTCGCCGAGAAAACATAAACAGATTAAAGTGGGGTTTGATTGCCAGCACACTCTTATATTGAGTGTGCTAGCAGTAAACTTGACACGAGCGAAACAGTTGACATTCCGGTTAGAGGGGGATCTGGGTGTTGTTTACAGCTGTCAACTGCTGGGTGACGGTCATGATCGCAAATATATACCGTTTGAAGGTAGCGCAGCCACAAGATATTTTTAGAAACGCCTTCCGGGGATGCATGCGAACAATTGAGTGGCGCTGTTTTTTTCAAGCTCTAATCGTTAAACTTTGTTCTCAAATTCTCGATTTCCCACACGCACATTCGTCCAAGTTTTAGCAATCTGCGATTGTCATCTTCTAACCGCAAAACTCATTTCAAGGAGTGCAGAGAGCTTTGCTAAACTTTCTCATGTAGACAAAAAAGCCACCATGAATAATGCACGAATCTTCCAACGAAAACGTCCACTAACGCCTTAATGCGAGTTGAAAAGGCTGTGCCGAATCGACGTAAATCACGCTCGCCTGCTCTATGGAACAATTGCTGGCAATCGCCTTGTGATTGATCATCCGAACGGCAGCTTGAAATGCCGCAGCAGCGTACTCATGTTCTCTCTCCACGAGCATTGCGCCTTCAACGAAAGTGCAATTGTTTTCTTTTGTTGCACTCTTGAGAGTTTCTTTTTTAAACTTTCGTAAACATCCACTCAGTCCGTATGTGCCAGAAACAGAGGTATATGCACGGTTATGGGAAATGAGCGCTTCGACGACCAAAGCCAAAATTCTCTCTTTGATTAAACTGATGCAAAAGATGTTATCATCAATGAAACGTTCAGACTAAATATACCATACTTGCTCAAACATAAGCCCTCTGCTGAAGATGAGCCTAACTGGAGCACAGCCTTTGTTAGTGGAGAGCTACAAAAACGAGAATCTTTTCGAAATAAGCTGTTTATAATCAAGGTTCGCCAAGAATGTACTGGGCCGAAATTTCGCATAATCGTATGCAGGTAAACCCCTTTAGTTTTATATCCAATACTCTGCACTTTAATGCCTTCTACCTTACTGCCGAAATAAGTCTTAGGGCTTCTATTTTTCACGGTTCTAGGAGTGGGTGGACTGACACTCAAAAGTGATCGCAGTCCCAATTGAATGAGCTTTCATCTTCACTCCGTCTTTTAGACTGGTAATTAAACACTGTTAAACCTGCAAACGGCATCATGGCTAGCAACTCAAACGTGACTGCCGCAAATCTTAATTGCTAGAAGGCCGAATGATAGGACGGAGCTCGGCAGATCTGCGTCGAGCCTTGCTTGACGAATGGACGGATGGTCAAATGAATCACGTGAATAATGCCGATAGTCATTTAAGTAGTACTGAAATACCCAATACCTAATAAATCAAACATCATTGATGCCATATAGTATCAAGCGAAGGTTCGACGTTTTTGAAACGATAGTATCACAGGATTCTGGAATGTGCAATCTTTCGAAATCTCATTTCAGCGGGGAGTGGCTACCATACAAAGAGAGAAACTTCTATTAGAAAAATGCAAGTCGTTCCATTTGGTACAGAGGCCAGTCCCTAGGCACTTCGAATATGCGTTCCTTGCCCAGAACTGTGAAAAACAGAACCTCGGACAGAACCTATATGGTCATTGATACGGATGCTGTATCAAGATAGAAAATTTTGCACTTAAGTAGGTAAATAAAGTAGCTTGGTCAATACTGCCTGTTTCTCCGCTTCGAAACTGTGCAAAAAACATCCGTAGAAAACACACTTGGAGATGGTAGACTGACTAGGTTAAGCTAGGATAAACTGAGCTGTTGGTAAAATTTCACTCACATATTTACCCGCTTACTAAGAAGACTTGAAGTCATGAGAACATTTCCTCAACGACCGTTAGATCGTAAAAGACATAGGAGGGAAGCTATACCCACTCTCCTCATTCAGGAATTGCACTATGGAAAATGAAAGTGCCAGCAATAAGAAAACTGAAATAATTTTAAGTACCAATTTTGAGCGAAGATGCAATCGTGGGGAGGATGAACGCGAGGAGAAGCACAAGCATCAAGCAGAGCGCACTTAGTCTTTCGTCTTGTTTATTGGCAGATAGAAAACGCACTCATTTCAGTTGTCGATAGCAATTTGCACCTCTTAAGGAGGTGGTCACGATTGCGCTCAACTTACTGCCCAAATCTTAAACAGCAAATTTCTTCCCGCAGACATTCTCAGCACAGCAATTTTTAACTACTGTTTCTTCCAACAAACCTCTTCAAATGCCAAAGAAGAACATATTTTTCACGACCTGCTATAAGCGAATCAACCACTCCCCCTTCTTAGGCCCTTTCTGCTTCATCAACAATTTCCAACTTTGTCCTTTCCGTCAGATCCGTCATCTTCCCTCAGGTCTCACATGCACCGTAGGATATTTCATAGTCGGTCACCCAACTTTATTCAATGCAAACAAATCTCAGTTCAAGTGAGAACGCAATGCAACAAAACTCGAGGTGTAAATGAAGCGTTTATTAAAATACAAACATTCTAAACGAAGATTCTCTTTTTCAAAAGAGGACTCATCTTATCTCGAAATTCCCACTAATTTATAATTAAGTGAATCGATAGCGTAAAAATCTCGCTAACTTTGACGGTGGAATGAAGTTTTGCACACAAGCAGAATGCATAATAATAAATAATTCTAGCGCTATACATAGTCACATCGAACGCACACACAACGCAAACAAACCGACTTATCACTTCAATTTAGGAGTTAAATTACAAACGAAATTCGCCGACGGCAAAGCAAATTACTCTCACAATGTTTTATATTCGAATACCACCACTGACGAATCAATTCAACATACACACAAACAGTGTACTATTGCGCTGTGAGACGCTATCACAATTGCAACAAACATATTGGACGTATTTTTAATTGGGAGACTAATCCTCACCGCATCGCCATCATGGTTAACTCGACGTCGCTGTCGACGCTTGAGCTGCCCCTCCCCTCGGATAATACTTATCGAGTGTTGCTGCAGGGATACGTTTTAGCATCTCACGCGGGAAGATTCGCAACAACTGCCAACCGATGTCCAACGATTCGAATACCGTTCGGTTCTCATAACTGCCTGCAACTCGTTTATAATAACAAAAACTAATGGACCGTGCACCCGCATCCCCTCAACTCTGTAAAGAAATTAACGATTTTAAGAAGTGAAACAGCACATTCAAAGATGTGGCAGATATGAACTCCTGCAACCAACAGCAATCGGCTCACATTTCAGTTCAGTCGACCGTTTGTACATATATCATCGGAAGAAGACCTTTCTCACGTAACCAGTTGTAAAAGATCTAAACGGTGTGAAATATGACTCAGTCGGCTATATAATGCATGTGAATCCCGATCACATTCAGATGTTTGTAACTCGTCTGCAGATTGACGGACGAGACAGAAAGAATCAAATTTCTTAACTCTAGTATCGGTGTTCCGCAAGTTACAGTTATTGGACAATTAAACGAACACACACATACATATTACGTATTACACATTACAAGTGCATGATCTAGCACAACGCACTCGGAGACTAAAGATTTGTAAGAGCTCATAACTGCTGAACGTTACACCAAATAACCCAAAAGAAACCAGTATTCAGTGATAATAATATACTTCAGAGGAATGGGGCGGGCTCAACTTTAAAGAACTAACAAATCTGACACTAAACCTCGAATGAACAGATCCTTGCATATCAGCGTTTATCGCGCAACCATCTTATAGATGCAGGGGCTTAGGCTTATCTGTGTACATCCACACACCTCAAAACGATTGTAAAGGGCAAATATGTAAAAGTCGTTCATTCAGAATCCCTGTAAACATTTCGAAGTTAGAAACAAACATAGATTTCGAAATAAGCGACCTTGAGAGATGAAGTTCTTTTCGAACTTCGTCAGAAACTCGAGATAAAGCAAATCGTCCGACGATAATGCCTCCTCGCCAACAACTGCCTTCATTGCCTGCACATCTTTACCGATGGCGTAACATGCGTACAACTGATTCGACACATCTGCGTGATCTTCTCGCGTCATACCCTCGCCAATAGCTGACTTCATGAGACGAGACAGCGAAGGCAGCACATTGATAGGGGGATAGATCTGCCTATTGTGCAACTGTCGATCCACATAGATCTGACCTTCCGTGATGTAACCGGTCAAGTCAGGGATCGGATGAGTTATATCTGAAGGGCTTCTTTCCTTATATTAGATCATCACGATAACTTTTGAAAAAGTGCCCAACTCTATCCCAATTTACAGGATCACATTCAATACCACATAAAAAGAAGAGAGATGCACCCGGATTAGCATTGTGTTACAAACTGCTTCGTCAGGAGTTACAGAAGACAAATACCACATATCAGAGTTTAAAAGTATGTAGACTAGGGTGTTAGCAAATTTACACAACAACGCACACAATCCCAAGGGAAGCGAAGTGGTAAAATTCGAGGACCTTCACGGTCCAGCTACACCTGACTGAGGCGGAAGGAGGATTGAAGCATTCCAATCCCTAAAATTAAAAACGGTCGAACTTGCAATTACATTCCAACTACCTAAACTCAAAGCGGTTGTACTCGCAATTAAAGCATTCAAAAGGAAAGCAACGAAGGCAAACCGTCATTTGGCATCGACAAAATTGGTATCTGTGTAATCGAGCCGTTGCGCCCCTCAACGCGTCCTGCGCGCTCATATATAGTCGCCAAATCGGTATACATATAGCCTGGGAAACCACGACGTCCTGGTACTTCTTCACGAGCCGCAGACACCTTCAGTAGAAGAAACTATATGTGATGCATAAACTGCCAGAATCCACGTTCATTTCCGTCTAGTGATGTTACATTTCTTACTTTCAATCTCAGCCAGATTTCCGCATTGAATTCGTTGTCAGAAATTCTGAACGCTTGAAATGAAAACCGAAATGAAAGGAGAATGATGCGTCTAGGCGCATTCTTCGTTCATTTAAGCTGTTGAAAACAGCATGCAATATACCTCTTATATAACGTAGGAAATAGGATAAACAGGACTTAGAACTATCGACGGTCCTGCACAAAAGAAGTTACAGATTCAAGGACGAAGTCATTTATCATTTGGTGTTGAACAAATGAGAATGCAGGGCACCGTACAAAAAAGCGCCTGATGCTTTCATTAAATGCAACGACAATGCATTTTGCATTGAACATACTCGAAATGAGGAGAAACTTCATTTCCCCCATACGACGGATAAATGTGCGATGGGTACAACCATTGTCACTCCTTGCACTATCGGTGATATGAACGCACACTGATCCGAGAGATAGACCTACGGGGTTATAAATCAATTAAAATTCTACCACGACGTCATTTTTCAAACGTATCAGCTGAACTACTCCACTACGGAAAGGAATGCATTATTTCCGGCAGGCATGACTTCGTGGACCACAATGCAGTAAATGCGCGGCGTACGAAGTTCTGCCACACGACGTTACGGGCTCCTCGGGTATACTGGCGTTAGTCGTATATTGGAAAACATGAAATGCAATATTTGCGATATTCGATGCTTTTTGCTTAACTGCTGCCAGAATACAAGAGTTTTTTAATCAACATGTGAGCGCGCATAGTACCAAATAAATCCCCAAAAAACGTGCAGTTATCAGTATAGAAGCATATGATGCAGCGTTTTTCAGTTGCAGCAGCTATTTGCCAATATGCAAGACTATATGCACGACTCGATAACTGAACTGGCGGTGCAAACCTTACCAAGGGTTAACAGATTTTATAAGTGGGCCATATAACCGGAAGATCATTTACAGGTAGATCGTTTATAGGAAATGAAGTAAAGAGAGGAGCGATGACAGGGACGCATTGTAAGCGATGCAAGGATGATTACGATGACGATGAATACCTTATCCGTTTCAAGGGTTATTTTACATAGCCCTCGAAAGGTCACAGATATGTTCATTTACAACCACGATCGGAAAAGATTCTTTCTTTTTTTTCGTTGCAGTATGTCGTCGCCGGAAATTGGACGACTGATCGGTTGAGACGAATAATCTTGATCAAGCGGAGCCTGCTTGGTGTCGGAGCTCCGACCGACTTATCGTCGATGTTTACTTCGCTCTTGCGACATATGGGCACTATCAGCGAACACTGTGCACCATGTGCCAGTAATTTTAGATGGGTCGTTTATGTTCATTATGTCACTCAGACTGCGCTCAGCAACTTAAAAAACCGTTTTCGCAAACATCAGAAATCTAAGTAAACAACATCAAGCGGTTTAAAAGCGCTGAGCGTATTTCAAAAAAAGGACAATAAATTTGGAGTTGTCAGCAGGAAGAGCTGTGAAGCAAGAAACTAAACTGACGTCGACACAAAATTTGTGTTTGAGAATCATCAGCTCTACTATATTTCTTAAACAGTGGGTAAGCAATAGCGTTCAGCCATTCCCCTTTCGCTTCCGTTCTATTCACACACATATAGAAGTACTTGCAGAAATCCTCACTTAACGAATGCAATGCGAATCACATTGTTTCAGTCAATTACTCCCTTCTCCTCTCTGCGTTCCCACATACCCACAATAAACAACAGACAACAGAAATGAATATACCTCACGAAGTGCTTCAGCGTACGAAGACATGTCGGTCAAAACGACGAGCACGTGCTTTTCACATTGGTAGGCAAGGAATTCGGCAGCCGTTAGCGCAAGACGGGGAGTTATAATACGTTCGATTCTAAATAAGTATCTTTATACTGAGCAGAATGCTTGCTGTGGAAAAAGGAAATTTATAAAATAGTTCATTAGCATGGCTCACATCGATTACATCAACTTCTCTATAGAAGAAATGTGCTTTGTAGAATGCGAACATAGGTCACTCTTCCCATCCTCGATTACCCCCGCAACCTGCAACTTTTGGTCAGAAACTTCCCGGAATCACGAAAAGAAGAGCAATCCATACAAAACAGAAACATGCCTCATCTAAACTAAAGACAGCATTTGACTGCTACTCATTCTTTCGGCGCTAATAATACAAAAATTTTTATAACCCCTTACTGAATGAGGTGGATGATAAGATGAACTGTCATTTCAAATTTGCAAATAGACAGACTTCACCAACAAACTTAGGAAAACTTCAACATCTGTTTCCGTTCTCTCCAATAAAACGACTGCAACCAGTGAAGGAAGTTAGCTTACGTGGGATCATTTGCGAGGTTTAAGAATAGACACACATTCTCCATTGATCCATTCTCTTCGAAATCTTGCTTGAAGAATCGAGCAGTTTCCATATTAACGCCCATAGCTGCGAAAACGATAGCGAAGTTATCTTCCTTGACATCGTGTGGACGATCAGGCAACTTCACGAGACCACCTTGACGTACAATTTGTGCAGCGATCTGAAAATACCACCCACCTATGATCAAATTCAGCTGTTACTTTCTGCGGCTGCAGCCGAACGCTTGAATTCGAATAACGGGTAACATCGGAGTGACAAAAACCAGCGCGGTTTTTTCTTACGTCAGAAGCATCTAGGATTCGACAGTGACCCCATCAACAAAGGAAACGTTTTTTAAACTGGAGTACGGTGAGGGATGAAGGTGGAGAATTAAACTGGGATGAAGAATGAGCCTGAAGTCTCGCATTCTACACACGATGAAATTCAAACATTACTTCCATCATCGCTCTGAAAAACACCATCCATTTATAACCAAATTCAACTGCTACTATTTCTGGTTCGAGCTCAATTTCGGTTGAATTCGATCGCATCTATAAACAAAAAAGAGAGGAATGGAGGGTGTCGTGCACATTGCCACACTTCCTTAGTGTTCAGTTATGTTATTCCAGAGGAATCCCTTCATGCCATGCAAATACGGACGGCAGAATCAAATGTCACCTTTCTCTTACACTGCCTCATACTCATTTAGATCTGCTACTTTTTATCACTACGTTTACTGCAGCGCTGTACTCCACGACAAAGCTGAATATGGGATATCTTGAGCGGCTATTCTACCCCTTCCTGTGTATACAACTCCCGCTTATCGGAAAGTTCTTTGTACGTGTGTGAAAAGAAATACTTTAAAAGCTTACTTCATTATGCGGCAAACCGGCTGCGGAGAAGATAGGAATCTTCTGCCCTCTAGCAATCGAGTTCATTACGTCGATTGCCGAGATCCCCGTTTGAATCATCTCTTCAGGATAAATACGTGACCAAGGATTGATGGGCTGTCCGTTGATATCCAAGAAATCTTCAGCCAGCACTGGTGGGCCCTACAAATAACGTCAGAATGAGGACATCTTTCCCTAGAAACTTCACAACGTTTAAGCTACTCGTCGCAGCACTCCATATCGCTTTCGTTGCAAAAAACCAATCCATTCTGGAAACATGATTACCACATATTAAAAGCATCAAAAACAATGCATGATATTCATCGAAAACAAATGAATGCTCCCATTAGATAACCTGCACGCTAAACATAGCCTCCAGTATTTCATATGGCATGAAACGGGTTTCATCAATCTTATCACATTCAAGACATAAATTAGTAGTAAGACAACGCGAAAAAGTTGCAGCAATATGGCTGCAGCATATTGTGAAGGATGAATAGGAAGTCAGAGGGGAGGGGAGGGTAACGTGATGAGCTGCGACTGCAGCTCTCCCACCCTCCAATCCTAATCGATGGCAGCGCGCACTTAGATCCCTTCCGATTCCACATTTTACGTATAAAAAATCCGACAACTGGAGGAAATCGAAAACTACCTTATCAATCGGTTTTCCGGAGCCATTAAAGATGCGTCCCAACATGTCCTCAGATACAGGTGTGCGTAGAATGTCGCCCGTGAACTCGCAGATAGTGTTTTTTGCATCGATTCCAGCTGTTCCCTCAAACACCTAAACAAGGATCAAGTTAAAACTTTCTGTTTGCGCTTCACGGCAAACACATGGGACTAAATAAGGAAAAAAACTTCAGCCTTTTATTCTTTATTGTAGATGAGCTCAACCTTAGCACGAAAATAGACAAAAAGGGATCCAAATGAATGTAACAAAAGATCCGATCTCGCCGTCTATTCTCTCTGAATACGTCATCCTTTCTAGATCGTCTTCTAACAACAACCTTTCCCTTGTCCGTCCAAGTCCAAGCAAAATCCAATTCTTCTGATCAGGAAGAAATGAAGGTGGGCATGAGACAAAGCGTTCGAGTCGACCTTGCTTCAGCCTTAGTTCAACATGTTTTAAGACGAAGAGTTATATAGTGCCCATGAAAACGATGAAAAATAAAGTTTGCTAGAGAGGCACTCGTTGCAGAGCGGTCGACTGTCTCCTTGAGATTAGTTATTAGAATAATAAGCATCGGGTATACTGGAGACTCTCTGATGCATGTTTTCTATCCAATTCAATAAAAGCTCATTATTTTTAAGCTGGATGCACTCGAAGCGATAAAACTGCGTGAAGCGATTTTTAATACGTTTGGCACAAGCGACAATAGCACTTTCAGGAGCGATCAACAGTTATGATGCCATAATAAGACTGCAAGCGAAGATGAGATCAAAAAGATCATCTCGAGGGTGACAGAGAAATCTTAAAATGTTGAAAAAAAGACGATGAAGATGAGGAGGGATAACAGCTACACCAGCATTTGAGAAAATCCCTGATAGACCTTACCACTGTCTTTTCGCTAATACAAAATTTCCGAGTAATTTTTCTGTCCCAATATCGAATGACCCATCCACCCACATGTGCTACTATCTCACGTTAATTGTCAACGCTGAACACAAATCTGTGCATAAAAGGTGAGCGCACCTGCACAACTGCTTTGTTCCGTGTAATTTCTAGTACCTGTCCTGTACGCTTCGTACCATCGGGCAACGTTAACTTCACAATCTCGGCGTATTGAGGGAATTTGACGTCACTAAGTATGACCAGAGGACCGTTCACGCCAGTCACCGTTTTATATGCTGAAATAATCAACAACAATCTCTTGTTATAAACGCAGAATCCCAAATGTGCATAAAAACAGTTATAATCTCTTTAATTTTCAAAGATGCCTTTGACCGAAGGAACAATTGCAGCAATTTCCATAGACACCAACGAAGAAGACACGTGCAAAGAAAAGTTAAAGGCACTGAGGTCAGCAAATCAATTACCGGCATATATTCGGATATCAAATTTGCACTGAGGGAATTTTTGGTGGGACAATTCATTCCTACAAACCTTCTTCGAATTTTCTCAGACACAATGTTTTCAGACATGTTCAAAGACAGACAAAAGCTCCAGGAAATCAACAATTCCCTTCTTTTTCTCAGAATATCCCCCTATCAGATAGAGCGCCCCGAAAATTGCTTCTCTCGATCTCAACCAAAATGCTCCGGCGAAAAGGTCCGCAGCCTCTTACTTCAATATGCGTGCACTGAATTCTCAGAAAGGGTGAACTCGATCATGACGTAACGTCACTAACCGGTACTTTTCACCAGATGAGAGTGGAAAAAAGAATGCGCTCAGCCTCCTTCCTCCGCACTACCAAATGAAATTAAACCTCCCACTTCGATTAATTTTCCTCAATGTTCAGAAATCATTAGCGAAATGTGCAGATTTTCAACGCGTCTACTGATAGAGTATGCAATCGTCAATTTATACCACTTGTAAAAGGTATACCCTCTTCAGCAAGAACTTGAGCTGAACCATGAAATAAAGGATACAGCAGTCCGATCTCATCTTAGCGTCATTAAGAACACCGATACAAGAAGCAATGTTGCGAAGAGAAAAACCGCAAATTGACTCTGCTATATATTTCCTCAATCTGCACATTATGTAAGGCTTTTTACTGGGAAAGAGTGGGGCAACGGGAAGTGGACAGTTGAGTAGCGCATACAAGCATCAGCGTGCATTAACGTTTATGAACTTACCAACCGATAGCTAGCAGGTTGCCAAAGCAGTCATAAAATGCTTGACTGCACTAATTCGATGAAATATGCCTTTAGCACAATGACCTCTAAGAACTATACAAGACGTTTTTGCATAGTTGGTGTGGATGACGCTAAGCAATGCTAAATTCAAGCAAATGGTTCGCTATATTAGAGACTCATTTTTAGAGTATCAGATGAGAGGAGCTCAGCTTAAAGAGAATGCACTAATGGGGTCAGAAAAACTCTGGTAGGGTTTACGCTAACAAAAAGCTACAAAAGTGCTCGAAATAGGTCAAACGTAATGTGTATGTTGTGAGGTCAAATCTGATATCGCGCAAATACGCTAACTCATTAAATTACAAGCGAAACAATAATGAAGGAGCAGTAAAACACAAGATTTGCTTCGGTGGGAAGATAGTTTGCATGAAAACTTCTACTAATATGTTTGAAGTGAGTTGGAAAAAAAAGGGAGAACAAGTTCTTAATTCAAAAAATTGCAAGAATTCCGCCTCATTCTAGGAAGAAATATCGGAAAAAAACTTCATGTTGCTGCTTAACACAAAACGAAAATCCAAATGAAGCATTAAATATGAGAAAAAGAAAGGAAACTATAACGTACATAAGCGAGGATTTGTTGTATAGTTTCGAATTGTGGCCGTTTTTTGGCCGGTGATACTTTGATTAACGTCAACCGCGGCGGCCATTCTCTAGCTGAAATTGTTATCACTCAACTAATCGTATCGTTTATTCTCTCAATATTCCGCTCATTAATCGATGAAAGAAAACTACGACGATGATCGAAGCGTAAAGGAAAGAAGACAATATGAAAAAGTAAGTGAGTCGATAGGAGTACTCATTTTCCTCGTCTCACCGAAAATTTTCACAGCTTATAAATAAACGACGACGAAATTTAGAATTAAATAAATTGTCCGCAGCCGATCCACCTTTCTATGACAATAGAAACACCAACGTAAACGAAAAAGCGGTCACTTGATGAATCAGCGTGAAATATGATCGATGAAGTCCTCTTATGCTGTCTACTAGATTTAGTGAAGTTCCTAAGTTTGGCCTCAGTGGCTTCCGAAATGAAGCTGTTCAACATACCGAGAAGCACACATATACATACAAACATAAAGGGTATATGAAAAGGTTCCGCGCTTAGGCACCTATCGAAAACATTGGCATCCTAAATCGAAGGTGATGCAGCTGCTTAGATGCGTCAAAATATACGCACATATGGCAGTCTAATTAATCAATTACATTCCACGCTACAATGGACCCCTTCAGATGCTATTATTACCAAAAATGGTGGAAATTCGCCGTGCCATATGCGAGAGAAAAGTTTTTTGGCGCAGTGAATGGAGAAGCAAAATATTGAAATTCCCTTTTTTTCCGCAATTAGCCATCGGAACGCTGAAATAATAAACCTTCTCCGAAGATGCTAATAAATCTTTGCCGTGTCAAATGCTTTACAGTAAACAGCAAACTCAGAACGCATATTTCCGCTCTCACTAAGCCTCCATCGAATCAACTCTGAAAGAGAAAGTTCGATCGTTCACGCCGAAGCCACGTTTCGGATTAGCTGATGGTGAGCTCGATAACCGATATAACGACACGATGAAATGAAAAAAAAAAAACTCCTAGTGAATTCTAGACGGCAAAATAATTTAGCGTATAAACGACGAGGATATATCCCAAAATTGGCCCGCTTTAATTTGCACTCAATATACGCCTCCTTCTCTTTAAATTTACTCATTTCTCTAAGGTATACGACCATCTTGGAAATAATTCCTCGCTTGAAGACCGATTTTCGAAAGTGATGAACGTTATACGTTGAGCTATTTATATTCGACACGGGCAGAATTAGACTTTGTAGAGAAATTTTTATTCGTGGTTAATAGATGGGTTCGTTTAGGGGAAATTACGGATGACGGAGTGTGCTCACAACTTGCAAAGGCGACCCAAAAATGAATAAATTCTTAGAAAATCCACAACGCAGCCTCCATTTCCCCTCGTTTTGCTACTTCTTGCAACAATAAAATTTGTGATAACCGCCTCTCGGGATCACCTTCGATAACCGCCTCTCGGGATCACCTTCGATAACCGCCTCTCGGGACGATAACCGCCTCTCGGGATCACCTCCGATAACCGCCTCTCGGGATCACCTCCGATAACGGAGCAACTCACAGTTTATTCGAAGAGCAGTGGAATAGGCTCACACTGTGACCAATTCTGTCTTAGTCGTAAGTGAATCAGCAGAGCACACGCACCTTTCTACAACAACGAAGGCAGTTCTATAAAATCAATTGCTGTGCCACTCTGCTCTTTCCACATGACTGGTAGGTATAGTTTTTCTTCCATTTCCAAGACGATGTATTCCGCTCAGACTGCAAAGGCTGCGATGAACGGTGAGAGTGTTTTTTCAACAAGACGCTTCCTATCCGCTAGAAAATAAAAAGAACGGTCAGGATAGAGTATTTTAAGGAGTGACGAGTGCTGGGAATGCGAATAAGCGTTGTCTGCATACGTGAAACCACTAAGGAGAAATCGGTTGCAATTTGAAGCCAAATTTACATCATTAAGTCGCTTCAACTTGACAGAGATGTGCTCATCCACGACGCTAACTTATGCTTACTTCCTCGCTCAGCAATTCAAATAATAATCCGAGCCGATGAACTCACTCTTCGCTGGCAATAACGCCTTTGAGGCAAGAAAACTGCACACACTACGCAAATCAACCGGTACCTCTGCGTAATGAAACAACACACAACATTCGCAAGCAGATGCGAAACCACCCCACCAATTGTCGACTTCATCACAACTTCAATGCTCTAGCGTTGCTTTTTGATCAGAGCTTAGAACAGCCCGTTGATACTTGGTCTTTATTCCCGTATCGAGTCAGGGGCACTTCGCCGATCGTTATGTGACACGAGTTTTCAAATGCACCATCTATGGACGACTTGTGCAGCTCAACATCGCTCATCATATGTTCGTTGGCAGGTTACTCGGTTCGACGCTGAAAATGTCATCAGCTGTGGAGTATATCTTTGTTGAAGCAGTAGAATACTGATAAAATAAGTTCACAGAATTACAACCTAATTCAGAACTGATACTGATAATGGCAACAATGAGCAACTGTGATAGTAGGGAGATAATGAGAACATTGATCATAGCAACGATAACAATAATAAGTGATAAGAAACAATAGCAATGATAACGCTGACGAATATTAATGAGCAATGAGGGCAATATAAAATAAAATCCTTCAGCACCCTCAATGAGACTCTTATTATGCGGATGAGATTTCTGAAGAATTCCTATCACTTTACTTCTTGCAGCTGTCGTCGTGAAGGATTATGAACTTCTATTTTTTCTTCACAGCGGGTTTGACCCTTGACCTCGTATTGCTCACCAGTCCGTTGCTTTCATTTATTGCTCTTTTTCACATAGAATATAGGTTTCTCACCTTCAAATACTCTTTGTGGAAATGAAAACTCTCAAAAGCAGAAATTCTTCCACGAGTAACGAGTGTCTTGTCACTCATCGCATATTCGGTTTCTATGGAGAATTCCACAATTGATTTGTAAGACTAGTTTGACTATGTTTAGAAACTAGAATATGAAGTACGATACGTCGATCTCAAAGAAAGCCCTCCCATTTCCCATTCTGCGTTCTAGTAAGGTAGAGACCTTTGTGCTCCCGCTTCAGTAGAATGTAGACTCGCTTTGAAAGAAAGATGCAATAGCTACGGCTCTTGGACGAAAGGTTATATTGCACCCACCTATTTTTAGTTCATTTATGCGTCTTTGTAACATTAACAGAAAATCGCGGAAATGCATTTTCGAGGGGTTCGGTCATCCTTTGAAGGATCAATAACCGAATGACCACCCATCAAGATAATTCCCTCTTATTGGCGACAATTTCACGAGGATACATTTCGCATCGCTCATAGCAGCGAACATTTGTTGCGATAGATGGTTGCCGTATCACCGCAATGTGAGTGCCTTTGTCTGTTCATTTGCTATGTTTAAGTGGACTTTATTATTGCATTGTGATTTTCAGTGCATTTCGCCACTTAAATCCGATCTTTTTTCCACTCATTGCATTTTTTCCAATATTATACAATCACTGAATTGCTTTTGCAGGAAATTGAAAGTGATTGTCTATAACAAAACGCGCAAATATGCCGGTCATACAGTTGAAATAGTACTCTCGTCAGGAGACACCATTTCGACTGTAAAGGAGAAGATCCTCGAAAAAACCAGCATACCGGTTGACATTCAGCATATCGTCTTTGGGGGTTCGTTGTTTTACGCCGTTCTGCGATTTCAATGCATCATTATCACTTCTTTATAGCTGATAATCGGCGAATATCTCACTCGATTAGCGCCATTATGCGTCATAAATATTATGCTTTGCGAGAGGATGTGTTATATTAACACACTTTTGTTGGAATCCAAGTCTCGGTGCCTAACTGCTCAGCACTCCGGACACATTCCACTTGGCATATTTGTTTAGTTATTGGTTTTATTTGTTGACCGACGGATGAGTGGAGTGAGTGAAAATGATTAAAACACCGAAATACTCTGAGGGAGGCAGAAATGGTAGTGAGGAAATCACATGCACTAGTGGAAACACGTGTGGTGTGTTCCTAAAATACTCTATTTAACGTATCTCCTCGTTTACAGGTCAATGCCTTGTCACAGTTGTGATTATTGTAAGCAATCTTAAGCTGAAAGACGGGGCTCTCTAAAATAAGCATTATGCATCTTGCAAAACTTCAAAACCGAGGTGTACTTGAGAAGGAGCGAGAGCAGTCGTTTTACGTTCGAGGAAATATTCACCAGAAGCTATATGTTTTTTCTTAGACCTTTTTAGCGCAAGAACACTGGTGAATTCGCTTTAGACGTTAGCGGCACCAAAGAGGAGAAGAAAAACAGTTGAGATGTGAATAATCGCTGAAGAGTGCAAGTTAGCGGCGAGCACCACGACCGTCTCAGAAATGACCGAGCACGTTGTTTTCTTATACTCTCTCAGAAATCTTCTATCCCACCACCACAAAAAACTTGGGCAAATTCCGAACAATACTGATGGTCACTATATCGGAAAGAGCGATTTGCCGATATTTCTGAGGGGTGCGATGTCTTTCACATTGAATAAACGATATATGTCGACTGTTTGTTTTTCACACCTCGAGTGTGAGAGATGAAAAGCACATCGCGCCGAATTGATATATACTCAAGGTTTTAAGTGCAACAAAATCTTCGCCACAGATGCCATCTTATACGAAGATCAGTCATCACATTTTTCAACTATAGATTGTTAAAGGTCTGAGGGGGATGTGGATGGACTTCAAAGTTCGATGCCACTAGGTTGATGCCATTATGTCTAACTATCCTATCCCTGGCTCTAGAAAAAAAAAGTCCCAGGCTGAAAGAAAATATCGTACGTCTGCAGTGGTTCGTCTGAAAAACAAATGATGGGAATGCTAAGTAGAAAATACTGGGGAAATGTGCTTCTTAGATTAGACGACAAGAGAAACATCGCTATGGAAACAAGATCACTTTAAATGAAAGTTTTCCCGACAAGAACAACCGAATCCCCATGCTTGGGACGATAAATGTTAGGATAAGCGATGCATTCATTAAGAAGAACTGCTGCAACACTTCAATGATGCAAATAATTTTAGTCGACGCGCTAAAGGACGACGAGACGTTGCACGAGCACCACATCAAAGATGGCTACACGATATACTCAACGCCAACATACGTCGAGATACCCGAATTACCGAATCTGTAGTGAATGTAGTCATCATTCTCAACAATCATATATGAAGTTTTCCATTCCATCTGTTCGTTTCCTTCATATGTTCATATATCCGAGTGTGAATTAACCCCGGCAGCTCGACTACGAAGGTTGAGAAAACGTCAGAAGTCGTCAAGAAGGCTTTATATGATGAAATTCATGTGTCCGGCTTGCAGTACTTGCTCTGCTACAACCAATTCGCTCATATTAGTCCTAGTAATTCCCGCCTATTTGCCTTTTCAAGCATCTGAAGTTTTTAGCAGTTAATCAATAAAGGACCGATCAGTAATGTTCGTGATCAGTAAACATATGCTTTAAACGCTCGTCATCACCACGTTCAAATCCATAGGGAGAAATGGCGTAGATATTCAAATACACAAGGATGCTCTAAGCACGCACTGGCGGTGCCATATCGAACTGCTGTTCCCAGGACGGCATGCATATGCCGCGTTTGTCATGCGTGGAAGAAACGTCGTTAAACAACTTGCGGTAAGCTGCTTCCCCCACTTCACAGCCACTGCTGTAGTGCACACCCGTATTCAGCAAAACTTGTTTCCAAGCTAAGATTCACAGAATTCGGTGTGCTGATCCACTTTTTATTCTTTTGCCACGTGGAATTTGACCGCAGCGGCCATGCCGGTCTAGTTCGTGTGTTCAACACTGTCAACTCGAAAGCGTGATGAAAAAGCAGAGCAATGAATGTGCTTCACTTTACAGAGGAGACCACCCGTAGCGCGAAAGCTGACAACTGATACTGCGGTGGGCGATGAAGCATTCAATCTGCAGCAGACAGATGCCTCAATGACATCCCGGGCCAATGCTGGACAGAAATAACATCACCGATGAAAAATCCCATAGAGCACCCTCTACACCTATTTGAAATTCAGTGATCTGAGACCTATGAAAGCTGTTCGAATATAACCAATAAATCTATAAGCGGCCACAAGCAAAACATTTTATTCAAATCATCAGCTGCTGTATACAAATATAATACAGTGGCTTGCACACGCATCAACTGTGCGAAGCAAATTGCGACACCTCTGGAGGACATTAAAAAGAAGCACTCTTCGGGGACGAGTGAAACTAAGTGATGTGAGCAGAAATCACTACAACGGTAGAGTTCATGTGTGGAGCGACTCGCCAATCTATGAACAGGTACAATAGGCAATTTCAAGCGAGCCGAACCAGTTCCTTTCAACCATATTACCTCAAGCTCGATCTCCCTCTTCATTCTTGAAGACCTTGCACCTCGAAAAATTGCAAAAGCAAACCGATTTCAGAAATGTACACATACCTCGATAATTCGCTTTCTTTCATTTATATGGATAGCGGTCGGTTAAAGCAACAACAAACTGCAAACTTATTCACTAATAGCCGAAGGCGTTTTAAATGGACATGAAACGTTTTCATCACTAGGAGCTTTAACGCATAAACGCTCACAAACACTGGCAGTGGAATAAGACTGGGAAAGCTGCTCATGAAAGGCGAACCCAAATTGAGTTGATCATGCAAAGCGCAACAATTTTTCCGCCAATGAATACACTCATTATTGTTGAAAAATGGATAATGCACGTTGACAGTAAACTAGGATAGCCCGGATTAAACTCGGTTCCGAACTCCTTTCCGCTTGCAGTCAGGAATAGACTCAACCCAGACATAAATTAAAACTGTGGACGACTGGAATCAGCCGATTTCCGTACGCAATAATGCCCTAAGCACGTCACCCGTCGTTTGACTAACTGCTTGCTCCTGATGAGGAAGCAATCTTTCTCCTCACGACGCTCTTACAATCTTAAAAAAGGAGAAAGTTCAAATTCAAGTAGAGAACAACTAAATAAGTTCTACTTCAGCTTGAAATTCGACCCCATTAGCGTGGACGTCAAATTAAAGTGATGAAGGCTAATGAACGCGAAACAGGCTTCGATTCAAGTGCAATTCCCGAATTAAAAAAAGCGAGGACAAAGCTACCAATGAAGCCATCGATGGCCGGCAAATAAGAAAGTCAACGTAATCATCAAATGCATACGTTCATATAGGAAACTAAAATGCAAAAAACTTCATCCCTTGCAAATACAGAAAAAGAACAACTCCTTTACAAATCATTAATAAAGCGTTTAAAGACCTTCAACCACTCCAATCAATCGCCTCGCATAATACAACAGAGATACGCTCAATGAAGCAGACTGGGCAACGATCGTCTGAATTCTCTATAAGAGAACCCCCTCCAATCTTCCAGTCAACTTTGCTCTACCATATGCATCCACAATTATCAACTACCGTACAATATGGTCTAACAAAGGTTAATGAATTAATGTTAAGCACAATATATCCATAAAAGGTTCGTTGGGAACGTTTACCGCGAAATTCGGCATACTAA
The DNA here is from genome assembly GCA_037576465.1 of Parascaris univalens. Classification (NCBI taxonomy): domain Eukaryota; kingdom Metazoa; phylum Nematoda; class Chromadorea; order Rhabditida; family Ascarididae; genus Parascaris; species Parascaris univalens. The sequence continues at coordinate 59,941,985 of CM075173.1, read as the reverse complement.
TTACAATGAAAGACGTTTCATGAGAAGCATTTCAGCGAAACAAAATTCGATTTCAACGTACCACACTGAAAGAGCTTAAAAGTCATTTCTAAAGCAGCAAGGTGCTTCACTAGAGAAACCTTCAACTATACCACTGCATTACAGCATATTACTGCAGTTAGACAGAATAGACATCAGTAGAGGACACATCACTGATTACGACTATATTGTGCATATGCACAAAAAAGGAATTGAAACCGCTCATAATAGATTTAAGAAGTGCACCGAAAAATATACAAAAGCGAATAAAGGCCAACGCGCCCAAAACGAATTTCACGAGTTCACACAACGCATTCAACAACTATGCACGAGGTAAGCACCAAACAACCTCCTAAGCCATCCGTAATTAACTTCGCCTCCCATTTTGCCCATATTTTTTGAACCGATCTTCGCTGCAATATCACCAACCCACTCGCACCTCACCATATTAAAGCCTTTTTCGCCGATGAAACACGACACTACTAAACTCATGCAGCACTCTCTTCTATTCACGAATCCAGTTGTTACTTCATCTCTCTATATTTGAGCATCTCATGCTTTTCCGTAACTTCTAAATGATACATTTAAGAACCTCTAAACACGTTCAAATCAACACTGTAACATCATCAAAGCAGTTGAAATAGAATACATCCCATGCGAAGCAAAGAAAGACTAAATCCAGGAAGCAACTGTGAGAAGCACAGTGTGAACTCTACACACAAAATATGTGGAAATAATTGAATGGAGCAATTCCGGTGAACTGAGGACAATAAGTGCGCAATGAACAGAGACGTGCGGGGCAACGAATAGTGGTGGATTTTGAAAAGAGAACCTCCATATCATATAGGAGACGTGTGCGGCGAATTTGCATCGCTCAAGCGTGAGCAGCTTCTATTCTCCTTATTTTGTGCTTTCAGATGGGCGATGCCACTGATTGGATCGTATCTTCAGCAAGCGTTTAAAAGTTATGTTTCGTCACTGATATATCAAAAAGTTCATTTCGATAAAAAAAACTTCCTCTCAGCTAACAACGGTGAAATTTCTCTCATATCTCAGTGCTTCAAAATAAAAACTGGGCCTGCTTCCACTGCAGTAATGCATTTACAAATGCTACAGCCGTTGGGCACAGAAACCATATGCACATCTAACTAGCATCAATTAGACTCTTCTTGTAATCTCGCGCCAAACACTCCATAAAGCACAGTGAGCAAGACAGCGTTTCACTGAAAAGCTTCGGTTTCTCGAAACATTCACTGAACTCCAGAGGGTGGAAGCGGCTGATCTCCTATGTCGGGAGCCACCATTAGGCAGTCATCGGGTTTCTCAACCAAAAGTGTCAACTACATTTAACAACAAGAACCTAAGACGCTAGCGCAGAAGGATTCAGAGAAAATGCGGGTGAAAGTTCGGTGAACGTCTGCAGAACCTTAATATTCTGAACTTAAGTTTCCTTCAGCAACTCACCCTGCGTGATGAACTGCTTTTTTCCCCACCTTGTGAATGAGCAGAGAGAGAAAACATTACAAAGCAGGACTGTGAAGCGACTCTTTCAATTGTTGTAATATGAATCCAAAACACCATGATTTGGGGCTGCAGGACCGATATTCTGTTTCAGATTTATTCTCAAGCATAAAACTAGGCAGCCAGAATCAGAACCTCGAGCAAAACGCGAGATATGAAGATCAAGGAACCCGAATTCCGGTGCATGGTGTGTCTGTAGCATGTGCAGCTTAAATCCTTCGCCAATGCCACGAATGAATACACCAATCCCCCCCCCCCGCCCCTCCCTCCCATCTACCCTACTCAAAACGAGTTGAGCCATAATTCATTACAGCCATAATTCGTCTCCGTTCAGTGCGGCCATACGTTTAGAGTTTAAACATGCAGTCACCGACACAGGACGAAACACGCATTCAAATACGACACCGAATACTATCACCTTTATTGCTGAGGTAGACTGTGAGTGATGACCGAATGCATCGAAATCTGACTGGTCAGCAGCAAACCACCTCAACTCCCCTAAACTAATTAAAATCCACACCAACCAACAACAGCAATTCAAACCACCAAGTAGTTCTTTGGGCTTTGGGTCTAAGTTCAGGATTTCTCACATTAAGGTTTTTTTAGAATTTTGTAGAAGAAGGTAAACTGCTAGAGAAACAAGGCAAATTTTAGAGGAACCAAAATGAACTGCAACGATATATTCTTGGAAATGCAGCTTAACAATTTGCCCTGCCAATCGTTCATTGCACGTTGTAGTTTGTAGACAAAAACGCTTAACATCAAGCGCATGAAAGCAATCCCCCTGAGATCGAACTCATAAAAACTGCAATTATTTCATTTCTATTCCGTAACATAACATTAGTTCCAAAGAACAAAGAAAAAAGAACTTCAAAACACTAAAGAACACTGAAGGTCATTTTTAACCTCTAGTCACCTCCAGCTACCCATATCAACACGCCGTATCATCAAGAACTACCTACAACGGCCAAACAGGAATTCTGCTTGCAGTTTTTTAATTCAAAGACCATTAGGAGCTACTTGCGCTTAAAAAAAAACCTGAAGCGCAGTTTGCCGTCCAATTTCACCTACCACAATAGCAATCAAATTCACTGATTATCGGCGTTGAACGGAGTCCAAACTCGAATGGTGCTATCGTCCGAGCATGAGACCAGCAGCTGCTGGTACACCGGGTTCCATGCGACTGCATTCACCTTACCCGTATGCCCAGACAATTTGGCGATCAGCCGGTCTGATTTATGACTCCAAATATGCACCTTATCATCTGAAAACATGCTCGCTTCATCACGCTGCAAGCAAAATTATAGGCAACTGCAATATTCCCTTCAGTAATCGTCCACTTTTCGAATTTTGCGAATGCACAGTGATTGGAATGCATTTCTTCCACTCATACGTCAGCATTCCATGAGATGTTACTTTGATGAAACTCAAATTACTTTCCAAACTTATAGAACTCAGACGAAACCATTTAGCGCCGTTTTCATCTCCCGAGGATGATTCGCTCACACGAAACTTCAGTTAAAAGCAGCAAGCGCTCTTGAGTAAGTGAAATCTATTTTACAAACAAGATCATCGGAACTTTAATGGTTTAAATATTAAACAACACTGCCAAATAAAAAAGATCCATCCATCAGAATACCGGAGGACGGAAGGACCTTGTGCAAAAATAAGTGGAAGAAATTTCACTGAAGTCGCCACTACTAAACAAGGTCGCAATGGGTCAAAATTCACCCACTTCGAAATGAGGAAGCCTCAGTAGAGAAAATCAAGAGCAAAGAATTCAGCGCATTTTCTGATACCTCAGAGCACCTACCAACTGATCCCGTAGCGATATAACTGTGTTCAGCGCCGCCAAACGTCGAAAAGACAACAAAATCGTGATGCGGCGCTCCAGTGTACGAGCGAAGCAAAGTGGCTGATTCTAGATCCCATAAGCGAAGCCCGTGCAGCTTAGTGTCGATAAGAATATGCCGCTCCGTTTTGTCGACAACGAAGCTGATAATCTGGCTCTGTTCTTGGATCAGAGTATGATCGGAATCATCACTGAATCGGTAGCAACGCACCCTCCAAATAGCACCCTTAGAGGACACTGGCACAATCGATTGCAGTTTCAAACAAAGCACCACAAAAACTCAAAGTTCTTCCAATGAAGTGAATCTCACATAGGACAAACCTAGAAAACGACCCCTAGACGTCGATACAGTTTTCATCGGGTGATTAGGGAAAAGGCGGAGCGTCGACAAATAAAAAACACATCGCCCATCCCTGATTTTATTAGAAAAACTTTGCAGTGTTCTATCGCCTTAGCTGATTTATACTGCCTAGCAAAATGAGCAGGCCATGCACTTTTTAGAGGGTACACTTCAAGCAGTGGGTGGATTTTGTAACATCCCACAGGGGGAATTGTGGCCTCTGAAACACTAGTTTTGGAGGATCGTGAGACATCGAACCACATCCTCGATGAGAACGGATTCTGTCTTTACGAGGCATCAATAAGTAATTTTATGGGGAAATTGCTTGATGATTTCAAGTAAACACGGCAGTGAAGTTCTGAGCGACATATCAGCCATGTAAGTTATCTGTTTTCAAATAACACACATAAAAGGAATAGAGATGGCACAAGAAATCGAAAATGGGATGGCAGGGATAAAGGCCTTAACCGACATAAAAATCTTAGGCTAACATTCAAGATTCGCAATAAAACTTCCCCGACTTTGTTAGCAATCCCAAATTTCTCCTTCCCCGTTCCTACGTTCACAGTGACGCGTCCACACACACCTTAGCCCCTTACGCGGATGGGATAAGCAATTGATGAATAAATAAAAATTTAAAAAGAAGACGATTTACCTGTTATGAGTGTCCGCTGCCACGACAGTTCCATTTTTGAGGCAGTGAATTGCACGAATCCTGTAACCTTCGAACTTACCGCTTGGTTTCGCCGAATTATCAGAAAGAATCTGAAAGCGTCTGTTTATTATTGCATTATTATAATTATGAGCCAAATCGGATACCAATATCAAAAATACCCAGCAGTTAAACGAATTAACAGCAAGGTGACAAATGCTAACAGCAAGGTGACAAATGCTACATTTGTTACTGCAGCTGAAGATGTGAAGTGAAAAATAAAATAGTCAAAACATGAAGACAAGAGAATACTCACATATTGACAAAAATGACCCTTCTGGTCGGCACAAACGAGCCTGTAAGGATGGCTACCAGCAAAGAACGATAAAACTGTATTGTCGTTCCCACGGTTATCTAGAGTACAGTAGACAGTGCCTTTATGAACGTCGTAAACGTGGACGTCGGTGTTAGGGTCCTCTGCTGCTGCCACCGCAATAAGCGCTGAATCATCACTCCACGATATCACGGCGGTATTCTGATTACCTAAAATACCTTCATCACAAACTTATTAATTACTTGAATTATCTCACGGCAAGTAAGCACATAAAAACCGATTAACATCAAGAAAGAATCTTTTTCAATCTTTTCACAATCTGCAAAAATTCCCGCATGAGAGTGGCGTGAACTATGTAGCTACTACTAAGTGTAGTAATGTTCTATATTCTAGTAGAGGAGCCTAAAATGTAAAAATGACATTAATACGCGAATGTTAGGAGATGAAATGTTAACACTGTAGAAGTATCACAGGGATAAAATGGCTACGCGAATAAAGAGCGGCCACGTTTCGGCCCTTATTCGTTGACAGGTACATTAGAGTTATGAGCGGCTCCATCGTCCGAACCAAACGCATAATCTTGTTCGTTGAGGAAAATAACGCAGACGTTTTAAGTAAAACCGCTACAAACAAGCTCTCTCAATAACCTGTAAAATCTTCGGCGCCTACGCACAATTGATCGTCAGTCAGGATCAGTCAACGTTATCTCTACATCGCTAAACAACCCCTTAATGAAAACCACATTCACTCGCCATTAACAACAGTACAGAGATATATGCATAGACGCCTTGTCCTAATGTATTCAATCGTGAGTGCCAAAGGCACCGTCTTAGACCACCGAAAGGATAAAAACTGAGTGTAATCTAGAGGCGCATATGGCTTTATAATTAACAACTGAAACTGTGCGATGAAAAGAACGATAGGCATAAACGTGGAATCACACGAGTATGAAAGGGGTGAATATAAGTGAGAAATACGCCTACCTCCAAACGACTTGTAGGGCTCTATCGTTCTTCCGTTAACAACCTTCCATATGAGTGTGGGGCCGCATTTAGCGCCCGTAGCTAAATATTTCCCACAAGGTGAAAAAGCGGCACACCATACCTCATCTTGATGGTTGCTTAACACCTGAAACGATGATCGCATCTTTATCAACAAGCTGAATGATTAAAATAAAAAGAAGTCATCCATAAAACAAAATGCAACGTGTGAATATGAATAACGCATACTAAACGAACCTGAGAAGTGAATAGAGGGAAATCTTCCCAGCTGCACTGATGATCCTCAAGTATAAACTCCGGTGACGGTCCCCTTCTCTCTGCCATATGCAGATAGCAATCACGAGCTTGCATTCGCCATGCTGCAGAAACACCGGCATTTGATTCTTTTCACATGAGGGACTATTTAAACAACACTTATCTCAATTAGCATTCACTCCGGACCTCAACAAAACCATGCACTCAGCTACAACGCTACTGCTATCAAAATGACTCTTTACCAGCGAAAATGCAAGATCAAGATGATCCTGTTCGCTGCTCTTCCACTCAGCTGCATCATCACACAAGTGGTTCCATAACCGTTCATGTCTGGATCGGTCACTACTGTAAGAGAAAGAAAGCGTTTGCTGTTCTCGCAGCACCCTGTGTCAGAGCAAACATGATAAGGAAAACGGATAAGAATGCTTTTGAAACTATTCCACCGAGACAATTTTGAAAATGAGACTCATTCAAAAGCAATAATGCTCGAACATTTGCGGCCTTAGAAACAGGTTGATGAATTTAATCAAAAGTGCAAAGAGATGGTTGAGGACAGGGTGAAGAATGTCGGACACTGTAGTGAGTAAAGCATTAAAACGAACAAGACGTCAGTGAAGAATGCACGTACACTGCTTCAGAAGTTGCTCAAGACGGCAAGGAGGCAACATAACAGAAGTGGGCAGAAGCTGCTGGATGTCTGAAACGAGCGCACTTCTCTCCTGACGACTGCGATGTGCCCCCGTCTTCGCATACACATCAACATTCTGCAATTGTACGCAAATTCAACAACTTCTCAATCATATTGACTGGTGAAATGGATCGCAATGCTTCCTCTGCTTCTTTCCTCTTCCTTTTCGCATACCGTTGTGCGTCAATCTGCAACCCCACAAACCCTCAAATCAAAATTAAATAAGCAAACGGATTAACTCCGTTGCTCAGTACTAATTTGCGCTGAGCAAATGCAACATCCGTTTATTTCTTCCCCTGAAATTGGAAGAGTGCGCAACATGCGAACAGCTCGAGCAAGACTAGGTTCTGTCCGGAATAACTGCTCCACGTCACCAGTGTGGAGACAAAAACGATTGCTCTCATACAGCATCACATAGCAACTCGAATTTATCTTCAAACATTAACCGAAAACTACTTCTGCCACGAAATGCGTTTTTACATTTTTCATGCGAAAATTCTCACGAAAAAAGAAGGAACATAGAGTAAAGATGGGCTCCATGGATAATGATGGAGATGAAGTGTAATTTCGCTCAGCAGCAACTGACTGGAGGAGTCGTCTTCGAGTAGAAACTCGGACGAAAGTGAATGCTTAAAAAAAGCGTCAATAAGGTGATGGCGGTAACCGAGAGCGTTTCATCGCTGCTGATTCGCTCTATAGTTCGCAAACGCCATTTTCAGTTGCAAGCGAAAAAGATTTTCTGTCAGCGAAAACAGATCTCCCCTCCCGATCGAAGTTCGATCGACCGACTGCTGCCGTGAAATACAGAATGGACGGTGGCTGTTGGAGCCTTATGTTGGAACAAAGAAAAACCCTTAGAAAAAAATATGAGAAAAAGAATGACCGACGGGACAGCCTTATGCTGCTTATTTGAGCATTTGCCTGCGGCGATGAGTAACTACCCATCAATCCCGCACACCGCTGTGTTACTGCGAAACCTGAATATAGTGCCAAAACCTTGGTTCACCTAGTGCTTGTTGTCTCCTATTTGGTTTCTCGTACATCTGCTAGCGATAGCTACCAGAACGCTGATAATGTTTATCACCACATAAAAACAGGGCAAGCCACCCAACTCAAGCACCAGAGTCGTTCTTCTAAACCTCAGCTGTGTCATTCGCAAGAGATTAAAATATTTATCCTTTCCGAGAACCAATCTTTCATAAATTCCTCGTTTTTGGTTCGCAGAAATGCCATCATCTGACTCAGCGACTGCTTAGCACACACAGTGACCTACATTATACAGCAAGACGTCCCTATCGATATATTAAGGGAAGGGTAAATTAGAACTTAGCAACATGAAACATTACGCTGCGAATGAACCACGTTTGGTAAGTTCGGCTATCCCAAAAAAGCGAAACAACAAAGAAACAAATTTGCACAATCAAAACTGATCAAAGTTCGGACCCACTGGTCACTAGGAGCATTTATTATCGACAGTCTAAAAGCAGAATCTGAGCAAAAAGCACCTCCGAAAGAAGCGTTGAACGTGATTCGGTTGATTTAGAACAACGCTAAAGCGATGCGAGTGCAAAATGTGATTCAAGATTAGTGGCACTGCAAGATTTATCGAAACTCAACGAATGTGGAAAATATAACAAAGAGTGGCTCACGTTTGGATCGACGTACAAGAGTGTTGCAAGAAAATTGCGACGTTCGGCAAAGCTTCCATGAGATGGGAAGTCAACAGATAACAGTCGTAATGCCTGAACGGTCTGCAAATCGCCTAATTAAGTTCATAAAGCATTAACTATCTCGAAGAAGGTCTGTACTTGTAAGCGCGCAAAAGCTAAAAACGGCTCATTTCAAATAATATCGTGAATTACTACCGAGAGACACCAGTTTCTTCAAGAAAAAAGCCATGCCAGATCACAATAAATAATTTTCATATCACGGTCACAATCACTCTCCATGAAAATACGATAATATAACAAAAAAAAGCAGTCATTTATGCATATGGATAAAAACTGAAGATCTGGACAGGGGACAATAGCTGATTTGTATATTTTACATCCCACAATAATCGGCCAAAAAATGAAATTAGCGTAAGGATTTCATCCTTAGAAGTTTTTGGTGACCTCTCATCATATGTTGGAAGACTCATCGCTCAACCCGTTGCGAACAATGCAATAATGTTCAAACCAAATATGTATACGCCTCCGCATCTCGTTTACCCTAAAAATTGAAGAATGAATAGGATGGAATTTGTTTAGTTCGCGAAAAAAAACCCAGAAAGAACACCACGTGTGATGGAGTGTCCTCAGACTTGAGCTCCTTATAAACGATATTTCATTCCTACATTTATTTCCTTCCCGTTCTCCAATTCCATCAGTATCAACGAGTAGTGGAAAAACAGTGGTGCATGGCCCAACTTTCCATGGTAAAATCCTGACCATCTTTTTGGAGTTTTATACGCTGAAAAGATAAAATTCGACTAAATAAGCGTCGCACATACCCAAACTTGACGTCTTTAAATTCACTCCCTTGAGCCTAAAAGATGACCTTTCTAAACGTCGTGTACCATGAGGTAAACAACAAGCTGCACCAAACGCAGAATGCACACATAGAATGATTAAATTAGGCAACCGCCTTGGTGTTACAACGGCTGCAGAACCGATAGCTTTTTTATGCCCAATGATGCCTCAAAAATAACAATCATTAATGCCATTTTATGAACGTAAAATGTCTCCGGCACCCCACGAAAGAAAACACTCCATAGGACTATCTTGTCACCTTACAACACTTCATATGAAGAGCAAATCGTAACACCCCCATCAAGGAACAAAGCAATTACGGCTATAATGGAATAACAACGCAACGCCTCATATTCTTCGTTGGAATAGTAAAATGCATCACCTGGTCTTTGGTCAGCAACTCCACGAACTTCTCCTCGAGTAGTTTTACACGTATACTCAAGAGGCTAGAGCGCGAAACGTATGGTGTCATCTTGCCGACGATATGCAATGCGAGATCCCACTCGCCATTTAAACAACACTCACGAAGACGCACGGCTAACGAATCCTCCAGACGGCATCCGCTCTCGGCAAATAATGTGGCCACAGTTTCCCTTTAAAAATATCAACACTCATCAGTTTTTGATTGAGCGTAATGTAGAAATGGAATTTTTTACAAGCTCAATACTACAGTGTGCCCACTCATCAATTATCCAGATGCTCACATATATCTGAATGTTTACTGAGGTGCTTTGAAAATAGCAGAAGGGCATCGACTATTGTCCACCAAATCCGTCGTCGGCATCTCAGAAGAAGTTCCGGTTCGGTCACGATTGAATTTTTACCGTACGTTCACTAAGACTTAGCAACATTCTCAACAAATAGTATCGCTGGAAATGCCCCACACACTTTAGACTTTTCCCACTGACTTACTTCTGTTTATTTCCCACTTCATCAGATAGCTCCTCCAAGTTCCCAATGCATCGATACAGCATACTTTCATATCGCAGCTTCGTAACTACCTTTCTGCGACTTTAAATTCACTCCCACACTTTTTCATGAGTGAATACATTTCGACTACAGCTCGTAAAAAAATAAAACTTCATAAGGCCGATCAGTGGGCGGAGGGAGGGGTATTGGAAAAACAACAAAGAGATTAACGGAACATATATGTATAAAAAGTTTGTGACAAGAGACCGATAATAAACGATGCTCTATCTCTTATAAGTGCACTAATCACTTTAGGCGAAGTGATAAAGATGAATCTGCATGATGAACGTTTGCAATCTTCCCCGCGTGTAAGCAAGGCTGCAGCTAAAGAGATCACCATTTTCCGTCTTTCCTCTCTGAACTCATAGGATCGCCATGGTATTTGTTTCACTGTTGCAAACGTGGGCAAATTATCTTCTGTGATTCCGATCGGTAGCGGAATCATCACATTAAGGAGCTTAAAACACAACTACTTTCTCCAATTCATACTCCTCCATAAAATCATTGGCTGTCCTCTTCAACGGAAATTCTCGTCAAATGTTTCACATAATCGGAAGCTTACTTCGATTGCGCGAGGCGGTTTGCAATCACAGTCGGATACTGACAATAAACTAAGCGCTCACTGGACACTGCGGAGAACTCGTACCTTTCTAAGGCCTCGCTATCTAAATTATTTTTGCAGTGACTGATGATAAGCCTCTTCTTCACTTGTGACATAGCGCCCCACTCCTCTCCCATTCCTTCTTGAGTAAACGCCAACTACAGCCCTATACCTCGAGAAACCAGATAACATATACGACACAACAAAAAAATATAAGAAATAGAAGTTTCGAATATTCAGATACAACTTGAGCTCATTTTTAGACTAAAATTGTTGCCGTTTCAATAACGTTACGCTTATTAAGCTGACTTTGGACTGCTTGAATAATTCGGGCAATGCATCAGTGCGCAGCCAGTAGCGCATATGTGCGTTTCGAACGGAACGTAAGTTTGGAGGAATACGCTGCACAACATCACACACACACACACACTAACATTTCTGTATACGCACAAAAATGCACGAATATATGCTAGGGCACACATTACATATATGCGCATATGCGTGTTCATTAATTACCTTACTGACTGCTGACGAAAGCGAACTCCTCTCCCTCTTCTCATTAAACTTCCTCGCAAATGAACACTGCTGTGAGTGCAAATGGGAACTGTTTCTGATGCTGCGTACTGTTATGTAGTAAATTAGGTGCACAAATATTCTTTGTACTCAATAATATGTGAACTTTCTCAAGGTAGCATTTAATACTGCTTGATGAGTTGAGAAACAAGTTCAGCAAAAGTGGAACAGACACTCGGAAGAGATAACCCACTCACTGCATGCCTAAGTTCTTGAGATACTGTCCAATAACTCGAATTGTGTTGACTTGTGTAACACTCAGGCATCGAGGAGACACTGGTGATATGGTTGACGAATAATCGACAGCGGGCGAACGGCATGACTGACTCCTTGCTGTTTGCAGAGATTCCTTCAAAGTTGACTCCTAAACAGTGGTATTCACTTAATTTACTAACATAATTTAAACAGCCAGTTTATTCATGTATATATGACCAATGAAAAAATAGAAGACGGAGCTAGCACACTGAGCTAGACTAAACTCTCAGCACTGCGAATCGAAATAAAAATCCTAATACTGGTTCTTCGCAAAACTCACTACTAACTGCTGTCAGCTGATCTTGCTCGACAACAATCGGTCGCTACTCATAATTCAAGTAGGCTTCAACTTTTCAACACAAAAACTGAATACGTGGTGAAATGAGGACATTATAACGCCGGCTGAAGTTCACTGAAAACACCCAGAAAAGTATTTCGTCAGTAAACCGCTGGACGATGAATGGAAAATATATGAATACTAGGAATCTTGTAAGAAATTTCCAACCCACCTTAAGGCGTTGTCCAACCGATCTCGAGCTACTTTGCTGCAGTCCGGTTTGCATTTTTCTGCAACAGAGCACATATCAGGCACAATAAAATGCTGTAAGAAAACAAATGTCTTTCAATGCAAATATACTCTCAACTCTCACCCCTCATTCGTTCTTTCCCCTTCTCTCCAATGACGGCAGTTCGCTAACAACATCTTTCAACGAGAAACATCCGCGAACTGGTCAGCTGCAAATCCACTTCGTTCTAAGGCATCATAAAAAAGTGAGTGAAAGAAAAACCCCATTCTACATTCAACTGCATTCGCAAAACGTGAGTCGACATAGCCATAGGAAGGGGCGACAGGTCGTACGCTGCAGCTGCTCGCTCACAAATGAAAACACCAATCATGAGTGCTGATCGCACCAAAGCAAAAGAAAACAACTCGATAGATAACGGCAATTTTTTAAACATTACAGTCAACGTCAACGGCTAAAGCTATGAGCAATTTGTAATTTGAGAAGAAAGCATATCTCCATTCACAATGATAACGACATCACAACCCTTCCCGTCGATACAACACTCAGTTCCATCAAATATTCATGCCGCTGCTCAATATGAATCAGCAGTATTGCAACTCCATTTCAGCTTTTAACTCCCCCAAGAAACAGAGTCCCGGTCTCACTCTAACTCCCGGTCTCAAGCATGCAGAATGTTGAGAAAGAAAAAAGACGAAATGTGGTACTAAATGTGGGCTAAATTTAAGAAGGGGACTTAACTTACCTCACCATCATAAATGGACAGAGCAAATGATTTCAACTGTTCTCCAGAAATCAAAAACGCTGAAAGTGGATGAGTCCGGCTTTTCCTCTCCCCACTAAAGTCAATCCGATCTCATCTACTAGCAGTAAGATAAGGCCAAATTCTTGGTGTTTACAATAATATTAAAGTAAAATTCCAGGGCACTACAAACTTACATATTCTGTCTTGCATGACGATGCTGCAAAAATGCTTATAGATTGGTTCTGAAACGTCCAACGTGTTCCAAAACATCCTAATTTATGAAGGTTTTTTGTGCTTCGCATTCCTACTTCGATAAAAACGTTTCCCCCCCCTTGCTTATTATCTAAGCCACCATTCTAGCAATCCCTTTCAACCCGCACTCAAAGCTCTAATCACTTTGTTTTGCTTTACTCTAGTCTGCGCAAGTGACTCGCCGATAATGAAAACCAGGAAAGACAACTGCACGACCACAGGTGGCCTCAACGAATTTAGATATCGTGTAGAGCTGAAGAATGATTCGTGATGGCTACTGCTTATTCGTCAGAGCCCTGCGATGGTCACCCCCATCTTTTGTGAACGACACAAGATGAGCAAGCTATAGAACAACTGTACTACTTTCAAATTCCAAAATAAGAAAATCCGGGCAATCTTCCCTCAAAAGAGGTTGGAACAAGATGATCACTCAAATATTTTTGCAAAGGGTATGCAAAGATACATAAAATACCAACTTGGCCTTTTTTGCTGGGGGACCTTCCTCTGCGGCGTCCGGGTCCGCGTCTTCAGCACAGCGCTCCACAATGCCTGTGTTTGAGGTAGTTGGCCTCGACGCTTCGCTCTAAAAAATGGCCAAATCTTAGATACCACGATGAACCATTATTTGTTTTTGATATCCTCTATGATATTCCAAAGAAGTTTTTCAAAGTGAACGAATTAAATGAAAGTGAGATATAGACATTAACGGCTAGTGCCTTCGAGAAACTTCTGCTTGTTCTTTACACAAATAAAACTTTAGAAAACAATGATGCATACACCGTTAGCGGGTCCATCCTTCAAGATATTCAGATTTCAAAGTGACCCCAGTTCCCTCCAAGATATTCACACTTCAAAGTGACCCCAGTTGTCAGCTCTAAAATATGGCTGCGATCTGCGACTGAGCATGGATTTATTTCCACAGAGACACTGCACAAGTTAACGACGACAATTAAACAGTGGAAACCGTAGAACGAACATTCCGACGTTTCGAATAAACAAGTCACCCGTTAGACTACATAGAAACCCACAGATTTATAACGTCCATCGATGAAAAAATTCTCCGCTTTCCTTATGCACACGAATTTAAGAAATGTATGCGCTTATAAGTTGCTATGAACTGAAATTCAAGTAGCACACTGTCGAAGAGCGTAATGCGTCGATCCCGATACACTGTTACAGTTCGCCTCACATATTCAACAACCATACACACAAAACTGCTCTCTGCAACGCAACTCAATCCCGGTGTTCGGCTGTGGAAATAATGACCTTGAGTGACCCTTGTTTCGTTGATGTGAGTGAGAGAACGCGTTCAATTCTGAAGCGGTTCATCCGCCTTTCAAAACTCATCACTCTTTCTATCAAGAGATTAAAACACACTCCTTTACGAGAGTGAAAAGTGCTGAACGCTGGGCTGCAACAGCAGATAACCCCACCTACGAACAAACACAAACTTGTTAAGCGTCGCATGACTGACAACGCTTATATAGCGAAACTTGCACGGCTTACATTATGGCGCCCACTCAAAAATGGTTCGTGCAGCATATCGGGAACTCGATAAAGACAGCTCGTCGCTCAACATTAACCTAGTCCGATGAAAGGTGACCACATCAACGCATATTTTCTGCATGAAACTGCTGTATATGAAAAACATCTAGCAGCTCTGCAACAACTCGCTCTCATAAGGGCCTCAACGGCGCACAGAAAGAGCCGCCGCGCAACGCGCCACTTCCCAAGATGCGTTGCGTTCAGCAATAATGCAATCTAGCTATACCTGTAACACCTTGCTAACCTACTGCTAGCTCTATGGAGGTGCAATTATCACGGGGTCAACTCACACTCAGCTCGTTCACTAATTAACTGAACACAAAAAGGAGCTTTCATAACGTGAACAGGTGGAAACAACGTATTAAATGAAGAGCGCACGAGGGCGCACCGCCTCGCGCACTCGATGTGCTTGCCGAACGGAGAGAGCTCTCAGAGCGGTGAATGAGTGACGCAGTTCGAGCGACAGACGTTCAATGATGCAGAATAGTGTGCTGCGATAGAGAGCGCAATGTAAGAAATGATTGACATACATGAAGAGGAGCGAACAGCTGATCGCTATGTGACCGGGCGCCGTGGAAAAGGGCGTCAATTTGAGAAGTGATACATGAGGTGGTTTCTGAGTCTGCTGTAACTTCCAACGAGAAACCCACTTCTGAACTCATCGGTGTTTCGCGTCATTCAACTAAGCATCCAACTGCTGAGCAACGCTGATACAACCCTTTGACGAGTTAGACTGCCTGAAATTCAAAGTGAAAAGCAGACGTCGAGGAAGCGAGCGAGTGTGCCACCGAAACGCAACGCCACTAAGCGATCATTGAAATGCGGCAAGCGCGCATCGAGTAGCGCGTGGTTACGGAAGGCGTCGACAATGGCATGGGGTGAAAAGGGAGAGCAGGGGGAAGAGGGGAGAGCGGACAGCAACCTACCGAAATTCCACCTCTGTCAGGCCTCATGAGGTGGTCAATTTGGCAGTGGACTTGCCCCTCCGGATGACGACCGCATGCAAACTCATTTCATAAATACAACACAACCGTGTCGTAAGTTTACACGTCCAGCAACGAGCGACGAGAGCTGTACGCGTGTTGGTGGGTGTGCACAACAGATACGTGGCCTGCCATCCTCCGCTTCTTTCACAATGGAACCTTGTGGTTAAGTTCTCTGCGTCCACGTTCGAATCGCATACCCGCATCTTCCTTCACACATCACAACCACGCACCTCGAAAACACCCAAAGGTTACAACCTACGCCTTCCCTGTTCTCGAAGTCCTGCAAAACCTCATCTAACATTGTGCGCCAGCGATTTGAACGCCTAACCTTCCAAATTTAACAGCATTATTCTCGGCGATGTTTCCCGAGTACTGTACTACTAGTTTGAGGCGGATGCCCATAATTCATTTGGAGAATGGATTGAATGGACGAAGTGACAGCAAAAAGAACTGGTTCTCGTAGCGAACTTCAACCCATCAGTGCCTCCTACAAACGCCGCTCACAACTTTGCTTCGGAGAGATGTTCTCCGGTTCGTTTTTGTTTGAAGCACACACTCGCAACCTCAGCTGTCAATTAACAACATTTCGGAAACTTAGCACCCCGCACGATATATGGCTCTTATACTTGCAAGCTCAAGGAATGTAGTTGAAAGCTGATGAGGAAGTGGACAAGTGAAGTTATTATTGTTTTTATCGTTGATTTTTGTATGAGTGATATTCGCAAACATAGTCCACTGACGCGATATGCAGTCCTTCACACAGTGCACTTCCAATTCCTATTAACTGATGTTACGAATGGATTCGTTTATAGGATCGCGTCCCGTGAATTCGATTTTACAAAGCACTATACTGGACCGGTGTGGAAGAAATTCGCCTGCTATAGGGGCGGAATGCAACGAATTATTCGATTGGAACTACGAAAATGACTGTGCACACATGCGGTGCATATAAGGCAGACATCAACTGCTGCTCTGAAACAGTGAACGCAGCGGTGTATCACAATAAAAATTAGCGATGTGCCGGGTAAATGCACTCCTCCCCATCATTGACGCATTTCAACTCGCAAGGAGGATTATATGTTTCCCTCCTATGCTATTTATTCTCGTCTACTTGGCAAATTCGTAGAACTTTGATTGTTTTAGCCGAGAACTTCCCAAGCTCCCACCCGACAGTTCGGATTTGCCCAGCATAAAAAGTGTTTAGCCTCTTTTCTTTGAACTTACAAAAAACAAACTTCGCTCAGTTTCACAGCCACTATGAACTTTTGGCTTCTTAAAAAGGAATAATAGCACACATTTTACAAGCTGTTTACAAGGAAAAGCGCATCAAGTAGGCTTTACATAATCGTTTACAGTTCACCTTTACGCGAGACAAAAGAAGGAGGAACGATGGAAGGATGGAGGGGAATACGGGACAATTAGTAACAAATAATTCTATATATCGATGGTACGGTGAAGCAAAGGTACCTCTCTTGTTATGCTCATTCCTCCCCCTTCTGACGTTTAACATTCGTAGCACCACAAGTGACATCGTTTAATGAGTCGTATCAATATAGCTTGAGCGTTAAAATTGTCGAGCGTGCATTTAGCCTTTAGAAGAGCGACGAAATTTGAGAATGATCCACAGTAATTTCAAACTTCGAATAGCTTATACGTTCAATATGTTTGAAATATGGAAAACATGTCTGAGAACATTCCAAACGCGACGAGAAAATAATTCAAGAACCGTTCTCAGCATTTTTGGGGAAGCAAACGGCGTCAAGCCTCCCAGCACATGAGGCTGCACCGAGCCCTCTCATTGGACTTGCTTCTATTTCGGAATCGTGTGGCAACTTCTTTTCATGAACCATCCAACCTGGAAATCGAAACAATCTTTCCACCTCCACTGCGACTACACCGAAAGAGGCTTTTCGAAAAGATAGGCCGGAGTTCTAAAGGATACTACACTTGCGCAATTCTCGAAACAGAGTTCAAATGCAGCCAACAGCACGCTTCCAAACTCTGAAATAAGAACTTCAGGGAAGCCCGTAACTGCGGCACACCCTCGGCATCCACCACAGCTAGTGCCGAAGTGGACCGCACAAAATGAAATAGCCCGATCGAGTCCTAATGAAAGCAACATCATATAAAACTGTCGCTGAATAAGCACATTCTACCTATAAATGAAGAAAAACATCAGTTCTGCTGCTTCTGCTGCGGAAAGAAAAACATTATGTAAGTGAAATTCCACAGCTTAGATACTGCGAAAAAAATGGCACTGCATTTTCGCCTTAAAGAATGACGAAAAAGCACCTGCAGAGTGATTAAACTCTCTCCCTCCCCCACCCCTTCTAAAAAATTGGGCTCTTTAGGTTCTAGACGACAAATGTACCATATTAGGTGTCAAGCTTTGAATATTCCCGCATCCAATACTGAGAGATTCAGTCTGGAATAATAACGTGATATATACGTACATCATATACATAACTGGTATTTCCACCACATGCAAACACAGAGCGATGTCCACCTTTATCCGTTTAGCGATTAGAAAGCAACAGCTGCCTCACACATCACATTCCGTTCGCATTTAGCCGCAGGTAGAGTCCTGCTCTTAAGGTAATAAGCCAACTGTATGAGTCCAAATCTACATTTTGGTATCAGTCTTTTCCGCAGTGGTGAAGGACGGAAATTAGGAGGGTTCAGCGTTCGTTGAGGTTATTAGAGCTCTTTCAGCTCTATAGTTGCACAAAATTCCACTTAAAAAACTCAGTCATCGCAAAGTTTCTCCACGTATGTGTTAGCACGGCAACCGACACACATATCTTTCTTTCGTAAGTGGCAGTCTGAAATATAAAAACCGCAAATGAATGATGAAATTCATCGTTCAGTTATGTCATAAACATATTTGAAATCGACGAGGGGCCTCGGTGAGAAACTTAAAAACCGAAAATCTGCCTCTTCCTCGAGTCAATTCGAAGCGTAAAATATCTCTTAAGTAAGAATTAAATTAGGATTTAAGAATGTTCGATCGCAACGATAGGTGACGTGACGGGTGGAAGTGCACATTCGGGACGCATTCTCGAACGTACATCCACTTAGTCGATTTGCAAAATCGCTGGAATTACGAATCAATGGTACGGCGAATATAAATCGCTAAAATATTCCACCATTCACTCAGTGAAGAAATCACTTAAATAGCGGAATCGTTGAAACGGCAAATATCAAATAACCCGAATGCCGAACAGGTCGGTAAGCAGTTAGCAAAATCATTTTTTGTAATGCGTAAAAATGATTGCCATCAAGATACGCAGTCATATTTCTATAACGTTTCACTGCCGAATTACTAAAGAACTTTCAGCTGGAAATACGGGTTTTTCGGGACTAAGGATTTGAAGAAAGTGAAACTTCAGATGGAATATTCTAGAAGTCTCAGAACGGATCAACTCCCTGAGCTGATGTTAGTGACCTGCAAATTGTGTAAGTGGAATGGAACTGCAATTGCCTTCTTATCAACAAATTCTCAGGGCGTGCCTAGAGGCATGCAAGGTAGCTCGATAGCACCGCGTTCTAAGGAACCTGCTCCCTACCATCAACAGATTGCGAAGTATAAAAAGCTCATTTTTTAGTTTAACGCCCTCCCCTTGCTCACATTTTTCTAGCGACGCCCGTTGCAGGGGGTGCCGCTACTTAAAGATACTTCCCAAACTCACTGGGAAAGGAACTATATTCTCTCGCTAACGGATCAAAGGAAATGAGTTTTACTTTTACGACTTTTTCACAAGGGTGACGATCTTCGGGACAGAAGTTCACAGCTGATCCGGCGAGAACTCCATACAACAATGTACAGACTTGGCTCTTTGGTGAATCCAACGTCGCTTTATTTGCGTTACTAATCCGGGAAAAAAGAACTTCAACCTAGAACCTGCCTGTAACCGAAGATGCGTTCAAGATTCTTCTTGCAATCTTTTTTCGCACACTGTCCTTCGAAATCAAATGGAGGAATAAGCAAAACACTTGTGAAAAGATAGCAAAGTCATGTCTCCCCAACATTCTCCCAACATTCAGAGCGACATTTGGAAAAACGATGAGGAATTAAGGTAGATCGCTATCATCTAACGATACAAAATATCAATACTGCACTATTTCCGCAGTCATAATAGATATAGCAGTAAAACGGATGAAGCCTTACACACCATTTGAAAACCAAAAAACCCGACAACAACGTCACTGCACATTCCAGCCCGATGCATCAGTGACTTTAAAAGTGCAACGAAAGAAAGCATCACAGAGCTGAAGGACTTTCTCTTCGTCATGTTAGGAGAACCGCTCGTGTTTTTATTTGCGGTTCTTGAAATTCATATTGCTCACAATTTTCACTGATTTACGTGACTGCTTTAATAGTCTCATACATCAGCCTATTTCGAAAACTCGCTAAATTCTTCAGATGTGCTTACCTCTTGAAATAGATTTCAAAACGAAAGTCACTGAAGCTAGATGGGCAAAGTTGGAGCAGATACAAAACTGCTGTCTACTTCTTTCATCCAACAAATGAGTAAATGGAGTAATTGTAGGTGAGAATATGCTGCACATGACATTCTTCGTCATTTTGCTTTACATGCTACTATAATCTCATAGAATGTATAAGAAAAAAAAAATACGAATACGTTTTTCACTGTCACAAATCAACCCCTCAAGACAGACTGCACAACAAGTAATGTCCGCAAGACCTCACCATTATGCTAAAGTGAGATAAAAAGTTGACCACTTCACTTCAAAATGAATTCACTTGTGACGGCGTGCGTAATTTCATAGTCGCTCATAAAATTATGCTTTAAACATCAACAAACTGCTATCGGAACCGCAAATATTGCAACAAAACAGCTGCAAAAATTACTGCAATGCAACGTTTTCCTCTCTTCGCCTGAACAGATCCGTACAATAGGACACATCTACACAATACATAACCTTTCGCTAAGCTGTTCGCTTCACGGTCTCCATGCGACGAATTAATGCTCTATAAACTACAGTGGAGTTTATAAATAATTACAAGAACTGATAAGCAACTTCTACTAGGCTCCTCTTGCTCCTTCTCCCCTCGTCATTTGCAGCTGGCAAAGAAAGCAGGTAACCGGAAATTTTCGAACTTTCACGAAACGAAACGTGATCAGACCGTGCATGAGCTCGGCGGAGTTAAAAATTTGGCAGACGGACTCTGGAAGGAAGTAAAAAGTTGAGGGACTTGGAACAGCCATCGGAAAATGCAGCCGTTTGAAGTCTGTTGACTCAGACGCAGCCTCCGCCTAGCTACTAAGTCGCCAAAGCACCTTGTCGAATAAAATCATACCTAGGAAACATTTCAATCCGATAATACAAAAATCATCCTTAGCTATTTGTCAATTAGTGGACTCGCAGAACCGAACCAAAAATAGTGAGCGTGAACTTTTGATCATAATGGTCAGCTGCTAAACTGTTAATAGGACTTTTGAAAGATTAAGGGCAAGAAGGCGACATCAATATCAAAAAAAAAAAAAAAACCTTTAATAATGAAAAAATAAAACTTAATAGTTATTTCCACTGAGGGAAGTAACCTGAAAAGATGCGCAAAAACGATGAGCACCGACGAAAGGCAAAACAAAGATGGAAGCTGCGTGACTGAAAGGGTTTCAGAGGAGATACGTGATCGGTTCATTTAGTCCCCACGACTACCGCTCGTTTCCATTTCGAGTGAAGAATGCGCCCTCGTCGTGTATATAAAGCAAAGCGCACAGCCCGAGCTTCGATCGGACACACTCAGTCGTCGCTGCTGCCAAACAACGCGTTATTGCACTCCACTTTCGCATTGCATAAACAACCCAAGCGAGTCAACACAACAATACATTTTCATATCCCTTATTTTCTACTAACACTCTGCATCCTGTGCTCATCCATAAAGTTTTCACCGCGGCAGTAATTAATCACTTCACTTATAATCATTTCCACTAATCGTCCTTGATTAATTATGACCATGACCAAAGTGAACATATCGATCTATCAATGCATAGACGCCTTTAAGAGGCGGCCTATCGATGTGAAATTAATGCTTTTATAGGGGATTTCCCTACTAATACAGTAGGGATTTGTGCACCTTCTCCCAGTAGAATTTGGCGTAAAAAACACCACTTTCATTTATTTTTAGAGGCGGGAGAGCGTGGAGAATACCCTACTGCGATGGGCGTTTTTTGAAAGTTCAGCCCGTGAAAATAAACATTCGCAAAACAGAGCAATAATGCCGACAAATATGTTTTCTAAACAATGATTCCCCAGGCTCTACCGATTGGTTGTGCGAATCGCAATCCGAGAAAAAGTCGTTTGTTGCCATTGTCGAATAGGTGGAGAATGATTTGATTCTGAAAATTTCATGCCAAATTTTTACTACTGATAAAACTAATGCTTCATCACCAGCATTTGAGATCAACTAATTAATTTGTTACTCATAAACCTCACTCGATAATTCATGTGAAGCTTTGAGCGCCGAACTGGCTGTCTTGTAGCATTTTGGGGTCCAATGGCATACAATCGCCTCATCTAGCGAGGAAGTAGAAGTAATACGCTAACTGTAACACTAAGCAGTTTCGCGTAAAACTCCTGTAGGAGCGAATTTGATTCATTGTACAATACACTGTATTAAGCGCAAAATGAACCAACTAAATATAGGAGTCATTCAATTCATCGTTAAAGTTGATCCACAAGTACCTAATTCGTTCCACTAGAAACTTAACTGCTTCAAGCTCCAAATGCTATCTGTGGAATGTTGGAGAGTTAAACTGAAACACGAAGATGCGATTTAACGGTCAAAACTGCCTTAAGCAAACGCAATCATTACGAAGATGAGAATTGGACATGTGATATACGAGCGACTGTTATATGTGTGGGCGATCGCGCACAATGCAAAGGAAAGTCGCAAGAGCCAATGTTCGACGCGCCGGAAGGATGCATACCTCGAAATGCGTGATAGTGGGGCCGGCCGATGCTATCCAATTTTGCTTGCCGCAATATATCGACATACCATAAAACTACAATTATAAGCCCCCCACTGTAAATGACTCTTGACTGCACGTTTCGGCAAAAACTTTGGAAAGGAGCAGATGCCGAAAGTTTATGAGCAGAAATTCACAACAGCTCTAAAGTTTTCAAATATATTTGCAAATATGCAAATCCGAATTGTAATTTCCTTCCTGCATTTCATTCAGACAGAAAATTCTTTTATTGAGAAGACTGATATCTTCCTACGAATAAAGTTGTGTTGCCTTCGGAAGAAAGCTCACTTTAAAGAAGAACTCGTTGCGCTGACCGCTGCTGGAAAGAAAACTCGGAGAAATAGTGGAGACACACCCTGCGTGAATAGCAGTAAAGCGCAACACTTAGTGCTTCGCACCAAAGCGAAACGAACAATGCAGCCAATATGTTTGGTTTCCTCATAACACTCAAACATCATTTTCACCTGAAGAGAACGAGTGTTTTTCGTTACAAGTCGTGATGCAAAGGATAGTTAACAAGTCACAGGCTGTCGGGACAACGTCCTCCCTCCTTCCTTATCTTCGTGTTATCCCCTCCGCATTAACATTGTTGATTTTGTTGAGAATTATTTAAAAAAAGATGCATAAACCTCTTTTCTTGTAGCCAAATTACACAACATCTGTCGAACCTTGAAGGAGAATTCGCCTGTTCTTCAGGACAATTGGGAGCAGAGGAGCAAAAATGAGACTCTAACGCCCTTACAGTGAAAATTTTAATGCTGAAGGGGCTTTCCGCAGTCGCCGTTTAATGCCGTCAGTTAACGCTTTCTTGACGAATCCTACATCGGATTTAAGCAGCTTCATTTCCGCTTATGGAAATTGGCGAAAATGGCGCATAAAAATATAGACAGCTTCTATTTGTTTTATCAAGGATTAAAAAATACAGCATCCTAATGGATCTGTCTATAAGGTAAGGGGAGGGGGAGGGGGGAGGAAGGCGTAAAGATTTCTCCTCAAGAACTCGTAAACTAGTCCATTTGTTACTATTTAAGTCAATAAAGGAAATGAGGGTGGCGAAGGTCGAGCGATGTGCGACTGACGATGCGACCGTCCTCCGTCCTCCACGCAATTAACGTGCAGCCAAATAAAGCCAAAATTTCATCACAAAGTAGCAGATGATGAAAGGTAATAAGGCAAGGCGAGGAAAATGCGCAAAGCCATGTTCGTCGACGAAGGAGTAATCAATAGAACAGGTCATCGTAACGTACAAATGCTGTGCGTCCATAACGTTACCTAGTGTGGTGACCTCTCACTGCACTTACGAGATCGGTTTACACCAGCCACCTTCCCCTCTCCTCACCTCCCTCCCACTTCCTCTCCGCTCATTGCTCTCCACTCTGTGTTAGCTGCCGTATAACTCGGCTACCGTAAAAACGGTACGGAAGGTACCAGCTGGATGGATTTGAGGGTTTCTGAAAAATATTGATGAAGTACCCGTTTTCTGAACATCATAGGCATTGCAACGATCCGCACAGCGCTTTCCCACGCATCGACAAAAAAACGCCAAAAATTGAGGGTCACTGCAGACAGCACAGTTAAGAATTATAAATTAGCCCAACCACATCAGATAAGTGGCAATAATAGAGTGGAAGATAAGGCACTTTTATGCGACCTGAAGAGTGCACAAGGGAGAAGCCAGGTAAGGGGAAACTAATCAGCCTAAAATAAAAGACAGCGCAGCGAGGCGAGCAATGAGACAGCAAACGCTTTGTAGCCTACATTCTGCAACATTCTTGCTACTCATATCTGTGTCGGCAATCTGTGCGTCGTCTTGTCCTTAGAACAACTAAGTGAAAAAACCCGAGTAATCCGGAAAATAATCAAGAAAGGAAGCTGCTGAATTTGATGCACTATAATCCGTCAGTATCATATTTTACTGTCATCGCTCATCCTCGCGAGATGATTGCCAATAAAAGAAAAGCTGTTGCAGTTGCGAAGAACGCTGACGGTGTTTGCTTTGCAACAAGAGTGCAGACTACGACAACTCTTTCGTCCCAAGGATATGATGATCGCGTTGAAATATTGCAGTGGGCGATACAGTTTTAGTGGTAATTTCTCGGCATCGCGGAGCTTACAGACTTACTGCCGACATGGGATGCTTTCGCGCTGTGGTTTATGCAAATCAAAGCAATGTCTGAAAGTGCAAAACAGCTTATTATCGCCTAACGATTGCAATAAGTGAAAAACCAAGCTCTGAAGATTTCTCTACTCCGTGTCAGTTGAAACGCTTTTTTCCTTCATTATCATCTGATGACACACCGCTTCAAAACAAATCTGCTCTCTGTGAACGAAAAAAATGATGAGGATTACTGCTGTGTTAACGATGGTCTTTTAACTGTCCTTCGTCTTCCACAACTAAAACAGCTGTCTAATAATATACAGGAAGAGGTGGAGGTACGAATTAGAGGGGAGAAGGGTGGGAGGTGGAGGATGAAAATTGGTGAGAGAGAGGGAAGAGGTGGGAGGTGGAGGATGAAAAGTGGTGAGAGAGAGGGAAGAGGTGGGAGGTGGGAGGAGCGGAGAGAACGAGACTAAATAGTGCTTCTGAGTGTCTTATACCACGTTATCAAACGGATGCTCATCAGCAATGCTCGCAAGAAATTAAGCACCTAAAGGAAGTCACAGCTGTCAACGAAGTTCGCTACATGAAGGTGAAGCGGTCATCTCAGTCAGAAGCAGTCAACAGGACAGTCCTGTAAATGTCTTTCATGTTTAGGCATCAGTCGACGTTGCGATGAGGAACCTCTATGTGCAGTAAAAAATCCCACATGGCTAGACCAGTGCAAAAGAAGGTGTTCTGTGGGCTATTGTGGCAGCTTGTTTAATGACTCTTCCGACGATATGTTTGTCTGTGTGGAGCCGAAGATGGGATGGAGGAGGAGTGGGATGAAGGGCATTGGAAATAGAGGAGGTGTCCGCTTGTGCCTAAACATGGATATGCCTGTGCACGTGTGTATGGGTGCTGTCACGCGCATATGTGCGTGTGCGTGGGTGTGTGGGCGCAGTCGACGGCTGCTCACCAACTAGTTCGGCAATTAGGTTCGTGTGTAATTGATGAAGACAATGCGTTTCTCTTGAGCGAACACCTTCATTACGGTAGCAAAGTTCTTTCATTTTCAACGTTAGCAGCTGTTTCTAGCAAAGATCTCCCACATTTTCAGGAAGAAATTATTGAGTACACTGTTTTTTGAAGTGATTCTTAGATAGGCGGGTAATATAGATGAACAGGTAGAAGGTAACAACAAGAAAAACTTCAATCGTTGCCGTGACGCATTAACTGCTAATGAATGTAAGCGAGTGACTGCGATCATATTGGTACGAATGGAAGATGTCGTTTCTACGACAAAACGGGGCGGATTCGGAAATTGGATTTTTTTCGAGTAAAGTTACTTGCACACGAGCAGTGGATGTGATCGCCTCTTCTCCACCTCTCCGTTCCCTTGAAATTAGTCCCTCACAATTCACTCTCCACTATCCTTATCACGTAACGGTCGTTGTGTAGCTGTGTGAAAGATGGCTGAAACAGAAACGCAGTTGCCAGAAACTTCAACAGTGATGAATTAATTTTGATGAATGAACCTAGTGTCGAGAATGTGATTAAGCGGAAAGGAGAGGAAGGTGCAGCAATGAGTGAAAAAAGCACTCTAGAATGGTCACATCCAGCACATCAAGGAACGCAACTTTAATAGCATCTTAAAGAGAAAGACGAGGGTAAACAATGACATTTAAGGTGATGTTATATATTAGGAAAAAGCGACAACAAGGCTGCACCATCATAGAACTACTGCTTGCACAAATGTTCTGAAAATAATGCAAAGATGCTCGTTATTTAGAAGCTAATTGATGATAAGAGATAAAATGCTAACTGTTAACAGCATTCACTACTCAAGCGTGTTTTATATCGACGATTAGGTCGATTAAATAAGGAACCAACGTAATCGAGTTAGGAATTAAGATATACAAGAAAATCTTATAGGAAGTAATTTTCACCGGTCTCTTTTTATAGGCACAAGAAGCTTAAGTGCTTTCACAGTTTTTTTTTCTCCTCTGGAAAGCACTTAGTTATATTATACAAAAACAATTTGAGTGAAAAGGATGCATCATTAGGCGGCATTACTAAAGAGTGAGCATATTTCGCCAGCAGGACTGAAAGTAGATTTTATAAATAGGAAGGTACATAAGCCAAGCATTCAGTTTATGAAGAGATTTCATGAAAAGCACCTTGGAAGAAAGGCACCTTCCATGAACAAAATTTTGTTGATAAAAGCAACACTATACAGGTGGCCCAACAAGTGTTAAGGAATTCTGATCAACACTGAATGTAAATCTCGATAAAAAGACAACGAAACTGGAATTGTTGCAATAGATGATTCGTGCACAGAAATAAACGGTATGTGCTGACGCATAGCTCACTTTTTGATCAAAATAAGTAACATTTTCTCTGTAGGTATGCCGCTGGGCGTTTCCACTCTATCTTCGGAGGACAAACGACGTGGAGAAAAAGGGCAATTATGCTTCCAATTTGATCACTATTTTTTGGCATTCTTCGTACTTTAAACACAGTTCTGGCTCACATTGTATCTCCCTACATCTCTATACACGTATATCACGACACACTATTATTCATACAAAAATCGCTCAAAGAAACTGTGTTGTTGATTGATGCTTATCAGCAGGTGTTGAAAGCATAAAAATCGCCTATAAAACTGTTCATAAAAAGAGACAGATGCGCAGGTGAGTGCAGCTGCGTCGAATATAGCCGAACATAACGAAAAGCAAAATGTAATTCACCTCAGGTAGAAATATTATGCACGTATTGCTCTTTTATTGTGTTCATCAACGCACCAACAATATCTCATGCAAGTAATCATTTGCATTTATTTCTTTTCAGAGCGCCGCTATGGAATCCGGTACAAATTGAAGCAGTCATATAGCTCGTTGCTGCTAGCATTCCCCACACGGCACATTTTCGAAGTCCCTCTACTATATTTCTGGATATTACATGTTTGAATTATATTATTATATATTTTCTAGCTGTTACCACTACGAAAACAGGAAAGAATTTCACTTTAAAAGCATATTCACCTCATCTTATTGTGTGTTAAACGCGCTGTTAAGGTCTATTTTAGTAAAATAAACTTTCTTATCACTTGTGATTGCTTGCAAATTGAGATTCTTCTACAGAAACCGTCGAATTTTCCGCAAACTGTGAACAATTATGAACCAATTTTCCAAAAACCAACTAAACTCTCGTTTTTCTCTACACGTATATCGCAACGTTATTGAAACAATTATATTAGCACCACATAAGAAGACATTTACGCATTTTGAAACACTCTTCAACTGTTAGTACAGCGCACTTGCAAATGGTGTCTAACTTATATGTCCGCGGTGACGCGAAATTTTAAATTCTTTCTAAAGAGTTAAATGAGTTAAATTATAAAGCCGCACTTGGCTGTAAATATCAGAAAATGAAAGCAATAGCGCATTTCTCGAATACTGTTTCCCGGCTACTATGTCTAACGACGGCATGCCTAATTTCTGTCTTTGGAATTTTCATATATGGCTATTTACCGCATTGCGAAGCAGCCCAAAACTACTCAAAAGAGTGCTAAAATTCAAAGTGTTTAGCACGAAAGCACAATTTCAGAAAGCGTCGTAGGTGTTAGCAAGGTTGAGCCTCGCAAAATAATAAACTTGTTTGCTGCTAAAACAATTTTCTCAGGCGCCTTATTTTCTGGAAACGACAATTCTCCAGTAACTGGGTGGCTTCGAGCTATGATGGAGCTAAGATTTTAGGCAATCTCTGCTATGGAAATTGATCGTGGATGTACCGTTTTTTTTCTTTTAAAAGTATGGTCTACCACAAGCATCACGCTCCTTTGATCTTAAATGCAAATTGAATAGAAAGTTCCGAAAGCTATGAGCCTCGTCGACTATAGGCGAAAAGACACGATGAGAATAATTAGGTGCCCTCTGATGGAATAATACGACTCCACCTTAACAGCACACACACCGCAACATAATATTGGAGTCATTAGGTGCACGCGGCATATCAAGAGATGCGAAAGACGATTCGGTAAGGAGATTGCTGATTGCGCAAACTTGATTGATCGCTTCGGCGATAAGAAGCAGCCATCAGCGTGAACTGAAATCTAAATTCATACCGATCGACGTATACACAAAACCTTTCTAATGACATCACCTTCACCAACTATAGACTTGTGCATTCTCAGTTGTCGTCGACGGAACAGCTGGTCCGAGTTTTGATCGTGTTTGAGTGGCGTTGGAGATCGATGGACGACATCAATCTCAAGTCATGTTGCTTTGAAGTGCCGACCTACGATGGGAATAATAAAATAAAAGTCCAGAGGCGTATTTAATAAAACAAATAGACGTATGGTGCAAAGAACGAGTGCATAAATCAAACGAAGCAAACCTGAACAAAGCGTAGTAGTAATTATGCAGACTGAAGACTTTTAAAAGTCTACCGAACACGGTCGATTTATAGCGACGGAAGCGTTTTTTACCTGACCAGCAATATTGGAGACACGAACAATGGAATTGACTATAGAGTGGAACGAACTGGAAACGGCGTCTAGCCTATCAGTTTGAAAGTTGCAGTTGGAACCGGTGAGACTTCGTCGACGGTTTTAGGAAACGAAAGCAATGCATTGAGCTTAATCCAAAAAACCGTTCGCTACTTTCGGCGCAGTATGAAAATCATGTCGCAGCTGCGATAACCTAATATTTTTAAACGTAAACTGTCTGGACATAAAATTTGGTACTCCCATTTGATGGCAACATTCATACTGCAACGCTACTAAGTATTAGATGTTTTCTATAAATTGCATCTTTAGAAGGATATATGATGAACGAATAGTGCTCGAGGTTATCTATGCTCTGCCAAATGGTAGTGCGAGCTGATTGAATGTTTGCAATGGTTATGGTCTTTTTTTTCGAAAGTTCTGCTTAACGCTTTCCTCAGTTGAGACGATTATCGATGTTTCATTGCAACTGTTAATTTCGTGAAAGATAAAAATTTGTTTATTGTGCTCTTATTGTGCTCTATAAGTGCGAAATGCATCCGAAATATACAGCACTCTCCGTTTCAGGATATTTGTCATGTAAATCATCGAATTATGTGCTTTTCGGTCATAAACCAAAACTATAAAGGCCTTTTCTACGCTATATGAAAGCAAACTGGATAGCCTGCAGGTTACCTGCAGAATTCGAAATTATTATCGAATCGTCTGCAAATGCTGAATAGTCCATTAAAAACATCTTTTTTATGCATTACAAAGTAACAGGATACCAAAAATACTCCTTCGAAGTTCTTCGCCAATTATATTGTGGGAGTTGGTAACGATTCTTTGAAATCGACTTGAGCGCTACCCCCATTAAGAAACCATTCGATCTCCATCAGTAGCGGTCGTTGGCGCTACAGGCTTCCAGTCTCCGGGGAAGTTTTTTGAAAGGAGACATGAAACACTTCCGCACAGCGGATATAAATCAAATTCATCTGAATTCTATCGTTCATAGCGTTTGCCGAGTGTTCCAAGGGCGAAATCGGTTAAGACACTATCGACCGCCCAGTCGAAATCCGCTCTGGTCAAGGTTGATTTTATCTTAAATAAGAGAGTGTTTCAGAATGAAGAATTTAGCTCCTTAGAGAATAGGATACTGGGCAAGTGGGACGTAATCGATCGCGTGCAAGTGGAGGTTAGTGAAAAACAGAGAACCTGAAGATGTTCGATCTGGAAACAGACCACAAACAATAATTCAATAAAGCGTAGGGAACGAGAAGACCTCGAAACAATCAGAACATTCTTTTTTACTGCTTACCATTATTTGAAGAGTAGCGACAAATCCTGCAGAAAAATATACTGAAACATGGATGAAGTTTACAGCAACGAAAATCTCTTTTGAAATACTTCCTTTCCATGAAGAAACACGCAAAGAAAAAAAACAACGCCTAAATGGGCTACTAGGTGAAGAAAGAACGCCAAATGACGAACAGTCGATGTGGCACAACGATAGGGACTCGAATTGGAACGGAACGGGAATGATCACCGAACGGCAGAGCGGTGAGGCGAATTGAGGGGACGGGAAGAATATGAAGGAATCAGTTCCTGTATTTAGAGTATTCGCATTTGCTCATTATAGCTATTTACGTGCTTAGATAAGTTGACGAATTAAGCACTAACATAGGTGATAAGTGCAGGTTAATGCTCACTAAAACTAAGGCGAAGGATGTGCATTCGTCATTTGGAGTTGGCTTTTAAAAACGAGTTTTGCATTAGAGTCACGCACATTGTTGTCGCGTAAACAGATGCCGACACTATTTATGCAGGATATTACCTTTCACCAGTCGATGTTTTATATCCTTGGTTTCCATTTTTTTCATATATCATTCCGAAAAAGATTATCAGTCGTAGCTTCAAAGTAAGCTTTGAAAAGGTGCACTAGATAAAAGCACAATCTACGCTTTTTGCTACCATATGAAAAGATACGTTCAAAATCAGCTCCCAAAGAACAAAGGCGTGAATTTCAATTAAGATACAAACTGAAAATGCAAGGAAAAGGCAAAGGCCAAGGAATGTGCGCTTGGTGTTGGAACCGGATCCTCAAAATCAGCCAAGTAATCCGACACGATGGGGTTGTTGGAATTCAGGGTTGCCGCCAAGATTGAGATATGTAGACGGATGGACTGGAAGACAGAGGAGGGTACTTGTACGCCAAAAATTGTTGCATGTTGTATGATCATTGTATGATCGATTATTTAGAGATATCCGAGCAGAAATACTTCTTTTTGAATTTTGCAAAGTTTTTTCAACAGAAGACAAGCGATATGCGGAAATGTAGAGCTTAATTTCGCCTACTAAAAATTCTCGTCTAATCCTCGGTACGAGCGCGGCTTCACCGCGCATGCCATTTTCTCGTTAGACGTCAAGTATTGTCCCATTCTTCGGTGTCGGAAAAAAAAATCCCCTCTCATATCCCTTTATATCACTCTGGACTCCGCAAGCTAACGTGGTTGAAAGTTTGTGACCGAAATAAATGCCCTTCAGGCCGAAAAACAGGTCAAGAGTGATAGAGAGAGGGAACGCGGGAAGTGATTCGAGACGGTGACCGGAAAAGAATAGCAGATAAAGAACGAAACAGGTTAAAATTATTGTCCACGACAGGTTTCCGATAGCACACTGACTACGCACAAGAGTGATCGCATCGTCTAAACGAGATGTAACAGAAGGCGAGTGTCAAAGGATCACTAGTTAATACTTAATGGAAAAGGACTGCTTAGGCGACAGTAGTCTCAGAAGCATCTTAGTGAAATGAACGATCATTAATTGTGGTAGTTATGAGCACGCGATGATAAGACTGCCGATGATAACAGCAATGTGATTAGGGATAGAGTGCACTTCTGATGTCCCATCCAATGACAGGGCAACATCATGCAAGACTTTGAGGGGAACTTTCTATAATAACAAAAACCAATATTATATATGTAAATATAAATATAAACATATAAATATATAAATATATATAATATATATATATATACATATATTATTTATATATATATATATATATATATATATATATATATAAATAAATATATATATATATATATATATATATATATATATATATATATATATATATATATATATATATATATATATATATATATATATTCATAACTAAATTACAAACAAATGTAAACATTGGCTTAGGTGATTTAGCTAATGCATTTTATTACTCGCAATTGCTTTTCTCATCATTTCTTCAATTTTAAATCGAAATTCTGCTGAACAATCGCACCTATATGCATGATTTCTGATGTTTCATTATTACTCTCACTTCTGCACTTTACTTGTTGATCACATACAACTGTTACGTACCGCAGGTTTTCGAAATGTGTAAATGTGCTTCATCGTTATTTTTATGAACGCGTACTGTTAGTGTTCGTTCAGTGTGATATTGTAAATTTGGTAGGAACGGTCAGCATAAAAGTGCCTATAATAGCGGTTAGTTCTAGTGTTCAATACAACGAACTGAGGAAGCAAACCGCCACCTTTGCTATTCAATGAAGAAAAGGTTTCACCACCTTTGACCGAACCAAGAGTGAGCTAATGAAGCGGTCCTCTGCTAAAATTCATTTGTTGACTTCATGCAATAAGCAGCAAGTGAGTGACAAGGTACAAAGCTGTCATACCAAAAAGTGTGCACGGAATAAATCCAGGGAAGTGATCTCTCCAACAAGCTTTTCTTTATAACATAAGTAATCAATAAGAAGCATTACTAAAACCCACCTGTGGAAGCCAAGAATAGTTAAAGTAACGTGCAAACATTATTGAGGCATCGACCCACTTTCCGAAATACACTGCAAGTTGCAAAGTTCTAGATTTAACTTTGAGAAGTTAACCAGCAGGGTTGGCAAGGAAATCCGGAGTTCATATGGATTACATTTGGCACGTATAGATTCTAAACGTTTATTGAGAACTGCATAAGAGTTGATCGGACAAATGGATGCTCAGAAACGCAAACACAGCGCAAAATAAGAATGCATTCTAAGTTGTAATTCAGAAACATTGCAAAAACTTCAACGACTTGTAATATAGTTTATCGATTTATACAATATGTTCAGCAATTAACCGCTTTAATCACTGCGAATAAGGACAAATGCTACCAACATAACCAGATTTTCAACCAAATTAGCTAACGTTTTGTTGAAAACTGCATATACTAGTTGGTGGGATATAGAACAACTAATTCCTTTACATATCGCTCACGAACCTTCCGTTCTCAACTGAACATTTGGATGGATATTCAGTTCGCATGCGAATGCGCGTCAAGCGAAATGACCTATGTTAAAGTGGCCTCTCCGCTTTTCAGATATTTGCTCTGCAATGACAAAAAAACAGGTTTTATTACAGTTGAGCGAGCCAGGAACGAGATAAAATGCCGTACGTAAGGGGCATATTCGGAAAACGATAAACAAACAAATATTTATTCAAAATGAAAGAAATGAATAATTTCTTCGTCTAATAAGAAGAAATAGAAACAGAGTAGCGACCGTGAAAATTAGCGTGGTTGAGGGAATATCGTACGTCGTGAGAATTATGGGATTTCGGAGACACGAGAAGTTCTTTGGACGTATGTTCTAACATATCGTCCATTAACATGCTCACAGTTTCATTCACCTCACCAATGAGCTGTTGAAACCACGTGCTAAGAATTTTTTTGATCTGTGGAAATGGCGTTAAACTCAATCAGAAATTCTACACTTAGCGGCGCATTTCTTCGACTTCAGACGAACCTATCGAGCCTTTGCTTTTATTACCGGGCGGGAAGCGAAGTTGGGGCAGGGCACTCTCTCACACACATAAACAAACAGACACGTACATAGGCATGGATAGACAATCTCAGAAAGTTTAACGACATTCCATACTCAGTAGAAGGAACATTAAGTTCTGAAAATCCATAGGTACACTAGAGGGTAGCAGTGGTTGAGATCGCTTTATGATTTTGGACAATGCGATGAAGCTGCGAATTCCATCCATGATCCTCTATATTCAGAATTCTTTAAACCAACAAAGATTTGAAGACTGCTTGTATCACTGTTGTGCTGATTTTGTGGAACTGAAAGGTGGAGACTAATTAAAACGTTTACAACTTATATGAAATCCTGGATGCTTCAACTAAGTCGGCGATGATCAGATTTGATTTAGCCATTTCTAGGCCTGTAATCTGCAAAATCTCTTACTGGAAATTCACAGGCGGCACTTACTAATCTATCTTTACAGTGACGCAAAGAAAGGACTACTACTTCACAGTTTAAACGGCTGTGCTTTATGGAGCTATAATTCACTGATACAATGACGAAAATCCCATAATCCAGATAAAATCCTCCTCTGATACTTCAGTTTTTGAGAATGTGTTTCAACTATGCAGCAGAAAATGCATTTTACAAAGACAGACTTGAAATTTTAGTGCTCTGCGCTCCGTCGACAAGATTAGCCAGGGATGTTAGGGATAATCGCAGTTGCAGAACTGATCTTCACCTTGAGTAACAAAACTGCCTGTCGCCGATAACGCAAAATGCGCCTTTGACGAACACTCTATCAATATATGAACTGAACAAAGTGGTTCTCGTTTCAAAACAGCAAGTGTTGCATATTACAAACGGTCAGCGTTAGCAAAGTCATTCAGCGTTATGAGCGTGCATAAGAAAACTAAACGTCAGCCGTCGTGCGCTCGTGAATTGAAGGTTGAGGAATCATCTGCTCAGCTCCGTAACCGATGTGTGCAGTATTACCTGATGGAAGACGTTAATTTTGAGAATTGTGGCATTTTTTTGACTGAGAAAGGAAAACTGGAGGTGCTTCCAGTTTGTAACGTGTTGCGAAATGCTATCAATGAATGCACTATATTTTCACATTTTTAATAAATTTGCTCGAGTTGTATGCAGCAGATCTGTTTTGTCGGATCGTACTTCTTGAAGGCGAGGTTGTAAAGAAAGATTTATGCTGGTCGACTGGTTGAAAATTGGTCTAATCCACTAAGCGGACAACCATCAGACGTGGTTCCAGTCTCGTATATCAGAGCGCAACTAGAACCAGAGATGGTTATGACTGGATTCTTTTAGTGTATCATTAAGAAAAAGCCAAAATGCCAGCAACACGAAAACCAAGACCGCCACTGGATGCTGATAGCTACGCAGCGAATCAATCATAAAGCACTCCAAGCCGACATCATGGACATATTTCTACAGTACGGGTGATATTCCGTCCATTCCATTCAGTTCTTTTCCAGTTTCATAGAATAAACCAAAGCATTTCATTAGAAGGGTTTATTAGGACAGGATGAAGCAGAGTGAATTACGCCGATGGTTCGAAAAAAGTCTGCACTAAACAACACGAAGTGAGTTTCGTTTTGCACTTAGTCAACATGAAATGACGAACAGCTACGTTAGCTCACAAACATTTACGCAGACGCACGAAGTCTGCTTTCCATGAATATCATCTGGCCATAGGACTGAGATCCATATCTAAAGAAACGCCGACGTGAAAAAACTACATCCCACGCCAACCACATCGCATTAATTTTCCAAGAACGGTTTCCTTTTGGAATATCGTAGAACTCGCTATTCGTCACCCTTCTGCACGGTACGCGTGATCTCCGAAAAGGAGTTAAAGGAACTAAAACTCTATTGAAACCTTCTGGGAATAGGCATGCAAGACTAATAAGAAGTTGATTCACGGACTAAAATTTCATCCACTCACTCAGCCACCGTAACATTCCAATCCTCGTCCGCTGACTAAATCGAGGGGAAAGAGAATTCATTGGTATATGCTGTTATGCCATCACTTCAAAAAATGCGAGGGGTGGGAAGAGAGGCTTAGTGAAGCAATACGGCTATCATGGCTGAAACGATTTTGGTGAACAACTGCTAGAAATTTCAAGGAAGACGGCAAAAGTTCCGTTAACGCAGAGAAAACGAAGCCTTTTTTAGCGTTTCCTCAATTGAACACTTTCCACAAAATCGATAACAAATTTTGTGTCCTGTTTGTGGATTTTGAAAACGTTCGCACCCCTTCTTTGAGTATGCACATACAGGTGGCGAAACGCTCCCAACTATCACCCCAATATTCAACTTTTGAACCGTCTCAAATTCCTGAATTCCTCAGATTTCCTCAAAGCGCACTGCAAACATTTTGAACAGATCATCCGTGAAGTTAAGTATTAAATGAAAAGAGGCATGATAAAGCTCGAAAAAACAGTAGTCACTGAATAGCATCAAACAATACCATAGTCTGTGAAGACCGTGGGTGAGAAAATACGTCAGTGTTAGTCGAGCAACGACTGTACAAAGGCGAGCGGTCACAAGTGTGCTGCTAAGTTCGTGGATGCAGCAACTAATGTGGTGGGAGCGGTGCGCAATGTTCGCGAACAACCGGCGAAAGGTCGCTCTGCACCGTTGTGACCAAACAAAAGCTTCCCCTATGTCGATGACCTCAAAATCATATTTCATCACGAATAGCCACTAACGGAGTAGTCGCACATGTGCAGCCATCCCCAAAAGTCGTAAACTAAACATCGCAAGCACTCAGATGTTTCCAAATGGCTATAACGCATCGTTCCTCTCGAGCTGCCGCATTTTCCTTGACAAGTAGGGAGGTTGTAAATTTGTTTGTAAATGACAAGTTTGTAAATTCCCCGTGTGCATACATATGTTTATGCGCCTATGTGTGCTCATGCTGTAGTTCATCTTGGATCATTTCTTGGTGCCTCAAACTTTCATATCCTAACAACTCACTTTGCGAATGCATTTTCTGCTTTTTTCATTTTGCTGTGTGAACCGAAAAAGCAGATTTCTCTACGTTTTTGAGGTGAACATAAATTCGTTGCGACATTTCTAACAAGTAATCTGCAGTGGAATGATTCTGTGCACACACTGATAATAAAGTGTTTCGAAAAAGTGTTCGCACGGCTAGCGTCGAATATAACGCTCCTTAAAACACCGGATGGTTGTTCAGCTCCATCATCAGAAATCAAGCACGAGTGAGTTTTTCGAGCTTTGAAATGATCTAGTGTTTATACTAAGGCTCATAAGGAAATAATTTATTCAACTAAAATGATAATTGCCACGAAATTTTTGTCGAATATTAAGTGAACAAATTTTAAGTGGGATAAAGAGATGGGACGTCGAGGAGATTTATTGT
Organism: Parascaris univalens; assembly: GCA_037576465.1. Lineage (NCBI taxonomy): Eukaryota > Metazoa > Nematoda > Chromadorea > Rhabditida > Ascarididae > Parascaris > Parascaris univalens. The sequence continues at coordinate 59,904,601 of CM075173.1, read as the reverse complement.
TAACGAAGGCTCACAAATAACCGTTCAGTGTGGATCGTATATTTATCGGTTCATCCCAAACATTGAAAGATAAAAACAATGCGAGCGAAGGAGGTGAAAGAGGAATAAAGACAGGGCGATAAAAGTTGCACATTAAATGAGCAAAACGAATTGTACGTTTTTTCGAAATATATTTCTTATACTACTGTTTATTTCGTACAGAAAGTCCGTTATGAGAGTCGATGCTAACAATAATGCCAGTATCGCAAAGAATTTCGAACTAGACGCTTTTTATTTTGGACTCAAACGCGAACATCCTCTCCGAACAATTGCATCTTTTCTCTTGGACGTTAACTGAAGCAGAGGTAGACAAAGTGAGATCACTAGGTGGCACACTTATGTGCTTTAACATACTTCAGTGCGTCACATTCAAAAAGACAACATTTGAGAGCGATGCCATGTTGGTGGGGATTTCTTCACGCCCATTTTATGAGGTAAACCCTCAACGCTTTCGACTACAGCCATCATCGATTCATTTGACTACGGCAATACTCAATCGTATTTCGCTGTTGCGGAACGTTAAAGATGACCAACATTGGCATTTTTCCACTTTCAAGATGATAAACCCATTTTCCTCTGGTGACCGTTATTTCCATTTAGTGAGCACGGCGTGCACACCTTTGCTGTCACTGTGAATCATGCGAGCATTGAAATATCTGCACGAGTTAACCGATAGATTCAATTTTCCATTTCGATTATTACGAAATGTTAGCAAAGTTTATAGTGCAACCAACTGAACAATAATAAAGCAAGCGAACTTTCCCTACTGCTTCCTCATTACATTCTGTCAGCCTGGTACTTCATGAGCTGTGCGGATATTTTGAGAACTACTGGCAAGTTCTTTCTTTACGTCAAGATCACAGCTAGAGGCTAAATGTACCCAAGATTTTACTACACATCGAAAAGACAAGCCACGAAAGACTTCTCTAAGCTTTACCAACGCAATTCGGTGGTTAGTGGGGAACTCAGCGGGTATGTAATCGTCTCTTATTTTCACGATCACAGTCTGATGAAGTGATCCTCACAGCCTCTGCATCTGCGCCTGCTTCAACGTCTGGAATTTTTCCTTTCATCATGGAATATTCATAGTGAAAGAACGTGCATCCCCTTATTACTTCCTCGATTCGCATAAAATCATTAGATGTTACAATAATATCTCTAAAATTTTCAATTCACGCTATCCTTTACTCTCGAACCCCAAAAACAGTGAGCACTTTAAATAGAGGGTGTTGAAACTGCATGACGTCCCGTCTTTTTAAATGCAAAGATGTCGACCGAACACGGTAGGCAGACCGTCAAAATCCTGCAAATGCGTCTCCCTTGCCCAGATGTCATTCTTTCCACTTGAATGAGAAAATTCGTTTTCTCCCATCATCGTATGTTTCAAACTGCCAATGTTAATAAGCCGTATTCTCGCTGTGCAGTAAGGGAGAATGCGACTGCGTTGAAATTCTGATCATACTCAACTGGCGATGTTAGATTCAATTTCCTTCATGCTGACTGCAGTTCCTTATTTTGGCAAGCAATGCAAATCGGCTGCAGTTCACTAAACCCGTAGGTTATCTTATGAAATATTCGAATTCACAAATGGCCAAATTCTGAAGCAAATTTTCATGAAAGTTAGCCATGTCGAAAGCACATTAGACTGAAGTTTCGTCCCAGCTGCTTGTCATTATGACAAGTCGATAAATGGCCGAATTTAAACCTCGCTTTAGTGATTTAGTTCTGGAACAGCCCCTTTAAAATCTGACGATGTTGTCGCTGTATTTATTCATAATGATTGCAATGACTGAAACCCACATTTATCTACTTTCACAGCAAACATCAGTTGATCGAATAAACGGTTTCGAAATAAGCGAGTGCCACAAAGATAATTCGCGTAAAACCTCAAGTGGCTCTAATAAATGTGCCACTCGCACGTAAAATGGTCACTATAACAGCCTCTCTTCGTTCAACTTTCCACACTTCAGACTTTCAATTTCCTGCCACCATGCGCTAGCCTCGAGTTACGAATATGATTTTATGAATTTGGGAAAATTGTAGCTGCTTGAAGATTTTTTGAGTCGTTTTTCACATATAGTGCTAATAGGCCTAGGCTTGTTCTTAAAAAATAGTCGGGTAGTGACAGTGCATGCTCTACCTTCAATGAATCATCTGAAAAAACTAGGTGTCAAAGCGTAGGCATTACAATGATTACCTTCACGGGCATGCTGATTAGCGCGTCATGGATATGCGCACAGAGATGCACAAATGGGAACGCGCATCAGGCGGCTGCGGCAGCGTTAGCTAGCTAACTGCACTGAGGCGAGCAGCAGCCGCAAGCCTTAGCGCTCGCACCACACATTAGCTGTTGCAGTGCTGGCCGCCGACCGGTCGTCTTGGATTCGACGACGATATGTGATTGCAGGATCTTAATTTATCGTGAACAAACTTCAGACGTTTTTGTTCCAAATTGCTCTAGTCGTTTGTAATTTATCGTTGTAATTTATAATTCATGTATCGTTATGAAAACAGGTATATTCGTTTATGTCGCTGTTGGTGATGTATTTCGAAAATAAATAATGAAGGAGGAATGATACGTTATTTGCTCATGTCGATGAATGGATCATTGATAAGTAGTAATATCCACTTCTTATAGCATTAACAGCTTTCTGTGTCGCCTACGTGTTTGACTGAAATAAGCATTGGACGACTGGATGCACTGCTGAAGACAGCAAGAAAACCAGGCGATACTTTAACAAATTTGCTTCTCTTTTGAGGATCGAAAAAATGACCTGGATGAGCGATGAAGTAAACTGCGGACGCACTTTCGTTTTAACGACACTTTCCTTTTAACGGCACTCTCCCTCTGGAACATCTGGCCAGCTAGCGTTTCACTGCATAGGCTTATCCCCTAAATCAACGAACACATTGCTCACTCTTCGTCAAGCGCTGTCAGTGAGGTGCACCCTGCGTATTTTGCGGATTGTATGATGAAGCGTTTTAGGAAAACATTTTTCACCTTGCTGTTATTACGAAAGAAGTGAAGTAATGCTTTCGATGAGGGGAATTTTCTCTTTATTACATAACATAATCGCGTTAATTAGGTCTGTGAATTGATACTTGGCGCAAATTCTTTAACTGGCGATATGTTATAACGGTTTTTAATCGGACGCTTAATTTCTACATGAAACCTTCTTTGGTTGTGTCAATCGTAGCTATCAGTTTCCATCGCTGTTTATTCTTTTCAGTGATGAATCCGCCGGCTAGAGGTTTGCACTAGAAAAGCTTCTGAAAAAAATCAAATCGAATCCCCAGCAAATGAGGAACTGCTAATTAAAACTTCAGCGCACTCCTTCTGCTCATTTTTTGACGCCGATACAATCGCTGTATAACTGACCTACGAAAAATTATCTTCCTCTTTTCTACATATAGACTTGATTTCTATCGCAAGCCAAAAACTGTTTATGCGCATCCCTTAATGCGACGTTTTAACTTTTTAAAACAAATTTCACAACGATTGTGCATTCCAGGTGAAATTGAATTATCCTTTCGTGATGGAAAGTGAATTAGATTTGCCGAATATATTTTCTTATTTATTAGCGAATTCTCGGGGTTATGCTGCTAAGTAAGTTATTTGTTAAGTAAGTACATTATTTAATGAGGGAAGTACGACAAAGCTGCAATAGAAATGAGTGTTTTATGTTGTTTGAGCATTCATAGCAATCTGAAGTCAAGTATATGCGGTAGCCATCTCCACTCACTATTATTGTAAAATTAGTTGGATCATTTCGCGAAAACTGTTCACTTTCCTTCCTGATCCCCGTCACTTATAGACAGTCATCATTGCCGCAAATCGTGGATTCACCATCACCTGAAGAAGGATTGTTGAAAATGCAAGCAATATGCAGTGGTCGACACCTTATACAAAGTGGGGTGATTCTGTCTCCGGCTAAGCTCTTAATTTAAACGTCGGGTTCGTTTTGTGATTCCATGACACCTTTGCTGCCTTCTATTCAGAAAAACATGGATCACCTTCTTAACTGTAGCCGCTTCGAAAGCAAAGAGTCAATCTTAGAGTCAGCCAGGCAGTGGACTTCAGGGTCCATTCTGTGGAATTGATTCCAGAAGCCGCTTACAAATTGTTGCTGCCGTTTCACATCTACTGCAAGGCGCTCGTTGGCTAAATCACATGTACATCAAACGGCCTCACTTTCTTTCTTTTTGTCCCCTTCTGTGGTCATTGATCACGTCAATTTGCTGTTGACGTTGCTTCCATTCTCTAGCCTCTACTGATGAAGAAATCGAAACGATATCAAAATTAGAATTCCGTTGGTTTTTCAACGCTGTGAGGTTTTTGCTGCAAGAGCAATGCTGAAAATTCCGTGAGGCGTTCCTTAGCTTCAGCATACTGCACGGACTGTAACGTTTGGCCGCCATCTCCATTCACTGCCGAGTATCCCATGAGGCGATGAGGAGGAGGGGAAAGGAGAGATGGATTGGGACGTTGCAACAATCACCAAGAATAAAAATATTTTTCCTTACGTCTCTCACTAATGTCTGGTTGTGTTATTGATCCGAACAGTGCGTCCTCGCTTAACGGCCGCTTTTTCGTTGTAATCCAAATTTCGACGCCACGTTGACCATCACATCTCAATCGATCGATTTCTGGATTGAAAATCAAGCCTTCCCTTTGTCCTTCTCATGACTTCTTTCCTCTTCAGAGGCACTCATCCTCATATTATTTGAAACCTCTCTGCGCAGAAAATTTACCCTCTTGTTTCTTGCAGATTTATCACATGTTTATCTATCATGAATAGATAGAGTGTGAACTATCTTCATTGTCGTTTTTTGTGGTTCTAATAAATGGAGTGAATAGGCTAGGGACAATTGCACCGTGAATCGCATTGAATTTTCAAGCAAATTTATGACGGATAGATTCCATGGACGTTGAAGAAGTTTAAAAAATGATGGATACGGTTGGTTCGGTTCTTTCTGAGTTACAATATCAAAATGCAAAGAAAGTGATCTTTGTATGCTCTCATGTCAAAAGTTTTACCATATACGAACACATCAGGTGCGCATCTAGTGAAGTAAAGTAAACTGTATGAAAAAGACACAGTAGCCTCAAGTTTTCGTCTTTTCTGCATACGTAACCACATAATTATTGAAATTTTGTTCATTCGTCTCTTGTCACTGCAAAACCATAGGATCGCGATATCGTTTTCTCTCTCCGATCACCTTTACTGTTCCGCTTAGAAAGTTGAAAGGAGAAGGGCTTAGCCATCAGCACAGCAACATAAAGAAGACAGCAGAATCAATCCTTCAATCCTCTATTTTATTCCTTCTCGGTCAGACGGTCGATCCTCTCCTCATGCGCGTGCATAGTTGGATACATGCGAAACGCAGATGCACAGCACTGCGCCAATCATTCGCGCATGAATCGCTCGAAAATGTTTTTGCTGACGAGTGCACAAATAAAGAAGTGCGTTGCCCACTCAACAAAGCACCATTATTTCAGCTTTCCTCAATTGCTTCCTTTCAACGAGTCAATATGAACTTATTGCACTCTTGCGTTATTCTGATCTAGTGACACACTTTAGTACGTTTTAATCCCAGCTTTAGTTTTTATCGCTTTTTATCTAATCGATGATAACATTGATTATCTCATATCATCAGTCAATGCCATTATTTATTTCATCACTTAATGGTCAGTCTCATCCATCGCATTCGTGGATAATGAAAATATTGTACAGCGGGAATAGAGATGAACGGAGGGAGGTGGATCATCATCAACCTCATATTGCAGTAGTTAGTGTCAAACTTTCACCCGTAAACCTCAGCCAAAGTGACTCCAGCTGACCGTATAAGTGGTTTACTCACAACTACCTTCTTCTCAGGTGTTGTAAATCTGTAGATTTTTTTCTTGTGTATAATTCTTAGAATGGAATTTAATCATTGGGATGCAAAATTTTGGATCTATTGTTTCTTTACAGTACTCTTTTCATTGTATGATTTCAACACAGGAATGGTGTAGGCGATCCGAAAATTCAGCTTTGCCTAAGATGGAATGGAATCAATTTCGTATAATTTCGTTGTGCCTTTATGTGATAATGCCAGTTTTATGCTGAAAAATATCGAATTTCAGATATGAGAAAAGTGAATAATCTTCGTTGTTGGCTTTTGTGACGCTAGGGCTTACACTTCAAATGAGCTAAAAACTGTACGTTCATCTTCTTCTAGAATCACCGTGATGCATCAAGGATAGACACTGGACTGGCAGATGAACTTATCAAGTGAGAAGTTTGCAGTAATATACAATATATCGGCCACTTGAACATAACTTCACCTTACAGGATGTTTGAAAACGATCCCAATGGGTGTGGCACACTATTTCTGATTCAGGTGTCTCAATTTCCTGTTCTGAAACCACATTGTCCCATTGCGGCTACAGTTCTTATGAAAAGTGTTAAATTGAACGTCTTTACAAATACGAATTTCCATGCGGTTACGGAGTCATTAAGGCTTTGGTTGGTCCTCTCTATGGGCACTGCATTCACATCTCTTCTTGTAAAGTTTACAGTGTGAATTGATGTCAAACTGTATATCCTGAATGACTGCCCTATTGTTATTAAAGCTTCGTTGATCGTGTTTTGTTTCATTTACATGTACACACACTTATCCACCATGTTACTGCTGTTCCGTTGAGCATGCTCATCCAAATCAACTCATCTTATCTGCACAGGCGATCGTCATTGTAAGTTAAAGCTTTCATAGGTCGTGAACACAGATAGATGAACAGAGTGTTTTTACAACACCTACTAAAACCGTCGAATTCGATGCTAGTTGATTTTGCCAAAGCACCTGACCGAACATTTTCATTATTTGTATTCTTTATTAATTGTTAGATCTTATAGGGTAATATCGGCGTCCTAGTCCTTGTTTCAATAAAGGTGATGAATAAAGAGACTAAATTTGCAATAAATGAGATGAAAGAGAGGAAAAAGGAAGTGTGTAAAACAAGTAAACCGGATAAAGTTTGAAAAGACTTAGCGCAAAATAAAATTCATGAGGACATATTGCAAATCAAAAAGCATAAGAATGCCATTTTTAAAGCCTTTGTGATGGCATTTGTAAGAGTAGTAGAGAAAAAAATTTGTATTTGCACATATGCATGGTGCGCATATGTGCAAATACAATTCATATGTAGTTTTCACTGTTTTCGCTATATATATATATATATATACTTCACTACATATTGCTGAAATAAATCAACTTCGTAAATCGTTGGAATCGAATTGATTAATCAAGAGCGTAAAGACGATGATTTAGGAATCGTTTGCTGCCTCATTTTTGATGATGTCATTATTTGCCTCATTCTTTGTCATTATTTCCTCATCTCTAAGCCACATCTTTCGACGCACCATTTTGAAGCAGATGAGTATTTTGGGCGAGTGCAATCAGCATAAATACCACCTCGAACCGATGCATGTTCTCGCTGAGCATCAAAGAATCGCGCGTCCGTTACCAACATTCCTCTCGAACCTGCTGCAGTTTTGCGCGACCTAAATCATGGGATTTTCACAAAGGTAATGCGGTAATTTATGTTGGTGTACATAATGTCAGTTTTATTAATTTAAGTGTACAGCTGCGATAGACAGATTAAATTCACTTCCTAGAAAGAGTTGTGCTTTGTTGAGGTACTTGGATACAGCTGGCATCCATCATGTGCATACAGTTTCGTCCAGTGTTTTCTCTACAAATACTGCCAAGTTTTTTCAGCCGAACAATTTGATCAATAGTGATTGTTGATTGCACTGATATAGGACAGGTGCGTCATGTAACAATAGTCTTGTTAGGCAATCAAAAGAAATATCGGCCACAAAACATTCCCCTTCATGTCACCTTAAAATTGATGGTAGTTCGTCTTAAATACGTACAACATATTCTCCTCTTCTGCCATGTAGAAACATAGAGGCTATCTGCCAGTTGCGCTGACCGTTGATAAACGTTGCATGTCAGATTATTGCCACAGCTGGAAATACGTTTGTTGGAAATTTGGTTCCAGTACTCTTTTTGAATGCCTATGTTCATACAGTGTAAATCCCATGTCTTTGTTTATTACATAGTACGCCGTTGTCTAAAGAATTGTATTGCGTGTTTTCAATCCTCAAAAAAGCGCACAATTTCGATAAATGCTTATTTTTTTTTACTTTCTCCAAAAAGAAGCGATTATCCCGTTTCGTTTCGCACGCGAATTGATGACGGCTGTCGTGCCACCGAGTGTTGTTCGAGCAGTTAGTGAGTGCTTGTGCATGCTTGTGTTCGCTTTCGAGAAGCCGAGTTGCTCCTTTAACATAGCGCATCGATTGCTACCTAATAGCACGAAAACGCTCGAACCGTCGAATGCGCTGAGTGTCTTGGTGTGCACATTCAAACTGCACTGCAGTTATCATCCTTACTATTGCACAACTGTGATTCCTTAAAAAGCGTTTCAGAGGTTGCAGTTCACCAACTCTCACTAGAAATTAAATCGTAATTCAGAAAGAAGGTCCATAAAACACACCATCTTCCTAACAATATTGCTGCCTTCTAGTAGTCCGGATTGTCTAAAGCACTTCACAAAGGCCTCGAATGCTGCATCGCTGTACAACAGGACTAGAAGCTGTATTTTTATAGAGAGCTGTCCAAACGCTGGGGCATTTTTAAGAGCATCCTCCTTGTTTCGTATCTAGCAAAGCCTATAAAAAGTGCTGATTTACATTCGGGTCCGCCAATGTCGCTATTTCTTCTGTCTGTTCGTGATCTTATCCTGCAGTAGGTAGGCTTCGTGACTTTCAGTGATTACGATCCAGTGAGTGAGGTAGAGTTCAGTTCGGTACTGTTGAAACACTGAACAGGCCTTTACATGATCGAGTTTCGGGATGCCTTTTGTGGCTTGTCGTTATTAGACTTTGTTTTTAGTCTCCTTCACACGATACTGAGTTCGGAATCTGCAGAGTGTGTTATTTCCTACTTCCGTAATACACTCCTAAAAAAACTCATCGTTAAGCGCAGAGTCATTTTGATATATCGAATTACTACGGGATCAAATAACCTTCTCTTCTCCTCCCACTACGACGAAGGTGCGGACCCGCTGATAAAAGTAAGCAAGTAAACTCTGGATTCTGTTGAGATTCTAAGGTGGTTTTGGAAATTCGGTGTAGCGGAATTTGAATTTTGAACCAGTCCAGGCTGCAAAACGATTACATACATAGATTTTTCAAGATCAGAGTGAGATGAAGGATCGTTTCGAAAGTGGAAGGATGAGTTTCTATGCTATTTGCAGTAGCGTTTGATAAAAGCAGCATCGTTGCTGTTTTTCATTGGCAAACCTAGTAGCGTTGAAATAGTTGAAAGTACTACAAAAATTCGGAATGAAGTTGATTGCCTTAAACTGACAATTATATAACCGTTCTTCGAACTTCCTTCCTTTCTTCCTTCTAAATACGTTCGAATCGACATTCATAAAATCACTTCCTAGAAAATCCTCATTTCCTCCTATTCATCTGTTCAAAAAGCTCAAAATTGGATCAAAATGTGATTTCCCAGATTCTGTTCTATTACTTTAAATTGTTCTTTTCCGGCTGCATGAAATGTGCTGTTGCATGACCTATATTTCAGCAGAGAGATGCACTTCATAATGCAGACGTGTTTTTTCTTTACTTGTAAGCATAAGCTTATTAATGTAAATTGGTTTCTTTTTGCAGACACAGCTGTCAATAGGAACACTCTCTAAAGCATTTTCAACACACAATGAAATACACTCAAATTTTTCAACGAGAACGTTCTCTGTTGGCAGATTAAATGGTACTTACGAGTTGAAAATTCATATGTGGTATCGATGAAAACATGTGGCAAAATTCGTTTCAGTGAGTGCACTGAATACAAAACATAAGAACTCGGTTGGTTCTATCACTCAGAGGATCAAACTGAATAACGCATTAGTCACCTTTTTTTGCTCTATTGCTTAGCTCACAGTGCGAAATATAAAGTTACTTTCTAATTGTTCTTTTGGTTACCTGTGTCATTTTTCCCAAATTCGATAAGTTTCGTTGTGATGAGTTTGCTATTTTTCAATGATACTCGTATTTTTCGCTTATAAGTCTTCTAAGAGGACAGTCGTCGTCGCCAGAACAGCCACTGCGATAAGCAGAGATGAATTCAACTCTGTCTTCCGGAGCTGACTACGATGTCAGTCTCAAAAAGCAGTCATAGAGTTGCTCTTTATTTGCGTCGTCAAGAATTCGCGAGGACGTTGAGTGGCGTGATGCCGAATTTATTTGTCATTGGAAATGCACTCGCTCGTCCCGGAAGGAAATTCAATTTCCCTTGCCTCAGTCGATAGAAGTTCTTTCGAGTGAAAAACGCTTTCTATTGATGACTGGCTTTTTTTAAACAGCTGTCGCCAGCTCAATTTCGTTTCTTTTGCAACTGTGAGCATGCACTTATAACATAATTATTTGCAATAATTATAGAAAGCCTCATTGATATGGAACTTTTATGAATTATGCACCATGCTCTTCAAGTCACTTTTTGTCATGAAATGTCTCGAGCGGAATAAGTTGTAACGTGGCTGAAGCATCACAGTTATGCTTCCACCAAAGATGGTTTTCTCGAGTGCTCATTGTCTTCTGAAGTTGCACGAATAACGACCCCATTTTCGTCAAGTGTTAGCTATACAGTCCTGAAATTATGTGAATTTAAAATTTAGTTCACTTTTTCTGAAATCATTCGAAAGTGAGAGATTTTCTTTACATATTTTTAGCGAAATTCTGCACAGTGATTGAATAAACAGTAGCGTTGTTTTCTGTGGACTCATCAATTTTTATTGCTGACAACGAAGTTTTGCTAACTTCTCATTGCTGCATTTATTTTCTTCTGCAGAAGTGTTGGGAAATATCTTGTCGCGAATTTAAACATCAGCTCATAAGCTCGCTCTGTTTGACTTCCTTCTCATCGTGTTACATTGAATGTGTTCCTGCCACAGATGAATGCTGCTCTAACTGAGGTCTCCTTTTTCAATTTTCATTCGACCTCTTAGACACTCTCAGCAGTGAAGTTCTCGTTTAAATGTTGCAACAGTTATGTCTTAGAGTTGCTCTTTAAGCATTATATATCCCCGGTGGAGCACATTTCTGTCCCTTCGTTCCCTCCTCCTCTCCCTTCTTCCCCCTCACCTGAAGTATCCGCACATGAACTTTAATATTTCATTAAATATGCAAACTTCTGAACGGAGGCGGTGTTTTTCGCGTCTGCGATCTTTTGATGTTGGAACTGTTTTCGCATTTCAAATCGTTTACGATTCCCGAATATACGGCGAAATACTGTCGTTTTTATCTTACAATCTTCATTGAAAGAAGACATTTGAACGCCGTCGTCGTTCACCACCATCAGTTTCTGCGATTTCAGCTTTCACGAAGAATTGGAAACGTCGACAAATCCCCTAAATCATCGTGGCAGTTATCGTGTCCAGTAAGCGGACGTTGACGTTCTAAAAAAACCTTCACATTTTGTATTATTATATCACATCGTGACATTTTTTTGTAAGAAATTATACTGCAGTGGCAGTGATCTTTGAGGCGAGTAATTGTGGTAGGACATTTGCATATCGCGAGAGACCTCTGCTATGTTTCGATTCAGTGCGCCTAAAGGATGCTCTTAAGCTGCTTCAGACACGCAACTTTTGAAGAGCGGTAGGAGGAGGGTGAAAATTCATGAAAAGTTGATTTAGCTTTAGCCACTCCGTTCTGCGGAACCTTACATATTTCCCGTTAGAGTGTGCCATTATGTTTGCATGAGGAATGTGCAGCATGCCTCATGCAGATCATTGTTAGCGCATTGTATAGTATTGAGTTACATCACTGAATTTGCAACTGGCGTCACAGATGATGCTTATTCAAAGTTTGCTTCTTACTCTTGAAGAAGCATGTCAACGGTCGGCCTTGAGCAGCTCGACAGCACACCGTGTGTTAACAACAATCCGTGTAAAATATATTACAAAGTCCTGTACTCGCATGTGACACCACAACACGAAAAATTTGCGAATATTCATCTACTTAGTATTTTGTTCTGAAATTCGGCAAATACGCTTTCTAGTGACGCCATTTCTATGCAAATGAGTATAAAAGTACTGCGACCAAGAATAAATTTCGCTGCAGCTTTATGAAAGATTTTCCGTTACGACGCACATTTAAGAATAGAAAAATGTCATCAAGTGTACCGCATGAAGAGAACTGCTGCTCAAGTGTGCCGAAATCAGCGGTCCTGAGATGACGATTGTTGTTTTCCTTTCTATAAAAATGCAGAGTGACCAGGTCTAAAAATCATCGTATAATTCACGAACTTACAGCTACAAGAACTACTGTTTGAAAGGCATGCTGTCTCAATTTTTTATTGCCGCGGAATCGAATTTTTAGTGAAGTGTTCAGGTAGCATTAGTCAGCAAAACATACGTGAAATGACTTTCATCTTGTCCTAAGTTCGTGCACACACCGCAAATGAACGAACGTATAAGAGGCAAAGTGAAAAGAGTCAGTCGTCCGCATAAGTGGAAATGGGCCAGCTCGGAAATGCGAACGAAAATAGAAGTAATTCAATGCACTTTCATTTGCTGCTACCTAAGTTTAGTAGCAGCTAATATGTAAACTGTGGCAGTCAAATCGATTCGCAAATTTGGTGGGCAATACAGCAGCATCCCACAGATTTCACTTTATACTTCATCTTTTATCGCGTCTGTCTGTTTCATTGAGATGAGAATAGTCTTGCGGCTGCTGTCCAAAATTCTAATTAAAAGAGAAAGTGAGAGGTTAAGAGCATTGAATTATAAGACAGTTTCAATAGCAGTTTTCTCCAAAATTTTGATTTTTTCACTTCGCAGGGGAGAATCCTCGATTTTTATCTTTTTCGTCCTATACATTTTTTCCTCTTATAGGACGAAATTTTTGATGATCTAAACCAAAGGAATTCCTGCTTGAGTTATTATTGAGATCAAAAAGCGACAAAAAATTTTCAAGCCAAGTCCGTTACCTCATTAATATCGACTATTGAGGTTATTTGCAGCAAGGAACTCTTCTTGGAATGCTTATGGATTGTCCGACGAGAACTGAGTGGAAATTATTTCCTCGGAATATTTTTACAGTGCACGGGAAAGCCCGCTGCTAGATTTAATTTACTCCGCTCACAGTGCTTAAATTGCTAAGAAGGGAGGAAAGGGAAGATAGCAGGACTACATACCACCCCTATTCCTGATTATGTTAAACTTGAGGAAATATCTCTCCTAAGCGTTTTTCCAAAAGTGACATATATTATGGTTCTTTCGAAGCTGCGTTTTCTTGAAAATGAGCATGCTACGTTTGGTGCTCACATTTTATTCAGTTGGAGATCGGGATTGGGAGTTACGCTCCGACCGTTGGCTTTATTAATTTCTCTTCCTGAGTTTCCCTACACATTATTTTGGTCCCACTCTCTTCCAGTGCATGCGCGACTGCGTTTTACCGTAGGTGGTTGAGATGTTGAAAGATGAAGTTCGTAGCAAGTTTTCTAGTTGATATAATAAGCATTTTGCTTTAGTTTGTGGCATTAACATTTTGAACTCAACTGAGAAAATGTAGCGACCTTTAATTTAATTGGAAAAAAGGTCATCATGTTCTTGAAAATTTTACATTTTATTGGGCATTTCACTTAATTCAGTAGTGACGGTACTGCAATCACACATGAGCACCGTTCATCTTATTTTCAGTCGTCTACTGATGAAAAGATCACTAAAAGCTCTCAGGAATTTCAAATCTGAACAATAAATAAACATCGCAAACAGTTTAAAGATGCGCTTTTGATGATTTCCGCGAATAGACGGAAGTTATAAATTTGGAGGAAACCTAAGAAAATAGACTTTCTTGCTTTTCTTGTCTGTTTTTTTAGCGACTGATGACTATGTCTTACTGGTGTGCCACCGGCAGCGCAGAAAAAAAAAAAGATCTCTGGCAGTTCCGCAACCTCAGTTTTTCTATTTTTCTAACGAATTCTCATCAAAATGATCTCGCTGAAGCTAGCAATAAAATTTATAGTGAAAGACTTCTAGTCCGCACCGTTTTTCTTTTAAACACATGCAGAGAGATCTTTACTCTTTTCCTTCAGTAGCAGACCTTATAATTCAACGATTAATTGGTAATGATAGTGCGCAAACTGCAAATTATTGTGAAAGTCGTTCAAATCACCGTGCTCATAGAGCGAACCACACTACTTCAACTCTTTTCCCATGAGTCCGATTGCAAACGAATTTTGGATATTTCGAATTCGGCTGGCCCTCATTTTCGCAATTCCCAACTGATTAAAGTTGAAAAATCTGATGATAAAGGTCACACGATGCTAGTTACTGGAATAATTACGCTTTTTTCAGTAATATTTTGTCATGTGGAATTTTTTCCTTCATTATGACGTCCAGAACGTCTTCGACGCAATATGCGATTCTTAAAACTCTCATAAATGCCTATACTTGACTTTTTTTCCCTTTCTTGTTTACAGAAGTGGCTGTTTTTTCTCCATTCACTTGATATTCAGAAATGTCCGTCCTTTTTCATTCCACATCAGAATAGCCCTCCCTTCTCCGCCGAATGTTTGCAAATCATTTTTTCCTTCTTCACGAGAAACACGGCGATATTTTTCTTATGCCGTCGCACGTCTTGGCCACTACACTTTTCTTTGTCGGATGCGTTTTATATCTCAGACATTTGATCGCCGTTTCCTGCCTCTGAAACCTCACCAATCATAACTGAACAAAGAAAATTCCATCTTTGTATGCAGCCACCCTCAGTTTTTGTATTTATTTGAGAAATTCCAGATTTCCTCATTTGAATTAAACTCCAGTTTAAAATTTGTCGGCAAAGTTAAGCGTTAGTCTCTTTGTTTATACAACAGCACCTTTGTGCTTGAGCTGCTATTCATCAGATGAATGAACTCGATAAAATGCCCAAATTTTTGATTTTCTAGTTTCAGTTCGTGTAATTGGCTAATCGCATAGGTGATTTTTTTCGAATTGGACTGAAAAAGCAGAAAAAATATTCCTTCAACAGATGGAAGTCAAAAAAAGATGACCAGACGTATTTGATGGATTCAACGATAGAAGTACTCGTAAAAACGATCGAAATGAGCGTTCAGTTTCAGAAGAATTTAGCGGTTTAAAAAAGGCTGCGGAGGCAATATTAATGGAAGATCAATAAAGACTTTAGGGTGATTTATGGGAGTTTATATGATGAAATCACACTCAAGAGTTTAAAATTCAACAGTTAAATTTCAAATACTGTGGACGCACACTGTTCAGAGGAACAGAACAAAACAAACGAGAACATATTCACGATGCCCTTTAGCAATCTCTCTCATGATGCTAACCCACAGCACATTTGAACCGAACTACAAGAGATTTGGTGCTCCTGTCCTACCGATACCACAACAAAATTCGTCCCTAATCGTTGGTAAAATGCGTCTTTTTTTTTATCGGAAGCACAGTGAATAGGGGTGGAAATTGTGGTCTTGTAGGCCTCTGTATGGTAGGCCACACTGGTCAAAATTCATGTCCTGGATTCACTCATCTCTTTGTTAAAACTAATTAACGAATAGGCATGAACAAATTTAGCATAGACACCCTGTCATTATAATGCGACAGTGCAGAAAAAAGGTAGAAAACGGTCCATTGACTGTTCATATGAAGAGTTATAGCATTGGTGGCAAGGATATTGCTAGAAAAAATTACAGGCACAGTTAGAGGGACTGCAAGGAATTTTTCGCATAGGAAACTCAGGGAAGGCGATTTTTCGAAAAGCATAGGAGTCGACATTTCGCGATTCCTATGCTTTTCGCGATGCATTCCTATGCTTCCTATGCTATATGTATAAAATTTTGAGTATATGTATGAAAAGTATATGTAAACTATAAATGAGTATGAAATTTTCCGCAGGCAACGTTATCTGTAGAATTTCCAGGTGAACATTTAAATGCCAACATCTCCACTCGTCCAGCCCACCGTCCCCTCTGCTGAGCAGGTCTTTAACTTAAGAGGATTATGCTCAGCACTGAGGGATGAGAATGGAGGCGGGAGGAACGCAAAAGAGGTGCGAACTGATCTGAAACCCTAAGAAAGTTTGCAGTATAGTGGGTAAGAGTTTTATTAAAGAAAAGGATGTCTGAAATGGTATCATCAGAGCGCAACCGTGGGTAATTTTGCAACTGTCTGCAGCTTCATTTGCTTTCTTCTTAATTGCACTTACGCAAACCTTTTTTCCTTTCATCTTTCGAACTCAACTATTTTTGTTACAATAAAAGGAAGCATATTTTGTCCTTTTTTTACCTTCCACAGCACTACAGCAATTTTCTGCTGCAGTTTCTACCAAAACCTCTCATTCTATATAACTTTGATGTAATTCCAAATATTTAACATTTCTTTTCAATGAATTGCGCGACATCACTTTTACTGTCCAAGTTTTTTGTCCAAACTTATTTTTGCCCACTGGTTTTTTTCTCAGCGCGATTATTTCTTTGCATTTCTGGCTGTCTATTGAAACTGAGAAATTTTGCTGGCGCACTGCAAATGGACATCTCTGGAATTTCGTTCATTTCTCTACTCCCATTTACTTTTTGGCCTTTATTTCTCTCCCAATTTTTATTTATTTCTCGATTCCCGTTTATCTCTCTATTTTCAATATACATATACATTCTCTGTTATTGAAAGAGTCTTACGACAAATAAAATCGCTATTTCGAGGGGGTAGTGAATGTCCAGTAGTTTTCATATTGCAGAATGATTTACCATCATTCATTTATGTTCCAACGTCCAGCCGGTGCACCACTCCGACTAAGTGAGCACAGTGTTCGCTTTATTTATTTTCCTTTTCCTTTTCTCTGTCCCCGTGTTGGGCGACTGATGATTTTCAGGAAGGATACATGTGTAGTTTAGTTTGCTCAATCAGTTCGTATACTTCTTTGATGAATAAAAAGATCCTCACCTTGGAATACTTAAAGAAAAATGCTGTCGTTGTCCACTCTTTTCGATTCACCTGCGCAAACATGCGTTAGTGGGTTGTTTCACGCAAGTGGAAGATTGCTCAGCACATACGTGGTACAGATTAAAAGTCGCACAGGCGGATTGAACAAGTAGCCACGCATTTCAAAGTTAGTTTATGATAAGTTTGGTGGAAAAGGTGCAAGAAAAGTCCCATTAATTCAGCAGAGTACTTTAGCCAAAACTTTCTGTAAAGGAAACTTATCAGGTTTTATATCTTCATTTGCAGGATAGGATGGAAAGCAGATCAGCCTGTTTGTGTGAATCATTTAATCTTTTGAAATCCATCATCTAAACATAAACAGTTAAAATAATATAAAATTAAAGTGGTGTGTGATCGATAAGACAAGTTTGTTGCTTCCAACCACCTGCGAAATTTACTGTATCGCACGTCATAATTTGTTCACGTCTTCATCGCTATCGCACACCTTTCACTTTCGCAGACAATTCGTCAGTTCTATCGTCTTTTTTTCCTCGATTTATCTTTTCTGCACGTTATCTTTTAATCTTTACCGTCCGATGAAATGTTCCTCGGCGTTGATTCATCACCCTAAACTACTGGGACTTATTCGAACTTTCCAGCAACTCAATAATGCACCTAACCTCTTATACCTTCTTGCGCTAATGCTAATCAATAGTTTGAGGGAGTCTTGCTTAATAAAGTTTGAGAGGAGAATTGCTGGAAATAAATGCAACTGAGCGAAAAGTGAATTGCGGAGGGATTGTAAGCGTTCAATAAAGAGATGAGCTTAAGCAACCGAGCAGTTTCCTCTTTCGAAACGATGCCCAATGCGGCTTATGTGATTGTTTTTCAAGGATTATACTCAGCAAAATAATTGAATTTTTCAAAAGTCGTGCCAGCCGCATCATTTCAGTTATTTATTACAGAAGTTAGGGAAGTATTTATTTTTAGAAATCGTCTTCGCAGACAAACTTCAGAAGACTGCATTTGTTGCTTTACTTTCTTTTAAAATTCCACCTCCATCACTAAGTTTCTGAAAGTATCATGTGCTAGAAAATTCAATTCTTATCACATTGATTCGTTTCACTATCGGCATCTTGGACTGCTGAGAGTATACGACTTAATTCTAGCAGGTGAGTATCTTGTTAATCTTGTATATGCTTTACATATTATGTTCATTTGTTTGTGTGTCTATCTGTGCGCCAGTCATCTGCTCATTAAGTGAACGCCAAATCGCTCAGAATATTCGTTTAATCTCACTTCAGCACAACCAAGTGTGATAACTATACTGCACATTGTTTTGTTGCCGTCAGCAATTTCATGTGCGATGTAATTCCACTCGTACCATCTCACCGATCCAAGTGATGGAACTTATTAGAAGTATATTTAAGTTTCCACATGAAAGCTTCATCAGCATGCATCATCTCAGAGGGCTTTTATCGAATTAGTTGTTCTTTTTGCGCTTCCATTTTTCATCACAGTTTTTGCACGTTTCTTTCTCTTGTTTTTCTTGAAAGTTGCATTAAATTTTCCTGAGAATATATAGAATTTGGAAATTTGAATGAGGGGTCACTCTGCAATTTTCCCTCCCCTGATGGGAGGCTATAAGAGAGGCCGGGCTTCATTCTCGCAAAGACACTGATGGCTTGAAAGGCGAATACTCAGAATACGTCAACATTTTATCGGTGTAGCTGAGTTATGGTTTCGGGCCGCTTTACTGACAATTCGTCTCAGTCCACTTAAACTGCCTTCAAAAGTACTAAAAACGTAAACATTCTAAGTATGACTTGTATTTTTGTTTTCCTGAAAACCATCTTGTAGTGACGTCAGTATGAAAGGAAAATGCAGCAGCTTCGTTTCTATTAACCTGCACTCTTTGGAACTTTATGAACTCATTGGATGGCTGCAGCTTGGAAAAGTTGGGTGACTTTAATTTTCTCGTTGCAACCCGACCATATATGTTAATCGACTATGAATTCTAGGAAACATTTAGCAAAATTTGAGGTGTTCAGCCATATCGCATCAGCTCTTACCTTCTCAGGTAATACAAAATTTTTTTTGGAAGTACGCGACGAATTCGAATAGGTCCTCTTTTCTGATTCGCTTAGACGATGTTATTTCGTGAAATAATTCTAACAATAGGCGATGTATGCTGAAATGGATTTATTCCATTATTGATTTCGTAACTCATAGATTCCCCGTCTTCAAGGGAAAGGCGGTTGGAATCGGATGAGCATTTGCCTTTGGAATAAGTTATTCGAGAAGGTAAAATGAAGGAAAAAAAACGAAGGAGAGGAAAAGAGGTAGAAGAGAACAGAAGTGGGAGGAGGAAAAGGGAGTAGGACATAATTATAAATGAGGTGGGGCTTCAGTCCTCCGAAGCTTTCGCAGATTAGCATAAAACCGAATGCAAACATTTATCGACGATTCCACGAATGAACTTTTGTTTTTTCGATTGTGCTGTTAAGTAAGCTTCAACACAGGTTGATGCGCGGCCGTCCTAAACGAATAAGAGTCGAAGGGGAGCACTTCTTCACCTAAATTTAGTTTAAAATTAACAACTCTAATTAAATGTTTATGTGTGAGGATGCATATATGAGTGACGGAGGCTTACAGTTGCCATTCTTTAAATAAGGGACGCACATACTCACTGAAAGGCGGCTGTTATCACATTATTACGATATCATACTGTTCAGCTTTCGAAATTATTCTATATGCTTAAATTTCTCATTTCAGTTGTTACTTGCTGGAATAATCTCAGAGATCTAGAACTGACAATAGACTTTTGTGCAATGGGCGGAGTGGCAATTATGAGCAGTAGCATGTGCTTTGACGAAAAAATTGAGGGCGTGGATTTAGGGAGGGCGTCGCGATGCGCGAGAATGGAATGAGTGGATTTGAATGGAAGCGCTCGAGTGAAACGTTCATGGGCAAAAAGCATGTGTCAGTGAATGCCTTCATTCCTAGGCGCATAAATTCTCTTTTATTTTCCTACATGACTTCCTTCTGAGCATCCCGCTCAGAGCGACTCTTTAGCTTTAATTGTACTGCGCAACAAAACTTTTCAGTGCAAGGTGAATTATTCATTCGTGCGCACAAGTCTATTCGTTTGAACGGTATTGGCATAGATTAGTTAATGTGACCAATAACTAGGCAGTCTCAATGGTTTGGCCACTACGTAAACCTCTCGATTGTGTCTGTGGTTATTCCTTTCTGGGCTTATTCGATCGCACTATTTGCCCACTCCAATACACACGTTTTATTAATTTTGAAGTCTATCATGTTTTAGGAACTGATGGCACATAGAATCATTGGTGCATATATTCTCCTAGAGTGCTATCATCATGCTGTACCACCTGCCTTCGCGTTTAGTGCAGAGAGTGAGCTAAAGATACACTGGATTTTAGATTTTTTCGCTATATATGAATTTCTGCTATCTTTAGAACATAAAAGCATTTGGGTTTCCTTTTACGTCCGTTTGTCGAACAGTGAAATTTTGAATGGCATAAGTGTAATGCTATTAAAGTTTCGCAGTTGTCTTTTCTGTCACTGTTTCGCTCAAAAAATTAACGTTATTAAGTCCAGAGTGCTAAAAATGATGGTGATGGACTGCTTCTCGAAATTGTGGAGGATCTGCTTGCAATTTTTAGGGCTCATCGTCGTTGCCGCACAACAAAATCTATGTAACCGAGAACCGTTGCCTATTCCTAAATTTTTTCCTTCATATGGAGTCAGTACGCACCATCTGCTCAAGACCAGTCTCAGCGAGTTCTCGAAATTTCTTAACAGCGATGTAACCTTCATTTCGGCATTCGGTTCCCTACTGCTTTATGTTGTTACATTAAATGTTAGCTCTAAGTTTTCAAGAATTCATGCTATTCTACTGAGTCGTTGGAAGAGGTCTTACGTATAATAATTTACTAAAGTTGTACGTTTTTCTTTTCATGGAGAGTTTTAAAATGTTGATGTAATCAATGATATGAACAGATGCTTTCGATAGTTCTGTTAAATAGAAACGAATGCTATCAGCTGAAGTTATAACAGATATCTCAGTTGTAACCTCACCTATAAGGGCAATAGGCAGAAGCGTGTATACCGCACTTCTGGCGAGCATCATCTGACTTAGAGGGGAGAAGGAAAACGAGAAAAAAGATCAGTTTTAGTCGAAGCAAGAATACAGCGCTTCGGCAAGAATGCACTCAAGTTAAAGGTCGTAAACTGCTAGAGTAGCATCGCACTTCTACATAAATTAGGAAGTATTTTTCAGTTATTTTATCCAGTCCATACGAGTCCAACTCGGTCATTTATTATCTATACATACATCGAATCTTATTGGCTCTAAATGGACTTTTTCGTTGTCGCATTTTAATCCCGAGTGTAACAGCGAAAACTTTGCAGAAATGGTGAAATGCTGAAAAATCTGATTCATAACATTCTTTTGCCATATTGGTACCGTCGTTTCTACATATGCAACCCTCTAGGCGCTTTATTTAGCTTCACACATCCGTATACTTCAACTGGAGGGCTGTGAAGGCAAGTAGTCAGTATTGAACAAACTGCGAGCCGTTTGTAGCACTATTTCAGTTTTGTTATTTATTTTCTGACCCTAATTTAATTGGGAATAACATTTCATTTATTAATTAAAATATGGAGTCAAATGAACTTTCTTCGTTTCGTTCAATGCAAAAAAACACCTCAATCAAAAATTAGAGAAAGTGGGAGAGTTTCTTTTCTGTAACTGTCTTCCATGAGAATGTTTTTAAACCCCAGATAAGAATATTGCGCAATCAAACAACGAATCCTTTCGGTGAAATAAAAGCTTGCAGAAGGAATAGCGAGTTTGGTGGAAGTGTTAGCGGATGTGGCTGAAATGTCCAGTAATCGGCGTGGCACTCGGAGTGCGATATGCAATGAGAACTAAAACTTTTATGTGTGGGAATAAGATTTCCTTGTTTTATTCGTTTCCAGGACTCGTTTTCTGTTGTGATCATCCTTTTTTCCCTCCGACTTCTACGTTCAAATTGAATATGTTGTCGTTACGTTCAACGAGTGTCTCTCGTACGAAGCGATATGATCCGATGAAAATTTTACTAATTTTCCCAGTCAAATATAAAGATCGAAAAATAGATATTGGCAGACTGTCCGCCAAGCAGCACGACATTTTGGGCATCGATTGCGATGTAATCGCTTTTTTAACCGCCGAAGGGCTCACTAATGGTGGTTTGCAAATCTGCATTTTTATACTTTCCTCCTTCCTTCAGTCCGTTTTGCAATTCAAGCTTTAACCAAATAGACTAAATCTGATGGACGCAGCATATATAGCACGGTAACTTTAATTCCATTTCGAATTACTCCATTGAAATGAACGGGAATTATGAAGTTTTAAATTTGTATGCTGCCTCGTGTATAGTTTACGTCAGGTGGAACCGCGTTTCGTGAGAAAGAAACGAGAAAAGGTTCTGCAAAAGATTTGTACGTGTATTCAGATAACTTCGAATTGCTAAGTTCCCTTATTTTTTGACAATTTCCGTGTTCGATGAAACTGGAAGAATGGGTATAAAGCCACCACCGAAACCTTTTTCGACTGCTTTCTGCCCAGTGACGCCTTCAAGGGTTTCTCCTGGTGTAATTTCCTGTGATATCACATGACCTTGACGAGAGACTAAATCACCAACTGGAGTGGCAGTCCAGTTTATTTTTGTTATGGCTCACTTTCCTGATGTCACTGTGCTGCGAAATTTTCCTGGCTGAGTAGTCATTGAGGTGGGTAAGCGTCTGATCTTTCATTTCCTGTTCCCTTATTTCCTCTTCCTCCACCCCGTTGCTGGTCTTCCTTTTACGTCGCATTTTCTTGCTTCTTTTGGGAAAAATTTGATGAATTTGAGGTTTGCAAAAAGTAGTGGCTCAAATTCGTTCGTTTTTATGTTACTAAAAATGGGAATAGGATCGATGAGAATAGCAGATTAGGAAGGAAATGATTATTTTTCCCCAGCAAGGATCCAGAAAGGAAACCAAGAGCATTCTAATCAACCCTAGGCGAATGGGAGTAGAAGGAAGTGAATTTTGATCGGGACTAAATTCTCCAAATATAAGAATCTCTTGCAAAAATTTTTCTCAGAAATCATGGTTGTCTCTATACGCGCTCTCGTCCGTTCTTTTCCCTTTACTGTTTCCCTCATCAGCATCAGCTCTTCTGATTCGTCACCACTGAGGGTAGCACTTGTATATTGAGTATTCTCGTTCAATAATTCCAATTTTTCTCCATCGGAGCAGTTTTCTAGGATCGAGTTTCATTAGACTGCTGACATTTCTTCTGCTTCAATGTCGCATTTCTCGTGTGCGGTTTTTGTATCAGATTTTTTTTTTCTGCGTTCTATTTGCACTCAAAGTTTATGCGCATAAAATAAAGCAAGGGCACCTCTCGTTGTGGCACTGCTTCACTGCATTTCCATGCAGTGCAATATATATATATTCCTACATACGTTTACAACAGCACGAAGGTACTGCAGTATTGCAGTCGGTTGTTGTAAACACAGATTTGATTGTGTCTCTGTTCATGCATCACATACTGCTTTTGCTTCATATTTAATTCGGAAGCCTCTCATCCGTTCCTGCATTCTACTTACGGATCCGAATTTTTAGAATTTCCAGTCTTCTATTAAATAGTCGCTTCGCTAACGTGCATCCTGAGGTAATAGGACTTAGTTTCACGTTTCTTAAATATCAAAAGTCGCATATGAAAGGCATTAGATGAATGTGATATCCGCACAAATTCGCATTCAAGTTGAATTTTTCCTCGACATAAGTCTTGTTTTTCCATTCGTAATCACTGTTTCCTAACCATAACTGTACTGGTACTGTTCACGTCACATTGTCTAGAAATGAATGTCTGCTACTTCCCAAAAATTTCATTCTTGTCAAGTCATTAAAAACTCGCCATATGTTCGTGATGGCGTATGGCCCTCAGAATACTCGTTAAAACGTGTGAATTACCCATGAGCGAATAACTGCGTCAGCCTAAGGAAAATTTACAGCTGGTGTTTGAGGTTTCGAACTTCCATTTGTCCTATCTACTAAAAAAAGCTCTTAAAGTAAAGTCACGATCATTCTGGGAACTAGCCAAAGTCCGGGCAAATTTGAAGCAATTAAAACCAGTTCGTTTATAATTATGTTGATTGACGTAATCTCTTTCGATGCGTTCCGTTTTTGGGGAGGGGGAAAATTATTATGACAGCCATGTGTATATAATCATTTCGTATCTTTGTAGATGTAGCGATCACACAAAGTATTAGATATTGCTGAATGCTAAGGAAGACTTAGATCTTCAACGGAATTTCGAATGAATGAAGCAGACTGGAAAGATGAGATAGGCGATATGAGCCAAAAACTAGTAAGGTGAGCTAGAAATTTGGCCTTACTTTCGTTGGCATCTTGATTTTCTTCCCGCAGTTCTTGACTCTTCGTTCTCTCGAGTTCTCTGTTCCATCTTTCTCGGTGAGAACTAGAGAGAGATGATCCCTCAATTCCTTGATCGTTCTTCTGGATGGCAGTGATTTCTTTGCGTAGGACATCATGTAAACATCATTTCAAATGCCTGAAGGAAAAAGTACGTGTGATTGAACGCAGTGAACGAACGTGGGTATGAGCCAGGAATTTCTACCAGTTAAGCATGGCGCATGTGTCGTTCATTCCGAACACTATGGAAATAATGTGTATTAAAAGGACATCGTGGTACGTCTTATCCATGAAATAAGTGGATTGCTTCCCATGGATCCATAGCTCCTATTCATACTTCCATAATTGGATTTTCATTAGGATAATGCTGCCATAAGAGAGTCCTCAGAGTGGCGTTTGCAAACCAGCGAATGATCCAAGGACATTCAAATGTCTTACCTGAGTGGTGAGACATCTGAGTGCAATGTCGAGGGTCTTGACCCGAACGTTTTCATGAATCTAGTTTTGATCTGCTCCTGAGTGTGTCAGTCTGGGCAGCCTTGAATCCTTACCGGAACGAAATTACTATCTGAACCGTTTTCTTGTTGAGATCACAATTCGTTCAGATAGCTGTACGAAACGCGAACGTCGAAATGATAGAATTTTTGGTTTATAAAGATGGAACATGTGCTTTTAGTAATATAGACAGCGTTTTAAGTTATAAATATATTATATCAGAGCTATGGCGTTATAAATAAGAGCTGTCAACAAATTATAAATATACTTTAATGTTGGAAAACGTGTTGTTTAATTTCCTCACGCTTTTAAGACATTTTAACATTCGCAATTTCTGATTTACTTAAGTGCCTTTCGATCGGTCAACCAGTAGTCTATTCGTAACTGTCAAATGCCACTGAATCTGTAGAAGCATTCGTAGAAACATTGACTAATTTCACATGCGGGCTCATTAATAATCTCTCGAATTCAAAAAATTCATCCCAAAGCAAAGTTTCCGCCACTCTTTTACCTAACTATGTGGTAGACTATTGTTTAACCGAAATTTTTCCTCTCTTGTTCGAATGTGCAGCATTCGAACAAATGTCTAAACATTAATGCTACGTGACATTCACCAAGTCCGCGGTTCAGCGAGTGACAAGGTGACGAAAAACTTTTGGAGCTGAAATCATTTCTCATCGAGGAATTTTGATAACTTAACAGTGAGAAACTTACTGTGTGTGGTTTTTTGAATGATTAGCAATGATGGCTTCTGTCCTCACTGAAAATATGAGCCGAAAGCTCCAGAAAGCTGTTTTAAAATGAAGTTTCTCAGAGCATTTGCGACTTCAAATTCTTTCGTTGTTTTGTTGGGGTTTCCTTCCTAAGGACCCACAAATTTGCAGCTAATTCTTCTTCTGGTGTTGGGGAGGAAAAAAGAGGGCAAGATTGCCCAGCTGTGGTTCAGATGGTGGGAATATGAGCAAAACAGTAGTGAATAAATTCTAGCGGCAAGTTGCATAGCCATTTGGTTCATGAGTGAGGGCAGAAAATATTCTTTTTGGGGAGGCGGGGCAACAACACACTTCCAGGTTTTTAAGTTGGAGGGGAAAGGGAGAAACGGGACATAGAAGGAGGAGAGCTCAGGGTTCACATTATCCAGATTTCAATACTCCAGTAGAAACATGCCAGCAGCAGAACTAGATTTCCAGGCGAGATGTTTCCTCTTCTGCGATAATCTGATCCTACAAGCGCTGTCATTTCAAACATTTCTCCGTTTGGTCACTTCAAACGGCAGCTTGCTATTTATTGGTTGAGCTATTTGCTTGATGTGAATCCACGAAATGCAGGGAGTGGTTACTGTATCAAATGCACACAAGCAGATAATAGAACACGTGATTTTCAGCATGCACACTACGATAAACAGTACAGCTATGCATTCGGCTGTAGTTAATTTTTCAGTAAGTCTGCTTGAAAAAATATGTACTGCGTATATTGGAAAAACAATACTAATAATGCTTATCAAATGACCATGAATTAAAACAATCTCTCGAATAATTCGAGAGAGAAATTATTCCTTTGGCTCACTGAATATTTGACTAATACCTATCAGGTAAACGATCAACTTTATAGCAAATAATAGTCGGACATATAGTACGATGTGATAATAAGTGAATAAGACAGAAACTTGCCTAGGAAAGGCGAAATAGAAGATCAGTTATGAGTGAGATGAAATGAATGATACAAAGATGTTAAAAATATTTGTTAAGTGATCAGTTAATGGGAAGAGTGCACTCGCTTTGTGAGAATTTCATCTCACGAAACGTGATCGAGATCTGAGCCGTTATAGTAAGCGCGGTCCAATTGTTTATTCAATGGCCTCATCTTCTTGAGTGATGCGCTAAACTAGAAATACTGAATAACGATGCAAGTATAACGATCGCAATTAAAGTTACACGATATGAAATTGTGGCAGGTGTTTTAAGAGTTGCTAAAGTTGATGTGAACGCGTGATTGAGTGACATGAGAAACGCAGCAAGTAGGCGAGCGGCCGCTTGCCACTTCACCTCGAGTGGTTCTATTCGTTTTTGCGCACGCCTAAACGTCTTGATTATCGGCTTTGCATTCTGCGTTACTCCACCTCCTTCCGCTTAATGTTGTATTCCTCGTGGCATATCTCTTCTGATGTTTCTCGCGGGCGGTGAAACTTCTCTCCGCTCGCCTGTGCACATCATGCCGCACATGTTGTATCGGAAAATCGTCGGCGTGGAACTTTTTTGAGGCTAATTTTATCCGCTGCTAAAATTCAGTCGTTTATGAATTATGTATGAGAATACAATCTCCTCTTTGCTTGTTTATTGTTCTCAGCGTTATATCGTTATAGCGATCTGTGTTTGCAGCCTAAGAAAGGAATTTGACGCCGCAGGGATATTTGTGACCGGAAACGTGCATCAGTAGATCTCACCAAAGGGATAGAATATTTGTTAACGTCTTGATGCTTTTCGGCGAGATGTTGTTTTTTCTGTTTGCTTAAACGAAGCAGTATACCGCGATATTCATAACAGTTAAATGTTCGAGTCGAGGTGACATTTGTTTATTGATGTGTTTTTATTGTTGAGCTAGTGCAAACATCGGCAGTGTTACTTGTTTGTTGTTTTTTCCACCTTTGAAGCTGTATTTAATCGCTTGGTGAAAGACATCTCACTGTCTGAGCGCTTTGTTTTGCGATGTTGGCGTGACTACTGAGCATTCTCTAAAACAACGTCACACAAATTTTTCATCGTATGCGTGCAAATTGACGTTGTATGTCCGACTTGCTTTGATCCACTCAGAAGGAGTGTTATATTTATCAAGTCGTTTTCACGTTTTATTCAACTTATTATATTCCATGACTAGTGATGTCCAGTAAGTGCACTGATTTGTGCACTTTTCTTCTGGAAAGTTTCACTTGGCAATCCTGTTGTTCAGCCTGGAAGGCGCACTGGAGAGGAAGTTCATGACGCTATGCTGAGTGCTTTGTTGTAAACTGCGGGAGGCTTCGAATTTTTTCAAGCAAATCGAAAAGGAAGATCGATGCGAATGAGAAAACAGATGAAAGAGTGTATTCCATATTGTCACAGTTCGGGAAAAATGGATGGAACTAAGCAAGCTGATTGGATGGAGGTATTACGAAGGTTTTTCTTGAAAATTTGAGTTACGCATTCTCTTTCGTATTCGAATATTTGCTAACGGTGGCTTTTTCTCGTTGTTCCTAATCTCGCTTCTTTCCATTGAGGTATCTTTGCCCTCTCTGCTTAAATTCCTTTCTCTAATTTCTGTTGCCTTTTTAATTTTATATTTACTTTATCACTCTTAGAATGCAGCAAAACAAGTTTTTTTATAAACCGTCGTTTCATGACATGGCATATTCATGTCAGAGCGTGATTATTGCCTCACCCGACGTCGTGCAGTGGTAGAAACATTCATTCAGATTTTCAGGTGCGAAATCATTGCGCGACTGGGCATTTTCCCTACGAGGTATTCTTTTGAGGTATTTGCACCGAGAGATATTTGCGCTTGATGGCTTCTATGCAGGAAACGCTTGCTTTGTGTTGTAACGCTTGTCATGGACACTGGTTCTGCCATCAGAGTCACTTGTATCAAGAGAAATGGTCATATTTGCGTCGTTGCAGGAATGTTTGCGGTACAGATGTTCGTGTTGTCAGCGACCATTTTTGCAGTTTTTGAGTCTCCTTTCATAGTTTTTAAAATAGTTTTTTCTTTCTTATAGTGCTCGATATCTATGCAGTGCCTATGCAGTCACTAAGGTTATTTTTTCGGATTACCATTGAAAAGGTCTCCACCGCTGTGAAATGCGGTCCGCAACAATAAAAGCCGACACCACAATGATGGAAACTCCCACTAAGGTGCAAGTTGAAGTTAGGAAATGTGCTCATGCAACAAATTCAGTCATTTCACTTTAATTGTTCTCTCTTGCACTCTTGCAATAAAATTCGTGTACTTTAATATACGTACACCTTTATTTTGCTACAGGAGTATGCATGCATATTGCACGTTGTTTATTACATCCGCCCACGCAAGCAGCTGACACAGTATGCGCTTTTGCATTCCCGCTGATGTGGCGAGACAACCTCACTGGTTGCCAACAAATGAGAAACACGATAAACAGTACTGATTAATCCACCTTTGAATTTATAATACTGTTTTCGCAGTTGGTGAGTCAACATATGATATGAAGTCGCCCTGTGCCTATGAAATTACCTCAGTTTCTGTGATTCATGTGTTAAGACTACCAGGTAGCCCGGAGGGACTAAAAAGACACACACAAGTATGCTCGCCGCGTAATACGCCTTGCAAACATTTCTAGACTTCAACAATAACGCTGGTAGGGCTAATGTTTGTGAAGGAATGCTTGTCACATAGTTTTTTTCATTTCAGGTGGCTATTAGCATTCACAAGAATTCATTCCAAATCACTCGTGACTGCATGCGAAATATTATGATTTTGTAGAATAATATAATTACATGTAAAACAACGTATCGTCAGTGTTTATTAGCACTTGCAGTCAGCCACCGGTATAGTAATGGTGAAAGCAGCGGAAGGGGGTGGAAGAGAACAACTCTTAATTTGGAAGCAGCAATATTGGTAAGAACTCAATGAAAACAGAGAAACTGAATTGTATAGGAGGAGAGGAGTTCTCTTGATGCGCTGTTCACAACGAAAGCGAAACTTTATTTCGTGTATATGTCAGGGAGATCGTTCACAAAAATCTGACTGTTTCCTCATTAGTTTTCTGCGAATGATGACTTCGGATCTTTATAACACCGATTATTGCCGTTAACATGACGCTAAAGTTCTATTTATTCGCGATATTGAGAGCCTTGCAGCATCTCATAAGTATTATGATAGATCCGTGATTTTATTGCCAGAAATCCGCAGTGATGGCCGTTTATTGCATCAAATCGTCTCAGATGAAATGCTTTTATTATTATTATCATTATTATTAATAGGTAAACTTATTCTTTTATAAGGCATGTCTTATTTATTTAATACAGAATGTTTCATATCTTTCCAGCTGGTAATAATCCGTTATCTGTTTAACAACCACAGGCAAAAAACACCTCTGTCCTCGAAATATTACGCTATGCCATCCCAAGATTTAAAGTCAACCAATAAGCTTAAACGCTGAACGCCTGTCGTCGTCAGGGAGGTTTTTCAGTCGCACTAGTCAGCCAGCACATTCATCCGTAAAGCTTCCAAGCAAACCGCTAACTTCATTTCGGTTGGCGCCGCTGACCACATCGCTGTTAAATCTGTGAATTTTTTTCAACAGCCACAGACACATCACCTTTTTCCGCGGAAGACGAATGTTCGCTGTGATAGTTTTCGCTGCGTTCTGACTGAAGAGCTCGGACGATGACGTAAAGGTCAATGGGTGCAAATGTCTCTTGGTATAGAAGTATTCCCAATGGAAATATCCCATGGCCCCAATTGTTTAGCGGTGAACTTTTAGGCTCAAATGCATTGCGGCTGAAATGTGTAAGTGTTTCGGCGACAGCGCTAGTGTCTGATGGTACTGTATTGGTATTCCGATATATATGTGCAATGTCACAGAATTGCAGCATTTAAATAATCTGAGTTACTACAATTCAAAAGGGCCGAAAGAAAAGTGAAATTGCCTAGTGATCTAGAAGGCGAAAAATGACAAATGAAGAAGAAAATGCCCATTAGAAAAAAATTCATAAAAGTGAGGAGGGTAAACTTTGTATCGTTTACTGAGGTAACGCAAACACTATACTATCAACGCTTGGTCATGATAACTACTTCCGTTGGTTCAGATTTAAAATGCAGTGTTCAACAGTAACTTTTAAAGGAATAATCAAATCGCTTGTTGCGGGGAACAGACTTTTCAAATAATTCAGGTTATGGAAACTACTCAAAGCAATATGCCTGGAGAATTTCTCTCTATCGATAGTGCGTTGCCATGAGCGAAACGAAATTATGTAGTAAGTGCGATCGATGGATGCTTGTACTGGCATCAATGATTCTCTAACCCCGTTGATGGTTAAACATCACTGCCGGGTGTTTTTGTTTCGTCAAGTCATCGCGTCTCCTCTGCAAACGTTATCATGCTAGGGTGATCAAAGACAGAGAGTCACTTGGGGAAAAACATGATTAAAGCATTATGAATGTGGTGGCTACTTAACCATCTGCGCCGTGATCGAATCGCTTCTGTTGATTTTTAGTTTCATCTTTGGCATTTCATTGACCACTTGTGTTCGTTTTATTGCGTTCAGTTGCGGAAAATATCGCGATCTTGGGCAGTTTGTGTGTTGGCGATGTCTTTTCGAGCAACTCAAATGTAGTTACTTATCATGTAGTACTTATCTGTGTTGAATTTTCGCGCTAGTGCGTAAAGGGAAGAAAATGCAGCTGAACCTTGCAGATTAAGGTTTGAATTGAGCGGATTTATTTTTCGGTAAATGTAAATGCGTAAAGTACTTATGGAAATCTGTCTATTGTATCGTTATCATCTTAAAGTGCCTACAGATTACTTAGAAGAAGAAAGTTTAAGTTTATCAGAACTTGCACACATAAACAGTTGGAGACGAGAGAGCACACAATGCCATTTGTATTCGACGCAAATGCAACAGTTCTGAATATACAATATTCAGCAGTAATTGCATCAGTGAAATAACAATACGTGATGTGCGGCTGTAAAGATTTTCTAGCTACACCTTACATTGGCGTTGCAGTAGAATGAGTTGTTGCGAACGGTCGTGTAAACACCGTGGGATGCAGTCCCACCTTTTTGACTCATTTTGTTTCATTGATGTAATATGGACTCTATAGAGCGTATAAATCATGTTCGAATCAGCACGTTAAAGCTTCCAGTTAACAGCAGATGATCGATGAATAAATGTTTAGGATCAGCTGAATTCGATTTTTTGGACCCTTACACCCGAAGGTCAGCTGAATTCATTTTTTTGAATATCGAGCGTATTGAGCAGAAAACGCCATCTTATCGATCCGGTTGCAATCTGTGATCGATCAAGTTGCAATCTGTAGTGGGAAACGTTTTTTTTAAGAATGAGAGGATCGGTGTAATATCGTGTAGGATGAAGGCGAGAGTTCTGCTCGTAAAGGTGCAAACGAAATAGGATATGCGTTATTCATAGCTCTTCTGTAAGAAGCATTTAAGCGACAGGATTAGGTAATGAAGAAAAAAAGACATTTTTTCTGTTTCGATGATGCTCTGTTGCGACGTTGTCTCCTCACGCCATATGTTTACTAGCTTCTATGCTTTTCTTTTTTGCGCTCTTGCGCCACAGCGTGCTGTTAAAAACTTTTCTGTGGTCCTTCGCTTTGACTGGGAATATCGCGTGCCAGGAGGGGTTTGATCTGGCGAGCTCTTCTGATCTCGTGTGACACCCTCCCATACTGTTCGACGCGTCCTTGGATCACAAGAGACGGTCCACGAGGATTTATGAAACCTTCTTGGGCACATTACCCTAATTTTGGAGGATGAAGGCAACGTTATCGAGGAGAGTTCTGTTATTGAACTTTCTAGGGGTTGGAATGAATGAACGTTAGTCGGCAGATGGTGATTCTAATGTAGACTTTGCGTGAAGGCGCCTTCCCCCACTTTGTATACCATTTCAACAGCTAGCTGTAAAAGGGGCACTTAGGGTTCTCAGTTGCCCTATCACAGACAACGTTTCGCGAGATGCGTAGCGAACACGCGAATGAATTTACGAAACGGAGCGGTCGTAGTCGCAGTCAGCTGACATCTTTGACATCTTTCCGCACACATGCGAGAAGCTGTCGCGTTATGACACCACATGTTTACAGTACACAAAGAATAATAGCAGCATGCGCAACAACGCGTATACTAAAGTAGTAATATAGGAGTAGAGCTTCTGTAGCGACATGTGTGAACAATTCGTTCGCACGAAACTAAGAGGTATATTGATGTCGATTAGTCACTGCACTACGTTTTGCACCCTGGCATGCTTTATATTCTCAGTTGATTGTCCGAGAAAGAGCGCTTTAGTGAAATTTTTAACCGTTGCTGCACTAACTCGATTTCGTTTAAACAGAATATCTTTTCACTTCATTTACTTCACATTATGCGGTTGCTTTTTTTGTTGCAAAAATTCATCTAAGTGGGGATATTTGAAGGGAAATCACGTTGAAATTAAACAGTTCAACGTCTTGAAATTTTCAGTACATAAAAACAATACTAATCGTGAATGGAATCTACACGAACGACTGGAGTGATGTTCGAGGGCAGTTCATGTACCCAATTTCTTATTACGGCACAAATAGTGGAATTAAAATTGGCCACAAGAATATATTTTTCTAAACACCTCAGTAGACTTCATCAATGCTTGAAGCAGTCAGTGAGGAGGGCATTCCACATGTGAAGCGAAATCACATTAAAAATTAAACGTTAAATATATTACCACTGTTGTTCACAAATATTTATCCGATGTCATTTATTTTTCTATGAATGGAATAGCACTCAGTCATTAAAAGCCAACGTCGAACAAATTCTCAAATTATTCAGCAAATATGGTTGAAATATATGGCAAAGTGAAAATTTATGAGACGCCAATATTCGTGATGTGTAGCGATAATATTGGCGTCAAAGAATGAGCGGAAATTATTCCTTCCAATTGTTTTTGTTGAGATTTGATCCCTTTCATTGGCATATTTGTAAATATTTCCGTTTTCGGAAAGTAACATTATGTGAAGGAATCCTTCCTCGCAACTACATTTATCAGGAAAGAAGTATACTTCTTTCAAATGCAACTCGGTGAAGACATCAAAACTTATGCAAATGAAAACGTAGAGAGCCAAATCTTTTCAGTGCTCTTAAATTCATTCCAGTTTTGCGTTGTCTCTCCAACCTCCTAATATAGTCGCATCCGAGATGATTCTAAATTTTTGTAGAGTTCGAAAAAATTTGGGTACTTTCTGGCTTCCCCCTCCCCTCTCCTCTCCCCCATTCCCATCCGCTTTCAAGGTCACCTGCAGTTGAAATTATTTGTTTGACTTATTCAATTTCTGACCCTGAAGAAGGCCATCATATTAAACAGCTGTTGTGCGCTACTTTCAGCGCTGAACGTAACCCGGCCCTCTGGTCGCAAAAATGAATTTAGCAATGCAACTTCCGGAGTTCTTTCATCCACATATGCTGATGTAGGAGATAAAAACAGGCTATACTGACTCCATGTCTTATATATGTCTTTCATGTTTTCCTTCAGGTGGGTAAAACTGTTGATGAAAAACAGGGACAGCATGATGGGCGCAACTGGAAACAAATGAGCTGATAGATCCGTTTGTTCCGGGAATTTTGCACCTTCGGAGACGAAAAAAAAACTGAATTTTCAAAAATTGAGAATTGCTAACCCGCGCCACTATCGGTTATTGTTTTTTCGGCGCTCATTTGGTTTTCTAGCGGATTGTTGTCCTCTCTCTCGTCGATGCTTGTTACAGTCTTCTTACTAATTCTTTTTTCGATGTCTTCATATTTTTCACCCTTTCGATTCCTCGACAATTACGCCTCTGAAATTCCCACCTTTGAGAAAAGATGAGAGTACATTTTGTCAAAACAAATGCTCAGATGCCGAGTAATTTTCGTGATCTTAAGTGCAAAGCTGTAGGTTGGTATCAATTGTGGAATAAAAGTAATCCTGCTAGCTCCATAACATCGACAGACGCACTATAGTTGTCGTTTTTCCCTTTTTTGAAGGAAAAAACTGTCGACCTATAACTAATATACGATATTACAGTTAGGCAAAGGCGATTTTCTCAGTTCGAGCCTGACGACGAATACCACAGCATAAATGGAAATAATGGCTGGAAAAAGTCGTCAGTCGAGTATGGAAACGTCACAAAACAGATATCATTGATGAGTATCGCCATAACGGTGAGCTGAGGGGATACTCCTATTCCTAATTACCCTGAATTTAAGTTGAAATGATATTTCCATTTCCTGCTATCTTGAAAGTGAATTGAGCATGAATGAAATCTTCGAAAATTACTTGATCACAGTTAGTTAAATGACAAAAATTAGGCGCTGAGATTTTAATGCAGATACCGTGGCACCCGCAATTGCGCAACTTCTGTTTCGATCGCCTGTGCTAGTCGTCTGGGTAATCGTTCACGACCAGGTCATTTGCTTACAGGTCACTTGCGGGCACTTCTTTACTTTACTGGCGTCACTTTATCGCGGAATGATGGAGGCGGTGATGCGTGACATTACGTGAGCAGCCTCGTCGCTTGACGATAACAGTGACGGCACGTGGTAACATTGTTGGGCATTGTACTTTACATTTCTCTGTTCGTTAACTTAAAGAAGAGATAGCTGCTCCGCGTTGTCAGCGGCACCTCAAATGAGCTTTTATCGTTGGGAACCAACGGTACATACCACTTATACCCTCAAGCTGTAATGCTTGATAGAATCCCCAGGTCTTGCGAGAGTTGGCTGTGTTCACCACCTGTCTTTACATAACATCACAAGCTTAAATCAAACGCGGACTTCCCAACTGCTTTGTCACAAAATAGCCGGACAACAATACCTCACCACCCCAAAATAAACAATGACACTCTCGTCTCTCCTTGTTCGTGTTTGTTCGGCGCGAAAACGAAAACGCGGCAAACACAAACTGCGGAACGTTCACGTCTGTATGGCGGCACAGTTCACTTCGCACATCAGTCTCGAGTCAAGTAGATGTCGGGAGCGAGCGGTTTGTGGTTCTGTGGTAGAAGGTTAGGGGTTATGCACTGGGGAAATTGGCACCCAAAAATCAAAAGATTTTGGGGGGTTTGAAACTGAAAGCTTCAGTTCGTTCTGCGTTGAAAGTGTAATTTTCTGTTTTCGAAACACCCATTTCGCTTGCCCATATGCATGCACGATTAATCTTTGTACTGGAAGTTTTTTACAAAATGCAAACGTCGACCGGTAATTTAACTTTGTTTTCGTATTTGGACAGCAGTAACACTTTTTTATGTTATAGTTTTGCCCGAAGCGTCCACCGAAGCTTTACTTGAAGGAGTTTGCGCCACGCCTGTACTCTTAGGCGCCGTTAAACACTGTGTCACCTTCATTTTTCCGTCTGTTTGGGTTGCACGATAAGCCCTTTTTCAGTTTAGATGAAAAACTAATGGATGAAAAACGATTCGTATCAAGCCAGACATTGTCTCTCGACTGTGTTGCGGACGGAATCAGGAGCAAATTTGACTTGAACAGTCGAGAATTGCCAACTTCCAATCTGTCTCTTTTGTTTGCGCGTTGTTTATATCTATTTTGGCATGCCTTAGGACCACATTTTCGTTTCTTCTTGTTAACTGGAGTGGAACGCCGCGTAGACAGAGATTTCGATAGAGACAGCAATAATATCACCAGCAGCGCCTGCACCAAATTTTTTATCACTATGATCGTACATTCTCCTCGTTACTTCAAGCTCAATAATGCGCTAGTGCACCTGAAAGTGAAACTATCGTCCCTCTTCATTCTCATATGCGATTTATTTGTTTGATTTATTCAGTTCACAGTCCCAAACGACGCATTATTTTCAAACTGTTGTTGTGCGAAGTTTCGTGCGCATAATGTTTCCACTGTTTCCTCCGCGGGTTTAGAGAAGTAACTCTCCTCTTCAAGCTCCTTCACCTACGTACGAACGTTCTTCCTCCCTTTCTTTTCATATTGCTTTCCATTTATTTGCATTCCACTTATTTGCATTATTCGCTTTCATACTTCGCCCTTAGTGTGCAAAATTTTATGACAGCTGCAAGAGCTGCATGGTATGCACGAAAGTGATGAGGAAAAAAGCCAATTCATTCTGGGAGGTGCACACGATTACAGATGATAGGAATAAGTGAGTTTCCGCAATGGAGATGGAATCAGGTGTATACCGGAATCCATTTCTCTTTTTTTCCTCTTTTTGACTGCCTAGTGACTTTCTCAGTCACATGGAATTTGTGTCATCACAAACTTTCAATCGAGATTCCTTCGCTTTTCCTGCACGGAATTCCTTATTCGTACTGATGACGGGGTTAAAAGGTTGAGAGTCGCGATGAGAGGCGGAAGAGATGTAAGTCTGAAACGGTGAAGTCGATATTATTCTATACAGATTCGCATATCGAACTGCTAAAACGATCGCATTAAAGACGAGTGCTGTAAGAGCGGGCGACTGATAGGTGTAATCGATTCGACAGATCCAGTTTACTGCCGCAGTTACTGAGCATTTTTGCAGAATTGCATCCGTTGCATGTTACTGGTTGCGTTTTGCAATAATATATGACATTTTGACTCCATCTGCTGTTATAATCAGTTGTCCGCCTACTGTATTGCAAATATTTTACCTTTCTGCTTTACCGATAGCGATCGGGTGGTGTCAGTTGCGCAATTAAGTATGCTCGTAGAAATTATCCTAAGTTCACGTCCTTCAGTCACATTGTTGGCAAATGTGCTGAGAAATTTCAGCATAGATTTCAGTGGCGTATAAAGTAATTGAATAGTTGGATTAGTTTTCTTATCGAATTAGTCACCGATTTCTTCGGTTCTCTCGTTCAGTCAGTCTTAGTCGTGATTGAGCATGACGGCACTTTTTAATTGTCGGGAAATATGCTCATACCCTCACAGTGGGTGGCCTTCTTATGTGTGATGTATTTCTGCAATTCTTTTTACACTTTGAACTGCAATATTATTGATGCATATGTGTAACTTGCCATCCATTATTGCAAATTTTGGTTCTGTCCACAAAAACTTGGATCTTTTCAGGTGAGCTCGTTTAGTTTGAGGTAGGTCATTGCGTCGTTAGGACTTAGATAAGATCTATAACCTGCTGTTTATATTATTTTGCTTGTCTGTGTTCTGCATTATGCACCGTTTCTAGGCGTTAGTATGTTTTAAATATTAAATAAAGCACTTGTTGTTATAAAGTACCTTTGTGACCTCATTGCGGCATATTTTGTGTTCTTTCAGCTGCCACACCTTAATTTTCGTGTATCTTTTCAACCGCTTTCTTTGGTCACCGAAAAAGTATTGCTTGTTATTATTGTTGCAGATTTGCAGTCGCGCATAATTTCCTTCATCTGAAATTCACATCCGTTCTTCACCAATGTTTGCAAAATGGAAGTTGAGAAAAAGCCAAGAACATTGTGCGGAGCGAACATTAGTCAGCGAAGTGGTGCTACGACCTTGAAGACAATACACGCCATCATCGTTACCTGTTTAGTTAACGTCGCGTCTTTAGTGATTACGCAATTAATCACATGCGTTTCTAATTAAATTGTCATACTTAAGTATGCGGCTGTCAGTAATTTTTATTGGTTCCTGACTGTTATAGCATCTCTGTCCCG
This sequence comes from Parascaris univalens, assembly GCA_037576465.1. Taxonomy (NCBI): domain Eukaryota; kingdom Metazoa; phylum Nematoda; class Chromadorea; order Rhabditida; family Ascarididae; genus Parascaris; species Parascaris univalens. Next base: position 59,866,230 of record CM075173.1, on the reverse strand, counting down.
TTTTCATCTCCTTTTCTTCCTAAATTTCTTAAGCACAATAATGTACGGTTTTCCTGGAATTCGTTAGTAGAAAGTGATGCATTGAGTCACAGAATTTTCGACCTGCCTAGCAGTTATGTAAATCAGTGAACTTGTATTCTCCTTTTCGTTGCCTTGAATCAAACCCATCTGAATTTTCTTTAATATCGCTAAAAGTCGCTGAATTTTAGGAGTTTGGGTGAGGGTGAGCAGCTGCTAAAATTCCTATTTTTACAAGTGAATTTTCCGAATATCTCGAATAAATCTGAGTGTTAATAATTGAGGGGTCGAAATTTCGCTGTCAGCCGGCTGTAATATCATTCCCACCATCTCGCTCAATGAAGGACTTAAAAAAGACTGTCGAGAAACTCCCAAACTCAGCCTAATTGTCATCATGGAGATGAATCCAGACTTCGGTATTTAGGAGATGAAATCGATGCAGAATCGCATAAAAACAGTCAGTTCCAGTCGCATTGCCAAAGAATGCGTGAGGAATCCTAAAAATTTAAGCTTCGAGATTTAAGCAGGACTCAGTCATTGGATTGATAAAAGCTGGCGACTCAGCAAAATCTTCGGATCAACGAAATGTGAATAGTGGTGGTCGGAGTGAAGTTGTGGTTCGAATACATGCAACCCTTCCGCTATTCCGGTCATATATGACGGGCGATTGCATAACCCAAGAGGATAGCTGATACGATGCTATTCGGTGTAGATGTTAAATATTTTGTTGATCATTGTGATAACAGTATGGTTGCATACTGGAAGCAGTGTGTCCGTAGGGGTATCAGAAGCGGTCACCTTTCGTTCCTGTATAAACTCCAGCGAAGTCAATACAGGCGCTTGGTGCACCGTTATTTTGAGGTGGTTCAGTCAACTCTGAGACGTGTTCATTCACTACGTGGCTGTTTTCGCAGCAAATGGCTTCTACATTATTTAATCATTTAAAGTATACTCCAAACGCTTATTGCATCTTTTGTAGAAAAAAAGGAAAATAATGCCATTTTGCGTTTTGTGCCAGTAACTTAATTTGAATCGGCGAAGAGGGAAGGAAGTACATCTGGCTAAACAACTGATACACTCCTTCCTTTCGTAAGGGATAAAGTTAATTATCAAGAGGCAAAAGCCATTCTGCTGTTTCACTTACTCAGATATTGTGTTTTTGCGTTAAGGGTGATCATTTCTTCGTCTTCTTTTCAAGCTGTAGTTTTCTAAATATGACTGCAAGTGTGTGCCTCTAACAGTGCTTTCATTGTTGATTTCTCATCTCTGATTTCAGTGGACATCGATCTCTCTTATTTAGTACTGATAGATATGAAATGTTTAATTACACTGAAATTTCATCGTCACCTTATCAGTCGGAGTAAATCCTTCCAAAGTAGAGGCTTCTAGAAGTACTGGAGGGAAAAGCGACCCCGGATCCGATCACCATCCTCATTTGCTCCGTCTGTCACTGACGCTCTTTCGCTGTGTCCTCACAAATACATGAACGGAAATGTGCTTATTTGTGATGTATGCGCATTGATGTACAGGATCTTTGTCGAAAAAGTTCATCAATTTTATTTGACGAGGTTTTCCGGAGAGTATACAGTATTTGCGAGTTCGAAACGCAAAAGATCTGATGAATCTAAACCGCTTTGTTAAATGAAATAATTTGCAGAATTCAGTGAGTTCCATTTCACAATGGTTGTCCTTTCAAAGGAACAGCTTGCGATGGCCAAGAAGAATGGGATTTGGTTACCACAGATGGAGAAGGATGCATGCGGTGTGGGCTTTGTTACATCCGTCCGAGGAATTGCTACCCACAAAGTGAGCCCTTATATGATGCTAGTCCACTTTATAGGCTATTTGTTTGAAGATGATACCATAATCACTTTTGCATATAGTAGACGCTAATTTTCGGACTGTTAGGCCGGAGTTTGATTTCATATTGATAACTTATTTCGATCGAAGGGAGGGAACAATAGGAATAAGGATCTAGATGCAGCAGTGAGCTCACGATGGAAGTGTTAATGCTAAAAATTTCGACTGTGGCGGCAAATTGCCCATCTACGATGCCGTCTTAAAGACGCATTATTACATTATTTCTTCAAAACCACTAAACGAAATCAAGTATTTTATCTCTTTATCTTCGTTAGTGTTATGCGGTTCTTGCATCGCCTCACAAGCATTGCGGCGCTTATGTCCAAATTTTCGATGCTCGTCACGGAATTGCATAAGTAACAGAGCTTATAGTTCATTAGTGAAGAAAGCGTGTAGACATCGACTGCTTGTGCGTAGATTAGAGGAATGAAAATTTGTACAAAGAAGGCTGCGAAATGTAGTGAAGCAATGGTGTAGTGCAGATTGCAAGGTGGTCCTGATCAGTGCTGATGGACAACGCGCCGAAGCTGTTTCTTGAAGTCCAAGCGCGCAAAACTGTCGTCAGCGATACGTTCCAGCAGAGAGTGACTTGAGTACTGGTGTAAATTTTTTGTTTGCTGGTCGTGCAGTGGATCAGTAGCTGAGAATTTTGAAAAATGAGGAAGTAATTTTTTCTTTTTAAACCAGTGTGTCGCATTGACAGCGGTGGATTTGAATTTGGAAGGTAAAGAATAGGTGATTTGGATTCGATATGTTCGAAATAAGCGATTGAGATTCGGTGTATGCGAAACAATTGATTCGAATTTGGTTCATTGAAAATAAACGAACGTAACCTCGAAATGAAGGGAAAACGTATCGTTTCGAACGAACTTGAAGTTTCAGTTGCACAGAGTGGCGCTCGTTTTCGTTGTTGAGAATCACGGAGGTCATATTATAAAGTCAGAGTTTTTTCAGTGTAACTTGAAAGTAATTTTCTGTCGTCCACCTAAATGCATCTTTAAAGTAAATGCCACAATCACGTAACCATTTGCAATTCTATATCACAAACTGATTATAGAAATTGCGAAATATGAGATTGCTATATGTGAGGGAAATTCAAACTAGCTAGCCATAGTGCTACTTGATTGAAATGCTGTGCAGTTTGAAAAAATAATCCGCTGACAGTGTGTTGGTGGTCATTTAAAGTAGTGAAATTTAAAAATTGCCACGAAGGGTTCTCATAGTCATATCGCTAAAAAGCGCTAGAAAAGTTTCCACAAGGAAGAGAAAGTTTCAGATTCTACAAAGCGCGCGCACAATGCTAGAGAGGATGGCACATCGTGGCGCTTGCTCTTGCGACAATGACTCTGGTGATGGTGCTGGTGTACTCACAGCCATTCCGGACGCACTTTATCGGAAAGAAATCAAAAGGTTTTTACCACTTCTCGCACTCATCTCAATCCAGCAGATTTTTTCTTACATCAAGTTCACCGTTTGAGGATCATCTCGTGTATAAAGGAGAAAAAAGAAATGCGTAATAATGTGTTTATTAAATAAGTCTTAGCATTCGTTGATAGCTAAACATAACGGTGAGATTGCCGACTGAGTGTTTATTTGTTTACCACCTAAAAGATTTCTGCATTTCCATATGCGCTTTAAAAACTTCTAAAGAGACCCAAATGGTTTATTAGAAGCGTAATCGCTAGGCGTGATGGTATTGGTAGTTTGACATGCGTTGATGTACTGATCATTCATCGTTTCACCTGATTTCCATAGTAAGGGAATTTCTCCTTGATCATACGTTGTTCTCTTTGCCTGAAATACAAAGTGCCTTTAAAAAATACTCAACAGCTTTTTTCTCCACTCGCGAACAAATTTTTTATCGGATAATCGTTTTGAATTCAACTTCGAAAGCGGATGGGTCGCGGATGGCGGAAGGAGAAGTACACAAGAAATTGCTTGTTCGATTGCATTCTTCACAAAACCTTTGCAGCGATCATTTTTAGATTTTCGAGGCATAAGAATAGAATGCAGTTTTTATTTCATTTTATTTAAAGGGATAGTGTTTTTTGTGGGCCGTACTAGAGTGCATTCTGCAATTAGTTTGCCACTCTCTCTAGAAACTCTTTAGAGTTTGATGAAGAAAACTGAAGCGATTTAGTTTTTTAAGACTGCCGAAACGGAAGCGTATTCCAGTTTAAGCTTGCTATAGATCTCGAAATCTTCAAAAAGGTCGTCTGTATACTCGAAGGGAGACTTTGCATTGGTGGTTTAGGGATGTAACGAGTGCTTTAAAGTCTGAGATATTTGTGGAATTGCTCTTGCTGGAATAATGATTATGTTGAAGACGAGAGTTTCTAAATGATTGAGGGGTGTGGTTTATATATTCGACTAATATCCGAGATCGGTGTAAATCTCCAGATTTTTTGTGGCCAGAAAATATGTTGTAATCGTTGTCTTCAAGTATAGTGATATAGATGAACAGGGAAAAGATATGCATGGAGTAAACAAGAAAAGGCGCTGTTTTAAGAGATGAAAAAGAGGTCTTTTTATACATCTTGATTGGAGTTTTTTGAAGCATATAGTTTTTAAACGGATAGTGGTGTTTTTGTTCAAACATTCATTGACACAAAATAAGTATTGAATACGAAAATATGTCCATTTTCACTGGATGCTTAATCCTCCGTTTGTATTTTTCATTTGTTCGTCAGTTTTAGGAAGGATGACATCACCTTGCCTCCACTTGGTGAATATGCGACCGGCATGCTATTCCTCGACCAAGAAACCTATCAACAGGCGAAAGAAGCATTCACCGATCTCGCTAAGGGTTGCAATTTGAAGGTGATCGCTTGGAGACGGCCGGAAACTCATAGTGACCAGATTGGATCAGAAGCTCGCAAAACGGAGCCCTGTATTCGACAGGTTTCCATTCCAGGATTCTTTATTTCCTTACCGAGTGCTTTTCGTTGGCTTTAAGCCTGATTGCGCATTATTTGAGTCGTTCCTTCTTGAATGCAACATCGACCATTTTAACTTCAAAAGTTCGTTAACTGATGTGCTTATGAAAGTTTTAGCCATCGTTCACAAATGCCTTGATCTTTCTTCCATCATCTTTCTTTGGTATTTTACCGTATGTATATTTCTTCAAATAACTCTTGAAAGTATGAATTATTGGGTTCGCAAGTTTCTAAATGCCAGTGCGGTTTCTGAATTGTAGATGGTGAGTTTTTAAAGGAAAGTGCTAAAGAGTTTCGGAGAATTTACTCAAAAGTTTTTGAAAGCGATGGAAGATTCGCAGCGTGGGATCGGAGAAATCGTTCCAGCTTTCACACTGATCCATAAAATAGCGAGTCCTATCGCAGATCATTCAAATGTTTTTTTTTTTCAATATCGAGATAACATTTGCAGTCACTTCGGTGATCTCTGGATGCTGGCTTATATTTATTGGCAGACGTCAACTTTTTGTGTGATTTTTCCAGCTATTAAAATCCATGTGAAAATTTGCGTAGATTTTTTTTTTCGTCAGCATAAATGTCGCGTCAACGTTTTCATTCGCGGGGGTTAAAGATCTTCTGTTTATTCGGTTTGACTGTTCATCAGTTTCTTATTTGATCAATATCTGTAATCTATTTGCATCGCATTCCCTGTTTGCTTTTTCTTTCATTAGGTTATGGTAGAGAGGATTTTCACTCAGTCATCTTGACCGCTGAAAAAATTGTGGTGTGATAAGTGATACATAGCACCTGAACTACACCAAAGTGCAAGAAAACTGATAGTGGAGACAGTGATGAAATATGAGGACAAAAAAAAAAGAACTAAGTAACCTTATGCAGCCATTTCACTAATGATGAGACGTAAAAATCGAACGTAAATGAGTGGATGCAGGAAACAAAACAAAACAGAATGGAGTTGTGGATGAAGTAATCGAGCGAAAATATTCGGGTCAGGTGCTTTGGCAAAATCAACTAGCATCGAATTCGACGGTTTTAGTAGGTGTTGTAAAAACACTCCGTTCATCTATCTGTGTTCACGACCTATGAAAGCTTTAACTTACAATGACGATCGCCTGTGCAGATAAGATGAGCTGATTTGGATGAGCATGCTCAACGGAACAGCAGTAACATGGTGGATAAGTGTGTGTACATGTAAATGAAACAAAACACGATCAACGAAGCTTTAATAACAATAGGGCAGTCATTCAGGATATACAGTTTGACATCAATTCACACTGTAAACTTTACAAGAAGAGATGTGAATGCAGTGCCCATAGAGAGGACCAACCAAAGCCTTAATGACTCCGTAACCGCATGGAAATTCGTATTTGTAAAGACGTTCAATTTAACACTTTTCATAAGAACTGTAGCCGCAATGGGACAATGTGGTTTCAGAATAGGAAATTGATACACCTGAATCAGAAATAGTGTGCCACACCCATTGGGATCGTTTTCAAACATCCTGTAAGGTGAAGTTATGTTCAAGTGGCCGATATATTGTATATTACTGCAAACTTCTCACTTGATAAGTTCATCTGCCAGTCCAGTGTCTATCCTTGAAGGGATTCTAGAAGTTAGCTTAACGAGGTGTAAGCATTAGCATCATAAGCAGAGGGTAAATATTTCGGGTCAGGAAATCATAGACGTCGTTAAGTGAAGGAAGGGAAGAAAAGAAGAGTGCACAAAAACAATTTTGCAGTATACCACACTAATCTTCGAAAGTGCGGATTTTACTCGAGTCGCTTAAACACCGTACTTTTTTCTGACCTTACAAGGCGGTAATGTATTTAGAATAGTTTAGCGTATAAGATTCTGTCAAATGCCGTTAAAAACTCGAAACGCTGTGCGTTTGTGTACTTCTTAAGTTCGTGCTACCGAATCGAGCATTCTAAGCAACAGACATTTCGTCGCAAAGAGATCTTTCGAGCATGAGGCAAAGCTGCGATTCGATGAAAAAGGACAGTTTTAGGATAGAAATGGTTGACTACCACTTAAATGATTGTTTCAGAAAGTCGAAATATGTAGCAGCTAGTCAATGAGGGAGAAAGGAAATTCGAATAGTTTTGCCTCATCTCACCCTCCTCTGTGCCGCTTCCTCCCGCTCTCGTACTGTAGGAATAGGAATGCACGATTTCAAAATGAAACCATTTCGTGGCTGAAAAGGAATTCTGGACTGTCAGAGTAAGTGACGGTACAACAGTTTGTTTTTTCAACAGTCTATACACTCAAGTTTTTAAGAAATAGAGAAAGAATGTCATAAAGAGTGAGGTACGGCGTTACGTAGAGCAGTCATGACAGCAGACAGCTGTCTCTTCAAAAACGCTGGGTATTTGATCCATACTTATCTTCTTTCTCGCAGATGTGCTCGTTTTGTCCTAAAATGCTCATATTTGCGGCTTCACAGTGATGATCGAGCAAGGGATTATTAACAGGCCGTTGTTAAACTGTGTTTTACATGTAACAAGTACTGCAGATGAAAAATAGGTGAGCGGGAAATGATCGTGAAGTGGGAAGATCGCCGCATTGTCTCGCGAATAAGTCGACTTGTAATAAGTATCATTCCATGCTGGTGATGTTCCAGCGACTGCTCTGAACCTATTCATTAGGTTGAATTAGGGAGATGTCAACCGAGAAGGAGAAGTTAGCCCATCACTTGGATAATCTTTCTCGATATTAGTTAGTGCGATAATATAATCTCGATCGACGATTATATATCAGTCGATTGGCACATTCAAGCAGAACGCCTCCAACAGAAATGTTGAGAGCAAGGGAGTGGGCCTCACTCATAGATCGGAGTAACTCTTACCTCTCCACTTTTATCTTCAAACAGTCTATGGTGAACAGACTAAAGCATTTTCAGGTTTTCATTACGGCTAAGTACGCTGGTGAAAACAAGGATCTCTTCGAGAGAAATGTATACTTGTTGCGGAAGCAAGCCGTTGTGCAGTTATGCAAGCAGAACGTTGAATGTTATGTTGTCTCGCTCAGTTCATCTACGATCGTCTATAAGGTGATGTTCAGGCTTTCTGCGGCAAATGTACCACCATGTCGTCCCCTCGAGGAAATGAGGGGGTGGGTCCTGTAGTGTTAAAAAAAGGAAGACGCACATCGACGTTATGAAATAGCGTAGGGAAAAGAGAGGATGGCTAGGAGTCTCATGATTTTGCGAGTAATTTGTTCATCACTATTGTCGTTCGAAAATTCTAGCTGCGCCATTCTGTACCGTGAAAATATATTTATTCACGTTTAGTTTAATTAATAATAGCTGATGACGAATGACACATCTGCATTATGGCCTTCATTCATTTCTCTCCCATCAAGCGATTCCGTCGTACTCATTCAGAGGAAACGATGCTTAAACTGCCTAAGTTTGTTTCGAAACATTTGTTGAAGAAATAGCCGTTCTTTTAGATAAATTGGGATAATGATAAACAAAAATAATGTGCTGTTTTATGCCAGCTTGTTGCAGTTTTTATTTATTTTCAATTCCTCTCCTCCGTTTATTTCGTCTTTCTGTTTTGCGCCCACTTTTTATACAACTTTTAATGTTTTTTCCCTAGAAGACCTGTGGAGTTCATAGGTCAACTTTGTTTATCCCACGTGTTTCAGCTCCGCATTAGCTTCGGCGAATCGAATAAGAATTTACGAGTAAGTGAAATCCCATCCTCAAAAACTAACCTCATATCGTTTTGCCTCCTGTCATTTTTGTATAAATGAGGTTCATTTGTCCGACTCTGGCAGACAGCAGATGTTTCGTGCTCAGGATTCACTGTATCATATCGAATGAGGTTTCCAAGGAATATCTGAATTTCCATCTCTCGTCGCCTAATGAATCAGTTCCTTTGTAGTTTATTCAATTAGCGTTTAAAATTTCTAACCCATGCAAACTAGCCGATTTTATTAGAGCATCGGCTATGCGAAACAGGCTGAATTTTTAAACGTCCATCCAACCTGTATGAGACATAAGGTGGATCATGGATGCGTGACCGTTGACATATAATTTTAATCAACATGATAAGAGCGAACGTGTGTGAAGTTGAGAAAGTTTCCGAAAATGTTCAGATTATTGCTGAATCGTTGGGAGAGAAAAGGTGGATAGGAAAATGCCGGAATAACCTAATTTTTAAACTTTCAAGATTTGCTACATCTGTCACTCGGTTCATCTGCAGCCTAGAGATATTCAGGTTGCTATCAAGATTCTTCACCTGAAATTTCCAAATATAAAAATGTTGAAAATAACGCTTCTGATCAGTTGAGCTGTTCGTTGACGTGTTCGCTTTTCTAAACGCTAACGGACATGCTTCTTCCATGCTTTCCTGCTGTTTATGAAAAGCATACATCATCCTATTTCCTCTTGGCTTTTCTCATCTCGCTTTTTGTCTTTGTCATATCAGTGCTGAAATTTGTCGTTTACATCTCAAAAGAATTCAGCACCTGTTTTCATCTTATGGCGCGCACTGTTACAGCCTATCGAACTTTATCAAACTTTTTTTACGAATATTCGACAAGACACATATGAGGTGTGTTCCCATGCAAGAGCATTTGAATATTTCATTAGATGGTAAGGGGAATAAGATTTCAGTGAAATCTTTAGGTGGACGTTTTCACTCAAAAGTCTCAGTGAACTTTCCGATAAATTCCATTTTTTCAATACAAAAATTCAGGCGCACTCGGGAACGAACGTGTTCGTTTCGAGATGCCTAACGATCAATCACAGTGGCACCTATAAAATTAGGAAGGAAAAGTTTTCAGTGAACATTCTAAAAAGCATCCGACAGCCACTTTGTTTTGTAATTTTCGAAATGGTTGTTATAATTGAAGGTTTTGATGGTTCCGGTTTCAGGGACAGTTCACACCGGATCAACTTTATCGCTACTATTCAGATTTAACGAATCCCGAATTCGTCACACATATTGCGATTGTGCACAGCCGTTTCTCAACGAACACGTTACCTTCATGGTGCAGAGCTCAGCCTAACAGGTACTTTATTGTTTGTCTGTCATTTATCCAGATTCAGGTTAGATGTTGTAATGATTTTAAATAGATTGTTTTGTATCCTTCTTGACTCCTTATCTGGAGTTGCATCGAAAAATGATTAGTCTTGCAAGTAGCATGTAATAGAGGCTTGTGGAATAGGCTGGTCCTTGTCTAGTGTGGCAGGGGATGGAGAGCGGGTTTAAGGGAAGGAAGGAAAGTGAAGCGTGGAGTGATGTGAATGTTGTGTAACAGGCTTCTTGTTACCTTACGGGTGTCTTTTTTATGGAGTGACTGCCCGATTTATCGTCGCTGACTTTGCTCCGGCAAAATCGGTTCTGGACTGAAAGTTTCTTATCTTTTTCTCATCTTTCTGCCGTCGTGGTCCACACTTTCTCAGTCGGCGGGAACCTGGTCTTTTCGTTAACATCTCGCACTTATATTTTTATAGGCGAAAATCGAGCGCATTTACCACCGATGGCTTTTGGCTTTCTCATGTCTTCCTGTACCGTACGTTACAAAAGAGTGTCAAATTGAATGAGAAATATTTTATTCAAAAACATTTTAACTGTTAACAGGATGGTGGCTCATAACGGTGAAATCAACACACTTCGCGGAAACATTAACTTTATGCATGCACGAGAGGGCGTCATGAAAAGCAAGCTCTACGGTGACGATCTACATAAGCTGTATGCATTTATTTCGTATAGCTCCGTTGGTCCATAATTAATCATAAGTCATTGTTTATATGCGATTATCTAATATATGGTTGTTTATGTGGCAGTGTTATTGTATTTTTTAAACGCTACCTCTGTTGATGTATCTAGGAAAGGGGATGGAGAGGGTGGGGAAGTGTTATATGTTGCGGCAGTTTGTTTGCATTCCCAAGTAGATTCACGTTTTCGTGGGATGCGTTGCATATTTCATTATTTTAGTTCTCCACTTTTGAAAGAAGATTGAAAAGAAAATCACTATTCTTCCGCACCCAATAAACTGCTCTTCAAATGCCTCATTCCACCATGTTGAACGACTATTGTTATTTTTTATTAAAAAGGTGACTTCTTCGCTTGTTTGCCTTTTTGAGAGGAAATTTTCAAGTAATTGCTTGTTATTTAGGTTGCATTTCCAGATTTCTCATATGCGAAAGGTGGGCGGAATTTGGGCCTGATCAGTGTTATTTTTGTCCGACGTCAGCAATGTAAATTGTAACTCTCTGTAAATTGTACAGGTACCCGGTAGTTGAGAAGAATCTCACAGATTCTGGTTGCTTCGATAATGTGTTTGAATTTCTCGTGCGTGCAGGAAATCGCTCTTTACCCGAAGCAGCGATGACAATGGTACCAGAAGCATGGGAGAAAGACGAGGTTATTGCATTTAACTTTGTTGTATTTAAGTTTAGGTGACCAAAGATAAGCATTTTGTCTGTAAAGTGGAATTATAAATAGTTGTTTTTCTTTCCAAAAGTATTTCTGCGAGATTCATCAACTGAATTAATGGAGTTTTACTAAAAATACTCTAGTGGTTGTATATTGCATTTAGCAGGGAAGTTTCATGTGACTGGCGAATTCACCGAGTTCGTAGAATGTTGTTTGTACTAGTAAAATTTTTTGCCTTTTGACTTCCGTATAGAATTTTAAAGCGGCTTTTCACTTAATGACCTCTTAGGTCTGTCGTTTCGGTTAACGTTGGAAGTCGTGCTCTGAACCGGCGAACAGTTGAAGTCATTCACGTAGTTTTATTTCCTTAAAATGGCGGAAGGACGCATTCTGAGTTTATTATTCTCCGAATATCGTCAGCGATGGAAAATTACAGTTTTCCTTGCATCGACTTGTTGATTAGGGCTTCAGGAAAGCTTTCATGAAGTTGAGGTAAACTTCTGAATGACAGCATTGTTTTCTTGTTAATAATTAATTTCATAAAGCATGGCGAATGCAGATATCAGTTACTGACCAGTGAACGTCCTTTTTACTTCAAGCGCATTTTCATTTGGGTATTTTTCAAGCCCTTTGAGGTTTTTCAAAATCGTTCTTCTTCTTCGACAAAATTTCTCCTTATTTTCCGTCATTATATGAAATGACATCAAATTTTCTTGAGATTCTCACGTCAGATGTTTTTAACATTCACAGTGAGCACTTCATACTAATGAGGGTTTGATATTTGAGAATATACAAATGTGTTATGAAACTTTGAAGGATATGTCACCCGAAAAACGTTCATTCTATCGTTGGGCAGCGATGCTTATGGAACCATGGGATGGACCAGGTGATTCCTATCTTCGCTTTTCTTTTGTCCTTTTTTTTCTGCAGGCACTTGCTTTTTAATATATTGCGACTGCATTAAGTATAACTGCAAGAGGGACTGACTGCATTGAGTTGAACTGTTCGACATGGAATAGAGAATTTCGATTGACGAACGGAGCAGATCGCATAAGTGCTGCGAAAGCGTGAATTCAGTTATTTAAACGATCGCTTTCGTTGTGTCTTTTTCTAATTTCAATAAAATGAAGTTTTGATCGCGTCGAGTCTCTGAGTTTGTTCATTTTTTCTTTAGTCAGTCAGTTCCAAGTAAGACGGGAAGCGACAATGATTGAAGAGCCGCAACAGATCGCAGGAAATTGGAGTTGATGTGGTCACTGTGGTAAGAAAGCTGTTAGTCAAATGTCGGAGCATCATAAAATTAAAGGAAAGTCTTGCAGATAGCTTCGACAAATTGAGGGAGAACAAGTGCTATTTTGATTGTTGACTCTATGGATCCTTATTACTGATGATAGATAGTCGTTGTAGGGGGATGTTATGATGGCAGATAATCGAGTAAAAAATTAGTGAAACATGCTGAAATAGCATGCATGTCATATGATGTGATGTAGAACTAAATGATTTGATTTATGGAAGAAATCGTTAAAAAACTCCGTCAGCAACGCGAAAGAGAACTCACAAAAGAAGAACAAGGTGGAATCGAATTTGAGCCTATAATTCACATCTTTGTCGGTTGGCTTCATACTCCAGTTTGTTCCAGTCGGCTATCCGTTTTTGAACCAGAGAATCGAGGAACATTTTGGACCATTTTAAAACCATCTGTTTTTAAGCTATGTCAATTTTCATTGAGGGAATATTGGTTTTATTAAGTATGGCCAAAGGAAACGATTTTCGGATGTATATTTGTGCAGGCGGTCGATTATTGGATTTAATAATTGCTATATGCTACGTCGCCGTTTTTTAGTATTTGAAGAGTTCAGCGACATAATTTTAGCCCACTATTCCAACTTTACTGGCCCACTTCCCTACTCAGTCCATTATTTAGCTCTTTTTTTTCTTACAACATTCGATTACTTTTTTTCTAGGGTGCTAGCTTTTATCGTGAAAAATAGCCTGAATTGATCGCGTAGTGAAGGTGCGCCCAGGTCGAACCTTTGAATAGGAGCAAAGTTTTACTATAGTGTATGCGGATGCTTTCTCAATTTGTAGGTATTTTTCCCTGGGTGAGCTATCCGGTCTTTTCTCTTTCTCTTTCACTTTCCTCCTAAACCGTTGTTTCGTTGCGTAACTGAAGAGGGATCATGAGTGTTAAGTGCTTCAAAAGACAATTGGCAGATGGCGTGAAAAAATGTTTACTGTTGGCAGTAATTTTTCTTCGCTGATATCATGTTCGATATTGTGGCGTCAAGCTATGAGCAAGTCTAATCATCATTGTAATTTATGCTTTGAAGTTAAAATACGCCGGGAACCGATCTTTTAGACAGGTAGACGAAACGGTCCAGAGTATTTTTTTTCCAGATTTTCCCCACTTTCTCTTGTAGGAGTATTCTTTTCTGGTCTGATTTGAAATGTAAAACGATTAAACTGAATCACTGATAAGATTCGATTACCTTGATTAGTCAAATCAGTAATAACGGAAAACTCTGTTGCAAACGTAGCAATGGATGGAAATTAAGAATACGAAAAATTCGAATCGGCGGATAAAATATAACAAAAGTTAAAGCATGAAGCAACATTATATAGTCCACACAGCGCAGATGCTAAGCAAATATCCAGTGGAGGATTTATTATACCTCAAGTTGAGCTCAATATGTGAGTGTCAGTCACCATTGTAAAATAACTGTTATTTCGACTATAGCGCGGTTAATATCTGAGAGGGAATGCTTGGAAAATGCTGTGACATATTAAATTCGGAATTTTTCTTATGCCGTCTGAATAGGAAACTACTTCTTAATTAGATACGTTTTCTGACAAATGGAGTGGTCGCTTTTCTCGAATTCAGTGACGACATTGTGCAATGAATTTTTCGATCTGTAATGCCATCTAAGCCGCCTTTTTTCTCTTCACTTATCGGTGTCTTGTTAGATGCTTTTAATAGTGTATTCTTCTGCGAAGGAAATGAACAACGTTGAAACTTTCGAAGAACAGATAAAGTTTGCTTGAGGTGAGTTTCCACCTGAAACAATGAAACGAATCGATTGAGGGGAAATATTGGTTGTTTCGCAGATTTTTCGTATTGTCATAGAGAACGGGTTATGACTGAATAGAACAGAGAGTTCAGTGTCATGAGGGAAGTTGAGGAATGAAACTTTGACACTTATTGAAGGCAATGTGGTTGGTTCATTGAGCGAGAGTTCTACTTTTCTCAAAACAAAGAACCTTTTTTAGGAAAGTTTATGAGAGTTTCAAATTATTTTTTTACCGATGCTTGCAAGGCATTCGCATTTGCAGCTGTTCGACTTTCGGGCATTCATATATGCAAATACAGCGAGCACGATTGCCTTGATGGATCCTTGTTTGTTGCACAGAAATTTAGCTGTGTTTACAGATGAGAATTAGCCTGGGAAATTTTCTCCAACATAAATCCAGAAAGGAGCACCCTAAGATTTTTGAATTCTTCGCAGTTGCTTCTGCAATTAGCCACCTCAAGGCTTTTCCATCGGAGGACCTGTTTCAGGAAAGCCTAGGTCCATTCAGGTGTTGAAATTGAAAACCTCTTGAAGATTGCGCCGAAATGGATATCCGATACATTGTAATAAATTTTTTTGAAGAGGAGTATCGGCGGGGTTTCGGTGCCATACCATATAGCATAGTGATGTAAAATGCGATTAATGCTTATTTAACCATGATAGTGTAGGTTACAAGACAGATTGGTTGCATGAAAATGGCAGTGACAATGCGAGAAAACAGATGTTTAGTTTTTCAGATGGTAGTAAAAGCAGACGAAGTTTGCGTCATGGTGAGAAGATAGGTTATGAGCGGTGAGGAATTTCTGAGCTGGGTTCTCTTCTTTCCTCTTCAAAGGAAGCAGTGTTGAAAGCAAGGAATGCTTGCAAAAAGTGTACACTTCTGACGAAATAGGTTGTAAGCAGTCGTGTTCTATTGTTGTAAAGGGTTTAGTTTTCATTCGTGTTTGTGATGAGGAATCTTATCTTAATTAAATATAACCAACCAGTGCAGAACAGGTGCGTTTGAGCTGCTTGCTTTTGAAGAAAAATGACATTTGGGAAAGTATTCGGTCCAGACGCATAAGGTTTCCGATGGCATATTCAGTCAGAACTTCACCTGAAATGACGTTTTCAGCTTTTTTTGATCTTATCGTAACAAGCAGTGCTACTGATTACTGTTGATAAGATAGTTTCATAATTTACCAAAAGATAAAGTGTACAGCGTACTGTTTTCACATTCGTTATTGTTCCGATCATTCATAGAATCATGCCAAGGTCATTGGACCGATTTACGTTGAAATGCGTGTAATAATGCGTGTAATCCCGATCGATCTTGAAATGCGTGTAATCTCTTAGCCCTTCCGGATGTCTGTGGCTGCTCCCGAAGTTGCTTGAACGACATCTGAGATGATTTAGAATGTCATTTTGTGGTTTACTTCAGTCCCGTCAAGTTTCGTGACAGCAGTTTTTTCGCTTATCGAGGTAGTACTTACTAATCGATAAAGTAAATGGTACACTTGCATTTGCACGAGCACAAAATCACACGGAGTGCAGAATTAGAAATAAAATGTGTGTTGTGTCCTTCGCATAAGTGGTGGTTATCTAGGGAAGGTTGTATGTGCACTGACAAAGTTGCAGTGAATTTCGAATTTCAGTTGCTATGTGTAGAACGTTTGTTACCGATTTTTCGCCTAGATGGAGCAAAATATCAATTGCAGCGTTGATGGCATTTTCGGACGGAAGATACGTGGGTGCGATTCTCGACAGAAGTGGCCTTCGCCCTGCACGTTATTATTTAACTGACGATGATCATCTCTTTCTGTCCAGTGAAGTAGGAGTGATCGACTTGCCAATCTCATGCATTATAAAGAAGGTTGGTGGTTTTGTTGAACCGCACTGATTAGAAATATGACTGCAGCTAACGTTGTTAAGCTACAAAGTAAGTGGTTGCTGCAGCATCGGATGTATTATGAGAAATTGGGAAATGACAAATCTGTCTCAAATTCCATCTTCTCTTCTGCTCCAATATTCGTCGTTCTCTATGCTTCTTTCACCTTATGATTGTTAGTCCAAACTTGAGGTTTACAAGGAAATGAGTTGCAGTCAGACGATAGACAAACACTGGGAGAAATTAGAAACTTGAGATGAAAATTAGAATTTTTGAAGAAAGTGAGCCAAAAGAGCTAATTTGTGGACTATCGGCATCCTCTCCAACCAGGTGGTGTGGTCACTACAAATTGCCCTTGCATTTCATTGAAGTGAGACCTTTCTCAGCAGTCCCTCTGCCCTAGTTTTGACCAGTTTTGTAAAGGTAATCATTATCAACCTACCAATACTCGGATACGGTTTTTTTGATCGAAAATGGTGATTCGTAAGTTTTCTTAGGATATATTAAGTCTTAAAATCTTGCAGTTGTGAGGGTATGAATTCCTATGCGCTCCGAATACTTTTAAGGTAACATTACGCTATCGTTGGTGCTGAAAGAACTAAGCTGTGGTTTTGTCTGAAATGATTCCTGATGTGATTATTTGCATTCGATTTTGAGGTAGTAAATTTTAGCGTTGCGGTGATAAACGTTTATCAATTTAGACGGTTTATTTTAATTGGCTGTGTCGGCACTTTAGCTTTGGGAAGGATTACGTGAATAAGGTTGAAAAAAATTCTCTATATGATATTGGAGAATCTGATTACAGGTTGCTGAATTTGAGTAAAATAATAACCTGATTACGATTTGAGTAATTAAAATCGAACAGTAACTTATACTTTGCATGGAAGTTTATCGTCAGGCCTAGTTGTACTTTTTCCACAGCTTTATTGCTTTTGCAGTATTTAAGCGCCAGTGCGTTGCAGTTGAACATATTGATGTGACGACAGCTGTGTATTTGTATACCAGCAGCAGGTTTTTTTTTTAAGTGTCTGCTTCTGGGGAGAACTTCAGGGCAATTTCGCCGTTGCTTCCTTTTATGTTATTGGGATTTAAAGGAACTGATTGAGCTTTGATGGCAGTCCTTAAGTTGCTCACGCTTATGGAGATATTTTTTGTTTCAATAATAACTATTTTTCGCAGCCAGGAATTTCAGAGCAAGACGTATCTAGTTTCGTTGTTCAAAGTTGAGCATATTTTGTGTTAAAAGATTCGCCTACCTTGCTGCAGTTCGTTGCATGTGCTTCCATGTGGCAGGACGGTTTAGTCATGTCTACATTTGCAATTTGCCCTTTTGCCATCCCAGGGGAGGGGCAGGGCAGTTCGTTTATGGAGGATATTTAGGCAGTTGAAGGTGATGAGACGAAGCTGCCTCCATGAAGGTCCGCCTACAGCATGCTTGAAGCTTGCGATAAGGCTGAAATTCTGAGATTATGGGATCTCCTTCTGATAGAAAACATTAATTGACTAGGTACAAATACCTGAGATAATGAGGAATTGTTTCTCACAAGTTGTCGGCACCATTCCAAGTAAGTTCTACGTTCCCGCGCGCATGGCTTCCGAGAACAGAGTTAGTCTACGAACCTTGATGGGTGCATGTTGACAGTTAATGCTTATTTTCTCTCTACTCAAATCGTTTTTCGTGCTCCCCACATGTTGTGAAGAAAGAAAGCGATTATGATTCAATAGTTTAGTATTTAGAGCTGCAAGCAGTTATTGACCACGTTGCAAACTTTTCGACGATAATGCTTTATTAATCTTTTTGCGTTTGCGGAAATCTCAGCGCCTACTCAATTATCGATCACTTTCATCTATTACGTTAGTGTTGCATTTTGTAAAGATCAGGTTCACGTCGTATGTGGTCACAAAGTTTGTAAAATGTAACTCGGCCATCTGAAATGTCGTTTTGGTAGCAATAGGCGCTCTGGTTCGCTGATTAGCGGTCTCCATTCTTAATTGTTTTTTATCACATATTCGTGGAAGTTGTGTCCGTCTGTGCGTATCTGCAGATATGAACGGAAGCGAAATATGCTTTTATTTGATTTATCGTTGTGCGCATTTTTGTGGTTTATGAAGTAAGATACTTAGCAGCTAACAATTGCAATTACATTGAGTTGCTTTGCATTATCTCCTGTTCGAAGTGGAATTGGTACAAGCTGTGGAAACGATAGGTGATGCGTCCGAGAAGTGCACATCATTGATCTGTGACAGTATTTTTGCAAGTTGAACTGGGAACAAAGGGGAATTAATTTAGGCGTTTATCGAATAAAGCCTCTCCCTTCCCCTCTAAATGGAAGGAAAAACGAAATTTGGCTTTCTGTGTTTGAATTTGACATATCCCTGAAATTGAGCCTACATTGTAGCTTTCAGTAAAATTCACTCTTATTTTTCTGCTTGGTTGCAAAGCAGACAGAAATCACTCTGCAATTACACTGCACGACAAAATGAATTGCATTTTGGAAGTGCAATACAGTATGCTCTATCTGGATTGTTTTCATTCTCATTTGGCAGATTGCTGTTGATATTTTCTCAGCTTTCATCTGTCGATTTAAAGGATGCATCACGCGTGAATTTTTCTCTAATATCCTTAATTGTTTCATGTCATTAGGCAAATCGCTAAATGTTGCGCTCGAGAACACGCATAGAAACAGCACACCAGTTGTTGCCCACTCAGTGGAGTGATCTGTTACAGACTTCATTGCTAAGGTGAATACTGTTTTTGAAACGTGAAAAACAACTGTCAACTTGACGGTTCCTCTTTGTTTTTCTGTTTTAGTGCCTAGCAGCGCGAGTTTTGTAGAGGAATATAATCCTACTTAAACCCTTAGGGGTATCTAAAGGTACAATCGGAAGAAGCTACGCTGAGGTGCTCTGTCTGTTCGACTATATAGGTTGCTCTTGAATTTTGGCCGTTATTATGGATTTCGTAGTTGTAATGCTATTTAATAATTAAATATTTCCGTCACATTGTTCCGCTGATTTTAGAAAATTACAATGCAAGTAAGGTCAGCATTAGGCCTCTTGTGGCGATATTTTGTCGAGTTATTTCCGTGCAGCGTCGTCTTTCATTTTTCCGTCTTTCGACCTCGAGTTTCTGAGGATTTGGCTATCGGTTACTGATAAGGTGCATAGATGAATGCGTTTTCTTTGCTTTGAGAAATAATCTAATCTAAAGCAATCTTGTTTGTAAAGTAAAATAGGTTCTAGATGGATAGGCAGACTTACTTAAATTTTGATGAGGACCCTGAAAGGCTTCCCGTTTTCAGTTATTGTTATTTCAGGTAAGAACACTCCACATTTTTTCTTTCATTGAAAAACTTCTGTATTTCAAGAGAAGCATTAGAAAGCGCTGTGCTGCTGATGATTTCATTTGGATGGCAGCGCTGCGTGATGATGCCCTACTCTTAAAAACTCATTCCAGATACCTTCATCTGAATTCTCACTATCAGTGAGCGGCTGATTTGCCTCGTCATTCATTTTATGTTTTTCAACAATTCCGAAATTTCACCCAGTGAGGAGTTGTACTTCTTGGAAGGTCGGTGAATTTTGGCAGTTTCATTGCGAGAAACTTTTATTGTGTGGAGGATGAAGTGATTAGTGAACACGGTGGCTACCAGTCGTGTTGCCCACAACCTTCTTTATGTGGCTGTTATGTGCGTACTTGAGTTCGTGGCGTCTAATGAACTGCTTTGAAGAGATTTGCGGCAAGATGGTATTTGCGACGATGATATAGTCAATCTTTGCCATAGGGTTCTGAAAGGTCTCAAAATCCGGCACAAAAAACATGCAAACGGTTGTTCCATCAACCTCAATACTAATGCTTACGAAGTTTACTGCGGCAGACGTTAGAAATCGAGATTTATTTTAAATGGGCGGGAACAGAGTCTCACCGTATTCTCCTCCTGGACTGCATCACCGAATGGACTATCCGACATTGAGCGTCGTTGTTGATGTTGACATTGAGCGGGAAATGTAGATGAATCTACTGTGAAATTGCCTTCTTTATGGGCGAGGTTACAAATGCTTGCCCATAAAATGTGTTCGTGTCGTACCCTTAATTGCCACCTGCTAAAATTTGAAATATTATTTATCAGTTTTGATGCCACAAATGACAACGGGCATGTTTGACCGAGTTCATGAGGATGACAAGGCATGCTGCTGCTAGGTATTAGCAAACTCGGTTTTTTTTGAGGTTGATCACGAAACGTTTCAGTTCAGTCGCTAATGGACACCTCAGATACCTCAGTCTCTGAATCGTTTGAACCGAGCTGCGCATAAAGAATATGTTGGTTGAGGTTGTTTTCGATTATTTCCATTACGCAGGGTTCTTGGATTAAAAGTTTCGCAGGAAATACCTACTCCGTAAAGCTGGCGTTACTGGTATAGTACATTAGAAATGAGAATCCGTTTGCTATGCGACGTGATATTAAGAGCAGCAAAGAAATTTGTCATTTCTGCACATTCGTTCGTTTTGTCGTACGTTCGGTATAACTCTATGCGGAGCCCTAATAGCATCATTGCATCTCTTTATCGCTTTCATTGAGAGACATTGCGTGTCAGTATCTAATTGCCATAGTAGGTCGCAGTGTTTTTAGAAATAGCTGATAGAAGAGTTATGGTAGCGGCAAAATATTGCCTTAAAGTATGTAGCACGCTGTTAAATTGCAGTTCGTTCGACAATCGCCCAAACTGAGATTGTTGAAGTGATATTGGTTGGATGTGAGACATAGAATATGATGGAGCAATTGGGTTTGTAATTTAGTTCCATCGACATGGAATCTTTTATTATCGATACGCATTTTAGTATGTTTGGTTGTTTGATATGTTATACACACGTGATTGCCATTACGACACCAACTCAGCTTCTCAAAACAAATATTTCTCCACCTTTCTTTTTGAAAAATTAGCAGTATTTCTATTTATAGAGATAGAAAAAGTGAATTGAACGTGATGGGCGGTGAAGCACTTGCTAATGCGATGTGTGCATCTGAATGAATCGTTGAGCACGCCCGTTCGCCTTATCGCTCCACAGTATCGAGTTTATTGCTCACCGCTCTCCCTTAGCAGGTAGTAAAGATTGTGCAGGGTGTCGAGATCCTGTAAGATGTGCCCATTATCAGTGAATAGAATGTAAAGCAGATGACAAACACCATCTTATAGATTGATATATAAGGTGACCCATTAGTTGTAGCTCGAATGGAAAAATAAAAAAGTATATTCTAACAAACATATTTATTAAGACCGAGTTGCTTGAGGCATCCGCTAGCGTCACAGTCGTAATATGTAACGAGCTATAGTTTGCTAACATATGGTAATGATTCTTATTAGGCATCCGTTCCTTTCAGCGATTTGTGAGTTTTGATTGTTTACTTCGATAACGATGCCAGGCGGAAGTGAATGCGAACAAAGGATCCAAAGAAAACTTCTGCAGTAGTCAGACTCACTGAGAGGGCATGCGTGTTGTGTGAGGTGAAGAACATGGCTTAGTAGATGAAATGATCGGAGCTTATGTAATGGAATTTCGACACTATCGAGATGAATTCATGGCTTGGACGAAGTATAAATAAACTATTCGTCGTGACGTTGAGAATAGGTACGGTCGGGCTATATGCGGATCTACTCCACAGATAATATGGCAGCTGTTTGTGTTTGGTTGGCATTCGCTTTCCGCATATTCACTGGCGACAGTTTTTGATAGGTTTAATTGCGGAGGTGGGAACGAATAACAAATACATATCGTTATTAGCTGTTGAGGGCATGGATATGCAACGGAAGTTGTTTATGAATGCGCTATGGAGAACGGATATTTTTCTGCTTTCTTTTCGTATATGAAATCGAATTTTTGCTCTCGTAGAACGCACCCAAAATATTCCACTCTCATAAAACAACAACATTCATTGCATGTTATCACATTTTTCAGTTAAAATCGGTAATAAAGATACTAATACAAATTTATTTTATATTAAGAAACAAATAAACAAACTTTTTCTGTGATCCATTCGTCGAGATTGCGATCAAGGGGAAATGTTCGTTTACCAAATCGCATGAGAATTTTGTTGGGTGCCGCATCAACAACCGTGTTCGTTTTTAGCGTCACCAACAGTATTGCCAGTAATGAAAGAAATGCGAGTTGTCGGGAATCCATTGGCCTAGTCGTCTCGGATACCTTAGTTTTAGCCTTATTTTACATTTCACTCTCTCTTTTGCTATCTCTCTGTCCTTTTTTCTTTCGTTTTCCTGAACCCAACCTAAGTAGCTTGTCAGGCGGTTATTCAATGATTTTTGAAGATTAAAGTTTATGCACAGTCAAATGAAATCGCATCATTCGAGGATTCCATGTCGTTATACCTACAGTAAATGAAAAATTCATCAGTTGTGGTTTTGAAGGGAGAAAGATCTCAAGAGGTGGCTCTAGCTGTTTCACCATAATTAGCGATAATTTGAGCAGGTAAGAAATTTTGTTGGAATGAATGCTCACAGCAGTTCTGAAATGAGTTCTTTTTTCATCCACTTTATCATCTTCCATTTCGACTTTCACATGCACCATATCGAACATCTCCAACGAATATTTTCAGACAGATTATTTGAAATACTGTTTTTAATTTTTGTGCACTTTTTGGGCTACAGTGCAGTGTGCTCTAGTGATAGATGAAATAAGCAGTATTTAGCTCTCTGAGGATTGAAGATCTCTCATTTAACTACAGTTTTATAAACGCCATCGTAACAATAACTTTGAACGGATAATGTAACGGCTTAGAAACAATGAGAAATATTCTAGTTTCTTTTCTCGTCTAATCCAAGACGAGGCAATGCTAATGAAAGAACGAAGTGTCAGTCAGTGAGGGGGTGAGACAATGTCAAATTGACAGCATTGTGGGCAAGGAACGTATTAAACACGCATTCAGAGGCGATTCGCACTGGAAGGTGAGCTATGCAGATAGCTTTTATAGAGCTGCCGCGGCGCTGAAAAAAAAAATGCGTTACTTAAAATACAATGGCAACGGTTGAAGAGGCCAAGCTAGCCCCAATGGGCGGAGTTTATGAATCGTGGGAAGGCGTAATGCGAATATCGTAACGGGAGGTCAAGTCACTACAAAACGTTGAGGACATCCACCGTATATCCATACATCATTAAACTTTCCCTTGAGTGACGTGTGCGTGGATGTATGGATTTATATAGAGTAAGAGGAATCGTTGATTTGAAGGCATGAATGTGGGGGCAGAGAGTAGAGGGAGTGTGGGATGAAGACATCCCAGGAATAGCTTCAGAATGGGGTCTCAAATCGAAAACTATAATGATTCCATCTGGCGTTGTGCTTGTATAATGTTTCCCATTTATCTTAACAGAAAAGTCGAGGGCTCCTAAATGTTGTGACTGTTTCTCGCATTTTGCTCGTTGGATCCAGTACTTGGGGTCACAAGTCCGTACTGAGCAAGTGTACTGTGGCCCTCGCATATGGTTGACGGGATTTTTTTTTTCTTGATTGAAATTGCTAAACACTGGGTAATGTTAGCATCATCTTAAATTACGAATTCGGGTCAGCGTTAAGAATTTATATTTCTAAGTGATCAGTGGTTCTACACTGTTAATTTGCATTAAGTAACATCAGCGGTTTTTTATGTAAGAGCAAAAATCAACTCATCCGAAACTTTTACTATCCGTTTGTACCAGGATCACCCCAGTCATTCACTGTTGTTTATCCGAGCGCCAGTGTCGCTTCTGGTCGTCTGTCTCTATCATCTGCACAAGTTGATGCTCTCTGATAGCTTTTGTTTCCATAAACAGGAAGGAAATAAATAATGTAAAACTTAAGCACATCACTTCTCACCATTGTGGTTGTTAATCTTTGCCTTAAAGAAAGGTTAGGAGGGAAGAAAACGCAACAAAGAAGAAACACCTCGTCAGGAAATGTGCTTCTGGAAGGAGATCAATGATGGTAGCAGCTACTAGTGAATAGTGAATTTAATCGCGCCGCGGATCTTCACTGGATTTAGCCGTTACGATATATGCAACTGCCGTGAGGTACGTATACATTGCGATCTATGCAGCTTCATGATGAAAAGTGCATTGATAATTGAAATGCAGAATAAGTGCCGTTCAGCAGGTAAACTTCTGTAGATGCATTATGAAAGTATAGGATGTTTAAAACGTTTATTGCCAATGAAATACTGGTAATGGTGCATTGCTGCGATGTTAACAGTTAAAACATCGATACACCTTTTCGTACAATTATGTCTTATTCTGAAGGTATTTTCTTGATTCGATCAATGCATTCAATGCAGAAGTCAGTTTGTCATTGTGTTTTGTAAAATACAAAATTCCAAATAAAATAGGATATTAGAATAGATCGTAGGATGTATTTGTTAACGTACAATAGCGCTATAAAAATTCTATAAATTATAATGTTGCGATGCAATAAGAGCATTTCGCTATTGCCTCGATTTGAAAGACGCAGTTGATGTTTTTGTATGAATTCAGTTATGTCGAATGCGATTATGGATTGACAGAAACATTTCCACGAAATGTTGAAAAGCAATGTTTCAGTTTGCATCTTTCCCAGAGGCTGAAATGGGTAGCGCATGATATGGAACGGTACCTCATGGTAGCGAGTGTTTTCTGGATGGGTAATCTCGTGATGGCAACAGGCAACATTTAGAACCACTCGGCTGTGGATTTTTAGAGTTCCTAGAAATAATGTCTTTTGGATGATAGATAATATATTAGGAAAAGTTTGCATCGCAGAAAGTGGAATAAAGCCGTCAGATGTTCCGCATCCTTCCAGACTTGTGTAGAATGACCCGCTCGACGTTATAAGGCCTTACATTTATGCCTACAATATGAATTTTGTTCTGTGCTGATTGCTGCTGTAATATGATTTCAAACGAGCGTAGGTAGAAAGCATTTGCGTTGCTTATTGCGAAAGATGCATGGTGCTTAGCTGAGGAAGAACTTTAATAGGGAGTAGATTGAATTCTAATATATGCTTAAAAGTGGTGGTCATTTCAGCATTAAAAAGATGCAATCAGCCGCTGTGCGCAGCGACACTCGAGAGCGTAAACCCGATTGAAATTGACACTTGTCATCAGAGGCGTTGACATTTTTCATCGGTTGATGAGTGGCCTCCCAAAAATTTCTATTTGTCTCGTAGCTAATTCCATTGGTACGATGCAATCATGGTACCAATAACGGACTATCAAAAGTGATACTCTGACGGAAGTAAAGCAGAGTACAATTCCACATTTTAAACCACTAGGGTACTGTAAATGAGCGCCATTTGCGTGAAAAGCCAAAAATTGTTGAAGCGAATTTATAAAGTTTTCGGAAAGGTGGATTTGACCTTAGCATGCGAACACCTTCATAAGACGAATATGTCAGATTTGCATGAAATTCATATATGATAAAATCTCCGCATTAATGCATATCACGGCGCTTACTTTGCATGAAGAATATTTATGCACAGATGCCCTTGATGCATCTACAAGTTGGAGTGACGATGTGTTTAGGCTTATGAATGCGATTCCCTTAAACGATTATTGAGAATTTGTCTGTAGTGGATTATCTGAGCGTGCATATGAAAGATTCAAACTGCCTCTTATAATATATTCTTTGTGAGCGTATAATATTTGAATAAATATATGAGATGTATTTAATGATCGAGTTTACCTTAAATGAAGCTTTAACCATGTAAATGGACAAAGCGAATCTTGCTAGGGAGGGAAGGAATGAGGAGGGACGGGGTTTAATTGCTTATTTCTCTGAATATGTGGTGGGAAAACAATTTTATTTTAAGAATATTCGAAGTCGAATTACGCTTATGTTTAGTTTTCGTTTAAATTTAAAGTTCTGCTACATAGTAGTTTAGGGCGTTGTGACACATACTAATTGCAGAAATAAAAGAGAAGAACGAGAGGACGTTAACCTTAACGGGTAATGGGCGAAGGATTTCATGTGATGAAAAATTTTTGAGTAAAGTCGAGCATTTTATAAGTTAACGTGAAAACCTAGAAATAAAGGAACACCAACTATGATGCGGGAAGTTTTTTCTCCTCTTAATATCTGAATGAGTAATGTGCCTACGAGCTCTGCTTCTCTCCCTTATGTTGTTCAATAACATAGCGGTTATGCTGTTATTTCACATGCATCATGAGACGTTTAACGTTTATTTATTTATTTATTTTTGTACATTTATATATGCACAAACGTCTATACTAACAACGTATACTCACAAATTGTCTAAAGCAGTTTTAAGTAGACCAGAAATTACTTTTTGAAGATTTGTCGTACTTTACGATTATTCTGTCATTCTCGAGTAATCGCCGTATACTGAGAGGAAATCATCAAATTTTTATCCAGTAAACACAAATATTTGTCGGTATCTTTGCACGAATTCGAGGTTTGTTATAGTTTTAACATGTCTCATTTCCGGTATGGTGTTGAGCTGTATTGATGATAGCAAATGATGGATTTTATTTGATTCGAAAATTGAAATCGTAGAGAAGGAATTTCTGCTTTTCCAGCATGAGTCATGTCGCCAAGCGTGTTGGCACTCATATTTCTAATTGAAGCTCAGCTATTGACAGAAGGCTTCCAAAGACTGAGAGGAGTATTCTAAAGATCTTTTATGCGTCAGAGGATATTTCTTTTATATGGGGTCGTCTTAAGCGATCCCACACATTAGACGAAACCCAATCCACAAATATATTTGGAGCTAAGGCGTAGTAGAATATAATTGGACGGAAAAGTAGACCGAGACGAGTGATTGTTGAGTGTCATATAACTTTGGCTGCAGGTAAAGGATTGCTGCTGTACCATATCCCACTTTTTAAATAGATATCATGGGCCTACAGGTTTTTTACTGCCTAGTTAAGAGAATGCAGTCTTTAACTGAAAAATGGATGGGCTATGATGGTTTTTTGAGTGAAAACTTCAACGGTGAAGGGATGGGAGGAGGTAAGCCAATCCTTGGAATTTGTTATCTCTTTAAGTTACTGTTGGTGAAAAGTGGAAGCCATGACGGATGTTTTGGACTACCGATTTGCATTTTTCTTTGCATCGTGAAATGGCGTGATGAAATGATTGCTTATTGATAGAATTAGTTTTCAGTGTGTGCTTTTTCTGTGATATTTCCACTGGTTCTTTTATGCTCTTTCGTTTCATACTTACGTGGTTCGACAGCAACCCAGCAACTCTGAAAGGAAGGGAGGGGATTGAGCTTATCGTATGGATGTTGGTCATGCTATAATATGGAATCGGTTAAGTTCACAGTGATGTTACATTCACTGACAGGTGTGGGTGGTTTTATTTCTTTCTTAGTATGCATTTGAGAAGTTTTTTTGCGTTTCTCGCGCTGATAATGAATATATTGCTGGTAGAAGTTTTGAGACACTTCATTTGCTTTCCGGTGTGGTAAGAAAGAGAGCTGAACTGATAACGAGCTTAGTAGATATCCTATGAACGGAATTCTTATGCAAATCATGCATGTTGCGAACCATGCTCACTATATTATTAAAGCATTCTGGCAGCTGCAGCATCGAGTGGCAACGAAACAAGAGCAAAAAAACTCGCAAAAGCGTGGTCAGGTAGCTTGATCTTAGGTTGTCATGCCTTTTTTCCACAGATAACAGGTTTATATCACTGGTTTTGGAGCCATCAGTGGAGTTGGAACCCTGAAGAGGGTGGGGGGAGCGGGAGGATCCACTCGGCTGGAGGGATAAAGAAAGATCATTCGGTTAAGAGGATTACATTCGCAAAAAGTATAAGTGTAACACGTTTTATGCATATCATAGCACAGGTGCACCACTGTTTATAGCAATTCGTAGTAACAACCGTCGACCATTGAAGCTTACTTTTTTGTGTTTTAACTGTTCAAGCAGTACCCGTTTTGCATTTGCCACTGCAAAATTTGAACGCTTTTCTTCACCACTGTAAGAGTTGATTCGTGAGCTTACAAACGCTGTGATTTCTCAAGTATGCTAAAAGGATTTCTTGAAATTTGCAGCCGTTCAAGTTCTTCTTTTTCAATCAGTTATTTTTAAATCTCAGTTATACTTACAAGAAGTTTACACGGGAAATTAAAGTAAAATATGAATTCTTTGTTGCTTATTTCTAATTATTTGTTGACAATTTATTGAAGTGGCTGGTAGTTTTGCAGAAGCGTATATTTCGAAGCTCGTCTGGCGGTCTTCCTCACTTTTCTCTATTCTCCTCTTGTGGCATCTAAAAAACGACCGATCACCCTCTCTAATATTTCAGTCGTATCACTTTTCCACATAATACATTTCTTAAATTATTCAAATGAAAATATGTTCTTTCATTTTCTCTCCTGCCCACCCGTTCTCCTCCTTTTTACTTCATATGGGTGACGCCAACTGTTGGCTGTACTTTGCAACCGTGATGCTTGTGTATGGATGTTGAATGAAATGGGGACTTGTACATTTTCCATGATCCGATTTGTGTTGAATTTTGTCAAAGCTATTGACAATAAAAGTATCGCATCATTTATTGCATCGTTGGAGATGAATCGTTACAAGTTTCACTATTATTACTTCACCATTTCTCCACTCTTTCATCTATTACTACTTTTTATTAAGCAGACTAGTATAGATGTTTTCCGTGGCAGTTTTCGCCTGTTTTGTCACCTTCAATGAGCTAAATGCAGCGCACATTTAAACAACAAGAAACTCTTCGAGTAATCGTGCAAGCATCAATTTCAGCATATGTGGCATTTTTCTTTTAGTGCTACAAAATCATTGTGTCATACAAACAGTAATTCGCAATTGGCCAAGCACACATCTTCAACGGGTTGCACTTTTCAGTGATTATTTCGAGGCATTCAGTTTGCTTCAAAGGAAAATACAAATTTTAGAAATTTACGGCCTCATTTGCAACATTTGTCGTCGCTCGATGCACAAATTGCAATATTATTAGCGAAAATGAGACCTGCAAATATAGTTTTCTGGGATTTATTGTAGGAGACCCGCAGAACATTGTTTATTCGCTTATTCGTTTTTGATTTCCTAATTTGCGTGGGAATATAACTCTCTCAAGGTTTTCTTTTCATAAATGGTTATCAGCGGGAATTATTGCTTCAGAAATCCAGTGGTTATCATTGCATCAAAAAGCATTCTTATATTTTTATCCAACTTGTTTTGGTGTGTTCACCGGATGGTCCATTTTTCTTAATCCCAGAAACGAAGTCTTCTAATCAGAAACAATCTTCCTTGCTTATTTCGTCATCAGATATGGGATATTAGATCCAAGAAATGAAAGTATTCGTAAGATTTATAGTGGAGAAAAAGATGGCATGCGAATTTCATCGGACGATTAACTGCGAATACTGGCCACGCCGAAGAGGAAAATATGAGGATAATATATTCGTGAGAGGATGACGAAGATATAGGCTATCCTTTTAGGCTCAATTTTATTCTCGATTTGCGTGAATTGTGCATGAGCTATATAATTCTCGACAAAGGTTGCGATTGCATCGTGTGAAAGAATGTCTTTTGATATTTGTTTCGCGAATGTTTATGAGGTTACCCGAAGCTAGGCTTCAGCTAATTGATAACTACTGAGAAATAGGGCATTGTTACATCGCTCGGCTTTGACATTCTCCTCAGTCACTTTAAGGTTGACTAATTCTAAGAAACACCAACAGGCCGATATCCTTAGAAGTTATATGGATGAAACTTTGCTGTTTATTAGTCTGTCTCTGAGTAGCGTTTTCATTCTGCTGATACATCAGCGCAACAAATTGTAGAAATCACTTAGTATTGCAGAAAAGTATGCTGTAAAAATCGGCAAGCACTGTAGAAATGGATGGGCTAAAAAGTGCATGTCACAGACAACTAAGTGATAAGTATTTATTTGAATAGAACATTTAGATCGTCAATTTTTCCTGCCCTTCAAAAATGATTTCTGAGCGGTTTTTTATATTCGCAAATCGCTGAAGCCTGAAATGTGGTGTAACAACTAAATCCTTGAGAACGTTTCTGGTAATGAAAACCAATTTTTAAAGGATGCTTTCTGCGTTGGAATTGTGCGCTATATACATCTATTCGCATTTCTCAAAGTAGATGAAAGAGCGGCTTTAACGTTGCGGAGGAGAGGGAAAGAGAAAAAGAGAGCAGCTGTTATTAGTTAACTTGGCCTTCAAGAATTATTTAATTGCTTAATGGTAAAAGGACAGGAATTAGAATCGTATTTACTTGAGTGTGAAAAATTTCCGGCTCATCGTCGTCTTTAACTGCTCTATTTTAACCAGATATTGCAAAAAAAGCTCCCCGGACACATTCGAGTGGATAAGCTCGTATCCACATCTATATTATTTCATTACCTGCTTAAAAGTAGCCATTTCCGCGCAGAAATTTTCCAGATAGAGTTCATCTAATTCAATCAGTTTATGCGCAATTACGTTACTGTGAATGACGCATTCATTTCATCTTCTGATTGCAGTGCTGGCTAAACGTCTCCATTCGTTGAAATGAAAATACCATATGGGATGTGTTAGTTACCAGAAGTTCACATTTGCCCAGGTTGCATTTTTGTGGTGCAAAATATTCCGTACAGACAGCGGTAGGCGGATAATATGAGCAATGAAGGAATGCTTCAATTACTGAAATAAAATCTCGGCTTTAAAAGTTGTTATCTTCGTGTTATCTTCAGTGAACCTTCTTATCGACAATACTAGATTACCCACACCATTCTTAAGAGTTGAAGGAATTATACAACAGTTCGAATTGCTATTTAGCAGCAGTAAAAATGGTAAGGTCTCATAAATTGGCATTTTCTATTAGTTCGAAGAATGGATAGGACCGCATTATTTGCGTCCTAAATATTTCAGTCGCTAAAAATCCATCCACTTAAAAGCTGTCAGATATATTTACCATTATGCTTAAAGGTGTTATATTTAACAAAAAGTACGTTGTGTAAATTTTCTTTAAACAGGTTGAAACATGAGCAGAGCAAGAAATATCGGTGCTTTTATTCATTATACAAACACTCGTTCTCTCGTAGACATTCAGAATGTGCAAAATTGTAGCGGTAGTGGAATCCATGAATGGTGAAACGGATCATGATGGGGTTTCCCTTAAGAGGCGTAATTGTGCATAAGTCAGCTGCATCGTTCGATTATTCATATTGAGGATGTATAAGAAGTACTGCTGGAATCGGTTTCATACCTCAGCAGCACTGATAGGTAAAATAGCCCAAATCATTCATTTTTGACGAGTAGTTATGGACTTGTTTTATTTCAGAACTCTCATCAGAAATCTAGACGAAGATCCTTAACTACTGAATTTTATTATATAACTGGTTTTATTGAAGTAAAAGTAAAGTTCCGCATGCGAAGGTTGCCTTCTTGGGACAAATTCTGCAACGAAATCCGAAGCTATTGCCAACCCCATATTTCTGTCTTCCCTTTCACGTTTCGATTGATGCTTAAATGGGTAGAGAGGTATAATCATATTAATCTAATTACTGCTGCACTTTTGTTTTTGCGTCTCATTGCAGATCGAGAACAAGTAGGTACACATGAACGAGAAACTAGCGTGATATGTGCTTTCACTTGACTGTTTAGGAGACCAGCCGTTTTTTTTGAGTCACCAGAGATAGCAGATAATCAGCTGCAATGCTTTCGACATTTCTAGCGCTCCGACTACTGCTAGATAACTTCGGCTAATAGTTGATCTGCATTTGCAACGGGTATTATGGTGATTTGTGTCCGTGTATACGTAAGTGTAGATTTGATGTCTGTGTCTCCTATAGTTTGAGCTGCAATGGCATTGAATCTGAAATAACAAAATTTAATACATGCATTATGATTGCTCTCTCGTAAACGCTAAGATGAGTTGTAAATATACAAAATGCTCGTTAATTTCCATATCTAAGAAAAGTAGCAACTGGTCGGGTCGAGGAGACGGATCTCTTTCACAGTATTTCTATAGTCAGTTGAATCAATTAAATCCTGCTTTTTCGTTGGTTAAAATGTACGAGTTAAACTGTAGTGAATTACTGGTTTTATGTGTAACCACGAGTGATTGATATGATGGACGGAATTGCCAAAACGTTTGCCAAAATATTTCCGTGCTGCTTTCTGTATATTTTTTGGGGTCACTCGATATAAAATGTAGCCTGTTGCGGATGTTAAGGAACTATCTGGGATTTCTTTTTAACGCAGTGGCTTAATCTAAAAATTCATATGAGGGGCTGTCGTGTGGTTTAAATCATAACTGCTGAACTCCATAATTCAACCTTGAGTTGTTCTCGAGCTGATTCTAACAGACAGCAGACTGACACAAATGTTCTCTGGGGTAGATATCGTCACGCTGTAATTTGGCTTTCATATTGAACTTTACAAAGGTATAGTATTGAATAATTAATGACTAAAGTGTAACTTTGCGTGGTGCTTAATGATGGTGACAGGTAATGTTTACTTCGTTAACAGATAAACTTACCAAAAATTCCGCCGAAAACATTTACAGTTACAAAAAAAAACGAATCGAAGGTAGCTGAAGGCATAGGAAGGTTTGTGTATTCACTTTGCCTACATACACGAGGCAAGAAACTTCTTATCTGCAACGAGAACAAGCAAGAAGCAGCGTCCTTGCTGTCTGTCGAATCTGAGGGGAGATTGCTGAATCTTCTTTTAGTTGAGGCGATGCTTGTAACTCAGACAATTTCACATGTAAGGATGTTGATAGCTAGCTGAAGAGGGCAATATGCGGTTGCGGTGGAGAGCTCATTCATCGATAACAATGAACAACGGAGGCAGCTACCCTCCATTTAAATATTATTTATTTTTACGTCCTGAACTGGAGGACATGCAGAAGTAAATAAATAAATAAAAATGCTCGGATGTAAAAAATTAACCAAGCCCAAGTCTGGATGAAAGGAAGGGAGTTTCGCCATTTGTTCGTTGTTTGTCAACGCGACTTCTTCGATTGAAGAGTTTAAATTCTTATGAGCACGCTCATAGTGAGTTGGAATTCTTTTTTTAAATGTGATGCAATAGAGGCTCTGAGTGATCTAGGGTGTACGAGGTGAACAGATATAGGATGGAAGCCTTTTGCAGCTTGTTATGAACGCTAACGAATTGACGAAATCGGTGTGCCAATGTGTTATATAAAAACCTTTTGACGACTATGCGACATAATTATTAGCGGATGCTGTAAAGTATCAGTTATGGCATGGTTCAGTTTAATCGTTTGCATTAGTTTTTCTACCATTCCAGCTTCACAACTGCCATGAGTATTCCGCAATGATTCTCCACCCTCGCTATTGGAACTAGCGCGACTTACTTTCAGGCTGTTACTGTTCGATGTCATGGAGCATTTCATGAGTGAATTTTAGAATCGGTATAAACACGTTAGACTTCTAGAAATACAGATACGAAAGCAGTCGGCACGGATACAAAACAGTAATTGGAACTAGCGCGGAGACAGCTCGAGTTCTACTAAATGCAGTGCAATTGAAGAGATCGTGTGAACAGTGGTGGAGTCACAGGAAGTGGATAAATGTCATCTAGTGGCGTGCCCGTTTTGGTAAATACATTTTTAAAGATGAGTTGAAGATGATAGTTGTGGCCGAGAACTTACTGAAGTCTTATGTCAGAACATAGGCTATACTACATTTTGTTGACACCAAATTGAGGGAAAAGATTTTCGATGGAAAATGTTCATTTTCGAATGATTTCTCTCCAGTTTTCCTCTGAGTGCTTCAAATTTTGTACGCAGCTCGTTGGTGATTGTAGAATGTATCTTTTACATAAACTGCAATGTTTGAACAAATGAGAGGGCAAAGGTGTTTGTTGTCTGAACCGTTCCTGCATGCTGTCGTTTTTGCCGTACTTCACTGGAACAGAACTCATGAAATGCGCAGGTTATCACTGTTCCTTATAACGTTGCCTTAACTGCAGTAATCTTATCATGTTAGCATGGTGCGGTATCTCTTGCAGTATTACGAAGCTTTGCTTCTACTGAAGAAATTAACTGCATAAGGGCGATAAATCTTGTGGAAGCCTGTGCCAGCAGACAGAGGCTGTAGTGTAGAAAGCCGCACAAAATCGCCTCTTCAGATTTTTTTGTATCGTTAAAAAGTATCCTTCTCTGGACAGAGCGTCGAGGCGTTAAGGTTCGCTAACATTTTGGAGTAAGTAGTCGAAGCTCTCGGTAAGACGAGGTACTTTCGTGATGTTTTGTGCAGTTAAGGAATGGAATAATGCTATTTATTTGGTATCTTTGTTGTTTTATCTGGAGGCATTTCTCATCAGTTGCTTTAGTAAAAGAAAACGAGCTCTTCTCGAAGAAGTTCCCAACACGTTGAAGAGGAGTCTTTTCCTCTCGAATTTCTCAGGAATATCAACTTCATTTTATCGTTGTGGGAGCAAGATGTTTTCAGAAATAATGCAATTTGGAACTTTGAAAACTTCATTGCATTTTTTTTTCTGTGATTTCAGCATACCAAGCGTAACGATTTAGACTCGTTTTTTATTGAGCATGAATCTGTTCATCAGATTGCCTTTTTGTTTTTTGTAATTGAGGTTGTAGTTTGAGTTCTTGGTGAATGGAACAGTAATCTTGAGTTGGTAGTTTTCTTGATTGAGTTAGGAAGGGACAGCGGAGGAGAGGGGAAGGGCATGGGAAGACTTGCTATACAGTTCCTAATCGAGCAGATGTTCCATTCAAATATTGCGATGGATAGAGTTTGATGCAAAATTGCCAAATATGCCAAATTGCCAAATTGCCAAATTGCTGGCACAGCAGTAAAATGTTGGTAACGTTTTCTCAAGTTTAGCTGTAAGTGGATTTTGGGAGAGCTTCATCTGATGCGGAATTGAGGGTGGAGGATGAGTTTACATTGATATAAATGAGGGGATCTTATTGGAAAAGGGATTAAAACATTCCTTATTTCCGAAGAATGGAATATGCGCTGTGGTGGTGAGAGACCATCATCTTGATTTATTGGACTCAGCATTTTTCTTGCTTTAGCCAATTGCTTTCTACATGTTTACAAAAGGTTTTCAATTAAAAGGTAGGGGAGAGGGGAGACAATCACGCATGCAGCCATTTGGGATAGTTAGCACACTTTAGCAAACATCCAATTCCGCACTCAACATGAGAATTTTTTTGTCTTCCATTTTACATTTCCGCCCACTTTTTGTCGATATGCATTCGGTGGCGATACAAGTGGAATTGCTAAAGCAACTTTTCCGAGTTTCTGTCAGGCCTGGGTAGATCGCGTTTCATGAGCAACTTTTCTTATTTCCTCCGCCTTTGAACCTGGCAGTGCCGGAACCATCACAACAACACCGTTAATTTTGAATCGATAAGACAACCTGACGATGAGAGAGTAATTTTTGCTTACTGCGTTAACTAAGTTGCTTCTTTTCATGTTGTCATCATTTGGTGTAGAAATATCGATACCATTTCTGAACTTAATAATGAAGAGCGCGGTGATGATTTACTAGGTCATGAAGCACCTAGCAGTGGAAAAGCACCACAAGGGACGATGGAAATATTTGTGGTTCTGTTTGTTAATTTGTTTGTTTTTCGTTTCATTCTTGTTTTTCGTCTTTTTATTTTTTGTTTTTCTTTGCGGTACTAAGAAACGTTCAAGAATGTTTACTGAGAAGTGGGTGGTAGAAAGAAAATCGAACAGGTTGATGTTATGAGATGATGCACAAGGCGATCTTTATCGCTTACCAAAGCGCATTGTGCCTAGTGGACCACGTCGTTTACCGAAACGCATTGTACCAAGCGGCCCGTTACGTTTCTCATCGAAGAATTGTTCATCGTTAGGTGACGTTCGCTTTCCGAAACGCATCGTTCCCAGGGGATTGGCGTCACGCTTACCGAATCTCATCGTGCCCAGTGGAGTTCGAATACTACGCTGAGTGTTGCTGTTGTCGTCATTTGCACGGTTCACAGGAGATGTCCGAATTCCATCCCAGATCCCATTCTCATCCATCATATACATTCTTTTACCGATCTTATCGATTGCGCCGTTTAGCCACTGACGCCTTACGTACTCATCCTCGTTCGACTCTACAATTCTTTGTCAAATTTTTCTGCAATAAAATGACAATTTATTCGTTGATGGAATTCCTTTGAATGACTCGGCAAGTTGCTCCCTGAGGAAGAAAAGATAGAAAAATATGCTCGATGCTAATATAACTTCCATCTAGGTTTTACATAGTGGTTCTAGGTTTGTCTAGTAAAGTACATTCGTCGTTTAATCCGTATGCCTAAGTGCCTGTTCAGTTCAACTATTTTTCGACTAGGCTGGTGGAGAGGAGCATTCAGTTCTATCCAGCATATGCACCAACCACATTCATTCATTCGATGCCAGAACGTCTTCAACGTTTTCTTTTCACCTCTTTAAGTAAAACTGATTGCCGGGAAAGGATTGTTGCAGTCATTCGTTCATGAGCTCTGCGCCATCCGTATTGCTATGTTCCGAATGTTATGCATCATTTTCTGCATTCAATAATAATTCCTTAACTGAATAACCGGCTGATTGCTTTAGGTACAGGTTATAACGACACTGATAATTCATTGGCATCAAAAGATAAAACGAAAATCTCATGTTTCTATGCACTTCACAGTAGTACGTTGCATGTTCGTCACCACACATTTGTAAGTGAAATTCACTTCTCCGGTTTGATCAATTTACAACCATGCTCACTCCATCTGCCCCGTCTACCTTCAGCTGGGGTTGCTCCTCAACCCACACCTCATTCTTCGCAGTTCATGCCATGTATTGACGCAACCGTCATTCTCTTTCATCGGTCTAAGTGGTGACTGAGATTTGTTTCCATACGCATCTGTGGTGAAAGACAGCACTGTAAACGGGATATTCTGTATTTTTTAATCGGTCATATTTACCTGTTGAGAATATTCATACAAGCCCGTTAGTCTCTGAAAGCGCAGTTTCGCACTTTACAGCATCTAGGCCTACTGAGTATGCCGAATTTGCATGACTAGTTAGTTGTTTCTCGTCTCTAAGGTGAAATATTTTTCTACTATTTTTCATCGCATTTTGAATTCAGCCATCTAGTCGTTCCATCTTCTTTGGATGTTATGCGTTCGAGTGATCTCCATTTGATTCTATGCTGGGGAACGTTTGTTTGTCGAACTTTTGTACAGCTTGTTGCCGGTAGAAAGAACCCTCCTGCCAGTATGCTTCATAGCTCATGAAGGAGAGGGGAAGAAAAGGAGGAAATTTCCATCAAAGTAAACGCCTAAAAGTTTCTCAAATGAGATAACTGCAATCAGAAAAGAAGTTGATTTCACAAATATTCAATTCATATAGCGTAAGATCCATTTAATTTTTGCTTAGCAACAAGTACGCCGAAATAAAACGTAACCTCATATTTTCTAATTGTTTTTCAGTAATCATCAAAAGCCGATCCCCTTCTTAATCTTGATCTCAGAGTATCAGACGACAAAAGAATTTTATCTTATATGCAGCTTCAGAAAATTATGATGAAGAAAGCTAGAAAGTTCTCTCTCCTTTATACATGAAGGCATTGTAAATCTCGATCTTTTTGGACCGTGAACAAATATTTTATATGAATGGGATATGTTACCTGAGGCAAGAGCCATTCGGAGAGTAAGAAGAGCGAATGCAAAAATTGAGGCATGCATGAGTGAGGTGCTGACGACTGAAATGATTTCTACCTGGAGATGAAAGGATCTATGAAAGCGAAGGCGGACCAACTTGTTCGCCAATTTTGACGCCTGATTTAACGTTCGTATTTGGTATCCACTCAGCGCATATGCCGTCTTCCATTATGAGGAAATTTGTGCCAGCTCTGTGCCTTTTTAGCATCACAAATTATATGGCCAAATGCTCCCTATCGACATTTCAGCCAGTGCCGGACGTTATGTGCATTTCAATTGCCACTTATGTCAAACGAAAAAAAATCATTTTCTTTTCTTGAAAAGTTTATTGTATCGTAAAAAGCAGGAGGCTTTCAAGTGAATGTCACTGTAATTGATTCGCATCCTGGCTACGAAGTAAACATAACAAAACAGAACTGTTTATCGCTTTTAAGGGCGCCCTCCATTTTGGTACGTTTTTTACTAAGCAGTTTATCGTTTCAAAATTCGACAAATTAAAAAGCAGTAAGAGAAGTTGTTATTCTGATATTTTTCATGTACCCGAATACTTCAGCACAATGTACATTGTGTTATAAATTTGCGACTAATATCGATCCATTTCTCATTCTTATTAGGGGCTCGAAGATGAATAGTTCGCCATGTTATCGCTTAGTGATAATGAATCTTCATTATACGTAGATACAGCAGAACGCCTCCCAGATACGTGTTTTGCAGTGGTAATAAATAGGGAGAAGGGACGTTTTTAAAACAACGGTTATCCAGCACGTGGAGTGGGAATTTTTTTCGTGAAGTGTTAACGTCGTCGAGTGAAGAACTCGGGTGGACGCCGCAACCGAGAAGGGGAGCGTGAAATTTCGAATTAGGACTCGTGGGCGAAGGTTTTCGTTGAACAAAAAACTAGTTGAAGATAAAGAGCCAATCGTCCATCGTCCATTATATACATATATGAACGTCTTTTAAGCCTTCCGGGACACTTAATAATTCAGCAGTTCTAGTCCCGAAGGAATCTGTTGAGGTCTCGTGTTCACTAAGCATGCTCTTTTTTCATTCTTTTACTTCGATGAATTATCGAAGACGTTATTTCTAACATTAAAGTGCTGTTGAATGATAAAAGAAGGATTAAAAGAGGTTAGCATCATTGCTTTAGTCAAAGATCCCACTACGAGCACAGATGTCGTTGTAGAGAAGTGAACTTGTGTTTTTGGAGTTCATTACTTCGGAGGATGCGGACAGTATTGGATTTGCTGGCACTGTGCTGAGGGCTTATACAGTGGAGAGCAGTAGAAGCGAATAAAAAATGGCATGGCTCGGATGCGACGCATATGTAGCGCATCACCATAGGGAAATCGGCAAGCACATGCGGTATTTGTTGGCGGGGATTTCGAGTAATGAAGGAGAGTAAGAGATGTTTTAATGCTTTCGTAAGTGATGGCAAACGAACGGTCAGTACCAGCTGTCCTTGTCTTTTCCGCTTGGTGGCTAATGATTGTTGCAAGTGCTTATCTCAATAGTGCCACACCTTCCTGTTCAAGTTTTCTTCAGCTGACCTTACCTATTAAAACTCATCGTTTACAACCGACAAATTTGTTCTCCATGTATTGAAGTGCGAAGGTAGAACTTTTAATGGGAGAGAGGGTTGGGAAAGGCAGCGAATACTTCGAATGTGACGTTATCGAGAAAAAAGCGTTTCGTGGCGTGAATGAGAAACAGTAAAGGAACGTCAGTATGACTTTGGGATTTAAAATTTCTCGTGGCACGGAGTTGAGCGCTACGTGGAATTGGCTATGTTGAATTTTCTCTCAACTGGTGACTAAAGTGCAAATTAGTAATGCCATTCTCTGTTGCATTATCTGAGATGAGTAGTAGCGGCGCACATTATTTTGTCAAGAATTCAAGCTTTGGCATAAGGGTGCTCATCCAACGTATTGTTACAGTTTTCGTCCTCTTGCCGTCCCATAAGCTCTTTTCAGTGGGCGCTGAATTAAAGCGATTGCGAATGGCATATATGCGTTGGAGTGCAATTCTGCAGTCGAATTTTTAACCGTCTACCTCAGTCAGAAATCCCTTCATATTCAGCATTGTGGGGTCACTTCTCACTCTTTAAAATCCAGATCCTTCCGTTTTAGAAGTTGTGAGGGACATGGATTCCGCATCTCCATATGTTTAAGCCTTCCCTCAGATTTGTTCTTTTTTAAAAAGTTGCAAATATTGAAAGTCTGAAGGTTTTTAAATGAAGATTCCTCTACGAAGAAGGGCTTTTGCTCAGTGACATAATAAAGTCTGTATTCCTTAATGAAATTCGCATTAGGAACAATGCCGATTAGCAGAAAAACGAATAAATTTGGAATTCTTTAATGTAGGAGTTTGGTGCGCGCGGCGTTTGTTGCTGCGGTTTGCTTAGAATGGTTCCATGTACGATGATCAAAACGATTGTAAATTCACAATCGAGAAATGCGAAAGTATATAAAACGTTGACGTACTCAACATCTCACACTTCAAATGTGGGCGCTAAGAATTGTTTATACAGGAATGAGACACTCAAAACATGCTAACAACAGCACTTGCGATATTGTGCTTCGCCGATTACCAGTGAATATAAGACTGCTCGGGCACATCGTCGAAGGACACTCGCTTACCGAAACGTATTGGTTCCCTTTGTGCACGCTTACCGAACCTGATCGGCTCACCGCGGAAGCGTTTGCCACCTTGCAGTCGTGCCATTCGTTCACTTTCAATTCTTTGATTGAACTCCTCGCTGTTCGTCTGCAAAAGCACTGCTTCTGTTAGCAACGACGGAGTCCTCTGGGGTTGTAAGAAGAAAAAAGATTGTTTTGCGCCAACTTGGCTTCCCTCTAACTCTTAAATTTTTCTTAGCTCCGCATTAAAAAATTGCCAAGGCATGCTAGAGAAGTTGCAAAGTGTACTAAATGACTGAGAAAATCGCCTAGTATTGATTGCATTGAGGAATAATATTGAACAGTGACCGTTGCCATCAATCGTGCATCTTATTCGCAACCGTGCCGTGTGATATATTGGAGAGGTATGAGGGAACAAGAGAGGAGGGGATTAAATGTAATTACAAGAAACAAGGGATAACAAAGCTGGATCCATTTTTTCAAACGCCATCACAGCTGTTAGTCGCGTTCTCTTGTTGACCCAGTAA
Source organism: Parascaris univalens (assembly GCA_037576465.1). Lineage (NCBI taxonomy): Eukaryota > Metazoa > Nematoda > Chromadorea > Rhabditida > Ascarididae > Parascaris > Parascaris univalens. The sequence goes on along the minus strand of CM075173.1, from coordinate 59,825,278 downwards.
AACTGAAAAGCATCGATACAAGGACGTAGCGTTTGGGTGTACTTACAACGTTACTGGTGGTATCGTTTCGAGTTTTTCGTACAAGATTGAGGTAGTCGGGGTGGGCAGATATGATAACTAACTGATGCTGTGACTGACTCACGTAGATGTTTTATCGACGACATGCCTCACTCACATAACTATGTAAAATGAAGATAGGAGAAGAAGGAGGTGTTGAAGGGAAAGAGGAAGGGGCACAGACGGCAGCCGTCATGCTCAGGAAATTTTTTACGCTACACTTTTGTGAGTGTTCGCCTTTCGTTAATTTCCTAACTTTGAGATTGTAAGCAGTGTGTGCGTGGAAATTTTTATGATTCTATTTCATGTGGTTATTTCTGAAAGCCACAGAAAATGGTTTCTTTTCCTCTTTCGGTGAATTTTTACTCAACGCCTCTATGTCGAAATAGAAAGAGTTCTTTTAAGAATCTCAATATGAAAATCTCAGTATGCGTCTCATATAATTTATCATCGAATTTGGCACAGAGAGTTTGAAAGATTTGTGTTCAGTTGTGTGATGAACGTTTTCACTTCGTTGATCCATTAGTAATTACTCTATGTTTATAATTATTTCCCTTCTTTAAGGTAATTCATCCCTTTTTGACGACTAGTGACAACTTACAATTGAGACGTGTAGTGCGAGGAATGCAATGCAAGCGATAAACAGCAGTTTTGAGTGAAATGTCATAGCTGTTCCTGCAAATATAACGCCTGACGCGGAAGATGGTCGAAATTCGCATCATTCATCGTCAGAATCGAGAAGCGATTTCGATGGAGCTGATCGCTCGTTTAATGGGAGTGGCGAAAATGGAGCTTAATGGGAGCATGCTGGAATGAACATTGCTAATGTGGTCAAACGAACAACTAAGGCCAGTTCGATGGAAATTTCGAGGAAAGGAAGAATGAATGAGAGCTAGTAGTGTTCGCCTTTTCCCAGAAACCGACTCTTCCTAAAGTTGAGGTTGCAGTAATTCAGTTCAGTCGCAGTTTTGTCTTACAAAATATGGAGCTGGATTCGATTTAACTTTGCAGAAGGCCGGAAGTGGCAATAAGCAAGTGTTTTTTGAAACACACAATACGATAAGTAGTAGCATTTATTGCAGAGGACGGGGATTCAACTTTTGCGAGTGAAATAAAAATCGTATCCGCTAGTCTCATCGTTAAACCTACGCTCTAAATAAGCTCCCTATGCGCTCTTTCTCCGTTTCTTTTTGTATCTTCGTTCATCTAAAATAGATTGAAAAAATATATTCACAGTTTACTGATAAGGACAGACTGCATAGAGCACCCATATTCGACGCAGCTGCCGCAGAAGATGACTGCTGTAAGATATAGCAAAGAGTGAAACCAAAACAGATTCGTTAGTACTGGTAAATTATAGATGAAATGAGGAGCGAGTTTCGTCGATGTCTTTTAGAATAAATGAAATGTCAGTCAGGGAACGGCATTTCGGCACAGATCTAAATGCGACATTTGAAAGGTTTTCACTCCTCTTGGAAGGCCATTAGCTGAAGCGAACACAAACCGTGCAGAATAATAAATGTAGATGAGCAGAACGAACGCAGCTGAGGGAGTGGAAGATGTGAACAAGGAGTAAGAAAGGGAAGATGAGAAGATAGGTGAAGTAAGAAGGGAGAGGGTATAAGCACGAAAGGATGAAAAAGAATTTGAGGGGTCGAGGGGTGATAAAGCGAAGATGAGCTGATTCAAGACGAGGGTGAGGGGATGAAAAATGCGAAAATAACGAAAGCAACATGAAGCAAGAGAAGGATTGCCTGGTTTGTTGGAAGTACCGAAGTGCAACGTTAAGCTTACGCATATATGCACGATATGGAAGCACCAGCACTGTTAATGAGCGGTGATATCATCTGATGGACCTTCATGATGCACACCCGTGTGAACGAACTAATTACAGGCTGTCTCCAGTGTTCACAACGTCATTTCACATGTTTTAGGCTTCGAATTTCGTAACGATCTCCTTGTGGTTGATCTTTTTGCACTTTCCATTCGAATGGACGCGAAATGTGAATACTGCGCAACGAGTTCGAAGTATTTTTTCCATAGAAATTGTCAACTGATGCAAAGTCGAAATTTTGAAGGGGTGTTGGCTGGAAATCTGTCTGCAGCTATGACTTCATCTTATTAGGGCGTTTTCGTTTCCTGGAAGCAATAATTGCAAGTGTGCGCTATGCTGCTTTGAACAATAACGTTTAAAGGTTTTAATGAACTTTAGCGAAGTATAAATTCGACGAAAGGAAAAAAGACATTAAAAGTAATTTGCGGAGCTTTTAAAGAAATCGATGCGCATAAATTTCGTTGTGTAGAATTTGTTCATCGCAAGAAACACTCTCATCAGAAAAGTTGCTCATCGAAATAAGAGGACGAGAAGAGAGTTGAGGCATTAGGGCCTCATCACTTTTCCAACTACTAGCAGTCTGGGCTAATATCCCAAGTTGTTCCAGTCTCATGATTGAGTTGGTAATAACAGCACAGCGATAACAGCAGACGCATTTTGGGTTCAGGGAGCAACCTTCCAGCGTGGAATTACAACGCATCGAACTTCGTATAAGTTCGACTTTGGCATCTTACAAGCAACGATTCGTCTATTATATACAGAAAAATTTTGATATGAGACGACTCTGGAATGCCTGAAAAACACTTTAATTTAGGATGTGGAATTAAGAGCGAAAATCCTCGTCATTATGAGTCTGGACTTAATCCTTGGCCTACACAATGCATGCAATTTCAAGAGGACTTCTTTCATAGGGAACGTTATATTCTTGAAATTATCCCAACATACTAAAGGCATTTATATTTTTCAGAATATGGAAAGGTATCATGTAGAAGTTCTATCATGTAGAAGTTCTATCATGTAGAAGTAAAAGTGTTATCCACTCCTTCAAAAAGTTAAAGCTGATCAAAGGCCTATATAGTCGGCAAGTATTTAGCTTTTGTTTGCAAAAGAAGAATGGTGTGGCAGAAACGAAGGTGAGTGCGTAACGTTTGCTGCAGCTGGAACTGATCGGAGGGTTTTATAAAGATTTAAATCCAGAGGTTTTGAGTGACCGTTGTAAAATTTCTTTGTTTTTGTACTTGGGATATTCTGGTCTTAGCAAATGCAATTCCATTTTTCAAATTGTCGGCACAACTTGCTTGGTTTCCTTCCAACGTCCCATTTTTTGATGGCGCTTTCTGGCTCATCGGTGTCGAAATATTTCGCTTCTTTTTTTGCTTCTCTGACTCATGAATACTGTAGGAGCGTACACATGGGTTTCATTTATATTACTGTTCTTAAAGCAATAAATATGCAAAAGTAATGAAGTAGGATTGCAGGACAGGCTCAGGCCTGGTCGCATGCTCTTAGTCGATACGCTTGAGAAGAAAGTTGAGGAGGATGGCGACCTCAAGATGCGTATCGCGCTCTCTCGACCGCACAAGAAGCTCTGTGTTCGACGCATGTATTTAGACCAGTTTCGTAAGGACGATATTGTTAGTCCTAATACAGTTCACATATCAGTCAGCAGACCATTCCGTCATACTATCACTTTCAGCTTATCTTGTTTTATTTAATGGACATCTCTCGTCTAATATTCCTTTTTTTCCACATGTTTCTCAACGCTGTAACAAATGATGCCTCGCATTTTGTCCAGTCTCCTGCTTTTGTGGGGGGAAAGGAGGAAAAACGGGATGTGCAATTTACAGTTGGCGACTCATCATGCTTGTCAGTTGTAACAGCTGTTCCCTTGCTTCTAATACTTGTGGTTAACTTCAGCACAATCAATTCGCGTGTTTATGTCAGCGTCTCGAAATGGTGAAGTTCACGGAAAGAAGATGCATGAACAGAAAGAAGGAGTAAAACTATCGCGGAGTAGTAGTCGCGCGAATATGCAACTGGAGTAGTACCTTGAGAATGGCAGCAAACCAACTGCAGTTTGAAAGCTAAACGAGCAGCTTCATTATCGGCAGGGAACGTTTTCATAACTTGTGAACTATGCAGAATATCAACTAAAATAGACGTCTGATTGCATCGATAATAAGAAAATTTTCCAGCTCTCTTTTGGAGCGATCACGAACGAATACCTCATCAAGCGTGAGCTAGAACTACAAGGAATCTCTGACGGTCGTGTCACGGATGACATAAATGATCTACCAAAAAAACGTCGCAAAGATGTGCACCTGGATGCCGACCGTCGACTAATGGCCTTCTCCTACACTCCGGACACATTTGCGTTACTCATCGCTCCGATGATCAGGGACAAGTGAGTTTGCCTTACTGTATGTTTATTATCGATTAGCCTCGTCATGCGTAACATGTCAAAAGCTTTATATTCCTGGTATCTCCAATTCAGAATATCTTCAATCCATGAACTCTTAACGCTTCCATAGGTCTTATCTTCACACGCAACCTTCAGTTTAAGCCTTGCTGTTACTACTGTTTACTTTCACGTGATTTCTCTTTCCATTTTCATTTCTTTCTGGTCGTGCACGAACGCTGGGAATGCAGTCTAGAGATCTTTCATGCCCCTTACATCTCTTCCTTCCTTCATTCATCGGAATTTCACTCACTTGCGAAGAATTTCCAGATTTTCATGAACTTTTATGCACGTTCGTTCTATTTGCAAAGTTTCCACTTTAAGATTCTTCAGAAATCGAGGAAAATAGCTCTTCCTACTTCCGGTTCGGTAATCGTGAGTACTCTAGGTAGTGACATATTTCCGACTACTGCTAGCGAGCTCTTCAGATAGCAAATTTCAGAAAGGAAGCGCTTGGCTCAATGGGTAACGATGCTGCGTTGGCATGTCTGTCGGTATACAGTCCTCAGATATTCTCCTATTTTCAACAGTTGTTTGCTCAGGTACTATTCATTCACTGTGAAATTTTTGAACTTTCAACTTCTACGTTTACCGCATTTTTTCTGAGCATTTAGAGTTTCAGGAAAACAAATTTGTATATCTTATCAGTCGTCATTAGGTGGAGCATTTCCCTCGTGAATGAGGTTCTCCCTTTGGGTATGAGAATCTAGTCCGAACTTTAGTCGTAACTTTAGTCGTCAACCAGCCGCCGTTTTTCGTTGTTTTATTCAACTGTCTTTTTGTTGTTGAGTTCATCACAGTTCATTAATTCATTGCGCTCATTGTAATTCGCAAAAGCTCGTGTTGTATATAGGTGACTAACCCGCCAATCGATCCGTTTCGCGAGCAGATCGTCATGTCGCTTCGTTGTCCCATTGGACCCGAGTCGAATTTGCTGGAGCCTGATGAAGAACTTGAAGGAAGGCTTATCCTCGAGCAACCAGTCCTTTCGCTCGTCGAGCTTGAGGTCATTTAGAAGCTTAAAAAAAAAAAAATTAGTTTTCGGTTCTTTCTTTGACTCGTAACTCGTGATGACTAAGTCGACGTTCGGCATGATCATGATAAAGAATGTGTCAACTCGCACCTCACTAGAACTTTAAACGCCTCTTTGGAAGATGCAGCCACTGAAGTCATTAATTGTTCAGTTCGTACGTTCGGTGAAATCTGCTTCCGTCATGCTGTAGAATCGTTACGTGCAGTTTGAGGGGATTTCGTTCTAACTCTCACGGTTTTCTCTTTCACTTTATGGTATTTCTGCAACTTGTGTTGTTCATTTACTCTTTAGGTTCTAAAACGTACGATGTACAAAGGTTGGCGTACGAAGGTGATTGATACGGTTTACCCGACGAGGCACGGTGCAAAGGTATTTCTTGACGGCTTTTTGAGCGGTCCGTGCTACTCGATGTGCTCTTTTTTATGACCTACAAATTTGTTGTGCTGAATTTGCCCAATTTTGAAATATGTTGCACCACGTTAATTCCGTGAATTGCCAAAGACTGTCAAGCATTATCTGCTAACCGTCAATGCATAGCAGTCATTGACGAACCATCAATTCAGTAGGGGGTTTTCACTTTCATATCCGAATCGTTTAACTTCCGCTTTTAAGATATTCGATTAGATTGCCCATATTGATTTTGTAGGCAGTCAAGAAATTGTATTATTTAGGGTCTTTTGCCGGCACTGGATCGTATCTGCAGCGAGGCATGTGCGGCTGCGCTCGACGGTTTTCAGATGATCGTGTTATCCGACCGCAAAGTGAGTCGTGAGCTTGTACCCATCAGCTCGTTGTTAGCCCTGGGCGCTGTACACCAATGCCTTCTACGACAACGGCTTAGAATGCAGGTTGCTCACCTCACTTTTTTATGTCGTAATTCTTTTGTCTGTTTTTATGCCTCTCTGTGAAGTGTGGCGTTCGGAATGAATATTTATAACCTCAAAAATTTCACGTTATAGGCTTGACATAACGGGATGTCTTTTACCTTGGCTTATTATGTCGATACGTTGTGTGCAAATGAATGCTACAATATATGACGCTATAGTTGCACAGTTCCCTCTTGAATTTATTGGATGACTCATCAAAGCAATATCTATTTGTGCTCGCGATTGTTTGGGAGCGAATGCAGCAACTGGAGTATCAAATTCGTTATTGAACAGAGTGATACGCAAGTTTAGGCATATCTAGCTTAAGTTTATATGGGCCAGTTTGCGTCCGCTATGAGGAAGGCCTTCTGATCCTGCAGTAAGTATAGAAAGTAGAGGGTTCTTAGCCTCTTCGAACTTTTACTCCCCTCCTTAGTTTGCACTTCCGGCCGCTCGGGTCGTCTACCCGGATGACCTCCGCATCATCCTTCACTGTTGGTCTATATTTTGCCATATTTCCCCCCCCCCCCCCCCCCCCCCTTCTCGTAGATGTCGACCATTGCTACACAGAACTTCAACCCATTCCGTTTGATACGGTGAAAAACTTGCTCTGAAATGCTTCTTTTTTTCGACTCAGCAGGCTCTTCGGATCTGCTATACCCACTAATCTACAGATTTTTTTTTTCAGAGCCATCGGCCAACGATCGTTTTCAGTCCTAGTGTTTCGTAATAAAAGCTTCTTCCGATCAGTGAAAACGAAGATTTTTTTGTTTTGAAATGGATCATCATGTTATCATTTAGTATGAAGTTAGCACCGACGCTATACGCTGAATGATGGGAGTGATTTCGTTCAGTGCAATATTCGCTAACCTAAGAAACGTATGTGCATCCGCTGCCCAGTTTAAACTAGATTTGCAGCACTTTATTGGCTTAGGAACTGGGAAAGAGCTATTGGTGTTAGTTGAAGTGTTCTTGGAGTCTTCTCGTTTCGCCAGAGTTGTAAAAATTTTCCAGAAAGGAGCTATTTAAATTTGAACGCCTCTTTTATTTATTCGTTCTGCGTTCCCGTCCACCCTATCCTCCAAAAAGTATCTCGTCGCATCCCGAGATAACGTTCCTCTTTTTTTTCTTTTCCATTTTCTTGTGTTACCTTGGATTGGTATAAGAAAATCGTGTATGCAGCTGGTCTCAAAAATAGTGAATAAGTTTTGTTCACTACCACCAGGTCGCACTGATCGTTGAATCGGGTGAAGTGAAAGTGGTGCACGATTTCTGCGTTCTATTAGGATATGGTGCGGATGCGATTTGTCCATATCTTGTTTATGAAACTTGCCATCGACTACGCAATATGGGTCTTTTTGACAGTGATATCAATGATGAACAGGTAAATGCTGAAGTTTTTATTTGTTCACTTAAATTTTTAGTAGCAGTTGTTATTTTGCCATGTTCTATTTCATCCTCGGTCAAACGATCATACTTCCGTTCAAGAGGGTTGGTTACTCACGAATGGACTCGATGAACTTATTCGACTCGAAGTTGTTTGCATTCCTGTGCAAAGTTCTGCACAACATTCTAATCAGATAGAAATAGTTTTGCAGTGTTCTTTGATTGGGGTAGCTAGGACAATCGGTTCCTTTATCATAGTGTATTCAGCAAAACAAGTAATGTCGCTCATTTCTTTCCGATTTTAATAGAATACCATTAAACAACAACAAAAACCAATGGTCTACCTCATTTCATGAGGTGTTTAGATTGCTTTTATTCTGTTACGAGGAAGCACCGATGCTGCTAGGAGTTTCAAAGCGACAGAGATTACCGCTAATGATAGTGAAGAGAGTATGATGAGAGCAGAGAACTCTGAGGAGAAAACTTTAACACCTCTTCTAAAGTTGACATGACCTTTCTGAAATGATCTGTTGCACTCGATTTTACTGAAGTTTTGATTAGGTTTGACGTCATGAATCTTTTTTTAAAATCTGTTTCACTGTATCATTTTCTTGTAGAAGTAATTATTGTGGAAGTCAAAAAACGTGCAGTCATTATCACTAACGTCATTGGGTATTACTTCTTAAGTGCTGTTTTTGCAGGTTTATCAAGGTTATAAAGCGGGTATCGAGAGAGGAATATTCAAAGTGATGGCGAAGATGGGTATCAGCACTCTCCACAGTTACAAGGTAGATTACTGCTATTGTTTTGTGCGGCCTATTTTTTGCCTTACTGTGACAGTCGCATCACCGAAGAGTTTAGGAAGATTTGCTGACGAATTTTTTCTTTGATCGCTGTGATTAAGGCATACGAGCGAGTGAAAAAAAAAAACGATGCAGTTTATGCTCGATGCAATGTGGAAATATTCAAAACCGTATTCTTTGCTTACGGTGAAGGAAAGAGGAAACAGTTTGGGAGTCAAGCAATTTCCAGCTGAGAGGGGTCATCAAATAGCCACAAACAAATAGCTCGAACAAGGTAATGACTCAAACAAAAGGATGACGTTCGTATGTGGACTGTCGACCCTTAAGAATTTGTGGTAATTTGAAACTTAAGCAGAAGCATTTCTTAGCTGTCGTTCATTTTACGGCTTATCGAAGATTGTCATGGGATTTCAATACTTAATCATTGGCTAATTGTTTTAAGATACTGAGCAAAAATCGACACCTAATTTGAAATGCCCACTTATCTCTGAGAGCATTCTCTCATCGCGTTTCTGTGCTGCAATTTAATCTGCGATTGCATTTTACGGGCAGATTTAATTTCTGTAATGATAGTGCGTTCTCTGCTTTCGGCAGTTGGTGAACATCGGCTATTGGTCTTTGTTTTCGCAGAAATATGCGTTTAGTTGAGGATCGTCGTATATAACAGCCGAATGTGGAGCATCATGTTGCGGAATAACTAATTTTATGTAGATTAGTATGTTGCGATGCATCGATCGGAATGCAAATGATGGTACTTATAGGGTGCTCAGATATTTGAAGCTGTCGGATTAGCGAAAGAAGTTGTTGATCGTTGCTTCACGAATACCGTCTCTCGACTCGATGGTGCCACATTCGACATACTCGCCGCCGAAGCGCTAAGAATTCATCGTAATGCGTATCCGGCAGTTTCCGATAAGGAATATAATTACGGTGCGTGCCTTGTTGGTAATGTGGTTTTATATTTTTGGAATTGTCGAGTAACAAGTAACCGGAATTGACTGAAAACATGCGAGAAAGCGTGGGCTGTATCACTTTTTGGCGCTGCGTAATGCCTTGTGTAAGACCGACCACCCATGAGTTTGCCTTCAAAAAATTGGGTTACCTTGCAACACCATTGGTTGGATCAGGCGCATCACCGATGATAAGAAGTGCTTCATATTGCTGAAGTCACGATTTAAGGTGATAGTCGAACGCTGATTAGCCCAGGTATATACCATTGGAGAGATGGTGGAGAGCGACATATCAATGAGCCGGTTAATATCGCAAAACTTCAGGCAAGAATGTTGCTTCGTTTAATCTTCCTATTTCTTTATTAACAGTTCATCGTTTCACCTATCTAATTGATCCCCTAGGTCGTTCATTGACTCGCCATTTTTCATAGGGTTTTTTATTGGCGCAATACTTTCATAACTTCAAAGACAATATTCTTATGCATGGTTATTGCAACGTCGCAGTGAGGCTTGCATGCAGAGACGTTTATAGCCGGAAATGGCTTCCACGCATTTGCTCTCTCTAATCTTGTTCTACGTACTCGCCATTCCTCATTCAGTTTTTCTCAGATGCTCTTTTGTTTAGTTGTTTTCATATTTTACCAATCTTTTTTATTTGTCTTAACTCTTATTCGCTGATTTCCCTTTTCTTTCACTATCGTTCACACATTTGGTTGATTCTTCCTATTAGATTCGTCAATAATTGTTTTAAGCTCTCAAAGGGTTGTTGTTGTTGCGTAATTAATGTTTTGTTGAACATTTATAGGCGGCCGCTCGTTCCAACGACAAGAAAAGTTATCACGAGTTTTCAGTAGCATCTAATCTTGCACAGAGAATGTGCACATTACGGGGTCAGCTGGAAATTAAAACCGGCAAGACACTGCAGATTCCTCTCGATGAGGTGGAACCGGCCAGTGAGATCGTCAAACGTTTTGTTACTGGTATGCTTCCTCGCAGTTACTAAGGAAAATTGCGATTTATTAAATTGCTGCATTATTGCATTGTCGAAGAAACTTTCAACTATATGAAATTCCTCAGTGCACATTCTGGAAGCAGTATGGATATACGGGATATTGTATATTCACTCCTTCGGTAGTCTCCTTGCATTCCGAATGTGTTGTAACGCAACTCTTTGTTTTTCCTCATTCGTTCATTCATTTTTACCGAGTAGTACCACTTACCTTTCGCATGGAAAAACTGAGGTTGTGAAATGAATCTAAACCGATTCTGATAACAGGATTTCTCATACTTCTAAAAATGCGAAATCTAAAGACCTACGGATATAGAGTCACAGTTGAGGAAGTTGCCAAATAAGGTCATTGAAACGAATTTTAGGCAACATAAGCATTCGATTTTGCTGATTGTGAAATAATTGAATTCGCAAGCCAGGTGCAATGTCGTTTGGAAGTATCTCTTGGGAAGCACATACGACGTTAGCAATCGCAATGAATCGTATCGGTGGCAGATCAAATACAGGTGAAGGAGGTGAAAAGCCTGAACGATATCGTAAAGATCAGCCAAAGGACTTGAATATGCGATCAGCAATCAAGCAGGTCTCATTTGAAGCTGAATATGCATCTGATACATACTTTGAGTCGTTTATGCACCCATTTGATTGCCGTTGGAGCTTTGCTTGTGTGGCAGCATATGCAGAACGTCGTACACTGCTCCGTGGTGAAGTATCTGGATTAAGTAGTTGGCTTCACTAGAATACAGCAGATTGTTTTTTAAGAGAGGAGAGCATAAGCAGGCAATAAAGTCCACCGGGCATTCATAACAGGACCAGAGAATAGTGGAATCACCTCGAAGTGTAGGATATGCAGCAGTTATGTTCGAAACGAAGTGTGCTGTTATCAGCAGCGATCAACGGTCACATTGCAAAGATGTGGCAGCAGCGTTCTTGTCTGGTGATATTTTTGTGCGTACGTTTAGAGCACCGTAATTAGTAAAGAATAAACATCTTCCGATTGCATTGCATGACGATTAAAGGCGGTCAACAAGCTCTTAAAACTTGTGCACAACAGCAGATTGAAGGCGACGTTGTTGGAAGACTGACAAATCGAGCTCTCATTTCAACTGACGTAATAATTTTAGATAGAAAGTCATTTGAGCGATATTCACCGGCGATTTTCGACAGTACACATTATAGAAACGAATCATTCGTTTCCACAAGAATTTTGTTTTAATCCGTTTATGTGTTCAGCTTGCGAGCAGTGCATTATCTTTTAAGAGGAATCGTAGACGTTGTAAGCAGGAGAAGGGGAGTAAATTCCTTGCAGTAACGATGCAGAAAGTCTTGTTTAAACGAGTTGTGCGATGGTAAGGACAGCATGCAGTGAACTCGGTGTTTCTTTAAAGTCCGTTCGTTAATTGGTAATTGACATTGAAGGATTTGCCATTGTCACATCTTAACGAGTCGGAACTTTGGCACGAGCTTTCTGAGAAAAACTTTTAATTTTCAAGCCTTTTTTAATTATCACACAACATCATATGAAAATCGTGCTATGTGAATTAGAGACTGCAGCGTTGGCAGTTTATCTTTGTTCTTCAGGTGGCATCGGCTCGTTTCGGCGTAACAAGTGCGTATTTGGCGAACGCCGACGAGTTGCAGATTAAAATGGCTCAAGGCGCGAAACCAGGTGAGGGCGGCGAATTACCTGGACACAAAGTTACTGCGGAAATCGCACATACTCGTCACTCGACACCCGGCGTTGGTCTCATTTCCCCTCCACCTCATCACGATATTTACAGTATCGAAGATCTTTCGCAGTTGATCTATGATCTCAAGTGTGCCAATCCCGAGGCACGAATCAGTGTCAAGTTGGTATCGGAAATTGGCGTCGGTGTCGTTGCAGCAGGGGTCGCCAAAGGAAGCGGTGACCATGTAACAATATCGGGTCACGATGGAGGCACTGGGGCATCTAGGTGCACATATCTTTATTTCGGATGTTCTTCATTGAAATGCTTTTATGAGATGTGTACTTTCATGACACATTTATTTGTTCACCTGTTTTCTCATTTTTTCTATGTATTTCTCTGAAATTGCTTGAAAGTATGTGTGACTTAGAAGAAATACGACGAGTATAATGAAACAGTTAAGCCAGTCACAGATGCAATAGAGGCTGTTACTCCAAAGATCGATTTGCTATTTTAGGCCCTACCGCAGTCGACTACAAATCGTCGCTGTACCTGATTGGACAGAATCTGCTTGAAAAGTGGACACAAAGGCCTTTTCTTAGCAAGTTTTCTAGGTTATGGCGAGGTTTAATCTAGTAATCGTGGCCCAGTGATGCTCTTGCCTAAGAAGATTCGTCTTGTTGAATTTCTTCCCGCAGCTTTTTGAGTAACAGCATATTCGGTAGCAGGAAAAAGATATGGAAAGGGCTGAAAATTATAGTTGAAAAACCGCCGTGCAATTTATAGGTGGGATGTCGTTCTTGTGAGATTTCCAGTGCCACATGTTTCGGGACGAAGTAAACAGAATTGGAGGATATGAGGTGTTTAATGAACTTCCAGTGCCACGTTTGAGTATTCGTGTTCATTTAAGAGATGTTTATTGGCAACCTAGGCGTGTTAGTCTAATGTCAGAACTTATGCATGTTAGTCACTGTAAATCCCCTCTGATCCATTTGCAGCTGGACCGGAATCAAGCACGCCGGCCTTCCGTGGGAGTTAGGCGTTGCTGAGACGCATCAGGTTCTAACGATGAACAATCTTCGGTCTCGCGTCGTCGTGCAAGCAGATGGGCAAATTAGAACTGGTGACTCTTTATCAGAAGTTGTTAGCTTTTTGAGTCAACTTTTTCGAACTTTTCTTTTTACTGCTTCATCATTTATATTCTCGAAAGTATTTTTGAGAGGTCTTAAAACATCTTCAGAGTTCTATCAGCCGGCATGGCGAAGCAGAGCGATCGAATTTCCATTTTCAAAAAACGTGCATTCTGTTTTCTGCTATTCAAAAAATCGCTCCTATTATGAGCAACGCAGTGGAATCTGACGCCCTATTTTTGAATATTTGTAAGATGGCATCGAGATTTATATGAAGTTAAAGCTATTAAATTTATTCCATATTCCATATTTAATAAGTTAAGAATCGTGCGATATTCATCAACAATACCTGAAGTCAAAATCGTTGCACCGTGTTAGCTTTTAGCTGAGTGGCTTTGGTGCAGTTCAACGAATTTGAAGGTCTTTCACGTTTTTCACGGTCAGCTGACACAAGTGTTCAAAGCCACTTTAGAAATGCACTTCCGGTCGTCATCACATAAAGATATTTGGGGAATCGAACTTTAACTATAATAATTAGAGGTTTTGTGTCTTTGTTTATTTTCGGTGACAGAGATGAGGGCGAAAGCGATTTCGTTGAAATTGTCGGTTTCCTGAAAGTTGCAAATATATGTTCTCAGAACCCTTTTTATGAGAGTGACGAAAACTGGTGAAACCTTCTAGCGCGTAATCAATATGTCATCTGGAGAATATAACTTAAAGGTTCGCTGACGTGGCGGACATTGTATCAAAGTTTTCGTCTGGTAGTTTTTAAGTATGGAAGCAGTGGAAACCCCTCTAATCAGTTATTCTGGAAATTTAAAATGTGCTACTGCAATGTACTTGATTACTGGATATGATCAGCGTGGTCAGTGTTCTTCAAATGTTATAATTTTCGAAGCACCGAAATATTATTTAGTCTGTTGTTTTTCACCTCATCTTCTCCTACCCTCGCTCCCAACTATCTATCCATTTCTAGTGAAAAGAAAAATAATAAAGAAATTTTCAGGCCGCGATGTTATGATTGCTGCTCTCTTGGGCGCAGATGAATTCGGTATGTCGACAGCACCGCTAATTGCTCTTGGTTGTACTATGATGCGAAAATGCCATCTGAATACTTGTCCAGTTGGTATCGCCACTCAGGTTCGTCTCTCGGTGCCTCAGTTGATAGTAGTTCGGCATATCTGTTATAGTCGTTATTCGAGTCCAAGCGTATTTCCCGTATGAAACGAATGATGAGCTTATTGAGTGCATTTTGAAAAACGACCTATTCGTGAGGTGAAATTTAAGGAAGAAAGTTCTTGGAAATGTGGCCCTACTGTGATGAAGTTTTGGACTGTTTGCTAATTTCTTTACTAAGGGACGTGGTTCACGGTGCTTCATAAATCAAGTTTCATTTTGGTGCTGATCTTATTCATGAAATTTCAATGAGTGCCGCCGTTGTTTCTACTTTAAGTCTTCGTAGAAGTGTATCGACTGATTCGAAAGATGAATTCCCTTAATAAATTTTAGAAGTATTAGTTGCGTATGAATAACTCTTACTGCTCACTAATGTAGTTTCGCATGATTTGTAGGCTTTCGCCCACATCTCAGAAATATTCGTACGTTAAATACTGAAAATAGAGTGCTTGTAACTGAAACATCTATTGCAATTGATAATTGTAGAGTTAATTAGATACAAGTAGAATTGAGTGCTTTCGACTCGTTTAAGGGGCCGTTTTTAATTGAGCATTTCAAAAAATTACTTGTTGTTTCATTATGGAGAACGTCTACGTCAGTTTAGGTAATTTTCAAACTGAGGATTTTCACCTAACAAATTATTGGGGAAGAACTGCAGTTTTTCAGAGCAAAACAATTGACAGTATTCCGTCTCCTGAACGACAAAGGTCAAATGTTGAGCAGATTTTATTATTGGCCCAGCTCGCCATGTAAAATACTGACACAGTTTGGACCAAAGACACTAAGGCAACCTTTACTTTTGCAGGATCCAGTTCTACGAGCGAAATATACCGGTAAACCAGAGCATGTGGTTAATTATATGTTTATGGTTGCCGAAGAAGTACGCTATTTTCTAGCTAAACTGGGTTTGCGAAAATTACAGGTAAACAGATGTTCTCTCAATATAATCAGGCGAAAATCTTCGCATCTTTGCATATTCCCTCTCTTGTTGTAAGGTTTCTTACAGCAAACTTTCAGCAGTTTTATTGCTGCGCGACTTAGGGACTGGTCGAAGACGTTTCGTTACATTTCTTTTGGAGAGGTGTCCCAAATATAGTTTGCGAAAGAAGTTTTGGTCGTAGGTTTTAACACAATGTTTAAATAGTGAACGTTTTGCTTGTGGTTGCATTTTTTGAGCCGTAAATATCTTCTTTGACTTCATATACCCTTTATTGACTTGAGTTACCAAAGCTTTTCAAGTATACTTTTTAAGACTTCTCAGCTCAGGACGTACTCTTACGGGTGTAGTTTTAATTATGTGTTTTTTCTTTTATTTGTTTAGTAATCATTTTTTGTTGTACATGTCGTGGTAAAACTGCTAAAATGAATGAATTCAGGATGCGGTCGGCCGTGTTGATCTGCTATATGCAAATCCGAATCCGTTGAATAAGAAAGCGACAATGCTCGAATTCGGCTATATTCTGAGACATGCGCAACATATGTTCCCTAACCACGACATTCGAGGTGGAACCATCACACAGGTTCATCTGTCTTTTGCGATCATTCTTTTACTCTTGTGTTTCTTTAGAGAGTGGTGTCTTTCTTCTTCAAAGGTGATATTTGGTTTGTTGTCCTTAATCAATTGTTGTAAAAACGTTGTGAGGATGCGTTTGCAGACTATTGAAATAAGCGACTTGGAGAAGGAAATAATCGACGAAGCTAAGGAGGTTTTCAGCGAAGAGGGTGCCCATAAACATATCAAACAGAAATTGATCAGAAACGTCGATCGTGCTGTTGGGACGAGATTGAGTTATTTGGTTCGTTAGTTTGTGTGTACCGAAGTTTTTTGGAGCGAACTATTTCTTTTTTTTTCCTGGTTATAAGGCGGTTGTTGTGTTCAAATAGGTGAGATTATAAGCACGTCCACCATTTGTGGTTCGTGCTTGTTAATCTCTATGAATATAGGTGGAGCCGAATTTTGCAGTAAGCATTTATCGCCATCGATTTTAGGCTGCTGAGCCAAAAATGCAACATCGCAAGTGTGTCTGCGTCGAGGAATTTCGCAAAATTTTCTACCACCATTTTCAAACAGCTCATGTTCGTGGTTGATGCCTGTGATGGCGAAACGTCTATCCTCATGCACAGAGAGAAGCGACATATAGGGCTGTCTCTATGTTCATTTCCAACGAGTACGATGACGAGAGTTCTAATTTTGAATTCTTATTTTTTTCCGTAGGAGAGGGGAAAACTGGCTAGATCATATTATATCAGCACAAGTAGATAAGAATCGACGGAAATTTCTGCGCGACGGTTTCTATCCTTTTTTCCAGTTGTAGCACATTATTGCATTGAGTAGAACCGTGATCGTGAGGTATAACCTGGAATCTTCGTCCTCTAAATGATTTGAATGCTCTCATTTCCAAAAATGAGGTCTTTTTCGGAACTTTTTTTCATGGATGAAGAAAAGTAATTGCTCGATTCGTTGAAGTATTTTCTTCTGCGAATTTATATTTCTGCATTTCAGATTTTTCCCACTGAAAGAGCCATTTTTCGTTCGTTCATTTCGCAGATAGTAGATTCTGATAAAATTATTACGAAATGTCCAGAGGGGCGATTCCAATAAGAAACCATAAAGAGCATTCTAGCCTTCTAAGCAGAGTCAGTGAAATGAGTGATTTAGAGGTCATTCAGAAGGTGTGTCAGGAAATGCGCCCTTTAAACTCTTCATTTGTTTAATTATTTAATGCAATGCAAGTTATTTAGATTTCGAAGCAGTTCGGTGAGGATGGCTTAACCGGTAGTTCTTTTGTTCGCATCGATTTATACGGTCACGCTGGTCAAAGTTTCGGTGGTATGCTGACGAAAGGCGTATTTTTGTATCTGGAAGGGGACGCCAATGACTATGTTGGCAAGGTTGACGTATTTTCTTTTATTTGATTTTGTTACCAAACTTCTTTTATTCATTTTCATTTTCGGGCGATTTATACATGAAATCACTTGAAGCAAATGCGCATCTTTTCCAAAATTGACTGGTGGATTGCTTTCCAATTTACGGATATTTCGAGCTTCGAAGAGCAGAAGTGCAGCAGGGACGAAGAGGAAGTTTCATTTTCATCGGCTCAGCATTTTAAGAGCAGTTGGTAGTTTAATCTCTCTTTTCTAGTTTTGAGTACCTCTTCGATATTCGAAGTTTTTTCCTTCAACGTAGTTTTTGGATATTGTCGACTTTCGTTTAGGAAAAATTCGTTTTTTAAAGCGGGAATGAAACGTGGTCTTGTCGTTATTGTAGATTTTGAAGGTGTTCTAGCGACGCGTCATTCGTCGTATGACAGATTAATGTTGCACATTAGGAAAATTCCACCATTTTCAAATTAATGTGTCGTATTTCTGTGGTTATCGCTTGGGAAACATGACAGATTTTATTACTTGTATCAAGCTTGCTTAGATTCGCTATACCTTTGCAGTGTCTATCGGGTGGAAAAATCGTCGTGCGTCCACCTCGTGATGCGCGCTTCCCATCACATGAGAACTCAATTATCGGCAACGTCGCTCTTTATGGTGCCACGTCAGGTTCAGCCTATTTTGCCCCAACTTTTTTCATCAAGCATCGTTTTATTTCTAATGATTCTTAGCGTTCGTTAGGAACAGTTCTTATAATATCATATTTTTAAAGAGTGTTCTTGAATTCAAATTTTCGTTGAACTAGATGAGCAAGATTAACTGACGTTGCTTACCCATAGATTATTTCGTTGCTTAACGCGTAACGAAATTCAGGTGAGGCGTTCTTCCGCGGAATCGGTGGTGAGCGGTTTGCGGTGCGGAATTCAGGCGCCACAGCTGTAATTGAAGGAGTTGGTGATCATGGATGCGAATATATGACGGGCGGTAGAGTTATTATTTTGCACAGCATCGGTCGCAATTTCGCTGCTGCTATGTCCGGTGGCATCGCGTTCGTGCGAAATATGTAAGCAAACTTTGTTTGTCGTAAGATTCAGAGGATTTATATACAAGGGAGAAGGAGGTGGAAAGTAGATACAAGAAGACGAGAGAGGAAGAACGCTTATCGTGGATTTGCTGCAAACATCAATAGTGGACGAACAGAATAATGGCACAGTGGTGCTTGATACGAATCGTTGGAGAAAAGTTTTAAGCTAATATTAGGTATTCTTTTCCAACATTCTTTTATCAGGACTATACTCGTCTTCGTTAATATAGCGCCTGTATGAATACCGCTGAGGCTGCTTGAAGTGTTATTGAGGAGCAGGCCACCACTTTGATGTTGCGTTTTAACGAGTGAGCTCGATTGTAGCAATGCTTGGGTTCCTTGTATCGTGTGGAAGTAAGAAACTTTCTGGGAATTGTCGCAAATAACATTTGTAGTGCTGCCATTTTCTCGGCAATGCGAATGAATACTCCATGGGTAGCGGTGCACCTTTCTCTTCAGTTCTAGTGCCCTTTTATGCATAGATTAGCAATCGCCTTGCAGAGGTGAGTAACCCGAGGCTAGTATAATATGGTCTGTATTGGAGGCGTTTTCCTTATTTAGGCCAACGCCTTTCACCGTTCCACTCATCAGCCGAACCATGTGTTTGGTTTTGTGATCATAGCCTGTTGCCTCCTCAATAAGGACAGTTTCTCGGTTGATTGATCCGTGGATTCCTGCATGTAGAGAAAGAAGGCTGTCATTAGCCGTAACGTCACTCGATCATTCTAGGTTCCTACATTAGCTCAGTTTCGTTTTTTAGAGTCCTTATTTTGCGCAAGGGTTCTTTTGCAACTGTATTTCTGGGCATTAGCGGAGTCTAAAGGCAAGCATCTTCAAACGGCTGCGTTTTGAACTGGAGTTTGGAGCTGAATGTAGAGTTGTAGTCAGGTGTAAACTTTCAGCGATGGGAAGGCGATACGTTTCATGAATATGGCAACAATTGACCTTGATGAACCAACTGAAGAGGATTTGGAATGGGTAAGAGGAAAAATATCAGAATTCGTTGAAGAAACCGGCTCAGAGGTGGGCAAAGATATCCTTAACAACTGGCAAAAGGAGCACGCGAGTTTTGTTAAGGTTTCTTTTTGCTTTTGAATGATGTTCCTCGGTTTCTTCGCTCAGTTTGCGGTTAATGGAGGGCAAGTGTTGTGTAGTGTTTTAAAAATTGGTGAGCAGCACCCTGCGTATTTTCATGAAAGATTATCATGCCGAAATTTCTTTGTGCAATTTGAGTGATAGTAGTGTTTCGTAGTTACTTGATTTTTAAGAAAGAACGCGATGAGATTGAGGGCTTTTGATGACATCACACTACTTTTCATTTGAACTTTCGTTGGTTCTCTACATCTGCTGTTTCTAATGGGCAAGTCAGCTGTGTCTGCGAAGCAATAATTTCGGACCACTCATATGCATGGTTAAGATCATTTCTATTTGTTCCTTTCAATTAGGTTCGATTTCGTGGTTGTCTTTTATACAGATAGACAGGAGATGGAGTATGATGCGGCAATAAGGACGTTGGATCTTCCGATGTTCTGCGCAACTCCTGTTCCCATTTTTTTGATAAGAATCCATTCCGCGTTATGATTCAATTCTCGACAACTTAATGACAGTTACTGGAATTTGTCACTGCTTAGTGCTTGAGTATACACAGTGAATGGTGCACGGAAAGTAGTTGCATTATTTCATTGGCGGAAACTAGGAATTGGAACCAGTGCTTGAATATGCGTATTTGCAGATCTTCCCGAAAGATTACAAACGAGCGTTGGCTGAAGCAGAAGCAGCGCGTGCGGCAAAGGAAGCAAAAGTAGAGAAAGAGGCTGCAGAAGCAAAGGCAGAGCTTGAGGTATGAGGTTATTGTGCCACATTCCGCTTAAAATTCCTCCAACACCGTTTTGATGGAAGTACCATCGAAAAGTACATGCTAAGCGAAATAGCGATGATTTTTTGCCTCTTGAATTTTCGGATCAGCATCGAGGTCCCTTTATTTTTTAGCTTCGTTGATTTCGCACTGAACGAACATTGAAAAGATTCTTATTTTTAAATGAATTAAAGGCTTTTTATAATTTACAGTTGTTTGTCGTGAAATTTGTGAGAAACTATCATGCGATTTCTTTCATTTTTTCTTGAAGGGCAGTTGTAAGCATTCGAAGCATTCTTATCGCTCATGCTCTAGCCATTCAGTCACCCTCAGAGCAGCTGTTTTTAAATTATCGATTTACTCGCTGCAATCTTAGTTAGCGCTTTGCTTCGCAAAATTGGCAGATATACGTTTTCAGTGAAATGTAATGCAAGACTGAAATTTCCCATTCCATTAATCCATAAGTGACAGCTGAATACTAAGGAAGTATTGATTATTTAGAAAGGAGATGAAGAAGATGAATTGACCGTAGGGCCCACAGCGCCACGTAATAGGTCACTTTCAATGGACATGCAAATTTCCGTCGAGCCAATCCGACGCAGGGTAGCTTCCGTACGAAAGAAGAAAGATGTAAGTTCATTGCTTTGTTCTTGTATTTCTTTTCATCGCTTACTATGTCCAACTGCACTCAGTATTTTGGAACGTGAGCGTCTGATGTAAAACTGCAGAGTTCCATGCATAGATTCAAAAAAAAATCTGTGTAAAATCACCCATTGATTCGAAGCCATCATCGGTCTCTGTTTACTGTCATGTACATTCTTCCTTGCGAAGTTCTCGTCTGCAAAAGCTTCCATCTCTCTTGCGTCTTCTCTACTCGGAAACACGCAAGAGACTTGTTGGCTTCTTCTGAAAATCGGCCACTACGATCGGCGAGGTGTTAACGGTTGGATTTCGGTTCGCATCGCTCCTCACCGTATTTTGCTAGCACGTTGGAGTGTATAAAGGAGAATACGCAAGCGGTGGTGTATGCATATAAAAGCATTCAGCGTTTATATCTTTCGTCGTAGAACTTATTTTCGCTTTTAGGTAGTAGCACACAGAAGAAGCATTTTAACGGTGAGGTAAGAAGTTTTGGAAAATGAAGTAAACCATTTTTTCTATTCATCTTTTGAAAACTGATATGGTTTTTTGGCTTTAGAAACTTGGAAGAAAAGAGCATTTGTCGGCTACTGTTGATTAATAGTATGTTGTTGTTTTTATGCCAAAAAAGTTTAAGATTAATACGAGGAGTTGTTGTTATCGAAGAGTCGTGCAAATCCTCATTTTTTCCTCAGTTTTGGAAGCTTCTGTTTTACGGTTATGAAGGCGTTCTGACTTCATGCTCATCACCACTGTTTGCACTTTGAAGTATTTTAATTTGGCTCATTAGCACTTCATGCATTCTCTGGTGGTCGAAAGTGAAGCATTACATCGTAATATAACGTCAGCTCATGTTTCCAGGTCAAGAGGAGGGATGATGATCACTTGACCCTTCCAAAGGTTTGGTGTAGCACTATTGTGTTGGTGTTTCGTGTTGTCGGTTTCGGTGTATCTACAAGACGCTTGCTCTGTCGGATATATTCTCGTATTACACATTTGCACTCATCCAAATGTATATACTACTCCCGAGATTTTTACAAATCTCTGCCTCCGTCGTAACAGATACGACGTGATGTCTGTCAGTCTTTAGTCAGAAGATCCGTTGAGTGTGTTAAGGTTTGCGTGCGCAGACCACAAAAAAACGAACTCTTTTTGTCGACTGTCTCTTCTTAAGTCTTATTTCGAATGCCCTAATGTTCAAGCGAGAGGTTTAATAAGACAAATGTATTGGCTTTCGGCATTGTGAATTAGGTTTTCCTTTGTTCGCTTTTCAGTGGTTTACTGAGCATTTACTTACAGAGTGGTCAGCGTCGTCGTAAATTTTCTAAATCGGCTCGTCCCGAGGATTACGCCGGTTTTGAGCAAGAAGAGGATGTCCAAGATGCAGCCGACGAAGAGGAGCAGGATGAGGATGAAGAAAAATCAGATGCAGGTGATTCGGAACCAGAGGAGTTGGTTGAACTTAGAAGACCGATCGATGCCACCGACATTGAGAACATTCCGCCTTTCAGTGTTCCGAAAAAAGCTGATGAACCGCTCGATAAGCTAAGGTTCTTTCAATCTAAATATCATGGTTTTTTTTAATGAGAGATTTTACCATCGCCTGGAGTTGGCATCTTTAGTGCTTCTGCTGAACCACGTGATGAAATAAAATTTAGGGTCAGTGTATCGAATGAGCGGAAGAGGGGGAGGGGGAGGACGAGCTCAGTTCACTTTCTCTTTTTTTCGCTGTCTCGAAGATTTTTAACTCAAGCTAAAGCATTAAAAACTTATTTTTGAATCATTACTTAGTGATTTACTTCCGGCATCTCACACCTATATGGTTTTATCTGTCTATATTACGTATTCCTTTACGCGATCGTTTTGGTGTTTTATACTCGCAAATCCTGGTGGTGATGTGGGATGACATGCGAGTTGGACCTTCTCGATGATCTTTGTTCATCACTCAAAAAGGATGAGGGTAATGAAAGCACTGACACATGGAACGAAAATGAAATATCGCGTCGGGCATTTCCTAAAGTTCGAGTCCGAGATTTCTTTGTTCAGTAGGTTTGATGGAAAAAAATGCATAATTCAAAGGCCAGCAGAGAGGTTGGGGAGTACTTTCACTGCCTTTCATATTCGGTTGGCTAGTTGCCAGTGCCTTTCAGTGTAGTAGTGGCGTTTTCATGGATACCACTCTGCTGGATTGGTTCGACGCAGCTCCAGCGTTTTCTAAGCAAGAAGGATTTGTGTTGTATTATTGCAGAGGTTTCGTCAAATATCGTCGTCAGAAGGTGATGTATCGCCTCGCGGAACAACGAGTAAACGACTGGCGAGAGATCACTGACTACGAAGCAGTTAGGTCCAATATTCGTGAACAAGCTGCTAGGTGGGTTCTTGCAACCAGTCTTGTCCAGCGTGCATTCTTCATGCATATTTTATTGTCAATGGTGCGTTGAGGATACTTATGGGAGTGTCGGCTTCCAACGTGAAAAATGAGAGGGTAGTCGTCCACACGAGTTTATGTTTTTGCGGCATTAGAGATTGTATCCTCGATTTTCCCGTCTTTTTTTTCCTTCTTAAGTTATTTGTTTGCATCATGACGATTATCAATAGACGGTCTACTATTCAGATGCATGGATTGCGGTGTGCCGTTCTGCCAGGGCAACACGGGTTGTCCACTTGGTAATATTATTCCGAAATGGAATGACTATGTGTTCAAGAAAAATTGGCGTCAGGCTCTTGAGCAGCTCTTGCAAACAAATAATTTCCCTGAGTTTACGGGACGTGTGTGCCCTGCACCTTGTGAGGTTCGTTACCTCCACTTGTTTCTACTTCCGCTCACTTGACTTGCAGCATTCAGTGTCGCTTCCATTTTTTGCGAGGAGACGGTCTGGATCATTATTGTGTCTTATATGGGTGATTCATTCGCCCCCTGCAATAAATAGGGCTCCATTTGTAACAATTATTTTCCAAGAAATGATTAGAGTTGAAGCCGTCGTTTCGTATTATAAACGATCTTGCATTGTTTTCTTGAAGAATGGGGCATCTGGATTTGCCGAGCTCCTCTACACATCGACTTCTATTTGTACTTTATCTAAAATTGTTGCGATTTCAGCAGCATTAAATTTGTGGTGTACATCCCAAGTATGTGTTCCTTAAGTGATTTGCGGCAGGTTTTCTTCTACGCTAGCTTCTTAATTCGTGAAAGTAGGGTTGTTGAACACAAATAAATGTTAGCTGATCTGATAAGATTTCACTAGAGCTCCCATATAACTCTGAATAGTTCCATTACGAGGATAAGTTTGTTGGATGCTAGGACCCAATGTATTTGATTTCAGTTGATATCTTTGAGGTCGGGCAAGATGGATTGAGCATTTTTGTCGATCTTTCTTTGAGCAGTGGTGAAGCACTGTAGACGCTTAAACGCTTCGGATTATTGAAGTTTTTTTCGTGGGCTCAATCTTAGGCTCGGGTTAAAATAGCGTGGAGGCTTACTTCGGTGTGCGTTTTCTGAAGACAAGGTCATAAAACTATTGTGAGTTGAACGATGATTTTGTTTTAGGGAGCTTGCTGTTTGGCGATCAGTTCTCCGGCTGTGACAATAAAAAGTATTGAATGTGCAATCATCGATTATGCTTTCCTTCAAGGATGGGTTGAGCCACAGAAACCAACTGTCAGTACTGGCAAACGAATAGCCATTATTGGCAGTGGCCCAGCCGGTATGCCAAAATCCCTAACTTGCCTGTCTTTTTAAATTCAACTGTACAAACTGTACAAAAATTTTATGCCACAGAAGATTCATGATCACTTCCATTGCCATTTGATATGTTGCAGGAATAAAAAGAGTGTGATATGTTGTCATGGTGCCGCCTCTCTGAGCCGTTTCGGTGCCAGCTGGGGATCCGGCTAGTATCCCGACCATCCGGCTTTTTTCACAACAGTTGCCTTAAGCAGAAGCCTAAATCACCTTCTTGATCGTCGTTGCAAAAACCGTTTTCAAAATTTCATGTTAATCTCCGATGAGGTTAGGTGACTTAAATATTAATCGCCATTTTTGCTGTGCGCCGTCGATTCTACAGTGAATGAAATAGTCCACTGAAAGAGAGTTGTCGAATTGTAAGGCTGAAGGAAACCAAGGGTATAGAGCTGAATTCCAGCTACCTCGGTGTTCGGAAGTCCTCAAATTAAGAGTTCAGGGAGTCAAAGCCTAGGAGAATTCATTGCTTAAAACCTAAGTTTTTCTGAATTTGGTATTATTATGCCGTTGATAAACTCCGAAGTGCGTGGTTTTCGCAATTTTTTAGGATCATTGTATATTCGGAGCGATTGGTTGCAGAGGGAAAAAAGGAAGTTTGCGTTTTTCGTGGAATTTACGACGTAGTGAGTTGAGGAGGGGAGAAAATGAGAGGCAACTCCTTTATGCTGTAGTGAGGAAGGGAGATTTCTTTTCGGCATGGGTGGGTGATGGGAGAGCTAAATGGTAAGCGGAAAAGAGCTGTGTTTCTTTAATAGAGCTGTGTTTGTTTAATCATCTTATGTTCTGAGGGGTCATCAAATTTCATTTTTTCATTTTATCTGCCGAAACTTTCTCATCACTGACTGCAACAGGGTTGCTGTTTAAGGAATGGCTGCGGCAGCGCAGCTTAACAAAGTCGGGCATACGGTGGTTGTATATGAAAGGAAGAACCGTGTGGGTGGTCTCCTAAGGTGAGTCGAAATCACTTAACAGATACGATCCGACCCCACTAGCGGTCTGAAGCGGTACCAAAAATGCGAAAAGTAAAAGTAAACAGTTCCCAGCAAGAGCTTTATTTGCTTATGGCTCCCAGTATAAGTATTGTTTCATTCTTATAAGGCCACGTCTTCGAAGTTGATTTCTTTGGAAGCTTGTTTCCCTGAATGCGGCAGTTACTATTCGACCGTTCGGCTGTAAATATGTGACATCCGCTTATTTTAGTTTTGTGAAGTTCAGCAGAAGAATCTGAATTATTCGATCTCTGTCTTTAAACCGTAACGTAACTGAAATCTTCTTATCCTTGTATCCAGGAGATATCGCTAAACTCCTCCCTTGACCACAGCTCCTCTTCCCTCTCCACTTCTCCCTCCATCTGGAAGCCCTGCAAACACTGTGAAGAGCTCACAGATTTGAGGATGAAGGTTAATCCGCACTTCTCATGCCGAACAAGTATGTCCTCTTAATTCATCCAAATTCTGTCTTTTCGGGACTTCTAGACAAAGAGTTTTAACGGTTGAGAAATATCGACTACTGTGCCAGAACTTCATACTCAGCCTGCGACATTTCCATTATCTCGGCCATCGTAAGAAGAAGAAGTTTTTTCCTGCCATGATTCGAATAAAATTGAAGTTGCGATAGATTTGGGTCGTACTTTGTATACGGAAGCTGAACAGTTGGAGTTCGACGGTCAAAGCTCGAGATGGAGAAAAATTTTGCCGAACTTCTTGGACGTGAATCAATGGCAGCAGACGTAGATCCGCCACGCATGAGAAACGTGGTCAAACTATTCTCAAGATGAAGTATGGGAAAACGAAGTGTAGCAAATGTGAGACGCAATTTGGACTTCAGGTATGGCATTCCGACGATGAAGTTGGACAAATTTGTCGTCGATCGTCGCGTTAAACTTATGGAGGCGGAGGGAGTGAAATTCCTCACTAACACGGACATCGGAAAGGACGTACCGGCCAACTTCCTACTTAAGGTACTAGCGTTTTGCTCGAAGTACGCAGTATCTCTTCTGCCTCATTTTTTAATGTCGTTCGAGTGATGTGTACGTGACTTGATACATGGAAGTCCGTGCATCTGACGCGCACTTTAGTGGGAGCAGTCCAAAAATGATATTCATCAACATAGGACACAGCCAAACATAAAACATTTGTGTGTATACATTGGTTGAATTGAGAAGGAAGGCGTCAACCGAAATTTTCAATTTCGATTGAGATGTATGAATAAGATGCGCAGGAATTTGCTCTCGCTTCTTGACGTCTATAGGAAGAAGCACGTGTTCGTTGCATTTGGTTCTTTCGCCAGTTAACCTTGCCGTGTCGACCTGATGCATTTCAATTCACGCCGGCACTTATTTATTTATGAGTGATAAGTTCTTGCGTTGTCACTGTAGCTTGTAAAGTGACAGAACAGTCATACTGTAGGACAACGACGCGATTCTGGTATGCACCGGTTCAACGACTCCACGTGATCTGCCAGTAGAGAACAGAGATGCAAAGGGAGTATGCTTTGCGATGGAGTTTTTGGAGAGAAGTCAGAGAAGACGTGCAGGTGACGACGTGTCATGGGATGGACTCGACGCGAAAGACAAGCGCGTTATTATTCTCGGCGGTGGGGATACAGCCACAGATTGCATCGGCACATGCACCAGACTGGTAAGACTAAGTAACCTTCTACGCTGTCTTTCGGAGACGGGGACAGTGCGTAGGAGCTGGATCTTATCAGCTTCTCATCGTTCACTTTGGCCCTTCTCTGCACCAGTCGAACTATTGATTTTAAAGGCCCTGCCCTAGTTAGTACTCCAGGACAGCAGAAGTTTTCGCAGGAAGGCGAAATATTTAAGCTGCAATGACGATATTGCTCAGCAAAACGAATTTTTTGTCAAATAGCGTTCACAAAAGACCCCAACTCGCGTTCGAATTCATCTGCCGCGTCAATTTTTTAAACAAAGTTATGTTGAAAACATCGAACGGAAGTTGTAGGAAGCTTCAGCGTAATTTTGAGGTCTCAGTGCTTATCTGTTTTCAAAATAATACCATTTCCAAAGACATGACGTAAGCTATGTGAAAAGAACATCCGAATGCGTGTCATTAGGCCCTAAACTTGCATAATGTCGCTAGATTTAATGGAGAAACGATTTACTGTTTATGTTTGGCAGCGTTATTTTTCAAATAAGCTTCTTTTTTTAGTTTAGTGATTCGTATTTATGAAAGTGCTGAACGGCCCCTATGTATCAAATTACATAGGTTGATGGGTTGGTTGTTCTTTTTTTGTTCCTCTTTCTTCTCCATAAACGTAAAAAGGATAGGTGTCTAATACTATGTCGTAATTGCTGTAATTAGGCTGCAGTCGTTATGGAGCACCGCTAGTTTTATCATGTGTATTTGTCGTTTTCGTTGCTCATTTGTGTAGGAAAACTTGGAATTCTTTGTGGCACATTTTTTTTTCTTATCTTTGAAGTAGTTTCAAATGCAAATTTATTATTGATGGTCATCGAAGGGAACTGTTGTTGTCTTTAGCAATTTCATAGTTATTCATTTATCGCCTCGTTTTGATTTTTAAACGATTTTTTTTTTTGCAGGAGTCACTTTCTGGTCGATAAGTGCTGATATGTGTCTGTTTCGATTATGGGAAATGAGTTTTGTATGAAATGATGATGGTGGTTTCGTTCTTACTTCCATTTCAGGGTGCGAGAAGTGTACGCGCATTCGAAATCATGCCGCAGCCACCAAATTCGAGAAGTTCGGATAATCCATGGCCGGAGTGGCCACTCATATTCCGCATCGATTATGGTCACGAAGAGCGGCTGAAATTGGATGGTAAAGATCCTCGCACCTACGCAGTTTCGACCAAAGTACGTTCATTATGAATCATTTTCTCTACCGGACTATCGAAAATTGAGGCCGTATGCCAGATGAATGATAGAGCATTGAATTATGCAGTATGAAATTGTTGCGAATGTTGGAGTAACATTCTGCGGATTGCAGTGTAGAGGCTGGTTTTGAGCAGACACCTGAACAATAAAGTAGAACAAAAATTGCCACTGAAACGTTACATCATGGAATCATCAAATGAGTGTTAGAAGTCTGTTCTATAGAAGGCGTTTTCGTTTCTTTACAAAATTTATTCTAATCCATGCAGTAAATCGCAGCTGTTTAGTTATCCTTTGCCTCAGATCTCTAGAAAAAAGCCCGACGTAAGTGGAAGAACATTTTTGACTTTGATAAACATCAGTAACTCGTTAAAAGTTTGGAATGTTGTGTATTTCTCTTCTCCAGCACATATGAATTTATATTTTTAAGTCTTACTGAATTTCAGTGCGGGAAAAATTGCCCCAATTTACAATAAGCTAACGCCAAGGTTCATCTGAAATAACGCGATTTGACTTATCATTCAGGAGGCTTTAATATTATGCCGGTCACATGCAAAGTGCTGCGGGTTAACTGCGCTTTATTTATCTCTCTGCCTTGGTTCTAGTTATCTTGGCGATGGCGGCTTCAGTTTTTACACGTTGCTGGTTCAGGTAGGTGATTGCAAATGAATCTTCCATTGAATAAGGGATGCTGAAAGCGATATTTCTTCCAGAAAATCATCGCGACTGAAAATTCGGCGGGTATAAAGGTGATAACCGGCTTATGTACAGTTGAAGTGGAGTGGAAAAAGGATGCGAATGGTGCTTGGAGGATGTTTGAAATAGAGGGCACTGAGGCGACGCATCCTTGTGATTTGTGCATCCTTGCGATGGGATTCATCGGGCCTGAGAAGGTTGGCCGCTTATATTACAGTGCGGTGTTCCTCTAGATTCACAAACATGTTCATTTTTTCCGTCTTTTTTTCAATTTGTTCTTGTAGATGGTTTGTCTGTTCTGCATAATTCTATATGACGGAGAAGGCTGCAATTTATATGATGAACAATCGTAACCTATATAATAAAGATGTCTGTATTACAGGGAATCATATGCTATCATACCTTTTCTTTCACTTTATCTCAACAACGCTTCCCTCGTTTCCGGTCATTTTTTCTCCAGAATGTTGTGTTTATGTCAGAATGTGAATATGTAATATTTAATGGAGTATAAGCCTGACTGCTGAGATTTTTTATAGGATCACTAAGAAGAACAATTTTAGGTTGCCATAGAGCAGCTTGGGTTGAAGACCGATCAGCGATCAAATATCGTGACCGGAGAGCATCGCTACAGTACTTCTGTAGCGAAAGTGTTTGCAGCAGGTGATTGTCGTCGAGGCCAGTCACTTGTCGTTTGGGCGATTCATGAGGGTCGTCAAGCCGCTAGACAGGTTTGCCATCTTATACTGTTACTTCATGCGCTCTGTGCTATATCGTATACCGGCTTCTTCATTCTTGTCCTATGATGTTTGTTTTCAAAGTTTGGTTGATGGCGTTTTAAGCCGCACAGCGGTGTTGTCACGAGTGCCTCTTACTCACGCAGCCGTGGTAACACTAGTTTTCAGTGCCGATATGGGAGTACAAGTTTTAGGAAGACTAAGGTGACCTATAAAACAAATGGCAACACAAGCGAACACTGGACCTTAAAGTCTGTGCGGTCTTCCACTCATCTTTGAAAAGATAAAGTAGTGTTATTTTACATTTCATTGACACTGTGGCAGAAAAACGTAAAGCGTTCGTGCATCTCGGCATATAACAGGCAAAAATCCGCGTTGACTTCTCGCTTGGTATATAGGAAAGAAGCTTCTTCATTGTCTTCCTACCGCTCTCCCTCCTCCTCCTCTCTGCATGCGTTGTTTGTTTCTGGAATGATTGACAGTTGTAATCTTTTATGCCGGGGAATAAAAAGTGGTTGCTTTTTTGCGCCTAAATATTCCATGTGCTTCCATTACCCATCACTTATTGCTGCATCTTTTAACTGAATCCGTTCTTGACGCCATGCCTTCGACTTCTTCACCTCATTATCCTCAGTGTTCTCACCGTTCACTCAAGCCATTCGCTACTGCTTTACACCACATGCATCTTTGTTCGTCGTAATGTCTTCAGCTGAAAAACGCTGGGCAGTCACGCACAGCATTCGAGCCGTTCTTGAAAGATGTTTGGCTTTTATAGTTTTCGGTTGTTGATTTTTGACAACACCGCAGTTGCCCATTGTTATTTCATTCGAATTACGATATAAACGTTTTGTCCTCAGCGTTTGTATTGAACTGGCTGATTGTAGGTTGATCACTACTTGATGGGAAAAACAACACTAGCAGGGCCTGGAGGTATCGTACTTGCTCCCATTTATCAGTGAGCCGAATTCGCCGCTTATCGGTGATGCGAAACATTTCAGTTGTGTTGCTTTATTATTCAGTGATGAATTGTTAAAGTATGCTCCCGCTTCATCGTGGTTGTTGTGCTCTATTTAAATGCATCCGTTGATTCTCATGCTTCCTCGGATTTGCCATTCCCTTTCTCAGTGTTACATTGATTTCTTTTGAGTTGTCTGTCGTGTTATACTCTCGCATTCCCTATATATATCTTCCGCGTCCTGCATAGGCATTTCGAATGAAACCAAGAAGAGGCAGTGGTAAGTATAGCACGTCAAGTACATATAGTTCCCAGTCAAAATGAACGTATTATCCGTTTTTTTTTCTGGCTCCCATTCACGGACACGGCTGTAAAGCTCTCTACAAAAGTTATCCGTCACCGTGGTTGAAAGAGGACAAAAGAAGTCTCATTAGAGAGGCGTGGTGGGTTTTTTAGCTACGAAGGATGCCTATGCTGCTAGCAAGTTCTGTGTTTGATGATATCGAGCCCAGCTCAAAAGTTCTATCCTTTTAAATGCTTTTGCTAAGTTTAAAGAGTTTTGGGGTACGGTTCCTTGTACGTTGGTTCTTTTAGCTTCTCTTCGATGGAGCCGCCTAACCCATGCCGCATTTGTTTCCTATTGTTTGCATGTTTTACATTTTTGTTATGATTCTCTATTTATTTTTCATCGCCCCTGTCAAAAACTTGTCTGATTAGGCCTGCACCAGCTTGGTGCCTTGCTTAGTTCGAAACTGGTCATATTTTGGAATAAAACATTTCCCACGGTTGCATTAGCGGCATTTTTCTGCATTATTGGAGTGGTTTTACGTGTTACTTTTCAGCAGCGCAGTCTGTTGAGCTTGATTCTGCAGCAAGGAAGCCCATTAACACATTTTCTACTGGAAATAATGGGCAGCCTAAGACGAATACTGCAAAGGAAAGGAATCACCGAAATTAAGTTTTTTTTGGATGAGCGGAACGGGACTCGCAAGCCAACAAGAAAGGATCTCGTATGCCGGAAGAAATTCTTTTAGAAGAAAGCGGCAACAATCAATCTAGCCATTAGTATAAACGCTTGGATATACAGCAGCTAACGGTTTTATAAATAAAGATTTCCGAGAACACTAATCCACTCTATCTGCAAAGCTGACGGTGGAAATGAACTAAATAAGGTTTATATTCCATTCAAATTAAAGAAAAGTTGAAGTCGAAATAATAAAATATATCATTATTATAAAAAGTCCAACAAAAGCCGTCGTGAATGTTCCACGACCCAACAACACTTTTAATGCAAAAGCTTTTACGGCTGAAGAAAGGAGGGCTAAGATAGACGGTGGCAAGTCTATCTACCTTCGCAGTGAAGATTTTATACTTCATCTGAAAGAACCGTTCCATCGCAAACTTCCATTTCAGTCCTTGCTCTTTGAAAGCATGCAAGAGTCCTGCGAACCAATTACATATGTACCTGCGTTAACAGCTAATAAAGAAACTCTGCGAATGGAAGTGTTTTCATACGGCGCCGAAAATATTTTCTGAATACTTTGAAGCAGGACCTCAAACAAAAAACAAGCAACAACTATGTAAGTCATAAAATAATCCACCGCACGTTGACGAAAAAACAGAAAAGGTGTTCTGGCTCAAACGACTGGCTCATGTAAACAGACAGGCTGTATTCAGATGTAAACGTTAGCAAATGACATAATGAAAGGATGAACGATATTCTGCTGGTGCACAGTGTACTGGACTAAGTAAAATGTATTTATATCAAACGGATTTTACTTACGTTCAGTAGTCGGTTGTGACGATGCGGCGGCGCTCTCGGCAAATGAATATCGTACAGAGGGAAGGCGAAGCAGACAGCAGATTAATATACGAATAAGGGATGACTGTACAGGGTGGAGGATGAGGGGTAGACGCTCAACGGGAGCTCTCGACACGAGGGGCCTGTCCCTCGTGCTCAACGCGGTCCGACTGACGAGTCTTTTTCACGGGAGCTTTCGACGATCCCTTCGCTCCGCCTTCCATTTCTGCCGATGCATACCATGTGCCCTTTATCCCATCGATCATCTTCGGTGATGAATGCAACATGCCCGTTTTCCCATCGAATCGTTTAGTTTTCATCCCTCGGATTCCGCTGGGTGCATCATCGCTTGCACTAAGCTCTTTATCGTTTCTGATCGTTACAGGCGCCGCTGAGACGGTTAGTCTTTTTTTGCTACATTTTGACTGCAATGAGCCGCGATGACGCATCTCGCGTTTCGCGACACTCCCGCGGCCCCTGACGTTAGTGGGGGGCATCCATATTGGCTCGAAGCTGCGTAATTCCATTGGAGGCTCAGTCCCTTGGGGCGAGGCTAGGCTCGGGCTTCGTTCCTGGCGTCGATACCGTACACAGCAGCATCGTGCCGCGCATATCAGATACTCCGGACAGAGAAATATTACTGCAGCTGCGCACCCAACTGCTAGTACAGCCGCGATCGCTCCTCCGACGATCCATCGCCAACGGAAGGCGATGTCCTCGAGTTCTCTTGCGAGCGCTGTGGACGACTTTTGGAATACATCGCTGGCCGCTTCGATGATTTCTTCCGCGTCGTCTCTTATGGCGTCGGCCATAGACTTCCCTGTTCTTCTGTGGATCTTTCCCATGCTTGTGAGTTCTTGTCAATCATTCCCAGCACCCACTGAAGCCTTTCTTCGGAAATATCCACAAATGGTGGCGCGTCGAAGATTGGTTCCCTTTCTTCGGTTACTAGCGCCCATTCTTCAGTGATTTCGCGATCCTGCTTCATCCTGATTTCTCTGCGACTAAGTTCTTCTGACATTGCTTTGATTTCGCGCGACCTCGGATGCACGAATAAGATCTTGTCCTTGTATCGTAACGGAAGATCTCGATAGCACTTGCCTTGAACTTCGTGATTCGCGAAAACTTGAGAAACTTCCAGCTTTTTGCACGGGAACACTTTCAACAGGTCTCCGATATTTTCTGCGGCGATATCCATCCGTCTGAGGAGTACTCGCGCTGCCGTAGTTGGATCCGTTCTACTGAGAGCTCCGATGAGCCAAAGCATACGATTATGCTGTTCGCAAATTCTGTGTCGAATCTCTTGAGTTATTCGTTGTTCCCGTTCACTGAGGCTATTCCATAAGAACTGCAGCTTAGCATTCACTGAGGCGTCACTCTTCTTGTTGATTTCTTCTGGCAATTCTTCAGCGAACAATATTCTTTTACTGTGGATTCTGTTTGTAGTCTCTCTGGGAGGTTGCTCCTCGGGGCTGAATTCTATTACTACTCCGTTTTTCATTACTTCGGCTCTCCGAAACTTGCACACAGTGTCAAGGCTCGTATCATTCTGCATCTTCTTGCTTCTGACGAATACCGCTTGCATTGTTGGAATCGTGACAAACCGATGTGATACTTGAGCGTTCGCCTTTCCCAACGTTCTGTATGGACACCGATCAGCCAATTCGGATGGATCCCACAGAATCGTTTCCGTGGCTGTGATGCATTTTCCCAGAGTTTTATTGCATCCTGATGTGCGACTTAAACCGTCGTAGAACTTGATTACTCCTTGCTCCATACGATAATTAGTGGTTGTATGACATCGGGTTCCGATCCAGCCGTAGCTATATTCAGTCGGCTGTTTAGACGACCATCGGTTTGCGTCGATTTGTTCGAGTCGGGTGCCATTGAGCTGTTGCGACCGTCTTATCTCCATGCATTGTGATGTCGTCATGTTCTGGACCGTTGTTTCATCACGCGTAACTGCTAGACTCCATCGAAGGAAGCACTTCGTGCAAACGGTGCGCAGTACCTTCGCACAGAAGGTAGCGTTTGCCGTAATGAACGCTCTGTTCAATACTTCTACGATTTGCGAGGAGCTGTGCATTTCCTCACGGACCTCTTTGCAATTTAGTTTATCTGGTATCTTCACGTATAAGCCGTGGCCATATTTTGCGCATACGTGAAACTGTAAGTTCGTCGGGGCGCTGCTCGTCAGTGCAAAAGTGGCGAATAGTATCACTAGCACGATTGATAGCGCGTGCGCGTGCCTTGTCCTGTGGGTTTCAGGCTTGGTTCTGGTTTCTTCCGCTTCCTCTGTTTCTTCTGCCTGCAGATTCTGGTCTGCCGGGTGATTCACAAATTCTTTGCTATTTGTTGTCGGCAGCGCCTCCCTTTCTTCTTCCGACACTTCGAGGGGGTACAACATACTCACTGGCCTCTTTAGCACGTGGCCGTTGGGCATTTTAACGTCGACCGTTTTTGTTTTTCCTTCATGGTTCTTGTATAGTTTCTCCACTTTGCCTAGCTTCCACTCCGCTCTGGGTAGACCCTCCTCGGCGACTATGACGATTTCGCCTTCCGGGGTGCGCGGTCTGTCACTCGGGAGGGCTGATGGTGTTCTATGCAGTGCCGTTCTCTTAGGCTCATCAGGTAGTCATGGGTCCAAATTTTCCAGAAGCGTTCAAGGCTGCTGATCGTTGCCTTCCATAGACCGAGCAGTTTGTCGCGTCTGTCCGCTGTGTGCTGCGGGCCTTTGTCATGTTCGGGGCTTGGTTCTTGTGTCGCTATGATCGCCTGTGGTCGGAGGAAGTCGACGGGCCTTAAGATCCTTTCGGGGGCGGAGTCTACATAAGTGAGTGGTCGGCTATTCACTATGGCTTCGCATTCTACTACCAGCGTTTTGAATTCTTCCTCGTCCAAGAGTCTTCTCCCGACTGCTTTGCGGAACGCTGTTTTGGTCAGCCCGACTAGTCTTTCATAAACTCCTCCTTGCCATGGTGCGTAGGGGGTAATGAAACGCCAAGTTATAGGTGCAGCAAGGGTGTTTTGCATAACTTGTTTAACCAACTGGAACTGTGGCGCGTTGTCCAGCACTACGCTAGTAGGGTAGCCGTTTCTGGCGATAAATCTTCTCAAGACGTGCAAGAACTGCTCTGCCGACAGGTTTTTTGTTACTTGCAAATGGATGGCTCTAGTCGCTAGACAAGTGAAGAGGGCTATCCATCTTTTGCAAGGGCCAGTGAGGTCGCGTATGGTTATAGGTCCCATGTAGTCGAGGCCGACGTTTTGGAAGGCTCGCATTGCCCATGTCCTTTCCTTTGGCAGTGGGGGGAAGGTTGGAAGCTTAAATGGCTTTGCGTTCCATCTACGACACGCCATGCAGTGTCGTCGTAATGTACGCTTGACCGTTGCCCTTCCCTGGGGGATCCAGTAGCGTTTCCTTACGTCGGCCAATGTCTGTGACACTCCAGCATGTCCGGCCTCCTTGTGTCGAGCCAATACGATCAGACTGGTGAGGGCTGATGATTTCGGGAGGAGAATAGGATGAACTGTTTCTTCTGGTAGCGCTGCATATTCCAGCCTTCCTAAACATCTCATAATTCCGTGTTCATCCTTATACAAGCTGGCGTCAGTATTTCTCTCGAATTCTTCGCTTATCTTAGTTTGTTCTTGTCTGATAAGAATGCGCTCTGCCCAGTCTAGCTCACCAGCTGTGGCGGGCCCTTCGAGTTGGACGGTTTCCCATAATGTTTGTCCGAGACGAATTTGGGTACTCCTTAACATACGCTTGATCGCTCTAAGTACCTGAACTGTCGTTCGTTTGAGCTTGTTGAGAGTGCTGAATCTTTCACATTCAAATACGTCAGCCACCGTTGGTGTGCTTGGGATGATTACCAGGGCCACTGGGTTATGTGGAACTGTCCATTCCGGCCAACACCGGCTCTCTTGCTGGAGAAATGAAGGTCCTTCCCACCACTGACTGCATTGCCCAAGCTCCGCAATTGTGAGACCACGTGTTGCCAGGTCCGCGGGGTTATTACCGCTGTCAACATAGCGGAACTGTGCGGGGCTTCGGCGTATTTCGGCTAGTCGGTTGTCGACAAAACGGTCCACAGTGGTGGCCGTCGCTATCCAGTGCAAAGTTGCCTGTGAATCGCTCCAGAGGAACGTGGGTCCCGTGTGCTTCAGCTGCTCTTTTACGAAGTTCAGCAACCTGCTTCCAATCAACGCAGCCATCAATTCGAGGCGAGGAATGGTAATGCCACGTATTGGGGCCACTCTGCTCTTGGACATCAGCAACGAACTCTCGTAACGGCCCTGGCTGTAGGAGCGGAGGTACGCCGCCGCAGAATACGCGCTTGTAGAGGCGTCCACGAAGACATGGATTTCGGCGCATCTTTTGTCCGGCTCGGCCGTTAGTTTTCGGTCCAATGTGAGCGACTGCCCTTGAAAACGCTCCAGTAGGGCTGCCGCAGTTTGGCGGTCCGTGTTGTCGAATGGCTGGTCCCAGTCGTACTCCTTTTTCCACAAATGTTGGAGGAACAGTTTCAACGGTAGTGTGGCAGGCGTGAACAGCCCTAAAGGGTCATAGAACTCCGCTGTATATGCGAGAAACTGTCGTTTGGTTGCGGGCCAGTTGTCCCACTTCTTCGTGTTAAAGACCATTGTGTCCTTTTGAAGGTCCCATACGATTCCCAGCAGTGTTGCACTTTGCTGCAGTGAGTCTGAGTCCTTATTTAAGGCGGAAAGAACTTCCCGATTGTTGCTTCGGAATTCTCGAAGATTCATATCCGCTTCTTCAAAGACTCTCTTCGCTTCTTGACCCTTCTCAATCGCTGCCGATATTTGGTGTGCGGTCAAGAACACATTGTCCACATAGATGTTGTCTTGTATCTCCTCTCGAATCTCAGTCGTTTTCCTTTTGAGGTGATACTGAATAGTAGCGTTCAGTAGGAAGGGTGAGGAAATCACGCCGAAAGGCACTCGAGTGAATCTGAACACTCTAAGGTTCGTCGAGCTGACTGGTGTTGTCACGTCTTTGACCCAAATGAAGCGTACTGCGTCTCGTTGGTCGTGATGTAGACCTATCTGTAGAAAGGCTTTCTCGACATCCGCCGTTATGAGT
Source organism: Parascaris univalens (assembly GCA_037576465.1). Taxonomy (NCBI): domain Eukaryota; kingdom Metazoa; phylum Nematoda; class Chromadorea; order Rhabditida; family Ascarididae; genus Parascaris; species Parascaris univalens. Next base: position 59,787,560 of record CM075173.1, on the reverse strand, counting down.
ATTGGCGCTAGTCGGACTCGGAGTAAAACTCCGCAGAGGTTTGTTAGGAGTAGTGGTCCTCTGAGTAGCACATCATTTAATGAGTGCCCTTCTTTCCGCGTTTTCGACGACGCGTCATACACGATTCGAATTTTTGTCGTGGCCTTGCCCGGCCTAACAACAGCCTGGTGGGGCATGTAGTACACTGGGCCTTCAGGCGGTGTATTCGTGACGTCCTCTATTATCCCCGTCTTTAGCTGTTCGTCGAACGTTTTCTCGTAAGCATGCAGCAGCTCAGGGTCTTTTTGGAGGTGTTTGAGCGATGTTTTTAGACGACCCATACAAAGACCGAAGTTGGAGTCGAGTTTGCCTCCATCCTCTTTCCATGGCCAGCTACAATAGTAGCGCCCATCTTTGAAGGTAATGCTTTCGTTGAACCTTTTCATGGCGAGTTCATCATCCGTTTGTAAAGGAGGGTCCCTAACTCCTACAAGTTCCAGCGACCAGAACTTTTCTAGCTCGTCCTTTGCACTGGCCACGTTGCAACAGCAGCGGTTTGCAGGCTTGATCTTTGAAAGGGTACCGTGCCGAACACTGCGCCCCTGTCCGCTGATCATGTCGCCTAGACAGGTGCGTATCAGATGAAATCCGGACGGTAACTTTGTTGAGGCACTTCCTCTGAAGATTTCGTGGAAATAATCAGCACCCACGAGGATCTGCGGCTTGAGTGTAACCGTCGGTAGGGTGATGCTCCGCGTTGATCGGATGCGCCGTAACGTCTTTTCCGTTAGCTTGGCGATTGCAATTTCGCTAACCAGTCTTGGTACCGAGTTCGCGAACATCGTGAAGAACCGTCCATCAGTGCGCTTCATTTTTAGTTTGACGCGCGCAGACGTGCAGTGGGTAACGTGCGTCCCACCAAATCCGTCAACAATCAATGGTTCCTTGTGTGTTACTTCGATGCCCAATTGCTGGACTATTTCTTCCGTGATGAATGAGCGTTCGCTCCCAACATCGAATAGCACGGGCACCTTGATCGTTTTTGTGTGTGGTGCGTCGCCTCTAACCTCCACGAAGGTAGATAGGAGTAATACCGTTTTGTCTCGCTCTTGCTGTTCGGGTGTCGCAATAGCCGCCACCGTGCGAATCGTCTGAGTGTGGGTTTCTCCGACGGGATTCTCCTCTTTCCCCTGTTGCGATCGATGCCACGTTTTACAAAGTGCCGTAGGATGTCCCTTGCGCTTGCAATGGTAGCAGGAGACATTTCGTGTACAATCGTTTTGATTATGACCTTCTCTGAGACACTTGAAACAGAGGCGTAATTGGCGAGCGCGGTCAAACCGCTCCTTCAAAGTGGTAAACCGTGGACAACTATCGGCCCAATGTGGTTCACAACAAAACGCACATACCTGTCGAGTAAGGTCGCGCCGTCTGTCTTTCCCTTTGGTCTGTCGTTTCGCTACTGCGGGTAGTGCAGAAGTGTGATGTAAACCTTCCTCCAGTTTTACACCTCCAAGATTTCTCTGTTCTCGCCTTCCTACCTGCCTTTGAGCTTGCCGACCCTCATGCGTCGGTTTCCCTATGGCCGCCGTTCGCATATTCTCCCTGATGCGCACTATAGCTTGAAGTTTGTCCCTCAATTTTCGGACGCTCCAGGCTGCATCGGCTTCTTTAGCTTGTTCGACTTCCAACAGAGCCCAACGTGGTAGCCGTTTTTCAATGCAAAGCTCGGTTTGCGAGTTGTCGATGTTTTCTCCCTGTTGCTCCAGTTGTTGTAGAATGCGCTCGACGCTCGCAACGCATTCCTCGAAATCCTTTGTGGGAGATGCTGCGTCATGTAGTTCCGCGTAGAGTGACTTCAACAGCAATTCGGATCTCCCAAATCGTTGCTGGAGCGTTGTTTTGACGGCTTCGTAGTTTTCGGGCGCTATTGTGAATCCACCTACTGCCTCTAGTGCTTTGCCTTCTAGAAAGGACAGCAGATAAGAAAGCTTCTCAATTTCTGCGAGTGGTTGCGAGTCAACTACGTGCAGGAATGTGGCCCAGAATTGTGGCCATTTGTGATGCTGTCCGTCGAATTTCGCAATCTGCAATCTTGGCAGCTGCACTGCGTTCATGGACATCTGTCGCTGCGGTTGCTGGGCAGGCGTACTGTTTCCTGTAAGGACGCTGCCAGCTGGCGAGGTGGGTCGGGCTATGTGGAGCTCAAGATTCAACTTGGCTGACTAGGTCATCACATACATTTTTAGTTCACTGATCACAATGAGGAAACTATCTGGCGCCTCTGCCAGAGTTTGGTAAATTGAAGCTTCATTCGCTTTCTCAGCGGCCGCGCGTAGCTGCTTTATGTATTCTAGCCAAGCACTATGATCAGCCTCGACCTCAGAAATGTGACGCTGTAGTCTTCGAATTGCTGCCTCCACTTGCAAAAGGGCAGTTTTGAACGCTGCTTGCGGGTCGGCTTGTTCCGCGAGCACGCGCAAGTCAGGAAAATTTATGTTCTTTATGACTGCCTTCAGCAAGTTAACCTTCACTCGAATGGAGGCTTGGTACGCAGCAGATGCCATACTTACTTATGGTTACGCTCTGGCTTGAGCCCCCATGTACTGGACTAAGTAAAATGTATTTATATCAAACGGATTTTACTTACGTTCAGTAGTCGGTTGTGACGATGCGGCGGCGCTCTCGGCAAATGAATATCGTACAGAGGGAAGGCGAAGCAGACAGCAGATTAATATACGAATAAGGGATGACTGTACAGGGTGGAGGATGAGGGGTAGACGCTCAACGGGAGCTCTCGACACGAGGGGCCTGTCCCTCGTGCTCAACGCGGTCCGACTGACGAGTCTTTTTCACGGGAGCTTTCGACGATCCTTCGCTCCGCCTTCCATTTCTGCCGATGCATACCATGTGCCCTTTATCCCATCGATCATCTTCGGTGATGAATGCAACATGCCCGTTTTCCCATCGAATCGTTTAGTTTTCATCCCTCGGATTCCGCTGGGTGCATCATCGCTTGCACTAAGCTCTTTATCGTTTCTGATCGTTACAGGCGCCGCTGAGACGGTTAGTCTTTTTTCTACATTTTGACTGCAATGACCGCGATGACGCATCTCGCGTTTCTGCGGTGCACAGTGATGTATATTGGAGGATAAAGAGACAAGTCTATGGGATGTAATGATATCGAGCCCAACTCAAAACTTCTATTTTTTTAAATGCTTTTGCTAAGTTTAAAGAGTTTTGGGGAAAATTTGAGATCTAAAATTTTTAATGTCCTGGGTTCGCTCTTCCTAACCTTTTCTTTTCTCCAGTTTATTGCAAATATGAGTAGCTCGCTCATCGCTTCAAATGAAGATTTTAGCAGAAAATGCAAACAGAATAAGACGGTACTCGAAAAGATGAAATCAGCTAGATTCAACAATGTAGCAGGAAAGGGCTTGCGATGATTGAAAATTGAAAAGAATCATTAAAAACACTCTGGAGATATAACTGCGCTCAATTTATGAGTTGGCAGCTTTCTCCAGCACGCTGGAAATGGCCTCGTCGAGGCGCTGAAGACATTTTAGAGTGCCCCGACAAAGTAAACAGCTTGGGTGCGCCAATGAGTGCTTATAGTTACGCACCAAAGCAGCACTAATTGCTCGTTTGCATTCATGCAAGATAAACACAAAAATCTGCTTAGTGGAACGCCAAGGTGGAGGGCTGCTAGCAAGCTCTTTGGCCTTGTCCTATCTAGTCGTCTCGACCGGTGGTCTCATCGGGACGCGGACATTGGAGCAAACAACTATGAATGAACTCGTCTGTATCAAATGGACAGGAGACGAGCCTAAGCCTCCACCTTCACGCCACCTTACAACTTCGCTAGATGGATATGAAAGGACATTTATTCATAATGAATGCTTTATTGATTCAAGTAAATACAATAATACCAGGAAATAAACAATCTCACGTGTTGGTGCTACTAAGTTTCTGGTCCCTACTGGTATTACTTGAAAAGAGTTGCCGAGATGCGCAACGAATTGGTGTTTAAGTCTTCAGAGTTTAGAACTCAGCAATGCACTGCTAAACTGTCTGCTGAATACTTGAGTGATGTTCCATACAGGATCTCATTATTATGTGATCCTTGCTTCTCATTCTAGCAGTGCAAATGCTGTGACTTCTTTTAAAGAACTAAGATTGTCTCCATGAAACTGTCAGCAAGGAAAGCATAAATTAGACAATATGGTTTCTTTTGTTCCTGCCGCACGCCAGCACAAAGGGCAGTTTTCTTCATTAACTTCGGAAAGTCAGTTGTGGATGCAAAGCAAGGACATTCTCTTTCAAAGGGATCTGCAACTTTCTAATCAAAAAAGAGGAAGAAGCATGCATCTAACACTAAGCAAGAATCCCCCACTGTTTCATTCATTCTTCGCTCCTTTTAAGATCTCCTATAACTCCTTTGCTCCAAAGTCTGTTCACTTATTCCCGTCCTTATGGAACCAGTTTCCACGTTGAAATGTCCCACTGCTTCATTACTTGTAAAGTAAGCTAGTGAAACTTAAAAGCTAAACCATATGAGTACTATAAGGAACAAAAAATGACAAGAAAAACTTGTACGAGGAATTTGTCCGCATGAACTGGATGAATTACAGCTACTCTAAACAACACATCAGCCGGACAGTTACAATCATCAGCTTTAAAAACACTTTTGCGCACAAAATTAACTGCTAGCAACTAGAACCTCACTATTTCAAAAGTTAACGGGCTGAGGAAGCAACCTTGGCAAAAAAGCCAAGGAAGAATGTAACATAGATAATGCAGCGTTGCGTTTAGCAATTCGTCTAGTACGGAACGCACCATGTGTATTCAGGTATATTTCATTGTAACTGTGAAAACCCAACGTCAGCACCATCACTCGACTGATGATCACACAATTTCGGCGCTCCAGCTTTCGATTTCTCACACGTCGTGAAAGCATAGCTACTTTTCCATCCCTGTCGGAATCGTTTGGCAAAGGTATGGTGAGTCTTTCAATTAACTATCGATTTCAATCTTTTCCACTTTGCTTGAGCATTTCGACCCCCTTCGAACAAGTGATTTTCTTTCAGCTCATATCCAGGTAGAAGTAACAATATGAAGGAATTAGGGTTCAAAATTTTCATCGCTTTTCATGGCTCCTAACCTATAATAATCCCTTTGACGAGCACACATACTCCAAAAACACGTTCAAGATGCGACAAAGCGCATAAAAAAATTTGCCAAAAAAGAATCAAAGACAAAACGTCCCCTACCGCACGAGGATGCTATCAGTTTAGCTACTCCTCGCAATAAGCTCATGGCTGTGTAACGTTTGAACCTCGCAGTTCTCCTCTCCGGGCATGTTTTTTAGTCACATTCTTCCTCTTCTGCTCTCTCGTATTTAAAAACGGCGCAACAGTGCCTTAAAAATTACATTAGATTGAAGATAAATAGGGAGCTATGTGAAGTATTTAATCACAACGAAACGACGGCCACTAAGTGCGACAACGATCAGTCTCAACTGGCAGAACTCTAAGGGAAAAGTGACCAGTGACAGGAATAAGAACTTTATTTTCTAGCAGAAGAGGAAGGAAATAGGAACTCCTTTTCCGGAAAAAAACACTGTCAGAAATAGAAACTTTTCTTTCTAGAAAAGGAAACCAACGTTTAAAACAAATGACACGAGTCCTTTCATCAAATTCCTGTTTCCGTTCATGAAAAAGTAAGCATAATTTGAAGGAGAATTCATCCTTGACAACCTGCTTTCATCGGCGTGCACTGGGTGTAACGTAAATCACTATATGCAGTCGATTATACAGTTCTAAAGATGAAAACTATGAAGAAATGAAAACACAAACGGGCTGCCACCACCCTTGACCTCCTGCTTTCAACTGCGTGCACTGGTTCTCATGGAGATTACTGTTCGCAAAGTGCTCTAGATAGCTAGCGAAGCGAAATCCGCAAAAAAAGTTGAAAGTTATAGATTTGAACACACACTACCCAACCTCACTAATCATTCGGCCAATACGTCCCTTGACGTTAAGAGCGATTGATAATCGGTGATGAAAGGGGATAGCGCAGGGGCAGCTATGATAGCGATTAAATCAGATTTTCATAAAATCCTCTTTTCCGTCCGAACCTCTCCCTTCTCGCCCAGAGCTCTTGGGAGAATCCTTAGATAGTAGAATTCGAAGTAGAACAAAAAAGCTCTGTTGAAATTGCTGAAAAATGCGAAAAGCTATAAACGAAAAATGAAATTTCTCAGCTTTCCTCATCTTTACACACTGTTTCTTCGCCAAATGCAATTTCCAGGTTTCTGGCTAGAATTGACCTAGTAAAATTATACACTGTTAGGATGTAAATCGCCTGAGGGGTCGAATGCCACAGAGTGCGCGCATCTATGATTCTGCTTAAAAAATTTATGCCCATTTGAAGAAAAAATCCAGGGTATCCAGAAAACCACAGATTTGAGAAAAATCACACGTATACCATTTAACTACTCATCTAATAAGATGAAAACCGCTAGTTAAGTTGAAAAGTGTAACTGCGACGAGATAAAGATGTAAAAGTGAAGTTTCATCGCTTTCGGAATTTTTCCACGAATTCCATTACCCACTCTTAATCCGTTAGCAATAAAAAAGTTTCATCCAAATTCCCTTAGAAACAACCGAGATATGCCCAGAAAATGAATTTCAAGATTCACAACGAATAACTCTGCCGGGTTGGCAAATACCTCCAAATTTCCTTCACCAGCACCTAAGATCTCTTATTGCATGTTCTGGAAAAATTCAGCAAAAGTGCAAAAATTAGACCAAAATCAAGATTTCCGGACTGTTCCGTATACATCTGCAACATTTTCCGGAAAATTTTCATACTTTCCCAAATTCGTATATTGCCGGTAACATGCGCCACATGACTGCACATGTAACGCAAAAAAAAGCAAACACCTTACGCAAAGCACACAAAAAGACACCTCCAAAAATCCTCAACTATAGAAAATCCATATGATCCGGAGCATCTCAGTCCGGAAACGCATGACATCCCCCAAAAATTATAGGCCTCGTAACGCAGAATTTCCAACGTTTTGAAGATAAAAATGAGTGGAATTGGACGAGGCGTACGCGAGATAACTTGAACGGAAGAGTAAAAAAACCTTACAGTCATCTTAATACATAGATTGTGTATAGAATAGACTACTAACAGCCAAGACCACGGCTTTAGTATACCGGTCGTAAGACAAACATTCTATTTTTATCTCACGGTCAAAATACTGTCCCACAGCATTCTACGACGCAGTTTTATTAGTGCACGATAAAGTATGATTGAATCATGCCTCGACGAAACAAGTGAAGTGTTCAACACAAGAAATTAGCCTTGCCCCGTCCGTTGTAACCAAACGCTGTGCGTCGTTAACCTTCCCTACTGTTTGAAGTTTTGGCTGCGCATGGAATGCTTATGAGGTTTCGAGTGAATCTAAGGAAGCAAACATCGTACTAGATATCACACGAGCACCAGCTTGCAGTTCCTGATGTGTCAAATGATGCGGTTAATCGGTTGGTTGACTGTTTTTTTCGCGATATACGGCATGGAAAACTTCTTTTAATGATGGAGTCCCCATCAGCCAAAAAAGCGCGACATTGCGGGAATGAAATAGGGAGGAGGAATGTGATGCGAAATCCACATCTACATGAAGCAGTGTTGTACGATCCCTAGTTTTCATACATCGCTAGAAAGAGCCTTTTGCGTTATTGAGGCTTCACTACGCGCATCATACGTTTGATGTTGACAGTAGTCGTTTTCTGTTGTTGTTCTCGTTAACTGAATTTTTCTTTGTGTTCTGTCAAGTTCTTTATTTTTTTCACACTTCACAAGCTTACGCACTGAAAGTGGAGTAAGCTCTGACATAAACGATCTTGCATCTTTTATTTTAGACGCGAATGTGCATTTCCTTGTATCTGCCGTTAGCACATGAATTTTTCATGTGAAACCTCAAAAAAGGGAAAGAATTCATTTAATGAGATCTCGAGCATGAAAAATAGGCTGCTATCTACCGAAAGCCAATTTAAATCCCATACAATCCATTGGAGGGCAAACTTTGAAAAGAGTCCTATTTGGACTATAGACGCTTTTCAGTCCCGTCCTCTGCTGTTAATTTTCAGGACAGTTTGCTGCTCTCATTTTCTCCTTTTTTTTGACCAAAATTTGTATGTAGTCATTTGTGGATGGAAATAAAGCGCTACAGAACTTGAGAACTGTGCTTTCAGAGGTTCTTTTCAATTAAAGTTCTTGAGATTTTCAATTCTCATTGACTTTTTTTTTCATAACCTGGTTGCAACTCATTTCCAAGGAAATGGAAAACTTGACTTCCACAGTGTAGTTAGGATGGGGAAGAAAAGACCACCTATCAGAATCGCCCCAGACTTTACCATCATCTCGTTAGCTTTCTTATTAATTATTCTCACTTGGAATTTCACTGCATTTCTTCTTGTTCCCAGACGTGGCTTTGGCAACTAGATATTCAGAAACCAGTATACTCATGCTGACTCACTTTTTCTGTTTTAGTACTCGCTGAACACTTTATGCTTTTTCTGCCGCCTTCCTTCCATCCTAATTTTCATTAATTCCTTCCGCTTTCTTATAAGGTTTTATCGAGGAACGTTGTTCTTTCCAAGAACGCCGAATTTTCCTATTCGCAGAGGTTATTTTGGCTTCTGACCATGAGTCTTTTTGTCGAGTGTTAGAGACCCTGAGGTTGATCTGCCAGGAAAATTGTATGCGAAGTTCACCATTCTGTGATAACTATTGCTATAGCGCCATTAGTCACAATTATTTTCGTTTGCACGATTTTCCCATAGCCCATCACTGTTATAATAGGACCCTCTCGTGCCCTACTGCTGCTGTTCGTGATCCAGTGAAACGCTCGTCCAAAGAAACCTATCTCCAAATGAGATTTCCCATCCCATCTTCCGCTCTCCCACACTGATCTTATGGAATACCTTGCACTGCTAGTGGCGTTCCTTAACATCGTTAACATCGTTCATTGTTTTCGAGAATGCTACGGTTAGATCGATTAATCTGTTCAATGACCGATATTGTTCTTATAACGGAAGCTTGAACTTGGTCGGCATGTTTAGCAGTTTTGATTTGCATAACATACACTATTCACGCGGGCTATCAGATGCATTCTATCAGATTTGCGGTGCTTCCGTGCATGCGTCCTCAGAATTATTAGATTGGAACAGTTTGCCATGAACTAATACATATTTAAGAATTCGATCCAGAAAATGGTATTAATGTGGTCGATTTTCATTGAAGTAGATCACCACTGATCTGACTTTCTACGGGAAACATTTTCGTCATGTTTGCAGAAATAGGTATCTTCCAATTGGCGTTAGCAGGTCTCTTGATACCGGCTCACTTTATGTCTTCTTTTCACTTTTTAGACACCACTTCATCATACCACCACACTTCGTTCCACCATTAGTTCCGATCTCACATCTTCGTTTTAGTGCGTTCTTTTCATCTCGATACGCTCGCAATCATTTTATACGGTTTTACGAATTGGTTCGTCAGTATGCAACAGCAACGTGCTGCCTGTACGTTTGTAGGTGGGTATTTGTCTGTCTTTTTGGTAGGTCGAGGTGTGGAACCACCAAAGATTGAGTTATGAAATTAGAACAGTACAGGATGCACCGCCGGATGACCTCCCACACCTTATGTCGCAACGATTCATGAATATCGAAAGAGGATATAAATATTAAAATAGGTAAAAATATGCATGCATTTTGGATCGAATTGGTTGAATGGTCGATTTTTCATTTTACTTGGTTGTGCCTTAAAAAACGAATCCTTTATTCATGGTTTATATGAGAAGACCGATTGTTCAAAATGCGAAAGCGCCATTTCATAAACAAAACGGTGTTGGCAACTTTTGAAACGGTCTCCCAGGTGGGCGGAATGTGAAGGCGCATGTCCCGTCATCTCTTTAACATGCTATAGGAGGCAAATGATCATTTAAGTTCGCCTCGTTCGCCTATCGAACTTCAGCTGCAACGCTCACTGAATGCACCAATGAGCAAACTAACAAAGCGATAGATACGCCTTCATGTTTCAACGAAGAGATTTAGTCTCAGTAATCAATCTGAGCTTGATGGCACGGCTGATATTCCTCCACATTTCACCTTCAGTGCAGACTCTACCCGATCAACTTATCTATCGAAACACCCATACAGCCTAACAGAAAATACAGCAATTATTTATCTGATTTAATAAGGAAGGTGTGTAATCGTGCACATATTGTTACAGAACTTAGGCTCATAATTTGAAGACAGTGTGCTTAGAATTATATCTACGTCCATCAGTGATGAGAACGCAGACTCCTTCACTCAAAAAATTCCAACTGTTCCGTCGATGAAACGGACTGCTTGCCTTATCGAGCAATAAACGATCGAAGGTATCAGAAATGATCCAATTCACGCTCAAGTGCATTTGGACATAAGATCAAAATAAAGCCGAATGTCGCCGTCATTTCAAAAATGCAGTCATTCCCTTCAGCACATGATTCACTCATCAAAAAGGCGAGCGCTATCAAATACTTCACTGTCGCCGCAAAACCAATAACAAGGATAAGGGAGGCTGCATAGCGGGCGTCATGATTAAATTATAAGTGATAAAGAGACTACTGCAGCATCTAGCGGCTTTCATTGCGAATTGCTCTGCCTTGAAAAAACTTTTTGTTTTATTCCTTCAGTCCATCCTGTACCTCGTAATTAGATGTCTGATTCAGAAAAATTCATTGATGTAGTCTCTGAGCTATGCGAGGTGGGTATTAGTCGGCGATCTGAATTATAGTTTCGCGTCTCGCGGACAACCTAGTTCCACCAGCCTGCTTGCTGTAAAATTTTTTCAAAGCACCGCTACTATTAAACCCACCAATAGCCTACTTAGGAAGGTAAAATTTCCGACGCAGTTTTGACATTCTATATAGCGGTTAAGCAAAAACCCATTCTGAAGTCAAGATTTTCGTGGCTAAATCCATCCAGAGAAGTGAAAAAGATGTTACAAAGTGCAGCTGGGAAGTTAACGTTATGTTCACTCAGCACAGTTACATGGAAGAAATATGTAGCCTCTTCCAATGCCTTGTGCGTAACGTTGCTGTGGTATAAGTATCAAAAAAGGCATCCAGATTACGCAACTTTCCCATACCTTCAGCGTTCGATGGCGAAGAACGGTTCCTACCTTGACTGCTGTGCAGCATTTTATTAAAGCACAACCGAAATCGTCGCGTAAGGAACTTGGCCATAAACCATTAAAGGAATTTAGCAGAACCTGAGGTGTTTTGAAAGTGTGCCAGCCATAAGCTGAGGATGTGCTCTGTATGGTACAAAACATAAAAAGGTAACTTTGGTGATCCCACGTTAATGGCAGCCAGTTAAAATGTAACATCCTTACGAACTACCTCTCAAGTTTAGTATGAGGTAACAGTATACTACCAGATGATCCCATATGCTGCAACAAACATGATTTTTTATCGCTAATATTGGCACAATTTTCAAGGATATCTATAAACGCAGCAACAAGGTTTCGCTCATGTCAAATGGAATCTTGTCGTTAATTGTAAAAGCAACGCAAAAATAGCGAAATGACTACTCTGCATAATTTTCTTGCGCTACTTGTCTTCGCATCTCCGTACTTATTGGGAGTGTACGTTTATCTCAATTTTGGTGCAGAAAGCTGCCGTCATATCATCGCATTATTCCAACGTCCTCTCTATTTAATGTTTAAGAGCAAATTGTCGGATGTCTGCTAACACTGATTTTGTACGCAATAGGCTTTCAAATCCCTAACGATTCACATCGCCTGTCGATCCATAGCATAGCAGCTTATTTCTTTTTCAAGAGATTGGGTGCCTGTGTTGAATATGAAAGTTTAAATAGAATTTACCCATAATAAACGTCTTGGTATGGTCTCCTACGCTTTTGAAACCGTAAAAATATATCCTCGTCAACTATTTGCTAAAGTGGATGGAAATGTTTTTCGTAGATGCAGTTCTCAAACGAGAACTGCAGATGGATATTTGTCCGGACGCTAAGTGCGTGGTGCTGTCCCGTAAAGAAATGTCCTTGGTACTGTTTGTTCATTATATACACCAACGACTTTTTTGACAATATCATGAGTAGCACAGGGCGCTTTCCTGATGACCTAAATGTAATAATCCTGATAGTTCTTATCAAGGTGCGCTAGCCAAATGCTGGAAATTTTCACAGTTTAATGCTTTCAGCGAAAACGTCATGTGATTCATACCAACGTCTGATATTGGCGTTTTCTCAGGCTAAGAGACGAGGTTGCTTTTTCTGCAAGTGGTATCCTTGCCGATCCTACTACTATGGACATTGACGTATTACATCGTTTTTTTAATACAATATAGCACGCCAGCGTACGATGTATTAATACGATATAGTATCTGTTGTGTTATATTCGACATTAAAGGCTGCTCTATTCCGCTACCGTTGAAAATTGGTCAAAAACTGTTAGCTGTATTATTTGCACTTTGACTCATAGACGTATTGAACAGTAGTAGAAGACATTCATTACTTAATGCGGACTCATGGAACTGCGAGATTTTGCAATACCTGCTTCAAGTCGTCGATGATATGTTTTTTTCGTCTTCGTTGGAGCGATTGTATGCGTGGAAAACATATGAAACCGATTTACTGAATAAACTATTAAATTCTTGCGTTTGTGCACACTAAGTGACCTTTAAAACGAACAGTTTGCTGCTGTGCGCGCAAAAAACGGTAGTAATTATATATAATGCAACCAGTGTCCGATTCGGTACGACTCCTCAGTTTTCATAAGGTGGGAGTACGAAAAATTTCCCACCATATTTGAAAACTCTTCGTTTTGTAGATGAAATTTGTGTAAAAGAACAATTTTATGGTGTTTTGGAAGTATTTTTCACGAAGTGGAGACGAGTGCAAGGCCATGCAACACCTTTTAGCAGTCGTCTCATAAAAGCATTTCGCCCTTGCAAATTGTTGGCTGAAATTGACATTTACACTTTTTCGGGTCCTCCTTGAGCTTGGCGTCGTATGGTTCAGCTGTCTACTCAAGCAACTGCGGTCCAGCAGCACGCTGCGGACTTGCAAATTGCTTAATTTATGGCTGAAGAGAACTCGAGGGGTACTCAGTATGTTTTCATTGCGCTTTCCAGAGAGCAGAGAGGAAGGGAAAACATTGGTTTATTATTTAATCAAACGTCAAGCTGCAAGCCACAAAGCTGTTCGCCTATTTGGTACGAGAGTAACGTGGTTGAAGTGAAAAAAAAAAGAACGTAAGTTAGATCTAACCGAGCATATTCGCAACATCCTGCGGTAAAATTGTCGTTTTAGTCACACCCTTTTGTTTCGGAAAGAGTCTATTATGGGACCTCAACTCATTAAATCTTTCGATGGGAGACAGCTGCTGACTGTCAGGGAAGGAGCTTGTACGTTTCATTTGGTCCATTAAAACGGAGTTAGATTTTAATCGAATTGCAGTCACTGCAAAAGACCCACTGTCGTTCCACTAATGAACTCATTCAACGTACTGTTATAGTCGATCAGCGGAAACTGGCCAAAGAAAGGATGGTTTTATGGTACCTGTGTATCGTTAGAAGAAATTGCAGCATCTGCGAAAGCTCATTTATACAAGAAAACGAAAATTAAAAATACTTCACTAATAAATGAAAAATGTAGCAAAAATGCTTTTCTTAAGTCCAATTATTCTATGCAAAAAACAATACTCTCGAGCGAAGGCTCTGTGATGTTTGTGGCACAGAGCGTATTCAAATGAAATTGATGCATTTAATGCACTGAAAGCACTTCGCACCAATGTAAACGTGACGACAATTGAATGAGCGCAGTGGAACATCTTCCGTGCACCACCTAGCTATGCCCATGTCGGATGTAACAACTGCTGCAACTGACGATCGCAATCTACGTCATCCGCTCTCTGAAGCAAAAAAAAATTTTACTGCACACTTGTCTGCTTTAAAGGTTATTGCAAACTTCCTTGAGATAAATTATTCTGCACAGGATTGTCCGTTTCAAAAACTGCATCTTCTTTGCCCATCTGCAGCATCCTCTTTTTGTCTTTTTCCTCGAGCATCAAAAGCACATTTTTCCTGTTGGAATGAGTTTCACCTCCGGCAAAATGTGTTGGTATCTATTAGTTTACGAGTTCTTTTATTGATCATTAGGAGAAAACGCTTTCAATCTGCGCTGCGATACATCTGAAAACAGATGCTCTCGAAACAGCGGAGTACATGTCAGTAGGTAAAAGCGGAAAACTGTGCTCTAAGAATGCAAAGAAAAGTCTCTGATAAATACGTTAAGGATGGTCGTTTAAAAAGTTACATAACATTATTTCGATAGCAGATAATGACGTGACGATGTACAGTCTTACCCAGCCGGTAGCACACATTGACTTTACGATGTACACTTTTCAAGTGGCAAGAACAAACCTCGTGCTTTGTTCCGCTGACGAATAATGATTGTTGGCTGCGCAGCTGCTTTGAACGGAATAGTCGACTATAAGGATAAATCACGTCAGTTATAAATTCAGTCATTCAGATTACGTGGTGCTGATGAAATACACAATTCAGCCAATTAATTTCCTAGCTACCACAAGTGAAACTAAATTAACCTGCACCTGATTCGTTTTCCACTGAAAAGTGAAACTGATATTGGAAGGAACTTTTTCAGCGCATTTCATGTATTCGGAGCAATCTTTAAGGCTCCAAAAAAGTGCAGGAATCGTTTCGTATACCGAGGCAAAAACTAATGAGGGCAGCAAAATTTAGAGCGTTTCGAAGTAGTGATAGCGCTTTTGACGCACATCACTCAACGTTGTCCTCAAGCACGTATTACACTCGGCTCGAATATTGGCCTGTCAACGAGAAGCAGCTGACTCGTTCATCCAGCGACTCGATGATTTACTTTATGACACATAACGTGTATTCTCTCGCAGCTATTTACAACCTTCCACGAATGATGTAGACTCTTTTTGAAGAGTTGCTTTCCGGAAACGAACACATTACCAACTGTTTTCCAGTACGCCGACTGTAACGACGTTTCCGTTTTAATGTTGTTTTGCAAACTTTTGCAAAAAGACTACTTAAGGTGCCTGTGCGATGGCATAACTACAAGGTCATTAGACGCCTGAAGAGGAGATATCGCGTTTCTTATGACAATGTCGGTGATATATATCAGATATACATGTTCCAGAAACACGATGTTGAGGTTTCGGCTTATAAAACCATTATCTATGAGAATATATAAAAAGCATAAAGTTTATGGCGAAAGATGTGAATCTGGTGGAAAAGAATGAACCAAAGATAAAAGGACGAATACTTAGGCGGAAACATGCGGAGAGGAGGGGAAATACCTGCAAAAATTGTAATTTAACAGAAGGTGAATGAAGAGACTAGTTATGCGATGATGGTGAATAAGAGCGAAGAAGGGTGAGAGACGTGCGCGAATAGTGAGTGATTCAGTGAACAGAACGGAATCAATATAAATTTTTAATAAAGAATGGCTTGGAGAGATGGAATTTCGAAACTTCTATTGATCGAGGGCAGGGAAGGCAGATCTGAGGCCGACTGATTTCGTGCAGTAACGTTAGCAGAATGCCGACTTTGCGATGCGATGACATATTTTGTTATGAAGCAGTTTACTGCACGAAAGTGTGAAATGGGACGTCGCACTATGGATATGTGTAGGAAATGTTCGTAGGTAAATTTGTCTGTCTCTTCCACGAAATCTACTTATGCACTTATCTATTCCATATCATTCGTGCGACATTCTCACAGTGTACAATGTCTTTGAGATGTCAGTGACATTATTAGGAAGGCACGCAGCACTTCCAGAGGACTGTAATAAAGGCGATCATAGGGACAATTACAAATGAAATTGTAGCGGAGATTCGGTGCTGGGGTACTACAATTTCTGTAATTTAGGCCAAGATTAATGGCGACAAGAATAAGTTACCAGTAAGCTATTCATTAATGTGGCTGGATCTGTTGGACCTGGTTGGATCTGTCGGATTCAATTGACCCTAAGTGACAGAGACGTTTGGATTGCTTGATAGTCTTCCGTCATTTCGTGTAAGAGAGTTGCTTTGGTCTAATAATACCTAAGACAACAATCATTGCCAAGTGCGCTACGGTTTAAAAGCTCAAATGAGCTGGAAGCGGGAGGTTAACAGATACAGAGCTGTCTTATGGAAGTAATGTCGGGGTGAAAGTGAAGAAGCACCTGCAAAATGAAATATTTACTGCAACAAGTGCACACGACTGATTGTCACGTCCCGATAAAGAGTACAGGGCGATTAGTTGATATTTCTGATGTCAAGGAAATTAGAGGAGTCGTGGAGTCGAAGTGATAATGCTATCAAACCGATTTCTTAATTTACGTTAAGACGAGCGACAATGAACATGTGGCATGTAAAGCATATTTGGAATATAGAACTTAGATGAAGAGAACGGTTTTCCAAGGGAGGAATGAAGACGATTTCAAAGCTAAAACACCCGACTGTCGAAGGCTATAGAACTAATTTGTTTGTATGCTCGTCTGCACCTGAAAGAGTAGCGAGAACATTGTGACGTTTAGTGGAATATATGAAAATGCTCGTTTTCCGTCCAAACAACCGTTTTATGGTTCCCGGCCCTTTTTTGCCCACATTACCTTCACCTTTCGTCTAGACCTGGTCCACTGCAGATGATCGGCTTTTTAAGATCAAAACATCAGAAAAAAAGTTTCAGAAGCAAGTCTATCGGAGGTACGCCATCAATAAATACTGTTATGTGAAGGGAGAAGACTCCATGCTTTTGAACGGGAGATTTTACCTAAATCTGAGCCCTTTTCCCCTTTCCTCCATCACCTTCCTAAAAGCAAGAAACCTCCATTTCAACTTTGAAAGGGTCCTGCTCTCATATATCAACAGTACTATACGTCACTGCTATAGTTTAATAAAATTTTTTAAAATATCTCCCATCTTTTTGCATTTGACCAATGTTCTTTATTTTTACTAATGATCCTTTCTTTTCACCTATCCAGTCTTGATGGTTTCAGAATTCTCAAGAGCTCATCTGACGTAATACTCTACATCCTTATGCCTCTACTTTCCTGCCCAGCACATTTAGTGCATAGAGTAGGCGACGCAGTGGGGCAGGCAAAGGCTATAGTTGTGGAATGCATCAAGTGATTATACCAGAAACAAATTATAATCTCTATCGAATCCTCTTCAGATTCACTAATAAACTTTTGACGATCTCCTAGGCCTCTTCATAATGGAGGCTGAAAAAAATCCGTTTCTTTGCTTCAAGATTTGCTTGAAGCTATTCGAAGTTCAAGTCTTGTTATTCCTTGTTTAAAATTTGGGCGCAAATCCAGCATCGCACCCGAACAGCTCGATGAAACCCCAGAAATCTCGTCAGATTCTCTGCAGCCTAATTCTGGTATTCGGCAGAAAGTTCAGAAATTCGTCTCACCCATGATGAAAATAGATGAATGGAAATGCTTTCGAAATAGGCCCATGCTTTCCGCCTGTTGCTTTAAGTAAAACGTACAATGGGAAGGAGACGATGGTTAAATTCAATAATTAAGAAGGTATGCAAAGCAACCAGCAGAGCAAGCCCACATACAAAGTCTCCAGAGGTCATAACAATTCTCCCACCACATGAACCTTTTCCAACATTTGCTTTAAATATAGCGTTGATGAGGCTATTCGGATGTTTCAGCGAAATTTTTTGACTTATTTATTTATTCAGTCTCCATAAATGGCATCAACTTTAAGATTTTATTAGAAGCTGCGCTTCAGAATATGCTTTCAACGGCCCTGAAAAAGAGAAAAAGACGAAGCTATATTCACATTTTAATCCGTCATATGCACTTTTTAGTTAGTCGGTTTTCTTTTTCAGCGTGTGTAAGAGCATCAGTATCAGTAAAATAGATTTAGGGATAACATCGACGCAAAATAAATCACCAAAATCGTCACTTAAAAAATCGAAACTGCGGTTCTCAGAAAGAAATCTTGCAACTTCTCATCGTTGTTTATGTAGTCGTGTATATCACCCCGACGCTTCGCTCATGCCAGATGTTCATATCCGTTTTTATCTGACAGCGAATGTTTACCATTACTACCATTATAATTGTGAATATAGAAATCCAATAAGTAGGTCGAATTTTACATGCTCCTAACGATCACTGACGAGAATGCTCCTAATGAATCGGAAATAGTGGGCGGTGCTTCATCAATCACCACTAAGTGGACGCAAGTGGCTTCACTATGAGAGCGTCAGGAAAGGCGCTCCTCATGCAAGCCTAGTTTTCTTTGCTAAAGATTGAATTGTTCGCAGTGAGGCAGTGAGTAGTCTGCACACATCGTACACTTGCTCTGATTTCATCGAGTAGTTGAGTTGCCTGGTGGCATTGATTCACACGCATCATATGTCACCTGCTGACGCGACTGCACGGCTCGAATTCGACGCCTCAACGAACTCGTTAGCAATTGTTTCGGTTGTGCGAAATAAATTTCCTACTATTGGAGCACCTATGCGTTTAGCACCAAAATGTATTCCACTAGGCTTATAAAAGTTGAAATTTTATTGAAATATTCTTGAACTCTGTCCTCAAAGACTAGCCGAAGTCTGCACACAACATTTTGAATGAAAATATGTAAGCAATCCGTACGTGTCACAACGCTTTCCCACTAAAGATCAATGGTGTTGCAAACTAGGGAATGCCTCAACGAAAAACGCCCTAACTTGCCACCAATACAATAATCCAAGAAACGGACTCGGAAGCATTCTCTATTATGGGAAAGGTTTAGGGTAAAGTTCTTTGCCATTATCCGCTCCTGGATCAATTCACATCACTGACTTCAACACTTAGCAGCATCAGCACAGCCGGAGGAGAAGGGGCTTAAAGTCTACACAGACTGCCAGCAATTCAAGCAATGAGCCAAATGATTGATCGCTTGCTTTGTTCGCTTCGAAGAACTTTTTGTCTGGGTTACCTTTTTCCTGTATTCATTCTAGTTGTCGGTCTGTCTGTTGTCCTTCTTCCTATCTCCTACAATTTGTGCTTACGCATATGCCTAGCAAAGAAGCTAGGAATGCGATGTTGCGGATTCCCACCCCTGAAAAGCCGAATCTGAAATCAATGGATACTTTCCCGTTTGTTTTTTGCGTGAATGTGCTGCTGCCAAACCTCGCTGACACAGCGCGTTCCAAAATATCGAGAGCACTTCTTGCTGGATACAACTTGAGTCATGCAAAGATCGTTTCAGACACAAAAGCTTCACGGCTCCATCGATTTGTTGCAGTCATCTCTTGTTTTTTCTCCAAAATGACCTATACCACTGCCGAAAAAAGCGAGTAAGATGCGTTTTCAAAAGTATTTATAAACTTCAGAACTTGTCCAACCTTGAACTTGTGTTCCTCACAGTAGAATTCGTAAAACGATATGACACTTCCATGAGTACTGCATTATTTAATTAGCTTGTGCAATCGAAAGGATTTTTTTGTTTCATTATATTGAGCCCATTAATATGTCATGATGATAAGTTGAAACTGCGTAAGAGAAGACTTGCAAAATGAGCGGTTACTAACTGGTGGGGTAAATCGACCAGTTGTTACCTTAATGCTTCATATGGAAATTACATTAGGCGCTCTAGCTAGATAGACCTTTCAGAGTTAAGTTTCAGTGGAAAGTGTTCAGATGCAACGTCTAAAAGAGACGGTAAGAGAACACAATACCTCCACCCCACCAAAACTATACTCGTCCACCGACGAATACCGAAAGCCTGGACGTTGCATCAGTGACCGACGGATGAGGATTTGCCCAGAAAATAAGGAACACCTAAACATCACAAAATGCAACATGGCAAAACAGTGGTGCACAAAGACAATCCAAACGGATAGGGGACAAGAGCGCTATAAAAAGGACCCATGATGGCCGAAATGGGCGCGAGCATGGTCCCCACTGCGGGCAAACCGCTCACCTGACGGCGTGTGTGTGCGTGTGTGTGCATGTGTGTGTGTAGTTGGAGTGTTTTTCGCAGATTTCTCATTTCTCGCGGTCAGCGAACTACATCAACGACACTCGTCGTCTGGTGAGTGCTAAGTTAAGTAAGAGGTAAGTGGACTCCGCCCACCCGCGTCTCTGGACACACACCGCGCCAAGCGCACACCCGAAGTGTTGTTGCGGAAGCGCATACCGACCGGCTCGCAATAAATCATTTTATAGCAACGTGCCTCTTCACACTATTTATTATCAGCGACGAGCGCTATCACTTAGCTGATTATTAGTTGCGCTTTACGAATGCGTACCGTGTATATTTAAGTATTTTTTGATGTGCGTGCGCTCTGAGTCAGCTTCGAGCGCGTCGCCACTTCGACATTGTGCCACGTTCGCACAGTCGTAAATTATTCGTCCGGCACACTTCTTGACAAGCAGCCATAAAAGCGCGCTCTTGTTGTTTCAACCATAAATAATTTCCGCACGAGCAGCTGATTTAACGACCAGCCGGCTGTGCGCATTATTTTTTTATTCACCTGCCCTGAGAATTTCGATGACTGTACGATGTCTTCTCGTGAGGCATTCACATTTCATAAATAGTATCGAGAAGCACTGTTGAGTGCCCAGAGCAGTGTCATCGTTTATCGGAGTAAGAGGCCATCACCATCATTACCTCAGCGCAGCGATTGATGGGTGCCAGCCCGAAAACTGCCTCTCGAAAGCGCATTCATTCTCAATCTTCGCCTTGGCAGCGTCTTCGTTGCTTTTTCGCTACTTGCATTCGTGTTGACGAAATTTATGGTGCTTGTCGCGATTGATGAACTGCTCTTTGGGACTGGGTGCGTCGCTGATTTTCTGCAAACACTTTTCAGGGAGCACCCTTTTCCGACGAATGCTGCGAGTTGACGCTTGGAATGAGCCAACCCCCCACTCGCCGCACTTTAGACTCGGTAAACAATGAACATTGAAGGCGACAAAAACGCAGTATTTACGGCTGCTTTTGATAAAGGGAATGCTTCTTTGAATCGAAGCGAGCTTCATTGAACTGTATTCATTTATAACGTTGATTCATTTTTCTAAGCAGCAGTGGTTCATGAAGAGACATTTATTGCCTTCCTTCACCATTTATGCCGGAAGTACCTTTTATCCTCTATTTGCGTTCAACTATCTTTTGGATCCAAGATGTCTTTTAATGACGAAAAACACGCTACAATTTTATATTCAAAATAGCGTTTCATTTTCTTTTCGAGAAGGCCCCGTGAGGCGACGGGCAAACAATGAACGGCATCTTCGCCCGCGACTCGCCCCTGTCTTGGACAGCTGCCTCACTTACGCTCTTATCCCAGCATTTAGGGAAGGAAACTTTAAATTGAAAAAATTCTTCTTTGCGAGGAAATGTCTCTTCGAAAACAATGCTCTATGGACACCTTTAATATTGATGCGCATAGTCTGTGTTGATGAATGCACAGTAATTCCGAAGACACCGACATATATGAGGACTTACTCCACTCACTGAGAATGTTACTTTGAAACATCTGCTGTGCAATAGAAATAAGTCTTTGGCGCAGTTTCAACGATAAATAGATAGCCCACAAGTCGTGAATTTAATTCGCAGAGTTGTCGTCATTTGATTTACGACGAAACATTTCGCTATTTATTTCGGTGCGCTTTTCACTGATGCCGCACAAGGCCAACAAGCGCGCACGCATACACACATACATATCTTCATACATGCATGCATGCATGCGTACATGCAGACATAAACATATAAGTACGCTTATATACATACTCATCATACATGCGCACAATGAACACACGTATACTGAGACATAGCAGGTGCCACGAAATTGACTCAGCAGCACTAATTGCAAAGAAATCACTTTGGCAGTGATTTATTCTTTGGCGTGCTGCGCTTTTTCCCGGGTTTATGTACACTTGCGAAGCGTTACCGGAAGTGGCGATCGCGCAATATGTGCGAATGGTTCATAATTCACTCGGCGCAACTTATCTTCACTAGGCGTACGTCGCCAACATCATTAATAAAGATTTATGGCTGCTTGGCGGCTTGTGTTACGGTAGCTCGCACCCTATCGCATTTCGTTCTGTAAGACATGATTCGTTCTTTCATTTTTTTTCCTCTCATCGCGTTTTCTTCGCTTTCTTTTCGTTTCCTAATCAAGCAAATGATATTTTCGATCATTTCAGCACTCTGCATGAATTTGCCGTTTTGCAATGCGTTATTTATAATGGCGATTTTTATTGGCTCTCCACCGAATGTTGTCAACGCAGGACAAGGAGGTTAGTGCAACTTCTGAAACGTTATTTGAACTGATCGAAATAGCAGTATCGACTTCACGGGAATTATGTAGTGTTGATTAAGTCCTTAATCTCCTCTATTAAACTAATAAGCGAGCTTGTAATTCATAAAATGCAAAAAAATATCCCCATAAAGCTCACGGCCGCCTTAAAGAAAGATAAGCGATGTTAATTTTTGCAGTCCGTGGATATTCGCTCTATCGGAAATTTCATTCAGTCTTTGCACTTTGTTCTGCCTTCATTCACAAAAAGTCTACTCGAAAAATAACTGTGTGAAGTTGTGTGCATTTCGCGATTCAGTGGATGTTTTACTCTATTTGCATGCCATTAGCGCCTTCATAGGTACGGTCGTTGACGAACAGTACGATCTAGTTACAGTATGCAGAGAATTTCAAATTCATTGCCTTTGTGAGCGTGTTCTTTGTTTTGTTTTGCGCTTGATGCGCGTTTGCGCGCCTCACATCTGCTAGTTTTTCGTGGAGCACTTTTACCGTAAATGCGTATTGCCGTAATAAGTGGAGGGTTAAACGTTGGCCGGTCATTATGCTAATTAGTTCGTCGTTGAATTGTTCCGCTGTTAATTACCGCGTGTGCTGCAGTAATGATTTATGTTTTCTCTGCGCAGTTTGTCGACCCCTTAGCTACGATACGTTTAGTGCCAAAATGTTGAATTGCTTTGGGTGTTACGGTATTTCCTGACGGATGAATTGTTAAACCTTTCAGAAGAGATAGAAGACAAATCGAGAATTTGACAAATGTAGAAGTAATTGAACATGTCTTCTGCTCACTGCGATGTCCTTTCTCATCGATGCGTTTCTTCGATAAGAGCCATTGAAACCGAAGGATGAGTCACCGTATAATTTCAAAATGTCAGACATGAATTGCTAATGTTGACTCCCAGAAATTACAATGCGCAGTCGTGAACCAGGAGATTTGAAGATCGTTGTGCTTTACCAGATCGTTTCCGGCATCACAGTACAGACGCACATTGAAAGATGCGTTAATAAAATAGTGTTTAATTTTAATTTGAAGCCAACGAAAAGTGAGGAAGCAGTTTTGATATCACATTTCTTCCCTGAAGCGTAGGCTCGCCTTCCGATTCCTTCTTCATCCTTCAATCTTCAATTGCGCCTATCTATTCAGGAGTTATAAATGCTGTGTGCGCATTCCATCGATATAAGAAGAGTTTCATATGCACATTCTTAAATGAGCAGTTTGCAGTGCATTGACGAATTTCAAGAAGAGTAAAGTGAATGGAGCAATGTTGCTGGATGCAATTCTTGCTGCATTCTTCACAATGAATGATCGATGTGTAGGTCTCAACTGATCGAACAAAGCGATGTACTAGATGGGCAATTCTCTTATGCAAAAAAAAGGAAAAAGAGAAAGCAATTGCGTGCATTTGAGAATTACCCCAATCAGACGAGTGAAATCACGAAAAATGCGCTTCCTTCTTCTTACTGCTATTTCACTCATTATCTACACGTCATTCTTACATTCTTCACAAAAATTTTCCCACTTCACGTTTCTCTTCGTTTCCTTCGCATTTTCTTCTCTCATTTCATATATTTTTTGGCACTGAAACGAGTTCCGAATAAAATTGTAAGTGTTTCTTAATTTTATGTCGGTTGTTCTGAATTTCAGTTCGATTCGAATTTTTTCCAATAATCTCGCGTGTTGAACGAACAGCTGACTGTTATTGTTGCACTGAATTACTCTGAAAATCGTTCTTTATGAATGGAATAATTGTGAGTCTTTCCGACTACAGTGCCCCTGATCATAAGCCGAACACTCTCGAGGTATCTGCAATTTTCTGGGCAATGCTCGAAGACGATTGGGCATCGTTTGCTCTAAATAATCAAAGTTTCAAATATTCTCACGAGAAAAGCACATCAATATTCGTATCGATTGTGAAGTTTCCAGAAAAACTCCAACTGAAAAATATGTTTGGTTGAAAACATCCGAAAATTGTATCTTAATTTCTCTAAAAGGAACGCTCTGGATGGAAATACATCAATTTATCTAACCTTTCGTTGTGAACTTTTCCGATGTGAATCTAGTTGAATGAGGTCTATTTTAGTATTTCTTTTCATATGCCGATGTTTTATAAGTTTCATGAATAGGTGATAACTTAAACGTTTATAAAGATATCCATTGTGTTCGTTGAAAGAAGGTTTTAGTCCAAGGCCAGCACGGTCTCTAAAGCTGGCCTTTGCACATAGGTTACATAGTGCTGTTAAAAATGTCTCAGCGGTATATCGTTGCTGTGGTGCCAAAAGAACGGATATTTTCTTTTATAACAGTTGTTCCTCAATGAATACCCACCCAATCCATGAATCAGGTCACTAGCGCTGTAATATTTTTAAACGCAACTGTGGAGAACAAAGACGGTATTTATGGTTGTGATCGGAAAGATGAAAGCCGTTGATTTAATAGCACGCTCAGATCGTGCTACCGAAATGCATAGAAACTTGCATTCAAGTGCTCTGCAGTTAAACATGATATCATTTATTAGCTCAACTAGCAAAATATTAGCAAGTGGATATTATTCAAGTTTTTATCTTTTCACCCATAATCACACAATTTTTGAGCCCATTTTTGTTGCTTTGAAATAAGACGGCACTGCTCTCTGCTCCTCTTCTGCTGGTTCCAATTTTTCTTCAAGTATACCTGAGTGCATGTCATATTGTTGTAATGTATATGCATCGGACGAGGCAATAAAAGGAGATTTGTAATTCGTGAACGTAGAATTTCTAAAGAAAAACAGTTGACGAACGGTAAATAAAGGCGGTTGTTGATTGTTGTGTACACGAGCGAGAAGGTCAACCTCATCAACCTCTTGTTCTTCTTTCTGTGTTTGCTCTAACCCACAGCTTTTATTGCATTGGCCACTGATTCAGCAACTACTTCTACATCACCCTCACCTGCTCGGCTTGAAATTCTTTTATAGAATAGCTTCAGCCATTCAGTAGGCATCTCCCTCCAAATTTTACTTCTTCCAGTAACTGTAGGGTCCAAAATCTTCCGTAGAAAAAGCGGTTTTCTTGCTCAGCACCTCAACGATAAGAGGAACGAAAACATTGCTGCAGAGTGAATTTAACTCATGAAGCAAATGTGAAAAAAAAAATTTTGTGCCAAAAAGAGCGCAATATTTGAGGCGTGACCTATTTCCCTGAAACTCAGGCAAATAAAATCAACGAAATTTTTAAGGTCGGTATGCGCGTACTGTGCAGAATGGCAGGTAAACGTTTTTTAGATTGATGATGCATATGTTGTTGCATGCGCATAGACACTAATGGTGAATGCTAGAATAAAGTTGAAAAATGAGCATAAACGGGAACAGTTAAACGATTTGTTGTGGAAATTAATGACGCAAACGGGTGGTAAGTGATGACTTCACTTATCGCATCACGAGTGGGGTGCAGATTCTCTCAAAACGCAGCTCGATAAGCGTAGATAGCACTCTACTTTAAAGCTTCTATTGCTGCTGCCATGTTGTTGTGCATCGATCTATCCTATTGCCTTGTCGACGAATCTGTGCCAAACTAATTTCCTCCATATTTGTTTCTTTATGAGTGCGTTATTCAAATGCTTTCTACCTATCTACTTCCTTTATTGCGCAATGCGAGGTAAGTGAAATATCAAGAACGATCGAATCCATCATTTTTATTATTCACCTGCACGATGTTTATGCCAAGTCTGACGCTATTAGTGGTAGGCGTCCGCAAGATGTTGACTGCATAGTGAGCTTGGCTGTGTCCACTCTTAACGATTTGCTTCTTCCCTCATTTGCAATTAGCCATCGAGTGCCTCTTCAATGACGCTAGCCGCTTTTAGTGACCAGGCTGTACGGCCTATCGGATTTCAGCATCTGCTGCAGTGCTCAAATTATTGCCTAGTGATCTTGAAACGTTTCCTTCCTAATGGCGCGGGAGAGATCTAATATGCATATACCATACGCACTGAGCAATAATACATGAAACTTGCTCCCTATTATGCCTCAGTGGGTTGCTTTCTTCTATTTATTATTTTCCAATTTTTTTTTTATTTGAGTGACGGCTGTATTTCACTTCCTTGGCAGTTTAGGCCTAATCATTGCGCAGGTTTACTCGAGGCTCTAAACTTTTCTTCAAACATTTTCTGCCGCCTGTACTAGACTTTAATTTTTGCTCATCTCAGTTGAGTACCGATGAGGTGCAACTACATGCTTTAACATAATATGAAGCTTGAGCGCGTAATATGTTTCAGTACTGGACAGAAAATTTGTTTTCGTATGGGGCTCCCAGAAACGTTAGAGGTAACGTTACCGTCACCGGAAACTGACCGAATGCAAAGTTTTAATTGGCTGTGAATTGGGTTATGCACTTATAAGCGATCAGTTGATTTTTATTTTCAAAATTACGTTTAGTTTGCTTTATCAGATTTTCTGAGTTGAAATTTGCAGATTAACAGACCCGAAGGGGTAGCTGTCGTCTCCTTTTTCTACAGAAAACAACATTTCTTCAAATAAGAAGATTCTTTTAGTCGCAAAGAAAGGCTTGGTTAAGGAAATTTGTTAGTGTTTCATAGATTTGGGTAACCTTCCGCACAATGGCCAAGCAAGTGCGAGTTGCTCTTTTGACAGACTCGTAATCCTTTTCCTCTTCACGATGCGCGGTTGTGAGGAGAGAATTCTTCTTACTGACTTTTTGAAAGTCGGACCGTAAGTTGGGAAATAGTATCGCTGAAATTTACAAAGCTTATCATCTGGGCCATTTAAGATGTTGGGATGAATTCGTCGATGTGTGATTCTGCTGTGCACATCGTCAGTTATGTCATCGTTAGGGAAGCCTATGCTCGACCTCGTTGCATGTGTTCTGCGCACAGTTATTCGCCTTGGTGAAAGACATAAGTGGACCCCACGGGAACGATAAGTGGCCGTATTGGGGGAATTTAATGAGAGCAGATGGCAATGCAACTTGCCCACTCTTGTCTCACTACAAACCACCACCAGCGCTGAGTTCTATAGTACATTACTATTAAAGTAGCTGTTGCGTCATGTATATAAAAATTATTAGCAGGTGTATAGAAATGCGAGTCATCTAACTGCCCGAAGCCATTGCGCAGCATCACTTCGTATTACTGGTGCCGAAATTATTCACAACTTTTGACGCAATATATGCGAGCATTCTAGTGCTTATCCTCGCTGCAGTCAATTACTAACATAGTCTTATGTTTGAGTGTTTGAAAATTTTGCTTGAAGATGCTGAATTTTTTCTCGAACGCTAGCAAACAGAGGCAACGCAGCCCTTGCAGAGTACATTTTGCCCTCTGCATTATGGATGAAATAACCCAACATATATTTGCGATAAATCCTTTTTGCGTTTCAAACAAATTTTGGCAATGTAGTGAGCTATGGGATCACCTAGTCACTTTTTTTTTTCAAAAACTAACTGATATTCGATAAGATAATTTCTGCAGCAGCTATGCTGAAAATGTGCTATACGAACTTCACTTCATTCCCTAGCCTTCCAGATGAGCTCAGCTTGCCCGTCAGGATATCCCAAAGGTATATTAACGAATAATTACTGAGTGTATAATATACGAGAGATGCCTCTGCTTCGATGAATCCTTATTTAAAAGTAAGTGACAGATTCTTTGCCTACAATCAGTCACCGCTATGTATCATATTCGGATGATAATAGTTCCACAGCGAATTTGAACCTCCTTCCTTTCCACTTCACTCCTTTCTCGAGAGAAGTTACTAGCAAACAAGCGCATATGTTTGACTTTCGCCTCTTTAGTGAGTTTGTTCTTGAATTGCCATGGAGCATTTCTTTTTACTTTTTTAGGTTTCAAATCTAGCCATTTTCGCTGTCTCGCCTCGCCACTACAAAAACAATTTATATTCTATAGATAGCGGATTTGGCACTGTGGATTTCCATCCACTATGCAATACCTGGGTCGAAGCTGTTGTTTGGCTTTATCTTCTCAAAAGCTTTGCAGGTAGTTGGGCTGAAAGGTTTTGCCTCCATGTTTATTGCCTTTTTCGCTCCGATCCCTAGATCTTGTGAGATTCACGAAAATATATTTAGCCTCCCTTGGCGCACGCTTTTATTCAGTTTCAGTGCCAAAATTTAAAAATCACCTTTCAGCCGTGGGAATGCCTTTCAAAGGCTATGTGCACCGTTATGATTGCCCATCAAAATTTAGTGATGCAACTCAGTTTCGTTGGAGACAAATTTCTTTTCAAACTGTTTTCTGAATATAAATTTTCGAAGTGTTCTCATTTTGCAGTGCTATGAATATTTTCTTTTCAAATTCCTGTACAGACAACTCGAAACGTTTTACGCTGATATGCCACCAATCACTGCATCCTTTTTTGTGCTGTCATTCACTGCGTATGCAACCCCTTATCGAAGGTCAGAGAGATTTCCACAGTGCAGCTGTAATAGCAGGTCTGTCAAATGCGCATGTCAGAAACGATGAACCATGCGGAAGATATCTGCTGGATGGGAGTTATTCTTTTCGATTTGGAATACTTTAACATTTCAAAAGGCTGTGTAAATATGTAAAAATGAAATACTCCTCCAGTAGAAAACTTTCTGAATGCATTTTTCCCTTAGTTGTGGAGAAGCGCATCGGCGTCCTAACGTCTGTTCGTACAAACCTGTTTCATTGACATCCAAGCACTTTATACTCGAATGTTGTGCACTAAACCCATTAAAAGCGAAAATTGCCATCACTGGGAGCGATATGGCATCATTTTTTGTTGATTTGAACCTGTCTAGATTTGAACTTTTGGAAGTCGTGTTTTAGGGCGCTCATGAAAGACTATTATTGAATCAGAAATCGTTTGTATCTCGCTATACATTTTTTTTACAAGGCGGCAAATTGTCCACAGGACAAAAGGATATTAAGTCCTCAATGGGCCATCCTCAGCCTTGTGTCCATACGTACTGATTTGAATTACAATGCAAGAATAGTGCGAATTTTGGGTTTTACTGCCTACCACTTATGTAGCACTCAGTTGATACCTGCCACGCGTACATAGCAGTGTTTCGAAGCAGAAATCGATCTTGATTTCTATGAAGTGGATATAAGAAATGGAATCGGGTATAAAATCAGACGGATGCGCATTTCAGTGAAAAAACTAATTGTAAGTCGAATCGGTTAGGTTTATGCAGAGAAGAGAAAGATGGTTACGTATGATAATGTCGAAACGGATCCGAACGTCTCACTGAGTTGGAATGACAGCATTGCGATTGACAAGGCTGGTGAGGCCGGCACAGCCGCTCAACGAGAGCGATCATGTTGGTTCGGAGCACATCGCCAACGTCACGTACTAGTCAGACGCAAAGACGCACTGATCAATTGGGAATGCACTTAGGAACCTCGAGAAAAGCCGTATATAATTCACTCCATGACTTGGCGTCCGCTGTTTTTGCCGACTGCTGCGCAGACTCAAAACTTTTCACCAGATAGGCTGGTGAAAATATTACTATGGCCGTTACGTTAGTTGATTTTGCACTAACGGCAAATGGCGTTTTCATTCGCTGAATCTGAATGATACTCATTCGTGCTCGTCTTATGCGCTTTCACAAAAGTATATAACAGGAATTTGCCGTTTTGCAGATATAGTAGGCAATGTCTATATATGTGAGTTTGTGGTATTCTTTCAGCTCATAAACCATATCGTCAGTTTTACGGTAATATTCCGTGGTAACTGCAATCTCTCACCACGTACTAATCCAAACTAACAAATTTTTGTAATTCGGCAGTTTTGGTATTCACTTTGTATATTCACTTTTGATGAATTTATTGTGTGCTGAACAGTTTGAATTGAGTTGTGTCACCACGTACTGCAATTGGTTTTTGCTTTAAAATTAGTATAGGTAGGTGCATGGAAGTATTTGCAGTTTACAGTTTGCGCTTGAGCAACTCTCAAAATCTCATCTTCAAATGTCAGTGAAAAAAATTGCCACGTTTTTTTCTTCTAAACGTTCTATTGGGTGCGTTAGGTGAACTTTTGTGCATAGAAAATCACGCAAAATAATGCTCTGTAAAATATGCGATAAGTCACTTGACTATTCCTACGCTGCAGGAAGCAAATGGTAGCAGATTCCGAGTGTTGGAAGTACAAACTTTCCTCCTTCGAATGAATTTCTTGAGAATGTAATAAATTTGAGAAAATAAAAATCAGAAAAATTCGTTTCCTAGTTTCCTATTTCGATGATATAGAAAGCAACTACAAATTCTTTATAAAAAGTAGCACGACGGAGCAAAGGGCTTAATGATGTATGAAAGATCTTGGCGTGGTGGAGTGCCTACTCTGATGTAGCAGAATTGCAGAGTCATCGTTACATACAACCACGAGGAAAACAACTATAAAATCAAATTATGTGGGAAACATTCTCACTAAGCGGCCTAAATGTTTCCTTTTTCTTATTGCAATGAAGCTTTGGTTTCTCTTAACTGAGAAAATTCTCACCCACAGGGGGGGGGGGGGGGGGGTAATATTAATTTCATTCCGCCTAGACTTTGAGCTGAGTGTTTTAATTTACCTTGATGGGTTACAAGAGAGTTGTGTTACAGTTGACGCATCGATGCTCAGTTACTCATTATTAATCGAATCGTACCAAGAATTGGGCAGTAAGGCCATCTTGCCCTCACTTACAAGTTTCTTTGTCTTTTGACATGTTGTGGACTTGGCATTGCATCCATCGTCCAATGAATAGTTGGGAATTTGTTTCTCAAAGCTCATTTTAGTGGCAGGTTGAGCAGTTGTTCGTATTTGTGCCATTCATCATAAGATGAGTGTTTAGTTCGTAAGTTCCAAGCTGAAAGTATAGCACCAAACAGTGACTATGGGCAAAAGGGTTCGTAAAAAGTCACTCGCCTGGGGCGTTTATCCACCTGTTTTTTTGTATTTTAAAAAAGAAATTCAGCATCTGCATTGTTAACGCCACATCTCCCTCTATGACTTTTTGATCAATTTCGCCAACTTTTAAAGAAATTTAGGAAGCATTCGCAAACCAATAAAGATAAGCGCTTGGAACTTTTATTCTCAAAGATATGTACCGAAAGTTTTCATTTCAGCACCGCCGGAGTTCTCCGATAGCGTTCAAACGAGGTTTCGAGTCCCACTGGGGACTAAGCAGTTTAGGCTGATATGCCCAGTGAAAGCAAGCGATGCAGATCTAGTCATGATTCAGTGGAAGAAAGATGACGAACAGGTACCCATTTGTCTCTGCAAAATCGAATATAGAGGTAGTGCTTTGATAAACACTTTTTTGAAAGTTTATTTGCACCTAATGCAACACATCACAGCGTCACTATTTGTCTACGTTCCGCGCCAGATCTTAAGCACCCAGTGTTCCTTCGGCACCTCAACGAGCAGTAAGAGTTTTTGCGAAACAGCTGAGACATCTTTCATCGCTCGCGCAGACGATTAGTACAAATGATTTTGTTGACTTAATTGTAGGCTAAATAAATTGAATTGATTTATTGACTAATGAGAAAAACTTCATAGTGTAATGCCTCTCTCTGTGCACTTCGAAGTTTTTTAATTTGTTATAATATTTATGCCGCGTTCCCACGGAACCCCCCTCCATCCCCCTTATTTTTGCGAAGCTACTGAATTGACTAACTTTTCAGAGAAGCAGGTTCCAAAGTTAGGACGTTGTTCGGTGGGTTCCAAGTGTCGTTGTTCCTGTTATTAATATATCCCCTATTTGCAATGTTGCGAATGAAAATCACCCGCCTTAAGACGACCGTTCATACTGATTAGCTGCCGCTGTTGCGGAAGTGATTTACATTAATAGGAATAACCAACTTTAAAAGCTAGAGAGGACCCGCAATGAAGGGAACTGATGCTGAGATGGCACGACTTACCTCGAGCGGATGACGAGACGGGGTTGATAAACGAAATGGAACACAAGAGAAGTAGGGAGCGCAGTGTCTGAATAAGGCAAAGTATGACATGTATAACTATGAACATCAATCAACGTTGACTGAATGCAGTCGCTGAAGGACGCACAAGCGGAGGGCACTCGCTCGTGTTCCTGAGCATTCCACAGCAAGCTGAGTTACTTATAGCGCAAACTTCTTTTCTAACGCGATTACGAGCTTGTTTTTCCCTAAACAAACTCTCCGATTAGATCTGTTTCCTCTCTCATTTTCCATTGTTCTCAAGTTGTATGACATTTGAATATGTTCAATTTGAACATGACTTTTTCAGTTCATGTTCAGTTGCTTCAGGGCATGTTTTAGACATCTGTCTGCCGCATTTAACGTTTATTATTTTATAAGAGCTTCAGAAATTTATCCGTGATGGAGCGAGTTTTTTCTTGAACTGCATATTTTTCCGCCCGACGACTTCTACTGGAAATACTGCCTACTAATATCACTGGGTTCCTGCGCTCTTAATCTTGTTTTCATTTCCTTACTACTGTGCAACTTTAGGAATGAATATAGTCTGAAATCAACGATCAGGAATGTTTGCTAACACTTTAGTACTTTAAGTCCCAATATTTCGATTCGTGCTGCTAACGAAGCGACCGTAAGCTCCTAAATATAACTAATATACGAGCTTCTGTTCATTTGAGAGTACTTAAAATCTCAAGTTTAGATCACTTTCGACTTCAACAACCGCTATAAACTAACGCGATCGGATCGCGAGCTAAAAATTAGAAATCTACAAGTCTCGGATAGCGGAACGTACCAGTGCCAAGCGGTGAATGGCTTTGGGCATCGAGAACTCGAGTTTGCTGTTCATGTTTATGACCCAGCAAGTGAGGTGAAGCACAATCTCGATGAAGCGATCACCCTTTCCGAACGACGTAACTAAATATGTTGATACTCAAATAGAGAATATCGTTAAGAAAATATGTTTTTAGTGAACATACTATCATATAAACTTATAGATGAATGGCACAGAAAGATCTACACCTACACCTTTTATGGGAGCTAATAGCGTTATTTGAACCGGCTTCTCCAATTATCGCGCCTGATAGGGCAAAACCCATTATAATTGTCATATTTTTTGGCCTGTTCCAGATCTGCATAATTGTTGTCATGCGGTTTTTGGTTGGATGTTTACTGTGAGTCAAGTGTTGCATCAGTCTTTAAGCATATGACCGGATGTTCAAGGAATAGTGTGTGAGTGCGTATGGTGTCAAGTTCTAATTGTAAATATCGGAAGCGAAATATTTGAATATCGCAAACTACATTTCCCTCGCAATGAATGCTTTTATGGTCACACATAACGGAGTTGTATTTTTACAAATGCTAAGCAGAGTCTCTTTCAGTATTATTTTAGCTACTGTCATAAGACTGAAGAGTTATTTTCAGTTCACAAAATCTACAGCTCTTCTCCTAGAGTCGGTATAAAGTAGCATGCTGCATTGCATAA
Organism: Parascaris univalens; assembly: GCA_037576465.1. NCBI lineage: Eukaryota > Metazoa > Nematoda > Chromadorea > Rhabditida > Ascarididae > Parascaris > Parascaris univalens. Next base: position 59,753,816 of record CM075173.1, on the reverse strand, counting down.
GAACAGTTGACGAGCGCTCCAAGTTGGTGTTTTAGCATCACCACCTAAATGGCTCAATGAAAGCGAAATGCGAAGTTCAATGTTGGCTCCACAACGGTTGTCGGTTGGCAGAAAGCTGCAGCTGAAATGTCCAGCAAGTGGGAACCCTTTACCACAGATCATCTGGCTCCGAAATGATAAACCGATCGAAAGAGGTTCCTCTTTGATATGAATGAATGTTTCTCCTGTTGTTTCATTAAAAGTCAATTAATTTAATTTGCTGATCTTTCAGCATGCTGGAATACAATTTTAAAAGTAGACGCAATAACGCGTATATTCGGAAAGTCTTCATTTATTCAGTGGTAGGAATAATTATTCCGATAGTTGATGGATCGCCTTGAAAATCGTTTTTAGCCTTCAGCGTGTGAAGGGAGGGAAATTTTCGCGCTCTGTCTGCACCTTGTTCGCTTCAAATCACCAGTCAGACATCGAAAAGCCGCAGAGAAAGTGTAATATTCAAGTAGCATAGAAAAGGGGATATAATATTGGCTCACACAGATCTCTGTTTTGCGCATGTTGAGAAGCCATAAGCGCTGTTTTCTTTTTTCTACGTTGTAATTCCGTTTTGCGCATTTGAGCCAGTGGAAATGCGGATGCCGTTAAACAACGAAGGGGGTTGTCAGCAACTTACCATCCCATTTAACTTTCTGCCCAGGGTTCCGGGTTCGAATTTTCAACGAGTAACACGAACCCTCTCCTCGTACGGATGCATATAGCTGGTGGAATAACTAGATCGACTGCCTGGTATTGAATTTATGAGCTTTAGCTTGTGTTCATGCTGTAACTGGATAAAGTCTAGTAGATTGTGCTGTTTGTATTCTGAATAGTTCTTTGTTATTGTTTTAAGCTCTACCCACCTCCACCCTTTATATGACATCTGTTCGATTAATGTGGTCTCTAAATTGCAGTTATGTTTTGCAAAGAAATCTATTGACTGTCGAATGTTATTGCAAATTTCAGAGGAGATGACTTTTGACCATACATCAGCGTTGCTCACACTTGCCAACCTGCAAACGAGTGACTCGGGTGAATACGTATGTCGTCTCGAGAACGAACATGGATCTATTGAAGCAACATTTCGCGTTCGAGTGGGAGATTTCTTCAATGCTGATGAGGAAAGTCGTTGGTCGCCTAACGATAAGGCACTAGAACAATCACCGATCATCGATGAACCTTTCAATAGCACTGTACGAGTTGGTCATACAGCACAGTTCCAGTGTAAAGTAAAAAGTCAACACCAGCCAATTATAAAGGTATGCATACATACTTTAAGCAAATCCTAAACAGAAAGCTAGTTTTATATCTCATGCTATATATTTAGTTAACTTCTTAATACATAGTCGTGAAGGGTAACCTTATTCACTTACTTTGCGATAAAACAATGCTCAGCTTTTTTCATCTATACATCAATATTTCATCCATATTCATGTAGATACATCGAGAGCTCACAAATGTCACGTCATTTGCAGATTTGTTTCCTATCTAATTCTCCAATTTCGAACAAATCTGAAATGTTTTTTGCTTTTGATATCAAAGGTTATGTAAATTGCCAGCACAATTTCTTCTTAGCCTCTGAAGTTATGCAAATTTTTGCTTATTAATGGAAATTACACCAAGATAGATGGTATGGAGACTAAACCGTTGTATTAGACTAAACAATCCTCATAAGGGATATTCGTTGGGCGATAACATCAGACTAACATAACTGATCTCTAAATGGCTGAAAATTCTGAAAAAATAAATCATTTTTCGAGGAAAACCATTGTGAAAAAATTGTGGCTGTCCGTAGTAAGTGGATATCAAGGCTGGTATAAGTAAAGCGATAGACATTGTGAGCAGAAAAAGTATTACTGCCTTGCTGAAAACAAAAAAGAACCCTGGAAGGTTGCATGGAACCTTTCTAGGCCGAATTTTGCAAGCATACTTCTTACAACAAATAACGCTGATTTTGTTCAAAAATGTGTGATATAAAAGTTTTTAGTGGCTGAAACGTGTTGATGATCCAGTAGCTGTTCGTCGTGCAGATGCAAACGCAACGTTAATTCATGCGAACAACATGCATTTGCTCTTGTTAGAGCAACCGCAGACAGGAGCTCAACTGAGCGAGAGCGTCTACAGCAATATACTTGTCATTCCAAATGCTAACGTTGGCCACGCTGGCACATACATTTGTGTTGTTACAAATGCCGATGGTGATATCATGTATCGATCTGCTCATCTAAATATTGTCCCAGGTAAGATATCTGTGCTCCTTGCACTGCGCATGTAGTCTACATTTGTGCTCATGTTTATTGAGTGCATACGGAACAGGCCGATCAAAGTACTACATGCTTAGCTAACTATTGCTCAGACCGCCCACATTTTATCAAGACCATGCATGCGGCAGCTACCCATAGCCAGTGCAAATAATTCTAACTCCAATATTGCATAGTTGGCAATTCTTACTTTGGCTAGTTATGCCATAAAATAAGAGCCTTTGGAAACTTGCAGTCAAACTCCACATCTTTTGGAAGCAAAGTCAACATTCAGTCTCGAGAAACTGAAAGGGCGTGAACATCTGTAAACCATATATGAACCTGTTTTTTCCCAGAGGCTTATCACAGTATTCATAGAAAAGAGTGTTTCTCCACGTTAGTAGAACGCGCATGCTTCGGCGCCATTTGTAAAGATGAACATACTGACCGTACTAACACTTTTTACTGTCTCATGTTCTGTTGGATAGTAATATTTTTTGAACTGCCAATATTTTACCAAGCTAAATTTGTATACGGTGAGATAGAACGATCTCTGGAGACTGCAATTTTGGCTGTTAGGCATTTCCTTTATCTCTTATTGATGGAATCCTAATAGGAGAAATGTGGATTCAATGCTGTCGGCAGACTGACCTGATTTCAGCTACAATTTCTTGCGACCAATTTTCCAACAACTGAAGTAAATGAGTTATGATTTTGCCATGCCTAGTAGCCAATCGTTATTCGTGTTGTTCGGTTCTATGCTTGTCGATATCGTTTTCAATCGAAATTCATATTCTTCTTCTGGTCTGCAGTTACGGCCGTTTTCGCTCATCAGTGCGTTATAATGTGATGACTTGCAGGCTATGAACGTCATCGAGCTATTCCGAGCGTGTATTTTTACGCGGGTATCCCGATAATTGTGTTATTTGTGTTTATAATTGGATACGCGATCTATTTCCTTTATCGAAACCAACAAAGCCCTAAAGGATGTGATGCGAGCGTCATGGCAACTGCAGATACCATGAAGCAGGTGTCAAATGTTCGTTCACCAAGGCCACCACCACCGAATATGCCCCCACCACAGGCTCCACTCTCACCGTATGCTGCAATAGCTGCATCACAGCAACAACAACAACAAAGTCAAGCCACCTTTGCAAGCAGTGCACGTTATCCGCTACTCGTAGCACAGGAGCTCACGGGTGCACATTCCCCGTCACAACGATCCAGCAGTGCCTTCGTGGCAACCATTGACCGACCACGCAAGTACGTCATTAATTCATTCCCCATTCTTCACTCAGCTTGTAAGGTGGTTAAAATTTTCATTATTCTAGTGTTTTTTCGCGCTGCTGTCGTCTCGTCTTTTTTGAAAGAATATAGGTCATTGCGTGTGAAACGTGGGACGTGTTGTGCTCACAGTTTCTACTCGCGAAAATAATTTAGCAAATTCTTATTTAGATAGTAGGGAAGGGGAGGGGAAGGAGTGCTGACCCCATCTTATCACTCCTGGCGCCTAATATTACTTCCAGCAAAGCGTAGCACTGTTCATAGTAATGCTAGTGCACTTAGTAAGCCAGTGCATGTATCTAGTAATAGCAGTAGTGTCATGGGTTTCAATGCTGCTAGTAGGACTAGATTGCGGATCCTCGCAGTTGCTTTTCGTTTTTGTGTGCAGTGGTGATGACAGTAATGAAAGCGTTTAACAAGTATCATCAGATCAACCGAACATTAATAGTAATTATTACTAAATAACACCAGTGCATTTACTAAAAATAGCTGTGTGGTATTTTCTAACAGTAGTTGTTTGTATTTGGTAACTGCTTCGCGCTACAGTCGCTTCACCATTAATTTTGAAGCTAATGAATAACATCATCATATATAACGGTGTTGCTGATTGATATTAGAAATACTTTGTTGGCGCTAACGGTAGGACTAGTACTGCCGTCATTCTAATAGTTATCGTAGCTGTGATACTGAGAAAAGCTTTAATAATGAGGGTTTTCAAATAATTGATTAAAGGGGGAGTCACCCGCGGTGGTTAGGAGCAATCTGATCACTCAGTTTGATAGATAGGGAAGAGGATCAGTGGGCGCTAAGAGTTGGAAGTTTGCTCATTCTAGGGCTTACTCTTGGACTGTTGAAGCCTTCGGCTGGTGGTATCGAACAAGCACTTAGACATACTTCGTATTTATGCTTCTGTTTTGTGATGCCAGAAAAGAAGGATTTAAAGGGCCAAACTGGCGAAAGTTCAAAGGTTCTATTCCAACTCGATATCCGATTCCAAAAAACCTTAGCAACTGGTATTTGCAATGTAAAGGAAGCATTTCTTCGAATAAGACTCTTCCGAAGTGGCGAGTTCAACATAAGTCTTCTTTGTGACTGCTTCAAATTTGAACCGTCTTAATGATCTGTCTGGATCACTCATCAACACTCCCTAACCTTGAGGGGAGCTGAAGAGCTGGGAAGTTTTAAGGAGAGGTGCCGAATTTTTGTTTGTCTTTGCGTGAACTGTTAGCAGTTTGGTGGAGCGTGTCCTATGAGGTACTGAGAGGGCGATTAAAGCCATATTCGGAAGCTATTCGAACTCAGCATTTGTGTTTGGTGAAGCTTTAAAAGCATGAGTGGTTTTTTTTTGTCCTATAAATACGTAGAAAATTTCGAAAGTAGAATAACATCTTGACGTGGGTAAATTCATATCCTCGAGGTAAATTATGAAGCGTTGTTTTCCTATCTGAAAAGTAGCGTTTTATGTAAACATTTTTCCATATCTTCATTTAAAACTGTTAAGAAAAGAAAGCAAACGGGACAGCAATGTCGACGAGATAATAGAAGAGATTGGTAGTTGAGCTAACTCTTGGTTATTCATCTTCTGAACAAAAGTTGGTCACGTTAACTATTAAAACTGAGCTCACCTCTGCCATTTACTACTTATTATCATAGTTCTGAAGAAGTTGCTTGCAGGTCGCAATATCAACGACGTCCGACGTTGGTGCATCGAAGTTATGTCGACGATGACTCAAGTAATTTTTATGAAGCGTCTTCACCTCAGCCAAATTGGATGCAAACGTTTGGTGATACGATGTGTACAGATGTGCGTGATTTTGAAGTTGACTATCCAAAATGTAAATTGCAGCCTTATCCTAGCATGTACAATTCAAGTGAATTTGACGACTTCAATGAACAACAACTTCCATTTATTGCACCCAGCTTGCAAAGGAGGTGATCATGCACTAGTTATATAACATAGATATAGTGCGGTTTTTGTTCATTCATGACATCTGAATTATTTGTATTAGTCATATGCTGCTCTATGATCGCCGCATGAACATAGAGTAGCATATGAATCAATTCGATGAACTTTTCGCTTCAGACGACATTGTCATCCGTCAAAAATCAGGTTTTTGAAAATTTTCGCGTCAAGGAAATTCAGCTGCTCAACAGTTATTTCAGTTAGTATTTGTTTAGTGCTAATCGTTGTTACTTTGTAGCTGTTGTGGTTGTTTTAACTCACCTTGTACTTTGTCGGTACGTCGACTTAATGCCTCTCGACGAACGCTTATTGATACTTAGGCATCGATGATACCTAAGGCATGCGCATTGAACGATAAGCTGGCATTGCTCTCCTGGCAGACACTAAATGTGAGATGCAGTAATCGTTTATTTCGCATAAGCACGACGTCATGAGGTGTGATATGATAAACGGCGAGGGATATGATGGAAAGTCTGGCGATTATTCTGTTCGTAATACATTAAGTGTTGTGCGCTGAATAGTGTCAGCTTGTCTCCGCCGAGAGCCTACCATCACATGCAGGAGGATGTGTATGCTGTCTACGAAGTGGGGAGGTAGAACAGAGGGGTAGATAAGGTAAATTGTGATAGGCAGGTACTTTTTCTATCGCATTACTGCTTTTATTCTACTCTGAATTCCATATTACGTGCAAACCTCGTCTTAAAGTCAACGTACCGACAGTAGGTTATGATAACAACGAACGATAGATACCATAACCGCTCTGATCTCACACGAAGCGCTTTTACTAAAACCGAACACAAATTTAATACACACGTTTACTTTGCTCTGTCAATGGTGCGTTACATTAAGTTCGTCAGGAATTCGAGGATATGCTCAAGGTGCATTAAACGTCTTCTCTGACTAGACATCTACTGTGGCAAATTCTTGTTTGTGAATGCGATAGTCGTGGTTCAGCAGCTAAACGTTTAAGCTGAAGAAGGAAAATAACGAAATCCAATCGATTCATCGAATTCCTTGCAACCTAACTGCTTTTAAATTTGACTGTCCAAAAAGGATTTCAACTGTTCTCTAATTTTCAATTCAGAAATCGAATAAGAAGGAGAACTGATGATAATTTGAAGAGTGCAACTCAAAGAAATTGACAAAGTGATCTCCGTCGACGAATTCTTTCACACTTTCCGACTTACTAGCGAATCACTCATGGGAGATAGCATTGTTATGACGGAGCCTGTGCATTGCAAGTGCGATTAATACAAATTTTCACTTGTTAAATCACGCATGCTATAGGCGAATATGTTGCATCACCATTATGTAAATTTTAATGAATATGGTAATGACGATGAAACTAACCAATGCACTCAGTTGTAGCAAGTTATGTGGCAACTTATCTTCCGTTTGAAACGATGTTTGTTTATTTCTTCGTTTTCTTTGTTACAAATGCTCCATACAGTCACAAGTGAGCTTGTTATGTGATAATAATTGTACATAGACGTTGAGCTTATTAGTGTATTCCTCCGAGTTGCTGTTGTTTTAGCCGAGCAAAATGAACTTGTGTAAAGCATAACAACGAATGAGTATGGGCAAAGCGCCGCTGAGCGACATCATCTCACGAGTTTAACTGTGTGAGAAAGGAAAAACTAGTTATAGGAAATTTTATTGTGTGAGGAATTTAGGATATTTCTGCTAGTTTTCCTTCAATTTATTAGTTATTTCAGAAACCTACCATCCCTTTGTTACGTTCAAGGCAATTCGGTTAGACTCCTCAAGGGGATGCTGATGCTTTGCCCATTGTTGCATTCTTCTAACTACGTGTTTACCTCCAAAGTTTTCGATTCGTTTATAAAAAGATTTAAGAGAATTGGTTCTCTGCATAGCCTTTAAGATGCACCCGTTTTTGTTTAACGAATCACCCATCGGCAACACTTATACACTCAGTCAAAGAAAGTTGCACATCAGTTTTCAGCGACATTGAGAATAGCCTCCTAACCTTTTCCACTGAGGGGACAGTTTAATGCGTTCACCAACAACTGTTCATTCCTGAAACGCCAAAGGTGACTGAAAGGATGTTTGTCTGAAAAGAATGTAAATTTTTTCTCTTGAGTATTGGGCGTCTGACTATTTAGCTGCAAGGTCGGCTGCCCACTAGTAAGTAGTGCATAGTGAGACAGTGCTGTGATCGGATTTCAGTTGCTTTTGCGAAGATAGTACTGAAATGATTATATAGCCAATGTTGCGTGTAGCAGAGACAAGGTTTCTTATATGAGTAAAGAAATGAGACATTCCTGCTTAGGCCTTCACTCATATTAGAAAGAAAACAGAAAATTCCGCACAATAACTTATAAATTAAGAGATAAGCAACGGCTAAACCACGAAAACCGTGGGAAAATGAGGCAACAAGTGTGTGAAATGCACAAAGTCGTTTTAACAATTTCACACGATCAACATAGCTGAATTTCCAGTAGTAGGCGTTACATTCGGCATGGTTGATCAATTGCTCCGTTAAACAAGCGTCAATAAGAACAGCATCAGTTAGACGCAAATCTATTCGACCGAATGAAAAAGCGGTGTTCCAGTTGACTCACTTATCGTTCCCTCCGTTGGCGTTTTCCGAGAACTGTTTGCTCGACTGATCTTCGTCGTTTTCTTCAGCAACCTTTGTTTTGACTGCTATTAGTATATGCCTTCAAAGGCCATTAACAATGTTGAAAGTTGAATTCTGTTATTTTACTATTTTTCTTGACTACTGTTGTTCACTCTCTGAAAGTTTACGAAAATTTGCAGAAGCGAAAGCTTGCATCGTTTTTGACGTCAGTTTTTTGTACTACCAACTTAAAACTCCATAACGGGAGTCGTACTTTGGAACCAGTTTGCAGTAAAGTCAGACGCTGCCATGTCCTAGCTAATGCCTCAAATGACTCTAGTCTGTATAAATGGTTTTTTACTCATAAATAGGTGACATCAAGGTGGCTGCAGTGATATCAAGTTCTTTTTCACACTGGAATGCAGCTATTTCCAATAAAATGCTATAAGAATTGCCGTGGATTGTGTTGAAAGGAATTTCATTTTTGAGCAAGACAATGGCGTCAATCAACTTCGCCACTTCACAACTTATGCTCTGAATTGTCCAAAGATGTTTTCCGCGCTATGTAAATTTCGCCTATTCGAAACAGTGCTTGAATACATTTGCAAGTCGTTAGTGAGCAAAAGTTACAATTTTTCGAATCTGGCACAAGCGCTCATTCAAAGTATTCTTAGAGCTTTGCTGCAATAGACCAACAGCTACTTCGAATCTTCTACACTGACGACATTTGAGCGTTAAAAAAAATAGCCTTACATTATTGCAGTAACATCACAACAGCTGGCTATTTTCCATAAGCGGTGCATGGCTTTTCGACTGTCATGAGGAATGGAACACTATTTAAACGGTCGAATTTAAGAACTTAGGGCAAATGTCTTTTGCATAGCTGAGGGATTCACAGCGTGTTTCTCAAGGAAAGTGAATAGAGCAAATGTTTGCTTTTTCGTCATGAGTAGGTGAAAACCAAAATGTACGCCTGTATCCATCTGAGTAGGGAATGCGAACCTTGCTCCATCCAGAATGTCCGTAAAGAGTTTCGAGCTCATCATGGATCCGTTTCGGAAGACTTGCGAGAAATTCTTTCTCCTAAAATTGTTCCTTTTACTATGAGTTAACGGGTTAAACAAAACGTGGGTAAGGGCGATTTGCAGATTTGTGTTATTCTCGGCGTCTTTACAAAAACGGCTAGATTCAGTCTTTTCACTGGGCCAGAAAAATGCGAAATACGTTGCCAGTAGGCAGTTTCCGAAGCCTACAATTCAACTGGAAACCATCCGCACTCGACAAGCCGACACAACAACATTCACATTCGGAATATTTGAGTCTACATCTAAATATGAAAAAGCCCCTCACAAACGCCAATACAAAATCTGACTTGGAATTTGATGGCTGTCCATCTTTCGAGGGCTTCGCGACCATCAGTGGATAGCCCATTGATTTTCTTCGCGAACTCCTCTTTTCGAATTTGTAGCGATACCAACCATTTGCCGAACAGTGCCAACTAGAAAAGTAAAGACTTTGGCGATGCAGCGAGGGCCACACGTAAGTGGCGATAAACAGCTTGTGTTTTAACACGACCTCAATCTGGATTCGCAGTAAAATGAATAGAAGTATCAGTAACAAGGTACATTTCTGTCAGTCGAACATTTTAACTCTTTATTGAGAACATCTGTAAGGATGCGAGGAGCACATAAATAAATAGGAAAATGAGCTAGAGAGACTTGTAGCATATACATTTGCATTTCACCACTCCTCCCTCTTCCTCTCTCTTTTGCCCAGACCAACAAAAATAACGAGATGTGACAACCTACTCGCACATATCGAAGTTGCAATCGACGCCTATTAAAATGCATAAAATAAGGGATGAGCGCACCATTTTCTTAAACAGAACTATTATTAACTAGCTCCTAACTGATGCAGAAAATATTCGAGGTATTAGGCACAAGAGAACGCAAGCAGCGGAAACGCTAAACTAGAAAACAATCTGTTTAGTAGTGAATACTGAATGTGTAAATCATTGGTTTAAACAAAACTAATTTATATTCGGCGTCATTGTTTTATCCTGCTCAAATTATTCATTGTGTGGAATGGAACTTCCTGGTTCAAGCAATTTGAAATATAGTACCAAAACCGCGTCTTAAGTATGTCTTCTTTTGTCCACTTTTGATATTCGGAAAATCTCTTCTAGAAGCAATAATCAATAACTCTTAGTGCCGATTCAAAAAGTCGAAATTTCGTGTAATACCGTGCAAAGAGCGTTCTCTCTATGATGTTTCAAGGGGCGTATAAATACATAGGAAAATGAGAAAGACAAGCCCACAAGAATATAAACCTTCTCTCATGTGTAAGCTCCATCTTTCAGGATTGCGAAAAAGTAAAGCCTCGGCGTTTCCATTGGAGTAGATGAGGAGCCTAAACATTTGACCAAACGTTTTTACTAACAGTGAATTTTTAAAAATCTGTATTACTGCTTCATAATTTATGACTTATGAATAATAGAGAAAAATTTCAAAGATATCTACCTGATTGCCATTAAGAAGAGAATAGGCAAGTTTTTTTAAAAGAGGCTCTTTCACTGCGAGCGATAGACGATGATCGGACCAAACCTTACGGAATTCATTTCGAACTGTCTGGGAGACGTTGGTGAGGAATGAAGGACCACATCTGCCAGCGAATATCTCTTCGCGGATGTGCTCTCGCAGCGATTCGATTACACTTCTTAAATTCTATGGCACAAATGTAATTGATGCTTCTAATTAAACAACGATGGGACATGGCAACGCTGTTTCTCATCAGTTGATTTTCTCCGCTGAACTCAAGGCATACAATAACTGTCCTCTTCCTCTTCTTTTCCTTTCACCGCGAATAACTGAAGATGCAGGTATGAATTCCACTCGACGAACAAATCGTTCCAACGAAAAGTTAAAGCGATCTTAGATTAAGAGAACGAATCCTTAGACAATATTAACTACTACTATATTACACTGAACAACCCCTTTTTCTAAGAAATTCATGGAGTCCCTCTGCAACATAATTCTTCTGCAAACAAATTCCTCCCTTTCCATCAGAAAAGTGGTAAAATGATATCCACTTGAGTAGTGGATATCTAAGATATTTCACTTGCGCCACGTTAGTGAAATTTCAACTTGACCATGCCATTAAACGAGAAGAACTATGTACGCGAGATACCCGATAAATCCTCTAAATGATGAACGTCACATATTTGAACGGTGGTGCAATTTCAGCTCTTGCCATGCGCGGTATTTTCCGCATACACGCCTCTAAATATTGGCAGCACTTTGGTTATCACATATAGTGAGGTGGTGGGTCCATACATGCACTATGGTTCACGCAGGCTGTTTGATACCTGCATACTGTGCATATATGTGTGTAAGCTGTGATGCTACTGCAATTTACTAAAACTTTCCAAGAAAGGTGTTGTTTCATTCTAAACACCCTCGTTCCCATCTCTCAAGCAAATTGCTTTTCATGTCAATTCTTGCATATTTATAGGCCGGTTTATACGGCGTAATATAGTAATCTGATAAATAAGTCTATAAAACATGTGCTAATTCGTTGTTGATGCCGGCGACCATACGACTGTTAGATTTGAGTGTTACTTTTCAGTATAATGAAGAAAAAAGAGAATAGGAAACGCATTTAAGGAGAAATGATCTGAAATATACGCCGCTGGAAGGCAATGAATAATTTTTTAGAGTGCCAAATATGTGCAGCATTCTAAAAACTATTCAGACTTTCGAAATTAAAAATTTGGCAGCGGGCAAACATCGTATCGCATTTCGATCAGCAACACAGATTAATCTGCTGTGAAATTATTCACTTTGCAAATTACGAAAAGAAATCGTAACCTTGTTGCTGAACATTCCTCCATGCTTTCATTTGCATTTGTATAATTTGTCCAGATTACGCTCAGATTTCTTTGGTCGTCAGTTGGTAGTCTATCAAAGAATGATGACAATCCACATGGACGACCCTAAAATAGTACATAATAAATCAAAACTAGCACCGTTAAGTGCAGTCTGCAGCCCATTGTTAAATGCAGTCTGCGTATGAAACAGCTAAGTCATGATTATCACAAGACTAAGTAAGGCTACCGTAACCTGAGAAAGTTAAATTGAAACATATGTTAGGGAGTAAAATGTGACGAATGCATGAGCCTTTCTCCCTTACTTTGTCGCTCTTCCTTCCCATTCAATAACTCCTTCGCGACTTCAAGAATGTTCGCAAGACTATCGCCTGTCTCTCCGGATGGTGAGGAGATAAGTGAGGGTAGGGTAACGTATGGAAGACGATGGATGAATAAGTAGGCAGCTGGTTAAAAAGTTGAAGGTATATATAGACTGCTGAGGTTATAAAAATTGTCGACTACTTCTGTGATAAGAAATTTGTAAAAAAAACGCTCAAAGTTGCGGTTCAGTAACGATCACCTCCATTGACCAAGAAGTGACGTGGTCGAGCGGATCGGGAAGATCTACGATCGAGGAAACGAACTGGGCGAGCATAAGTGCCGCAAGCGATCGTTGAAATGGCATTTTATGTGCGGGAAATCGTCCTCTATGATAAAGAAAGCATTAAGGCATTCCGCGCTTCTAGTATTTCTGTGGCAAAGCATTTTAGCATTTAAGGTGTTTGCCTTGTAGATCAAGAATATTTAAAAACATGAACCAAACTCAGAAAATTGTAGCAGCAATTATTCTAGCTATAAGGTTAACCAGTCTAATGGTCTCATTGAATGATCGTGAGGTGGAAAAAGTGCTGAATTAATAGGTGCAGCTGACAGAGAATAGGTTTCAGGAAATCAAAAGCAACGTTGACTGATAAATGCTCACAAAATGTGCTAAAGAGGTATCACTTAAATGTGTGATTAAACGGTTGAAATTGCTAAAAGTGAAATGTGAAATACAAATAGAGAACGAAGGGCTGCAAAATGCGGCATTTATAACGGACGACAAGTGGAGCAACACAACCTCTTCAGTTCAGCTCGAAGTGTGTTTTCTTAGTCGGTCGATTCCCCATTCATACGAAATCGAAACGACCGTTCAAATAAACTATGCTTCTCCATCCAAGTGTAACAACAATTACGTATCGTTTTGTCGCCATTGTCATTTCGATGCCATATATTTTACTATTTCGACGCCGTACATTTATGTGAAAAAAGTTTCGTACTAACTCCTATTCAGTGCAAACGCTCAGCTCTGCAAACACTTGAAGGGGGAAAACGAGAAAACGTGTCACGTTCTTCCGAATCTATCAATTATAGGAAATGAGCGAGCGAGTTTCGGTAAGAGGAACTGTCAAGAGAAAGGAAATAATCAGGAACTACTTCGCAGAGGGCATGAAATCCGACTATTCGCATTAATAATAGCAATAACGTTAGACCGAACGATCAGTTAAGCAAAAATTGTGGGCGATTGGCTCGTTGAGGCAAATCTTCAACAAAACTATCGAGTTTCTCGATTGCAGTCAGTCATAAAAGAGATTGCCGATAAAAATTTCAAATATTCAACGTCATTTGGAAAGCAGATTTTATAATGCGGTGCTAAATTCGTCAAAGAATTTCATCGCTTTAGCTTTCTTAGCTTCACATGTGGAAGTTACATGGAACATATCCACGTACACACAAACCGCAGTAATGCACTTCTTTACCAATGCATAAAAAGAGCAAAAAGTAGACAAAGGGTAGTTACTATAGTACCACCGCAATGATGTCCGTATATTATAGGCAAAGATTTGAGTGGACAACTGATTCTGAATCTACGTGACGGAGTGACTACTGTATGTCATTTCACCTAATGCATCATCTATCGGTATACAGCAGAACAAACGTTACAATGAAATATAACTCAAAAAGACCCCATCATAATCTATTATCGCAAAATAGAAAGGCTTTGAATACCATGCTAATTATGAAAATGCAAAGGCAAAAGATCGGCACCTGAATTAAGGCTCAAGAAACCACTGAAGGCAGGACCATCGACGCAAATGCTAAATAATGCAATACATTTTGACATCGTTCCATGTTCTGCTTAAACACTCAACTATGATCCTATAGTTGGCCGTGCCTCAAACTCCGGCGAAAGGTGGGACACTATGCAGTATGGTTGATTTTGTTCAGGTTAAGACGGTACGCACACTACTGGGCCTAGGATTTGTCTGCAACGCACACTATTGAAGCTAGGATTTATCTCTTGCAATTTCGCCTTCATTGAATAGAATCCTAGCACCAAATATCTGCAGAAACCAGCTGGTCATGAAGACTCATGTTGATATGATAATGCGTTGATGTAGAAATAAATAGTCGCCAGGTGTGTTGTAAGGAATGGGTAGTAACGACGATAACTTTATCACGAAGTTGACATTTCGATTCATAAATCGTGCACTCCGCATGAAGCCTCTTCAACAGACTCTGTGAGATGCGGCAGAAGCGTAAATCACGGTAACCTACAAATCAAAAAAAATTCAAAGAAAGTGGAGACGTAGTGGGGTATTCCCAAGTGACCGCTAATCCAAAGTGTTGTCCAAGCGTCAGTTAGGCAGTCTATTTTTAGCTGAAGTTCATTTAAATACCTACAAACTTTGCAGTGGAATTAAAAGGTGCAAAATATTTCATTCGCATAGCTTCGGACCACTGGTCCGCTTGTACATCTCGCTATTCCCGAATACTATAACCTTATGTTGGAAATCTCAAGCACACACTGCGTACCACACTTACTAACTTGCAGTCCACAACAAAACAACAGGAAACAAAGCTGTCACCGCCATTTTTCAGCAACAGCCTCCACTTGTTGCTGCGCCTCATAATTTCACACCCTACCTCTGCACTAGTTCCGCTATTCTTCTTTGGAGCTCTCTGGTAGGAACTTTAGCAAGTAATACCACCAACAACTCGAACAGCACTACCTGTTGAAGCACTAGGTTGCACCACCTCACCTAAGTATCATTGGAAAATCAAAGCATCTTTTTGTTCCTTTTCACAGTACGTTTTGCAAAACGTCACAAACCGATTCCAGGGGATATTAGCAACTTTTCAACCCACGCCTATTTTCCACTTAAATTGAGCCCATCTCTCGGTCCCACCTTCCTCCCTCACTCTCTCGAATCAGCGATGTTGTCGACGGGCATATAAGTTTGCAGCTATAAAAGCTTTATTAGCAACGAATATGCCAACTTTTCAGATGAAATGAACATATAGTTTTAACAATTAAAAAGCCAACAAAAACGAAGAAATAAACGACTGAGGTGAGAGCCGAATAATTCGGCAAAAATGGAATGAAATTCGGAATAAATGCACTCTGCAAGAGCACTGCTAGAACAGGTAAAAACACGACGACGCGACAACATCGCTACTTGCAAGCACCACCGCGCTCTTGCGGTACAAACACACACTGGATTGCTTTCACAACAAGGCAAACAGGATGCAACAATCTCTCATTTTTATCATAGGAAACAACTTCATAGAAAATAAAATGAAAATATAACAAAAAACGACGATGACATTGATAAGAACTATTTGCATAGCCAGGGCTCACTTATAGGAAAAACCCGGCGAGTTTTCGGTACTAACGGTGTTCTAGAGCAGCTGGCGGCCCACAACGGAACCTAAACAAGGATTTGGCCCATGACGGAACCAAAATAAGGCAATATTGACCTCGAAAAACGTTGCTTACTTTTTTCTTGGAGGCATTTCCTTACGGAAACGATTTAAAAGGGCTCAGCTGACCAACTTCGCTTTTTGTAAGCATCATCGTAATGCTTCACTCTACCATAACGCCATCATCTGCAGAAATTTCACGCCACATCCAGAAAAAAACATCCTCAAGACGCCTTTTAAAACTGACAATTAAATATGTGCAAAAAAACTGCACGAGCAAGGAGTGACGCCTCTGAGTCCTCGTACATTCCAAATGACATATGCGAACGAAAGAAAGGGAAGAGAAATATTCACAAGGTTTTTACACACAATGCTCAACAGCGGCTCTACGGATAGTGTGATTCAGTTACATCTTCGCGAGATATAAACGACCGCTCCTACCTAAATGAAAACAACGAAAAGAACTTTAGCGAATTCTACGAGCCCAATAGTTTGCTGACTTCCTCCGCTTCAGCATCAGGCTCAAAATGGTCTAACCTACCGAAGTTGGAAGAAAAATGTAGTTCAGTGCAATGTGAAACTTTCAAAAACTTAATTCACGCGCTCCACAAATATGTGAGAAAATTTTCGAGAAATCGCAGAGGGTAACGAGAATGTTTCTAACACGGAAAACCTGTAAAAATTTCAGCGATTGTCAAGTAACACGAATACCAACAGCATAGATTTCTTATACGTTGAATTTAATCAGCCAACAGGGAGGAATGGGGAAGGGCGAAGGAAAATTCTAATGAACACATCCAAGCGTAGGCTTACAAGGCAAACTATTAACGGTGGGTAATATCTCGTCGAACAGAAGCTTCCACAGTACAATCCAGAAGGATTAAACGTGGAATAAAAAGAGAAACAAGGTATACAAAGGAGGAAAATGTGAAAACGAATGCAGAAAAGAAGTGGAAACATCCCCCTTTTCCTCTCTGTTGCATGCTCTCATGAACGATATTGTAATTGGTCACAAGTAGAAGTGAGATGGGTAAAGGCAGAAAGAACTGTAATTAATACACAGTTAAGCATAATAATATGGACTTCTCTCACGGAATGCTCTGCACAAAATGCACGTAAATACTAGCGCGAACAATTCGACTGCTAGAAGAACAAATGCGATTACGACGACAGTTTCACCAGTCGACTCAATCCACTCGGATATAACGGTGAAACAATCTTCCTTAAAACTCATTCATTATTGAACCAATAAAGTTCCATAATAAGGCAGCAGTGTCGACGAAGAAAAATTCGCACTTTCACTGAATAGACTAGACTCAATAGAAACCTATTCTCCACCGACACCGAGCTCCAGAAAGCGGTTTACCCACTCATATGTGATCATGAACAACTCTGATGTCGGTCGCAGCCTCTACCTTCATCTGACACCCCAACCAACAACTATGGGATTCGAATGCTTTCTTGTGAAAGTGAAAACAGCAAAATTATAAGTGCAATTACAACTAACCTCATTCAAAACTGTGGTGGGGCTAAACGAAGGAGTATGCCTATCATGGTCGAATGAAGTCATCTTCGACAAGATCTACTAAAGAAATCAACATGACAAACCTTGCTCTGATCACAATCAAATAAATTCTTTGTTTCGGCTGTAGCCCCACAGCACTGGAATAGGTCTTCGATAGGCCTCAATTTTGTGAGGTGATTTGCATCGGTCGACTCACCCAACAATTTCTAAAAATCAAATAAAACTCGGTAGAATAACACTGGAAGATGGAATACAAAAACGTCGCATAACTTTAGAGAAATCTTGCTATAGCCGTTCAAGATGTGCTTAACATTAACAACATTCGCCTTGCCCTAAAAAAAATCTCAACCCTAGCGAATTCTTCGTAAAACCAACGCGCACTTCATTTTTCGATGCTTCTGTGAGGGAAAACAAATTTTTCGGAGTTTTTGAAAACTAAGAAACAGAACATAGAAGTAAACAAAATAACAAGAAAGAATTTGCCGTTCGAATATATTTCACGAGAAAAACGACGTCTTTGCAAGACAACTGAAACTACGATGTGACTCTGAGCATTTCTCATGCAGCTTAAATATGCCCGTCCTTACGTGACGCATTCCCCTGCATGGTCAGGGAGACCACGAAGAAAACTTCTTACGACCTACAGCAACCTATTCAAAAAAGCTGTACGAAGAAAACCGTACCCTCACAGTCTACACCTCAGTCCAGCTGGTCCCTGGTCCCTCAGCTGAAATCAGTTAGGAGTACGGTGATTTGAAGGCCCTCTATCTTTTTTTGAGGAGCCCTATTTTTGTGCTGATTGATGAAACCAATGAATATCAAAAAGGAGATTGCTTCACTTTATAATACTTCTGAAGGAGTTACGAATGCAAAGGACATTTAAAAGTATGAAACTGGGACCACAAAAATCAATGAACACGATGCTCTTCGAAGTTCCGCTCACCAGCCCCAATGCCTGCCGCATCTTCCTTATTTCAGCGATTGTAGCCACGTTCTAGCTAAGCGACGTGGATAATAAATAAATGTTACTCTGTGCTGGTCGAATCGTAAGGTCACTTCAGTCCAGAGAACAAGTCACCATAACTTACTCGAAGGGAATCCTTGAATTCACTTTTACTAGAGACTGCGAGAACTGCCGCACCCAACTCGATTACCGTTAAAATGAGGACGATAACGAAGAACTGAAAAAACTTCATCACTTAATTCCTTCCTATTGCCTCAAATATGATAATGGCATTCTATGAGCTCACTCAACTCACAGGAAATATGGGTCGCTAGACCTATAAAAGCAACTCCCCTTTCTATGGATACGTTTTTCAAAGTTAAACACTCACAACTAAATAGGAATGTAGACATATCGGCAACTAAGAGAGAAATAACGCTACAATGGAATCGCCACTGATCGGAAAAAGATTCGAAGTCAAAGTTAAATTGATTATATGAACCTAAGCCAGTACTCTAGATATGGACACATCTTAGTACGCACGAAATTTTACAAAAAAGATCGGCCTTGTTGGCATCCTATATTTCACTTCCATGCCTATCATATATTTAACCAAAACATTCTAATTCACGGCACTGCCACCTCAAAAACACACACACACATGTGAAGGTAATTATCATTTTATGTGAACGAAAGCCTGCCTACGAAAATAAACAATGAGGAAAACCAACAAGGCTGAGAAGAACAGTGCTCTCGCACATCGCTCCACAACAGCCAAGAAAACCGACGAGGAAGAGAAGTGCACCAATGGCAACTAGAACCCACAGAGATGCTTGATACTGAAAATAAAAAACACAAAACAAACAGTCTTCTAGTCAATGGAAAAACAAATGAGAAAAAGTGTCAGATAGGGGGGAGAAACATTTCTTGAAAGAAAAAAAGATCGTGGAGCGTGCAAAGCAGGGAAGGAACAAAAACAAAAATTAGAGGATGCTTAACTCCACATCACCGCGTCAGAAAACTGGATCTTGAATTGCCTTAAAACTTCAATCGCTATCAACACTATTTTCACATTTCTTACCCACCACCTCAGATTCCAAGAATATTCATTCTCGAACCATTTCCCAAAAAGTTCGAATATCCAATTTTAAAAGATAACTTACAATGCACAATAAATGACGGTAGGGGTAACCCTGCATTCCTACAGTGATCTCAGTGGAAAATTTTGGAAAAAGAGATCCAAAAATGCCCAACAGTTTATGGAACGAAGTGAAAATCTGTTGACACCAATGTCTGGAACTGCCGACTAGCAAATGTACCCAGAAACAAAAATGCAGCGCCCACAAATCCTCACCCATCCTCCTCCCAGTATGTATGTGAGGCCACCAACTTCGCTCCTCCCTCTTTTCGAGTCATGCTCTCCTATAAGTCAATCGTTATCACAGTGACTGCAGATCTTTCTTAATCTTTAATGCAGGTTAATCAAAGTATTTAAGCTAGGACAAGAAGTTCCCGTTGAGATAAAGAAATATTTGACTTTCAAAAACAAGAGAAAGGACAACCATTACTTTAGCAAGTACGTTGAGATTATCATGATGAACACTTCTAGCGAACTTTTCCAAATTGGCGGCGAAATCCTTGTCCAGATTTGCCCACATAGAGAAGCCAAAAATAAGTCCACCAAAGAAGCAAATGAGAAGATTGGCGGAAAAGAAAAGAAATTTCACCATTCTATTCCCACAACCATATACCATTTTCGATGTCTTTACCTGAAACGTGGAAATTGCTTTATGTAATAATAAAGCTGAACAGTAGCGTCACGTGACCATGAGCACATTTAACCAATGCTGAAAATAACAAATAACAGTGCAGTAATAGGCTAACGTTGCCGTTGCGCACCTGTGACATGTGTGATTTCATGGAAGCTGGTAGCACTGAAAAGTCGGTACAAGTAATGTTTATTGGCAAAATGTGTTACGATGAAAATCCCCTCCCGCCCAATTCGGAGAAATTTCATTTCCACAATTTTCGACGACTGATGAAAACATCGGTGGAGCATCCGATTAAAAAGCGAAACGTTGCAGGTTTGCAGCTACCTGCGATCAACTGTTCTCAAAAGAATGGTTATCATACGAGAAACAGTTGATGTTCATCTCAAGTGGTAACGCTAACAATTCAAGACTTGGGAAAGAACGAAGACGTAGAAAATGAGATGAATTTAATAAAGATTGATTGAGAAAGTATCCCGATTAAGGGAATACCTTATGCCTACCACTTTCAAACTGCAGTGGAAAAATGGTCTCCTCTACTCGCTACCCACTCCTTCAGTCTCTCTTCTGCTGAATTAGCAAAGATATGTTTCTACTCAAATTTATCGAGAAAAAAATCCTTCTGAAAAATATAATATTGCCTCACGAAATAATGAGTCCCTCAATCAAATTCAGCATTAGACAGTCTTCCATCTTTCTACGCGCAACAATAAGACCGATTATTTTGAGCTGAAAAAGAAGCGCATCGGAACTATCAGCATTAGCCATCTTGCGTTGGCAAAAGGACTACGCACATAAGCGACATGCGCTATTCCTAAAGACGCAAAATGCCTTTCAGTGGAAATAGCTCGTGGAAGTGCTGGCCATCCAGCAAATACGTGCATCTGAAAAGGCATTAGAATTTGTTCCGCATATGTGCACTAACTAGTTCGCTGATGGAGAAAGTTTAAGTGATGGGAAGAGCCTCCAAGATATTTTTAAAAGGCAAGCTAAACTGAGAAAAAGAAATGAAAGAAAAAACTCTGAAAAACTGGAATGGTGATGGAGAGATATTCATAGGTGACTTGTTTCCGAACAACATATGCCACTCTTAGTATTATTAAGCGGAAAAATCGTCAATCCACTACTTTAATCAAAAACAACGTTTCCTTAGTGGCAGAAGAAGAAAGACACGGCTTATGCGAGTATTTCAAGGCAATGAGCGTAGAGGTGTAAAACTTTCAAGCCCTAGACGGTTTTTGCGGAAGTGCTAAACAGAAACGCACAGAACGCTGCATTCGAAGTGAACGCCATGTACAACAACAAAGGAACATATTTCAAAGACATAACCGAGTAACGAGCATATAGATGCACCGAAAAAGGCAGCAATCGAACGCGGCCACAGTAACACAGAAAAGTAGAACGGTTTCGCCTGGCACAAGAAGCAGTCTTAGTAAAGAGTGAAACAGAACACAACATTACGAACAAACGAATCAATACATAAGTGCTCTTATAATAGTTGTCAACAAAAGAAAACATAAAGCAAGAAGATTACCTCTTCGGTTACGATCACAGTCAACGCTGTGAAGGTAGGAATATTAGTATGAACGACTAAAATGAGAACGGCCGTATAAATAATCTTTTGTAACATTACAAAGGTCCGAGGCAACTGTATGAGGTCGAAGCGCAGCCAAGAGTCGTAAACGAATGCGCTCTCAATATATGCCAGAAATAGCATACACTTTTTGCATGGAAATCTGGTTAACCCTCCTTGCATTATTTCCAATCTCGTTCATGTTTTCTTTCGGTGAGGATACCAAACCTATTGCAATATAACCTAAAAAGGTCACAAAATAAAGCCTGCTGGTTGAAACATAATTATTCCGCGATCGATGAGTATGAACGAGCCAAAACTTGCCATATTCACTAAGTGCCACTATACACAGGAGTGCATCAACAGGTAAGCTTTAGAAAAGAGAATGAAAGCAGTCGCTGACGTAGACCTCTACAGAAAGAGATTTCAACGCCACTTAGATGTCCCACATTTTAGGCTTATAGGTGAAACTATCCTAAATAAACCAACTAATTGCAAGAAGTAAACTCTGTTCCCCACCTGCATCCCCATACTCGGCCATATGGCTTCGCCATGTCTTCTTTCTCGTGAAGAAAGCCTAATTCCTCCTTCAACGTAGATGGCCACGTTTTTCACTGAATGTGATCCACCCATGTTTCCCTTCGCATGATTAAGTAGTAGCAACGCCTACGCTCGCAGTCCCGTTTTAGTCAGCTTCCTCTCCACCTTCAACTGGTTCCATTAAGCCATTCTTTAACTCCTAATTCCTCCTCAAGTTCGGATCTATCAGAAAATGACCAAATCAATCACGATATATCTTACATCGAATGTTGAGAAACCCTCGGTTTATAAGTTCTTTGCGTTGAATTCATCTCACGCCGGAAAGTCAGCTTTTTGCATGAACAACCCGAAGTCTCTCACGCTTAAAGCCCAGTTTTATTACAGAGAAGAAACTGTCATATGCCAAGATCCACTAGATCCGTTACAACGACCTACAATTTTTACAAATTACACGTTACTTTGCAACACCACTCCAATATACTCGAACTTTAACCTTGTTTCTGATGACCTGCTGTACATAGGGGCACTTTCTTCTAAACTCCGTGCATCTGATGGACATCGCCTGTCTCTGCACTATCTAGAAATTTCCCAGCGAGTAAATATATAATGAAAAAAGAAACAGACAGTGAAAAAGCTATTCGGGTATAAGGCAGCGTGCTTCTCATGGCGCTTATTCGCACATGACGGTAGAGCAGTGTTCTTTCAACAGGTCGCTCAAATGGTTAGTCGCACAATTCGACGTACAATGATCGTACAGGGTGGAATCAGCTGTCAATAGCACCTTATCGTTCGGAAGTTAATCGACAAGACCGCTTCCTCACACACCGCTAAGCACGTCTCTCGCTGACACATTATAAACGGAAGTGATGATAGCAGCAAAATCAATAAGTATTTATGCGGCCTGCTAGCAATAACGCCATTTCGTACGTGTAAACCACCTCCTCTTTACTTTGCTCTACTTCAATTAACCAACCATTCATTATGCATACACATCCCCTCATACTGCATCCACTTCCGCTTAACAAGAGAAATTGCAACGTCACTGAAGATTATGACTTAAGCTCATCTCCCGTTCACTGGATGCTGAGGACTCGGTTCAATTTCACCAAGCGGTTTAATGCGAGCTTATTGTCAATCTACTGCCCACTAATCAGTTTGAAAAGATGAACGATCCATCCAGCTACGAATTCACACAGCCGTTCAACGATCAGCATCTGGATGAACGATGGAACAATTATCGTTGCTCAAGGATAACGCGACGACGGCACTAAAACGCATCAGATGGAAGTGAGCATAACAAAAAAGTCATCGATACTCTAGTATCACGTGAAAACTGCACCAGCCACCTTCAAAGGTAGATAGCGAGCTTTCTATTCCTACCTTACATCCCCCTCCCCCATCCCCACACCATAACATAACCTTGATGTAGTCGCGAATGAATGTGAATGCCATCACAACCATATCACCAAAACAAAACCGTCAATTAATTTGTCACAGTGCTTACTAACGATGCAATACCAAATATTAATTCAAGCAACCTATTAAATGAGACGATACTGGTATATTTTTGGGCGGCTTCTTCGTGTGACTAACTACTAAATACCACCTTCCAAGAACCTTTCATCTCTAGTGATGTCTGCTTTAAAAAGCGAAAAAAAAAACCTATCCCTTATTTAATATTCGAAAAAACCATCCCTTCATTCCGTATCTGAAAAAGAAACCACCCAAAGCAGTACTCAATACATGATATTCCAAAGTAATCACATCGTTCCCTTCATTCATATTCATAAAGCCCCATCCACAACGCTTCATCTCCAGTAACGTGCAACTCATTCACTGCCTTTTTGTCGCCTTTGATCATACTTGCCGGAAAGGGTAGCCTTATCGGCCCGAAACATGCCATTACCAACACACTGCACACGTCACTCATTCATCAAGCAAAAAAAATGGTGTCACGTTCTATATATTGCTGCAGCAGGCTGCCTACCCAATAACATTTGTTCTCATAGGCTATAGAATAAGAACCAGTTGCCTTTCCGTGGGTAAAACTGCAATCAGCTCTTGATGATAGGGGAAGGAGGAGGAATCAGCAAGAACTAGAAGACGGCCCAGCAGGAATACAAACTAACAGATGTCTCAGTAGTGTATCTTAAAAAAATGGTGTCACTTGCCTCAACATCTTACAATACTTGAAGCGCTTAGGTATGACCGACCGCTTGAAACAACGCACAGTCAGCGTTTGCCAGTCGAGAAGCTATGATATTTCTGGATAGAGCTGGTGCTAAAATACAACTGAGGGAGAAATAATTCCACAAAAATGAGTCAGGAAATAACTGCAAACTCTATCATATACCTACAACATCTGATATATCTCAACCACAACGTTAAACAATACAATAATGTTTGCAGAAAATATCACAACGCACTCGTCGTGGGGTGCGCGTTGCGTCCACGGCGCACGACCCAATTCCGAGAGCAACGTTGAGTGCCCTGCCTCATCTGTCGTGCACGTTGCTGCAATCGTTGAGAGCACCCTGTGCAGGAATGATGATTTGTTTGTGAGTGATGCATCATCGTTGACATTAATCGACCACTAATCTGGAAACGTGCTTCGTCGAGCCAAAGGATAGGAGAATGTGAAGGGAACAACCATTTTTAAGAATTTAAGGGGAACTTATTATAAATTTAAACTTGTTGTCAAACTTGCGAATTACTTTGTGACATCGTTGCGAGAAGCACTTCGACGCAGTTGGAGCTTTCCAGACAGATGCGATTAGAACGTCGACTAGATTGAAGTGATGTTCGTTAGCCGTTTCTTTGCAGTGGTTTACGTTTCTCTGCTGTTGTCACGTTTGCTACGTTGAACAGAAAGAGGGGAGAAGCTGGGGCCGCATACGAAAGCCTAGGAAGGTTTATCGTACTTCCTCATGATGCATACGATACTCGTTGTTTCTTATCATCCCATCACATTGTGGTTTGTGAGTAAAGTGACGCCACACAATCGCTTGCAGAACAGAGGCCGCAATGGGTATTGCGTCCCGGTGACTTTCGGCACGAGTGCTTCGATCTTTTAAATAGTCGGCAGGAGGGTGAAGTGGCGGAGAAAGGGGGCAGGGTGGGTGACGACCTGGTCGCTCTTCATGACGCTGAAAAAGAGTGGAGTGCGTTGCGAACAAATTTGTTTAGCACCGAAACATTGAGCAACGCGTCAATTATTCGGCGATTTTCCTTTTTTTCTGTTCATTGATTGAACCCCCTAAAAGCTGTTTTTGAAAAACTGCTTCTCATTAAAATCGAGCAAACTCGTTTGTGAACCACTCATCGAACAACCAAATTTCACCACCTAACACCGCTAGCAGTTCCCTAGGAATACCTTGATGGTCGTGCAAACATGCGCAAAAAATGATTCCAGTACAAATAATATGAAGAAAAGGAAAATGAGAAGACAGGCGATTCCCTCCTCTCCTTTGTCTTTATCCTCCGTTTTCGTGCAGTCGAGTAATGAATTTGATGCTTACGCTTCTAGAAATAATAATGTGCCAGTGGCATTAAGAGTCAACACTTTTCTGCTATCGTAAAGTTGAAAGTTCTAAATTAGGCTTCTTCAACTCCTATAAATATTATATGAATACGCTGATATTTTCTACTGCTCGTATAGTTACATACATCAACGGCTGTATGATCTTTGAGACGAGGTGAAGAAGGAATACGACTGCTTTCCTGGTTTGTGAAAAAGTCATTTTTAATTGCGAGCATTGTTGATGTGCTGTTTTGTGCATTTTATGTACGTCAGAACTTTGTCTAAGTGGAACAAGTCACGCTTCCCGGGAAGTGACGATGCATAGGCGGTCACGATAATTGAGTTCCCTCTCTTCGTGTCCTTCTGAAGGATTATTATATAGCAGCGCCTATACTTATGTGAACATTGATTATATCAAAGGTATTAATTCGCAGTGAAAAAGGATATACACTGAGTTAGCTCCCGCCGCAATATGGTTGCAACTGAGCAAATGACGGGAAGTGTGACGCATGAATTTGTTAGATGGAACAGAGATGGAACTTCAGTTCATCGTTACTTATTTGCCGGTGTCATAATGTGGCCAATCACTGAAACCCATTCGAAGCTGTAACCGGTTTCATAATTCGAAAAATTTTCGACTCAAACTCGTCGTCAGCAAATTGCGTTTGAGAATGTCCACGAAGTAGTGCTATTCAGCAAAACAATTCATCGAGAAATTGCTCTTTCCGGAATTCTTTATCTCTGCAAAATTCTTTCAGTAACTCTCTAATCGCTCCCGAATATGTTGTACGATATCCGCTCTCTTACCGATACAGTGCAATGAAATAAGTGGCCAGGTTTTTGGCCATATACAATGCTTAGGACCAATAGTAGGAAGAGGACGTGTGGAATGATCATAAAATGATAATGCCAAATATAAAGGCGTGAAGATTTTATCTGCGATTGTTAAAAAACCTCGAAAAGGTTTCTTCCCTGGGTTTTTTTGCTCTCAGAAATTTGCAAATTAGGAATTCATGGAGACAGATAATTCAATTGTAACCACATCATATGTGCCTATAGACACACAAAACTGTGTCTGTGAAATACCCTCATAAACACATACACCTAAATAAATGTTCTTTTACTAGAAGTATTTCTAGCTATTAATTTTCAGAGAGCGGTGCAAGAATTTGTAATGAGATATTTCTAAGTTATGGAAGGCACGAAGCACTGAACTGGCGGAATGGGGAGAGAAAGAATTAAAGTCGCATTCTTGTTTCGGTGGAAAGTCTTAAATTTACTTGCGCAGTCTGTTCTTGATTCTTTTCTTATCACACTTTTCAAAATGCAATAAGGCAATGCACTCAATTCTGTAAATGCAAGCTAGAGATTGACCTAAATTTCACCACACTCCTGAAATACTCATTCATTAGAAACAAAATTTAGCCACTATTTATGGCTTTAAGGTCTCAACATCATCAGCAGCTGTGCATACCACAAGAAAGAGTCATCGTGCACAGCATTTGTTCAGAACAGCGGGCTGTCACTTCAGCTGCACAACTGTTATCGCGCAGACAATTCCACTTCTCTTATGCTGCTCAAAAGTGCTACATATGTATATATATATATATATATATATATATATATATATATATATATATATATTGATATTGATATTGATATTGATATTGATACTGATATTGATATATACTGATGTCGGGGCCTACTGACACACAACACTGAAGCAGTGAGGAGCAAGTGGTGTGTCATGAAGCGAAAGCGCCGACCATTGCGTTCGATGTATGAAGTTTCTATTACCGTTGTGGAGTTCTGTAAGTCAAGGAAGATATACTAAAAACTTCGAGTCATCGCACTCATGCTGTTTCATTCAAATATAGAGGTCGTAATGTTCGGCTTCACGGCAAATATTGCAGACCTTTCGTTGAAGTTAGTGTCACTGTGTTGATTCTCTAGTTGCATTCGTATGTCACCAATTTCGTATAATGATGAAACATAATGATTAGATACGCGTATGCTGACATGTGAGTAAAATTAGCGTACCCTCGAAGCTGTCTCTTTATCACAGCCTGGTTTTGTGGATATTATGAAGAAATAGTCAAGAAAGCTCCTTAGTGTCCTACATTTTGAACCGGTTGCAATTTGTGACCACATGAAAGCGAATTGTCTATTTAAATGAGTCAAGACGCGAAAGGAACTTGACCGAACGCTTTTTGTTTTCATTTTTCAGTCGAAATAGTTCACTCACAGATTCTACATCTCTCGAAGAAAGAAAACAATAAATTCACACAGCCTTTGCCTGAAGGTTCATGGCATTAGGAATCTAACATGATCAGTTTTGTCTTCCACGCTCTGATGTTCTTACAGTATCCATTTCAGCTTGTCAGTGAGAGGCGATAATACCTCAGCATTGGTGAGAAGCTCATTCATTCCCATGCTTCGTGAGTTTAAAGGATTGAATAGTTTCTCTTTGAAAACCACGTTCGTACCCATTTCAATTTCAGAAATGGTCTCCAACGTCAGTCTTTGACAAATTATAGTTTAAAACATATTTATCCAAAAATCCAACACTTTACATTTCCCAAAGAAACTGCGGCTTCTTTTTATTTTGGGCTAGATGAACTCACAATACAGGCGTAGTGTTCGGACCACTGACCCGCGAGTAGCCGAAAAATTGGTACAATATCAAATGGCAGGGCTAACAAAGAAATATCGTAGAGTCAGGTGTCGGTCCTTGCTACACTTCTCAGATTTACAGCCCCACTCCAATGGCCTCACGATGGTTCAAGAATGTGTTGCTGAATCTCCTCAGTAGTCCTTTAATCCTTTAACACCGATCGAATCCTTTAACAACGTGAGCAGCAAACTGCGAAGCACGGTTTGTGTTAAGGAGTGATATATCGCGATCAAACGGCTTCTCGTGATCTCGGTCATCTCAGTCGTCTTGTTAATACCGCTTTGATCTTGATGTTGATCCCTTCATATGTGGACTGCGGTTTGCCTTGGGGACCGTAGCGGAAGACATAAATAGATTACGGTCTCGCTTGCAAAACATTGTGTCTTTTCTTATCGTCTCGTACTGTTGTTACCGATAAACGTACTCGTTACTTCAACGGAGTCCTTTACTAGCCACAGATAGTCGGAGTCGGCAATCAGGAAGAAACTAGCATGAATCACTCGATGATCGCAGTCTGTCGCAGCTCACTTTCTTCTTTAATTACAATGCTTGAAAAGAAATGCCCAGAAAGTCAGGAACAGCAGAGTGGTATGGTGCAAACGCTAAGGTAAGTCTGTTTTTCATTCATAAGATGGTACATTGATCAAGTGGTTCAAAGAGAGGGGATTCGAAACGTGGAGATGGAGGGACGAGCGGAAATGGGAATTTTGGAAGCAGCGAAAATTTTCACGTCTGAAGGCAGACTTTTATTAGAAAATGCGATTTCCTTTTGCGCTTCTGAATGAAAGGCGACAAATATTTGCCGCAAACCTTTTTATGTTTATGAAATTTTCTTTCGTATTACTGCCATCTGGCCCACTTTTTCGATTTTGTTTTGTTTTGTTGTTTCTTTTGTTACAACAGCGAACACAAATATACATGCCGGAACGCTGAGTATCGGGACACTAAATTCGAGCAAGTTCTGCTAGTCGAGATGATCACTACTTAGCACTCTAGTAAACATTCAGTCAACTCAAACAATAAAGCGAAACTATTTCTAGAAGAGAGTCATCTCTCTTCGTCGTGTTTGCTTTATCTCCGATCATTCTCCCTTCTTATCATATCAACTCCAGTTTAACATGCGGTTTACGAAATGGCATTTTACATTACTCCACTGCCTTGTACCAACGATTCTTTCTTTCATCTCAAAAGAAACATTTTCTCCTGAAGCATGTCGAGATATCAGAAGTATAGGGCGACAGACCAGCCTGGTGATATAGACTTCATTTGTCATTGCTGTAATTCATTAGTTTGGGCGATCGCGTCCAGGATGCTCCGAACACCTTCTAGGGCATTTTTCAACTGTCGGAAGACTTCGAGGAACTGGGTATATATAAGGTCATATATTTCAGTGCACCTTTTGCACCAAATCAAATAAAACCAAGAACTAAGTAATAAGCCACTCACAATGTGGAAGTGCGAAACGCTTGGCACATATTCTAGCTCAATTCGGGCGCGGTGAACAGTCTGCACTTCGGGCCCACAAGAAGAAATCGTCGCGAGTTCGACAGCTTGCTATCTGATTCTGTGACTTTCTGGTTTCATCTGTCATTCTTAGGTGACTTGACTGATTTAACTTCAGCCAGTAGCTGTTTCTTAACCATTTGCATTAACTGCGTCGAACCAATCAAATGAAATGAAATACGTCGTTAAAATACTACTGAGGTACTTCCTGAAGTTTGAGATTCAAACCAACGCCACTGTGCAATGAGGCAGTTGTGAATTGACACTTGATTACTTGCAGATTAAACATTATAATCTCACAAGCGGTGTAAGAGACTTACGCAAGTTCAGTCATTTCACTTTGCTATTTTCTTGCCTTAAGCAAGAAATTGTCTTCTGCTGGGAATGAAGTCATTTGACTTTACCGGTGCTAGCAATAAGCGTAAATGCCAAAAAAAAGAAAAAAAAAACTAGTAAAGAAGAGAGTGCCAATTATACGAGTAGGATCAGGACTTATAACCGAATAACTCGGCGATAGTAAAATGTCGAGTGATCATGACTAGAACTTTTCAACTGCTCGACTGATGCACATTCAACATGGGTGACTGCATTTGCATCAAGCTGCTCATGCATCACATGAAGGTGTCGATTTTCTCATCATTTTCTTAAGCATTTTTCTGGCGGTGGAATTTTTGATGAATTGATGTGCAAGAAATTCAGTTCCTTAGAAAGTAACAGTGTTTATATTGGTAAATTCTACAGCAATCTCATCTCGACAACAAAGAGGCTGTCTTTACAATGGTCGTTGCGGTATCACAAAGTGTGACATTGCTGTATGCTTGTGTCGAAAGCATTTACCTTCTTTATTGGAGCTTGTACATTGGATTAGGTACGAATTTCTAAGATGCTGGAACTGTGTGCTCAGTTCGTAATGCTTTCATGCATATTATCCACATGTGCTTAGCTATCAAAGGAAAGAAATTTCAAGGCGTTAAGCAATACTATCGCATCATAAGAGTGACGAGAAATCTGAGATACCGCGAGATGCAAATTCCGTTTGTCTATCGCTGAATACTCCAAGTCGCCTTGCAGACTCGATTATAAACGGCATTGCAATTTATTTGCATGAGAAATGATATAAATCAGTGAAACGTTATAAACAACGCAATTCAATATTTTATTCATTAAAAACGAAATCAGTGTTCACCATTCCATTAATTGTCTATAGAAATTTCAAACACTGAAAGCGTAAACATTTTTGGTTCATCCATTGAAGACTGATGATTTTGTTGCTTTTTAGGATAGAAATCAGAAAATATATAGAGTGCAATTCGATGAATTTCTCCGAGTGGAAGAGAAAAATAGCCGCGGTACTTTTCGGTTAATCACGACAGGTTTTTATGTCATAGAGGTATTGGAGCTTAACAATGGAACACAGGAAAGGTTTTATGATGCGCAAAATTTGAAGAACTGCAGACAATCAAATTTCTACTATAGCATACTACATTGTAGGGTAATTTGCACCTTTGTTATTAAAAGCCATTTCGATGGTGGCAATGCGTTTATCCCAATTATGTCACGAGCAAAACTGAATCTAAAAACTCTACCATAATTGGTGTACACCAAAGGACAACAATAAAATTATCGCAAAACACGTTATTTGAAACGTTCGCTTAATTCCTAGAAAGAAAGAAATGCAGTAAATTCAAAAGGGCACTAAAAAATAATTTGAAAAGACAGTTTTAAAAAATATTCAGCTGTCACACTGATCGATATCTAAAATTTCCATCGGTCTTTTCACGCTGCTTTGTACGCGAAGTGCACCTAAATGGGTGCGATCACGATGATATCATACCACAACTTCGCCGAATTGACAACGCATGTTTCGTAGTCGGAACATCTGCGCTGAAGATTAGCTCCGAGGCACTAGGCGCCATTGCCCAGGCGGGAAAACTAAATGCATGAAATAATTCCAAATTACTGCTTGATTAGCGCACCACTGATGTCGATATGCCGGGAGAATATTTTCCGGTTCTGAAAAATTTGTCGCGGAATACTCAACGGAACGAATGACAAAAGCGTTTTCGATAAATTCCGCAAAAAAGAATCACTTCTGCCCGAAAAGGTCGAAAACAGACGTAATTGTTGACGGAAATGCAGACTTTGTGCACTATATTGCTCTGCAAAGAACGAATATTTGAATCTGAGAATAGTGATTTATTTGTTGGTGTGGAACCCGGGCTTACGAAATCGTAACATAATCGGTAGCACAAAAAGTCTGCCAGAGACGCTGGTACAATATATGCCTTTACAATTTGGTTTAGCATGCCAAGCGGGGCTCATAAATTGCCGAGAAATAATAAGGCATGTATAGAAGTCCATCAAGTGAGCCGGTGATACAAATCTTCTCAGCGCACTCGTCCTATTCGTCCTTCGCGAATCGCCTGGTTGCAAACTGCCATTTGCATGTGTAAATTTTCCAGCAGTTTTAAGCTCTTGCTTTTTACTGACGAATGTATTCAAAAGGTAGCATATGTTCATACCTATCACAGATTAAGGAGCATAGAACAGTATATTGGAAGTTTTGGAGCCATAATCACCTTCGCTTTTTACTCGTCTGAGCAATCAGGGTCAGAAAAAGTAGCGAATGCAGAACAGTGCGTCGTATTTTAACTGTTCTCAGCGTCCGTATAAAACCTCCGATTAAGAATTCATTTCCTATGATGCAAAACGAAAAGGTGATTGGTGTGCGATACACTCACTTTCTTTTACGTTCAACTGCTGGAACTACGCTCCAAGTAAATGGATCAATATGAAACATGATATAGGGCCTCTCCCCACAGCTCAAGTTATGCTTTCTGAAACAGACAGACGGACAAATAAACGAACAGACGAGCAGTATGGGAACATATTTCCAC
Source organism: Parascaris univalens (assembly GCA_037576465.1). Classification (NCBI taxonomy): domain Eukaryota; kingdom Metazoa; phylum Nematoda; class Chromadorea; order Rhabditida; family Ascarididae; genus Parascaris; species Parascaris univalens. Next base: position 59,721,162 of record CM075173.1, on the reverse strand, counting down.
TCAATAAGCTTGCAGATGCATAGTGTGATTTTCCATGATTACCAGCTGCTTATGTTTCTTTCTGGGCTAACATGAACAAGAAGGTGAATAATAAGGGAGAAGCGGGTAGCTTTTCGTATCTTTTGTAAGGGTGAACTTTATCGGTGTGAGAGCTCGCCGTTAGATCGACTGGGCTTATCACCGAGATCAACGGAACAAACGCATTTCTTTGCTCGCGCAAGCAGCTTTTTTGTTAAATAAAAAAGTCAAATGAAGTACGCGTCCTAGAAACCGCAGTAGAATACTGTGTTTGAAGGTGTTGCTTGCAACATGTAGAACAGTTTTTTGTTCTTTGTTTTCAGTGCTCCATTGAAAAATAACCATTCATTTCATGGGAAATTGCTACTTGTCAAGAATGCGTAACATCGACTAACGGCGCAAAACTACATTCTCAACAATGTGCGCATCTCACATATATTTTATGTTTCCGGCAAATCCAGCTTGGCACCGAACAGATCTAATCGATTGACACCAATATGCATTTGCACCACATTTCGTGAATTTTAATTTCTTGCCAGGAAACTACAGCGTTTTTTCACATTACGGTTATAAATACCAGGACCTTTAGAACGCCATAAAGGAGTTCGTGCAAACGCTGTGGTACATCTGGCAGCTGTTTATGGGATGCACAACAAGGAGCGTCACTGCTACTTTGCTGCTGAAAATAAGAGAGCAAAATAAGAGGCGTGGGCTGGATTAGGTAGAGTGCAACTTGCAAAGTTTTAACTGAGTCAAAAGCGTCAGCTTCATAACCTGGGCGCGGGTTTGGTAGCACCACCAAGGAATGAGCGACGAACGTGCAACCGAATGCGATTTGATTAGGGGGGGGGGGGGGCGCGTAGGGCAGCTGCTAGGATTTGTTTTGGCCCTCTTGGCGAACGGCAAATGGATGGCGTTGCGTTTTATGAAGGTGATGCATTTCTTGATTTTAGCGTTGCGTTATAGAAATGGGAGAAAATTTTTTGCGTCAATGCTTTCGAATTAACACTGATGGAAATACAACGCTCTGTAAAGTAACTGTGGTCAACATATGCTCTTCGAAGATGAAACAGTAGTGCTGCATTTTTTTGCAAATTACGGTATGACTTACCTCGAGCTCATGCCCTACTTCGTTTCACTCACCATCGCATTCAAGTGAGAATCAGTATATTCAAGTTTCTCTTTTTTTCCTGCTGTTTACTTTAGGTTCATATTTTCAAAGGCAGGTTATGGCATCGCTTTTCGGTGTGAATCTGGTAGAATACAGCCGGTGTTGTAATTCTGAATAAGTATATTGTGTGCGAGCAGGTTTTAAAGTTACTGCATTTAACTATGGAAAGAGTTTTGGGTGCAGAGAACCCAATCTTTCCGGAGGTGGCGCTAGGCTTTTTGCATTTTTTTGTCAGCATGCATAGATATTTTATATTCTTGCTGCGCCTTTTTTATCGCGTCTTTATTTATTTCTTTGGAAGCGTTATCTGCAACGATTTCTGTGGTGCTTAAGCGCAGTCTCGTTCAAAGTTTGTTCAGATAGCCATTTCTGGTCCAATTGAAATCAGAGCCGAACCTAACGCACACTTATAAATGTGCACGTTGTGGGGTTTTTGAATGAATCGGCATTAAATCGACCATTGCACCGAAAACCAGTCGGTAGTCGTCATTGGCATAACAAAGTATTGTATCAATGCTTATGTGAGCCAGGCGTCACCAAACTTTTTCAGCGCATTCCTGCGCATTCCACATCGCCACAGTTGCAAGCGCTTGTGTTTTGCAACCTATCTAGCAGCGTTCTCATCGACTATAACGCGTCAGCCAATATGATTTTATCGTCTCTGCCACTCTTTCCTTATTTCTCCTCCTGAGAAATCATTAAAAATTTGTGATTTTGCGCACTAAGGAGGGCTTGACCATTTGATAATGAATGAGATCCTTAAGATATCCAAGGGTTTTTTATTTTGTTTTTTTTCCCCACCGACTCCTTATACAGTACAGAAGAGTATCGATCGACAGTTTTTCCAGTTTGAGTCGTTCTCATTTGTGGCGATCATAAACTCACTCATCGCAACGGTTTTCGAAAACTTCATTGTACCGTTTGAGAGAAAAAAAAAACGTAGAGTATAGAAGTAGATGGAATTTCTCCTTCAGAGCACTCCTTAGCGAATTCATCACTTGGATATTCTCCCTAATCTCTACTTCACCGCAACCTTTGTGAGTTCACTTTTGGTTGGCGAATAATGGCAACCATTCGCTAATGCACACACTCTCCTCGGAAAAACTTCATTGCGCATCGTTTTGCTTTGAAACCCTTTTAAGTGTGTGATTGATGGAAAGGTATTAGTAAAATTTGAAATCAATTCCGCTTATGCAGAAATTGTTTAAAATGCATAACGGGCAGTATTTGAGGCGTAATGCTCATAAATTACAATGAACTCCGCCGACCCGTTACAAGTCCACTATGTGAACCGTTGCTTCCTTTACTTATCACAGTCGACACTACGAAAGAAGGAGGAGAATAAAACCCCAGCCTTTCGTTTCCAAACCACTTATTAATTCTGATGGGATATTTGGATGTCGTACATGTAAATCTCTTTTCTTAGAATATTTGATGGGGTATGGGTTCGTTCGGTTGAAGTAGAGCTAAAGAGATTGAAAATGTGTTAGTTATTTTATTGTGTAGCTCATTCTCAGTATTTAATTGCCTGTTTTGCATGTGTGCAGTCCCACACGTCCAAGAAAGAACGAGCCCAAAATGTTGAATTTTCTAAGAATAAATCTGTGATTAAACGCTGAAAAAGGGTTGTATATATTTTTGGAGGTTTATAAATGTCAAAGAAGCATTCATAAGCATAGAGCTTTCACTTTTATTTTCATTCTGAACAACTCACTGAGTCGCAATTATTAATTAAAGGTAACGTGCCGCAGTATTTTTCGGGAGTGCTAACGATGATACCCAGGTACGATTTAAATTTTTCGTTTCCATCTGAAAATGAGGTCGTAGTTTCGGCAGTGTTTGACAGAATTCGGCCATTTCGACTTTCACATCCGAACCCCTAGCTTTTTTATCGAACTTCTATACAGGATAGCTTTCACTTTGCTGTCACCAGTCTTTTTAATTGAAATGGTTGCATCCTTAGGTAGCGAGCTTGAGGGCAGCCTTCCCAGCCCCCTTTCTTGGACTTTTCATGTCACGCAGTGTGCTCACCGTCGTGTGATGCAGCCTGACGGGCGCCTCAATTTGTTTTTATAAACAGAAAATGCTTTTGAAGGCGCCCACTGTTTGATACAATTGCCGTAACGTAAAACATAGCATGCTTTACCAGGTAATCGGTAATTCGAGAGAAGGTGCGCTTTTCATACGCTTCAGTTTTCAGCCTAGAGACCAGCATTCCTTCATTAGAATACATAAATCTCTTTTAGCAACGCAGTGATTGTTCGTGCCTCTTGAGATGGTACAATATTATGCTCGATCGTTTTCGGTTTTTTTTTCCGGAACGGACTCATCAATCACTCGTTCATGATGCGGTCTTGCTATACTCATGCATTGATATCAGCATTCTAAGGCGCAAGGAGTAAAGAGCTATTCTTGTGGTAGCGTAATTTCCGCTCGCAGCATAAAGTAGGTCACCTTTCGACGAGGTGTGGCCCGATATATTTTGTGTGCTTTCTATGACCATTTTCGTCAGCTCAAGTCTCAACCAACGGCATAATCTTTTTTCTGCCAATGTGTGCGATGTTCAGAAATTTGCCGGGATCACTCAAATTCGAAAGAAAAGAGACTTCTGCAATGCGAACTTCCTTCTGTCCTTTGTCGGTTGCACAGAATTCATGAATTCCCAAGAGACTAAGAAAGCTTCTTTTCCCAACTATGAAATTTGCAGCCTCTCGCAGTTCTTTTACCTGAGTTCAGTTTACTGGTGTCCCTTCGGTTGGCACTATCAAATCGTTAACTTTGCTTGCCATGGTCACTGTGCGCCCTATATCGGAATATCCTCCTGTCAGCCGTATCTCAGAAACACTTGAGAATTTGCGAATAACGCTCAATGCCAACTGCTGCAAAGGCGAAGCGGAATGAGAGGAATAAATAAGCCATTTCTTAGCAAGTTGTTGGGGTTTCCAAAAATTTATATAAAAATACACGAATGTACGAAGAATATGATTCCAGCACCGATGCATTAAACTCAAAACGACATATATTCGCCGCCTTCGCTGGTATGTTCATAGTGCATAAATTTGGTCCTCAAACTCCTGAGAAGACTTTTGAAATTAAGAAAAAAGACCTCTCTCAGATGGCAGCACTTTAAAAATATCCTGTAATATATCGCTTAGGTAACAGCTCTCGTCCACTTTCCGTCGAGCAAGGTCGGTTCTTGAAATCTCTGCAGAGGAGCATAGCCGATGTAGACGCATATGAATTTTCGAATACTGTTGCTACGGTGGCCTTAATATAATAAATGGATAGCTCCTGCATTTGCAGCTTGCCAAATTCAACAAAATTCCTCATTTTCAGCTATCCTTTTTTGATTTCTTGTTCTTTCTTTTTCACCTCATCTGCCCTAACTGATGTTTAAAACATCATCTGAAAGCTATGAAAAGTTTGTCAAAGAATGTTTTGCTTCCAATCTGTATGAAATGAATATCGCATTGGGTAAGCGATGTTTGAATGTTAAGGACTACTTCTAGGTATTAGAGCATTTAAGCTCATCAACGTGCTGTTCTCAGTCCACAAAATGTTTTTGAAATTTTAAGAAGTTGCCTGGAAACAATCCCTCAGTTTTTGCACCACCAATGAGCACCTGTTACTTCTATCAGCATCCTCTTCACTTTCCTTCACAGTGAACACTAAGTAGACTATACGACAAAAGTATTTTGCACTACTATAAGAGAAAGGTGTCCCAGCTGTGGGAAGGAGTTTTTAATATGTTTGAAGTTTATTTTTCTTATTGAAATGTAAAATGTTGTTGGCGGCTCTTATTTTCATCCTCTTATGTTTCTTGGCACAGAAGCAGAGCACTACTCCAAGTTAACGGATGAAACTGTGTGCATAAATTTGTTGTGTTCCCTGCCTTTCCATCACCTTGATCGAAGGACTCCACAAAAAATCTCAGGTATTATAACTGGTGAATCTTCTAATTGCGTTCGCGATGAGCTCTTCGCTGATATTTAAAAGCATCGCGCAGTTTCACTTCACGAAGCACTAGAATGCGATCACGTGAGTTTTGAATTTTTAAGTAGTCGTCGAGAATATGCCAGCCAATATCGATTCTTCCTAAGGTGTTGGTCGCTGAAAAAATGAATATTTAACAGTGCTGTACGCCGCTTTAAACAGTAAAGTGTATAGCAAAAAAAGGAAAAGACAAAAAACAGTGGCAATATCGGATACATAAGAAAGACTTCGTTTATAAAAGCAGAAGCATATTTACTTTCATTCTGGGAATGACTTCTTTCTGAAACTCTGAGTGGAAACTTGTATGGGTGCTACATTTTGCTACTGAAAACGTGTTTCAAGTTTTTCTTGCGGTACTGATTTTTTATTTAGTAAGTATACGGTTTTATGTTGAAATACCCTGGAATGCATGAAGCATTTAAGCACAGAAATTGAACATCTCGTTGCAAAGCCGTCCCGCATCACTGCCTTCCTTCGATGAACCATAAAACTCGAAAATATGATCACTCTTCCAGCCTCGAAAATATATTTTGCCTCTAATCCGCATTACCAAGCAAACTCCCACTTATTAAACTGAAAAGTAATTAGCCGCCCAGTATTTTACCTCAAATCACATGGAATCTAATTTTGCACCCATGCGATAGTTCATTCGATTTAATTTTGTTTATTTTTAAGAAAGGGTTCCCATCTTCGACAAACCGCTATCAATTTTTTCGTTACATCATTCGTCGACTGAAGTAGAAAAAATATTCAAATATGAAGCAACTGCACCATCGCAATATGCTCATCAGCAGCTTCGGAAAGAAGGACGCATGTGCAGAGCCCTTTCGTAGATCGAAGCACTTCATTGTTTCGCGTGATAAATGTTCATGACAAGTTTGGAAACTCCCTAGACAAGCGAAGAGTTGCTAACCATAGATACTAGATCGGAAAACATACACCATTAAAGTGCTTACACATAATGAGCAATAGCTACTAGGAAAATGATAATGCTGCAAATGCGGCTAGAAGCACCACAAATGAGCAAATATCAGCATAAAGAATGATAAGAACTTTCGAGTAGCGATAATACGCTGAGCGAACGAATCGCACATATGATTTTAATTTAGCGATCTTCAGTCACATGTGTGAACCGACATGAGATCTATTTATTTTTTCGATGCCAAAAGGGTTTCAGACCGGAAATATGAAGCTGCACTAATGGAATGGTCGACGCAAAGTTTTTCTAACAGTTGTCCTAATGATGCTGTGCCCCACATTTGATATCTTCTCGGATAGACATGAGTGTGCTTGAGCTGAGCATTTTAGAAAGATGACTTTTTACAGCTATTCTGAAAATTTTCTACCCAACACTATCGAACGAGAGGAAGGAAATAATTTGAAATTTGAATAGCCTTCGGCATAAAACCTCGGCATTGTAGTAACTTTGCTAACTAACGTACTCAGTAAATCGTTCAATAGGTACTTTGTTGGAGGATCAAGGCCAGGTTAACGTACGGGACATTCGGTAGAGAAATATAGTGCAGAGCAAAGCACATATCGGCAATATTAAGCTATCAAAGTTGCGATCGCGCCTCCGCTGAAGATGAGCGGAGGCGCGATCGCAACTTTTTTGGATGCTTTCAGAGAAATCTATTTTGAGAATGGTTTGAATGATCTATATAACAGGAGTTATTAAGTTCTGTTTGCCTTTGATCTCGCGAGCTGCACGAGTGTGGAATTTCCTCATGAGGAAAACATTCCGACTGTCACTGGTAATATTAGAGAAGCTATAATGACTCAAACCTTATTTTCTCGAAGCAGTTTCGAGAAGCTTGCAAAATGAAGATGGTTGGGCAGGTTACTGAAGATGTGATTTAATGAGGTCTTTGTGGATAGGGGAAAAACAAATGCAGTCTTTGAAGCATACTTAGAACGAAGTTTAATGTAAAATTGTGACGAAGTGCAGCCGCAGATATTAGCGAAGACAAATAGCAGCGTTCTAATGAAACGCATATTAATGACCTTTCAATTATGTGTCTGGTATTAGGTCTCCTTTTAAGACCCATGTCCACTAGGATTGTACCTGTACAGTTGGAAGGGGCGGAAGGAATGCACCATTATCCACCTCCAAACCTGTACAGAAACAGCGAGGCAAACTTTACCTGCTCTTCACGATCCTCAGCAGACGACTAACTGCCTTCACTTGTAATGATTGCAGAAAAACGATGCGGTTTGACTTTATTTTATAAGGTGATCCTTTAACGTCCGTTTGACGGGAGCTTAGAACGGTTTGAAGCGGCGCGTATCGCGTTTGAACACTGTGCCATTCGATGGGCGGTATATGCAGCACACGCCGCACACACATTCAGTTGGCAGCCAAAAATCCCAACCTCGGTTGTTTTCTCGTCGTTCGCCGCGTGCTGCTTTAAAACTCACAGGGACTCAAATCTCGTCTTCTTTGTTTTTTTTCTTCTCTGAGGTTTTACGATATACAGCAGTAGGTGAAGATGGATCCTCTGGAAGAATAGGAAAGACGGATTTGATATTTCTTCAAAATAGCAGCATGTGGGCTCGCCGAACTACATATTAGCGAAGCTTTCAACATGCAAAAGGAAATTCCAAGAATAGAAGCTTCCATCCTTTTCCACTCAAACGAAGTCGCTGCGGGGTCTCAGCTTGCAGTCTAATAAGTAACAGTGGAACGTCGTCCTTTAGTTGCCGTAACAGTGATTAGAAAAGATATGTCTTTGACCGTCTTCAGCAGCTACGACTGCAGTGAGGAATGCATCGCATTTTCATTTCCATCGCTATGAATCTCTGTACCAGTCCAGAGAATCTCCCTCGCTTCTTTCTTCATTGCCTCTGTAGATGCCAATGTTTTGCTGCCTACAGTCCGTGCTCCTGATTTTAAAAATTAACTTGCCAAACACTACGGGGAAGAAGCTGATCCAATTCTAATTAGTACTCTTAATCCCAAATACGAGATACACCAAAGTGTTCGGTTTTCCGGGAAATAATCCCCTCGCAGGGCGGCAAGTAGCTGGTGAAACTGTTTGGATGTCTGTAGCCGTTTCATTGGTCTCGTGAAGAGAAGGAGTGAAACAATGAAAACTGAATGCATTGTAGAGCGATGAAGCTTTAGCTGTTTCGGGGGCTGTTTATATAGCCCTCGAAACGTCATAGCTGTGTTCACATACAGTCACAACTGGAAATGCATGTCTTCGTTTTGCTGCACTTGGTCGTCGCCGGAAACTGGGCAGTTCATCGGTGGAGACGAATATCTTGATCTGCGGCACCTGCTTGGCACCGGAAGTCCGACCGATTCATCGTCGACGTTTTTTTCGCTTTCGCGACACCCCCGCGACGCCAATTCGAGAATTAAAGAGGGACGAACGATACTGTACGCTGTGAACTTTCACCGTTTTGTGTTTCATCTCGACGATTTTTGTAATTTGCAAATTCAAATGCTTTCGCTTGTGCGACGTCTCGTTTTCTCGGCATGCTGTCTTGACTTTTTTCGTTCTTGCTTTCTTCGACGAACTTGTGTAGCAAGATGCAGCACATGAGCTTTGCCTCTTTGCAATAAAAGTAGAGTGCAGTAGTATCAATTCCTAGGGCTGCCATTACTGCGAGAGTTAGGCATAGCCTCCAGTGCGACACCACTTCTTCGATCGAGCTAGCTGGGCTTTCTCCGGTGTGTTCTTAATCAGACTGAATCACTCTTATTGCTTGTTCTCCCATATCGCGTACCCTGTCAAAGGTTGTCTTCATTCCCGTGTGACCTTGTTCCAAATTCGACTGACCAAATTTCATCCTTAATTGCTGAAGAGTAGCGACTAATTTTTATGTTTCAAAGCGCGATAACGTCGGAGCATCAAATATACGTCCTTTGACCTTGTCGATCACAGTATAGTTATTAGGTGGATGCAAATGCCCTGCTCCTTCACAAGCATAAATTTGTAGCAGCTCCTCCATCTTCGTCGCAACGACATCGTCCCTTTCCATAAAGATTCTCTCTGCCGTGATACTGTCCATGGCCGTTTACCATCACACAGTGGTACGCAAATGGTTCATTAGGTGACACCGACGAATTTCTTCGGCCGTCTTATGACGATCCAAGCGATTTTTCAGTTCCTCGGAACGAAACTGATACTTCGGGTTATTTCTATCTTCTTCATCCCATTTTGTTTTTTTGACTCGTTTGGGTTTTTGACTAGGATGTGAAACCCGTTTTCAGCTTGCCACATTTTTTCAAGATTGCACTCTGCCACGGATACGGGATCTCGCTCTTGAGCCTGAATGTAGCTTGTAATTCTGGTACTCTGAGGAATTTCTATGTATTGTCGTTAACCTCGTACAGACATTTTTTCACTTCCAGATTCTAAGTCGCGTGGATCGAGTTCCTTCACATTTTCTGTCTTGAATTATGCAAGTTTTTTGAACTCTAGTATCAACTGTTGCATGTTCACCATCGTAAGATATGATGTCACTTTCTTCTAATAATAAGTAAACCATCGAATAGCACCTTGTTCCTCCACATCCATAGGCATATTCTCTGGAATTATATGACTTCGTTATATTTCCGGGCTTTCTTAAAACGCCTGCAGTTTCATGCCATCCATCCAAATGTCTTTATTCTTTGCCAGCTTTCTGCATTCTTCGGAGAGTACTACTTCCACCGTTACTTCGTCCTTCGTCACTTTCAGTTTCCTGACGAAGAAGGCTGTTGTGCAGACTGTTCTGGCGATGTTGGTGCAAAAAATGGCTTGTAGTTTCACGTACGACGGCCTAAACAACGTTGTGGCATTGAGTTCATGTTCGCCAGGTTCCGATCCGTCCTTTCCCACACAATCTTCGAACTGTGCTAAAGGAAAAAACAATCCTGACCTCTGCCGCATACATTGGGGAGTCGGGTTGTTACTTTTATTATGGGACACAAAGTTATTATGGTAGAGAGCACAGGGCTGTGCTATCCCGCCCTCCGACGGCGAAGTTGTTGAGCGTTCTGGAACCTAATGAGACTTCGTTTGCGGTTCGCGATTGGAATCGATGTGGTCGAATTCAGGAGAAACTTGCCCAGGTACATCGAGTTCTATTTGGTACAGGGCGTTTATCAGACATTCCCAGATATTGCCGTTGGGAAGACGAAAAGTTGCGCTGCGCTGGCTATAACCGACGTTGGTGAAGATTGTCAATGGCCAACAGCCACGAGGGAGATCATCTTCTTTCACCAACACGGCTTCTCCCACTTGGAGTACGCTTTTCCTTCGAAGGCGATGGCTCGAATGCTGCGTTTATATTCTTTTATGGAGAAGGTTGTTGGGGTACTGAGAATTCCATAGCGTCCAAAACTCGTCCGCACGTTTGGATTGCTTCTTCCAGATGTTCATATGGTCATGTGGGGAGCCAAGGGGCTGCTAAGGATGATCAATGCCGTCGCTGGCCAGCGGCATCGGAGCTACGATGTTCGCATGGAACGTCAGAACATCAACTGGTCGAAGGGCTATCAAGAGGTGCAAGTGGTTCGTGAGTTGATAATGGGTTCAACCTCCACGCATGGGGTTGCAAATTCGGAATCCGAAAAAAGCTTTCTGTCTATCGCTGAACGAAGCGCTGACTTCGTGAGGCCAATGAGGCGTCCCTGCAGCCCGCCTTTCCAAGGAGCGTAGGGTGCAACGAAGGTCAACTGTATCTGAAGTTTGTGTAGGAAGTTGTTAACTTCCTCCGTTTGAATCATTTCGTTTAGAACCTCGCAGAGCAACTTGTGAACCACTTTAAGTTGTGTGTCGTGTCGGAGTACCATGTTCCTTCTGTCCTTTTGTGCCGTCGGAAAAGCCGCGTAACTTCTATAACGAGCGGAGTTCCTTCTCTTGTGCAGAGATAATGAATGGCAACCGCAGGATAAAGTGGACTGCGGACAATACCGAATATGATTCCGGCGAAATGATATATGACGAGGCTCTGAACGAGAAGTGGTTGTGTAATATCTTTAAGCCACAGGAATTTAGTAAACGGTCGATCCTTCACATAGCCGCGAAAGTGATGAAACCCTTTTTCGATATCAGCGACGATAACAATTGTAGTATCATGCCGACCAGTTTCGGTAATAGCACTGTTCCTTGCAAAATGCAGTCGTTGAGACTGCATCCCCCTCTCACTCTGGCACTTCCAACAAAGAATACCCGTAGCTTCGGAGTTTCTTTGCTTTCGCGTAGGACGGCTTGGTGTGGGAGGTAATATAAGAGAGTGTCAGAAATACGGGTGGCGCTTTCAGTAATCCCAGGATTCTCTTGATTCTGGATGTAAGCGTCATACCTAACAGAAAACGGAAGGGAGCTGCTGAACTTTCCCCAGAAGGAACGTAGATATCTCCAACAAAAGCCTAAGTTGTTCGACAGTGGTTGGGAAATTCGTTCAGCTGGACGCCATGGGAAAGAAACGTTAATTTGTCAGTCTGGATCGATACAGGTGGTTCGTTCGAAATGCTGAAGAGCAGGCAGGTTGTCATTACCTTTCAGTTGCTGATCCTGCATGCCCACTGGTTCAACGTCCCAAAATTATCTGAGAGCATCCTCAGAATGATCGGTACTAATGAAGCAGTGTGAAGGGCCATGCCGTATTGGACGGGACTCTGAACCAGTAATAAATCACTTAACGCATCACCGATAAGGTTGAGTCATTGTACTCCTCGACGATGCTTGATTATTCTTGGGAGCTCATCGGCGAAAAGGAGCAAAGATACTGCTACTGGTTTTTTAAGAAGGCTTCATTGGGTTCGTTTGGGAAGGAAGGTTTTGACACGTATGCGAGCGGACCGTACATAACGGCGGTACTTTGATCGTGATGCATTCAGCATTAGTTTCTTGAAAGTCCAAATAATTACGTCAACTCTGTTCGAAGGAATAGAAATCGGTTCTGGAGTTGCAAAGGCTGCAACTTGAGGCATCTCGTTTGCTCCGCGCAAACCCAGCTGTCGCGCAACGCCTTCTTCCAAATAAGAGCGCTGTCTTCCACTATCGAGCACGGCGAGCGCGATAATGTGAAGCTTTTGTCGAGGAGATTGAAACCACATTCACATCAAGACATTAAAGCAACGTTTGCTCGTGAAGTGCGACTTGTTACGAACTGGCGAACGTTGTCGCCGTTGTCGAGTCTGAACCTTTGGTTTACTCAACGGTGCAACGTCTCCCGCTGCATACAACGTAATGATGACAGCCTCTTTGGGACAGCTTCGTAACTGCAGAGGATGGATGATGCTGCCGGTTACATTTGCAACAAGATCGACCTTTACAAGCGTTGGCTTGATGGACATGCCGAAGATACATGAAACAATTTTTCTTTCACAATAGCGGCACGGAATTTCGGAGTGGATAGGGTACGAAATTTTTGCAGTTTGTGGCCGCAGCGATTGCAGAACGGGCAGGTATGTTTCCCTGTTATGTCCTCGTTTCTCGGGCGGAGGATGTCGTTTTTCGCCCACAGTAAGGTTCATGAGAGCTGATGGTACCACGATTAAGGTTCACATCTTTCATTCGCTTTTCTACGTTCCGATATCGGATCGTGGTGTAGCGCTCTGGCGATGTTTTCATCTGCAGTCAGCATTTGCGGCAAGATTCTCTCTCATCAGGTCGACTGTCCATTCTCTTTTAGTCGCCTTTTGCTTGCTCAAGTTTCTTGAGGACCTTTTTGGGAAGTTAACGTTCACCAATACGTTGAATAGGGCACTTACTCGTCGGTTCATCCTGATGAGCTGACAATTCTAATATGCGATCAATGTTTTCGGTTGGCTCAGCCAGCTGTCCTTCACTTGCGCGGGGTAGATCGTCAAGTTCATTATACAAAACGTTCAGTGTAGCTTCCAGACGCTCACGGCGTTCTTTGAAGGCATCCACAACAATAGTGTAAGCATGCGTGGGTAGTGCATAAGCACTTATGAGAGTTGATTCGCTCCCTTTCAAGTAGCTTCTGATGTACCTGAGCTTTTGGAGCCCTGAGATGGGCTGAGAATCAATAGCCGATTTATATCAGTCCCAAAGTGCGGGCGAGTGTTGCAGCTGACCATCGAAAGTTTTATGGTTAAGTTTTGGAAGATGAACTGTACTAGCCGCCGCCTACGTTGGAGGCAAATTCGTAAGAGAGGGTACTGATGAGAGCTCTCAAAGAGTTTGTTCAATTCGCTGAATGTCCGCCGAAATTGTAACTGCTCTTTCTCGGGTCAGCTTGAGAATGTATAGAGATTCGTCAGTTTGAGAACTACAAAAGAGTTCAAGATCACGTTCACGGCCGATAACGGCCCTCTTCAAAAGCTCGAGCCACTGATCTTTGCGCTTGGACAAGAGTGTGTTGGTTTCTCGGAGCTGTTGCAGTATGCACTGATGCGCAGCCAGTGAGTTCTGAAGCTGATGCTGAACTTCTCGTTGAGGAGCTTCAGCTGCAGGTTGCTGGAGGACTGGCAGGTTGGCTAAGATGCGCTGTAGACGAGCGTGTGTGGGCCCAGCTGTCTGACGAATTCCTCCGCTTCAAGTGGCTTTGGCTTCAAGTGGTAAGTGAGGATTAGGAGCTGGAATGAACGTGCGGACTTAATTTCGATTCTTGCTCGCTGGCTGCGAGGGACTTCTGTAGACTGGAAGACTTCGGTTCATTCAAGGTCCTGAGTTCGAGGTGGGTTCAGCCTCGTGTGAACGGAAAAAATTGAACGACGAAAATTGAATGCACTATAAAGCGATGAAGCTTTAGCTGTTTCGGGGGCTGTTTATATAGCCCTCGAAACGTCATAGTTATGTTCACATACAGTCACAACTGGAAATGCATGTCTTCGTTTTGCTGCACTTGGTCGTCGCCGGAAACTGGGCAGTTCATCGGTGGAGACGAATATCTTGATCTGCGGCACCTGCTTGGCACCGGAAGTCCGACCGATTCATCGTCGACGTTTTTTTCGCTTTCGCGACACATCTTTCTTGAACATTCGCCCAACAATGTGCAGTCTGTAGATGCGCAATTGGGCGATACTTGTGAAACATGTATCTGTCTGCCTATTTGATATTCTCAACCACGAACTGGGACGTCTGTTGTAATGCTGTCTGTTGTCGGCAACATGATTTTATCGAACAAAAGATCATTAGCTTCCTGAAAAACTGCGCAGATCAGTTTCAAAAAATTTGTGTATCCGAAAAAGTGCTGATCACTATTGACGTTTAATATCGGTCGGCAGACGGAACAGTTGCTGTGAGAAGCAGCGATAATTCAATTTTTTTGAGGAGCATTCCTCATTAGTGGGCATTGCTTCTTGACATTTAAAGATATAAAAATGGTTGCTTAATGCGTAGCATTTGAATGTGCTTCTTTTCTCATTGTCGCATTTATTGGTATTGTTGTTGCTAATTGTATCTTTGTAAAGGTGTTCGTCTAAATTGGAGGGAACATCATAGAAAATGGAATATACTCGAGTTAAGACATTGCAGTTTCACCGTTCTCCTGCATCTTTACTGAATTGGCAACAAATACTGCTCTTTGAAACAGAGCAAATTTTTAAAAATCTACGCCCTGATGTGTACTGCGTCCACTGAAAATGAATATACCTGTATCTTCACGTATATATATAAGTACATAATGTAAGCGGCTGTTGAGTTCAATGTGTTGTTAGGATCAAATTACTACTGTTGTTATAGTGTAACCTCCTTCATACCCGCAAACGGCCACTTGGCAGCTGATATTGTTCCACCGTTCGATCTCGTTCCGACCCGTTTGGGATTTATATTTGCCGCATAGAATGAATCTACCATAATTTTTCAAAACCCACCTTACGATCTAATAGTATGATACTTCGCCAATGTATTTTAATGCCTAACGATTGTTTTAAAAGTATTTAGAGGCTTTTCCCTCATCTCCTCGTTCAGATCCTATATTTGTAACATCTTCTACCCTTTATGAAATAGACGTTTGTAATGACTGTGAGTAAAGGAAGCATTTTTAGTCACTTACGATTTTTAGCTTCCATTTTTTATATTCACAGGCCGTAATATGTCGTGAGTGCAATTTTGAAAAATAACGGCCTTTCTCACGTGCTTTCGCGCTTGCTCAGCATTTCTATCGTTCAAAGTGTCCCATACGTTGACTGTGCCGGAAGTAGTTTCCGAATAATTCTGCTGCAATAAAAGTTATTGTCTGCTTTGGCCATAGTTTTTCAAATTTTCTAAAAAGCACTGGAAACAATCGAAAATGCTACGAAACTGAATAAAACTCACATGAAAGTGCAGTCCTCACTCATTATGCACACTTTTTTAAACCTGTCACTTGCTTCAGTCAATGTATAACTAAGCGAACATCAGCAATGTGACCGCTGAGTGTTGATTTTCGCAGCCGGAAACGTGGTCCCGGCAGGTTGCCAGTTGGGGGCCAAAATTTGCAGAAAAAACAATAAATTGCAAATTTTGAACATAGCACATGGCTATGGAATTTTTCCCAGAACCTGAGCGGGAAGAGAGAGGCTGTACTTACCCATGATCGGAGTAAGATTTCAGTAGTTATGCAGATAAGAAAGCACAACAACTCGTAAACTTTGATGTTGAAGATATTCACTTCACTAAGTGCTTTATTGTATTTCTTGTCGTGGGTACATGCTTTTATTGCGCGTAATGAAAGCCGAAGCAGATAGTTTTACAAGCGTTATTCTCACTGGTACATCTGAGGAGGGGATTCTTTTCGTGTGGGATCGGAAGCGAGGAGTAGGGAGAGGAGAGAAAGGGGGTGGGAGGGGAGGTTGGGATGAGATGCGACTTATATTATTTTCGAACATCACAGGTGAAGGTGAGGCTGGCGCCGCAGTTTTTCTTCATGGAAGATTTCTGTCTCACTAGAAATTCGTCACAGAATTTGCCGAGGCGATGAGGCAGTTTGAATAATTCATTCGAACTGCGCTCTCTACTGCAACTGTGCGCTAAATTTTCTGCTACATAAGCAGATTTATCGGAGTGTTTTCATTGCGACACAGAAAATAGAAAATTTATGACATTTCGAGCCTCAGTCATATCTCGTTTGATCAACACTCTCTCCACTCTTCTTGTTTAGGACTCTCGAGGCAACCCCTACCTAGTTTTTTTGGGAACTTTTACTAACCGTTGGTTATTACTTGAGGTGCAGACATAAGAGTCGTAAGTTTTGATTTCTCGCAGCCAGTGCAAACGCTATGCCATCGTTGCTTGATTGCACCCAATTCTTTCTCTCTGTTCTTCATTTGCTTCTCTTGGCTAGGCATGGAAGCAATTGCTGGGTCTTTGCTCGTCGGTCGCAGAGGGATGTCTTCGACGCGTGGGGTATTTAATCAAAGACTTTCACACTGTTGCAGCAGTACATTACTTGGGTGTCGTTCTGATAAAGCACTGCCTCCTATGGGCTGCCCAAATTTCACGTTGTTGCTGAAATTGGAAAACAAAATGTATTTCGAAAGTTCTACCATGTTTGATTAGCAGTACAACGTGTTCAACTTGTGTCACAGTGTCGACATGAGGGACGGAAACATATGAAGTGCACAAAGTATACGGTTATACGTTCCTTGACTTGGCAGTATTCAACAAGTTTCATTTTTATGCATTAATCGAGCAAATAATAAGTAATAATTTTGCTTTGCTCTGGCGCTTCATCCATGGAAGTATGCGGTCACATGAAGGCATATCATTGATTATGTGGAAGCCGATGAAGGGAACTTGTTCTTGAGAAAGGAGTGGGAAATGGAGATGCAGTCTGCGGCTGATTTATTTTTATTGTGTTTTAAGCGTTTTTCTCTAGTTATTTTCCCACCATTCGCATTTCAACGCCTATGAACTTACAAGGCTTTCAGGTATCCTAGATTGTAAAAATTCTTTGGATTGTTTTCTGGATGAGTATTCGTTAGCTGCTTTAACGATTATGTTGTCGAGTTCATTAGGTGCATCTCATCGCTCATGTCATTTTATGCTGTAATAGCGCCTTTTAAAAGTTGTTTTTCAACGTTTTATCGAAATTTTTAGATTTGCGATAAAACGTAGAAAAACATCGCAGTGAGCTCTGTGATCGCGTCTTTAGAGGTCAACTTATTCGTTCCATCACAGCAGCAAGTAGCTATTATTAGTGCTTGCCTCATATCAAAGTATTCCCATGTAGTAGGATGCGTTTGTGGATTTCAGCAAGGTGCAAAGAGAGCATAATGCGTCGAGGGAACGAAAGGAAATATTAAACAGTCATTAAATGCACTGGATAGGAGATTTGCGTAAATGCAGGCACGTGAAGCGGAAAATATCACTACTATACATTTTAAATGAACTAGAATAAGTTGTAAAGTGGAATGGTGGAACCTTACCAAAGAAGTCCAGTACTTTCTCTCTGAAATTGCAGTAGCACCGAATCGAATGCGCGCTGCATAAAGGGAATGCCTGTTGAAGTGAGCTACAAGAAGGAGAAAGTTCATGCTGAAAATCGATAACGTTGAAGTATTCAGACTTTGTATGTATAAGAGGGCTCAACGTCATCGTTTAAGAAACAACCCATATGATTGGTGAGGGTGCTGCAGTTAGAGCGTAATTTACTTGCCAATAGAGTGCATTGTCGTGATCAGCTTCCGCATAGAGAACAACAAGCGTTTCCATACGCTGAATACATACTTGCATTTGAGACTCGAATTCAGTAAGGGGACGGGACTTTTTGAATATTGACGAAACGAGAGAAACCGCAACGCCTGGAGATTTAATCGAATTTTTAGCCTCATCCATATTTATGGGCTTTGGCATAGTTATATGTTGTGAAGTTGGTTGTTTCATGAATGCAGCTATTCAGTTTGCGCTGCTCGTTCATATACTTAGTTCTCTTAAGAGTATGTCACATCCGGGATGTGGCTAATTCAACTTTACCCCTTGATGTGCTGTGTTGATATTGATCTGTGATATAGTTTTCGTGATAAATCAACATGTTGCTTTATTCTGATAGCAGAGACGCATCTATATTACATACGGACAGATTTCTCTCCACTTTAGGCTCAGCTAATCAAAGATTGACAGGAAATAGCAGTAAATTCTTGTATTTTCATCGACCGTGAGGCAGTGAAAGCGTAAGCTGGCACTGCGAAGAGCTGCAAACTTCAATTTGGAGATGTCGCCTATAAGAAAAGTCCCAACTAATTATGTGGATGCCAATAAAAAGACCTCTTCTAGCAGTTTTACGTTCAAGTTTCGATTTTTCTACATAAAAATGAATTCTTCCAAATGACCGGTTGAGGATGTGTAGAACTTGGTCGCTGAACAATTTTTCTTCCTTTTTTCTTAAATGAAAAGGATGGTGGACGGAACTGTGACATTCGGATGCGCCTTCGAGCACTGTAGTTGTTTAACTTGCACAGCGTTTACTTATACCTCTTTTCATAGCTTACGTCGTCATAAAATTTCTCCACCTGCAGTTTCCATGTAAGGCTGTTCGCTGTTAGGCACTTGTGGTTAGGGATATCATCAGGAATATTTGATTTCTCGAAATTTGACGTGAGAAATCAAGCCGTCTTCTGATTATTGCGCAAGTATGATGGATGGACTGTCGTTGACACTGCTGTGGTGTATGGCATTGCCCATCCTGAATACCTAACCGTTCCAACTGTGAGTTATGGAAAGTTCTATTTTGGCAGTGGCGCATCTAAGGCGTATAAATGCAATTATGCGCTCCAATTACTCAACATTCAGCGCATATGTTCATGGACACTTACGCAATGGCTCTTTTGCAAGATTTAGATGCGATTCTCGAGATCTGAATGTGCTGCCTTTTCCATGCAAGAATTTCACGCAGTCTCCTTTTCTAGTGAAGTACGATTGAATTGCTCAATGACTACTTTCAAGGTCACCAGTCGCGGGGAAACCTCCTCTGTGATTGCAAGACTTCATAAGCTACAGCTAAAAGTTTAATGCTTATTTTTGTGTCTCTGAATCATAAATAATTTCTTTCAACTCCTCAGATGTCAATATTTAAATCCTCCGATTTTTAAGAAAGTCAACAATCAGTAGTATGTCTTTATCAATTGCGAAGCACAAAACTGCCATATTTTTTTCAAAATTTCATTCGAATCCTATAGAAGGCTTTTTTCTAATTTTTAAGGGGTTTAACGTTCGCCTTATTCTTCTTTTCTTTTGCTTAAAGAATCATTGAACTGCAGAGGTAGTAAATGTTATAAGTGGGCTGTGATCCCTGACAGTTCCTCCTGTTTGCCTTATGTTCGATGCGAATTTCGTGGAAGCTGTCCCTCACGTTAGAGTCGTTGCAGTTATACTGTGAAACAAAAAAAAATTAATGTTGTCTATGTCAAGATTCCTTGGGAGAGGGGGATATGGAGGAGTAGGTTTCTTCAACAAAACATCTCTCCGAATGCCTCAAAACATCTGAAAGCACCTTGCCAGTCCTCTTCTCCATCAGCTGAAGCTCTTCAGACAGGGTGCTCAAAAGTAATTTTAAATGTCATATTCGTCTTTGCATCATTCGCACAATTTTGCGTCAATATTTTTCTGAGTGAAATTCTTTGAAAAGCCATCTTCGTGAAATATATCGACAAATTTCTAACGTCCCTTGCAAATCAAGCACACAGTTCCTAATTGTACGAGGAGAGGACGCGGGATCGGTATAGAAGAATAGCTTATTTCTAATTGTTATTGCTAGTGCCATTTGAGAGTAATTTCTGCTGCTGAGGTGAGGAATTGTTCACGTTCATATCGCGCCTATGCTAGATGCAGTGTGGACTTTATCATCGGTTCATGAATGTGTGAACAATTCCTAACATTTCACGGCTTTCCTCTGGATTAATTTTATAGCTACAAAAATGTTTTAAATGATCCAAGCATCAGTTCATTCAAGATCATGGCCAGCTAAATGTGCACTAAGCTTGCTCACTTCTTTTTTCTTTCTCGCCCCTTCTTCCTCCTTCCATATCGCTTTTCGTCCCGAATACACCACCGTTGACTTAAAGATTGTTTTTTGTCGATGCTGTCGACGCATAGAACGATGACGAGGCCAAATAACGGAATGTGGAAAAGTTGAAGCGCTTAGCTGATCGAAGTGCGTATGCAGTTTCCTTTGCGATTATGGGTGTCTTGGGCGTATCGAAGAAATACTTAAATGCAATTTGCGGCTCACTTCGCATCGCCTCACATGCTGTGTCCCATCGTTTCGTTTTCTGCTTTTCATCACCAGTCAGTTGGACTTTCAGTTCAGTTTGCTGCACAAAAAAATTTATAAACGTTGTCATTCGAAGTACAATTTCTTGGAGGTCGGATATTAGACCTTTGAAGCCGCGTATATCTTCCATAGTTCGTTGAAGGTTTGCTGGAAAAGCCAGGTGAATTCCTTTGTTTTGCTTCATGGTTTCACCGACAACTCGCATTCAGCGGTGTTACCAATCATGAATTTTGTTCAGTGCATCTTTCTCTCTCTTCTTCCCGTCTGTTCTACATTCGAACCTCTTAACAGTTGAGTTCCCACATGACGAGAAATGTGCGATGGGACTTATTGAGGAAAGAAGAGAAAAATAGCGGATAAATTAAAGTAATGACTGTGAACTATGAGAAATAAATGAAAGCAAATTGTCTCACATGAAGTGAGAGGCTAGAGGCTTTGATTTTGTGACATTATAGGAAGTCGAGAGGAAATCAGATTTGTTGTACGATTGTAATGCATAATTTGGATGATTTAAGTCCGCTGAATAAAATCTATAAAATTCTTACTGTTATGTCGATTTTCCACCACATTTTCCTAACTGTTGAAGAGACTTCTCTTATGTAAGGAGCAGTTATATTTTCTCAATAACTGTAAGTTGATTGACTTTGTTGCTAGATAACGTCCATTGTGTGAGGATGACGAATCTTTTGACTTCTTCAGACCTTAAACTATTCCATTTTATAAAAATAAGTGTCTATTTGTTAAATCTACAAATCTGAGAGAAGCGCAGTTGATGCACACACAAATTATTCTCCCCTCCCCTCTCCTCATGATAAGCTGGTTTTTTTTCCAGCACTCATCGGCATGTCTAGCTGGTAGAACATCAAGATTTCGCAAGCTTTGCAATGGTTTTTTCAATCATAGGATGGTTTGCATGCTTGTCGAAACGTATGAAGGATTTCGATCATTAGGTCATTCCTGGCAGCATATGATAAGTAGCTCGATGGGTTGGATGAGCGGAGGGTTGGCAGGTGGACGTACAATTATGATGCGCTCTGTCAGGTTGTCAGCGGTTGTTTGCGGAGCAGCGAAACGATGGATGCCAATGTGATTTCGCGTGATGAGCTGGATGTAATGATGTTTATGACTGGAGTTGTGCCCCAAGAGCGGTGAGAGACTGATCTCAACGGGAAAATTGACTGATATTGGGCGAAACTTTAACTAGACTGCGGTGAAGTGTTTGAATTCGAGCATAGGCATGAAGTTTCATAACTTTAATCATGTCTTTAATCACTATGGCTGAACTGAAATGCGAAGGAATCGTCGCCTTCCATGGCGCATGATGCTAGCAAGTTTTTTTGCTTTTCTCGTTTCACTTTCAGTTTAGAGAGAAGATGAGTATTATTTAGCAGAATTCGTCAGTTCTGAGTTTAGCAGTGCCTGTGATGTTCCTCATTGCAGACACGTCTGACCCAGTGTTAGTAACGTCTTTAAAAGCGAAAGTGTACAAATGCCTCGTATTCTGCTGTGATCCGTTGACTGCAGCACATTATTCAGCATCTCTTTTAAACCAGCCCTATGGAATGCTGTGTTGAATCCGACATCCTGGATGTCTGCGATTATCTCATTCTACCTAACGAGTTTTTTATCGTACGTTTCAAATGAAATGAAGCCGCAGTGTTCTATCGTTCTGCCGGTAGTGACGGCGTGTTTTCGATTAACAAACGTTGAAGTAAGCAAAAATCTCTGCAATCTTGAGGCAGGAAACTTTCAGGAAGCATCACACTAATGTGCGAAACCGTTTTGGAGCATATTAAGATGGAAAGTCCGAAACACAGTGACTAGTTAAGCAGGATGCTGAGAGTTTTGAGCTGTAGGTGTGACTAAAGCAGGTGATTGAATTTTTACAGTAGCCATTAAGCAAGCAGATTTGCGCATTTAGCAAACCATGCAGTAGCGAGATGATCGTTTTGTCTGCATTCAGTTCGACGTGCAGCTCTCGAGGTAGCGGTTGTAGCCGTTCTGGCGAACTTGACTTTATAGCAGCTTTCTAGAGATTGCCGGGAAGGTGCATTTGGCTTTTTGCAAAAAACACAGGATACGAGGAACAACGTGTGGGAGAGCGTAGTAAAGCATAAAGTTGGAAGAGGGGGGGGGGGGGGGAAGAGGAAGAAGACCTCGCCAATTTTTACCCAAGAATTGCAGTCCTTTTGGTCTTGGGACGTTCCACTTTCCTTTATAGCAAGTAATTTTCGAGTATGCAGTTTCTTTAAGTGTAATTTTTTTTAATGTAAATGCTATTTCCAATGCAATATGAAGCATAATGTACAGAGATGAGTATTTTCTAAAGGACATTTTACACATGAATGGTTTTTTTTAGATGACGTTCAATTGTGGTATAGATGGGTACATGAGGCTGTAATTCAGGCAATAGAGTCTTTCTTTGGTGAGCTTCAAGGTTACCGCTGAGAGGCAAAAAGTCTGAAGAAAGTTCAAAACCGCTCTGTTGCCTTCATTTTTGTGGATGGCAATTAATTTTTTATTCGTCTAATGGAGTGGGCATTTGCCCGTTCGGGAGATGATGCCAGATACCAGAATGGCTTTAGCCAGGCGGATCGAGTAAATGGTATATAAGCTTTAACATTTCATTGCTTATTTGCCTCAGTCTATGCGATTGGTTTAGCGATAAATGGTTGTCCAAATAAAAAACAGCCCCATTACAGAGTATTTATTGAAGAATTAGGACGACTTGGACTGTAGGGACTAGTTTTTACAGTGTGCATCGGTTACTTGGGTGTGGAGTTAATATCTTGCCAACTTATTTTGTTCACCATCTACGTACTTTCTCGTTGAGCGTTTTCCGCGACAATCTTCAATTGTAACTGTTATCGAGCGAATAAGGAAATCAGTGGGGTCTTTACAGTTATCCTCTGATGGATTGATTGCATTACAATAACAACGCAGCAATAAGCTTTTAGGAACAAGTGGCAGGAATATTTTCTACATGCCGAAAAGGCTCTTGTGTGGCTTTAGCTGAACAACGAAGGGAACGTAATGCTGAGGTTTTGAGTGATTTTGATAAGCTGAACTGTCGCACAGATATCAGGAGTGATTGAATTGTAGTTCAAAAATGTACAACAAACTATGTGAGCGTTCGCCAAATCAAGCGAATTGTTGAATTCGGTGCCAATAGTGCGCGTTAAACAGATAACACAGTTTTTTAAGTTGCATTGCCTGAGACACTGGGCAGGCATGCCTTGTTGTAGATAGTGAAGGTTCTTGGCAAAGAAAGAAGCAGTACGGAAATAGACAAGCGACCACTGAGACAAATGCCTTAGAAAGTATTAAAACTGGTTCACAAACCTGATGAGAGTGTGATCAAGCGAAAAGTTATCCTCTCATGCCACATTTTTTTATAGCAGTGAAGTGATTCTATATCTAAAACAGTTTCGAAGCCTTTTTTTATAATGAATCGTAAACAAAGAACAGATTTAGGAGTATTCTTTCCGACTATGAAGGAAGTGTATCTAAATATGAAAAGTGCCTATGATGTTGTAACGAGCACAGTTTTCGCGCTGTTGTTCGCAGATGCTAAAGTCTATGTTGTTGGTGTTTCGTGTTTGTTGCTGCAGTTTACTTTATTTCGCTCCAAGCGATATTCAGTTTCTTACTGCCCAACGCGAGAACGGATTCTGCACACAAATTGCACAACCTAAAATGTATTCTTTCGCGTGATATGTAACGCATACTTTATCCATTTAAAGTTAACAACGGTGAGAGTTGAGGGTCCGCGGCAAGCTTATCACACCATTTGCTCGGTCACGTCGTTCTTTTTATGCCATCGTTTTCCTGCGGATACTGGCTGGTAATTTACACATTTTCACTACTGTGCAAACCAGTTGATGAAATGGGCATTGTTTAGAATCTTTGTCGAATAGCTTTCTTGATGACGACGTCATTCCATTTCCGCTGGATCGAGTTGAAGGGGAGGAGACTATGGCCTTCTTGCGGGTTCTCCTTGAATTTCTTCGCTCCCACATATGAGGTTTGTTATGCCTCGTGTGCTTTTAGTTTTTGAGTTTCTCTCACACGCGCATTTCTGGGCTCCTAATTTTTCGCCTTCTTGCAGCCAAAATTCTCTAGCCAGTATTCGGTCATTGCCGCAATTTTTTATTGTTGTCCTTGAACACGTGATTCAATATACAGCAGTAGTGCGGGATCTTTGCAGACTTTTCATTCTATTTGTACGCATTCTATGTTTCCTCATACCATTCCCCTTCCCTTCCAATGATTTTTCCTAGAGGTGGATGGAGCCTCAATTTCGAGCTCTGTCAAGTTCTTCCATGAACATATACTATATTTAGATTAGGGACAGACTGAAAAATGCAGCACGGCTTTGAATGGAAGTTGGAGAGGAAAGGTACTCTTTTATAGAACAAATATATTTATTGTAATCTGATGCATGAGATTACATATTGGCGACATAAATTCAGTAGACGTTTAAGGGGGTATTATGGGGATTTTGCGAGTGCAAAGTTTTAACCGGTGAGACGGTAGATTCTATGCCATGCGTGCTAATTTTTATTATTTTCCTTTGGCTCTCCTCTCTACTTCCTCCGTTTTACGTAGTGTCTAAAAGTTTTAGTGTTGTGGAGGAGTTGGTGCTTTTTTGTCCCGTCTGCCCACTTTTGGCACCGAATTTAATAGAGGAGGTGTATGATTCACTGCTGAAGAATCGTGAATTCAAAGCGCTGAATATTAGTAATTTGTTTGACCAAACTGTTCCATTAGAGGAGAGCAGTATCTGAATTGCTCATGCTGCACGGTTATGGCATCTTGTAGATGCCATAAGCGTGCAGCACAGCAATGTGCATCGTTTCGCGAATAGACCGAATGCGATTGTTAGATCTGCTGACATGATGGTGGTTGAGACTGATATCACAACGCCGATATGAATCCACGATAGATACCTGAAAGCGTCAGTGAGATGCTTTATGTACAAAAAAAGGGTTTTCTCTTTCTTAATAGGAGGAAGGGCGCTTCGTTCAGCAAACACATCTCGAGTGCTGTCTGTTCATAGGAAAGCGATTATTATTTGAGTGCTTTCGGTTTGCTTTAGTTGCCCTTCGACAAATCTGATGTTTTAATTCGAGTATCTCACTCTTCATGTCTTTTTATGTTTCCTTTTTATTTTCCTTTAGCGTTGAATCTGAGCCTCACATTTTAGACGTTGTTCTATTCATTTGCCTATTGATTTTTGCCATTTGCCTTTTGTCACCAGCCATTGGTGTCCATGTTTTTTTTGCTTCGTCTCCTCCAACAACATTGTTGGTCGGGAGCCGACTGGATGAGACAGCGTGACCATCAGAATGTGAAGCGTTGACGCCGTGCTGCAGACTTGTTTAGAAGTTATTCAAAAATTAACGCATTGTGAGGATCGTGAAACTTGAGGGACTTACGTTGAGGAGGCTTCACCTAAAGTTCTTTTCATTTCTTTTTTTGCACTTATGAATTTCTCGGGAATATCAGAGTTTTGGTACACTCTTGAAACCTTTCATCCTTGGAATCTCATGTATATGTGCATATGTGCGTATGTGCAACCTCATGCATTTTCGTTTCCGGTAGTGCTCGTGCCGATTAGCAGAAGATAAAGTGGGGATTTCTTTCGCTTGGTGGACCTCTTTTTTCGTTGCAGTTGTGTTAATGTAATCGGTAGTGGCATCTGATCAGATGGACCACAATTATCCACTTATAAATGGGTTATTGACATTTCGGAGTGGTATAAAATTTTGCCAACAAATTGTATTCTTCAAAGCCGATACCATCGAAAACTTTTTTGAGCTTCGAATTTGTGCAATACGCAATTAGGTTCATGGAGAAACGCCATTATTCGATGTTTATCGTTACTTCCATGCTTCTGTGTAAGAGGTTGGCATGTGTTGCTGATTTGAGTTAACATATCCGTATCTGTGTTTTTGGATGAAATTCATTGTTTGTTCCTTATTATTCTCATCGCACTTTACTTCATCTCCTTCATCCTCCTCACCTCCTCCTTCTACTTGCTCCTTCATCGTCGCAAACTTGCCTGCCTTAACAACTTGGAAGGATAAACAAGGAGGAAATAAACCTTATCTATTCTCCTCCCATTCGTGCACCGAGAATACCTCCATCAAAATTGAGGCCGAACTGTTGCTTCCTGTTAGAGTTACGACGGAGAATTCGCCAAACGTGGATGCGGTTTATGATCAAAGAAAAAATTTCGTTTGGTAGTTCTTTTTTGTTTCGCCGCATTTTCGCAGCATTTTTTGCATCTCTATGACGTATGTGAAATCGGAGAACAAACACTGCATTCACTCATTTGGTTCGCCTCTAAGAAGAACGTCGTTTTACACGAAAATCCTTCGAGGACTAGATCGCCTCCAGATGCCCTAGGCTTTTCTTCTTCTCTCTGAAGCGGCATCTGGTCGCTTCGTTTCGTCAAGTATGCAAAGTGATGTTCCGTATGTACGCAGTGAGTAGAGAAAAGGAAATTTGAGTTGCGAAAAGTTGGCGGCGATTTCATCGAATATTTTGTAGGGAAGTTCAGCTCACAAGTATTAAGCAATAAATGAGAGCTTCTGCGAGTTGATTGTTGCAATGCTCGCAAATACTGCCCACCATGTATTGTTGTGGATCGAATTGCACAGTGCATTCCCAAAATGAACTCTTGAATTCGCACTTAATTTAGCATCTTCTTTTCGACTTTCTTGTTTCGTGGCAGTGTCGCTGTCTAGAGACCATTACGATCCCCCAATTATGCGTCGTTATCTTTTCCGTCAGTGCGTCTTCGTTATACATCACTGCACTCCACTAGTGCTCAACGAAAATTTCACATTGGATATTCGATCTACACTATCTCATATGTGGGATCAATGATGCCGAGTGCCGCTTCAGAAAAACTTTCAAAGAGCAGTTTCTAAAATGGTAGTGGACAGTGAGTCGGAACAGTGAATCGGATATCGAAAATATATGGATGCATCCACTCGTTTGTCCCGGAAAAATTCCGAGATTGAGATTACAAAGTTTCTTTTCTTTAAAAACATGGAACAGGTTTCCAGACGAAGAAAAAATTACTCAATAATAACGTCATCCATAGTGAACAAGGAGGTTTACATAGGAATAAACGAAAGAGATTTTCTCTTCGTTATTTTTCGTTTATGTGGAATGAACTCGCCTCATGTGGAATGAACAATGGTTTTTACCACAACATGAGCTCTACTGTGCTCCTATGCCAGAGTGCACTATTATAGGGTAGTATAATCTGATTTCGAGACCTAAGATTGAGATTATGGAAAATGCTGTAATATAAACGTTTAAAAATGAAGATTTCCTGCCAAAATCGCTCAGTAACATACAGCAGTTGATGAGTTAGCATGACAGGTATAATACATTATAGAACAGCAAAACATGAAAGCTGAAAGCTGCTGTTCATCTATTCTGCGAACTGAAACGGTCCGACTCGTTTTGTTCATTCTGTGGCATAAAATTATCACGTTTACCTCAGTATTGAGGAATTATTATGCGATTGCAGTAGGCCGCTTTTGAATTCAAAAGCCCCATTGTTAGGCAATTATCACGCTTGCGCCTTTGGACCGCAGTCTTTAAGAACTGTCTCGTTCCGAGGGGAATGGTGAGGCCGATTTTCGTAACGATCAATGTCGTTGTAGCTTAATCAAGGAGCACGGTGCGGTGTCAGCACAGACAGTTGTTGCTTTAACGCGTGTTCTGAACTAGCGAATCGAGTATATGTTGCGAGGCTTTCAATGCCAGAGCAGGTTTTTTCTTTGTTTTGCAGGAGATGATTGTTCGTTGTAGCAATATTAATTTTACTATCTTATTAACGTCGGTCTATACTCGAATCTTATTGATTACCTCTTTCGATGATATTTTCAATGTTCATTTTTCGATAGCGAACTTTTAAGCTGGCCAGTCGTCATTGCCACTAGTCGCGTTGTGGATGTTACGAGCGAGGGACTAGAAATTCGCTGAAGTATACGCCAACATTTCACTAAATATAGAGCACATGTGAACGGTTGCATAATATCGATGAACAGTGAAAAGAATCGACTTTGTAATATGGTTCCATACTTTGATATTGTTTAGGTCTTGTCGAACTGAAGATGGATTAATATGTGGAGCACATATCAGGAGAACTGTGGAATAAAATGCTATAGCTCTGGAACTTGCTGCACATAAATTTGCTAATTTCGATTTAATTGTTCACTAAGACATGTTTGTCGTTTGCAACCGCCTTGTATCATGCCTGAAATGAAAAAGAAGGGAAACGATTATGGGAAGGGGAGGGGACTGGATAGGAAAGTAAGAAGCAGGGAAATCAGTAGTGTTGCTTTACGACCAAAAAGTGTGCTCTTATGATACGAACTTGACAGGAGAGAGAAGCTAGGGTGGAAACGATACCCACTGTTGAAACGAGTACCCGTGATGAAAGATGAAGCACAAGAGGGGGGGGGGGGGGATGGGGGATGAAGAAGGGAGAAAGAGCTTGGGTTGGGCATTCTAATCGTTTTTCTCATCAGCTCACCCACTTCTTCCATTGTTGTTCTCATTCGCAGGCGCCGGCACACCTCTGATAACCTTTACCTTAGTCATATTCTCCATCCGCCAAGCGTGAAGAGGATAGTGCAGAGATTTGCATTTCATTCGTATATACGAAATTCGCCCTATCAATGCTAAGAAGTGTGATCTGTCTGTCTTAACAGTAATTCGATCGGATAGCTAATATTCGGAATTCAGTATGATCGTTCGTCCTTAAGCTTGTTCAAAGAAAACCTCGGAAACTTAGCCATATTTATAAAATATATGGTGCTCTTACATTCCTTTCCTCGGGCATCCTAAATTCGTCTTATTCCTCACATGTGTCTCTTGTATTTTCAAGGAACAGATTGTCGCTGAAATGGATGGGAAGTTTGTTCATCGCTGTACCATCCAACTTGATGGTAAAGGAGCATTTCCTAATATTACGTTAATAGTACTCTTAAAATGCTCATTTCTATGCGAGCTTATTTTCAGCATTTATTGATAGTCGTTCTAAATCATGAATGGTTTTCTTATGGCTGCCCGTTGTAAAGTTGCTAAAAACGATGCTGTTTACTCCGTGATGGTTATGATTGCCCTGACTGCAATTATATTGTTGCTCGAACTTAAGTGAGCTTTCAGAATGAGCCACCTTAGCGACCACTACACTCGCATCTATGGGAGTGCATCGAGAATCTAAAAATAATGCTTTGAGGTGGATGCCTGATACATATCTGAAAAATTTTGAAGTGCCCGTTGAACATTTCAGCGAAGTGGGTTGTGAAGATTGCGGGGGAGAGGGGGGAGGGGAGGAGAGAAGAAAGTATTGGTGGAAGCCGATGGGTAATGCATTCCTATGGCCAACCGAATTCGTGTGAATATTCTCACTTGTTTTATTTACAGCGTGAATATCCTACTGTTTGATTATGTGTGTTCTCATCTTTGTCATCGCTGATACGCCATCGTTTAATCACTTTCGTCTGATGATCATTGTCTTCGATCTTCAAGTTTTTTGCCTACAATGGCATGGAGGAAAATGGAGGTTTCAGAAGTTCACCATCGGTCGTTTCCAGTTGATTGAAATGAAATTCATCTTCATAGTCGTTCACAGAAAGGACAGCTTCGCTGTTGTCCCCTCGATCAGAAGTTAAGCAGAGACTTTGGAAACCGATTCTTGCCGTACCGTTAGTTTTCATGGTTTCCTTAACCTAGGTCAGTCGAACACGAATTACGACACAGCACATAACTAGAGAGCATTTTTCGGCCAAGAACCGTTATTTGTTAGATGTTCGTTGATTGTGATATTCGTGAAGCTTATCAGTCTTTAAGTCCAGGTAATTACCGTTCGACCACGTTTTATGTCGGCTCTTTGTTAGAAATGAAGTAATTTAAAGGATCGGGCAAACTTATCTGCGTCATGCGCCACCAGACCTTATCCCACATAGACTTCAGGGAAAAAGTACTTCCATTTCAATAAACTCTTCCCTTCTCCGATCCTGATCTCAAAAATGGCCTGTTTTGCATTTCGAGAATGTTTTATCATTTTATTCTACTTTGCAAAAAAATTTTTCAGATCAGAGTGACCTCTTCAGTACTTTCCAATGAACCTCCAGTAAAAATTTAAGGAAATTCGTGACCGTAGATTTCATCCGAGGCTTTATGATATTTTGGACCGATGTTTTGAGCTTCGTTTTCAGGATTGAATAATAAATGTTCTACGTAGAATATGCCCAGAGCAGACAAAAAGAAGCGTTATTAATTTATTAGACGGAAAAGCGAAGAAGGCTATTTTCTGCTAGCGTTCTTTTGTTTGAAGGAGACCATCTTGTGCAGTTTCACCTCTTGTCAGGAGCAAAATAGTTTTGCAGAAAACACTGCAGTCTTATCGCGGAATTATTTCACGTTTTCGAGAGCTTTGAGACATCCAGTAAAACCTCAGGGGTGAAATTTCACGAACAGAAGGTATGGAAAGTGGAAGGAGAAGTTTCGAGAGAGCGACGTCGTCTTAAGTAGATCAGCTTCTAATTAGATCCTGTGCTTATTACTTCAACTGTTGTACTTATTAGTCGGTCGAGTCGAAGAAACAAAATGTGTTCTGTTTTCAGAAGCACTGTTATGCAGTATCGAAGACATTTTAAGCTGCGAAGCCTTTTTTGAGCAGCTGACCGGCATCTTTATTACAAGTCGCCCTCAAGTGAAAAGAATGCTTATCACATTAAGTGCTGAGTGAAAACTAAAATCGCTTCGTCTTCAACTGAATGCATTATAACCGACCTTTGTCCACATTTTCTCCATTATATTATTTCAGCAGCACAGAGGGAATTTTTTCAGCTCTGGGAGTTTTGTATTTCATTCCGACATTTTTCCCATATTTACATGAAGCAATAAATGGATGAGAAAAGCCACCTTATTTGATTGAATGCTCTATTCTTTGTTAGCCTTTCGTTAAATGAGTTCTTTACGTCAAAAAGTAGCACCTCATTTCTTTCATATCGCTCTGATATAAAACAGTCATGAAGAATAATTAAGGGATGCGAATAGAGTAAACAGACGGCGATGGTGTAGAGGTTATCCATTGGTTCATGGACGGTGAGGGTGAGTGCGCTGTTGTTTCCGAAGTGTATGGTCGACGTGTCGCCCTGCTAGCGTGTGGCTCCTTCAATCCGCCAACTTATATGCACCTGAGAATGTTCGGTGGGCTCTTTTACACTTGTATGATGGTGTGTAGCGATTTGTAAAATACTCATATTGGCTTTCGTTCATTCGCTTCGTCGTAAGGTCCATTTACAGCAATAGACATGTAGTTACATGGAGAGAGTATTATTGAAGAGAAATGACGAAATTTTAGTGCCTTCGCATAATTTTACGATCTCCGTCTATGAGAGTTGTAATATGCGGCGGTAGGGGCAAGAACTAACAAAGAAAGATTAGGCATAGTCGTGGTTGATTAATGAATGAATAGTAATTTTTCAGTCGGATTAGAAAACCATTAGTGATGGAAGTATTCGTTGCAACACTTCCGTCCGATGCCGAAATAGGAAAACATTAGTTCACCTCATGACGAGAACTGCATTACTCCGAACATTCTTCCTACTTACGGCTTATTCCGGCGTTTATTTATTTTGTCGTTTTTCACGTTCAAGGATTTCAGTTAGAAAGAGCTGTAAGAGAAAAACGATAGTAAAACGGAGCGATGTTGAAGGCACAACAGGAGAATGCTTGCTAGATCTGTCGCTTAAAAAATACAGACTCTATAGGATACTTCCACCGGGAATATGACTGAATAGCAGAGGCGTTGGTTTGGGCCGTGTGGGAGGAGGGAGAGGATGTGAAGAAGTAAAAGAAGAGGTAAGAAGAGTATGACTGAAAGTAAGGGCTTCTTGCTGTGCAATTAAGAATAGCTAGATGGGTGGCCTCCCTACTGCAGAAATTTCAGGATATACGAAAAAAATTCAACGAAAGGTCATTTCGAATTCGATCGTCTTTCTAGAGATGAGAATGATAACGCCTCGAGATCCCTCTTTCATGGAACCTCACGTTTAATCCTCCTTCCAGAACTCATATGTCATCGAATTTTGTTGGGAACACACCTGGAACCTCATATGCTTTCATGAGCATGTGCCTAGCTTATTTCATGGCATGTCAACGAGGTCTCTGTTGCTCTCTCTAAATCATCGTTTGGCATTTCCGTTGCCAAAGAAGGGCAGTTCGTATGTTTTGTGGAACAGCGTAAAAAGAAGTGCTTTTTCAAGAATTTATTCATTTCGCAATATGCAGTGAATTATTGATGAGGATGTAATGATGGCTTCCAGCTGGATAAAGTTTATTGCTAGTCTTTTACATTAAGAAACTTTTCTTCTTTTATTGATAGTTCTCGATTTTATCTACGTATTGAAGCGACTGAATGTTATTTTGAAAAAAGTCTTGTATCGAAACGGTGGATCTAATGAAAAGCATAATGGATGCAGAATGATTTAGTGAGAGCTCGTGACTACTTGGAAAAGACGCACAATTGTGTCGTTGTCGAGGGCATTTTGAGTCCAGTTGCCGATTCATTTCGCAAGCCAGATCTGCTCACAGCTGAGCATCGTCTTAAAATGGTCGAGCTCGCCGTACGCAATTCTACATGGTTGAGGTGAACGAATAATGCCCAACGCTTTTAAGGATCCCACTGAATCAGGAAGAAATCTTAAAAGTTTCGTCAGCTTTGATGGAATGTGATTTTAGAAAGTAGAAATGCTCAGATATGCGTTGACATCTGTTTATTCAACTCTTGAAAGCTATGAGAACTTCGTTGAATTTATTTGCAAGTCTGTTTGCTGTTGCTAGAAAATACGTCAAAGGAGATAGAAGAACTCGATACAGTGCCGTTTTAGAAAACGTGGCTACCTTGAGGAACATTTCTACCATTCTTCTGCTGTTTTCTCATAAGAACTTTCAGAGCATAGTTCGTAAAGAGCGAACACTTTGAAGTCTATTAAGTTTTCTTGCACTAGAGGCCACTGGAGCGAATATGTGTTCGAATAGAAAGCTAAAATAGAAATTGTTATGAACATTGTGAGTATTATAGTGCGATGTCTCGGTTCCATGTTTCGAAACAAAATACTTCGCGAGACATTTGGAATTGAAAAGATTGCGATGCTTGTTGTGACCGATTTTGCATGTATCGTAATTTAAAACAATTGGTGTAATCAAAGTCGTTGCTAGTCAGATTGCACACATGGTTTAGCAGTGGCATTCACCATCGGGGACTTTTGCCGAAGGGGAGGTTTCCAAACTTAGGATGTACAGATTATGTCAGATTAGAATTAGCATTCTTAATAGTTTCTTTCTAAATTGCACCATTTGGAGAACGTTTTATGTGCCATGGTTTCCTATATTCAAAACTCCAATCCTGCCAATCATCGAAATCATATCAGATGTAAGGGACGTTCCCGCATTATTCACTTTCTTTGGTAGCGTCATTCGTTTTCGGGAGCGACTGTATACGAGTGACGTAGAAGCATTCATGACGACAATTTTGATCTGAAGGGAGAGTGTTGTATACATCGACTTTTCATTTCTGGTATGGTCTGAGGGAGGGACGACTGACTTGGATATCCCTCCTGAATCTTGTGGACACGTTTGAATCATTCAGCGGTTGGTAAATTTTGGTTTCGTTTAATGATGTGGTTCATTCTTTTAAAAAAACGAAGTTTGACTTGCCATTGGAGAGAAAGAACTCATTGAATGCTGAAAGCAGACTGCATGCAGGGCAGACGGATGGGAGTGCTCGCAGAGTGAATGGACACGAACGTTGCACGTGCTCAATCACTTCAAAAAGCAGCTTGAACGCAAATACGGCGATGGGCCATCTGGAATTCGCTTAATGTTTTTGTGTGGCGGTGATGTCGTGGAAAGTTTCGCGAAAACCGATGCAGCGGGAAACAGAATCTGGAACCCGGAACACGTAAGCTACACATATTCCTTACTGCCTTTCGCTATGTCTTTTTCTCTCTTTATATCTTTAGGTCTCACCTTTCCTCTCCACCTTTCTCTCCCTTTTCTTTTTTCGCTCTCCCTTTCCCTAATTTTTTTTCTCCCACAGTTCCCACTCTTTCTTTCCCTCCGTCTCTCATCCGTTCTCTCTATATCTTCTCTTTTCCACTTTCTCGCCCATCTCTTCCCTTCTGTCCGCTCCTCTTTCGCTCTCTCTTTTTTACCTTTCTATACCCTTATGCCTCACTATCATGCCCGTCCCTCATCCATCCCCTTTTCCTTTCTTTATTGTTGTCAAGGGCGAAATGTTGTCCTCTAACCTCAAGACTGCCAAGTTTATCGTTGTCCACGTCACAATGATTAGAGGTGCCCAATAAGTGAGAGGTAGAAGGTGAGTACTAATTTTCCATAAATATTCGCGAACTTTGGTATCTGCTTAAACGAAACCATTACTGACACATTTGAGAGTGCGCTTACATCTCTATAATAGTTCTCAACGAATATTTCTTTCGCACATATTCTTCAACACCTCTTTCCACGAAGAGTTTTCAGTGATATTCTTATTGCTCTCGTATTTCATTAGCTTATCTCCGAACGTCGGAAATTGTCATTTCTTTATCCCCATCCATTTTCCCGCTTGGTTCTTTCATTTTAGAGTGATGACCATATCCCTCAAGTCGCATCCACTTTCATCATCTAATATCCCATTTGGGAGCTTGTTTCACCCGCCATGCGAACAGAACTCTGTTACGCTTCATCAGTAAAATAGATGTAATGTGCTTACTGTTTAAGCAATGTACAAACAGACCAATTTTTGCAGTTCGATGGTTTTAGATTGGCGGAGTGAATTTTGTTACAAGTGGAAGGACGGGAGAAACGATGAGCGAAGTATTTTACACGTACGCGTTTCTGATTTCGTCGGCCCTTCACTAAGAGCGCTGACCATCAACTACCGTCGAAGAGGAGCTGTTGAGAACGTTGATGTTGACAAATGATTGTTATTCCATTTATTTATTTGTCTCATTGAGCGTACAACATTTGAGATGGATGAATGATATTGCAGGTGGAGGAGATTGTGCGAGATTTTGGATTGGTTGTTATTGCACGAACAAATAGCGATCCTATGAAAACGGTCTACCTTATTGACGTGCTGAGGAAGCATCAGGTAATTTAAAATTTAAAGTTCCCTCAGTTTTACTTTTTCGTTTTTTTGCTGTTTGGCAGAGGTATCTGCCTATGAGATCTTTCCATATTTATATTATGGAAGCTCTTTTTTTGTAGATTTTTCACTTTCCGTTTACCGCATTGTGGAATCGCACATATCCATTAAACGTTGAGCAAAATCATTCTCATTTTTAAAAGGACACTTTTGCTTAGCTTATATGAGATATTTTCTTCAGATCTCTTAATTCAGTCATTCAGCAGCTAGTGGATAGCGCGAAAAACTCATTGCATGGTTAGGTTAACCTGAATTTTGCATCCCGTTTGACTAACAGCGGTATAATCGTGAAAGAGGAATTCTATTTCGGCTTTCCTAACACATTTTTGGCCATTCTCATTTCAAGTTATGTTCTTCTTCTTAACTTGAAATGACAGCATATTCTTCTTGATATTCATTTGCAGACTAGCTTGCTACGATTGCGTGAAATGTTTTTCTGCCTCTTAATGTCACTTAGGTGTTAACTTTTTTAGAGCGTAAACGTTATGGTAGAACATGGAATACTATAACTTCTTACTCGCGTTCATGGGTTCCAGGAGATCAATGCGCGTTATATACTGCCTCCAATTGACTGCAAATAAAACTGTTAATTATGAGAAATAAAATTTATGTGATTTTAATAGTACATCGTTATATGCTTATTGATAGTAACGAAAATGTTGGGTGTTATTTCTCCTCAGCAAATTCTCTTAGCACACGTCATGCTGGGTTGTGTTTAGACTTTGAACAGCCAATGATTGTTGTGCCCTTGTTAACATGTGACACCAATTTCATTCCTCTTAAATGCTAATCACCCAAATCGATCTCTTGAAATGCATTTTTGTGAATAAGTTATAGTGTGTTGTGTTCCATAACGACGTCTGTGTGGCATTGTTTGGGATTTAAAATATGATTACGTAATCAGCATGAATCTTTTCACTCAGTTTCCTTGATAGTTGCAGAAAAATATTCACGTGATAGAGGACGAAACGTGCCCTAACGATATTAGCTCGACGCGGTTAAGGTAATGGCTATGCGTTTAGTTTTTCAAGCTTATTGCGGTCGGTGATTTCCTTCATATGTTCGTCGGGACTAGACCGAGAGGGGAGGCGGGTCAGGTTGCAGAAAGAATGGTGTGAAATTGCAAATTTTTGTCGTAAGATTCCTTTCCACAGCTTCCTCCGATTCCATTCACGTAATATTCTGCTCGGCAACTCATTCTCTTCGTTAAGCAGCATTTTATTGACACCTTGCACGTAAAGAGGAAGCGTCAGTTGAAGGGTGTACTCAGTGCTCATTTATAGAGTTTATGAATAACTCAAGCGCCGTTTAGGTTTCCAAATGAAATTATGTAGAACCATTTATTCAAAACCACACCACGTACTTTGCTGATAAGATCCCGTGGAAAATTTTGTTGATTAATCGTGCAGCGTATGAAGCAGACAAATGAAATAGAATAATGCAATTTGGACGTGGTTTGTTATCGTAGGACCGCTATTTTCAGTGTCCTTAAAATGCAGAGGAACACTATGCTTGTTTAAGGATTTCGTTATCTATCCGGAAACAAACGCTCCAATTGTGGTTTTCTTTGTCTGCTTATTCTACTCGCTTACGTTGTTGTATCGAATTCGGGTTGCAATCGGCTTTCAGGACAGCCGTTCGAAGGAGAGAGTCGATTCGATACTGCACCGATGACGAAGTGATAAGCTATATCGAGAAAAACAATCTGTATTCCTTCTCCAGTCTCTCATTATCAAGGCATTCCTTTGATTGCGGTTCACCTAATTTCGTCGCACAGCTTTTATCTGCGTCTTTGAGCACAGCTTTTCTTTTGTAACCATGTATATGAAGTTATCGTTTTATGAAGAAACTACCTGAACTGAGGAGAACGATCTGTGGACAAAAAGGTCCGAATTGCAGAGTCATGAGAACAGTTCGCATGGAGTGCGAGAACAGGTGATGATTTGCCGTATGTAGCAGATGGAGAATCGGAGAACACAAAAGCCAAGTGCTTCGCAGAAGTGAGTGAGAGGCGAAAAAGAGATTTTTGGGAGAAATCGGAACAAAGGTACAGTTCGATAGGAGAAGAGTGGCGTGGTAGCTGAGTAAAGTAATTACGTCAGATGCCATAGGGGACAAGAAGCTGGTGTTTTTTGTGGTCACCAATGAGCTAGGCTTTGGTCAAAGCTGCAAGAGGTTCGTTGAGGTTCGAGTAGCGTATCAGTCGGATATATATAGACAACTTTTCGTATAATATAACGGCTTCAAATAGAAAAGCTTTATTTTTAGTGCATGAATAACGCTGAGTTGTACCTTATTTCAATTCATAGAAAATCTGAGGACCTTATAATGAGAGGAAATACTTGCTGTCTTGCAGTGAAAGGTCCCACTTATTAGTGCTAGTTGTTAATTCAAATGTAGGTTATTAATGCAAAATGGCATTATGTAATGCAGCATATCCACGCTTATGATATATTTAACCAAGACTAAATGCTAAGTGAGAATAGAATTTTTTGGTTGCTGGTGCAGCACAGGTTAGTTGCTAATGCATTGGTTTTTGCGACGCATTCAGGCATCTTTGAGCACATAAGTAGAGTTTCAGTTTTTATAGAAGCAGTACACGATTTCAGCTGCTGAAGCAAGAAATTGGCTTGCTGTCAGCGCAAAATGTCTATGGTTTTGTGAAATGCCGTTCAAACTGTTGGTGGGATATCAGCTGATGTTTAAACTTATCAACTGTGTTAACACATCATCTCACTTATTCATCTAAAATATAAGTCATGAATGTAGTTATTATTTGTTGTTGCGGAATTTTATTTTTTCACTGCATTCAGTTGAGGCAAAGTAACAGTTGCCAATGCATTATATGGTTTGTTGGCATGAAATATCGCTCATTAACTTATCAGCTCGAGATAACACTTTTTTATGCAAAGGTTCGGGCGTTGTTTGCAAATATTATCGGTTAATAATGCAGCACATCAACTGTCACTTAAAGATCAGTTGCCTTTGTTAGGTATCATTTTCTAGTGCAGTATATCAGTTATTAACGTAAGATGTTATTATAGATGTTAGTTTTGCAGGGGAGCAGTGCCCGAGAATGTCATATCGTCATCAAATTCACCACCAACATTGGTAGAGACCACTGTTAAATGCTTAAGACCTCCGCAGCCTCCCAAACGAAATTCTTCAGTGGCAATGCAAAAAATCCATCACCTCACTCCGTCTTCGCCGTTAGATTCATCTTGCAAGGTTATGATTATCATCTTTTAAAATATTTCAAATTTCTAGCAAATACGTGCCGAATTCTTAATCAAAGAGATTTCCCAAAGATTTTTTGGTTATTGAGGTGGAAATGAGTGAGAGGTAGTTGTTTGGAATATTCACTCTAAATATTACGACAAAGAGTTATATCCACGGCGCTACAGCATTTCCGAGGTTGAAAGGGAGGCCTTTCTTCGAAAATTGGGAAATCGCACTGCCTCCTTAATAGACGAGGCAACTTTCTGAGAGACAGTGGTACCCTACACGATTAAGTACATGGCCACGAGAAATAATTTCTCGAAGATACCTTATTTTGCGCGCTTGGAGCATTCATGATCAATAAAAGAATTTCTCTCGAAGGTAGAATTGCTGGCGATTTTAACCCCCAGTTTTGATCTCTTAATTTCATTGTCCTCTGCTTTTTTCTTCCAAGTTACAAATTATAAGCCTAGTGAAAGAAAGTCTTCGAGACTTGGCTTACTTCATAGCGTCCAATTTTGTGGCTAAATTCAATAGCTCTGTTCGCTATTGCGGAACTTTGTTCCACCGCTATTGACGCGATCAACGTTATTCGTTTTCAAGTTATTATTTCACAGTTTATTAAAACTAGACTTCATTTTCTCTGTACCACTTAAGAGATCATATTTCTTGGATGAAATATTTCTGTGAATCCCATATTGTGGGTGGCGCGTCGCAGTGTA
Organism: Parascaris univalens; assembly: GCA_037576465.1. Taxonomy (NCBI): domain Eukaryota; kingdom Metazoa; phylum Nematoda; class Chromadorea; order Rhabditida; family Ascarididae; genus Parascaris; species Parascaris univalens. The sequence continues at coordinate 59,681,630 of CM075173.1, read as the reverse complement.
CAGCTTCACTTTTTTGCATCATCTTTGTAGGCCTAAGTTCCATGGGTAATTATTTCACAGTTTATTAAAACTAGACTTCATTTTCTCTGTACCACTTAAGAGATCATATTTCTTGGATGAAATATTTCTGTGAATCCCATATTGTGGGTGGCGCGTCGCAGTGTACAGCTTCACTTTTTTGCATCATCTTTGTAGGCCTAAGTTCCATGGGTAATTATTTCACAGTTTATTAAAACTAGACTTCATTTTCTCTGTACCACTTAAGAGATCATATTTCTTGGATGAAATATTTCTGTGAATCCCATATTTCTTGGATGAAATATTTCTGTGAATCCCATATTGTGGGTGGCGCGTCGCAGTGTACAGCTTCACTTTTTTGCATCATCTTTGTAGGCCTAAGTTCCATGGGTAATTATTTCACAGTTTATTAAAACTAGACTTCATTTTCTGTTTTTTCCAGTTGAAGAGTCCCCAAACTAGACTTTTTTTAATATTCCAAAAAAAGATGTGAGTAATCGACAGTTTAGTTCCAGCCAGCTGAAGAGTCCCCAGATAGGATCACGGATGTGGAACCCGTTTGGCTGCAATCTTCTGAAGAGGCTGAGAGGCGCTTAGAAGAACGAATGACTGAAAGCGAGGTGGTTGATGCAACCGCAGAACGTCAACGCGTCCCGAAATCTGTCGTGCAAAGGAAGACGATTTTGACACCTGCAGAACAGTGCCTCCCATCGACATCTTACGAGAGGCCACACACAACGCTCTTGGCCGACGTACCCTCCCCGGTAATGATCCGTCTATCACTTTAAACTTTGTTTAAGCGAGATTTCATTTCTCACAATGTATCTGTCGTATTGATTAGTGTATGAGTTTGTAACCTACGAGCTCTAAAATTGTGAAACCGATGATTTCGGTAACTCATTCACGAAACAGATTTCGGTGATTTCCAGGTTTTGAAATATCTATATGTCCAAGGGAAATGGAAAGGAATGCGAGATCTGGCTAGAAACTTTTCTACTTTGTTATTTTTCCCCAAATTTCTCTGACTCGAGGTTGTGTTTTTAAGTTGCTTTTCCAGAATAGTCATTTATTGGAGAGAAATGGAATGCTTTAGCCATTTCTCGTTTGTAGAATCAGCCAGTACGCTACTAGCAGGATTGCAGAAAGTACCTGTTGCTTAGTTTCTTTACCCATTTCTTCCTGCACTTGCCAATTCCGTTCACGATATGAGGCAGAGAGGGTCCCATATTGCACCAGTTCAGAATTAGAGGAGTAGTGACTCAGCATCGATGAAATTGTTGAAAAATGTTCTAGCTCACACTTAATGGGCAAACTAGGGAGTCGCATCGCCAGTCGTCTGCATCTCGAGCTCCTTTTTTCATTGTAATGGCGCAACAGTTATGGCCGATGAATAGGGATTTTGAAGAGGAATTACAGGCTACTGGAAAAGTGGATTTTGTTAGGATGCTGCTATCCAGTGAGATTTAATCTTATTTGCAGCCGTCGGAGCTTTACAGCCACTCGTGGATGCGCTCATTGGATTCGCCTAATTACGACAACGTCACGTTGGATGAACTACTTGCCGCAAGCACAAGTTGGGCCGAATATCTGTGCGCTCAAAAAGGTGAGCTTTATAATATGGTACCTGATTGTTATTACCCGTATTTGTCTTGTTGGTTTTCGATTGCATAATAGGCACTTTTTGAAGCAAATTGCAGTCAATTCTTCTCTCTCATTTTGACAGCTCCGCGCTTGTATGCTTATTTTATAATCCGTGAGCGTTGTAAAACGAAATCTGATGCTAAGGGCTCCATCGGAATGCATTAAAGCACTCGAACACGAAAGCGCTAATCGCCGACGTTTTTGTTGAAGTCGAATACTGCTTACTGTTGTATTAATTTTAAAATTGTTAACTAACCAGATCCACTAATTCAAATGCCTATTTAAGATTATGAATTTTCAGAAACATTCTCACCTTAAGGATCGTTCACGAAGTTATGCATGCCTTCGAGTGTTTTGTGGTGATTCTGTGACTATCTCTTCTTTCGTTATTCATTCACTGTACTGAAACTTTTCTCTTTTATCGCTTCTCACGCTGAAATTCGTTTAACGGCTGCCCGTTGGATTAATCATTAAGCAGTTTCGCAGAATGACCCTAAAGAACAGCGTATGCATGGAATTGTACGCATTATCAACAGTGGCATCAGAAATGGCTTTTGCTGAATACTTAGGATGGCTGGAAGTGTATTAAGAGGGATAGGGAGAGTTCGAGTTGGGAAACTGAAACAAAAGGTAGTACTCTTCGTTGAAACGATACTTTCGACCTAAATTTTTTATTTACTGGAGAAAGTCTTCAAGCGACTATTGCTCCCGTTTCCCAGGGAAGTCGTGAAAAGTGTGCACATAGTGAAACTGCACAGGTTGATTGTGAATAGAAAGCAAGGAGGGAAGGAAAAAGAATCTAATGTTAAGGAAAGAAATTGGACGATAATGAAGGGGCGCCGAGAAGTCTGCTGATGAGGACAAAATCTCTCGGTCGTGAATCCCAAATGAATGTCGACGAGCACCAGTGGTTCACGCAACTGCCTCCCGATGCACAAGATCGATCTGTTCCGCAAGAATTTTCCGTGGATTCTGCGAAAGGTTCTGCTCATGGAAAACCAAGCTGGAGGGAAGGAGCTGAGGTTTGAGTAGTTGCCGAGTTTGACGTTATAATATTCTTACTTTGGAAAGAGGAACTTGTGTGGAAGAAGGTATGAAAATAAAGGCATCGTTGCTTCCATTGAGAAAACAGTTGATCTAAGCTTTTACAGTTCCCTGAAGTCGGCCACGCATGATGCTTTCAAATTGGCTAAAGTTATCTATAAAATTTTCAGCCATTAAACTGCCTTAGGGAAGCATTTCTTTCCCGAAGGCAACCTGCCTTTCGGAGCATAGCGATTCTGTTTTTCAAAAGTTTCTTCGAGACCTTTCCCATTGTTTCTTCGAGACCTTTCCCATATGAAAGGTTATCCAAACAGTGCCATAAGAAAAAGCAATCAGGCCAGGGTTCCGTCTGAAGATGTGCGCAGTGAGAGGGGCGATCCAGGATCATAGTGGTGAGTTGGTGAGTTGCAGCTGTGCTCTGTTTTTGTGTAATATTGCTGGGGACAGTCCAAGTTGCCCGTAGATTGTCAGCAGCAGTGGTAAGCACAGTATGAATGCTCAGTTCCGTAGTGTGCTTATGTAGCCTTAATTGGTTCATTTCTGTTTAATTACACACCAGTATATTTGTGAGTAGCTTGATGCACTTGTTACCTCGTTGCATTTGTATGATTCCATTAAATTTTTAGACTAGAAGCTTCTCAGCACCTCAAAGACGCTCCATACGTTTTGCAAGTGCTCTCACGAAAAGCGTCGAAAGTCTAGCTGAAAGTGCGTCATCCCCGGCGGAAAGTATGAGTCGCTCAATGGTCGTTGGTGGGCACGAGGACGATGACCGGTGCGGCTCAGGGAACTCTGGCAATATTACACTTACTTATAGACAATACAAGTTGAGTGCCACTCCCGAGACCACTGTTTAGTGATATACAGTGATATACCTCAGTCAGCGCGGCTGTATCCGCTTCACTCTGTTTCATTACCATTCGACTTTGTACTTTATGATTTGATGTCACGAACTGCGGCATTAGATGTTTTCTGCGATGCGTTCGCTTCACAAAATTCTTTTCTGCAGCACACATAAGAATGCCCACATCATCGTACAGTAAATTCTGACCTATTCTTCTTGGTACGATGATCGAGAGCTCTTTGGAGGACTGAAGGCAGACCTAGAAAAAACTGAGTTGTAATATACGTTTTTTTCCAAGGTCATAATAGTCTTTCAGCATTGAATTCGATTATTTAATCAATGTAGGCTCCTTGACAGGTGCTTCTTGAGAGCGTCCACATTGTGTTTATCGCGTACTTCTGTTTGCAATCAGTTCGATGATGTGATTATGGCACACCATTATGCAAAAGAAAAGAAGCTAATGAGAAGTATCTATGCTTAGTTGACGTTCACAAAGCTCATTAAAATGTCTAAAGGTTTTTGTAAAAGCAATTTCTTCTGCGGGATAGATCGTTGGATTATAAGAAAGAATAAAAACCTTGCAGGTATACACTGGAGCAAAAGAGGTGCTTTCGGTGTTATTTACAGAGAACGTAAGGAATTCCCAAAGAAAATCCCCTCAAGCCATTTGAAACGTTTTCATAAGTAAAGAGGGGGGAGGGGTATGCCTGTGTACAGTGGAACATTTACGCACATCAGTGGTCTTCCTGTGAGATGTTGGTGCCATTTCGTGTAATGTAAATTATGTACTTTCATATCCGATCCGATTGAGGGCTTTGCAAATATGTCTTTCATATGCAGATCTTCTCTCCTGCTAGCTTGAACATTTTCCTTTGACGGGCAGATGAAATAGCTTCTGAAATTTTTATCAGAATTGATTTTTCCCCACATGAACATTTGAATTGATTTTCGACGGCGGTCCTATCCAATTCAATCGTCTTGCTGAAGTGTATTTTACTCTTCATAGTATGCCATGCAGTGTGAAATCTATGCGTTCACATGACTTTCCACCTCATCTTCAGGTTTATTTCATCGACTTTTCTGCATAGAGAAGTCAATGGCTTACTGACAATGTACTATGTGTATAGGGAATTGAGAACTGCACACGTTTTTCCTTGCTAATTGTCGTTTTTTGTTTGTGTGTGTTAGCGTCTGCATCAGTGGTGCAACTGTGTGTATGGTGAATTGGCATCTAGCCTTGTGAGTGTGTGTACTCGCGGATAGTCAATGAATGAGGCTCCACGCTGAGAGGTATTTCGCTTTATTGTTCGGCGAAACGAGCTTAATAACTCCATTGGAGATCTGTCTGTGGAAGCCAACCGTTGAATGCAAATTTCTGTGCATAATCGTTTGCTTGTTTAATTCTCCATCCAGCTCATTGCTCACAGTTTATGATACCCAAACGATTGACGTGAAAAAATCCGCCTAATTGAGCTATATATTTCATTACACTTATCATTCTGACGGATTTCCACTTGTGCTGTGTAATTTTTATCCTATTCCTGTGATGGTTTCTTGGGGGAAAAAGTGCACTGACGTCCTTCAGTGTCTTTCGCTGTCGTCTCCTATGCTTGCTGCATAGCGGAGAGCTTTTTCTTCATACTTGACATAGTTTATTATTGCTACTGCCTGCCCGTTGATTTCGAATGCTGTCATTGAAGTTCGACACAAGTGCATATCAGGACCTTTGAGTTTTTTCATTATGTACGTTAATGACTATGGAGGTTTTATTAGAAAAAGTTCTTTCACGAACGAATGCATACCCCAGTTGTTGACTGCACTTGTAGCATCATAGCAAATTGAGAGTGAAGGAGAATAGGACGATGAGTCGGTTTTAAGAAAATCCATTGTATCTTTCCTTATATCGGGAGATAAATGAAGTTTTAATTTAGTCCGAATTGATTATCATAAACACTTAAAAAGTTAAAGGCCGCTGCCGAATTTCTCACTTTTTCGAGTACCGTTTCTCGGACGTTCCGTAATCGACGCTTCTTTCCCGTTGCAATTAATTTTTCCAAGAAATTGTCTGTAACCGCATCATTCGTGAAGATGGCAATTTCTTCTAAATTCAGAGGTGAAAGAAAAAACATCCTCAGTATGCATACGACAGCAGGAACACTGCCACTGCAGCCGGCTTGTACTGAAATATTCGGCAACTCTCGATTTCAAAGCTCAAGGTTTTTCAACGATCCGGATTAAATACTGATCTTCGTGGTCATTGAAACTTTTGAATTTTAAAAGTTCGTCAAGCAATTCGGCTAGAGACCTATGAAATGTAAATACACAGTTGGTGCAAGGACTTAGCTTACGATAAAAACGTTTACGATCCTTTCCGGGGCTCATGAGTAATGCAGAAGGGACGAGGGACCGGCCTCCTACTTTTGTCAGAACACCTTGCTTCTCCTTCTGCGTGTGTTACCTCTGACGCATTCTTCGAACACCTAGAAGTCGGCAATCGTTGTGCTATTTTGTTACCTTAAACAACTCAGCAACGGTATTTTCTGCGATATCCTCCCACAGTGATCTTTCAGACTTCTTTAGCAATTACCAGGACTATTCACGCATAGTTCTCAGTAACATCAAACAGTCAAGTCAACAAAAAGTTAAACAGCAGTCGTATCTGGTTGACCCATGAGTTGAAAGGAGATTGAAAACAGAGTTTTTTGAAGTTACAAACGCTAATGTAATAAATTCTTTCCTTAAGGTGGATGTTCATTTCCATCAGGTAATAAAAAACCCCAGAAATTTGAAACAGAGCGCTGGCATATATATATCAAGAAAGCGGGTACAGCATGCCTATCCAAGTGCATCACGATGGAAGCAGATTAATGGCTATTTCCAAATAATAATATGTTGAGATGTGTCAAGGCGGTTCGAAAGTGATGGCAGTTTTGAAAACTACCAAAACGGTTGCATATGGCGTTAGTATCAATTTTAACTTCCAGAGTAGACGCCGGCACCATGTTTGCTTTATCCCTTAGGCAACGCGTTGGTTATGATGATCGTGTTCTGCGATGAAGCTGCCAGAAATAGTTGGGGCAATCGTTTTCTGACGTGGGAACTGTCACAAATGACAAAAGTTACATGAAAACTTTGACATCAGTTTGAGACAAATGGCTGTCACAATTGTGCTCCGAACGGGAAAAAGTTCCACAAAGCGGCTGTGGTCTCGTATTATGAAAACAAAAATGTAATCAGTATGGATGTCCCATCGGGAGTAAGATGCAACTAAACTGCTGCTGACTCTCATAGGGTTTGCAAAAAAAAACTTTACTATTTTTCCTAACAAGAACAGTGGAATGTGTGCTGACTGTACCTTTGTGGCAGATTGATTGCGTGCATTTTTCTCGCTTAATTGATACATCAAGTAGAGGAGTGTTGTGCGGTGTGTCAAATAGAAACCGGGGTCTCACTCGCCACGATGTGCATCGCAAACATGTTCGAATCGTCACCGCTCTACCGTTACTCCCAGCCATCAGTTAAACATCAGTTTACGGTTTCATATATCTTGTAGAAGTTTGTTAGCCACTATGGTAGCTCTTTTAATGTGTACAAAGCTCGAATAATTCCCACTGAAACTGAAAGGAGGGAGAATATTTTTAGTAACAAGTTAAAAAAAAATGCGTTTAGCATGTTCTAATGTAGTAGTTTTGTCCTGCCCAGCTTACCTGCCAAAGATTTCGATGAATACTTTGGCCAGAGATGAATTTTTAGAGGCTGAAACTCCAGAATGTAACATTATCGGACAAGGACAAGGCTTTCACTTTTAGTGATTCGACACGAGTCACGCTGCAAACTTGGCTTATTTATTTTAAAGTGCGTAGTTTTGCTGCAACTGCAGTTATATTACTGCCCATGCAAGTGATATGCTGCAGGAAATTCACTCGCAAGGGCTTATTGTTGTTTTACGATTGCCAGCTGCTGCCAAGGCAAATCCAAATGTGAAGAATGTCTAGCAATGTTTAAATGCCAGCTTTTTGTTCCCTTCAAAATTGCGTTCGCATTGAAGCTTTAGACGACGAGGAGCAGGGCAACACAGAGAGGTGGCGAGTCGAATGTAATATCGAATAATGCGTTTTATTTATCATGTTCTATTACTGCGATTAATGCAGCTTTCGCGTCTAGCTGTATGTCACTGCATTGCTGAAGAATCGATCATCGAACAACTATCGCCACGAGTTGCCCCTACTCCACCGGGTTATTTTAGTGCTTGCTTATATTTTGCTGCCTTTTGCATTCACCAACTCACTTATTCCTTGTGGCTGCTTTTTTAATGACAGTGAGAGTTGAGGGATTTTCCTCGAACCAAATAGCAAGGCAAAAGTTTCCTTGCACAAATCATCAAAAACTCTTTTATTCCTGCTTTCATCAAGATAGGATGTAAGTGCCGTAGAGCAATCATGTTATTTACTGCTCCTTGGACCTAAATTGACCGGGATCTGGAGGTATCGTACTCGGTTTTAATGATGCGTGAAGATACCACAAGAACTAAGGATCGACTATTTTCCGTGCAGTTGGTTGATTTTGCTAGTAATACCTATGAAGTGGAAGAGGCAGTCACTAAAATCAACTGAGTTATGAAGAGGATTGTCAAGGAAACAAAAATAATGGGTATTGGGCAAATTTAGTAGAGTAAGTCACCTAGCCGCGAAGCCGAAAGTCATGGGTTCAGGCTTATCCTGCGGACATTGTTTTCACTCGCAGCCGAACGCATGGTTAAGAAAGCTTTATATTCGCAGAGAGCGAAGAACCGATCTCAGTGGCTGTTGGCTTGCGACTTCAGAGGATGAATCTTGTTTCTGATACGAACTCCCTTCACTTTGACGCTTTTCTGACACGTGAATGGAGCGACAATCGTTTGAAATTTGAGCAGTCCGATGCGTGCCGACAGGCTATCAATGGCGCTAAGCTGAAGGTATGAATAATAACTGCATGTGAGGAGTATTTAAAAAAATCGGAATTGCGTTTGTAATAGGAAAGAAACGATGAATTTTTGAAACGGAAGCTCTGCTCCATTTTCAAGAAGAACACTGTCATGCTAGGCAATTAATGCTGGACGCTCTTACAAAGCGTTTTTAACTTTTCAAAACAATGAACAGTCACGTTCCTCTGTGGACCATTCAGAGGCAATATGTGACCCTCACAGTTTCGAGTAGATAACGAGATCCAGAAGAAGAGCACGCCAGAAACGATCTCACACCATGCCAACACCGTCAGTTCTGAACTTGAAGAGCTAGAGATTCGGTAATATTTCTGAACTTTTTACTTCGATTCTAGCACTTATGCTTCCTAAAAACATTGAAAGCATTCAAGTCACCGACTGCCAACAAACACACATTCCCGCTGGCGCTGATTCCCGCACTGCGTCGCAATTCCGTCACTTACGAGTTTATCGAATTGAGCGATAACTGCGCATTATAAACTGCACCTAACTCCGCTATTTTTGACGGCAGCAAATTTTTCTCGTTCTCTAGCTGCTCTTTGGTGAGTGCATCCTTGCAGTCAGTGAGAGGTTATTTTTTTCACAACTGTTCGCCACAACAGAGCGCAACAAAATTCGGCTGGAGACTCCAACATCAACCCATCTTGCACTAGGAGAAATGATGCCACGTTAATTCACCTCCTTAAGATTGCCATATTGGTTTAAAGGTTATTTTTTTCATACATACGCAAATCAGCAATTCAAAAAAGTCATGATCGTTTTATCAAGTTAAGTCAATAGCCTAGCATTTTTAAATGAGCTTCAGCAGAGCTGATTCCTTCCATATCCACTTCTATATCGGTCCGCCACGACAACAGCTACAGGCATTTAAGGGTGGCAGAAGTTTTCAAATTACTTTCAGTCGACAGGACTTTCATTTGTAACCGAAAAATCATTTTGTAGGCTATAACAGCGCTGAGCCTTTAATGGAATCGCATTGTGCGCCATACTTTTTTGTTGCGGCTAGATATCTTCGCTTGTTTTGTTTCACTCGAGCCTTGATAAGGTATACTGGGGTTCATAAAAAAGCATATTTTGTAAGACAACGCAATTAGTGAGGTGAAATATTTTAATGGTCGAATGGAAATAGGATTGCAGCGCATTTGTCTTTCAAATTTCATAGAGGCTTCTTGTGAAAACCCGTAGCGAAAGACAGCTTGTCTGAATTTTTTCTTTGGCGTGCTAAAGCACTACTAGTGGCATCTTGAAATCATATGCTCTAAATAGGGAGGAGAGAGTAGTGAAACAATGCGCGCTTACGCGTCCACTGACCTCCGCCAAATTGGCTGTGTTGTCTTATATTTTAATCCAGAAATTGTGTAAACTGTGTGCGCGCCGAAGAGTTGATAGTGCATTGCTCGGCGATGGAGTATTGAACAGCATTTCGTGAACGGTCGTAGCGTAGGGCAGTGATTGAAGGAGCTAGGGAGGCTTATTCAAGGTCAAAAATGTTGTGTTGTTGTCCCCTAGTGAGAAGTTCCCCAGGTTTAAAAGACGTTTATATGGACTACAAAGGTCCATAAGAATGCTGAGGCGTCGAAATCTGTATGCCAGCGAGCTTCCCATCTTGCTGTGCTCGTCCATTTGCCTTCAAGACTTTTTTCGAAATGTTCTCATCTCCTCTCTTTTTTTTCTGCTAAGTTCATCTTCATTTGCCCTTTAATAAAGGGCTTTAATGGTGAACGTTTTCCACTGCCAATTAAAAGGGTTTGAGTTATGAATTCACCAATGAATGCAAGCATTTCTAGAGTCATAATAAATATTTTGTTTCAAGGGTTGTGTCTAATGGGACACATTTTGTAATTAATAGCTAAAATATTTATGGCGGGTTTGTGCTCTTATCAGAAAATGAGAAGGAAAGATCGGAAAAATTTTGAGCAGTCCTTGTTTGGAAAGTGGAACAAAATGGGTTGTAACTAGCAACTTCCATAATCGGGACCGCGCTTGGAGTTCGCTGAAGTACTGATTCCTTAGATGGAGCTAGAAAAGGAGCCCTTATGTTTATCATGCAACAAATTCTTCGTGAAGCTGCTCTTGAAAAGGCTGCATTTGCGTTTCATTTCAAACTGAAGCAAAGACTTATCGAATATCTGCTACTGAGATCAAGCTATTCTTTTACAATGCGCATGAGTGAGTCTCAGGCAATCAGCTCCATTCCGTAAATCGCTTTTGACCGTAAGGGATCGGTAGCGTTAGCAGCCAGTCTGATGAGATCTTTGGTATCCGCAGCATAGTATAAAGGAGTTTGGGATAGGATCATATCCGATACCGACACTATTATCCAGCATATTTTGAATCCCTTATGTTTCGAATGATCTTTTGAATATCTGCTTTGATTTAGTCGTTCTCACCTTGCGAGCAATCGGATCAAAGCGAGTATTTCGACTCGATACGGAAATGAAACAATCTGTTCAATGCAACACCATAGGATTACGGAGCACACCCTGTTTGCAAGGGCTATCAGAGAGATCCTGTGTCGGACGGCGGGGCAGTTTCGAAAGGCTCCCGCTTCCCTCAATCTATGACTGTTTTCAGTGCAGCCGTATACTGGGCGCACTTGACGAAACACATACGGAAGCTCCGAGCTTCAGTCCTTTTCACTGGCTCTTACTGTGGCAGCTGTAGTTGTCATTCATTGCATAGCGGTCAATCTTAGGAGGCTTTTATGACTCCAAAGTTTACTTTGATACGCAAGGGTCGATACTGCAGTTCGTTTGTGAAAAGGTCACCGGCAGGACTGCAAGGGAACATAGGTACCTCCGACTAGTGGATATTTCGGCTTAATGTGTGCCCCAGAGCATTTGTTTCTGTAATAGGAGTGGTTTTTATACTCAGGTTACCTATGTGAACAAGCATTTACCAGCTAGTAGTGTGAACAGAACACATCCAGCTCTTGCAAAATTATCTTGACAAATTCCCTCACCACGACAATATCAGGAAATGCTGTTCAGTCCAGCCTGGATCAGTGTTAATAAATTAATTGTTTGTGCCTTGTCCCAGACTACTTTGTGAACTAGTCTGCTAACATCTGCAACGCAGAGATTGCAAATAAATAATTGCAATTAAGCTTTGAAACGTAAACCCAAGTTGCAACGTGGAGATTTCCAATATTTTTGACAATGAAAGATCTACGGTTGGCCATATAATTAGAGAAAAGCGATTCGTAAGACGCTGTCCGCAGAAATGGCTTCAGCTAATTACGCAGGTCACATGTCTGCCGGCACCACGAATCCACGTCCGTGATTACTAACTCACGCTCAGTGGCTCATTACAGCACGAAGCATCGATCAGCATCGATCTGTTTCTTAAGCGTCGTTTCGCAACTCACACAATCTGAATGTTTCAGCCACTGGAAACAGCTTAGCAGCTGTTTTTAATATCGGGGAGGGCCGGGCAAGGTAGATGTGATGTTTACGGATCATGAACCCGTTTTGTTCATTCGTGCAAAAAGGGAAGCTGATAGAACGGAGTTCTTCCTTGTAAAACATAACAGTTTTCGGGAACTTAGTTGGGAGACCTCTGAAATGAAGCAATTGTTGTGCAAAGCTCCCAAAAGACGCGCAAGGCCTTTTCTCTGACGTTTGGGTTTCTCACACGCTTGAAAGACCAACAAAGTAGCTAGTGGGAGAATAGGAAGAAACAATCTGTTTGTTGAACCTCACTAGCAGAAAACATTGTTTGTAATCAGCGTATTTATTTCTGCTTGTTCGAGTACGAATCCAAAAAGCGTCTGGCATGTGACTTCTGCAACGCGGTCATGTCTAAAATTTTGACGGTGAAGGGCGAGGCCAAGCATTTAGAAAAGTTACGCATAATGAGTCAGGTGGACGTTTTTGTGAATGGCTCCTGCTCAGTAAACCGTCACTTGCTTTGACGATAGGGAAGTTTCACAGAGAAGGGTCTGGCAATAACTTTAGGCTCGACGCTGCTTCAGCGAGTTCCTTAAAGGTAAGCGAGTCTATTTCACGCCATCAAACCAGGCGAATACAATCACCGTCAAGCATCTCCTTCAGTTAATGTGATCGCACTAAGGAAATTCGACTGCCATCCGACGAAATCTTCCACCTATTCATCTTCACACCTGTTAGATCTTCGGTAGACCTTTTCACATAGCTCAGGAAGCACTGTCGTTTGATATGCCCGTAGTGAACAATTGATCCTTGCGAATTCCAGTTCTCCTTCCTCCCTGCTCTCCATCTATATGACCTTGGCCTTGCTGTCGCACAACGGGTCGTACCATAGTGGCCGTCAATTTCGATCAGGAAGGAGAAGATGGTTGGACAACAAACTGTTTTAATGAAACATCTGCTATCCTATTTGTGTCATTCACGGTTGTTGGTTTCCGTTTGACTTCTAGACGGCTTTCGACTGACAGTAATTTTCATGTTCCACAGTCTTCTGGGAGAGGCCGAACTCTTCTGATAATGCACGGCCCAATGACTGCTAGATAACCATATTAAACAAGAAGTGCCTCTTGTACTGCAAAGAGCGCAACAAGGCTCCCATATTTTGGGCACAATTACAAAAACGTTTGGTGGGCACCTCCTCAAGACTGTTAAACCGTGTTACTTCTAGACGACAGATTAGAAATTGCGACAAACTTCATGTCCGGTCTTGCGCTTACATACTTTGCACAATGTCTTAGTACTCATATGAATCACACACTACTGGATGCGAAATAGTTTAGTGTCTCAACACGCCCTACGTAACTTCGATGAGAAATTAGAGTTCAGCAAGCGTTGTGAAACTATGTGGTGATTCGGAAAGAGGAGGAAAAAATGCCAACAGGCGATGTCACATCTTTCAGTGAAATTTTTTCGATACGTCTTGCGAGGAGTTTCGAGAGGCAATCTTCCACTCTAAATATCTGAAGAATGGTGAAGTAACGTTGTATGTCGTCAACGCTCTCTTTTACGATTTCCGATTTGAAAATATCAAACCAGCAGAACGACATACATAGGCATCCATATATTTATATGCACTGAAATGATCTCGACCAAATGCATTTCAAATGCATAAGAATCATTGTGCGGTAGAAGACTTTGAATGCATTATCCGATCAGTTAAAGCATGACAGGAATGCAAAAACTCTGCTATTTAGTTCCTCATGCGCGCGGTTTCTCACTCATTTTGTTCTTCATGAAACGTAGCATTGTTCGTAATTGGAGGCACCGGCCGAGGTTTATAGTGAAGGATTTTGATGTGCTTCATCGCCAGTTGTCGCTCCCCCTTTGATGTCCAAAAATATGTTTAATATTGCCGGAAAACCCGCAGTCAGATGAGTTATCGCCAAATTATTTACAAATTTTTATCAAAATTTTCTTCTAGAGTCTCGGCTCTAACGTACAGCGTCGTAATATGTCTCATAAGATTGCTGCAGTAATGCCTCTTTCTAACAGAAACGAAAGACTTTATGTGGCTTTCTTAAATCTCATAGATTACTGCAAGAGTAAAGAATTAAGCGTTGAAATACGTAATATTTCCAGATGTGGCTACCTCAACTTGTGCCTATCAACGGTGATTTGGTTCGTTTCCACGACGAGAGCAAGGTTTCAATCGTACATAGCAACGGAAATATTATCCATAGTCAAAGGTGAGTATAGAGATGATCGCTTTCACTCATGTGGTATTTTCTTAATGATCGATTCGTTTTTTTTTTCGATTTCACATAGTAACAACTAGTGAGGTTAGTTTTCAGTAGACACGGATTTATTTGCAAGTGAATGTTGCCGTGGACAGAGTTGTGTCAATTTTGAGCACTGCTGTAACAGCTTTAAAAGGTGTGATACCTTCACCAAGGTGCCCATAACCGGTTCTACGGTCTCTTCGATGAGGTGATGCAACAGTCAAATTTACTAGGAATTGTCATTTCGAATTCGTCAGGTTGGCAGAATGAGAATGAAAACGATCGTATTCGCTTAGCGTAATGCAACATTCTCAAAACAAAATGCTGCATGCTATTAAAGAGTTGATAGAGTTTGTAAATTGCTGGGTTTAACGATTAGTTTCAGTCCATTTCCAACCAAAATTGTACCTTAACTATGCTGTTAACTGCGAATTCTATTGATAAGAATACGTTCCAGTTGCGCTTTTCTCTCGTCGTCATTCAAATTTACGAAAGCGTCTTCGATTTTCAAATTAATGCAGTAGGAAGATAACGCGCATGCTGATAGCAGCTGAAATGGTGCTTAGAAGAAACACATTGAAATGTTTGATTGAGAAATAGTTTGTTGAGCATGCTTTTGACGTACATGATCGTTTGAATTCAGACTTGACGCACTGATACCATGTTTGACTGATGCGCTTTCTTATCCATTTGGAAACACCACCTGTACACTCATTTTTCAAAACGGAGAATTTCCTCAAGAACGACTTCGGATGAAATGGAGTGACGAGATCGTGAAAAGGCCGTTTGCTACTACTGCGCCCATCGAGCAGGTGAGTCTTTTTTGCACACAAGAGTAATTTCCGTCGACTGTTGGCAACGCTGAGAAAACTTATGGAATATTCTTCACGTCTTTTCGCAAGAAGGATATTCTCCAATGCATTTTTTAACGACTGAGATTTTTAACGAAGACTCTTTTGAAATGGAGAAATTTGAACTGAAAGATTATATCTATCCTTCTTTTCCCAACATCGCAACGGCAGATCATGTTTCACGTGGGTTTCTTAAAGTGGCACCAAGTTTTCAAGGATATTAAATTGAAAGAGAAACAGCCTGCCACATTCACTCATTAGCCGTTGACAAATTTCAGAATATAGGCTGCCACAATTATTCGTTCTATATTAAACTGAAAGTAAACGTGGAAATTCAATCGCGTTTTCTATATGCCCTCACTACCAAATAGATTAGTCGTCGGAATCGACAACATTAAATTTGTCAGGTTTTCCTTGGCTTCATTAATTTCGACTTTTAAGGCTACGGCAAGCACAACTTCATCGCATTTTGTGTTATTGATGGGTGAACTGTAAGTGAAGTCTTTCCCATAGCGGAGGGAAGCTCATTAGAAGTCTGTGTCACCTGTGAGTTCTCATTATCGTCCTAAC
Organism: Parascaris univalens; assembly: GCA_037576465.1. Taxonomy (NCBI): domain Eukaryota; kingdom Metazoa; phylum Nematoda; class Chromadorea; order Rhabditida; family Ascarididae; genus Parascaris; species Parascaris univalens. The sequence continues at coordinate 59,666,016 of CM075173.1, read as the reverse complement.
TGGAAAATCTCTTGTTGCTGGAGGCTGTACTGTTTCACTTCACTGCCCATGGCCGCTCGCAACTTGCGGTCTTGGTCATTTGAAAGTAATATGTGTCGAGGAAAAAAACATGGAATTTCTGAGTAAGAGAAATCGTTCTCGACTCTGCTCCTAATTGATCTCTGCAGTGCTGTGAGGTGCCAGCACAGAAAGCGACGGAGGAAAAGGAGAGGGGGTGTGGTGCTGGCATGTGACATGATAACAAGAGAAACGACCCCTGTTGTCTGAGGTTTAACATTAATAAACTTCTGTATGGCACACAATTTTCAAGGAGATCAGGCAGTCCTTCTCCCGGTTGCAGGAGTTCCGGAACATAAAAGTGGACCTTGTGGATTTATTTCTTTCATTGAAAGGTTGAGAAAAGCAAGGTGAAGCCCATATCTCCAAAACGCATGTGCTTCGGAATCGTCCACTTTTCTGTCGAATGACATTATTAGTAAAGGATACTGTACTATGAGTCAAAATTCCTCAAAAACCAGCTGCAGAGGAAAAAAGTAGTTCCAAATGGCTCGGAAACTCGGGATGAGAGTATCCGCGAAGACATCCGCTGTACCGAAATAACAGAGGATATTGGGTGCCATGCCAGAGAAATTGCCGTTTCCAACGTCATATTTTATTGAACGTATACTATATATATATATAGCTGCAAAAACAAACATAAAAGTCGTGACCCAAAAAGTCGACCTACTGGACAACTCGAAATTGCCTTTTTTCAGGTTGGAGATCTCCGAGTGATGCATTTAAGCTTTCTTCACAATATTTCTGCGCAGTCAAACGGCAATTATGACGAGCTCATTATGGAAATTCACCTTTCGAGAGTATCAAATAAAACTATCTTTTTATTCTATCTCCCTAGCGTTCTCATCGTTATTGTTAGGTACATGCTTACCCTGTTTCGAATCCGCTATTTCTGCAATGCATTCAATGTTCTAGAAATAAATGTGATTGCCAACAGCCATTTTTCCCCGAAATCCCAAATATTCAGGAAGGGTTCTGGGAAATCGAGATTGAACAATGTTTTCGTGACTGAAGAATTAAGAATTAATGAATGCACAGGCAGTTCTAATATGAAAGGAGTAATAAATCGCCATTTTCCTTCCATCCCATCATTGACAAATACTATATTGAGTGTGTGAGTTTCTCATTCTCCATTCGAGGATCGGACGCATCTAAATTTTTGTAAAATGCTGCTGTTCGTTGCGCAGTAAGAATATATGATCATTCTGGTTGTTAAAGTGATTAGCTTCAAAAACGCGATCTGATTGTTTGCCGTGGCAAGCTTCAGGTCATATTCTATTTTTTTGCTTGTTGCCAAATGTTGTGCATGTAAAAAAATGAAAGTATTGAATAAGAATCTCTTTGAGCTTAACAACAAATCTCCGGTTTCGGGCAAACGTACTGTGATAATGAAAAAAGTAGTTTGTAGTTGGTTGTCTCTCGTGCTTGGACCCATGGCTATCACAAGAGCAATCATGAACGTAGGCGCATTTATTTTACTGCTTCTGCATTACTCCTCAAATATGGCAGATCTTCCACGCACGACCGGTATCACTGCAATAGGTTGCATCCTTCATCTTCTTCGTGTTTTCCGTTAGAGTTCACATTTTGCCAGACAACGTGATGTTGTGTGTAGCATGATCAGCATCAATGATGTTTCAGAGTGCTTTTTCAAGAATTTGCTTCTAAGAGTAGAATAAAAGACTTGAGATAGAAATTGCTCCTATATTAGAGCCAATAACAGTTTTCAGTCAAATTTCGGTAACCAGCTGAATTCTTTTCGATCAGTTTCGTGTGATTAGCCAGGGTAAATTTGCAGCACAGTTAGAGTGGATGTGGTCAAAATCTGATGAAATTGAAAGGTTCAGCAGGAAATCAGAAAAGGAGAAGCCGCTCTATAGCCTATAACACACCAGCTGCCTCAGAGATATAGCTCTGGCGTATACATATCCCTTCATCTCTCCCTCAACTTACATTATATAACATAATATTGGGTTTATTTTTCTATATTTCAATGAAGAAGCATGACAGATCTCATTTATAACGGGTGCGGATGCAATAAAGCTATGAATGGGATGCTTTTGCAGATATTTGGAAAGTGGGCACGATGATATTCGTTTTGGCGACACTATTCGAATTGGTTGTCGTCACATGTATGGCGAGTGTGGGGCGATCACGACGCCTTACTCGTTGCTGCCGTAAACTGCCAAGGAAAAAAGGACGGGATTCGATGGAACCACTTTATGAAGAGCTCAATGACCTCAGACAGCGTAAAACTCGGTGAGTCGGCAAGCATGCGTTTCAACGAACGAATGCATTGCTGTAGCATATTTCTCCTTTATTCCCGATGTAGAGATCGCTTGCTCGCATTGGCAAGGGAAAAAAAGAACATATTAAAGAAGCAGATCTTTAATTCAGCTTTAATATTTGCTGTAGCTCATTTTATAAGATCATGCCTACCTCCTGACAAATGAGTAACAGATCTCACTTAAAACTGAGTGGAGTGAGAGGACGAGCTTGATCTTCGTAACGTACACAGAAAACTCTTTTCCAGTTTCCAGAATTTTGTTTCTCATAGAAAGGCTGAATACTTTTGATCAGATGTAAAAACACGGTGTTTTATTGATGTTTCTCAACCACTGTTTTTGTTTTTGAAATGTTTTCTGTTCGCATATGTGATGTTATTTCTTGCTGAATTGTTCGCACAGCGGAATTCGCATCGTTTCTTTGTGGCTCAGCCGATAAGGCATTAAAGTAGTAACTAGTGTTATAAGTTCAAACTATACTTACTGACCAAGATACCTTCGAAACTTGTCCATTCTTGAAATACATTTTCTTCTGTCCTGAAAGTGGGAAAAGTTCGCAATTTCTCTTAATGAATGCACTGTGTTTGTTGACACAGTTGCAGTTCTTCGGAGAGGCAATTGGCGAATCAGAATCATGAGATCATAAACTTCCACTATATCTGCATTGATCACGGCTGTTTCTTATAAAAGCGACGACTTATACATCGCGAATATGACTGCTGCGGCTGTCACTCACTCCAGTAACAACCATTAACGTCACTTTTTAAGTCATAAAAGAATTAGTTCCATGCCTAGGTGGTGAAGGTGGTGACCAAAATAGTGCGTAAAAGATGGTGGTAAGTATTACATGTTGAGTTGTTAATGATGGAGCGATGAAAATAGCTCAACGTGGTCAGTTATATGTAGTTTGCTAGTTATTGTTCTCTAGTGATAGCGACAGAGCAAGCTTAACTGCTGAAAAAGTGATGGGATCGAGGCTGGATGCATCTTTACTTCGTTTTCCCAATGGGGTTGCAGCGAAATTTCTTCCATAGTGTTTATCGAAAACACTCATCGGCATCAGTTTTCAGGATGACGTGCAGTTGCTGCCGTTATTTTGCGCTCATGGTGGATTTCATCTCACTGGTTATTTTTGCTATTGGTTTCATCTTTTTCACGGTTGTTTACTTCTCCAACGTCGCCGATATGGTTTTGTACCTTAATGACTTTCAGATGAGTGACTTCTCCGTTGATTAGAATAATTGCCTAATTTTGTTCTATTTGGTAAAATGCCTCATCAGAATCCTCTTCAAACTTTTGCTGTATATTGTAGTTGAGTAAGTTATTCGTATCCGAAAAATCGCATATCATAGAAAAGCGCTAATGTAGTCATTATCGATGTGAGATACCCACACTTTCCTCGGGCACAAACACGCCACCATTTTTCGTTCAGATTTTTGCCTTCCATCTGAGACTTCAGTATACATTTTCAACATAATTGGGGAAAGAGTTCTGTTGCGGAGTCGCAAGTAACACTTTTATTCGCTATGAACATATCACATGAAATCGATGATAAATTCGAGAAGAAAAATTCAATATTTCCAGCAGAATCTGAAAAGTGCTGAGTGATTAAATGAAACAATTTAGAGCGTTTCGAAACCCGCTTACACAACTTATCACTTCCTTCATCGTGTGTTGTGCTTCGTCGCACGTTCTGTTGAAATGTGCATTCCTCTGATCACAGCGGGCATTTTTAAGGAATTTATGTGGAATTTATGTCTACGTTTCATTGTTGTTTATATTTTTACTTCACGTTAGCACTTATAGGTGTACTTCTACTCACGCATAATTATTTGAGACCGCTATAGACCGGCCACCTTTGAAACTCCTTAGTTTTCTGTTGTAAAAATGTTCATCAGCAAAGTTTGCTGGATTCAACGTTAAATGAATATGAATATGAATATAAATATAAACATAAGTATGAATATAAATATGTATAAATAAATATACGTATTTATTTATATTTGTATTTATTCATTTCTGTTGTTATTTATATTTTTATTCATTTATTTACTTATTTAACGCTGTATCTAGCAAGCTTTGTTCCTAAATAGAGCAATAGCTACATTAGTGATAACTCGGAGTGTTACGGAAGGATGAGGAGAGAGGGTGTATGATTTATAGCGTCCATTAGCGTTCTTATTTCTTCCTTCACCCTTCCTGCATCGTACTCCCCCTCACCCACTCTTGCGCAAGTTGAATAGCTCGCGAATAGAAGTATGCCTATATATTGCACTTCTTGCTGCGTGATATAAAAAACGACTTCAAAACATCTCGAACAGCAAAACATTACATCAAGTTGGAAAGTCTTTGAGCACCTAGTTTGGTATAGGTATGGCAATTAACCAGCGATGAAAGAACACTGTGCTGCAATATTTGCACTCCCAAAATTCCGACCGTTGGAGATTTTAATAGCAGTGAAACGGACGTGAGATGGTTTTGGTGATTGTCGTACTCTCTCGGTACTTTACATCACTTCGGTTCCTCTAGACCATTTTTTTACATCACAGCCTTAAAAACCTGAGCTGGGAAGACGTGGAATGCTCTTACTTTGAAATGAGAAATATATTCACAGAATACTCGCAGTGATGAACGATTCTTCGCGATCTTTGAAGATGTCAGTTTTTTATTGATTCCAAATAATATAAAATGGCTGCTTATTAAAAATTTTTGCCCATCTGCGGAATCTTCACTCCTCCCATGCAGTCAGTGATCAAACATTTCGTTGTTTTAGCAAGTTCTGAAACTTTCAATTGCAGCAAGGCTTATAGAAGATTTAATTCTAGAGAAAATTTGCAGAATGTGAATCATTCTTGTGAGCGATCTAGGAAAAAAGAGATGAAATTTGCGGAAGTGGACTCGAAATTCAACTGAAACAGCAAAAGTTTGATTAACGATTCTTGTTGGTCGAAAGTAACTCAACCAGTGAGGAGTTGTTTTTAAGTTTCCGGCGAAAACGCCATGTGATGAAAAAGCGGTGATCATTCGCGTCGATCAATCGTGTTATCGTAAACGTTTGCGCAAATACTAAAACATTATCGACATCATCTGCGCACTTATTGTCAACCGTTGCATCACATTACGTGAGAGTACTAGAAGTCCCACGTTTTGATGATTCAATACCAAACATCATACCACCTGTAGCACCTATACCCGAATCCTCTTGAACCTACTATGCTCGTCATTAGTGCAAATTCGTATCGCACTATCCATCATGATGTTGCAATCGGTTCTGCTGCTCATGATCGGATGTTTTCATTGCTGGATGCACCTATCTAATTTTCGGTGTGCATAATGAACAGTTTCAGTTGAGTGGTTTTCAGGTGGTATGTCTGGGCATCCGTCAGTTTTCCTGTAGTTTTTCCACGTGATTTGTGCACCACTTTTTCAGATTGTGCATTTCCGAGGTCGCATTTATCAAACTTGTTCAAGCGGTAGTTGATCTCGAGGAAATATTTTACAACCTTGACATTCTTTGTCCTTTCTAATGGGAGCAGCTTCTCAGTAGCCTTCGCCCAGTACCATCACCTGCCTTTCCATTTTGTTGCAGATAAGATGCGGAAGGAAGGTGATCTAGCATGGACTTATTCCACTGAGGCTTGCGACTACTGGTGCCGTCATCTGCAACACTTACCAAAGAAGTTATTGGAACAGTTAGGCTGATGACCAACATTGATAAAACTTTCTGCTTCCATGATTTCTCAACTCTTCCAAGTGATATCTGTCCTCGAGAAGTACTGAACATCCCTTTCGTCTTGGAGAGATTCTTCTGCACTGTGACGCTTTGATTCAGTTTTGAACTGCTGTGGTTTGATCCGAGAGAATGTTCTATCGGCTAAGAAGATTCGATTTTGTTACCTGTCAGTCGCTAGTGAAAGTCAAAACGCAACGTGTTGTTCTTCACATATCATATAGATACACGAAAGGTTAAGCGCACAAACGTCAATTTCCTTTTAGAGGTGCCTCTGCAACAAGAAACTACTTTTGTGCACGCCAAGATTCGCTTTTTCTTTTGCGACCTCGTTGAGTTTCTGTTGTGTATAGCTGCCGTATTCTCCTCTTATCCTTGTTTCTTTGTCACTTCATCTTCTCTGTACTTGTTGTCCACAAATCTCTGTTTCTAGAGAGGCAGCAAAAGCGTTTGAGACAACGGTTACACCTTAGACGCTTCTGTGATATGATTAAGACTATATGCAATACATTAGTACCAGTTTATCTCACCAAGTTTTTCATTCTACCTCTCAAATTGGTTGTCAGTTTGGTAGGTCATCATCGTGTTTCGCCCAGGTAAGAGCAGGGAAGGCTTCACTGAACTCCTAGATGGCGGAAAGAGTGGTCTTGATTGAATAGTTGATTGAACCGGTGAGATCAAAAAGCACTACGTACCGAATGCATCACAGCTGATGCCATTGGGGAAATCTGAAACGAAGAACCGATCACCGAGCTGCTGTATCTCATGATGCGATTCATCGATTCAGAGATTCGAATATTCGAAAAAAAACCTGTTTTTTAAAATGCATTTCTCATGTTTTTTTTAAACTTATATCCTAATGCAGGAACTCGACGGTTGCGCAAAGGCGATTCGGTACTTTTTCATCTGTGTCGTTTTCCATGCTTGCGGTTTGAGGAAATCTTACAATTTCTGGTAGATAAAAACAAAGACAGCTTGTTGATTCATTAGTGCATTAATTGATCGTCACATGTGCCACGTTGTATTAAACAAACCCCTCTCAAAATACTGTATAATGCAGTAAGTTCTGCTAAACAAATTGTGGCGATGATGTATCGTAAAGTCAGTGGTCAGTGCAGACTGAACGTTTTTTTATATAATGATGAAATGCTGCGAATGCTGCAAGTTCATGCCAGAGTGTACACAGGTAATGTCATTGTGCTTGATATTTTTGGTGAATTTGCAAAACCATAGCAGATGAGAATGCTGTTGGAGAAAGTGAAAACGTAGGAAGTACCTGACGAGATGAATAATTCTACGAAGGATACGTCTGCCTGAATGGTTCTGGTTCACACCGAGATGTCTGGCGATATCTACGCGACGAACGAACTATTGCAGTTGCTCGCATTATTTCCAGTGAGATGAGCAGCGTAATGAACTTTGATGTAAAACGTCAGGACATCCAGATATTTTGTTTTATCGTTCTCCGCTGCAGCCGCTTTCCAGTTCTGTCAGCAAAAAAAGTGCAAAACACTCAAAGATTCCTTTCTTAGCCATCGATTACTAATTATTTTGCAGTGAAGTCTCCTTCCTTTTTAGATTATACATCTAACTGTTGCTTCTCCAATTTTTCCCATCTAAGTAATTTTGTTCACCGAGGAGGAACACTGTGAGTGAATGAAAGCGAAATGGCACTGTGAAATTCCACTTTTGCACACGGCTTACTAGTATCCAGGCTTATTTCGACGAACCATGAACCTTCAAGTCATACTTCTCCACTTTATCCAGGTTTTTATTCGAGAAAGATTGCGATTTCGTATACTTCTCTTTTTAAAAAATTACTTAGCGAAGACCACTTTTCGTTCGAAACGACCAAGAAGAGTAGGAGGTGAATTTTTTATGTAATCTCGCAGATAAAACTTTTATGCCTAGTACGAAACATATTTGCTCAATTCATGCAATGACGAAATTTTCATCGTTAGGATTGAAATGAATGCGGAAGCGAATTAATCCATCGTTTTGTTTTTAACATGGTACTGTCTTAAGTGCTAGAGTTTTCACTTCAACCGTTTCAATATGCCAGCTTGTTTTTTTCCACGAGGTTCTACTTTGCGAGCTTAACGTTCGAAAACTGAACCATTTGTTGAGATGCACATCTCATAATGTTATTGAAGTTTACTCGTGAGTTGTTCAATTAATGTTAAGTGTCCAATTTTTTCAGTCCGTTTCGTTTGATGTTTCGTTCGGTTTATTAGTTATAGTCAACGCAGTCGTCAAAATTGTTCGATTTCGGATTGCCTTCTGAATTTTTGAGTAATTAGCAGCACAGAGAAATGTTTGGCCGACTTTTGCCCGTTCTTTGTCGAATACTATAACTTGAATTTCTCTCATTTCTCTGCATATTTTTCTGTTGCTCTTTGTGGAATACAGCAAGCCTCATGGCACCGAAAGTTTTTTCACCAAATGTATTTGAAAATTCCATTACTCGAACACAAAAAACGATGTATTATTTCGATTGCATAATCAACTTCGCAGCTTTCATAAACTGTATGGCAATTTTTGAAGTAAATCTTGTGCGGAACTGGAAACCAGCGTAAGCTCTATGCGAAGAAGCAGGCAACCTAAATAGAGGAAGAAACACGAATCGGATTGCGATATGTGAGCTTGCCACATTTTCAGCGATGGTCGCTTGTTTGGATTTTCTCAAGTGCTATGCGAAATGGGTGCAAACATCCACTAAATGCGCATGTCGTGCAATGAGGTCAGCGTGGCAGCTAAGCGTCGAGTTGTCAAGCGCTGGCCTGATCGACTAGGATGAATTGTTTTCTTTCTTTCTGCCAGTTTTGAGCGGCACATATTGATCTCTTTAGTGGATAAGATATACTCTTAGGTTGCTAGTTGCCATTTATAGGCTGTGTGGTTGTTTAAAGTATACAACATACCTTGGGGAATTTTCGTTGTACACAGGAATATTGATGCACACGTACATGGTGTGCCTTCGCATTAATTAGTTGTGGTGGCAACAGGCGTCAAGCTAAGCAAATGCCTCCTGCATCTTTCCATTTCGAGTCGCGAACTTTGCATAGTGTTGCGACATGCAATTAGGTCACTTCTCTGCACTGATCTTCGACATCGTCACGCTTCGTGTACCAGTTTCACTGCTTCATTTGTGCGAAACAACGCCGACTATGCTTCTGTCATTAGATTTTTTGTCAGTCGGAATGTTGTTGCTTGAAGAAGCTATATTAGTGCAGCACAAAGTTCACTTGCTTATCATTCGTCGATATTGGGGTTCTGGGAGTGGAAATTTGTTGTTGTTCTGTAAAAACGTGTTCCACACTTCCGAATGCTCTGAGCAAAGGGTCAAAACTGAAACCTGAACCTCTCTTCAACGTCTTTTATGAAAGAGCTCCCATCATGTTTTTATTTACTCTCGAAACACAGATAAAATGACTGATAAGAAATCAACCATTTGATGAAAAAGTTGGAATTTTGAAGCGTAGAGTTAAAGCTCATGTTTTCTTTTAAGCGATGCAATCTTGTGGTTTGCTGCGTATCGCATTAACGATGCAGCATTTATTCCTTTCAGAATTTGTTTCAAGAAGGCGTAATCTGAAATATGGATTTTAAAAGATTTTCGCAACAACCAAGCAGTTCGTCTAATTACTGAATTTAGTCACGCGTTCGTGCCTTATACGCCACCTAACAATGCTTAGTCATTATCGTTCTGTTTGACACGTTTTAGCTGCACCATCACAGATTCGTCATCTGTGAACGACCAACATCCCTCTGTTTTAAGTGAGTTGGAAAATGTTCACGTTTACGATCACTGTTTCAGAAACGCCATTTTTCATGGCGAATGTGCTGGTTCCGCATTGTTCCGTGCTGCGCCAAGCAGTTTTAGTGAAGGTTTAAGAAGGTCGAAGTGAAAAACAGTGCGATTCAAGCAGTTAATAGCAAGGTAGTTAATATATATATATACCTTGCTATTAACTGTAAATAATGTGTACAGTATTCGAGATCTCTCCATAACCGAAGAAAGTTGCAACTAGTTGTTGAGATGATCACACGACCATTTCAAAACAGCCGATTCAGAAGCGTTATAGATTCTGTCCTGGTCACCTCAGGCTGCACATTTTTCACTTTCTAGAACTTGAGAAGCCCACATTTAAAGACTCATCCCATCGTCGTTCCCGTGCTACAGGCGCTGATCACATGACGGGATGAATGCATATGCGAACTAACATGCTGCGCTGAGCAGTGAAACAACAGTGATATAAAGTGCTGGGGCTATTGCACAACTCCGAGAATCGTCCCTGAATTCAATTCAGCTCTGCAATTTTACATGTTCTATTTCAGAAAAGAAAGGGGTTAACTGGCGCAGTGTGGTTGTCGCTTTCTTTTTGACGCAATTCAGCAGGATCAGCATTTGCACAATAACTGCCAGTATCTGCGTATACGCATGTGCGCCCATCCACCTGCGCGCATTACCTTACCGATTTTCCTCTTTTAATTCGTTCTTGACTTAAGTTCATAAGGAATTTTGCAGTTTCGTATCTCAGATCATCGTTGCCTTAATTCCCACCTCAACAAGAAAATTTACCAATCTTCTAAGGTGACAGTCGAGTAACGGTGACAGCCTTAATTCCCACCATTCAGTTAGTTGTTTTCTACTTTAAATGGCTATAACGTATTTCTTTGTCATTTCGGCGCATCTACGCTCATGAATTTCAAATAAGCATTTCAAATCCAGCTGGCGCAAAATTCGAAATTTTTAATCTGTTACTTACGCGCTTGGTGAAATCATTACGAGCAAAATGATAGCCGTATGTTAGTGGAGGCGTTACACGAGCATAATCAGAATGATGGTTTTTTTGGCGAGTCTGTCATACCATTTTACACGGAGATTCCACGGAGAACGATCTGTAAACTCAGTCTGGAGTAGCATAGATTCACGAACTTGTAACTGTCGTTTGATGTGTTGTTTTGCATGCATCACTAACATCGACCATTGATGTCACATAACTTTCGAATCGCATGCGCATTTCTCCGATGTTTCATAAGCCAATGATCGAAGCATCGAAGCATCGAAGCACGACTCGAAGGCTGATTCCTTCATTTGCCGTGAATATAGAGGAAACACGTTAAAGTAGCGTTACTCTCCTATGCATAAAAGTGAGGATGCGTTGTTCTCTACACCACTTCGCTGGCTAATTCCTCCTCGACGCACGTACACACTCGGATGCGATCGCGTCTCGCCGTCTAGCAAAGTGCCTCTGAGATATCAGCCAAAATTATTTCATTACTCGTACTCGGAGCGATACTCAAGTGGCCTGCCGCTTGTCTGCGAACATCACAACTGCAACAAGCAGGGCAATTCCCTCGCTGCCAGCCATTCTACGTTCATTGCACGGTTGCCAAGCTTGCAGCCTGCTTCTGTTATTGCAGCTGATCTTCAGTGTTTCGTCCCTTCTGCAGCAAAATTTCGATTGAATAATCATTTTGTCACGCAGGTATTGATATTGCCGAAAACTTTTCCCTTGTCTTCTCTAAATTCTCGATACATTCTACAACAACATTTCAACGTTATTTTGTTGTCTAATTACGTCAACACGTTCACGGCAAAATTCAACAACTGCGCTTAAACGCCTCGAAAAGTCTGACTAATTTTGCTGCTTATAATTTTTCGCCAAAGTTGGCGAGTGACTTGTTTTTTAATATCCTGTTGAGAGAAATTTCCCTGTCGCCAGTTTTTAATGGGCATTCAACTAACGCCAAAGGTTTCCTTTACCAACGAACAGTTTCCTCGTTTTGACAAATTCCTGTGATTTTTTTCTACCTTCCCATGCTCTAATTATAGTAACAAAGTTCTTGTTTCTTTTAACGTCGTGCAGATAGGAAATGATATTTACTCTTTTGACGGGAATTATGACCTAATCCAAAATGAGGACTTGAGTCCTTCAAGGCGTCGAGTTCATGCTCAGATGCAGTGCGATTTCCAACTGGACCGTTTTCTGACCTTTTCGCCGTGTAAGCATCTGCTTTTCCAGCTTTCAATGTTTGGAATGATCATCTCTTGGTGGTTTGTGATTTTTTGTTTTGTTGTTGCGCGCATTCTATTTTTTCACAGTTTTAGAGGATTTCAGTTATAACTGTATGCCGAAAGAGTGAGGATCGCAAACATTTCTCAATTTTATGTTGAGATACTCATAAGAGCTGCTTCGTTATACTACTTCGTACAAATTAGTCTGCCTAATCCGCCCAGTTTAAACTCCTTTCTGGCAAATTCACTCTCTCCATATAAATTTCCTGTGTAAGCAAACGTATTTCGTGTCGAATTCCACATTCAAACATTCAGGCGATAATACTGCAGTTCCCACATTCAAACATTCAGAAGATAATACTGCAGTTCGAACGGACGTTGTTCGTACAGACCACGCTGAGGCTTCATTGTCAATTACCATGAAAATTTGCCCGCTGAAATTAGAGAGCTTTGGGATTACTTCTGTTTACTGAGATGAACTGCAGAATTTCTGTGCAATTGTACGTTCCGTGTAAAACTTTGAATCATTTCGGTATTGTGCCAACTCGTGACAGTATGCCTCAGAGGGGCGGCGTTAGGCTCAATTTTGTTTGCCACTTATACTTTCTGGCAATACAGAGGCAATATTGTGATCTCCGCAGGTAACCGCGAAATTTATCAGCTGTTGAAAGGTTCTGATAATGGCTCTCACTTCCTGCAAAAAAACTTCGTTGTCCAGAAAATTGGTCGAATTTATGGAAATTTGACGTTTCCTGTGATAAATGCCGTGTTACGCAAATTATCCACTGCTTTGAATGTTACCGCGAGCGTGATGACGCGATATTATTCTTTGGGATTGATGTTGTGCGTGACCTAGTGTTGCAAATGATTCAAGTTTTCTGCACTGTTCCTCCATCTCCACTGAATCGTCTGGAATTGCATCTCTTTAATCTTCCGGCAGCCACTGTCATCTTTCCTCACGTAATATCATCCTGTTTCGGAGGAATGCTGCACTCCCCTGTGATCTCCTATATCACTTCTGATATTCCATTGCTTAGGGGTGTTCAGAAGCGTTTCGCTTTTACCGCCTTGCTGAACTCTGCATTGGTGTCTGTCAACCTGATTTTGGTATGATACCTGAGATATTCACTAGAACAGCCTGCGCTTGAAAGTGGCGTGTTGTTGTTGTTTCCTGCATTTTTGGGCATTAGTTTTTCACAGTTTTTGAAAAGGACTTAGAGCGTGACTGGTGTGCACATCGTTATCACTGAGACACCTTTTCTACGAGCAATGTTTTCATTACCTTTTTGATCATTACATATTGCGTATGGAATATTCCGCTTGGAAACTCAGCAGAAGAAAGTAGTTTCAATAGTTTCGTGAGACGTCAAAGTTCCGTTTTCGATCAGTGCGAAGAAAATTTAATGTTTTCAGTTCCCCTTTTGCATACATTTCTTTGTGGCGGTCACTTCGCATCATGTTCCGAAGACTTTCATCTGCTCTTTCTTTTGTGCAGTGTGTGGACTGGTCGCTCAACAGTGCTTTTTCTCTCTCGTTTGCTGAACCTTCCGTGTCTGTTTCCTGCTTCTCACATATCCTTATGGATGCTTTGAAGTGGGAGGTTGGATAAATAAATAAGAAATAAATAAGCGCTTTCCGCAAAGAATTGCTTTAAAAATTTTTTGCCTTGAAAACAATCAACATTTTCCTTTTTTCTTGTCTTTTTTGAGGGCGCCATATGATTACACGTCATTTCTCGAGGAATCCGCGAAAGATATGAGGAAATGATTTGCTCATATCTGAATGGAATTATCTTCAGTGGGTAGTTGAAGTGGATATGATTGTCATTTATTTTCTATGTGCGTTACTCTCGCATGAAGATATGCCTCGTTTGAAGCGCTCTGCACTGTGTTGATGAGGTATCGAACTTAGTGCCGAAAACTTTTGTTGATTAGTAGATGAGGCTTGCTGCAGTGCTCGTGGAAAATCATGACATACGACATAAAATTCTTGTACGGCGATAATCTTCCAACAGATTATCTATTAGCACATGTATCAAAAGTGAGCTAAGCGATCTGGACTCTAAGTAAACTAAAAAAGATTCAAATTTTTTTCTCTTTAATTCCATCTCTCATCAAGATTGGATTTTCCTGAAAATGAATGTGAAATCTTCGTAAATCACTGGCACGTCAGTGGAATTGCTGATGAAATGTTTTGCGGTCGTGGAATGCAGCTAAGTGAGAGCCAAGGTGATGACATCGAAGGCATGTCAAGTCGTAGTAAACGCCTGCTGTTCAGCCGTTTCATTAAAACGGGACGCCTGTAAACACTGGCAACGCATTTCTTAGCTGATTGCAGCCTTAATTTCGAAGTGAACTTCAGAGAGAACTATTGACTGCGTCGCAAGCCTCCTTTTTTTTTCAAATGCACTACTCCGGGGCGCATGTATTTGCTTGGATGTTATTGTTGATCAGCACCGGTACGCTAATTGCAGCAATCGGTAGCGACTTTTGGTCAACCCATCGGCCCCTCGAGAGCGTCGGTAAGCTTAAAATCGTACATGCATTATATTTTATATACGCTTACGGGTTTCGCTTCGTTCTTCGCCTGTGCTGTTTATTTGTATTGGCGGTTTCGATAAAATATTCAGTTTACTCGGTTTTTCTCTGCTTATTTTTGTAAACGACATACTTCGATCTGTTTTAATAGGTGCGGAGAAGGGGAGGATTGGTCATCTTTATGCGACTGCTGAGAACGACTTAATAAAAGCGCGTAGCGCAATAAACGCTTCAGTCAAGAAAATATTTTTATGAACAGAAACTGCGTAGTTGGAGCTATGCCATGCAACTGTCATATTTTTCGCAGTTATTTGCACGCAGTTATTTGCATTTGCACATTTTTCGCAGTTTTTTGCAGTTTCCTCTGTCTAGCGCTTTCAAACCAGTGTATTCTTTTAGACTATCCTTTACTTTTACGTCGATTACACAACTTGGCAAGAAGAATGGTATAATCTGTTGCATCTGTTCAGTTGGTTCATTCATTTCGTTACCGGTATAAGGATGAGCGTGAAAAAAACATTCAGATGTGATGAGCATGCATCGAGGATTGTGGAAACAGTGTACACGATATTTGATTGATACACAATGTGTGAATCGTTTTTCAAAATTTCGCGACGACGCACAAGAGGTGATGCGTACCGGTGCGGATGTTTTTGATGGAAACCGTGCACCAATTTCCAATAAAAAGCTTCAAGGTAATTATTTTTTGCTTTTCTCTGATATACTTTGCTCATTCAGCACTTCTTCCATACTGTAAATTCTCATAGCGTTCATAGCTATAGCATATTTAGCAATGAGTGGAATCCCAACATTCATTCACCTCGTTTTTGCTTTCGAGATGGAAACCGCGTGCGGTAACAGCTCAAAAATTCAGTCATGTCTGAGAAAAACTTCCTAAAAGGTGGTCTAATCTTAAAGAGTAATGTTCTCGAAGGCGATTAATAACGCTGCTCAAAGCTGACTCAAAACCAGAGTGATCTGTTTGGTTGTCGATTGCTTTTCATGCGTGTTTTGCAAGCTAACGAAGGAAATTAAGAGTAAAACAGTGAAGTTATTCTCAAGATTCCTTTTTTTTCTCAAGTACTTATTTCTTCTCACAAACGCAACGCATTTTTATTGATGTCTTGTTATGTTGTTTAGCTGAGGCACTTTGCAGCAACGCGAAGTGTTCTTTCTGCGTTGATACTCCAAATGAACAGCTGTTTCATAGAGCGGCATCGCTTAGCATCTGTCGCTAAACGTTGTTAAAACGTAGAAATTGTTCAACGAAAAAGCGCAGCGTGTAGTTCGCACTCTTAATTTTCAGAGGGGAGAAAGACATAAATGACAGAGGCGAGATGATATTGTGTAATTCTAACTCTTAGTGGGAAGCTATGCATTCAGCTTTCCGAAAAGTGTACCTTCATTTTTACTTCTACTGTTTTCATTAGCTCTTTGTCTCGTTGTTGGCCTCTATTTTTGGAGCGGTTTTCAGTTCCTGAGATTGTGACCAAATGCATCAAATGCAGCAGAAACTTCGTTTTTATAGTATTTTCAAAAACGAGAAATTTCACTCACTCATTGTGATGCGCATTTTGCATTGCAACTAACGAGCATAACTCATTTTTCAAATATGCAAATACTTGCCAAACTATCTGAGAACATAATCGAACCTAACGACTTTTTTCTCACGGATCTACCCACATCGCAGACTTGCTGGTAAACGATTTGGTCTTTTTTTCAATTTCAGGAAGCATTGCAAATTCGATTCCCAAATTTTTTCGTCTCACTGAGTGTCGGTAACTGTCGGTTGACGTGAACGAGATTGGGATTTTAATGCTTTTTTATGACGCCAGTTGTGGTCATCAAATTCCATCACCATAGCTTTTACGTTGTCAGTTGAAATTAACGATAGACAAAGGGCACGCACACAAATACGCACAGACTTTATACTGCGGGAGTTAACCCCGTAAGGAAAATACGATCTTCCCATTCGAGAACCATCTTTTAAGAGCAATTGAAAAGGCATATAAGGTGACTGACTGGGCATGATGCAAGCTTTTGCATAGTATTGATCTGACCAACCTGTTTCGCTATTCAGTAATAAAAAGGAGAATATGTTACGCCATCTATAAATTACCGACAGAAGCTTGCAAAACAAAGGTGCTGTAACGCCTTCATATTTCACCTAACTGATCGCGGCTGTAGAATTCTCGTAAAAGTTCGTTTTTCTTCAATCGGTCGGTGTACAGTGCGTGCACTTTTTTGCTTTTAGTGTTTTCTGACCTCATGCACTTCCGAGCCCTCTCACTGTTGCTGCGTCACTGCAGACGTCGATGCTGTCAAGGTTACCCTATGATGTCAGTTTTACCATCAGAGTCTCCCGGTTTTAGCTTCTGTGGCCGTCGAATAGCACTGTTTATTGTTTGACTGTCTCATCCATGAATGATTATTTCATATGTTGTGTAACGGCAAAATACTTGAAATTTACAAGCCTCACTCTACAATTTCAGAATTCTTTGGCATCGCTTTGCAAAGTTCTATTAATGGACTACAAAATCGAGACCTAGCGGAATGTGGGAAGTGCAAAGCGCTTCCTGCTAACGAAGGCGGCAATTATTAAAGAATGAAATGAGGGGAGAGCGTGACGTTCATCATGATCCACTTAGCATTACATAAATCGTACATGTGCATGCCTAGCAGGCTTGTGCTTACTGTTTACTTTAAAAAAATCCAAATTTTTCAGTGTTGAACGTCGCTGGACTATTAAAAATCGACTATCGAACAGTAAAACAATAAAGCCGCTTCCAAGTTGAAACATCAGGACAAGAATGCGTACATGGATAGATTTGTTGGCTGGATGTCGGCGTGGTGTGCTTATATGGAGGTTTGCATGACTGGGAAAAGAACACTTAGTGACGGTGACCAGTTTTTCCGCCGTATAGAATACTTATGTTTATTGCAGTTTTCGAGTGGGTGATCCTTGCGTTGATGCTGCTTTCGATAGGGCTTTCTGTTTTGAGTCTTCTGTGCAGCCCGTGCTCTTGTAACCACTGCAGCTGCTGCCTCAGTTTCTGGGTGTTTTTTGCTGGTTAGTTTACTTTTCCTTTTGCGGTTAACTTTTTCAGAAGATTTTCTTCACATTTCTCTTTTAATTCCTCGTTAATCCTGTCTTTCCTAACATCGTTGCTAATGTGCCGTAAATAAGCACCATATTTGTATATTTATACTTTGATAAATGCAATATGAAAGACGTTTTCCGTTGGGTGAAATTTCGATTTTTTGAAGCTGAGTCTTCAATGGCAAGCAATCTTTGGTTGCATGAGAAAAAACTCTCCGCAGGCTGTGTCCATTCCCACAATCTTTCGCTTTATCAAGAGAAGGTTGAACGTCGCAGATTTGAATCGCGCCTGAGGTAATGTGTTCACCAGTCGCAAAACAAAGGTGTTGCCAATGTATGCACTGAATTAAAACTTGATTTTATCGTCGAAAAGCTAACCGTATATATACCATTTTGTCTCGATTGATAGCTGTTCTATCGTGTCGTCAGCATCATCGGTCTGTGCTGTTGAGCTTTCGTATGCGCGACTATTATACTCCGTTAAAACACAACTGTGTGTAGCAAAGTTACACCGGGGATTTAGTTCCCACCTGTGTAACATTTTTACTCGTCACCACATTAAACAGTGATATCTGCATTTCAAATGTGTTATCCGGTTATGTAGATTTAAAACACTTTCAGTTTTGATTGCAGTCAAACATGGGAGTGTTGTAGTGAAAAGGGCGATGTTGCAAGTCGTACGTAGACGACTGAAAGGAAAAGCAACATCGCTTGTCTATTGCAGCAAAGACCGACAGAATTAAGAGTCACGATGCACCTGGAGTAAAACTTACAAAGAATGCAGACCTTTCGAAATGCCGGCAGTAAATGAAACAAAGACAATTATAAGAAAGCGACAAGGAGTTGGAGCAGATTGTGGAACGTGGATGATACCATACACACGAAGGGCGCAATAAAACAACTTTGTGCATCTCCTGTGACAATTGTGGGAGTGTTTAAAATGCAGATTTCAAGAGACGTACTTTTACGAGAAAAGAGACGCTGAACGATTGCGCTTGTGCCGACTACCAACTTATCAAAACCAAACCGCCTAACGCGTGTGGTTTAGAGCTTTCCTTGCGAATTGTCTTTCATGTGTCGTCGATAATCCGTTCTTCTGATATGCTGGACTCGAAAGTGCTCGAGATCTTCAGCAGTCAACGTCATGTAAGTGTAAATTGGTCTGATTCCGAGAGGGTTCGTCCACTTGTGCCCCTCCTGTCAATCAATGTGTACCAACCTCCTGGTCGGTTCATCCAAGGGCTGTTCACAAGGTTCGGGGGGTATTTTTCAGTTGTATGACCCCCCGACACCTCAAACTTCGGTAGTTAAACCTTTATTATATTTTCAAGGGGCACTGAAACGACTGAAGGGGACGGAATTAAAAGACGAATACAAAAACATCAAAGACATGACCTGAGATAGTCGAGGTGGCTTTTTATTGAAATGCGATTCTGCAGTAGATGCGATCCTATAATAAAGAGGTCGCCATGCGTCAATACTATTAAAAACCAGCAACGATGAGCAAGTTGAGAGGAGAAATCCAATAATGCAACAACAACCATGAAAAACCCTGCCAAACAGCAAGACGTTTGCGCCTCCACACGAACCGCAACACTACTTCAGCGAAACGATGTAATCGCTGCGGCAAGAAGTCGAATAGACAGTTTTATGAGTTTCTACGTTGAGACGCATTTGAACTTCACGTCTCTAGCTGCTGTGTAACTCACTCGCGCATCTTCGCAACAAGTGAACCCGTAGGGGATTCTGTTTTAAATAGAGGTAAGGAATGCAGTTTTCAATATTTTCACGCCGCACTTTTCTTTTTGATGGGCGTTTTTGTTCTCTTTGTCCGCAATAAACACTATGGAAACAGAGATGATACTACATGCTTCTAGGGGAGATCTCAACATTCTTTAAGCAGCAAAGCCGAGGAACTGTAGGTACTGTTTGTGAAGGCCCATTTCAAAGAGAGGTGCTCTTTTCAAAGTGGACGACAGTTATAGTTCGCAGGAGTTTCTGAGCACTTTCCGATGAATAGACGTTGTTAAGAATTGATAAAACGAAACAGTGGTGTTGGAAATTAATCCAAACATTTACTGATGCATCATTCCTTTGCTGAGACCTAACAGTGCCTATGAATTTACACTGCAAGTGTGGACTTTCGCATTTGAAATAGTAGATGTGGTTTTTCATTGGCAAAAAGCTGCATTTTAGCATTCTTTGGAATAAAATGAATATTTAAGGTATGTGTTCGGGCAGCGCATGTATCTGGTACTCCTACCAGAATCAGATGGGACAGACGTTGACATTTAGCATACTACAACTCGACGATTTACCTCTCTACAAGATGGTAATTTTTTCCCATGCTTATTGGTTACGTTTACGCGAAGAGAATGGAATTAAGCAGTCATAGGTTTTGTGAAGAGAAAAAAGTGAAAATTGTGGGAGTTGCACTGCTGGATAATTGTTGTTAAGTTCAGCTGACTTACTCGATCGGAGTGTTTGGTAACAAAACTGCTAGTGAGCAGACAGTAGCATTTTGATGGATTTTTTAAAACAATGCACAGAAACTACTATTTGTTGGTCTGAAAACGTGGCAGAATCTCAAAACCAGTGAAGAGTTGCAGTTAAGCGCACCCGCAAGTGGAGCGAAATGATAGGTGCTTGGCTCAAAATTACGCTCTTCCACAAGTGAAGAAATTCAGAATGTTTGTTCAACTGAGCGGCATTTCGCCTTTCTTCATTGTCACTGGACGGTACTCCTATTTCTATCATCGAAGAATCGGCGCCAGTTTTGTGTAAATTAAAGAAGAAACTAGAGACGATTCATTGAGAAGAATGATGCAAAGGTACCATGCCGAAAATATGAACGAGATTGTGATGAATTCTTACTGCGCAATGCGACATTTTTAGGGGTCGAAATATCAGAAGTATGCGGAATATGTTGCCGCCTTACTGTTCGCATCGTGTCATCACGTAGTCTTTTCACAACGCTGAAATCGTTGTCTTAATAAAGCATTAGGATACAGCTTGCGTGATATCAACTGACCCAGTCTGCAGCATTTGCTTTGCGTTAGAAAAATGTGTTATTCTCACCCATTCACATATTATCTGCTCTCACGCCAATCGGAAATAATGAAGGCGTGTTTTTTTTAAATCATTTTCGGCATTGTTACAGCATCCATTCGGAGCACTTCGTTGTAACGTTGCCAGTTGCATTACTAGCAGACTGTGAAATGCCCATTTGCAGCACAGTCAGTTGGGATGGTCGTTCTACTTGGCAGCTTGTGGAAGCCTTTGTCAGGTGATGTCTGGCGTCTTCTTTGCATGCACAAAATCTCGGCGTTCCTCCCATTCTCATTCCGTATGAAATATCATTCCGGGAAATTTGAAGTCCGAAGTGAGCCTTTCATCAATAACGGTTAGTTGTTACATGTAAAGATCTTCTAATCAGCTGAGCAGTTATCTTCGAAGCGAAAAAATTTTTCCGTATTGGAAAGGATTTCCTACACAACGATATTATTTTCTGCTGCTTTGTTTTCCCCAAATTGTCCCATTAATCATATAACCTATCATAAAAAATTCATTCTCTCGTGCTTTTCTTTTCGAATTCACCATTTTGGCAGTTCCTGTATTATCGAAACACTTATTCGGATCCTGATCGAATTAGTTTTTATTTCGCTTCAGCTCGTTTATTGCGGATAACGAAATATGGCGTAACTAGATAAAAGGTTAATGAGAAATGCTTTTAATTTAAAACACCGTTCATTGATATAGGTTATCACGGTTGAAGCGTTCAGATGAGAAAGTAGTACTAAGTGTTCTTGTCTAAATATTGCACATCTCTTCGGGAATAATCATTTTGTTTCACGTCAAGCAGTCAAACACGCATTTGCGGCATTTGTCTGTGGTTGATTGAGTGAATGGACACGATCGTGCAGGTTCACGTGCAGCCGAAACAACTTTAGCTTATATTTCTGAAGAGATATGAAATTTGACCGATTTTGTAAGGAAACTGGACAGTGGTCATGAAATTGCATAAATATCCAACACTAGTACGTACGCTGGCAGTAGGCGCCATTTGCGTTGTTTGACTTTACTGGGATTCCTTTCTAATTAATTTAAGGATTTCTTGACTTAGCCGGCTTACTTGCTGCCTACTGTGAGAATTTTGGATTAGCTGAAACGCAACCAAGCTGTAGTTACGACCCTCCAACGGAATAAAATTATCTCTTCCGTCTACCATTAAAGCGTTTCCTGAAAGAGGAACCAATTCTGTTGATATGGTAGGGGATAGTTACAAGTTCCTGTTCGGAGCTGACGCATAATGAAACTATTTAAGGTTTTCAAACAAACAAGCGTCTTTCTAAATCACCGTTTTCTGCCGACATCTGCTAAGGAACTCCATATTTGTTTTTGGACAACGTTTTGAAGTTTGACGAGCTGCGATGTAAGAATACCTCAAAATCGGTCGCTAATGCTGTTTATGATATATCGTTTTCCATGGTACACCCTTCTCCAATTCCACACTCTTAGTGAAGACGACTTTAGGTCACAGTTCAAGTTCAGTAGGTTTCGCTTGCAGAATTTAACTTCTTGCAGCAACAGCAGCATCTACGTATGTTGCACAACTATAGGTATGTTTTCGAGGAATCTGGGAGTTGCCCAGCAGGTCAGAAGTTTGAGAAGCGCGCCGATGTTCACGGGTTACTATTTTCGAACGAAACGTACGAGGTGCGGCTACTCAGCGTAATGACGATCACATCTCGTCATGCCCTCTGCTCCTTCGACTGTTGAGCGCTTTCCCTTCCAAATTTTCTCAGGAGCACCGTATGGCGATGCCATATGCGTGAGTGTGCGCATCTATATAAATGTCTAGTTCCCTGGCAGTTCCAAATGGTGAATTGATAAGGCCACGGCGATGAAATCTGGTTGCGTAATATACATCGAAGATCGTTCAAGCCTGATTTCTTTCCAGCTGCATCCTTACTGGAACCTCTGAATGTTAAAAGGTTTCAGCTGAATCGGCAAGTTAGCTTGTTCGGTAGCAAATCGAATTCGAAAGAAAGGAATGTTTGGTCGTGGATTTGCACAAACCCTCGATTGCTTTAAAATTCACCGGGTATAGGTAAGAGAGTGCACTGGGTGTAGGTAAACATTTCGTTGTTGTACTTTAATGGTTTCTTTTACATCAAGCTGATATCATGGGCTGAACTGCAAAAAGAACATATTAAGTGAATTCCGAGGCTTAATCTTTCCTTGCATTCCACGTCTTTTTCCAGCTTTGTTTTCTTTGGGAAGAAGCAGCCCGTCGAATGAGCGGTTTTTACTTCATGTGTGCTAGCTCGTCACCAAAGAAGGTAAATGACGCCTACTTTGTTGTAAATGAACGTAAGACAGCCTAGACTTTTGTAGCGCAAACGCAATAGGGAATGCTGAGAAAGCGAATAGTCTAGGGATTTAACTGCGACACAACAATTTTCTCCATGCAAACCATATTAATTTGCGAGGTTATAAATGCGCCCGTTATCGATGGCGAATTGCGTTTCATTACAATTTTTTGTAACATCTTAAGGACATTCCGTATAATCTTCTGGTTTCAATGCTGTTTCATTTCTATTGGTTGCTGAGTGATAGGTTCACGGCTCACGTTTGCGAGTTTCAGTGCCAAAAAAAATTTGTCATGTTGTCTGCATCGAAGAGTATTCTCATTTTCCCATTATTTTAGCAAAGTTTTTCTAACGTACGAGGACAGGCGTTGCAAAAGCGACTTACTCCAAGGTAAACATCAGCAAAAGTTGTCGTCAGTTCGATGTTGACTGCACCTATCACGGGCAAACGTGAATTAAGGTAAATTGTAAACTGTTTAGCCTTTTTGTTTTTTCACGTTACGATTGTGATCTGATTTCATTTTTGTTGCTTTGTATCTATATGAACGATCGCAGACTGTAAGTTTTTGCCGTTCATTCTATCATTTCAAAAAACGCCATCTATACTTCTCAAAAGTATTTACAGAAAGAAATTTCTTCGATATTTGCGCAGTTTTGCATTTCTTAGCTTCTTCCCCCTCAACTTCTATGCTCAAAGGAGAGTGTGATGTAAAATTTATGAGGTTTTAATGAGGCAAACGAAAAATGCACTCCTTTTTCATTCTGCTGTTTGAAAGTCGTCGTGGAACAGTGCAATCATTGCATTCTGAAAGTGTGGTCTATGTTGTTGCTCTACCAAAGCTTGACCTGCGTAACAGAATTAACCAGTAGTAAATATTGATAAGGGAACTGTGAGAAAGTCATGATACTTGGTATGGTGTCTGTATCTAATTAGCATTCATGTAATAAACTGGCGATATTTTGTGTCATGTAAGTTGTTTTCAAGAGCTTCTGCGAGATCACACTGTTAAGTTGGTACTGGGCATCCACCAGGGTTTGCAGTTCACCCCCTCCGCCTCTGTGGAGGTCTACGCGGCGAGAGAATTCATGAATTTTGGACTGCAGGAAATCCTCTGAAGATGAACCTTCCCCAGCGGGTGCATTGTGATTTCCGTTTTCTCTGCGGTGGGTGTTAAGAGCACATCAAGCCTTCGCGAGCTGGAAAAGCATTTTGCACTTCCATAAATTTGAGGAAACTTCGTGAGGCAGTCCGTTTTGCAAAGTACGCTGAAGGTGAATGTGAGCCATTAGTGTCGGTGGAGAAAAAACGGTTTATTGCAACAGAAATTAAATTGCAGAGTCAGAAAACAGCTGGAAACTACATGTGCTGAATCCTAATGAGCTAAACGCAAATGCTTTATAAACAAATCTTGCCGATATGTGGTAAAACAATGTATCATAGTTTGTTGGAACTGGAAGTAAAATGTTGAAGTTTGAGGAACGTCAGGTCGTGTCAAAATCGTGCTGTCTTGTTTCAACCAGAAAACATCTCTGAGAATGAAAACTTGCAAATGCGACCGTCATATACGAAGATAACGGAGAAGCTAAACATGAGTCTAATTATAGGCTTATATGGTAGCTATATTGCGTGCCGAAATTTTTCGAACTTTGTGTTTGTGCACAAATTCTTATTGCAGTTGGAAAAGCAACATTTTCGACGTGATTTTCGAGAAAGCATTTCGACGCGGACTGGTTTGATCGAAGTTATAGACGAAATAAATCTTAGAATTTAAAAAGGTCGTTTTCTTTGTACCAAGAAAACTTACAACCTTCTCAGCCATCCAGCTAATGAAAAAGGCGCCTCGGTTTAACGAAGACATCTCTTGCTTATTATGAACTTATGTGGGTAAGCACAGAATAGAAAGCTGTGAGCCACATGTTAGCTCAGATGCTGTCTTATGTTTTCTGCTTCTTCGGAGTACTTGTTCGTGCAGACGATATCCAACCTATTTCCGGTCGCAAGAGTTGCTAGCAACGAGAAGCAGCAAGAGAAACGGCATCTGATTATTAGGGAAACAACGATTAGCAGAAACGTCGCAAGCCAATGCTATGAGTTCCTGAACTGCTACGGTTTTATGTAGATCCTCTCCAAATGTCGGGAACCGTACTGCGTCATGCTTTAACATCTCCGAAGTTGTCGTACTCTATTATAGGAGATTAAAATTCCACAAATGGTATGATATAGCTAATCGACTCTAGACAGATAAATGTATTTTTGTATACCTCACAGTCAGAAGAATGTAGTGGAGGACGCTACTGTATGTCCCACAACACATAAACATCCATAAGCTATGTTCTTCTTGTGCGGATCATGCGAAACTGTGGTGCATTGCTTTTAGGAGCCACCTTCCGATGCTTTGCATCTCGCCCCAATCTTAGGTCCGTAGTTGTTTTCATTTCATTTTCGTTTTCATTTTCATTTCGTTGTTTTCAGTAGCTTCCTCATCTTCATTGTGGTTTCCTTTTTCGAAAGCAGTCCAACATTACATTAGACATCTCCTGCATCGTCCCTAAATCGAACCCTCTTCGATAACAACCACCTTTTAAAATGGCCGTAGCAGCTACACTAAGCCGTGCACACCAGAATATCTGCCACAGTTACACAATATTTGATCTCAACTGCCGCTGTGTCCCAACTTTGTAGTATACATGATCGCAACTTCTCAAAAATGGGTTATCCATTATGCTTTCTAGTGAACACACTACGATGCAGCAACACCACTCACATTAAAAATGTCTCCTATTGAAGCCACTCTGCTCATTACATTAAGCGAACTATGCAGGTACTTGGATATAGCGTCGCGCGCAAAACCTTTTAGGAATTCTGCAGGCAACATCGTTTAGCTGTTCACAAGATCTGATGATTGACATAGGCATCTGCGTTCGAGCGGGTGGGACTTTGTTCATGTGCCCAAACAAGCATGCTGTTCTGACCGACGTAAATACCGCATTTGGATGAAAGTCACAGTTATGAATCCAGCTGAGTGTGAACGTGATGATACACAAAAATCACCACTTTCCAAAGCCTGCTAATCCACAACAGATTCGATGCAAAGCGGTTCCGTGCAAACGGGGGAGCAAACTGAAAACAGCTTCCTGAATTAAGCAGAGTTTTCCAACCCTCCCTCATTCATGGAGGCCTTGCGGGGGTCCGAATCTCCCTCACTTCTGTAGAGAATTACGAAAGCAGAAACACTCCGCTGATATGAAAAGACTCCCACCCTCACGGTGATATGATTCATTATCTCACGTGCTGGCTTCCTTCACGAAGCTCCCGCCCACTACAGCCACCCTTCTCATATTGGTGTATACTAATGCGACTTCAAGCAGTAGATGTTCGCTAATAATAACCTGGTCTTATTGCGATATCCTTAAGGATGGGCTCCGTGGGGGGTATAACAGTCCAAAGTTGTTGTGGTGTCAAAAATCCTCTGTGGATAACATGGAATTTTCTACATTAAAAATATGTCGATAAGGCAGGACTCTTTCGACTGTACCTACTCTTCAAAGTTGAGTCCGGATCGAGAACACGAGAGGCCATGTAAGATATTCACTATGTTCATGGACGAAGATATCGCTAGTTGCATAGCTACGAAGTGTTTTCAATTCTTTGGTAATTCGCTGAGGGAAATTTCGACCTAAACGCATTTCCACGGCGTAGGCACTACTCCATATCGGTGATGACAAGCTGAATGCTCTTCGGTCGACAGCGATCCCCGTAAACGGCTCGAGAACAAGCCTATCTGTTACATATGCTGAAATGATTCAGCACATGCGGAGTGACATTGCAAAACACATGTCCACGTGACGAACATTGCAACACACAATAGCAGCGTCGTGTCAAGAGCAGTGATGTGGCGGAGAGCACATGACCGCACAGCACAGCGATCATATTTCACCGCAAGCTGTCACGTGACCACCCCGTCTATGAACTGTTTCTTTTTTGTCCACTGCGATTTCTGTTTGGTGTGTGTGTGTTTCGTGTATCACGCTGCTCTACCGTCTTCCAATAGAGCTTCTTCGTCAATTGTTGTCCCCACCAACACTCCACTGACTCCGCATCTTCATCAGCTCGCCCATGATGGATACAGCAGTAGCGGATCGGAAACGCAATAGTTAATGTTAACACTTATCAATACTTCCACACTGCCATTAAACGATCGAAGTACAAAAGCTGCCTGCAGAGGCTGCATATTTTGACAGAATGTGGCAAATCCAGCGCAGGTTGACAGGCATACTCTTCTCTCGCCATCGTGAATACTTTTAACATTTTTGTAGGAAATGATGATTTTAGGCAGTCGTGAAACGAAATTGAAATCACAGCCTCCGACCTTTATTGATCCTCCACTTCCATGAAGAAAAAGATCTTGAACCATACTGAATTTCGAAGAGAGAAGACTTCGCGCGTGTTCCGTTCTGTCCACTAGCTGCCATACACTCGCGTTGAGTTTTTTCACTCAACTGGCAGTGAGCACACATTGAATTTTGCGATATG
The DNA here is from genome assembly GCA_037576465.1 of Parascaris univalens. Lineage (NCBI taxonomy): Eukaryota > Metazoa > Nematoda > Chromadorea > Rhabditida > Ascarididae > Parascaris > Parascaris univalens. The sequence continues at coordinate 59,638,379 of CM075173.1, read as the reverse complement.
AGAAACTCTCCCAAGGAACTGTACATCATGATCTGACGTTTCAAAGGGAAACTTCTACACTGAACAATATTTTCTTTAGGAGGCGCCAGCGTAGAGCATAACAATGAAAGAGCACAAACGCACACTCCAAAATTGTCTCTGCATGCTGCAATTTGCTCCGTCCGTCAACATGAAAGCCACGGTAAAAGTTTTATGAGTTGCTTCCAGCCAAAACTCTGACATTTGTTAATCCATCTTCTTAGTGCCGTAGCAATATCGATGCAGTTCCATCACGTGTGTCATTAGACTGTAAGCACAACGTTTATTAGCAAAGAATATAATCCAACATTCGTTCCCTGCAAGCGCTAATGGAAATTTATGAAATAATTCCTAATACCATTTTCATTTTTTGGTGAAACGAATGAAAAGCTTTTACAGGTGAGTGTATAAAATTGTCTCTTCAGTGGTGGTGCGCTTCACAACAAATCCAAAAACATCGTTAAAATCATCCAAAAAGTTCTTCACCAAAGAAAAATTGCCTAGAGGTATGTAACTCGACTGCTCGATAAAAAAGCTCATAAGTACATTTGAAAGCTTCATCACTACAGTACTACAACGCAAATAGCCAGCGTACTAATAAAATTTAAAAAATAAATACCATTCATGCGCTCAAATTGCTATCCAGTCCACTAACGTGCCTCAAATGCCTGCAAAATATTTTCACGGAGTGCAATATGGGAGTCCGTTAGCGGTATTTTCGTCGTTGAAGATAGCCGCTGATCCGCCATTTCTAATATCCTTGTTCCAGCGGTACAGTTAAGTGATGAGGAAGTCGGTCTTGAATTTCGCTTTCTTAGGGCCGAAGGGAATTTCAGGACTTATTGTTGTATGGCATGCACGTATTCGAGTGGCACTCGTGGTGTACAAGTGGATATGGCGAGGCTCTGAACATACTGATGCTGCATTAAGAGCGTGAGGAGAAAAAGGCCCATTCTGGCCGAAAATAGATACTCTAGGAAAAGAAGCATGTGCTACGTATTATAGTCATTTTTCAAAGAGCGAATTGTTCCAGAAAAAATATGCCGTTCGATATATATGTGTACATGTTTTTTTTTTCGTTTTAGTTTTAAGAGGTTTATGCGATGTCTTAGAATTTGTGATGCATTAAATTAACAAAGAACAGATAACCTACATAGTAGCCCTAAGAACAGATAACCTACATAGTAGCCCTACGTATGTTTTTATAATTGTTACATTTGAAGAAATGATCCGTCAAAGGGTTCATAATTTCACATGTTGTTTAATTTGCATGATAAGCTGCCAACAATTGTTTATTGAGATCTAAATGGAAGAATCGCTCACAAGGTGTTGCATTCGGTTTTTTTTGGGAGGTGATCGGTTCAAAATGGAATTAGGTGTGCTAGTAAGTAACACGTTTTGTTAATTGTAGGCACTTTATCTTAGGAAACTTGACTCGAGTTTCATACAACAAAGGAGTTCAAAAAACTTCCTGAAGTTTAAGTGATAGAACTGTTTGTATGCACTGAGTTCTTCGCATCCCACTCCCTCCATATTTTAACCGTGGCATTTCAAATATGCGTTGAATTTATGACCTACACGTCTTTCGGTAAACTCCACTTATAGCTGCAGCCAGAAAAGTCTTGAACAGTGCAGTCTGATAATTTCCAGGCGAATAGCACATTTTCTTCCATATTATGTAGTTTAAATAATGCGAGGGACATAGTAAACACGGCTTCGGATATTTTATGCAGCTGAGAAAAACGAAGCTGTCCGCAAACGTATACTTCAACTTTAAAGGCAACATCCTTCAAGTCCATTTCTTTCGACAGAGTCAGTGTAGAAAAACAAGTTCATCAGAAAGTTGGTTGTAGCCACGCTCTACAAGGTACAACGATGAATTAAAAGTTCAACGACATTTTTGAAAAATAAATCAACAAAATTGAAAAATCTCAGCGTCCCCGACATTTATCCCCTTCAAACTTGATGAGCTGAAAATTTTGATCAACAACATTAAGTGGGGCTTTCTCGCTAGATTCCTTGAGTTCGGCTTTTCCGGAAGAATGAGGTGAAGGCTTGGCCAAAGACATTTGTAAGCCGTGTTTCAGATCCGCTTTTCACAGCTAATGGTATTTCTTGGACAAAGGGTGATGCGCGATAAGAACTCCATTTCAAAGTACAAGATTTCAGCTCTGCAGTTTCTCAAAGTCGCTAATAGCCTGTATTTGGAAGCATTTAAACTGCAGAAAAAAAGAAGACCGCCAGTGTTTTGTATCAAATTTGCATAGGTAATCCGATAGGTAGTCCTAGCCATTTGAAAAACTGCATTTAGCCAAAAGCCTATCACTCATTTCAAACTCCCACGAGACAAAAACTACGTCCAACTCTTTATTTGAGCTAGCACACAAGAGCATGTACCTGTTTTGACACAGATATTCGGGTCAGCCTCTTTGTTTAAGCTCTATTGAATGACGCTTTCTAAAGGGTAAGTTGTTAGTTTCAAGTGTTCGTCGAGTACGACTCATGTCCTCATCAAACATTTTTCCATCGTATTTTCGAAAGTTGCGTGCAAAATGCGAGAAGATGGAAGCGTTTTTCCAAATTTAACAGAGTGATTTCACGGTATTTTTTCCATCTTCTATCAGCTTGTCTGTCTTACTTTGTTGTTTCACCTATATAACATTCTGCTGTGATTTACTTTTGTTTCACTTACGCACTATGGTGCCAGTTCACTTTAAAGAGTTAATGCTAAATTTTGGCCGATTTATGCACAATACATCGTCTTCTTCATTTCCTGTACACATCTTTCTCAGCTGATGGTTAACACACTCCCTACTTTGTTCCGTGAGGTGAAAGTGATATTTGCAAAAGACATTTCAAAAAACTCCTTCCTTCTTTCTCTTTATTTTAATCGCATCGGTGAGCAATTTGAGGACTATTCAGAGACAATGCAAGAAAATCTGCATATTCAAGCGTTCGAAGACGAACACAATAAACTGACTGCACACCACATAAGCGAAGTACAAAGAAATTCTCACTGAAGAAAAATGCTCAAAAGCTCGTGAAACGATAACAGAATACATCAATGAAATAAAATGACAAACAACACAAATGAGAACCCGTATTAAATTTGGAAATCGTTTTTCCCGAGATTGTTCCAGACACGGTAAAATAAACGACGTCAGGAGTTTCCAGCGCATAGAGTTTCTCGGTACATTTAGGCCTCCCACTTCATTTCCTGCAATACAATTTGCAGAAAACCATTTTTTCATGTGAGCCAGAAAAGCAGTCAGCAAATCCGATGTAAGTCGGGCGCACGGCCAGCTGATATTGTCCAAAAAGACGACAGAATTTGATAGTCCACATCGTCCAAACACAATATATCCGGTGAATGACAGCTTCTTATATAAATCCGACCCACTTCACATTCCAAAACAAAGGTGTGATTCCGTCGAACGGAGCGGCCTTCTCATTTGGAGATCGAATTTTAGCTGACCTGCCATCCCGCATGAGGAAATTTAGCTTGCGACTGCTGAACCGTTGATTGGTTCGCTTCCCTATTCACATTCCGTCCGAGTTCAGCGTCTCATTCTGAGCCGTGTCAGGTTCTGCAAGATTGTTGAGATGCACAGACTGAGATTATTTTGCTCAACGACAACAATACTTGAGTCGAGCGAACGATAACTTGCATAAATCAATCGATCAAACTGCCTCGACTACTCACCTTGGTCTATGCTTACACCGAGCTCTGTGCCGATCAACAAGTGCAAATTTAAACAATTTCATCCATCTCTTAAAGCAAGTGCATGAAAGGCAAAGCAACCGAGTCTACTAGACCAGCCAGATTTGGTAGAATGCCCGCGTGGAATGCCTTCAGGCATAGTAATCATATTCCTCCGCAAGATTTCTTAGTGCATCGTAAACCAGTTCTCAAGAGAACTACATATACCTTGAACGTTTCAAAGAAAGATCGAACGGAGCAATGTCATCAATAACCGACAGGAAATGAATACTCATGAAAAGAAAAAACTCTGCACCCTATAACTTCGAAATTTCCTTTATTTTCCATCTTAAGTACTCGACGAAACGCATTTTTCGACTGAATGTAGGGAAAGTGGAGCCTTTGTTACTTCCTGTTCTATGCGCATTCAATGCTGCCTTTAGCCATGGAAAGCACGCTTTATGTGAAAGTGCTCCGAAGGGATGGTCCACTTTTCCTTATGGAAGACGCTGCAGTATACTACTGACTAGCAGCACTCAAAAACTTAACCGCGAAATAATATGAACTGCTATATACAAAACAGACGAGCGCATAATACACATACAGATACAGGCATACTAGATGAGCAAATGTCGAGCTTCGTTTCTTGGATACGCATAGTCGCTGTTCGTGCATAAGTTCGCCTGCTCTATGGGACTGCCGTATTCGTTTCCCGTAATCACTGCATGAGGATATTGCGCACCTGGCTGCTTGCTATAGCGAATTTGCTGCGCAGGAAATTGTATACCAGCACCCATCGACAAGCCACTGAAAGATCGATTCTGCTGCAAAGCACGCATACGCCCTATTCAGAGGATGAAATTACCTGCACAACACGAACTAGAAACCAAAAAATGTATGAGAAGGCAGAAAATTACCGAGATCGAAATGCGCATTTCTAAGGTCTCCATCCCGCTCAGAACTCGTTAAATATTTTGCATAAAAATGCCGCCCTCCCCTCTCTTAGCGAAGATCAACAGATCCATTTTTAACAGCTGCACCAAAAATCACAAAAAAGCGCATAAGAATCATTGCAAGATAGAGGAACATAACGTTAACCTAAGGAGTAAAAATAAAGAGCTTCGGCAGCAATCTAACGGGTACGTACTCGCGGCTAAGGATAGGAAGTCGCTGTGCATGAAATATGGAAATGCTATGCTTATAAAGTACGCCACTTTCTCTAGCTGATATGATGGTAGGTCAAATAAATCGTTCACAGACAGTCAGTTTTAGGCCAACTTCGCTCTGAAGCTCTCTGCCGCCTCATTTTCCATCCTGGATGCCCTCGAAGCTACACCCAACAAAACATTATTACAGCGATTTTCACAGGCCGTTTCCAGTGAAAAGCCACAACTTCCCTCCCATTACTGAAATATTCGTCTCAACATTGGGCATGGGCGCTATCGCGCAACTGCATAACAGCGTTTAAACACATTCTTCACAGAAAAAAGTTCCATTACTTCTTCCGTATCTTTTCAGCAATGTAAATTTCCACCACACGCTCATCACCACTGAGCAACACATTATTTTTAACAAAACGACATGCTCCTCTACTACATATCTTCCAATATGGAGACGAATTCGATGAACATTCGAGAGGATGAAAGTGGAAAATTTTTGCACTGCAACGCTGTGAATCAGAAAATAACTAACTCAGATTAATTAGTGAACGTATTCTTATTAAATTCCAATAGGTTATTTCTATTCGGCATCATAATTTAATTTCCTGAATTTATTCACTCACGTCTGTAATTTCAGTGTGAGAATTTTTGAAAGTGAAGTATACTTGGTCAAAATCATCCACTTCTTGACGAGGATTTTCGAGGGAACCATTTTCTCACTACTTCTTGAGTGATAAGCAGATATCTTTTCTTAAGGAGGAAACATGCATGGAAAATGCTGCTTCCATGAATCGACATGAAGCAAATAACCTGCTAATGAGAGTCCTTTGAGGAGAATAGGTGGCTGCATTATTCGGTGGTGGAACTTTGGGCGGTGAAGGTGGATAAAAGCCAGGTGGAGTTGGCTGCGCAAGTTGATGTGCTGTTCGCTGTTGCTGTTCGTTGACTTCTGCACAGCATGGTGTTCGCTCAGCAACGACATTCGTGTTGCAGACTTTATCGGGTGCTTTCATGCATTTACAACAAACACAAGCGCAAATGCACATGCACGCACAGCAGCTGACCACTGCCATACATATAAGCAGCAGGGTGAGACCAGTCAATGAGCCAAGCGGATCGTCATCCAAATCTGCAAAACCTTATAAATTCGTCTACTGATATAGGCTTTGTAAATAAGCCTTATTTGAATTTGAACAGTATTGTCTTTCAAAATCTGACATGAAAACAACTACTTTTACTTAAGTGTTCTTGGACGATCCGTTGTACCCTCTGCTGATTTTTCTTCAAATCAATCAACAAATAATATACTACAATGCTTCGTTTCGCAACCAGTATTTCTCTAAAGTAGTCGAATTCGAAGATGTTCACATTGTAAGGGAATCAGCACAAAACAGCTTAGTTTGAAAGCAATTTTACATTCTTGTAAGAGACTTCGATTTTATAATCGAATGACGAAATTACACAAATCTGATATTTTTCCAAATCAACGAGCAAATTCGTTGTGCTGATTTGCAAGTTTTTGGCACAATGAGACCAATGCACATTTTTTCAAATGCGCAAGGAGAAAATGTCGCATGAGCTTTGGATGATGGTGGTGACTTGGCGAGAACCGTTTTCTCTTATCGTTAGTTACTCGCAACGCATTAAACAACGATTTTATTCTTAACCTCGTAAGCTGGCGAAAATGTCCTCAGCGAGCCTACTTATGAGGGGCATTCGTTAACAATGCATTCAAAAGAATCAAAGAAAGCCTACAGTCGCATCTGTGGGCGATCTGTCGTTCGCGCGAGAGGTCCGACTCATCTTTGCAATCCGGATAACGATTACACGCCAATTCAGAGGGTATACATTCGTGATTGGTGCATGTGAACTCACGCTGTGCGTTGCATGGTGCTAAAAGCTTTCCAGTCAGATAGGTATTTTTCTATACTTCCGATACCACTTCTACTCAGGTGTTCCACAGAGAAACGCGGCTGCATTCGAAACAACATGATTTTCCCTGCAGTCGTATCACTCACTACTACCAAACCAACATATCTTCTTTTTGTGAAGAAAAGAAAGGTAATGTTTGTTCGAGCGGCGCTATGCTATTACAAAGCGCGGGAAAGAAAATGATGGTTACGGGTCCGCCCATCACTTTACCCTTACTATATCTTCAGTGATCTTCAACGTGAAGTAGACCGCACTTCTAATCACACCTGTGCTAACATTTGGGACATTGAATTCAAAGTGGCGATACAGGACTTGAGCAGAATGATTATCGGCGACCTCTAATTTTAAATACTTCCTGTCTGACCAAAAAAAATTATGCGTCTCTGAAAGGAAATTTTGCAAAGACCAATACTACATCATGCTACAGGCTCCTCTATTCACCTCATTTTTCAGTGGGTGAAACTGGATGAAGCGAAAAAGGTGGATGAAGGGGACAACACGAAATGCTTGTCAAGCTCGAAATATTCGTTTTACTGCAGTAGTGATATTTCACATACAACCGAATTCGGGAGGAGTTGGCTAATGCGCTTAGCATTCTTTCCAGAATTAATGAAACCTTTTAACTGGTGCCCCATCTACTTTTTTGCAAATCGCTATATCTTTACGCTTCGTATTTCAGTTGCATTTGATAAAAAGTGAACAGGTATGGGAATAAAAAACGAAATCATTGCAACCTGATTTGCCCGTTAACGGATCGAACGGAAGAGCGCTGAACCAGCCAACCTCTGAATTTTTGTCTTTTCGTTACCCCTCTTTCTGTGACTTATATCAACTGAGCGAAGTCAATAAACAATGTCATATGAAAAAAAGCGCTCCATTTTCTCTCAAAACATTTTCCTCCTTACCGTTCAGTCAACTTCATATGAGCACAAAAAAGCAGTGCTTCGACCGCTTGTAACAACTGACTTACGGGTTCTCCTACGCACTTGACAGTTATGCCACTGGGCTCGAGATATTATGTTCATATTAACGCAACATCAAGAAAGTTGAGAATCGCTCGAACAGCACTTTCACTCGATGAATGGAACAGTTATAGGTTATCAACGCATTTTTTTGTTTGTGGGGATTTCTCTTAGAAAGCCCTATTAAGAAGGAGGCATTGATTGGCATTTTATTAAAAAGTGACGACGGACAACCAGAAACTATAATACTAGAGAAGTTCGTTTCAATGTCTTAATTTGGAAACGTATCAGTTCCTTCATTCAAAATACACATCACCTACCTGTATTCGACTTTCGGAACGCCGACCACAGAAGCCTGAATCCCTCGCCGCTATGATTAGGTGGCAAATCGGCATCTGAATGCCACCACAGTGTCAAGGCATTCTCGCTTGAAATCGCTAGCTCACTTGCATTGCGTATTATGCCACAGAACTGACCAACGATTGGCCCTGGTGATGTATCTTCTGGGGTTGCTTCATTAAGAGTAGATGGATCGATTGCCTTTTCGTGCTGTAATTAATCTATTTTGTTGCACAGTTCTATACTTAGCGTTCTCGGTGGCTATTGGTCATTTTCTGAAATTTCTATTACTTGTTCCCTTTTTTTCCGGCATTATCTCATATATAAACGGTCCCTTTATCGTTGCTCTGCTTATCCAATAAACACCGACTCCTTAATATGATTTTTAGAATCTACACCTCAAAATAATAACGACAGCTTTCCGATGCAATTCATTTATGGCCACAAGAATTATGGATGGCAGAATTAATATTACCAACTTCACATTAGCATATTTTCGGTCAACTTTTATTCGAATGCATGTAAAAGCGAATTTCCGGATAAAAATTTTCTGAAATTGCCGGACGAGTTCAAATGAATTAAGAGGAGCCGTTTGTCGAAAACTCAGCAGTTATAGATGTGAGGACATAATGGCGTCATCTGTGAAAATCGACGATTTTATTAGCCTTCGTAGAGCGTTTCACAGTCATTTAATTTCAACCCGCCAAACGGTCGGAACGCCTATGTGACGTTGCTGCATCATTCGCTCTGCTTCAATTGAGCAAAAAAAGAAAGAAATCGATGCAAACAAATATACTGCTGCATAAGGCGAGAAGTGACGTCCGCACATCGAGATCGAAAAAATGAACCGAAAGTGCTGTTATCTTAGTCGTACTCCGGCAATGCAACTCTAGCTGAAGCGAACGAATATAACGCAACTCACGTCGAACACATGGAGAGTATCCTTATCGCAATTTTGTGGATCGCCAAGCACATTGAAATCGAGCACACGCAATCGAATACGATAACCGACTGGTGCCGTGATCAACAAAAAGCAATTCTTCGAGGCGTTGTATGGGAAAGTGCCATAAAGCTGATGTGATATTAGTAAACCGGATAATCCGGACACTCGTCGCTCAAGCTTAGAACGGCAATTGTCTGCATAGCTTGTACCATCGAAATAGTCTGCAAAAGTCACACATCAGCATGGTTCAACGCATCAATTTCATAAATTTCTGAACATTTTAGAAAACATCCAAACGGCTAGCTAAATCTTCGAAAATTTCACAAAGCAGTTTTGCTACGCTTTTCAGATGTGCGCGAGTCTGTGCGTGTATATGTATGTGTGCTTTTATGTTGCAACTGGAATGACATGGGGTATACTACTTTAAGAAACCAGAATCAAACTACCAAAAATCATTGCAGCGATGCTGAAAATATGATCGTTTCTATGAGGACAACGATAATCATGCGATAAAGAGCTTCAAAATTAGAGCCGACAAACTGAAGGGAAACATGGATGAGAAACGCTTTGAAACCGACCATGCACATGACATCACACAGTGCACAAATCATTCAAGCAATACTTGTGGAAAAAAACGCCGATCAACTGTGACGGCGGCAAAACGAATTTGTTACAACTTGCAGAGGACTTTTTTCCGGAGATCGAAAGACCGAAAAAACACCGGGATTCCAAAATTCTGCAACCGTCCCGACTTCGACGCAGCTCTATTCAGAAGTTTTGGTTCGGTGAGCTGGAAGTGGAAGGGGATAAAACGTAATGCTCATTAAAGGCATTGGAAGTAATGTGGACAACTTCCTTTAATCTCTCTATTACATAAAAAAGGACACGTAACTTTCAGTTTTTGTTCGTGAAACTAAGCGCACATTTAAAACTGATTTCAATCCGAAAAACACAAAACTAGTGGACACGAAACACTACCAAATTCCGTTTACCAACTACTATTCGACGAACTGAAATTCTGTGAGAGGGATTTCAGCATAGCTGCTTTCTGGAACATCCACTGAATTTCTAGTATTACTGATATTTGGAACGTGTGCTAGGGAGAATACGGCAGGCATTTTCAGGAAGTGACCCATATATGGTATGGAGTTTAATCTGAAAACAATCGTAGAATGCCATCAGCTACCACTTCTTCAACTTAATCCTGTTGAACCAAAGGTAGCCTCCATTCATTCGACTGTTATCAACTCCAATGAAAATATTGCATGAGCAATTTTCTGTTTCTACATGGAAATGGCATAAGTGGATGAACGCTTTAGATTCTATGAATAGTCGTTAACTATGGAAGTATTTATGAGCAAACATAAAATGAAAAGATGGATTTTGCAGGATGTTAACAAAAATGGGAGTGAAGCGACGAATTGCAACGCGAAAAAGATAAACACATTCCGTTATTTAGAATCCTAGCACGGTTTTACTCCATATGCAACAAGTCGAGACATCATTTTGTGTTTGCGGACAGCGACGAAACTAAAACGGTTGTTACCAATGAGGTGCTAATCGTTCAGTCTTTATGCTGTTTTTCTTTTTGATTTTGATTTCTATCTACAACATGAATTTCGAATAGCAAACCCTGCAAATTAATCGGCCATGTGTGGTTGCGTACCTTAAAAAAAAGCCGACAGCTGTCCCCCACTCCCTCCCACAGCATTGCTGGAATAATTCGAAGACCGTAGAGTCTGAAGTGAACCCAAGCGGTTACTTCATTACCCAAAGGTTTCTGAGTGGATCTTTCTCGAGGAGAAAAAGGTCGAACAAAAACGGACGTTTCATGCATTTCCCAAAAACTTCTTGCATGCGAAAATAAATCGACAATGCTGCACATAATTTAGTCGCTCAGTTATAATTTCATGTAAAATACAGCCTGTACTTCAATAATTGTGGTGAACATTTACAAATCCTGTAGCGTTTATTTCAGACTTCCAGATAGAGGGTTACAGCTACTTCTAGAATGAGGGATCAGAGAGTGGCTTTTTTCAGAGAGAGAAAGAGGAGGAGAGAGTTAGAAAGATAGACGGAAACACAGAGAAACTCTGCTCAGAGCCACGCAATCTTCACACTGTTTTGCTGAAGGGAAGAATCCGTCCAAAATGCTCCGTCTGAAACGTTGATCTAGTTGGTAATCGACCGGCTAAGGATAGTTCTTCAAGAAGCGGAAGTGATAAATCCTCAGTTCCCCACAGGTTTTGTGCAGATACAAGGACATAACATTGTTCATACGTGCAATAACGGGAATGTTTATACATGTTGTTAATAGAGGAAATTTGGAAGCACAATGGTGATTAATTTCGATTATGCATTAGGACTAAATAGTACCTCACAACTATCGAGAACGAATATTTACTGGACATATAACACCATCAAACGTACACACCAATCAGAGAGTAGCAAGCAAGAGTTTTAAAAAAACCAACTGATTTGCGGGTCGTATGATAGTACAGCCTCTCCGATAACGGCAATAACCGACAAAAGTGCAGTCGAAACACGCCAGTTCATATTGACTGATGTTGGCAAATAGACAAAAAAAAGGAAGAGGCCGCCGCCACGAAGTGCTGAGTCTATACACCGGGCTGTGTGAGCACTGAAAGATATGCCAGCTGAGTAGGTGACTGGAAGGGGATTGTCACAAAATTAAACGGTACATCGCAACGGTACTAACATTTCTACACTCGATTCACATGTTAACATACATAAAATTAGTAAAAGATGCTTTATACTTTATTGTTAACCATAAACTCCTTAAATCTAATCAGTTTTCAGCTTTCTTTCATCACACCTATTGTCCTCCTTATTCAGCTATGATTTATTCTGCATTAACGACGACATTACGCAAATTACAATACAACTAATTTTTTAAGTGCTGGAAAAACCTTCACCAGCGGATTACCCAAAAACGAGAAAGGCGAGCTGAAGAACTGCAAAGACGTGGGCAAAAGATTTCGGCCGAACGAAAAACTTGTTTTATAGGCAACTACGCAAAACGTAAATGACACAGTTCACATATTTCAGAGCCTCAACAACAGCTTGATTAGCATAAAAATGTAATCGCCACACTTTGCACACTCCATTTTTGCTTCTCGAACTGCTTGGCATGCAATATGTTTACAACTAAAGTTGTATTCATATGGGGAAAAAACTAAGAAATACCGAAAACCTTCGTCAACACATCAAACATTCACGTCGAAATATCTGCATTAAAACTGTAGGATTTATGAGACGTTGGAAATGGATAGCCACTCAGAAGTGCTCTATCAAATTAGGCGAAAAATGTTCAGACCTATTGGCAATATAGCATAGCAACAGAAACAAAAAACCGCTGCTAAACGGAATCTATGATCGCTTCTCTTATGAACGTTCATTTGCATATGTGTTCGCAAAAACACCTCATAACACTGTGAAAAAGTGAGGCATTGCGTGTGACCAGGGCAAATGTCAGCAAAAGAACAGAAAAGTAAATTCCTTTCCAACTTCATTCCCGTCTTTGTTCAGGTGATCACTAGAAACAGTTTGATAAGACAGTTCTCAATTGCTAAAATTTAGAGACAATTCCATCGAGAAGTTAAGATCCAACCTTTACATTTAATATTTCGGCCATCACTTTACCTACTACACCAGTACCACTAATGTGCAATCCCATAAGATTGTGGAGGAACGGCGCGCAGTTCAAAGCCTGTACAATTTCCGGCTCGTGTAGAGGAATGGAAAAATATGAAAAAATTTATAGCACAGACAACGCTTTTTCTTTAAAAAAAATTTGAAGAAAAGTTCTCTAGTTGCCGTCCCATAATATTCGGTCGCGAATCATTAGCATATCAAATTTTTCACGATTTCTACAAAATGAAAGATCCCATTCACAAATTGATCGTCACATCTGTTGATAGGGAATGGCAAAATTAATGGCCACGAAGAGAGAATTTATGATCTGACAGCTCCGAACGGTGGAAAAGACATCGAAACTGATAAGAGGTAGCGCTTCGATGAACGTTATCATTTCCCAGAGCTCTCCCTTATCACTACGCTTCCACTCAGACACTTCTTCACGTCCTGGCTGCTTCATTCCGCTACCAATACAGCTCCCAGATGTGTTATCATGATATTCGCATCTTTATAATATTATAAGCCCTCTTAGGGCTTAGTCTCGCTCGCTAGCGCATAAAGCGCGCCACTAGTTTCTTCACAACATCAACGCACAACCGAATGGAATTATGGAGAAAAGGCGTAATTTTAGGGGTAGAAACCGAAATTGCGAATACATTCTTTCAGGATAACCGCCGATCAGCCAAATCAATGATCATAGTTAACCATTAAAAGTGATTTTCCTGGAGATTTTCAGCTCAGATCGTTACTGTTACTGTCAATGAGCCAAGCAGATTGCCTTTTGAAATTACACGTCGAAGAGATTGTAGAAGAAAAGGAAGGGGCAAAAGACGAAAAAGGGGAAGACAGAATCGAGTCTGGCTTAGCTACTTAGTATTTCCACGAGTACGAGAATGCAGTCGAATGAAGCAAGCGGCTGGACGCACCACAGGGCGCATACATCATTCGTGTGGCACTTCCAACGTTAGCTCTATTCATCATTTCACACTGAACCGCCACGAGCAATTCCTTTTCTTTCCACAAATAAACAACAGCATTTTGCAATATTACTTCGCCATAGTTCATCTCTTTCGCCATTCTCTGAAGCGTGCAAATTTGATTGCGTCATTTTTTTTGTTGCGGGTTGCCTATTGAACAAAAAGGAAACGATGGCCGATAGTGCGCAAACACCGCGCCAAGTGGAGAGGAAAGGAAATGTGAAATTTCTTTGTTAGGCAAAACACACGCTCCAACTTCCTCGATGAGGAATCATGTTAATTCTGCAGCTAATGACCTATGCGAATGACCTGTTTCATTCAGTTCACTCACAGTGAGAGCAAATTTGAACGTAACCTAACTGGAATGACTGCCGCGCAACAGTCTACGAGAAGTGATCCACAACCTAGAGAAAGATTAAATGTATATGCAAAATCGCCCTACCAGAACCTCAAGTCGTTCTTTTCTTTAAAAAATTACCTCTAAAATTTCACCCAGTTATCAGTTCACCCATCCGATGCCACTACGCATCCATTCATTGTATCCGTTAAAAAACAGCTCACTCAGACGACGCAAGAGAGTAAAAAGAGGCAGCCTTCTAAGAACCTCAAAAATCGAAAGCCTCTTGGGTGGATTCTTCAGAAATTTAGCAAATTTATAAAAAATTTTCTCCACTCTTCAGTCCTAACGTGCCGTTGTTCGAAATTACGAACTGTTTGCCTAAATGGTAGCAATTACAAAGCTTCAAAATGCGCCCGCATCTCTCACCCTCTGCTTGCGGCCCTAAATCTATGCGCGCCGAACTCGACCTCCGTTCTAGTAAACAAAGCTTTTGCATACTCTTTCAGTGCTCTATAGAAATGTTCATTTCCTGATATTTAAGGGTAGCGACCCACTGAAAGCCACAGAACTGTGATGCAGTTCAATTCCTTCATGAACTAACTGGTGCTTTTTTCAAACATGATATTATATTCATACAACTGCAGCAATAAAACATGGCACCGAAAAATAAGCAGCTGATCACGTGTGCACTTTTCCGATTTGGGGACGGCAGAGGTATCTTTGAGGCTGAATTTGCCTTTCGCTGATTCGTCGATAGATTTCTATGCTCATGCCAACTCGCTCCTATAAAGGAAATGTGACCAGGAAAATACGAACGCCACGGAAAATGTGACCAAGAAAATGCTGTCGACAATCAAGAAGCAGCAGTCTTCAGCAATTTGAAGCTCAACATTGAACTTCTGTGAAATAAGTTTCTTTATCGGATCACTAAAGCATACAATTATAAAAGCGTAATCTAGTATCCCATCGCAGTCGCACAACGCAAAAGAAAGCAACGATAGTGTAATTTTATAAAAGCAGAACTTGAACCATTTAAAATTTACCGGTTATTTATTTACCGAAATTTAAGTACTCTCTAAGCAGCCATGTCACCTTTAGAGATGTAATATTACTCTCACAGGTATTTTAACGATGACGGAATTAGCGACAACGAAGCTCATAGATTTCGTTGAATGAATAAGTACAAACATTCACACACCTGCTGCTATAACCAACAAAAACGATGCTGGAAACATGGTTATATAAAGGAAAATTTCAGCAATTTCGCTTCAAGTGTAATCCTACGTGAACGCTTACCAGCCCGCTTGTTCCCATAAATGAACTGACTTTACGCAGAATATGTTCTAGTGATTCTAGCTCTCGTTCTTCCGAGAGGAATTGCACAGAAGGCATTTTTAAGCATGTAATATTGCCATTTATGGTTCAGTGATAAGCAAAAAATACATGCTACTTACTGGTTAAGCTCGGATCCGGTCTTGATCGCGATCAAAATCTAGGCCCTTCCTAGCTTCCGCCCAACAGCAAGTGCAGGTGGGTTGAGCCTCGTCATGGTTTCGATAGGGCAATGAATTCTGACTCACTGAGGACCAGCCAGCTTACCGGGATGCGTCCCGCTTTCAACCGATCGCAACAAAATCTTGGCTAAAATCTGAATCGTCAAAAGAGGTAACGGATTTAAAAAGACGCAATACCTTGCCAAAGAAGTAGCGATATCCTATAAATGGCGTATTCACATCAACAATTTTGTCTAAGCAAGTGGTGAAATGTCGCTTGCAGGAATCAAGACTGTTTTGCTGATGCAGAGCATAGGCGATTATACTGGCATTCTTCCACCTGTCCCCATGAGAAAATCACGATATCAGTATGCATGATCGGTGCTCAGAAAATTCCTGCTGATAATGTTCTAGCGAAAATCTCACATTGGAAGAGATGTCTATTATTAGTTCTAGATGTTACGGCGACTTTGCAATTAAGACTTCCCAGCTGCTCTTCCGAAAACACACGATTCGAATTTTTGGTAAACACTCATAAGAATTCCGAGAGAATTTTGGAGTTCAAAGATAGAAATGCACTTCTTCGATTCTTCCTTCACAAAAACTAGTGTAATTTTGACCTATCTTCGGATTGTCACCGCGCATTACCCATTTCTGAGATATCAACTCCAAGACCATTCAAAGACTGAAAAATATGAAAGGGAGGGGGGAGGAGAAAAAGTGATATATTATTGGGTTTGATGGCTTGCAGAGTTTTCTTAAATGAGGAATGAAATTAAAAAAAGAAAGTAAAAAATTGATTCGTTACGATAAAGCAGAATTGAATTCACTCATTATTTTATCAAAGAAAAAATCTGGTACTTTCTCTAGAAGGATCAAATAACGAGTGAAGAACGATTGTGACCTTTGAAGGCATTCCGCTGCATCAGTGGAGACACCTGCCCTGTACGCTCGGCGCCTAAGATTGCAGAGGTCCGATTCCATCAAATGCGCAGAACAAAATTTCATTTTTCGTTTCTGTCACATATGCAACTTGAAGGTGACAGGGAACTTGATAGCAGACAATTTATTAATTCAATCTTCGCAACAATTAATGATATTAATCATGGCAGAAGTGAAAAGATGTTCGCTTGCATTTGTTGAACCCACTAGTCGACATCACAAGGACGGAACGAATAAACGCAAGTGGCAAAATAATGATTTCATAATTTATGTGAAGCGATTGCTAGTAAAACGTATTAAGGATTTGGTCCGTTGACTTCGATGATGTAGAAAAAGAAATTGAGCTGGCATGAAACGCATGCAAACTCTTCAGTACCTTAATAACAAGTTTCGAAATTACTGAATCAAAGTCAGTAAGGGGAATGAATGTCAATCCACTCTATATGT
The DNA here is from genome assembly GCA_037576465.1 of Parascaris univalens. Taxonomy (NCBI): domain Eukaryota; kingdom Metazoa; phylum Nematoda; class Chromadorea; order Rhabditida; family Ascarididae; genus Parascaris; species Parascaris univalens. The sequence continues at coordinate 59,621,469 of CM075173.1, read as the reverse complement.
TATAGTCAAGGTTATTGACTCGGACTTTATTTTTCCCCAAGTAGAAAGTGACGGGTGGATAGTGAAAGATACACATCGCCATAACAAATTTCAGAAGAACACGAGGTCGCCCGAACGAACTTCCACAAATGCAAGTTTGTTGGAAGCTTAGAAACGATGCAAGTGGGCGAGCGCGCAAGGAATGATGGACACGATATGCGCTTTTTACGACTTCGCCTAACACAGCAATCGACTCGATCAGGACCTAGGAAAAAAGTTTTTAAAAAACGTAATAAAGCACTCGGTTTTTCCACAAGCTGAACAAGCCCCTGTCAAAGGAGGTTTTTCTTTCCTTTTGATCGATGCTTTAGCAACGGTCGATTCCCAAATTTCATGACAGGTTGTAACTAAGCCGAGAATCGCAGCATGAAGAGGAAATTCAGCCTGCGTATGCGACAATGGTATGCTCTATTATCATGACTTTTTTCTTCGTTCGAACAGTGATACTGGAAACTTAGGCATGCGCAAAGCACAGATATGATCGCAAAGTAGCTCGGCAGAATTTTTCAGAGACTGCGAAAGAGGATATAAAAGCAGAATACCTTCAACCAGCAGTTTAAGCGCCATATTTTAAGCGAATAAATTATCCTCTCGATTGTCCTCCAGACACACACAAATGAACGGTATACTAAAACATTACTGCCAATAACTGCAAAGATATCAGGAGTTGTTTGCGCGATAAAAGAAATATCGAACATTGCGCTCGTGGATTCAACAATGCCTTCTCACAGGCTTGCAATTGTGCAAATATTATCGTAGGACGAGCCAACAAACGAGCGAGGACGCCCAGCTTCAAACAGGCAGAAAAAACTATTTCTAGATGAAGTTTCAAGGGCACGGAAGCATGGATGAAAAGACGACAAAGAATGACGAGCGGAAACATCATGATGGATACAACGGATGGAAGAGGAAAACACAGAATCTGATTGATAAGATGGATTCTCGGCATGGAAAAAATGTCGACAATTGTTTTCTACATTGAAATAGAGCAACTGGCATGCTTCATTTCCGCAAATAAAATATTAACTTATTCACTGATATTCGTTTAGCTTGCGACAGTTTTAGTGGTCTCGCTTCACATCTTAAAGGCAACATCTCTGTCTTCTGCCACCAGGGAACTGCTTAACATCTGTCTTAATAAATGACTTAATGAGCAACGTATATTTATTTGCAACTTAGATAATATCGCAATAAACGGTCAATAGTCGTTGGTTGATAATATAACGTTTCCGGTATGCAAGACAATTTGCAACACAAAAAGCTAATCGTCTCGAGTGAGGGCAAACGTAGCGACGTCAAATGGGGGGTTATCCAAACCGGCGCTGACCTGGGCCATCTCATGGGTGCGCCACCGATCAAATCATGTCGAGAGTGGCCGTCACAGGACCGTACCCCTTGTCAGTCATCAAGGGCATTCATGAATATTCAAATTATAGACTCCCACTGCATATGAGGATGTCCACCAGCACCAAATGAGGAAGGTCGTCCGCTAAATCTCCAAGCTGTCACCCAAATAACAACATTTTTCCCCACTAGTTATTGACCAATGACTGCAGGAAAGTAACAAAGGTCGTTCGTGGGTACAGACTGAACGGGCGCGGATATTTTAACTTCTAAACTGAACGACCAATGCATACAAGTGATGTCCAGTTGATTAACGGCTTTCGAGAATTTAATTAACTGCTATCTTTCGTGATGAAGTGGATATAACGAGGAAAGGCGTTTCGTTAGCATGTTTCTGCAGTGGGGATCAGAACAGCGAAATGGCTATGAGGTTACAAGCTATCAAATAAAGCAAAAAAAAAACTGCATCTAGCTGCTTATCCGTTTACTCAAACTTTTCCACTACAAATTCTTCTAAGCTCCCTTATTGACTCTCAGCTGCGCTCTGTTTTTATAAATACGCATTAATAAAACAATCGCACAAAAAGTTTCCTTTGAATTTTATTGCGTTCCATTGCTATGAATCAAATAGACGCGTTATTTTTGCCAATAACTAGAGGTAACTTCTGGAATGTTTGAAAAGAAGAATCTCTGTTTAAGAGAATTTTCTGGACAATGTCTCCATTTTTTCCTGCTAACATATCCTACGATCATTACGAGAAATGCTGATAAATCCATCAGCAAATGAAGCAGAATTGCCGATATGGCGCATGTAAGTAATGTAACACGTTGTCGGTTACTTCAAAAGGTTTCGCCACATGTTTGCGCTGTTCATATTTCACTGATGGGTTGACTAGGCACACTGCGCGAACTAACACATGAGATTCATTGCCTCGATTCCATAACATCACTACGCCATTCTAAACATCAGAAAAGATGAATGGGAACGATCCATTGGCCGTATTTAACTAATCGCCGCGCAATTAGACATAGATTTACGACCTGCCGACACGAAACGCCGCCTAATATATGTCGGTGCAGAGAACATGCGACATAATTAATCTGTTTGAATTTATAGCGGTGGTAGCGCTGTACGCAACGAGCGATTGCCGTGCGCCAATGGCCATTGTTAAATTTTCATCGCCTGCGATCCGCCTCCCTTCTCTCTTTCTTAGCCTGTGCTTTATGCGCCTCCCCTCGAATTGCTCACGCCCCTCCTCCATTTTTCCCGGCCATGTAACCACTGTTAGCTGCAAACGTATTACAGAAAACTCGTGCATGGTGGGCGAGGAGGTAGTCTCCCTTCTAAATGCAAAGAAACGGCAGACTGTCCATAAATGGGAGTTTAAAAGTTTTGTTTTCCTTACCTTTCACCATAATCTTATTGACGAGTAAACAGATCGACGCTATGTCCCACACTGGAACTACTTTTGAAACTCACCATTCACATGGAGAAAGGTATTCTCCTAATCGATGCAACGAGTACGTCTAGATAGAAAATTCCATGCTTGCACGGCTCCTACCTAATTAAGATCTAGGTTTTCTTCCCCTCTTTTGTTATCCTCCATCAAATGAAGAATTGTAACCCCGTCGTCCAATTCCATTCTCATTCTTTCAAAATCATATTTCAAAGACTCTATCACGCAGGAGTTCTGCTAGTCTTGTGCTCATTTAAAGATAACAGTATGAGAAATGGGCGTTTTAGGGGATTTTAGAGGAAGAAAACTAAAATTGGAATCGTTATCGCTGAGAAGGATGTTGAGGTGATTTGTGCAACCGAATAGAAGAGAGGTTTCAGTGGTATTGACTAAGTGGAGAGTTTCAGTGTTGTCCTCGCAGCTAATCCTATCGATTCGGTCCCTCAGCCCAATTATACGCTAATTTCGATGCCACTTTGAGTGCTCTCGCAGTTTACTATTTCCAGTTAATTCTTTATCCGCCTTTTGTTCTCGTCTTATCACACTGTCTTCGTAAAAGGTGAAGCACTGATTTTTTTTTGCGCTGTTCTTCAATATCGGCACTCGAGGAAGGAATAAAACGCCGAACAAATGCAAGCAGAAAAGTTCCATTTTTTTTTCAATTACTCCTTTACAACTATAAATCCTTATTAGGTGCTAGCAGCCCGCGCTGAAGTCCATTCGGAGGAACGTTCGTGCGAAAAAATATCCACGCTTTACAACTATATTTTGATTAACAACACAACTGGATAAGAGTTGATTGGAAAGGACGCGAAACAGGAGCTTGTCAATTGTGCACAACTGCGCAACAGGTTGATGAATAACGGTGAGGTGGTGGTGCTGATGGTGGAATGGCAGGCCGAAAAACGCTACCGCGAATGGCGCCGAATGGTGCCGTTGGCGATAGGACGTTCTTCAATACATCTTCGACGCACTCCAATAAACAGTGCTCAATCAAACTGCCTACAACTGTTACATTTAGGCACACGTCTGAAAGATCGTCTCGGCGAACGGAGGCTACCGTTGCTGGCTTCTTCCCCTCAAAAAATGCGCTAGTGCAGCTTTAGTTTCCTCAAAATTATTGCGAAACACGAACGCTACATTGCATTGATATGGCGACATCTTGACCCTAATGATGCACTTCAGACAGAGGCAGGCTAGAGCAACGAAGCACCTAAACAACTCTTCTGGGTTACAAAGTTGTACCACTAGTCACATTAGTCTTTATGCAATCCTTTTGAATTCTCGTTAACTAGCTGATCTGCTTTCATTGGTCAAAAAGCTCGAGAAACGTGTTGTAATTGACAGATGAAGAAATTATAGAATGCAATTCATAATTACCATAATTATTTGTTACACAACTGTACGCACCAAATCAGAAGTGTGTTGCTGTGTTACATTTCTCTAGCTGAACATAATATCTGCCTCAAGGCCAGGTCGCTTCAACGACTCTTGATGAGCTCTAGGTGTGATGAAGTTCGGGACATGCTGTTTAGCATAGACAGCAGTGATTCTCGAGCCAACTAAGCTATATGCTGCATTTTTACGCAAAGCATCGAAACAGCGAAGGCAAAAAGAAAAAAAAAAAACGTCTTTGATGCAACAGCACTGGGAAATTCCAGCGCGTTTCTTTTCGCTAGAATTTTGCACTGTGCATTCAGTGGTTCGTCGTGCAAGGCGCGCTTTCCCCATCAATCTTCTACATCGACACGAATAAATCAAAAAAACGACTAAATTTGCTTTCGAAATACCATAGCTTGATGGCCAGCACTTAAAGTTACTCACTTCATTTGTCGCTACGCGTTTAATGGCCTACATATTTTCATGCCAAACTAACTTATAAATCGTTTCTGTCAGCCGCAGCAAGAGCGAAAAAAGTAGCAACGATCCCGTTATATAAATTAAAGTAAAACATTACGCTGTGAGTTGCACTAATTTATTCACTGCTGGGAAAATATGTCTGTGAAAGCTATTCAACAGATTACGAAGGCAACGAGGGATGAGGACTATGCACTGCTGCTTTTAAGAATACGTTGGAAGTATTTTTTGGCAGTGAGACTTGCAAAAAGCGTCCGTCACAGCAAAGCTTCGCATAAAAAGGATTGCTCTCGATGCTAGCTGCCTTCAATAGAAAGAAAAGACAAACGCATTTAGTGACTTAACTTTACTCTTTCCTACGCGTTTCGTGAGATTTCAGGTGCGAGTGATTGCCAATTCCACGAACAGTTGAATCACTTGCATGAATGCACCAAATATTTTGAGCGCCTCACTATTGAAACAAACCGATATGCAACGTTCGAGTGCTTTCGTTGGTCAGGGAGCAAAGCTTCATCTTGTTCGCAGTGTACTGATGCTCTCGTTGAGCGTTGACGTTCATTACACAGTGTGTTAAGAGACCAGTCCTGGATTCAAGGAGTTATCAATCACTGACCCATCGACCCGTATGAAAAATGGCATCCCGTTTTGATCGATCACCAAACTGCGCTCCAACGAAAAATGTTATTGCGAAATTCACAACACACCTCAGTATGGCTGTTTCGAAAGTAACATGAACACAGAAACGCTACTGCTGCATTTTTTGCAACTGAATCGACAGGTGAAAATGGATGAGCAAAGAAGGATCCTTTCGTGAAGAGGTCAAAGGATTTGTTTAGTAAAGGTTCTTGCATCATAGCCTGCGTTATCCATTTAATTTGAGATACATATAATAAAGAGATACAAGTTTACATAGTACTAAGTTAACATACCACACTAAGCATTTGCCTTCAAAAACGGTTGCCGAAGTTACACATCGCTCAGAAGGGTTTTCGTTTACACCTTGAATGTGACTTACGCTTGCTCGATAAATCGTTATGATATTTGATATTAACGTCGGCTGCCTGCACCATTCATGCCGCCTTTCTGGTGATCCCTCGAACGTCTTAAGAATGTGTACTTGAAAGGGTTTAGTTCTTTGAGCACCTCTGCAGTATCCATCAGTAATCGCAATTCTTTTGCACGTTTGTGACATCAGCACGTACGTTTTTGCATCCGAATCACCGAAGTGATAACGCATCCCACATTAATTTGACTATTTAATGAAGAACCTCAAAAGGAAGAAATCGCAGATAATCGACTTGCTGAACAAATCAAGGAATTTGACGGTAAGTGGCATTAGCTGGAGCTGTTAAATCACTGAGCGGTCTATGCTGAAGACTTATTGCCATTAAACTTCTACAAGTATTTGTATCTCAATTTGATGCATTGCGCGGAAAACATTTGTTAACGCTTTCTAGCGAATCAGAACCCTCGAACAGAGCAGCTTATTTAAACCTTTCGGTTGATTCGAGTGGATAGTGGGTCCACAGTTTGGTGGTCTGACAGGCACTCAGTTGATGCCCTAAAGGTCATGACCAAAAACGCATCGGCTAGACCGGATTGGCTAGCCTAGCATATAGACAGCCGTATCATCGAGGTGTTATACTGAAGATGAACAAATAACTGTGGCCAACTAGCACAGTGGATTTAACACAGTCGAGGAGCTACACTCACCAATTAAAGATTAAGTGAGAGACAAAAAGTCAAAAGAAGCCATAAAAAAGTGCATGTGACATTTTATCAGTGAACGTGATTCGATTCCAGAACTGGACTGGCAAAGAACCTTATTAGGCTTGCGCACAGGATCTGTAATAGCGAGAGAAGACTGATCGAGAAATATCTGCCTAGCACATGTGCGTTTTAATTTCGTGATAGAACATGAGTATATGGAACACGATGGACGTGTAAGCATTGGCGATCGCAAAAGCATAAAAGAAAGTGGCTGCTTCATCAACTCTTCGAAGGCGTTCTTAGCACCAAGGGGACTGAATTGCTTCCTATGCAGCTGACTGACACTTCTTTTGCACATCGTCTCCTTAGAGACGCACATCCGCACCCCAAATTTAGTCGTAGATATAAAAGGCGATCAACCTTATGCTCGATCTTCACTCAGCTACTTCGTAAACTAGCGTGAAAGTTCATTTGTTTCAGCACATATCCTTGAAAAAATTGCATCCAAAATTTCGCTATGCTTGGGGGGAACCTGTCGATGTTGGCAAAAATTAGAACTTTCGGTGGGAGAATAGGAAGGTGGTGGAAAAATGAGGCAAATGAAGTGCTACTGCTACAAGCAGGAGACAGTAAACCTCCAAAGACAAAACTAAAATGAAGCACTCAGCGGCGAAGAGGTAGAGATCGAATTAACAAATAGAACCAGAATGCTCAAAGAAAGAAGACAGATTCGAAATGAACTCGCTTAAAACCCTCAAGCAGTCCACTACAGTCTTCCAAAGCAAAAAAAAAGAACAAAGATTGTTTACCTGTGGAAAAACCGACGGCGAAAATTGGAGTGGTGGAAAAATAGAGTGGGAGTGTCGAGGAAAGTGCTGAGGAATGAAGAAAGAATAATGAAATAGCATAAAATTGATAAGTAGTGCGCAAAAATACTTGCTCCCCTCCTCTCCTTCGGATTGCCAAGAAATACCAGGAAAATCCCGTCGTTAGGGGAGCTAGAAATAAACGACAGCAAATTTATTACTTCGATTGTACATAATGAAGAAAAAAGAGCCGCTCTTCACCGTTGTGCTTCCAAGTGGAACAGTTTTCATAAAAGATTTTCCTGACGACGAATATTCAGGGTCATAAATCTTCCCATTAAATGGAAGCTTCAGCATACAGCAAAATTTTAAATAGAACAATGTCTGTGGGTCAAAATTTGTGAGCCGGCCTCAGTGGTTACATATCATATCTGAAATTATGAGCGACAAGGAAGGCAAGGAAACAAGGAAGGCAGTCAAACTGGGTAAAATGCTGAGCGATGCTTTTTCACAGGGGAGACTAACTGCACAATCGTTAGAATTTCCATACATCGAAAATGCGCTCACGAAAGTTGCAACGAAATTGATGGTGTGTTGCGATAAATTTATGATGGGAGGGTGCGGATGCCATTCGAGTATGATGGCCAATAACTCGAAACGGACTGTTTGCAGTGACAGACGTATTTGTAGCAGCTGCCGTCCGTTGATGCAATGTGTCGCATTTTCTTTAGAGGTTAGAATGAGTCCTTTGAGCAAAGCCTACCTTTGAGCTCGATCCATTGCCACGACGCCAATGCGTGCACACTCAATTTTCACGCTAACAACTAGCATGCTCACGCACGCCTGCTCGCAAGGCATTCATTTTCTGTGACTAAATCATTAAACCATCATTGAACACGCTCACTTCATCGATAAACGACGCACCTACTGTATTCAATAAATCCTGAAGCTGTTTCTTTCTTTCATTCGATTAACCCTCTTTAATCAGCTCAATGCTATTCCACTAAAAAGTAAAACTTCGAAGCGTTCACAAAACCTCATTAAAGACACCTGTCGTAATAAATGGGATAGGCCACCCATGAGCGTCCATGCTATAAGCTAACAACTGAAAAATTTTATGAATAGCGGTGGCTTCAAAAACAAAAACCTGCGAGGAGTCATGTTTACGTAATAATAACGATTATTTCTGAACGATGATCGGGACAGAGTACTTTCTTAGCTTTAAGCAAGTCGACTTGAAAGGAGAACAAAAAGTGAAAGAAAAACAGAATGTCTTGCCGGTTCGCATTCCTACTAGAAACAAACCGGGCAAACTCAACAATACACCAGCAAACCTGCAGCTTTCCTTGCTTTCCGTTCTTAAGCAGAACAAATGTTAACCACAGATCCTAAGATTTGTAGGAATGAGACGCAATCACAAGTACTGGAGGCAATAATAGCGAATAACCGGAGAGAGGTGAGCAAAACTGTTCGCACGACGCACTCAAAAAATAGAGAGGTTTTAAAGAGCAGATTTTTTTGATCAACGCAGCAGTGGTAAAGCTCGAGTTGGATCGCGCTACCACTTGAAGAAACATAGAAGTTGCACGATGTCGGAAGCAACAGCACAACGAGCGCGTTTTTGTTTATTGTTTAAAAAAGACAAAGATGAATTGGCCCGATAGGCGAACGTTTCGCTAGCGACACCCTATCGACACTGCTGCCCCAGCTATCGCAACCAGCAATCTCCTCGGTTGCATCTTAAACGGGCCATCGTTAGACTTATTTAGTTGTGTTGTATTTCACCAATGCCTTAACGGCTCCATATTTTTAACACTGTGGCATTAATTCTTCATCAAAATAGTTCTCCTTAAGATCAGTTTTATCTTATGATCAAATGAGCCATAGTGCTTGAGGTAAAGCGACGTAGTCATGTGATGCGGAGGACCATTTTTAATAAAGCGGAGTTCGACTGGAAAGGCATCGCATGAAGAGTTCAAGCAGCAATCTGAGCGATGAGACAAAGCGGGACAGTCGTTTAACAGCGCGGATGACGGATGAGCGAAAGTGGAGGCAAGAAAAAAATAGTTGAGCTGCAGCACAGCAGGTATTGCCTCTGCGAGACTCAGAAATTGTTTCTGCAGGGAAAATACTATCTCCTAACAGTGTGGCCAAAGAGGAGGCGATGATTACATGTAAAAATCAGGAGGAGAAAAACGCGAACAGTTCCTCTATGGATTCGCTAGGAAGCCCTCCGTCGCCCAGTGCGGTTCTGGCAAGACACTAGAATATACCACGTAGCGTTGGAAAATCCTCATCATCTAGCCTGATAACGGTACGCATTCTGCGAATGAGGCCCACAGTATCGCTTATTGAAAGAGAAACGGTACCTAATTGAACGCACTTAAAGCCCTAATCACTTACAGCTGATGACGATTTCAGAAACATTTCACTGTTTGATAATTTTTGTTGAATGAGGCGGAATGGCGACAGAAGAACGCAAAGAGTGCGTAAATGCTCTAAGGTAAAAAGAAGAGAAGATGGACTCGAATTTTTTAAGGTGTGCTCATTTTCGATTTGATGCTGCATGACTTCGTGGAAAATCCCGTAAACGGTAAGAGGTTGGAGGGAGGGAGGGGAGGGGGAGGAGGGGGAGGGTGTGGACAAGGAGTTGGAAGCAGATGAGGGGATAAATCGAGTAGGCGGCATCACACGTGACCAAAACGTTCAACACTAATGCAGTGGTGGTAACACTGATCTGTGTGTCAAGATGTGTGGAATAATGAATATTATTTTTATTATTATCACTGTGTATTGCAATCAAATTTCTGCCACCTTACCACGTTTGTCACTTCGTCTTCAAAAGGGCATGCATTTATTTCGAAGCGCTTTTAATAAAGCCATCGCATGCCTACGGCATGCATTTATAACAGCACTGCAACACAAATTCATCAACTTCGCCAAAGACGATTGACGATCCACTATGCATTCGATCCACTAGAACTGCGAACACACCTGACCTTTTATGACTCGTTATATCAAACATGTTATTTGATGTTATATAGTTATATTAAACTTCTTAACATCTCAACACGTTGTTGGGTCTTTCAACTTGCTATGATTTGTATAAATAGTGTCATACCTATTCCTTACCTCGCCGCAGTTTGCTCACTCTACCGCAGCAAATACTCATCTGTTCCTCCTGCAGTATCGACCACACAGGATCAACATTTTCTGTCCTGTCTCAGCCAATTCTATGTTAAAAGGATTGTTCGTGAATGTCGGCACTGCGAAGTTATGTGTTGCACAAAACACAGTTCCAAATTGTGATCGCGTAATCCAACCGGTTTTTTTCAGTTGCACAGTAACTTTGTGACCGAAAGCATTGCCACTTTGTTTCAGATTTTGCAGCATATTCCTCGTGTCAACTTATGTGGCATGTATGACGAGAAGCGTTTTTTCAATCCAGAAACCTGTCGATCCGGTGCAATTATATTGTATGGAATTCTTTGGAGGTCAGGATCGGAACCTAAAAATACAGAAATCGGAATTAAGGGAACAGTGGTAAGGGAACAATGATCAAGATGGTGGCATAACCTAAGCGTGGAAGCATCGATAAGGACCAAAGCTTTTAAAGCTTCCCAGATCAAAGGTATTCCGGATCCTCAGAGGCGGAAAACGAATAGCAGTGCAGACTGCTGGCAACATCAGTAGCAATGCACTCCCAAAGTTCCAGAAACGGGCCGGCTTTTTGACTCATATTCTCAGCACTGAGAACGAAATTTGAAAAGTTTGCAAAAAGAAGCAGCAATATCCGTTCATCAATGACAGAAGCGTGAAAATGTATGCTGCCAGATGCTGCCAAGCAATGTGATGGAAGTCTGACTAATAGCTAGAAGAGAGCTGCTGGTATTGGTAACGTTCAAGATGTGCAAATCCTTAAGGTCACGCAGCTGCTATTTTTCTGCTTTTGAAACGAAAACCTGAATCGTTTCCACTGGATGCAACAAAGGCTACAGCAGCGAGCGATTTATAAGATTGCAGTTTCTTTTGTCCCCCAAAATGCAGCTTTTGGAATGAGTGCCGGAAATGTTTGCAACAGCACACATTGTGAAGTGCCTCGACAGTTTAACGTAGCAAAACTATTTGCGACGAGATGCATGTTTCTTTAGCATCGTACACCTTTGAATATTTAATTCTTAGTGCTTTCATGTTTTCAAATCCTTCACGAATCTTTAAATTTAAAATCTTGAAATAAATGCATTTAAAGGCATTCAACGATAAGTTTTCGATAGTCAAATAACGTTGCTTTGTAATCTCCAACAAGTTTAGTTAGGCCACCATGAAAAGCGTGATCTCCCACAGCACACAGCACCCTACCTAGCAGTTATCAAGAAGCAGTCAACATTCTCCTTGATATTCCTAAGTACCCATGAATCCTTTCATGGTTATTTTAGTAAGTCATGGCTTCAATCAATGATCCCTCTTTTGGAAAGCATTTAAGGATGGGAGGAACTTCTCGATAAAATAGCAGAAGCTCATCCACTTGAATAATATAAGAAAGCGAATGCGAATTTCTTACGTATCCGCAACATGACAAGGAATAAAGAAAATGGTAAAAAGGCGAGCATAAAAAGGAGTAAAAGAAGATGGTAAATTATAGTTTTGAACGAAATGATTCCTCCTAACATTCTTTTTTCGCCCGACTAGCAAGAACGATATTTGCATCTGGAAACAAAGGCAGGCATGCATCCTTCTCTTTTGAGCCTTCAACGAGAGGGTACCTGCTAATCGAATGAACTAACTGGTTTGCCTCAGATATTAGACTCTAGAATAAGAATAGCTCATCGCAGCTCAAGCAGGGGGAAACCAGCTGGCAAGTGAACGGCATTCTCCTTAACATCATTCAGATGGTGCAGTGACTGTGTAATGGGACCTCCGAAGAAGGATGTATTTCTCTGAATTCAGCCTTTGGTTATTTTTGAAGAGTAGCTACCAAATGAAGAGTTTTGAGAGGAAAGGACGAGGAAGCGACTTTGCTAGATCTTCGTCGATCGCAACAAGATAGAAGGTTTAGCTGGGGCTGGCTGTAGGTCCAATTGCTGTATTCAAGTGGGAAGAATGATCGACGAAGTTTGGTGCGCGTTGCTCGCTGGTGGACTTCAACTAGAGGGCCGAAGTATTTGGATACTCGTCGTGAGCAATTGCTAATGAGTCGACTTCTCGCTAACCACACGGCGCGTTTGGGCAGTGATCATCGCTGACAAGCTAAGCGATGATTTATTTGCGTACTCCGCCTGCCTGCTTGTGGAATATAGAATGTACGCCTACCATCGACTGATAACTTTTATGATGCGCAACACTTTCTTTCTGCTGTTTTTGCAAAAGGTGAGCGCATCGTGTGTAATGCGTCATGTTGCGCAACTGACTTAACCCAGCCACGCAGGCGAGAATATTCATTTCTCATCCAGTCCGGACTAGTCTCTGAGAATTTCTGTTAGCTAAAGACTCTGCATCAAAAGTACTGATGATCAATCAGAAATAATTCACAAAAGCTAAGCCAACTAACTAACGCCGCACGTAATCCCTTCAGTGATTACTTCGTTTCAAAATCCTTCCTAGTGAACATAAACATTTTCCTCCAAAGTTGCTTCCATTTAGCGTAAGTCGACCCACTCAAAATAAAGTGCTTTCGACGCCGAACAGGTTTGTAAATTGGAGTCCGGGTTCCGATTCTGTGTAAGGAGAAACTGATTCCTGCTAACTCTGAGAAAGACTGCAACCAGGTTGCTCCAACTTCTTTCAGGTAAAGTTGGCTCCAAGAGTCGACTCCTCAGTGAGCTCCACAGTCGAATCGCAGAGAGCCCTTCCTGCCTTGTTTCTGGGCAGTGGCTGATGTCATTTAATGCAGATCGTGGGAGGAAATGTTACACGGTGTTTTCGAGGAATGCATCACTTACACAAGAGGAATAGAATACCGGATTTAAGCTAGCGAAACCTACGCCTATCGAAAGAAGTTTTAGCTTATTGCCCTCCTACACCTGAAGAAAAAATATGCCTTCTCATTCGGAGTTTTTTCGAGTAACACTGAATTTTCAAGACTCTTTTTCATCAAAGAAATGTTAAATTAACCCTGCTTATACAATATGCATTAAAAATACACCGCTGCCGTTCATGCTTTTTGAAATTCTCTGGAAGCAGAAAAAACGGGCGGAAAACCGAAGTTCTATTTTAGAGACAAAGTAGAAATTAAGTGGAAGGATGAGAATCGAAGCATTGTTCGCTGCAGCAAAAATGTAGTATAGTTTAAAACTCCACCATCGCAGCGAAAATTCCTTCATGAAACAATAAACAGAAGAGTTACGAGAAAACAAAGAATTTCATCTGAAACGTTATGGCAGAATTGGCAAGGAACTAGCGAAATGACGAATGAAGCTCGCATCCATCGATCATTGACGAGTACAAAACGGTCAGACCAAGACGAACAGTTGTAGCTGAGATCCACTGGCAAAATTTTTTGTACTATGTAAGATGAGGAAAATTCGCAGCGATATTTCAACGACTGTGACAAAAAGAATACCCGGGCAAACAATTTTCATGCTTTCCAGAAACACTGCTCTGCAATCGACAAGAACATAACAAAAGAAATTCGGGATCAATAAACGGTTGTTCAGCTCATGACCGATGAACAACGATGAGAAATTGATTCTCTCTAGAAGTGCTAATAATGTGGGAATAATTGTCATGTTGGAATTGTGATGCAAAGCTCTTATTTGTAAAATCATTAGATAGATCGCCTGTTAGTGAGGCATTCAGTGAGAACTGCAATAAGAGCTGAAGATGCGTTTTAAGGAGGAATGAGAACATAATGCAGATAAAAGGCTTTTTCAGGATTTCATCTTGTGTAGAGTGAGCGCAGAGGAGATAATGATGCAAACGCTGTAATTCCTAACGTTTCCAGTAGAACTGGAATCCAAAAGCAGGTATTTCCGATATCGATATCTGGACATGGAGATCTGATATCGTACATTAGTGAGGACATGGAGACAAAGCATGACTGACTCTCGGCAGGCGCTAGGCAAGGTTGTCTTTACACATTTATAACATAATGCGACATACTGAAGCGCCTGTTTTTTGACCAACGCCAACGTAAATGGTAGCGTTTCTGGCGCATGAAGAATCTCACCGAAATGACGAAGGTCGTTTATTTGAGCAACAGCAACCGCGATGCCATTATAAAGCACACACTGTTTAGGAAGCATGACTGCAGCCTATTTATATCTTCGGCTACGATCCTAAGGCAAATCTTATTCCTCATGGAGAGCGATCAACTTCAAGATCTACATAAGCATGAGCAAAACAACTTGTCAGTCAGAATGAAGGTAACCGAAATCACAAAATTTCATTTGGGCACAAACGATCCTCGATAGTATGAAAGAACTTCTTGACGGTGACGCTCTCCGTTCTTGTCCCAAGCTTCTGATGCTGCTCACTTAATGCCATTGTGCCCATTTGCTGCACGGTTGTTCGTGCCATGGTACGGATGATCGCCATCGCCATTGCCGCTGCATCAGTAGCCACATACCGACGAACCACCATCACGGAGATTGCCAGCCGAGCCTTTTGGTGGGCAGCCTGCACTTGTATTGTATGCGACTGGTGTGCTGCCATCACGTGTGGCAGAGATCACGACATCCTTCGAATTCGTGCAATATATATTAGTGCCTTGAGGAGTGTTTGATTGGTATGACGTCTCTACGCCTTCACAGATCGTATGACATCACCTCGTCCCCGAACTACCCTTCAGCTTCTCCACGGTTTACACTGGCTCACGTAATCAAGAACAGTTACATTATCCGCAACCTCAAAATTCGTTTCATTCCTGTCTCGCGTTTTCATCTCCCTCCTTCTTTTTACTTCCTCCAGTTTCTACGCCTTTTGAAAACACCAACTCAATACAGTTCTTATTCTCCTCCTCATCATCCTCTCAGACACAGTCACACCTGCATCTGGATGTCGTAGCACTCTATATCTCATCAGAAAATCATGCAATCTACCCCTCGAGTTCATTTCTGGGGGGTGGTCTCTAGGGTACTTACAAAACCCTCTGCTGCTGTTTTTGAAAGTGACGACATCTTCAAAAACAGTCACCCGATAGGATGGGGAAAGATTAAAGAGACAGGGAAACCAGTCCTCTCCTGCCATTGAAGCATCGATCTAGTATGGAACAAATTCTACATAATTTTCAGTGGGTACATAAACTTTTATCACTTTAGAATATGGAATGCTGCAGACAAGTTTCTAAACTTAACATTCTATCAAAGGAAAATCTCGAATGTATTTCTTGAAGAGAGAGCAACCATGGTTGCTGAGGATTCAATCTTTGGTTCTTCTAGGTCAGACAGTTCCTAACAGACAGGTTGTTAAAGAATGTTTCAAAAATTCCTTTTCGATGTGCTCCTAAACGATAGCGGCGCGTTTTGCCAGAATTGCGTGTTCGGCATAGGAAGCACTTGGATTCCTTATATCTCAGCATCCTCGAGGTTACAAAGGCTTAAAATACGCTTAAAAACAAACTTCACCTTACCTTAGGTAAATTCCTTTGTTATTCACAGAGCTGAGGGCAACCAAATCCTGGTCCTACTGAGCATCATGTTCTCATTCGACATCCTACTTTGCTCCTTTCCCTCTGTACTTGAGTGTGGGTTCGCCTCACCTTCCTCAAAAATGCCTCGGTTGTTACGCGGAAAACCGATACCCGATCACTTACAACTTTTTCGTTTGCAAGGTTCTCGATCCATCATTTGAGTGGTTTTATCAGACTACTCCATCCGGAATAGTCTATTTAGGTCCACGTAGTTTGAATTCTTTCCTGAAACGCCCGCATTCTACCAAGCAACCGAACAATTTCTTGTTTAGGCGATCGATTTATAATGTTGAACACAGCACCTGAAAGCGTACTATTTAAACTGATTGTTTCATAGTTCCATGACGCGATTTTTGTGAAGAATTACACAGTCCTTCTGTGGTATCTTAAAAGGGATTATGACTGATCATTCTAAGTTCTTGCATGATTATTCGTTGCAAGCAAAAATTGTGGCACAGTACCCAATTTTCGACGATATGCACCAGTAGTACATGTGCCGATCGTTTTTTTAAACCACAGATACGTCGTATTACAAATTATGATTCGAAGTATATGGGATCTCTGCGGATAACCTTGAAATTTATCAGCTGTTGAAAGGTCCTGATTATGGCTCTCACTTGCTGCAAAAAAACTTGGCCGTCCGGAAAATTGATCGAATTTATGGTAACTTGACGTTTCCCTCTGATAAATGCTGTGTTATGCAAATTATCCACTGGCTTGAGTGTTACCTCGAGGCTGATGACGCGATATTCTTTGGGACTGATGTTGTACATGACCTAATGTTGCCAATGATTCAAGTTTTCTACACTTTTCGTTCATCTCCACTGAACTGTCCGGAACAGCAAGTTACATCTTCATAATCTCCTACAACATTTTTGATACTGCATTGCTTAAAGGTGTTCAGAAGCGGTTTACTTGTATTGTTTTGCTGAATTTTACGATTATTTTACCACAATAAAAATTTCTTATGTGAAGCAGTTAAAACATCGTAGAATCAAAATCTGCTCCATCGTCTGTTTGAGGACTGTGTGCAGTTCTTCTGACATCTCGCTCTAAGCAATCTTTGAGGGGTTTTTGAATCAAATTATGCAGTCTGTATGCTCCACATCGATAGTGCACCTATGTTTCTCCCATTTCGTTTATTGTTTATGACTCCGTGTTTCTCACATTCACTTTATATATGTTTTCAGTATGTGGGAATTGGTAAATAAATAGTGAACCCACAACATATCTCAACACAATAACATCTAATGTTTATCGTCAGTGAGCACTTGAGATGAAGTGCTATGAAAAGTTGCTCCCTGTGGTAGAAGCAAATAAGAATAGTGATGGAAGAACAGCACAAAGCCTATGTGCTTAAAAGTATTTGAAAAGTGGAAAGGCGCTGTGACGAACCAACCTCTTCTCTTTAGCACACTGCGAAATATAAGGAGCTCATTATAACCCTTCCTGGAACGAAAAAACCTCCATTGCAATGTCACAGTTATGGCTGGAAGTATCTTGCTATACTAAGCAAAAAACTCGAGAAGCTAGCGAATATAAAAGCGTCTATCGGATTTCATTGACAACAAGGCGAATGCCTAAATTGTTTGGTAAATTCTCTCTTACAACGAAATATCCATATTACACAACAAGCTGACTATTTTTGCATACTTTTTGAGAATCTAAAGGATGCATGGGAGAATTCGCCTACTTCCAATTCAGCCTGTTCGCGCCAACTTCGCTAGACTGGCAAATCTTGCGACTGCAACAAAAGAGCAAAAGGAGTTCCATCGCAGAAACACAGGCTGAGGGCCTAACAAGGAAATTTTCTGTTGCAGTTGTAAATAAAACATGTTTGTTGCAAATATGTATGTTGTATGAGAAACAGGAAAATTTGTAAATATAAAATTTGTTCAGGCAATGCACCACTTCCGCTCTACCAGCCGAGAAAGTCCTTTTTAATGCAAAAATTTTCCAGTGATTCCGATTTCTTCAATCCATTTCGCATCGAATATTCTATATTCTAAATAACTGAGATAACGATGGAACGAAGAACGGCTTTGTAAACGGTTTTTATTGCATACGTATAAAGATTTGATGGGAAAAAAGCAATGCTTAATACATGAATGAACGAACATTTTTGATTTAACTTCTGATTGTGTTTGCAGTTGTTAGGAAGTGAATTTCCAAGTAGCAAACGATTCTCGTTGCTTCTCCACTTATATCAGATATGTAACGAAGACAAGTTCTTTCTGCAGAAGATTCTGGGTATTGATGGAGACCGTAATTGAATGCACGTATTTTCGTGCACACTGACTGAAACGACGATCGAGTTAGCAACCAACTGAGGCAGATTTCACTTGAAGGAAATTTTAAGTCGGAATGAGTATTAATGGCTGAGTCAACGATCAACCCCTCAAATTCAAGTTACAAATGTTAATGGATTCGTGTACGTCTTCTACTCTTGAGAACAAATGTACAGCGCTATCAATGAGCGAATTTTGTGCTGGGTTGGCAAACGCACAAGCTATTAACAATTTGAACTTTGAGGAAATATGTAAATTCTGAACACAAATTGCTAGAATATTAATCATTTGAACTGTTTAATAGATTTAACGATGCACACACAACAGCAGTGGTTGTTCGACTAGTGCAAAACCGTGGGAAAACTAGTAAATAAGTGAATGGATACTTCTGCTCCTTATACAAATTTGTTCGATGGCTGTGCAGTTAAATTTTAGGCGCTCTAAGCGAAGCCGTTATAAAACTGTAACGCCTGTTCGTAACGCAGTTGGGGATAATTGGGCGTGCTAGAAACTAATTCGGCATGCCCACAACTCGACAACGAAACTATCGTATTCCTTCATTCAAGCGGTCCAAATCAGTGTTCACTATTCAAACTTCCGAATTTTCTCGAAGCTAGGTTAGCTTCAGCGCCCTCAACGAGGTTCCTATTAACTATTAAGTAGTTCCCACTTCATTTCGCTTGGATTGATTTTTTCAGGCATGATAGTATTGAATAAAATTAAACCACTTCAAATTAGAATCACTGGGAGTGCTCCCGAATATTTTCATTCCTCAATTCAAAACTCATCTTTGCAAGCGCTGCAAGAAACGATCATGTGCGTGTCATTAGCTTCTCTATAAGCGACGCTAGAACTATTGGTCAAAGCAGTTCGATGAAGCGTACGTTCAGTATCTGTTAAGGAATCGAACTGCTGCCTTGTGCAACCTCGTTGAGAAAATGGATAAAATTTGGAAGTTTTCTGTGAGGTACACTCTATGGTGGGTCTCCCACAGTTTTGTCACATAGTCTGCCATCGAGCTTATTTCACCTTGACCGCTTAATTCGGTAAAGCTTACCTCAATAAACGTACATCAGTCCCAAGC
This sequence comes from Parascaris univalens, assembly GCA_037576465.1. NCBI lineage: Eukaryota > Metazoa > Nematoda > Chromadorea > Rhabditida > Ascarididae > Parascaris > Parascaris univalens. Next base: position 59,602,258 of record CM075173.1, on the reverse strand, counting down.
TGTTCGAGATGCAACGTAACAGTAAAGGGTTGGACAATCTAGTACATCAAACGCCATTATAAATCCTCTATTCCACATCGCTGACCCTTCTTTTCGACGATGGGTTGCTAGCAAAAACCAACAATCACTCCTTTAAATTTGAAAATCTAAAAATTGACTTTGGCGCGCAATATGATGTGACTGAGTTTAGAAGCTAGCCTTTGTGCCGAGTAATGACGGCCGAGATGCAAAATAGCTTTGAAAAGAGAACACAAGGCTGCGCAAGGAATATCCGGAAGCTGCAGTACTTAGTTAAGATAAATTAGGGTTATATCAACATTCTCTATATGACGGAAATGTTGTCTGAACGCTGCTGACAATGACTGAAACTATCGGAAGGTGTGAACGAAATAAACTTTCTCATACTTGCATAGCACTCTAAAACGCGTGTTCGACCCATCGCAGCAATTAACGAAGTAAGCCACCCTCGTTAACTGCTGCGGTGCTGGTTTACTTCGTTAAACAGCACATGCCAGCGACGTTGTTTTCCTCGTGATCTATTCCATTTATGCAATTTTTTAAACACTCTGATCATTTGGTCTGTTGTGAACAAAAAACGAACAATAAAGGCATAGGCTGTGCTTTCATTTAATCTCGTATGCCGTTCGGCCAGTTTCGCATTCGCCAAAACGGAATCCTCTAATTGTTTTCATTTGCGTTTTGAAGCACGCTAGTTCAATCCGCCGCGTGAAGACCTAAAGACCTTCACGCGACCGACATAAAAGAATCAGGTGTCAGTTGTAAATCCACAGGAGCCAGCTGAATCAAATGAGCATTCCGTTAGTGTATGTAGAGGCGATGGGAAAGAAATTCGCTCATGATCAATGCTCTCTTGATTGAAATAAATAAACAAACAGAAATAGATAAACAAATAAATAGACGAATAAATAAGTTCAATCTGCAGTGATTTGCTTACGTTATAGCTAAGCGTCAGCTGTGCAAAGTTGTATCCCACATACTGGTCCTTCTTTGTCCAATGTGAAGAAAAGGGTTATTGCTGCCCATATGTATGCAGGAAAGGAGAGGTAACTAACTCCTGGATATGCACATACAGAGCAGGTTCCATTGACTTGTTTTACTGCCTACCTCGAAAAGCTGGAAACGGGATAGGGCTTGAGAAGGAGAAAGGGGAGGGAAAAATTTGGAGCATGGCGGGAGATGCAGAAAGAGAAAACGTGAGTCTCCTATCTTCACGAGCTGCAATATCTTTGTGGCATATGGGCGCTAAAATACGAGCAGCAGTTAGAATCGAACCGTTCAAAAACTACAAGCTACTACGTTAAGGAACTAACTCCTGGTTATGCACATACAGAGCGCTACAAGCCTCTACGTGTAGATTTGGCAGATTGGAAAAATTTTTAGTTATTACATCCCGTCCACCAAAAATGACGGTTACCCTCTACAGGCCATATTGCAATACCTACCTGGAACGTAGGAGTTAAGCATATTCAACCAACGAGAAACTAAACACTGCTGAATATTTGCAAAACCAATTCCGTCCCATTGTTTTGTGCTTCACTATCGGTCTTTTTTCTTCGAACTCGTAGAATTCATTTTTTCTTTTCCTGACTTATTTTGTTCCAGTGAATTTTCGCTGCTTCTTCTCTACTTACTTCGCAAGCAATTGAAGATTTTTGAAAAAAGCTTGTTCCCTACTACCTATATGAAAGAACATTTATGCATAGGAGATTTAAGGACACAATGGGCGAAACCTTTTCCTGTAGGTTTTTTCTCTTTTATGACTGGGGATGCTCAAAGACGTCATCAGGGCAAACCTTCAGTGCAGTATGCTTGGTCGTTGCTTGTAGACATGACAGATTGCAGTCGCCGAAAACGACATGTCATCAGTTGTGTTCAGGCTGTCGCTTGCCTCACCGCATTCCTGATGTCCACAGGTCCATTTTTAACAACTTTACTATAATCGAGTTACATCATCGATCATGAATGAAAACCGAAAAACTTAACAGAATTTTTTGCCAGGCACATCTTTAAATACGTAAAGGAGGAGGGACTGAACGAGATAATACAACGCTCGGACATCTCAGAACCTTTTGGTTCATTCTTCACCCGCTTAATTTTCTCAGGAGTAGCATATATACACGATCAATGCCAAACACGTTTTCAAAAAAGCGTCCACATTTCTCACGGAATCCTAAGCCTACTTCCTCCATAGGTGATTTCCCACCTTGTAAATGTGTCTATGCCACGTATTTCCGCCTCAGAAACAGCGTGAGCACAACACGTTTGTTAAATGCACTGAGCACAAGACTGCATTAGCAACAGCAGTCCTTCAGCACTGATCCGACTAACCTTACGCTGACACAGATAGAACGCGAATAAAAAGGAACCGGACAATCGAGCTTTAAACGATAGGAGAATATATGCAAAATCCAGATTACGATTCCACCGGTCGAACGCGATCAGTCTTCAAATTTTGTCAGAGAGCGTTACACGGAACTGCTTAAACTCTTCCACTTTTGCACTGCAACGTGCACGGTTCTACATTCAGGTCTTAAACGTAACGAATGAGACGGGAATTTGGAAAATGCAAGCGGTTTTCCTCAGCACGTTTCATCCAGATACAGTAGGCCGGCATGTTCAAATAATGGTCGAACAATGAAGATCCCCAGCAGGGATACTTAGATCTACACTAGCAATTTTATATTTCAAATAAGGCTACATAGAGTTTCCTACTACAGATTTTCATTTCTCTACGGTGGACAACTCATGCGAACAAAACAACACCTTTAACAGAAAGCATCAAAAGAACCACTATCCCCATTGCCTATGTACATGTATTTTGATATAGAGTGGATAGCACCACTCTACCATACAACAGCTTAATACGTTAACTCATAAATGATCGTGAAATGCTGCTGCAACGATGAGTCCGCTGAACGAATTTCAAACTTTATTCTGTTTTAAATAATATTTGAGAAAGAAACGTCTATGACAAGCGCAGATACCAACGAAATGTACAAATCTACATAGGCAAATCCGGCACATTTGTTGGGAATTCTGAGGAGGTAAAAGGGCTCCGTAAATGGCAGGATAATATCAACAAAAAAGAATGAACTGTAACAACGATGAATGGTAAAAAAGATGTGCAGAGTCAGCACTTCATCAACAAAGACTGACATAACCACACAAAAACACATAGAGAAGAACAAGTGCACAACCCTTTCGAAAAGCACCTTCGACAATATCAACGAATAGCTATCGCTGAAAGATGAAGATAAGAGTGAAAAAATCGCCCTGATTGGCATAAGTAATTAGACATCATTCAACGCTTATCGCAGAATAAAACTTCAATATGAACTCGACACACAAAAATATGCGATTACTATTATCCACAATAAAAGCAACCAATATAAGTGCACATTAAGTCGTCCACAAGAAATAAAAGAAACGGAAACTCAAAAAAGGAACTGAGGAAATAAATCAAAAGTGCGATGGCGACTATATAAAGAATTGGCTGCGACACGGAACAATTCGCGTGAAACTCGTAACACCATATAATCCCACTTCCACGAATACCATTCGCTGCTTTCTAAAATGCACGTCCAATATATAAAAAAAAAATCATTTCACCTTGCACTGCTTGCGTATCGAACAATTTCATGCATACTTGCCAGAAAGCTCTGTCGACGCTTTCACGAACTATGACATCTTGCCGCCGACACACCCACTCTGACGATGGGAAAATCAACTAGGCGTAATAAGAGAACGATTAAGTAGACAAGACAATGTATCATAGGTGAAGAGATGGCAAATACACCTCAGTTGTTAAGCAGAACAGAAACGCCAACTGGAAGCGCAATGAGGCCGTTACTGATTTCAATAAATCAGGACATCCGCGTGGAACTTTTTGATCAGTGCGAATTACAACTGATAAAGAGGAGAGTTTTGGAGTAGAGACCCGACACGTTCAAAGCGGCCGCCTCTTTGGCCACAACGAACTTCCGCGGAAGGCACTGCTAAGAAGGGCTTCCCAGAGAGGCAAACAGTCGGAGCCCCAAATGTCCACAGGTATAGTTTCTGGCAAAGTTCAGCAGCTATGGTCGGAGCTGATCACATGGGTCGTGAACATGTACTTGTCACCGCAAGCATGTCCACAAAGGTTGCACTTCCACGGATCAGAATCAGAGTGAAGTCCCTTATGCAGCAAATAGAGCGTCTGATCGAGGAAGATCACTCCACAATGCAGGCATTCCTGAATTTTACTTTGATTAATTCAAAAGCACATAAATGAACACATCGTTTGGAAGTGTTTCCCTTCGAGCTTGAGTTCGCAGCCCATCAGAAAACCTTTCTTGAAGAAGTCCACTTAGCTTTCTTTGGGAAACCTTTTCAACAATTACAACAGACCAAAATGATACGCGCTTATTGTCGCCATTTCTGCACCTTTAGACCACACATCTCTTTACTGGACGAGGTGAAGTCGCGAAAAAAAACTTTGGATTCCATGCTTATTTTAATTTAAAAAATACAAAAGTGCGAAATCTTGCAAGGTAACTGTCATTCACCTGCTGCTCCTTATCACAAGTTTCGCCATCAACTGCGCTGCTTCCGCTATCCACCGAGGGGGAATGTGACTGCTCTTCAGTGTTCTCACTCCCGCTGTTACCTTCACGAGTCCACAGCTGCATCGCGGCTTCCGCTTTAACATCCTAAAATATAATCCCACGTCCAGCTTTCAACCTCTGCAGTGTCTAAAATTCTGCTGCATTTATCTTTCAGGTCCTTCCATTTACTGTATATACTCCTCAGGAAGTTTCCTTCGTCAAACCTAAACATCAGCATCCCCCATGTGCCAAATGACAAGATCTCATAAAACCACCACAGTGATGCGAACTAAAAACCTATTCTGGTCCTTTCAAGGTTACATAATAATCAAGTTTCAAAGCAATTCTCATACCAGATCGCTATTTGCAAAATTTTCGCCACCTGAACACATTTGCTCTTGAGAAAACGCTGAGAAAAAATCTGCCACAGCGTTTTTGTAATGCCAGTTTCACTACGACTTGGCATTAGACGCTCACTGGCAAAGCTGCATTACTGTTCGGTACTCCAACTGGCAGAACTGAAGCAAAACATAACAGTTGGCGACAATGTCTGCAGTGTCCCAATGGCACATCATTCGTGCAGCAAACTAAAGACCGGGGGCTTGTCCACGTTTACGAGGAAAATTTTTAGCGCTCGTCGAAAAATGACTAGCACTTGAACCCGCGCCGAGCTAAAATAGTTTACACTGATTATGGGTTTATAAAAGAACCTTTTAATGGCAAATCTTCAATTTCTTTTCTACTTTTTGTACTGTGGTCTGATAAAACAGCTGCCACGTGCATCTGAAAACATCAGAACGGCGCAGCCATATTTGTTTGGCAAGCAACTTCAAAGTGATCGATGAATCGGTTTTCCCAACATATTATTTCCCCAACAGTGCATGCAACTTTCACAAGCCACGCACTAACCAAACACGCCTAACAAAGTCAACCTGTGGGAAACCATGACGGTCGCTCACGAAGCAGCTACCATCGAAAAGCAACAAAAACATAAATTCAATTCCGCTTCTACTGTTATCCTATGCATATTTCATTCACTGATGCATAACCTATTGTAGAAAATCTCAGCAACATCAAGCATCATAATGCGAATGCTAGCGCTGAAACGTACTTCCCTCTCTTCATTTCTTAATCTCATACAAACGACCAAAGAAAAATTGCACAGATAAAATCAGTTTGGCCGAGTATTGCGTTGTTTAAGCGCTGTTGATAGCTATAAATATTTGATGTAATTTTTTGGACAGAGTGGTCGTTTTGGAAATTTTCTACAAAATTACCCTCCAGCAATCAAATAATCTCTAAAGATGGAAGAGGGTAAGATAGTAGTAGATCAAGTGATAGGAATGGCTGCAGGTAAGAAGCGATATTCATGACATTCATGACAGGCAGAAAAGCGTCCCAAAGCAGCCGGTACAGTACGCGCTTTTGTATCCCCTCTTTTAGCAAGCAACTCTCAATGAGCTGTAAAGCTTTTTTTGAAACGCAAAGAATGCCCCCTTCATACTTCAGTCAACCTCTCCCTGACGTAGAATGAGTGCAAATAAATCATTTAGCACCTTTAAAAGTCTATGAAAAATTCTCTCAAAGTTGACTGACAAATGAGCAGTAAAAGGGATCGCTGTATGAGGTACATTACATCCGCAAAGTTTCGTAACTACAAATTCAGAAATTCCAGTGCTGAAACTACCGAGAAATCAGACAGACACAGAAACATAAACATGACATCACCACATTGCTTCTGAAAGCAACCTCACAAATGACGCGCAATATGCAAAAATTCGATGTCGGAAATGGCGTAGGTGCCAACGAGCACAAAACGATTTAAAGTCACCGTGAAAATTGACGGTATCGCAGTGTTCGATAGTGACATGAGCAACTCCTCGTTCGATACTGTGTAAGGATTCTGAAACGCAATTTCATGAAATAAAGTGATTTTCGCTGAAGAATGAAACAACACACACTCGTTCTCAGTGACTGCGTAAAGGATGTCACGCATATTGATAACACACAGGAATCACCGAATCTATCTTCGACTGAACTGTAACATGTTAATGAAGGCCTTCAAGAGGAAACTGAATGCTGTTTCCTATGCTCCCTGATAAAAGAAAAAAGTTACGAGCAAGCGATTTATGCAAACGAATCGCAAGGTCAGCGGTTACATATCCCACACATCGTTCGTATATATAAAAACGAATCACCAGAAATCAAAGCTTCCAAAATGCAGATCCACAACATTCATTCGGTTCTTCTCTTATTTCAATTCATATCTACTATGTCGAACAGGCTGTACAAATTTCATCGACGACGCTAATTAATAAATGTTCTTATATTTCGTTAATATAAGAACATATAACGAAATGATGAACAAGAACATATCATTAATAAATGAAGTTCTTATATTTCGTTATAGTTTAAACCAGATTTTCCGCCGTTACAATTCCAAAGACTTTATAAAATAGCTCTCCACATACGCAAGTTACTTACCTGATCGCAGTCGTAACAAACGGGATTCTTATCGGTGCCCATCGCAAGAGTGTCTTGTTGGATCAACTTCAGCTGCTGATGAATAGCCGCTGAGATATTCTGTGCGACAGTGAGATTGCGCGGTATGCTTGCGCGTCGCTTTTTTGCCACCGGTGGCGTCAGTGTATTCTCAGTCTTTACTGTGTTGACCGATGCAGATGGTACAACTACTACACCAGAGGTCTAAAATATTTTTCGTAAGGAACTACGAAATCTCAATAAGAAATATGGTTTCGATATACAAAACAGCTGAACACTACATTTATACCATCTTTCATTGAGTGGGTTATTAACTCACAACTCCATCACTATAATCACCCCGTTTGTAGTGAAAACAAATGAGAACTGTTTTCAACTGCTGCAGGTATACGAAAAAGACTACCCGCTGAACGCTGCTATGTAGAAAATGGAGATATCAAGCATCATTCAGACATCGGAACACTTCAACTACGAGAATTATACCGCAGAAGCATGTATCGTGAAAGAGGCATTGATTTTCTTTATATTGGGCATGGGGCACTGTGGCGGCCTTATATTATATGCGACGCAATACGCGCCGCTGCACAAATTAAGGAGACAATTAAGATTCAAGATGGAAACATCCAAAGGTGAAAATGGCTTGGAATAGTTATGCACACCATTCTTATTGCATCGACCGCGCAGCTGACTGATGTGATGAAACGCAAGACCTCGACAAATCATTGCCACTAGGAATTTAAACGCAGACGGACTTTGGCTACCATTCCGTACCGACAATCAACACCTAGGTCATCAATAGTTCGAGGCGAATCGCTTCTCGACACTCAGATGACTTAGAAAACTTGAAATGAACTCGTTTAAGCAAACTTACAATTGGTTTACATCATACTTTACCTAAGTGAGAAAGGTACTAAATATACTTCAAACTGACGCTGAATAAGATTCCCTCCTTACTCCTTTGGACAAAAGATTTGTTATCGTGCGATTCTTCGGTATTTAGAACAAGTCTCCAAGTTAAGATATTCAGCAAATCGTTCATCGAACAAAGCTTCAAATTAATAATGTTTTGTCAGCAATCTACAATTGTTTACAGTTTAATATAAATGTGCATCACAAACAGCAGCAAACGATGCAAATTGTCTAAGGCGCGCGTAAATGAACCTAGGCAAAACGAAACGGTAGAAACTAACGTCCCCCTCGTCGTGCTTAGTTTGATAGTGCAGAAGAAGACGTCTTGAATTGGCGAAGAGAAGGGAACAACGCTTGCAGGACGCTGGAGACGAAGGTGCTATGGCGTGCGCTTCATCTAGATGTGTTCGGAGACCGGCATGCTGACTGAACTGTTGCTGGCACATAGCCACGGGACAGTCGAAATCCGCTCCGGTCTTGATGTGGGTCATCGAGTGCTCTTGCATCTTAATTTCTCCACTTCTCATCCGACTCTCTCATTGCAACTTCTAAGCATCGTTCTTTCGCAAGAGTACCGTATGAAAATGTCAGTTTCTGAGGTGGTCTATATGTCTACTTGACTGTTTGCTCAAGTCGCAGTTTCAGGTGAAACAGCAAACTTAATGGTGAAATCTGCGGTCAGATGCATTCTAATCACCCTGCATGGTTTTTTTCTGCAGCTCGATGGCGTGGAGAACATTGCTGGTTGTTTGAAGGAAGTGTTATGTTACCAAGCTCATCACGAGCTCCTGTCTGCCAAAAAAGGCAAAAAACGAAGGAATGACGCGAACGTCACAGTTTCTAACAGCATTCATCTTCGTTACGAAGCTTCTGAGCGCGCTATCACTCCCACAACCTATTCCCCTATTCTTCTAGTTGGAAATTGACACGGTGATGCGCATTTCATTCCAAAATCACGCAACGCGCATTCAAACACCTCCCCTACTATAAGCTTCCCGTGAAGTGTCAAAACCTTTGCGATTCCGTGTTCAAAAACTCCGAAATTTTCACACAGGTCATTGAGTTTGCTTGAAGCAACGAATACTTTAATTTCAAAACTTCGGCGACATAACAAAAACACAAAACACTTTAGATAGGTGAAAAAGAATTTCCTTCGAAGTTGTTGAAAGAAATGATTCCTTCCTTTAAGAGTTTCGTTTAAAAAAAAGGCTGCGAAAGCCGAAAACATTGTAAACCTGCGACAATAAACAAAAACAGCGATTCAGCATGAATGTGGCGTGAAACAAAAGAAGTACCTGGTCTTTGCGGAAGAACCTCTTGAGGCAATATCTGCACTGATAAGGTTTAACACCCGAATGGCGCATGCGGTGACGATGCATATTCGCCTTCTGACTGAACTGCATGTGACAAATATCGCACTGATACATTTGACCCTGATGACGCTCGTGTGCCTCCTAAAAAGAATCCCTCCAGACAGTCGGTAACTGCTGTTCCAGTGACACACTACAACAAATGAGCACTATACCTACTAAATTCCAAACAAAAACACGAATACCCAGTACTAAACAAGCATTCGCTTTGATCAATTCCGCACAACGTTGTGTCGTTAAAAATTATGTAGAAAAATTGCGAAAAGCACATGTGCTGCAGTTGGGCTAAATTTGAAAGCAACTGCCCCTGAAATCAAGTTTCTTCTTCCTTCCAGAGGAAACTTCGGAAAGATTTCTTGGGATTTCTTGGGATAACCGCTCGGGATATCAAGCGGTCCCATTTGAACCAAAAGAACAAAAGAACTTTGATAAGCTGAGACGACAGCAAAAAGTATCCCTTTTTTCGGAAGGTTGCTATCGCTTTGCAAAAATTATGAAAGCAGCGGCTGCAAATGACAGCTCTGATCGAGATATTTCACGCGCTGAAGCTCATTTCAGAGATTCTCGCTAGACCTATTTGGATCAGAAATAATTTCGAGAACAGCAATCACCTTTCTGAACGAAGTTCTGCACTTTGGTGGACTTGTTATTAGAAAATCAGACGGTACAACAGCGCAAGCGGTTACCTGATATCTGCACACTGCAAACTCTTCACCAGTCACCCCTACAACTTATAAATTAGGCTCTCGTTCGTTTTTAGTACAAATCTGTACGCAATAAGACCACCCAAAAAGTCGTCTCACGTCGTTTATTACAAGTGGGTGGAATACGCGTCGATTCAATGAACAACCCCAAAAAGCCAAGAACAGTCTAAAGAAGCGATAAATACCTCTTATATCGCCGTTTATAATGTTCTAAGCTACTGCACTGGACAAAGATGCCCCACTAACTTACCTCTACTACTTCCTTATGTTTGCGTGTGCTTGTCTACATTCTCGACGCTTTGGCAACAGCCACATACAATAAACTGTTGTAACACATTGCATCGTTCGATATTACTTCAACTGGGCTTTGTTTCCAGTTCGGTGTTAAATTATATGGGCTTGGGGTTATCAGCATTTTTCCAACATTCGCGACAGTTCTAGATACCTGTTGTTCGCCTCTACGGAGGAAGAACTGCACGCATATGACATATAAAATGGAGAAACAATGTGGTTTGCCTTCATCCATATTTTTTTAAGCGTTCAAGATTTTATCAATCACTTTCATTTCCTTTCGCTGCTGCTTTTCCTTGTGCGCTGATCCTTTTTCTGCTTGCACTCACGCATTTTCTATGTTTTTCTTTCAATTTAAGAAAGCGAAAATAAAAATAAATAAATAAAACTTGAAGGTATCGGTTCTAAAAGAACTCTGCGCATGATAGCATCGTCATAACACCTCTTAGAAGAGGAAAACTAGACGAATCTTTGTTTCACACAAACGTCTCCGACACTTCTGAGCGGTGGAAGAATATTTTACAAATGCTTTTTCGAAACAGAGTAAGCCAATACTTTCACCAAAAGTCACATGTAAATATCCTTCGGTACATAATGCTTCACAGAGCGCGACATTAACATATCCTCTCTAAATAATTTTATATATATTTATGTCCTATTAGTGTAAAATATACTTTTTCTGAATATATATGTGCAAAAATAAGTAAAAATGCTTCTTCTATACAATGTATATATCAAAAATCATTTCTAAAGCGTAGTTACTCTGTGCAATAATTTCGGGGAGACGAGATCGCTGCGAAACGTCGAGAAAAACGATTATTGAAAAAATTTAGGGAAAAAACAAGTAAAACATCGTGAGCACTGCTGAAATGCACAAGGAAAGCACTGAAGAGCAAAAACTCCCGTCAATTCACAATTTGAACAGCAGCATGGAAAATGCTGCAAAACTTAGAAAACCATGACGGTGGTAGTGCGCTCAGAAACTGACTGACCGATCAGAAATCCGACCTCTTAAAGCGAAAATCACTGGAAGCAAGCAAATACTTCTAGAAACTGGAACCTGAAGCTCCAGCAATGATAGCAAAGAGACGATTTCATCTAAGTGTGATCACCACGCCACTGCATGAACTTTTAAAAAAGGGAAGTCATTTGTGGGAATGAGTGAATGTAAAAATGAATATTATGAAGTTGACTTTCCTAAGAGAATTTGAAAAACAAATGAGATCATACGAAGCAGTTTTCAGTGAGCCAATAAAGTGAACTGATCACGCACTTTACAATGCAACTTGCCATTCTTACAAGAAGACGCAGCAACAGTTTACTCGACATTTACATTCACCGCGCTTGTGCCCTTCATCTTTTTGCAGGGACTACAGGATCTAGAAGCGCTAATATAACGGTTCAACCTCTACTTCATCGTCTTTGTACCTTAGGAAAATTTCAGGTGCGCGGTTGCTGCGAGTGTAGATGTCGGTAAACAAGAGAAAAGTGACACTACCCCACATCGGTCAAAAATTTCGGCTATCTTCAAATAACGAGGAATGCCACAAGAAATACAAATATGTATGACAAACTTCGGTCATTAACAAAGGCCAAAATATGCGCAATAAAAATACTGTTCAAACATGGAATAAAATAAGTGTCCAAGAAAGTGTGAGGGATAGAAAAACAGTAAAAGAGAATACGCGCATACCAAATGGCTTTTCATGTGTTGTGACATGAATGTGGTGAAGTTGCAATGTGGACACGAGTGAACGGTCTTGCTGGATTTGGCGGGTGCATTTAAGCCGGAGACGGGCGAAAGCGAAAGCGACAGCACGCCAGACGCCAAAGGGGACTGCTCAGGGGACAGGTTCGGCGAGTCGTCTGCATCCTCGCTCCACTCCTGGAATCGTCTTTTCCCAACTGGTTATGCTGCATATTTGTACGTTCTCACTACATATTGCGCCTCTTCCTCCTCGCTATATACTCGATTTTGCCCACTACAATAATCTTAACCTCAGCAATCTGGACTGCCTTTAACATGGAAAATTGCATTTCAACCCTAAGCTGAATAAAAAATATCTCTAGCATATTTTCCAACAGACTTCCACCAAATTTCGTAACCCAGAAAAGTTGTTATTTTCAGTATTACAGTCATTCAAATGCAGAGAGATTTTCACACTCAATATAGCGTAATGAACGAAATTGTGGCAAATCATCCTTCATCCAGTTTTCTTACAATTTAATCACACATGGTCACTTCAAACAAACTGCTACTTTTGCTCAGCTGCAATTTTCACTTCATTCGTTGAACCTCCTTAATTCAACCTACAACTGATTCCCTGAATTGCTACAGCTGCCATGAAAACCTAACACTGACCAATAATTTGAAGAAATGACCTTCTGAGAATGTTTCAACAGTCTAGGTAGACCATGGCTGAAGATGTCATCTGCTATTGCGAAGAAATTCTTCTTCTACCTATGCAGTACTTCGTACAGGTTTAAAGGCTACGATCATCGAATCAAAATTTACAGTTCTCTCATTACAACAGTAGAGGCGCAGCAATGACCAAATACAAAAATGCTGGCACATATCGCATAATGAAACCCATATCTTCCTGGGTCACAGAAGAACATGACGGATTTTAGCAACTAGCAGCTAGTTGGCATCATTTCACTAAAAGAAGAAAAACTGTACCAAATGAAAAATTGCCGTGTTTTTAACATCACAGCACCAAACATAGTTGCGAATCTTTGGTAAACAGTCGGTAATGAATTAAAAGATGTGAAGCGGGCGTATCCCGGAAATTGCGATGAGACGGCAATTAAGCTAACATTAGAGATCTGCACTGTTTTCGCCTGCCTTATTAACACATCGCCTACAACTTCACATCTCTAAGAAATATGAAACTTGTTCTGCTCTTATAGGCGAAAAGCTAAACGGCATTTGCTTAGAGCGAAATAATAAGCACTTTTAATGCATTGCAATTATTTATTTAACACATTCTTTTGAACTTAAGACTAACGTGACAATGATTCTCCAGATGTGAATGATAAAAGATACCAATGACTCGAAGGCGAAGATGGTTCGAATGCTTCACGAATTCTGAGGCAAAAGAAACTCTGCCATGCAACTTGTTCACTTGTTTGTGGAAAAAAAGTAAAATATTAAAAATCTCTTCATCCACTTAATAGCGAGAAGTGGGAGTCCTATACGCATGCCCAACCATTTCAGCATCAGTATAGCATCATAGGCACAGAGAACGGCACAATTTTGCACACCACGACGTACACATGTGTATATTGACGTACGAATTAATATGTATACTTAGGTACATGTATTTCATCTAATATATATGGAGCGGGGAGGGGGTGGGGGAGAGGAGAGAACTTCACGTGGAAAGCGCTGAGTTTATGACGGGTTGCATTAATGGTAGATAATTATGTTCTTCCAAGACTGAAAAGTGATGAAGAGCCCAAATAAAATAACGAACAGAAATTTGAGTAAAACGCGCACAATACACTTCCAATATCAACTTCCAGGCACTATCTTTATTCAAAACCGCAGGAAACTGTGCTCCTCAGACGCTTTCTTTGCCACACATCAACAGTTCCGCCCTCCCCTCATTTTCACGTTCAAATCCTTCAATGTTGTTGTTAGATCATTGAACTTGGCTTGTTTTGCACGGGCTTACCACCTCGCTTGTCTTGCCTTCTCATTTCTTCCCTGCACAAGGTTCGTTAGCAGTGACAAAGAATCAATGTGGCATATGTCTTGCGAGGAATTGCTTTAAAAGTCGAAAACATTTTGCAACTTTTAATTTTCTGCCCACTCCCTGGTATATACAGATCGCTCATACAGGCTATAAAGACGTAAGTAATTGCTTAATGCAAATAGATGCGTATCCTGCTACTGGTAATGCAAAGTGTGAGCCGTGTTTTTAGCATCTCCAAGCTACAGCACCTTTTTGGAAGCCGGGAAGCCTTTATCGCTAATTTTGCGTCAAAGTACCAGAAAAAGAAGAGAGAACGGTCCCTTACCACAACTCTTCAGCCACAGAACGCACTCATACATCTTTTTTCACCTGATTTTCCAGACGTTCCTACTTCAAACGATGCCAAACGCGTTCAGGAATAAACACTCCGGGGTCCAGCCGCTGTCCATTAAACTACAGAAAATGTTGAAGGTCCCAATAAGGAGGTAAAATGTCAGAGAGATATTCTGCCTGCATAAGATGGTTAGCATTTCTTGCATCGTGACAGTGAAAAATCATCGTTATTTGCAAAAGACAACCGATGGACGTTCAATGAAAAGCGCCTTTTGCACAGAACGTTTATGAGATTTTCCCAACTTTCGACTTTGCATCGACTTCTTGCTGGATGGAAGATAAACCCCAACACAATATTCATAACGATTCCACATTGTTTATTCCCGTATGCTTGCTTTTTGAAATTTTACGACAGAACTTTCGGAACCACTAAATATGTTTCAAATGCATAAATTGAGTGCAATTGAGTGCCAGGAAAAATCTGCGACTATGAAAGAATCAAAACTGCTTTTCTGCATGTCTGCACAGGCAAAACGCCATTGAATTGCCGCAAACTCGAACCGCTGAATTTTCGGATGACGCTTAACAAACCTTCAACCAAACGTTAAGTCACTGCCATTATTCTCGTAACGAGTGGCCGAACCAAGAAAGCTTTACAGAATCCTCGGGCCACAACACTTTGAGAACAAATAATGGCATCTATTACGGAAAAAAACAAATAATTTCCCCCACTAGTATGAAAGTATTCAATTATAAAACATCAACCCAAGTGTAGCACGGTCCCGTAACATGAAGTTCATGAAAACAGGTAAAAGTTGTCTAGCCAACCGGAACAAGTGCCAAGCTCAACCGAGATCCATCTGCGACTTTTAAGATTTAACTCTGAACTGCTTGAAATTTTCCACTGCTCACACGCGTAATACGCTATTTACGAAAACTTAAATCGGTGATAAAGTAAAATGCGGAACACCTGTCGCATGTACGCAATGTCTTCCCTTTACGTACACTTTAAAAGCACGATGAATTAGCGAGGAGACTGATGCCAGAAAGATGAGTCACTGCGACGACAGTAAGTGATTACTCAAAGGAAAACGTCATATTTTCTCGGAATGTTTTGACTTGCTTTGATTGCAATAAACACGGACGGCTTAAACGCCAGGTAGAAGATGTTTGGAATAGTGAGATACTTGCTGCGAGATGCATTGCGCACAAACGGACAAGGAAGCCGCCTAATACGAACAAAGGAAAACGTGAAACACGATATAAGACGGACTACCGACACGCTTCGACAAGACAAAGAGGGAAACAGCTGCACACTGAGTCGCCATTACTAACACGCGAACACAGTATCCTTAGAAATTTGGACTGAAAGCATCGAATGCATGACGCAGACTCACTGCCGTGTTAAACTTCTAAAGATGTGAACAGCTGATGCGACGATAGAACACAAACTGCGCCGTATAACTGTCATAAACACAACAGCCGTTGAAAGCTGCTCGGTGTCACCACATACGTAACAACATGTACTTCAGTGAAGAAAATGAAAGGATAATTAAAAGCGGCTTGAATACCTGTTGATTTGTGGGTTCTCCGGAAGGTGCACGTTGTTGCTCGCTTTCGTGCTGCTCAATATGCTCGGTGAACTCAGCAAAATTGTTTGTCGTAAAGCCGCATTCCGCACACGCATTCATATCTTCCATTGCCATTATGACGTTGCGCAATAACTCAGGAATGCCAAGCTCGATTGCAGATCAACTTGGTGGGTGGAGTTAATTCGTTCTGTTGAAATCGTCCTCCTGATTTACTGAAATTCCAATATTACAGCAAGCAGTATTTTATACGGTAGCTGCCTTACCGGTTATTAACTGAGGTAAATGGAAATTAAATTATTTTCACCGTTATTTGCATTTTTTACTCTTTCCTACAGAAACTAAGTGAAAGTAATCAACTAGTTCGTTACAGCACTATGATAGGAAACTATCCAAATCGCATCTTCACCGTGGAACCAAACAGTACGTCATCAAAAGCAGAGTATGGCAGCAACAGATACAAGGCGCCCGACGTATTTGGTCGCTTGTAATGAGGGGGAAACGAGGCTGTGCGAGAAATTCTCGGGCGAACCGCGAACCGCTCTCGAGTACTGGAAGAGGCGAAGGTGACCTTGATTCCTTGTTGTCGCCGGACGCCTTCTCTTTTCTCTGTGTGGACCAACAACTTTATTTGCGTTTTCTCTACACTTCTCGTGGTCGTGTTCGCTGCTGCTGCCCACAGCAAATCCCATTCGAAGCGCACTTCTTTTCCGGGTTGAGGTGCCCGGAGAGGGAGTGCAAACACAACGCGCCCCGATGCTAACTGTTTGCGCCACGAGTGGACACGGCCAACGCCAACCGACTGTAAGTGGCCAACGCCTCGCTCAGAGCATTCCTCCATACCGCGTCGCATTTACAAACCAGCCTCCCATACTCAACATTTCCACATCTGACTTCCGCTCTGCGTTTAGTCAACTCTGAACCTTTGTGTGAATTTATGCTAGCATTCGTACATTAGGGTACATAAATCTAATCTACAGCAACCTTAACACGACAAGAAACTTACTGCGCATTGATATATCAACAGCAAGCACTAGCTTGACCAAGAGCTCCTCAACATACGTCAAGTATCGCCTGCTTCGAAAAAGCAACCAATAAGACGCGTTTCTACAGCTTATGAAGGTCCATCGAAGTAGGTGCACCTTTTTAGGTTCAAGAAGGACTGATGCGTAGAGTTTATGGGGATGAATTTTATGCACATATCAGCTTTAATCGCGCACATTATGTTTTCAAGAGCAATGTGCCGAACACGGCAGACTGCACAACAAAAATCACTTTTTTTCGACTTGGAAACTCTTGAGCTCTTCCCACAGAAGCCTCAGGAAAAACTGCACAACATTTTTGGGCCCTCTTCTCGCGTATAGAAAATCCTGCTTTCAAAATATTGACTAGGCGCGAATGTATGTGACTTTGATCACAAAACAAGCAGTAACAAGAACGGAATGAGACGATGAAGATGGTTGAAAGGGATGCCACAGACGCTGCAAGTTAAAAATGGATGAAACGAGCATCATCACAACTAGGGAAAACACAATGCTCAAGGTTGCAGAGATCAGGGACATAACGATGCGGCGAGAGTTTGCATGGAACCGGACACGCAGCCGATCTTCCCATTGTGGGGTGAGCAGAGAAATCTCGTCTTCTCCCCCCGCGAAAATCAAACCACATTACATTCGAAATCCCAGAGTGACGAACAACACTGCATACACAGACATAGAATGCTGCTCGTATTGGAGCGGAGGGAGGATTTAAAATCAGGTCCTGATGCATCGTAATCCGGAGGTATCGCGCATGATATCCGTGTGCGAGATAATAAGCTACCCGATCAGTTGCCCTATGCTCTATCGCATCCAACACACTACATCATCGGTTGCCGCCTCACTAGGTTATCGCATAAATCTAAATCTATTCTACTGTTGCCATTTGAATATCGGAACATTCAATGATGCATTAAAAAATAACACAATACACAAATAACGCATTTACTCATAAAGCGATCCAAATCTTGCACAGTGCAAAAAAACGATCGCTTTATTCATTTCACACAAATTGACAGACTAAACGAGCTTTTATTGAGCTATTAACAACAAGCGGAATTGAATTAACTAAAAACGTCACATATATGCAATCTTCCTTCAATTTCATCACAATGAGAGGAAATCATTGCTCAATTTCGCACTTTCACCGATAAACGGCAATTAGAGACGTTGAAGAGATATCGCAGCAAAACAAAGATTACTAATTTCCTTACAAACATTACTGATTAAAACTTTGTTCAAAATTAACGGAAAATATCTCGATGAAAGAAAGTTGCTGCCGGAGAATAATTATATATGATGCAGTACAATTTAATATGGCGTATGAGGGAAATTATTTCATGAAATGAAAGAACACCAGCAACCAAACATCGAATATCAATATCAGATATATAGTTGGTTCTTCGAGCACAACCGCCTAAGCGTAAAAAGCCATACCGTTAAATTCAGCTCTCGTACGATCTTATTTATCGCATGTTATACATATCATCAATACTTACTGATGAAACTTGCGCTCGTTCTAGTGACCACTATTAAAGGTAGCGATGTTTGACCAAATGATAGCTAAGACATGAGAAAGACAAACGGCTCCCAGAAGCACAACCACTGATACAAAGTGTTTGCATCAAAATTAACGGAAAGAAATACAAGCATCAACACAATTTGCGACATTACTGGCTGAATGGCAATTACGCAGATATGAACATCAAGTATCTCTCCACTGTTCCGTACACCGTTCAACTGCATGGTGACTGAAGATTTTGAAATGGCGAGCCAGAACCAGTGGCTAACGAATAGAATTCATCAAATAAGCAACGTTTATACGATTTCAATTATTCGTTGCTTTTAATTCATTCTCAGCTGAAAGTTTCGTCTACTTGAAGCGGCTTCAAAATCTCTCATACGTTAAGGTAACAGAATTGACATAATGGCCCTGAAAGAAATAAAAAGATGTGTGTAAGGAGAAGCTTAAAAAGCCACTTCTAAAAAGACAAACGAGATGGTATGGGAAGGTGCAAGCGAGGCAACGAAGAAAGGAGACTATAATAGGAATGCTGCTGGTAACACAGGTATGCGACGACTGGGGGCGTGTACATCCTTGGACACTCCTTGGAATGACCTTGACGCGCGCTCGTATCAAGATTATCCAAACTGATCCGGAATGCCCTCTCATAAATGCTATCTGACGGCGAATCACGGTCTGCCGTCACAACCCAACCACGCATCCCTTTATCTGCGGCTCTCTACACCCGCCGTTTGCTTACAACTTCATTATACTTTTACTTATTTACATGAGTGTCCTGTTCAAGTGAATATAACTCAGTAACTAAAAGTAATGCGAGAAAACTGCAGCGAGTCGTGATGCGGGAGTCAAAGCAATGCATTAAAAATGTTTATGAAGAGACGGGCACAGTAATGAGCACTGCCCCAAACTACACAACAATAACCCTCAAGCGTGGAAAAAATCAGTGAAATGGAACTCTTTAACAACGAATGAGTGGATATAATGCTATCTGGAACAGCGAAGCATGTCAGCAACGATGAACACCAAGGCAGAAAGTTCAGCTGTGCAGCGATCGTGGTGCACCGTTGTGAAATGATCCATCCGAGACAAAGCCATTATGGGCTTGCCGTCCCGCTAACACGTATAAACAAAAGTAGCGCAGCGAGCGCGCACATTTCCAGCGGCACGATCCTCTCGCTTTCGGTGCACATGTGCCTCATCAGTTCCGTTGTGACTGTTTACGATGTCTAAATAAGCGCGTTCGACAAGCATTCCTTCCTGACGTTATGTACCGATCCTCATCGGTTGTTAGTTACTGCATCGATCACTTATTCCTTAGAATACGTTGTTCCATTCATCACGCCTGTCAAAGTTAAGCGTTGCCATAAGCATTCCCTTTAGAAATTTGAGCATCGTATGTATGCCATTATAGTCTATCTATAAATCTATATTAGAAAGGGGAAAAAACGCTTCGAATACACAAAACAAATGAATGATTTTGTGTTTCTCATGTTTCTATTGGGTTCACCTCATGTCTTTCGCTGTCACGTTGTTTTGCTCAGTGAGTAGCACATCTCATGGCCAACTATTTTTACAAGTGCTAAGCGAGTTTCTGGATTAAGAAGCTTATTCGGATTAGATCCAAGCTGTCATTAATATCCGATGGGAAGAAAATGAACGCTCTTTTCTAAAAATACAAAGTGATGGGTGAAATGTTGTGGTTGTTTAGCAAGTTTCAATTTTCTCGCACTTTTGCTAAGATTTTGCAACGACGCACGAAAACGTTGTTATAAAGCAGATTTTTGA
Source organism: Parascaris univalens (assembly GCA_037576465.1). NCBI lineage: Eukaryota > Metazoa > Nematoda > Chromadorea > Rhabditida > Ascarididae > Parascaris > Parascaris univalens. Next base: position 59,581,911 of record CM075173.1, on the reverse strand, counting down.
ATGCAGATGCATAAAAAATTATGGCGCACTTCTGTGAGAGGTTTTGCTCTCGATCGACTTCGTTGACGTACCATCAAAGAGCGCATATTGCACCAATTTCTCTGAGACACTTCGCAGCTTCCTTCGGAATTGAAATTTAATGGCATGCTATACTTACACATAAAATGTACGCGTAATTGCGTGATCAAAACCACCGGCAACCCGGCAATAACATCTCATCTTCTAGTGTTTATAAGAAGAACTGATAAGGAAACCACGTTGTCTTGCAGTGACCTCCTGGAGATGAATAGACAGCATCTAGACTATTGAGTAAAAAACACAATAGGAACAAAAATATAAGCAGTAAAGCGAGAACAAGACTTGCCGCGCTATTTAGCTGGCTCAGCTATTACTGCTTAATGAATCAGTTTAACTTAAGCGTATCTGGAGACAAACAGCTAGCTGATGTCACCCTCTCTGGACTTCATTTTTTACTAGGCTAAAACGGTGGTGTGACGACTGCTTGTCGTTAACAGAGCTCGAACCTTTGACTTTTACAAAATTAATTGTTCAAATTGATGATTCAGTTGTTACCAAATCATGAACCAAACCCAAAAAAGCAATGTGATGGAAAGACGAAGGTAATCAATGGACAACAAGACAGCTGCAATACCAGTATACGCCAGCTTCAGTATTCGACGCTATAAATATTTCTATCCCCTAACACAGAGGAAGCAGCGACTGGTTATTTCGGTCGAGTAAATGGGGAAGGGAGCGGGAGAGGAGCACAAAGAACTCTCAGTGAAACAAGCGTGATCTAACTCAGGCCGGAAAGAGATAACCAAAAATAACTACTGCCAATGGGAAAATTTTGGGCGATTTGCCGCTCATGTTTACTTATATCTTCATATGAGATTTTAGTTCACTCCTTGTATTCAAATAATTTGAATGTCTCAGTTTCTTACTTGAAATTCAGAGGCGAGGTTTTAAACATAATTTCCGACAATGAAATTCTTCAGTTCACCGTCGAAGTTTTCGATTTGCATGTGTTCGCCTTTCTTTGAAGGTATGTTGTATTTCCTGAGAATTTTTGAACCGAAGTCTAACGTGAAGCGGTATAGGACGGTGTATTGCATAAAGTTAGTGCAACAATTTTAGCTAAGCGCTATTCGTTCGTTCAGAAACAACTGTATTTCACTGCTCTATAATCATAAATCCAACTGCTCCATTAAGAAAATTCAATTCCACTAACCTTGGAGACAAAAGACTTTTGCGACTGCAAGGAAGCTTATGTTTTTCTGTACAGACCGTAAGACTCACAGTTATACAAAATAAGGAGTAACTGCCTTCGATGACGTTTTTTTATGAATAATGGGGTCAAGTGAATCTTATTCAAAGCTCCCTTAAGAGGTTCATTAAATAATAAGTATAGAAAGAAAAGCAGGCACAGAAATGCTGCAACATTATGATAAAACGCCATACTTATAGTTGCAAAAAACAAAAAGTTAAAACACGCGCAAACTGTCTGACCAATCAATTAATTAAACTATAGAACTCATCACTACAAGAATAGATGCAACGAACTTGGCCTGAGTAAGTAGAAATTCGAAAAAAGCAAAGTTTAAGGAGACAGACGAGAATTCCTGTCTCCTCTCATCTATCCACCTCATATGTTGGCGGACAGTTTGTATGCTGTCAGTATAATGTCCAAAGTAGAAACGGTTTTCATCGAAATGCCGAATTGAAGCTGCAAGCGAAACGGCTAAAAGAAGGTGAAAACATAAAAATCTTATGAGCGATCGCATTTATGATTAGTTAACTTTTCAAATATTTCATCCCAGTGCTCCAATATTTATTCTCAAACTTTTTCTTCTTACGATATTTACTTTGTTAGGTAGTGCAATAAATAGCTGCTTCATGATTCGAAGTATCGGAAAAACCGGCACAGTAAATCGCATAGTTCCCATTCGAGAAAAATTTGGAAGGTGGATGAAAATCAGACGGATCGTGGAAGAGAAATGTACGCATGATGAGTAGTGCGCCGGTTCAGCCAGCGATTGATTCTCTTTCAAGGACACAAGAACGGCGACAAGGTCATGCTCGACAGAGGCGCTCCAAACCAAAACGTCTCCCACGTAGAGCATACATGGATTGCTATACGACAATAAACTTATGTTGTCGTCCGCCTTCCCCCCCCCCCCCCTCCCCCCCTTCCCCTTCCGTTTTTACTCGTCCCTTTCTCCTCTTTTTACAATCATCGCTGACGTATACTCCTTCTTTGCGTGCAGCAGTAGATTTCTCTCTCAGGGCCTCCGCATAGAGCTAAAAACGTTGTATGCTATGATATTTCCTCAAAAACCTAAAGCGAACCTTTTGCATATTCCAAAGTCTACGCAAACATACTTCCCGACCTAATTATAATAGGCTGTTCTGTCAAAGAAGCTCTTGGATAACGAAACATTTAAAATAAATACACAACAAAAGGAAAAAAATAAATAAATGTATCGGAATAAATCTGGCTACGCATTTACACAAGACGGGAGGAGGCGCATTAAATAGCATAATCTGGAAGAAATAATCGTTGTTCGGAATTGTGAAGACTCAAGACAACATACCTAAGAATGATAAGGATTACCTCTAGTTTCATTACTTGCATAGCAGGATGGTCGTCACTCTTCAGTTCAATTTCAAGATGCCCATTCGCTTAGTGAAACATTCGCGCAGACTTTCCTTGTCAAGGTAATCGAGCGTACGGACAAATTAAAACATCAGGACTCGCAGAAAATAGCATTTTCCTAGCTTCGATGAGATGAAGTCCCACGAAAGTCATCTACACTTTTGGACAACTAAGTTATATGCAAACGACAAAAATTACAGGAGTGATGAGTCCGAAGTGTAGTGAGCATGCAGGTCAACGGCATTAAATCCGTGTCTGGTATAAATCTTATACAGTTTCCTTTTTCTTTCCGTGGTTTTTTTCGCCAACTTTACTTCTTCATGAGTAACAGAATCTCGTAAAACGATGAGTCACTTTGGGATCCAACGAATACAAGAAATGAAACCTACCGAGATTTTCAGAATTTCGAACTTTCTGCAGTATTATTACAACTGAACTTATTTAATCGGACAGTGAAGTGGACTTGAAATTCCAATTTCTGTTCTTATATCCACAAAATTAACGTGAATATTTATCGGTCTCAACTTTACGTGGAGCGTTAAACACAACTAATAAAACGCGCTACATCCATACCAAAGAAGCGAGCAGAATTAACTACTGCTCAACGCATGCGACCGGAAGACTGAATGTGAAGGTCGTGGAATTGTTATGCGATGGAAAACCACGATGGATAGACTCACGCCATCGACTTGCCGACCTATTTTCTCTTATCACCTCCTCTGCCGAGAATTTTCTTTTTTTTTCTCTCTCTCTCACCAGTCTTATCGAAATGACACTTTAACAAAAAGTTCAAATATCAAGTAAATAGGTGTTAAAGCTCTCAAAGAGAATGTGGAGTGTTACTAAAAAGAAAACTCCGAAGATAGCTATATAAAACCTTAGAAAGTGTCATCTTAACAAAGAATGTAAAGGAGATCTAGTTTCAAAATGTGCCTTCAATCCCTTCCCTATCTTATGTGAAATTATTCGTAAAATAACGGTAAGCTGTTCTGCAAATGTACCATCCTAATCACTGCGGAATGTTCAGTATACATATCGCATTTCACCTCGTTTCATTTCGAAGCGAAAATAGCAAATTCACAAGACAATAACGTCAAATTCTTTCGCCTTGAAAAGGTCATTTTACATTGGTGTGAAAAATGTTCTCTTCATTTTTGCACTATGTTTCTGAGATGTTAAGAGCATCCGTTTCGCAGCAAATACAGATGATCACAATGCGCCTCTCAACAACTCCTATAAGGCAGTAAGTATTTTAGGGGAGGGATTTTCACTGGACGAGAAAGATGGGAACGGGAAGTGCAAAATTACACATCCCAACATGTGTGCACAAACCCGCAGTGCTTGAATCCGGTATTCTCGACGTTTCTGCAGGTCCCAGCTTCCATTGGATGACTTGTGTGTGCCGTCGGCGCATGGCAATGCGCATCAAGACGCAGCTTTCGTTTTTGCTGAAGGTCACTCGCGTCAACTCCATAGAATCGGCGCCGTCGCTCACGTTACTCCCTTTCCATTTCAAAACCACTTTCGCACAACTTTCTTCATAGCGCCCAATTCGACCATCATTTCGAGGTCCTTCTCCCCACTCCCCCCCCCCCCCCCCCCCTTCAACTTGACTTTCTGTTGTCTAATCCCCTCCAAAAATGCCTCCATGAAACGATAATATTAGCCGACTTTAAAATTACTTGGTACTGTAGAAGACATTTACAGGAAAGTTTTAAAATTATTAACCGTCAAAAGCACAAAGTTTGTTAGTGGATAAAGTTATTGCTCCGACGTGTTGCCATTACCAATATCATTCAAATCAGTCTTTGAAGGCGCTAACTGATGCATAATTTCTTCTGGTTTGCTATTATGGGCCATCCATAAATGACTTTACTGCAGTCTGAGCATATTACCATTGAATCCTTTAAATTATTCTCTCGGGGCTGCTCACAGTTTCAGTGGAGAAGTGAACTGTTCGAGGTGTGTTAGGTGTGAGAATTCTCTTTGAAAAAAAGCTGATAAAAACACTTTGAGACTTCTTTTCCTCTTGATGTGGTAGAAAAGCATCAAAATATTGTTTTTCTTCGATGCCAATATGCCCGATGTTCAATAATGCAAATTGCCTCTGTCTGCTTAAAAACAATCCCAAAAGCTCCATCTCTGGCACTTCCAATGTACATCCTTCAAAATTTCCCACTGATGATGTTCCAATGGCTTTTACATATACTTTGAAAGATAATGACAAAAGAACAGGAGCCAAGTTTCCCATACCAGTACTTCAAAGCCGCCTCTTTGCCCTTACCGCATATGCGTCCAACCAACGTGCAACTAAGTAGTACTCTCCGAGATATTCCCCTCAAATATTTCAGTCGGAATGACTTCAACACTCCATAGCAATCGTCATTTTTGAGTTGCTTTGACTCAAAGAAGCATTGCTTAACTTTGTTCAAAAAAAGAAGAGTTAAATGGTCACTACGGAGCTGCAAGTCACTGAACGGAAAAAGGATACTACATACTAGAGGTCTTATAAATTCCTACGTCGATATTTAGTCAGGTTAAGATATTGCGGATTGAAATAAGGTATGTGAATGCAATGTGAGTAAGACATTAGAGCGGAATGAACTAATGAAGTAATTCGCAGATGTGAACCATTTGAAACTCGAAAACCCAGTGGCAGCAACCAAATTTCAGAGACGTGGAAAAACATTTCTGATAAGCTCTAGAAGTTTTCGAAAAATCAGCGCTAAGCATTGAATTTCGGGAAACCAGACAAGTTGTGCTATATATCTAGAATCCTCTTCCCTTCCTCCCTCCCCCCTTCCCCTTTCCCCCTTTCACCACTCCTTCACTCTAAGAATTTAACGCAGACTTTTGCAGTTGAAATTGCCCACAAGTGTTAATGCCCAAGTATCTAATAAGCGTAGTGATAAGATAAGAATAAACGTGTCACGATATTATTTATCCATGACGTATTGCGAGAAAGAACTGCTTATATAATGAGCAGAGGCAGTGACGAAGACAGAGCTGTATAGCGACGCACTACACCTACTACTGCCGTGCTCTCATTTGCATCCTTTCGGATCGTTGGGTGGCCTCCAATGGGAATTTCCACCTGTTTCATCCAGCAAAAGGCTTATTTCCTTAGCAACCGTCTTCCGAATTACTTTCCTCCCGCTTCATTTAATTGTAATTTATATTATGTGATACGCACAATATTCGCCTCATGGACAATCGAAAACAACGCGCAGCTACACAGCGATGCAAAATGCTGCGTAGCATATCTTAATTATTCTATGAAGATTGCTTTTAGTTTGACAATTAATGCGCGAGTGCATCTTTTAGTGATGCTTATGGGAAACAATGAAAGAAATCAATAAGCTGGCCAAGGAATGAAAGCATAACCATTTCACTTACCAAAGATGATGCATTTCAAGAAAGAACACATTAAAGGAACCCATATCGTGGAGATAACAATGCAGTAAGCACAATCGTTAACAAACATGGAGCCATTCGTGCGACAGGACAGATAGATCAACGCGCACATGTCTGCGAATATAGCGATACGAAAGCAATGTTTACGGGACGACGGCGTAGTGTTTTCGAAGAAATCTTCCCGAAATCAGATCGAAACGGCAAAAACAGCTCCAGACAAAATTCACTATGGGAAACATAGACGAGCAAAGAAGCGATAGTGCACATGATTCCTCTGCATTACACCTTCTTCCGATAAAAATCCAAAAGTTTTTTTTATTACAACATACGATTCACCTCTTCTCTGGATAGATAGAAAATGGCTGCTTTATGGCGTCCGTTCAAGAAAAACACCACATTGACGGGATGAGAAGCGATTGCCACGATTACGGTAGAGCATCGACAACGAGCCGATTCATGTGCACACAAACGGAACGGCGAAGCGAGCGATCGCATTCGCCTTTTTATAGACCGATTTTACTCGTATGCTAATCTACACTCTAAGAGAATTTTTTGTTCGCTTCGCACATCACCCACCACCTGTGCACATGCTTTCATGTACTTTCAGCTTTCATCAACATCAGCAATCATTTACTCAATGGTTCGCATCTCTCCTCAATGACGTTTCTTTGAGGCGTCATTCTACAGTCTTCTTGCAGTCACATCATGCAACCCGCAAAATCAAAAAGCACTTCGCCTTCGCCTTCGAACATCGAATGAGAGCGTTCGTCGAAATTCTCACGGCGAAACTCAGTTATCTAGCTTACAACCTCCCTTGTTCATCGACATCATCGTTAAGGTAGCCTAAATGATGTTACTCGGCAAAATATAAGGGTCCAGAAATGCGTCACTGTAAGAAACATCCTATTTTTGTTTTGCGCGAAATACTTGATACGAAAAGAGGCAAAATGAAAGACAAGTACCCCCATGCAACATACTTTGGATTATATGAGCAAGATAGATTCTATCCTTTCAGAAACCACTCTGCATGAAAATGTAGGAAGATTTACGCTATCAATAGGCGAGGGAAACAGAACGTTTCATAAATTTGCAAACGACAAATGAGGTATAGATGAACGTCGAAACAGCACTACTTGGTTTTTGCTGCAACTGGACCAAAAGAGTTACGATTATTACAATGAAGTGTCTCCATCTTGTAAGAAATCACTTAAAATTGCCTATTTGCATGGGGAATTTTAAGCGATTTCTTGCAAAAAATCGCCCACGGTATTCTTAAATAATAAACAGCATTTTCCATGAGCGGTGAAATTTAAATGACGCAAGAATCCCACACAGTACACAGTACAAGTGGCTTTCTATTGCGCGAATATAATTTATTAGGAATGACGATGAATCTAGATAAAACACATTTCCGAAAAGTTATGGAAGCCAACGAACTGACATGCGCAATATTCCGTGACCAATCGGATGTAGACTGCAGCTAAAAGTGTGAAGGCTGTTAATTGGATGTGTGCATAATCGCCAGTGAGCACCCTTATTGCTACAACGGTCGGTTCCCAGACTGATACGTATCATCGTTCTTCCCGATTAATTTTTTATGAGGGATTGATGTTTCCGGTGCGACTTGTACTCTCCCTTAAAAAGTGACGTTTCAGTCCATTAGCGCCAGTGTGATGGCGCTTAGAGATATAAGCACGCATAACTGCCCATTCAAACATGGCTCCCCTTTATTTATAAAATAGCAGCATGGTGTAGAGACATACCGTATGGCAAAATCAAATGGTACATAGGACAAAACTCTACATCAAAATAGCTGACGGACGCAAGGACTCCCACGGGAGCACATGCAGCACGAAAGTATACGCAGAGTTCCAATAAGAACAAAAAAAGATGCGAAAATTAAAGAACGAAACTCCTTTCCTTAAACATCGCAATAAAAAGAACCACTTATATTCAGGGAAGATGAACATGTGAGGTAAACACACCAACTTTGCCTCTGTCGTCTTCCCTTCCCGTTTCCCCAAAAACCAGCAAACTTCGTTCGTCTTCCGGGCTTTTAATCAAAGATCCTCGAAATGACTGCACAAACGTTAAGTAACATCTAAACGTACTACCAATGGGTACTCATTCAGAAACGAAAAAGCAGGAGAAGATGTGCTCAACCGAGTCGGAAAACGATTGCAAAAAATGAAAAAACGCAGAAAGAGACACATGGATTCTTTTAGTATCCAGAACTGTTGCAACTTGAGTATTAACCTCTAATTGGCGCAAAAATTGGATTTAATTTAGATGTGCGCCTTTCTGCTCTCCTCACTCGATTGTTGCAAACGCCTCGCACAATTTTCATCAAAATCGTACGTCGAGTTGATTTTTTCTTATACGTCGTTTTCTTTTTTCTCTTGAGAAATGATCGTATTAAGCTTCTACTGAGCAGCACAGTTAATATTATCCTCTCTTAGGTACATGCAATGCTACTCACAAAACTAAGGTATGAAGCTTTGAACTTCACAAATTTTAAGCATCATTGCCCTTGTTCCGATCTCATTTTATCTAAAACATTACAACTAAAATATCTGAATACTAACCGAATCTTTTTAACCTCTCTAAATCGCCAAAATCAACGAACATTTTCAGCCGCTCCAGCTAAATTCCAGCTTTACAAGTATCGTAAATCATTACGAAGTTCTTATATGGAAAATGGAAAAGACACAAACGCGATACTGGAATAACTGTCAGCAGCAATCACATAAAACAGAGTGAGCGTGGAGTTATCATTTCAGCAAATCCGGAGAATAGGGGGAAAGCAGAGGGTACTTCCATAATGTAGCGTTAAAACTGCTGTAAAATAAAAAACATTTTGAACGCACTTGAAGACGTGCCGTTGCACGAATTAATCCATGTTTCTGTCCTTCTTCTACGCATATTCGCGTATTTCCTAGGGATTTTCACCAAACCGAACAACCGCTCAAAACAATGTAGTAGAGATAGCCGCCGCCCTCAACCTCCATTCTTTCGTTTCCTACATTTTTGTTGATACCGCCGTTCATACCTGGATAACGCGACAACCCATTTGTACGACTGCGGAAATGAGCTCGTAGATAAATTAGCGCTCTCGAATCCTTTTTCTTACCGTGTTTAGTGAGGCTATCGCAGGAGAAAATTGAGCTTCCCCGAGACGGAATAGCGGATACCAAACAGCTTTTGTAATCGCGGAAGCCTTCGCGACGGCAATCAAGAAGAACAGGGCTAATGTTGTGGATTTGAAGGATATTTGGATGGAATGGCCAAGAGAACGCGAAAGATTGGATTGTTTTAGGAAAGCCTAGATTGAATTACGTCCGGGATCTTTGTTCTGGTTTTCGAATAGCAGTTTAAATATATGGAACCCATCGTTAAAGTTAAATAGACTACCATGGCAACCTCGGGAACTTTGCCATTGTTGTAGCTATCTGGAGGACTCAAAGAAATCAAGCCTGCAAGGACAGCAAGGGATTCAGGTAGAAAGCACCGCAGAAGCAACTATGTCGTATATCGGCGGTATCTTTCTCAGGTCAACGTGGATGCCGGAAAAAGGGGTGGGGTGGGGTGAGAGATGAGGGATGAGAGAAGGTGCAGGTCAGCGCTAAACCTGAGCAAAAAAAAAATTGCGTGAGGTTCTCGAAATCGAACATGGTGCAGCTGCGCTCAGGGCATTAAAAGTGATTAGAAAAAGGCGGAAATAATTATTAGTGTGCTTCCGAAAGATCCCATACGGAGTGAATTCGCGACAAACAAACTATCGCGATACTTCACCAACAGGTTTTGGAGATGGGCAAGATTTAATTAGGAACTGGGGTACATTTGATGGCCGAAAGATGAGTCACATATATAACATCTTAACGAAAAATACTGGGAGGCTAACTTTGAGGTGATCTCCCTGAACCTGTCCCTAGCAATCTTTTGAAGGTTATTTAGGTGCCGAAAAAAAGAGCATAAACGAAATTTAGGTTGCTGACGAAAGGAGGAGAAAATCGAATTGGATTCGCTTGCGGTGATCATCTACCGGCGAAGGGAGAGTGACCTTGACGATTAAGCGAAGATACGAGAAACACTGTGAAGGGTGCGCAGATCAGAGCCACATATTTAATGAATTTCCGCGAATCGAAAGGTCCATCACCTTTGCGACCCGTAGTCGATGGGCGCGCGTCACGGAACGCGGTCGCGCTCACCCTCATCTGGAATCACTGTGCGCCGTAGCCCTAAACAACCTCGCGTTCATCGCACGTATTTGATCAGGCCTATGACAGCAATGCTAGAACGCTCCTCTCTCGATTGGCTTACTTTACGGTCCTAATTTGCAGCACAAGTGTGCCTAAGATTTGCTGGAAATCATCCCGAGGGTTTCTTTGAAATGATCGCAGAAATTTTGGATGTCGAAGAATGTGTAAGCGTAGCCAAAAACGTGCTAAAGACTTGGACACTTCTCTAATCATTTTAATAGTAGCTTCGTGAATGCCTTGCTCATTATTGCTGTCCATTCTCACAAATTTATGTTTTCCTTCTTCCAGAACCCAGCACTTACTGTTGCTGAGTATTCCTCTATAAACGTGGCGTCACCCAGACCACATCGTAAGGCTTTCCGAGCTTCCACTTACTAGTACTTTTTCTGTGTGAGAACATGTTAGCTTGCGCGAGATTTCTTGGGGTCACTCATATTAAGCGCAGCTTTTCAAGACTTGATGAATTTGCCCATTCAAATCCATCGAATGAAAAGAACTCGCTCACCAAATGAAACCCTGTTCCCTCGACTGAATTTGAACGAAGAGCGAGCTCCTGCATCATACTAAGTGAGGTCTGTGGACACGGACAATTTCTTTTGAAAATCTTTAGAATGGCACATATTCATAACTCGGTTAATGCACTATAGGGTAAGCAGCTGCGAAAAGAGTGCACATCTTCTGGTCGTTTGTCATCGAGAACGACCCAACACATCCGACTTTTTACTCCACTCTTGTCTCACCTCCTAAAAACTGAGCTAAACAGTATCCTCGTTGATTATCGTTATTGGTATCGTTACTGTAAAACGATAAAGTAAATTCTTTAGTGAATGCATGAAAAAGAACTGATTTGCCAATGGGACCAAGACACATCTTCAGAAATCATTGCTTACTTTAGGCAGACGGAAGATCTCAGGGTTGAGGTTATTCGGATACCTGCTGCAAGCTGGACAAAACCTAGTGGTTTAAGATTGTCGCAGTACCCAGTACTTCAAATAAGAACTTCCCTTGCAAAATTAAACAAGACCATATCCTTAGTACAATAAGAACAACACATATAACGTATCGTTCACAATGTCATCTATCACGAAAGCAATAACACCAATCGCGCAACTTATGCAACCGCTCGGTGAACCGTTGTTGAGTAATATACGCTTCAGCCCTTTGATTATTCATCGTCGATGCCTATGGTGGTTCAACACGCCTACTTCAGCGAACGGTTAAACCGTATGGCTGCTGTGATCACCTCAGATCATTCGCATAATCACTGTGGTGCATTGATGTGATGACGTGTTTAGCACATCGAAAGAAGAGAAATGAGTGGAACATTGAGAGAGCTGAGCAGCGATGTAACCTTGTCCACCGGAAAGTATTCATTTTAGAGCTTTATAGAGAATTTGCTGCAGCCGCGAACACAAATGCTCCACTTCCGTTCATCAGTTTCTGTCCTATTGAAATGCTAATTTCAGTGGAACGAATATTGACAGAAAAATATTTTTGTTCTTAGGTTTCTTTGGAAAGAAAGGATCTGTTTTGAATACAAATCAGCCGGATTGCAATATGAAGATAGGTGCAAATGGAACGTACCTTTTTCTTCCGTTTCCAGCATCCCTTCGCGTCAATCGTTCTTTAGAGCAAGCAACAATTCAATTCTCAACGGCTGCTTCCAGGCAATGACTGAAATGATCAAGTCAGTAGTCGACTTTTCGCAATCGCAGAAATAAAGAAAGGCTGAAACAAATAGATGACTGTTTTACATCGTTCAATGCAGATTTCATGATTTTGTTTAGGAACATCAACACGTTTTTAAAATTGAAAGGATCTAACTACTGATCGATCATGAGGCATAAATTGATTGACAGCGTTTTTTTCATGGATTTCCAGCTAAATCGTTTCCAGGAATTTGACACTGGAACTGATACTCAGCTTACCCTTCTTTAAACCTGAACGTGACGTAAACTTGCAACAGTTCATCGTAAACCCTATTTTTTAAATCGCTAATATTCATTATGCTGTACTTAACGGTCGTTGGCTAAAAATATTTGGAAAAAACTGCACATAGATCCTCACACGTACGTCATTCCTGCCATGATGGCTCTTGGATATGCTTTCACAATCCGTTATTCCTTTCCTACATTTATAAGGGAACATGACGATGAAAAACTGGAAGATTGGTTTATACCAGAAATTGATTGCAAATATTTTGTCGATGTCTATCAAATACACGCCGTTTCTCAAGCAAGATTTTGATTCTCCCTCCACTGTCACCTTCACTTTCCTAGCCGGCCGTCACGGTCGTCCATTATTAGTCCATTTCAAGGAAATTATCACACCTATAGTCTTACGTGGATTTTTATCCACTTTAATTTATGAAAACCAAAGAACAAGCTGAATCTGCGTTTAAAATTGATTGCGCTCTTTTTGCACCACTTTGAGCCGAAGCACTGTTTCGCAAAATTGCAAAGCCTTTGCAGAAACGACGTTTAATTGCAGAATTCTTTTTTGAGTTCGCGTTGTCCTGACTGCGCGATTCCCGAATGTCTAATGAGTGCACTACTGCTAGTAACATACAAAAAACTCACTTTTCATGAATGGTTTGAGTGCAGTGAATTCTACTTCAAGCCCAGCGGAATGTCGCAACTAAATGAGAAGGTAGTTCTAAAGAACGCACACACAGGAACCATCCCATTTGACACTAGCTAACTATTTTTATTTCCTCTTTACTCATATTTTCTCTCTCCTTCTTTTCTCTGCCATCATCCATTCCTTCGTAAGAGGAGAAATTATTTATAATAGAAGAAATTAAGTGAGAGAAGCCGAAAAAACTCTTTGCATTAATTATGCGGAGATTTTCCTGGGAACCCACAGATCATGTGAATCCCTTAAAAGGAAAGAGAACGTGAGGAATGCATTCTCACTTTCTTAAATGATGCTGATCGAGCTTCATGAGCGTTTCAACAAAAGAGGAAACTATTACACCTTTTGGAAGATCCCTTAAATGAGGGAACCACCGCTTAAGCAATTTCTTTTCCTCTCTACTTGTGTAATGAGTGCACGTGGCTTTCCATTGTTATTTTTGAGCTGCTCCATAAGGAGATAGTTAGTGGGAGGTGGAAAATAAAGCATCACAGCAATAATGCGAAGTGAGAGAATTTCACTGAGCAATACACCTCAAATTTAATTTTTTAACGAATTTTTCACAAGTTTTATTAAGTATACTGAAATAAATAAGCACAATGAGCGGAAAAATGAGTAAAGTATTCGATAAGCAAAATTAAGAAGAATAACAACTTGAAAATGGCAAATCGACTTCCTCACGTAATAAGTCGTTACGCGAACTCAATATCATGGTGGTGGTAGAGCATGCGAATTGCATGAAAACTAACTATAAATTTGCATAGACATGTAACAAGTTAATTTTCGGAAACTCCATGTAACTGTATTAACTGAAATACTCAACTCATTTCGGAGAAGTGGCTTCATGAAATAAGAAGAAAAAATAGTGAGGTCAAAATGAACTGGCCAACACTATCGCGCAACCCGCAAAAATTCAGTTTAATGTAAGTTTGCATCGAACTTAATCTACTCCTATACTTCTTTTTGTTTTACTAACAACGACTGGCTAATCAAACAAAAAATACTATTTCTAACAGCATCAATTTTAGACCATTACTTAATATACGCACTACAGGGTAGTAATACTGACTAAGAAGCATGCCATTATCACTTCATGCTGGGGTATGCTGGTGAAATACAGACGTGACGGCTACTATGTCTTTCTCTGAGCCATGAAAACGTGCAAGAAATATTGGATTTAAGAGATTGCTTAAAGAATAATTCGTTTTCGACAAATTACCAATGAAAAACTTTCAAAAAAGGCTCATTTGTTAACTTGCTAATATATGTTTTAAGAGGTGAAGCACCAGCCAAGAATTCTGAAACGAAATGCAATTCTACTACTCACTTTGATGCCCCACCCACCATATACAGGGGATTTCGTCCGGTAGTTAATGATTCACCTCTGTGATAATTCAAATTAGTCCACCTGAAATATGCTCGAAAATAAACGTTTTGGACATAAATACATATATACACGCTTTAGACATAAATAGACATTATATATATATATATATATATATATATATATATATATATATATTATTTGTTCACTTACATATTTACATACTTATATATAGGATTATGCAATGTTCTTGCTGCTTGAATTTGTTTTCTTGTGGATATGCGCACCTTGCGATGGAGAAAATTTCTCAACATATGGTCTGTCTTAAATTATCCATGACAAGAAAAGGCGAAATTTTTCTGAAATGTTTTTAGATCTCCTGTTCTTTCGCTTTCGAAGATGTTCTCTTGACAGTGCTGTTTAAATTTCTGAAACGTTTCTATTTCAAACTTGGCAGCTCTTCGTGAGCGCAGCGGTAAGCAACATAAAACAGGGGAATTAGCTCTTCATCTGCATGCAATTTCTCATGTCATTCCACTTGGTCTCTTTCATTCATTCGATTAGCACACTGACGGAACCTAAATCACCACCGAAATCAGGGTATTATGCTTTCCTGCTTTTATAGATGCAACACAACCGCTCCAGCACGACGCTCTAATTTCAAGTGCTGAAATTCCGTCGATTTCACTTGCCTTTGGAATGTTTGTTAAAATCATCGTATTTAAACGATCATGAGAGCTCCAACTTATCGTTTATACATATATATATACGAAGTGGCTTACGTGGCGCTTCTTTTTTCGTTTTTTTTTCAGCATTTCTATGAGGAAAATAATGGTTTTGAAAACGGCTCTATCGGCTGAGGTAATCTGCTATTTTGGAAAGTCCTTTTTTGTCTTCTCAATATAAATTAATATATCAGAATTCAAATTCAAAGAGATTTGCTTAATTATATGAGTCTAGATCGTAAAAAAAACAGTGTCATATAATAAAATGTACACGATTACTGCTATTAAGGTGGCACATGAAGATGTAGAATGAATCGTCATTATATGCTGAGTGAGAATCAGAAGCCCGAATTCAGGAAGCGAAAAGAAGCCTTCGAGCCGTCAGAACAATTTTCTTCGTCTGAACTCTGGTCTCCGTGTGGGTCATCTGCAAGCGACCGAACTGTTTTGCATAAACCTTAGGTTTAAATGAAGTAGTGCCGCTTTTGGTTTGCAGCAGACACAAATTCTCGTTTCTTGTGTCGTTAATATATGCGGAGGTAAATATGCAGTGAACATGGGAATCAGTTTTCTTTTTCTTGCAGAGTTTTGCAAATAATAAAGAAAAGAACTGAAAACAAAGGTTGTATTACATACTGTTATCTTTAGACGGTAAATAATAACAGTGAAAAAATGTTAGGGAGAACAATATGCGGAGCGATAGGATGATGAGGACGAATGCATCTGATGCAAACTTCATGGTTTAAAGGATACGACGGTGACGCACATCGGGAAATGAAATATTTATGGTGATATCCTATCCATATTAATACAAAGATGGATCATCACAAGAGGGAACCTACATCAGGAGACACGAAGCCCCACTAGAAGTAGATGAATAGACGATATATTATTCCTTACAATTGTTGCGATAAATACCCATCATTTATAACGGATGATAGACATGACATTCACATTACTCTGGAGATAACTTCATTTAGACTCCATGAATTGTTTATGGACGTTTTAATAATGTACATCCAATAACTTCGTTTGTCTAGTCGAAGCAGAAAGACTAATACCTGAGAGGCATAACTCTGCTGGAAATGTGCCTGTGGCATTCTCACTGCCTTCTTCAGGGAGGAGGCGTTCCATGCGTTGAAGTGCTAGGTAAATGTACGTATACTGTTCCGGTCGTTGTACAGCCCCATATCTGTAAAAGAAAAATGTTCGAACGCTATAATGCCTACAGTTTCCTTATTCTGTCTGGCATATGCTGTTACTAAATGAGTGATCAAACCTAACACGACCCCTCCTTCTGAATTGAAAGGAGGATCGTCCTGACATGACGACTGGACCTTACGGAAGAAATGGCCAGAAATTATAGCTGGCTCCAATCACCCTTCCATCTTCCTTTGAACCTTCTTTTACCTAGAATTCACTGAAACAACTTTAATTAGGAAACTGACAACCTTTATAACTGAAGGATGACCAACATTTCAACATCAGCTTTCTTAACAAAACGAATGGTTAACAAATGCAACTCGTCAAAAACGATCCATGCAAACGGATGCTTCCGCTGAGCGTTAAGATTACACAGGAGGATTTCCGAAAAACAAAAGTCGGAGAAAGAACATGGAAATTTTTGAACAAGAATTCCAGACGAAAAGCCTCTCACAGCCAACTGTTATATTCACGAGCTACGCGCACAAGAAACAAATCCAACAGCAGAATTTTGCATTGCTGGGGGAGTCAAAAACAAAACAAAAAAGCAAATGAATGATTTGTAGATACGGGCGTATTGTCATGAGTGGAACGTGTGGCTCACCGACGTACGAAATTCACCTGAATAGGTAAAATCTGATAAAGAATACGCGCACGATGCACGTTAAGTAACAATCAGCAAAAGCCTGTGAGGACGGAAGAAGGAAAGGGGATAAAGTCGGCCGGAGAGCTAAAATTTGTCTTCAATGAAATGTTTACTGCTCAACCTTACGTTACTGAGAATAGGGCGATCGAGGGAGTGCTGCTAAACTTCAGCTGACTACTCGTAGGCTAATTTGATAGATGCTTGGTAATTAACTAAAAGTCCGCAGCACAACTCATAAACATTATGCTCAGGTTTGGGACACAAGGAAAGTCGCGCCTCAAAAATAATATGTTCTAGAGTTAATCCCGCAAGAAAATTCGCAAAAATGGCCTTTGTGCACGAAGTTTGGAGACGATTGAGGCAACGTCGACACCATCCAAGGAACGAAGTAGCTGTTCAACGCCAAGCGCTATTGCTATGAATGTGCATGTCCGGCCGATCCCAGCACTGCAGATTACTACCGTAAACTCTCATAACCAAAAGATTCACTTCAGAACAGCATTTTGGAGTATCTAGTTTTCAACATTTTTTTACTTCATTGGGAAATATCCACCAAACAGTTGTAGAAATGTAGTAGGAATTTAGTGATGAGATATTTCGATGTTAAAAGCCGGAGCGTGCTTTTGCTCTCATTATAGTACCATGATTATAGTACCATGCTCTCATTATAGTACCATGCTCTCATTATAGTACCAAATACACTGTGAAATATCGCTATTTCGGTCAGTTGCCGATTTCTGTTCAAATGTTGTTTCAGCCATAGAACCGCAAGTGTTTCTTGATAACATGCTTTACAGTTTTATTCGAATTTCGGTGGGTGTCAAAGTTGACGACCAAAAATTGTCGAGATGGAATAACGAAACGAGCTACGGTTTGTACTAACAATAAGATCACTACTGAGATCTCAGCATTTGCTTGTTGAACGTATGTATTTGTCAAAAACTGTCAAAGGTTGCTGAAGGTTGCATCTGCGCAATGTAGCGTGTTAAAATAAACTGGATTCGGAAATATCTAAGAAATAGGCCGGCATAAAGAAAAGAGACAATTAAATGATCCAAATACCATCCATAATTAAAGAAAACTTTTGCATCTTTTTTCTCTTGGCAAATGGTGGTGTTTTCCGCTCGCGACATCACTTCCAATAGAGAATAAAATGCATGCTGCATTGCACAATTTCATGATGTCTTTGCCGAAATTTCGAAGACAACAGAATAAGGCATTCTTTTTCCGAGAAAAATTATAGCCATTTATGAATGGAAAGGAATATGCGCCTTATAAACGGAACCTCTTTAAAGAATAACAAGAAAGGAACTATGGAAGAAATGCCGATGGAACAACATGAGAAAACCGTTCGTGCACTAAGGTGCCCTTGAACGGAATGATTCCGGAAGAAAGAAATTCCGCGGGAGAATTTTTTTGCGAATTTCTGCATGTGTCACGCGATTGCGACGTTCTTCCGCACTTTACCAGCAAACGAATAGTTATTACACAATGTTTCGTTGAGATATTTTCACGACGCTTTTTTAATAGCTCCCCTCCCATTTTTCATTCATCGCCACTTGAGATAATTTGTTGTTTACGGTTC
This sequence comes from Parascaris univalens, assembly GCA_037576465.1. Taxonomy (NCBI): domain Eukaryota; kingdom Metazoa; phylum Nematoda; class Chromadorea; order Rhabditida; family Ascarididae; genus Parascaris; species Parascaris univalens. Next base: position 59,563,465 of record CM075173.1, on the reverse strand, counting down.
ACATCTGTAAGAAGTAGCGTCGTTCGCTCTATTATTGCAGAAATTGAAAGGCGGCTGTAAGTGAACCTTAAAATGTTGAAATTATGTGAGTAAACAGTGTGGAGCAAACGCTAGCTCAGTGAATCCTCAGCAATGACCAAGAAAGCGAATTCAGTCAATAGGGGGAACCTGCAGTGGACAATCACTGGCCCGGTGGTGCCATGTTTCTTTTGTTGCTCGTTTCTGCAACTCTCGACCGCGGCTATCAACTTCAGAACTTTCGTTGTATGACCCAATGGAACGCGATGATCGAGCCACTTTTTAAACCAGAAATGCCTCAGTCGATGTTCCTCATTGCCACGCTTTAAAAACGAAACTTCATGTAATTTGCACACAGTTTTGCAAGGGTAGTGATTATTTCTCTCTTCTACCAGCTGCTTTTATATCTAGCTCTGCAGCACTCAAGTGAGCTAGTGCTACTGAGAAGAGATATACTCTTTTGCAATTGATCTTCAGTGACTTGCTTTTCGCTCTCTGTCACCCCTCATGCCAAACAACAAAGAAATATGCTGTAATAACACACCTTTGTTGGGCCCCTTTTCTGCTGCAAAAGCCAACTTCGAACTTTTCCAAATGTCAGGAAAGGTAAAGAATTTGGTTATCCATAACAGCGAAACTACTTGCTCACATTCTAGGTAACGTCTCATGGTCGGCTGTAAAAAATTTAGATTATGTTCAGGTGCAAAGACGTATCCAATAATGTTTTGGTGTGAAGCCAAATGTTGGGGAAGCTTGGCTGGAATATTGCATGTTATAGTTGGATGTAATTAAGGTCCTCGTAACGAAAGAATATGCACATACAACGACCTATTCCAGTAATTATCCGAGTATGCCGTCCCTTAAGAATCCAGAAAATTCGCTTTGAGATCATGATGGGGTGAAATGTCATGAAGGTGAAAGTGTTACGTAAAAAGTGATGCCTTTGGTGCCAGCAACCTTTGCGCGAGATAGTAACGGTGCAGAGAAGAGGAGGGATGGTTGGGCACAGTGTTGTACCACCTTACTTGCTTGACAACAGTTGTCTATTGAATGATTGATTACCCGGAGTGAAATTTCTCGGATTTGAATCCCTTCGTGCACTGTAAAGGAGTCAACAGTGGCAACCAACGAACCATATCTTGCTTCCACGTCTGGCCAATACTTTTCGCATTTTCGCTGTAACTTTACAAGTTAAAAGGGTATTTCTGAAGTGAATAATTCGTACGTATGCAAAAGACGACTGGATTTATAATTTATTTTCAAGTTATTTGCCTGTGCATAGTTGAAATCGTGAAAACTTCAATTAGCTAGGAAAATTCTCTTGTAGGATATAATGTTGAGCACTGCAATATTCATGAACTTCCTCCAGAATACGTGGTATTGATTTATAAGAATGCTTCCATAGGAGTTGCAATTTAGTAAGTTCAGGGTGAACTTAATGCGAATGTAAAACCGTCGAAGGGAAAACGAAAGTGATCAGAATGGGAATTTGAAACTGAAAGTAAAAAAATTACCTAAAATGTGTTTCCGATTGGTTAACTGCAGTACCAATTAGGCTGCGATGTGACGAAGGAACTAATTTTTTGCAAATGGAGAGTTTTTAGGTGCTTCCATGAGTGACTGGAAAGGCGCCCTAAGGTAACAAATATGCGTCCAAATACGCATTAAAAGCGTCTTTATGCATCAATCAAAGAAGCAGCATTAATTCTCGAAGTGCCCAACTACAACACTGAAACTGCGCAAACGTAAAGCGCACCTCATATTCGCAACTGCATCAGTTCCTTTCTCACTTCGCAAAGGTACTGGTAATTAATTGCCTGGGTTAGGAAATCTTAAAACTAAACGTTTTTCCAGAATGGACAAGTGCGCGTCAAAAACTTATATCCTGATTGCCGGTCTGCAATAATGACCGTCTTCATGGCTGAACGCGTTAATAAGGGGTTTGTCGCTGATTTTTGGTGTCAAAGGTGGTTCATCCTAAGTGCACGAACACATTTCTTGCCAGGATCTTGCATCATTTCCTCTCATTTTCCTTCCTCAGGGGTACGTGAAAGCTTCAACCTTTTCACACATAAAAGATACGTTGCTTTTGATGACGTATTTTGCTTGCTTCAGCTGTGAGAATGAGACTTACTTCCACCGCGGGACTGCACGATAAACTTTCTTCAAGATTCGTCACCATAACGACGGCAGCCGATTTTTCCTGCCAAACCATTGCCCAGAAGTCGTTTATTGTATGTAACATTGGGCCTTCAGCAGCGATGTAGAGAGGTGTCGAATCAGCACCCTGTTGTTTCGTTTTCTTTCAAATTCTCAGTAGAAGTAGTTTCGCTTCTTGGAGACAAACAACATTACAGCAAACAGTCACTGCAGAATCAGAAGTTAGAACGTCAAGGAGCACTGGGGAACCACAGAGACTGCAAGCAAGAAAGCAAAATCGAATAAATCCAATGGTCGACAATATCGCAGTAAGAAATTACGGCGTCCCTACACACGCAACTTTTAAAAGCCCAGAATGACTCGTTTATCCTTAATACTTGAAAAAGCTGCAGAACTCAATGTTAGTCACCGACGAGCGTGCGATCAGTGTCTAAGTGCGATCAAGCACATTGCACTGGATTTTGTACTAAGAGCCGTTCCCTAAGACCGCATCCTCCACTCTCCTTTCTCCACGATTTCACTACAGCGAACAAAATTTTCGAAAACCAGAATTCTTGTGAAAGAATTGCGCTTCTCTTGAAACGAGATTACATTAAATTTTTTCACTGATGATCTGATGTTGTAAATGAGTCTGCATGAGTTATAACGACAGCCGCTGCAACTGCCTTTGGATTAGGAAGTATAAGGCTTCCGAAGTGACATTCCGAACCACGCTTCCGCTTGAATTCACATTAAATCTGCACAGTCAGAAATTTTGAATTGTTGACTGCCTAGAGCAACTGCATTTATCCTTTCTAGTATTTGAAAATACAGTGATTTTTTTTCGAGTTTCACGATCGCAAATGTCAATTGCCCAACGGGAAGATGCAGCCTATTCAAAAAACAGGGGATAGAAGAGGGTCGCTCGAACGAATTGAGAAAATTTGTTCTGTCGAGCTGAAGAGCTTCAGCAAAAGAGCAAAATGTGCTTCAGTCTGGTGGATATAAATAACTGGTAACAAATTTACCGTGATATAATTTGCATTTATATAACTTCGAGCTTCATCATCGCCTGGGCCAATGCCAGCGTCCTCCAGGTTTGCAGTAGAGGCGGCGTTGTTATCCCATATGCGCACTCGAGTGTCCCTAATTGGCCAAATTTGATGTCGATTTTTCAATGCGCAACCGTTAATTTTAGCACGGCATAAATCCGCTGGGTTCGCCAACACCTGAGTGATAAAAGCATTTCCATAAGCACACTGCGAGTTTTTTGCAAACACATTTTCATACTGACGGACTGGTTAGTGAAGAAGGTGCGGTGCCGACCACGACGCAGTAACCATATAATTTCCGAATTCTTTTAAACTCTGTTCTTTGTTGAACAGGGAGTACAGCGCGCTCTTGCTTCAGCTTAACATTTACGAAAGAACGCCACATTCACTATGAGACAAACCTCACCTAACAATTACATATTGTACTAAACCTATTTGAAGACGACGTCTACTCATTTTTTCTCATTTGTATCATTTCGATTTCAAATCAGTTACGTGTTGTCGCGAATTTTATCGTTTCAGTCTTTAAGTGGTAAAGTTTTTGTCCACAATGACAACACCGCTAATTAAAATGTCCTCTACTTTTGAGCAGTAAATTCTTTTGTGAAGTTTATTACACTGATCGAGCGAGAAAGAAAATTCTACAGATATTTTTCTATTCTCCGTGGAGTGTACTCGACCTAGGGGAACAATCTTACATCGCTTTTCAGAGAATATGGCAAAAATATGCGACACCTTATCTGCAGCTACTGCAATATGCATCATCTGCTCTGCCTAAATAAGAAAAAGTGAAGAGGAGTTGAAAGAAGCAACCACCAACTAGTTTTAATTCAGGAATTTCTACAAAATTTTAATTGCAGATGAGATGGTGTTTTCTGTCATTACACTCATGACTTTATGAATATCAACCAAACATGAAAATTCATAGGTGCGTTACTTATATGATAGCGGCCATACAACACGACTAGTAAATCGCCAAGCAGTATGGTGATTAGAAGTTAATGTTGCAAAATTTAACGCATGGTGTGCGTCTTCAGGCCGCATTACTTCATGCGAGCGTTTCATCTAAAACGCCTAGAGCAATTTTACATTCTTGGCTATAAGATCTTGGCTGTAAGCGTGGAAATTAAAGAAAATAATACAGTTCATGGAATCCAGCACTTACCATTTCATGCTGAAGGCTGGGGAAGGTAGAGAAAGAGGAGAGGAGGGCAGCAGTGATATCTGTGACCTCATATGCAATAACCGAAGTTTCAAAAGGAATGACTTCATGATAAGAGCACCTTTAAATTGACGTAAGCAATTAGCAGTTTCGATGAGAGCTGAAGAATGAAGGCTTGAATGCGCCGCTAACTTACCGCAAATTCCGAGAACAAATTCGTTATGGAATTGCAAATATTCATATGACGAAGTTGTTGTCGTGATATGCGTTTATGTTTTCCAGCATCAAACGTTTCACTGGATGTACTGAAAGCATCCACGATTGCGCCATCAATCAGCTTTGACGGACAATAGACAAATCTGTGTTTGCTTGAATTCAAAAACTGACACTCAGTCGAAATGAATTACTCAACTTCAAGCTTCATCCACCCATGAAACAGCAGCGACTATCACAGTTGATCGCTATAGCGAAAAGTTTGCAAGTAGGAAAGCAGCAGCATCGACTTCACGACTTCTGAAACAACGCAGTCAACTGAGATGCGTCGTCAAAACCGAACCTGGGGTACTACTTGACACTGTTCGAAAAAGTAATGTGCGGCATGGTTGAGGGTGCAGGTGGTAATTTATAGGAAGGAGTCCATTGCAATGAGGTTGCAGTTCAAGAAGACAGTGTAGCTAACATTTAAACAAATTTCAAACAGCGAAAGTGCATACCTTTCGCAAAGCTGCGATGACATATTGACCGCGTTGTTGATGGCGGCAAGGTCGAGCTTGAGCGATGCAGAAGAGCCTCGCCTACAAGAGTGTCGGTATGACTTACCGACCTAATAACTTGAGTTTTTTTTCATTTTTATACATTGAAGTGATTATGTATGTTTCCTTTACTGAGCAAAACATAGGCGTAGAGACTTTTAGATTTTTTTATAGAATCCAAGAAAGAATTAAATAGCAAGAGTTTAAATCGAAAGTGTTTAATACATAAAAATAGAGCTCATTAGCGATCAACAGGTTCCACTGAGTTGCAATTTTTCAACAAAAATATATTTCACAAACTTATCATTTATCTGACTCAATCAATTATTGGAATCTCTCAGCATTTCGATTCATATATTGCAATTTATCTTTCATCGATGATAGAATCGTTTCAACGGGAGAAACAAAGATGAGACGTATTCCTTTAAGAAATTTCAGTCATAAGATGTGTTCATTCTATAATGGTCACATACATTTACAGTATTAGCATTAAAAGCACAACATGCATGTTACTTTCAATATTCTCGAGGCTTTAAAAGTACATAAAAAGTCTATGGAACTTCCAAAATTTCCAACGCGACGAAATGTTTCATTTAAGCGGCTGCATTTTCTAATGTGAAATCGTAGAGCCAACAATATGGAATCATCCACAAAATCGGCACATTTCACCATATTCCGGCCGGCTAATATAGTGGAAAGGTTCGCATCAACAGTTTAAAAGCACCTCATTTTAATATGCCTTCATTACTACATAATTAAAAAGAAATTGCAGCATAACAAGTAGTTACAGCTATGACATAAGGTAAAAATGATCGCAAAATATACCTTTCAAGCAAGCCCCGAGTACGCATTCTCAACGGTGCAACCATTGGTTGTCTTTTCGCTATTTCTGAATTCAGCTGAAGTGGAAGTTATTAAGAACAATGTGAATGCATGAGAAGAACGTCAAGCGATGCTAAATAATGAGATGGCATTGGAGCGATGTAGCTCTTCAACGAGTTCAGAATTGCACCTATAACGCTATGGAGCTTACCCATACAACTGTTGTCCAAATGACTTTATATACTACAGTGTGAACCGAAGGCATCTAGTGTTCCCAGAGGGACTATAAAAATGGCACATCTGTTCAAACAGACATTTCAAATATGCGAAAAAGGAGGCGGCAGCGTAAAAACTGTTTACAATTTTTTCCAGATGAAGTTTTAAGTTGACATCGACAGGTGAAATGCTTATTACAGCATAAACTCTGAAAGGAATTAAAGGTTCCATTAATATCAGCGCAATGAATAAGAAGATGGGTGTCTTTTAACAAGTGGGTTAATCGCAATTTTTTTCCAACGACGCAAATCAAACATTCCAGCGCTGATCAGAAGGGGCAGGCGGATGGTCTCTCCCTGCGTAAACCGTTTGTGAAATTTGCGCACAATGTGTTAAAAATAGTGCCACAATAAGGTGCGTCACTTCCGAATAAACCGGTTGCTGAAAACAAGAATATTGCGTGAACGTCATGCGCCTATTATCGCTTTTGTCCACCGAGCCTAATTAAAAGCGCTTCACTTTGGAGCGATATGCAGCGAATTTCCCGAGGGAACTGAACACCCAAAGCGAGGGATTTATGCACAAGCATTTGCTTATGCACCGCTTGATTTTCATATATGCTTATCAAGTGATGAGCATTGCAAAAACATCGAAGATGACGCACTAAACCAATCGTAAGAACGAGTGATGAATAGTGTTCGCGCAGCGTGGGCTGAGCGATAAGTTTAAAAAAATAGGTCCCAACCTACGCGTAAAATGTTGACTGAATTTCTGACAGCGATCCCATTCAGATTTGCCCCTAAGAGCCAATTTAGTTACATAACAGTTTCATTCCGATGTAAACTTTGAAGGGCGATTCTTTTAAAAGTTCTTCGAATCGGAAATTTTGAGAATTATTTGATGTGGAATTCAGATTTCTTTTGAGGCCTTCCTCGTTGAGCAGAATTCAGAGCCTTTACGTTCCCTTTCCTCTGTACTTCTGAAAGAAATTGTTCGCACCGCCAAAAAGACGTTTTCGAAATTTTTAGAACTATGTTTCACCAATAAATTGTTGGCTGTCGGATTTTGAAACACTTAGGTTTCGTCAGCAAATTCCTTCCAGTATTTACCTATCGAATATATTCGTGAGAATGGCAATTAATTCCTTCCACGCGTCTTATGCACCCTCGTCATTAGGACGTTTCGACGATGAAGGAAACAAATTTTATTGCTGTTTATAGTGAAAAGTTCCTGGCTGCTGTACGAAGTGCGAGCTCTTCACTTTAAGAGAAGAAATGAGACCTCTGCAAAACAGATTCTCTTTACAGAGTTCGATGGAGACTACGAGCATGATCGCATATAAAATAAGGAAGCATCTGCACAGAAATGAATGCAGTCGGCTGCGACACATGAAACGTGCACGCGCAACAAAAATTCTTCGCTGTGGACTTAGCGGCCGATTGAGGCGCACATTTTGTGAATGAGCGTCGCCACAACGGCGAGCATGTTCCTAGCGAGTGCGGTGTTGTGTGGGCGTGACGAACGACAGCGAGATGCACAGTGCGTCATTTCGACAATTGCATTCATGCATTTCAGCTGGCAGAAGGAAGAGAGACAGGGGAGAGAGACAGACACAGAGAGGTATTTGCCCATTGGCGACCACCATCGAGCAAAAACCCGCCTTGGTTCGTTTGTTTGTTCGCTTCTGAAAACTGCTTTTGATGTCGGAAGTGAAATGAGTGCGCTTTCAGTTGCTGTGTATATCGGAGAGAAACTGGCATCAGCCAAACGATCATGCCATAGTCCATCAAAGTTTGTCCGAATTTCTTGTTCTTGAAGTTTCTCCAACTACTAAACCGCGTCAGCCAAACGAGAAGTTCTTCTTCATCGCTTTTGCTTGATGAACAAATTTCACCAAGTTCTTATAAAGAAATCATTATTATTGCCTAAAAACATACCATGTCATTTCTTTTCACTCCTCCACAGTGGACCTTTCAACAGATGAGGTTTTCAGTTCATCAACACACTGGTTGGGTGTCGAACGCAATCCATCCTCATTAAGGTAAGTAGGCAAAATGTGTTCTACAATCGCAGCCTTATTCTGGCCCTACTAGCCGTACGGATCTAATGGAGTCTTGAGTTTTGCATTCTCCTGCCGAGTATTACGACCAATTAAGCTGTCTTTTTAGGTAAAACTGAAAAAATGTTGCGGAACCGTACTATTTGAAGCGCTTTTTTGTGGCAACCTTTCAGGTCGAAAGCTTTTGTTTGGAAGTTCTTCAGTTTGCTTTCAAAAGTTCATGGGGAACCCTTTTCGACGATACTACGTATCTTTTGATGCGAGTATCCCAGAATACGATATCTAATGCTTATTGTTACTGTCCTTCAGGTACAGCACAAAGCTTCGGAATTCTCATTGCAAGACCGCTTGTGCTATGAATAGGCCAATATGAGGAAAAAATTCAGTCCCTTACAACTTCATCACCATATTCTCCTCTATAAATTACAACACGATTTTAGTTGCAACAGAAAGGGCATTTGCTTAACAGATTTATCACATATCCGCACTTTGGCAATATGCTATACAAAAGGGAAATAATCACTTAAGTTGTCGATGCCGTTTGGCATATCCAAATTGCAGACAGCGGTCATCGCGGTGGTGTTACAGGATTTGCAGTTGATGAAATTGTGCACTTGATGACGTTCGTATTTGTCGCCTGCTAACACGAACTTCCTGGAGTAGTGTATGCATCATTGTTCTGTGCCAACTTCATTTGTCACGAAAATTGCGCCAACTGCAGAAATCATTTTTTGAATTCCTATTTTAATAGCTTCTTGCTTTCCTTTTCAGCTCCTTTTCCACAATTATTACTAAGCTTGTATTATCCATACGATTCATCAATATCATGCACACAGTCTACAGTCTCGAGCTAAATGTACCTCTATAGCGAGTTCGCGAAAAAACGAACGAATGGAACAACGAAAATGATGTAGATGAATGTGACATTTGAGCTTACTAGTTCTGGAAGCACTTTTTGAATAAACAACTGAGGACAACAAAGGAAGAGTCTGAAAGAATTTCGCAAAGACTAAAGTATAATCGAGTCATTAAAAACAAGTAGTATACAGTTATTTAGCACCCTGGATGGAATTTTTTTGAAGATCAAATCCTTCGCTATAGTAAAATCATGGTTTCAGTCAAGAGTAATACTATGGTGAAAGTATTTAGAATGAGTCCAGGATGAACTTACGCGGCTTTTTGGAAGTGTAGATGAATGGCGTAAACGTTTGTAGATGTGTCGGATAGTATGTCTTTCTCTTCTCTTGCAACACCTCAGGAGAATGAAAACCTCAAAAAAGCGTTTAGTTAGATGTCTTCAAATGAATATCTTCACAGCTGAGCAGTACTTAGTAGAAGTGAAGCGGTTAACTTTTTTCCCCAGCAAAGCCGGCAATGACCACTGTTTTGCGATTACGTTTCAACGGCCAACGACTTCATAATCAACTTACGTACCTTGCACGTAAAATAAGGATTCTCATCAACACTATTAAACATCTGATTTAGAGTAACAAATTATAGAAGGCCATTTCCATAGAAGAATTAGTAAGTAATTTCAAAAATGGAACTGATCAGCAATATGAACACTCAGATTAACTTTTGTAAGAGGAAATTTGTAGGCTAAAAATGAAATCGAATGAAGACACTAACAATGCCGGTGATAGCAATAAATAAATTAAAAATGCAAATTTTAGGCGATGTGGTGTTTTCCTTGCAATGAACAAGAGCGTTTGTTTCATAAGTAGTGGGAATGCCGTTTTGAGATTGCCACAATGTTCCAATGCATATTCTTCCCCATTATATGTCTATATAAACGTTGCACAAAGTTCACTTACTTCTGAACACAGAGTTGACACTAATTCCATGCACACAAATCTTCCACTAAATGAAATCTGAATGTAATAAGCGTTTTGCATAAGTTACAAAGGAAGCAACAATAAACGCCACGATTTGTAACTGAAATGAAGCACTAGTCTTAAGAGTGGAGGACAAGCAAAGCCATGCTATCGGCAACGGGTGGCGATCTTACTGTTTGCAGAATTGCCTCAACGAGGCTATATTTGAGTTGAAAATACTCTGTCATATATCACATTGTTTGAAGCCTAATACAAAGTTCTTATCAAGGCATGAAAAGTTGGAACACAAAAGAGTATATATTCATTAACTGAAATATGTTAGCCACTATGAGAGGGCTTCACGGAGTACTATAACAGCTCAATCTGGCTCAAATGATGCAGGTGGTTCGACATTTTGAAAATGGCGTCAATTTTTCTGGAAACTTTTGGTCACAGAGCATTTAAAATGGCGGTGAAATTCCAATTCAACTAAAAATGCAACACCTTGCTCACCGATGAGGATACTTCCCATTTTCACAACTGACAAGTACAATGAAAAGCAGGCTTAGGTTAGTAAACGAATGAACAGGTAGACGGAAGCCATACTGCGTTCAGGATTTCAGAGGAAAAACAAACATTTTTATTTCTTGCACAATCTTGGCTATACAGTAAAGTAACGTGATTTAAGTTTGCAGAAGCAACCGCAGAAGGGTGAAACTTTCGCACTTTTTTACATCAAATTTGTTCCATTATAGAAAAATAAACTTCAAATACTTGCTATGCCTATGAAGTTCAGTCTAACTTTTAAAAGTACCAAGCTTGGTCAAACGGTTGCGAATTCTTTATAGACAATTGCAGATTAATGTAGTCGTCACTTGCAATTTGTAAGCGCTTCATGTGTTGTGCTCTTTGTCTAAATTGATGTTTCCTGCGTAACCAAACCTGCTGTTGTTGGCAAAAACTTAAAACGCCTCAACGTCATAACATCACATCAGGTGGAACACCTGGAACACAACAAATGCCAATCAAAAGTAAAAAATTTCTGCATCAGAAAGCTGCCAACTTGGAAAATAACATCATACATATTTATGTATACATAACGACCATTATAAATATTCGACACGACCACGATTTATCATATTCGAAGGTTTTGCACTATGTTCAGTGGAAAAATACCGTCAAAATTTAAAAGAATAATGAACTAAAATGGAACGCTCTTGATGTGCATTTGTGTTTATTTGCGGAGTATTTCGTTTGTGCATTTCTCGAGGTAAAAAATGTGACTAAAATTCTCCAGAATTGCTCCACCTCGACTCGAAATAACACCGCATTGCAATTATATCAGGACCATGTAACGAAGATTCGATGAAATGATTCAGCGCATAAGTATATGACTGCAGAAGAGCACAAGTATGGAATCGTTTCCTGTAGTTTGAAGAGGTCGATGACCATTATATATAGCGAAACGTTCTTTTCGCAGTAGGTAAGGATTTTGCGGCGCAAGCGGAATGCAGATCTTGTAACTACAAAATCTGAATAACGTTTAGCGTTTATTCGTTCTAACCGAATTATAAAAAATGCGGGAAAAACAGTTGGAGGCGAAAGTGGTGCTGCGTAAGCGCTCGAATGTGAACTGTTAAAAAACAGAATGAAAATAGTGAAATAACGTGATCACGGTAACATCTCGTCGAGAGGATGCATGGATGCATATCTCATTTAGATATATAGTGCATGACTTAGTCAGAACTGACCATCGAGTATACTTCCTGAAAAATTTTAGTTCTAACGAACATATGGGACAGACTTGCGGTGCTTCGGCGACGACACTTAGTGGATGTTCTGATGGTTACTTCAAAGATAAGAAATTCTGCGGCGGGTGGAACGTTGCTCCCGTTCACTACGAAACATCATCGTTCCTGGGTAACATAAACTGATCTACAGCTTCTGTAGCTGTGAGGTGTGAAAAGCTTTAGTTTATATTCACTCTACTGTTGCATTGCTCCTTTAGTGTTACCGTACATCCCTTTACGATGCATTGGTAAGGACTTAACCAGGAGCTTGAGCATGAGCGTTGCAAATAATTGCAGTTGACCAGCAACGAGTTCACTTCAACATTCTCCGATTCGTCAACTACAACAATAATAATTACAACCTTTTCATATCTTCATTTACTTAAATAATGAACCTGTGAAAATATTGTTTCTGGACGAAAGGAATAGCCGAGCACCGAAAAAGGGAGAAAGTGACATCTGCTGAATCATAAAGCTCAACCTAACCTTCTTTTTGAATGTATAATTTTCGAATTTAGCTCAGTATCCCAGAAATTTCAGAAGCGTCATATTACTGTGGGGATGATCATTCTTCATTTCGCAGCTCCACTGCAGAAAACGGAAAATTTTTAAAAAAATGCTTCACTTAGCATAACTATCGTGGTAGCTTTTACCTCCATAGCTTATTTCATCAATTACCATTTCATCACGTCTCTCCTATGGACTAAAAGTACAGTTCTATGGGCAGCTATCCTTAATCAGGTCCTCCTCCTTTTCCCATCACCCTGCGAATAAGGTAACCCCGTTAAACAGTGTTCGTGAAGTCCAGCAACTCTGGCTTACTTAAGCAAATATGTTGGGCAGAAAGGGGTCTAAATGCAACTGCTGTTGAAACACGTGCAGTCGGCAGCCATTTTCGCATATAAATGAAAACGTGTTACGGATGCAAATCGCCAGCAGGGTAGAGCGCCCTGTCTTCAACGTTTCATACGTGTTTTACGCATCGTGGCGCATAAGAGAGAACATCAAAACGCCCACACGGAAGCGGCACACCTCTAAGCAACTTGCCGCCACAATCGACGATAGATCCAAATGAAAAGAGATAGACTTCTTGGGGTATTTTGGTTTCTGAATTGCTGCTGAAGATTAAGAGCAGTCCTTCAAAGGGTACTTGAAACGTCGAATTCAGGCTCCTTACACTATCATCTCTTCATGCAAAATGGACTCACCGATAAAAAGACGGTGTCATCTGGTACTGCAGTCAGATTTCCATAAGCCTGTGAAAACTTTTATACCACTTTCAAAAAATTCATAGATTCTGTCCCCTAGAGCATGAGAAATTTGAGGAGTTTGTTGAACAATGTTTTAAAAAATGTCCTCAGATCTGTAGCCTGTCACGGGATTGAGGCGTTAGGAATTAAAGCTCAGACACTGAAAGGATAGGTAACGTTGCAGTTATGTAGAAGCGCAGTCCTATGGGAATAGGTCTTGAAAGAAGACGACCATGATATAAAAAGCTGCACTTTCATATTCAATTGTTAACACAAGAGCGCGAAGTTCTTTCAAAAAATACTTGTGTTTAGCAGTAAAACCTTTGACTATTGAGTAGAAGATCTACAGGGAGTTACCCAATATCTTAAACAGGTCTGAAGCTATAAAACTTTCTAGATTACTTATAACCAAGAAGGAATATAAATCCATCTAGTCGTATAAAGCACTCTGCTCCTCTCAAAGCAGAAGAAATTGACTCTGACCTGAAGTTTTCTGTGAACACAGCCTGAGAGGATTAACCACAGAAAAATTTGGTCGGCAATCACACGCATATTAACATGAAAAGACATATTAACACGCGCACATTGGTATCAAGTCATACGAGACCTAGTAAACCTGCGGTCTTCAACCTGAACCCGCATAATGAAGCTCACAAAATTTAAGGGGCCTAATATAATAAAAGTGATATGTAGAAAAACTTGTCCCAAATATCTCCGGGAAATTTGTAAACAGTTTTGAGACCTTGAACATACTCTCGCGACTCACCATACTAAATAGTTTATGTAGCGGTATTGTTGGTAGGCAATGGTTCAGTGTGTTTTTCATACCTAATCTCATAGAAAATCAATCCAAATACAACTCCCATACTGCATTTGTAGCAAATAACATCAAGTTCCGGGTAGCTTGTCTCATACGACAGGACTTGCTTTTCATTTGCCAAATATGTATTGCGTCCATTGGGTCGCATTGCTTTTAGATGCGTGGGAACGTTACATTAATCAACGGTAGGAGACGCGAGTGACATAAATTAGGGTGAACTATATTGGTTATGAGTAGGATTGATCTCGCACAGGTTGGATTGAGCTGGATTCCGCTAAACAAATATGCTTTTCGATAGTACTTCGCTTATTTAAAAGCAACGTGTTTAAGCATTCATTTGCGATGATTGATAGGAGCAGGCGGAATGCCACGAATGTTTTGCACTTTTCGGCATGGCTGCATCTAATTGGAGCTATCGTGTTGCGAGTATCGATGACACCGCTCCTACAACGCGAGAATTACGTTCATGGATTGCGCCTTCATTGTCATGATGAAAATAGTACTTTGGACACTGAGAGACCAATAACTGTCACACTGTTGCACAATCTGTTGCACGCGCACTAAAGTGAAACAGCACTTTCATGTGAGGTCATGGAAATCATACTCGTCCCAGCTTTTAAACAGCACTTGAGGTTGAGAAACCGCCTTCCTGACCCGGCTTTATAGTTGCAGAATAGCTATGACTGTTAAAAGAGCGCGCAAATGCTTGTGCAGAATCTCCGTGATTAAATACCTAACATTATGCAAGGCAAAAAATAACCATAATTATAGGACTGAATTTGCACCACAATTCGAGCGCATTTGCAGAAATTTCAAACCAGCTAACGACACAGTCTCATTTGTATGATGCATTTAGCTTCTACGAATTGAACAAATCTGACGGTAGCATGCGTGCCATTAAATGTGAATAGGCTACCTGAAAAATGAATGAGAAAGAGCAAATTATTTGCGAACAATAAGTCCTTTTTTCTTGCCACCTTCATAACGCATTCTCTCTGCAGTGCTTCCATACAGAGTTCTACCTTCATGTTCAAATTTGCCAAATTTGCAGCGAAACAATGTAGAACGAACGAGAATTCCTCCAACAAGGAGTTCATAGGGAGTAATATGCTCGTTTACGTTACAGACATTATATCAACTGCCACTTGGAAAGCTGCAGTGAATGAGACTAAGATATATTTCTTCAAGTAAGCGCAGACTACACCTTCCATGGTTCAGTAAATTTTTCGTCTCAGATTCTGGTTACTGGAATACTTTGTTCTGAAAGAAAAACAAAGTGCATTCCGGTCCGAATCGGGCAACAACGTGGAAAAATGATATATAGCATAACTGCCTCGATACCATTTGGTGCGTAGGGGTGGACTTAAAATACAACCTCTCCTTCACTCCCTTTCGGCATTTGCGCGGAGTTACATCAACCAAACAAATTATAACTGTTTCGCAAATTATTTCAAAAATCAAGTTTTGAATAGCTGCTCGTGCTCACAGAAGAGCTGAGCTCACTTACTGAGTTGTCAATAAAATCCATTGTGGCACGTAGCTGCGATCACAAACCTGCGCAGCAACTCTATGCTTACACTAACTGTAAATTCCATTGAGTACTCCAAGTTCAGCAGCTCCGCCATTTCAAGGATGCCGTGAAATTTGGTTTCTTAAGTACAACATGCAGGACGAAAGCTTCTGCAAACATAACTGCGGATAAGAGCAAATGAACAGTTGGGAAAACTACTTCAACAAAGTTCATATATATGATATATATGTATATATATAATTTATTTATTTACACTTGTACTTCTGTTTTTATTTCTTCCTACATCTGTAAGTGTACTCTATATGTATATTTATATTTATTTATATATGACTTCGCCCCATTCGATGAAGTCATCAAGCCAGTTTTTTTAATGAGGGCATATTTCGGTTAGGCTGTGAGAAAACGTTTCATGAACCACTGAACAAGCGCCTTTCCCTTCACCGTTCTTTGTGACTTTATTCCACGTATTAGCTAAATGCCTCCGTTCATACCTGTTCCAAACCATGCAAGGAACCTTTTTGTGTCCCATAAATAAAAAAGCCAGTTTTCTCAGTGAACGCATTCGTATGGGTGATGAGCAATGCTGTTTCCTCTATCATTCCAAACATGTATATATTCTAGTGTTATGGAGGATCGCGTGTTTTGAATTCCAACAAAGAAAACATTTACTTGGAAGTCATTTTAACTGCGAGTGGTGCAACGCAATACGCAGGAAACGAAAAAGTTTTCGCGCTGCACTGCAGTATGTTGGAATGTTCGTCTTCGTTTTATTATTTCTTCACGCTTGTAAGATTCGCCTCATTTTAGTGTATAATGGTGAAGGATGATTTATGCAGTAGTATAACTCGAAGCCAATAATTTAACAAAAGTCGAAACGTTTCGCAACGCTGTATATTTGTTGTTTGAATTGAAGATACGACTGATATAGAGGAAAAAAGAAACACTGAACTGAACGATGCTAATTCGTAAAGAAAACTGTGATAAAGACGAAATTAAAAACTGCCATGAGCATGGTTGCTATGACGATCGCTATAGAAGTCTCCTTTGGTATGAAAGACCGTTCCAATTGATTCTTTACCATTTTTTACAAATCTTCCTAAATAGGTATACAGTTACATTGCTTGCAATGCTGGTGGGCATTTCAAAACAAAGAGTGCGAAAATTTCATCGCCGACAGCATATTTAAAATTGCGGCACCAACTGAATGAGCGGCCGATGGTGGTATGGAAATAGGTGATCCTAAGAGGATGTACACTTTTACTGTTTCCTTCGTAGAACAACTCAAGTATTTTAAGATCTTCGAAACAAGCGTAGTTAATAATGTTTTCTTGTCGCGCGTTCATTCAAGCGAAATTTCCACAGAGGAATGGTTTGTGCAACGAAATTCAATGTGCAATTTTTATAGCAGCTTTAACGTTCTTAATCTATCAGGCAGATAAACTAGGCTGAAATTTATTGGCGGTCTGTAAACATAAATCTTCCGTTAAACATGCAAAAACGCATGCGAAAGACACATTCGTAGACGGGGATCGCGAAAGTAAATTTTGCAAACTCTACAAAAAGATGTCGCATAAAATAGCGATCTACCTCTTCACTTTTTTGAAAGCAGATTAATTCCCTGAGATTTCAAGGTTGCTACGGGCAGAAAATGAAGGAAACAGCTATTTTGATTGCATTTCTTGTCGAGTGTGTCATTTCAAGGTTTGTAACAGTAATTCATATCGGAGGATAGTATAGGTGCTGATAAGGGTGCAGTTACCCATGGTATAATCACTTCTGGGAGCTTCCAATCTTTCGATCTACGTATGCGTTCTCAGAATGGCTTAAATAAGTTATAGGTAGTAGCAAAAGAGATTTCTAAAGCCTCTCATAATTATAAACGTCTCGTTGAGAGGATTACTTCCATGATGAGGCGGACGTTAGTGTTTTATCATCTTACCTGGGAAATGGGAGGTCACTGAATAGGAACGAGGAGGTTGCAAGTTGCTCGAAGAGCGACAATGAGTACGGATGGCTCTTGATCCGCGAAATCAAACGAAGATGAGCGATAGTATATACAGAAAAATCAAGAATGCCTGCACCAACCCGCACATCCCATGATAGCCTCCATGTCTATGTTTTGTTTAGGTGCTTATCATATAATTCCATCGTGTCTCGCCGAATACTGTCTTCCCAATCTTTCCAACAAACCGCATATTCGTCTCTCGTTGCGTGCAACAATTCGTAAAACTGAACAAGCCGCTTTTGCTTGTTCATGACATGAACGAGCAATTGATAGTTCCTCCGTGAAGTGGAAGAGTAGGATGTCTATACATGCTTACTGTAACCTCACTGAGTAGAATCCAATATTTTGAGCACATATTCAACCACACATGGTTTATTACACTATAAAGGGATGAACGAAAAGCATATGTGTCAGTTCTGTTCGAAGGGATTTTATTTTTCGTCCTTTAGCTGTTATTGACGAGGCCATCCTGCAGAATTCTCATGATTACTGTTATCTGCCTAAGGATTTGGACGCTCATGCGTTACATGTTAAGTAGTTTTTTACTGAACCTAAGTCAGTCGAAGAATTCCTTGAAGAACAACATCAGAACAGTTCTTCACGAAGCAAAACAACACGGCAAGCATTTTATTAGTTTCCGCAACAAAGTAGATATAATCAACGCTCCAGTTCATTTTCTGCATTTTCGAATCCACAGCAACTTCCCAGCAACTGTTTTTCGACTTCAAGTCAGAACAAAGCACTGCAAAACGCTATAACTGCAACTCCGTTGAAAGTGATAAATAGTAAGCTGAATTTTTTGTACATCTCGTAGCTTTAAAGTTTCATTTCATTTCGCAGTGTATTATTACAATTCATTTTTCCATTCCGTTAGTAGCAAGAATATGAGATAAAAGATAACACTCTTTTAACCAATGACGAAGGCTTCCATGCAATGCAGTTATCGATATTTCAACTCTTCCTTTCAATTTTCAATAGTGGTAAAAACAGCAGTCACAGTAGCTCTTATTTAGCGGAGCATTTATGAACTGTCCGCATAAAGGAGAACGCTGATCACTTGAACGATGCCGTATCAATCCGCAGGAGCGTCAGCGCAATCACGTGCTCAAGCACCAAACCCTGTACTTTATGTGTCCAGTGTCAATTCTTTATAAGCCCATCGCGCTACAGAATGTGAAGCCTTCGCTTCTGTGACTTCCTGTGACGATTCGAGCAAACGCTCAGCAGAGTGTTTACTTCACTCCATCGTGCAATATCACTTCGAACAGTATATTTCCATGTAACATCGATTTCAACAGTTTTCATATGACACACTAAAAGATGAACTAGATAGAAATAGTGTTTCTTCCTCACCTGGGATTCGATGACAGTGCCATTTTACTTCCACAAGAACATTCACATATGCACTGAGCTGAGCTGCTGAAATGAAAGGAGATGTCGAAGAAATATTCCGAATAATCTGATCCGTCGACTGTCACGATAACAGCATACCTAATTTGTAAAGCAAGCTCTGAGGCTCGGATCTTGAAAATGCAAGCAGCTAGCATAGATACGTCCTGAGGTTCGAAGCTATCTTGGAGAACATATCTCGGACCTCAGAAGCCAGAACAGTTCAACATTCGGATTACCCTACGAAGCTTCAGAGAATTAGCAAGCTCACAGCTCTCCGAGATCAGGGCGCTCTGAAGACTCCTTGAGCACCCCAAGCCTCTGAGGATGAGGAGGCACGAAACACTTAGAAAGAGTCGTAAAATGCAGAAGCACTACCGGCTCTATGAACTTCAGGACGCTTCAGACTGAAATCTGGCACCGTTCCCATCCTGTCCAACGAGTATGCGACCGATGACTTTGCACTTAAATGATTTAGAGATCTTACAACTGAAAACGTATTTGGTGCGTAGCTTCATGGCGCTAAAAGTTTTCTGCATATCAGCTGCGTGAAATCCTATACCAGTCTTGAAAGCCGTCCTAGTTTTACTGCCACAATGCTCTTCACAGCTGGCGTTTACAATCTGAGGACTTCAGATTTCGAATTACTTAAGAATGAAAACTACGAAAACAAGCAACTCAATTAAAGTGGTCGTGCTGCTTAAAAAGAACTCAGCCAACAATCAGAATGCGAAAGTCATTAGTCTCTAGCAGTAGCAATCTTGAGGTTTCAGGAAGCTATGAGAAAATTCCATTCAACTTTTGCCGTGAAAATACGCAGCAAATGTGGTAAACCTTAGAGATGACTGGCGAGCTGCCAGTCCCTTTGAGGAAAGGATTTAAATGATTATTCTTCTTCTTTTACGCTCTTTTGTGAAATTTTCGGGGAAAGCAACTAAAGCCATCCATTCAAGTTCTCCATTACTAGGATAGATGGATTGCTAGGTTCACTTTGATACTTTAAGGAACTCACGTGTCATATTTGCAAATTTTCTTAATATGCTCCCTAATTTACACACCCTTCCCTCTCCCCCTCCCCTCCCCCCCACCCCCCCCCCCCCCTCCCACCTCGCTCCTGACTTCAATCTCTTCCCTTATCCTGCTATCGCAACGAACCTTTGTTGTAATTTACATGAGCAGCTCTTTCCCTAGTTTCGTTTTTTGTTCTGTTGCCTTAGCAAGATATGTAGCGATTTACGTAAAGAGGTAACATGAATCTGTTGCCACATTCCTCGTGAGCAGATCTTGTTGACACTATAAAGCGCTAAAGTGTCGAGAATTAAACCATTTATCCCATATTGTCGCTCATCTGGCACTTTCCAACAAAACGCCAAAATATCACTCTTGAGTTTAAGAATGATATCAAATCCGCATATGCGAATTTCGAAATAGCTGTGTGTAAACAACGAACAAATTTTATGCTACGGGTTTGTAAAAGAAGAGATACTACAAGGAGGCGTACATTGTACTGTGCATCGTACTAAAGCTTTTACGCACGTATGGCTCGTCCCTTTGATGGAAATATATAAAGCACGTGTTCGGGATCATTCCTCTCTCTCGACTTCACATTTGCTTAATCTGTAGGTGATTATTACAATTCGTAAAAGCTTTATTTGGCAAAGAAATGATGAGGTGAACGATATGCGAACGAGGTGTGAATCAGTCCATGTCGAGTTCCCCTCTCGCTCCCTTGAAGGTGTGTTTCCATATTTCTGCGAAACATACAGAAGAATGGAACCGGTAGAAAATCGTAAGCGGTGAGCAACCACGCACCAACAATGCCCACGATTTACTACCATAATAGCGTACTATATCTTCAGTGACGCCTGCCTTTTGTGCTTCGAACGTGTTCATTATGAACAGTGCGATGTTGACAATGAGCAAGAAAGTAACCACCTGGAAGCATCCCTGAACCTTTTAGTCCTAGCTGGGAACTCGCATTCCATCTTGGAGATAACACTCATTTCGCTTCACAATGCTAAACAAATTACGAATAAAAGAATTAAATGGTTGAAAGATAGAACAAAAATTACTGGTTGTTAAAACTTCAAGAAAACCAGATATATAGTCTGTTCTATTTCAGTTTCGAAAGGCATTGAAATAGGTAAATTTAAGTCCCACAGGCAGTCTTGTATAGTGTGGAAGTCCACTTTAACTTATATTTCTGAATCGAACTCACAATGTTGACCTCATCTTTCTCCCCTAGTTAATTTAGCTACGCTTCCTTATCGCACTCATCTTTTTTCTCGCTACACCAACTTCTAATAACTTCTAATAAACTTTGGAACATATTTATTGCGAATACCTGCAACCAGTCAAACAGTTATGGATCTTCGATTTGTACATGTGAATTTAACGCGCCGAGAGGTACAATTTCAATTTTCCACGCCTTCCATTGCAGTCCACAAAATTCTGATCTCATGCCCCAGCCCAGCAGATTGAAATGAATGAGTAAGAAGAGAATGTTTCCTTCGTTTTGAGAGCATTCATTTACAATGTGGAAGTCGGACTATGGATGTTTCATCATCTCCATTCTCCAACAGTCCAATGCATTCCTGTTATCAGTGTGCAATGACTCCAAATGCATAAAAAGTTTGATATGCCCGACATTATGAAAACACCTCACCTGCTTGCCTGGCTTCAGCGCTTTCAGTTCAGGTGATGCAGCTTTCAATTTGGAGCCGATTAACAAAAGAGCGGACTGTAGAATAACTTGAAATAGCCTCAGGTTTTGCACAACAAGTAGGATTATTATCATATAATTGAACTGAGTTGTATTCGATAAGCTCATAATGCCACCTGTAAGCTCAACGTTTGATCAATATAATTTAGAATTCTATACTGGAATTCTAATCACCACACGGAATAGCTGTTGAAGTTATTTTAATGAACTTTCTTGAAAGTGCTTAGACTTCGACAGCGCAGCCATACGTGAATTAGAATTGTAAGCTCTTGCTTGCAAACGATTATTTCTGAAATATCGTTGATGGATCACCACTGTCTAGAGAGAAAAGCAACACATTTCAAAAAGTCTTTTAAAATATCCAAGAAAGAAATTTAGTTTGAATGGATTTTCAGCCTAGGATATACTAGTTTTTGTTGTCCCAGGGCACCATTTTCATTCACTCAAATTCTTTGGAAAGAAATCACGTTTGTTAAGTTTACCTACCGATACTGAAGACAAGTTCACCAACGAGGCCAATTACGAGAAGGATATGATCAAGAAGTTCAGCACTTTCATCTGTATCGCCATCTTCTTTTTTCTTGAAATTCAAATTGCGCATACGACAAAACGCAAGTACGATGGCCACCAATGAGAATAGCAGTAGAATTCCATCGGTTGAAAAGAAAATCTGCAACACTTGGTGTAAGAGATTCTCAAAACTCGATGTCTTAGCTGTCCTGAGACAGCTAAAGGATGCTGAAAAGCAATGAATACCTTCAGAGCAATACGCTAATGATGACTTCACCGTAAAACAAACTTGCTTGTACTTCAGATCTCCAGTAACTTAGCAAAATCTCTTTTTGCACTTTCTTGCATGCAATCGGAGAAATCAAGCCTGCCTCGCTTTTCCTACTGCATGATCATAAAATCACATTTCTGTGCCACATGTTCCGAAATGGCTGCATGGAACTGGCAAACTAGAAAGCAATGAACCTCTCTATTCAAAACTGAGAATTTTAAATCTGCAATAAAACTGAATGAGAAAACGAACGGTATTAGCGAGAAGTCGAGAATTTTCTTCGTGAATATAGGCGTTGAAAATTGCAATGCAAATGAAAGTGAACGCAATTATGACGAAACCAAGGAAAAGACCAGTCGTTGTTCGCGAACAATCAACCGAAATCACGTTGCCACGTTGCCGCTTCAGCTGAAATAACATTCTAGAGCACCTTTATAAATACAGTTCGTTGAAGCACTTCTGGTATTCAGTTTTCTAGGATTCTATATTTTTCACAGAACTTCAGTTATTATCCTTCATTTAAAAAATGCTCGGACAATGAGTGGACAATCAACTCTGCTATTTGAACTTCTCACACGTTTTCTTCTTCAGTCTAACGATACCGCAACATTGGCGTCAGTTTTCTTTCATGACGCTACTAGTATCCACTTGAAACAGAGATATGATAAAAAGTCATGCGACCCCAGAATTGGCATTTCTGACTCAAAAATCACGTCACTGATGCTTTAACACGTATTACCGCGCAGCAGAGCATTAGGATAATACTGTCATCGTATCATTTAACTTTCTTTCGTTAGAGCAAAGGTTATAAACGCCTGAAGGAAACTGATTAAATGAAGAGTACATTGTAGAGAAATAAACTATGCAATCGTTATTATTGTAAAAAGTGTTCACTGCGATGAAAGACCGATAAAATTTAACGAACGAAAGTGTGTTCTTCAGAAAAAATCGTTAATCTGAAATACCTGCTGATATTCCCTCGGCGCTTTCCCAACATTTGTCCAGAAAACGAACGAAACACCAGCGCAAATGAGTGCATATTCAACGACACAAGTGTACCTCGAAAATTGGCGTTTTATTCAAACCCTGACTGCACCTAACTATTCCCATATACATCAGAGTTAACCTGCTGGTCGAATTGATGCGACTCTGGAGCAGCAATTTTTCAAAAATGCAGCACTGCGGAGGAGTCAAGTGACTAGTAAGTGTCGCTGATTGGAATTGTCTAATTTTTGTTTTTCTTAGGCTTCGAAAAAAGGTGACTTCTTCCGAAGCACAGGGCAAAAAAGCGCACTATCTTCTCATTTTCTAAGCCGCAAAAGGAAAGCTTTAGATTTCTAAAGGAATATTTCTTTTCTTTTGAACTCTCTACGCCTATTTATCTAAATAAGCGAACCTTTCACTAGAGAAAATGCTGTGCAATGTCTTCTTAGCCTAGTTTCTCTAACTTTTTTTGCAAATTCGTGCATTGGAAACGTTTATTCGCATCTGCATTATGCTCTCTTGTTAATTTAGCTAACTTTTATTTAGTGGTATTACTTTTTGGAAACAGCAAACCGGTTGCCCCCCCCCCCCCCATCCCCCTCCCCTCTCTACTGTGAGTAAAGAAGGAAAAACATACATGAATTCTTTGAAACTTCCAAGGACGCAACCAGCACCTCTGCACAACTCGACTTCCACATGTTTCTGGAGCTGCGAGTGCACTAATTCAGCGCTCGTCTTATTAAAGAGATGATGTACAGCTGAAATTCGCACAAAATATTGACCGAACATTTTATGTATTGAGCATAAAATTAGAACAAATCATTAAAGACAGTCACAGAATTCACAGCAAGAAAAGCCGATAAAGAAATTAAGGGATGTTTACTGGAAAGGTCATGATATCCACTTCTTTTACAACATTCGTTTCCTCCTCAACAGATGTCAAACGAAGACAAATATCGCATTTCAGCGAATGAGCATAGCCTTCACTGTTTCGGAAATTTTCATCCCATGTTACTTTCCGAAAAGAAGAATATCTGGAATGAAATGCACCAATTAGTTCAGTTGAAAATAATAAATCTGCAGATTCCCTTTCTGTTAGTAAAGACTTACGTATTCTGCTAGCAAAATTTGCATGTGCAAGTTCCTCGGTTGTTGCTTCTTCCTCTAAAAGTATATAACGCATCCAAATCCATAAATTCGTAGCTGTCAAATGCATCATTCCAAGTCGAGCAATCTTCACTGAGCCACGCACCGTAATCTAAAGATTTTTTTTACATAGTTCCGATAAATTATGCGTCAGCTGTAGTCGGACAGGAGGTGGAGTTGTACTGATTGACAGCAAATATGTTGTAGACTACCGAAGCCAAGCTGAACCATATTCGACTGCGTTTGGAAAAGCAGCCTGACGAAGATATGCAATTAAAGGAAGAGTTTCTTCATGGAATAGAGGAGCCAAATATTAGTTCCTCAAACTACCACAAGCATGAAAGGAAATTGAGGATTATGCTGACGCGATGTTATACCTTAGAATTGCAGAAGATGAAGTGCATTTGCACGAAAATGAATAGCGTTGCCAAGGTTGATATGAAAAGAGTATATCCATTGCAGTCGGCCCTATCCGTACCCCATCGTACCACGCAAACGACAATTATGAGGCCGTAGTAGACAACACCGAAAATTCCAAACACTGAAAAAACAATCGTTCACAAACTTGCTGACAACACCGAATGCGCAACAACCATTCAATCATTCAGCAACAAACTGCTCAGAGAATTTTGGTGCCATACCACATAAAATATCCCACCTGACTTCCAAATTAAATTTCATGTCACCTCGTACTTCGCACCTTCCTGGAACGACAATTCCAACGAGAACTTACAAGAAAACAGCTTGTTTGAGGCATTAATTTTATGGAGGAATATATTTTTTTCTTCAAAAGAATAGTCTCAAGCCAGCAATTTATTTGCTCTAACATTCTTTGTTTGGCGGAAATTTGGCGATATTCCAGTGAAAAACTCGAAGATAATTCTGAGCGCTGTTTGGGCTTTCCTGGAACTACCTCACTTGTTTGAATGAATATTACAAACTAAATCAACAAGTGAACAAGCTAAGGCCTTTTTTAGAGGAACGCTGGAAGGGACGTTCGTTTGCGCTTGAATCTGAAATCAAGGAGTTCAGGAGGATCCACCTTCTATTTCCCACATATATTAATGATACACGCCGACTTTTCATGCTTCCACCGTGGTCAAAACCTTTCCTTAAAATCAGCTTGGACCGTCTGAAAATTAGTGAATGATTCAGTGTTGTCTTGCAGCAACAGCGCTGCGTTTAAATAGGGAAGAGAATAGCAACGTGAATTTCGCCACATCTTACCGACACAGCCGAGTCGCAAATAGAGACTTCCAGTCGAGGATTTTGCTTCCGAGTGTGAAGCCTTTGCTGCTTTTTGTCCGCTACCTTGGGTTTTTTTCATAAATGGAGTTGTATCGCGAGTTGGTGACTCAATTTTCAGCGTCCTAAGAAGCAGATCATTTATCAGCTAATTCATGCACCCAACACTTCTAGGAAAGCCGAATGACACCATGAAAATTTCATAATGATACGGCGAAATCTTTCCGTCTTCCAAATTTCCTTATTCTAGAAGCGATTTTAAATCGTCGTCTTTTTATTGCCGGAATCGCCATAAGTTTATTAGATTTCTTTTCTTAGACTGAATCACTCAGTGAACGAATAACGCATTCGTTTCGTTTATTTCATTGTAATGTTGCAGTAATTTCTTGTCGATGAATTTCGAAGCATTATTTTCTAGTTTGTTTCACATAAGTTGGCGTCGCACCATAACAAAAAAAGCGGCGACGAATGTGGAATATCTCAGTCGTAGACGGCGTATTTGCAAATTCAACTTGCTACTTGCAGTTGAAGATCGCGGCTGAAATTCACCGTTCAGTTGCTCTTCTCATAACGTTGAATAGATGTCGTGGCGTACGCGTATTCAAAAGGACTGCATAACAATAAATGAAGAACGCAAGTGATCCACCATACATATAAATGCCGAAGAGCTGAAAAAAAAAAAAAAAACTGTGGAGTAATAAGCACAACGACTTTGTATTAGTTCACAGCAAAGGAAACTTAAACGAAACAGTTCACAATGTGAGCAATATTGACAACTTGTAGATAAAAGGATCTATGATATATTATTAGTTATGATATATATATTAGTTATTATTATATATATATTAAGTCTTGGAGAGGATCGTAAGATGAGAAGAACTAACCATATCCTTGGCTTGATCCAAACCTGACCCCTGACGTTTTGCGTTTAAAAGATCTGATAGTTCGAATATTAGGCCAACAATGACGAGAATGAGTGCATAGAAACATGTGAACATCGAAAACAGCTTCTCTCTGAAAATTATGCCCTTTTTATTTCAAACACCAGTATGCAGAACAGAATCAATGCAGTCAGTCCATCCACCTAATCTAATACTACTTGAACAATGGAGCCGTCCTTCCTAAATTCAAACATAGTAAAGCAATTGCATTTCCGTGGAAGCTTTGTCTTCCAAACCACTTCCGACGGCTATCTGCCCTCTGGCAATCACCTGGCTTTCATTGCGTCTTAGCAGGTATGAGCGATAGCGACAAATTGAAACAGAGTTGGCACATTAAAAAAGAATTTTTTAGAGGTATTTTTCGCAAGCTGCAGTTCAAAGAATTCTTCTTTCAGTACAATTCTTCAAATGGGGCTTCGACAGCTGCCCGTGAAAAAAAGGATGATTTATTTGTTGTTCTAAAGCTCATAAGCAATGGTGTGAATGGAATTTTTTCTACCCGTCAGCGTTTGGCGCTTTCTTAAGCAGAATGCTCAGAATAAAGAAAGAAAGAAGGTGGGGGAAGCTCACTGAACTTCATCGACATAAAAACAAAACAAAAAAGAGATAGGACCGTATGTATGACCGCGTTTTGATTAACCGCTTTCGAATCATCATTAACAAAATTATTGTGCTTTGGCAGTCACGCAACATATGAACCAGGTTCCTTCGTGCAAGCATAAGTCATATCTCTTTTTCCATCGGATGCCCCAACTTCACGTAATCTGACGTGCAACCTCGAAAAGCTATCATTCTTCCACATCTTTTTTTATTCACGATGATCACAATGCTCAAGACTAGTTGAGCACTACGAAATTTGGCGGTGCTCGGAAACCAACTTGGATAAGGACAACGAAATGCGGCGTGACAAATGATTGTTATATTATTTTCGCAGCAATTAATAAGTGTTTATGCTTTCACCGACGCAAAATTTTTGTTTAAAAAATAGAGGTGGGCGGCAACTCAATAGAGTTTACTAAATGATTCCAATCGGAATTCCTTTTCAATTTACTTTACTGTAAGAAGACTAGGCAGGACGAATTCTAAGAGTCCGATCACATCACTTGCAAGTTACCTCAAAATTCAAAGCTGTCGGATAATTACAGTCTCAATGATCTGTCCCTAAGTCGTTATCAGATTAAATGGAGAAATCAGCGTCAAATCATGCCAGTAAAATGATTTATGGAACTGTAATATTCTCGACGATCGCAATTTTAAGAACTTGCATATGAGGCAACTCTGTATTGTATTTATAATTAAAAGCTGCATATTGCGAAAGAAAACAAACACCGCGCAATATGAAGGAAATACAGAGGGATGGAGGATGTCAGAAATCACGCGAGCAAACACAGTCAACGTGTAATGAACAGAAAAAGCATGCACGCAGTGAATCAGACTCGCTCAACTACAACTCCTATATTCGATGCGGAGTGATTATCATATGCTCAATTTCATACCGATCACGTCGAATGTAATCGTACTCGTTGATGCAGAGAAATATTTATTCAAATAATGCCTCATGTTGCAAAACGGTGAGCAACTTTTATTCGCCATATACATGATTAGAGGTTACAATTCTGATACAATATTCAACCACCTCATCTCGGAACCGTTTACTCCTTAAGTGAACAGTACTGTGATGGCTCAGTATTGACTTTGCTTCGACGAACTGAAATGGAAGACGATAAAGAAGTTTCACGCAACTATAATTGCGAATCACGCTCTCTCAAAGTATATCGAGTAAACTGCGAGCGATATAGGTTCTAAAATGCGTAAAAACATCAAAAATAATTGGAGGGAGAGGATTGCAGAACACCAGTCGAGAAATATTTATGCTGTTCAGTTCCTAAAGCACAAAACAGTTTGAGAGTAATAAACAGCCAAGGAAAAGCGGATTTCAATGAGAGCAACGTATTCGTCACTAAATGAATACTCCGTTTATCAAAAAAACGGGGGCCATTACATTTGACGGATACGTTGATGCAGCTCGTTAAACAATCATATAAATAATAAGATGGCAGCATTGGTTTAAACCAAATTTCTCCGTTCTCGGTTAAAATCAGCTAAAAAAGAGACGATAATAAAAAGGCTTTTCGTCCATGAAAGATCAAATCTCTCCAGCTGCTGAAGGTACCCGCAAGGAATCAACCTCTCGACGAAACGAACACAAACGACTGCAGTAAAGAATCGACTCCATGTAAAGAGTGTTTTTCGGCCAGTGCCATTCAATGAACAGTTTTTAGCCTTTCGACTGCTCATCTCGAAATATGCTGTAGAAGTTTCGCAAGTAAATGGGAAAAGAGTGACCCCTGCAGAACGCGTAGCTTGGCTGCAATCATATGACCGCAAGCACAGCATCAAACAACGAATTTTTGACACGTTATAATATAATTACATCGAATGGGTTTAAAAGAAAAGTAAAAATATAATCACATGAAGAGCAATAGTTTTAAAAAAGTTAGGTATGAGATGAGACGATGCAGTACTTACAGATTCTCCTGCAACGTCGATGGCTGCATCTCGCTAGATTTGTTACTGTCGGTAGTACTTGGGACTTTCATCGTCCAATTTAAAAGTACGCACCTCACATTGTAGACATTATAGAGAATTACTCAGGTGCGTTTAACAAAGCCCTCAGCACCATCAGTAAACCAGGTATTGACGCTATGAGTGAGTATTCAGCGATTACCACAAAACAAGTCGCAGTCAACTAACTGCCGTCGGTTAACGCATACTGATGGCGGGCAGCGAAAGCGCATCGCTTTAAAACCATGATCGCTTTTCATGTTTTTCCTATTTCACAGGTGAAGCGGAGTCTGCAAAAAGAAGTGCTGCCTGATAATGAGTTCGCTTGTTATAGTGAAATGCGCGCGAACGAGCAAGCACAATTGGCCATCGCAGCAATGCGTTATCTCCTCAGTGGAATACGAAGCCTAGTCTAGAGTGAGGTGCATCCAAGACCAGCTGTACAAATCAACGCCTGCCTCATCACGTTATACGTCAAAACTGCCGTGAACATGCGCGGGTGAAGGATTGGAAGTACAAGGCACAGCACTGCTGAATTCTGTATTTAATGAAATGAAAGAGTTTTGTTTCCTTTGAATTGAAGTTACAAATTCCAGCTGCAGAATTTTGCTTCTTCTCTGTTCTGTTCAGGTTTCCCGTCCTCGATTCACGTTCATTATAGATCTTATTTGTCACTGAAGGTTACTTAAATGTGCACTCATCATAATGTCGAAAGCAGTGTTTACTTAAAGTAAGAAGCAGGCAAACTCTACAAGAGTACAGTTTATCACAAGGGAATCTCAGAGAACGTTCCCGTCCCCCCCCCCCCTCCCCCCTCCCGCCGTCGGTCAGCAAAAACTGCTGGGACGTATGACTAAGTAACATCCATCACAACTTTTATAGTCAGTTTCGTAAACGAGAACGGGGCGTTTACGAAAGTAACTATAAAAATTTTTCGTAAACGCCCCATTCGCGCCTTACCACACCTAAAAGGAGGACTCAATTCAGACTCTTCACACCGAGAAAATTCAAACGTCTATTTGGTCCGCACATACAGATGCGACGAAAGCAATCTGGTCAGTAAGAAAGTTCACAGTGGCATCTGGGAGTGGGAGGGAGGCAGAGGGGTGACGGGAAGTAAATTCCACGTTCAAACTTCCGTTTCTGAGACGTCCTCGCTTGGTTCAAACAAAATTTGGTCAAAGGGTTGCAAATTTTTTCAAAGCTTCCATCCCGCCGTCCACTTTTTTTCTCACTTTTCCTCTGAAAGAGGCAATGAGACGTCCCACCTGAAATTGGTCGTGCTTGCAGTTTTGAATTTAGCCAAACTGCAGTTGATAATAATAGCATCCCTAAGCAGACATATTTGTCTTGGTTGAATAATCATCTACCGGCTCAATAAAAAAAAAGAAAAGAAAAAAGGAGAAGTGTTAACGAACTTCGCGTCGTCGTCGCCGATCCAGGCTTTAACCTTGCTTTCAGGCGCATCACCATCGTCGTTATGCGAGGAGCAACTCTCACAAGTTTTACGTGGGGTTCCCTGAGGTTTCAATGAATCCTCACTTCCAACTGCCTCGTTGACGGTGGATGACATCGATGAACCCTGAAGCACTAAATATATCATGCATCTTGCTCTGTATTCTCGACTTCGCTATTCGTTCGTTACGGTGCCGATCAGCTTTGTGACCGTCTTGAAGAATTTTTGGCAACTGGATCCATTCAACTAACATTTTGCTCGTTTCAAGTATTACGCCATATGGACGAAGCCACTTGCGGCTATCCTAACGTATAGAATCGTCTATCCAATTTCGATGCAAAATTGAGCTTCAACGTAAGTCGACGCTGATTAAACGTATTCTTTCGCTGCGAATCATCGATTTATCGGATCGAAGGTTTTTTGGCTCGAACAATTTTTCATTTATCCCATCATCAGAACCCTCTACCTGGGGATCGTAATAAGCTTAAAGTAAATTGCTGGCCTATTCGCTGGTTTTCTGCGACATCCACTCATTGCACAAGTAAATGAAATGTGTAAAAAAACAAATAACACTACTGAACAGATAAACTACTCGCTTCTTCAAAAATACATGGAAACTCTTTCGAGCACCACCAAAGTCGAATAAGGTTGCATCAAGCCAAATGAGATGAGGGAGCACACATGTGAAAACATGGCATTAAATATCGAAAATGAAGTTTCCATGGGTTTTCAATGAGCACCACAATAATTCCGAACGAAATCAAATTGTAGAATGCCATTTTCCCAAAGACGATAGAGCAACGCACTGGAATGCAGCAACAGTTCGGATCTGTCGTTCCGATTAAAGGCCATTATCCATTATGGAGAACAAAAATGGATGATGACAACTCCCGGAAACTGAAATGAACTCCCGTCAACAAGATCTAAGCACATTTATAAATTCTCCCAATTCACTGAGATATAAATGTAGACAGAAGTTGACGCAAGTAAAAGAAAGCTAAAAAATGAAAACCGTCTTCGGTAGCTGTCAATATATGGCATGATTATATACTTTCCTCTTCTCCTCTTCTTCTTTGCCACAACTAAGGGAGCTGTGGAGGTACTCGACGAGAGAGCCAAAGACTTAGTCTTGCTGAAAGCTTAAAATATTATCTCCTATCGGAGCAGTAATTATGGAAATTGGTTCATTAAGTTCTGCGCAAGGTTCCGAAATGGCTGCCGCAGCATCCACCACGGTTGAAGCAACGCTTTTGAATAATCACATTTTGTTCGAAAGACTGCTACAGTAAACAGTTACATCCAATCGTATGCTCTCATTTACTAGAAACCAGCAAAGCCCAAATTTTGGTGGCACAGACGACTCATAGACATTTCTTTAAGCCAACAGAGAGTCAGTTTTTTGGAATCGAAGCTGTCCCTTCCGAACAGCAAATAGCCGACTTTTATAGAAAGCAGATACTGCGAGAATCGCGAGTATGGTTCATATGGCTATATTGGCAGTTTTCGTGCATCTAACTTTCCAAAGAGGAGCAAATAAGCTGTGCACACTAATAAATTTCTAATAAACGAAGGGGAGTTTGAACGCATACATTTAAGGAGCAGAAGGAATGTAAAGGGCTGCCGAAATTGAATACTGTATAGGGAAAAAATTATATAGCAGTGCCTGTTGCCCGAGGTAACCAGTATAGTGCAGGAGCTGGAATTATGTTGAGATTATACTGAACCAAGGCCCTTAAGAAATGAAACACATATGACCTCAAAAATATGAACTCATTACTTCCTCTCACATTCAGAACATTTAATGTGTAGCAAGACTTCATCATGTACTAAGACCCTTTTCAAAAACTTGTTCAAATAGCTGCCGCATATGTGGCTCAAAATGTTTCCCACCTATGACGGAGATGATTAGTCTACCCAACTGATCGAAAAAATAGCAGCTTTTTAGCAGCTGAGAGCGGATTCTATCGGAAGATAATGAGAGGAGCAGCGTTAATTGTCACTGTTTCATTAAGGGTCAGTTTCTGCATAAAAATCTTCGTTACACTGCGAGTATTTTATAAACAGAAATCTCAACATTTCGGGCGTTTCAGTCACAAATTTTAAGTGTAACAACGAGAAGCGCAACAGCGGCTTATTTCACTGCTAGGCGGAACATTTTTCACGGTACAAGATGATTAAGAGATTGAATCAACGAAATTGTGCGTCCATTCCAGTGAGTCGAAGGAAATACCAAAGTGATATGGAAACTCAACGTTTACTTGGTATATCTACGCAATTATGTTGTCGGCGCAGACTTTCATTTGCATTTGGTACGAGTGATTTGGTGAGATTAATGCAATACCGATTCCAATGTTAACGCGCTTCAATCACTGCTCGATTACAACAGAAAAAGTGTAACTTTGCTGAATACGTCTCATGTTTCAATAGCTGTAATGAACTTCGTCAGTGCGCAAACGAACTCATTTGCGCAAACGCGCAGGTGCGAAACCCTCCAAAGCGACAGTTAAGAATACTGAGAGAGCACGGTTCTAATAAGACTGTTTCGAATAAAGGTAAGCTAATATGTGCTCAGATAATTATGGGTGCCACGTGTGGTAAAACAAGAAGGAAGAAGCTACTGAAAAGACGAGAAAGCAAGATGTAACGTTTTTTGTGGTGAAGTCAACGGTAACGATATTGCGCAACGATATTTCATCTCTCGAAATAATAAACAAACATGTGAAAATTCATAGAGACTGGTAGTTGATCGGTTGTGTTGGTGGGTGTCTTGCACATTCCTGTTTGTGCTCACATACGCCCCAATGTTAGTAAGGGAGAGAGAGCAAAAAATAATTCTTGCAAAAAGAATGATGTAAATATGATGAAAAGAACGCAACACAACGACGAATGCAAAAGACTCGTCAACCATTGCATCTGTGCTGGAAGAGTTATTGTAGTTAACAGTGAACGCGCCAGAGACATACGAGAGAAAAGTTGCGCCAACACTGGTTTTTCTTCTGCTGCAAGGTATCACCTAAGCGCGCGGCAAGTGCACCTCAGCGAAAAAAGGTTATTTCTAAAGATATCAAAACACATGAGTAGAAACTTGCTTGTTCCATTTTCACGGTCCGTTTGCACAATATTACACATCGATGGGACCTTCTGGCATACTAAAGCCATAGTAATAAAAAGCACCTATTCCAGTAAAAAGATGGAGAGGTGCTACCTTTTAAACTTCACTATTCTCTGTCTGTTTTCTTTCGCTCCTTTCATCTCTGGAGTATAATCGGCAGTACAGTGGGACTGATAGTTGATTTTATTGGTTCGCATCGTTGATGAACAGTTGTTGGGCAAATCCAGATAAAATACACTGTCAGAAGAGCAGACTGGGAGAGTCCGATCGACTTCAAGCCTCAACAAGCGTCGGTTCCTTTATATTTTGCATATGACGAAAAACTGATGACAAATAATTTTCTGGATTTCCTCGATTTAAGCACGCCAGCTTTGCATGTTATGAACACTGCTCTAATTTTCACTCCATTAGCCTCATTTTGTTTGCACTTTCTGAATGAATTTACTGCCCTCTAATCATTGTTGAATGAGAAGGAGAATTAGAGCCAAAAGTGATTTTTAATTTTTTTATATTTTAGCTACTAAATTAAGCATATCCCAGAAGAAATTATGTAGAGTTTATTCACCGCTGAAGCTTCGTCAACACTGCGATCCATGTTTTCATATGGAACGCATAAAACGAATTGCAAACAACGTCCGCCTCGCGGTGATGCATGTGAAAACCAATCTTGCATATCCGTAATGCACCTGTCTGTCATACTCGAGCAAATGTGAAAACAATGCTAGTTCATCAAATGAACTTTTAATGAGTTCAGATGAGAAATTTTAGGTGGTGAAAGTTTCTAGAAACAAATGTTGACAGACATGATCAACATCGCGGCGATGCGGTGAACGAAGCATTAAGCTGGAAGTGCTCGTCCAGCGAACGGTTCTCAAGAAGACATGGATTATTTACGTCGTCGCCAACTTCGCTTAGATAACGAAACTACCGCCATGTCGATATTTATGTGTATTTATAAGACACAAAAGAGACGTGACGCATTTGAAACTGCAAATAAAATCAGAGCTCATAAAATATCAAGAAAGCAGTTCACGAAAAATTCACAACTGATTATTGCATAAACATCACTTTTTATCAGTAAAACAGATAACGACTAGTGTGCTCGGAAAAGCTCAGCAATAAAAGAGACAGCATTACTGGCGCGCTGGCAGTAGAGAGAAGCGAGCGAGTATTGAAGCAGTGAGGATGTGTTTGTCTGCAGCTAGCAGCCACTCCTGACGCCATCAAAAACACAAAATATGCAAACATCAGCCTCATTCATTGGCCAAATAGCTGGCAGCTTAATGATACTATGGCCTAGCACTCAGCGATTATCGAAATGCTGACGTTTATGTGCACGCGTAATCGACAGCACGCCATCTCATTCCAACTATCTAATGACGTTAATTATTTTGGACCCTATTCCACTACTGCATCACCAAAGTATTTGTTCATACCTTATTCACAGACACTGCCAATATTACTGCTCAGTCATTTTTGCCTCGATACTAATTGGTTCGATATTCAGTATTTGAGAGCACGTGAGTGCAAATATCTCCTCCATGTAAGTTTAGGACGAAATTTCATTCACTTAGGTGACCATCCATGTTTTCGGTCATGTGCACCAAGCTGAGGTTTAGTATTCACTACTTCCTCATATTAAAGATGATTTGAGTATGCTGAGCTTTCTAATGGCAGCAATTTCCCCGCTATCATTTTTCGCATTACTGTGCTCGTTTTCGACGATAAAAACGAGTATTGTGGGAAATTCCGCACCTGAAACAAATGCTGAAACGTTCCAGTCAGAACTGCATGGAAATGTTTCAGTAAATAACGCTCTTAACCGAGAGCCGCAGCACCATTAAA
Source organism: Parascaris univalens (assembly GCA_037576465.1). Taxonomy (NCBI): domain Eukaryota; kingdom Metazoa; phylum Nematoda; class Chromadorea; order Rhabditida; family Ascarididae; genus Parascaris; species Parascaris univalens. The sequence continues at coordinate 59,527,849 of CM075173.1, read as the reverse complement.
CTGTTTCATTGGCTGGCCAAGCGATACACGGCTTCTGAGAACACAAGTTCTCTCATTGAATCTTGTTGATTAATCGTCGGTTTCTCAACCATTTAGAACAAAGTGTGTCATCCGAAGCCATATGAGGAAGGTATCATCTTCACGAACACGCACATGAGTATGCACACACACACCCACACGCGCCCGGTGGAGAGGTGTTAGCAGTTTTTTGCTGAAGAATACAGATTGCTGTAAGTTATCTAGCCATTAAGAAGTGATATGAGAATCAGGATAAATTTCCTTCTACATGTTTGTGCTCTAACAGCAAAAGTCGAGAAGTATTCAGTCAGCTATATCCTTTCAACAGTGGGGTGAAAATGCCAAAATCAGAGCGCACTAATGCTGAAAGTGCTGTCTAAATAAAGCAGATAAAAAAAAATGCATCGCTTGTGCTACTGCAGTGCTCGGACATGGCGGCCACTTCCTCGTGAAATTTTAGCTCTAAGCGGCACTATTTTAGCGTATTCAGTGTCCAAAGTACGCTTGATCTTCATTTCTTATTTTTGCCATCTGTGATTATTTAAAAGAAAGCATGAGAACTCGATCGATTCACCCAGAACTTTTTCGAGTTTTTTTCCAGGAATTCGCGTTGCTATTGTGTTGTGCTTATCAGGCACCTTCGAAATACAAAGATTCCTGTGTGTTTAGTGCGCTCGACAGCTCAGTGATTTGAAGCGCAAACTTGGCATGCGTATTTGTTTTCTTGGAAGCAGTTCCCTGTACAAGTGAAACAGTTTATCTTACGAACTTCGAAAAGAGTACATCAACTTTTAGTACCGTTTGCTCATTCAAACAGAGATAAGTTATGAAAAAAAGACGTATATTCGTTATACCTGTAGGCATTTTGTATTCATGAGAATGTACTCTATCCGAATTTCTAAAGCAAATATTTGCTGCGTTTTGAAGACTGCGGACTAGGTTTGACAAGATTTTGCTGATTTCTGCCCTAGAGTGGATGTCACACGAGAGGATGAGTTGCGGGATGGAGAGAGGAAGATTTTAAAGCAAGAATTAACTTTTCGATCAGTTTATTGAGCTTTTTGTAAACGGAAAGATTACTAGGTGGAAATTTTTTGGTTCTTATCTTTTTGAGAGGAAACTACCGGCGTTGTACGTCCCCTTTTTCAGCTAATATAGTAAAGACCTCGGTTTCATCTTTGCTTGAAAAAAAAAAATTCTCTGTTATCATTCATTGAGCACTCTCGAACTACTTACGTAGGGATTAGTGTATATGAATTGGTCCACATGTTTTCTAAGCAATGCGATTTCTTTCACTGTTCGTAGTTGGACATTTTTTCCACCAAATAGCCGTTTTTCGGAGACTCGTAAGAATATGTAACGTTCATAGAAAATCTAAAGGAAATATCCTCGTTAAGGAGAAATTAGCCTTGATGTAGGAAATGATAATTTTTTGTTCAGTTTATTGAGTAAGCCTACCGTACAGTTTACTATAAATGTCATGATAAAGCACAAACGGCATCCAGAAAGCTGTATTATCAGAAGCTCATTTTTGTTTTTATGTCATTGAAGTGTCATCACAGTTGGCTTTTATTAATATTTGACCAAGCAATTGTGATGAAAGCCACAACAATGCAATCAATTAGGGCGGCAGAGCTTTTCCAGTCGAAATAATTAGTAAAAACACTCACCTGCTGGCTACAAATCTTACAGAAAATACATAAAACTCGTTGCAGAAGAGCAAAGTTGCGAAGGAATTTCCTTGAACGTGAAAATATCATTTTTTCTGAAAAGTTGAGGGGAAAATTTTGTCACTCCCACCCAAATAACTCGGGATATTCCACAGAACGACCCATATGTCAGCTTCGACCAGTTTAACAACTTTTCGAAAAAATTATTTCAAGTTCTGGCTGGAAATTTCACTGTTGCTCTGTCTGTTTATATCAAAAATATCCTCTGCCAGCAGCTGAAATGCACAGATTTTATTGCGGCTTCTGAATCCTTGGCATGGTGCACCCTATTTGGAAATGCCTTCGAAATAGTGAATTTAAAGATATGGAAGTTATAAATCAAGAGCTATAAATTTTATACACAATAAATTCTTATTATAACAGTAAGACTTGGTCTCTCTATAGTATTCATCTCAATGCCACAGAAACAGCATTATTGCGTAAGAGCATTTTGCATTATAGACATTGCAGCTTTAAGCTGTCTATGAATTGTATCGCATGCAGTAAAGAAATTATTTGCCTCTCATGGCTCATCTTACTTAGAAAATATTATGTTACTGTCTGCAATGAAGGCAATTCATGGCTGCAGGAAGAAGATCATTACAATGACTGACTCGTTAGCGTCCTCTAGGAGAACATAAAAGGATACGAAAACTTGATCGTAAGAATGAAAGCAAGCACCGATGAAAATTGTTCACAGCATTACATAGAAATAATAAAGTTACCAGAAATAGTGATTGATAATAAGCATATAATGCTGAAAGCGCTTCATGCGGTCAGTGCCGAAGCATTGTACTAGCAGAGCAAGCGCATAGGAGGTATTGTTGTAGATACGAAAAATGTTTTGCGCTGCGTAGTTGCAGAAGTGCAAAGACGTGAAGTGCTCTTCAGCATTTCTCAAACAGTGAGAATTACGGGGCAAAGATACTCTTTTTTTTAGCGACAACCGTGATGGAGTGGCAGATATCTAAAACCACAGCCCCAAGTCTCAGCGATGGATTTTTTCTCTCTCACTTATTAAATACTTCCACATTTCACAAAGTTATTTCGCGCGATTTTACAAAAAAATCGATATATGGACACATTCAATGAACTCAACTTACTACATCTAGTCTATACGGTGGCTCTATTACAAGACCAAAAAAATGAAACTATCTTATTGTGAACTTAAAGTCTAAGAGGAGAGCAAAAAAGTACCAGTGAGAATATGTCAGTGAAAATTAGGCACTTCATTGTGGCAGCTGAGTTGAAATTTCATCATCTCAAGAATATCCCTCGCTGAGTTATTTTCTTACAATGGGGACCGGGAAGATATGAACACCTCCAAAATATGCGCTTCCTACTCATACTGACAGCTGTGTGGTGAGAAAGTTTGTTTTGTTTTGTTTTTTCTCAGACATTTATCTCATCCGTTTCTGCGACATTTATGCACAAAATTTCCTTCCGGCGTTCATAAGATGTACTTTTGACACGTTTTATAAACGCAGTCCTTGCTCATGCTTTAGTTCAGTGCGCACTTGCTATTAATTAACTAGAATATCTGAAAATAAATTAACTAGCTCTTCAATTACTGCATTCGCTCAAACATGACGAAACTCTGAAACATTTGCATATTGTAATTTATTGAATCTGAATAACTCTTGGAGTATTTGAACGATGCAACATGTCCTCGAGGGTATAGGTGATCCGTTTCTAGGCTTTAATCAAAGCTGAAGCATTTGTATGCTTGATGAAAGAACGTCGCAGTGGCAAGGATTTCGCTAATGATACAGGTGCTTTTCTTTAGAACACATAGCTCATAGGAAAGGCGTACAAGAAATATTTATTACGCGTTCGTTATATCAGCAGCGTTTTGCCGACCGACTTTAGAGCATAATTTGCATGAAATCTTAAGTTTCGCTCGAAGTTGAGTCTAGTGCGATAGGTTGCAGTATGAATGTGGTGGGGCTTAGTACTAAATCTCAGTGTTTGCTTAGACACAGGCTTACTTCTGTGGTCAACCTCAGCTAAACCATCTGGCTCAGTTTGATGGTTATGTGAAGTTTATGAAACCTAAACGATTTTATCGATATCATCTGGCAACTGCATACGGCCACATGGTTGCTCCCAAACCGAGTTAACTGAATAAACGCTGTCTAATATTACATTTAGGACGCTTCAATGTTTGCACATAGTTAAACTCTCTGATGCAAAATAATGCATCCTTCAGCGCAAGCGTCGGGGAACGTGACTTCAACAGTCTAGCTGGAGTTATTCTCTGATCAAGAGAAGATTTTTTTTTTTTAACTAGACCATTTCTGTTCCTGGTGCAGTTTCTCTTTTTCATCCAATCCCTTCCATGGAAAAATGGTTCTTTCATTTTTTTCATGTTAACAGAGGTAATAATTTATTCACAGCTACCACCTAAGTGATGTAAGCAGCACAAAGCAGACGCAGTTAAATAGTTCCTCAAACTCGAGGCAAATATGACGTCGCCGTTGATTGCAATAAACGATTTCGGCGAAAGCAAATGTGTTGAATTCGCTGGATTCAGCAAGATCTGGTGGCATAATAGAGTCGCATTCCAACCTTTTCTTGAGTCATAGCTGCTGACAGTGAACCGTAAGTGAATACCAAAATTTTGCTCAGCGTGCATGGTTAGCATTAAAAAATACCGAATATTCGCCTCTTTATCTACCTTCCAACCAATTCGTTAAAAAAATTGAACCACATTCCCTTAGAAAAGCAACTTAATTGTTTTTTTTTAGTCAACCAGAGATACCGTGCACCATCTTCGTTCAGCCATCAGTTTTTGATCGTAATCTCAGGGTTAGAAAAAAAATTTGTCAATGCTGTGATTTTGGCCTATTTTGGTATGGTATCTATCACCGCCACTTTCCCTCCTTTATCCACAGGTAGGCATATCGGAGCTGTACAAAAAACGGAGAATTTGTGTAACGCCGGAAGTGTCAGCCATGCACACATTCTCGTTTAATACGTTGGAAACTATAATTTTTTGATGCTTTGCCATATAATCGCGACAATATCTGAAACCACCTCAGGAAACCGTCAAAAAACTAAGGCATAATAAAACAGAAGGCATTACATTAAAAAGTGCAAACAATGGAATAAGAGGAAGAGTGGTTTAGGAAAGGAGACCACATTAAGTTTATTGCGGTAATTATGACAAATTATCGACATGGTTTTTAGGCACCAAATTGTATGAAGAACTGGAGGTACTCAAAAGTCATTGCCTCTCTTAACACACCGAAATTTACATACGTCTGTGACTGCGAAAGCAATAGCTTCATCTCTGCAAGATCTATCCACCTTATAGTGAAGTAATTAGATGCATTTTTTTGTTGAAATTAATGAGCTGATAATGAACAAAATAAATTACTTTCTTGTTCGTTTTTTTGTGACATCGTTTCGCGTGGAAGTGCTTTAAAAAATATATGTCTCAATATCATCCTGGTGCATTTTCCCGTCCTGAGTTCTCCGACCGATGATTCAGGAGGTGTTCCCAGTTGCTGGCGAATTATACTATTAAAGCACTTGCAAAATAGACAGCATCTAACTTTTCATGTCATTTAATCAAGTCTTTTCAAATATTACAATAATTTTCAGAAAATACTGTATTCGTAACAAGTGGAATTTTCAGATGGAAGGACATATTCTTTGGCTGGTGGTAAACAAAAAAACAAAAACACTGTACTTTTAAAGCATTCCTCCACTATCGACAATAATCAAGTGATGCAGTAAAGAGAAATCTTACGCCAGTTGTACAGTTGTTCAATATTACTAACAACTGCTAGGGCCAGTAAATATTTCGACAGAAAAATTAACTCAAAAAATCGACCAGCAATAAAAGGTTTGGAAGGCTCTATAAAAGAAATAAAAAGTCAGTGGCATCGGATGAAACGATGTCTTAACCACTCAGTATTTTTCCTCTACGAACAACTGTCTATGGACTGGTATCGACTTAGCATCTTCCTTATAACAGAGCTCTCCACAAGCGAGTTTTTCGCAACTTTTTCTTGCTATTTCCAAATGAATTTGCGATTAGAACGGACCAGTCGCAATTGCCAATGCTTGAGCCATTAAGTAACTGTAATATATTGCTGGTAATCTTCGAAATGGATAACATTTATCAAAATATTCTGACATTCAGACTAAACAACTTTGAAATTTTTCCAGCGACGCAAACGAATGTAATATTCTGTAAAGAAGTTCAATGAAGCCACTCATTATGGGGTGAATTTGAAGTCATTTTTAATACCTGCAGTTTATTTGGCTTGGAAAGTTTAAAACATACCAATGCATTGAAAGAATTGTGGCTTAACAAGTCGCCAGTTCCAATTTTAGCAGCATTGGTTCAGTTAACTACTGAAATTCTATTTGTTTTTAATCTTTCACTTTTCGCAAAAGATTTCTGTAAACTATGAAAATAACGGGATCCTTTAGCTGATAACGAACGAACTAATTCTGTTCATGCTGCCAACTAAAGGGCGTATTTGTTCGCTGAGGATCATGCTGGATGGATTTAAGACTGCTGCGGGAAGAAAAGTCACCATTTTAAATTGAATATATCTCTACATTTCCTTGCAATTATGTGAATGATCGGAATCGTATTCTGAGCAGGCATTCCGATTCAAACGACTCCCTCGTCGCCAATCAGTCTCGGCGAATTAGTGCCCCATTCACCGCAGTGTATAAACCTTCGTAAAGTGAGTCAAATGGATTCATAAAATATGTGAAGTGCTCGAATCAACTGTTGAATAGCTGGGAGAAAGAAAAATGCAAGAACTGCACCTTTCTCTTTGATCTTTCCCTCTGAAGCTGCGAAAATTCTATCTCAATCTTTCTCATCTTCAGTGATCACGCTTCAGTACAGCTTTCACATTCGAATCTCACTGTGGTTGAGAGTGATAGCGCCAAACTGAATGATCGCATCAATGAAGCTCAAAGTTTTAAGACAACATTCTACGAATGCTCAAAAGTTTTTGTACTGGAAGTTAGTATAGATTAACATTAAATTCCATTTGATAAATCAAACTATGATAGTATCCAAGTTCACTGAAGGAATTAATTCTGAAACTCTAAATAAGCTCCGAACTGTTGAAAGGATTTCATCTGTAGTCGCCCACCAAAATTCGTTCCACCTTCTAAAATAGATCACGACGGCTCATTCAAACTTTAGATAAATAATGAAACCAGTCAAAGAGGAAACCCGCTACTGCAACAGTATAAACAGCACCATTATCGCACTAATACGAAAGCACAAATTGTGCGAAGAGCTCGTTAAAGAATTCCGCACATTGCGGCACGATCACAGAGAAACTAATTCGACACATTTCGTTGACTACATCGTGCTTTGGATAACTTCACGTTTTGAAGGACACTTGATATTCGAGTAAACAGAGCTAATTTATCAGCAATATTTCTTCCACATCAGTATGCATATTGAAAGAATCATTTTGTAAAGCTCCAACTTCTAAATGAGGGCCATAATTTTTTAACTTGGTGAAGCGTTTCAAACTGCAGCAGTAATAGAGGCTCAATAATACGGTGTCAGTGATAGTGAAATTCTCGACGATCATAATTCTAAAAAATTTACTTCATCTGTGATAGTTTCAAATTGCCGCAAGGAGGTAATCAACGTAAATAACCAACGCAACTGGAGAAGTTTTGTGTAGGAAGTGAAAATTATAAGTGTAATCAATAAATTACGAGAATGTGGGTTAGATACACTTAAATGAAGCCCCAAAAATCAGCGCTTAACATAAACTCACACGAATACTGAATCACTCTTGAGAGGTGAAGTTGGTTTGCAAAGAATTTTCCCCTTGGTCCAATGTTTTTGTCTCCAAAAAGGAACAGTGAGCGTTTAACGCAATCGTTGGTACGTTCGGCACCGAAAAAGTGTTCCTTAGCATGATCGAAGTAGTGAAAAAAGTGCTTCAAGAAAACCAAATGGAAAGGAACGTTGCCGGAAAAAACGAACAAGTGATGCGCTAAAAACTGCTTCGCCTGTAAAACGCATCATATGTGCTATTGATAAAGACAGCACATACTTATGCTGCACGTAACAGGACATTTGATAACTCGCATATATCGCATTGGGCTTTATTAATTCATGGATTGTTCGGATTTACTTGTCGAAAACAAACGGAGAAACGATATGCGTTGTTCAATTCCACTTCTCGTAAAAATCATCTACGTCGATAGTCAGCAGATGAAATAACTGAGAATTATCTCAAATGTAGCAGCTGCATGATAGGCGTTTTTTCATTCCGATCACCTCGCTATCCTGTTTCGAAGTTTGTGACAAAAATCAATATATGCAGAAGAATGAATGGTCTCATTCACTAATTAATTCAGCCGACTTGCCGCGGAAAGCCAAATGCAACAGATTATTATCCCGCTGCGCAACACGAGCAAAGTGCAGAGAGCTTTTCAGCCTTTCAAATATCCATAACTTCCTCCACATTTAATAGGTCAACCTAAACATGCCGGTAAACTAGGTAGGCATCATTTCCGCCTAATCTCGTGACGTTAATTTAAGTGGTTATCAATTCAACGCAAACAGTCGTGCGCCTAGTCGAAGAGGTGCGCCTGCGAACGTACACACTGTGTACGTTAGGCATATCATATTACCATAATGCAATGTTAGCACGTTATCGTACTGTGTAGGCTTGCCATGTTCTTACCATAACGAACTTTTGTAAGGAGATCTGCAGAAGGACCTAGAAGAATAATAAGGTAAATATCATGAGAACAGTAAGGTAATAGAAAATGCCGAAGCAGTTGTTGTTGTATCACAGTGAAACTCTACGGTTAAATAAGACTATCAAAGGATGAAGAAAACAATTCTGAATATAATTAAGAACTTATTACAGAGTTTATAAGAACCTCGGAATTAGGGTGTATTGTTGTTACGCGACAGAGTGGGTCGTAACAGTTGCGAACATACTAATGAAAGTTATGCATTAACTCATTTACTCGATAGATTAAAGAATATCGAAGAAGTGATTATCAATGAGTTGTGAGGGTAACTGATAAATCTCAAATAGACCACAAATCGCGATTCTTCCCAACGTTTTTACTTCTTTTCTTCTCAATATATCTACAAGCGTTCTTTAATCGAAAGTTTCTATGTTTTTCCCTTTTTTCCTTATAAAAACACTTTCATATCGAATATTTAGTTAGCAAATTGTGAATATCCAAAATCACCTAATGGCGATCACATTAGGAGTCACAATTTCCTTGCAGTGCGGAAAAAGAGGTACAGCGAACTGTGGCTATGTTATGCGGATCTCCAGCGAGTGATCACGTTTCGCTGCCATACTATTAGTTTGGATTTTATCCGTACTTTGATCCGAAAAAATCGTGAAAGTAAATATGGCGAAACTGCTAGAAATTTTACTGCCTTCAATATCAGCAGCTGAAGAGGTATTTACGATTTTCAAGACGCGATTTTCGATCATGAAAAGAAACAGTAAAGAAACATTAACTTGCCACTTATGATGTATGTAATAAAGAAGAAACAGTGAACACCTACGCACTTCATAAACAACTGTATGTTTCTGTAAGAGAAGTTATGGCCGTCATTGGCACGACGCATTGGCAGGTATCGTGAATGCGCTCTAAACGAAGACCGCTTCATAACCATATTTGTTTAGGGCAGGTGAAAGTTGTCTAACAATGTTAATGTTTATTAAATAAAGCAGTAAAAGTTTATAGTCTGAGCGTATTATCATTTATGCCTATACAGACGTACGTCAAAAATCTTCAAACACCGTGGCTCGGCGAGAATTGAATCACGTTCCAATTTTTTGTGACTCTGCGATCATCCAAATGTCCGTGACCTCTTCATGACCTCACCTTTAATTACCCCATATAAAACATCGAAAATTTCAGTTTCTTGTCATCGATACCATTTCCATCCATTCATTTCCGTGAAAACCACCATTATTTCGCACTCGTCTTGCCGACTGCGATTTATTTTTCTAGTTGAATGTGCTTAGCTGCTCGCGACGTCCGCCTACGTAAGTTGTTAACGTCAGATGCCTAAACTCTCATTGGATGAGTTGAGGCGAATAAATCGTTACTTTCGAAACAATCAAAGCTCTACACGAAAATGAATTAATTCAAATACCTTTTCAATAATTTGTGGTAAATTTTCTTTTAAACTCTCAAATGTAGTAAACAACGAATATTTTAGAGGAGAAGAGAACATTTTCAAATGGAAGAGGTTCCCAATTGCAACAGAATAATTTCTAATTCAGCGCGTTTTGTTGCTTGGGCATCGCCGGCCGAAACGTCAAATTCGGAGCATGAAAGTGCGAACATACAGCGGTGTGGTTCTTCTCGACGATTGATCAATGTTTTATACTTTCTTAATGGCGGATAGTTTATCTTCCAGTGACGTCTAGAGAAGAGGCGATCCCGGTGCCAACCAGGATGAAACAACCAAAAGAACTTTTATCCGCTGCTGTTTTGTCATCTATCAGGAACAAACAGCGGAATGCTAAGGATTGGTAGTGGGAAATGAAGGCGAATTCTCTGGTCAATGCTACGGACCATAATCATGCCCAAGGAACTTAAGTCGATACGATACTTCTAAATATGCAGTTTTCTAAACGCAACGCCCAACTACCTCGTTTACGACAAGCAGTGAATTAATGTTACGGAGAATAAGCCAGATCAACCCTTCCGCCGACAACGCTCAAAACCTTATGTGCTAGTTAGTAGTCAGCACTAAATATTTCTTTACCTTTACTATTCCGAAACCTCCCACCAGATGGCTCAGCATCACCTCGCTTCAAGAAGTGACCGCTTAGGTGTATCGTCGACGGCAGAAACAGGAGTAAAACTTAATGACCGTTCAAAATTCAATTCTTCGTGCCGCCTTTTGTTCGAACATTTTTTGCCCGTTCGGATTCTTTACAGAACTTATAGAAACCATCTCATACTTAGTTTCAACAGAAGGAGGTTCAGCTCTCCTCCACAACGTTTCCCTTTCCTACGAAATTTTTCACGCTAGGCGCTCATAGATGCAACTAAAATTTTTTTTGCCGATGGTGTCGACTAGGGCGCAAACAGACTCGACACGGCATCCAAACGTTAGTATCACTGTCTCTAGTCTGATTCGAAAGAAACTTTTTCAGATACGTTCCAAATTCCATATGCCTGATGGCATCGGGTAACATTCGTCATGTGAAAATTGATCGCAAATATTACACACCGACGCTGCGATGGCAATGCTCAGCTGATCGCTAACAGGGCATCAAGCACCGCCACACTTGTCGACTCAGGATTGCGAGCAGCGCCCCAAACAAACATTCAATCATCTGGTGCAGTTCATCCGCACTTGCGTGCTGCCGGCCCGCTCCAATACACGTCACACTTGTTTACGCCGTAGCCTGTCACTAGCTCCCGCACCGCACACTCGTCATGGCCAGCGCTCCACGCACGCTCAGTGGGCTGCAGTTTTCCCCCAAATGCCGCTTCCTTCCTCGCACCATCCCACGTCTCCTGTCGTCGTCCACCGCGCAGTATTGTATTCGATCAGTGCCCCGTTTCTATCTCATTCGGACACCTTTTATCGTGATCCACTTCGTATTCCCCATGTTGCCGTTATGCTGTGCACCCGCATCGTTTCCTCTGCCTTCTTTTGCTCAAATGCACTTCTCGTACTGCAGTTCTCGGCACCACCACTTCAAGATATCCTTGCCATTGCAGGGGTTTCGATTTCCAACTGTAGAACCATTGTTCCCCACAGACGGCAGCAATTAGACAATTGCCGTCAGTTGGTGCTTATTTGGCGTTAATTTAAGTTATCGTTTCATGCAGAAAAAAGCAGCTCAACTATCAGTTGCCATGCGAGTGTTGCAATGAGAGACGGAGAAAGTTTTGAGGAAATGCAGAGCAAAGTGAAGAAAGTATTCTCTCCTAAACGAGATAACACATGGCGGCGGTATAGCCTTCATCAAGCCAAAATCGCAAATGTATTGTGGAGAATTACTTCGACAGGTATACGTGTATTGAAAGTTTTCATTAGGAGTATATAGTAGTAAATACAATAGGCTGTTCTTACTTCTGTTTTAGTCTTTTGCACTTGGATATGCTAAATACTCCGGTGATTTTTTCATTCTTCCACTTTTTTGTAGTTTTGTTATGGCACCTTTATCGCGGTGCCCTGAAATAAAATGAGTTCTACGAACTACGCTAATATATCTTGAGAATGAGCGGAAAGATACTGGGTGAAGAAGTGGTGAAAAGAAAAGGCTATGCAGATGAACGCCAAAGCTGACGTTCTCTTCTATTCAGGCGTCAGTTCACAGCTGTGTTTTGATGTCGACGAATAAAATGTGTTTAGGTGATATCGTTATGTGGGTTTGATATGCTTCCAGAGTGTTGATGAGGTGCTTCCGTTCTCGACTCATTCATATGCCCTGCACGTGCACAGTTTTTGCTAGTCTTCTTCGCGTGATTTCTTATTCTTTTAAGCCGTCTGGCTTTGTATTGGTTAGTGAAGCACGCAGTGCTTCTGTGGCGCCAGTGGTTTGCCAATTTACTTGTCTAGGGCACTTGTAACTCTTCCCTCCTTTAATGAAGCCCTGCAGACTCTTCAAGCAAAAATAGTGCCCCATAGAAAGTTTCGCCTCTTACAGAATCGCATCGGTTATCGGCTAAAGCATCTAAAGGAGGTTTTCTCCTCGAATACTCGTGACCAGCTCCTACACGAGTCTAAAACGCGCTGGCTACTTCATGTTCGAAAAGGTCGTTAAAGACACTCCAGATTTGATAACGTGTTATCGATTAGATCGCGAAATATAGTGCCTTCATAAGTTTCATTGTTCGAGATGAAAGTCGGTGAATTTTTTCATTGTTCAGTGATTTCCATTTCCGCGCATGTTTAGGACTGCTCGTGCCAAAGATATTTTCTTGCAAAGACACCCCAACAATTTAGCAAATTGGTTGAGCAGCAGTGATATTATGCGAACGAGTCTGCTGAATAAGTTTGCAAAGAATATCAACTTGTTTGTTAATGACGATCTTTTTAATTTGCGGTTTGAAGGCAGTTCAACTCAAAAGCGGCTTTAGCAAGAGCTGGTCACTTTAGCAAACGCATAACGCAGCAAAGTTATTACAGGAATCGAAGCTGAACGCAGCCACGTAAAAACGCCTTTTTATTGAAATACTTGATGCATTCTGCATTAGGTTACTGCCATTTTCTTAAACTATGATAGAAGCATTTTGCGGTCGGAGGTAACTGCTTTGGAGAAATAATCCACAGCTTCGTAAACATCACGCAAGTGTTGCGACTGGTTATGGAGAGGCAGAAGCTCCCACTGAAAGGGATGACGCAGTCCTCTGCAGTGGGTAGAAAATGAATGAGGTATTTCTTCGTTTGCTTATCACTCTCAGTATTTGGATGGGGAAAGGGTAAAAAGAGGACGGTTTTCAGGGCGAATGAACGTCAACGTGCTGTGCAAATGCTTCTAGATTCATGCTTCCAAACGTAGGCGGAAGTGTTCGTCGAAAATGCGTTGAAACGTGCAAATTTATCTTCATTTCCTTTCTTCGACATCCTTTCGCGCACGCAACAAGACCACTGTACCAATTCATTCTCTCCTCCATTAGGAAGTGCTGCGTGTGGGCGTAAAGCAGTATGCCCTAATATGGGAAGGGGGCGAGTGAGAACGAGAGAGGTCCAGGCTGCTCAGCACGAGACAAACAGCGCTCTGTTGTACCGCTGTCGCAATCTTCCGCACACGTAACATTCTCCGCCCCAATGCGGCGTTTTTTGGGTGATTCTGAGTTTGATCATTAATTACTTCAGTATTTATCTAATAACACTTTGTCAACCCAGGTTACCTGCTTGCATAAAGTACGTAATGGTCTGCCTGAATATCGTGTCAGTGACCTATTTCTGCACTGTTTTCAGCTGTTCTTGCGGTATTCCACAGGTTGCTGTTCATCCAAATGCTGGTTTGGATGAATAGCAACCTGTGGAACCTGTTATCTCTAGTTTCGCCTCAGCGCTGGTTTGCAGAATTATAGATGATTTTTGTGGCACTTATTCGCGAGGATTGTTTGTCTTCAGTCCAGTTTAAGACAGTCTTTTTCAGCATTTTATCTTTGGTCGATTCAACGGATCTTGCTGAGCGCAAGTTTCTCATGTCTAAATTCAGCCGCAAAGGGAAGCAGAAAAGCTTTCAAACAGCTTTGGAGTTGCTGATTTATGTTAAGCTTCAAGCATTTTTTTCGCAATTACGGCGTAGATGATGAGGATTGATGCCATGTTTTTAGATAAGTTGAGCGCTGTGACAGCGATTCAGTCCATTTCAGCGTTTCCTCCAAAATTTAATGTTTTATTGAAGTGCAAGCGTTCTTCATCGCACTTCTACCTAATTCTCATCAGAATGCATCTTGCACCGATAAAGTAAATTATTATTTTCTCTTCATTTCCTTCATAGCTCTTAGATTATTTACTATTTTTCAAAGGATGAGAGTCGAGCGATACATTATCGCTACGAAGGAGTTAGAAAACGATTTGATGTTTGCAAGAAATGAATACCACCAAGCAGTTGAATGTTTAGAGAGGAGAATTCAGAAAATGAAGCCAAATATCTAGTTTTCCAGTTGCGATAACGTGTCGCTAAAGTTACATAACTTTCAGTCTTCCTTTATGTCTGAGTCGTTCCAATTTCAGTTTGTTGCCCATAAAAAGAGAATGATAACAGAAGTCTGAGGTGAAGTTGATGTCGATGAGGTGCGGCTGAGGTTGATGTGGGTGATCGAGGCAAACGATCAGAGCACACCTCATCCGCACCAAATTTTTCTACTTCAAGCTTTCGCATTAAGAGAAAGTGATTGTGAATTCTTCACGACTGCCAAACGAAATTCATTGGTCTATTATTGCAAATACACAATGCCGCATTATAAAACAACCTTCATTGGAAATATTGAAATGATGCCAATTTTTTAGTGATACCTCAGTGCACAACTTCGCTCTCGACTTTCATTCTGCTGTTGATTAAGTCGAAATTCTTGGAAGTGTTCATTAGAGTCTCATCGGAAGCCGTTAAAGGAGTATATAATCTCGCCACATTTTGGGTATTGTAAAACTTGTGTTACCGACATTGATTATCTAAATAAAACACAAGTTCTATCTCTCGTTATTACTTTCAGCATACATCGCAGTTGGCGTTCGATCAACAGTGGACGGAAGTGTTTTAGAGTTGATTGTGTGAATAGGAGGTTCTATTTCTAAAGAACTATCGACGTCTTCACTATTAGGGCACCTGTGAGACAATTTTCAGTATTCTCAAACAATATTGACGTTGGGTTTTTTTCTCATGTATATTACGAGAGGCTTCTTGCAGCTGTTACTAGCCAACTGCTCACCCTCCTTGCCCATCCCCACTTTCAGGTGTTCTGTCTCCATCGACTCCTTCTTTTCTTTCCCGCTTATCACTTCCCTAACAGTCTCATATTGCTTCAGAAAATTCCCCTTGCTTCTCTTGTCGACTTCTTGAAATCATGAAAATATTTTCGGTCAGCTGATTCCGTGCGGTTGTTGTACTGTATTCAGTGGATGGCATTTAAGCCACAAAAAAATCTTTCGTTTGGCAATGAATCACAGAATTATAGTTTCAAGTCAGCCGATTTCTCTGATCTTTGGCCCAACTGTTACGATTTTTGTAAGTTCTCTTCCTCCTGTTCTTCATGGAATTTGGATTAGACCCCACTTGCGGAGATCGGTCGTGCAATTCGTGCAACAATCCTTGACAGAAATTTTCTCTCCCGTTCCTCCTAATCAATTCCATCAGATTTCAACATCTTAGCTTTCGAAACTTCCGACTTTGTTTGATTACTGCATTTCAATTGGTGCACTGAAAGAACAGCATAAGGATGCACCAGTCACAATCACGAAAGGAAGTTCGAATTTTTGGTCACAGTGCAATCGATCTACTTTTCCAGATATGCAAAATTCGGTGACCATCTTTTATTTATTTTTTTTTCTTGCGCTCACTCGACCATTCATTTTGATGGGCAGAAATGGAAAATCTTTTTGAGTTGGACTCAGCACGTATCCACGTCCGCGCATGCATCTAGTTTGCTTTATGCGGTGACTTACGACAAGCAAGTAGCCAGCCAGTTGCCTTGATGCTTCTCACTGCCTTCTTCCATTAAAGTCTTGTTTACGGGCAGCAATACCGGCTGCTGCGCCCACAGAAACTTGGTTATCTAAGGTTTTTAAAATACCTTATTACATATGTTCGATCTTCAGTTGCAGTGTGACGATGAGCAGCAACTACGATAAAGTGAAACACGCAAACTTACTGATGGATGTAGTGGCCTATAAGAAATGTTGTCTTGAAGTGTAAGATTTATATCCAGCATCTTTGTTTTGGTCTCTTCGAGTGGTGATATCGGCAACACCACCTAGCTCCGCCCTAAGGAGGAGAGGAAAGGGAGAGAAAAGAAAAGCTAGTTGTTCGAAGAACACGGATTTTTGCAGTATAACTGTGTGGCTTACTCGACTAGCACTACTAATTAAATCCAAACAATTGTGGATGAGCGTTTAGCGGAAAATATTAGCAAAGTTTGTTCTTGTCAAAAACCACCATTTGAGAGATTTGTTGCTCTTATCTTTTTCGTGTATCATCATTACATCAAATAGGGCAATTCAGCACGTGACCCTATCAGTTTTTTTGTAAAATTGTACGGTAATTTTTGCCGTATTCATTGCTTCTCAACTGAAGATTGTTCATTATAGTCGCCGCTGATCAAAATGCATTCGTAATGGGCGTGCATGACGTCGGAAGTGTCAGTGACTTCTCAACACCTGAAGTAGAAAAAGTAACGTTTGAAAGTTCCCTGCTGTACTAATTCATAATAAGAGTAGGATAGCCTTGAATTATAGTATTGCAGGCTAGTAATTCGCGAAGCTATTTTAAGTTATATTGACAGCGATGAGACGTTCAATAAAGTAGCGACAAGATCCGTGTGTCTTGTTTGCTGTGCTGTTGACAAACAATGAAAAACCTACATACATAATAGCAAGTTTCGTAGGTCGCTAACATAGATGAAATAATCGTAGTAACAATCGAAGAACATGTCTATACGTAACATAATAGGGTAATAAACCCATACGGAGAGGTGCATGTACAATCATTTCGGGTGTTCATAATCTCTGCCGTACATAAAATCATAAAAAAAGGGAAATTTGAAGAGGGTTTTGTCTGTTATCAAGAGTTGGCATCGAAGGATCTGTAAGCAGTTCAGTGCAAAAAATTAAGCTTTATATACTGTTTGAAATAACTTTTACAGGAATGAGCACATGACGTTATCACCTATGCAACAATAGAGGGTTGCGTGAGGAATTTTCTCACAGATCAATCGTATTGGATATGCTGTGCGTTGAAGAGAGTTGATTGAGTGTTTATGCTCTGCAGGTCATATCCGTTGTACTGCTCAATTTTTGTTTCAAAGAATTTAACGGTTTTGGATGAAATTGACGTTATTTGAAAGCAGATTAAAATGCCCTAACGGACTGCGTAATTATTGTCGGGGAGGAGGTGGAAGAGAGGATAAAGGCATGTGACATAGGAGGGCGTTATTCTTTGAATTCTTGAAGCGCCATCCGCACAAAATCATATAGATTATGTTGACGTTTTCTGTTAAGGCGGCCGAGATTTGCTCGAAAAAGTTTTAGTTTTGCTGCGTCCTCTCTGCAGAATTTAGGGCCTCTTTAGTCTTATCGGACGTCGGATTGAATACCGAATTGACGTCGTCCTATTTACAACGCATACCCGTTGTTTGGTTGGCATAGCATATTTTAGAGTTCAGCTGTAATTTCGATGAGATAGCCTTTGGAGGATTCAATGATTGTTTTTTCCTTTTCATTTCCGACCCATGTGTGGGTATCATTGTAGTGTTGTTTTCTTTGTCCGCAAAATCATTTTCGTTCGCTCTAGTTCTCGAAGCCACTCTTTCCTTCTTTTGCCTTTTCAACCTACAGAACCATCCTAAAGCGATTACCTAAGTGGCATTCCGATACTCTCTTGCCTCAGTTAAAATCTACTTTTTATAAAATAAAAGATAGCCATATGTTTAAACGACAGTCTTTTGATATCTTTCTCTCTCCTGATTCATCCATTTCTTATTCATATGCGCTTAGAGCCATTCTTTGAAGGGAAACCTGGTTTCTGCTGACTTTCTGCCATCATGTTTCCGAGCAAGAAGGGTTGTCTTGGAAGGTGGGAAGAGAAGAGCAGCAGTGGACTGCCACAAGATGGTCAGCATGTCATCCACTTTTAAAAATGGAGGTGAGAGAGGGGAGGGGAGAGTTTTTTTTTTAAATCAGTTCCATGAAAACGTATGATAAATGATAATGAAGAAGGATACTACTGAGTAGTAGAACGACGAAGTAAGGGAGGTTATAAAAATATAAGGTAAGTATACGCAGTAATTTTGGATTGAATGCCGTATTGACGTCGTCCTATTTACAACGCATACCTCTTGTTTGGTTGGCATAGAACATATGGCAGAAGAATTTAGCAAATAAGGTGATTGTAGCGGTATGGATGTTTATAGAAAAATTTGGTTGCAGCAGTTTGATGTTTTTTCGAGGTCGTATATTGATAGTGATTTGCAGGAATTTATTCTAGGAAGAGACAATGAGCGATTTTCTTCATGTATGAACTCGTGAGGTAACACGTTCGACGGTCATACAGTTGTGTAGGCGATTGAGTTGGAAGTTTTACTCTGCGCCATCACATACGTTTCCATTTGTCGGGGAGAAAGCTTTGGGCGACGTGTCAACAGTGCCTGCGAAAAATACCGCTGAATGGGACACCTACAAGACGGCAAATGTTACAATGAAGGTATATGCGGAGTATAGATGCATTTAGAAACGGCTGAACATCATGTATCTCGAGCATTTTTCTTCTTCAATAAATTGATTGGGAAGAACCCGCAGCTCTCTTGCAGAGGGCTATTTTCATAAACTATCGGTGTTGCCTTCTGATATGTTAAGTACAGAGGGAATGAGGTGGGGACCACATGAGGTAAGTCGGTATTAGGTGTTGAAAGTCCTTCGCTAACGTTCGAGGCGTTGCGCTGAAGAGAGCTTAAAGTACATTTCGCCACAGTTTCAATAGTTTCTGAGAAAATTTTATGCAGTAATAATGCCAATTTGGATCCTTATATGTGCAAACACGCTCATCACAGATAAAGCTCCGTGACGCGGAATAGGACTGCATAGCCGATGAAGAAATTCGTAGCTGGAATTAATATCCATTACGCAACATTATTTTGCAAACCGATATAACTGCTGTGCATGACAGCGATCCTCTGAAAACGCCAAATCACGCTCGGCGGTTCACAGTGACCGGTCTTAGGTTCTCGAATCATGCTCTGAGATCTGTGGATATAGGCAAAAACACTGAATGAGCACTGCAATTTCTCAGAGGTCTCTTTTATGCATATAGCAGGAATAAAAATTATCGTAAGACACTTCCGTATAACAACATATCGCCAATGTTTTCATATGTTTGGGAAAAGCATTAGTTTCGATTAGTAAGGAAACTCTTGTCGTATGCTAACGTTTCTTTGTATATGTGCGACACTCTTTAATTTTATAATGCAGTTTCTGATGACTAACTGCATAAAACAATTCATTAAACTGCGCAGGGTAAGAATTCTGCTCCAGGGACGATTATCGGAGAGAATTTCCACGAGTAGGTCAGGGGACGAGTTCCCCAAAGCCCTTTGTTTCTGTTTTTTTCAAGAAACTCCTTCTTCCAGCTTTTTTTTCTCACACCAATAAATGCTCACTTTTATTAATTTGAAGTACTTCATGCGCTCTTTGTTTACCACAGTGGAGAAATTAGTGGCATGAAGTAGAGGCAAATGTCCTTAAAACCCTGTGGTTTGATTGCAGTCATGCGTTCATTAAACCTTCTCTCGTTAAAATCGCAATGAGGTGCAATTCCTAAGACTCTGTCGAATCTGAGTGCTTCAAGTGAATGTTAGCCTTCGATCCAGTCTTTCTTCCGGACCTCACATGTACGACCGGAGTGCTGCAGCTGAGCCGAATTTTATGACAGAGCGATTTAACAAGCATGTTTTACAGGAAGTGTGCCAAAAAAACTGTTATCGCCGAAAGAATGTTGACTTAGGTGAGTGGATGTGTATAAAAAGAGGCGAACGCCATTGTAGTTCTCCAGTATACCTGTAGTCCTCAAGAAACACTTCGCAAGACGCGCAACTTTCTTAAAAGAGTCGTTAGCCCGTTACCGTCAAGATGCAATGAGGGAGGGAAGATGCACTAACATGCTGTTTATTTTCAAGTAACAGTAATAGGTAGGTTGACCTGAATCCTCAAAATTGGCACCATTGAAAGGGAAACGGATAGAGGCAGAATCGGAGTCAAGGTTTTTCATGCATTCCCATGTACTTCGCCGGACATATTCATAGGTATCATTTTAAATAGAGTTATCTCTTAATTCACAACCCCACCAGGCCCCAAAGATATATCATTCTATTCTCTCTCATTTCGTATCATACCGATCTATGTGCTTACACTGCTTTTATGCATCCTGTTGACCTTCCAAGGCTGATTAATGCCGCACAGCATGCTAGCACTTCGTACGTCTCGTTTGCAGTAGAGCTTTTCACAATGCGGAATCACTGCCAAGTTGCTTACGGTTCTAGGACTTTACGAGGGGAAGAGTTGCGCAAAATCTACTACTGTGAAGCGCATCCGGCACGGTGATATCGTTTGCTGCCGACTAGTGCACACTATGTATGCTCTTCAGCATTCAATCAATACAGGGTGGTTGCAGACTGTGCTAGTGGTGCCACCGCATCGGCACCTTAACGTTGTGTCGATTTAACCGATGAAGCTAATCTGCTTTAGTGGTCCGGTCGATTCGAAGAGGTGGAAACTTTTAGCAAACACTGTTCTTGCTCCGTCCCCTTATTATCCCTCTCATCCGCCACCGAAATGCAGGCATATTGAGGATTTCTTAAGCGTAATATGTGCGCGTTCTTTTCAGTGTTTGAAATCAGCTGAACGAAACATTCTGCGTTACTTTGCAGAAACTTTGACGTTGGTCGCGTGGTTGCGTACTTTCATGGCATTACAACCGTGTGCAGCAAGGATGCTCAAATAATGTGACTTTTACCTAAAAGAGATGCTCCCTTGACCGTTTCTCTTGTCCATATTCCTTCTGAAAAGTGATTTTAGAGCCTCTTTTCTAACAGCACTCGACTCTTCGATTGTCTCTGCATTCATGGAGCTTATTTATTGTTGAGGGCGAGCGCCACCGCAGCTTCACTGATCGCAAACGCTCAATACAGTGGTTTCACTACTTTCCATCTCTGCTGCGTATCAGTGGCGCGTTAATTCCCTTTGTGCATGGGTAATGGAATTCTTCCGCTGTTTTTAAAAGTTAGGCGTTATTTCGCGAGTGTATATTCTTTCTCAGAAACTGTCAGCTCAGAATAACCAAGCAGGTAACCACTCATTGCTTTTCCTCTCGGGCCTCTATTATCTATGTATTTTCCCCACTTATCTCGGCACTGGAAAAGTGGGTTTTTTAAGCTTTGTGGCAAGTTGATCCTGAAGGATGGAAAAAGCATCAAGCAGCAGATGTCATATATTTGCCGACTGAATGTCGGTGAAGAGTGGTTCTTTTACTAATTCGCATATAGTTAACCATCAAACTGCTTCCACTGTCGTGTTTAAACATTCACCGTCTGCGCTGTTCTTGAGTATTCTACGTGGTTCACATTCGTGTGAGCCATTTTGCTCTTAAGCTTCCGATAGCATCCACATATGATCCGCTCGCTAACAAATCTTGATCGCAATGCACTAGGTATATTCTCAGCAATAGCCTAACACGGATACCATTCTTAAGGAAACGAGCTAAAATTGGGGGAAATTTCTATAGCCAATGCCTGAAAGTAGCGGCGTTCAAAAGACGGAAAAAATTCACATACCAGCAACTATGAGATGAGATAAGAAAGATGGGAAAGATCGTTCTAGACGGTACATGAAACAATATGAGACAATATCTCTGCTGCTCTTGCAGACAGCCTGCGAAGTGGAGTGCTTTGAAAAGCGAATTTCTAATTGGTGCCGCATTACTGCAGCGTCAGAAACGTGTCCAGGATATTTTCCTGTGTAGACTCGCCTGCGAACGCTGAGTTTTTCCTGGAGGGTGCGAGGAGGTTCATCGATCACTGGTCTTTTCTCTTTTTTATTTTTTGTTCACTGATTGGTTTGAGGTCTCTTTCCCTTTAGTGACAGTAATTGAGCCACCCGGCCTGAAACAAAAGTTTCGGTCCGCCTTTGGAATCAAAAAAACAATTCAAGATGCAGTTACGTTCGCGGAATTAAGCTAGTCTGTTGAAGTGAAAAAGAAAGAAAAAACGCAGAGCGGGGAGGATTCGAGCAAGAGTGGTTGCCATCGACGGCGAGGAACGACGGGCGGGGAACGATACATTTGACAACACTTTTCGAAGGAGTTCATTCTGTGCCAGTGGACCAATGGAGAATTTATTTCGTAACGTGGTGACTTGCTTCGAAGCGTTGATCTTGTGGCTATGTGCTTTTGAGTGAATTAAAAGGATCAGTGCCGAGAAAGTTTACTCATGTTGATATTGCTCACTCTAGGTTTATTTATCTCATTTAATGCCATACTGTACTTCTCCTCTTTTATGATTTACATCGTTGATATTTCCATTGATGAGGTATTGAAAAAATAACGAATGTTCAGCGCCGTAATGACGTTTATTTTGCTGCTGTGGTCGATGTAAAAGCGGTGACGACCGATATTATCTCTACGATTTTTTCGATTTCCTTGTCGAAAGTGCGATTAATCCGCTCTTCACGGGCGAATCTGTGAGATGGCGGTTTCTAGTTTGAGGTAACTCAGGTGTGGTCACCTTTTAACTCAATCGTTTGTTTATTCTGTCAGTGGGCGGTTGAGATCGCCTTCAACCCTGCCAGCAGTGCTAATTTGAGTCCATTAAGTAGCCATCTTCACTATGAAATTGCGAAGGCGGTGATGAAAATCGACAAGAAGTTGTCTACATTGCGTAAAAGGTTGTTGGAAATGTTAGTTCAGCATTTTGCTCCAACAAATAAAGGGAATGTGCTGAACACCAAGGAAAGCCTACAAATAGCCTCCCGGGAGGAACAAATGCGCATACTTGAATAGGTTGATTTTTAGCAAAGCCGACAGTTAACTTATTATTCTTTTTGCTCCTTTATTACCTACCGACGACGCAACAAAGGAGGAGGATACGCGTATTGCGACTAAATATTACTGGGCAGGGGTTAGTGATCTCTTCAACAACAGCACACGCAGGGCGTTTAGTGACAAATATTGCTACATTATTCAAACCCCTACTGATCAGTTGAAACGAGTTTGAGAGTTCAAAGCGTGACAAATGAATCATGGTGAACTAGATTCTTCATCAGATTATTTCCTCGCCTACAAAAATCCGCAGGAAATATGCAATTAGAAGTTAGGAGTCTGTGGGAAGGCTGGTAAGTCAATCAGCAATGCCAGATGCGAAGAATTTCGGCCGAGGAATTGAGTGGGAGAGCTAATTGGACAGCAGCACGCCGAACATACTCGCGATCACAGCGGATTGCTGTTCGCAGCTTCCGAGGCAAATATGTGCCTCTCCTCTCCGAAGAATTGCAGTGGATAAGGCAGAAAATGATCTTGAGAGAGTATGCGAAAGTATTTCTGGAAACGTTGAATTTCCACCTCTTAACGACCCATTATTTTCTTACATTTTTCTACACAATTTTCTCTTATTCTATTTCAAATTGCTTTGCGGGGTGGATTATCCTCAGCTGCATGTTTTGTCACATCTGCTTAGCGTTTTTTTTTTTTTTTTAAAGTTGCTTAATATACGTTCCGATGTCTTAATGACTTAATGCTGTCATAATATATTTCTTTGATTGTGCTAAATTCATTACGTGGAATCAGAATGGTGCATTTCATTGTGGACAAATTCCTGAACTAAGTAATTCATGGCCTCTGCATTTGCTATTTCCCTCTGACTTTAGCTTTTGAGGTTTCTGTTCAAGTGTGCTTTTTCTGGGAAGGTATTTGTCCCGGTTCGGCTGCGGATCCGCCAGTTCTATTGTTTTTTTTAAAGTCGCAATCAAGCCGACTACTTTGAACTAACTAACTATCCACCATTTACTGTTCCTCGTGGAATAATAGTGCATGGAATATGGCGATATTAACCATGTAATGTTCCACGTTGTATCGTTGTAACAGATACTTTTTAACATCACGATGCGATTGAAATTCGGTCTTAAGTGGATGTATTTGGTCGTTGATCAGCCGATATGTCTGAAATGCATTCATTAACCGCCTTCTCCGCTCTCCTCGCCCCGCGCTATCGCTCAATTTAGTACTCTGCTGCGCGGAGTTACTGCAACGGGACGTTGTTTTTTGATTGCATTTATAAAAGCTTGAATAATGCGTACGCGTTGAAACCTAATGCAGTTCCCCCGATGTCGAGAGTTTGCCGGAAAGGAAACATGTGGAGGAAACAAATATCTTGTCGCTTGCGTTTATAGGATTTTCCTTCGAAGCCTGTCCTCCCCGCCTTCCGCTTCTCTCCCACCCACCATGTAAAAGATGACAATATCTAGGTGGACAACGCGCGCTATGCATTGAGAGAATTCGCCAAGTTCTTCTATTTCGCCACCTGAATAAGAAAAGCTCAGCTATTTATTGATAATTAGTTAACTTGGAAAGTGGACATCAAATTGTTCTGTGGAATTTCATTTAGCTATGGTTTATAACTATATTTTAATCGTTTTAAAATTTGCTAACTTCTTTCTAAGGTGTTCCATATGCCTACAGTTTAGTTGAGTTCACCCCACAGCCAGATACTTTTCTCAAAGTGTGCATTTTCACATTGCAATTATTACCTGGTGGTGTATAGTCTCGTTGTGACGGCTTAATTTATGCGTATTCAAATTTGCAAACTGTCATCGGCCTTTGCCTCACTTTGGAATTCAGGTTACTACAGGTTTTGTTGGCTCTGATACGTTTCTAATAGGGGTTTTGAATATTGGCTTCCTTTGCTGTGCTTTCCTACGTCAGCACTTAATATCTTCCCCACTTGCTTTGTCTCTTCTCTAAGCTTCAAAGAATATCCTCACGGAGCAGTGAGCAAATTTTGCAAATCTGATGAATTTCTCGGAATATGTTGTTCGTTAATACTCATTTCACGGTAGTCGTCGTTTTTTTGCTCACCTATTTTGAGTTCAACGACCTTTCTCTCTAATTCGCCATAAGACATCGACGAATACCGTGTATATTTGCTTACGCTTGCCATCGATTGTCGATCGAACGGCCTCTTTTTAATGCGTACGAGTTTATTTCAGTTGCACTCAGTTTTCAGGATAGTTGACGTTCACTCGGTATCCAGATGCCATTGAAGCATATTTGTTTTATTCAGAGAGGATAGAGGGACGAAATTCAATCGCCCGATTGGCAGACGCGTTTCGTTAATTTGTGTTTCCGGTTGGTGTGAGAAAGCGGCGCATTCGGTCCAAGCATGGCGGTGGTATACTCGGGGGCGTCGCTTGCATCAGCCTCCCAGCCATTGCCTACCCTCTCCGAGGAGGACAGTATCGGCTCATCATCCACCACCGGTACAGCATTTGCTCATCAAAAACGCACTTTCTGAGTTGTGCCGCGCAACATAGATGATAATATTACGTCGTTTGCGGTGCAAAAACTATTTGTTCACTCTTTGCTATCAGATGGATATCGTATCCAATTCAATAGATTTCTCTTTACATAGTTTTTTTTTTAAATTTTTCTGTTGAAATCGAATCTGCATTCTGAAACTCTTAATCGCATCTAGACGATAATATGTTGCCTTTCAATATCGCATCGGTTAAACATTATTTCGGGTTCTCTTTCGGATTATTGTTGCTAGTAACGGAATGAAGCGCATGCGCGTTCTTTTTGCAATTACATTCATCGATGATGCATTCATTTCTCTAGCTGTAGAGAGGTGGAGCTCATTCCAGATTCATGAAGTCCAACTATGCCTAGTTCGGACTTGTTATGACACTCTGAGGAAAATAAATTGGGAGAATACGTGTCATGACGATCGCTAGAGGTATTTTGCATGTATTCCCGTTTCCGCGCATTTTCATGAGTAATGTATTAGCTACAAACCCAGTGGCAATTGAGTACGATTGGAATTTTTAAAATTGCATATGAAGGACAGTAGATGACGAATAATTATCTCTAAGGAATTGGGAGTCTAAAAAAGAGACGGACGAGATGAGGGGAGGTGAGATTTAAGTAATAATGCGGTCTCCGTCCTGTATGCGAAGGCTCCTTTTATGTAATAGAAATTATTGCGTGGGGCTTTCTTCCATTGTTTTGACTAGGCCGTTGAATGTATGTGAAATGTGAAGTAGGAATGTTCGAAATGTTATCGCTTCAAACGCAAAGTATACACAACAAATCGTTATCCCACTTTCCAAGTATTGTGAACGTTGGTTTCTTTTCATTATAAATCCGCTCATTTCGATTCCAAGCAAAGTGATTTTGCGTTTAGGTCTCTCCGTGAAAGTTATGAGCAAAAAAGAGTGGGAACTCGGTGTAACCAACCACAAGAAGCGCTATTTTCCTTCCCATCGGATTCAACTCTATAACAACAATTAGTTTTTAATTGTTTCAAGTTTCCGATTTCCCTTTCGCCGAGGGTTTGCCCTTCCTCTACTTAGTACCTATATGAATAACGAATTCTTCACTAGTAGTGGCAGTTATTGTGTAGTGTTCTAAAGAGTTTTAGATGCTTCATAGGTGTCCAAGAAATAGAGGATTCATGGGTTTGGGGTGGCGATCATTTAAAGTCAGAGCGTAATTAAAGCGCCACGAAACATTGACGGAAACCGTTGCGTGAAATGTAAGAGTAAGGTTAGTAATCTCTGCGTTTATCGCAATAGCGAATTTTAAGAGCTCACTTTTTTTGGAGGACAGATGATTGGTCGGTATTCGAGTTGTGCCGAACTCTTAAAAACTATGATGAGTGGCCTAACACTTTCGAGTACTGATTGCTTTGCTTCCGGTGCTTAGCTTATGTTCCGGTATTTTGGATATGGGGTCGTCCTACCTCATAGACCGTTTATCCATAGTTTTTGCGAAAATTTAAATGTTTGCATATCAGCTTTGTTGATCCTTGATGGGAAGGTATTTGATTAAGGATAGGTCAGTTCATTTTGACGGTAGCAAACCCTTTAGTTAGAGGTCTGGCATGTTTAATTTTCTTCTAGTTTTCCTCCTCTTTCTCTTCCATCCTCCTCCCTCCTTTTAGCTAATTAGTCAGCAACGATTTTGTGTGTTTTCTGAAAAACTTTGGCTTAATACTCTTCTAGATATTCTCTTTTGAAAGTTGAACATGCAAGTTTTAACCTTCCCCATCCATGAGCAGTTTTCTGCGCAAACGTGCGCAAAAATAGCTCTGCGTGAGAGAATTCGTTGCTTTATAAGCAAAGAGTGCGAATGAATATACAGGTCATATGCATCCTCAATTGTGGTCTCATTTGATGGAAGAAAGAAGAGGATATTAATGAGCGCACTGACTCTTTGGATTCGGAATCATATCGAAAGGTGTTTCGCTGTAGGAAGTATGATATGTGACGATGAATGCTGTGAGTTCCATTTTGCGCAGAAGCTTGCATTCGCTTGCACCTAATGTGTTGCTGGCTAAATGGTTGGTTTGTTTTCACTTTATCGCTTGCTTCAACTTGAACATTGAAATAGCAGTGGTCGCGTTTCGTCATCTTTTCTGCACCACATGTTCAGGTAAATACTGAATGCTTCACGTAGGAAGGTTATTTGTTTTGCTTACAGAAAAGCGTACCGCTGCCACTTCATCGTCTTATGTGGAGGGTGGCGCTGAAAAGAGCTCAGCAGGATACGTTCGGAATGATGCGGTCTATTGGGGTACGCTTCGGTCTGAGACAACAGAACCACATACTGTGAGAATTTTTGCTAGATTCGGCTATTTGAATTTATTCATTCACTATGCTGTTCATTCGGAATGTTTTTCCTGCTATTCGTTGTTGAGGATACAGGTCTACTTTAAAGGACTCAATATCGACGTCTTTTAGAGTTTGATAGTCATATTCGTAGCAAATTACGATATGGAATGTAGAACAGATTTTTCTCCGGATAGCTGTTCGCTCACGGTCGCGCCGTATTGAAGAAACCTTATTTGTTTTGCGCAGATGAAGGCGTTAATGCATGTGCAAAATTGGTTGAATTCATTAGCTAGCAGTTTCGAAGTGCCGGGTGAAATATCTGAACTGAGGTGTTTTCTCTTCCTCATTCACCGTCCCTCCCCCTCTCTCCATTTTTATATACGACCACCTGCGCAAATACTGCAACAGCACTGGTTGATAAGATGTTAATTAGAAGCAGTCTTAGCCGTGAGAACATGCGGCATCATGTAGATGACATATCGCTATTACTGTTATTTGTCACACAGCGCGTTCTTATTTTACACTATCTTTGTTCTTACAATTTTCAATGCACAGAGAGCAGAATATCCCGTCGACGAGTATTGCCATTCCAAAGGTTATCAGTTACATTGGATTGGGATGGGGATTTGTTTGCAAGCATGAGTTAAATACTATATTATAATCAGGTTATGTGCACGTTATGCTGTGGAGCGTGTGTTCTAAGGCAATTGTGTGGTATGGTATGTTTTTGTGTACGTCTGTATGTAAATATAGGGAATTATGGTGATGTTGTGTGTCTCAGCATCTCTCCAGGAAACATTACACTGTTTGATTGTGTACAAGGATGATCGCGGGGAAATTCTCAAAGAAGGAGAACTTCAACAAAATCGTCATCATCCTAAAACATTCGAGGAATCAAGTCGAATTTCAGTTGTCTATCACTCTCAGTGGCAGTAGATCTGAGAATTTTTTGATATTGCGCTGTTGGGATGATTTCCTTTGTTTTCGGATGTGATATTTAATGTGAAGCAGATTAATGACATTTTCCTTATTGTACCTGGGCGGCCAAACACTCTCTAGTCGGAGTTGGAGCGATTGGTGGAGTTGACTAGCTTAGAAACGTTAAAGGAAAGCGGAAAAGTGGTCTGTGATATTTTACTGACAAATCGTTCGACGATTGCTTTAAAGCAAGACATTGAAGTTGTTTATCGTACCTGTTGAGGTGTTGTTTTGATTATTTTTTCAATGTATTTTCAAAGATGGACCATGCTGATCGACACAAAGAAATATTGTTATCAGGTGGAGGTGAGGAAGAAACGTTCGATCTCGCAAGTTGCCATGACGCAAATGATGAAAAGTGGGCGGCAGCCGGCACAAAGAACAGCTGAAGATTTTTTCTTCATGCGAACACTTGGCGAAGGCGCCTTTTCAACGGTGATTCCTTTCGTTGAATCATCATCGCCTATATTTTAGCCGTTTGACATTGCATCGTTTCTTATCGACATTAATTCTCGACAAGAATCCTCATGCATGAATTGACCTGCATGAACATGCATGAACTAACTATGCAGTGCTTCGCTATTTCAGTGTTTTGGTAGTAAACCGAACTATTTGCTTTGTGAATTAGCAGCCATTGATGATTAGGAGGTTAGTGCTGCTGCTGCGCTCACACTAATCTAACTCAATATTTCCACTCCCTGTTCGCTCTCACCTCACATTTTATGGGAGTTTTGCTCTGAGTTCCACTGAAACCAGGAAGCGATTAATTTCCACTTGTTTTATTGATCTCTTTTTTGCTCTTTGAAAGACAAGCTTTTACGTGAAACTGGTCTTGTAGATTTCAATCACGTTAGGCTGCTTATCGCTCATTTGAAGTTACTGCTGAAGGACGACTGGCAATCGAGAAAAAGTGTTTCTGTTAGCGGCGAGAGGTTTAGATTTCAGTTGTTGTAGGTGTACCTTGCACAGGAAGTATCATCCGGAAAGGAATATGCAATAAAAGTCGTTAACAAGGATCTCATTCGTCGGCATGACAAGGTACTGTGTTGCAGTTGTTTCAGGCAGCAGTTTTGTTTAGCTGCCAACCCTTTGGGACTAGATATTTTTATTCGATCGCAACACGTTGTGTGGTTTTTTTGTTCCACGAACACCATTTCCATCTTGACGTTATCTGCTTTTAATATTTTTATATGATCACTCATAAGATTATTCTCTTCTGTCGCCAACGTTTTTCAGAATCACTGTGGTCGTTTTTTTTTGCTGAGCTACAGTGTAATGCAACTGGGCAAATGCTGTTATAGTAGTTCGTCTCATTTTGAAAGCAGAAAGTGATGTAGTTGTGATCTCACAACTACATTACTTCGTGCTTCTAAAATCGCACAACGAGCGACCTCTTTCCACTCAGTTAGGTAGATATCGCATGGTCTCCGGAAACGAAAATGAGGGTAGGTGTGGTAAGCTGAAGAATGCAAACCATGCCGATGAGGCTGTGAGGTGCAGTAAGCGATCAGTGAGATTAAAGAATTGGGAAAAAATGGCGAAATTTCGTTAATATATAGTTGAGAACATTGCTTATGATGAAATAATTTTCCTTGCTTGCAGTTTGAGAAGCTCTGAAGTAGGAAAATTTGGTAGTTCAAAGATGCGTACAGAAATTTATCCTTGCGGTGACACAGTTGAGCGTGGAAGGAGATGCCTCTATAAAGAATCCTCCGTTCGGTCTAAACCAAAGAATTATAGGTGAAGAGCGTCATGCGTGAGAAGGACGTGATGACCTCAATAACGCATCTTCATGGAGGCCATCCTTTTTTTGTGTCTCTTTACTGCACTTTCCAGGACCCAACTCGACTTTGTAAGACGTTTCACTTCTTGTTTAGTTTTCATTTAGTTAAATCCCATCATTGTTTTTTCGCTGTATGCGGTTGACATTAGTCCGTGCTTCCTGACGGGGTCATTCGGGGGAATCAAGGGGCCGTTCGCTTTGTTTCTGATATTATGATGTCACTGCAGCAGGTTCATAGGATACGAACGATGTCCTGATCGAGGAACTATTGTTTACAGATTTTGCGATGACGTATGCGAGGAACGGAGATCTGTTGCAGTGTCTACAGAGGCTGGGATCGTTTGATGATGAGGCAAGCGTTTTTCATCATTTCTATCGTATTCACCATCTATAAATTGTTGTGTTCAATATGATTACAACTTTACAAAGGTATTTCATTATCTGAATAACGATTGGCTGTTTAAAATTTTGTTTAAGAGAGCGTCGAGCTGACTGATGCTGAAATTCGGAGAGTATGGGTTTTTTTTTTCCATCGTCCAGTCTATGTTTTCATTATATTTTTTTCCAGGTGACATTGTTCTACTCGGCAGAAATCGTATGCGCATTGGATTTTCTGCATCGCTGTGGAATTATACATCGTGATCTGAAACCGGAAAATATTTTATTAAACGACAATCGTCATATTATGCTTTCGGATTTTGGGACTGCAAAATTTCTGAATCCGGAAGACAGTATGTTTTTTTTTTCTCATTTCCGATAGTTTGGTGCTAATGAAGTTGATTCGTTCATCTGTTAATTGCAATTGACTTGTGGAGATATTTTTGTCGCTATCGATGCAGGTATATTGAGCAATAACGAGTATAGTTATGCGATTCTTGCGGCAGTGATAATGGCTGCAAAACGGGCTTTTTCAGAAATACGTAATGAATTGTGATGCCCTTATGATTCATTTAACATGTGCAAGATTCCGAATCAGTTATGCTTTCATTTGGTGCACCAGTATTGTTGAGTGCTCAGTGTGCTCGTAGGTCTAGTTCGAACTTCTGATCTTTCACGTTGCGGCAGCACTAATAATAATTCCGCTATCTCATCCACTGCTTTGACCGGAAAGCGTTAAAAGGATCATAATCCTTCTGAGCTGTTTTTTTTTTCTGTTGATTTTCAAGAATAATTTCCGGGGAAAAGCTTTGTGGAGCAGGAACGACTGAATTAGTTGAAAAATAACCGATGATTTGATCTCGTCAATGGACGAAGATCAAATATTGCGGAACGGACAGCGGAAGGCGAAAATTATATTTTAGAGACAGTGCTCCTACTTATGGAGAATGCCTTAACAGATAAACGGGGTGTAGCGTTAATGAGATTGTCAACTCAGAAGCGCTATATTCCTGTTTCCGCCTAGTGTACTCATGTATAGATTGTGTTGTGTATGTTCCGAAATGAATATTGCATCAGATTTTGGTGCGCGCGATAAGGATGTATTGCCACGTAGTGAAGAAAATCACCATAGGAGTCGATCGACATTCGTTGGAACTGCGCAATACGTCTCTCCCGAGGTGCTCGTCGACGGTGACGTGGGTCCATCGTGAGTTTTTTCCTTGTTATTTTGTTTCGCAGACACAATTCGCATAGGGTAGTGAAAGCATTCGGGGAGGAGGAAGGCGAATTGAGGTGAGATGTAGAGGAATCTTTCGAAGATAATATTGCGAGGAAAATTCATTGCTGTTGTTGTAATTACTGTGAAAAACATCATAACCGCGGAATTTCTTTCACAAGGTTTGGATGGGAGTCCCACATCGTTTAAATCCCTAATTTGCTGTCATTAAGTATTCTAAAAGTCGGAAAAATGGCACGAAAAATATCTGTGAAATTCTGGAAGTGTTGCAATAACATCGGTTGATACGATGTTGAAATATTCGAAGGCCATACGTTGGTCACCTGATGTTTGGAAATTGGTCTCCTTTTGTGTAACGAGGCTTAATAGAATGCTTGTAAGAGGATTCAGGTAGAGTGTTAACATCTCTCCTTTGACTTTCACTAGGTCTCCTTTGACTTTTGGGAGTTCTTTCATATCATCGAGCTCCTGAAATTATTACTTTCTTGAAAGTAATTTTTTGCTTCAGGTGTGATTACTGGGCACTTGGTGCCATAGTATTTCAAATGGTTTCCGGAATGCCGCCGTTCCGTTCTCTCAATGATTACCATACATTTCAAAAAATCCAGAAGCTGGACTACTCGTTCCCAGAAGGTTTCCCCGAGCTACCAAAAGATCTTGTCCAAAAGTTTTTGGTTCGTTCATTAATAATTCACTCGATTGACCACCATCTCAGTTTTATTCTTCACTTTTTGTGAGTCGTTTGCTGTAAACGTAGTTTATTCTAATTTTTTAGGCAACAAACGTATTTCAGTTGCATTCTTACTAGTAAGTTTGCATTTTAGGTTTATGGAGATGTGGTGCTTATTATGATCAACAGCTGAAGTGTAATTATTAATAAGCGTTCATCACTGAAGCTTTATTCCAGTGAAAGCATAACCGTTCATACTAGTAAGGGAGTAAAATTTGGTAAATTAGGGTGACGTTTACACGGCAAAGAGTTCGTGCTATTTTCTGGGAAATAGAGTCCTTTCGAGAATTTGTAAGCGATAGAGCCTTGAAGGTATTTATTGCAAAATTTGTTGTAAACTACCTGTTCATATGGTTGTACTTTCGTCTTTGGCCGTTGAATCAATTCACCAAATATACTGTCTAATTTCACGTCAGATAGGCTATTCTTTAACGGCTCTCGCCTCGAAAGGTATTCGAAAAGAGATGATCAGATAGCATGATTTCTCCAGTTTTTGAAATTAAACTATCGCATATATGACATTACTTTAAAATTTTTGGCCTCTGCAACGCTCATGAGTCTGGATTTGCTGGAGCAGGAAGGAGGAGAGAACCAAGTAGGTATTTGATTGTTTATAATTTTATGCCAGTATTAGATCACCGATCCAAGGAAACGACTCGGATCAGTGGAGATGGGTGGTGTGGAGATGGTTCGTTCTCATCCGTACTTCGCCACCATCGACTGGGACAATTTGTCGTTGAAGACACCACCCGAGTTGAAGCCGTATTTGCCGGCTAGTAGCGGTGAACCGGCGTTCCACAGTGACTATCAGATACCGCTTATCGAACCTGGTCTCGATGATGCTGCACTCACTCGCCTTATGGGCCTCAATCTCAAGGATTTCGTGCCCCTGAGGTGAATATATAATCCTCTCCCGCTTTTCTTCGTTCTCTCCTCATTGGTGTTTGTGATTAATTAAGTTGTTTGCGTTCGTTTCTTTTTTGAGGCGCTTTCAAAGTGCAATTTACTACCTTCTTTTCTACTGCTATTTGTCACTCAAAGGAGGCGAGTCTTTGCTGATTTTCTTTTTTTTGCAAAGTGAGGGAATGTCGAATCCCGTAGATAGGCAGGTATAAATGCATTTTGCCCATTCTCCATTTTAACTGTTTTGTCCGCTCACAGATCGGAATAACCTGGAATAGTTTCATTCATATCTCAAGTAATTATCCACAGTCACACTAACATCGGCTGAATGGAGTTAACATTCTTATTGGTTCTGATTCTAGTGCTGAATTGCCCAACATCTATGGTTTGGAGGGAATGATCGCAAATTTTCGTGCCAATTTAATCGTGTTCACAGTGATAATTGGCAAAAGTTATTTTTCTCATTTTTGGAATGAGCCTTGTTTCATCATAGGTAGCGAAAAAATGTGAACAGAAATTCATATGATCCAGTAAAGAGCAACCGGCATTGCACACTTTGAAAGTACGGCAGCAGTTGGAAACGAGTGATTATTGACCGTTTTTTTTTCATTGGCTCTACGTGTCCCCCACCAACTCATTCCGTCCTCTCCTCGCCAGAAATGCCTTTGTGTTCTATGCATTATGCATTCGTTAACTAGCACTGCAAAATTTCCCCTAGTGTACTTTATCTAGTTCACATCTTTAACTTTTAAGTCGCGAACCGATCCACTGTTTACAGTGGGAGTGAGGAGTACACTGCAGTATTTGTTTATAAGTTGTTATGAGGAGAAAAAGTGGGAAGTCAGAGGGAAGACGAATATACTTTGTCTATAACCTTAAGTTTCTATCGTTCCAGAAAGAGAGCAGGCAATTGAGCTATGACTCACTTCTCAAATGACAGATAAAGAAGCTTTTATTTTCTTAGTATCGCCTATCAGTATCGCTGAAATAGTATTGTTTTTATGGAGATATTAAATTTTAGTGCGCATATATCCTCAGTGGATTCGAACAGGACAGGCGAAGATGAACGTGTTAGGAAACTTAGTATCCAGCGTCAAGCGCACAAGTACCATCGATTCGTTGATGATCACCTCATTCTCAAATCGGGTCTTCTCGATAAAAAGAAGGTTAATTGCAGTTCGACCACTCGGTTTTCAGTAGACGCATATTTTGAATTTTTTCATAGGGAATTTTATTTATCGTTTGGCTTTCTTTAGTTAAGCAGTAACTTCACTATGTTAAATTGGTTTTTGGATGTTTGAAATCCACTGTTGATCTTGATCTGTGTCTATTCTTTACATAGCTGTTGCATTCCGAATGCGCATTATGCTTACCACGCAAACGAAAAGATCTTATTTCCTGCTTTGACGTTTCATTGTTTGCTGGTATCAAATGCTACACGGCTGGCTGACTAGATAAGAAGAGGTGGTGGAATGTGAACAAATAATTCGAAAACAATTTAACTGCACAGTGATCTCGTTTTCCACCTCAAACCTAGCGCCAGAATGGCGTCTGTTGCTAAACTTGGAAATATGACTTTAATTGCATTTTCTCATTTGAGGTATTTGGAAGATGTATATTTCGGGAGGGTGATAGTGGAAGTAGCACCTACATTGTAATTTATGCAAATTTTGTTCATTTAGGGCTTATTCGCGAGACGAAGAATGTTTTTGTTAACCGAGGGACCGCACATATACTACGTAGATCCTGTAAACATGGAGCTGAAGGGAAAGATTCCATTCAGCCGTCGGCTTCGGACTGAGGCCAAAAACTTCCGGACGTTCTTCGTGCATACGGTAAGTGGGTTGCACTAGAACACTTCTAAAGCTTTATTACATCCAGACGAGTAGTTTTTAACGATTGAAGGTTCCGCTGATTACATAGATGTTGCTTCCTTCAGAAATGGGGCGGCAGTCTTCGTGATTGAAAGGTGTCGGTTGTTTTTGCGCTCTTTTCATCGCGAACACCTTGAAGTCTAATGGAGAGCTGTCGTTATGTGGGGAGTGAAAATAGAGTTGCGCAGATTCAATTTGCATTGATTTACCAACTAAAATAGCACGATAATCTCATTGCATTAGGAACCAATAAGGAAATCATCAGCGGTTCGATAAATTCAGCAGGTGCCCCTCGGCAACATCGCATTATTTCATGTCTCCGCTTTCCATAAACCGCATTGTAGAATACTAAAAAAAACATTCAAAAAAAAACTCTTTTCGTCTAATATTTCGTATATTCTTCACCGTATTGGTGTATATGCGGTTAGTCTCCTCGACATATCTTTTCTGAAGTAAAATGGTTGAGCGTAAAGTAATTTTTGATACAGAATATGTTTTACGGTGGTCTTCTCACTAGTGGAATATTATTTCAGCCAAATCGTACCTATTACCTCTTCGATCCTGAGCGTAATGCGTTGGATTGGTGTAACGCAATCGAGGCATTGCGTGAACGTTATCTCGACGAATTGCCCGATGAACCCGAATCGCCGTGCACGAAAAGCGGAAAACAAAAGCGTTGAACGATGTTTGTCTTCGCAGTATGCATGAAATGTGCATGATGGACGAGGAGGAGTGCTTCGTGAAGTTGTGTTGTTCCTCCATGCATCTAACTTCTTTACCAGTATTGCTTATGATTTTTTAGTCAGTTTTTACGGGTCTCACGGCTGACTCATGTTTAGATGTCAAATAAACGAGCAGCATTACATTTCTTCCACTGGGATGCGACCACCATTTAGTTATCATCGACATGTGAAGATAAGGTTACCGAATAATTCCATCCACATCCGCGCTACTCCTCTGGCGTATACATTAGGTTGTAGCAACTATACTTTCTGGATATAAAGGGAGCGGGTTATTTTGTGAAATCTTATTATACTTATTATCTTGCTTATAAGGTTGAATATAAAATACAGGGGGCCGGTTTTCATGATTGAAATTCAAACTGAACCTGCAGCGAGTGCCGTAGGATAAATCTAGTTACAAGCAAAAACTGAATTAGTATCACTATGATGATATGCAGGGAGGAATGGTTGAGAGTGTTGGATATGTTGGCGTTTCAGTTCTTAATCACGCACATGAGGATCTCGGCTATTTGCGTAAAATCGTCGCAACGATGCCAATATTCTGTCCATATTGATTTCACTGTGAGTTCGAAGAAGGAGTACAACATAGAAGCGAGAAAGGCAGAGAATCAGTAATGAAGTATTGCATCGTATCAATAAGGTACATTCGACTTGAAAGCACTACAGTAATGAAGCCAAATCTACCTCTCATTCAAGTTTCGCTTCGAACTGTAGTTTTTTTCAGAGACTGTTTGCTGTGCAGTGGTTCTCCTCATCTTTGTATATTAAGCGGTTTAGGATTAGCTTTCTTTTTTGGATTTTGATACATGCAAGCGACTAGTACAAGAGTGAATTCAATTAAAAGGCAATGATGGTAACGGACAAATGGGCAGCGAATTCAAGGTGTAGGAAAACGTTACAACTACAACTGTACAGTAAAAGCCAAAAAAGGCGCTGTCTGAAAGTTATTATTATGGAGAGGAAATCGGGGAGTTAATCTTTGAATAGCGGAAGGTGCGGACATCTAGACATGAAGCCAATTATCGCCGCATATCTCAGCAAATAATAGATTTGATCTTACCCTTTGTATCTTCCTCGTTTCAGAAGCACCTCTCTAAGCTGAGACACCATTTTAAGTCTAGTTATCTGCCTATTCCAACTTCTATGTGCTTTCGCCTTTCTTAGAACTCATGTCTTATGCTGAATACTTAATTATCCGTTGGGGGAAATCGATGGGATGCAATCTCTGTCAGCATTCATAGTAACTGTGTGACATGGTCATTTCTTGCCGTTAAGAATGCACGAGCCTCGTGATAATAAATATTATAGGTAGTAGTGGTTAATTCAAATCGAATAATGTTGAGGATTTCGCTTGGTTGACACCTTAGTTTGCCGTAATCATCATATTGTAGTAAATTTGATAGGTAATAGGTCGAAGTGGTTGTTTCGGAACGTTTAGCGAGACAAACAAAAGGGAAAGCAAATGCAAAGGAGGTGGAGAAGAACGACTCTCCATTTCCTCGATTTGTCTTAGTGGGTTGTTTTATCAAAGAGCGGGAGGGACTATCCTAACGCGTTATTGTCATTATATGCTTGTGACGATGAAAAGCGCTAAAGCAACCTCGTTCTTCCCTCTTTGTATTGCCACATTTGTATTGTTACATGGTTGCATTTTATGAGGATTTTGAAAGCTTTCCATCTTATGCGTTTAAGAGCGCTTCATGTGCATCGAGGAATTGGTGATTTGCACGAACTGAGGGATCCCACATTGCATCACAAAGTTCAGTGTCCTCTCTCAACTACGTTGTTTCAAAGAAATAAACACTCTTGCATTGCTTCTTTACAAGTATTTCCGTCCTTTACTTACTTATCTCGTTTTCGCCTCTCTCATTCATCGACGCTTTTCCTCTTTCATCGACATTCTTAATCGGCAATTAATCGTAGTCATCTCTCAATCGGTAGCAATTTTTCTCGTAGTTCCAATCGAGCTTTTTGATCTTTTCATATTTCTTTTCCATTAAATGCTCCCCTTTCATTGTGAATAAACGTTAGTTCAGCACTCTCATTTTGTTGTATTCGCTCACATACTTTTTTCTATTACAATGTGAAATTATTCTAAATTTCGATGTTGTGTGCTTTTCTTTTCTACATTTACCAGCATATGAATAATTCTTTATCGACAAATAATTCTCATCTACTGTTCGAGTTATTCAATCATTATTGTCTAGTATACTTACCAGCTGTCCTGAATTTATTCCCACGGGAAATGGTTCTTCGGAAGGCTCGTTATTATTGGTACGCTATGAAGCTCTACTACACAGTGGTAGAGTCTTTCGTTGCCTCCCATCAAAGCGGTGTAAATATCCACGGTGGAAATGTTACACCAAACGGGAACTGAGCTCATTTGAGGAAAACGTCGAAGTTGAAATTAATCTTTGGAAAGTTTCAAAAACTACATTCCTTGTTGAGTGGTGTTCTACTTATTTCGACCTTGAAGAACTTCGTTTCTATCCCACATTTGCATCTACATCTAAATCCATCCATAAGGAATGGACTTTACAGGGTCTCCTATTTGCGTGGGGTGACTTATACTTTCATTGTTTTGTTCTTCTGATTTCAGTGATTGCTTAAATAGGTATTTGAAACAGTTGTTATGCGTTGTGTTAGTAAGGTTTGTTGAGTTGTTGAATCGCATGGTATTTTGACGTTTCCTAAGCTTTTTGTGGTAAAAATTTCTCAACGAGTAACCCACTTGAGAGGCAAACGCCATCCTTCAAGACGGAGAGTCCGGCTGCTAACCCAGCCGGTTAGATGTTTTCGAACAAAAATGACATTTCATTCCCGACAGATTTCTTACGTGCTGTCATCACTGACCTACCAGCTTGCATTCTCTTCAAAACAACTGATGCATAAACTGAGCTGTAAAACGTTCGTTCACATAGAAGCGGTGGAATGAGCGGCATGTATTATAGGTTGTATGGAGTGGAAGGAGGAGAGGGAATGAAGAAAGGAGGGGATTCTGGATAGAGAGCAGTTTCATGGAACGGTGCCTTCGATGAAAATGTCTACTTGTGGAAAGAGACACACTAGCTAAATAATTATAGCCATTGGGTTTCTACGCCTCACTTCTACATTTCACTCACCGTGTCGGGGATGTTTTCATCATTTGAGGTTCCGTCGGAAAACGGGAATGCATGATGTCAGAGTTATTATAATACAGTACAGTGAAGAAAATAAAAGTCTCGTGTGTATGCATAGGTTCTTCTTAGAAGGCTGAATTCAAGCCCCGTATCCAGTAAGTGAAAACAGCGGCGTGCAATAAGTTTGCTGAGTGATTAAGCCTATGCTCTTCTACGCCTCACTTCTTCGGCGTGCTACTTAGAAATCCGACACGATGATCATTTTGTGCTGCATAGTGTTCCATAGCAGCCAACGCACAGTTTCGTTCAGCCACATGCCGGACAGAGACGTTAATTTTTAGGTCGTACCTGTTTACAGAGCGAAGTCCGCAAATCTCGGCTAGTGTGGTCGATTTTTATTGGTTGGAAAAGGGAAAATTTCGATGTTAAGATCATAAGTGTTCAACCGATCAGTGTGATCGATAGTGATCTTAACCAATAACATGATCAAATGTAGTGGAGTAGTGAAGGTGAGTGATGTTAACTACTGGAATTGAGAGATTCCAAGGTTCAGAAACAACGCAGCTGGATAAGTTAGAGTTGCAAATGGGGAACGCGAAGCTTTCTGGATACTATTTAGAAGACTTGTTGTAAAGTAATACAAGCACAGAGGCATTAAGAAATGTCGCATCCGACCTTTTCATAACTGAATGCGAAATAAAGCTAATCTGATATGTTGAACATTCGATCAGATATCGTTTCTCGTCTATCATCTCAGAACGTTCTCACGCGAAACATCTACCTTCGTTGGTGGCCTTGTCCCGTCTAAGGTGGGATTCGGCGCATCATTTCGTCCCAAAAATAGCCGCTTGAAAAAAGTCATTGTTAGTTGATGTCGACGATCCGTTTGTCAGCATATTGCTAGGAAAAATTATTTATCGATCGCACAATGATACCGATAAACAAACGTATCATCGCGAATATAAAACTCCGTACTCTTCGATCGTCAATAATTTAACGATGGGATTTCGTTGAGCGCCATGTGAAATATTTATTAATCACTTCACAACGATGTACCATTTGGTGTGTCGGGCAGGAGTTGCACATACCGTGATGGGAACCAACCGGTCCTGAAATCGGTTTATGAAAGAATATGGGAAGTGTCTTATCTTCAACCAAATTTAAGGCCAGCCGTGAACGTTGCATAACTTGTTTAGCTGCTTCTAGGGATTAATTTCCGCTTTAACTAAAATGCCGATGTTAAATTTCTTGCTTATCAAAACAGGATTGAGGTATCATGTAACAGATGCCTCTGCCTTTCTCCACAGTCTTAGCCATCGTGAGAAAGTTTTGTCATCCCATCGACAATCCAACGTTTTGAGTGTGCATGACACGCAGCAAATGCGAAAAAGCAATCCACAAAACAGGAATGTGAAAGCCATTTGGAGTGCAAAAACAGAGGGAGACGTTTTCGAACGACTTCTAATGCATTTCCTTTCGGAAAGTGATTTTTAAAGTATCACGGTTGACCGCTCAATGTTTTTACAGTTGTTCGGTTCTATGGGCGGTAAGAAGAACTTGCACATGATCACAGTTGGTCCTAGAAACAAAAAGAGTGACCACATTATCTGATTACGTTGTCTCTT
Source organism: Parascaris univalens (assembly GCA_037576465.1). Lineage (NCBI taxonomy): Eukaryota > Metazoa > Nematoda > Chromadorea > Rhabditida > Ascarididae > Parascaris > Parascaris univalens. Next base: position 59,486,705 of record CM075173.1, on the reverse strand, counting down.
TGGAATAATCTGCCATCCCGCCAGTGCTCAGCGATTTCGAGGGTTGACTGTTTAGTTGATTCAGAGTGGAACTCGAAGATCCCTCTTCTCTTCTATCAGTAACAGGAGTCGAGAGTGGGAGGGAGCTCGAGAAGTTTGTTCTTTTTCTGATGCACCTGAGCGACTTTTTTCCCCGTATCAAAAGCGAAATTTTAGGCAAAGTTTACGTTTCCTACCATTCCTTATGAAGGTGTGGTAACTCTTCTGTGTAACTCTAACTTGAGGGCTGTTGGCATTGCAAGAGGGCGCCTGGAATCTTCCCGTACTAATCTCGAAACGAAAGAGTGCGGTCACTTCAGTAGGCCACATCAGTGACAAATATTACAGGTTGTTGTTGCATTAATGGCACACACATTAGAAGCAATGGCAGCTGAAAATCGCGGTAGCAGTGGCACAGTTAATCACTGCTGCTATTTGCAGTGGAACTGTTAATTAGTACTTGTGTTGCTGGTAGGTACTACGGTGAGCTAGAGAAGAACGTACCTAGTAGGTGGTCACCCACTGCAGTCAACTTGCTGAATTGTGAAGCAGAATTAGCATAGATCGAGGAGTTACTGAATGCCTTCTGCTACTGCTGATAGGAATGGTCTCTCCAAACGACGCCAGTTAGTAGCGGTGGTCGTTGTAGTAGTACTGTTCTCTGTTACTAATATTAACACTGCCCTATTGTTTTTGTTACTAATGTACTGATGCCGATTTAGCTGCAATAAGTGGAATCAATAGTAGCAACTGATGGGAGCTGAAAGTATATCGACGATATATAAAATAGTTGTGACAGTAAAGAACGCAAGTATTGAATGAATAATTAGAAGACAGTGTTAGTAGTAGTCAATTCTTTTTCCCGTCACTTTCGGGTTTTCAAGAAGGACAGGTCTAAGTATTACGACTCGGGTAAAATTTGCACCTATTTGATTTACGTTCAGTGGGTAAAGTCACAAGGGACCTCAACGGCGATGAGGTGAAATGGAGATTCTCTGGACCACATATCCCCAAATTCTGGAAATTTGCGGTTCCGTTGACACCTCTTCGGTGGCTGCATCCTGCCATCAAGATTCCCTGTTCTCGTCCAAGAAATTGCATTCATACAGTCCTGCCGAATTGCTTTGGATATAGAGGATCATAGTTGCGATGGCTCAAATTGAAATTCAAAGTCGCCTTGTACATCACCAGTGCAATTAACAAAGAACATTCACGCTGCGCTTTTCCAACTCGACATCCCCACCACCAATTGATGCATGCTCCAATACAATTTCACTCGCATCAAGATATGACGAAAATCGCCTCTACGGTTGCATCGTTTCCATGCAGTCACTCTTAACTGTTCACCAATACCATATGCATTAACCGTAGAATGGAAATAAATCTGCCGAAATTTTATTATCGTTCAGTGCGGGCGATTAGCTTCAGAGAGTGTTGAAGTGTTGTTCTGTTTTCCAAAGTATCATCTTCATTCAGTTTCAGAAATTTCGAATTTCTTGTATTACTCCTGGAATCACCGTGACCAATGGCAATCAAAATTATTTCTACTCGTCCAGCCATGTATTAAGTATGGATTAGTGGATTAGTGGATGTTCTGTTTCGTCATTTTCGCAGTACTTTAGGCGAGCATTCCTCTCCATTCACTGAATTATCTCATGTTATTTCAGAACAATATTATTTGTCGAAGCGATCAAATTCAAAGAAGCAGAAAATTTCTATTACAACAGATGATTACGGCTCCTAAACTCCAAATTTCACTTTCTTGGCCGCAAAGTCCAAATGTTCAGCTGCTGCTTCGCCCTTTCTTTTCCAGTTACATTGGAAAACTTTGATGGTAATTTTTATTCCGGGCATTGACTGTTGTCGCTTCTATATTCAATAAAAGATTCCTACCCATGATTCAAGATAGCATGAGACAGTTTAAAACTACCTTTCAGAATCTTTCAATGAAAGCACCTTTACGTGCCCATGTGAAGAGGGCTCTTTGTTGCGGAGGCTGATTTTGTACGGCATAATTTTTTTAACGTGCAAACGCGTTCTGCTACGCCTTCAGAATGCTGTACAGTGTTTCCTCTAGTGTCCTTTAGCGGATAACTCCATAAATGACTTCCAGGTGAGTTGCTATAATCGATTGCAGAGCTGGCCTTTTCTTCTTTTCCAGAATGGCGCGTCCAGTTTTTTTTGTTCATCGGAAGGGCTAACACAGATCAACCGCTCTTTTGAGGCGTCGCTCAAAAGAGTGGTCAGAATTTCGTGCATTCTTGAAGTTGAAGCAACGGTCCCTCATTTTAGCGGAGTTGCGTACCACCCTTTGTTGATGGGAGGAATATGCGCCATTGATTAATCCATTTTATATAGATCGTCAGTAAATCGCAATATAAAAATAGCTATAGGAGTACCGTTGTGATTCAACGTGCTTCGCAAAAATCCATCCTTTGGAGCCACACTTTATAAGGACGACTTTTTCACCGGGTCGTAGGCTCAGCTGGTCTGCCGTTTGTGCATGGAAATTATGTATGCAGGTCAACAGCTTTCCGTAATCGGATGCCATGAATGGCTGCTGCACGAACGCCGTTGGCACTGCGTTTATGTTCGATGGGCGAAATATTGCTTCTGAAAGCGACGACGTTCCTCCTTTAACAAACCACTATAATAGAAAGAATTTGCCCTTAAAAAACTATCGTGCAAGCCTAGAACCATAATCCTTTTAAGTCAATATTTTTCAAGGAATCCATAATCTCACTTTGCTCTGCCTCCCGTAATTTTGAGGAAGGTGAGGATAAGCTTCTCAGTGTGACAAACTTTTGCATTATTAATAATTTTTACTTTGTGCTTAGTTTCCTAGATCATACCCTTCCTTGAAAATTTTATTTCAATTAGATCGCAGCACTGAACTGGTCGCAGGCTATTTTGATTCTCTTATAGCACAGTCGTTATGCTGGGCACTGTCCAACTAAGAGAATTATTGAAGTTGGAAGAGTGGAATCTTGAATACTTGAAGCGTAATGTGACCTTTGTCAGGTGATCCGTAGCTATTGAGTGTCTCGTTCAAGGCTGTCATTGATAGCGAAGCGATCCTATCGCTAATATTTCTTCTTACGGTGGTTAGAGGTGGCGTCATGTCCTCACGGACGGATGATGGACGCTTTGATACATGTGCTGATGGTTCTGTAAGGTGATGTTCAGAAGCTTTGACTAATTATAACAATACAGTCTCAGATCCATTCATGGCTCAAAGGATGCCTGTTTTGTAAAATAACAATCACAGTTAGAGTCAGGTTATCAACATTTGCGTCTTTTTTTAAACAGAATGCATCAGGAGGAAGAAAAACCAGGTCAAGAGCCACAGTTATTTCCAGCAATTAAGATGAAGAAAAGTAGAAGAATTGCTGAAGAATTGAAGTAGAAGAATTGAGATCTTGCGTGAAAAAGCAAACTACTGCCGTAGGCTAATGTATGTAGTGTTTTCCTGAGTGGCTGCTACGCTTCCTTTGGCATGAACTTGTCTTTCCCTAAAACACCACTCGACTTGATCTGAAATAATGTATTATCTCACTTCCTACTTACATTGCAAAAAACTACGTGGCACTAACTCAAGAGGAACGTCTGCAGCATCCGTAAGTGAAAGACGTGAACGAAGCTTTCCAATACATTAGACTATAAATACTATACGAAGAAATACAAGGTGAAGAATAAAAAGTGCCACTGAGGTGAATGGATGAAATATGAGAACTGCTATCGGCAGAGAGAGAACCACATTTAGCAAGTAAAAAAATGCTAATTCACCGGTATTTCTTGTCCTTAAATTATTTTATTTCGCTTACTAACTATTTCTGTGCTGCCATGTTAGATGAGAAGAAAACCACACACCGAAAGGATAGTTTTCGTAAGGTGTCGTCGTTGTGGCCGCATCTTTAAATTTCACCTCTTCAGGTACTTGCAGTGGCAGCCCATATGTAACCCACGTGGCTTTGTCAGCGGTCTGTGGCCGATGTTTGCTCTCCTTTAAATTTATTGCGTTATCAATTCCAGTTTTGCTTCCTTCACTTTTTGACAAACACAGTGTGCTCAATGTCAGTTAAGAATATAATCGCAACAGATTTTTGATTTCAAATTTTGTATACGCTGTGAGCGGAGAAATGTTCATGTTTACGTGACTGAAGTTGATGTGCTATTAAAACTGTGCTAAAGCGTGCTAAAGCGAAAGAAGGATTTAATGGCTGGAGTAATTTCTCCATTTTTTCTACCTGTACTACTGCTTCTAAACATTCATACCAGCTGGTTAGTATATCAAGTTAACATTATTCTGGCAGTTTATTTAATACGTTCCATTCAATCGCCATAAAAAATTACATCACGCAAATGGGTGATTTCATATTGATGAAGTAAGCTGCAGTAGCGTCAGTTTGCACAAAATATCAGCACATTTCATATCGTCAAAATCAGATTGATTTCTTACACTTATACCTGACGATAGCTCTGTCAGAGTCATTCATTGTGCACTTTCATAGCGATACTTTCTTCGCAGCCGAGTAAAGCAAAATTCTCGTCCCTCATCAAACCTATACATCTTTTTTTTCTCAAAAATATAACCACTCGGCTTATGTTACGACGTTTCTTATCGCCTCTCACAAGTCGAATAGTGCTCAAAAACAAATCGATCAAAAATCTTTTACTGTTAATATTCCGTTAACCAACAACTTACTCTGTACCGGGCGAACACGCCTGGAGAGGTGGATTGTTCGGACAATGGTGTCGGAGTTCCTTTTTCTAGCTCGGCATGTTGTATCACAAAATTTTCGTTGAAAAACGCATCGTTGTTCGATATCGGTTCATGTGTTGACTGAAATAGTTTCCAGAGTTTCTAATTTATTGGCGCTATGCATCATTTATGTGAAGCTATGACGCCCACGCAGTGAGCTTCTTCACGGCGCTCACAGAAGGTTCTTCCGTGATATTTGTGCACTCATTAGGCTTATTACTTTTTTAAAAAACATATCGTGTTCCTCACGTGATCAACTTGAATTTCTGTTCCCTTAGGCTACTTTAGCGGACCGCTGTGAAAGGATTTGCCTATCGACAGCCACTGTCGACTGTTTTTAACAAATCCGAACTTTGTTTGGCTGTTTAGAGGGAGGCCAGCGAAGATTTCATAATTTCCCTTGAACTCTGTCAAGTTCGGTTCATGGGCAAAAGCGATCTATACGCTTTTCAACTTTTCAACTAATGCTGGCGAAATTTTGTCAATCAATCGCATCACATTGCGTTCGCCAATCGTTATCGTATACAATACATGACTTACAAATCAAACAAAAGTAACGCCATCAGATGGATATCCTCTTAGATCAACAGCCTTTATATTTGAGAAAGTAACGCCCAAACTGCGCACTCTTGAAGTTAGCTGAGGCTAGCCGATGACGGCTTGGGCGCACTGACCATAGCGAATATGCGAAGACACTCTGAATGAAGCTCGGAAGCACGTGGAAAATTTTCCAAACATTTATTTAATTTGTCAGCCGTAGTCATCAGATGTACTGCACTAAGGAACGTTTTACAATTCGCGGATGAAGTCACTGTATTACGAATTTATCATTTTACAAATAGATCGCTATCGTTGGAATGAGATTCTTTGTGTTCTAAGAAATTAGAAAGTCCATAGATATTGCTATGAACCGCATAACGAAATGAATTGCTAAATATTACACATACATCGTAGTGAGAATGAACCTTTACTCGGAGTGAATCTGCTTCCTCGCCGTAGGCACTTGGTGCAACATAACCTTCGTCGTCAAAAATCGCGATTTCACCTCTCGCTTCATTTTCACTCTGAACGCGAACATTATAATACTTCGATGGTCTTCTACGTGATTAAGCGTTCTGCCTGTACATCGGTGGATTCGGCCATCAAAAGGCATCTTTTAAGATACGGATGAAATTCCTGTTTGTTTGCTGAGAAAACCCTGAACGGTCAAGATCATTTAGTCATCGAATGTAGCCATTTAGCCTTCCCGTGTTTCGGAAGTTGGTAAGAGCGAGGAAGTATTGAAACAATTGCACGCATCCATGAAGCGCGAATATTCAAATTCAAAAGCGCTTTGATTAGTGTTTATTCAGCGATGTGTACTGCAGATAAAATAGAAATGAAACCAATTTAAGCGAACTTTCATTAGTGATAAAGCTGTCTGTATAATTTTGATCAGGAACGATCTCTTCTTCACAAAAAGTTTGACCGTATTTTGCAATGCAGCCTTCTAAGAATGAAAATGGATGTCACTATTATCACTGCTAAGACTTCATCAGATTAGACATTTTTATTTATCAAATCCAGTGAATATTCTATTTGTAAACTTCAGCATTTTTCCTCAAATTTGACGAATTCGCTTATCGAATTTGCTGACGCTTGAGCACTAACGTAGTATTTGGTTGTCATTACTGAGACATAAGTGGCTGTGATTGTTGAAATGAGATGACAGCACGAATGAGGGATACATTTGCAAGAGTCGCAACCGGGAATGAGATGTAAATCGGTTGCATTACTTATGCGCCCACCTCAGCTGCAGTATTGACAGCGTTCGATTCTTTGAATATTTGTCTGAACGCATCGAATAAGCTCAAATAATCGCGCAGCCACTCGCTATGTTTTTCGACAAAAAACTGAAACATATCTTCTCCACTTAACATAGTGAAAATGAGTCGTTCTGGATGTAGAATGAAATCTCATCAATCAGATGATGAGAAATGGTCTGCTCATTGTTTTTTTGCCTTTACTTCCATCACTCTTAGAAAACCTTTAAGAAGCTAGCGAATAAGACAAGGCGTAAGCGCCCTCCAACAGCATTTTTTTCATTGGTCGCTTCCATCCACTATTCCAGCATATGTCTTTTTTTGAATTCATTAATGCGACTCTTAACATCGCTGATCCTTTCATATGGTTTGAACCTATTTTTGGAAGTGAATATGCGGAAAGTAAAGCTCGCACCTTGTATCGTTGGTTTTGTTGCCTGAGCGCAAGATTTCTCTCTTTAACGTAGAATTTTTCCAATGCGCCTGAATCCTAAAAATAAGTTGACAAACGTTCCGTTCATGGAGGCTGGATTGCGATTCCTTTCTACTGATAGCGGCAAGAGCGGAGAGTGTGAGGAAGTGTAAAAGTGAGAGAAAAATGGGCGGCATCTGTAGAAAAATTAACAAGTTGCCTATGTGTGGCTGCAATTAAACCAAGCGAACATTTTAGAGTCGAGGGCAGGCAAAAGGTCAATGTTTGTGAAATCAGCTTATATCGAAGCTACGTGAATGCTCATACAAAGCTTATGTTTTAAATAATGAAACTTTTTAAAGGGTTGTAGGGAACTTCATGGATGCGACGTTTTAAAAGGAAACACCAGAAGTTTCAACCGAATATTTCAAGCTACATCACTGTCGAACCTTAAGATTAAAAAACAATTCAGTCATCATAGAAGCTGTTAGAAAAATCAAGTTCAAAAACTTATTTCTGCTTTCTTCTTGCGGAGTGACTTTTTCATCGCCTTTTCTCGTGCCTCAAATCCACGATGCAGCTCTTTGAGCTTGTCCTTCTCGCGTTGACCGTATGTGTTTATTTTTGTAATAATTTCGTTGAACTTACTTATCTGAAATGCAAACATACATTCTTCTCGCAGGATCACCAACACTATGCTAGGATAATTCATAGTTGAGCGAGTAGGAGAAAATTTTTGAATTAATTTATATTGGGAACTGGAAGCTTAGTAAGCAGCAGTTCATAGCGCTGATGTTTGATTCAGAGATCTTCTGCAACTACTCTTTTACGAGTTTACCGCCACCGAAAAGACGGTCATATTTTCGGTTACGAATTTATTTTACGGTGAAATGGGTGAGTCATTTTGCTATGGAATAATTTTATAAGCATCTAAGTTGTGCTCATGCAAGCGAAACATTACAATATTGCAAATTCCTTTCGGAGTTGATGCGATGTTAAGTTTAGAAAATAAATGCTAAGTTTGGAAGGCGATAGATGCGTGATTTTATGTTCGTACCCTTGGGTCTTTCAGCTGAGATTGATGAGGCTGAGAAACTACTCATGCATTTGCATTTCTTTGAACAAAAGATCATATGAGAACCATGTAAAGATTACGCCACATTATATCTTGCTGTTTTCTGCGAGAACGAAGAACACTGTGCGACATTCCTTTATTCTCATTACAATTTTTTGAGCCAAATTTTGAAGTGTTGAAATTTTTTGGCTGGTTTCTTGTAAAATCAAATTATTACAACTGTTTCGACTACCCAAATTTCATTTAGCCGGATTTTTAGCGATGAACGACTGTGGGCCGAAGATTTCACCATTGGATAATTCGGCCATCTCGATATCGAGCGCCAATGCAATTAGATATATCCGTTGGATTAATCGAATCTTGTATGGATGGAAATATTATACACTCGTTTGAAATGCTCACCTCACTACTGAATGTGCAATGTTTTGAATTTAATTCACTATGGGAGTTTGTGAACACTTTCGGCACTTAAGGTGGAACTTTTCTGGAATCTTTTTCAGCAGGTCTTTTTGTTAAGGCATCAATCAACGTCATACCATTTCACCGTGCCGTCGATTTATCTCGCGCATTGCCGAAGCAAATTCTTTCAAATCGGCGGCTCGCTGTCTAGCAGCGGCGAATGCTTTGCTTCCCGAATCAGCCAAAGTATCAATACTTTTAACGTAGCCTTCGCACATTTTTTGAACATCTTAAAGAAACTTTTTTCCGCATTCGCACCCACTCTGTTTATTTTATCGATCTCATATATAAGCGAAAGCTCGACATTCAATGTGAATGGCAACCTTATTGTTTGTTTCAAATTGCAGCTATAAACTATTACATCTAATGTCGAGGGAATGTCACAAAGAACACATCAATGAAGTAAACACCAGCAACCAGTAATATCGCCTTTCTTCACGAACAAATAGGGAAACCTCGCCGTCTCCTAGTCTGACTAGTTTATGAACCAGCAATTGAAAGCGCCTATCAAACGTACACCACGAAAGAATTGATAAGTGAACTTTTACTTAGCGGTTCTTAAGAACTTACTTCTCAGAGAAGAAAACACCGATAGAGTGGAAAAAGAGCAGAAAGCAAGGTGAGAGAAATGTCTCATTTAATAGTAGTATTATGTAATAACTTATTGCTGAAAGAATGCGGTTTGGAATTGCGAACTTTTATATCGGCTTATGTCGAAATGATATCTCTGTAGTGTGTCTGCTGAGCAGGTATAATGACGAAAAAAGAACTAAGCCTTTTTTCCATTCATTCATTCATCAATTCATCAAGTTGATAAAGCTTTCAGAAGGAAGTCATCCAATTATTCTCCATCGGGCTTAAGTTCAATGTTAGGGCATATAATGCTTCATCCAGCACTTTAAAGTACGTATGTGAGAAGGAAATCACATTTCCTTTCAACCCTTCCGCTTCCATCTCCTTCATTTCTTTCAAACTGTATAATTCCTTTTACTAAAAAACGATTAAAGATCACCATTAAACCACCGTCTATGTAATCATTCAGCCGACATTCATATACACAATAGCAAATAACTTACTGTTGAAGGCACGCAGTAGGTTGAATCCAGAATCAGCAACACCCTTCATTGCTGAAAAAAATAACTTGATGATGCCTGCATCGAAGTCGTCTACCAAAAACGACCTACCAAATCAGACCTAAAGGAATCATTCGCATTTGCTATCTATTTCCTTCTTGCGTGGAAATAAACACCTGCCTTAGTTGAATTATCTAACGTAATCGTGCCTTCCTTATTTCTTTCTTCTGTTTTCGAACTACACGATCCTTTTTCCACACGCACTGCGTGCGACATAATTGCTGAAGCACAAGAAGTTAACGCTTCACCAAATCCTCACATTGACGATAAACGAAATAAAGTGGTTGCCACATTAAACTCTTCCTGGATATTAAATGCAGCTCTTCAAAGTGTAAGGCTCCGTCAGAAGCCTGCATATGCGGAAACCCGCCGAAGCTTCTTCTCTCTATGCGGCTCTAATATCTATCTCGTTGCTTGCATTAGCTTTGCGTTAAGCATTGTCGAAATGTTCCATAATATGGTCATTAAATAGGTGTGCTGAGAATTTTCCTCATTCTGCCTATTCATATGAACAAAATCCACATTGAACTCTATTCATGGCATGTGAATGGTAAGGAAATAGAGTCAAGTGAAAAACTAGCCGGGCTGGAACTTCAGCATGAGTTGTTCGTAAACATCATTTACCACCCTATCAGGTGGAATATCCGAAATATTGTTGATGCATTCCCTCAACGCTGCATCAAGGGATGCGTCCGAGCTGCCGTTACTGAGTCCGTAGTCATCACCTTCTTTCTTCCTTGCCATCTCCCCGCAATACTGCTCCTCCTCGACACAAGTATATCAGAAAGTTATACAAGGACTGATTATCATGGAATTTGTAAAGGAGGGATTTTCGCAGTCGTCGCATAGTGATGATGGGAAATGATGACACTATGGAACTAAGTGGAAAAGCCTATTCGGTTTAGGGACTGTGGCAAATTTCAAACTCGCAAAACTGCAGATTATGATGGTAAACGTTATCACTCGCATAGCGCTGATGCCTACCGTCTTGGTGGAATCCTTGCCGGCAGATAAGTGATAACGCCAGGTGGCCGTTTTTTATCGTTTTACTTAAAAGTTCACTAAGTACTTTTTTTGCAGAACACCAACTTGTGTTAATTATTTCGAAGTGCTTCAAAATGGAACAGTTACCTACAGAGTCAGCGCGCACCTGAGAGTGAGGTGACTTATTTCCTAGATTTACACAGCTTTACGATGATGACATCGTTCAGAGCGATAATGAAGTTGCAATAATTCGCAGGCTGACAACATGAAAAGGCATTAATAAGCTAACGAGTAGGCTATGGATCCATGCGGCACAGAGCGATAGGCGCTTCTGAAAGAACGACCGCATTTTAAAAAAATTCACTCAGCCTATTCGTAAAATTTCGTCGTGATTTTCTTCACTGTAATACTATATATATATAAATATACAATATTGTATATATATATATACAATATTTAGAAGCTCCATCGCCTTGTAATTGTCTTCGTAAAATATGCGACGAATCCTGAATATCCATAATATATCCGCAAGAAGTAACATTGAATTTGCCTATGGCAATAGAAATTGCTGTAGCATATAATAAATGTACAGCTTCCGTAATGAATTCATGGAAATAATGTGCAATGCACAGACGCTTCGATGCATGAAACACGTAAAGAGGAGCATTTTGTAGTGCAGTGTTATTGAAGCGAGGCGCACTGAAGTGGCTATTTGCTTATCACAGTTGATAAGAGGCATGTTGAATGGAATATGTGAGGTAATCGATCTGCACTAATAGAACACTATGACATGCATAGCATTTATATAACAATGTAAAAATAAATGTTCTGCAGAGTTGCATACTCTCCGATATAAGCGTTTTCCGGTTAATTTCAAGTTTACACTTGTAATCTACACTGTGAGACAGTTGGCATTCTATGAGCAGTGAACTGTCTCCCAAAGGTGCTCTTATACCACGTGCAATTGCGATGAAAATTGCGTTTTTTTTGCTAGCAATCACATCACACGTTGTGTTCGTTAGTGATCCTCCCAGCCATCAATACTACAACTTGGTAATCTGCGGTCTAGAGCGCTTAATAAAACACTTCTATTACTGGGTTCCTTTTTCTTCAACTATTCCTACTATTTTGTTTCTTCATTTTGAAAGAGATCTTGAAGAAAGTAATATAGACGACGTGGAATATCACAGTCTTAGATGCTGAAGTATTGACTACTCACTAAATGTGTATTTTTGAAGCTTGAAGCTGCTGTCAACTTAATTTTGAGGCTGTTTCCAAAATTTCCTCAAATTTGACTCAAATAAAGAACTGCTTGCAGCCACTCTTATTGTTGAATTTTGAACAGAAGGAAAACGGGATTCGTTTAACCGCTAATGGCTGCGGCAGAGAAATATCGGGTGGTCTTCTGTCGCGAAAGTTGCTTTACCTTTTGTATTACTCCGATCGCAACATGTCATAAAAATCAATTAAAACGGTAAGGAAAGGTGATTCCAACGGATACGAGTACCTTCGTAGAGCTTCAAAATAGCGCTGCCTTCGCCATGCAAGGTGGTCGAATAATCAATGAGCTGACAACGAAGGCTCATCGACGTTAAGAAATGTGCAATGTCATCACGTCAAAATTTATTGACAGAAAGCTTGCGCTGACTGCAGACCGTTTTGCTTATGTCAGAAGGCTACATTTTCTTTGCATCTATCACAAACACAAAATACCTCTACTTTCAAATAGCGCCATCTTTATCACTGATTGCTGTTGCACAACAAAGCTTCCCATAAAGTAGTATTCAGAGTGGAAATTTTCAAAGCGACCCTTCTGAACGAAGATGACTCCCATTAATGACAGAATGAACAGTGTTAATACAAGTTATTCGAGCAGTCTGTTTCATGATGCACAGGAGTGACCCGCGTAGAGTTATATGAATTGTTGATACTTCAAAATTGCCCTACAAATGCAGTGTATCCTATATGCTATAATCGCTCTCCCAGTTGAAATAAATACCAGACAACCGAGTATGCGAATGTAAGTAGCACTTTTAAAGGACAATAGCTATGCTCAGCGTGCCGCAAATGCTTCGCTTTTTTGTCTAGATTGAGGAAACATTTTCCATCCATACCATGGCCAATTATTGAGAGTGTCGCCTTGCCGAACAACACGTTCCTTGTGATTGTGGGCCATGTTTCGTTTTTTAAGTCTTCAATATTCTTTCGGCACTGCATTTTAGAAGATTTTTTTTGAGGCAAATAAAATCCACAGAAGTCTCGAATTCTTACATAAGTTATTATAATTAGTTACATTGGAGGTATAGAAAGAAAGTTTGGTTTGTCAAGTTTTCCAGTATCAGTTGCGCATTTGCGCTACAGCTACCTCTGTTCACTTTCCATGTGCCAGCTCTATTTTATTCTAGGGACCTCTGTTCCATTTTTCAATCAATATACTTTCTTTTTCTTCTTATACTAGTGGTAATTTTTGTAAAAATGAGCGTTGAAAATTTGGTTAGTTTCATTGGAAGTAGAATGTTATATCAGGTTTAATCGAACTTCAGCAGGAAGTTTCCTTGGTGATCACTATCAAATGGTGATTATTTGGTACACGTATTTAACCCCTACTCAGGTTCAAAATTTCAGTGGGAAGTCTCGCATTCTTTCAGCAATCATAGCAATAAAATTCCATGTTGCCTCGTGTTAGTGAAACATTTTCGATTTCTCTGCAAAGTTGCGCTTAAGTTTACGAGTGTGAAAAGTGAGTTGAAAATCGACGGAGTTTCTTATTATTGAAGAAGGGAAATTACTTTGAGTATGGTAGCCACTATTCTGTTCATATGCAAAGCTAATGTGTACCAGTAAACGGGCACATGCGGTAGGATGAAGCTATGCGAACGGGGAATATATCTTTGATTGCACAATACTTATGCGTTTAGATGATGACGTCGTCCATTGTTCGTAGAAGCACATTTTTGCTGCATTACGTTGTTGAAAAGCAAAATTCTGAAGAAAAAAAGCACTAAATTGAAGCTCTTTCAGGTGCTGAGAGAGATTTTCTCCAATAATAATAGACAAGTTGGCCTAATAGTTGAGTACTTTCTAAACTTCTGCTAGCCGTGTTCCAATGAAGATATTTAAATATGAATAAATTGATCAGCTGCAGCCAATTCCGCTTCAATCCCTGAAGGTCATATTCGACACATTTAATTTTGTCTTTGAGTAAGCGGAGCAAGATTTGGAATCGAGCTGTTATTTGAATCCTTCTTATGACTATTTTTGCGCCTACTTGACAGCGTCATTCCGCAGTAGTTGACGACAACGACAAGATAATTTATTATGCAAGAGCGATTGTTTTATTGCGTTACGACGTCTTTGGTCTCAACAAATTTTGTTGATATTGGCCTGTCTCAATTATACATAGCCAAAGCAGGTCCTTCCCCTCTCTGTCCTCCTTCAGGCAGCTCAGTATAAGTGGTCCTTTACTATTCGAATCATTATGCTTTTATCACAACGTGGGGCCTGTTGTAAAATATTGCTCTTCGAACACACCAGCGATTGCGAACGCCTTAAATTTTCTACGTCATGCTTGCATGAGCACACTGGACTTCTGATCCAATTCGCAGTGGCATCTTTAGGTAAACGAAGAGGAGAAGTTTGAGAGAGATGTTTGTGATGGATTCAGCTCTTAGAATAGTTTCACGAATAATTGAACCACCTCTGCTTTTGGAAAATCAGGAAATTTTCGTCAGACTTCTTACCTTTGCATTTCGTTTCTGATTTTCCGCATCTGCGTTACATATATATATGTGTATTTCATTCGTATGTAAGCACAAATTGAGTGTAGAAAAAGATATAAACATATTAAAATGTAAAATTCCTATTTTTTAAATTTATTTATTCTAATATTCATATTTGTGTCCATATTTATATATGTTTACACTTATTATATTCATAATTGTATCCGTCTTTATATCTGTATTTATGCTTATATTCGCATCTATACTCATAGTGACGTTTACCTACATCCATACTTATGTTTATATACGAATAAATTATCGTTAAAGCTTTTACATGCCCCCTTCTACGTTATTTTAATTTGCATCGTGCAATCAAGCCTTTATACCGTGCAGCTTTGCCCCTAAGTATTTCTCATCCCTGATATAGTCTCCTTTCACTCGGTGATCTCTGAATGCATTCTTGGCTCTCCCGTCAACTTCGGAAGCAACTATCACTTAAAAGTGCTCAAAATTTCAAAACATTTAGCTGAAGAGATTCTGAAATTGCATCATTGATCCATAGTTTACTAGCGCTGTTGCGAAAACAGCAAATTTTCACCAGCAGTTTAATAGCGTATTTTTGCACCTACGTTATTAATAGCTGCCAGCTTCAATAACTTACCGCTTTGAAGCTCGCGAATGTGGAACATACGTTGCGGTAACTCATTGCTTCATCCCTCTTGTTCTAATGTTATGATGCGAATGTCAGCCGCTCGTTCTTGAGATTACTTTTGCTTCCTTCCTCATCTATGGCGATAAAATAAACAAGCAAATAAATAAAGTAGAATAAATAGATAATTAATTATTCATTTAACTCATTTCAGTTCGCAATTTCTTGAATTCAGTGCGCGCTGCAGCTATTCGTTGTTCGTGCAAACGAATTTTGTTTTTCTCATTACTATTCGATTACTCTTCATGCTCAACTGACTTGGTGTGCCATTAGCTTCCATTCGTTGGCGAATATTCAACAAAATGGCAAAAAGGACTAAACCAGATCAACAAATCCGCGTCAACTCGTAAGTTGATCTTCAGGTGACAACAGCCGATCTTCCGAGGATCACCGTAGACTACCCTTTTTTATGTGTTTAATTTTTCGGTGGCGCTTGAGGATCCTTTTAGGTTTATTGATAACTGCACTCATCTAAATGCTGTAGTCATCTGTGAAAGAATTCTGATGAAGAATCTTCGCGGAGTACGTGTTCATAAGCGAAATAACGTGCTTGAGGTATTTGTCGAACGCGCAGCGCGCGACCGGAAGCTCGCTCAGGAAGAAATCGGCCCTATGGCCATTATGCCTGAATGATGGTGATTTTAGTGAAAACGGCTTGTTTCGTCTCTGGCATGGAGAGCCCATTCGTTCTGTCCGAGCTTTGATTCGTTCTCATTTGCACGCCACAACACTGCCATCCATCATGGTCTCCTGTATTCAAGATAAACTTCAGGCACCATTTTTTAAGAATTGTTTCGCCATACTTTTTAATCATTGACTACTGTTCATCATTACTCAACAAGTGCTTTCGATGTGTGTTTGAGTTACTTGCAACAACACTTCATTAGCATTATAAAATGATTGTTCAAGTAATCATCATTGTTTTACCTCTCCTTCTCTTTTTCTTTCCTATAGAACGGAAGGGTGGAAGAGGAAAGGGAGGAATTGCGGGCTTTTCTCAACGATAAATCGATTTGCTCGTATCCGTCGAGACGTATTAGTCGTTATGATGGCTAAAACATTCGCGTGAACGGGCTATATGCATAGAGAACGAGAAGTGTTGTTAGAGCGTCTTACCTCGCTGAATTCGCACTTTTGCATTCGCCTTAGTTTTGCGTGTTATGTTCCTTCTCAAGGCATAAATTGCTATTGCAGCACATTTACTTGATCGGCTAAGTTTGTTATATAGCAATTTCTTAGCTGAATGCACCACTAAATCCGTCAAATTCGCCAATATTAATAGTGGTTTTAAGAATTGCAATTGCAAACTCGACCTGAATACTCACGGCAGTACACTAATCCTTATCATCTTTATCAATGAGGTAATTCTAGCGAAGCATTTGCATTTTTTATTGCTATGGATCTTTTCGAAATGGATAATACTTTCTTAAGTAGTATGAGGTCGTGTTGATTCATTGCTGCCAAACGATTAGCTAATAAAAAATTATGCCAAAAGAACATCAAAAATTGGTTGTTCGCATCATTCACTCAAGGTTTGCCATAGATATTGTTTCTCATATGACATCCATTTGTTTTATACATATAAATTGAAAGAAATATTTAAGATCCATAACAGGATATAAACGGTTACTTATAGTTTCCTTCTTTCTTGCCACCATGAAAGTGTGTACAATGATGCTCAGCGCTTATGCGAAATATCTTTCTCTTCCCTCATGCTTCTCCATAATTCCGTTTATGCGACCACTCTTATATGCAGACCACTGGGAAATTTAACATCTTTTCATCACAAACGACACAGTCATCTCATATGACATAAACGAAATGGAGATAAGGCATATTTCGCATGTCCTAAATATATTTTGAAGGTGTGTATGCTCCTTCATCAGGGGTCAGTCGTCCATTAGTCTATAAAAATGATGGAGCAAAAACCTGAGCAGATTCTTGCAAATTGCACGGATAAACGCTTGTTTACACATATCGGAAGTCAGACCGAGAAAACGGCTGGGTTCAGCTTGGTGGATGCAACTGCCACACTTGAAACGCCGCAGAAATAGCATATTAATTCGTGCGAAGCGATTCTTGGTGGGAAGTAGGTTTTTTCAGCTAGCTGAAACTTCACTGAGGTTAGCAAACGCCTTGGTTTTGCTCGACAACTGAAAAATTACGCTTGCATACGATGAGCATCTCACTTCACGCAAGAAAAGAAGAGTCTCCGATTCGATTAACACATTCTTATTCGCCTTTGCGCATCACATTTTGAGTGCTTTTCTGGGAATCATTTCCTGATGAATTTCTCATCCCATAAAAGACTCGGTACTCATATTATTCTGCTCCAACCTTTCAGCTCATAAGCTAATAAATTTGCAGTACATTTGGTGAATGACGAAGAACTTTGAAAATTTTCTTTTCAGTTTTCAGCCCACAATTATCCAAATCTAACCAAATTCACCTATAAAAGTTTCACGTTCACTGAAATAAGAGCACAACGCGAATTCGATGCTCGAAGAGAATTGAAGCAGAACAGTTGCTGTTCAATTGTTATATTACCGAAGCCCAAATTTGCAACTCTATTCCTAGCATTAATGTATATAAATAGTTTTTCTGAGGGCAAACATTTAAAGGGACACTGTTAGGGTTAATTCATCGTCTGATTAATTTGATTGTCACAACAAGCACTAAAACATCTTCGCATAAGGACAGCAGTGAGGATTCTTAACAAAAAATAAAATAAAATAAAATTGAAGGAACAAACATTTCGAAGCAGTAAAAGAGCTCAAGCAACTGAGAGTGCGGTTTCTAATAGCATGCTTCTAAAAAGGCTGCAAAAGCTAGTTGCAACATCGCTTTAGCCGCAAACTTTCGAACTACAAGTGTCCTGAAGAAGAAAGACTTTGCTTAATCTTCTGATGTCTTAATCAGCTTAATTATTAATCGTCTTCAAAGAAACGCTATCTGAGTTACTGCATTAACTTGCAGCAGAGACCCGCCGATGTCTCGTAATCGTCATGCTGATGATATTTTAAATATCAACGTGGGTGGCAAGAAATTCACAGTAAGACGAACTGATTTATTAGCGGATCCAAGGAGCCGTCTTGCCGAATGGTTTAAGCCCGGTACTGTGAAGCCCATAGCTACGGATAAAGGAGGTGAAATTTTTCACTGATCATGGTATAATGGCTCGAGTTGATGTTGCCTACGTTCATGCGTAACTAGTGTAAGCTTTGTTGCCAAGTGAACTGAAGCAGCTTAACAATATTGCCGTGTTGAACAGCGAATAGAGTGGTGCTGTTAAATGGTGCAGCAGCAATAAGGAACTTCCCCATTCTGACAAGAATGAGGATAACTCGATCATTTCAAAATTCTTCTGGGTTAAACAATTTTTGATGCCAGCTGAAATGACGAAGAGTTAAAACAGGTAAGGAGGATGGAGTCAACTGAATTGATGCGGACCTATGAACAAAACTGTTATGAAACAACAGCGCACTTACTAGGAATTTGCAAGACAGCCTTGGGTGTAGAAAACCGAGAATGATGTTCACTCAAATGAGTGCGAAGCAATGAGGAAAATGTTCGTCGTGCAAGAGTGGCAGCTACGAAAATTTGTATAACGTACAGCAATTGTGAATGAGAGTTTATTTCTAGAAATACTTTGAGATTTCATTCCTTTCTTCCAAAAAATCCGATGGAAGTTATTTCAGTTCCCAGCATCTGATATGATCACCTGAAAAAACAGAAAGACCTCTACCTGTGATCTCGTCGCCGAATTAAAGAAATATGCTTTGGAATGTTTGCTGAAATCACTTTTAGAAGTTCAGTTCCCAGCATCACTCCTCATACGGTTGTCTATATATAACTGGTGAACAGAAAACTAAACCGATGGACGCACATAGACGATGTTACTTCTTTACATCTCGGCAGAACCATATTCATCTCTATTAGTTCGATTTTATGAAGTCGTTAAATGAAACAAATTGTTTAAGGTGTAGTCTGAAAGTGACTTTTAGGAAATTATTATCTGGATAGAGATGCAAAAAGTTTTCGCCACATTCTCGCATATCTACGACTGAAGAAGGAGAAATTCGTACCCTCACTGGCATTGCCCTCAAAGCCGGATGATTTAGCTAAGTAAGTGTATTTCATATATTCACTCACGAGGTGCATCTATTTCGTTGAAAAGAAGCTGAAAAGCCAAGCGGCCTGGCGAAATATTGCTCTCTTTTTATGCTCCAGCTTGGATCACAAATGCACCATCGCTTGAATCTGTCCATTTCGCTTTTATTTGCAAACAAACTTTTTGAGTGAACTTGTGGCGTCAAATTTAGCGCATTGATATTATTAATGTGTGATGAATGAGTTCATTCACGTTTATGGCCAATGGTGGAGAATCTCCTATTGTGCAACCTGCTAACGAACTGAACGGAAGGTTGCAGTAGTATTTGAAACTAGCTGATTTCCAAAGAAGAAAAGTGGACTAAAGTTGACCCAAGCAAAGACTGGCAAAGTTGAACTATTTACCAATTCAGGTGTTAGTAAAACTCATAGTGGACATTTTCAATGGCACTGTGTTCGCAACTGTAAGGTATTAAAAACAATAAATAATTGTTAAATGCTAAGTGCTAAATCAATCAAGCCAAAATCAGTTTAAAACAAAGTGTGGCGAATTTTATTTAAAAGCCGTATGCTTTCCTTCAACTGATTAACTGTTTCAAGTAGAATTTGCATTTCAGCATTATGCTATCTTCTTAACATCATGCATTCCGACACCCTGTTTTTGCCTTGTGGTGTTGATCACCTATCTAGCAATTCGTTGGCAACAAATTTTCCCTTCAGTTTCTGTTGTATGAGACTTGCGGTCAACATTTCTGTCAAATCTAAAACATTTAGCACGTGAGCACAGACAAGAAATGATTGCAGATTTTTCAGGTTGGTGGGTGAGTGCGAAGCGCTAAATCTTGCCGAACTGAAGGAGCTTGCTATCGATGTGCTCCAGAAATACCAGAGAACCGAGGAACAACATTACGTTACTTCTTACGTGCAAATTGCTCTACGCGATCTCGAATCGTGGCAATTTGAAAAAGAACAGGTAACCTACGTATACGCCAGGTGGCGCATGATTTCAAAACAGTGATTGCAGTTTAATTCCAGTACACAATTTTGAGTCGTTACGCTCAACGCCTTCTTTTTTTAACGCAGTTTCTGAAATAGGAGAAAAATCTGCAGACAGCACTCGATACTGTTCGATCAGTGGAATACTTTCAACTTCTGCACGTGGAGTTGATACGGAGACCAAAGTGGCTAAAGCTTCCGCATTCAATCAAGTTCACGTAACCAATTTTCGCATTAGAAACGCACAGATCGCAGTGAAATTTTCGCAAAGTTTAAGATATTTTATGCGGAATCCAAATTCAAATGTAGGAATACCACGTAAGAAGAAAAGAGCTTTTCAGGTCCCTTGTATCATTCCACTCCGCTCTTCTTTATTTCTTTAACTAATGTGGCTAAAAGTCGTGGGTCATTGCTTTCAATCAGTAGCCGACACAAATAAAATTCTCCAGAGGGGAAAGGAAAGGAGACGAATTAGAAGGGAAGACAGACGCCCTTACTAGAGTATCTGCAATGCTGCGTTATGCTCGCGGCGTCTGTTTCCTGAAAACAAGGTATTTTTGGGCATAAAAACTTTCTGAGCAATGGTCCATCGTTGCCAACGCTTCATGCCAAAACCGCCGTCTTCACTCTCCCCACAGATCCGGTCGTCGCTTGTTCACTATGGTGCTAATTTCCCTTCTCGTAATGAGGTCATCGAATCTGTTAGCGTAGGCTGCGCCATTTCATCCCTGAAGCACACAGATGGACGGGTTTAAGAAAATGAATTAATATTTGCAAAGCGAGTAAAATGCTTTCAAGTTTACGCAAACGGAGATATGAATGAAGAGTGAAAATTGCTTGCAAAGTCTCTAGACCGAATTTAATAGTGATGAATTCGACAAGTGAAGAGGTGATTCGCTACAATCACCACAATGAGTTAATTGCGATTTGCCGGCTGCACTTTTTAGAACAATAGGTTTGGAAAAAAGAAGTCTTCTGGACACACTGACAACAAGCCCGAAATTTTAGCCTCTAAAATAAGATGCTTTATCCAAAAAATTTTTGTTCCAATTCGGCGTTCACTTTTTATGTCAACTTGCAGATAGCTGCTATACGATATTCGCTTGTGCAGTTCAAAGAGATGCTTTGCGACGACGTTTCTTCTAAATTCATTTAGATCGTATTTAACTGTAGACAAAACACTCGGCCACATTCAATGTAAAATGAAGGCGTGAAAATAGTGAACAGGAAGGAATTTGCAACGGCACTAATGAAAACGAATCGGATGAGAATATGCTGCAGGAAGTTGGATGTTGCCTGAAGCTACTAATGCAGTCAAATATGAGTAAGAAATTTGGAAGACGCAATAGCCGCGTCTGCTGGTCGTTTCACTAATAAATTTATCTTCCAAGTAGCTGTGTCGTCATGCACTCTGATCTAGCCACTTTTGCATAAATGACTGTGAACTGCGAGTGAATTCATGCTTAAGTAAATTTTCAGCTAGTTGTTCATGAAAATAGAATTTGGGCGAAAAAAATCGCTAAAGATAAGACATAGATCACATAGTTTCCATCGTGATCTGCACCGTCTCGCTAACTCTGCTTTGAAACTTTTCTCGGTCGACCAAATCAAATGGCGTGAAATTGTTTGCACTTTGCATTTTGTAATGAGTCGATCCTGCCAAAAGTCTTGCTAGCCTTGCCATAAACATCGAAATTATCACTTGCTGCGATTACAAGTTGCATCGAATGTGCTCCGATGAGCAATTAGCTAATGATCATTCGTAACTGTGATTATTGACCAATTTTTAGAATACTGTTTCGACGAAGAAGAAAGCGTCTACTCCTCAAGAGGAAAACTTTCCGGCGCAGTCGACATATGACGAATGGGATAATATGTAGCCTCATATTCAAATGAAAACGATTCTCTAACGGAGCAATAAAAGCAACGTTACAAATCTTTCACTGACACATATTTGTCTGCTCGCGTTTAATAAACCATTTATTCGTTTTAGGCGACCACAAGCATACTACATCCTCATGCAACGACAAGTCCATTGTATTCGCGCTGTTGCGCTAAGGAACTATCGGTTCCAAGCAGTAAACATGTAATAGTCTTAAGCTGAATTGTTGACACTTCTCTGCGATAACGAAGGACCAATCTAACTTTGCGTATTTGATGAAGCATTTCAATGAGGTCTTTGAATGGTGACTTCTTCCAACATTTTTGTGAAAAATGTGGCCGTTCACCGGCCGATATGCGGACTTTACGAAAGATCGTGAATGAATCATTCCACCCCAACTATTATGTAAGATTTTATTGCAGAAAATGGATACACAATGAACAGACCTCTTTTCCGGCAAAAATCGATGTGGCACAATCATATTAAAACGCACAATGCGCAAATGCCATTTTCTTGGAGGCACTGTGAAAGATCAGCAATCTTGGCTAAAAAATGTTTCTTGCCTAAACTCATTTTGAAAATGTTTGGCAGATTCCAAGTCACAATAAAGTCGTTAGTTCATCGATAGTTAAATTTACCAAAAATACACATGCCGAGAAGCTGATGGAAGTTGTTAATACCAAATTGATATTGTCGTTGATGTTCGTTTCAGTTAAATGTAGTTTCAGTACAGTCACTGTGTTTTGCTGCCTCTTTTTGCAGGAAATCTAGTATTTCTGCTGCTTGCTAAATTCTGCGGGGAAACGAGGCTTATCTACAGTTGAATCGGTTCGGAGCATCAGCAAAGAATAAATTCGCCCAATAAGCATATTTCACCATAGTAAATAAATTTCGGATGAACTCAAATCGCGGGGTTGCAAAAATGTCTTGAATTTCGCAAATGCAAAGTTCCCGAATTCGTATGGCCTAATATAAGGTGTGCGCATCTTTGAAAATGCGTTAAATGGATGGCGATGACTGGGAGACATACATGACCACCATGTGAACATGCAAATGAATTATCATAAATTTTCATCCATAGCAGTAAGATTTCACGGGCATCAAAATTACATGCAGTAATAGAACATGAAGCATTCAGCTCATTCTATTGAGCGCAATAGCTCGAAGTGTGAAGATTCAGTGTGTTTAACCGAACTCTAAAATATTCCCATAAATCGCTTCATTCATCCGTAACCTCAAGTATAATTATAGATTCCAAAACGGCTAAGCGACCTTCTAATATTTTGCTCAGCGTTTTCAATTACAAGAACCTCAGATATAGTCAGCCCACTTATGTTTGCCCATGTCGTTAGTGGGCACAATCAGCTACGCGAGCCCTGCCGAATGTTTTGCGAAATTGTGTTTTCAGACTAATTCTCCTCCTTCTGTTTTTACAGAATCTCTCAGTTTTCATGCCAGACAACCGCACGTTATTTGTTGATCAGATTAAAGCATATATGTTGTGTTCCTTAGAAATTAGCTACCCAAAGCACGACTTCAAGGATAGGTTTTTGTTACCAGGTGCATTTATCAACCGAGAACTCCGCATTCATGTACGTTGTATTAGCCACTTCAGCTTAAACGGACCTCAAAATTCGTTCGAAAGAGTTTCGACGAATTGCTCGTCATTTACGTGCATAGATTTTTCATTTCGCAAGTACATTACCGGATTGCGACTGCACTGTTCTTACAAGACGTGTTAAATTGAACGTCTTTAAAAATACCAATTTCCGTACGGTTACGTAGTCGTTAAGGCTTTGGTTGGTCCTCTCTATGAGCACTGCATTCACATCCCTTCTTGTAAAATTTACAGTGTGAACTGATGTCAAACTGTATATCCAGAATGACTATCCTATTGTTATTAAAGCTTCGTTGATCCCGTTTTGTTTCATTTACATGTACACACTCATCCACCATGTTACTGCTGTTTCGTTGAGCATGCTCATCCAAATCAATTCATCCTATCTGCACAAGAGACTATCTATCATTAACTTCTAAATTACATCAGCTGCACTTCGAAACGAATCGTTGGTACGTCCTTTTTCATCGGCTTACGAATGCAAGGAATATGCGGCCACTTGATCATGCTGATGCACATATTATGAACACTTTCACTGTCCCACCTAATATTCCATTTTATTCTGCCTTATTCTCTTCCACCTCTTTGCAGTGCATTTTACTGTTTCTTTTTCAGTGCATCCTCATGAGTGAAATAAATATCTTGCACGCTCCTCACACTGTGCAATGTTTATTTGTTCCCTCTGTTTTTACCGTGGTTCTTTATTTGCTCGTGAGCCATTTTCGCGTACTGAAACATGATACAGGTTGTGCTGCATCTAAATGACTTTTGTGCATTTCATCTCAGCTTGTACTTAATCCTTGCTGCGTAACAATTGACTCTAACGCAGCTTTTTCAAATGGCTTGCTATTGAGGCTCTAAACCGGGAACTCGACGGGCGTGACGTGCATCAGAATGCATTTTACGAATGCTTTTTCATTTGGTCGAAGCATTCACCTTGTGGGAGAGGGGATGAGAGGGGAAGGCGAAGACAGGGGAACTGAAAATGTCTGAAGCGCGTCTAAGATTGCAGATTCGCAGAAACAACTGATATTTCCCATGTGTTTCTAATGCTGGTAAGTCGATGTTAAACAGTGGCTGAATTTAAGGTTGATTTGCTGCAACCAAGGGTGTCATTATGAGGTTTATCTATTGGTTCAAGATAGCGCTGCACGTAAAAAATAGCACTCTTAAGGTAAATAACCTCCTTTCACGAGATTTTGAGAAGCATCAATACCGCTAGAAAGACGTTTCTGATGCAGCACTATTGTTCAAAACGGCTGAAAGAATCCCCAGTCTCTCAGGCTACTGTGCTATATACCTGTTTTACGCTCTCATTTCCAGAGTGTTGTAGGTTACGTGCTCTATTGGAAGTAGTTATTTTCCTGCCATGGCGCTGGTTTTCGAATGGATAAGGTAAACGAAAATTTCATTCGCTGGATCAATTTTCGTGGAAGAACATTATGACGTTGAGGTTGTTGAGGTCTTTCAAACAATCAGGACATGCTGTCTTCTGGAGGTCTGATTACTCAGTCGTGAGTGTTGTCCTGTAACTTATCTGTTAGCCAGGATGTTGGGAAAAGAATTCTATCATCGTCATATTTAAAGCCCTATATGACTGGAGGATATTTTATCGACGAGACTGGACATTTGAAAAAACTGAAGAAGCATCGTGGTAACGTATGACGTGATTTGCAAAAACGGCGAGCGGTTGGGCGCTAGCTGTCGCACTTTTTTGAGCGATTTTCTACGCGGCGATCGATAGTCGGGTGTTGTCGTGCAGCGGCTGGCAAGAGAGAGGAGGCGCGTTCACACGGCAAAGTACATTTCCTGGAGGCGCAGCAGTCGCGAATCGTTTCATTCGAAAAGCGACAACACATCGAAGCGACAGCTGCCAGCGTTCCGACTTGTTTTCCTGCTGGCGCGTTCGCGTTGGAGCAGATCTTCGCTACTGCTTTTGTTTTTTTTTTCTCTTTCGCATGTGCGTGCTCTTTTCAACAATAAGCCAAATAGCTGTCTACAGCGCCTCTTCGCTAGCTTCGTTGCCGAAAGGAGTTTTATAACGCTCATTTGATGGTGACCTACAGCTGTATATTCTATTCCATTTTTTGTCTATATTTCTGCAATGTTTGGTTGGACAGTTGTCGAATTTATTAATGTAGAGGGTGTTCGATCTACGCATGTACTGTAAGGGCTTCCCATATGCTATACTGACAGCAGATTGTTTTCTTGCTAATACATCCTGTGTAGAGAAAACGAGCTGCATGACGGTCATAAGAATATGGTAGAATCGGAACGATCGCATGCTGTCTTTCGTTGCCTTAATTGTAAAACACTCAGCACCTTAAAAGTCATCGAGAATTCCTTTTTGTAGCAGAATGCTTATGTGCACTAAGATGAACAGAAATCAACAGTTCCATTCATAAAATGAGCTCAGACAAACTCGTGTAACTGCATATCTGCAGATACACAGATAATAATAAACACACCGTTGACACATTAAAGTCTCGATGATGATGATGATGATGATGATATGGGATTGTCGAAAAAGAGTAATCTTTCATACGTCATCGATATTCAAGACCCAGACTTATCTCAGCAAAGATTAAGTTACTATTAGAAACAAGTTGTTAGCCGAGGCACAAATGTCTTGAATAAATGTATGCAGGCATCCCATCCGATCTAGCGAAGGAAATGTTAGGCTACTTAAGTACCTCTTAAATTAGCCTAAAAATTGCTTCAGATTCCTCTACCATCTAAACGTAAAGCTTTTAGGAGTTTCATGATATTGCATTGAGTTTTATTATAACGAAATAAGTCGGTTTTGTCTTGCCTAAAATTAGAATCTTTGTGTCAGTAACATAAAAGCAAGCACTCAGGAACTGAATGTTCTCCACGAGATGGTAAATGAAAAGATAACCTCTGAACTTGAAAAAATTCGGCCACAGCTCAAAGTTGAGGGGGACTGCCGGAAGTGAACAAATAAATTCGGTAACAGAAGCACAGTTCCATAAAAATACCGGCAAAATGCGTCAGCATCACACTGGATTCTTCTTCAACAGTCTACCAGTTCCCACCAAAAAAACCTTTAAACATTAGGCGGAACTATTTTTCAGCCACCGAGCATTCGCTCACAACCATAAGGAAATTTTTTAAAGGGATGAAATCGTCAGTCTGACTCGGTTGATGCATGCTCAAGGATGCTGCATGCAACCAACATCATACACTGAACATTTTCGCATCTATTCCATAGAATTCTTTAATGACATGTTTGACTTTTCCACTGAAAAATTCACCTCCGTCTCAAAGCTCCCCATGGTTTATTCATTATTTGATATGAAGGTTAATGCTGTTATACCTTAAACTTTTCAAGTTTTAACACCTTCTAAAGGACGTTTACGTTTGCCCTCAACAACGTCTGCAAACGTTGTAATATCTTGCGAGTGAAAAATGAGGCAATTGATTTCAGACTGTCGCTTTGTTATAAGCAAAGATTTACTAATTTTTGTTAAATACGATCAGTAAGTGCTCATATGATAGGAAAATAAGCTAAACGCGGTACTTCATGACGGTACACTTCAGAAAAGTTGTCTTAGCTTCTTTCTAGATAACTTTACAACAACTCTCACTAGGTGATTCTGAGGCGATGAGGTGAAATAAAAGAATTATTCACTTGCAGCTATATTTTCTGTTTGCTTCTACGCACATTTTAACGTCATGTGACTTTTCCTATAGCTGTGCTCCCAGTCCCTTAGTATAACGGGTGTTCCAATGTCATTCCCAGGAGACAGCCAGTGCGTTCGGGGCATCCGCTCAGTGATCGAATGCTTTTGCCGGCGTGTGTGGTTGCGTGTGTGTTCTTTGAGCATTACCATCGTGCTCTATTATGAGTGCCGACAAAAACGTCCAAAAACATTCATTTTATGTGTTTATATGTATGCGCTCCTTCTCCTCATTAAACGTCCCATCCTGTTCGCTTTACTATGTATTTTTGTTGTGTTTGTGACCTTTGTCATCCCATTTTAACTTTCGGTTGATGAACTTGTCCTACATCGATTTGCTCAGTTCAGATTTGGTTATGGGTCTTGTTAATGTGTAGAGATTCGTAGTTATACAGATCTGCCTCTAACATTTTATTCGCTGTTCTGTACGTGCACATTCGAAAATGACGGTTGTCCTCATAAAAAACCTTTACTTGGGAATTCTCGAAAACAGGGGACTAATAATGTAACAGACATTGTCCGAAGGGATCGGAGCTCCGTTTTAATGTGATTCTTATTGTATTTATAGTGTTGCTTGTTTACGGTATCAGTGCGACTAACGGTAAGTGTGTGCGTCTCTTCGCAACGTTTTCTGAGTCAGCTAACAGGACTATATTAGCATAAAGCC
Source organism: Parascaris univalens (assembly GCA_037576465.1). NCBI lineage: Eukaryota > Metazoa > Nematoda > Chromadorea > Rhabditida > Ascarididae > Parascaris > Parascaris univalens. The sequence continues at coordinate 59,458,658 of CM075173.1, read as the reverse complement.
TGCTGGATATAAAATTTGGCTGGAAACAACATCACATTCCAGCGCCGAACATCCTTGCAAAACTTTTTATGCAGAAACATTGGGAATTTTTCTCTTGAAATATGTATACAGCGTGTAGCGAACCACAAGCTCATTCTCATGCTTCCCATTGATCGGCATAGTTAATGTAGGCAGGATGTGACTGGTACTGGAACCTTCAATACTTCTTGGCGTGCAGAAGAAAAAAAAAATCGGCAATGTTTACGCCGTGTTGTTACTGGAACTGTTACAGAAAATTGTTACGGGCAACGAACATGATGACTCTGCTGAAATGCGCAAAATGTTACTCCTTCAAAGAGTCTCGGCATTTAGTGTTTCCACAACACTGGTCGTTCGCTTGTCCTGTATTTATTTTAAATAGTCATCATGTTCGTTGCCACGTCGTGCGGTTCACTTTTATTTTTTCCCCAGTGAAGAATTAAATAAAATTGCTTCAGAAAGAATGTCAGGTCTTTTATCGGTGACGCTCCGTCCGGTCTCAGAGCGATGCTTAACACGAGTCCTGATTATCAGGATGGCATCTAAGCAGATTACGCCTCCTTCTTCGAAAAAACAGATTGAGGTTAACAAGAATGAGGGACACTTCAGCTACCAGAGATACTGGTCAAGAGATAGCCGATTCGTTGCCCAAGCGCATGGTGACACACCTGCTCGGTGAGCTTCATAAACCTCTTCAGTACTTTTGTTTCGGTCGCTTGAAGAAAAGACATGTTAGGTTAGCATCACTTCCAGAATTTCCAAATAAATGAGGGATGGAGCTGGGATGCTGATGATCCAGTTGAGTTAAAGTGATAATTTCTCAAAATTGTTTAGTGCGACAAAGATTGCTGTAAATAGAGGGCAACACTATGGAGCAGTCCACTAAAATTTTACCGAGTTTTTTAGTCAACGTTTAAGAGGTGAGAGCTGTTAGCTTTTCAGTTCGCGCCTGATGATAAAAGCATTTTGAAATAACGGTACCATTTATTGTATTTAATGAAAGGGGATATGTGTAACAAAGGTGAGTAAGGTGTGATAAATATATGTAGAAGGTTTATAGCGCACTGTCCCACTACCAGCATTGTCTTAATTCCTCGTCATTTGTTGCTAAACATTTAGGTGGTTGCCGAAAATCCTTAGTCGTCTTATAAAGTATGGGTCTAATCTCCACACGCTGTAACAATTATTTTTCTGAATATTTCCGTTCTTTTCCTTTTAAGTTCGATGGCATGTTTTACAGTCTGTCATCCCTTCGCCGAAGTGGTGGGATGACTTCCTGTGTAATATTCCTGGTCTATTAAAACTCCTTAGCAGAGTGAGATGATGAGCAGGAGCAGCAGCGGCAATGCAACAGTTAGTTTTCGAAACGATTTTTTGAATGTATCAGATTGCAGAAGTCATAACGTTGCGCGATATAAGTAGAAGGTTGGAATTATATGCAGTGAGAAATCGCCATCGTAAATAAAATTAGCACTTTGCCTTCGAAGGAAAATTGCATAAAAAGAACCAAGCGCTTCATTTATTCGTGCGGAACAGCAATTGGAGATTCTTGCACTCCATTTCTCAACGTCTTCTATTATTCCCTGCACCATAAAACTAGCACGTTTCAAAGCAAGTTCGCGGTCTTTTTAACGGAAAAACCCGGAGAAATCTAGGTGGAAACCCATTGTTCTGATCAACGCCGAACTGTAACTCGTCATTCAGACATAGGAAAATGATGCAGAGTTTTGAGAAGCCTGGTGGTTGAAAATGACTTGAGGATGAATTCTCCTCTCGCGTGTGCCCGAAGTTCATTTGTAAGCCGATTGGTCTATCAATATCATAAGGAACCACATGCATTTAAACTTTCCATACATTCCATATCTATTAGAATTTCTTTTCAGATCAGCAGCTTTGCGCGAGCGCTTTGATTAGCTGAAATATGAAGGTGTTACAATGAGCGTTTTATTATTTGCAGGAAAATTAAGCAAACCGGTTGGGTGAGTGAACGGAATGCGAATGCACATCGTGCCCAGTCTGTTACGCTGTGGTTATACTGGCAAGCTGTAGCTCTTCTCTAAAGACTATCAAAAACTTGAGTTATAACCACTCAATATAACTTATATATTTTGGTTTATTGGGACCTTCAGGACGAACAGCGAGCGGGCTGTACCTCACTGCATTTCCAGGTTTATGTTCCGCCGCCTTGGGCACGCGTATGAGGTTTATCCTCTGATTTTCCTCGGAGCCGCTTGGTTTTGTGCATTTCTACTCATCGTTTATGTAAGCGTTGGCAAGGTTGAAGTTTGGCTGGATAGAAGTGAGTGTTTCTTTAATCTGCATGTGTCATCCTTTCACTAATAATAAAACTCAGGTTCAATAAAATTTGCTGTTTAAAATAGAAAAATCTGCCTCCAGCTTCCTTTTATGCACTCTTGCAAGCTTTCTTTGCAAACGGATATCATGAGGAAGTCTAGTCTATGAACACATATTTGTATGTTGTCGTTTGTCTGCTCAGTAATCTAAGAACCACTAAATTTGCAGCTCTGAGGTTGTGATGGTTGTGATGCTCGTCGTTGGGATTACCGCTACACCTTGTTTCACATCGACCCATCAGCTTCACTAGGAAGTATAGAAAAATAAGGGTGTTAACTTGTTCACTTCCCACCGGTGGATTATTCATTTCCTGTTAGTCGGACAACAAAAAAAGAATCTGCCATAGTTGATTTATAGGAAAACTGGGGTTGGCAAAAACCTGGCTGCGTTCTTCCTTATGCTTGCTTTTTTATCAGCAATTTCTGAAACAGTCTGGATTGGTGAGCACTATGCAAAGGTGCACACTGTGGCAGTTTTCCTACCACGATTCTTAGCATAACTGAATATTCGTCTTATAGGACGGTGCACGTTATAGTATGTACTTTCAGACTAAACTATTGCGTCCTTAGTTATGCTTTGAGGCGATCATCAGGAACCGTTTTTCCATTTAGCCTGATTGGGAGGTTAAGAGCTTGAATCAGAGAAAAACGCCGGTTGTATAATTCCGGAAGGTACGTTACGTCATCGGATTTGAATTATTAGCTTACGCTTCAAAGATACTCTCTATACTGCATTCAACATAAACACATCGGAACGGTTGATTCTCATCCAGCACCTATTGCAGTACAACTGCAGTGATAGAATGCTAATGTTGGAAAAAAAAGTTATCGAATTCGATGGTTGACTGCTGCTGATTGTAAAATTCGGACAAATCTGTGCTTGAAAAAACGCCAGTTTTCTATGAAGCCTCGAGTTTTTACTTGAAATCCAGTCCAGATCTAAATGAAATGTCGTTAGCCTTTTAGATGTCAGGACTCGAGTGAAGCATATCCAAGTGCAACTTAAATCCACTATGAAAATAACTGTAGAAAGGTTGCATTCATGGTTTCAGATAACCACGTCGATGGAGCGTAAGCTTGTCCACATGACTCACATCATTTTATGCACCACACCTGTTCTTAACACTATTTATTCTTTTCGCTGAATATTTCATACACATTCTCTAGCGGGTGAGGAGTACCGCCCTAAAAAAATGGCATCTAAAATCGAAGTGAAGTTGGCCATAATTGCGAGTATAAGGTATAAATTTTTTTCAGGTCAGGAAGAGGCTCCTTGGGACTGGGAAAGGATTCGCGATAACTACTACAAACAGCATACCGTCATGTTCGTTGTTCTCACTTGTGTATCCGAATCAGATCTCGCCTGCATCATATTCAGTAGCGAAACTTGTTAAAAATTTATTATCAACTGCAAACTTCAGACGCTTTTTGCGATTCGATGTGATTTACTGGAAGAATTATATATTGCAATATCCGTTAGGATACAAATGTGACAAACTTTTGTAGCGTTTGTAATTTTGTAGTGATTAAACAATGATTCCTTTAGAAGGAAGAATGAACGAAAACTGCTAAAATACACCAAAAATATGGATGCACCCTAGAAAATCAATTGTTGGGATGAGGAGAAACGCATAATAGCAGTTTATTTTTGGGCAATTACTGAGTGTATGTTATCCAACGTTTATGAAATGGGCTTGTAATGGAGAATATCTAGATGACATTCAAGCGCTTTTAGATGCAACTGCGTGTTGATGTAGGCAGGGCGATCACTTAATGAACTCTGTGATGTGAACAGATTTTGTGAAACAAAACTAGCCACCATCAAGACGTCACCAAACCAGACTGAAGCAGCATCGATTTCGTGAAAGCGCTAGTTTCTCGGTTAAATGCTTCGCAGCTACGTGTGAACTTTCGTTCTTTTATTTTAGCTTTGATGTGTTTGGCAACACTCACCAACGACTCGAGATAATGGAGAAACTTCAAGACGAAATGAGTGAAGCAGCGAAACGACGAGGCACTCGATGAGCGAACCTCCCGAAAATGCTCTGAAAAATTTACATTCACCTCACTCACACCTCTACGTGGCTGCCTTCGCAGATTCGATTTGTAAATAGCAGATGACAATTAGACGACGCCAACAACTTACTTATTTCACAATGCCCACTTGCTAACCTATTGTTGCATATATAATTAGCAGAGCAACTATTATTGGTTTGTTTTGATTGCAAATCTCGTGATGGTGAAGCATTGACGCTCTTTTTGGGATTTTTGAAATGCACGACTAGATTGTAAATCTTGTTTCATTCATACTAATATGGAAAATTCAGGAATTGTGAAGTTTTTTGCTGAACAGGGACGCAAAAAGGCATTCAGCAGAGGCAACACTTAAAACTCATGCAGGGTGCAGTAATGAATTTTTTCGAGAAAACGAACCTGCTGATTTCAAACTTCTTCTATGTTCCTTATTACCATCAACCTTTTAAACAGAAATTAGAATACATATATTCGCGGAAACGTACTTCAGCCCTATAGAACTACAAGCTGGAAGAACACAAACAAACCCGGAAAATGTGCCAAGAAATAACAGCGCCAGAGAAGTAACGCCTAAGAGGAAATTCTGTTGATTTTCTCAGCGGTGAGCTGAAAAATACACCGAGAAGCCTTCCATCCCTTTATGAACATACCTACCATCTTCTGCATTAATAACCATAAGTAGAACCCATTCCATCACTGACTCGCTTCATAATCCCAGCTGTTTTGGCGTAAGCACCTAAAATTGCTGGCCACGTTTCTTGGTAATATCACCGAGGCTGTATCTAAGAAAATCCAAATGAGAATGCAAATGAAGCAGCGGCTTCACTGTATTCGGCAAATAGTTCTACCATAAGTGAGTTTCGTTTTGCAACCCCATCAAAAATCCTAGCATACTGAAATCTGCGATTATGCATAGAATGGGCAGAAGCAATGGAAGACTGCTGATTTTTGAAGAGGTTTGAGTCTATTTTTGGCCCTTGTTCCTAAATTTGCCTCTGAGGGGTAAGCAAATCTCTTCTCTTTCGAGGCTCGACTAGATGTAATCTGACAAGAAGGCAAGAGGTAAAGGTTCTTTGGTTAAGCCTTAAAAAATCAGCAACAGTAACGGCGGAGGAGATGACACGACGGCAAAGGTGGAGGGAGAGTCGTCGCTCCGCCGGTGCACTGACAGGAATTGTGCCAGCTCCACAGCACCCAACACCGTGTGCTTCCCACAGCCCAGGCACTTCGCAGTTCGACTGCGAATCCCTAGGATCCGGACCGACACTAGCTAAACGACACCTCACGTATACAGCTTGAAGTGCACTGATTCTTCTGATCTATACGTACTGATCCTTGCCCGAGGCATTTATAGAGAATTTGCTCTGCTTACGATCATCGCTTCTGCACTCTGTCTGAAAACAGTTGAATTACAATTTACTGGACACCCCTCATATCCTTCTCAGATGAGAGCAGCTTCGGACTCTAAAATGGAGTTGCGTGATATTTTATAAGTGCTTTACACCTATTTCATTTCTTCGTTATAATGGGCAATAGCCCATTCAAAGACTTCAGTTTCTTCTGACGTGAAACGGTTCTACTTCACACCGTTTAAATCACCGATCATGCAAGTGGCTTCTCCAGTAGCACTGTTCGGGAAATGTGGCATTGACGCAATGGTTTCGAACTTTTTTGCGAGAATCGTTCCTGTCATATTCTTCGTCATCTGCTTCCATTTCTTCTTTCATGCCGATGGTACCGACGCTTCACGGTTAAGCACAGCAGCGATAGGTTGAGTGATATCTGAATTCATCAGATTCCTCCCATTTCCATGTTTTCACCGCTTACATATATCCGTCACGCAACAGTAGCAGTTACTGTATGAATACTCGAGATTAGAGAAAAACCAAAATGTATGCCTTTTCATGTTCTACTTAACCGTGATGATCTGTAACGACTGACATTACATGGACTGTCCTGATCACGAACGAGCATTGATGCGAAGACTTCATAAACACGCTTATATTTTGCTTCCTTTATGCATTTTCTCCTCACTTGTGTTGTCACAAATGTAACATAAATCTTTAGATATATATTGCCGCCTGTGAGTCACTTTTACCTATAACACAAAACGAGGACTGAAAACATTTTAGCTATTATACTGGTTACTTTACATTTACCACGCAATCATACGCCTACCTGAGGAAAATACATTTGCGTTATTTATGCTAACAAGAAAATATTGAAGGCAGATTGCTAGCAGATACCAGTGGACTTGCAAGCAGCAGGACGAAATAGTGCCAGGATCCATTAAAGCATGCAGTCAAACGAATTTCTGCTATACAACGGGTGCACTGTGATAGTCACCCACATTAATATCCAATTTGATGTACGGACTTCAAGCAGATTTTAATTTATTAGGAGAACTACAGACATTTTGTAGTCGGGTTGGTCTTTCGTTTTACGCCAAATGAATCGCAAAAAACGAATCGCTTACAGATTTTTATGTGCGAGTAGACCACCTAAAATGTCTTACTGTCTCATAGAGATTTATCGAGCTGCACGATCTAGTGTACGAATATCTTCTCTTCCAGCTGGCCTCGTGTTTCATTTGTAGCGTTCATATTTTAAAATTACGCACAAGAAAACTCCTCCGGGAAGTCAATTTTTTTTTTTAAATTTAATCCTTCTATATGTTGATTTTTGAGTATTTCTGCAATGCTTCTACAATACGTATTTTTCCCCCAAAGTTTCCATTGACATGCCTCTTCGGTACATGCAGGCGTCAATCCTCGACACGAGCCAAGCTTGGGCTGCAAACCCAGATGCTTTGACGACAGAGAAACTTAAGCAGCTGCCTACTACCAGAATCGAGGATTTGGCAACTATGGCCATTTACGGAAGCAGTTCCCCTAGTTGAGCGACCGATACCCATATTGTAAGCATTTTATTCCAATTGAGCACCATTACCAACCTCACCAATTTTTGTTGTGCACAGAGTCTTTCGAATTGACGTACTGCTCGAGACATTTTTTTTGCAGTGAAACTGAAATTTGAAAGGAGAACGTGTTAAAATTAACCACTTTCAAATACTTTTGCGCAATGAACTTTGGATGGTCTATGAAAGCGCCCAAGGTTCCGGAAATTTTTCATCTCTGAATAACCTTTCATTTTATGTTCCTTAATTCCAAAAATGCTCTAGTTCTTCCTCATGCTTATTTGGGCTCGGTTTTTGAGCTTGTTTCGGATCTATTGCCTTTACCCATGTGAGTATTAGTGAGTATTTCCAACCTTACGTTTGCCTTTTCCCTAAATGGCCGGAACTTAGGAGAAACGCAACTATCTACGCATGGTTGCAACTAATAAATGGGACTCCGGTTCAAATGTTCAAACAGAGGAACTGCGAATGCACAGTATTGCTAATCTGCAATACTGCAACCCAACAGAAACGAGCGATAAACGTTACAATCCGATCCGAAATATAGAACATCGAGTTCCGCGATGGCTGGAGTTCTGCGAATGCGTTTTTTTGCAGGAATTTCTTTCACTGTCCGAATTAGCTAAACTGCATTTAAATGGGGAGCAATGGTCTCCACTTGATACGAAGTGGTGTTTTAGTTTATTGGCATGAAACGGCAAAGAACACAGTTAAGAGGTGTGATAGTGATCTAATGGAAGGGTTTTTGATGTTCAGGCAATGGTAGTTGGAGCTTCAAGATTCTGCTGCTCCATGCAACTTTCGCGTTTATCGTTTGTCTCATTCCATACTAACGATGCTGTGGCACTGAAGTGAGCACATCTGAAAAAACTTCATCGTATTAGGCAAATCGAAATGTCAACGTCACGTTTGGTGGTGACTCGTTAATTGAGAATCCACTGAGCTCTGCCATTTCACCACACTCCTTTGCAGCTCCCCGTCCCGAGCCTCCATTTGCCCGACCCGATAACGACGGCGCGAATCTGAGCCTTAAAGTGCGTCGCCAAGAACATATGGAAAGATGGCTAAATGCGTTATTCATCAAAAGTGCACAAATGTATTGGATCCGTTCGAAATTAAGTTCCCTCAAATCTCTTACACACACAGCTCAGCAGAAGAAATCAGTCATGCTAAACTCCACTTTGCAATCATAGATTTCTCGGGATGATTGTAGCGATATGTAGCGATTAGTGCAGCTTTGTTCAGAGCGAAAAGGGTGTTGAAATCGCCTTTTAGCAGAATTTGTATTGTAATCAAAAGTGCACAAATGTACTGGATCCATTCGAAGGTATTTGCTCCCTAATCTGCGTTATATACTTTTAATGTTCTTACGTCGAAATGTTGTTTACCTTTCATGTGAATCAAATAAGAAGAAAAAAAGTAATAGTTATGAGGACATGCTGAAATTGTAGAGGGAAGCGAACATCCCGCAATGTTCAGAAGTGTTAGTTTGGTGATGACGCCTGAACACTTCCTAAATATAGCCAAAGGAGCTGGCGATCAAAGAAGTATGCAGCGCACGCGAACCCTTTGTTCATCAACTGTGTCACAATTTTCCTACTCTGTCCTTCGAAATAAAATATCAAGTGGAGCATTTTAAACTGCAAAGCGCATCCAAGAGACAAATCACTACAGCGCCTATGCACTACAGCATATCGCATAAGGCGACACTCTAAAAAAAGCGGACGCTATCGATCATTGCAGCTGGCAAAATCGAGCTTTCAGAATTCCACTTTTGCTTTTGTAATGGAACGTTCCTAAGTCATTCTATTTTTAGGCGAGAAATAGCCTCGACAAACGGAAATATGAGCAAAAATCCTTTCATATATACTTTAGTTCTTTCTGAGAGTAATGCGTGACATCGAGAGCATGCCAAGAGTTTTATGGTGAAAAGTTTTAGGGTACGTATTAGGCAGTTCAAAGTGAGTTGCAGCATAGAGAATGATGCGACTCTCTCTACTAGCTGAGCAAAACGGCGGGAGTAAAAGTTTTGGTGAGCCCTTTTCCAGACATTGCTCAATTTTATGGTGCTGCATGAACAAGTGTTAAAATGCTAAACAAGGAACTGCTTTTTGGCCTTCCGGAAATATCATAACCCAAATCTATAAACAACGCAAAGCCGTCAAGGACATAGAACGTCTGAGGTGTCACTCGGTGAAGCTACGAAAACATTATTCGCCATCTGCAGCGAAGCCAAAACGGTGAAAAAATGCATATTCTTCGAGCGTGTGCTACACTGCTGCATTCCGAAAATGTTCTCATGTCAAATAATTCAGCATAACATTTTCAAGCTAATTTAGCCGTATGCGTTTAATCCAACTATATTGTATAGTAAAAATTTATTCTCCTTATAAATCAGCGTTCTTATTAATAACTTCAAATATCTTCCATGTTTCGCTGAGCACGCCAACAATCCGCCAGCGTTTCTCACATCCCACTTATTATGACTGACATTTGAAGCGTCGGTGCCTGACACAGCTGCCATACTTTTGTTGACCTTATTTCAAAAGAGAAAGTTTGTCCTGCTCAAAAATTCACCCAAATATAAATAACTTGTCGACAGCTTTCGATTAATCTGTTTGGTTGCTAAACGTTGGCAAGATTACTAGTGCATCTTCCACGCAACAGCGTGTCTCATATCATGATAATTCTCGGAAGCGTAACCAAAGCCATTCTGACTGCAACAGTTGCAGCGCATGTCGCATACGATTTAGGGTGGACAACGATAAACCTTTAATCACTTGCAGACTGCGTTCTTTTGGCACCCTTGAAGCTTTTTCATCAGTTCTCTAACGTTCATTGTTGGAATATATCAACAGAATGAATGGCAAAAATGACTGGAATTTGAAGGCAAAGAGAATCTGCCCACGAAAGCAATTGCGGCCAATAGCACTTGGACATGGCCATGCATGCTGTAGTGCTACGTGCATCCTCTCACTGCCCCTTAAGCTATAACGAGCGATGCCACAGCCACATCGAATGCGTCCTCGTTTCCGCTTCATCCTATCTTTTTTTGCTTCCAGTACGCCTCGTGGCCTTTCACGCGCTTTTTTGCAGCTTCACGAATTTCTTGCTGTTTTTGGTGTCATCATGATGCATTATGGCTATGATCGCTCTTGTCTTCACGCAAAGTGCACGTGAGTAGGTGCTTGTGCCTGTCTGTCCGTGAGTGCATGCACCCGCTGTGGAGTATCTTCATAGTATGGGGCACAAAGAACACGATCTCAACGGTGTGATCCAAAATGCTGGACTGCTTCAAGTGCGGTGCTCTTCTGCTTTTTTACACCTCATCAATCTTCTCGGCTGCATTTTCCCATATGATGTTCCGAAAGGCAGTGCAATCATGCCGAATGCGCTGTTTTGTAATGAGAATGTTGAGCAACCTGCCAGGAAGTGAGTTATCGATGGGTCGGCCAGGAAGGGACCTGGGCCAGTCGACACACTCCACCTTCAGGCCTAGCATTTTTGCTACTCACAGTTTCTGGATAAACAACAAGCAAATAAAGGTGCAAGTGCAGTAGCGTTTGCAAATAACATTTGCTCTGCACTGGTCCAGTCCTGATAAAAACTGGATTTTATCACAGCATTTATTGAATTCATCACATTAGAAGGCACGCTATTCCAATTGTTTGCAAAACTGCACTTGCAATGCAAGCTATGAAGACATCCTAGACGTCATTGCCAGAGAAAGTCAAGATATCTGACAAGTGCGATTGTCACTGAAAGTTGCCACTGCATCGTATTTCACGCTGATCCACCAGCCTTCAACGTATTATGGACGTAGGAAAACGCTAAAAAGCCTGCATGCGTGTTTTATCAGTTATGCCTTCATTTCACACCAGCCACGTTAAAAACGAACGCTTTAGAAAAGATTTATGTGCTTGATCGGATTGTCTAAAATATTGCGGCGCCATGTACGTTGGATTTTTCCTGGTGTTTTGTGCTTTAGTTGCTCTTAGAGGCTGCTGGGCTCGGCGAACTGGGTGGGAAATTTCATACCGCTCCAAATTTTTAGGTACACTTCTACACTGCTTGCAGTGACGCATAGCCGCTAAAAGTTCATCAAGTTGTTTTTCGAGTGCACACTTACTCAGCAGTTTGCATGAACTGAATTTTTCAAAAGTGCCTCCCACGTAAAGTTCATATTGGGCCTTCGATGCCTGCAAGCCTAGGCAGCGCGAAGTCGTGCCCCAGAGTTTCGGAGAGCTAATACCTTCAAAACAATTCCTTTTACGCAAAATCAATTGTTTTGAAGGCTCTTGGAACTCAGCAACGAAAGTGCAGCAGCATTTGATGGGAAAGGGGATCTCTTAGGCTTCTGGGTACCGCAAGAAGGGTGAGCATTCAAGTATTCTCAGCCCGAATTCTTCAATATATCAGTTGCTAAAAACTGTTGACCTTTTAATGCTTTTATTAAGCATTTTCTGCACACATCACTTATTAGGCGAAAGATTTCTTTCAGCACGCCGCTCACCGTACCGGAACTTTCTGTCCCATTAAAAAACTTCCAACTTCGCTTTGCTTCTGCTTAACTAGAAAAATGGCCAACTAAAATGTGCTAACATAGGGAAATCAGTCGACAATTATATAACATCAAAACTCTACAGCTGACGCTTGATCTGAGCCTGTATTAGGCAACAGACGCCGGCCGTCATGCGAACAAACGTTTCCCTCAGAACAAGACAATACATTTCCCGCTGACGTTAGTGAGATGCTGTCCTAGAATTTTTTTCTTCACAGGAACAACTCTACGACAAATTCGAAGCTCGACGTTCGTGATTTGCTAGCGAAATGAATTGCCAACGAATAAGTTTAGCGGTGCTGTAGTAGGCGTTTCTACTGATGAAGAGAAAAAACGACTTTCCAAGATTCATCTCCTTCAAATGCTCCAGTTCTAACACAGTTCAGTGACTTCTGAAGTTGTATATCAGTTCTTCGATTGTGAGTGCAAATCACACTTTTGCTTCTGAAAAGATTCCCTCAAGTTCAATGCTCTAAAGGAAAATTCATAAATACTGTTCAATTTAGGTGTAAGATAAAATGCCATTGCTCGGTATTGCATATATGGCTCAAGTTCAGCCATAATCACCAGCCATCTTATTAATTTCTCGTATTTGCGAACTTGTTATTGAAACCACGGTAAAGTAATCTTGGCAAATGCGAACATTTACCACTTCTCAGAGGCAATCTGCCTATATACTTGACAATGCAGCGAATGCTTTTTTAGCTGATGCTTCATAATGTGTCCGAGCATCCTGTGGACACAATTTCAGTAAAGTTTCCCACCTCTTGACATTTCACGCAAATTAGTCATGTTTTTAGGCTGTGATGATAGTTGTTTCCTGACGGACGTTACAAAAACTTGTGATTTTCTGGCATTTGTGGTCGTTATGTGAAAACTATTATACGTATAATTTTTGTCTAGATTTAAGTATTATTTTAAGTCCCTTTCAGATAAAATGAGTCTAAGTTCCAGCGCAAGTGGTTTTCCTCTTGAAACAAAATATTTTTTACCAGTATTCATAAAACTCGGTGGCAGTGATGTTCCATAAGGTCGATTATCGTTGAGCTTGCTCTCTGGATAGTCAGGCAGCCCCAAGCAGATGAAGATTATAAATACCAACCGCATTGGACAACGACACTGCCCGAAGCATTACATTAGATGCAAATTCACCTAACAATTCGATTTGCAACGTTGATGTGTCCATAAATAAACCGTTGACCGCACTTCGGTCAAAAATACAGAAAAACACTTCCAAGCGAGTTCATGTTGGTTAATTAACACTCAGAGATCTGCGTGGCACTTTTGCCTCGTTTATGGCGACTACAATTTAGGAATTTTACCATTGAGCTTGTTGCATTAGACGTTCAAACCATTTAGCAAATGCATCTCATTTGGCAGCACATTGACAGAAACGCATTTAATATTAAGCCTACTAGTTTCGGAAGCATGATTGGTTTTCGCACTGAAATACCATGTAGTGTATAGGATGATGATTTATCCAGAAAAGGACAATAGCTCACAGTCATTCAGCAGCTGCCGCTATGCCGCAGCACATATTGTACCATATGTAAGTTTTAGGCTGCTCATGAAGTAGCTCCTATTGTTTCAGTTTTTGAAGTAATGGGAAGTGAATGCGCTTGTTTTTTGCACTGTTGAAAGGTCTGCTATTAAAGAGCGACGACCGTACGAAATTTCTGCATTTAGCTGGGAAGAAGTGAAGCGTAAGCCTTAACAATACTCAACAAGCCATTGGAGGATGAAGCACACACTTCAGTTCCTCTCGCAAGGAGCAGGAAATATGGTTGCAGGTTACTTGCTTTTGTTGACGTTCGATGTTCAAAAAATCGAGGATTCAATGCAAGGTTGAAGAATTGTCGGTGTTTGGAGCTCATGATTTTTAGGAATGCAGAGTCGAGAACTCCTGAGCGTGATTCGAGTATTCTCCACTTTCAATATAAAATTAGAAATGAAGACACCCAGCGAAGTAGGTGTTATCTCATTTTATTTTTATTTATTTTATTTATTTATTTCATTCTATTTTATTTTGTTTCTTTTTTTGACAAGCAACATAATCATCTTGTAACTGTTGAAGTGCAACTAGAATTTCAAAGCGCATTTAGCACTGTCCCAAAAAATGCCTTAATCAAGGTGTGACATATCTAATAATTTACGCCAATGGACAGTTAATTTGACAAGGTTGCAAGCTCGCCTTATATAAGTACAGTACAAACTCAAATAATAGCTTAGAGAGAACTGCGGTCCAGTTCATAAGGGAGTTACTCACTTCCGTGTCCAGTACACGTTGCACTAGATATAAACGTTAAATGGCGTATATGGCAACTCCTTGTGACATTACCATTTGCTCGCCCAGACCTCCGAAACAGGACGTTTCGGCATTATTCGGTTGGCGCCGAGGGACCGTTGGTGTCAGAAAGGCTGAACACTAGGGAAGTCTGATGCTGGAACACCTTGGCGCCAACGTCTTGCCAATAAGAATAACTACGTGCAAGAAATCTAGTGGCAATAGCGTGCCAATTTGGAACGAGGCATGTACATGTGACTAAATAGTTAACCTTATTTTGGAAGCACCGGTTGAAATGTTTTTCCAAACAACAAATACGTATTCAAACACAGTTCGCCATAAAGTGCTTTCGATATTATCGAAAAGAGCGCTAGAGAATTTTGCTAACTTGCGAGAAGAAAGAGATGTTTAGACGTTCACACCTTTGCAGTGGGAGTAACAGAAAAATGTTGAGCGAAACATAAGTTAGAACGTGTCTAAAGCATATTCGACGAAAATGGTGCCCTGAGAGCAAACATATGAATATAAATCTATGAAAAGTCATGGCCTGCATACTCGCGAAGTAGCATGCAACCGTTAGATGGATAAACTGGTACAGGAAACGCTTACAGTGATAATTCCTTGTAAGTCCTACACAGGGTGAGAAGCCCGAATCTTCAGTTTTATTCCAATCATAAAGTTCGAGCTGCAATAGCTTTGATCTGAAAATTTCTTGTAACAAGCAATAAACGTTCGAAAAGTTCCATATTAACACTCATTTGCGTTGGAAAGGCAACTTAAGCGGCTTTGAAAGCCGCAATTTCGAAATCATTAGTTGTCAACAGCGGTTCAAGAGCTGAAGATTTTCCGTGATCGCCCTGAAAAAAAAATGGTCATCTGTTCTGAATTGACATGTACTGTGATTTGAATGAATGAAGTGAAATAATCGTTAATTTCCTTCCTTTGGAGTTCTAGGTTGCACATTTAAGCTTATAATACTCACTTTTTATCCTCTTGTATTCATAGCAAACGCTCTTTCGTCGACATATCATAAAACGTCATTTTTGCAATGAGTTCGCAATAATGTAAATATTTATTTGTTAGGATGTTGAACCCCATTTTTTCACTCGACTCTTGCTTGTCCCTGAGGGATTCGTGAAGTTCTCGTTCCTCGAGGTCGATCAGACGCTCCAACAAGATTAGAAGTTTTTTCTTCAAATCTAGTGTAGTAAGGTGGAGAGAACAAACAGCACGACGGCACGCGGAGCACTGCTTTAACTCGCCACGAATTGTACCACCTCTGCGCCTGCGAGCACCAGGAAGTCCTTATTCCCGAGACACTTCGCTGTTCGACTGCGAACCCCTAAATTCCGAACTGACCCTCACGTATACAGTCAGAGGCACGTTGATTCCTCCATGCAAACATGCTTTGCTTTTTTATTTCTCCGAACCTTGTTTCAATGCGTTTGTTGGGAGTTTGGTCTGTGTTATAGTCATCGGTTCTCTACTCTGCTCATAAGCAGTCGATGTACAACTTAATGATATTAATATTACGCAAAGGACTGTGCGCCGATAGCAGAATGGCAGGAATACGGTATCGAGTGACTTAATCCATGAGTGATCAGAACGCACAAGTTACAGTTTTCAACTTTTCACTCCCAAAGGTAACGAAAGCATTTTAGGTTCAGTTTAGCCACGTGCCCTAAATATTTTATGTGTCATTAGCTCATTATATTCAACAGTGCTCATAAATGCACTGCAGTGTCTCTGTTAGTCAGTCTGTCTGTTAGTTTCTGTGCAAAAGCATATCAAATTATCGGCCACCAACTATTTCCGATATCAAATCTCTCTCGTCAGGAGACCATCAGAGCGTCCCTGAAACAAGTTACCTGCAGGGCGCAGTTGTTCAGCGCGAATGTCGTGCCTTCAAAGCACTGTGTACCTTGAAGCACACTCTGCCACCATAAACGGCGTTTTGTTACGGGTGCACTGCCTATGTCCGATCCTAACTTCTATTACGAGTGTTCTTTTTTAAGGTGCTGAGGATACTTCGTTATTCGCATGTAAATTTTCTTCGTCTTCCATGAGCAGTCAAAAACACAACTTTCGAGCAGCGCACCTCATTGCTTATAAAAACGCACTGCAATTGTGCTCAGTCTAAAGGCATAAAATACTTCCAATTCTACCGAAAACAGTTTTCGTCTTCAAAGGTGCAGAATTCTTTGCACAAATCTCTGCAAGTAATTAGTTTGCTGAAAAAACTTAATTATTGGTGGGTAACTTTTATTTGTTGATTGTTACTCGTTGCTTAACAAACTTGATTTTCCTCTCTACTCTATTTTGGCGTTAAAAAACAGTGAAATTGGGTTGCATAATTAAACTGAAGTTTACTAAACTGAAGTCACACAATTAAACCTAAAATTGTCACAAGAAATAACTCCTATAGTACCCAAGAATCTCTTCGAAGAATTCGGTTGCTGAACTATTCTGTCAATATTTTATGCATTCTAAGAAAGTGGGTATCCCTTGGTGAAGGAATAAAATCATAGAGTCGAATGCTGAGCTTTCTATGAATGACAACTGCGCAAAAAAACGCTCACATAATGTTCGATATTATGCTTTTTGCAGTTGTCACTTCATGCATTCGTTTCGTTCTCCGTCCTCTAATTTTGTGATGCTTAGTTGATTCTTATTTGCACTTTGCTGCATTATTGTATTTCCTTAGCTGTACAAAGTGACAAAGCTCACTGTTTAAAGGTATAGGTAAGATAGCTGCATGATTTCATAGCTATAAAACTAATCTGCAAAGGCCGTGGAAAATAACTGTTTGCAGCAATGGCGTATAACATTTGCAGAGGTGGGTACCATTTGTGTGGAATTTCATTCATTTAATTTTACGGGGTATGTGTATTTCATTGGAAAGGACGTAACTGAGTTGGCATTCACCCTGAATGTGTGGCTTTCACACCATATATTAAGTTGTTACACTTGTCGTTTCACGTAAACTGTCCTGCATAGTAAGCTGTCTTAATGACCTTCTTTGCCTTCATATCCTTTATATCTCGAACTATTAGGAGAATGCCCTTCATTAGTTTCCCCTTCGGCTTCCAGTCTACAACAAAGCATTTCCTTAACAGACACGTTTAATAGAAAAGTGACGCGTTTCCTCAAAATTAAAACATCACTTTCTAAATTTAGGAATAAAAAACCACTACCTTGGGTAAAAAGTCATCACCGGAAAGGAATTCTCTCCTCGGAATCCCCTCTTCACTACACTCTTGCCCTCTCCTCAGATCTTGGGAAATTTGCGAACTAAAGGCTTTCTTCAAAGCTCACTGCTGGTTGAATTCTCAGACCTCATTACGAAGGACAAGTCAAATGTGAGCTAGTAAAATCTAATTCTCCTTTTTCACCAGTTGCATTGTCTCCTTGTTAAATTTTCCTGACTTGAAATTAACATAAGAAGCAACACTTTCGAATGGAACTTCAGAGCAGTCAGCGTTGTGTGATGGAAGGAAAATAACAAGTTTATCGTTCAACATGGGTGATATGCGATTTATTTATAGTTGCCTCTACCAGGAGCAAATTTTTCTGCATCATCGCACTACGAATCACAGGAAATGAAGTAGGTATAGCAACATGCAGCGCTTTGCGTTCTCTCTTGAGGTCTATTGCTGGACTACCATATGAACCTGCGAAATAAAATTTCGCTTACTGATTTCAGCCTCTTCACTTAAATCATTTTTTGAGATCACTTTGCAACCATAGTTCATCACGGTAGTCTCATAGTATTTTCGTAAATGCGTGCAGCTAGATTTTTGTTCATGCGATATGCAAATTTACAAAATCATAAAGTGATTTGCTTCAATTGCAGCTTCCTGATTTTCGGCCAATCGATTTTCGATTTTTGCGCCTATGAGGTCATGTGCTGTGCTCAACTTTGAGGTCGTATTAGATGAGAAGAAAGTTGTGGCAAAACGGATGCTTTCAGAACATTTATCACAAATTCGCCGGGATTCAGTCCATGAATGTCGAATGTTTCAAAGAAGTTTCTTCTCGATCCCGAAGACTGTCAGCAAGAAACTATGTCGGAAATCAGCATACATTTGCAGTCGCTATTGATCACCTTAATTCCGGCACTGATGACAGTTGGCACAGTAATCGGCAACATTCTCGTCCTCGCTGTGATTCCATTCAACTCACGAATTCCAACAACGCTCCTAGTTGCTAATCTTGCATTCGCTGACCTTTTAGTTGGTGAGTAATCTTGTATTTGCTGACCTCCCTATCTGTAGCGTAGCTCAGAATAAATTTTATGTGAGCCATAAACCTTCCAGGTTTTCTAGGTGAGGAGCTGACTGTAATGATGTATTTTGAAACTGAGCTTTGTTTTTATTCCCAGAACCTTGATGAGACGTAGCAATCGTGAGTAGCAAATATGTTAAAAAACGTAGTTCTGCTATACCGGCGAATTTCAGGAGAAAATAAAAGGAGCGGAGAGTTGTTAAAATGCTGTTTCAGTGGACAGGTCGTTCTATGGTACCATTTAGTAGTTTATCGCGCAAGCAGATCTGTTTTCAAATGCTCCTTTGTAAGCATTTATTATACTTGCCTTTTTTCTTCTGCTGATAACGTTGTTTCTCGGAAAATAACATTTTACGTTGAATTCATTTCTTGGAAAGTGGAAAATTTCTGATCAAAAATTAGAATTTCTAGGCGTTTCATGGACGAGAAGTTGAAATCGCTATGAACAACTCATCAAAACGCAGTAACAACATTGGTCAGTGTCAGAAAATAACATCTTTGGTAAAGATGGCAATTTTAAAGATGCTGATTTCCCTTGCACGGACTTCCTCTGCCACTTTCTACTGCTGTCCCTCTATTGAGATGCATTCGACGAGAATTGAGAAATTGGCAAAAATGCATTTTATGCTCGTCGTTGACATCTCTATGCGCTGCCCGCATTCATATGTTCCAAAACGAGTGAGAAGACCTGTTTCAGGATGGTTCCTCAAAACGCCATGAACGCTAACCGAGAATGAAATTTTTAGCTTCTTGTAGTAGAGTGGGTGATTTCATCTCAAGTGATGCAAGAAAAAATTTCTAGGCAATAATGCTGATCGATATCAATGCATGTCACTATGGTTTACTCAAATCAGATTTTTTGGAAGAGAGTGCATCACTCTCTGCCATTCCTATTCTATTATTCGCTCTATTCACCCCTCCCCACATGTTTGCAATTTATCTGTGTGTTGCGCCAACATCATCAAAATGCAGCATCTAGCGTGAGCGATCGAGGAAATTGATATTACACTTGACTGCAAGAAAAGCCAATCACACTCTCTTAAAAAGTTCGATCTCGAATAAGTGCAAGTAGACTGGAAAAGTTGTCTTGTGATAGAAGTAGCAGAGCAGCTCATTTGGTTAACTTGTTGAGTACGAAGATACTCATTAGAGTGAAATTTTCGACGCGCAATGAAGCAAAAGTGCGCTTCTAGACTGAGAAAAGTAGTGCAATCGTGCACATCCACATCCTGATAAGCATAACACTCAGCGTAGCGATGGTTGCTAGTTGTGAGGTGAAAAGAAAAATGCTAGGTAACTTTCACCGAATGAGTTGCTTTGACATGCTATGAGCCTCGACTGCAGGAAGTTCCTAGACTTGAGATTACCTAGCTTCTTGTTAGGCTTAGAGTCCACTTCAACTGCCAAATCTTAGCAAGCTGAAGTCTCAACTTGCCTTAATTTTTAAGGTGCGATTATTCTTCGCAGTGCATCTCTTCCTCTCCCAGATGATCATACTTATGCATTCCTGAGATGTGGCCTTAAATAAACACGTATCAGTTCTGTTGCTGCATTTACCAATAACTTTTTAATGCATTATGTCACTTTTTATTCGAAGGCGCTATGTCAGCTTGAAGATTAATTAAAAGTTTCGAAAAAATGCTACAAAGTTTCCTCCATGAATTCTATACGAATGTCCAATGCAAGTACGTCGCGTGATTAGAAATAATTCGCCTAACAGTTCGGCAAGCATTAAACATAACAAAGGTACCCAGAGATGAGCTGAACGAACCAAATGCCGAATACTTCTCAAATAATGCATGGAGATTTAAAAATCTTCTAACAAAAATCCCGCCTCTCTTTCATCTCTTAATCCTTGCTGTATGACGAAGTCATATCCGGTTTCTTTTCATCGCTCTCATCGCCTGAAATATACTGCCAGTATGTGGTCTCAAAACATTGCAAAAATGACATCTCCATAAAGACTTGCTGGCTGCCACTACATATGCATCATTCATGCTTGTAAATCCGAGCATGCACTCGTTGGCGAGAATTCTAGCCTGCATACGACTCGTTCGTTGTTACAGTAAGGTTGCTGAAAGAATGAGGTTGCCAACCATTGGAATTTCGAAATGAACTGTTAGCGAATTTTCGGCAGTTTAAGAGCACAGTTTTAGTAAGATGGGTGGCAGTTTTGGTTCATCAACGTAGCCACTGATTGGGAAAGTGATAAACGAGAGCAGTTATAGATGAAGAAAGGGGAAAATTTAGTGTGAAATCGAGCTTTTGCATTTGGTGAGGCGGTTTGTTTTCGAGGAGGAGGACTAATGCAGGGATTGAATTATCTGCGAAAACAAATACTCTCTCCTACAAACAGAAACTTATTTACAGAAACTATAAAAATAGTAGACTAAAGAAGCGATGATGTGCAAATCCACATTCCTCTGCTTCGACCCGAGTACCAGTTCACGTCTTGCTATCGTTGGACGATGCATCTTGTACATCCAAGTAGCGCTTCGAAAACTCATGTTGTTCTAAACCGGGTTTTTTTATTAAAATGACATGTTAAGGGGTTAGGCTGGGCGATGTGGGACTTTGCCTCCCGGCGGACTAAATCTAGGGTCTTTGTGAATATTTTGTTGCGTGGGCATAGGAAGGTTGTAGTTTCCTGAAGATAGCTGTTCTAGAAATCTCTTCCGCTTCTTCAAGAAACCCATTTCTGGACTATTTTCAATTTGAAATGATCGAGAAATTAGGTCCTGGAAGAAAATAATGGGAGAAATTACAATAAGAGTGTGCGACTGTAGCTGAATAAAGGGAGGGAAAATTGAGAATGCAAGGTTATCTCAGTGCGTTGAGCATCAAACTCTTTGTACTGAAAAGTACTTCAGGCACAAAAGTTTGGGAAACCAGCATGCTATTTCGAAAGCCCTTATTATGTCTCACCTAAAACTTTCATAGTCAACCTTCCACATAAGATGAAATTTTACCTGGTTTCTTAGAGTTTTGTAATGAAATTCACTGGTTTGGAGGTTTCCAGCAGAAATTATCGTTTCCTGACCTTTATGAGTTCAGTTCCTATCAAAAATGATAATTATCTCACTTTCCTGTTGCAAAGGTCCCTTGACCATAGAATGTGAGTTCATACTAAAACAGATAGGATATATTCCATAATGACAGAAAAGCGAGCAAAATGGGCACTCGTGCGTTCATATGAACTATAAAGCTACGAAATAACTGCGTTTGTTTCGCTCCCTAATCATCACTTTGCACATAAAAAATACATTGAAGCAAAGAATGAGCATTACAACGTTTGTAGAATTTGAGTCTCAAGAAAAGACCGCAAATCTTAAACGTAACTCATCTTAGGTACAAAGCTCAACTATATAAAATGCTGCAGGATTCCATAAAAAGCAGCTGTTTTATGATCTATTATGTGAACAAACTGGATAATACTATAAAATTATACATGAATGACTACGAAGAACGCATCATTTTTTCACTTTTAGACAAAACGTGAGAGATGAATATTCGCAACGATCTAGGCCCTTGAATTTGAAGTAATTTTGAACTGATGAGATGCTTGTCACTGCATACTGCCAGGTTGAAACCATGAAGGAGAGTTTCTGAATGGATTGCGCAAGAAAGTTTTAGGTTCTTCTCGGATTTTCGGGCAAGAGTTGGCTCATTCGATTGAACTTTATCTGAAGCCTTAACAAATCTCTACTTTTCTCCTCTGGAGCATCTCTTCCTTAAATACTTACTGACTGTTTTTGAAGTAAAACGTTCCCTAACTTTTTTGTTTTTTCCTTTCCACTACCCACCAACAGTCACCTGGTGAAAGCCGCTCGCTGTGCGACATGTGAACATGCATAAGGGCATATGGGCCAGTGGTGATTGTCATAAAACGCACATAAGCAAACCTATTTTCTATGGGCAGATCTTTGTCCTTCCTCGGTTTCGAAATTCTGAGATCCTAGTTCGTGATTCTTAAAACACTTGATCCTTATGTGATAAAGAGTCTGTGAACACGGCAAGGAATCGTCGTATTGCAGCCACTTCTCATGTTTGCTGCAGAAAAATGGAAAGTGCATGGAAAAATGAAGTGATAGGACATCAGTGGGTCACTCGCTTACGATTTCGCATGTGTTTCCTTTCTCAGATATGAGATCGCTGGATTAGAATATCTTCTTCCGGACAGAACTGAACAGAACAGAGGGATAAACCCTTCCGAAGTTTGGCATGTCGCTTATTTCAGAATGCTTTTCTGATAAGGTTTTGTTCGAGTAAAGGCATAATGCTTACATAGTGCATGCAGTGCTGTTTGTTATATGCTAGAGACCCTGCCACATTCAAAGAGTACAAAATCGATCCCAGGAAGTAATGCAATGCGACCGGTAAGATAGACCAATCGTAAAAAAATTCAGCTAAAAAAGTTGAATTATTCAGTGCAATAATTTCACCTGGAGCAATCTCAATACAGGAATTGTGGTGATGCCGTTGGCGATCTCAAATATACTCACTGAATCACGTTGGCTTTATGGAATGCTATTATGCAAGATATGGACGTCGCTCGATGTCATTTGCTGTACGGCTTCGATCGTCACCCTCTGTGCAATTAGTGCCGATCGGTTCATCGGAGTCACACGTCCGCTACATTACGCTCAACTGGTCACTACCAGACGTGTCTTCTACACATGTGGTGGTAGTGCTTTTACCATCATGCTTTGGTATTAGTTCCAGATATCTGTGGTGTGAACATTTATAGCACGGGTGGCAAGATGGAGAGAAAAAAGTGAGGAGCGAGAATAAGAAAATTTTGATAACCAGTGAAAAAAAATCCTCCATCCAATCAAGAGCTAAGCTAGTAAATTTCTTTTGCATATGCTCAAAAGCGAATTGCAATAGGCGTAACATTGTTACTGAAGCACTTATTGAATAACTGTAAGTTTTTTTGCATCTACTTACTGGTTTTTGTTGTCATAACCTCTTTGGAGAAGCACTTATTGCAACATAATCTGCTGCTGCTCCAAATTGCTTCTGAAGTTATGACTGAATGGAAATTCGCACTGGCGGAAAATGAGCTTCTTATCACAAAGTTGTGGAACAAGACATCATGACGCATTGTATGAGGAAGAAATTGTCGCATATGTGAAAGCAACAACCTCAACCCTATGAGTTGTGCTTTTGGATGTTCTTGTACGTCGAGCAACGAACGCAAGAGCGTAATCTCATCTGCGACGCTAAGTTATGAAAAGTGTCGCGCTTGCACGTAAAGAACGGTTTCACTGGGAACTGTCTTTCCCCTGCATACTTGCCACATACCTACAAAAACACCGCCGAATGCATAGAAACAATATTAAAACCGAGTTGTTGACTGTTGCGCTTTGAAGCCGTCCGTCCAGGCAGCCCCTCACACATGTAAAAATTAGTGCAGTGAGTGCCTCAACAAGGGAATGCAAAATTTACAGCCTTCGTCCGCTGAAGTTTCAACCTCATCAATCGAGAGTGCGTTTCCAGCTCTATGAGTGACACTGTCAAATAAACATCTACCAAAAAGTACAGCATATTGGCTTCTCATGCTTAATTGTTTAAAAACCGTCGAAGGAGCCTTAAAACGGATTTAGCTGTAATAAAATGCGTGAAATATAATTCTATGGGCAAACGAACAATTTGACTAATCTTTTCTGTAAAAATGTTTGGAATGAATTGAGCATCACCTAGCTAGAAAAGCAAAAACACCATTTCTTACTCTCATGAATACATTGCTGCATCGTAAGCAAAAAAACAATGTCCAATTTGGGAAAACATGCTTAATGAACCTGATAGTAGGTGGATTCCAGAAGCCTTATTTTCCCTTTCCCTCCCTTCCACCATTGCGAAGTTTTTAGTAAGCACTCGTCATAGCGACCCCATAAGTACTGTTTCTCGGGCTTTATATTAAATTATGCTCATATAACAAATCGGAATTTGATACAAGTCAGAAACCAGCTCTGAAAGTGGTCAAATGTGGTATAACAAACTTTTCTCAAGAGGAAAGTGAGAAAGCTTTCCTGGCGGCAAGCAAAACCATGTTAACCCAGGAAACATCTTAAGTGTTTCCGGTCTAAGATTTCAGTTTCATCATCCTCTGTGGGAAAAACGATTTGAAGCTGGGAAGCCCGGGAAACCCGGCGGAAGATTTCCCTCCCCTACTCCCTACCTTCTCTCCCATCACCCCTTCCTCAATCCACATCCGTCAGGGGACACACACAACTTGATGAATTACACTCTTCGCAATGGAACAGATGAATTCACCCGGCGTTGCAGTTGGGCATCACTCTTGCGACAAAAGCCAATATGATTAACGAGGCGAAAAACTAGAAGGATTACATTGTAGTCAAACTGTTTTCAAGTTTAAAATGTGCCAGTCTCATTCAGAATTCAAGCACTGCTCATTTCGAAACGGAAGTGACGATGGAAGTTCAAGCTGCAAAATTTGCTCCATCCTTTCGATCGAAACTTGTGCTCTTTTATCTATTGCACCCAAGTTCATGCTAAAGCGTCTGTTTCATGTCGCGAAGAGCTAGTTTTGCTCATTAACGAATACATGGTGAACTCTTTTAGAACTGATAACAGCTTATGTAATACTTACTGTTTTGCCTTCTCGTAATTCAACTGACTATTTTGAGGGAGCACTGCTGTGTTAGTAGGTTTAGTCGGGGTGTTTCAGTATGGCAATTTCAGCAATATGGGTGGTCTCAATAGCAATTCTGTTGGCAACGATACAGTGGAGTAATAAACTGAGTGGCGAATGTCAACTTGTGTCGGAAGGTTGCAAAGTGAGTTCTCAGCTTCACTACATCGCTGAATCCACAGTCGGCTCATTTTTCATCCCTCTTGGAGTTATCTGCCTCCTCTACTATCAAATATTTAAGGTATATTGCGTCTTGTTCATTGAAATGTAATATAGGGAAACTGACTTGCTGAAAATCAAACCACGCTGAAGCGTATAATATGGTATGTGCAAAAAATAACGCTCTAGTTAGGTTCATTCAGTGACGAGGAGAACAGTCTATTTTTTTGACATCCTGCTAAATTCAGGGTCACCAGTTTTGCTGAATTTCCGAAATTAATCTTGGATCCGCATTAAAATGGAAGACTTTTATATCGCCAGATGGCTGAAATTCCCAGAGTAAACTCTGACCATGCGTGGCATGAAAAGCACGGGGGGCTTAGTGGTAGCTTTCGCAGTATGAGAAGG
The DNA here is from genome assembly GCA_037576465.1 of Parascaris univalens. Lineage (NCBI taxonomy): Eukaryota > Metazoa > Nematoda > Chromadorea > Rhabditida > Ascarididae > Parascaris > Parascaris univalens. Next base: position 59,432,984 of record CM075173.1, on the reverse strand, counting down.
TTTGTGATTTAACAGTTGCGCAGATTAAGGAACGTGAAGGTTTTGGCGAGTTTGTCATCTTATGAAGCATAGATAAACAATCGAACCATTATGCATTTTCGTATAGGAGTGCCGACGTGCTTCGCTGGCTTGTTTCAATATCCATACATCCCATTTCTTACTTGCATTAGCAGTTTTTTTAATGTCAAGCCAGACCCCCAGTGCTTATAACCGGAGTTGATTTGTATAATGTTGCATCCTTAACAGCAGACAGGTGGTGTTTCGCTCCTTTCATACGTCACTAAAGGCTCACTGGATGCGCTGTGCTACATTAAGGTTATTCGTCTTAAAGCTCAAAGCATCCATGATTTCCTAGTGGGCAAATGAAATCGTATCTTAATGCGAAACCATTTCTGACTCTCATCGTTCCAGCGCGCTTATTCCTTAATGAAACCATTTTTTTGTACGTCCTGTCTTATTAAACCTCATTAAAATGTTATGTTGACCCTCATTTTCTGAAATATAGGACCGAGTAAACAATGGTTTTTCCCCTGAGCCGCTGTTTTCATCCACCTGAGCTGTGCTTTTAATTGAGTGCCCTTTTGTCAACGCAGTGAAAGCTCCATTAGAGTTTAGATCAATAGGCTCATTGCACGCACGTGCTTGGAAGTCATCATACTTACAGGTGGTTAATCGGAGGCAGCGCTTTATATTCGGCTTCCTAAGCAATGCTTTCTCAAAAAGGTAATGAGTCCTCTTTTGAAAAGCAAGACTTTTACACATCGTCCTCATTCAACTCGAAATTTCTCAATTTTCTCTGTTCCGAACAACGTCCTCTTCAATGCCATTGTTGGTTGCATTCAACCGGCGTAGTCGTGAATCTCTGTTGTCCTCGTGCTTCATATCGTGTTGCCCATAGAAATAATCTTCACAACTAGTTAGAGGCATTTTCCAGAGTGAAATAAAAGCTTTTAACCCCATTTGGTTGACCCTATTTATCTGAGATACAGAGTTCGGAATGAACATGACGGAGCCATATCAGACATGGTTCTCGTTTGCGCGCTGGCGCAAATCTGCTGCATATATTTCAATTTTTGCGCGAAATAGTCATTCATCGAGAGCATCAAACAAGATCTGAAATTGGTAAAGGTGTTGGCGTATACACTGGTTCTCAGTAGAAGTGATGAATAAAGGCACGGAATTCATCGTTTTGATTGATAACGGCCATTACTAATTACTAATATGACCATAGCAAGCCTTTCAAAGAACGAAATTTTATCTTAACCCCAGTGACGACAAGAGTTCTTTGTCTTTCAACAACCCCCTCCCACCTCCCCCCACTCCTCTCCAAGAAAAATGACAGGAACATTCCACGCTCGGCAAATAATTCACATGCATTAATCTTGTTGGTTGAACTCCAGAGGGCAAGTTGGCATATAACGTTGACAATAGACCCAGCAACAGAAGTCAGAATATCACACAAACGTTTGCCTTCTCCTGATTTATGCGAGTGGTATCTGATGCCCTTAAAATACGGAAGGGAACGCGGTAACAATTAACTTGCTGTCCTTCCTATTCACAGAATTTACCTGCTGATGTTTGTTGTTCGCTAAATCATAATCGCAAACGCTTACCTATAGCACGGCCTGATTTTTGAAATTTATTTGGAACAGTAAAAATTGTTTTAGAAAAAAGAGTGTGAGTTTAAGGGTTATCGATGCCAACAACATTTTAACGAGACCAATCTCTCCCACCAGAAAGTACCTAACAGCAGAGAACAGTGTTTAATTCCCTATGATACACAAATAGCCCTGACGATTCAGCTTAGTTCGCAAAGCAAAGAACAAATTTTAAATGATGCAGCCGTCCAGTATAATTCCAGTTAAGACTAGGTATTCTGTACATTCTGTACTTCCTATTTCTGTCCTCGTTTAATGAACTAAAGTATCATACATCTTGGTTGAGGTTTTTCTCTCTAAAGTTTCCTGTTTTCTGTCCAATCACTCAAGCGTTTATACTGCAATAACTTGTGATAAAATGATATAAGTTGCTACGTGTCCTAAGCTAGTACCACAAAATTTAGAAAATACACTTTGACGCGGTGTCGTTTGATTGTTTGATGCAGTTGTCTGCAATTTAGGTTAAGAATTTTCGATCCTCTAATCTAATCATTTGCCACGGCGTCGTTAAAAGCGGCTTGAGAAATGCTCTCCTCCATTTCAAAGAATCATTTTCGGTCATGAGTGCCATATGTTGTTTCATAAATAAGAAGCCCACTGCAACATAGTGGCATCAATGACGACACTTCAAAATTTATCTCTAAATGCGATTGCATAAAAGCTCCAAGCACTAAAAGAGACAGTGACGTTTTAGAAATGTGGAACAGCGAATGGCTTTGTTGCTGCCATTACGGATTCATTATGGAAGATCCACCGGTGAGCAACAAAAGCAGAAGCGTGCATTTATGAAGCAGCAGAAGACCGCAAAGACATTGGGTGTCGTCGTGGGCGCCTTCATTTTTTGCTGGACGCCTTTCTTCATTCTCCATTCTCTCAGTATTACCTCTCAGTATCAATTAGTCTTTGATGCAATCTCTTTTCTAGGTAACGAGAGTGTCGAAACTGTAGGTTATGAAACGAAGTGTGCAAAGATATGCGCAATTTTACAAAAATTCAGAAAAACGCCTGATGATGGAAGCAGAATTGAGTTAATCGAAGCTACATTCCGTCATATGCAATATCTCATAAAATTTGTCCAGCAGCTATTTAGCTCAAAACTTCGCCGTTCAGTCGATTTATTTTCTTGATGTCTTACGTCAAGCGTAGCCAAAATATATAAGCAAGACAGTCAACGGACGAAAGAATAATACGTGTCCACTTGGTAAAAGTTATTCAAGCCCATGTTCGTAGCCTTAGTCTGGTCGTCGATTTATGAAAGGAATTGGGAGAGATAATTGAACAATGCTAATGGGAGCTGGGTCGAGATTTAAATGCAAGAGTATTATCCACGCTGTTAGAAACCAGTCTTTTCTTTACTTTTTCATCGATTTCATACGGATCACATGATAGGGAATAGAGAGGTAATTGTAAATGGAGCAAAAAGACTGCTTCGCTTTTTCGAGGCAGCTGTTATGGAAGTTTGTTCTCGAAGAAAAACGAATGAAACATGAGATTCTTAGAAATCGAACAAACAATAGAATGCACAGTGATTCGTTCGTATCACACATCTCATAGTAATTGTTATCACATTCGTCAAAAGAAGCGTCAAAATCGATCAGCTCATATCCACTGTTCATAGCCATAAAATAGCAAGCATGGTTCGATCTGCCAAATTCCACACTCTGCTATCATACAATGCAATCGACAAAAATGCAATCATAGGCGAAACCGTTATTATTTCACAACTAACTTAGCTGTTCATGACATCAATTCGACTTCCCTCGTAGTGGGCATTGTAGTAAAACATTCCGGTAAACGTTTAAAAACCTGCACCAAACGTTGCTCCACATCAAGAAGCGGGCTCACTCACCTTTCCTAAGTCTCCTTTCGAGAATTTTTGCTTTTTTTTGTTTCGGGTAAAACATATTCTCTGCACATTGATGCACCACTTTATATAGCATTGAATGCATGCCTCCGCATTCCTCATCACCTGATTATATTTCACTGCATTTGGCGATTCTTAGAGCTCACCTTATTAGAAAGAGCCAAAGTTGCTTCTAATTCTCTGTGGTTCTCGCTGCCTGAGCATGTGGTCAAAAGTCTCCTTGATCCCACCGCTTCCCCAACCCATTTGCTGTGATTTTTATGCCTTAGCTTTGCTTCACTGAATACGCTCAAATGCCCGGGCAAACGTACACATTTGCGCAAAACTATAAAAGTTACGTCGGTAACATTTGTTACGCATTAATCACGCACTCATCAGGGTTCCTACTCATCATAGCCCTAACCTCTCTCGAATTCGTGCCACTCATCCAACTAGTCGGTTATGTCAAGTAGATCTATACAAAGCCATCTGTTGACTACTAGTGATAAACTTCAGTCCCTGGAAATCTTCCTTTCCATATGTACGATTTAAACGTTGAGCACATACCTGCATGTATTCACGCAGATCAGTGGCTGCGAGTAGGCACATACACGTATGCACACGCACATCCAAGGCACACATTAAGGCACTGGCAGATTTGAATGGAAAAGCGACGATGACTACGCAATTTCATGCATTCCGTAGAAAAGAACAAACGAGAGGAGAACAACGAGATAAGCTAGATGCCATGTTATGTGGTCGCTGATTTCGTCCTTCGAGATGATCACGATGCGTTGAACATGTGTAATGGAGGCAGTGCGCTCATAAATTTTGAGATCATGCGTGTACATCGAGGTTGATGGCTCCAGTTGGTGGGCAGTTACGCGTAGTATGATATGGAATGTGAGGTTGTGGTCTGGGTTCTGCATATACTAGCCGTAGAATGGTTCTTATCTTCATTTTCAAAACACTTTGACGTCATGATTGACGTCCTTCTATATAAGTTAATTGATAGGCAGGTTCCTCAACGAGAGATAAAATTTGCTCCTCAGCGTGTCTCTGCAGCTCGTCCGCCCTGTCGGGTAAAAGCTAAAGAAGACGATTTTGGTGGTGAATTAGTGAATTTGTGCAATTTGTCCATTAATTTCGTAGGCGAATCCATCAGTGCACATTTTTTATTATCGTTTTCTAACATTTAGGAGCGTTTTAATTTGTAGGCGTGAAATGTAAATGCGCGTATTGTGGAGCTTCTCTTCGGCATATGATTCTATCTTCCTACCGTTAAATAGGACAGTAAATCAAAGCTATCTTTTAAAAGTATTGTTTGCATCAAAAGTTCCACGCGAAAGTGTGCAGCACTTAGCCACAAATATAACATAACATTCTGATCGTTTGCTTTCAGCTATTTTGTGGACTTTTTTTAATACAAAAAATGGTCAAAACAAGAATGTCTGAAATCGGGAAGGCCATAAAATCAGGCTAATCAGAAGACGGACGCGAAATTCCAAAAGAACTGAAAAAGCGACTGCATATGGTATTTCATCCAACCATTCGCTAGCGTGCGTTGAAGTACCACCAGGTGGGAAATGAACTGCACGAAAATATCTGTAACCAAGGGGACGCTGACACTTTCCTTCCCGCCTTCTGATGTTGTTGCATTGTCATGTGCAAAAAAGCGTGCAAGCATTTTTAGATTACTTATCCATTCGTTGCGGAGGTAGGAACTGCACATTCTGAACGATACCTGAGATTCTCATGTTACTTAGCACAAGAAACACTTCCTCGAAGAATCCACCACGAAAATGCTAAGAAAAATTCCATTCGCTAGTAATTTTTTAATATTGTGGCTTCCACAAGCAACCTAAAATTTAATTTACACAGTCATTCGAACTTGTATTCAAAGGATATTAAAAAGTTGCGTTAAGAATGCAAATCAGTGATGCGAATGAGATGCACGAGTACGCACGTTTACATGCTGACAGATCATTTCTACGAAGCTTCAACTATATGCAGTGCCATGGAGTCTCGTGAGCTTTTAACTTTTGCAAAACGTTACGTGACCTTCTTCAACTTTTACCTAGCCAAACGTCGTCTTTCATTTCCATACATAAGGAATTGCATATGTTGTCGAAACGAAACGAAATTGTGCTTCATAGGATTTCCTTTGAGAACTCAGTCTAATAAGGCAATAGTACTGTTCGATGGAATTATAGGTGCAATCATATCTAATGAGCTCGTTCCGCCGTTTATTATGGATTTCTTCTCATGGCTCGGCTACTTTAATAGGTAAGATTTATGATCCTTCTTACTTCCAATAGTTCTCGCAATTTTTACAGTCGATGAAAATATTCCTACACGTTCTTTGCACCACTAAAGAAAATTGACCGTCGCCGAGAACTTGGCTAGAAGAAATACCTCATCTCAATCGGCATATGCGTGGTGCATCTGTCTGCATGTTTAACGCGTTTTCATCCTCGTCTCGGAAAAGCAAGAGAGTGGAATTTATTCGGCTTTATCTTTGATCCGAAAAAATCCTGATCAAGACTTACTGAAGATCTTCTTATGCTCTTAGGCTTACTGCAAAGTTCTCATCTTCTAAGCTGATAAATTATACTGTGCGCCAGACATAAGATGCAAACTCAGAGTAATGGGTGGAGCCTTTGAAGGATGGGAGTAAACTTCAGTTATCATTCAACAAATGGACTGCATGAAGTGGGGAGATGGTTGTGACACATTTTATGCGAATCGCAGCCAGCTACCAGATACCGCTAAGATGTACGTTGAAGAATTCCCAGCTATTACGCAGCATGCTTAGTTGGGTCATGATTGTACATCAGTTTATATTCCTGGTTTTCGTGTTTGAACTGGCTGCCTAGTGTTTGCCCGAAACTTGACATTTGAAATTCTTGAGCCAAGAATAGTGTTGCCCAGCACGAAACAGCTCTTGTACCGAAATTCTTGTTGGCTGACTTCTCATGTCTTTACCAGTTACCATATTAAAATTGGAAGATGGAGTAATAAATTCGGTATTTTAAAAACCCTTGAACTAAGTTGGTGTCGGTCACATGGAAAATCTGCCTCGTCAGTCCTGTCAACTTTTACTTGATCTGGAAAAAACTACAGGTAAACTACTTGCAATTTCATGTTTCAATAATTCGCATGTCAAATAGCCAAAAACATCTCTTTCTGTATGGAAGCGTCCTTTTCTGCTCTAAGATTGAAGAGCCATAATTGGCGAAGCGTGCAGCCTGAAGGTGCGAAATTCTGCATTCCACAATTCCTGAACTGAAGCAATCTCACTGAGCCCAAAGTAACGTTGTGAGTGTCGAAACCCCGTTTTAGTGGTTCTCACAAAATTGGATAACATTGAAATCCTAGTGAAATGCTGTATTCACTGAAATAAGATTGCTCCGCTCGGCTCAAATGTTGTCTCATTCACATCACCATATCACTTGACGAACCAAGAATTGTCTCCTCATTTTTAAATTCTAGAAATTACACACCTTGTGTCCAAATCAGTTCCATTTTTAGATAATCTAGCTTTCAGAGTCGAATGGGTAACCACCCTACCTAATTCCGTGTTTGCTGCGCCTCGACCGTTAATCGTTGACAGATATTCATGAGCACAGAGATGCGTCATTTACCGACTTCCTTAATTTTTTTCCTTGATTTGCCGACCCCGGAGGAACATTTTGCAATCCAGTATATTGTCAGCTGCTCAGCACCCTAACCATGTACGCTACTGTAGTTTGTCTTATTATTAATACCAGTGAACGCAGTCATTGGTAGAATTATTCTTGCTTACATTCCTAGCAAAAAGGATCATTTTCCACTGAAATAGTCACAGGTCGATTTACTTGTCACTATGCTCTAGAATTCACGGCGATATGGGTGCACCGGCACAACGTGTGAGTGTAACAAAGCGATACTGTACTGAATTTTTGGATTTTGCATTCGATTTCACTGATAAGCGAAACTTCAATGAATATTGAATCACTCATAGCTTTAGTTGAATAGGAGCGTATTTTATTATGTGCAGTTGCATTATATGTGAAAAAAAGCCACGTGTCCTAGTTAGTAAGTGAAGCGATGATATCACTCGACTGGTGAAAATTTTCAGTGCTTTAAATCCATTGATCTATGGGATGACAATGAGATCTTTCAAGAAAAGTTTCCGCTTTTCCGTGACGAATCGTTGCTGGGCGTTCAGTTCAACGCGCTCCTTGAGAAGTCGAAGAAGTAAGACGTTGAAACTAATCACTTCTAACAATTGAGCAAAATCGCTGTTTCATAGTATACTTGTCCATGAAAAGGCCGTAACTCATGCAACCTTTTGCTAGGAACGTATTTAGGACAAATTGCGGAAAGTGCTATCGCAATTCGTTTCACTATAGTGGAAATCTCCCTTCATGAAAAAGTGACTAACAAAGTAATGAATGTAAGTTGGAGTATTTCGAAATTAATCGTTGTTAAAATGTACACGTTACATGAGGTATCGCTTTTGAATTACAATCATTTTCCCCTCAAAAATGGGCGATATATATTTTTCTCAGACAATTATTGTTGTTATAAGATGCAGTATTTACAAATTTTTAATTCTGTATTAGCAACTATCTCGAAAATTAGTTTACCGCTCGATGGTGACAGGCGATCTTTGCTAATAGTCTAGCCCAACTTCAGATTCCGGAAAGTATGGCAAATGCGCCACTATCGGCCTGCTGCTTTAGCATTGCTTCCTTTCATACATTCTGCCGCAGAAGTGTTTAAATATGCAGTGACAGCCCTTTTTCCCTTTTCGCTTATTATATTTCTGTGGAAAAGTATATGAAATTTTAAAGAGTCATAGACAGCTGTTACATTCTGTGCTATGAGGACAGGGGAAATCGAATTTCTTGAGGCATTCAAGGGAGTGCTCAGTGCACTCAAAGCGACGAATCGAGGCGACGACGCAACCGAAAGTTCGATTTGGAAATTTCGAGTAGCGAGCGGCATGTCTCTTGCGAGACCGATGTTGGCCCAATGGAATTAGAAGTATCTTCGCTAGCTGCTAAGGAAATGCTTACTTCGCCAAACTTAACTTGTGAACAACCCAAATGTGGCACAGCCACCTCGAACATCTCCCTTAATTTGAAGCTTTACAAGTTGCTCATTAGCTCGAAAGCAACTGATCTCTGAACCGTTCGCGTGCCTTGTATCGACCACTTTCCTACCGTTTTCCAATGATGCAGTATAAATTTATGCACATTCTCACTAACGCTTTCGGAATCTTTAGTGTCAGGCCCTTTTCAGTTTAAAAAGAAATAATAATAATCTATATTTGTGCATATTCAAACGCTAAAAAGGTATAAAAGGATTTCTTAAAAGCGATCGTGTACTGCTCAAAGCACTTTCACAATTTATTCAAGCAGTCTTCAGCAGTTCCAAGTCACTATAGCTGTGAGAGTGCAGAAAATGCTATAATTCTTGCTGAAATATTGTTGAGATGAAGAACAATAAACGACGTAGGAAAGTTCGAGTCCTGGAAATGGGCGATGATTGGAGACGAGAAGGTGTATGAACATCCTCTTGCAAACATGACTGCACTCTCAAAAGTTACCGATACTTCAGCCGTGCACACCTTTTGTTGTACTAAATATTGGGCATCCCGCTGAAATTTCGCTGACCGAACATAACGACGCAATCAAGACGAAGTTGAAATCGCAACAAGTGTTAAGCATAACAAAGAAATTTCTCACTATAAAAAGTTCCTCAGTTATCTTCCACTTATAAAAACGTTCATTGCAAATTAAAAAGCGCAAAAGCTGCGTCATTCAACACATTAACTAATTCCACATTCTCCTTCAATTTTCCTAGAAATTTATATTGCATGATCGAGTTCCGCGAGTCGAGAATTTTACTGATTTTCAAACTGCTTGTCTTTCAACCTATTGGCAAGCGTATCTCGCGATTTTATTGCCAAACTGAACTCATCTAAAATGCCGGCCAAACAATTTCAATTAAAGTGTATAGACGCTGACCAATTTCATCTAAAAAGTGTCGCAACGGTCTGGGACACGATTCGAACAAAACAGACATTGCGCATTTCGAATTGTTCCTCACAGCGTTGAATATTATGAGTGTGTTTCAGAATAAATAAACTCCGATTTTTCATGAACAGTTGAAGGTGCAAAATTCATGCCGTCTACGTTATTATTTATTATGAAAGAAAATACAGTATTACGCTCACCTATCAAATTAGTTACCGCTCGTCAAAGCCCTTCTTGATTTTCAGCCCACCATCATTCAGTATTCACAAAAATAGCTCTACATCTCTACGCGTTTAAAACACATTCTTCAAGTCTTAGGTCATCATTACCAAGCAGCCTAAGCTGCTGTGTGCAGCTGACTTTTGTTCTTCGTCTCGTCGACTTTCCCTCTTTCCAGTTCATGCATTCATAAATTTTGAATTTCGAGAAGTTAACAATAGCGTGGTAGATTTCCAATGGCAAAATGCATTCGCTCATTAAAAAATAGGGTTAGTCAATGAGGTTATCACGAAAAATCCTAGCAATTTCAGTCGATGCTTAATATTCATCTCTAGCAACCACTGTTCTAAGTTTGAAAAGAAAGAGCAAAGAATAAAGAGAAAAGTCGTTGCAATGACAGGTGGTGCGGTAGGTGTGGCTTATGAGCACAACAAGTAGCATTGGTGGCGGCATTTGCGAGTAGGCACTAGCCAGTGATTTTCTGGAATTTCTATAGTTCAATAATCAATTGTCTTTATACTTTTAACTGTAAAATTTTTTGGAAGAAGTCTTCATACGAGAAAACCTACCTATAATAAGTGTGCACCTGATAGGTTGCATAATGGCTGCAACGCACTTACAGTTAAGATGTATGATGACTAAATGCACGTGAAGCATAGATGCTTGAATTTGGTTTGCCTGCTATTAGTTCGAGGTACTTCAACTCTCACTTCTTTAGACCTTTCTATGTTTTTCCTTTCTTTTTTTCATCATTCGATATCCTTTTAAGCATTTGGCTTATGACATTTTCCAAATCATGAAACATCAACATACAGTGGTAATTTGACTTTATTTCTAAATACATTTACATGCGTTCATATCAAATTGTCATTATCGCCACCGCGCTGTTGTCTTCTTCGATTATTTCCACTGTTGTTCTGTTTTCATCATTACTTTCACCCAAATGAAACTACATATGCATTTGTTCTTCTCTTCTATTGAAGTTTGAAAAATCATACATAACTGCAACTTCCATCTGCCAATTATTGAAAAATACTAACGTCAAGTAAGGTGTCGTTGCTTCAAAGCAGCAAACGTTTTAACGTCCCGAAGGACGGTTTCTGCCGCCCTCACTAAGACAGTAAGGCATTGAAAAAACCTATGCAACATACTAATATTCGGTTCGTTTGAGTAAGAAAGTGATATCTGTCACCAATTCAGTTTTATTTTTAAAGTTTGCATTTGTAGTTTGTTCTGATAAGTTCGCCGTATTTCTCAGAAACCTTTCCGAACAAACTTTACTGCTCACAACGTGACTGGAAGAGATATTTTTCATCATGACTAGGATGTTTCCTTTTACAGCCAGAACTTCATCTTCGAAAACATTTCCTGGAGATGCATCGCAAAGAAAAGAAATGTGTTCTTATGGATCAGGCATAAATCATCGCATCGATTCACTACAAATAACACCAACTATAGTAAGTGTCAAACTTAACAAAGAAGCGTGTTATTGTAGCACATTCCCTTGTTAAGGATAACGCATTCTGAGTTCTCCGAACTATACAAGGGATGCGAATGTTTCAGTGTTGGTATGACGCTCAGATTTGAGAAGCTGCTCATTATTCTGTTGTTCTTGTCTGTGCGTGAAGTGGTGGGAATTGGTGTTGCGCTTGCAAATTGGACGTGTGGCATAAACACGTTGAGTCGAGTGGTGTCGTATGTCATTGCACTGCCTTGTGAAGTGGAGGGTAAGTTCTGCATTATGGAAGAGGTATTTGCATATCAGTCAAATCAAAGTGCCACAAATATGCAACTTATTTTCCAAAGACATTCTGCAACGCCAAAGTTACTGAACCAAGGACTCTTCATTTTCTGTCAGTTAAGAACATAAACCTCATAACGTCCTGCTAATAAAATTCCTAAACCAACTGCTGCAATGTTACATTGAACTTAGGTGCAGGCGTCAACAAATACGGCATCATGAACATAGCGAACAAGTCGGGACATCTCAAACGCTAACGCCAAGATTCTACATGAGTACTGCTTTGGTTCCTGCTAAGTCGTAAATACCCACCACTCCGAGAGCTGTGAAGCTATGAGTTTGATTGATGCATTTCCAACTTTACGTACATCACATACGGAGCTAACGAATTTTTATTGTTTCCTATAAGCAAGCTATTATTATAATATTCGGGCTGAATAAGACAACTGCGAAGTAATTATTATAATTTTCGAATTCACGATCATAGGTGCTCTAGTAGCTCAGTTTTAACAGAATTATTGCTAGGATTACATTGCTTCCATGAATCTCTTCATAGATGGACTCATTCGATGTCATATTACACTCCTGTTCCATTTCATACCTTGTTATAATGTGTAATTACACTCCTGTTCCATTCATACTCACGGATAAAATAGTACCGGGTATTTCAGTTAACGACTGTTGTTACATGCATGATCTTTGCTACGAGAAAGAACATGAGCACCCCCTCCTCTACTGGCAAAGTGATTGCGATGAAAAATTTTGTAGGTGCCTTAACGAGGTTTGTATTTTCTTTATCATTATTTTTCTCTTTTTGTTAGTTGTATTACTTAGGATAACCAAAGCGTTCGACTGAATAAAGAATTATCTCACAGTAACATACCACACCAGATAAATATTATGCTAGGTCTCGACTTCAGTGGAACTAACCTTCGAATGCTATTAGAGGCTTTAAGAGTTCTGAATTTTTGACATCCTAGATATCTTTCAAAGTCATATAGAAAAGGGGCACTTCTCAAAGAGCCATAGAAACAATAAGCCCATAGTTCATAACTTAAAATGAACTGAGCCCTGGGCACTAATAAACAGTGATGCTGAAATCTGATGCAATATTTGTGCAAAACCTGCGCTTTTGCACGTAGGGTCCGTGTCGGTTTACGTGCTACGTTATCGAGAATAATATCACAAGCACGCTAAAATTTATTTCAGGTTTGCGTTGGACGCTTGTGGTGTCGGCCGGTAGTGGCAACAATTTTTTGTGCCGCCGTTTATTCGTTTGGGCACAAAACTTACGCTCTTCACAGGTTCGTTAAAAAGCGCCAAGAAACTCGCAGATGATCGACCTGAGATAATCTCCTTCCAGGAGGTGTCGCGGCACTCTTTTCAAAAGCTGTACTCATGTACGTCTCCCTCCTTAAAATGGACCTACCCTGAAACCCCAGGATGCGACATAGAGATTTGGCTGCGACACTAAGTATATGTTTTCGCATTTAGTGTAATGTTTCTTCATGTTTTTATAAAGAAACACGATGATATAGGTAGCCTAAAATGTATAGATAGCTTTAACATGCCGATGTTACAAGATGAAATGTTAAAAATATAGAAGTAAGGTATGGGAATAAAAGGTTGACTACGTTTCAACCCTTATCCGTTGGTGTGTGCACCTGAGTTTCGCGTGGACCATCGTCGGAACGAAACGCATAACCCTGTCGGTAGACGAAAGTAAGATCGGCATTTTAGGCATACGTAGTATAAGTTACAAAATATGTAAACACATTTGCAAAGACAAAGGTCTTAAAATCAAAACACAAGGAACTTTCTTTCGCTCACAAGTTTCACCAGAAACGTCCCTCCATAGCCACACATTCCATAAGCCCTCCTGCAAGCTTCGAGTTCAATACGGAATTTAAGTTAGTCTGTGATCTGCGGATCTTCTGTATTGTATAGACTTAGTCATGAGTAATTTATGAACAAATCTCTAAAAGTTGTTGCTCACGGATCGACTCTGAGCTGAATTGGCATTGTATGATTGCTTTAATCGAAAGCTTATAAAATGCGGCATTTTCATTTCTTTCACATGCTCGAATGAACTTTTTAGCGCAATATATGTTCGAAATTCAACAAGAAGTTTGCTCACGTACATGCAACAGCTTTGTAACTGCACAAAGGCGTTTCAAGCAAACATCCAAACGAGAACATCCATGCGCAATGTATGGTATTTCCAGATCATCCATCAAGAATGTGCACAAAAAAAGAAAAAAAACAACACCCCTCCAATTAACAAAACGGGAATGAATTCGCTAACAAATCAATGTGAATGCTCGGAGCTATAGTAAGGGAACGTCTGAAAAGAGTTGGGAACCCTTGCCAGTCTTCCTGAGCAGACCTTTCAGTGGCAACGCAGAGCGCAGAAACACATCTGACCAGCTGTCGGAGATATCGATACATATCATGGAAACTTCCAACGTCCAGTGCAAAGGCATACAGCATAGATACAATAGAAACTAATCGATATAAAAGCTAAACTAACCGTATGCGAAAAATGATGAACATAATGAAATGGCTGGTAAGAATATGACATCGGTCGCTACACTTCGAGCCTGATAGTTTCGTGGTTGCATACTGTGAGCGGCATTTATGCCGGGCTGCTTTTTTACCCACGCTGTTTGCAGCTCCTATTCCTTCTCCTTTTTATATGCCCTATTCCTCCTTCACTTATCCAGAACATCTGCCACCTTATGTGCGTAACGTAATCTTCTCATACCCACTGATGCTGTCGAAGTCCGAAACATCCGACAATTCCAGATAAAATTTGCGCAGATGGGACTCTTATAAGCAATATGCGGCGAACTGAGTGAATGTGGAAATACGACTGATCAATAGAAAAGTCATCAGCGCAACCATGTGAACATTATCACCTCAAAACACGTTCTAGAAATCTGATGAGTGACCAATCACCTTAATGTCACAAAAGTGACAAAAACATCAGAGGAGCCGACCGTGTGCGCGCTTCTTGCAGCTGTTCTCGTCGAATTGCACGGATTTCAAGAACTTTCCAAAATATGCAACGCATTAAGAACGTTTTGAAAAAATCCCACAACCCATGTAAATATTTGCAACTGTCGTCGTTGCGGGTATGTCTGTAAGCGTTTGTGTGTCTGAGTCTAAGGTGCAGGAATCGGCGGCTGTCGCTTGAAAATGAACGATTACATCGGTAACGATTTAGTAGAACTGCTCGCTTGCGAGCATTTCATCACAACAACGACTGAAGTATTTCGATTAATAAGGCGAAACCTTCTGGCATTCATTCCAATCAGTCGATATTTTATTTCTCTTCCATTTTTTAAATTATCAAATTCAGTAGACTTGCCGAGAAGTTGAGCTAATAAATTAGCGACATAAAACTGCCCATCAGCTATAACAATGGATAAATTAACAACACCTGAAGACAAGTAAAGACGCAATTTGACTGACTTTAATGAATGACTATTATAACAATCCATAATGTCAGCGTTGTTGTTGCATCACAATTCTTTACAACGCAATCATTGCACTCCGTTATGATTATACTTATCGATCGCATTCTCTTAGAATTTTATCAAAACAAATAAACATCTCCATGACCGTTGTAGTCTTCGTCTAGACAATACCCCCCTCCCACTCCCCCCACCCCAATCTTGTTTCAGTAGTACAGCAGCAGTTCACAACTGTGACCTTTCAGTTTAGCTGTGTAATATTTACAACACTCAATATGCCTCTCTAAATAAACTTATTGTAAACTGTTTCAGAAAAAGAGACAAGTGACAACTCATTCCTCTTGTTGCGGTCATATCTATTGGTGGAGATGGCCAGCCTGCAGGTACGAGTCCAACAATTGCGGATCACTTTTCACAAGTGCTAAGTCACAGCATATTCCCTTCTCAATGAAATTAGAGTAACGAACTGCCTCAATCCGTACATGTTAAACATCAACAATAGAAATATGAACAACACTGCGCTCTGAAACATCACTTCTAATGCAACGTTTTCGACGATTGTTGAATAATTTCGCACAGTGATTCGAGGATGTTTCTACAAGGCATACAATCAAAAAACTTGCAACATATATTTTATACAAAAACATTTAGCACACAACGAAATGCGTTTCGGTCCGCTGTCACATTTACGCTTCAACTGGCTCTGCAGAGGACCTACCGATAAAAAAGCCTTCAGCTACAGCGAAGCTGCGAGAGTACAAGGAAGCTGAAAAAGCGGACGCACTTCAAACGCTAGCTGAGAAAAATGACCTCTTGGAACACCGCGTGCATAGCACTCACGGATGGACGTTATTTTTGTAAGTCGAAGCTGAGGGTACGGTTAGACGAGGGCCCGCAGGTGGGCCCCTTGTTTGCGGTCCCATTGAGTGCTCCGGAGCTGCGACCGTTGTTGGTTCGATCACTGAAACTTCCACGTGATTCATCTACAACCATTTCACTAAACGTTTCCAAAACATTTTAGAGAAAGAAAGAAAATACGTTCAACAATAAGATTATTTGCTAGAAAAAGTACAGCACTCTTGCCGGTGGTAACAATAAACCAAAAGAACGCCCTTGCCACTAAATCATCACAAAGACCGTTGTTTAAGTTACATGTAAATAAATGTAATCGCTAGAAGTGCTTTAACTTACAATTATTAATTTGTTTCTACTGTGATATCATTATGATGGCGCCTAAAACAGCATAAAAACCGCTATAAAACGATGATAGTTATCATAATAAAAGGAAAATTTGTTTCAAGAAAGTTTGCACCCACTGCCTTAAGATGATCATAAAACATCTGAATAAGGCTCACGATAAACTACCTTAGAATCTGTTTTCTGTCGATATCTTTTAGGACACAACACTCGCGAAGCGTCACTCCTCGGCTTACCAATTTTTTGAGTTGACGCAACGATTTCAGCATTTTGAGGACGTTTGAAATCGCTTCAATTGTTGTAGCAAAGAATATGAGAATATGAAGAATATGAACAAATGGAACTTCTGTGATCGTTCCAAAAGTGTTTGCCTCACTCGTTCACTTTACCTCCTACTTCGGCGATTAAATAAACGATACTCTATTTGCAAAAGTGTGGGATGGGGATAATTACCAAAGTGAGAGGAGAGGGAACTGGTAAATGGCCCATATAACAAACAGATGCAAAAATTTCCCTCTCATCAACTAACGTGTGTTCTTCACGTTCTTCTAAAATCGACATAGACGATCTCCACCACAGATAATATTATCTCCCCCTCAATTTTGAAAGGTTTAAATAACAAGAACTACGAAGAAATTGAAGCAGAGTTGCAGTGTGTACAACAGTAACAATAA
Source organism: Parascaris univalens (assembly GCA_037576465.1). Classification (NCBI taxonomy): domain Eukaryota; kingdom Metazoa; phylum Nematoda; class Chromadorea; order Rhabditida; family Ascarididae; genus Parascaris; species Parascaris univalens. The sequence goes on along the minus strand of CM075173.1, from coordinate 59,416,150 downwards.
TTTCATTCAAGTAAGCCAGAATATCTGTAAAGAAGTTATGTGAAAACGGATGCACTGAATAAAGTGACACTGTTTAGTGATATTAGCATTGCAATTTGAAATGAAAACTGATGCTTTAATATTTTCACTTTGAAATTCTTCAGCTGCTCAAAACTACTCGAATAATTTTATCGTTCACATCCAAAACTATTAGAAAATCGAGCATACGAACTCATTTGCGAAACTACTCGAATGTCGCATCTTACTTTTGCTAGATGGCATGCGAACGCTACATTCCCGTATGTCTTTTGACGTGCGAGCAAACAGACCCAATCGCGAAGCTAACTCATCAGCCTCATGCAAGAGCATAAGTGTTTGCGTGGCCGATTGCAAGAAAAACAACGAAAGCAGTCGAAGAGACTGAAAGCGCAAGGAAAACATTCGCTGATTCACAGCGTCAGATATCAGCGTATTATGCAGTTCGCACACGAATTAGCTTCCCCATACGGGCTTGTCTTGCGGTTGCAGAAAAATAGGGAACAAGTTCCCTAAGCAATTTCAAGCGCTCAAAAACAATATTTCAGTTCTATTCGAGTAGCGAGATATTCAACGGAATGAAGCGTTATGTGCAGCAGCATAGGAATATATATATAAATAAGCAGCATGGAAATAAAATGATCAACACATGGAATTCCGCATCATAAAAAATCTTGGATCGTCACCTAAAGAATGTTTATCACGTTCACAAAAATAACGCTTAGTTTCAAATCTCACGCTACACAGAAACGACAGTGTTCATTGGTGCCTCTTGCCAGTGCTGGCAATTTGGACACTTCGTGTATTTTCTGTTGCCATTGCCATATATATTCTCTCTATATGTTTTCCTTTTCCTGCCGTTCATTCCACGTGTGTGCCTTATCATTTCCAAATTCCAATTTCGAGTTCTTCGTGCGTTCTGTTTCTGTTTTGTTTTATTTTCTCTGATTCATTCACTTGGCTGACACGTAACTTTTTCTCAGATCTTCACATGTCATGTTTCTTCCAACGTCTGACTAATTCGTCATTGCGCTAAGGTGGATGAGCGCCGTCGTGGAAGCAAATGGAATGGATACAGATGGACAATGAGCGGAACAGACAGTAACCTAATCCTAGAAGTACGACGAATGGACGTTACATCCTAGCCGAGCTATTGCATTACTTATTTAGAGAGCTTTATCTTAAGATCGCAATATGATGTTGCAGGATGACTTCACTAAAGCACTTCAACAGATGTGGCATTTGTCCAAAGCAGATTCGAAGAGTGAGAGTGTGATTTTCTAGAAGCAGTTTAAAGTGGATGACTCACAAAATCGACAGCAGTCTCATATCATGTTTCGTCTAGAGCTCGACCCCTGACGGCACCTACCTCTTACAGCTTACCCACTCCCGCTTTTGGAATTTCGGCAAGTTGATGGGAAGCTGGGAGAGGGTGCAGACATTGTGAGAGTCTGAATAGCGTTGTTTAGACTCACTTCACGTTGTAAAGGTCAGGTTTCTACATACTCCCCATCGACTGCACGCCTATCGACACATGGCTTTATTTCGTCCACACAACCTGTTTACGAGACCTTCAGTTAAGATCCTCCTAAATCAGGGTATTTAGTCGAATTCCTTTGAAATTGATTAGTCTTCTAGAACAAACGCTGCAACAAAGGTCGAAATCTTCCCCCCTTAAAGCGTGAAAATTACACCCAATTAGTCGCCCTGGAAATAAAGTCTTCGTTTTCTTGTGAACGCATTGCTGTCTCTAAGAGATTTGTCAAAGTTTTTTCGTTACCCGGATTCAAGTTTGGAAGTGATCGCTTATATCGACCAATTTTACAATGCGTAGTTTTAAATACGAGTCATTGAAGGAAAGCTTTGCTTTTGAAAGAATCTCAATGGGGAAGGAAGGCTATATAAATATACAATAGTGATATGGAAGCGACTGTGGTGAAGCAAATTCAGGCTTTAAAATACTAAAAACCTATGCTCCAACCTTAACGTTTCCCTTATAATCGATAATGCTAATGTGAAAAAGCACTCAATTCACTTCGAAAATGTGCTTTTATAGGGGACGGTTAGCGTTAAACGCATAACGCACTTTCCGAAAACGAAAATTCGGCGCTATAACAGATCTATTGCATGTTGTCACTACTCGAGTTCAATGCACCATTGCTGACGCGCTACCTGCTCATGCAAGGCAACAGCCTGTCCTCTCTCTCCATTTACTCTTCTTTCCAATCTCCCATTTCCTCCTCTACTTTTCCTTTTCCTCTCTGTAGTATACCAGGACGTTTCTAGTGGTGACGCACAACTTCATTTGCCCCAAGACGGGAAGAGAGGAACGGCGTGTAAGTTTGTCATTGCGAAAGAGACACAGCCGTTTTTACACTGACATCTGCGCCATTCGCATCACAGAAATCCTGCCCTTCGCCAAAGTATTATAACGCTTGTTTACTAATGTCTGCAGTCTGTACAACGATGTGCCAGACTATCGTGAGCATACAAGATAAAAAAATTATGCTCAACTCCCCACTGACTGAGTAAACTCATGTGCTGGGTTTCTCCTCGGGCGAGAAAATGCGTGTCATGTTACGGCGGATTGTAATTACACTAGGATTTTTGAAAGTCTCACACGTTTTCAATACTAGCTGTAGGAAATGAAAGAGGTAACAGTATTTGCAGCCAGCGTCTTCCGGGCGATCATTCGAACTTTTTTTGAATCAAGTGAAATATTAAAGCGCCCTCAACATTTGCGTTTATTACAGACCTGACGTGCACTTGTCTGTGCCACTTCCTTATGTTTCACAAGCGCGCATTTCAGAACCGGTCATTTGGATAAAACTCCGAAGTTACTTTAAGTGTTTTTAAATAGAGAGGATGACGATATGATATTTACGAATTTATATTTCACGCATGGTAGACCAAGACTTTAGACACGTGGTTAATTTGCAGCTGAAACCAATGGAATACGTTGTACCTCTCATTTAGTAGAGGAAGTACCAGTGAAAACAGGGAAGATTTGCTGAGGAGGATACAAGGCAGGTAGAACTTTTGTATAAGTCAGTGAGAGTGAAGTTTTTGTGGCACAAGATCTTGGCCGAATGAAACTGGCCACTCCAGCAAATCTGCAAAAGTAATCGATAGGAAAGAAATCGCTGCAGTATTTGCTATTTACTGAGAAAAGCTCATTAGTTCTCTGGTTTCTCTCAATTTGTTGAAAAATAAACGAAGCACACAGCCTTCTCGTTCTTCTAACCATGAACCCTCTCTCCGCACTCTTCCCCTTCAACGCTTCCAGTCCATCCATGCTTGCTATTGAAATGTGGTCCGTTTTTAAGATGAATTCGAACTTGACGCTTAACTATGACTACACACGTCTTCGCATCTTCGAACAAACGAAGCCAAGCGGAAAGCATAAGCCGCTCACGATTGCGGTTTCATCGTTCGTTGCACCCGCAATTAAGCATTGTGCGCTCATATTTCATTCTATAAAGTAGAGAGGAAGATGGAAAAACAGAGAGTCTCCTCTACCTGAAATGTCGTTTAGTGGTAACTTCATACACATTAGCCTAGCTGAGAAGGAGAAGGCTGACGCGATCAGGCCAACAAGAATAGTAACTCTTCAGTGCGGCAGTGATAGGGAAATGCAAAATAAAAATGATGACTGATAGTAACTGTTGGATGAGTGAAGGAATTTGATAGAGAAATCGGGCGAAGCTCGAGCTCACCATGAATTTTGACGTCATTCTCTGCATCAAGCATCATCCAAAGGCACGATACACATGCACCCATCATCGTATTCGATTTTTCATCATGCCATCCGAAAGCAAAACGTGATGTGAGACATAACCGAGCAATTATTAAACATCGAACAGTTTTCGTCGCCTAGGTTACAGCGTTGCCTCTTTGCCGCACAAGCATCCGACGAGCAACGACCGTCCTTAATTCGCTAACGTTGATGCACCTCCTCACTTAGTGTATGTGTGTGAATTGAAACATTTTCAGTAGAAACTTTAAGTTTATTTATAAGCGACGGATGATGTCTTCATGGTTATGAAGAGTAAGAATGAAAATCATAAGCACAATAAAACATTAAATGGGGAATACAGAAATAAACCAGTGAAAAGTGCACAATATGAAATGCTTGGAGGCATTCAATCCAAAACAATCGATAGTACGCTTAGTGATGTTCGAGTGAGACGCTTTGCACTCAGAAACTCCCTTGTAGAACTTCCGGTGGTTTCCGATGATCGACGCTTACTATATCTGGCTAATTTCTTTCAAAATTTCACCCGTATAGCTGTAGGAAAGCTTGTTTCTTATATCTTATCCAGTATATTTCTGATAATGCCTTGATTTAGAGCAGTACTCCTGCCGGCTGGCTCGAGGGTGAAGAGAGCCTGCACAAAAGTGAATAACTCGGAAAATTCGAAAACGTAGAAGCCGCACGTCACTTTATACGGCAGACGGCGATCAAAGTGAACTACCGGTCATCAAAAGCTCCCTTCGCAGTCTACATTGAATAGCAATGTTTAAATAGCACATTTAAAGTTTATAATTATCCCACATTTACTGCAACCTATATCCAATTAAACTGACGATTTTCCCAAGCAGATTGTGAGAAAGTGAAACTCCTAATCAAGCAGAAGTAAGTTCCTGGAAGCGGCAGATTATGGATTCATAGGAGCGGAATTTGCCGAATCTGTCGATGAGGTATGTGTGACTGACTAAATTAGGACGAGAAGCAAAATGCCATAGTTTAAAGATTTAGGAGTTCAGTTGCGGTTCTTGAAGCAGTCAAATTAATATTTTAGTGGCTTCTTATATTTTTAGAAGGACATATTTCTCGGTATTATTTCAACACAATTTGGCTATCTATGAAAGAGAGTAATGCAGAAAAATATAAAGTTGTAAGCAGAATATTTAAGAAATCATCAAAGATGAGGGATTCCATATGCTTTGATGTACCGTTTTATTTGCAGAAGTTCAAGCGACCCCAAAAAAGCGGAATAATTGGAAAAATACTCGAGTGAATTTCGGCGCTCCCCTCCTCTTTCCTCCTCCTCTTCTTCCGTCTTATCCTTTCCCTTCATAAACGACCGCATCGAAAGGTCTCCAATGGAAGCGTGCGCTTTTCGAAGTTTTCGGCGCAGTATGTGTACCTAAACGTTGAAAATTTTCCTTCCACTTTAAGCAGTAGTGTTTTCGAAGAAACAGCTTTGAATCTAAGAAAACGGGGTGCCCACTTATGTTTTTAAGAGAGGACGTAAATGACAGCAAACATTTTTTGTGCACTTCGTATAGTTAGTTGAGAACGTAGTCCAGCAACAAATTGACCTTCTTGGTATTTTGTTGATGAGACTTGAATGCTTATGCATTACCATCAGCCTCGTTTTGGTATAACTCAACTAACATCGACTTGAGGTAGCTTTGAATGGAGCTCTATCAGAGTACATGACGAGAAGGAAGTGGGAGGAACGCTACAGAGAAGACTAAGTTGTAAGTTTGCTGGCCGCTACGACAGTGTGCGTAATCGGAAAGCATATCTAGTGAGGGTTTATAATCGAAGTTGTACGGTAGAGCCTATAGTTGCAACCTAATACAGGCAAAGCCGTGAAATTACCAAAAATAAAGAAAAAAGTTGTGAGATTACACCTATTGACGTATTGAAGAGAGCGAGTGCAACTTTTAATATGATTTACTCATAATCTCAACTCATCGTACCAGTAGTGGTCATGAGGTAAGGTAGGATGGTTTTCCTTAGTATGCCCGAACAGCCTCTCAATGTTTGGGCACCAGCCACGCGCATACCTCTTGAAATATCTTACGAATTTTTCACCACTTAGGACACTGCCCATCCTTCCGAGTGTTTTAAAACTGCGAAAAAAACTACGAAATAAACGAAATTGTTATATTTTTTCGTAATTCATCTAACCTTTAACGACTTCGTGGATGATAGCTGACTGATGCTTCATTATGTCAAATTTGCCTTATTCCATCATCTTAATGTGGGGAAATGAGAAAAAAACTCTTATGAAGTGGATACAGATAGAAAGATAAATATCAGGAAAGATGGTAGAAATAATGAGAAAGAAAAAGGGGGAAACGCAAAGGATCCATAAGCAGATCAAATTAAAATACATCAAAGATTCCGATGTTCGACCAGCAAGAACCGTAATATTGTGAGCATCGGAATGGCTCAAGCGCAGTCTGAAAGATGAAAGAGCGATTGCATTGAAGTTACTTAAGTTTGTAGATTTCAGGCTCAACGAACATGAAACTGGAAACTGTACGGGATACTGTTCGTAACGTGAAATTTCTTGGCAAAAGGAAAATTACGTCCACATCGATCACGAATACTGGTAAACTGAAACGTCTCTAACAGCCCGATTTTGGAAATGCAAAAGTTTTATGAGAATGAGACAAGTCATTTTAAACTAAAGTCCGCGATGAACCTATGATTCATTGTTGAAGTTTTTAACGAGGCAATACTATTTGACTGGTACGAACCGAGGTGGACCTTGCAGGAAGGATTACAGATGGAACGTTTTCTGCACTTTCTATAACAGTACGAGATCGGGAAACAAAAAAAGGTACCAGGACGGAATCGCGCCTTCAAGAATGGTGTGGCTCTAAGTAGTGAGTGCCTTTTGACAAAACTACTTACGTCGATGCCGCAAAGCGCACAGAATGGCAGTCTGCAATTTTCAACCTCTCCTTCAGCAATACTCGAACAGAGCACCCTCTAATGAAGCTCCGGGTCAGTTACAATAGAAGTATTATGAACATCACTTCTAGGAAAAGAACCGCTTCTTGTTTATCTCCTCCTTCTCCTTGTTTACTGCGGGAAGAGAATGCATACTTCATGGGAAAGGACTGAGCTGCTGCAATTTCGACTAGTCGTCGAATATATTAAGATCTTTCTGCGAAATATGTGAATCGTGGGCTACTTTATGCAATGGCGACGAATTTTGAGGCCATCGACGAAGCGCCTAGTGATACCGCATTATTGGACGAATCGTTAACATATGTGAGGAACAAAATAAGACTCAAGCCACTTGTGAGATATCACGATGGATCGGATACGGAGCATAGTAACTTTGGAAGCTCAGCACACTGATCAAATGCAGCTAATCCATCTGGCTTAGGTCCCGGCCAGGCCTCAGGAAATTCATCTCTTTCTTTGCAGCCAAGCATCAAAGATAATGGCAATAACTCCACCTTGGTGATATTTTTCTTTGGTCACACAACTCGAAAATATATGAATAAAGTCTAGAAAGCGTTAACGCATTTCCTCTACTATGAGCAAATTATACGAGCATATTGGTAAGCTTTTCGTGATTGTTTCTTGCAATAGCGCTACTATTCATCCATCGAAATTCTATAAAAAGGCGTTTCAATTCCTAGCACGCCCATTAATTCAGAAGTTACCCACCATATTGACCCCACTAGTGAAGGGGTATATTTTTGCTAAAAAACAATTTAACACGCATAAATGCGATCGTCTTCGAGATTTACAATGGCGACGTTGTTGGGGGGAATTTTCCAATTCGATTCATCTCAAGGCCACCGATATTGCGAGATCTGCAAATATCTTCGAAACGATCGCCGAGAGTTGAGAAGGAAGTAGGAGGAGAAGCGGAAATGAAGAAAAAGAAAACGACTCAAACTACCCCACCTATATTTTTCAAACGTACTTAATTGTAATGAGTACGGCACTGAGAAAGAAAACCAGCACTTCCTTTACTAAAGCCGAGAGTTCTTCCAATTCAAACTTCAGCGTATCAGCAATGTAGTAGTTATTTTGCGCTGTAAGATTTTCTCAAACTCCTAAAGCGCTTTCCCGCATCGCGTATACGTTGACGTGTTGTGATCGCACCTAGTAAACGATGGCTGCCAAACGAATAATAGTTACCTATGCTGGTGCCCAAGTTGTGCTCTTGGTGAGTCTTGTGCGATGTCTTGTGGGTAGGTGGGACGTAACGGGGGTTGCTACGTTGCCAGAATTTGTTATTTCTTACTTGACTTATGTTTCATTCGGTATGAGTGAAGCCTATATATTTCAGAACCGAGAAGAGAATGAGTCTTTCCGGAGGAGTTAGTCAGGTTTAACCTCGGCCCACTAGTTTCAACCATTTCATGAAAATATTTCTGTTAGATGCTGGGTCGTTTATAGGACTTTTGAAATGTTTCAATTGGTGTGTTCACCTTTGATTTCCCTTTTATGGTGTATTATCTGAATTGATGGCCGAATTGAAGTATCTGATAGATGGTATCTTTGCTAGGCTTCGTACTGACGATGTGCCAATAAGAATTTCAACATCATTTGTCGCATCGCAGGGCGATTTGAAGAACGTCATTCTGATGTCGGTGATTTGGCTTTAATGGATGATTGCTCGAGTAGCAGTGATCAAACTTCAAATGAGATCTTTGCTTGTAGCTGACAGTCGAAATTAAACCTGTATTTCGATACGTGTACATTGTTTAAACAAACACAACCAGGCTTGTGCATGCAGCCCGAGTTCTCTTCAGTGCAGTGGTATAAAGAATGAATCACAGCTGAGATGAACTCATAGGTTGAGGTTGTGGATGAATGAGCATTGTGTTGGTATCTTCCGCTTCATTTCCACTGCTCTAAATGTCGACTTAAATCCTTCACTTATTGCATTACCACGGTCTTTGTGGAGTATTTAATAGCCTTCATCTGCCAACTATCTTTACGTTTGCTCATTTACGTATATCAGCTTTCCGGCATTTTCTACTCTATAAGTAGCAGTTGCATAATGTTCATGCCATACTAGTTCTCACTTTGTGGGGTGTCATCCTTAATGCGCCGATGACAGCTTCTCCCAACACACTTTGACGTCGTGCCATTACGTAGTAGTTTGTGACGCTGTTTTCTCCTGCGTTTTGAGGTCGCTTTAATGTTTTATTTGTTATGTGATAATGTTTTCCGTGTTAGGTTTTCAGTCTTTTGAATACTGTTAACATTAGTTCGTACTATCGCTCTTGGTAAATATCTGGGGTGAGAAAATATTTCACTCCAAGAAAGCATGACTCCTTAGGATCCTAATTCTAGGAGGCCGCTTGCGTTGCACGCATTAGCATAATCCGATTAGGTCCCATAAAACCCGGGCCCAGCTGCTGCATTTTTACTGCTTCAGTTTTTGCACCACTTATCCAGCCTAATTTCGATTTATCAACTGCAGACATAATATTTTAGCAACTCGAATGCAGTTTTGTAGCTCCCCATCAAGTTATCATGTGCTGCATTCAGTACCCTTTCCACTGAGATAAAGGCGCAGAAATAGAGCGAACTGTAGTCGGTGAATTCGGAGGCAGAAATTATAGGAAAAGGGTCTGCATACCACATAATTCATGAGCTACAGAGAAAAAACGCGACAGGCCCAGCATAATTTTTCGAATCGGCTTCGTAAGGTCACACCTGTACCAGGTAATTTAGGAGATGCGTTTTATTATGTTTGTTTAACCCTTCTCTATTTTAATGTTGTCTTGAGTGCAGCTCATAGCCAGAGCGAGTAGATGCGTCGTGGCCGGAGAGCGAAGAGCTCATTTGTATTTTGCTCTCAAAATACGTTACAGGGAAGTTTTTCCTATAGGAGTTACCCAGCTTTCCAGTTACATCTGTCACCCATTCCTCTTATTTCATTCCCACTTGGAAAAGAAAAGGAAATTCTCATGTGGATGTTAAAGGATATGGAAAGAATAATGAAGACCGGCAGATGTGCCGAGGAAACCTATTTAACGTGTTTGAGAGAGGAGTTATTACTAACTGACATAAGAGCCCAAAAACTGAACGAACGTTGTAGCACGATACAGACGAGCGCTAACATTGTGAACAAGCTCAGTGAAATATATGAGAATATCCTGAAGGTCGAATTAATCGGTGAAGTGATCCGTTGAATGAATTTGCAGTGCCTGAGGTGATGCGTGAAAATAGAGATGTTTCTTGCATCGGCAGTGCGTCGTGCCGGGCGCATATTCTAGAAGCAACGACAGCGGCATATTTGAGTGGCGGCTGACGGGAATAAGTCGTCATCTGTGTCATCTTAGCACAACCAAAGTCAAACTGCAAACGTGTATTGGACGTGGTTGACATGTTTCTAAATGCCATTGCAGTTACGAACCCTTAGTTGACTAGGAACTTTCCGTGGAGTGAAAATTGCTACTCACATTTTTCACACGTTTTGTTTCAGAGGTGATTAAATATAGGCCTACAGTAAGTAATAAAAGTATTCCCCCAAACACCTCTATTGTACAGAGCTGAGAAAAGAGGTCGTTCGTCGCTTGAAAAGCTTTCTCGGAACTCTCCGAAGAATACACACTCCACTGAAGGTTGAGGCGGATTTCCACGTCAAGATGGCGGACTCCGTTATCAAGAGATAGCAGCACCTTGATGTCGATGCGCTCCAGGCACTTGTTTTGAGAGTTTGAATGCATATTGCGACTCCTTTCGCGGGAGACTTGCCACAATTTCTACGGAACACTGATCTTGTCTGCATTTTTGCGACACGAAAAACATTTATATTGGTTCTGCGAAAGGTCTATAGCTTCTTGGGTCACCGGCGGATAAATTGCATGATTATAGCCCTAGAAATTCTCCATGATATTTACATCGTTGAAAAGATTCTCATCGTTAGCAAGGAGAGGTCAAGTCTGACCTCAGCTTCTGTCCATGAGTGGCATTTCGGTGCAAATCGGTGCGAGCTACCCGAGGTAGAAACGCCTCCATAATGTAGCTTGGCGTTTTGAAACCATTTAACGATATATAAATGAGATTAAAGCCGACCACAGTAAGAGTCGTTCTGATTAAGGCATATAAAGTGTATAGCAACGCTGAAGCACTCAGAAATCTTGGAAATTAGCGTAAGTTATATAGCATCAGACGAAATGATGTAAATTTGTAAGCGATATTGATGCTGAAAAGCTCACTGCCAAGGATTAATGTTTATAATGCAGACAAGGGAATATTATTATGCAGCTTGATTGAACGGTTTTCTGAGCAGAAGTCGGAATCACAGTCAAGCGGTAAGAGTCATATTTCACAATTTGCTGTCATAATAAAGTGAAGGTATCTCAAGCTAGCAATTTTTTCTCAAAGTGCTCCACGCAATGAAACGAAGGTATCGCAAGTTCCGACAGTTGTAGCGGGGCTGTATGACTCATTGTGCGCTGCGTTTTGTACAGCTGCATGGTTCAGAAGGTTTTTGTTGATAGAGTTCCATGGTGTTCGTAGAAAGGTGGCTTGAATGATGCAGCCACGTCATATTTAGTTCCCAAGCGCGGCTCGTTTTTGATGCTTTCCTTGTCATTGTAATAAGAGCAATTTGGGTGGCGACACAACGCCCTACGTTTGGGGACAGATTAATAGCTCCACTCATGCCGATCCCTAGCAAGTCCAATGCAGAAGGCGATACGGTCGATGTCTGTAGCATGTGGCGCGCTGCCTCTTTGTCAGCTAACGCGAGTGAATAACTGATTTTACGGTTGAGGTTGTTAAGCAAACGGTACTATCTTAAAACCTTCCCGACCGTCATGAATAGTTTTTTGTCTTCTTAGAAAGCTTTGAATAATTCTGTGGTTATGCCGCAACGTCGAGGTAATGAGAATGTCGAGTACTCTTATTCAGCAACGGTGCGCTTCTTTGAAAGGACTTGAGGCGTTTCAGTGACGCTAATAGAGGTAGTTTACCAGTATCCCATTTCTCTAATTCAACAACGGTCGCCACCAGCACGAATAGATGGAATCACTGTAAGCAGTTTGGAGATTCGTTACCAATGAGGCAATAGGAGAGCGTCACAGTTAGTCTCGAATCCAACACACAATCCTCTTGTCCAGTGCACTTTGGCGCCGATATCAGCCTGACTGCTTCAGTATTTGGATACAACCGACGTGCGGGGTGAGTGCGTTTCTCGTTACTGTCCTTGTAACTCAGACTATCGTAATTGGGGTACATGCAGTGCAAGGCGCAGGCGAATATTACACTTATCCTCTGTTATTTGAGACCGAATTTCGTGACACCTCGAATCCCATTTGCTTACCGCCGATTCTCGAAAAACAGTTACAAGTGCACTGGAAGTAAGCCTACTGATGTGTGAATGCGCATTCACCTGCTTCCAATGTATATATTTTTTGTTCATGTGAATAAGGCGGAAGGGGCGTAATCGGCAATCCGAAATTATTAAAATAATCTTCAGGATTCCACTGTTAAAAGAATCTCCAGGATCCCAGTAAGCTAGCTTCATTCCACTGTTAGTTGGAATGAAGCTAGCTTACTGGAGGGCGAAGTAATGGGACATGAAAGAGGTGGTTGAGAATTCGGATTATGTAATGTGCATCTTCGAGATTTGTTGCCGTTTAAAAGGTACTTCCTTATTTCAATTATTCTGTTGTGTACGTAACATCGTTTTCGGCGACGTTGACTCGATTTTGCTATGGAAAGAATGAGTTGGTTATTGGTACCACAGCAGCTGACTGTGCTTTTGCTGATTCACTTCGAAATAGAATATAGAATGCGTCATCATCTTTCTCTTTTTTTATTCATCGTTCAGCATGAAACGTTGCTTAGTGGTGTGTAGTTTGGCATCTATATTAGCGTACTGTTTTGCGTGATCGTTTTTCGTTCTCCTCCATTCATTGACTAATCTTGAGAGGAGACTCGTCTCGAACTCTTTGCAGTCAGTTCGTTGCTCTATCTCGAAATTTGAAGCGACATCGCCCCCTAATGCCCTCGTCACGTACTCTTTATGTGGCTGTCACTCTATTGGCATGACATGGCACGTATTTACACTTTATTATTGTATCAGTGATCGAACACATTTAGTGCGCTTCAGTAGCCGAACCGCTCACAGTCTGAAGGGGCAAGCAGGTGATCCAACAGAAAGAACGGGTCGAGGATTGCTAAAATGCCCTGCCACCTGTCGGCTTTTCACATGAGCGAACAGCCTTCGTCCTCTGTTTTTCTGTTAGACGTAGGACTTTCAAACTTAATGTATTGTGCGATTTTAGGTATGTTAATACGGCGGAAGTTATGGTTGTTTTTTGTGTTATTTTCGCCGAGCACGTTGGTTTTGTGCGCGCCACCAAAACGACAAAATCCTGAAGAGCAGCAGCAAGAGAAAGCAGAGCAACCTAATGATAAACGACCGGTCACGTTTTCCTTCTCTTTTTTTCCGTTCTCACACTTTTTTACAAATGTTGTTCCATTGTAGTATAAAGAAGCATCATTTGTCGTCCATTGCAAATTCATCGAACTTTCTGTTCGGAGAGTTACTTTCGGTTCATTAGATGCTTTCAGGTTAATGACTTCAATTCATCGATTGCTTTATCAGTATTGTAGATACAATTGAAATAAATTGGTCCTTGATTTCCTTAAAAATCGGATAATAGAGAATACTGAGAAAATATGAGCCAAGTCTGCGAAAAAAAGTGTATTTGAAGCTTTGGTCTTTGTTTATGATCGATTGCCTGTTTCGGCTTCGTATTACAAAGCAGCTGGGACTCACAATGGGTGGGAAAGAGGAAATCATCCATCTTAAGAGCTTTCGTAGACAGCAGTTTTCTGAGTCCATTCGAACATTCAAAAAGCAAACGAAGACCTATAAAGGTCCGCTTTTTGGAAGTTTGTATTTTAAAGTCAGAGTTAGCGGCATTTTTGACGGCAAGCGGAGAGGAAAATAATCCATCATTTCCTTTGTTTGTCATTTTACAGACGCTATCTTTTGTTCCGTCGTGCTGTTTTTTTTGGTTCACGTCATATTTTCGGTATCATACTGGATGGCAAAAATTTGAGAAATTCCTCACGTTTTGTGCTGAGTGAAGTAGACTAGTTTCAATGAATGAGTATGAAAAATATGCAGTTAATGCACAAATTGGGATCAGTTTTCACTTGCCTTATAGTGGAAACACTGTGTAAAAGATATTGTGTATGAAGAATTCAGAGATATACACTTATAAAATATGGAGAAAGGAAGAGGGAGGGGGATGGATCTGCTTGTCCCCTTTCAGAGGGGACAAGCAGATCCCATTCTCATGACTTCTGCGATTGAACTTCTCAGATTAAGGGAGAGGAAGTTGTTATTGACAAGTTTCCCACATTGTTTTGGTATTGTTGATGTGACTTCGTTTGTTGGATTTATTTCCAGTTCTTCCTTTTCGCCAACGAAAGAAGGGAAGGGGTTGAAGTACGAGAGATTGCATTTGTTCGGCGATTCTGATCTCTTCAACTTATGCATCTCTTTATCGCTTGTTTTGAGCAAATACTTTCTTTCAGAAACGTAACGATACCAGGACTGTTGAGCAAATAACATCTTCAGATTTCATTCGCTCACCAAAGCTGTTTCATCTGTAAATAGAATGAAGACAAATGGGAGGTAGTTAGCACTGTGAGACTCTATAACCCGCAGTTTATGATGCGTAAATTTGCAGTCGTCCAGTTCATATATTGTGCCCATTTCAGCTGTATGAATTTGCCTATTCGAAATATTTGGAGCAAGTTGTAAGGGTCTTAGAAAATGATCCAAAGTTCACGGAGAAGTTGAAGAATATGCCCGAGGACGATATAAAGGTTGGTAATCTTCGTCAATAAAAATGTATTTATTCATTCTCGCGTTCATTCGCATAGAATGCAAATCGTTTCAATGCTAGAAATGTTCCGCTTGTTCCTTCTCTTGCCCTCTTTCGAAGCCTTTTTGAATTGAATATTCTCAGTCGACGAATTACCTGCTTTCAAATGCGGCTAGAGTTCAGTTTTTCTCAACCAGCGAGAATAAGTGTTATTCAGTTCACATTGGCTAATGCGAATGTTTAATATGATTTGCGTGTGAGTAGAGCAAGAATAAGTTGATTTAATTGTTGATTCATCTGGTGTGGTTTTGATTTGCTTAACGTGTCCAGTGATCGATTGCCGAATTGATATTCTTTAGAATAGTAGCGGTGCTGTCCTCATTTTTTTCTTTGTTTCGAAGTTTCTTCGATGAATTTGAACTCCCATCGAAACTCATGAAATAGAGAGAACGACGATAAATTGCTCTGAGAGGAAATATTATCATGCGGGAATGTTCCGATATGAAAGAGGGTCATGGAGCATTCCAGGCTCATCATAGATGAACATGGTTATGTGTGGTGTAAAGGAAAAACATAGAGGTAGCGAATTCTCTTCGTTGGTTGCATATGCTATTTTATTCGACTGCAAGTTGTTTCTTTTTCTTTCAGAGTGGGAAAATAGCTGATCACATGGAGGATTTGAGTGCGCATACCTTCGATCAGTTAACGAAGTTAAAATTAGCTGAAATTGAGCGTCTCAGGGAGGTTATCGCCAAACAGATTGAGGCAGATGGTGGCGCGCATAATGTCAAGGTTTGTTCCTCTTGCATCGAAAAGATGTTTTTCAGCGTGCATGTTAACTGATATGCCTGATAAATTTATGAGTTTGATGTTGCTGCTTGCTGAATGATTATTAAGATTAGAACCTTGTCATGCCTCTCCAGCGAAATCCTTTTTTTCATCGTGATGAAGAGGAATGCTTTTTCTTTAAAATGGATTGAACAAAATTGATAGTGAGCAGGAAGGCCGAAACACGATTTCTCTGAAGAAGAGAATATTAATAGAGATTTATGCTGTGTGCTTCAGGTGCCAGAACATATCGACGTGAACGACTGGGAAAAGTTCGGCAAAGAGGACTTAAGGAAATTGATTGTAAAGGTTTGTGCGGCAATGTGCATTTGTTTTGTCTTCACCTATATTGAGTAGAGAAATTGGGCAAAATACAAGGAGCTAAGATTTGATGAAACAGATGTCAGTTGAATGATATGTTGCGCTGGTTCTTTTTCTTCTGTTTTTTCACTGTTATTGATGAAGCATATTTGCGCTCAAGTGGATGGAAATGTAAAAGGAGGGAAGCAGAAGAGTATCACTTTCACCTCTGAAAGATATCACTGAAGCAGAGAATAGGTGTACGATTGCAAGGTTCCTTAAGTTCATTATACTTATTTTGCTTTTTCCAGACTGTGGCTGATATGGAGGAATTGGATCGACAACGCCGCGAAGAATTTAAGGAATACGAAATGAAGAAGAAAGCGGACGTCGATCACAAAATGGTCATTTTTGTCCGCTGTTTCCGCATAATTTTTTATCTTATTATTCATTTTTTATCCTATATACTAGAACACTATTATTTGTAGGCAAATATGTCGCCCGAAGAACGGAAGAAGTATGAGCAAGATTTAGAGGAAATGAAGAAGAGACACGATATGCACGAAAGGGTCAAACATCCGGGCAGTCGTGATCAACTCGAAGAGGTCTGGGAGGATTCAGATAAGGTAAGTGTTTGATCTCAGCTTTTATGCAATGTCTTCTCGTCAGAAAATCACTTTAGGGCTTATTACCGTCGATGTAATAGTTGTTTGATAATGCGAATTCATGAAGCTCATGCGTGCATAATTGCGCAGTCGGATGTAGTTTTGGATGCTGATGTATGGCATCCCAGTTTCCAACATGAGATGAATCCTTGAAAGGGTCCTTGGAATTTAAAAAGGTGGGAATTTTTTAACAGTTATTGACGTCCCCTTTAAACCGTCGCCTTTCAAGGTCGTTTTGTGACCTGTCTTTTGAATGAAGCGCATAAGAATGACAGTTTTTTGTTGAAAAATCCAGTTTCATTTTTCTTTTTGGAATGTCATGAGCAAAGTTAACGATATGAAAAATCAGTTTAAATTTAACAGGTGGCAAATTAGGAGGGTCTTGACCATATATAAACAGTCAAATCCAGGAGCTGTTGAGAATTTGGGATAATTTTGGTTTTGGTCGGTGTCAGTTTGATACTTACAACCGGTTTACCTTGATATTCAGAAATCACTCTTGGAGCAGCTCTTTGCGGAAGGATATTTCTAACCGCAGAATTCGAACATCCTAATGATGAGTCGAACGGTAAAACTGTACATGCAGTTGAAAAACACCTTCCGCATCCATGACCCTTAATTTTAGGTCATTCTTTGCATCTCGCTTTAGCAATACGAAAATAGAGGTAGCCATACTACTTTGTTCCTGAAGGTCTGATACATTTCAGTAAGCTTTTAAAGGTTTTGGTAGTGAACCATGAATGTTCAGCTGAAAGTTAAGTCTTTCTATTCATTTCCACTCATCACTTTGGTTCTGTGAACCTTCGCCACGCCGTAACACAGTTGTTGAATGTATATTTTTTACGTGGTCGTTTCAGTAAGCTCACTTCAGTGTTAAAAGTGTTGAGGTACTTTGCCATTGGCTTGATGAGTGGGCACTTTTTCTTGACTTCCGCTAAGGGTGATTTTTGAAGGGTCTGCTTGTCAGTCGTTTTGCGTTGCCTGCATGATTTCGGATAAAGTATTGGTGAGAAATGATCGCTAATTCTGCATCAGAGGGTTTCAGATGGCAAAAGAGAATTTTGATCCCCGCACGTTTTTCGCTCTTCACGATTTGAACGGTGATGGATTTTGGAGTGCTGAAGAATTGGAGGCTCTCTTCCAGTTGGAATTGCAGAAAGTTTATAATGAAAGTGATCCTGATGATGATCCTCGCGAAAGGTTCTCATTTTTATTATCTCTTCGAATTACTGTGAAATATTTTTGTGGCGGGTATAATTCAATGCGAAGTAAGCATTTTTACAAGCAAACAAAAGAGACCTTCACCTCTGAACGAATATAGCTGATAAAATACATTATTACCAGCACTCATTCACTTCGAACATGCGAATCTTCTCCTTCTCTTCCTCTTAATTTCAATTTTCCGACAAGGATGCGCCTAAATAACATGTTGAGTATTCGACACTGCAGATGAAATTTCGTGGAAGTTTATAAATTTGAACCTATTGTATATAGGATATATAGTGAGGTGAAAATGGATACTGATTAACGGTGTTCTTTGCATAAAAAAAACTCGAGCATGAAACATAAGCGTCCATTGAATTTTTTGACTAAATACATCACACCACGATGGCTTATTACTTTGAAAGTTGTTGGCAGTGTTCTTTTCAGCATCGGGACCTGTTTGCGTCTAAGCATCACTGATCTGTATTTGTCAGTTTATCTGCTTGAGAGGTTATGCTGTTTTGTTGAAAAATGTAAGTTTTTTAGCACAGGGAGAGATTTTAAGGCTATTGGAACGTTTTCTTAAAAAGTTTGCTCTTCTACCAATTTCTTTTCTAGCCTTAGTGATGCTAGATTATTATTTTGGTCGGCCGCAGTATTGGGCATGGATGCGCAACGCTAACTTTGGATGTCTTTCAGAATCGAAGAGATGTATCGAATGCGCGAACATGTTGTGCAGCAGATGGACAAAAACAACGATCGCATGATTTCTTTGGACGAATTTCTCGCTGTGAGTGAAAATTGTCGTTTGTGTTGTCGTTTCTTTCCAACCCGAACAATTGTTTTGTTTGCAGTCACAACTAGCTTAGTGGCCGATTTGTTTGGTTTTTTTGCGTCAGGAAGGCCAGAAACTTCCTTCTTAGGTTGCCGACTTTTAAGCCTGCCAGTACGACTGTCCTCAGCGGGCTTATCTACTTTTTTGTGCTTTCGAAATTGGAGAACTTCATTTATTTCAGGATGCAGAAGCGCAGACTCCCAATAAAGATGGAGGTTGGAAAGACATAGGCGACGAGTCGGTTTATTCTGAAGAGGAACTAAAGAAATTCGAGGAAGAGTATGCCAAGCAGCAAGGTTGGGGAGAATACGCATATTCGACTCCGGCAACCACTGTGGCACCTCCATCTTTGCCAAGAGCAGAACAAGCACAACCAGTCGGAGTTCAGCGACAAGCAGCTGCACCACCGAGCGGCCAGCAAATGCAGAATATACGTCTAGATAATGGAGCACAACAGCAGCAGCAGCATCCAGCTGAACAACAGGTAGCACCTTATCTCACATAATAGTGCATATTTGTGCTTTCCCGAAAGAAGCTTCCTTTATCGTTGACGATGTTGGGAGTCAAGGGATTCGAAGCAGAAAGTCCATGCAGGGTGCCTGTGTCCTTCTCTTCCCTCTCTCCCAACGACGTAATTTTAAAATAACTAGAATGAGATGAATTCCCTCGAAAAATTGTGCAGGTTACGCTAAAAAATTATTGTTGTAGCTGTTCTCCAATACCTTTTTTCATCCTTTTGCCTAAGGTTTACAAGTTTTTTTCATTAGATGGCTTTTGCAAATTTTTTTAATTTACAATGCTACCTTTGGAGTTTTCGTGTTCCTTACCAAGATGAATATTTCTTTGTTGCCATCTTTCTGAGTTTATAAGACATCCATATCTTTCTTGGATGAGGTTTAATTACATTTATAAATTGCATAGTTGTGCTGTTTTCGTCGATAAAAAAAGCCTTATCGCTTTCAGTTTTCGAAAATTCGATGGTGTGGAGCGAATTTAGCAGAACTGACCTGACTCCACTAATGAAAGAGTGTCTTAAGCGTTTAATTTTGTGCTGCGAAGTTTACTGAACTGTGTGTTATAATTGATTCGTGGGCTGGCCTATGTTGGACATCGGTTTTGAAGAATTTTCAAAATTCCTCCGATGGAAGGGTGGTAGCGGTAGACTAGGAGATGATATTTCTTTTCAGGGTGTTCTCGTATCCGTTGTAGAAATGGAATAGCGGGGAGAAAGTTGTTCTGAGAAAGATTTTGGTTGACGGAGAAGAAGGCGGCGTGAAGAGGGGTAGAAGGGAGCACATGTAGTGCCCGTGCAGTTATTTCCTCCTCTTACCACCCGATACCTGCACACCTTACATCTGTTGCGTACACTGTTGCTTTGCAGTTTGTATCTAAACTGATGTATTTGTTTCATTAAATTTTTGTGTATTTTATGACAAATTTTTGTTTCAGGTACTATCTGGTGGTCACGCGGTGCCTCAGGCAAAACAAATGCAAGAAAACATTAGGCTGGAAAAAACTTACGGGGTTTGATATGCAGGTGCTGAATGCGAATATAACGGGACAGCGGGGTGAATGAAGAGTATACTAAGTGATATTCTCTTTTTTTTAAATTTTCTCCATTCTTTTCGCATTTTCATCTGGTCTCTCCCTATGCGGAGGATCTCATATGAGCACTGCTACCATGAGGGTGTAATTTAAGAAGTATGGAATTACATTCTGATGCGTTCCTGGTGATGATGCTTTTTGTCTGTATGCTTTGGGCCTCTCATCTACTCTTGTTTTGCCATTTATGCGCCAAGAAGTTTTTGTGTTGGAAGTGCTTAAAGATTTACGTGATTCGATATGATGTGTGCATATTGGTACATATGCGATGCCGTTATTGAGCTGAATGAATGAAAGAAATAGCTTGCGAGTGTTGAGCATTCGGTTCCCTCACGAGCGTTTCGGTTAATACGATGGGATTACATAATGTCGAATAGAATTTCATAGTGCTTCTGAGTTTCCTAAAACCTCAAAAGGGTTTTATTAATAGGTGCTCTTTTTTCCTAAAACAGTGATCAGTTAAGATAAGATATAGAAAACTTCGGACATGGAAAGACGGATCGTTCTCGGATGGGCAGTTCACTGAAGACGATAAGGAAAAGGAGGAGGTTCCTTCAGAGTAATGAGTGCGGACGGCTCGTAAGTAAAAGTTGCTGAGACAAAAGTAAATGCTGCATTTGAAAAAATTGTGTGCCAATAATCGGAAACGTGCTTCGTTGAGAGAGGATGAAATCGTTCAGATGGTTTCAGTTAGGGCTTCAGCTCCCACCATGGTGGTGAAATATTTATTGCCTTATAAATCACGAACGAAATGCATTTGCCAAGTTAGTGCAGATGTTACGTGATTCAGGTTTTTAAAGGTATTTGAAAGCTGTATGGAACGTCAAGATCAGTTAACGTTCCATTGGGAAAGTGCTAAAACGTTTCGCAGTAGGCTGAGGAGGGTTTCATACCAGAAAAAAAGCCGAGGGACCTTTCGCATGAAGAACCTTTCGCGAGTTCGCGAAAGGTTCTTCATAGTTTCGGAAGTATTTGTGTATTCCAGCCTCAAGTCATTAGCCTAATACAATGAAAATTTGCCCGCCTTGCTTTCGTTTTCCACTAAACGCAGCCGCGGTTGCAGAAGAACGTGGTTGGTTGGGTGCTGCGTTTTGTGGTTTAAATAAATTGCGCTATAGACGGCAGTTTTCCAATCCCAAACTCCAAGAAATCAGGCTTCTTGAGGCTACAAGTGTAGGAAAAAAATAAATGGAAGTGACTGTATTTGACGAGGTAGAATAAAATGCCTTCTCTGGACATACTTTCCTGTTTTCAGCGTTACAGAACTTCCTGTCAGTCTCTCTTTCTATCGCAGAAAGAAGGCAGAAATCGCAGGGTATCACACCAATCATAGTTGGGAGAGGTACGAGGGTACGAAATGGATAAGCGTGAGGTGGTGAGAGTTGGGAGGTGGTAAATGCTCGAAGTGCGATGTGTACTAGAATTGGGGAAGTCGACGAAAACACATGTAGGTTACTATTGTCTTGGATGATGACCGTTATCTATGCTAGTAAATTGGCAAACTCAGTGCGCAGCATAATAATGGAATTTGTTGTATGTGATCGTTGTATTGGTGTCAAGTTTATTTCTGAATTCCATATAAACTTAATCCTTTTTTAGCAATTGCTCCGTCTTGAGAGGCATATCTGGACTTCCGATCCTTAGCGTAAATGAATGGCGGGTTGATCGAACGCGACAAACAGTTGTACTTTTCCAACTTGCCGCAGCGTAGCATTCCAACCCTCGCCCACCCGCATTTAAAAGTTCAAACTCTGCTTATCGAATTCCCCACACCCCTCCCCCTCCCACGATGAAATTCGACGACGGTGCCTTTTATGTTGGTTGCTGCAAGCGCAAAGTGATTTTCGTTAGTGACTAATCAATCAAGTTAGGTCATCTCGATGTCGAGCCATCGTAACCGCACGTTTGTCGTTCTGACCGCTAATCATCCAGTTATAGCAGTGGTGTAACGTTGCTTACCACTAACGAAATTTATTCATTCATACACTAACTGCTTTCCATCTGCGTCCAAGTTCTGCTTGTTTCTTGGCGCTGCCTCATAATCAAAAGTTGTGACTTTACCCATCCACCGATTCCACTGGTTGATCGTCGCGACGGATGCATGGTTTAAGAAGGCTTTCTTCCGACCAGTTATATTAATCACCAAAGAATTTCTTGGAGAGGACCATCGCTAGCACTTTTTTAACAAGTCTCTGAGCTTCCTAGGATGATTGCAATAGTGCTACTATGCTGGACTTCCTATGGAGTTGCAAATCTGAATCACTTGCGAATTGTCGCCTTTAAGAGTCACGATTTGGTCACTGCGTAATGTTCTTCTACTTATCCGTTCGCCCAGGAAACAATGGACTTTGCTTAAGAAGTGCCATAATTACGATAGTGGCAAATATCACGAGTGGGCACATGATTACATCATTAAAATAATGTAGTATATTCACGAATTTCCCATCTATTGGCAGTTGATGTAATGCATTTAGAAACGCTATTCAAACACTGATTTGTTTTGCGATTCTCCACTGCAGTTCCATCAGCACCGAATTTTAAACGTATAGAATAAAAAGCTTTGTTGCATCTTTAAAGCTGAAGAATTTTCGTCGGGTTTAGATCGAACAAATGTCCGATCGAAAGCTCAGGAGGGCTGTTTCTGTTTTTAACGTCTACTACCAGAATCTTTGACTGGAATGTCAGTTTGTAAGGATTAGCTCCCTCTGACCCGTCTAATCGTTCAGGTCCGCTTAAGGATTTGCACCTTCCGTCGAGACGCCAGACTGAAATGCGCGACGACACACGTATGAGGGCGAACAGTTCATCACATCCACAAAAATACGTTGACGAACAGGGAAGGACTCGTTCACAAGGATGCCTTTCATCGCCGGTACGATCCCGCAGTCTTACTCGGCAAACTCTATTATGCCGCCGATCTCCTCACGAATTCTGACGGCCACGTGTATGAACAGTCTAGCAACCTGAATGACTATATAAACAAGTCAGCCTCTTTTATGCCCTCTCGATTTTGTCTCAGGCCAGTCTCGCAACACATGCAAAGCAGTCCATTTGCTTGTTTGCTCTTGAACTTCTTTGACTTACCTTGATATAGTTGTGTGCTCACTACTTTCACGTAAGCTATAGCAGTCAGGTCTACGTTGTAAATATCAAAAGCTTATATGGTTGACTAGCAGTACACCTAACTTAAGCGATGACATCGGACTTGGTGATTCCATTAGCTTCAGCACTAACTGCAGTGTTCATTTCCTTCCTTCCCAGCGCTTTTTCACATCTGTGGGCACAGCTGATAATAACGCCATGCATTTTGAAGCGGCTATCGCCGTTTCGGACACTGTTGTGCTACAGTAAATTGACATCACTGTTGCTGATGCCATTAAACAATCTCTTCCTTGTCATAGCGGTACCTTCCCCGACATCATTACTAGAGTCTTCCTCAAAAAGCTGCCGAAAATACAGTCATTTATTCTTTCTGGCATTAGGATCTGTGGTTTAGAAAAAGCATTATTTCTGGAGAGATGTCAATTATGTGATTTTCAACGGGATAACAGCGTAATCCCTTAAGGATCTGTTCTCAGTCCTCTCTTCTCTCTTATCTTCATTCACGAGCTCGTTTCCAAATAAAAGTACTTCCTGCTTGCAAACCATGTCAGCATTTCCAATACCATCAGAAACTGCTGGGTGTGGCGGTAAAGAGCCAATCCAACATGTCTATTTGAGATGTAACAGTGACCGCTTTGCTTCCATAGCGTTGCTTTTCACGCCATCACATTGTTCGTGTTCATGCCATTTGCTTGTTCAAATTGTGTACTTTGATTTGCCTGAAGCCTATATAAGGAGGGCCTCAGCCCATCGGAGTCAATCCTTTTCAGCGGCAGTGTTTGTGCGTGCTTCGACCGCTCAGTTTGCTCTTTGTGAGCTGTGGCGCCACATATTGAACAAGTTTTGCTACATCCGTGTCTTCTCGCGTTTCACCTGGTTTCATCTTAACGTTATTGCCGCTTGAGACACAGCAGAAACGTCTAAGCATTTTCAGCTATATCAGCTGCTGTTTATTTAAATAGCTCTATCCGGCAAACTCATGAAAACTGCTGTCCGATTTAGGCGAACCAACCTTGAAAATTCCCTTGTAATTAGCAATCATGCAGCAGCATGAAGTGCGCTTCTGAGAATGTAGCGTACCAGTTTTGTCTTGGCTGCCGACAAGATTATCCTAAAGCAGTCAGCATCGCATCATGTAAGAGACTTCACTGAACAGAACGATTTGACAGATTTTCCTTCCTTAAATTCAGCAGGACTTTCATTGTTCGAGAGAAAGGGTAAAACATTACGCATTGCATGTGGCTCAATTATATGTAACACGTACGTGAAGTGGGACCAAACGCTGATCCCAAAAAACTGTGATTTAAAAATCAGTTGAGAAAAAGTCCAGCTCTATGTGACGCGAACGGCAGTGTTCACATGCAGCAAGACTAGTCAAAGCTGCTTATAGTAGTATCTCAAAGGTGGGGCACTTCAAAGTATTGCTGGACGTCTACTCCGTCAGATTAAACACTTACTGGGAACCGACAGCAATGACAAATACGATTACATGTCAGTTGATAACACTGACACTTGGGTTTCGCCATGGGAATTCTTATGAAAACATACTAGACTCACAGCTTTTATGGCTTTTCAGCAAACAAAAAACCGCTTGCGGATCTACATTTGCATGTCGTCGGTTTATTTTTAGCGGTTTTTTAGCTTCCGTCCCTTCGAAATATTTTTGGCATCCCTTTTCCTCGCTCGGCACTGCGTTCAAATCGACCACTGCATTCAGAACTGTCAGAAAACCGCTCAGAAAGCTGCAACCAATCTGCCCTCTCTGAACTGAATGAAAGACCCTTCTTTATCCATTATGTAATCGATCACTCGAAGTGCTTCACTGTTGTTGGCAAAGGCTAGAGAATAATGTCCTAATCACGGTAGCGCGGGTTCGTTCAAAAAAACAATCCTTTCTTTCCAGTTTTTGGAGATTCTCCAAACCCATGCTATCAGAAATTTCAGGGGCACCGCTCTTAACACATAACATTCGTGGCGATTACTGGAAGCAATTCGTCTTATCTACTGGAGGCAAGTATGTTTCCGTCATCTCAGAAGAATATACCCACGGCGGATTCACTCACTTTGGGCTATTTAGGATGTATTAAGAACAACAAATGAAACGCCATTTGGAGGCACCCCTTCGAGGATTTTTCCTCACCAAGTTTAAAACGCGCGGGTGGTACACCATGTGAATGAGAGCGCTAATGAAGACTTTTATTTGCGTTAAAAATGAAGCAAGTGCTATTTGTTGGTCATATAGTATTCTCTGATATTTACAACGAATGAAACATTGAACAGATTGCATTAAAAATGTAGTTTCAGGTATATAAAAAATATGGCTCGATATGTTCGGTATTTTAGGCAGCCAAACGTGAAGGAAATGCGATGCCCCGAAGCTCCAGGTGTGACATGTCGCAGGCTCTAGATTGTTACAATCTCTAAAGGTTTCACCTCAGATGGCCCGAGTTTCTCATATTGAGCGTAAATTAGGTCGTTGAAAAGTAATAACGTCAAAGAAAACAAAAATTTTGCAAATGCCTGAATCTCTTTTTTACAGCTGCTTAATTTAAGTAAAAGATGTGCCACCTACAATTCCTCCCCTCTTCTCCATAGAATGAAGTAATGATTCGCAAGACGATTCACCTAGCAGTAAAGAAGGCGTCTTGACGTCGTTATTAGAACGATAGGAAAACGATATCTATAGAGCGACGAATTGCGCAAACTCGAGATGTTTAGGGCGGAAATTTTAAACCTCATTCCAGGTAAATCAGATTAAGATTTGGCGTAAAGAAGCGTTGAGCGCGAGACATGAAATTTACTTCTTAAACGTCACACCTCTCAAGCAGCAACCTCATATTTGGCCATTTTCCCCCTCCTTCCCTCCTCCGTTTCCGCCTCCTCTCAAAGCACTCCAATTTCACTGACACTCAGTCCGTATATCAGGCTTCTTTGTTTTTTTTCTTGTTTGTTTTGGAGCATCAGCATATGTTGTAAACATTCATACCTATATTACCTAAACGTTTCACTACAAAAGGTATGGAAAATTTTTGAGTTCTAAGAGGGAACTTCATTTTGGAATAATTGCTTCTTTATGATTCATAATCGGCATCTTAATTTTCGATAATAAGCAACATTTAATTTTGGCGGCGATATGAACGGAATTTTCTCAACGTATATAAGCACTTCCAACGTAGATAATGCGTTCATCGGATGAATGGCGATCACCAAGCTCATGGCGGACATTCGGCTTGGGCCGTAACAGACCGATAACATGGATTCCACTTCAAGTTATCTCGTTCTTGTGCTTCGCTTGACTGGTCGATGTTGTATATTTCGGCGTATAAGGCTGGTAAGGTAAGCCTTTTCCGATTCATTTGAAACCATGCGAGTACTTCCCAATGCTTCTCTCCTGAAACTCATGTTTACGTTGCTCAAACGCATCAAAACATGCAAAAAAAAAACCGAGCTGAAACGGAGTGAAGAGGGGTGACAATTCAAAATTTAGAAGAATTAGACTCAATGAAGACTAAAGCTGCAGTCGTCAACAAAAATACCCAGCTGGATACAACAAAGTACCCGTCTTACCTAAGCAGCCATTTGACGTTTTGTGAAGCAACAAATAACGAGTAATGTACCCTATTGAGACGCCTGTCAGTGAGACTTTCTTACCTTCCGTATCACTCATAACCATTAATTTTTTATTGCATATATGCCGAATCGTGACCCGTATAATTGGCTGAGAATATTATAAACGCTACACTGCACATGAATTTTTTCGCACGGAGGGTACTCAACAAACAGACACTGGTTGAAGATGATATGTTAAGAGACAAAATCATTGTTCTTATAAACAGGCTTCACTTTGCATCGTTATGAATCGCTACTCCTCGGAAAATACTGGTTATAAACCAGGTTAACTGTTCTCACCGAAATTATTAATAAGAGAAAGGAGGACACCCAGATGAGCAAGATGTAAAACCGCTCAAAAAAGACGGAAGGCGACCGATCGAAAATAATCCGGAAGTTAATGAATGTTCTCATGAGTGCCTGGAGAATCTGAGCGATCCTTGCCATCACAGTGTGAAGGTTTTGAGGGTAGAAACTTTCTTGAACGTGAACCAGATTCGCTCGGAGAACTCGCATTAGCTCAGCTAGTTGCTCCGACAGTAAGTATGCAAATAACACGATCAGTGTGTGAAAACATTTAATATTTTCAGAAATAAATAATTTTTGCAGATAAATCTTTCGGCAGCGACGATGATATCTTATCGATAGTGATTGAAAACATCGATGCTATCGATTTTCTCGACAGTCATCGCGACGATACACTTCACTTAATTATCACAGTGATATGGGTGTAGGTTTTAACAACACCAGCACTGAGAAAATACGCTCGTTTCGAGAGTCCTCACCCTTTTTGAAGATTCATTACCAAAAATTCAATTGATGCGATGTATACTATGGTACTGGTTTTTATCTTCGAAAGCAGTTACGGACGAGTAAATGTGCTCAAAAATTTGCATATTTTTCACTACAGGACGACCTACTTGCTTGAATCATATGTAAGAATCGCTCCTAAATATCAACCTGTGAAAGCAGTATTACCGGTGTTCTATTATTTCTATGGGAAATTGTCCGCTCATCTGAGTTGAGCCCCGCACCCTGCATACCTTGCTATCTTGTTTTGCATGCTTTCCCACTTGTTTATATCCAAACGTTTGCTCCATCCAACTTCACTCCTGATGACCACCGTCACCGCTTCCACAACTGTCATCCTCGTTCGACTCTTACCTACCACTGCCACCCTGAAGCTTACACTAAGATCTCTGGTTCCTACCTCCAAGGTGTCTTGCGGCAGCTAGTAGTCTAGCACTGCACTATATGACCGCCCGGTTTAGAATGCTTCACCAACGAAACAAAGCAAACCGCTCAGCGAACGCTAATGAATTAGTATTTGCAATATGATGTTGAGCGTTATAAGTGTTAAATCACGTAATGAATACTGAATTGTCTTTTTTTAGCATCAAAAAGATGTAGGTTTTTATTGTTGTCTCATTTTTTCGCTAGTTTACTCACTTCCTACCTATATGCTTACTTCCGCATGTACGTAGACAGTGAAACGTGGTGAACGTATAGACTTCGATGGCTTATAAACGAGTAATACCTAGATTATTCGGTTGGCAATACTTTTTATACCACCCCACCGTGAATACGAAATTTATGAAATCAGCAGCATCCAAAAGTGCTTCTCCTTTGAGGTTCTTGCCGGTCAGTTGAAAATGACAAATATATTAGCTTTATCAGTCGCATTCGTATTCGCAGAAGGAAAGCGAAGCAATCGAACAAACTACTCCTCTTTTTCAGGACAGAAAAAACTCAAACATTTTTGATGGAACAGGGGAAGAGCGAAGGGAAAAATATTGAAAAGGCTGCATGGAAACCTTTGCGCTCATGGACTTAGAGCGAATGAGGTGTAATTTGTTTGGTTGTATTTCTCGTAACTGAAACATAGCGATGCCCATCGAAATGGGCTATGGGAACGGAAATCTCGTTGCTGATTTCATAGCGATGAAATCGATCGGTACGCTTGTCGAAGTCCTACTGAGGATGGAAGTTTTCGCGCTTTGAAAAAAACAAAATTAAAAAACATTTCAGACCTGTTAAAATAATATCGAACCTTCCAAGGGAAGAACGATTATCGGGGATAGCTCATCAAATCTCCCGAAAGCTCAGAAAGCAGCCTTTGCCTAAGTGGGACGCAGTGCGGCAAGGAATGAGACATGAGATAGCATGCGCCCAATATGACTTATGCAGAGAAAACGTCATTTATGTTCATGCAGATGTATTTATGTCTATGCAGTATTGAACTCAGCTTGCTGGATATGTACGGCAGTGAAGTAAGAGTACTCGCTTTTTTCACAATTCACCGCTGTTCCCATCAAAGATGCAATGCGTGCTTTGCCTTCCATACACCTTCACCTGTCCTGTAGCTTGACCTCACAGAGATACCCCTACAACATACATAAAGCGTGAAATACGACAGCACCATCATGGTACTATGAGTTGTAGAGTGAACGGTCACGACCATACGATTATGAAAATCGTCTCTTACCAATTGTCTTTAATTGTTGTCGCTTGATGAGAAGGAGCTGATAGAGTTGCTGCTCGGCCGCATGCGATGTTGTTATTTGCAGTTTTAGTGCTTCGAGCAGTTTCTCTTTTAATTGCTCCACTTGGCCATAATGGTTCAAGCAAGGCCGCTCTAAAAATAAATACTCCCCATCGATTCCACCTATTTTTTTCTGCAGATAAAATGCAAAAGTGGAGTAATATATATTTGAACTGCTGCTGAAACCATCGATGCATTTTTGGATGGCGTAAGATCGAATTATAAGAGTTCCTGTTCTCAAGCGCAGACTTGTTCATCGTTAGACCACTGGTCAATTTCCTGGCTCTTAAAGCTTCAGAATTCAGTGCCTAATATTTATCTTCTACATTGAAGCAGACGACTAATATCACTAACTGGGACAATTTCACTAGCGCAGTGGTACGCGACGCGCCCAGTAACGAGAAAATCATCAGAGTGATGCGCGTAAGCTGTCTTTCAAATGTACACTATCGAAAATGAGCTCGGCATTAATAGTTGAGAAGAATCATTAGATTAAAACTGAATCGCATTGGCACGCTTTCGTCCCACCATCCAGATGTGCCAATATTGCAAATTTGTCGTAGAGTGAATGAGAAAAAGTAAACATTCTTCTTTGGAATATAATTAACGCCTCAATGGGTGAATTTGTGTAGAACTTTGTGAAACACTTTTCTTGTTTCCTCAATATAGCTGCTTTCTCCTTTCAGAGATAACTAGAACAGCAAAGGCAGATACTGACAACAAGTCTGATTGGTCTTGATCAAAATTTGATGTGAAAACGTTGCACAACGATGGGCGTTTACTTATTCAGCAAAAATCGCCAGATTATTCAAATCGCTGCCTCTAAACGATGATGCCTCCTATTTGCCCATGTTTTTAAGATTTCCTCTATCATGTTGTATTTTTTCAATACTTAGTACATTATAATCGCTCCGATACTATTTTAAACTCTAACAGTAAAGTAAAATCGTCTTTAAATTCATCTCAAGTACTCATGACGCGATTTGCTATAGTACAGTTATGAAATTATAGAATATATCATAGGGTAATATTATACTATCAGGTCATGCTATATTATCCTGTAATTTTATTATATTTTTTTCTGACAGAACCTACCTCGCTGAAGGATGAAACGTTTAAATGATTCAGAACAAAATAAGGTTAGTTATGTACGACATGAACTAATAGAAATTTGCAGTTTGCTGATGCAGTGTTTTCAAGCAAGCACAACAGATACTGGACATAGAGTACTTCACTATGTGCAGCATGCACTATTGCCTGGTTACTTAAATGCACAAAAACAACAAAGAATTCAACTGAACCTTGAGAGAGTAGTACGACAGCAGTAAATATGCCCACTTCACCATCCGAAAGTTGTAATGCGCTAATCGAAGTGGTGAAATTAATCATCATGCTCGTTAAATCACATCCATAAATAATTTCCAACTGTTGCCTACTGACGATATTTCCATCCGCAAGCATTAGCGAACCGGTAGCACCGTTAAACACTCGTGATACTCGCACAAGCCACATTTCGAAAAAGCCGTTCTTTATTAGTGACACTTGGTCGGATTGATCTAACCGAAGGAATCCTAGAAATTATTGCTCTTATTACTAATGATTAACGAAAGTTATTGCTGCAACACACAGCAAAAAAATTAGTGATGTTCTGTATAGGATCGACATTTTCATCGTTTGACTCCATTTGCACCGTTAGAAGTTTTTTGAATGGCGTGGCCAAGATATTTCGGCCTTTAGGAAAGCGAATAATGCAATATTTCCATGAAGTCTCACTTCTTTTACATTTTTCGTTCAAGTTTATTCAAGCATATTTTCCCTCTGTCGATTTTAACAGCTCAGTCGACAAAACAGTCGGAAAAAATCAACTCATTTTCTTTCAGTTTTCACAATTCTCGCAAATATTTTCCACTGTAGAGTGTGGCAGCTAAGCTGAACCCTTTTTGATTGAAATTATTGTGTCTTCTGTGGAAAATTACACATGAGAGTTCGGCTAAAACAGCGAAAAAATATGAAAAATGGGAAAACGCCACTATTCTGGGGTAATATAAACGGATCCTTTGAATGCGAAGAATGGGATTTTGGAGTGAACGGAATGCATTCGTTTCGTAAAGTGAGATATTACGTTACTAAAACCATTTCCGAGAAACGCTAGGTGTCTAAAGTTCTCTTTAAATTTAAGGTTTCAGTGAAAACTTTAGTTCGTTCACTTGCGTTCTTCCTCGTTTTTCACTATGTAAAAGTAAGCGAACTACCTGAAAATGTTCAGGAACGAAAACCTTTTGCCTCAAACCCGTGAACATCGCGAACAAACTGTTTACCGAGAAAGTTCTTCAAGCTCTTCAAAGACGGAAAATGCAAAAGCGTCTTTTCCCAGTAATTTCAATTATTTTGTCGGTAGTTTTGACGTATTCTTTTCTATGAAGTCTTTAGTGAAAAAAGAAAAAGAAACCTAGGACAATAACTACACTAAATGTCATTTCTTAAAACAAAATATTCGAAATTTTTTCATTCTTCTTATACCATCATTTAGCAATGAAAACAAAAGCTCACCTGGGATACTTTTGGCAAATTCAACAATGTGCTGAATTTCGGGAAGGATTTTCCCACTTAGCGTTTGCCACATAACGATGCGCTGCTCATCCAGCATTTCAGCGCTGCTCACACACCCATTCTCGAACATTTCATTCCTATCGAAGTTCTGCAAATCACTTTCAAATAAGTGTTCTTTTAAGCTTACGGTAAACAAGCACCGACTTTTAACAGAAGGTGTTCACTCATACAATATGCCGACGATTTGAAATGCTTACATGCATAATCACCATAAAAAATTGTTCCACCTTTCGTTTGGGTAGCTTGATTTCAATTAGTCTAGTTGGGAGCGCCTATGAGGGAGATCAGTGTCGAAGAGTTTATCGATGGCCTTGCAACATAATGGGTAAGGCGCAGGCTATGAGACGCCATGGAATATTTATAATTAAAGCCGTGAATCTAGATAATACTGCGAGCGTTAACCGCAAGCTTTGAAGACTATAAATACCAAAGTGCTAGGCCAACAGCCTATAATATTACCATCAACTTTCTGATGTTTCAAAAATAATACTTTAGGGAATACCCTTTCAATATTACCTTCATTTAGCTAGAAACGCTTCCTATTTGAAACTCATATATTAAAACTTCAAGTATTGAAATGATAATTAATTTACTTAAAGCTTCACATATTTTATCAGTGATTTTAAGTCTCAGCTAACAATTTCATACTCCAAGAGTCAGCAGTTTTATTGGCTGTTGATCTTTTCTGTCAGGCAGTGCCTGATAAAAAATGTCCTGGTTGGTTTCCTTCGCGCATATAAGAATTGTGCCTTCGCAGAGAATCTACAGACTCGTAAACTGATGAGGAAAACGTGCAAGAACATTTTCCGAAAGGATGTGTTTTCTCTTGGCTTCCATTAAAAGTGGCATTCAGTTAAATGAAAAGCTGTTAAAGAACTCATCTCTCGGAAAATGTATTGATGCGGAAACTTTTTTGAGGTAGATAAAACATATATTATTGATAAGGTAGTTTTGCTAAATAAAAGTAAAGATTGCTTACAAAGTTGATTGCCCTTGGCTGCATGTGCTTGATCTTCTCTTCGATGTAGTTGCAGTTAGCCTTGTGTGCATGCGAAACGCTGAGGATGATATCGAAGATAGCGGACTTATCCCTTTCGAGTTCGGATTGCGCTTCTCTATCCGCATCGATGACCGCCACACAGTTATCCCTTGCTTCAGTCGTGCCTTCCCTTGAACGCTTTGGTACTCTTCCGTATCTCACAGCTAAAAGTGGCACAGATTACACTTCTCATACATCCTAGCGTATTTCCGTAGTGTCCTCGAAATTAAATTTTCATAGTTAGACGTTTCCGACGACTAACCGGACAGAAAAAAGCTCCCATGGTATGATTCACATGAATCGGCTATTCTATTCTCGAAGCAAGGTTGCACAATTATGAACACCTCAAATTACACTCAGTGATATTCACAAGTTTTTCGAGCTTCATTATTTCCTTCCACTACCTATCGATTAGATACCAACAGCGCCGTGGTCTTGTACGAAGCTTGCGTATTAATCCAGCTTCAAGATTTGCGGCTGTGGCCTAGGCTTGCATACCTAAAAGATATAAGAAAACATTTACTAACAATCTCTTGACATTCCAACAGCGAGGCATTTCTTGAAGCGACAATATTGACATCGGTTTCTGTTCAAGCGGTACACGTGGCACCTACCATCCCTTAGACATCGATATTCCATTTGTTTTTGTATACTTCGACGAAAGAAACCCTAAAAAACCTGTGTGTAGATTCGCTGTGAAAGAAATGCTACCCTCTGCACTTTGTACGTTGCCTTTGAATTTCATTTGCTGAACATCTCCGCGCATCCGCTTATTAGACGCATTTTACGAGCCACTAAACCCCACTGGCCAATAAAAACATGTAAGAACACAGTTATGGGTCCTAATCTGTAAAAAGTGTTTTCTTAGCTCGTTATGACTAAATTTTCAAAAAATTCTCTCAGACAATCGGCGAACGGGGAAGCATATCGGTAAACTTTGAGGGACTTGCAATATTTTTGCTTCATCTCATTAACAATACGTTCAATGTACGGACAGGGTCAGTCGAGACCACACTTCCTTCTAAGCACTTTTTAATTAACGCAACATTTTTGCACGCAGTAAACACTGGATTTTGATTGCTGTCACCGCACTCGAAAATGAACGGTCAGAAATTGTGTATTGGGATCTGCCTGCGAACAGTTTTCACCAGCTATTTTGCTCTGTCCATCACTATTCGTTCACGCCCAGATTAGCTGGCTGCATTTGTATCACTGACCGCCACACGCATTTAATTACTGCAGTGAAGTTTTGTCATTTCTGTACCATTTGGGGCTTAAATTTGAAGTGAGATTGGCGACCTTGTCCGAATTATTGTCCATCTGAATATGTGAATAGGTGGAATTTATGTGGTGCCACTCAACTGGGCCAAGGTCATTTGGATATGCGCACAACGCGAGAGATTTCCACTTCGTTTTTCCTGAACATCGTAGTAATAAACTTCACTAGTGAAAGAAGTTTCACTGATTACACCGGACTGAAATTAAGTCACCTCAACACTTAGTCTGATGCAGAGATCTATAAGAAACAGGTGCCACATAAACGCCAACATGAATGCTCATGGAGCGAGTGAACTTAGTGAAGTTTTTCGCATAGAGGAAGGCATTTATGATGCTGCCACAGAAAACCTAGTTCGCATGACAGGGAATTAAAAGTAGCAAATTATTTGCCTTTGCTTTATTATATAGCGAATTTAATTATATGAATGTTTTGCGGTTATCTAAGCGATTACGCAATGTACTTTTCGCATTCCACTTCCGAGTTCCAAGTGGGCTGAGAACTTTCTACTTGTGAGACTGACAATTTCGCTGGAAAAAACTTTCACAGTGCCCTGAAATAGGCAAACAATGGGTTTTAATTATAAGTCGTCCTGATGTGGCTTAATTTCACACACACCTTATCTCGTCGTTTTTTTTCTCTCTTTCTGAACGAAACTTCGTCGATTGTTTTGTGCGATCGCGATGTATTCTTGGAAGAAAATGGATTCGTTCGTAATTGCTCTCATCACCGTTTTATTGTTAAAGTCATCCACAAAACCGACAACGCATATCATCGATCATTCATCGGGGGTGAACACAATACGGGAACAATGGCGCGCTCGAAGGAGGAAGATTGCGCAATAACGACCGACGCGCCACCACCACCAAAGATTGCGCAATAACACTGATGCATCAACACCACCATCAAGTAATGCAATGTAACCACTGAACGTGGACGAGACTTCGTACCTTATCACACCGCATCCACTGGATTGCAGAGGTGTTGCATTTTTTTGAAGACCAAGGTTGCGCTTCATGCTGGAACCTCTTGCCAAACACGTCATTTGCCCGCAGCACTGAATTCATTGTCCTCCAACAAAAGCAATGGAAACAGCAAAGAAAAAGCAGAATATCAAACCTTGCATCCTTCACAAGAGGTGACACCATAATGGTAGCCACTCGCTTTGTCACCACACACCTTGCACAATGTGGCGTGTTTTCCAGCCGAGCTGTCAGCACCTGCGAAATTGTTCTCTGCAATCATCCGACGTAAGCTTCTCATTTCTACGCCCACTGATTTACTTTATAAGTTTCCATTCGTCTTCTACATGGTTACTTAAATTTGCTACCTGCGAATGGATTTCGACAGCAGCAATATTCACGCATGACAGCAATATTTATCTAGCAGCGATAGTGAACAATTCTTGACCAATATTTCAAATAGCCGATCATACCTTGTACGCTCATCAGCATTGTTCAGTCCAAATCTGCTCTTATTTTAACAAAATAGAAATAAAAAACACTGTCTGCGCTATCTTTGTGTTGTTCGCTTCAGCAGAGCGCAATTTCGTAAATCATAACAAATTCTATCGTGTTTATCGCATTCTATTATCACCCTTTTATTGTTTTTCTCTCTTTCTGCGAGTGCATTTAGCTCTTTTTACGTCTCGCTAACTGTTGCTTCTATATAATTCTCAGCTGCAAATATTCGATAAAAGAATGTATGAAAATGTTTTTATTACTGCTTTACCTAAATACTTTTACATAGTTTATATATCTCTCCATTTCAGGTAGCACCCAATTAAATGGAATTGTTGATTAATGGTTAACGTCATAACGTTGCTGGAATGTTGACTTCACATTTTGTTAAGTTGGAGAGAAGACTGTGGCCAAATGCTAACGAATCGTAAAATTGTTATAAAAACGTCGCTGCTAGGAGCATATTCATTTGTGTTCGCCAAATATTTCTGCACTTTCATAACAAATGCATTCATGTAATTGTGGATTTAAGCATGAATTTCCTGTGGAATATGCTTAGGCGAGGTTAAGGAATTAGCGAACCATTAGCCCTTATTGGGGTTTTTGCTAATACTTTCTATGCTATCAAAATTTGTCAGTTTAGCGGAAGCGTCAAACCATCAGAAGGAAAAATAGCATCTTTTCTGACTTAGCCACTATCATCGGATGTCCCTCGCTGTACATTTTGCTTTCTTTTCTTGATGTTTATCGTTGTTCATAGTGCTTTCAACAGTGAGAGGATCGTTAGCAGTAATTGGGAAATTGTCTTACGGTACCCGATTGATATTTCTTTGCAATAATTCC
Organism: Parascaris univalens; assembly: GCA_037576465.1. NCBI lineage: Eukaryota > Metazoa > Nematoda > Chromadorea > Rhabditida > Ascarididae > Parascaris > Parascaris univalens. The sequence goes on along the minus strand of CM075173.1, from coordinate 59,379,647 downwards.
TGGATCGTCGGTAAGAAAACGTTTACCCATTAAAAAACGATCATTCGGTTCGTTTCTTCGATACTTTACGCCAACTTAATGAGCTATGTGAGGCTCATGTCATTTGCGAGTGTTGATTGAATATTATAGGAGTGATCGCCGTAAAAGAGAAAAAGAAACGATTGCACTTTGCAGCACTCCTTTTGTTCATTTTTTTCGCGCAACGGGCAGAAGTCCTTTGTGCGCCGTGCTCGTCCGCTATTCCTAATTTCGTCGGAAGAAAAAAGATATGACAATTTTTAAAATAGACAGTTTTTCGCGTTCATTAATGCCATATTCATTAACTGGATAATACAGCTCGACTATAGGAAACTGCGTATCAGAAACTGGATGTTTTCGAGATGATAGCAAGTGGGACGACTCTGTTAGCAATTCCTTGTTCCTCCTTACAAAGTGACTAGAGGATTTCACAAAGTATCTGAACCGAAAGCAAAATTTGAATATTTGTGCGACCAGAATTTCATATCGTGTCGTGTTAGAAGATTCAGGAGTTTTTCCTTGGCACGGATTAATCGCTATTTTCTAGGATTTCAGAATAAACTCTCATCTATGTATAACTGTTGAATGCTATCGAAAATATTTTCAAGGCCGATTTGTGCAACAAGTAACATTTCAACATCATCCGTCATCAATTTTTCTGAGTATGGAGGATGCAGATGGAAATTCGGAAAACATTAATATGTCAGACGGTCAGAAGTTATCTATAAAATCTTTTATGTAAGTCACCACAAACTTTTATCCGATTTTTGCAAATTTTTTGCGGAAGAGCATTATGATGCCTGCGTTATTAAGATTCTTCATTGCCTTCATCACTTAACTTCATATAAAGAGCGCATTAAATTTGTTAGTTTTATCCTGCAACCAGTACGATACAGCATAAAGGCAATTTTTTGACTGGGGGATCGGAACAGTCCCTTAGGAAGAGGTATTAACATGTATCAGATCGCTTGATATTCCTCAGATAGTAGCTGAAGCGTAAAGGCGCTCATTCCATCAGCCTCACTGGCATATCTTCCCATCCCTTATTTCTGCAGATACAAAAACCTTTACGGGGCTGATTGAGAAAGCAGTTGCCGATCAGTTCTTATCTGACCTGAACTTTTTCACTTAGAAGAAACTCTGTGTTATTCAAGGACCGCTTTTGTCTTCGTTATTTCGTTACAATATCTTTTCACAGAATTTTAGCTTCAAAAGACGGAAAGTTGTTGGTACTCTTCGATTGTCCTTCGATGATAATGTAAGTTGAACAGCCACTTAAACGCGCAGTTGTTGTTTTTACAATGCTGGCAAATTCTCTAAGCAGTGGCTCTATTTTTCTTTTCTAAAAGATTTCAACGATCAGCTAAGAAGGGTGGTTATGAAATTTACATGAGAGGGAGAGAAAATGGAGGGGAATCTCACATCTCAGCCTCCAGGTTGCAGTCCTTGATGTGATAAATTCAGAGTGAAAATTTTCTATTTAGCTGACTGCGTGGATGTAGTCCAAAGCTACAAAGGTTGGCTTCGAAAATGCGAAATGGTTGACGTTGTGCTACTTGAAGATATGTGAGAGTGCTGGAAATATTAAACAAGCAGAGGTGACCGAGACGTATTTCGCTCAAGTGAATTCTTGTGAATCAAAATTCAGAACAATTTTGTGCAGATTATTTTAAATAAACATTGTCTGGAGTATGTAACACCTATTACCGCCAGCTTATCAGTTTCCAAGCTATTTTGGCAGCTATATGTAGTTTGGAATAACGGCGATAAAATTGGATTACTTTTACCTATGGTTACAGCGAAAGAAACGCAAAGACGGAAGTCCTCTCCTCCTGCTTTTTGTAACAAATAATAGGCATGAGACTTTGCTTGCGCAATATATGCAAGAAAAAGCATTTTCTAATTTATTAAATTTTCATCATCTCTTTGGATTGAGCAGCGCTGAAAAACTCGGAAATGCAGCTATTTTCCCGTGTAACACATTTTTTTCGCAAGATATCCACTGGTTTATGCCTTTCATTCTCCCTCTCCAATCTAATTCCTATTCACCCTTCTTCTGGTTCCTCTTTTGACCATAATATATCGAACGGCAAGGGAACTCTTTTTCGTGCAAAAGGATGCTTTCTTCTGCGGCTTGCAATATCTTATTCAAACTTTAAGCTCTCGTAAGCTCAAGTAACTTTAGATAGCCAGCCACATTTCAGAAATATTTTCAAAAACATAGATCGGAAATAAGATGCACGAAAATAACGCAAAATCTTTGTATCAAATAAAGGAAATCAATTTCAAAAAGAGTTCACCTCCTGTCAATTTCTTTAATAGATGAGAAGTGAGATAACTAGGGTGATGAAACAATTAGTTTCCAGGTGTCGTTTCAAGTATACGTTTTTCGTGAAACGTTGAAGTCGTTGTCATAACTAAAAGAAATTCTTTTCATGCAGTTACAGAGGAGAGAAATTTCACTCATATTAGCAGATAAATAGTGGATGGAACAACTTTGCATAATCCTTAATATAATCCACAAAAATGTGGATGAAGCTTCCCTCTTTTCTTCTTCCAGCAAATGTTACGAAAGTTGATAGAGTGCTTACCATTGTAGCAGTTACGACAAAGTTTTACGCATTTAAGACTAAAAAAATGAACAACATTAATTCTGTCGCCTGATTGTAATCAGCAGTCCGTTTCAAACTGTAAGAGCACAATTGTTTTCTGCTTCGACGCTAAGCCTTTTAGAAAATTTTGTGCGCCAGGCGCATTATGCGAGGTCATGTTTCTCTGTCTGTGTCTTCGTCTGTACGCCTGTCCCCTAGTTTCGGCTCGAGAGCTTCCAATCCTAGAGTGTCGCATTGTAAATCGTTGAATACCCTTCCATATAATCTCTCGGTTTAAACAAGTAACGAAGGAAAGAGTTGCAGTCATGTAAAAGTGACAAGGAGCTATCAATGTTTTACGCATTGAAGCTCACTTTTTGTACCAAATGCCAAATGTAATTCCACTAAACGTAACTAGTACTTAACGAATAAAAATCCCATCAAAGGAACTCTTTCGTCTATGAAAGAAAGTTCAGATAGGTCCGGTATACGAGAAGCCTACATTTAAATACAACCATATATAGGGATGAAGCTTAAAGCGGACCGAAACTGAACGCATTCTATCAGTATCGCAAGGAAGAAACATTAATGGAGACGTTGTCATGGTGGAATCATTTCGGTTATCAATGTAACCTGGGCAAGCAATTGATGCCGCCACTGCGGAAAAAGTATTGTTCAAGCCAAATACAAGGGCAGAAAAGAGAAGACTTCATTTTTGTTCGGATAATGCACCCAAATTGTTTTATTCTATTCGAATAGCTAATAAAAAACAATTGTTTGCTACTGTAAAACACGAAAAATTAACTTAGTGTCATAGTTGATGGATTACATAATTAGCTTTTATAGGACTTAGAGATTAACCACCAACAATTCAGTCAAGGTATGTTTGAGCAGAAACTTAGCAATCCTTATAGTTTTTTTTAGCGCATTAAAATGTTCCGCACATTCTACTGTTAGCCAAAGCATGCAGCTGCTGCCAACTAAAGAATCTCCATCGAATAACTAAACAGCTCGACTATATAATCCAGAGCAAGCCGACATTCGCAGAATGCTGTTTTTTCAAGCATTCTATTTGCTCTCAAAATGAAAATTAAATAAGTCGTTATCGAACGTTTTTCTCGTAGCTGCAGTAGATTATGGAAACTATCAGCTGGTGCACAGATAAAAACTTCCGCTTTTTGCAGCATGTTTGTATCAGCATCAACAATGATGGATATATATGTGAATTAGGGACCTCGAAGTAAATAGCAGTTACCTTCATCAGTTCGTTGGCTCTCAGCGCAGTTTTCATTTATCGTATAGAACACGGCATTCTGGAGATACTGCTCATCGAATGTTTGCTGCATATCATCGGAAGGTCTTCGGAATGCCGAAGGTAAAAGAAATGAGGTCGAATCAGCAGGCATCGTTTGTGGAACGACCGTTGACGACGGTGTATTATGATACACGGATGGAGTGGAATAACAAACATACGAGGGAGTCACATGCCAAATGTTGCAACAGTTTTCTATACCTATCGCTGCCGCATCCACCGTATCGCACAAATCGGGCATACTGGATGCAGAAGGCGCTTGAACCTCAAGAACTTGCGGTGAAAGTTCAGTGGAGGAAACGCTCGGTGACGGAATTAGCAAGGGAAAAGGACTATTTTGGGTAAAGTTCATGCGGTCTAGCATGGAGGGGGCAACGGTAGCCGCACAAGGTGAGATAGTTTTTGGATGAACGGATAGGCAATTGGGTGCCGTCACCAAACAGAATGAGCCGCCGTCGGGAATGGAAGAGAGACGGAGAGGTGTGTTGGGCCAGGGTTCAATGCCCGAACGGAGAGAGACGGCGAGTGGCACTGTGAGACGAGACGAGATGAGTGACCAACGGATTGTTGTGACCAGGCACCTGTGCAACGACTGTGTCGCGATAAACATTCATCGATAGGAAGATGGCAGCGCTGAAACAGCCGATGTGTACGGCTACTCACTCACACTTGTCCACTTCTCGAACACCACAAATATGGTACCACGTGACCTCTTCGATAAAACAACGTTCAAACCAGCGCCAAAATGATTTCCATACTTACTCTGATCTAGTTGATTTGAACAGCGCACAGGGCCTCAAAGGAAGTCACTCATCAACATATTTATAGAGGTGATTTGAATGCACAGCGTTTCTGGAATTTCAACACACATTCGTTGTCTTGTTCAGCAGCAACTTTACTTCACTAATGAACGACGTTTGCTACATCTCATCAGAAGTTGAAACCGCCGTCCACAATCACTGCATCGAGTTTAAACTCCGCTCGAATGTACAGTGGGCGCTGGGCTTAGTGAAATGCTACGAGTTGGCAACGACTGTAAAATGCTGCAAAATGTCGTTTTTAATTTGCAGATTTGCAGATGCAACAATACATGCCGTCGACTCGGTCGACTCATTTCGTACGAAACCTTTATTTCACAGCTGCAGCAGATTTGTTCACTTCATGTAAAATTTCAAACTGTTTTAAGTCAGTGTGCATTGCTGCCATCTTTTGCATGCAAACATGTACTTTTGAAGCTTTATCTGTGTGAAAAGCAATGCTGGTTAGATCGCAGAGCAAAGTTAAGAGCAGTGAACCTGCATCGTTCCGCACAGCCATACACCATTGTTTCACTTACCACCGCAATTGCTAAAATTGAGCTTTCTTGATAAGAAATCACTGTTACTACCGACAGTTACTTCAGCTAAGCGTCTCTCCAACAGGCAGAGTCGACGAATGAATATATTTGACGATCCGAGTGACTAACCAGAAGAGTTCTATGTCCATAAAAGGCATCCTCAGGTGTTGAAAAGAATGTCCCAGAAATTCCTCGTATAACGATTCTGTTCGTGAGCTGCTTGATGGCAACCACGCAGCAATCCGAATGGTTTTGGAATAATGATTACTGTTGAGAAACGTTTATGTGTGAGTTAGTGTGGTACTATGAGGAGGCGATATACAGGCTGCCAGGACCCAATTATTTCGCCATTGTGTTACTGCTCGTTGGAAGCTTGATTAACGCGGTGCTGTGGCGGGTCGTTGCTTAGCGTGTGGGGAATAATGAAAGTACGTTGGGGGAAGGGTGTCGAAAGAAATCAAGCGACCCGAAAGGTATCGGGTCATTACATGAGAGCTCAGCCGGTGACCACCATTGGTAGCTACTACAAAGTGCTACCAGTTGGCGAAACTTCAAGTAGGAGGCTCGCGTGAGTATATGTGCTGAGAGCGGAACTCATAAGTAAGCAAGAAAACGCAAACCACTCGTGAGCGAGGGGACACAACATAGTGCTGAAGGCATAGGCGGCAAGTGCCGCAGCTGCCATAATTTTTTTTGTGCACCATCGTTCGTGCGCGGATTGTTGCCTTCTAAAGTACCTTAAACATATCTGCTGTTATGGGTTATGGGGAGAAGATGGAAGAGCAGTCCTTCCCACATCAAGAAGATGTACTCGCCCCCAAAGACGAGGTGTGAGTGAGTGACGACGCAAACGCGGCCAACACACAGGTCAGCAAAGACTTTTGTTTTGAAGTGGAAAAATTTACGAGTCTAGAACGCGGTCCCAAAGAGAATACCAAAGCTCCGCCGAAAATGTGCCGTCACAAGAAGCTGAAAAATGAACAGTTAAGAAAAGCACAGGAAATCGTAAGGTGTACTGATATGTTGAATGCTGAACTGAGCCGACTAAAGGTGATCGGAGTCGGTGAGGATCGAGATGGACAGAGTGAAAGAATCAGTTATCAACAGCAACGTTAAGGTAATACGGTCTTCAACTTTGGTAGAGAACAGGAAAATGGTACTCCGATGCTAGAAGACTCCTTAAGTGATGAAAAAAGAAGGTCAAGGGGAAGGTGTGCAAAAGTGAGAGATCTTAGGCAGGGGGAGGCCAGATGCACGGATGAGGGTATCTGGCCATATGTTAACGAAATTCCATTCCAGATGCGACGTCGGGCATCACAAAACGCGAACGACCTCACTACGAAGAACCCGCAAAACGCGGAAACGATATGGAGGGCCATGTCAGGTCAATCACTTGCACATTCCAGTGATGAGATACAGTTAGGAGGAAGCACCGGAGTAGGAAGTAATGAATCTAGAAAGCTTGTGGAACTAGTGCTGAAGTGCACTAGACGCATGCAAGCACCAGTCCCACCACTGGAAAACTTAACTGGAAAAGGAGAACAAGCAACAAAATTTGACGGCTTTATGGAGGAATTTCCTCTACGGTTCGTGCACGAGAATGATCGGGCCAAGATTCTGTACTTGAAGGCATTTCTAGCAGTGCTGGCTCGTTATGCCTTTCTGGCGATTATATGCGTTGAAAGTTGCAATCACAGGTAACACCAAAATTACTCGCCTGAGCAAGCAAATTGCGTTGCAATTTTTGAAGTGGAAAAGAGGCAGTCAATGTTAGAATTTTTCGCCGAGATGGGTAAGAAAGTAGCGGCACCATGTTCATCTACACTATATACTGATATGGCAGGCGTGGATGAACACAAATGCGGCGTTGCGATGCAAGCGTTATCTTTTGAGCCAGAGCTGGCAGCAAAACCTGCATATGCAGTGGTAGCTGCACCCAGAGCAGCTTTATACAATGCATTAAGGCAACCCACCATAGAATGGAAAAGAGTGTCGCGGAGTATACAAAGCAGATACAAAGCAGGCTAAGTCGGGACAAAAATGATGAAAAAAGCTGCATTCGCGAATACTGTGATGGGAACCCAGATGAGCGGGGAAGACCTATAAACGGTGGTTGGCGGCGGTCACAATTGGTGCATGTAGGTGAGGGAATTTGGTCTGAAGGTACAGGCATATGACGGCCAGCTTAAGCTAAACATGTGCAATAGGCGAACCCACCAACTTCTCAACTGACCCAACGCGTCCAAAAGATCAGGCAGCTGTAATAGCGCCGGAAGAGTAGCTAACGGAACGAAAAGGAACGAGCAGTCTCCAACTACCTGCCATGTTTGCAAAGGAACGGGCATAAGGTCCGCGTGTGCTCATCAGCAACGATGCACAGAGTGTATGTGGCTGAAGCAGCTACGCCAGAGCCAAAAACGGAGGCTAATGGTAGAGTTGAATTGAGTGTAACAAGTATAGAAACCGCCTCGCAACATGATGACATAGTTGGCAATAAAAACGGCAGTAGAGTTACAAAGAGATGGAGTTCCCCTAACGCCACTGTTGGATAGTGGGGCCATGGTTTCACTTACATCAGTAACCGCGCTGAAGAAAACTGTAGCAGCCAAAGTTAGTGTTACATCCTTTATAGGAGAGGAGGACATTGTACTCTTTTTGAATGCATATCAGGAACGGAGGGAACAGATGATGCAGGTAACGCAAGTGGCATGGAAAGATTCTGCTGCAGTGGCAGCAAGGCAGCGCTCATACTACCACTTACACAAAAACTGGTCCAAATGAGCTAGTAAAAGCTGGGAAGTTTTGCGGCTGTGCTGACAAAAGACGCAGAAAGGCGTGGTGCGGGTGGACAAAAATAGACTATGAGTGCCGTTAGTAAAGAATGACCATGAAGTAAGTACTCGCATTAAAAAGGATGAATTTTTGAGGAATACGGAGGGGACATGCACAGTGACCGTATATTTAGTAGAGGAGGCATGCAGCAAGGGGGAATGTCAAACTAAACAAGCCGCAAAAGGTTATGACGCTGAGTGGGAGAAAAACAACAGAGTGAAATCTTCGCTTGAGATATTGAAGATGGAGTAGGTACCTATAAAAGTGCAGATAAAAAGCCAGCTGTGACAGCTGATGGCGCAACACAGTACAACATTCGCGACGTACGATAAGGAACTGATATAAACAGATGTGTTGAGCATGACACTGTTGCCAGAAATGCTGGGCAGATTCGGCACGCGCAAAGACCCGTCCCGCTCGCGTTAAGAGATTAACTTAAGGAACATGTGCACCTTTTCTACGGAATGGAGAACAATAAGGCAGGTCTTAAGGTCCTCCAATGGAGCGCCGATACAATAGTGAGCACTGCAAGATGAGAGAATGGTACCTCCCACTTGTAGAGAAGCTGCAAAGAGAGAATTTCATTCCATCCGGCTGAGACGATGGCCCGGATCGTCTAAATATCAAAGCGAAGGTAGGCAGTTTGCCAGTTGAGGGTAGGAAGCTATGGAACAATCGTGGAAGTACTAAACGCGCTGAGCGCAGACTACAACGTGCCATCAACTATGCATACGATGTCAACCTCACCATTCACGACAACTGTCAACGCTTCGTTACTGTCAGCAAGCCTCAGCGTTCCAGTATTCGACACTCCCCGAAAGTAGCGCGACGTGGATATTACGATAAGCAGCAGAAGTAGCATCAGTGAATAACACCATCGCCAACAGCTACAGGACCGATCCGGCAAACCCAACACTTATCGACGGCGTGACAGCGGAGCGAAGAGTCATTAATACCGATATGTTATTCTATACTTTATATCACTGATATCTCTTTTTCTCTTTTTCTTTTCTATGTGTGTCATTCACATCGGTTTTATCACGTTATATTATGTCATTGCCAGTAGATTTTGTTTCGTGTATGTACGCTCAGGACGAGTTTTCAGCACCTCTGAGCATGTAGTGATTTTGTTCGTAAGCTGCTTGATGGTTGTGGTTGTGGGACAGTGGCCATTGTTGCGAAACGCTCACGTGCGAGTCAGTGTGGTACTGTGAAGGGGAGGAGGGGAGGGAGGGTCATAAGGGGTGCCTGGTCCACTTGTATCGTCATCGTGTTACAGCTCGTTGGGAGCTTGGTTAACGCGGTGATGTGGTGGGTTGTTGCTTGGTGTGTGAGGAATAATAAAAGTATGTTGGGGGAGGGTGCTCGAAAGAAATCAAGCGACCGAAAGGTGCTGCATTTCGGAGAAAGTTTTCGAAAAGACGGAAAGTTTTTCCAAACGCTGAACCGTCGCATTTACCAAACCCTTATGGGAACTTCAGCAATATGCCACGTATAGAGAATATCAACAAATGAATATTATCTAGTCCACTTGTCCAACGCTTGGGCAAATAGTATTTGCTCCCTCTCTCAACGGTATTTGCTCACTACACAATTTTTTACCGCTTCTGGCAAATTTCGTATCTTCCACTGCATTTCGTACCGTTTACAACAATGTTTGTATTGATTTATTTCCTGTTGAATTCCTTTCTTTAACCGAAAAGTGATGACGGGATTCAAGTTTCAATTCCTTTAACTTTTCAGGCGCCTTGGACAGTGAAGACGATTAGGAAATAACTAGGGTAAATCAAAAAGATTTTTCCCATAGGGCACGACTTTACACGAAAATGATAGTAGAACGGCTCAAGTCTCAGTGCACTGACCCTGCTTTGGCTCACTGATCATCGCAGTTCATGTAACCAAGGTCCTTGCCGGCTTTCTCCGGAAATAAGGAATTTCCAGAAAGATTGAGCTACATCTGCATGCAGCAAAATCTATAATGCAAAGCAGTTTTGGCAATTTTATTTGTGAATAGGGAACCATATGCTGCTATGGATAAATCTCTTGTGTGTGTTTCTTTCCCATCTACCTCTTTATTCTCCACTGCTGAAGCGGAGTGAAAAACATAAAAATTGTGGTTTTTTGCAAAACTGGTTCATTTCTGCAACGCATACGTGCAAAACTTTTATTCGCATTGAAAGTATCATCTTATGGGATAAACGTACCACTCAACCTAGCATGGACAAGTGGTCCGTTTGTGAAAGTTTTGTTCTTCTACAGTTTCCTCCAAAATGCCTTTCGCATTGCTGTTGAAATTCGCCATCTCTAGTAGTTAGTTACTATTAGCGCTTCAGAGTTGTGCTGCTCGTCGATAGTTTGAAAGAAAGGTACGTCGATATTGTTGCCTACTACAAATAGTATTCTGCAAAGAGTTCCTTCATGACGTCTTTTCTACTCCTTAATATGCTTGCATTCTTTCTTCCTTTTTCCCGAAATGAGTTAATCGCCACTGTAGACGATAAATTTTTTCTCTTATGGGGAACGTTAATAGTCACTCGTATTTTATAACATTTCGGTTCTCTTCTCTGGCAAACGAAGTTTATTCGTAACGGTCATTCACATAAAGCGATCTTCAACCAATATATTCCATGCACATAAATGAAAGCACTTTTAATCCTTGCTCGCTATCCCATAAAACAACACAACGTGATAGTGACAGGATTCGCTTTCATCGAAGATAATGTGCAAACACGCACACGCCTGAAAACATTGTCGAACCACGCAGGGAAGAGACGTTTAAACTTGGTCACCTCCTCTCCTTGATGCGCAGTTTTGATCGCCGCTGAAGGTGGTTGTGGAATGGAATCACTTTCCAGGTATTTCTAAAAACAAGAGCCTTCTAAGAGAGACCATCTGTGCTAATCGGCTTGTTCACGTCCTTAAATAAATAATCAACGAGACTTTGCAAATGTACGCATTCTGTGATTTTTAATAGGATGCGACCTTTCGAAGCGCATTGCAGATTAAGTTACCTTCGATTGCCTTCTTCATGCATGGAATTTAGTGACAACCATTGTTGTGTCATATACGTATTTATATACTTTTTGTATGCATTGGCTTCTATCAGTGCTTTTTTTCGTCCATATTACTATTTCATTTCATTTTTGCACAGTTATTTCGACACGCTGAACATACCGCAGCAGGAACCTTATTAAGAACGCACTAATAATAGCTTTTTCTGCGATGGGAGAATTGCATGGCTGTTCCTATGTGATGTCAGCCTACTCTTGCAGTGTCCGCATATTTCTTCTCATTCGCATTGGATTTAGCGGCAATCCACACGTAAATTGCATCGAAATTTTCGAGAATCATTTCGTCGTCTCCACCTAAATCCTTGATTTGGATGATGAAGATAGAAAATCCAAACCGATACTTCACTTGGCTTTGAGTCAGCATGTCAAATGTGAACGTATAATATCTTTACAAGTATTCACATCCGGTGGAGTAATTTTTCTTGGCGTTCTTACAATTCTTTTATACAGCAGTATGAATTCGACGTCTCTCAGGATTGTCTGCTCACTGTCTGCATCTTGAGGTGTAAAGAACTCAAATGCGAAAGCATGTTCCATATTTAAACAAGAACTGCTGCCGCAAATGGTCTTTGGTGGACTGGAAAGAAGGCCACCCATGGAGATAGAAACACTTAGCTTAGGGTAGTGAGTGAGACGATAGTGAAACAACCGCACCTACGAGGAGGGGTGAAGATCAGTTACAATCAAGCAATCAGTGTGAATCTCCAGACGAATAGGCAAAGAATGATAACAACAATAACCTGTTGATTGTTACTGGATAGCTGTGCACTCACAAGTACAACAAAAGGACAAACGTATGCGTACTTAATAAGTGAATCTAGCAATAATCTCTTTGACTGGTAACTTTCTGTGTTCGTTGCTGCGTTGAAATAGTTTCGCTATCACCTTTTTTCTTGTCATTCCTCCTTCCATGCACTTGCCCACTGCTGAAGATTGCAGAAGAGTTTTCCAGTTGAACATAGAACGTAAACAACGATCGGCATTTTCCAATACAAAAGGCGAAAACCAACTTTGAAAAACGGTGCGAAATAAGTGGAAAGGCGGCGGACAGAAAGAAAAGGCAACAAAGCTAACGTGGATCGAAGACGAGAAAAAGCCGCTGTATACAAGCGAGTGACGCCTCTAATACTTTCGGACGTGAAATCCTCTCAACTATAGTAAAAACATCGCTTAGCACTTACCATGAAACGTTGGTAGATTTGCAATTGTGTTGAAAAGGTCAAGTCGAGAAAGTGGTACATTATCGTTAGCTTGCAAGACTGCGAGCTCTCTCTTTCCCTTCATTTTCTGCTTCGTTTTGGTGGCATATTGAGCGGCGATCGGTTCATTTGCTTTCTAAATAGTTATCGCGCTTTCCCAGGAAAAAGCTAACTCACTTTTATATTGATAAACGCTCTTCGGTTTCTTTCGATTTTGACATCCTTAGATGTACTTTATGTGGTGCAGCAACGTTTGTTAAAATCGCAAATGTTTACGATAAATTGCTTACCGGCTGACAGTCAGTAAAGGGAGACAAACGTTGCTCCACATTCCATCCTTTTTTATGCATGGTGACGAGTTGAAAATGAACTTCGCTAGAATGACTTCTGCTTATCTATTTTCCACCTTTACAGTTTGGCTACCGAAATAGAGTAAAACATCCCAACTCTCCCTGTCATCAACACAAACCAAATTTTGCTCATCTGTAATCACTCCCACGAACCCCGACAACAGCTTCTCAAACACAGCATACCCACTATTCTTGAAGCAAACGCATTCTTGGACTTGAGCCCTGATTAAAGTCTGGACGAATCGCGTTCCAAAAAAGGCACGTCAAGACTGCAATATCAGAAAATCTCGCGAACCTCCGTTTTTGTTTATAACATGATAGACTGCAAGCGTGCAAACCACGCAAAATTCGTTCCTTTGAAAAAAACCATGCGGTTAAATCGACAGTTGCAAACCCCCGTTCGCCCTTAAATGCAACCTCTGCTCCACAAAATCGCCCTGACCTTCCGCACCCGCTTCTTCGACACATCTTAGCTATCCTCTCAAAAAAACATCCACTCATATTTACTCGACTGTCCTGGCCGAACTCTATCAACAATCACAACAACGCATCCCTCAGCTTCCACACAACCTTCTGCCTCGTATTCACTCAGAACTCCCGTTATACAGTAGCGAGCAATTAAACATGGTGAGAAGCGCCACCGTCAAGTTCGAAACTGAGATCCATTTACTGGTGATGTGAACGAAGAGAAGTTTAACGGATGGTTATTTTATCCCGTACACAACAAAAATTCACTCCAGCACAATTTGCATTACCTTTGTTCCCGCACCGCTGGCATAATCACCGAATCCTTCGAATATTTTCAAGACTTCTGCAAAAGATTCACCGCGACATACTAGATCAGTCTATTGCATAGATCCAGCAACTCACAAATGCAAGGCCTTCATGCTTCTCCAGTATAGAACTACTGGAGACCCGGACGCCCACAGACGCATGTGCAGTGCGCACTGCCAAGGAGAAAATTCGAAGGCGAGCAGGAATGCCAGCCATTAAACTTAGGTCATAACAGAACTCGTACATTTGAAATGAATCAGATTTTGATAGTCATATGGTCAAATTATTATACACATTTTCCATTAAATTACGCTCCAATCTAATGGACTTCCCGGAAGAAACGGCAGAAGTTGAAAAGAAGATGCAGATATATTTTGTAGGCAGAAAAAAAGTAGTCAGCATTTGACAACGATAAATAATTCTTTATTAAGTCTTTTATTTAGAGGCCGATTCAATAAAAAGAAATATGATGAGTGCATTCTATGGAAATATTGAAAAAGCTGAAAACAATCGTACTTTTCAAAACGGGATTCTGTCCTCACAAAGTGGGAAAGCTCGACCAGCTTGAAACCTTTCGAGCGCTTTGAAGTTTTCACTATCAAAGATGAGAGAAAATCGTTGCCACAAGAGTAAGAATCTCCACCTCCCTCATCAATTCCTGCTCGCATTCAGTGAAGGTGTAATTCATCCGAAAAAGCTGAACATTCCCTAAACAGTGTTGAAAACGATGCGAACCTAAATGAAAATCATCGACATGCGCCATCATCCTTTCTTCCGCTCTACCTTTCGACGCAACCGATCCATGAAGTTTCCCGTACTCCTTCCGTGAGAATGCCTATGTTGCAGCGAATGCGACAGCCGTTCATTTAAATACTTCTAGGGCAGAGAAGGTACTCAAAATGACAAGCACCACTGTAGACGTTCGACACTGACGTCCGTTTATTGGTAAAGAGGGTAGGGAAAGAGGAAGAGGAAACGTCGCTCACTTATGTGCTCCAACAGGAAGCATCTTTAGGTGGTCAACTGTGAGGCGGGGATTTGGTCTGAGTATCGCTTAATCTTCTAAATCAAACCTGGCTAAATTTGAAAGTGCTTTTTAAGCCCACTCAAAGTTTCCAAGGAGCACTCGCATGCAACTGTACGGAGGTCGAGAATCAAGTGCGAGATCTCGTGATAGAGATTCAAGGAAATCGGAAGTCTAGTTGCATGAGGTAGCAAAGCATTAAAAAATTCCAGAAATGCATGATGAGAAGAATAACTTATGCGCCGACATTATTAGAAAAATTAAGTGCATGAGAAAAGACTTAGGGGATGGGTGGGGGAGTGGTTGTTGAAGAGGAGAAAGACCTCAGGCGCAGAACCAGTTTAATATGACGACCCCAATGAAACACCTCGAGCAGCTAGAATCGAAAGCAGTGACTGTGCACGTCGCCTGTTCCACGGTATCGCATTGATGCGTTTCGACTGATATGAGGTTGACCGCTTTAAGCTTTGTGAGTGACCGTCTACCAGTCGACTAAAAATCGGTTTATAAACAAGACTTTAATGATGAGCTAGAAATCTAGAAAGATTTCTCACATTGATATTTGCACATCTTTTCTCCCAATATTCCACATCTTAGCCACCACAATGTTACTGCAGAATCAAATGAATATGTTTGATCGAGCGCTTGGCATAAGGAAGTTTTAATCACACCCGAACAAGTTCCTAAAAGCTTCATTCCAGTCGACAACGTTAGATGCTGGCACCAATGGCATATCTGATTCTTTCGCGCCATCAATGAATCTTTCCCACACCTCCGGATAAAAAAGAGACGTATGATATAAAAGAACCTCTCGACACTCATAAGAACCGAAAACCGAGAGGATGTTTGAAAAAATCGCCAGGAACATCTCCCCGCAATGACGATCTTAACACCACCCGAGGTACGGATGTCGCGGCACGTGCACTTCTCAGTTTACTACTCCAAGAGGAAGTTTCTGTCGATCAATGCTATCAACGAAAGAGTCTTTCTTCGACTCGCGCTGCACAAACTCGATAGCATTATTTATCCATCAAATAAATATATTGCGTCGCCCGGAAAGTAACACCCTGAAAATATCCACAAAGAAAAAGTGAAATAAGTTAATGTGGGAACGGACCGAAAGCGACCGGCGTATATAACTGATGTTTTGAAGAACAATGCAAAACACAAAATTTTTCATGGAGGAGAAAGCAGGAAAGCATTTCAAGCGAGATATAAACAAATGAAAACAAATGAAGCTATACTACTCCTGTGGAACGGTTCACCTCCTAGAGGAATCTCTGATAAGTCCACAACTTGAGTTACTCACAGCTTCGTGCCAAACTGTTTTAATGGAGAGCATTTTATCACCATTTGTTTCGGGTAGAAATATTAATTCCTAAACACAGATGCCTTCGCCTAGTTTTCGGGTTTTTCACACTTTAACGAGCACAATTCAAAGCCGATGCCTCTTGATGATTTTAATGCGAAAGGGAAGGACGGCGCAGCGGATCCTCTACCAATTAAACCTTTCCACGCTCGATTAGGAAAGTGATGCAAGAGGTTGTTAAAAACCACCGTGGGCTCAAGGAATTCCAACTTTCTTTAGGAAACAGAACATGGAACACCATTCCCGCCTCAAACCTCGTCACACAAAAACGAAGTTGTGCAATACACAACACTGCAAACCGTTCATCCACAAGGATGGGAAAAAACAACACAGACCTGCAAAATAATAGCAGTAGTAGGTATAGAAATTCCCAAAGCTGGCACAGAGGTTGGTCACAATTGCCCAACAACGGCAAATGGGCTACCACGACCTTACTTTTCCAAAACTCTTTGAATCATCTTCTAAGTGCCGAAGAAAGGCAAGGAAAATTTCCATCAAGTCTCAACAAAATATATACAAGATGGAAATTATTTCCGGATGGAAGAGGGGATTGTGAAATGAAATGAGACCAATTTAGTCCAGAAGGTTAAAGTGTCACTTCCAGTAACAACTAATAGGATAAAAATGATACAACAAAATCAAATAGGAGATTTCATGAATATATCGGCGGAGGTGTAGCCATGGCCAGTGATTCCCACTCGACCGGGAAAAAGCAGAGGGCACCTAGCACAGCGCCAACGGCCATTATGGCTAACTGCCAGTGCAGCAGAAGAACTGAACCGTAGTAGAAGCTCGCGCACGCAGCGAAAGACTGCAAATTAGTAAACTATTATAAGGAAAATTGTCGTGAAGTTGACCAGTAATCTAGTTTAAGCACTTTTCTTAGTTGCAGAAGTGTGGAGAAAGGAGTGGAATAAAAAAGTGGGAGACGAAGGAAGATGTAATCTGGAAAGGAACCTTCAAATTCGAATGGGCGGTCGGGTAGGGGGAGGCACTACGTAGATTATGTCAACTTTTGGTTGCGTGGGCAAGTGTAAAGAAATGAAAGCTCATTTACTTCGCTGAGAGGCGGAAATTAATTTTCGTATTGCAAAAAAAGCGTTAAAACGTATCTCAGCTATAAAGGTACTACATTCCCGGAATATCGCGTTTGCGAAAAACAATATAAAAAGGATGGAGAGAACGTAATTTGGGCCTCGAAAACGTTGTAATAGAAAATAAACTTCATAAACACACTAAAAATAGCTCATGCCACATGCACCCCGTCCACAGATTGGATTATCATTTATGAGTAACTTCCTTCCTCTCTATTCCCATCATCCAAGTAGCGGAGATCCTGGCCTTCCACCGTCGCCGTGTATGCAAGTCACGGCGAATGCATACGAAACTAAAGAGAAAAATTAAGGAAGGATTTGTCAATGTGTTAAGTCTGTTGCAAGGAATAAAGTGGTAAAAACAAAATTTCTCCCCTCCCCTTTAACTATTTTTTCACGTTTGTTCTGAAGTTACTTTCAGTATTCTATATCAGCTTAGTCAGAGACCACAAAATTCCTGTTTTCTGCTATTATGAGGATAAAAATCCAAGTTTAGCCCATATGACCTTCCAAAGCAAGAATCATCCAACTGATTTTCTTCGAACAGAAATGAATCCTCCCGATCCCCGCGATAAATACTGCAAGTAATACGGGACAACAACACGTCTATAGTTTCTGTGTATATAATGTGTAAAAAACAACACAAAGATGTTGGAAAAACCTGGAAGAATTTAAATAAAGCGAAAGCATTCGAACTGTTGATCGTATACAGTGAACCCAGTAACGAATATATTTGAGTGTTCCAGCAGCTGTCTCCGAAGCCGAGTAGAAGACCACAGAGTAAAGCCAAGGAATAACTGAATAAAAAAAGCTTCAGCATTATTCATGTTTGCCACTCTCAGAAGAGGAGCAATATCGCAAATTTCAGTGTGGAAAAATGCATGTAAGACGAAAAATGATGCAACATCGTCAAGGACATTTCGCGATCTCGAACCAGAATCTCACTGCATAATTCTTAACTAGACTTAAGTAACAATAATGAGTGCAAAAAACCTTACCAGATTATACAAGAGAAGTGCATTAAAATCAAAAAAAAGAGCTTAGTTTGTCACTTAAGATAAGGCGCTTCACCAATCATCAGCTACAACGTTGTTTACGGAAGAAGCAATATGGGCCAAGAAACATAGGCTGAACTAAGAAGAAATATTTTCATAGGAAACAATGCGTACCTGGGAGTAATGTAAGCATGTGCGTTGGTTTTATGCAAAGGTGCTTCCATTGGTACGTTGAGAAATATAAGAAAGAAAGTAATCAAATGAACACATGTTCCTATTAGAATTACTGGATTCCTGCCCCGTGCAATAGTACGTTTCGCGCATATCCCGAAAAGAATTCCACCTGAAAAGAAAACGTTTACTTTAAAACGAGCACAAAACCTGCTGTTATCCTCTCGAATTCAAGGTACTGCCACCTACTTTCGGCTACCAGAGCTTACAACGCAAACGCGTTCGCTAGCTTTTGCAGCCAGAGGCTAAAAACATTTTAGTTGTAACGTTTAGGGAAACCACTTCGAGGCTTCGCAGGCAAAAAAACTTTTAAGGACTTCCCGGTAACATTCTAGCAATATCGGGGAAACTTCCCCCTAGTTGGAGAGGCGAGTAGACCATGCCGGAATAAAGGTTGCAGGCACGACCTGGTCCTAGCTGCGGATTTTTTCTCATTTGAAATCTGTTTTAGAACGTCCAAATGGCGTCGATGCTTCCTCCTGTCCCACAATTCGCTTCTTCTTTCCCTTCCTCGGATCCGACTGCCAACAGTCTTTTTTCCCAAAGGCCGAAAGCTTTGAAGTCGGGAAGTTCTCTTCTTCAAGTTCGCGAAAGTTTACTTCTTCCAAACAAGTCTTGGTGTAAGGTAGGAATTAGCAAGTGCACATGCAAGAAGCAGCAAAAAATGCTTCACAGCCTCCCAAAGATAGCACCACTTCATACCAACATTAACATTTAACCGTTAAACGCTTTATATTAGTCTTTAGGATTCCCGACACATCTTCAGGTTGCGCCTCCCTACCAAAAACCCGACCTTTGACATGAGCCCTCAACTGCTCATAAAACAATGTCTTCAATTGTTACATGCATTTCGCAGGTACAACGTTTGTGACATCGAAATTGGAAGCAAGCATTAGAAGGCTGAGCACATATGGAAATCCCTACCGGTGATCTGTCCAGCGCCAAGCAGAAGAGCGTTGTAAGCAATGATGAGTCCATTAGGATCATTGAGAGATTGGAATGCAGCAAGACATGCTGAATAAATGCCCGTGTAGAAGGTCATCTCGATACCAGAGTATAGAAACACCACCGAGAGCAATAACATCCTTCGGGAACGTAAAACACGCAATGTGTTCACTGAAGTAAAGTATGTTAATTCGTCAGCACACTTATACGACTGCAGGTGGGACCAAATGCCATTTAACCTTCCTCATTAACAATAAACTGAATAAAACATAGGTAGAGCGTAATCCGACCACTCAGCGAAAAAGTCAGTACCATTAGCCAATAATCTTGACATCAACGACAAAACAGAAGAGGATAGCCCGCACACAGCAAATCTCGAAAAGATATATCCCACTCAAAGAACCAGTGCTAACTTGTAAAGACAAAGAACTAGGAGAACGGATGCTACACCTACTAAGAGTCAATTCGAAACATAAAACATCCTCATATTTGCTGTAATAACATTTGCAGCACCAAATGTGAATTTGCTTTTATAATCTTCATCTGATCTATCCCAACATCATCCGCTCTCACACTCAGATGAACAGGCGCTGGGTGAAGCCGCCACAAATCTTAAATCCTTGCCAACAACTCCGCTTAACTACTTCTCTTCACGATCACCTCACTGTGAAAATATCATTGTGCCTTTGCTGAAGTGTACTCCATTCAGCACGTTCCCCACAATATATACTGCACACTCATTTGACCATTGCTTATTGGATGTCAGTGTGCTTGAAACTATGCCGACTGAGTGACTGCATGTGATGGAAGACAGAAGGAGATTACCAAATAACAAGAGAGAAGGAGAACAGTTTATCCAATCCTTGCTGATGCACGACAAAAAACGACAAAGAACGCAGAACTTCCATCCGCCCACGAAGATTATCCCTCGTCTCTGCTTATAATTTCTAACCTACCACATTACACATCGAATACTGCAAAGAGGCTTATGCCAGTTTCCAACAGCATGACCTTTTCCTACTTCGATAGGTCAAGCCAGAAACTATCAGATAAGTGATTTTCAGCTGCTACTGGAAGTGGCTAAAATTCAGATGTAACGATACCACAATTTGTTCGACAGCTATCGAAGAAATTTTTTCTTTGTTTAGTGAGAAAACAAAATGACAAATTTTCTGAAAAACGTCGTCTGTCGGTTTTAATACAACGTTCAAAAGAACCAGCTATACTATAGACGTAGATTCTCGATTCACACGCTAAACAAATTACACTCACTACAAATAAAATCCATAGATAACTCAGAAAAATTTGTTGGGAATCGCTTGCAAAATAAGCGGCTAAATAAAGAGGGCAAACGCTCATTCCCAAGCAGCCAATGAAGAGAATCACCGGGTGGCAGAGAAGAAAAGTGCAACCCGTTAGGACTGCATTTTGACAGAATGCGCACATGCTGCTGGCAAGAGTTTCAAGGATAGATTTTATGCAAGCAGTTGCGATTAAAACCTATGAGCTCGATGCACTAAGCAGGGGAATTCGATGCATACTCATCCGCACATACTTCTTACGCCAACAAGTTAACACCTCCTGCCTGTCTGCTCCTCGACTACTGCAGCAAAAATTGTATCTATGTGGGCTGACATCAGTAAACTGTATTAGAAGCAATGTATCAGATTGTTTGAGACGGTAGGGAAAAACCTACAGAATTCACTCTTCCAAGAGCCAACTTGAGGAATGGCTGCAGCATCTCTTAACGACCGAACTCGGACTGCAATCGTTTCACCAAGAATGTTCGTCCGATCATCGCCTTCTCTATGATCTTGAATGGGTGGTGGCAAAGGCAACAATGCAAGCACCACAGTGCCCGCAAAGCAGATTACCGAGAACGACGTATACATAAGACGTGTTGAACTCGCTATCGAACTGAAACAAATGTGAAGTAAAAATGCGTCCAGTGGAAAAGTATCAAAACCAAATGTGACAAGATGACCCTAGAAATAATCTCTTCCCACATCGTGAAAGTTGTGAAAATTAACACTTCTGACCACAATTTGCCAAAAAATAAAAAGAAAGAGACAAAGCTCCTCCTCTTCCTTACAGAAGCTTCTGAATGGCTTCAACCGACGACGGTGGGACAATGATCTGCTGCAGTGTTTTGCGTCATAGAATGCGTCCCCCCACAAAGCCTCCCCTCCTTCATTCTTGACTGCGTCACAGACGGCCCCAAAACAGCGGCCTCGCCCTTTCTGCAATCACTTCGTGCTGCGATCCCCTTTCAGCAAAAGTGTTTCGGTCAATAAATTGTCTTTAAAATTCATTGAAAGATCGCATGCGTGAATATTCTTCGCACACAACGAATGAACAAAATTTGTAGCATGGTCATCGCATCGTTTTACTTCACCCCATCACACTCGATTCAATTTCGAAGTAGCGAGCCGGAAGCAACGCTGAACTCTTTCTTCAAGGTGAACACAAATGACATTCTACGTTCACACTATAAGAAACGCAACACAGCTGGTTATGAACGAGAGACCAATTTCTTTTTTTAAGGAAGCTGAAACGGAAATCACCTTGAGAAGAAGAGTGCGAACAGAAAGAGTCCAGCAAAAATTAGGCACGACTGAAGCATCGCCCATAGAATACCGCTGTTACGAGCCATTGTGTCAACGCGTGACCACTTCGTCAAATAAACTCCTTGTCCAGTCCACAAAACTGAAAAGCTGTCAGCACCTTCCATGGCGAAATGTGGCATATGACAACGTTAAGCAAGGCGACCACTTAACAATATTGTAACTTCCGTAACAAAAAGATGCTCCGGAGGGGTAGATTAAGATATCGAACATGCACACGCATCAACGCTTCAATTCAAGCCACTTACTATGGAGAGTTCCTGATTTTAGCTTCTTTTTGACGATAAAACGCTACTTGTTCAAGGAATTTATGCATTTAGTAATGAGGAGATAATGAGGAGACAACTGGCAGCCGCGACATTATAGCACCCAGAAGCACTATACTTTTTGCAGCGTTTGTATTTATACGAATTCAATTACGATGGTACAGTGAACATTTGAAGCTGCAAGAATATCACAAGTAGAGCACAGTCTCAGCTTTAAGATGGAGATAGGTGGAGCATTGTTGCAGTACTTGAGACGTGCCTGCCTGCGCACATATCGTTTCCAACCTTACAAGTAAGAACACTCAAGGCTTTTCTCAGCTGCTCTACTATGCTTCTCCATCCCACTTGAATATTCGCTCCCGATGCATTTCCTCCTATTCTATTGAAAGGCAGTCTAAATGAACAAGTATCTGTTTAAAGAAATATGGGGCTAAATTTAATGAAGAACTTCTAGAGAATCAGGCGTTTTAAAATTTCAGATGAATTAAAAACGAACCTAGCTGACCATATTTTACGAAGTGTGGGAGGTGGCGTTCACATCTAGCTTATGCCTAGAAAACGCGCTTGACTTCATCCGGCCTACTTGATTTGACTTCATTTGGTTAAGCTCAGGACGATCCACTCCTCGGGTGTGAGGGATTTAATCGTCTGATACGATTGTCTTCAATGTGCCAATTGAGACACACATGACATTCCATCGTGATGGGGCAATGCGCCGCAGCCAATTATTCGCAGTGTTCAAAAACACAGGCGAACAGCACGGTGATTTTTGATTCTCTTCCTTGTCAATTGAGTTCATTTCCATATTTTATTAATTCTTTATTACTTATGTTGCTAATACTCCGTCTGTTCTAAAAATAATTTGTGAAGCTAGTCATATAGGAACTAAACTATCGCTTACCATAGCCATACTCAGAATCGGGAAAGCTGCAGTATAATTTCAACGCTTCAGCAACATCTGCTCTCTCTCATACGCCACTTTTAAAAACTGACAAAATGTGCAATTAAGTCTCACGTAAAACGGCATGTGCTGAACACTATGAAAAGAACTGCCACATTAGAGAAGGAATAGGATTCGCACGAGCGTTTCCTTGGATGGCTGACGCACAGCTGTTTCAAAGGGATTATTCCGTCTGCAAATTTCGGTTCTCTGTTTGTAACCTCAATTTTTTGTAGTTTAGTCTACTTCCCAGCTATTATATTTTATGCTGGCATGACAACTCTCATTCCAGCCTCAAAACGAAGTGGTACTTCTATCGTTTTCGATATCTACCTTCGATATAACGTTACATCCCCCAAGTCATTTTGCATTACCCGAGAAAAGAGTCTCTCTTTTGAATGCAAAAACTGAGGAGGAATATGAATTATTCTAGGAACTGCGTGCGTGATATGGACCTTTTGGTTAACCTTCTGAAAAATAAAAAGAAAGGCCAGAAGAGCCACAGACGGTGTGAAACACGTCTGTAGGACTTTCTGTTAGTGTTTCGAATAAGAAAAATGATCTGCTTCAAACTACGATATTAAATGATGCTAATGCACATCACTAAACAGAATAGACGGGCAATACAGCAGAAGCATCTGGGATGAGAAAATTTCGTAAAATATCGAGCTAAACGTGGAAACGTTACTACGGTGGAAATATAGTATACTCAGATACGGTTTTCAACCATTTTCATCGAACTATTACGCACAATAATTACACGAAAAACTTTGTTACGATGGCATCATTAAGTGGAAATAGAGCAAGGACTTCACGCATAAATCAGCAAACACCTAACTTGATGCCTCATGGCTCGCTGTGCAAATAATCGTTGCATTAATGTCTTGAAATGTTCGAAAAAAAGTCTTTAAGAACATACTTGCGGCACCAAATCCGGCAAGACCGGATGAAGCGTAAAGCAGCCACGCATGAAGGTAAAGGAATCCAAGCATGAAAATGCAATACGTTAGTGCACCAATTACCATCGCCCATTTACAGCCAATTACATTGATCACCACTGGTGCAAGTAGGTTCGATATCGTAAAAACGAAATATATGACTGATAAACTGAAAAATGAAAATTAAAATCGGGAAGATTTGAGTCGTCAAAGAGGTGGATAAGTAGATGCATCACAGCGGTAAGATCTCAACTAAAAGGGAAAGAGGTACACATTACAAGTAAAAACTCAACTTCCATACTATTGGAGGTGAAAAAATTAAAGTTGGAATTTCAGTTAACAACTTTTTTTATCCCATTTTAATTTCACTGGCAAACTGTGCTCATGCGTTTGTCTTTCATTATGATCTTATTCCTACTACAACTCTTCCCTACACTTCGATGCTCAAGAACTCGTCTAGCTACCTTACAATTTCATCTACATTTCCCAGTATATTCCTCAATTTTTTCCGACCTGTAAACCACTTCCCATATGTTTCTTAACACTTTACTGTATCTGCCAGAAATGATCAGCATTATACACCACAAAAAAACCACAATGCACTTTTTGGAGCTCATGTAAACAGCTCGAAGCAGACAGCTACCACCATTCTTATAAACGATGCAACGAAATACCACAGTTATCTTTTGAAAAGAACACTAAACAAAACGAAGCGGAACGTGAACAAAGCAATAAGTCGTTCTTTTTGACATAATCCAGAAAACACTGTAGCGCAACAAAATATCAAGTATTTATATACCTGTAGTATCCAGACTGCTCGGTGATCCCTGATGACTGGTGTTCATGTGATGCACTGCTCAATACCGCAATCTGCAAATCGTCATTCAGATACAACGATGGGACGGAAATGGAAGGTGGGGAAATTGAGTAGAACAAAACTCGAACTGAATCGGAGATCGAACATAGGACCGGACTTGAACTATGCAAATTCCATCCGGAAGTCGATTGTACGTGACCTAAGCAAACAACAACGCATAATTCCGACTCAGCACTCATTTTGTTTCGAGGCACAATTCAACAAGAATGTAATCATCAGAAAATTAATAATTCATTATACACTGCAGACAGTGCGTTTACGATGGAGGAGAATATGGATTCAACGAGCTCATTTCTCAAAAAAATGCTTCGTGTGGCGAATGTTCCCCTACTATGAAAGTAACCACAGAAATTTCTAGCTAGCGATTATGGCTATTACTACTAGATTTAGCAAAAAGATCATCCACGACCTTTTCAATCGAGCTAACGAGATTTGGCAATTACTGTGCATACTAAAGGACCGACCGAGTCCAGAAGAGCCAAATCTTCGTGAACGTGATAAGAACTTTTCGAAACAGCTTGAAACTGAGCTGATTTTGACTCGTCAGATCGCCTCCCAATAAAGACTAAACTTCGTTCAAATAAAACGCTCTCATAGTGAGATAGGCGAATAACGTTGCCCACCATGCATCCTACATCAAGAGAAAATAGGCAGATTAATGCACGTCAGATTTACCGATGCGAACGGGATGAAAACGGCATTATATTGGAGAGAAAAATAAATAAATAAACTGCTCCTCTATTTCATGTGCTGCCGCAGTCGGCAGAAGGTTATCGGCTTCTAACCTGTCCCTTCTGCGCTACCGAAACTAGTTACAAAAATGTTGGACATTTACCTGACAGGATTTATTAACGGATGAGAAACGACACCAACCTCAACAAAACCTTGACTATTGAATGCGGAAAATATTAGCATAAAAGCGGTGCCCAATTGCAAGATGGCTCGCAGATCCCTGTTCATCGTAGCGGTCCAAAGCCGCATAGAACGGCAGATCATGCACGACAAACTTCTTTTCGTTGAACTGAAACATTTTTTAGCCACGCTCGTGCGTCTTAAAAGAAAAAAAAAATTGCACAGATGACTACGTCGACGCACCTAACAAGCGACCCTAATGGCACTTACCAGAACAGTCAATGGGAGATGTTAAGAAAAACGACAGATCGCGAAAGAACAAAAAAATATGTATATATTCTAATAACTTTCAGATGCCCGTAAACAGCTAACATAACTCTATTGACACCCTTTAATTTTTAAAGATGGCCAAAAAGAGTATCTGGCGTAAGCAGAAGGGAGAAGGAGGTTGTCTGAGACAGGATGAAAACCGTGGATGCAGCAGTTCGGGTGATACCATGTCGAAATAGCCAGTAATCATCGTTGGATCGGCCTCAAGCTTAAAAAAAGAAACTATGCGAGAAAGTGCACAAAATGCTTCTATAACGAAGAGTACTTTTCGACGATTAATTTACCCCTTATTTGCCGTTCGGAAAATAACAACGCCACCCTCTTCCTCCTTATAGAGAATGACAAAAGCTGAGGGAGTAAAAACCTCACACGATTACAGCTTATAGGCCGAATAGTTTTTTTTTGAGTAGCGAATTCCATCTGAAAGTTCACTAAAGAATTTCTGGATGTAAAAAAAGCCAGTAATCCACCTCATAAGTCGACAACTACAAAGAAGGATGTTCTCTTGTCGCAGAGAAGAACGCCGTTGATGGATGCCGCCCGAGGCGTTATTTTCCCTGAACCTAACCCTATGCAGATTGAGTAGTTCAGCGAGTGATAAACACGCGATATCCGTTTAAAACTTCAAGCACCACTCATCGCCTTCTCCATGGAGGAGTTCATTTCAAACGTGTTTACCTAGTTTAATGAGAAACTAGAAAATTACTCATCGCTACTAATGAAACTCTTTTATTGTAGAGGGAAGACCGGGTAGACCCACTTCCCCACATTTCCAATGGATTTACATGAGGCCGCATATTCGCTCGCTATGAAAAGCAACATCGAAACTGCTCATTCAAACAAGGAAAAAACCTCATAACGCAAATATTCCTTTATATTTTCACACATGACTCATTCGTTACGAAGGCCCATTCAGCATCATTTGAGGAAGCATTACCCCGAAGAAAGAGTTTTAAGGAATGCAAATGAAATCAAAGCATCTGATGTTGGGGTTGCCATGTTTTTTTGAACTCTGCTTTCTAGGAAACCTCTTCTCGAGCAATTTCAAGGATATGCTGCTGCAGAGATTCAATAATTTGCAATTCGTTACCTAATCTCCCCTCCACTAAGCACCGTCTCACCAAACATGCCAACCGCGACTCTCCAAACCAACCACTCCCTCCCCGCCCACATTCGAATCACTCCACACATAAAGCCAACCTCCATCTAGCGCACACAGAACTCTTCAATCAACGTCCTGAAAAAGCTGCATAAACAGTCCCGTTGTCGCATAAAAATATCGCGTCGACGAACTAAGCCACAAGCGCACGCGCGAGGAGAGATCGAGAGAGACCGCACGCGTCCTGAGCAGTGGCGTGGTAGTGGTCATTCAATGGTTAGAAATGTCGCAGTAAATATGAAAATATGCCGCGAGGAAGCAAGATCCGGAAGAGGAGTTTCGAGACATCTCAAGGATCTGTCCGAATCATTGAAAATCCGAGGAAAGGACTTTTCTGTAAGACCAGTTCCTTATGTGGGGCGTATTTCACATAATTTGCAGAGTGGAAGTAAATACGCTACAGAGATTGACGTATGCTGACACTGCTGACGTAAGGAAGCAATCGCTCGACGAATTACCGAAACCCCTTCTCTGACTCGAAGTGGCGGTAGATGTCGTCTCTCAACAAGATCGTCTGTCTCTTCTAGTGATGCGTAACAAACATCTGAACTCTCAGATATGAGAGCGACGTTTGTTCCCCGAAATCCTCATAAACTCTCAAAGGACTCTTGAGGAAGATGGAGACTGCAGATGGTTTCAGTGTATTCAGCAAATAACTCCAACGAAGTGGTTCTGATCGCCAATGACCAAGAAACCTGTAGAATTCACTGAACGAGCTCAGCAAAAATGTAAAGAAAATTGGGCTCACTATTTGCTAATGCAAAACCACATGGATGAAAAATACGGTTGTGTTGATAGTTTCCCAAGCGAAGAGTTGTGCTCTGGATCCGCATTGAAGGATATCGTTGAAGAAAGGTACAAGAGAAAACTAAGGTGAGCTGGTCACGTAGCCAGGTTGAATGACTACAGATGGACTAGGTAAATCTTGTGTAGTGGTAACCAAGAGAAGTAAAACGATCAAGCGGCAGACCACAACAAGATGGGAATACTCGCTGCGGCATCTACATGGAGTTAATTAGATGCGGAAGGTTGCCAGCTGTGTCGATGGAAAGAATGTCGGCACCTCCCTCTCAGTAGGTGCCGACATCTAAGTTGAGACAGAATGGCTCATACTGTACCATTTGTGGTAATTGCCTTGAGGTTTCTGAGTGTGGTCTCACTGCATTTCAACGTATACAGTGCACAGAGAAGCTTTGTCCTTAAAATCTGATGAAATTTCACGAAAGAGAAACTGTGAGTCAATTTCTGCGCTAAGAAGACTGGAATGTGTCGTCCCCTTCCCCATCTTTGCTCCTTCGACTCCTTTCCCACCCTCACCTCCTTAGATGTTTTTCTGCATTCGCCACTGGGCAGACAGTACGGAGCATTTTACTTAGAAGCTGAAATGATCGTACATCCAATTAGTAAGACTGCAGTTCACTTCGCGAACATAAAAAATAGACTTAGATCCAGTGGTCTATGGTGTTGTAGGGCACCTCAAGCGGTTTAAACAGTCTTGTACAATATTCCACGTTGCTCACATGCTGCCTAAAGTTAATACCTAAATGTTTCAATTTTAGGACTTCATGGAGATGGATGACACCTTCCATCCTCTTGCGAAGCTCAGATCTCCCATTCAGAACCGGTTCACGTGCTTCATACGTTCGTTCGACTGATGGGTCATATTGTCCTTAGTTTTTCCTTTTCTTTGATGAAATTTGTTGCTTTTACACATGAACTAGGCTTGGCACTGGTGTTATTGGTTTCATATGAGGCGTTAATATTGTCCTTGTTAGACAGTCAACGCAAAGTTGTAGTTTAGCTGTATGAATATGAATTGGTGCCAAAATTAGTTGAACAGTATGCGGTCGCTTCTTCACAGTACCGACTGTATGTGCTCAGCCATGTGCTTGCATTTGTTCGCTGCTTTAGCATTCGCAAGCCAAAAAACATTGATCCAGTATTTCGAGTTCGTAGCTTACCCAGTTCAAGAAAACTTCTTCTTAAACTCACTCCTGAAGATGAGAAAAAAATGCAAAGATCGGCGAGGATTTCAACTAAGAACATCTCGGAGTACGGCTATGAGCCCATAACAAGTTATCGATGATCGAATGGGCAGCTACATCATTTTACATGAATAATTTCATCGATGGGATTATGACAAAGATAACTTAGATCTAAATGTGATCAATAAATTGGACATTTCCGACGAATATTCATATAAACTAGTATTTCTGTTTGCTGTTTTATGCTCGAAATAGAGCTTTTGAGAGAATCACATAGGGCTTTCTGAAAAAGACCATGAGACCATGAGCGCTTTCCCAACAAAGTTGAGGTTCTGTTTCATTGGCGACTCGAAAAGCTGAACTGCTGTGCATCAGTCCATTTTTTTGCAACGGTCGTCACTTTTTCATGTTCAATGAATGATGCAAAATTCAGTAGATGAAAGCTTTATAAGATAAAAGTGATGCATATAATATAAGTGAAGAAAGGGTTAATCAGAAAGAAAGAACCTAATTACGTGTCATCGAAAACTAGAACACAAAGTCGATCAACATACACAGGCTCATGATGACGGTTGTTTGTTCACATCGAGGCGATCTGTGATCACATAAATCGGCCATACGGACGACATCTATTATTTACTCAGACCTTTCTATGTATTTAGCCAATAAAAAATGATGAGAAAAGTGAATTGCATGAGCGAAAAGTTTGCGGCAGATGTGTCGTCTATTAGAAATCTGTTTTTGGCCTCGATTCGATCCATCTCTTGATATTTGGCAGACTCATAATCTTTTCTTTGAACTCAGTCAAGTGCGGATGTTTTGCAGCGGTGTTCGGGAACATCGAGCTGAATAACCCGATGATACACAACATATTCAAGTCGGCAACGGTTAGCTGAAAATAATCATCTTTACATGCTTTCAAAGTTTGTCGATGTGGCCCTCGACTCCTCATTCGACATCACATCTTCCAGAATTTGTCGCTTATTGTGGAGAAGAGGTAAATGTGGCAGATAGAGTGAAAGCTTAGGAAATGCTGCAGTACCACGTGGAGTTGCGTAGTGTTGAGTCAACATTGGTTTTGTTTGATGTCTTCAGGGCGTTACATGCGCAGATGGCATATTATTTACTGATATTTCGGTCACAAGCATTGTCCAAATGCCTTGCTTAAAGCGAATTTTCTCGTCTGAATGAATTGGATTTCAGCTAAACGCAGAAGCGAACTAGAATGGATGGTTGCTTACATAACGTTTCTGCATCTTACCTTTCAAATCGAATTTCTTAAGTCTACTGTTTGATATGGTAGTTGCTGCAGTTCATATTTGAGGTGATATGTTGTATATCATATATGCGTGCCATTTAGTCATGATTACGCGAGCCTGGGTGGCATGTATGTAAGACACCGTAATTATATGTGCTGATCTGACAAGAAATCAGTAAACTAGGTGAATTTCTGATAAATGATTATTTATTGTGAAATCTGGTTTCAGGTTTGACTTTGAATTTTTAAAATGATTCCACTATTGTGCAATAATTAAACCTATAAAATTCCAGTGCTAAGTCTTTCTTTGCTAAAATAATGCGAAATTTCTCCGTTTATGAAACGTTAATTGATTGACTGATCTTATGGAATAATCCCTTCCTGAAATTGAGCTGTTTCTCAAATCGCAAAGCTTTCGAGTCGAAAAGGAACGTACTTTTTTGCCGACAAAGAAGCCCGAACCATTTTGCTGAAGGATCTTGTCTAGTCTCACAAAAAGCGGCGCAAGGTGTTCCTTCTCGAATTCGTCCATCTGTTTCTTCTGAAATTTTCCTTCGGTGGTAAGTAGGATGTTTGAAATACCCAGAGTGCTCGAAACTGCTTCCTCATGCTGAAGTATCCTAGGCGAATGCCTAGAATTCTATTCAGTTACAGATCACACATGTATAATATACGCAAGGTTATTAAGCGGTCATCTGCATTGCATAATGAACGACCATCGCAAAATCTGCTTGTACGTTGAGTTAATAAGTAACAACAGCTCGGCACTGAATATGAAATCATCCCTCCAATTTACAAAAGCAGTAAAGGAGGTGAATGAAAAGAAGGAGAATGCACAGCAGATTCAGCGGCTTATTTTAAGAAAGAAATCGGCTCTAATAGCGACCTTGTGCACTGCTGTCGAGCTTCCGGAATCGTTCTCTACGGCAGCGCCTCATTCATATCACAACTGTTTCTTTAACATTTTTAGCGATTTATAATGTGAACATAATGCTGTAATGGAATGAACATCCTGAAGTGAACATTGATAACGTTATGCTCAACATACTCACTAACGTAATGCCTTATCATTTTCTTTTTCTCCTTTTCAGAGAACGTTCTCTTTTGTGCAGTATTCATGCATACTAGATAAGTGTTATTTGTAATCGAACGGTGTTTTAGATGTTCTCTTAGAAGATTTTAAGGTGAGGAAGCATTTTCGAGCACTATGAGTGTTTCCCATTTGCGTAACAATAGAGCACACCTAAAATAACATCTGCCACACTGAAGATACACAACGCAATTTGCTAACTGAGAAAAAGTGCTCTTCAAAGTTTTTCTCGCATTTTATGCATTCACGGTATATTGCTGCTTTCAGCCACTTAAAACGGACGGGTTGAACATCGCTGACGTTCTCCTTCCTCCAACTTACTTCCTCATCTCCTCCCAACGTCTTGCAATTTCCTCTAATGAAGTGAACTGAGGAATCTACCGTTCGAATGCACTCCATGGAGTTTCTTTTATGAGTTCTATCTTTTATATTGGCGGAACTGTGCGAAATGTGCCAAAAATCCACATGAGAAATAAATGAACCCAGTAGAATGGTTCTGCGACGGATCATTTTCACAAGAAGGAAAGAAAAGATGATAGTGGTGTTTCACAGGAGTGGTGGGAGGGGAGACTGGGGGAGGGAGGGAAAATAGGAAGAAATACAAGACATCAAAAGGCAGCTACTACTCTTTTGCAGTATTATGTGATCTACACTCTTCCAATGCAAGGCACTATCAGTGCGCAACGTTGCTCTTGATCGTATAAGCATTCATTACAGCGAATTAGACGACTTATGCCTACCTTCTCGTTTTCGTCGGTGGTAATCCAAAATGGGATCGCATGATTAACAAGATCTGACGTCACTCCGAACAATTCTTGAATTTTAGCCGCCTCCCAGTCATCAGCACCATCCAGTCCTGAATTGTCTTTGCTAGCCTGTACTAGATCGCTGATCAGTAATTACGAATCATGGATGTGTCCACGCTTGTGCATAAGATAAACATGACGAGGGAATCCATTGTCTCAAAATCAGCAGAACAGCATTGAATAAAGAGATTAAAGAAGGAATATGGGACGCAAAAGCAAACAAATAGCGTCGCTTAAAATTCAATTTCCCTTCAAATGAATCTCTGGGAATTCATCTGTACAAAATCCTTATCTTACATACGGAAAGACGATTTGCACCTAAACGTTAGAAATCAAACTGTACGACTGTGGCTGTTCAAAACCTCAAATCGGCGCAGCAATTTGCCAACGCAGCTGAAGTGTAAAGTCGGGACCATCAATGATAAAGCGGGGAGGTTACGCAAAATATGATTGAGCTTTCGGCTTAAAAGATACATGGTGGGCCTCTGCATCAACTCTACGTTGGTGGAAAAAAGTTTTAACTACTAGAAAATGTGAGACAAAAAACGCGAGCCTTCACTGAAGTGGTGTAAATCTGCCTAGCATTTCAAGAATTTCTGTGACCGGGCGTCGAAACTAGCAGATCCACGACAAAGATTCAAAACTCCGGTTACAGTGACTCACATTAATGACCAAACTCATTGCGAGTTTAATCGCCATCCTGGAAGGCTTAATCCTAACTGTAAAAGTCGGGTATCCTCAGCATGGGATCTCCGCCAGCATTTTCAACTGCCTCTACGGTCGCCTTTATTACGACCCTGTGGAAAGGGCTAAATGGCTCCCTCATAATGTCAGTGACAACTGGGGGTGTTGAATATTCCATGGAATGCCTCAAACGTAATGTTAAGTGGATGAGACTGACAGACATGTCGATGGGTGTTTTTCAGACACATCATCAGTGCGAGACCTCCTCCGATACTTTCATTCAGCTGCCGTCTTACTAGCGTTGTTACAAACGTTGAAGGCTGCAACTAAGGCATCCTCTCATGAAAAAACAAAAAAATCTCTCATCAGCTCCTCTTGCAAGTTCAGCTGTAGTTTTGAAATCCGGTCTCCTCGTGTAGTACTTTATCCGCGAGTTTATGTAAATTCAGTCTTGTCTTTGCTTTTATCTACGTTTTATTGTTTACGCACATCTTCTCTCCCATTTTTATTGTTTCTGTTTCTCGATAGCATAATTTCTCATCCCATCTATTTTGCTTACAGGAAGATTGTTAGTAGCATTTTTCCTCTATTCTTTACTGTTCTCGCTCAACTTTGCTCTAATTTCTAGTCGATTTCTCTTCAATAACTCTCATCTTTGAGTCTGGATCTGCTGTTTTAAGTCCTCGCTCTAATGGCGAATAGCTTTAAGAGTCAAAAAATGGAGATAAATATTTTGGAAGCACGCAACTCAGTAATGTATTTGTGGTCTCAGCATATCATTTGTCGTGTTATCGATGCACGCGTCTACGCGACTCAGAATTTCTCAAGAAAAAAGTGAGTTATTGAAGTGCAAAAATCGCACCAAATTTTTTCGCGAGATAGGTTGCAATCGCTGTAGATTGTGCAAGCATTCGATCGTCTTCTTGAAGGACTGGAAGCTGCCCAAAAGGCATTTCTGTAATAAATTATTAGTGTTGAAGTGGAAGTTTAATAAAGCCAATGCATGTGGAATGGCCAATAAAGGTTTAAAAAGCAGAAATAATTTTATGGCGGCAATTTTGCATTATTTTCGACAAGTATGAAAACTAAGGAAAATTTGTGGAATCAGTCACTTCTTTCCATTCAGATTTTTCCCTCAGTTTGCATTCTATACAGCCATCAGAAGACAAGACCGTTGTTGTACGAGTTTCATTATGATCTGATAGTTCTAAGTTACCTCATTGCGCTTATGAACATTTAATTTTAGGAAACTCAAAATTTAAGTGAAATAAAACTCTTTCATTCAAATTCATTCTTCGCATCTTTTCAGACTCAATACAGTCGGTCCAGATTTATTTTACCTAGTACGGCAAGATTACTTTTATATATACTATATATATGAGCATTAAATAAAACGTACTTTCTTTGAGTGCTGGCCAGTCGGATTTCTCGATGCGAATATCCTCAAATTCAACACCCGCTTGTGCAAACACAAGACGGATTATCTCAGCTCTCCCCATAGCGTTGAAGTAGGTCAGCTTGTATTTTCCCATCTAAACAACCAGTCACTTTACTGAAACTTATATTTTTGCATATTAAATGTAAAATATGTGAGCAACAGTTGTGTTATTATTACTCATGTAATCGTGTGAAGTTTGTAGCTGTTGGCAGCTCTAATCCAAAAGAACGATTATTAAATTAGTTTTTAAATCTCGATATTAAATCTGAAGGAACACTTCCACTTGCCCGCTGTTTGATGTCGGGGTTGGTTTTTGCTTAATACGTCTCATTTGTTTGCGTCTTTCGAAGATTTCCTTTGTAGAGGGGCGTAGAGGCCATATCATAAATCAACGGTGTAATCGTTATCTGTTCATTAATTTGAATTCCATCTTCATGTATGGGTTTTTTGTTCATTTGCTGCGAAGAATGGAATTTCATTTCAAGCCCGTAAACACTCGACACTGATGCAATACCAGCAGGCCAGCTGGTGATTTAAGTCGATATCAGTGGCGATGAAAGAGAAGAAACACAAAAAGTTTTTACGCAAGTGGAGCAAAATGGATGCAAATTTAGTGGAGTGTAATAAATGCAATTGATTTTCGCCTCTTAACAGAGCACAAAAGGTCTCTGCAAATCTTCTCCGAAAAATTACTTCCTGAAAATTCCTATGGTCAAACATGAACCGTATTCAGTGAAATGAAATGAAACAACGGTCACAGTGAAATGTGAGCATTTCCGTCGTCTGCACCTCTTCCCAGCTTATTCATAGACAATATGAAAACATATGCGCCTAAGGCCACATCACCTACAAACTAGCCCACTACTATAATGATACTCATCAAATACATTAGCACCATTAATTTCCTCCAGAGTTACGCTTCCGTCATCATTATTATAACGAAAACATGGATATGTTTTCCTTTCTTTTTCGCGAAATGCTGTTGCATAAAATTCTCATTAGACACCTAATTAATGCGAATTATCGAAAACTTTGCTGGAGTGAAAGAGAAAAATAGAAAGATTTTCCCAACTTTTTTGTGCTATAAGAATATATTTTAGAATTGTGTTTTCAAAGTATCAGAATTTCAACGTAATTTTAATAAGTATATTTGTTAAATGAGGGAAAAATTCAGGAAGTCGTTCATGTCAAACATTCGCTCAACGACTTCAACGCTGTCGGTGTCGCAGACAGTTCAACTATCGCAAACACAGAACGACAATAAAACATTACGAGAATTGATAATTCGATAGCTGTACCCAACAGAGATGCTTGTTTAGCGCAAAGTACCACTGCACAATTCTTGGGCATGAAAACAAACAACAGTGATACGCGATATTCGCGAACTGTAAAATGAACTAAGCATATTGCGAAAGAGAAATATGAACGGGAGTTAAATATGAACCGCTCATGACAGCTGCACAAACGCCAAGTATTCGAACGCGTTGCGTGCGTGAATGTGTTCGTGTGTCTGGTCTTCAATTAACCTGTCAACAGAATTGTTTGTATGTATGCTCGTCTGTCAGAATCAACCTTGTGAGCACAGTGTCTACCTGCACACAACGAGCATTGGCGTCTTTGAAAAAAGGAAGGTCTCGCCCTGAGACGAACTTACTCTTTGTTATCGCTGCAGCTATTTTGAATTACATTTTGAGACACGGGGTTTTAGGTTGGCTATAACAGAGTCGTTCACGAGGATGAACCATTTGCGGTTAGTGAAATTTAAATGGGGCAGGATCGGGAGCAACTAGACTTATGAAAAGTTAGCTACTACGTACTAAATGAAAGGAAATCACTCCTCGCGGTTGCTTTTCTTTTTGTTTTGCTACCGTATATATTTACGGCATTTGTGTGGTGCAACGCCATGCAACCATCGCTATTCGAATGCGAAACTCACAGAACTCGTTCTCCTATGTGCCACACTAACAGTTCCAATGTTTCCGCTGTATACGCTGTGGTGGCCGCTACTTGTTGTTGATATTTGACGCTTCATTCATCTGAATTTTTGTTACACAACAAATAGAGCCGTACATATTGAGCTACACACATGGGCCCACTCATTCTCCTAATTTCCAGTAGTTTTTGGCCGCAATAATTGGACAAACTGGCTGATCACTCTAATTGATAATTGTTAGGGAACACTTTTTTTGCTAAATGAACCTAAAATTTTAAGAATGGCGTAGCGAATCGTACACAGAGGATGTTGTTGTTTTGTTTGGATAGAAAAAATGCTCTATCAAGACATAACTTTATGAAAAATGATGCATAATGCAATGAAAAATCCCATCGGAAGATCCTGCTATATAGCGG
Organism: Parascaris univalens; assembly: GCA_037576465.1. Taxonomy (NCBI): domain Eukaryota; kingdom Metazoa; phylum Nematoda; class Chromadorea; order Rhabditida; family Ascarididae; genus Parascaris; species Parascaris univalens. Next base: position 59,342,910 of record CM075173.1, on the reverse strand, counting down.
TTGCTGTAGTTAATTTATTTTGAGAATCCACACCAGGGTATTGTCCTGAATATTCATATCCTCACGTCTTAGCTAATCAAAAAGTTGAGTGCCCACTCAGTGTTTGCAATTAAAACAATCTCAAATTTAGTGCAAAACTAATTTACAAGTTTATTTTTATGGGGAGATTAAAATAGAGGCAATCATTCCTGTCTTCTTGTAGAGATGTTCAAAAATACACATAGAGTTTCCCGATGTTAATGAAAATGCAAATGTTCCGTAGAGTAAGTGAGTGTTTGTTTTCAAAGAGTGTATTTTGCCCAACAGCGGATTTCTTTTACCGCTTTTAGGAATTCGCATAATATTTCTTCTGCTTTTTTTGAAACGTATATTTGGCAGACCTCACTAATGTTGCACATAAATTTTTGCTTGTTATAACTTGCTTCAGGAAGTGTCATGAATTTGTTGCTAGGTGGGTTCACATTTTCCTCTCAGTAATTCCTTTCCGGTAATTGCTTCTTGAATGTCTTATCATACGCTTCCTTTAGAAATTTCTAAAATCGCTCGCATATTGCTATATGTATGTATTGACGTCTGTCATGGAGCTCATATTCGGAAATCGCCGAAGCTGAAATTTAGTGCTGATAACATTTGCATTTGTGATGATTTCCGCAACCATATTCCACGATGATCCATCAGTTTTAAGTAACCTAATAGTATTTGAAAGTTAAAGAAAGGTATTTATTTCTCATCGATTGTATGTATTTTTAACTTACGCTCCTCGCAACATAGGGAAAAAATGAGTTTTTCTGGGGAAGATCTGTTCAAACGATCGGGCCGGATGAATGAGATACATATGCGCTTATCGTGTCCGGTACAAATTTTGGTGCACGAAATTAACATCTAAGTTTGTGCGCGATCGGAGAAAATATACTTAACACGAAGTTTTGTGAAAACAACTTCAGCACTTATGACGAAAGCGAAAGAGATTAAAAAGCTGGTTACAATTACTATAATTACGCGTTTTGCCTGACTGGGAAAATGTTATGGATTTAAGCCAATATTTAAAAACAATTATATGTGTAAATGAGTGAAAGGAGATATAAATCGCAAGTGGGATTTAAATCCACCAATTTTCACTTTCCTGGCAAAGGGTCTTTTCAACTGTGCTGTTCCGGATAATTAATTTTTTAATTCATTTTACTCGTCGCTCCCACTATGCACATACTATGCCAATTAGGTCCAAAGTGAGTGTCATTATATACGCTAGCCGCTCAAAACGAACTTATGATTGAAGTGTTTTTAAATTTCCTGCAATTGAACAAAGCCCATGGCGGTTGATGTCGCTGTACTCAGATCCCTGGGCTGTTTTTTTCGATAATATGCTACTTCGCATCAGGTGCAAAAATACTTTTCCCGCGGTTCTCGGCTGATAATTTCTGAACAGTTGAACGAGACGTTAACATTTTCAGCTAAAAATTTGCATAATTTCAGATAACGGATAATAATCCTAAATTTCAAAAGATCGCATCTTCCGTCATCACGCCTCCTCAACTAATCTGCACTTGCTCTCCGAAAAGCAGTCAGTCTATATGACAATGCATCGAAAAGTGTCAGCGTGTTGCGAATCGCTGCAACGCTTAAGCGCGTGCCTTCTCAAGGACACTGAGCCAGGTGACCATAGTGCCATCCATATAGAGGCTGACCCTCATCTTTCCAATCGATCGCCGCCGTGCGACAGAGTGTGAATTCAGGTTTGCACATATTGCTCACCATCCCCTATTCGCGTCCATTATTTGGCGGCCACGCCGCACCGCAGAGAGTTTCTGTTCTACGCCCACCCAAACTTCCGCATGGATCCCTTTCTCCGTTACTCCGATTAAATAGCTTAGACGCATCACTCATCGTCGGATGTGGAATTCAGCCCATGCTTCAAAATTTTCCATGCGGTGAATCGATTAAGACAATCAGCTATATTTAGCGAATTTTGAAGTACTCCATGTTTCAGTGGAATAAGGAATTTGCTCAGCAAATGCAACCGTTGACCTATATGAAGAGCCATTCACACAAACGTCATTTATCATCAGATCTCCTATACATAATTCTTCACCGGTTCTTATGATTAGAAACTTAACAGAGTGAGCACAAATATTCGATTATTTCCAATGATAACCTCATAAAATAGCTAGAGGTCGAATCATTAGCAATATGACGGTTGTAGTCTAATCATAAAGTTTGTTTAACATAACTTCTTCATTGGTGCTTGTTTTAATTTGTTCACTGAAAGCATATCCACATGTATGTCGGTTTTTTTGTACTAAGTGATTGTTGAATAAATGTGAAGCTCGAATTTCAGATAAAGGTTTCGACAAGAACAGCTTTCGAACAGCATATATTCTCAGACTGCGTGTGTATGGGAGGGCTATTTAGGAGGACATGAAGGCGCTTTGCGCCAATCAAAGTTTTACCTGAAAGTCTGTGCAACGATTGAATTTATTCATTGCGTTTCGCATGCAGCACTCCATCCTAGCATTTCCCGTCCTTCCACCCTCCTTCCCTCACCTTTTCTGCACATTTAATTTCGTTAGAGGTCGCGTTCGTAACATGAAAGGCGAATGTTAAGCTATGTAAGTTACTTCAGGCGGGTGTGTATGTATGCGTTATGATGAGCGGCAACTCGAAATCAAACTTATCGCAGACCATCGTACTCGTAGTAGCACTTGTTCTACTCTTTATTAGCATAGCGCTCTGCGCTGCCGGTTTACTCTCGCCTTCTTGGCAAGTTGTCGACATCAGAGAATTTCGCGCCGTCCATCATGTTAGCATCTTCTTCTTCCTCAAATCAAACTACCTTGAAGCTTTGTAAGCACGACAATAATGATGCAAAAGACTTTATTTGATGGAAAGATCCAACTACAATAAGCTTGTCTTTTATTGTCGAGTTTTGCACTAAATACTTTTAATTCAAACCAGTTTACTGCAACTTATCGGTCTAACAACCAGTAGAATCAGTAATACTTGATGACTAATGAAAATTCTTCAGCAGAAAAGTCCGATTTCGGTTGAAACAAATTGTTAGTAAGCGTCATAATGAAAAAGAGTACGTAGAAGAACCTCGTAAATTATTGCTCGTGTTCTTTCACAGTTGTTCGACTACCAAGTATTGCATAACATCTGCGTTTCACTTGAGCTTTTTCGAAGTCCCATATTTTTTCCCACCCGCATTTGATGATTAATTCAAGTATTGTGCTATAATGCGTCGTTCAGAACCGAGCTAACCCCACGGGAGTGGCACTGTGCGATGATAATGTTCACGGCTGTTTGCTGTGCTATTTTACACCGCAAGCGCACTGGCGTTTTGTTCTTATCAACACGGGGCTATTAACTTTCTTTATTGCACTATAATCATCTTGAGTTTTTACAAAATTTGCCAAAAATATTGCAGACCTGTTTGGATTTAGAAATTCAAAAATTACATTACACGACTAGCACGTAGAGGTGGGGATTTACATTTTACTGAATGTTTTATTGCCTCAAAAACCCAAGAAACTACCTGTTCACTTCAGAAATAGTACGGAAGTGCCCAGCAAGTCAAGCCACAATGTGTATTTTTTGCAAGGCGATCCAACATGTTTTTTTTCAACGCTCAGAAACATCTCGAAGATGGTTTTGCAAAGATAAGGGTACGGTCTGATCCTGTCTGTCATATCTTATCAGATCAATATCCTGAATATTGCTTCATCTCAGCAATGCTGATGAGGTGTGGAAATATCCCGCAACATTTGATAAATGCGGACGCTTTTATCTTGCTCACGAATTGCAGCGCTTCCTAATTCATAGCGATGACAAAGCTTCACACCGAATGCTTTAATAAGACGGATTCTATGAGGTTTTGAGCATTTCCTTTATGTTGCAGCATTGGGGTGCCTAAATACCGCTACTGTGAAATCAGTCGCTACACACTGAATCTTGTGAGGTCAGGCGCACAGGAAAAGCCATGACCTCTGAGTTTGCTTGCAGGAAGAGACTGCGCAGGATCTGCGACCGGGGGGAGGGGGGGGGGGGGGTTGAGCGCTGGCGAAGAGCGCAGTTTTTATTTCTTGGCAAGCTGCAAACCAGGTGCAGAAAAGTTGACAAATGCTCAGGGTCTTAGCGATTTCAATTTATTGAGCAAAGAGACAAAATAGACAGGTATTTTAAGTTTCTCTCATATTCTGTGAATTCGGCAACATTCATATGAGCATAACGATTTGCAGCATGGACTGTGGCAAGACTGTACTCGTGCAAACCGACATTTTATATCGCACACTGATTCAGAACGTGCCGAAAGTACGGCTCTTTCGTGCACATATAAATTTGACTACAGTGCCTCCGAAGTGATCGATGAAAACCTTCACGATATCGATGAGAATAGTGCTGCTGGCGAGGCTGAACATCATCAGTTCTTCGGTGAGCGTTTTCTGTTGGTTGAAATATTTTCGTTACGATGGATAAATGGAAGGTATTTTTCAATGAACTCTTCTTGGTTAAATTATACTGTAAATTTTAAGAGCCCTCACTACCTATAATTATTAGATGAAAACCGACGAAACAGCCCCCTAATGCTATAGCCTGAGGTAACCGTCTTTATCTTTTCCCTAGAAACCCACCCTAATCTTTTAACCCGAAGAAGAGTAGATTAGCCCGCCTTGAAGTGTTGCTTGCTGGCGCCACTAAGTAATTAGACACCATGTCACTTACATAACGGAACATTGTGTGATTGCATGTATATAATTGTAGAAATTCATCGAAGTTTCCCTTTGCAAGCAATGTTATAATGAGGTGAGCTGAATTGTCCACAATAGTTGTTTAATGACTGTCGCACTCAACAGATGCATTTTAAAGGAGAGCGTCCAGTCTTCTTTTTTGACTCTTCTTCACTTTTCTTTCTCTCCATGCGTGAGTGGTAAGTTAGAATGTGCTAATTTCAGGATGGCACAAAGCAGTTCTCATATGCATATTTCTTTCGCTGATCGTTGCGGGATTGGCTGTATCCTCTGGCATATGTGCACCATGTCATAGTATGTGTGCGGTGCTGTTCGCAATACTCATTTTCATTGCATGTGAGTTGCTTCATATTGCGCTTTGAGGAATCTGGTCTTTCAGGCGGTCGCATTTTCTGTAATGCTCTACTATTTGCTCGAAAAAAGTTGGTCGCGTTAAACTAAGGTTGAATAAATTGCGAGCACTTCACTCTTCTCACTTGGAATTGCTCAAAGTTGTCTCGAACAAAGGATTACCTCTTCAGCTTTTCGCTTGAAATAGCACATGTCTTTTGCTTGGAACTTCAGCTTGAAGCTGAATTACCTCTGAAACAGGCGTTTATGAGTTCCATCTTTGAAGGTCTGCCTCCAATTTTTCAGTGTTCTTCTCGATCGTTGCCGTCGGGATCTTCTTTTTCGCTGCTCATCGAGTTGATAGCCGTTTTGTGCAGGGACTGGTTGGCACTTATGAGGTATGTCCTTCTTCAGGCCAGCTATATAAATTGGACATGGAATTGAACTATTTCTTTGGGCCATCTCAGTCCAGCTAACTACAGTTGAACTATAAAACAACATGTTTGGAACTTACTAAATGACATATGCATCTTGTATTTAAACTTTGGGTTTTCACTCTCGGAGAAAATTTCTGACTTCTGAAAGTTCGTTTTTGTTTGAAGATGAATTTTTCAACGTTGATGATTTTCAGCAAGAAATTGGATCTGCCTTCTTCTTATACGGATCCGGAACGATTCTTATGTTATTCTCCTTTATTGTCGCTACTGTGGCCACTTATCAATTGCTTCAAAAATCGGAAGGTCGCAGCGAAATACCAATGCGAGAGTTAGCGCCATTGTATAATTCACGAATGAGGGATACAGTTATATGAGCAAATTGCCTTTAGGCAATTGCGAAGATTTCCTCATATTTCCCTCCTTCTCTCGAAGGAGTTTCAGCTCATTCCATTCGTATCATTGTTGTTTTCATTGGCTTTCACGCATATACTTTTGCACTTAAAGTGTATTTTCCATGCTCACTACTACGTTCGTGTTCGGCATGAGTATTCGACTTTCAGCATCTTTTATGTAATTTTTATCTGTGTTTTAGTTCGCGAGAGCATCAAAGGCCAATAATGCTATTAGAGATAGGAACATTGCGATTTGAAGGATACTGTTACCTTTAAGGAAAAAGGTGCCTTTTGCTTTTCTTGTTGGCGTCATATTTTTTATCACATTTCCTTTCTCTCCCGTTGTTTGAAATGCTAATTGGTGGCAGTGAGCTCCCAATGTGCTTTTCTTTCTTTAAAAGGACGCAGTAGGTCAGACGTGGTTCATCTTTGTTGATGTTCATTTCATGATATGAGCAAATGTGATCGCAGTTCAGCCACAAATATATTACTTTACATTTTATCAAAATACGTTGCATGCGGATTGTATTCGCTTTGTGCAGCAGACCGTTACTATTGTTGTTCCACTTGGAAATAATTCACTTGAAGTAGCTTAATGTGTCCAACTAAATGTCGTCTTTCTTTATAAAAATATGCCCGTCTGTCTTGTACAGAGTACTCACCCTATTTTTCATTCCCCTTCTCTCAGTTTACCGATCCCTTTTTAATGGATATTTCCGGTTGATGCACTCTTAAGAATGGTCGAAAGATAGGAAACGAACTATTGAAAATCAGGACATTTGGAACAAACATCCGAATGCTCCAAAATTAATTATACACATTTGTGAATGTGAAAGATTTTTACATAAAATCGCGGTCACTTTTTCCACATTCAGTAAGCAAACGTTGCATTGTAACTTATGTTGTCCCAAAGATGGCAGTTTGTTGATCTCATATTTATACACGTAAGCTTCAATTTAAGCTCTTTGCTCGCATATCCGCTTTTTGAGCGTAAAACAAATGTGTTTAAGGTGATCTATATTTACTGTTTTGATTGTTACCGTTGTAAGTTTGCATTATAAAAAAAACCGCTTATCCTTGATAAATCCTTTGTACTGCATTGGAAATTGTGAATTTTTATGTATATCGATAGGGACAAATTTTAGGGAGATCTGTTGCAGTCGCAAATAATTTATAAGAGTCGTCCTCAATGCATCTTCAAAATGTTAAAGTTGTTCATTTGTTAATTGCAGTTCTTTGCTCCATAACGTAATAGTGATTATTGCGCAGCAAAATGCAACGAGTCGAAACCAAAAAGGTTTCGTGGATTTGAAAAAGCGAAAGGAGGTGCTGAAAATGGATGCCTGCGCAACTGACGAGTTCAGAGGACAAGTGAGAACGGAAACGATGGGCTTGAGATGTGCTGCCATCAAATGAGAGTAATTTCTTCAGCTGACTGCAAAATCTGACTAGACGCTCAAAAGCTCTCACAGTTTCGCTTGCTGACGTTGAAGCGAACAAGTGTACCAATAGCAAACTGTACTTGTAAGTCAAGTACGATTTGAATGCCTGACGCAATTTCATTTATTTTTTAACATAGATCGAAGAAGTTCTCCACAAAAGGTGTTCTAGATGAAATTCTTCAACAGTTTTTTATAGCAAGATTTGGGTTTAGATCAGACAACTGCACTCGAGATCTTTTCAACGTGTTCGATTTTGAGCCAATCAGAAATGTGTGCGGTGAATTAATAAAAATAAAAGGGATGCAAAATAATGCCTCAGTGTTTGCACAGTAGACCACCATGGTGATGTTTTGTTGAAATGTGCCTGCACATGTGTTTGTGCCGCTCGGTCTGACAGCTCCTACTAGAGAGATGTGGAAGGTGATTGATGTCATGGTGATTCAAGCGCTTCTACGATTTTTCAGTGGCGTTGAAGAGCTGGAAAAATATGTAAGCATTTTACACTTGCAAGGTTACAAAAAACAAGTCGTTTATATGAGATTTATATGAGCGGCTGGCCAACTAAAATTAAACGCACTAATTGGTATCTTTGTTGCATAATGGCGACCTACGAAACTGGTTTATGAAAAGGAAGAGTGGGAAACTGCACATAGTGGCAGCTACGTTGAGACCCTTCTCCATTCATTTAGTAACTAAAGTACAGGAAAAACGTTCTTACAAATGAACACTTGAACGCTTATATAATAAATGCGATTATTCCTGTCTTTAAATGGCTTTGGATTCGCTCGAAGTTGATTACTTCGAGCGAAAAATAGAGTAAAAATAGTCACAATTACACGCCCACGCTTCAGTGACTCCTAAGTCGAAACTATCGGACAGAAAGACAAGCAAATGCTTACTCACAGGTAAAATATTGCCACAATGAAAGGAAATCACTCACCAAAGCCTGAGATATTTAAAAGAGTTAATTTTTCACGTTCATATGATGCTTGATTCGTGCTGGCAGCCAGTGCGTTTGCTTTTTATATTGAACGTATCTGAAAAACTTTCTTCTAATTTTATCCACTACATCTGAGAGTTGATTTGAAACGCATCGACAACTGAATACTTCCATGCGAGTGAAAGCATTAATTTAACTGTTGTGCACTGTGAGGTAAAAAGTGACTATGGTGATGGAAAGCAGTTTGATGCGTCCATGCAAGTAGACCGCGTACACATCAACGTGCTTTTTGTGCTTGTGTTTGCACACACCCACACAGACGCACACACACGCACACGCATATACGAGCATATAATAACTGATGCTCTTTTGCTTCAGATAGTGATGTCTCAAAACCTAGCCGATGGGCCATTTCGGCATCAGCTTTAAATTGTCACATGATAATCTGAAAAATTTATTTCAACGTCCGTTCCAATCAACTTCTTTCAGTTTATGGTGCTGGCATCTACAGTAAAATCAATATACTGCATTAAAGGCTGTAGCACTTCATAGAGAATGAACCCCTGAGATTGACGTTATCGAGGAAAGACTGTTATGAAACTAACCAGCAGTTCCAAATGTCAACAACGTGAAAGAAGGCATTAACAAAGAGACGTCAATCCCGAGCTTGGGTCAAGTATGAAAGTTTGTGGCATTAGCATCACATCTCGGCAGCTCCACAACTTCGCTTTGTGTCTCTAGCTCGAACCACACTCTCCCCACCCACCACGTCTCTGACAAACTGCAGGTTGCCGGTAAGAGCGCCTGTCGGGCACTTCTTTCCACTCCACATTTCATACTGGCGTTCTGTTTCGCAGCATTCTGCACACACTTCGCTCACAAGATATTTCAGAAGCAAGTATCCAATTGCTCGTAGGCTGCTTCGTTTCCTTGCGAAACAACCTGACGATCCGAACGACTTCTTCATTTTCGATCCTACGCATCTGCCTTTCCCTCAACAACAATTCGCTGAGAGATCCCGTTTTGAAAAAGCAGCGAAATTTTGTTTAAAACTTTGAACTCAAGAGAATCATATATTTTACTTATAAAAACGCATCGTTGTCAGTTTGTTTTCAATGTGTTTAGCGAGAATTAAGCAGTTGTTAAGATTAAAATCTAAGCTATTTAAAGAGTTCATAGGACTAAAGCAACAGAAACTGTTATAATGAATATTTGTTCAACTGGTACCGTGAAATCAGTCTAGAAGATATTCTCTATCCTAAACGATGTTATTATGCAAAGCTTGATTCATTACGATTCATTCGTCTACAGTAAAATTTGCATTGTTTATTACAGGACGTCATTCATAACATATGGATGTCATCGCAACTATACAAATATTCTTAATGAATAGTTTCAGTGATAGCTACTATACCATCAGATAAGAATCTCGTCTCTTTTTATGTGCCTAAATTAAGCAAAACTCGATTGATAACATCATTATTAATCACTTAACTACAAAGACAAATGTAGTCGATGAAGGCATTTTGTGTTGCACCGCTTTGTTTCGAGACTTACAATGCGGTCTCTACGAAGACAGCTAGTAGAGGAAGACTGATTGCGTGTGGCGTTAATGGAGGCAGTGCAAGGAGTTCGCTCGATTGAACTGCACTCATCGGGTGTGGAGTTGCTCAGGAAGCTAACGCTTGCCTCTCGTCAGGAAACCTTGTTTTTTTTTATTTGCAGCCACATCGCAGCATCTCCAGTTGCTATGCATTTCCACTCTTTTTCCTCATCTTTCTATCTTTTTGGACGTCGTCTATCAGTTACATCAGTTCATAATTCTTCACATGTCTCGACCTTGTGCATGTTTTATCCTAGGTTTATACGTTTAGGAATTACGTTACAACAGTCGTTAAATCTGATGGAAATGTTTCTTAGCGGTGATAGGCAATATGATATTTCTAAGTTGATGTGTACGGATAAGCTGTACTGTTTGCGGATAGGCAATTTTCTTAATTTCTGCATGATGACATTGCTTTTATTCAACAGCGAGTTGAAAAAAACTGCTGAGTAGCTGCGCAGGCCGCTCGATTTTGATTGTGACCAGTGAAGCAGTCCGAGGCTTATTCAAAAATTCAGTGTCTAAAGACAGGAGCAATAAGGAGCAAAGATGGCATTACTGCTATTGTCTAGGCAAAATTTGGGCATATAAACTGATGGTCCTTATGGTAACAGCTCTGAATCTCACTTGCATTTGACGGAAAACCACTTACAGGAGCCTTTATGCTCACACTGCAAAAATGATTCAAGCTCACTCATCAAAGAAATAATCACACTTTAGTGTCCTGCTGAATATTCACTTTCGATGAGCATCGTTGAGTTTCTCCCTCCTCTTCCTCCATCCATCTCACCTTCACGTACACAGTGAGGCTTTGGCGCGATCTAATGAACCTCGAATTCCAAAGAGCTGCTAGAAAGAACAAGATGGTTTCATGTAGTTAGAAGGATGTTATTCATCTGTATATTTTGTCAAAAAGTAGATAATGTTACTGCTGTATATCCATGCAACCCGCTACGAATACATACATATTTGTAAGTGTTGCATACATGGTGTTGCATAAACAGACTTTTACATAATCATAGTTATCTGTATATGTACGTCATATACTGCTTTCTGCATTGCATAAGTTTCAAATAGAGTAAAGGAGTAAACCTCCTCCGCAATAAAATTCTATCTCTCTCTCTCAAATAAACTCCTCATTACTAAAACTTGGAAACTTGAGGCACCGAGGTTATCTTTGAAGTGGCACCATATCTTGCGATAAGTTACTAATCTTGATTTTCTTCCAATAACACGCCTCAAAGAGTTGCTAAATGTCTTTGTTGTGATTATATAAATGAAGTGCTGTGCAGAAGCGCTCGGCAGCGGTCGGTATGGATGGCTTCTCTTGGCTGATCCTTTCGTGGGTCATCGTCGGCGCACTCTGTTACTTTGCACTCAACAAGCTAGGCGCGCCGCAGTCCGAGGGCACTCTCACGTCATCACCTACATACAGCACCGCATCCCGGTTCGGATATTTCCTACGCATTGTTGTATACTTTGCTGCTTATGGGCACCATAAGTTGAGGAGATATATGGAATATACGTGTCTGGTCATCCAATAGGTCACATCATCCAACTGCACCTATCTTGGCTCGAACCGATTTTCTGTTATACTGCCTTCATCACAGTTCTTTTTTAAATTAATCTACATTGTCATAGTTGCTATCGCAAGATGCATATGGGATTCTGATCGCCTTAGCTCAGAACCCCTTCAAATTGCAGCAGTTTCCGAGATGTAAACATTTACAGACAAGTGTCGATATTTATGCATGCTATGCTGCGTGATTCAGAGTTTTAGCACCATTTCTATGTGCACTATTATCCAAATGCAGTTATTGCACGACCTGGATGGTTACTGTTGTATAGATCACAAACGAGCGAATGGACGAACGAACTCTTGGCATGGCTGTACAACAATCTGCGTCGAGTGCCAGAGCCACTCGAAGCATGGATCAGTTCTTTGAATGAGGCCGCCAAAAAGGTCTCTTCTCCTGTAAGTGACTTTGTATGAAAAAAAGGCCTTTTTTTATAGAGAGTGAGATTGGTTTTCTTTATATCACCAAAAAATTTCCGAATTCTTTCACATAGCCAGAAAATGAATTCCTCGTTGCAACTTTTTGCATCCTTTCCTTTTCCTTTTAAAAATTAACTGAAGCTGCTTTCGATCTCGTCTCGTTTTCACTTCAATTTGAAGTTGCAAGAGAGGGAAAATTCAAAATCATTTAATTAGAACTTTTCTACTCGGCTCGAACAAAGCAACCGCCCATTCATTTAACTGTCAGTAATTCTCGTTTGTTATTTCAGTCGAACTGCGAGATTCTTTTCGAAGGATTTGGGAATAATTCCGCAGTTAAAACATCTCCGAAAGTCTCCAGTATTCGTGTGGAACAAGGCCCTAAAGACCACCTGGTTAGAATTTTAATAAACGAAATCTATGAGCGACGTGAGCGATGGGTAGATAAAGCAGAATAGTTAAACGTGATAATGCGTAAATCGTTGTGAGGACCTTTTATTGAGCAGATAAATTGTTCTGAGCAAATAGAGTATAGTTCATCTTTCACGTCGCAAAAATGGTGAAAATGACTTCGCGTCACGCAGCAAAACTCTTCGTTGAATCGTTTTGTACTGAACTCTTCGTTGAAATGCGAAAGAGATCATCTTTTATTGAATAGTGAAAATATTTCTTTTAAAGAATCGTTTTGTACTGAGAATGACGACTCCGACCAGTTTTGCATTGTTTGGATTTTTTTAAATGGTACGAGCACGAAAATGTTAAGTCTTGTTTAATGCTGATAAACAAATGAGCATATTCGAATGCTCAATTGTTGATCGCAGTCGAATTAAGTTATTCAATCTTGTATCCCTTCAAAAACTCATTTTGCTCGTTACACGAACATAGTAATATTGAAATCTTTGTATAGGCTGCCATTTCTCACGTATTAAGTTCCTTCTCAGCTTTCCAGGACTTAAAAGTTGTTTTCTTTCTAGACAGTGAAGAGTACGATCGACGTTGCGGAAGTAAACCTAAAGTTGGTGAGTTCGCAGAGAGTCGACGATCGTCTTCTTGTCAGCAATTTTGATGCAAAAATACGCGACCTACATGGAGAGGTATAACGCCAACCATTACCTCTGCAAACTTTAGTGGAACTTAATTTTATAGTGTGGAACTTCCTTTCCTTATGTTTATGAATCTTCACGCATATTTTTATTGTATTTTCATTATTTCTCGAATCTACGAGATTTTCAGATCAGCGAAGCAATTCGTTGAGTATAATCTTGACATTCTCACTGCAGAAGAATCTTGACATTCTAACCAACGTCTATCGAAAAAATCTTTGATCATTTTTGAATACTTATGATGCTGACGAATCCATCCTTTTAAGTCTGGATCCATACTATTTGCACAATTGCCCTGTTTCACTTAGCAATCAGTGTCGAAATTCGAATGAATATATAGAAACGAATTTGCATCAAAGGTTGACGGCTCTCTTAGCTAACATATTTCACAGTGGCATGTGTTATTTCTTCAAGTTTTCATCATCTAAATGTTTAAAGTAAAATGTTCACCAGACGAGCAATAATATTTCACTTCTGTGCTAACAGTATCTAGTCGACTTATTCGCTTAATTTGTTTCTTTCCTTCAGTAGACGTCGACGTACGTTTCCTTTCTCGATTCCTTACTCTATTTGGTAGCTTTGTCTCGTTGAAACCGCTAAGCGAAGAAACAATGGTTTTGCCGCTCTGTCAAACACACCGACGCACTCTTGAGAAAATACTTAAATATTGACTGCCATCATTCTGGAATGTGGCTGCGACTTTGAATCCAAAAAAGATAAATATGTCGATAAATCGACGTCGAGCCCAGTAATAGATAAAAATCACGTCTAACACTCCCCTCGAATCTTTTAAGAAGGAAATGGAGGTTTCTCCAAGAAAAACGAATAGACCATTCATAGTGCCTGACATCTGAAGCATCGACACATTTTTAAAATATATATATGCAGCGTATCAATCACTTGCACATCCTGTCACTTTTTCTGGGCAAAATGATCTGTCACTTGGAGGTCGTTTGATCCAGATCGAAGCGAGATTGGCGTGCATAGCGAATCAAATCTACGTGATGGGGTGCTTCAGCGGAAGACCTGAATTGGATATTCAGCTCACAAATACGGATTCGAGCTCGGTAAGTGATGAACTTCGTGCAAAAACGAAACAAGCACAAAAAGCAATCACCAAAAGTAGACAAAATAAGTCTCTAATATAGGTCGAATGTTTATGTATGCAACTGTGCATTCCATCATTTGAGATTTCCGGATCTCCGGACAGAAGTCAAAAGTATGAGAGATAAGAACAAAAATTGGGCAACATGAGTGAAATATAGCAGAAAGCTTAAATGAGAGAATTGTTAATGTGACACTGGCCGAAGCATGAAATTTGATTAAAATGGGTGTAAGCTGAATAGGGACATAGATCGACTAAAAAACTGAATCAGTTCTGAGTTAGACAATGGGTCGTCAAAGCCGTCGTGCGTGGTGTATTATTTAAGGCACTTTTTGGTTTCACTGAAGATGAAGTTGTCTAAAAAAGACACGTAGTGGATTAAGTGCAGGCAGGAGAAGTGAACAGCGCAGTGGTGGAAGCGGCTATCAGGCGATGTCTAGTGTCCGCTGTTACGAATGTTTCTCTGTCGGAGATGATGTCGCCGCTGGCTAGGCACCATCAGCAGCCTGAAGAATGCACAGCGAGCGCCGTTGTTGCTCCCGTCCAGGAGATGATGAAACGATTAAATCAGCCACACGTAAAGCTTCTGTTTCTTGAACCTTTTATTCATCTGAGTTCATAAAACACCATGAAGGGTACAATTAAAGGTAGCTATAGCCAAAGCTTGACACGAAGTAAATCTTTTCGGTATGATGCAATCTAGAGTGGAAAAGATACTTCAGAATATTTGCAGAAAAACGAACCTTTTCCGTCCATAGAAATTTTATCCAACATGATGAGAAGATGTCGTCGTCCAAGTTGTTGGAGGAATGGAAAGGGAGTGAAGGTAGACAGAAATTTTTGCAACCATTTATAAAGGGATGACTGTCATTCATTATTTAGCTGCTAGGTGGCAATTAATTCTTGTCAGCCTCTGTTAAACATGGTGAACTTTTATAAGAAAGGCGTCAGATATTTCCGAAGTAACTGAAAACATTACTTTTAAGTTTTTTGTATCCATACAATTTATTCTTTGTAAGTAATTGGATTTTTTAACTTCAGTGGATAATGATGATGGCGTAAGCAAGAATAAGGTAGTCGATGCTCTATGCCTGACTTAGAGAATTTAGAGGAGACAATGGATGGAATGATAAAATTTTTTGGCAAGCGCAAGAAGAGACTGAAAAACCATCAAAAAAGGATATGCGCTATGTACTTCCCTCTTTCACTTCATTTTTGCATGAAAAACTGTTGGTTTAAATCAGTGCTTGGCCGGCAACACCTACTAGTTAGCTGCTCATTGCTTCTTTAACAAACTGTTTGCGATGGCATCAAAAGCAAAATGCCAGCGTTGTTTTTAGGTTCTGTTCTGTTGTCTTTCGTTGTTAATTGCTTCGCTTTGTTCCCTATTAAGTGGACAAAGTTTGAATGATGCAGTGAAACCTAAAAGGCTTCCTAAATACCTTTGGTGGCAAGTGCATATGAAGATTAAAAGGCGCTGCAGTATTTTCATGGTTTTTGATGCCACCTAAGGAAGTAACAGGTGATTGAGAATATTCATAAAAGGTGAGATGAAAACAAAGATTGCCAGTATCATTTGAAGAGTCAAAACCATCATAAAGATTCTGAATGTGCGTAAATATTACGAGAGAGGATAGTCGTTTCAGTTATACGTGAACTGATCTCGGCTACAATTCGTAGAACTGCGATAAAAACTCTGAAATCGTTGACGTCAAGTGGCACTTTGATTAATAGGTGCGCTAAAGAGATGGTGAATGATTTATGAATGCAGTTATTAGGGAAGTCGAAGCAGAGTAATTCTCCACTGAGTTCTTTGATTAACTCACACTAGGCAGCGGCTATTTATTTATAGTCCAGGTATAAAAAAGTTGACCATGAATGTCTTTTATGGAGATGTTGCTTCGTGTAAATTTGAAGCTCGAAATAACCGGCGAAATTATGTTCCAATTGCTGAATAGAGCTTTGAAAAGCACGAACTTCTCCTCAAGAACATCATGGCTGACATCGGACGGTGCGAAGTCGATGATAAGTCGATACAGTGGTTTCGAAATTCGTAGTTCTTTAAAAAAAAAAGAGAGACTGCACTGCAATACTTCAAAATCGCAGGCAAAATCTTGTTTTTGCAAGACGCCTAATATTCAAGTTTCATTCACCATAGCTACTGGAAATCTAGTGAGAAAAAAATCTAATGCTCAACATAACTGTACATTACTTTTGCTTTGCGATTTTCAAACGATATACAATGAAGCGGAGCTTTTTGCTACAAATAAAGTTACTGTGATACCTTTGCGGAAGCTGAAGGAAACACGAAGAATGTGCGTTATCCAATCGACTTTTAGAAACTCCACGCGGAATAAACCATTTTTTCAATTCCAACAGAATATAAAATTGTATATTAAAAGTCTGGTAGAGTCGAATTTCGGCAATTCCAGGAACTGATGCCCATTAAGAGTACAGAATATGACGCAAGTTAAAAGGCTACGGGTCTGTCACGAATCAATTGTGTATCTGTTTTTTGTTCTGAGTAGTCCCCACAAACATAAACCATTATAGCATTTTGATGGCATTTTATAGAGATTCTTCGTTCCTTATTAGGAATGGAGAGTAATAATAGATTTTCTTATGGCTCAACGTGGAAATTGTCGGGTAAGATTTAGTTTATGATATCCACGGCGAGGAATCATGAAGTAGTGATCTTCTCCGAAAGCGGTCAAAAGAGCTATGCTGCAGAAAAAAAAGTTAGTGCTGTTCTGTGACAACGTTTAGGTTGCACATTTGTACCAACCTCTCTCCTCACTATCGTTTTCCATGCTCGGACATGTATAACACGCAATAATCTTTATACTGGTTCTCACTGGAGCAAAAGACAGCGCTTGGCACCGTATTTCAGCGAATTTTGAACGAATGGTTTTTCGGATCTCTGCTGCGTGAAGTGCTGTAGGTAATCTGAACTAAACTTCGCCTAATGCTTCCTCTAACTATTTTGAATCCTTCTCGAATTTATAAAGAGAAACTAAATGAACTTCTTAATTAGCTACGCGCCTATGATTTTCTGAATCCAGCTTAATCCTACAACTTTTTGCAATATGAAGGTACTGATAATAGCAAGGTTGCGCCCAACCAAGTGATATAAGCCTATATCGGGACCACAAGTACTTTTCTAGTATATCAGCATAAAGTCACACAGAAATTGCAGATGATCTCATCAGCGGCTAACGTGAATACTTTTGGTAGTGCACAACCGAACAAACTTCGCGTCAAAGTAATTCGTGCTCAGCGCCTTGGCAAGGAGATCGGTGAGGAGTTTTTCCGAGATATTTCATTAATTCGATAGAGCACGATGAATCAATGCGTAGTTGATGAATGAAAGGGAGATAGTATGGCCTCATAAAGCATCAAACAATGAAATGTTCGGCACGTCTATAATTAGGTCACTTCTGTAACGACTGGTATATACTGGAAAGAACTGATCGTGCTTGAGTTAAGTGCAAACTATCTTTTCTACGAGTTGCCTCGAGAATGATCACACTTCTGTTACCGTATTATGTCGGATTTCTTTTTCATAGGACAGATTATTTCCTCAAGTATTTATTGTATGCAGATGTGAGTTGTGTATACGAATTTGCAGATGTGAACCAGCCTTACGTTGTCGTGGAAATGGATGAGCCAGCACAAAAGTACACGACCACCAAGGGCTTGAATATGAGTCCTTACTGGGAAGAGAGCTTCGAATTGTGAGTTTTGCATTCGAAATAGATGCTCAGAAAGGACGAGGAGAGGGGGAGAGGGGACGCAGCTGTTTTCGCCTAAAGCGGATGGCCTTTTGGTGCATTTTTTCACTTTATCACTCCAACTTGCAAATGGACTTAAGTTTTCAAGAAGTTGGATGATGACAAAATAAGCGCATCATGATGCATTATGCATTGTTTTGCGACCAGCGTGACAAGAAGATTATTTTGATTGCTGAGAGATTAACGCACAATTTGTTAGGCTCTGAATCGTTAGAAGATGATAAAACCTGTGTGGATATGAGCATAGTGGCATATCTATATATACATTTCTTTTTTGCCTCCAAGCAAATTGTGTTTGTGCAGTTGGATCGCTTTTGCAGTAATTTAACGCCAGCTTCCGAAGAAATATTGTTTGAAATATACGAAGGTGTGCAGACCACCCACGACGGCGAACAGCGTTTCTTAGGCCTCGCAATCGTCGGATTTGAAGAGCTTAAGCGCTCCGCGGAGAGCGTACATACGTTTACTTTGCAGGGAAGGCCATACAGAAATGATAGCGTTTCTGGGACCCTTACTGTCCAGGTACACTCTTTCCCTTCTATTTTCGTAAGTGAAGTGTGTATTTCGTTTTTTAGTTTACTTCTATTCAATTTTTATGACGTGTGCTTGTTACGCGAGTATTTTATGAACCAAAACAGGACCTGAACTTCCAAGTACCCTAAGCGAGTGAGCATGTGCACACTCTTGTATGTGTATTGCGTCCGTATGCCTGCGCTTGCGTAAGCGTGCTGTGTGTACACATAAAGCGTATGGAGGCTGCCTTTAGATTGCTGCTAGGTTTATTATGGCAGGTGAAGACGCATCGAATTTGTCCTGAGGGATGAAACCCGTCCAGTGGAGAACAAGTCCGGAATCTCCTCATCTGGACCTAAAGCCTTGGGGAAAGGAGATAAATCTTACCATTTGGCGGATCTCCATTAAATTCAAAACGTCTGCGCAAAATAAGTTGTCAAAATATACAGCTCGCTAATCTGGAAAGTTAACGGCTGCCCTTAATTGATATGAGCAAGTGTTCAAGAGCGCTTTCATTTCTGAACTAGCCATGGCGGTGGCTATGCGGTAGTTTCGGCAGAATTATAAAAGTCGAACATTTTAAACTTCAAATGCGGACCCTTCTTGGGAGTTGCAGTGATTGGTCTGATGATAGAACATGACGTCCCTTTCTTTTACTACAGAACATATCATTCTTATCCGTTAATTAGACCAGTGGCAGCTTGGTCCCTCGAAGTGACGCTTTCAAAATGTGGGCATATCAATTGTCATTCTTTATTTCGCCCACTACGCATGTCACTAAGAAGAAAGGAATTACGTTCGTTTCAAAGGAACTTCAAAGGAACTAGGAGAATTTCTTTAAGAAATATTCGCTGGCGCCATAAAATGGTGCAGCTAAACTCTATCGTAGCAGATATCACCAAGAAGCATTAATGCATCGTGCGATTTCAAGAGTCTAATTCTTTTTTTCCAGTTTTTATGCATGTTTTTCAAGCATTCACGCCCATCGGCTTTCTTGCAACGATGGACCGGTTATTTTCTGTCAAATGACTGGGCTCTTTTATATGTGTTGAGTGCTGTTGAACACGCGAAATTCTGTATGAGAATGCGCGCCTAATTTATGATTCAGCAAATGTTGTCAAACGTTTTACCTCAGATGTGATGTTAATCAAAGAATTTGTTTATTCATCGCTAAGGGTCCATCTTTGTAGTTTGATTTCTACTATGATCCGAGTGTGAGTACACTGGGACAACAAGTGGATCAAGTGGTTGTTCATGGTAGCGACGGGAGTGAATTCCGCGAAACACTCAGCACCAGCAAAAGACCGATATATGACCCTCATGGTTTGCAATTAAACTTTGCATAACACTGAGCTGACGTTCCTGGTTTGCGTATTTTGCCGCATGCTTTCTTCTTATCTGATAGAGGATGGGCATTGCCGTTTGCTAAATCACAAACCTTATCATTAAACTAAAGCAGATTAATGCGATTCACAGATTCAATCGGGGATTTGTTCCACTGGAAATGCGATTTACAAATCTCTTTCATTAGTTATAGTTACGAAAATGCAAGTGATCTGAAATTTTAGTGGGCATTAGAAATTTAACTTTGCTTTAAACAGATGAATATATGGCGAAGAAAACCAGAAATTTCTGATTCCATGGTGAAAGCAGTCATGGCTACAGGTAACCTAAAGGAATTGCATGATTACTGGTCAAACGAAAAGTGCTACTGTTGGAATTGGCAACTGGGCGATCTCCCCTAAAAATTTATACGTATGACCTGTTACTCTTGCTATTATTACTAATTATGAGAACAATTTTAGATAGCCTTGAAGGTCGTGATGTCATTCCAACTAAGACAACAACAGTGAGCGTTAAAGCTGTTTCACAGGTACGTGTAACGATGTAAAAAACATTTTGAACGCAGTTCTTTTCTGTGCATTCTTGATTACAATAATTCATGCATAACCGCATATGCGCTTTCAATATGGAAGCGCTTTAGGGAAAATTTCCCAGGGATCGCATTCTGAAGCTGAAAGAGGATGATTAACTTTCAGCAGCTCAAGGAGAAACCTTTGATCTCATCGCTTCACGGATCAATGGAAAGTGCTATGGATTCAGCGACGGCGAAGGTTCTAGATCAGACATTCCCAAGGCGCTACCCCGATGAGGGATACGAGAGCCAAAAGTCTGTCTTTTCCTCTAAAATTGCAGATACAATGCCGCCATGATTCAAGCGGTTTAAAAAGTGCAGAAATACACCAGTCGATAGGTAGAAGCAGCAGGATATACATTCGATAGGACGACAAACTGAGCACGTTTTAATTACACTGAATTGCGTTTACTCACACAACTAAAGGAAAATGCGCGTAGCGGTTGAATATAATCCACGGCCCCAATATAAGTGCTCATGTGCGAATGAATGCATACATGAATTGTAATGAGAAAAACGTGAGCAAAGAACACTTAATAAATTTTCGACACATAAGGGCACACGGCAAAACAGATGGGGTAAAAAACAGGGAGGATGCATGTGCTCTTCACCAGAAGAAATCAGAAAGGGTGCTCAATTTGAACGAAATAATGCTATTCTCAACGTTATGAGTCTCAGTTCTACAGGAGACTGCTGCAAATACTAAGAACTTTAAAGTGAAGACTGTGAAAAGTGCATTTTGTGCATTTTGGGCAACAAACCAATTTTTTGGATTCTCCACTGACGCTCCTAAGCAAATGATGTGATGTCGAACGGTATGGCCAGGAAAGCGCCACAGGTGAGAACAGATTTCAGTGAGGAAAAAGAGATGTAAGGTGTAGCACGGGGCAAAATCCGCTGAACTGTGACTCAGTATCGTAACGAAAGTTATTGCACCGTATACAACTGTCGTTCTTTCCACGTAAACCTTTACATCGCTTTTTCGAAACACATACTACCGTCGTACTGTCTTACGACCTTTAGCTGCTGCCTGGGTGCACCAGCTCATTGATTTTGAACCCCTTAAATGGTGGTTCCGCGTAGTCGCAACCTTTCATTTCAGAGTGTAGATGCATTCTATTTGGAAATACAACAGGTTTATTGCACTGAAACGCTGAAGACCTGAAAATCCGTAGTTCAGTTATCATTATGAGCGAGTTCTAAAGTGCTTCACACCCTTTGTTTGAACTCATTTGCAAAATAGGAACCTTATCGAATTTACATTTGACTAAGGAGCAATTTGAAATTAATGTCAGGCGCAAGCAGACCGACAGGCTTTGGCGAAACCAGTTCAGGTCTGTTTTGAAAATAAATGTGACCTCCAATATTCGTTGACTGACCAAGCAAATTGTTGAGTTTATGGTGCGGGGAGGCAACTTGTGCGAAAACCAGTATTTCTCAGTCACAACGCCTCATTCAAATGATACAGCGTAGAATGGTCCAGACTCGATTCCAGCTCCAAGCACACATCAGTCTAGGTGATTTCGAGTAAAATAATGAAGAATTGATGCGCGAAAGATTACGATGCTAGGAATATAGCTTACTCCTTATGAACATTCAACATTGTGATAAGCCGCTATGTTCGATTAGGCAATCGCCTCCGCTTGATAGTTTTCGAAAATATTTATCCAGATAACACGTAAAAGTTTTTGAAAAATTCATTGGTAATGGCATCCATTTCTAAAACGCTAGAATAACTCATTAGTTGAAATCGACTCGAAAAAACTTTTTGCACAACTTTGTTGAAGGTATGAAGGTCCGTTGTTCACGAACATCCAACAAAATCAGTCAGCTCATGTGACTCAGTCGAGTTATGCAACAGCTCAAAGCAGTCATCCCACACAGGCGACTCATGTGAACCAACCGGCTCACACAATCTCTCAAGCGCAAACAACGCAACCACAGCACCCGCAACCTGGTAAAACTGCTCAGCTCATCCAAGTGAGTCACCCAAAACAGCCAAGTGAACCCACTGAGCATACGCAACCACATAGCCCCACCTATCTAGAACAAAGAGCTACGATAGCGAAGGCGGTTACAACACAACCGGAGGAGCCGATTATAACGTCAGCCCAAGATCTTACTCGCCCTTCTCGAGGTTTGCTCACCTTTCGTTCTTCCCCTCGTAACGGTTTTTTATAAATTAATTCGAAGGGCTGAAGTTTTCATTTTTAATTGAATAATACCTCTAATATTTTTTTAAATTGATGCATGATAGTGGAGCTAACAACTGAAAATGCTCGCAATATTCACCAGCAAACTTTCATAGAAATCGAAACATATTCAATTTTCTCGTGACAACCTGTTTACTAGCATAAATTAGTTAATCTATATAATGAGTATAGTTAATTAGTTAATGAATAAAAACAAAAAATTCGAAGCGAAGTAACGGAAATTTGAGTATTGCTTACCACCAACTTATGGTACCAAGAAATAATTTAGATCGATTGAAGAAACAACGAGTCGATGGGCAAAAACCCGAAAAACGTGACAGATCATTCTTTGATGAATTGAAGGATCGCTTAAGTTGGAAAAAATCGAAACGAAGAGCGAAAAGTTTCGACTTAGCAAATGAGGACCTTGAGGAAGCTGTTTCTCTTCCACCGTCGAGGGATCAGTCACGAACCAGACTTTCAGGTTAGTGATGATACTCTGCAAGTGATACTTCATTTCCTTTGTTGAACACATTCTCATTGCACGTTCCGTCATCCTTCTTTATAGTCTTTTAAACAGCGTTGATCTTGTTTGTTATTTTTAAACCAGTTTTGAAGAAGTAATTATTATACAGTACACATTGCAATAGTCTCCGGTAAAAGCATTATCGAGACCATCCTGAATCAGAAGTCTTCAATCTTTATCTTCTTATTTGCAAGATACTTTTAGTTCTGACCGCCGTCTTCACCTCTGAAGTGTCTTAGAGGAATGGTTGAACGTGGTTACTCTCACCCTCTCCTCTACGACTATGAATCGTTCGATGGATTATATGTTATCCACTGCCTGCGTTTTAGAATACACTTACCATGATATATTTCGCAGCGGAATAAAAAAGGAAACTCGCTTTAGGTTCCTTGGAAAAATATTTTCAGAGAAACAGATAAGCCGAAGTCACCATGAGACATCATCCGTTGGTGAGAAGTCCGGTATGTCCTCCAAGAGCTTGTATCAACATAGCACTTTGGTGCTGGAGACGACCAAAGATGGCAAAAAGAGGCTAGTCGCATTGTCAAAGATTATTTCTGTCTATTGTAGCACAACAAGAACTGGTGTGTAAATCTTAGAGCGTTTGCCAGCAGTGTACGTCGAGTTTAGCGTTTTTCAAACTTAAGCACGTAGGATATGCTACTGATCTTGGAATCTGCCACGAAAAGCAGTAATTTGCATTTACTACTTTTTTGCTCAGAATGCTTTTAATTACTTTGACGTCCTTGAAGTCGGTTTCAATAGACATAAGAATTCGCTTACTATACATGCATATCCTTTTTGTGATATTCCATTTTTCACTTTACGACCTCTTAAATTCCAGGTATTATCTGATTCCGCCGTCAATTGTTGACGAGCCAGCTGCAGGAAGATTAATGAAACATGGCAAAAAACTGCATATCTACAATGAGCACACATTCGTTGCTGTTAAACTTCGCGGGTTTGCGTTTATGCTTTGCGAAATTTTCCTGCTTGAATTTTAACTATTTCCCTTTTATGTGGTTAGTTAACAAAGTTTCGCTATAAAACTTCCTCAGAACTCATACTTCTTTAGAATGTGCCCTCTATCCCCTCTCTCTTCCCTCCCCTCCTACAAAATGAATCGTCGCTAGTCGTGATGGCACTTGCATGCATCGATTTCTCCTCAGCATCGTTGTGATGTTCAGCTTGATTTCAAGCAGTTTTGCGTTTTTTACTCACTTTTATATTTTTTATAGAAACTGCTATTTCTTGAACGCATATAAAACCTTTGGATTTTTCAACATATTTTATCACCGTTGATGTGAAAGCGTTGCAATAGTGGCAAAAATTCTTTTTCAGCGGCACCGTTTGCAATGTATGTCATCATAGAATCGCTAGAAGCTTCTCGAAACAGGCTTATCAATGTAGAGGTGAGCTTTTTGTTACCAAAAGGCTTTCTTTATGCAGCATTTTAGAAAATTTGTTTTGATTCGGCAGTTTTTGCACTTGCTGTCTGTAATTTTGCAGAATCCTATCTGCATTCCCGACGACCTCACGTTTTATTAGCTCTTAGTGAAGGCGCACAACTATACAAAAAGAGTTTCTTGGAATTTGTCTTGCAGACGCATGAACTTGTCTTCTTCACCACTAACTTTTATCTCGAAAACTTATCCCGAGCAATAATTTGAAACGCATTCATTAGACTTCAATGTTTTGTGGACAAGAGATGCCTCTTATTAAAAAAAAGACAGGTCTGTTTAGTTTCGGTCATTAGTGAATTTTTAGTTTTTTATGCGAAAAGCAATATTCCGTGAGGGTACCTCTATGTTTACAGCACGCTCATTTTAGATTGTCGTCTGGTGTGCCATAAAACGTGCCATTATAAGACGGAATCTTATTGTACGGCAAGTACGGTTTCCAAATTGGAGATGTAAGTTATCGTCGGATTTCCATACTAGTCATAACAGTTTGCTCACTTCTTTGACAATGTGGCATCACAATTACAGATGGGGATAAAGATACTTTGCAACAATCAATCTTTCAGCGGAATTTTGTGCAACGAAATGAATTGAGTAGCTTCTGTGAACTTCTGTAATGAGGTGTTATGAATATATTTCATTTGGCCATATTTCTAGGGCATATCGTTTGGCCTTACTTTTAGGGCATATCGTTTGGCCTTTTACTTTTGGCCATATATTTTTCATGCATATGTGCGCATTGTAGAATTAAAGTTAGGATATACGAGAACAGTTTTTGTTGCTAAATGATATCGTATGATATCCGCGTAATATGTTAGAACGCGATTAACAATAAGCGTTTTTTATCTTCACTATGTTCCTCTATAGCAATTTTTTCTTAAGCTCTTTTCTTCCCAAGTTTTCAACACTGTCCTTGCAGCTTTAAACTTGAAGTTTGCAAAAGAACAAGTATTTTCTCATTTACTCTTTCTCACTTCATCGATAACAAAAAAGCATTTAATATCAAAACACAGTGATGGTACTGTATTGGATTTTTTTCTTTCTTAAAGTGACTAAAGTCACTTTAAGAAAGAAAACTTGCTCGTATGAGATGTCAGACGGGCTTTTAGTTTCGTTGTGCGATCATAGCACATCACACTGAGACTTGTTTTTATGCCAACCGTACACAGAATTTGGTGCAGTGTACAAAATTTCCAACTAATCTCTAATACATTCAAGTATTTTTACTGATTTGAAGTGGCCGAGTACATTACAATATAGTAGAGTGGTCTTTTTTGCTAAAGATACATTACTATGCAATAGGTCGACCGATTTCGCAAAGCATTAGGGAAAAAGAACATCGACTGCAAAATATCGCTAGTAGAGAACACTAATTGCGTTATATCCTCGATGCTATTGTATGAATTTTGTCGATGAGCGCACAGCTGTCTTGAAGAAGCATAAGCAAATGAACATCAATTTGCAGCGGTTGATTATTCGATCCCATTAAAAAACTGCCCGATAATTAAGTGGAAAGAGGTTTTTGAAAGATGTCAACAAGGTAAGATTGGTTTAGTGTGCTTAAATTTTTTTTTTTAGATCAAAGGATGTTGACTGGCCACATTTCCTGCAGCACTATCAATTCGAAGAGTACATTTCCGCAGACGGTGTGTAGTATCGTGTTTCTGGCCTATTGACGCTTTACTTCTCAAAAAGTTTTTATGGAACAAACACTGAAATCGGCTGCAAGCAAGACTATTAAAGCGGCAATTCGGAAATGTCCAGTTGTTGCCTGTGATGTGTCATTTAATTTAAGTACTTTGTATCGTTCAACATCAGTAGTTTTGATTTTAGCACTAAGACTAATCGTTTGTAACATAGTTAAACGGTGATCACCCATTCCTTCAAATCTTCGTTGATCACAACTTCGATGAATGCCTTTTCGAGGAAACGCTTAATGGATCAACTATTACGCAATCAGTATCGCTTATGAATCACATGTCTAATCAGGAACTATGTAATTTCCTGGCGAAAATATTGTAGAGATTATTTTTGTGGATTTCAGTATGCGTAAATTTCCCTCTCTTTTTGTACTAAACCCTTCGATGCGATTAGAGAATCCCATTGTGCGTTATAAGAGTCAACAGTTGTGTTTTGCTTATGTTTGTTTCCTTGTACTTCTTTTTACTCTCTCCAAGTTATTTGATCATTTTTGTTCAATTTCCAGCGTGTCGCATTTACTTTTTTTATTGGCCATTTCTGGATGCCATAAAATATAACAAGCTCAATTAATGAAAATTTATTTGTATCTCTACTGTATTTTTCTGTTTAAGGAAATTCGCAATTAAAGAGAGAAATCAGCGAAGTGCTCGTTTGGTATATAAATATAGACGCTACGCGTTTCGCGAAAGAAAACGAGTTTATTTTCTCGATTTTGAATGTCTCAAACAGATTTCGAAAACATTTTCAAGCGGCTTTTGATCAAGAATTGAGTTGAGCACCTCCCGGCCTTCATCGTTTATCGATTGTCTGTTCAACGGCCTGCAATCAAATCTTTCCGACGAATCAGTCTCGAGTGATCAACGCCTTCGAATCGTAACGCTTCGCCCTGCTTTCACTAGCACATATGGATGCAATCTATAAGCCAGCTATTTCAAACACTTAATGAACATTTCTGAGCTTTTTTGAGTCTTTTGAACTTCAGCTGAGCCAATCTGAATTAATCGACCTCTAGCAACGACGGTGACGTTATCAAAGTGTCAAGCTTTTATACTTCCAATGACGTCTGTTTGGAGCGGAAATGATGGAACTTACTGAACCTACTGAACTTTTAAAAAACCTTACTGAACTTTTGAAAAACCTAAGCACTCAACCGCTAATCTGCACTCTACAGTCAGTGTGCAGTCAAAATGTCCATGATGTTGAGTCGTTGGAATTTGCATTCCGAGGAGAAAGGTTTCCTTTCTGGGGACGTACTGAGGACGTTTTTTTTGAAACTTAAAGCGACGGTAAGTGACAGCGAAGTAATTCGCCTCAGTAAAATGTCGTGGTGGTTAAGCACTTCGCATGGCTGGAAAGACATTCCACTGCAAGGATCCAGCTTAGAAACGTGGACCATTTTTTAGCTATTTTCCTTTTCATCACCTCGACGTCTCCTTTTGTGGTCGATTGCTCTCCTCCACCTAAATCGAAATACTGAAATGCTGTTTCCATGAACATCCAATGAGTTCGCTGCTACTTCCCATTTTTACAAATCACTAACGAAACCTTCAGCGACTAACAACGGAGCGTTTTCCTGAACAGCATTATTGCGTTAACGCATATGATTTCACAACAATACTGCAACAACAACGCAGCTTATTTCGCGTTGAAGACGCCAACAGTATCTGACTAAGAGGTGACGTCGTTGGATGCGTGCTGACATAACTCGATCAAAAACAGCGGGACTGTTGATGAATGACCGTATTTTGCGGTACGAATGAGGAGGAGGGTGGAAACGGATAGGAAGGAGGGTACAGGTGGATGATACGCGATCTTTTCAATCTAATACCTCATTATCAACTGCTTTATCATCATTGGCGCAAATTTCCTGATTTGGCGCTCGTGATCTTTGGTCGTTTGCTTCATTCTCGCATGCAGCCACCTGTTGCCAGAGATCAAATGGCATACCCGTTGCATCACTTCTTACACATTCTGAAATCATATCATGAATACCTGTTGCGTCATGATTTTCCCCTGGCTACTAACTGTTTCGACAATCACTTGAAATGACCCTACTTGAATGTTTTTTTGCGAGTCTGCATCCTGTTAGTGCCAGAATCAGTGGGTACTAAAATTTTTGTTGAAAGCATCCGGATGGAAGAGTAATTTTAGCCCTTTTTTGTCCGAATTTTTTCCCTTTCGACTCTGACTGCTGACAACTTGTAAGTGGATTAAAAATGTAGGTTTTTTAGGAACCTTGTCCAATTACCAGAACTATTCTTTCCAAATGTTTAGCTTTAAAGCACTGTTATATTCAACTAGTATACTTATTCATGTGGCTACCTATTCTTCGAATGTTGTATTGCAGGATTTCCAAAAATGAATGTCTCCACAGTCTTGCTAGAGCGACGTTTCCCTAATTTAGTCTCTAGAATTTCCGATCTCCGAGAAAAACTCGATTGCAGAGCGCGATTTCCCATAAATTTGCTGAAATTTTTAAAGTGTTTAAAAAATGTGGCTTCCGCTTCAGATAATTACGAACCGGGATCATAAAGCGATGAGCGATTTTGCGTGTTCGTTGCTGGGTCGGCGATTTTTTTCGCGCCATCGTCACCGAACGTAGAGCTGATATCGTCCGTGTAACATATATGACTCTTTCTGAATCGTATACGCTTATTTCCGAACCAATTTGAGACCTAAAAATTTTTAAATATGACTGTACTGAGAGGAAAATAGAATCTATCGGATTCGTTGAAATGGACTTTGTAATTTTTAGCAGCTTTTTAAATTAAACGAGGTCCCTGCTGAAGTTCTTTGTCACTGATCTAACCACAGAATCGGCTTTCAAATATACTTATTTCTGCACAGTTTTGCGAAATCATGTCCCAAGTGTTGTCGTTAGAGTGCATCTGCATTATCATATATACCCTTATTCGGTATTTCACCTCGAAAAGCTACCACTGCATAATACACCCAACTAACCATATCTTTCTATCGTCTTTCCCAATGATCAGCCAATTTCGAAAAGAATGGCGGGTATTTCAAAATGCCAAGGAAAGCAAAGCACGTTTTACACCGGTCGGCTTACAAAAGACGGATCAATTGTAAGAGTTTTGCATGAGCTGTCGAACCGATTAAAATTTAATTTACTGTTTGAGAAATTTGTTTTTTCAAACAAACGGGTGATCAAATGAATCGCAAAGAACTGCTTGAAAGTGCCAGCTGCTGTGACGCGTTTTCGCACTTTTTTTTTGTTTGCGATCCGAGGGTCAATCACTTTAGGTTTACATCCACTCTTCTGAACAAAGTCATTGGACAACAAAGTTCATCGATGAGATAAATTTTCACGCAAACTTCTATTTTAGTATAAAACTGTTTTACTAGTAAGAAATCCTTTATTTTTTTTCGAGTATTTGGTTTTCGAAGAAACAAAAAGTTGCTTATTATAGAGGATCTAAATCCAAGAAAGCAGACATACCTGGTTTACTGATAGGTTGCATTTTCTGGCGAGCTCTGTTTTTTCTGCCTCACTCGGATAGGGATGCTCGATATGTGAGTGGAAGAATCTGGTGAGAATGCGAGTGGCATCTTTACTGAAGTTCCTCCTCTTTTTTCTGAATCCAAGCCTCATATAATCGTACAACAATGGACATAGTAAACTAGTTGAGCTATTAAAGGCAAAAATCGAACGGTCAATTACATCGCAGTCACCGAACGGTTCAATATAAAATCCAATCCTAGCATTACTTACGGCTGTACACAAGCCCGCATTCCAACTCACTACCGTCATCGGCGCCTCCGCATGATTTTGTATGTTCTTATCTGTTCGCTGTTCATGGTTTCGTTGATATGGCATAACATGACATCCCTCTATAGTTCGATGCCGTCTCTGTTTTGGGGAAAAAACTTCCCGCACATGTTTTCTTTCCACCATCTCCTTCCTCATCGATTCTAGCTGCGCTGCACTTATCAAATTGTAAATTAGAGGTCATTTCGTCAAATTTTCAAATCAGTTAGGTCTATGAAGTTCCGAAGCAAATAATCTTTCATTGCTTTTAAATGGTATTTCAAGCAAATGAGAAAGCATGGGAAAGGATTCGACATGACTTTCACTGCTGCGCCCCTCTTATGCTATCAACCAGTTTCGTCACTTGTTAACAAATAAAATATGCTCCGTAACATTCACGTATTAACTGATTCGGTGTGTCTTGCAGATCTGCAAAGGACTGATCTTTCCATGACCTGACTGTTGTAAAGTGAATAAGAGCTAGATGCAAAGGCGTCCAAAACTTTTAGCACATGCATATAGGCGATTCGTTCGAAAATCATCAAAAAGCGTGAAATCTGGAACAGAAGGCGCTCCTAATGCGCACACTGTGCCCATCTCATAGCCCTCTCCAGCTTCAGCAGTTCTCGACTGAAACCACTGCAAACACAGATGGACACAAACACATACGCACATGCATACACATATATGTGCAAGGGTGCACATGCACATGCACACGTATACACGCGAAGACAGCTGCATGAAAAGACGCAGGCAAAGACATGCACACATGTGCGTACCCACCTTTGCAATAGTAAGGCTCGCGACGATGCGCTCCGCAGAGCTGTTTTGCAAATGTGCACGACAGTGGATCTTCTACCAGTTTCAGTCTTCCAGTAATGCTTTGCAAAAATTCCTCACGACGAGGTTGATTCTTTGTATCCGTAGGTGTTTGTTTCATTAGCCCCCCCCGTAATTTCAACCTTGTAAGCGGTTAGACCAGAGCCACACTCATCGCGTGTCAAAATGTACACAATAATTTGGTCTCCCGTACGACGCTTCATGATAACTTCATTACACATTTAGAGGTGCCAAGAATTTTCATTCTTTTGGCAGTCGATCCATTCGCAGTTTTAGATCAGTCAGGCCATCAAAAAGACAATGTTCCATGGACTTTTATGGACGATGCGATCAGTGAAAATATGAACGCCACATTTCAAAATACCATTATTTATTGGTAATTTCTAAATTGGTCAAATGAGTGAGGTACTGAAATGCATATCGTAACAAATCCTCAAGCAGGTTTCTTTGCTTACTTTCACCGGCATTCATTTAATCAGACTGATGAGCGACATGCGTCTATTAACCTTCATTTTACATCCGTAAAAGGTTCCTTCGCAGATAAAATGTTTGAAATTTGGTTCATTAATCGGAAATATGTGTGAAGCATTTGCCTATAGCATAAGATTTTTGAATCAAATGAGACCTGTATTAAATCAGCTCTAGATTCTTTTGCTCCCCATTTTTATAGATGCATTACATCCGTTTTCGAGTCGTGTAAAAGAACAACCTCGCGTGAAAATGACAAGTTGGAATCTTTACCTAATATCGAGATACCTTGAGCGGAGCATCAGAATTTTCTGGCAAGTGAGCTGTTTTAGTTGATTCTGATATCCGTCGACCTTCATACAGATTTCGTAGCGACATTTTTCTATATCTGCTTGTGTTATTGGCCGAAAATGTTGCTGCCGTTGCAAAATTTGCGCGACTTCGTAACTAAGCTCAGCTTCTTTCTGAAAACAAATATCGGTTATTGACCGGTCCCATAACCGATATTAATAAACGTTTTCAAGAAATTCGTTACTATGAAAAAACCGTAAATAATATAACACAAAAGAGAGCATCAAAATCACTGAATAATTGTGCCATAATTATATTGATGACGCAGACTAATTCAACTTTGAGAGTATTTCTAATAGTGAGCAGAAGTTGCCTGATAAACTTATTGTAATGTGTGGTAAGCATGAGCTTCGCTCTTCTCTGTCGTTGTATGAAAATAAAACAAGGACCAACAAACCACACGTAATTGTCGTCTGAAGTGGTTAAAATCAGCGCAACATTCTGAAAGCAATCGTTGATAAGTTTCGTCCACGCTTTCTTCTTCTTCTCGTACCACATTCCCAAATTTATAGTTTTTCCTTTGCGTTGACTCCATGCACTCTTCCTATGCAGTTGCTCAATGTTCGCTTATCTTGCATAGTTAACAGATAGATCTAAGTTGTAATATCATCATCGTCGATTTTCACCATTTATTTGTCAATGCGACCGCCGATGACTTTTAAGCGATCCAGATAACTCGGCGAGAGTTTCTGCATTTAACTGTTAATAAGAGTGTAACAATGACAAATGGGCACACAATTTAGAAACAGTTAGTTGTCTTAGCCTAACACCGAACTTGCAAAATTCAGCCGATCCAGCCATTCGACTTAACAGTTGAATCAATTGGCTGAATATTTTGAATCGATCCGCTGAATTTACGTCTACTTCTCTGCATCAACTAAAAGATGAAAAACAGACTGACTAGTCCACTCACTGAGACAAATCAAGTTTGGCCAGGTTTGCTTGGCTAGAACGGTGCGTTCAGGCCAGTTGTTCTGCTTCGAAAAAGGTGTGGTATATCTGCTGTGTGTTAGTTTACACGGTGTTAGTTTCTTTTCTGGAAATACCTTGAGAAATCGCCTTATAATAGTCTCCACATGTACAGCTTCATTTTTCGAGATGAAGCTTAGCATAAAACGTGAGATCAAATAAACTTGCCAACATATTATCGATCCTTTGTAGTTGCACTTGCTGCATTACTTCACCGCATCTATCATCACTAAGCACAGCTGCAAATTATTACGCACTGATTCTCATTCAACGGTTGGTAATTGCAGTTCTTATGCAAAGAAAATAGTGAAATTAGTAAATCTCAATACTTCAAAAATTTTTTCAATACCCGTTTCCTCATTAGGTAATTCTTTAAAAAAGTCATGGACAAACGACGTCGCGAACGTGTTTTCAGGCTTTCAAGTAATAGCTAATTCATTTTCTCAAATTTTCATCATAATTCGAGTTAAAGTTCAAACTTTCAACATAAGATATCATGTTTTATACCACACCTATACATCGAATTCAGCTCACAATGACCACAAGGAGCTTTTAATAAACACCATTCTTCGACCTACGGATGAGGATAGGAGAGTGGATGTAGAGCAGGAAGAAGGAGACTGCGAAAAAGAGGGTACGAAGGTGGCTTACATGGGATTTTCTTAAACAGAAATGCGCTTACACATTTGTTTCTTTTTCTCACAAAGGATTTCGAAGAGTGCCCCAAAGTAGCGATTTGATCTGGCTGCATACCTGAAATTTGCACCAAACTGGAGTATGAACATTTCTGAGCGTAGATCTTACCTGATTACCGAAGCCCTGCTCAAGTCCGCTGTGGTGTATAATTCTATTCCTGCATTATTTTCTGAATGCTCTTTTGTGAGGGAGTATTAGCCAAGATTTCAATATGATAAGATCGAAGTTGCAGTTTTGTATGTGTATAATGCAGGCCAGAGGAAGTCTTAACGATGATCCTGTTTACGAAACTTGGAATCTGGGGCATCAACGTGGAAACAAGTTATAGGACCAAAAAGAGGTGCAAAAATGTAGCTCATTGGTCGGGTGGCACTTTACATCGGTCAAGTTGCAACAAAAAAATCTTTCTTCCCTTTGCAGAAGAATTGCACTCATTATCGTAATGCTTCAAATATGAACGCTGTATTCTGCGAGTTGTACGAAATTTTATAGAATCAGTCTGATCAGTGCAGCCGCAAAAGTGCATAACATTTCCGCCCTTCCGACGTACTCCACTCATCCCTGTTTTTAAGTGCACCTGATCATAAAAACTCCCACATTTTCTACGTGATCATACCTTGCGCCACTGATTTATCACCCCAAAAGGTGGAATGCTTAAATGCTTCTCTATCATTTGCACCCGGCAGACGTTTCAAATATTTGATTGAATACATTTAAGGGTTTCGTGCTTCTCTCCAACGACTTGAAGTTTTGAAGCAAGCAACATGTTATTGTGAAAGCGAAAAGTGAAAGCGAATTATTGAAAACAGCGGTAAACTGCAAAGCGGACCGACGATCTCGTTGAACGTCCAACTTAATTCTGCAACTATATCAGCGCAAGCACCGAGCAACAAAGACTTTCGCAATAAATGATAAACTTTCACTGACAATTTTGTCGACTTTGTATATATTGGTATATCAGAAACACGATATAGCGAATCACTTACATTATACTAGGATTATATTGGGATAAACCATACTCGCATATTTTATAAACTCTGTCGAGCAGTTCATGAGTGCAGGTTTCTCCGTGCACAAACGTTGCCACTGATGTGCTCGCATCGTTCCTGTTCGAAGAATAACTCATTGTAACAAAGTGCTATGCGATGCCAGCGCATAAAATGCTATGCGATCTCCTAGGAAGCGGACAGGTCAAAGTATAATTTCATAACTGCTTGTTGTGTAGCGCCCTGACATATTTCTGTTAGACGTGTAAGAACACATCATAGGAAGAGAAGTAATGCAATTGTGATCGGCAATCGATGAGCTGATATAACAACAATCATCACCACTGAAAAAGTCAGTTGCGAGCGCACAGATGTCAATCAAATGCAACACCGTTGCAAAAATCGTCGTGAAGACACCGAAGTTTCGCAGCATTTTGGACAAACTTGGCTATGCAGCTTCGCAACAGTCGTTGCAATAAAGTTTCATTCGTTTCAACCAAGCCAACAAAAGAAGCCTAATAAAACGCGAGGTACGCACTGATCACACACTGAATTCGTGTGTTCTAGCCAGTAGAAGTCTACCAAAATTAGAGTAATCGATAGGCGAAGAAAGTAGAAAACGCCGACGACAACTATGACAGGTGAACAAAGGCAAATACGAGCACCCTCCTCTTTTTAGAAATTTATTCACTGTTGTCACAAAAGAAAACTACGTGAGGGTAAAGTACCCTTGGCTCGTCGATTCGTCCAGTTCTCCTTGAGAATCTGCACCTTCTGGGGGATGCGGTCGAGTGAAATGCGAGATGGCCCACGTACGAGGAAGAACGTTCATTCCATCTATACATTAAAGTGACAGACATGTTGGGATTCTTTCACAAGGATGGCTTCGATCGTCGGCAAGATCTCGTGGTCGCGATTGGCAAACTTCAAGTTGCCGCTGATTCCACGCACACTCACCGCCACACGTAGACCCACCTTATTTTACGAACAATCTGGCCGCTGGAATGAGTTATACAGCCAAGTCAACCCCTTTCATATCCTCCAGATTCTGCCTCAGGCTAGCACCACGACATATGCTAGGTAATCGTTTGATCTGCCTGTATGCTCATGACCACCTTTGACTTGGTTTACACCTCACATTATTCCCGTTTGACCTATAGCCGACGTTTTGCCTGACAGTCGTGGTATCCGGATGGACACTCATGTCGCGATATAAACCACAACTGCACAAATTTGAGTATATTTCTTACACTCATTTCGATTATCTTTTGCATAAAGGAATTTCTCAAACGTTGGAAATGCAGTAATTTAAGGCAAGCATAGAATTCGTTGTAAATTTTTCTTTCGTTGATAGGATATAATATGTTTCTTATTTTTGATTCAATTTTTTTCCACCTCTGCATTATCATATTTAAAACTAATTTTTGAAGTCGCTCCGTTGAGTGCTCTAAAATGCGTTGATGGAGATATTTTCTGCCTTAAGAGGCCATTAACGGATAAGAAATATTCAGTCTATGTACAATTAGATCCGCAAATTCTATGTTGACTACATATCCTCAAAAAAAAAAAAAAGATCTAAGCCGGGAAATTTCTAAAAGTGTGCAGTAGTTTAATCTTAAAAGACTAAAAAAGTTTCGACGAGAATCATATACGCTTCTCTCCCTCAATTCACCCACTCAGTCATTTTTGGAATATTTCGAAGTAATCGGGAACATCCTAGTGAAATAGTTTTCGGGCAAAGCTCGAAACATCATGGCTGTCGTTGACACCAAAGCTGGAAATCTGTTACTGACACAGCAGATGGTTACCGGACTAGCAATTATGATATTGTAGCCTTTATGAAAGTATTTGAAAGAGTTGACAAGGAAGTTGCAAAAAAAGGAAGACGAAAGCGTTGATATCACCGATAACGGACTCCTAAACGTAGTATCGCAACGAGGGCAATACTTTCAACTAAAAAAACGCCATAAGCTTTTAATGTGGTTTTGCTCCTTATGGTTAGTTTTGCTCAGAGACAAACGGTCTGCCGTCTTTTCTGAGCTATCACGGCTCCGCGTTCACGTTATCATAAAAGCTTTTTATTCAACGAACAGAAATTAGCGAGAAGAAAAACACGTTATCGTTAGGGAATTCCCAAAAAATAAGTAGATTTTTTTAGAACTCACTTCCTTCGCAGCTAAAATCAATCTTGAACACTTAGCGGAATTATTGTTTCATTGAAGTGAATGTTGACAGATTTTAGTGTTTGCTCGCAATGAGGCGCACTAAATACTTGTAATAACCGGCACAAAAGACACCTTCAATCTGTAACAGTCAGAAAGTGAGCTTCAAAAACAGCAAAACAGAATCGTATTGAATCGTTGCAACAATCTAGACCTGTTCGAATGGCATTCCAACAATTCTTGCTTGCCCGAAGGGCGTTCCAATGACCGCCATCTAGATAGAAGTAGGCAGTCAACAGTGCGACGAGATCGGCTTCTTCTTGCGCTTCTCCCATCACAGCCAATTCAAATAGGTTTTCAAAATCTCCTTGAAGGCACTAAAACTGCTCCTTTACCGACCACAGCAACAACGTTGATTACTTTGCTTTAGACAGTCTGACGCACAGTATATTTTTGTATATAACACATTACTAAATACATTGGTCAAATCATATTTTAACGTCAATACTAACTACAATAACAACAATGCGCGCATGTCATAAACAATTCTTTGGGCTTCATGTAAAACGACGGGACGCCCGAGCCTGGCGATTCCACGCAACAATCAAAGCAGTGCATGAAGCACTGGAGTCCCCTAAATGGGAATAAGGTCACCGAATTCGGTGCCGTAAACTTGCTCGAAAGTTAGAAGATTATGTTGGGCATCGGCGTCGTTTTAGATTTATAAACCTTAGTCAGGTGATGCCAAATCTTCAATCATCTATAAGGCTAGAATTGGCCAATCTACACTTAAGATTAGGAGTGTTCGGTCCCAACAACATGCTTAGGAGCCTGCTAAATTCCTCTCTTTTTATTGCAATATCTCGGCAGCCATTTGTTTTTGAATAATTCGCTTCAGATGCCATCAAAACCGCCAAAATAATCAGATCGACAATGTTACAGAAATTCCCTTTGAACTGTAACTGTAATTTTAGCAAATTGCGCCAACATATGTATAGATAAAATGAATACATTTAAAAAATAATAATAATATTTAAAAAAAATAATAATAGTATTCTAAAGCGTCGCATTCTCACGTTTATGAATCCAGTCACCTTCTACAAGACCATTCCTTTGAAATGGGTTTTCTTCTGAGAGACGGATTTCGTAAAATGTCTATGACATATATCCCCTTTCCATGACGAATTTGAGAGTTTCCCAACTCACTAATAATCTGCGAAAAAAGTGCCAAAGTGAAAATACATTTATATGAAGTGAACTCCTCAATAATTTTTCTCGGAAATGCATGTTTCTGATCCTGGAATTCTCCATACCTCCCTGAAAAAGCATCCGTTTTGGTGGCGGTTCTGCATTCATAAACAAAGAACTTCAATACAGATATTACAACTGCAGCAAAATAAGACTTCTAGACCCCACAAAATTTTCGACACTCCAGCAAACTTAAGTTGCATTTTTCTAAAACAACGAGCCCTTTGTTTGCTGGAAAAGTGAGCAGTAAACGAAATTCTATCCTCTTAATATCACCCTCAATGGCAACATCTTAAAAATGACGCATAAGGTTAGTTTTTCTGACATCAAACGCTCCAAACAAAGATTTGCACTTCCGTTTTAAATACACAAATTTGAAATTTTTCCTTATCCCCCCATTCTCATATAGTGTCTTTTCCGCGAATTGTTTATGGAGTTCAAACTTTTTGAGGAAGTTTTTTTCTTGTTCCGTTAACCAATAAATGTTTTGGAAGCGATATGAACGAGTGCAAACGGCAATACTTGAGGTTCTATCATACTTGAGGTTCAGAAAGTGCAATGAGGCGTTGTGTTGTAATTAAGAAGATTACTGCTGCCACATCCCCTACTGGTTACGATAGGTACGAATTTAGATTACGTAAACAATTTTAAGAAAAGGCACTATACTTTATATGTGTACAGTCGAGAACATCGGATGCTGATAACATGAACAAGATAAACACAGCAATGCGGTCAATATAATATTGCTAGCAATAATAAATGCAGCTATAATGTGACTGTGAATCTAACATCCACTTTTTAAAACAACAAATACATCCACAGGACATTCAAAGCAAATTCGTTTGTGAAACAACGCTGCACCACATTAGCAGCATGCATTTCGAACGGCACAACTAAGCCGTTAGCGTATTCTGGATTCAGTGCTTTCGCTCTATTCTTCAATTATAGCAGCTCAATATGACCTTTTCAAGCAAAGTTTGAGGCCAGTTGAACATACTGAGTTGGGGATGCTGCTGTTTTGAATGCGTATACTTGGCAGACGCGATAGTGCGGGTGTGCAGTTTTAACCAGGCAATGCGTCTAGCAAAGATGGATCAGTACTTATGTTCTCAAACTGTGGTTCATTCAGAGTCTTAACACACCAGCCCGAGGATCAACACTGCATTAATTTCACCAAAAACTGTAAACGAGGGCACTGTTGTCATAACCGAAAAGCACGCAGCCGAACAATTCTACGTGTGTAACCGGATCATTGAACACGCAATGGCAACACTGAACAGGATATCCAAAGTTGGATGGAGGGTAAGGAAAGAAACCATATGGTTAGAGATCGTGTATAAAAGGTTACTAAGAAACGGCATTCTTAAAGGCCTTAATTGCCGGCTGCAGTGAGGTAATCAAATGAACTTCCTTCGCCTTTGGAATGGTCGTATCCTTGCCTGAGCAAGTACACTGCTATTGATATTACATTCGACCACCTGCTTTGTTGTGGAATATATAATAAACTTAACAGCCGTTAGCGAGGGAACAGATAGAGATCGAGGAAATGCTGAGCTCATGCTCAAACCACACCGTCTAATTCGCCTATGCAAAAAACGGGCAGTTTCGCCGATGTGTATGTCTGTAAATGTACAAGGAATTCACCGAAGTTTGAACCAATGGATGACCACTAATGCAGGAAGGAGGTAGTTCTTGTTCAAAATGGGGGCAAGTTCGGCGCTGAAACTCTTGTTAAGAAAATGAGAAATGAGGATGATTGAGAAAGTGCTGATGAATAGAAGCCGGTGAGCCACTAAACACAGGCAAGAAACTGCCTCTCTTCACAGTTTCGGTGACTGACGTGCCACAGTTATTGCTGAAAGATCTGGAACTTCATCGCTGAAGTACTGCACCGTCTCTGCTCTACAGTTTTTACTGTGTATCCTCGAAGAGACAAACAGGTAAATGCACAAACGCACGGAGAGTTCAATTTATAATTGGTGGTTTTCGTAATGATTAAGCCTTTTCGATGGGTCAGGTGAAGCGGTTTGTGTGAGCACATGATAGCCACTTGCGGTTGTTTCAACAGAATTACGCGGCAAATACCTTTCGCACATCTTGCCCACCACTGCCGCTCCAATGCTGTCGCCATACACGTTTACTGTGGTCCTGATGCGATCAAGGAAGAAATCGACCGGGAAGATCAAAATGAACAGGTTCGAAGGAAGACCGATTGCAATGAGGACCATTATCATTGTAACGATCCCTGAATTTGAGTTTCTTAAATTTTGCAAATGATATAAATCGCCGGGCTTCTAAATGCAACAAAGTGTTAGCTTATATGCTAGAGAAACACAACGAAAAGTACAGTAGCCCGCGTAGACAGCGGAGGCTAAGGAAAGTTGTCCTGAAGATATCATCCCAAGCAGTGCTAATATCAAACTAACCAATTAAACGGGATCGAATTTGCTAAAAATTCCACCAGCACGACTAAAAACCTCATCCACATTAAGTATATGTGTACGATAAGAAGCCTTCCTCACTTAGGAATTGATGTCTTAGAAGCTTTGGAAGCTTTTCTATTTCTAGGTTGAATGTTTGAGTAGTTCCGAACGACTACCTGCTTGAGGAATACCGGCGGCGCCAATACTGGCCAACGTCGCAGTGAGGCTGACCAATATTATATTACCTATCGAGAGGTCTTGACCAACGCACTGCGATATGTAGATTGCAGCAACTGCTTCATATAGCGCAGTACCATCCATATTTCTTCAATACATTAAAAAAAATTTTTTAATCATTTACAGAAACCATCTCGCATTCATTACGTAGAAACGGAGTGAGAAAATTTAGCGTCCCGGAAAAATTTGATGTGAACGATTGTGAAATATGAAACTCGGCGGTTCTTAATAGGTAAGATGCACCAACATTCAGAAAGTGATACTGCATTCTACTAGCCGGTTTCACGGCTGTTTCCGATATTGCTATGTTTAGGAATGTTCTTCATCAATGCATTCGCCGCAAAGATTCGATTTGTGCAACACTTCTCGGCGCGGATTTTCAAACGAAACGCCTACACTTACACGACATTCAACAATTTCCACTACGTAAGGTGCCTCTGACACACATCAATCTGAAAGTATACCGCTAATTCCTCACAAAAACCACCTTTCGAAGTTTACATGGCTAAGATTCTTCTTGAGCGTGTTTTTAGGTCAACCATAAGTTTCAGCAATACATTTGTCTTTGTTCTTTGCAGCGGCACATCATCACGAAATAAAAGAACATCCGGTTTAATGATAATTCACTGAATCTATCAATAATTCTTTAAAATCGTAAGTAAGAACGTACATTGTTGCTCCCAGGGGCAGTACAAAACGGGCCACTCGTGGGTCGACACCGTTGTTCTCTTCGACACATTTGATGCTCAAAGGAAGAGTAGCAGAGCTGAAATTCACGACATCCCGAGGCAACCATTCAGATGAACAAAGCCTTAGGTATTTCGCCAAGAGCGGGTGAATGTAACAAGCATTCTTAAAAGTGCTAATGGCAAAAATTGGCAAAAATTTCATCTACGAAGGAGGAGTTTGAAAAACAAAACAATAAATTGAAAACTCCATTCAGGAAGCGAACT
Source organism: Parascaris univalens (assembly GCA_037576465.1). Taxonomy (NCBI): domain Eukaryota; kingdom Metazoa; phylum Nematoda; class Chromadorea; order Rhabditida; family Ascarididae; genus Parascaris; species Parascaris univalens. The sequence continues at coordinate 59,301,620 of CM075173.1, read as the reverse complement.
GAAACCAGGTAATCAATCTATCGCTGCATTTTTCATTAATACATACCTGGAACTGGTAGCGAGTGCGGTTAAAAGTGCTTGTGTCATTCCATACACATATTTTACTGGATTCCTTCTTGCCAACTGAAAAAAAAAAAAAATGCGTACTACAGCGCGCACATAACGAAATCGGTTTTAGCATCTTGCTGAATCGGCAAGCTCTTGCAAGGACGCCAAAAACCGACGTTGTGACCTCTTAAGGCACAGCCAACTGGGCTGCCATTTTTATGTTTAAATTATGTCAACGTCGTTGAAATAGTGTCAGATTATTTTTATTTGGGGAATGTTAACGTTCTTCAAACTGGCTTGTTCTTCAACGTTTACACTCCCTAATACCAAAGTTCACCTCTGCTGAAAACTGAATGATTCGTAACAATAAAAATTACACAGCTGAATATTTCTTTCCTATGAAAGTATCGGACACTGCTGTCACTTTTCTGTGTTGAATAAGTTCGCAGTTCACGGATTATAGGTTAAAAAAGATGCACAGGAGCACTCTGAAAATGTCGACACTCACAGTGATCATCAACGTAGGCAGAACAACAAGACCATGAATCGAAAGACCAGCGAGTACGCATACCATATATCCCATAAGCCGCTGCAATTCCTTACCAGGATCCTTCATTCCAACTATCTGAGCTGCTATTAGGAAGGTTATTCCAACCGGTGACAACCTGAGCGAAATATTTCAATTGTTATTGTGCAGTACTACAAAATACAAGGTTCAAACAACGGGAGAGTTTTCCGAAATTAAATGAATGCGTTTTTGAGGCGAAAAAATAACAGTGTCTATGAGGTGCAGACAAAGAAGATGGACTAAAAGTTGCTGCACTGAAATACTGCGTGAAAAGCTGCAGAACTTACATGTTAGTTGTAGATCATATGCTGGGTCTTTATTCGCTTGGAAGGCTTATTTAAATCGCAGCAGTGCAAAATCTCGAACCTTCCTGTGCTCATGCGCGTTGCACAATAACAGTAGAAGATGGTTTCAGCTCAAACTGGAGTCAATCGGGAACTGAATCGCAAAAGCTTGTATTGGAAGAGCAAAAGAACGAAACTGGTTGTACTTTACGAGAAGGATATAATTATATTTTAGCGTCAGCCATTTCCAAGCCAGTTTTATTCGTTACGCCTTAAACTGTTGTGGCTTGACTTAAACTGCCTAAACTTCTGAAACTGCATAAACTTAAACTGCCGGAAACTTTGCTTGTAAACACGCAAAGTAGTACTAAGCAAACGTTTCTATCAATGATGAAAAAAAAAAAATCACGCGCATACCATATTACTAGCGAAATAAGTCGCATGCTGACTGCCTCCAATGACTTGAAGAACGCCTTCATCGGTGCGCCTTCGTCACCGATCCTCGCAATGACGATACCCAAAGAAACGGAGAACATGACGAGCCCAAGAATGTTCATTCCATCCGAGCGTACTACCTCAGGAATTTCCTGATACTGGCTGCGTTCCTCTGAAACACGCATGATTGGATAAACAGGAGTGAACTTTAAATCAATCGCTGAATCTCCACGCCAAATATCGTAAACAAAAGTTCGTGTTTCAGTTCAACCACTCATGTTCTAGTGCATCTCACTGAGAATAACCCCTATAATATTTTCCGTAGAAAAGTTACCATCTGAATGACGAAGGCTGCGAGAAAAGCTGCACTGTGGAATAATGACCAATAAGCTGGGAAGGCATTAATTACCTGAACTCATTTTCAGCGCCACGTTCGAATCAATCAGCTCGCTTCCGTTGACAAATTTCATGCATACCTTTTCCTGAAATATTCATCAGATCTTAAAGGTATCTTAGTGCAGTGCATGGTTTTAAAGTCTCTACAGACACTCGACATGCAATGATGGTTATGTTTTATTACTTATATGAACAGGATTCAAGAGCCTTTCGTTGGTTTTTTTGATGGATGAAGTTCTCGCAAACTACTTACGAAAAGATATAGCAAGCCAGCTAAGTAGAACCGCGTTGTCAAGTTCCTGCCAAGCAGAAATGCCACTTAGTGGCACTTAAAGCTATCGACGATTCCGCAGATGACAGACAGAATCTATAAGCGTAGGTGAATTCCTGAGGACTGAACAGCACGTTACTTATTTGTTTCCAAGCAATTTCTTTTGTTAATGAAATTATCCACTATTAGTATAACTAAAACAATGTAACTCTTCCGTTCATAGCAGGTGGTCCTTTCTATTTTGATGTTAAAAATTCACTATAATGGCCTGTATGAACGTCGAAAAGCATTTAAACTTGTGGGAAGTGAGAAAAATTGCAAAATGAGCAAATCAACTTACGCTTCTGAACGTTGCTTCGATAAGGTTCTCGGGGAACAGTGCCCTGTAAAAGAATGCTTTGGTCACTTAGATCGCTTTGCGCTCAAAAAAAGTTCGCTTATTTCAGACTTGCAAATGTTTGTTCCTGCGGGAACATTGCACTTAGTGAGTGGGTGGAAGCAAATGAGGAAAACCATTATGAAATGACGTGAGGCAGCCACCTAGAATGCATGACTTTCAAAAGATACAAGAAAGCCATCCGTTTCACTTCACATGTATGTTCCGTTGCCTAGCGCGGCTTTCCATTTTAGCAATTACGCACTTTCAGTCGCTATGTATACGACACTTGGTAATTTGAAAATTTCGCACACTCAAATGCGTTGTAACAGGCATTGACTTTACGTTTCTTATTCAGTAGGAAGGAAGGCGGAAATGGAAATGAGGATCCATCACAGGAAATTAAGCAAACCCAGAGGTGGAGGGAACTGTCATCTCATAGCATAAATAGGGCAAACAACAATTAGCAACACTAATGAGCTTTGTAACAGATATACCATAAGCGGAAAATTTTAGCTGACGATGTAAGCAAGGTAATTCCCATAATGCAAAAGTCTCGGTCTAAAGGATTGTTGATAATCGCTTGAGTGACGCATAAATACATTGTGTCGTAGAAGCTGCGCAACCGTTAGTTTTTCTCCCAAAGCTGTAAAATGAAACGCTCATCTAACTGCAGAGAAACCAGCATGTTGAAACTTCTGACTGATTGTTAATCAATCATCTGAAAACAATGATTCTTGCGCAATAAGCGACCAGTGACATTTCAAGCGAACAGTATAGCCCAAAAACTTTCTGCTCTTCCTCAAAAGGTTTGAGAATAATTGGTGGCACGAATAATTTGTTCAAATTCTGCTTCTACTAGCTCTTTTAATGCAAAATTAATCACTCATTTCAAAATGCAGGTGGTTTTTCCAGCACAAAGAAGGTAATGAGATGAGTGTTCTAAATGCTTTTGAATCAGGGCTTACTTGACAAGGTCAAATACTGTATCAATTGCAGTCGAAATGCAAGGCGCACTTTTTGTACCTCCAACGAGATCTTCGATACTCGTAGCCATCCATTTGCCTGGCTTCACCGACACAACCAAAACTATACCTGAAATGCGCAAATTCGTTTTTTATCGTTGCAATTACCTGCATTAGGGATTGTCCTCTAATGCAAAACCGTTCTATCAGGACGAAAAGTGCTCCTAGGAAAATAGCGACTGAGAAAGTTCGAAGAGATAGGAAACATAGGGTTCGAGCAAAATTCTTGCTTCATATCGGCTTCCTAAGTATTTCGGAAGAGATTCAAAGCTCATGTAGTGAGCTTAACTGCGATCGGTGCTATTCAATACGATGTGAACATTGACCCTGTACAACAAATTATGTGAAAGTTTCTATTTTTCTCTTGGCCTCGAAGGATGAAGTCGACTAACCGATAACAACGGCAATCATAGTAGTTGTGAAGTAATAAATTAGTGAAATCATGCCAAGCCGTCCCGCGGTGGTTGAATCGACGCTCGCCAAAGAAGACCTAAAATGCAACCACAGAACATTTGAAAAATTATATAACATTAAAAAAAATTACATAGTTGCCTGGCACGTAGCAGTATCACTGATGTTAACCCAAATCTAAGTTAAGTTCACTGAAGCCCACATTAACACCGTTCGCAGTCTTCTATAACGCAGGAACTCGTTGAACAATCTTCAACTGAGACAGATTCCCGTGCTCCTTCCTTGCAGCTCTGCAGATACCAGATATTGTTCCAGCTTACCTTTGCATGGGACCCGAAACGCATTTTTAGAATCGGTTAACTTCTTACGCACAAAAGTACTTGAACGCCACATAATCCTCCCAAAGATAGAGATCCTTATCAGTATTGGCTTTTTGGGTAGTAGCTCAGGCTTCCGGTTGGTCTTGCCTTATATCATCTACAGGATAAGCTGATCCTCAAAAATGATTTTAGCGATGGTGCAGAAACTTTCTATAGCAATGCGACCATGCACATTGTGCTCAATATCTGTGAATAATTCTGTTGGTCACTAGTAAAAAAATTCTATCCCGCCCCATAGCCACAGGTGTGCAATACGCCTAGACTCTTTTCACTCCATATATATCTTCCTTCCGTGCATTTCGGCTCCAAATCCAAATTATTGGTACTCGAAGCTCTTCAAGAGTGGCAGCTATGACTTAGTAACATACGATGGAATCGTTGGACGTGTAGACGAAATATTTCTCCTTGTTAATTGCAAATTTTTGCAGTTCAATTGTCTCATCTTCTATTTGAGTTCCAGTCACTTGGCGGTACCAAACTGCGAGGCAGATCAGTCGACTATAGATGAGGCGAGAATGGTGCTTTATAAAAGGCAAGTCAAAGAAGGTCAGAGGGCATATAAACAGACCGAACGATTGCCCAGCATGTGTCGTGAGGCTAGCCTCAACCAGAGTCAGAAGAACGTAAAAGAGGTTGGTTGATATGCTGATGTATTTATTCGAGCCTTTAGATTGTTCATAAGCTGGAATGATATACGTGCGGTCACGAGAGTAGGTGGGAGATCGGCGGAAGCTTGGAGTTTGCTGAGTGCGACTCCGAGATAGTACTGACGATCGAACCCATCCTTGTGAACGAAACCCTATTTGTTCGACACCTTATTGTATGAGTGTGACAAATTGTTCGTCCTTAGACCTGCGTCATCTTGCAGTTTATCTGCCCGCGTTTGAACGGAATGTGCTTGCCCTCAAGGAGAGACCTGGACGAGTAGACGGGCCAAGCATGGCCAGCTCTTTCAAATATTGGCTCAAACTGCTCGGTTAAGACGATATAGATGGCAGAGTTATACTAAAAGACTTCACCGCGCAGCCTCGGCGACTGGCCACCCTCAAATATAGTTAGGAAACGGTGGAACAAACAAAACAACGTAATATGCATAATTCGCCCGTTCTCGGCTTTGCAGGGGGCTGACTTTAAAGACTTTTGTGGCAACTTCAAAAAACAATGTCAGAGCAGTCGGGACTCAGGAAACGGCTGCTTGCTACAAAGCGAACAATTTCAATTCGACTTCCGAGGATATCATTCAATTATTAGCAAAAAAAGACCTTGAGGAGTGATTCATGACAACAGTCGACATCTCAAACTGAGCTGCTCGAATAATGGCTGCAGAAGCAACATCAAGTGAACTCCGCATGCGCGTAGATCTTTCTGCGATACCCAACATGCGACTACATGTACAACCGCTATTGCCTACCGCAAGTACGATACTGAGCTAATGCAGTTCTTTCTTATGGACATTACAAACGTCCTAATTTCGATAGGGCTGGATAAACAGCCAAAAGAAACCCCAGAATAAAAGAATATGAATACTTGGCCACTACAATCGTCTATACTTAGATGTGAAGCACCATGACGTTAAATGTATGTCCCAGTGACTTGTGAACATCATGTTGCTGGTTAAAGAAGGCGAGAGAGCACACCTAAACAACGTTATCATATTCTTATATGCAAAATAGGATCATTTTCGCTGTATTTTAAAGCGAACTGTGCAATTCCACTTCCAAATAAAGCTTATAAAGCTTTAAGGATGTAGCTTCATTGCCGAAAAATTTCACGGGGTGGGCATCAATGCCCACAGTCGTCATCCAGACCCCCTGAAAATAACGGAACACAGACAAACACAGACATTGCCACTCCCAACCAAAGTCTGTAACATTTTTCAGCCTAACCGATTGTTGAGGTTTCTTTGTCGAGGAAATGCGGGATCTTCGTTCCCCGTTCGGCGAGCTTCTCACGAAGGACGGAAAAGATGGGTGGAATTTAAGCTCTTCAAGATGCGTTTTAAAGCGTGCGTCAATCCCTGCAGGCCGAAATGCTGCTGACTCCCTATGATCTATTTCCTCGTCTTGATGCTTACAATGGAACTGACCCAACATCACTCTGTGTTTCGAACACGATTTAGAATAAACATTCACTGGTTAACCGTGGGGTTTTCTAGCTATGCTCAAAACTGGGAATTTTCACAGTTTGGTCCATAAAAGAAAATCCACGCCTGCATTTACCACAAACCACCTCTACCTTTACGTTCGGAGAAATGAATTCATGTTTATGTGGCCACGCATCATTGGCTGCCATTTCAGTATCTAAATATCTCAGTGACTGCGTCCGAATAAGCTGATATCCTTTCACTAGTCACTGCGCAGGAGCCATCGAAAGATGAACACTTTGCGGTCATAGCCATGCTAGCTACTCCATAGGTGGCGAAGTTCATCTTCGCCTAGTCACCACAAAAGACACAACACATGCAGTAAAATAAATCATAATTCTAAAAAAAATGTTCACCAGTCACCAATGACCCAAGGAAGCCGAGAAAGTTTCTCTGAAATCATCGAAGATTTCCTTTAAATTGTCAAAACACAAAAAGTATTGATGAATATTCTGCTGCGTCGAGTATGCTTTCAGTTTTTGCCAATTTGTTCTCAAAAGATCGACAGATTCTTGCAACCAGTTTGAGCTCTATGCAAATTCCGACATGTCTACAAAATCGTTACTCTTCGTCGAAGAACTTCCTTATCTGACGTATGTTAGTTAAACTGCCGCTCCACGCATATACCGGCTTCGGTTACTGTCCGTGGGCGTCTTTAGTTTCTTCCCTCCCTCCTTCCTTTTTGTGTAAGTATTTGAATACAAGTAAATCCTGGAAATTCTTGGGAACCTAGGGAAAATTGAGAATTTTTTGCCCACTTTTATTAATTCATCATTTAACGATGCACCTCTCTACGCAAAGGGTGACCGAGCTGGCAACAAACCATTGTGCCCCTTTGTTTTCAAAGACCTTTGTTTCAAGAAACCCTGCTTTTGACTTTTGTTTATCGTACAGGTTACTCGCAAAATCTGTCATAGCCGTTTTACTGGAAAAGGTCGCTATTTTTTCAGGAAACGGACAATTCTTTTTAAGGAGACATTGCTTTCAATGAGCACTCAGCAGCTGTCATTTAATTCCCAAGTGCAATACTTTAAAGTGGGAGTTTTTGTCTGGAAAAATGCACGACCACCTGCTTGCGATTTAAGCGTTTCTAAAGTGCACGTATATTGGTAAGGTAGAAAATTGATTGTAAAATAGTCAGTCACAAGCATATAATTTGAGTCTTTTTCTCGACAAGCTTGCTGCAAAGATTTTCCAAAATAAATGTATAACTTGTTTTTGATCCAATGCTTGACCGAAATTAATTCAACTAGTTTGCATCCACTGAGAGTGCTGACATTTGACTCAGGTCACAAAACCTTCTATGCGCTTCCAAAAAATATCATCAGAAATGTCCAGCAAGAGTCGAGTACGTCTTTTAATGAACGAAGGCATTTAATGAACTCAGAATTTCCATATGGCAGAAATGAAAATAGCTGATAGGAATACTGGTAGCATGAACTTCCATTTTATTTCCATAGCTGATTTCTCACATAAAGAGTATTGGCAGTTTCGTTTATATATTGGGAACGTGGAGAAAATTTAACTGCATAATGCTGTTAAGGCAGTTTCCGTTTGAAATTGATATTAAGACTGCTGTATAATAACAGCCTTTTTGAGTTCATTCTGAGTTCATTTGAGTTCATTCTTTTTGAGTTCACTCGGCCGATCTGCGTTACGCGTCGAACGAGTTTACTTTGGCATAAGCAGAGCAGTTGCACATTTAATGAATTCATCGCTGTGCTCTTCTCGTCCGGCAGTTTCATTAGATTCAATAAAAAAAGCAAACGCGCGTCGTATGCACCTGCTACACACTCGTGATTATAAAGTATCGAAGTCTTTCAGTTCCACATACTTGGTGTTTGCAATGAAACCTGAAAAATGACGATGGGGAAGGAGGCGAACGGCCGTGTCGGTGTAGCCTTGAATTAAATGCGGCTATGGCCTGAAGAGAAAGGCTGGTAAATAAGCAAGTGGCTTAATCCGTTTTGTCCGAAACAGGATCTAATCAAGACGGTAGGACAACCCTGCATCGTTCTTCTGTCCATTCTCAGAGACAGTCCATTATTTATGTGGAACAATTATTTCTTCAATTTCCTACAATGAAAGCTAATGTATTTGATGACTGTTCCATGCACAAAAAAACTTCTCGGTCACCTCACCTTTTCATTTCTCCGAACTTTTTGACCCATCTCCCAATATCAGTGCAATACTGGAACAGTTTGTGGCGATTAGACGTTCAACTGAAACGTTTGTAAGGGCCGAGCTCGATAGTATACTCTGATTCACACAATGGCTCCATGTATACATTTTTCGTTCTCCCCTGTCTTCCAATCTCCTCTACAACCAAGTTGCCAATTATATCTCTTTCCTCCAAAAAATTAATCTACTAAAACAGCTTTCCTTTTTTGAGGTAGAGCAGCATTGCATGACAATCTGCGTTTCACGATCACTGATTAAGAAATTGTGCGCTTACGTTTGAGGAAAACATCTGATCGCTAATTTATGAAGCATCCCGTACGTTTACTGCAGATTACCATATCCTCACTTTGCGATCACCAAAACTTATGATAGATATACCATGGATTTTGCATCAAAACAATTTTTATAATAAGTTGCTTTCAATTCTCTCACACAAACGACGTTCACATTGCAATCATTGTAGAACCTGAATGAAATCTTTGAATGAAAGTTCAGGGCTAAGAAGTTCTTGAATATTCACAAAGAAGCAACCTATCAATGCGAAAGCCATTTCTCTTCTCTAAATTTCAACAGGGTGGAGAAATTGTGTAAAGTACTCACTCCAGGCATCTGAGAACAAGTATTCTTCAAATATCAAAAACGGAAGTGGGAGAAAAGGCCGCTGATTGGTTGATCGAAGAGGAAGAAGAGCGCTTGCTGAAGAAGGCGATATTTTCAGCAGAGCTTCAGTTGTTGGTTGGTTCGAAAGGGGGGAGTTTTTGTGGTTTTATAAAGTAAAACATCTTTTAAATGGACGAGAAATGCATACACTAGCAAAGATTTGGTACATCTCGATGTCAGCCCTTCACACCAGCCTATCCACATGAATGAACATTCAACGAGCGATTTTAAAGCATCCCCACCAAATGATTTCGCATGCGAATATCTTAAATTAAACACTTGTGTACATCGACTGGCGTTCAACATTTTTGCACTTAAGAGTTCTGTCCAATCACATAAATGAATTTAGGATAAGGTTTCAGGTTTAACGATAGAGTACCTATAGTCGGCATGAAATAAACTCCTCTTCCATTCCGATAACACCTATACTTTTGTATTCAAAAAACCAACACAAAGAAGGATGCTTTAATTATATAAAGAAATGCCGTAGTAATTAACGTCGAGGGCGTAACTATCGACCGTACGATCTTCCGTGGTATATGGTCGGACTAGCAATGGTCGGACCAGATAAAACTGTTATACATGGAGATAGAAATTGGGTTGACCACTGATTGCTCCGGTCAGTCGCTCGACAGAAATCAGTGGACTGAACCGCTTCGACCGGTCGAATTTTACATCGTGCTTCCATTACCACAGCACTGACTAGCAACAAGAATTTTCATCACATCTTCCATTGAAGAACAAACGAGCGTAAAGTTAAGTAGATGTTATTTCACGCTTAGTGAATAAAGCTCAAATACCCATAATAGTGGGATTTCCGCTTGAAAGGATTTGTTTCGTTGCATCGGCATCGATTGGCTGTGCGGAAATTGTAAGATATGACTGCGAGTTAACAAACTCCAGCGCAATTTTAGTGAACAAGATGCTATTAGACGTGCATCACTATTTACAACCAGAATGGAAGGATGAACGGCTCAAATGACACAAGACTGAGCGTAATAATAAAGCACAAATAATCTGTTCAAAAATGGGAGTTACAACAAACTTTAAATATGATTTGTGTTACAGGTAATCTTATATTCAACTGGTGGAGATAGATGTTTTGTATAATGCAATGCGGTATTGCATTTTACTTCATCATATCGAGAGACTGCTATATCTTGATGCTGGTTTTGACTAATCCACTGGATTTTAGCGTAGGAAAAATCATCGAATAATCAAAACGGACTGGCTAGAATATGAGATCCAGGCTCTAAAGTTAAGTTTTTTTCTTGCTAAGAATGTGCAATAATAACATACTCTTTAGCTAGGCGCACCACCCGCAAAAGCCTTATTGCGCTAAAGATGTATTGATTTATGCATCAGGACTGAAAGTCGACTAAGTGAGAGCAAGAGATTTCTCCGAAAAACAGCCAACTTACACAATTGAAGACATTATGAGCGGTAATATCAGCATCTTTAGCATCCGCACAAATACATCACCGGGGAACCTGAGATAGCTGAGCTGTCTTTTGGTCCACTTTGTTTGTGGATCTCTCAACGATACACCAAGAAAAATACCACTGATCACACCGCACACAGTCAGCACAAGAAGCACATTTTCAGCGGATATACGGCTCATTCTATCTGAAAACAAAAATTATCGTAATTAAAATCCCCATTTCACACATAAAATTAAAAGCGAAACTAACCTCAAATGGTGGACAAGTTTCATATTTTTGTACATGGAATAAAATAAACCTATTCGATCATCGCTTCATTAATGAAATATAGCTCATCGTATTAGATCACTAAGAATACACGTTAATAATAAAACAGCGAGCAAATTCTGCTATCATGAGTCGAACGTTATGAACAACGCGTTATCATGAAATTCTTAAGAGAATGTCTTCGACTTGTAGTAAACCATGAAGACTCGATTTAATCCCCCATTAAAACATCTCCATGCAAAAAAGAAATTATGAAAAACGACAGCTGCATTCAAATGAAGGTTTTCTTTTATCGTTTATGAGGAAACGACGTTCGCTGAACGGATCAACTTTTAATGCCGTCGACTTCTGACGACAAACACACCAAAGGAGATGATGATAAATGGAGTTGGGGGTGCATTTTACAAATGCCGTATATTAAGTGCTGCACGAAGTCAATGCAACCATTTGTTGCGATATTATGAACGTTGGTCAGCATTACGCCTAGCACATGCAGCCAAGAAAAAATGGCTGAAAGGTGAGAGCGTGCGTCAACAGTACTGCGTCGAAAAATATCATTGCTGTAAGTGCTAATGCCTCAACGATGCACATTGCTCATCGGAGGTGCTGATGAAATCGAACAAAATCGACATTTGATAAAGATGTAAGCGAGACCGATGCTCAGCCAAATCTTTTATGAAGAGTACAGACTTAGGATAGTTAGAGTGGGAAGAAAGGAAGGCAGTTTGTGGGAAATGGGGGGAACCAAAATTTGATATAAGCATGATTGATCAATGGCAAACCGGTAAGAGATAAAGGGCTCGTTTGTGCTGGTTTCCAAGAAATCGATTTAAACGAGCCCACTAACATGTGAGCTCTTCATCATAATTTTTTTAGAGAGAAAGAATTACCTTCTCGACCCTCCCCCCTATTTCAATTCCCTCTTGTGCAGATCCGTGTTTTGGTCTATGCAGCCAGCTATCTGACAATCTGAAAGCGACACACTGTCAACTACTGCTCTCCGCAAAATGTCAAAAGTACACTCCACGTTCATGGCGTGAACGAAATTATAGCGTCGAAAATATGTTTTCGACTCTGAACGTATCAGCTGGATATTCCAAGCAAATTGCTGACCCATGGTTTCTCGTTGAGCGCTTAACGCTGCACCAAATCGAATAAATCTCGCACTAGTGAATACAGCTGGCGGAAGGACTGTAAGGAACGCATATTAAAATGCTGAAATGCAAGCAAATAATGGTGCTGGAAATGACTAGGCGTGTTTGTCAACGGTTCTCGTCACAATGAATTTGGAGTAGATCTGGGTGAATCTGGATCTGCTCCGTGTAATGAAGTGCATGGTGGTGAATTTTAAACAAGCTACAGTGAGCGCTAAAATTCTTATTCTGTACATTTCAAACGCCGATGCTGCGCACGAAGAACTATGCAATAAGAGCTTAAACATCAGAGACAGACGTGATAAGGGCTTTATATATGAGTGAGAGCAAACTTAAACACTTGCAAGTAGAAATGATTAAAAGGCATCTTAAAAGAGATATCATGAGAGCTTAAATCTAATGGATGGATGTGATGAAGACTTGCACATACCTCTGCTTAATTTAACCCTCATATGTGGAAGTAACAAAAACATGAACAACGCATAAAAGCATCAGTCTCATGTATAGATGTGGTAAGTCCTACACCTCACACAGAGGTTTCGACATAAACCAAAACCTCAATATGGTTGGGATAAAAACGCGAACCTCAGAGGGGGATGTGATAATAACGTTGCATAAAAGTATGATAAAAACTTAGACCTCACAGAAAGACGCCAGAAAAACGTGAACATCACCTACGGCTACCACAGAAAGAAGGAGCTTAGAGAAAGGCGACCGAAACCCCAAGTTTAAAAAAGACGTCATAGAAACTATCTTATGCAGAAGTGATATAAAGCATGAACCTCGCCTATAGACATAATAACAATCAAAACCTTACATACGGATGCGAGAATAAACGGGTGCGCATCCACAACGCTGCGTTTAAAGGAGATAAACATCATATATAGGTATGATAAGAAAAAAACCTCACACAGACGTGATAAAAACTCGAATTTCTCTGAGAAATGTGGCAAAACTCAAATCTTACTGGTTTAGGGATCGAAAAAATTTGAGTGATGGTAAAATCCTAATATGATCACTAGATGCGTCATATGGAACAGTAAGTTACATAACTTGAGCTTTCCGTCTTATCCCTTCAATTTAAGTTTTCAAGCGGCATGAATATAATATGCAAAGGTTATGCCATCTCGATCTGTAAATCATAGAATTAGCACGCAGAATTATTGTAGATATTAGAAGAGGAAATCGAGTTAAGCCCATTGGGCATTACGGTCATAGGAGGCGTTAAACTTGAAATTTAGATGGTGATCGGTGGAACGGCAAAACAAAACCAGCTACGTTTGAAACGATGAAGCTTTTTTGTCAGGACATCCTGGGTATAGTAAAACAGAGTGTAGAACTCGTGAATGGACAAACCGCTGATATTCAAACAAACCGCTAACGCATGAAGACACGTCGAAGAGGTTTCCTCATAAAACATTTTTTTCATTCCATTGTTATGGTTCTATCAGAAGCTCCTTTTCCCGACAATGCAGCAAGATTTTACCTAGATGTCTAGGCCATCGTTAGCTCTAAGTCTTTTGGAATTTGCGTGCGAATGAATTTACTGCTAATATTGAACTTTATTTCCTTGCATCGAAAGTCATTCGCTGTAGATTTTTTTCCTGCTTTGAGGAATTCTAAAGACTTTCTATCGCTCTTGGAACAAAAACAGTAGCTCATTGTATTGCACTTTAGACAATTCATTTGAAGCGAATGCGGTATATTTTGACGTTGATTGAAGATGGAGCTCCATTTACTTCATTCCAAATTAATAAAAACCTAACAAAATTACTTTAAATTTCTAATGACGACGGGAAAACTTTCAGTCGTATTTGAAATCTATGAGAGCAAATGAGAGATTTTCTTGAAAGCAGCGATGAAGAGGGAAATCGCTTAACGTGAGTGGTCATGAAGAAAATCTGCCTAAATGGTTTTCGTGATGGAATTGCCGCTGTCAGTCGCACGACGTTCTTGAAAAGTTTGAATATCATAGTGAATAAACATTATCAAATGTGATCAGTTTCCATAATTTTCACAAACTTTGCTTTGTATACAAGAGCTGAAAAAAAGTGAATCGTTGTATATTTCAACTTTTCAACTATACATATATATATATTCATTTTTTGCATATATATAAGTTATATATATATATATATATATATATATATATATATATATATATATATATATATATATATATAAGCAGTTGGATGGTAGGCAGCAGACAATTTCTGAACATAACTTAACTAATTGCCGAAGCAGAAGTTGTTTTTTACGGCTACTCCAACACTCCACACCGATGTCGATGATAATTGCCTGATTTGAGGTGACTGAAAATTTGCAGTGAAGTTCGATGAGGATAAAATGTTCCTCTAAGTAACCAAAATAGATTTATTCTGTTCAGCGAACTCTGTCGTCTCCAGCATGACAACATACATTCATAGACGCTATTTACGAAAAATTTCCCTTTTCATATTCTCAAGTATACTAGTTGGTGGAGATAATCCACAGCGATTCATGCTCACTAATCGATGAACAACAGTTTTATTAATTCTTATGGATGAACGAGAAGAAATCAGTCGTTTTTTTATCACTCTTCCAATAGTATATCAAATAAGCACGGAGCTATGGCTATCAGTTCAACAATACCAATGAATTTGCTGCAAACTTCATAACGGCTCTTGATATCAGCTTATCTGCAGACGGATTTCTAAAACAAACTTCCGACGCACAAAATGTGCGCTTCATCTCCGGAAATTGGCCGATTTTGGCAAATATTATTGTTAGAAATATTGCATTTTAAATTTCTTGACGTGGGTTATGTTGGCAACTATGCGCAACACGAATATCTTGTATCTCGCCGCTATATTCACTTATCCAGGAATTTATCACTACCCAACAGATTAGTTCTTCTGAAAACTAAGGCGTACAATGACAATTTTTGATCGATGCTGTCATTTTTAATAGACTTCTCACTGTTATTCGATTATATAGGAGCATAGCAAAAGTTACAGCGAAATCTAAGATTCTTCGTTACTTAGTTATCCACGTCATGACTTGTTTATTTGCTTTTCATGCTTTCATTTATTGTTGAGCTTTACACTCAGTTCACTTATTGCTTACATTTATGTTTTAATTTTAGAAATGAACCGCGAAAGCACACTCGTGTTAAAGCGTTTGACGAAGGTGGACTGAAGAGGCCGACACTTTTTGGGTCACCGGTTGCGGAAAACGAGAAGCGGAAAACGCAGAGAAACACTGTAGAAATGGTCACCCTGGCACCGCATTCAAGCTAAAGAATGTCGACAGTGTGTGATGCTGATTCAAGCGGGATCCGATGTTTTCAATGAAAAAATGACAAAAAGTCATGGAATCAGTGAAGGAAGTGTCCGCTGGACTGCCTATAAAACGTTGGACATTCGAAGCTACAAATTTGTTGCGAACACTTCATCGACGGTGTTATGTGGAAATGCTTGAACAGCAAATGCGGAGCAGATGTTTCATCTGATTGACGGTAGTCAACTGCAAAAGGATCATCGACGTGACCATCAAAACCGTTGTCAAATGAAAAGGCCTTTGTGACCCGCACATATTTCCCGGCGGCTGTGAGGATCTGATCGGGTACTGGGAAAAAATCACTTGTTTTTACCGACAAGAACAAGAGGATCAACGTCGCCAGCTATCTGCAAAACGTTTCCAAGATGCCTCGGAGCAACGGGTCACGGACTGCTTCTGTAGAGACGGTTGCTGCTGCAGCAACACCATCCACCGCCACACTAGGATCGTACAACGGCTATAACGCTAACTAGATGTTTACTATCTTTTATTCGAGGATGTTTGATCTTTTAACTCTTCGGATTTAAACACAATGATATCTTCAGTTCTGGCGCTCTCTGAGTACAGGATCTCCGGCAGTCAGTGTAAGTTGATCGACACACAACGCGGTTTCGTGATGCTTTTGTTAGGATAGAATCTTGGTCGATTGGTGCCCGACCGTGGCCAATAAATTCTGGAACCGACTTCGGAAAATACGCCACGACAAAAGAATGCAATCCTGGGCACAACGATTCTACATGCACATTCTTGGATTTATTACTTCTGCAATAACGAGGGTCATGTTCAGTTAGAGCAGTGAAATAAATATATGTCAAGTGCTTTTGAATAATATGCCCAAGCCTAGTGCATATTCCACAAATCAAAGTGCACACTCGGCCATTTATTTCGTTTAACATGCATGTAGTGAAGACATGAAACAAGTAAAATACATGGTGAGACAGACCGTGAAGGTAAACAAATAAAATAAAGCGAAGGCATTCCAATCATTGAAGGATCCTTCCGATCATTCGGTCAAAAATTAAACTTATGGCAATTGAATCCCACTTTATATCATTTTAAATCATCTAATCGGTGCACTCAGGGAATCCGCCAAAGAACGAGCTAACTAACGAACGGTAATACCGATATGCGAAGCGCATCCCGGACGACGAAACAAATGCGAAACCAATTTCTGCATTATTCTTTTAGGCATGGAATCCTTGCTGAGGCAGAAAGAACTTGTCAGATGCATGCGTGAGTTTTGCTCGCCTTCTCTCCGCTTATTGCACAGACTCTCAAAAAGAAATTAAGTCTCTCGCTGACCGGATATGCCTTTCCTCTTCAAATCGACATTATCTTTGTATGCTGCACGCCTATATCTCGCGACTGCTAATATCACCTTCATCGGTGGGATGCAAGTGCAAGCCCGCAAACGTTTTCACAACCCCCCTTCAACATTCTTCAGAGGCAAACTACCCTCGTTCATTAGTAGGTAACATCAACAACAGGCTGTCTATCGGTTAACAGCTGGAAACTCCATAATTCCGTTAAGATTAAGTGAAGTAGAAGAACAGTCCATCCCTAGGCTGCAAAGATGAAAACGGAATTGCGGAGAAATGAACAAATACACGGAGTGGAGTTGAACAGCGTTTAAGCACACGAAGAATGAACCTAAGCAGTCATTTAAAGGCCTAAGCCGTCGTTGAAAGTACGTGCAATGCGTCAATCGACAGCCAATTTAAGTTAATATACGTGTGATCTGCAAGGAGACACTCTCGGTCTCTCTCCTCCACTCTTTGATATGTGGAAAAGCGGTACCATCTGTGCCAACACATTCAACACATCACACGCGTCGCTGCATGCTCTCTTCCGTGAATGGGCGAAACGTGCACGGCTAACTAAACGAGTAAGTATACTCTATGCCGAGCAAGCGAGAGCTATTAGCTGGGCCAACTTCCGACCGCACAGCACTCTTCAACAATCCGCTGCAAACTGCCTTCCCTTTTTTTAATTGCTCTCGATGCCCAACGCCTTCTTACGCGTCACTCCTTTGCACACATCGCCCGCACGACAATCATACAAAAAAGTGCCGACACGCAACCACCCCACACTCCTCAACATCACTAATCCCTCACTCACCATCCCCTACTCCCTAACTTTTTACTGCAAGTTTTCGATTTTGCCATAAAGAGGCGTTCCATGTCGTCCGACTGATCCTTGCTCCACATCTTGTGCCACACCCCGCGCTAACCTGCTAACATGCAGTTAACGACAGCAATGATCGACGAGTGTTAGCAGTGATGACTCTGACGTGAAAACACATAACTGATCCGATTGCGGTCGCACACTGGAACTCTTGGCCAAATATACAATTGTCGGCTTCTTGATCAATGCGAAAGCATAAATCCGTTTTCTAATGGATGCAACTTTGTGTCGTACGCAAACGTGACAAAGGCAGAAGATTTGTCCGATCCAAACTTCCGGTATGTTTAGCATAAGAATATGCGGAACGCATAATCTATAACAGATAATGCAGCACCTGCGCATTCCATAGTGACAAAACCTCTGCATCGAGAATCTTTGCAGGGAGAGAGATGAATGGATATAGACTTTTATTTCTCTTCATCGCCGTTCAAACCCTCCAGCTATAAATGACAAGAAAACGATGTAAGGAAGCTGCTGGCAACGAATGTAACGATGACTGCCGAAATAAGCTAAACAGACAATAAAACCCGACACCTAAAAGCGCGTATAATGCCACTCGTATCTGACAGGTGCACTCCGCACACGTGCTAGACGTTGACAGAAATCTAATAACTCAAAATGGGGAGGAAAACGCGAAAGGGAAGATTTGCGAGACGGCGCTCAGCTGAAATGCCAGCAAAGCAAACCATAGCGCTCCTCGTGAAAGATGTTATGACTTTTTTCCAACTAACGGCTCGAGTTACCACAGTAAAGCTGAACAGTTGACTCAAGTAGACTCAAGTTTCGGTGGATGAGAAAATGTACTTTCTTTAGTTGCGGAAACTTAAACTGACGATAAATTAGCCTTCGGCTAGAAGTGGAATCATTGACATGCAAACCGGAGTTAGAGGCCGAGAACAAGTTCGACATTGTCCTGTTTGTCCTGGACGCAGTTTTCCGTTGCGTAATTGTTATCTAAAAGGAGACATGAGATGCGCCGGAAGCCACGAAAACCACTACATGGAACTCAAGCGTTGCGATGAACTTCACAGAAAACGCCCCTATCGAACAATACATCCCCCTTCATGACGTGCTTGTGTTCCTTTGAATGTCACTCTTTTTTTTCGTCGGTTATTGGCTGCTTTATTAGCAAAGGCTTCAAAGAACCAAGGATTACAGGTGATGCAAGGACCACTGCCCGAACTACGCGGTAAAGCCAGCATCCAATTTTAACATCACGCACAGAGTACTGAACCAAACGTTTGAAGCACATGTGACAGGAATACCTGTCAAGGATTCTCCAGCAATCCATTTAGCATTAACAACACTAGTGAAATGAAAAGGGCAACACAACTATTCACTGACGGGGAGAAGGAAACTGGCACTATAATTTTATGACAATCACAAAAAGCCGCAACTTTAACTGCCATATCACATCGTCATCGATGCTTGAAGTCTTGTTTCGTACGTCCGCAACAACGTTTTAACTCGCTAGATACAAGGGTCACTAGCTTGACACAAGCAAATGTGTCGTCGCAAGATATATGAGCCGTGTGGACTCGAATAGTGTTAATAGATTGTTAAATGTTGACACGAAATTTGCGAAATGCTTTTCCACAAAAACGGAAGCGAGTTATACACTGACCATCGAAACGTGTCACATCTTGCCCGGAAATTTGAAAATTGGGCGCCGCGTCTTGTAACAAAATCAGAACACCTTTTATGACTATATTAAATAATAGAACTGAAAAAATATGCAGAAATGATGAAGCTTCTGTCCCTAATTAAAGCAATAATGTAAAGTACCACGGCCTTCGACAAGCACCTCTTTCAAAAAAGAAGCGACAATATGTTTCCCCCTCATCCTATTTATCGAAAGCTGTTGCAGAAAGCTTCTTATGACGTGCCCGAAGAACCCTGCTGCAAGCGCTGAAACTAAAGAAACGGACCGCAAGAAGCCAAAAGAATTCCTTCCATATCTAAGCGTCGTTCCATTCCCCACAGAAAGCAACAAAGGGTGGCACGCATAAAAGGGAAAAAAGGACACAAGTACAACAAACGAACTGAATCCAGTGAAGTGTTAATCATATCCTCAGTGTGGAAAAAACTTCGATTCCATCAGTTTATTTCTTCACATAACCATCAAAGTAGCACTTAAGGCAACAATGATCAAACATGCGTTCTATACGCGCACCATGCAATTTCTATACGCTCCACATGGTGTACCCCAGCTGACGAGGTGTGAAAAATTCTGCGATTGGAAGACAACTTGTGAATTCAACAACTAAACTGATAACATCATTTCCCACTACACGCTAAAGAAGAAAAAAAATCAATGAAAGAATGCCTAGCGCTTCCGAATAAATCTTATCGAAACTCTTTCCCTGAAGATCGAAGTTCACTTGCACCAGAACAATATGAAGTAGAGCAACACAACGGAACAAACATAGTACATCTTGCTAAAGACTTATGGGCTGAGCCAAGAGTTTTTGACAAGCTTCGTTTTTAAATAACTTCGACCGCTTTGAAAGTAGATGTTCCGGCTGAAGTGTTATTTTGGTTGTGCTAATTTAAAGCTCCAGGTATCATTCAACAATAGCGACGTTATTTCACGTTCACTGCAATCAAAAACGTTGACACAAAAAGGTACCGCACAACTTCTGGATCTCCTTGCAGCTCGTACCGTATCGGTACAGCACAAACCCGCGACTCTGCAATAAACGACTTCGCAATTCAATTCCCCTGACGATGTAACAATGATGGAAAGCGTTCACCACAGACATCCAGCTACGATGCGACCGCCCGGTGAGACCCATGCTCAAATTTACATACCACCGAAAACACACTTCCTCCAAGTCGGTCGGCCAACCACTTCGTCTTTATTACCGCCGCCTGCAAAACAAATCACTACGCGCTAACGCCCATCAACCTCGCTTCCTAGATAAGGCACTTAAGCCTCAGGAGTAAACTCAGATGCGCATTCGCCTCAGCTACCCTCACAGTGCTGCCATTTGCGTCAGATGTAATTCAGCTTCCACATCCTTTCATGACTTTAAATGCTCCCAAAATTTGCTTGGAAATCTTCACAACAATATCACTGTGTTCAGTAAATATAGCTTGAGAATTCCTTATCCGTTCGTTAAGACCGACTCGTAGCAGACTCGGATTCCACATTAAATAACATGATTGTAGAGTAATAAGAGTTTAATTAGATGAAATGAGGAACCTTTAAGGAATCGCACGTGAAATGTGCATCGAAGTTGGTATGAATAGCTCGACCCATCCCTTCAATGACGACCAAATCGACACATTCACTCACGACCAACTCACATAACGAAGAATTTATTCTCCTTTAAAATAAATTGCTGAATATACCAAACTACAAGTGCAGTTCATGGCGAACTACATATTTCTCTATCTCCAGCAGTTTGAATTAAAAAACGGCTGCCTCAAATCCTACATCCAATCGAAAATTCCTAACTGACCATCCCTTCTGACCAATAATCATTGATTCATTGCTGATGTTGCCGCTGGCACAAACACTGGCGAAAACCCTGAACAAATGAGTATTGTTTATCAAAATCGTTAGGAATAAAAACTTTGTGCGCAATGTTTTACAACCTCCCCGCGCGAAATCTTTTGAAGAGAAATGAAGTAGGTGGGTAACCAGTGATACAACTGCGTTACCTGAAGTCAAGACAAGGTGACCCCTGTCCACTGTTGCATACAATAAGCCTCCTTTCTAAAACGGCGTTCTTTATTGTTTCATCTTTCTCACATATCCCATCCATTAAGGCTTCCATTTCATACGCTGTTATATCGTTCAGTGCCGGTGACCAATTGCAAGCAATGATTACCTGCAGAAACAAATTTCTATTTCACAAAATGTCAACACGAGATCACATACAGCACAAAGGTAAAACTTCGACAAAAGTGCTTTAACAGAAGCCTAGATTATGGCTATGACACAATACTAGTTTAAAAATAAGGAGCTTCGTTCCTTTGAAAAGAATATGGCTAAAGGCTAACCAATTTATTCATCACACTCTTACTCAAAATAAAAGTAAGCGCGCAAAAAATGTTTTTATGGCGATCACCTTTGTGTGATGACGAATGAGTTCGCGTGCGAACGGTAAAACACCTAGTAGGACGTCGGCACCGCTGTTGTCGACGAAAATTAGCGCACACCGGTAACCATTTGAGAAATACGCTTCCAACCAAACATCTAGATCATCTACTAACCAAGGTCGTTCTGAAACAACATTTCCCACGTTTCTGGAAGTGAGTCACGAAGAAACAGATAAACCACGGTGGAGACGAGAAGATTGATCCTCTCAATTACATCAATATTTTCTACCATCATCACCACCGACGGCATTTCAGTTCAACGTAAAGCTGACATCAACGGACTGCATTCTGAATATTCAAGGCATTCCCCACATAAATTCAATAAACGACTCAATCTTCAGTAAATCATTTTTCTTTGTGAAGTTACACCACTAACTTTACTCTCTATTTTATTCTCATGAACATTTCGTTTTTCACTTCACCGGCTAGAAATTTACTACTCTGAGAATCCTTTAATTCACGAATTGCATACAATTATATTCATTAGCATCATTCTCAAAAATGACTGTCACAATAGCACTGCATCGCCCAGACTCGCACTCTCTGTGAGTATTTCAACAGTCTCCTGATGCAAAACAAAACGAAAACTGTTCACTTCTTTTCGCTGCATTCAATTAGCATTCAGTAACTTGTTTCGCTAGGCGTCTTGGTTCGAATTCTCCACAACGATGCTACTGATTGCATTGTGCTTCAGGTATTCTAATCGACATCACAGCTAAAAGCGCATCTCAGAAATCGTAGCCGCACCTGCCTCACCTGGGATCGCAAAGTCCACTTGTGTATAAAATGGCATTTTCAACGAGCACTGTACTCCTGTGCGCAACTGAAGTCTCATAAGACTGCCTTAAGCGCTACTTCTTTAAGGCAGAAAAAAGGGTATCAATTTTTCACGATAACAGCTTTTGAAATAAATGGTAATCGCTAACAGAATTAGGAAAATGCACCTTGATATGCCTGAGCTTCGCAAAATTAAATGCGACCTCCACATGGCGTCTAAGATATTGTTTAACTACACTCACCTCAATCCTTCCAGACATTTCACGTTCTTTCAAAGCAAGCGATGTCATCTTTGCAACGTGAGCAGGCAGAAGTCTGACATCAATGTAAAAAATGGCTCCATTTATGCACACACCAACTTAAGAAATACTCCTCCACTCAGGGCTGTTCTACTACATAATATGTAAACTTTCGAAAGGATGTTCAACAGCTTCCTTTCTCGTCAATTTTTTTCTCATAGGGCTCGAAATTATCACAAAGTGTTTCATGCGATCCGTACAAATCATATTCTTATATACCTCTGATTCTTCTTCATACACAGTCGCTGCATTTATATTCATATACTGCACACGAACCAGTATATAACTCCCACCAGCACTCTTATTTCATATCAAATTCAGTTCCTCCTACTTTCCTCTTCTACTTCCTCATCTGCATAAACATTTTTGCGTTTTCATTCCTTAGTTTATATTTTAGTAATCAAGCTTCCGGAATTCACTGCGCCTCCGGCAGCGCCCATTCTAAGTAGCTCTATCTATAGGCCTACGAGAAGTAACGCACTTAGATTAGCAATCATCTTTTCCACATTCATTGCATTCAATTCCCTAAAAGTTTCTTACGACCTCCAAGCTTTCCTTCAAAAATTTTCCTAAAACAATGAAAACGAATAAAACGCCAACTTTGTAAAACATCGGTAGCCATCTTAAAAGTCAGCCCGCCATTATCTTCCATCAATTTGACCACCTCTTTAGCGCCCCAATCGAAAACGTTCCCAGCGAGCAGCCCCTTGACGACGAGTATTTGTCGATCTCTTTCACTGCTTACTGCATCAACCTCCTTCAGAACTGCGGACAATTCTTCCATTGCTCGTTCATTTTCAAAGCGTTTCTGCTAAAAAAACAAACAAACGTTCGATGCAATTGCCGTTTTCAAAGACTTCAATGACGATCGCACTGGAAATATATCGAGTTTTATCTATTCTTTATCACAACTTCTTATGTGATGCCTCATAGAGAAAAAAGACCAAAATAGAATGAATGTGCAGCAAAAAAAAAAAAAAAAAAAAAAAACTCACATTGAGGAATGCGTCGTCGAATAAGAATTGATTAAGGATCTGCTCTCGCAAATCCAGCAGATTCCGTACATTGCAACAACCGTATGCACTTAAATTATAACTCAATTCAACACTTCAATATAATACAGTAAATTTCAACGACATTATGCACAACAAGCATCAATAATCGCACAACACTGCGGTCAAGCCAAATATCATCTGCCTTCGCAAATATGCCCTCATAAAAATCGAGTCGAACTATTAAGTTGATCAAATAACTCTCGAATTCGTCCGCGGATTTCACCATTCAATCGATATGACAAATTCCATTATTTTGCGCAGAATAAAAAAAAATGTTATTCTGTTCACGGGCCAAAAAGTTACTATTCTTCAGTAAACTGTAGAACAGTTCATACAATTACGACTGCTGCTCGATGTCACAAGAACAAGATCAGCTGCCCATTCTCCCATCACATTCCAAAACGAACACAGTCATATTGAAGAGAAATAGGAATGCAATCTGCACGACATTATTCGATACGAACTCGACTTCTGAACCCTTTTCAAATCTGGAAATTCCGTTTTAATCGACTCTCTGCTCTACAGTTTTCTGCTAAAACATCACCACCTCAAAAATCAATCACACAACACCTGCCCACTCTGCTTATCGTCCATCTCGTTTTAATCATTCTAGTTATTATAATAACAAATGATGACTTTTCTTTATCGGTTGGTTGCGATCTTCTTATCTATGCCAGTAATTTGGGCTATATGCTATCTTTGAAGGTGCTTCAAGAACTGTAACTTTTTTCTGGGCAATCAGCTCCCTAGATATGTAAATGAGACGACAGTCATGAAGATTTGTACATATAGATCCGACGAAAATGCTTTCGTTTCATTCAAAGTAGTGGAATAAAGATCTGAAAACTTACAATGGTTTTTCCCTGAGAATCTTCAGATGCTCCAGATATTTCCTTTTAACATTTTCAGCGCGTTGCCTCACATCAGCACAATTTAACTGCGATTCAACCGCCTTCACAATCGTCTGAAATATTTCATCTGAAATTTTCACATAAGAATCACAACGAATTTAAGCAAACCCTTCAGCATAACTCCTGACCAAGTAGGCAACTAAAAGCCAAAAATCTCCGAAAATCGCCAAAAACAGAACTACCTACAAGATTATCCGAGAGCAAAGATATTTGCCGGCTCCGTTACATTACGGGAAATGCTCACAGCTTTACCGTTCATATTCAAAAGCGACCCTCATAACTGGTGCATGACATTCACAATCCGCTCGCAGTGATTTTTTCACATTAAAGAAACTTATCAAGAGTAGTTGCTCACCTCTATGCAAATGCCTTGTATGTGTCTGGGAACACAAACAACAAACGCTGATAACGCAAAGCTCGATGGATTTGAATTGTGCATGGATTAACCTTTTCAATGCTGCCCTCCATACAATGAATCCAGTATTCCCTCGCTTCGGGGTCATGGTTCAAAGAAACCGTGTCCGGCCGATATACAATATCGCTTCGCAACAAAGGAAACATCGACAAATTCATTTCGCAACATTCCATTTCCAATACTCCTACCTAAAAAGCATGCTCTAATAAGAATGTACATAAAATCCTTCGAGCTACCGTCACTGAAGAACCAACGGTATTCATTACGGCAAGAAGGCAAAACCTAAAAGAAAAAAGAAACGCTAAACAATGCCGGTGTAATTGCCGAAAACTGATTTTCTGTTCACTTTATAAGTATCATACTAACGCATCAGGCTTAACCATCAAACGATGAGATCACCTCATGTTACCACATCAAATTCGTTAATAATCATCATTCTAATGTCTTGATTGGGCCTTTCTTCATAAATAGAACATATATTATCAATTACACAAGTGGATTATACAACTGATACAATTGAAAAATGGAACTCAATAATAAAACATACATTAAAGCTAGACGAAAGAGGGGCCGTCGGAACAAATCGGCCTAAAGCTGTACTTCCTGCGTAGTGCTCCTTCCACGAACACATATAGCACGGATCTGCAAATATCAGTTACTATGCTATTCGAATAAGTAACTCTCTAAAGAAATCGCTGTTATAACACGCACATTCTGAATGTGGAAGAGGAGTCATTCGGTAAGTTGTGAGATTTTCTGAACGATATTCCAAATTCCACGAAGAAAAAGAACTGTATTATTAGACAAAAAATAATGTTATTTTATAGAAAAAAAAGAGAGGAAAATTCTGCAAAATTAAAATAAAACTTGAAATGTTTCTCTCCAATCACGTTTAAAGACGAATATGTTTACGCACCCAATTCCCCCAGTCTACAGCTCAAATTGAAAATCAATACCTGCTTCTTCAGGATGAGAATCACTGAACATCTCCACACCTTTCAAAAAAGCTCCAATTGCGGACGTGTAACTTTCGTGACGTAAGAACTGCGCTTGAATCTCACCCTGAAAATCCACCCAGCTTCTTCGGCCTTAACAAATTAACCACAAGACTTTCTTATTCATCGCAAATCCATAACAAGCAATCATTTCAACTCAAATGCACAACGCCGCTCAATAATTAATTCCTCCCTCTCCCTTCTCTCCCATTTCCATCTCATTCCATCGCTATCCAAAGCTAAACGGATTTGACTCAAGTCTTCGAAAATATATAAGAACAGATTTTTCGAATATACAAATAGTAAAAGGATATAAAAGCAGTAACAGCTCGATAAATGCACTTTCAAACATGCATTCGATGGTCGTTAAAATATTTATGCAACGGTGAAGAAAGTTTTCATTTCTGATGAAACTGACCTATAGGCGCTTCCTGAAAGCAATTAAGCAGTCGGAAAAACGGAGGTTTCCGACGAGATTTTCTCTCTCACCGCTAATTTCGGCATAACAAATTCAACAACATCAAAGCGCGGACGCCTTATGCTGAGGGAGGCAAAATATCGAACTTAAAGAACTTCCAGATACAGAAAAAGTTAGATTCATTTAAGCTGCTGAAATGAACATTTACCTGACTCCAAAAATTCACCGCAAAAGTCATAGTCCGCATTACAATTGGATGATTTCTGATAAAATAGCCACCAAAATAGATACGATTTGCATTTAGCGTCGAAGCGTAAAGCACTGCAATCTGAATGAACTTTCTTAAGCAAAGAGTAACAGTTAAACGCGAGCCCGAACAATTAATACCTCCAGCAGCACTCATTTCGGAACCGCGCGCTGTATTACATTTACGATACAGACGGACATAAGTGGTTTGTCGAGAACTACACTACTCTGAGCCTTTATATCACATTAACCTATACGATACTTCTAAAGACTGCAGCAGCACAGTTTGTTTTAGGTTTCCGGCGAATCACAGAAACCCGCCTAGTTATTCATGTGGCAAACCGATGTTCGGCTTAAAACAGAAGAAGAGATAATGCGCCAAGGGCGCGAAATTCCAAAATGAGCAAGTTACCAAGGATTTGTACGCTAACTAGGAGACCGAAAAACGCTAACATGATATTTGGCCTTGAAGACGCTTGTTCATATGCCCAAACCGTCCCAGAGCATGCTTCTCGTCCACTGCAGTAAATTTGTGGCCGGCATCTGATGCCTTCGATTTTTATTACCTATCAACCAAAATAAGTTGCCAAATGGTAATTTTCATTCTCAATATCAAAGAAAACATCAAAAGCAAAAGCATCCACTACTTGCGGCAATATTTTATCACTTTTCCATGCATACTGCTGACAACTGGTGGCTATGTTATACAACTCATCTAACGTTAACTATGCGGATGAAATTAAATTCCAGTTCAACTGCAACTAAACCACTGTTGGGAAGCATGCGCAAAGCCATGCAGAAGAGAGAGACAATTCTTCGAATTCAAACTTTGGATCGCCTACTTTGTTCGAATAATCTTCAGCCTTATTTTAAAATCGTCGCTGAAATAAGACAAGCAATTCTGAACATTCATTATTCAAGAACTGTCTCTTTCCGATAGGACGAAAATCAGTAATTAAGCAATTAATGAAGCTGCAGTAAGACAATACTTGACCAATACTATTGCTGATCATCAATAAAAGACTGCGAAGTACATCCGAACGATAGTGTGAATTCTTCTTAATCGCTTCCACATATTCTGCGTCTGCACACTGAAAATACATTGGCACCTTCTCTTTCCTAATTACATTAACAAACAAGCACTTGCGCTTAAAAGAGAAAGGAAAGGAGGAAGAACAAAAAACCTGCAGAACTGCAAAAGATGCATGTTTTGATCTGCAACCGGTTTCCTTATGAAAAGAGGGCGTGCTATTCACGTTTTCTGCAGAGAGGCCTTTATTCTGAGAGGAGATAAAAAACTTCGGAAGTTGAAAAGCATCATCTCAAAGGAAGAAAATATTTTTCAGCACTCTTGCGCCTAATCAGTAATAAATGAACGGAAAGACGTGGAAACTGCCGCCAGCAATGCGAGTTCTCGAAAAAATCGACTGTCTTCTGACTTTGATCTACCTTCTGCACTTTCCTTGCACTACATAATTACCAGGTGAGCGAAGTATTAACTCTCCAAATCCCTTTCAAACAAATCATTTTCACTCTCTTGTAGGGCACTTCTTGTTTGGTGTTTGGTTCCAAAGAGTTCTTCATTTCGACATCCGACGTATGTTTTCCAGTTGTGGGGTTGCTTGGAAGCCTTTGAAGAATCCAAAACACTCATCTCAATTTGAGCTAAAGCATAGTTTAAGGATCAGCAAAAACACAGTTAACACAGTATGCATTACCCTATTTTATCAAGAAGCACAGATTCCGTTTTGACAGAATTTGTTGCCTAATGTGCGGAAAGCTGCTTAGAATACAGCGCAGAGTTGGTATACTTTAAACATTCATTCCTGGTGGCAAAAAAAAAACTCAATTAATATATTATTCATACAGATAATAACAGTGTTAAAATGTGATCTAAAAATCCTGACTTTAGCACGGAACCAATTTCATTTTGCAGCTGACACAACTCTTTGATATAGGAAGGCAAAAGTGGAAAGTTGCGCACCTTGCCAAAAGAGCCAGCAATCAAGTCATTAGGCAGACCAAGTTTATGAGCACGACCGCCATAGATGTCCGAAACAAGAATATCCATACTCCGATGATCACCCTCTTCAGCCATACGCATCAAAGCATCGAAATCTAAGCATAAACATTAAATAATTCCAAATTATTTGGTTCTGAAATTTGGGAAGGTTGTGGGAGATTTTTATCTATAAATTTCATAAATACTTAAAACCTCTATAAAACAACGGAAACAAATGAACAAAAGAACAAATGCTTTCAAATGCACACATAAAGATTTCTTTTAAAAATAACAGTTTGCTCTAGTTAAATGCCCCAATAAACGCATATAAACACAACGATAGTATGTCATGCACGTAGCAAACAAAATCCTAAAAAAACATGAAACTCCTCTTCCGCCAGCATTGCTTCTGCAATCCTCGATCAGGAGGTTTCACTCCATTCACCTCTACTCTCCCCTTCACATGCACATTACTCCATATGCTTAAGAATTCAATACAGTACCCAAAATGTTAATATCCCAAATGGGCGTTCTGTATAAGATGTTGACAGAGATCAGGGGAAAATAATTAAACCTTACCAATTCACATTATTGTTATCAGAGATATCACGCGAATTACAAGTGCATCGCTTGATCGCGACATATCAAAATGCAACGACACACTCGATCGACATCGTATAAAACTTAACTATACCAACGGCTCCACTGCTATGACAAACTGTAGATCAACTGCCCTCGAGCAGTGCAAGATATGGGATGACCATTAGACAAAGCAAACTCTCAACTAATGCCTTAAGACAATGGTCGGTGCGTATAAAAGGTGAGCATATTTGCTTACAGGCAATTAGTGCGCTTCTAGCTTTTGGCGAGCGTGACGATCGATTCGGACAGTAGCGGCACGCAGCGCTGAGGCAAAATGTCTCGGCCGTGAGTTGTTGGTGCTTGCTGGCGCGGAACTGGCGCCTCTCGTGCCATGGTGCCGTTGGATGACGTCCCCCCTGCCGTCGGTGTTATCCCCTCCGCCTTACTACTGTCGATTTTACTGAGGCTTAATGAACGAACCTTAATCTCTCGTCTTGTTGCCAGATTACAAAGCATGTGGTCGCGCTTCGAAAGATGACGGACTTGTGAATCCTTCGGGAACAAGTCAAAAGCAGAGCGGTAAAACAGGGTCCAACATTTTTACAACTCATGCTGTTCAAGGAGTTGAGAAAGTTTATGAACTAACTCGAGAACATACCATTGGTATGCGTTAGAAGACTTCCCATTCCGAAGAAGCATCCACCACCCATCGAACTACCACCAACACGTTCGAAACACTCATCACTTTCCACCTGCATCAAGAACACAATTTTTACAATTACTTCGAAACTGTTAAAGCGAAGTAAACCCCTTCTTCTTCCTTTCCTCTTTCCTTCCCCCCCCCCCCTCCCTCCAATAAAAAATATGGAAAAAAGGAAATTCAAGAAAAATGGCGATAAACATCAGTCGCTCCTAATAAAAAAATTTAGAGCCGTGTATCCATCTCGTGCACCCAGCAACTGCGTACGCCCCTCAATGCTTTGTGTTGTTAGCTCACTGAGACTCATCAAACTTGGTACTAAGCTCGCAAGCAAGCAAGCAAGCAAGACTTGGTACTAAGCAAGCAAGACTGCTTCACGAAATCAGCTAAGCTCGCACTGCTTCTTCACCAAGAAATTGCCCCAAACTGCTTCTCCACAAATATTTCATACTTTATTCGCTGGAGTAATACTGATATTAATAAAGTATGATGAGGTCCTGGAAGACAAAAATTTCGACTTCTGAGATCAACTGGTATGCAATCAAATTCGTCAATATGTCGTTAAGGCAATAAACAGTTTGACAATAAGAACAGCCACATCAGCTAAAATTACGTAGTCTCTTATGACTCATTTGTGAAACATGCGAACTCTTAAACGAATTTATAGAGCTTTCACAAAAGAATGCAATGACGGGAAGCAAAACTATATGAGGAATTCTCGACTACAGTATACGAATAGGCCAAAAACGATAACAACAACATACGGATGAGCAAATCACGGAAACATCTTAAAAACCTCCATTACACAGAATGTCAAACAGAACTTCTTCTGCAACAATTGAGATAACCGTAGAAAACTGCAGTACAAACGCACCTCATCGAACTCTCCCATTAAGTGACTACATCATGTGGGGGAATTTCTGTGCTGGCTCATAGCGTTGCTTTACTCCAACTATGATCGTATTAGCTGCACCTTATGATTTTGTTTATAAAAGCAAACGTCAGTTTCCAGCAAAAACGACGCTTAACTGTGTTTCGGTTTAGATTTTGAAACGGTCGACAATAGTCAATCCCTTCCTCAGCCACCTTCAGATGTTGTCCCAATGCATCTTAATCTAAACCACATAAAACAGATTATATTGATGAAATATTCATAGATCAGCACTAATTAATCATCATGCTTTGACATATTTCGACTTTCGGCAAGCATTCAACAAATTCTAGCAGATTTCTGTGGGCAGGATATGCGATGATACGCAACAGGTACTTGAAAATAGCATGCAAGAAACTTTATAAGGCCACCAACCTTGTAGATCGACACGCCGGTGCCTATATTCACTAGCAGATAAGGAAACTGTGATTTGGTGTTGATCGTCTCGAAAGAATATTTACACACATCGTTGTGATGATCGTATGTGAATGCCTCGTCAAGGATATTGTTTAGCAGAAAATTGTTGCCCTTTACTAAACATTCCATTTCGTTCACCTTATGAAACCTGAAATGAAAGCAATTTTTAACCAGGCCCGGCAATAACGTGACGATTTCAATGTCGCAATCATTTCTCTATAAATCACCATTTCCGTCAATTAATGATACCTGAAGGACGTGTCACAAGGGCGCTTATACATCCTTTATACCTTTCTTCTTAGCTTGACAGCTCACACGAACGGGATAAATACGTCTTTTGGTAAGGTGTGGATGGAACTGATAGGTCTACATCAATGAAGAAAGATAAACTGACTGATGGCTAAGTATATTATGCGTTTTTCAAATCACTCAAGTTAATAAACTTTCCTTCCCATAATCCCCTTTCCGTTTTAGTTCTTGAAAGGCCCGGTGGTTGCAACGCTCACTTCAGTCAAACAGTCGCTGCAGTTCATTTGAAGCACCAATTGTCGCCATCAATAATTCATTTGCGAAGCGCGAATCAGACCTCAGTTGACGAAAGTTCGTACATTAATGCGCCAACTACGTATTGCGAAATATGCACAGTACATATTTCAGCTAGACCCAATGGATGCGGGGAGGGAGATGGGAGCTATCGGAATGAATGGAGCGGAAAAAGGAGCAGCAAAAGATCTCAACGACCTTTGCCTTCGTGGGTGATAAGTCCAGTTCGGGAATTAATGTTTCCAAGTTAGAAAAGCGACTGAATTTGCCGACCTATGAAGCGAACTTATCCAAACATTTTTCGTTCTCTTGTTACAATTATTGATAATGTCAGTTCCCTTAATGTATATCAACTCACTCAACTCCGATTGCATTCGCGATAATGTCCTGGTACTGAGTTGTACCACTACCTGTACAGACTGCCGACTTAACGCGTAAAGGACCGCATTCCTGAAAAAAAAAGCAACTCAACATAACTTTACGGCATTGTTTTCTACATTTAAATCCCGATAGTTATTTACCACCACAATGTACTTCAGTGAAGACAGATGAAGACTAGCGGACTTGCAGATTTGTTGCTTAAATCCTTCCCCCCGCCCCCTTCACCCAAAGAAATAAACCGCATAAAGCAGACGTCTTAGAGATATAGCGAAATTTACAGCTATTGTGTCGTAATCTGAGAATGGAAAAAAGATAGCACGCCCTTTACACTACGTGCATGTGCACCAGCGCATACATCGCCGTTACGCCCCCTTACTGCATTCGGTGATGTCGTTCATTCCACATCCCTCTCCAACTGCAGCAGAATCATAGTCTGTTGACAACGGCATCTGAAAGCCTTTAGGTGTGAGCACTGAAGCTACGATTATAACAAACCTTCCGAATGAAGTCGAGACATTCTCGGAACTTCTTTATATGAAACTGGATGAAATGAAGACGCATCACCGAAGAGTCGTGCTTCCGCATCTGCATCCTCAACAACAATCAAACAAATGGATCACAGCAACCAAAATAATTAGAATACATGTGTGTCGACAAGCTGCTAGCATCAAACAGATGATGTGCAGTGAAAAATATCCCCTCGCTGCTTTCAGCGTAGGCCGTTTTTGCGCTGAAATTTCTCACAGACAAAAACCCCCTTCAACTCGGGCTTCTTGTGCACTCTGGGAAGCCGTGCCACATCCTTGCATCAATATAAATTCTACGAGAATCGTGTCGCTTTGAAGGACAAAAATCAGCGAAGGAAAACGGAATGAAAACGCCTAGCAATAACGTAGGCACCAACCGTTCTGTCGTAATTAGTTTTTGTCTTTGAAACACTCGATGAATAGGCGATCTTGACGAGTGATGAACCGATATCGAAGGCGAACTGCTTCGCATTCTGTAGATTGCGTAGCGTATTTTCGATGGTGGCACGTGTCTCTTCCAACGTTTCACTCTCTTCCGCCATTTAATGTCTGATCCAATGTTAATAATAAAATGTTAGTTAACACCTTAAATAATTAGCCTTTTTAGTTTCAAAAGTTTAGTTAACAACACCTCTGAGACTCCTTCCGAGCAGAGAACTTTCTTTTTACGACGGTTAAGATAAAGTGAGAGATGATGATCGTTCTGGCGTCCGATTTCACGGAGAATCGAACTAACAGCGATATTTTCAATGAAACAAGTCAGCAGACGCTAAAGAACATTCTCACAACTATAGTTCAGAAGAAAATTATGAGGACAATTTTTCGAGCACCGGAAAGTGGGGTTGTTTCCATTCTCATCTCAAACCGATCACTTTCCCACAACACTTTTTAGTCAAAGGAATGCGAGAGAGAAAGCACTTCAAAAATTCGCTTGCAGCGCAACAACGACGTCACACCACAAAACATGAATGTCGTCCCTAGAGACGCTTGTGGAATACCAACTCAACGAAGCAATAACCAAATTTTTATTTTCTCATGCCAGTACACATTTCTGATGGTAATAACTTGAGTTCAATTTATATTTCATCTCCTTTCCCGTTTGTATGAATGCGGAATAAACTTCCTGCTGGCCTCATCCAGCGCCCAGGAAAATCTATGAGTTTATGTCTACGCGAGGCTGGCTTTCTAGTCATCATGATCGCCTGCTTTACCCCTTCCTTTGTTGGCCTGAAGTTTTTTATCCTGCTCCCGAACCAAAGATTCCACAACTTTTGCTGCAACAGAGATGTTTTTCAACTGCCAACAATACTGCCACTTAGGTACATGATATTAACCAGTTTCAGTCGAGTCATTTCCGGTTTTTATGTTCTCGTATAACCTATCTTTTGTCTCACAAATAAGATATGAGAAGGCTGCCCCTGACTTATGTATCCGAGCGTCTGTCTACTCAGCAGAATGGCCAAGCAAGTGAGTTACAAATGAAGTCATTGATCGCAAAATTTGGCACCTATGCAGTCCGTAAACCAATTCCCAACATGTTCAATCAATACTGTTTACCATCCCTCGGAGAAGAACTGGACAGGAGCGTTTGCTTACGACCCAGAACAACAACGGCGGCTCGTTGTACAATGGTAAAAAAGAGGGAGAATAGACGACTGGTTGCGGCTGTGACAACGATGCACCGCGCTGACAGTAATCCTTCTCATAGGAAGCATTGATTCTTTCAGAAATCATATTCCCCTCATTCTGCTACTACCAAGTTTAGAGTTTATTGTTGTTTCTACTACAAGAAATGCACTGTCTATATTGCCGATGTCTATAGACTGCACATATGAGTACAATGAAACTTACTCGAACTATCTCTTATATGACTCTCAGTTATGCTCGGCTAATCTACGATTACGGAAAAGTACGTGGAATTCAATTATATAAATTCCGGAATACCT
The DNA here is from genome assembly GCA_037576465.1 of Parascaris univalens. Taxonomy (NCBI): domain Eukaryota; kingdom Metazoa; phylum Nematoda; class Chromadorea; order Rhabditida; family Ascarididae; genus Parascaris; species Parascaris univalens. Next base: position 59,266,825 of record CM075173.1, on the reverse strand, counting down.
GAACGGAAATTAACTTTAAGAACGCGATAGCGAAACCTGAAGATGACTTCAAAATTCTCGAACGCCATCTCGAGACAGGTCAACAATAAACAATTCCTCCTCTAGTAGAAAAATGAGAACTGCAACAGTGCAAGCATCCAAAGCGCAAATGACACACCCCTCACCGGAGTAGCACTTTCATGAATGAGGACAGCAGACGAGATTTTATGATGTTATCTGCAACAACCCCCTCCTCCCCTCCCGTCGCTCCCCTAACCTTTTCTGTGCGGGTTTTCGAGCTAGAGTGTTGCACCCAGCGAAAACGACTGGTCTTTGCGCACACTATGGACGAAGGAGAGGTTTACTTAAAAGAGATGAGAAGGACGTTGCCTACAAGCTTGTGACGAATGCAAAGACGCTACGCGATAATAAGGCAAATGCGAGGAGAAACCACCAAAATGAACGAGAACACTTGCTGCATTCGAATCCCAAGTCTATGCAATCAAGCACCCCATTCAGCCACCTCAACTCATATCGAACAATTCACACCTATCAATCACATCAAAATACAACGCACTTTCAAATTCGTCACCGTAAGAGTGCAACTCTTCGAGAGCCTCTCACCTTTTGAAGCTCAAAATTACAAATTGCGCTATCGAATATCGAAGGATCGGCCATTCTCTTGCCCACCATCCACTGGCGGCTTTATTTCGATTGCTGTAACGGAGAGATGCGGCCGAATTGAGCGGATGTGGCTAGTGCGGCAGCAAGCGGCAGAGGTGAGGGGGGGACGGCTTGTTTGTTGATATAAATGTCCCAAAACGAGGAGCTTGCTGGTGATTTTTTCTCGACGGTTAAACAGTGCTAGGCAACGTTTATTGATTCCTGCAAGCTCTTAGTGGAAGAGGATTGGATGGTGCAGTGTCAGCCTGTAGTTGATGCGTTTTTTCTTTCAGAAGTGAGGTTCTCTAGCAGCAGCTTTATTTTGGGGTAATTTAAGCGCCTTATACCCTTATATAATGCCTCCAGCAGCTTTAAACTAAGAGGTATTGCACTAGTTCTTGCGGCTTTCAAAGAATCACATTCGTAGCTCTTTTTAGAGGCTGACGACTGTTAATCGTAAAGTTGTCCAACGTCTTTCTCAGCCGTCACGGAAAGCAGTTATTCCCAGCTTATTGCTTTGTGGGAAGCGCTAGTTTGATTGGTGCTCTTTCTGCGTTTCCGACCTAATATTAAAAAGACACCTTGTGCTTGCCGCCCCCGTATTCAGGATGGCTGAAGTATGGAGCCAGCTTCCTGAAAGGGCGTTTTTTTCAACCGGAAAACGTTTTAGAAGTCTTTTCAAATTAAATTTACGTTCTATAAGCAAGAAATGTTTAGGATTTTTCTCTTTGTGTCCTACGAAGTTGCCCTGGGGAGAGGACGTTTGAGGTTGCAGATCGTATAAAATCTATAGGGAACGGACCTTTGATTCATTCATTTTCGCATAATACGAATGCGATTTGCATCCGCTAACGATGGACAACACAGAAAGGAATTGAAAGGAAGGGAGTTTTTTCCCTCAGCTGAAACTTCCTTAATACGGTTCACTCTAAAACACTAACAAATCACCTTCAGAAATTTTTTCAGACTCTTCTACCCACATATAAACGAAAGCAGTTGTTTCGTTCACTAGTGAAGATAGGACGGATACATGGTAGGAATCGTTCACACCGGTGACCGCTGATAATCACAACATGGAGATGACAACGAGACGTCTATTTATCGCCTTTCTTGTCGCATTTTCATTCGTGCAAGTGATCTTCGTCGTGCTGCGGCGATCCCTTCATGGAACGTGGAAATTTCTCATCAGTCGAGCACACTTTCTCGTTAGTCAACAATTAGCGATGACGTTAGGATCATATTTTATATGGTCGATGTTATCGCCTCTCATCTGCTCGTGAGCTGTTTTTCTCATTTATCGCTCCCTTATTTTTGTTATGATGCATCTTCTGCTAAATTTGCGAGCACAGTCCGCGAATCGGGCGGTGGACATCGCTGTTAGAGTGAAGCCCTCTTTGATCAAATAGCCAGCCACCGAAAGATTAATATTCGGTCGTTCCATTTCTTTACTGCTGCAGTGCTTCGTTATCGTTATTTTGAACTGTAATTTCGGCAGTGATGTGATTGTTCTCAGTTCCGCTTGTGAACTGCACTCTTTTCAAAATGCTGCTTGCAGTAGAACTGTTGACGAGTGCCTTTGAGGGGTAATCCACAAAGAAGCGGTTCTTTCTGAATATCGTCATCGAAGCCTGAATGTAGTAAAACGTGTTTCATGATAGTTACCATCGTTTACTCCCTCACGTGCTTGCCAAGGATGCAGAAAGCTGTTATTAGAGGGCGTGGAGTCTTTTCAATTTCACTGCTACGAGGACTGCACATGTCGACTCCCACGCACCGAAAGAACCTACATTCGAGCGGAAGTACTCACATTTTCACAATAAACCTTTCCCATCATTTACTGTACTTACTATATCCGATCGCCATCAGAAAAGACCGTGCAGGTTTGATTTGCAGCGTTATGCGACTCCCCATCTCCCGATTAATCGTGTCCGCCACTCTAATTTATCACTCTAATCCGTCATTTTTGCTAGAAATAGCTAAACTCATAGACGCGCGATTACCTTTGTGGGCATTTCACACTCCGTATACGATGTATAATAGGATATTTGATCATAGCCTGCAAATGCGTAACCGTCGTAAATTCAGAGTATTTATCGACTTTCCAGATTTGGCGATGATCTCCATCTACGATACACGAGTAAGCGACGGCCGATAATATGCTTGCAGGATACTTTCAAAGTAAGACTGCTCGTTCAGTCACTATTTTTACTACTTCTGGCGGTACTGTAAGAATGTGCTTGAGCGATGGATTGTTTTTCGTTTTTAATCACTGGAGATGGGTTTTATTTTGTTCGATAGGGAGTTGAAGGGGAAAGAAAAACAACTGTTTATAAAATATAAGCTGGAACGCAGGTTATCAGTCAAAATTTGAATGTTTATCTTTGCATTCCGTTCCGTTTCTTTAAAGTTTTCATCTTGACTCGAAATTCACAAATTTCGAGTTCTTATTTACTTCTTCGCAATAAATTTAGTTTTTTCTGCGTACTTTTTACCGAGTCAGCGTGCAAGCTGGAGAATATTCAGCCCCGTTTTGAAGACTTCACACTGTGCCAACACATCAGTGGGATATTACCAGAATACGTTGCCTAATTTCTAAGTTTCTTGATACCCGAAGTCGATGTTTGGCTTACTCACTAAAAAGAAGATATTTGAGAGAGATTTGCATCGTTATGTGACTTTTCTTTGGCACTTGTCGATCGTACTGGAAAACCTAACGCTGCCGTGTGCTATAAATTTCATCGCTAAGCAGCGAGCTGCTATTTTGTGTTGTCGATGACGCTCTTATCGCATTTAGTGCTAAAAGATTAATTTAGACAACAGTGCTGCCCTTTCTTTGCAAGTGTCCTTATAGTAAGCTGCAAAGAGATGCTTTCGAACCGCGAATGTCCTTTTTCATGGTCTACCTTATGTACATCGTTCAATCACTGCTCACTTAGTCGCAGCAAATAGCCTGGGGTAATGGAGAGACAGACGCTCGACGAGAATGGAGGCAGATGAGGGGAATTTTTGGGAACTTCCGATGAGCATTTACTAAATCACTCTTTTGCAGAAGACAATCATTTCGCTTTCTGTTCACACGTATCCGTTGTTGTGGTGCTGCATATATCCAGAAACATTTTAATAAAGGTGTTTCTTCCATATATTGAATATATCAACCATTGCAGGCTCTGCTTTGTCTGTTCCTCGCACTCACGCATATTTGCTTCATTTTTTACTTTGTATGGGTCGGAGAGGAGCCGAACCTGTTTGCTTTATTTTCATTTATATCGGTTGCACTCTATTTGCATATGATTGTCTTTCTCGGCGCTATCGCCTTTTTCCATGCATTCTCTCGTGCTTTGATCAAATTTGGCATCTTTGCCAACTTTCTCAGGTAACTTCTTTTTTTCCAAAATATTGTTTATTCGTTTGGTTATTGAAATACAAAAAAGTTGTAGACTGTAATTGTCGAAAGCCGTGTGCTGTTGAGGCGAACATGCGTTCAAACGGGTCAAGTCAGTGAAATTTTCTCTATAATCTTTCTGCAGCCACGGAATTTTGGAGGTGGAGGTCATATGTTATTGTTTGGATGCGAAACATTCATGCATAATATATCGTTCTGTTTCACGGAGCCGAGGATTGAATTTGAAGTTGCGGAGAGATGAAACATTGATGCGATAGGAGGAAAGGCGTTTCGAGGTGGCGGGACTTTCTTATCGCAACATTGTTAATTTAAGCATTATATTATTGGGAGAGGAAATAAGTGAACAGGTTGGATTCATATGGTTAATATTCGTTCATTTGTGCTTTTTTTATTGTTTCCATCGATGTCGATATAAGTGGCCATACATGTTTATCGTTCTCTTAATTTTACTGATTGAAGAGGAGTCGATTTTGAGACAATGTTAAACTACGTTAAAAGCTGTGCAATGTTCAGTGACAAAGCACTACTTCTGATGTCTCTATTCCAGTACAATTCAACATCTTTTCAATGAGACGCGAAATCTATAAACAATAGAGGTTGCTGAGTTCCGTTTTGCTTCTCAGTTACTTAAAAATGTCGCCTCGATAAAAGTGAAGCTGAGAACGGAACGATATATGAGGAAGTGGATGGGGCGGAAAGGGCATAGGTCGCGATACTCTGCATTCGTCGCATTTACTCAAAATATGGGACCTCAACAGGCCGTTTTTGTGTTTTTATAACTGAATGGTAATGCCGAATTATTGTTGAGTTGTGCATTCTATGGCATTCGCTAGTTTCCGATTAGTTCATGGGAATCGCCATGAATTAAAAAAATTACCTTGTTTTGTTGAGGGTGGAGGAGCCTTGCACCGTATAAAGGCGCTCACATTGGAAGTTTCCTCAGTAAAGTCTAAAAATCGTATCCCAGCAATAACTTCGTTCGTACATCTCATCCACGAACAGCACTGATGTGTTAGATGACCTCTGATGCTTTCGAGTTCACGTAAACTTTGAGGAGTAAAAGCCGTCGAAAGAGTTCCGCCTTACGGACATGTTTTTCGCAGAGAGATTCCTCCGTTGGGATATTGCATACTGCATGACAGCCCAAACTATGAGCTGTAATACAATGCATAAAAGTTGGCTCGAAAGCATTTCTGCTAGGATTGAGTAGACTGTTGTCGGCGTGAACGAACTTATGCGCCGGTCAGATATTTTACTTATTATTGTTAGCGTTTATTATATCGCATTGCTTTACCAATATGTCTGTAGTCTTCCAAAGTTCTTTTTCATGGATTGGGAAGACAGTTTGAGGCTGCTGTTCATATTGTATTGCAGTTCCCACCGTGTCACGGTTGAATCCGCTGGAAGCATTGCTCTAAAAAGAACAGAGCACGTTTAGTGGCTTTAATTGTATTTGGAGCTTTTAAGCGCGTATTGCACTGTGCCGCACCGTCATTCTTGGAATAGATACAGCTGATGCTCAGTAGAGAAGATATAAATGTATTGCGACTTGAATAAGGAAGTGGCTCATTTTCAGGTCAGCAATGGCCTATCAGATGACTCACCGCTTGATTGGAATGGTGATGGCGATCTTGGTCGTGCTTGGGGGTTTATGGGTTGCACATTTGCCGCCTAACGTGCGCTTTGTTAGGGTACCAATCAAGGATTTGCCTCGTCCGCAAATTGGAGTTAAATTCTCCCTTCTAACGGATGTCCATATCGGCCCCAGTGTTGGGCGAACTCGCGTGCAACAAATGGTCGACTTGTCCAACTCACTTCGACCAGGTGTGCCATTGTTGACTTCTGTCCTGATAATGTTTCCCAATTATCGACAGTGTTGAGCTCTGGCTGCGCCACAGAAAATCTCTACTAGTGTGGTCGGAAATGAACACCCCCATCCAGGCATTCCGGGGCTTTAATGATTATGAACTTGGCAAGCACTCAGCTGACTTCTGTCTACCTGAGCGTTTAGGAGCTCACGAAAAAAAGGCTAAAGGAAATGTATAAGTGTGCGAGTGCAGTGGATTTGACATGCAACAGCACCCAAACTGTTGATGTCTAGGAATTTTAAATTATGAACAAGAAGTAGAAATAAGGCAAGGTTTTCTCTCCGCTGAATCGCAACGGTGACTCGTACTGGAGCCCATCGTTCGAGAGCCTCAACGTTTCCAGATGTTGTCGCAATATCGGGCGATCTCGTCGATGGCTTCGCAAGGGATCTTGCCGACGCTGTCCATCCACTGCACGATTTAAAATCGACATACGGCGCATATTTTGCTACTGGTTCGTTACGTTCCTGTGGCTCTCCTCCACTTTCGTTCAAAATCCCGAACGTAAGGTGGAGACGAGCGGTCTATTCCTATGTACTAACTATCAGACGGCAGAGTTGCATCTATCGCGAAGGGAAGGGGAGTGTAGAAAGTTCGGTTAACAACACGCTCTGTGGTACCCTTGTTTGCAAATTCGAAGTTTCACGTTTCACTCAAATTTTTTAGTGATTTTTCCACTTGCGTTCGCCTTTTAACCAACCAGCTTCTATTTCTTTTCGTACCAAGAGTTTTTTGTATTTCTTCAGGCGTTTTTGAAATATTTTCTCCACCGATAAAAACCAAACATAAGAAAATTCAAAAAACTGTGAACTTGCGAATGTTGCATCCAACGTCAGCGATTCTCTGAAGTTTTCCCATTATGGCAGTTTTTGATCTAGGCTTCATGCCATTTGAACCAATGCGGCTCTAAGATCAGAAAAGATGGTGTTATAGCTGTGCTCCGATATTCGATCTTATATGCTTCATATTCAAGGCAACCATGAGTATATTCACGGAGACGTTGTCGAATGGTTCGAATATCTCCGGCAAATTGGGGTTCGACCGCTACATAATGAGCACGTCAATATTGAAATTTCAAATTCTTCTCTCTGTATCGCTGGAGTGGATGACCTTTATGCCGAGCGTTCCCGGTAAGCTTTTAAATCTCCATCTGAAGTTAGCGGATGCACTTTTCCAGACCTAATTTTTTATGCTCAGTAATGCGACGACTTATTTAAATTTCGGCTGGAAAGACTAGATCGTTGTATTGTGTACTGGGTATTAGAACCGAGGAAAACAATGCAGGAGGGATGGGGGAAGTGGGGAGGGAGGGAGGGAGAGGTGTTTAATGGTGAAGAAAGGGAAGGATGGTCGACTGGCTAGGTCTCATCGCTGCAGTGATGGGCATTGAAATTTCATATTCTTCTTTAACCATTTTTTAAAGAGGTCGCTGTTGCGGTGGAGCACGATGCAGTTCTTGATTTTTATTTCCAACACGTAGGAGGAGAATCATTGAAATGGAGGTTTTATTGACGGAAACGAGAAACGCGAATTACGGTAAATACTTCAAACATTCACCTGTGATTTTTATCTAATTATCCGAAGTCTTAGAGATAGAGAGAGAAGTTGAACTTGCAGGCAGTGGTGTTATTTCACCGTTAATGAAGTTTTGCTGTTTGACGAACTTTTAACCGTTTCGTTTTGTAAGATGAAAAAATATGCCAAAAAGGGTTTTTATAACGTTAATTATATCGAAAAATGAAGTTTGAGTAATAAATTGCTCCAAGTTGTAGAGGAGATTTCAGTGCTGTGAAATTGATAGTCGTTGTGAAATTTGACAGGTATCCTGGCCATGCGATGGATTACAAGAAGGCAATTAGTGGATGTGCAGAAAATGCCACAGTGGTTGTGCTTGCGCACCAGCCGAACGCGGTTGGAATAATGTTAGCTGATCGAGTAGCGGCAGCTAAAATGGATCTCATTCTTTCAGGTTGTCTCTAGCTTTCCTCTTTTTCATCTTATCTGAGACATTATTTGAAGTATAATTCCTGCTTGGAGGTAGTGTCATCTGTTTTGTCAGTCTTTTGTTTCTTGAATGTTTATCCGAAAAGAGACATCCACTTTCCAAATTAGATAAAAATTGTTGCCACTAACGTTTTTCAAAGAAAATAAACCAAAGTGCAGCTTCAAAAAAGAAAAAAATTATTGTTTGGCTAACCTGGATAGCTAGTTCTCTTGGGTGTTATAGTCTTATTTTCCAAATGGACCATCTTGGCTACAACTCATCAGAAGTGATTGTATTTTCTTAGTATAAGGATGTTCGGTTAAAATATTGCTTCTATGGCGTGCGTATTTCAGGGCATACGCATGCTGGACAGATGTATATATTTGTACCGCTTGTATATGCGTTGAATGCTTTTGTTCGGGGACTATACTATGACAGTTCCTCACAGACGTACATCTATGTTTCGGCTGGTGTCAACTATTTTGGACCACCAGTGAAAATGTTCGGAACATGCGAGATTGTTCTCATAGAACTTGTGATGTTGGGCGAGCATTGAAGCGTCGGCTTCATTATGCTGCTTTATTTTGGGCTGGTTGAAGCAAAAGATTTTGTAGTTCTTTTTGTTTGTTTGTTGTTTCATTCGACTAGAACTCAAATTTAGTGAAGTGTTTTGCCGTGCCTTTGTTTTTTGGTCATGCAGCTAAGTCGATAAAAGAAAAGAAAAAAGAATTCGTACTTCGGTATTTTTTTGGGATTCTCGGGCTAGTCTTTGTTTGATTTCACTGAAATATCTTTGTCATTATGTGATTTAATACACTCTTTACTCTGGATATTTTAAAGTATAATATGCTGCTGTTGCTCTGTTCATTTATTTATTTGTTTATTGCGATTATTTGATGAGTCGTTTTGCGATTACGTTTGCTACTGCCGGAAAAGACGGCAATGCGGTAGGAGTTCTCGAATGGTGGTCGCAGTGGCGCATCAATTGATATAGACGAAGGGGTGGGGAACTAAAATTTAGACGTTATTGACCGTGATCTGGCAGAGGGGTTTTGCAGATTTTTTAAAGAACTGAAGTGTACCTTTTATTGGAATTTATGCTTTCAGGTGGTCTTTTTTCTCAGTGTTTTCTGTCCTAATTTTCTTAAACCTCAGGTGATTGAACAAATTGCTTGGGAAGTTGCCTTGCGTGTCAAAAGCTTAGAGGTTCTAAACCTGATTCAGAAATAGGACATGTTGGCGGATTCGTTGGATTAACGTAACAGTGTTGAGAAACTTGGATTATCGGACGTGAAATGAGCACAAGGAAAGTGAGAGCGAGGTACCACTTTCGCGATCGTAATACCGCATAACCGGTGGAGTAGATGTCGTCGTACTGTTCACTTACCATGCCCACTGTGGATAATCTCTTTGGTCAAGGGTGTGCGCATTGGAATGTTCTAAGCATTCGTGTTTGAAACGGGCTTATGCACTTTTTCATTTCTTTATGTTGCAATAGTATCAGTGTAGATTTACGAGGTGTTCTTCATTGCTGTTCCCCACCTTGCTAATATTGTCTCTGTCATGTTCTCCTAATTGTTTTCTATGTATTAACACTAAAGAATCGGAAAGATACTGGTAATATTTTGTCCGGTTATCGCTGATCGGTTTTATTGTGAGAGTTGTTGAATTTCTTATTATTTTTCCTCGTACCCTGTTGTTTGTATTCCGAAGGGAAGTTAGTGGACTATAAAAATGAAAGCTTAAAAAATATTTTACAGACGTATACAATGGCTGTGTGCTGGAGCCACTAATTGTGCGTTTATAAAATTGTAGTGCATTATTGAATTGGTTAGAGAAGCGCACAGGTTGAGGAATAGCATGGAGGCGCCATATTCCAGATGGCTCCGTTAATCGTGTGAGGCATTTTTTGTCTGTTGCCTTATACGTTAATGCTTTAAATTTTGAGGGACAGCTGATCTTCGATTCATTTGATTCGTCTCACCATTGTTGGGACGCGTATTATCCCTCAAGGATAAGTTGTCGTTTGGAACGAGTAAATAAGGTTAGTGAAAGTTTGTAAGTTGGTTAGGTGTTTTCACACAACTTTCAGCTGCAAAAAAGCGATGGGTTGCGAAGCAGATGAGTCTCATGGAAGTAGCATTGCATCTATTTACTGAAGTGGTGGTAGTGGAAAAAAGAGAGATTACCGACCGATCTGAATGTTAGCTGCATGGTTGTGTAATAGTTCTGTTGATGATCGCATTACAGTGCAATCTTAAGTAGATTGTTGTGTGTACCTAGACTGCTAAAGTTTATTCGACGATGCGCTACACTGCGCACCGGTGGCTCTTTATTTGGTCAAGTGTGCCGCATGTGTTACTTTACCGTCGGACATCGGTTCGTTACCGCTTCGAGTAGGCACTACAACAAACAGCAAACGCGAATTTGTATGACGTATATTTACAGAGGCGCGCAACATTTGCATTATTTTTTGGGCATTCTACCTGCTTCAACTTGTAAGCGCCAATTTCCTCATCTTGGTCTGATTGCTATTGTACAGCGGCAGTGGTTTCACATTACCTAAAAGCAGCAACATATGTTAAACCTCGAATCCCTATAGTGTTCCCTTGATTAGAAGTCTTACTGAGGACTTAGGAATTGTCGCAGTCACCCTTTTACCTCCTTGCATTATAAGTGCTACCTCGATCGTACGTTCCTTTCCAAACAAAAATCGCCCTTGGCGCAAAGTACTTCAAGAAATACGCTGTCAGTGCAACTCTGCACAATATTTTCACTAGCGGTATGCTTTATGTACGTCTTTTCTTACAACTCTTTCACATTATGATTATACGTCTCTCAAACGACAAAAATAATCTAAAATTGTAAACTTCAGTGCGTGAGAACGGTATTGAATACCTTTCTACTGTTAAGCAAATACAGTTTGTTTGGGAAGTACGTCGAACAGCCTATAAGATGCATCTCTCCCTCTTTCGATATTCACACCGCCTTCAAAGGTCGCGGTTATGATTTTAGCCTCATTGAGCTGGTAAATTCCAATTTTAGAACATGAAAACTTCCTTCTCTTGCGCCATAGTACGATGTAGTCAGCCTTCAGTGGAACCACAAGTCTCGGCATATTAATTAAGGCTTCGAAATGATGTGGAGAATTTGCACTATTTCGTAGGTGAAAGAGTCCATCAGGTTTATCCTGATTAATCTCAACTTTCATAAACGAGGCATGCAGTTCCTATCTTTAATTAATATCCCTGCACGATGAGGAGTTTTTTAAGGTCTGCAGTGAGCAACGATGAAGAGGCGAAGAATTTTGAGCTTTCATCCAAAGAAAAGTATTAGACGTAGCTGCTGTGCTGTTTCGAGAAACGAATCGAGAACTATTGCACGGGGGTTCGTCAAATATGCACCTTGTGATGGGATTATCGTCTCAAAGTTCGAAGATACACCCGCAGAATGGCGGCCAACAATGGTTGGGAATGCGTATCGCATATCTGATAATCCACACTCAATTCTCTCAAAACAATGCACTCGTCAATAATTTGTCGATCGGGACCCCCAAGAGTGCTACTCTTTGCCACATTCGAACGCTTCAACATCGCATTTGGTCTGCTTGCAGAGTAGGGCTTACGGAAATCCGGTGAATGTGATTTCCGCCTCAAGAAATTTACGATATCCTCTATTTGCATATGCCAAATCCATCAAGATATTCGAAATGTGTATTGTGACAAAGAAGCAGCTTAAGAAAACTTTGTTCAAAACATAACAAAATCTGACGCATTTATTGAAGATGATATTGCACGTTTCGAATATAAACACTTTCATTCGCTTCTTAGATTATTTTGGCGGCGCACTTTGCGTTCAAAAAAGAGTAACGAATAGCGTTGAGGAGAAGAAAGTTCTTGATGAATTTATACTACGAGTTTTCATTAAAGACAGCTTGCTGTTTGCGTTTAGCATCCCTTCGTGCTTAGATAATCTCAGTTTGTTATTTTAAGTAATCCATGGATCGACACATCGCCGATATGACACCATCTATACACAACAACTAGCGAGCACTAAGGCGATCACTTCAACTCTGCTTTCTTAGTCCCTATTTTCGCGTACTCTCATTCCTTCAGTTGGTGATATTAATTTAAGCGTAATATGCCTTCCTGAGAATGTGCAAAGATTTAAGAATTACAGCTCTTCTCATTCGTCCTTCAATTCGATGCCCACATGCTTTAAAAAAAACAAACTGTGGCTGCTTCGTTTATTTATAGCAAATAAAAACGGTTGCAAGAGCAACAACGATACTACTCTTATTCATCGCATGTAATGAATACACCCGCAGTATAGACTTGTGGAGACGACAGAAGAAAGAGAGGGGTTTTTTTAAATTAAGTAGAAGAAAGGTGTGCGAAAAAAAGTCAAAGCAGGGAACAGTATCGGAAAACTGGAGCAAAGATGTCGAATGGAATAGAGGACTCGAGTACGGCTGGTATTCTGGCATACCTAAATACTGCTGCCAAGTCTTCTGGTCGAGTTACCGCACCCACTTAGCTGTGTATGTCCGTCTACTCCCTCCATTGCATGTACCCACGATGCGATTAGCTATTAAATTGTGAAAACCAATGCATAGACCGTATAAAAAACTGAACGGAAGTACGCTTGAAGCAAGCAATATCAGCGGCGTACAAAACGAGACGAAATACACCTTGAATGATGCCACCACTTCTGTTATATCAATTTGCAGGTTGCACGCATTATTTGCATTATCTGCTAAACCTACGCCTCTCTATCTGTCTCTATGTGTCGTTCCTTCTCCGTATCTTTCTTTCTCTTTCCCCACTGCTTCACTTTACGAGGACACTGTATGTACCGTCCTCTTTGAGTATCATTCGCACACATTTAATTGCCATCATTTGCCATTGTCTCTCGTTTTTGCGTTTACACCTCATAGAGAATCGAAGTAAATCACTCAGTGCATACTGCCGACTAATCGTTGCGTCTTTTAGCGTTTCGTTCCGCGCATCACACTTGTAAACAAACAAATTCACACAAATGTTCGTTGAGATGATGATTATCCAACAACACCTCAAATAAACTGCCTTAATGTCTACCTCGCTGCATCGTTGAGTGGCCTTCTTTTCCAATAGCAAATTGTTATGTGACTTTAGGTCGCGTTCTACTGCTGATTCAGTGAGCAGCAAAGGTCCCTACCCTCGCTACCCCCTCAACTTCTTAAATCTTCTAAAAAGTGTTTGATAAAATGTATTTTCCTAAGTGCTGAAATTAATTAATTGAGTTAGTGCTCTTAAATCTTTAAGTAATTTCATGAGCATTCGCATTTTTGAAAAGCACCACATTCTGCACCTCAAATGAAAGGTAAACTGATATTCGATATAATATTGGAAGTATTAAGGAAACTTCTCAATGAATAAAGGAAAAGAATACCGCCAATCAGAATACCAGTTGAAAATAATTTTGAGATTAGACGAATCGCCTCCTAGCAATATGATACAACTTTAAAACGAGCCGCTCACCTGAGGAATTGAGCCGAAAATTGATCTCTCGCCGGGCGCTGCCTCACACCTCAAAAAGAAGCCATTTAGACGGTGAACGCCCAACTAACTATTCGATTGCCTTTAATAGTTATTCATAACTTCCAAATCCGATCTGCTTTGAATATTGCGAAAACATTCCACTGACGTACTCCGCAATGTGTGAGAATCAGTGTGTCTATTAGATAGATGTGTTCAAATTGGTGTACAGTTGTAGTTGACTTCACATTGCAATTTTCGGAATAGTTTTCACCTCAATTTCAGCGATAATCCGCGGATCGTGCTCTACTCATCGTTGAGACATCCAAAACATATCGATTAAAGTGTTCCTTCCTTGTGATGAATCTACCTGCTTTCATATTGCTCCTCTTGTGAAAGAACGTTTTGTGCGGAACAACTCGATATTTTTCATTGTAGAGCTTCACCACGTGCATCCGAGAGGAGTCGCAGCGTTTGCAGTCATCCTATTTTCGATTCTTCATCTCACTTCACTGGTGTCATTTGCTTGACCGCACTCTTATACTAGCGAAATAGATTATAACCTTTGTGTGAATAGTAATGTTCTGCTTGTGTTTCTGACGGGTGAAACTCTAGCTTTTCAGTAAAATTGAATAATGAGGGGTAGTCTATATGCGCTGCAAAATTTGAACTCGTTATGATGGCAAATAAACGTGCGAATGTGCCTGCTGATGAGCATCATTATCGAACAGTCCTTGCTTGCAAATAATTAACGTGCTTAAGAAGCTTACTGAACACGTTGTGCAGCTAATATTCGGCTTTGTTGATCCATTTGCGTTTCGCTTTTCTTTTATCCACTGAGCATTTCCTCCCTCTCGGTTTACTAACTCTCTACAAATTTTAGATAACAGTAATGACTCGTTGTCGAATTAATCGCTCGAAGAGTTTTAAAGTTCCAATCCTTGAAAATTTAAATTCTGTTGGATTCGACTTATTAACTTTAATATCTATAGAGGGTTCGTTGCAACCTTCTCGGAGGAGAGACTTTTCCCTTCAACTTTGCAGCAGAAACGATTTAATAGCGTTTTGCATTTGCAAAGAATTGACCAGACCACTAACAAAAAACTCCCTTTGCTTTGTTCCAGTGGATCAAAGAGATTGAGCATAGGTGGTATGACTTTTGATGCATTTCGACGCCTTAGAGGTTGTCATACGAATTTTTTTCATATTGATATTATGTGATGGCAATATGGTTCAAATATCGCAATAGTGTGACGATTTTCCATGGACGGTGTAGATTTATATTTTGGCATTCACGTTTGAGGCACTGATCAGGTGGTCGACGAAGTAGGTAAACTACTCAGAAGATAAAATTAGTTCATCGTGCTCGGCTGTTTCTGCAGCAAAAGAGCCCTGATTGAATATCTTTTTTCTCAGTTCAAAAAACTCTGTTGATGTGAAAGGCGCACTGGCGCTTAATGAGCTGTACTAAATAGAAACACTAAATGAGCCATTTCCAGCCATGAAATTCCCTTCCTTGGCCATTATCCACTTCAAGCAAGTGGGTTTCATAATTCTCTTGCACATACTTCTGTTCCTGGTTCAGTCCTCTGCTTGTTTTCTTTAAAGAGCTCATAGGAAGAGAGCAGCAGCAACCTTCAGAATCCTTTTACTTCGAGGTTGTTTTGGATATAAAAAAGCGAAATTATTTTCATCGGTAGCGCTTCTTTCAAACTGGTGCAGGTACTACGGCATCATCAAATAATAAAAACTCTCTTAACGTGGAAGAATTTTCTGATAAGATCGATATTTTCAGAGAAGTTAATGTTCTTCGGACATTTTGTCGATGCTCCAGTGAGTGAGTGAGGACTGATTGGTTGGTGAACGATGTATTAGATCGGGCAACAAAAGATTGTGTTTTAGAGTGATGCAGTGAAGAGTGACAACGGCAGGCAACCTGTTGGCCCCATCATCTTCGTCTCTCGCTCAGTGGCTTTCACCCATCAACTCCTCGATATAATTTAATCGAATTATAGAGGTCTTCTTCGGCTTGTACGGGTACAAATACTTCCTTACAATAGCGTAAGCCTGTTAAGTTGCTAATCACCTACAAATTTCGCATTAAATTAATCACTCACTTCTTCCAGTATCGATAGAATAAATGCTGAGTGTCCATTGCAAGTTCATACTCAATTTTTTCGATATATTAGTTATTAATTTTTGTATCAATTAGTTATTTGAGGTACCAGCCCCCCTTATCAAATAAACACTCATTTCATGCTGTCTGTGTGTGATTTAATGGATGCAGTCTTTTCGGAGCACAGTAGGAGTACACGGAGGGCACTTGACTAGTAAACTGTCAAATGGGATCAAGTCCATGACATAAACTGTTTTCCAATAATATTTTTCTTTCATATTTGCCGACTGGTTTAGTTTTCTTTTCTCTTCTCATCTTTCTCACACATTAACCAAAGAAGACACCGCCACCGACTAGCTACCGTCTACTCCGAACCATTCATTGGTGGCACGCAGTTGCTGTCGAGACACGCCCTCTATTATGAGCTCCGCCCCTTTATTGTTGCGATGGAAGCAAGCGTTTCACAACATCTAATCACTGATCTATTGTAGTGTTTGTCGGTGTTGTCAATCGGACGCAATATCGAATATACGTATGGCTAGATTCAGTATTTCAGAATTATGTCCAGATCTTGTTGAAGTCCGACCCACCTCATGCTCTAAATGTGAGTAATTACCATCTCGACGTTACTTGTTTCGATGAACATTTACGTGCTGCGCATGTTAACATTGTTTACGAAAATGTTTATTTGCCTTTAGCTTGTTCAAGCATTTGCACAGGGTAAATTGTTGGAGATATTGTTTACAGCAGAGGAATCCTGTAAAAGCGAAGAAGATCTTATCGATGATGGAATCGAAGAAGGGGTATCTGACGCAGGGTCCGACGAAAAGAAAGTGAGTCGCATCATTTCCATCGGGAATTTATTATAAAACATTTATTAGCATTTCAATTATGTTTTCCAATTGCCTCTACCAAATGATTAATAAAGTAGTCATTGCAGTGCTTTGCAATTATGCCTCCTTCCTCACTTAATTTCATCCGCGGAGGATCGTACAACCAACTGCTTGATGAACCATAAGACTGAGGTAATGATAGAATGATAGTTGACATTCCACTGCAGACTGTGTTTTTCTGTTGGTAGGCTTATTTTTCACTATCTAATGAGGTGAGCTGAAATTAGAGCTGGATGTGGATCCTACTCAGACATTTTGAGTGACAGTTTTTGTTTTGCGGTACGAAGTTTGCAGTAATTGATTTCAGCAAGAGAGATTTATTTACAGAGCGATGAAAATGGGAAGCCACCGTTCAGCTACAATGCGTTGATAATGATGGCGATCAGGAACAGCAAGGAACGACGGCTGACACTTAGTGGCATTTATGAATATATAATGAAAAATTATCCGTTCTACAGAGACAATAAGCAAGGCTGGCAAAACTCAATACGTCATAATCTATCACTGAATAAATGCTTTGTCAAAGTGCCTCGCAGTTACGACGATCCGGGTAAAGGTAAGGGAATTTGTTGCCGACCATAGATGCACTCTTACGATCCTGGCGCTTGCCTTCCGAGCGTTCGCAAGAGAGCTTCAATTTATCGCTGAGCGTGCGCCGAAGTGGGGGAACAACCATTATCCTGTGCAGCAAAATAGCGGCGCTAGTTAAAACCAGCATTAAGTGACTTTCTTTCATCAAAAAGAGATGTTCTGTGGATTGCCTCTTTCAGCAAAACACATTTAAAAGCTGATTAGTTTGTTCTGTTTTGCTGAGAGCACAGTTTCACTTTGCGAAAATGTTCATAAACTCCTTTTCTCTGGTAACCCAGTGTCCAGAGTTTCGATTGAGACAGTTTTACTTTACTTTCATATAGGTAATATTACGATTATTTTACAGGCAATTATTGGATGTTAGATGCATCATGCGAAGATGAAGTTTTTATTGGTGGCTCAACGGGTAAACTACGGCGGAGACCATCGTCAGCTGCGCGAGCCAGGCTAGACGCATTTAAGCAGTACGGAAATGCGGCAGCTATGTTCTCACCGTTTCTGCAGCCAGGTGGGCGCATGTCTCCATTTATAGCTCCGTATCCATACATGACTCCGATGAGCACGTTACGTTCACCTCCTTCTTATGGGGTCGATTCGCGATTTGTACGTACCCGACCGCAGTTAACGGTGCATCAATTCCCTAGCCCACTTCCACCACTCACTGTTCCATTTCCCTGTTCACCGAATGAGGACTTGATGCGAATTTATGTTGCACAACAGCAGCAGCAACATCATCATCAACAGCAACAAGTTGCCCAATATCTCGTGAAAAAAATTGGTCCTATGAACTGATCAAAGAACTCCCTTATTCTTACCACAGTGTACATATGTCTGCTTGCAAGTGATTATGCTCTTCTTTAGAGAGATTTTTAAACCGTATTAATTGATTACTGGGTTGTTTTCTTAAAGGCTTATGAGGAAATGAATTTGTTGTATGGAAGGGAAATAAAATCTCTCATACTTACCGGAATCATCAGCTTCTCCTCTAAGCTTAAAGTCTCGAGCGGAAAAAAAGGTTGGAAAAATTTTCAAGTCGCCATTCCACTATGATTTCCCTTAAGACGTTCTATTTGCCATCTGTGATATTGTGCTGACAAGTTTTCTATTTCTTATGTAATACTTATGCTTCAAAATATGTTTTTGTGGGATTCCACGGAAATCGAAGTGAAGTCGTTATTAATCTATGCAAAAAGTGTTTTAATAAACTTTCTCTTGGAGTGCAAATTTGTTTATAACGACTCAAATGCAAAAGCGATTAATTTGTAGCCATCGAATCGAATGGAATCGATCCACAAAAATGTGCCATTATAGATTTTAATAATTCATCTCTTCATCGGAGATTTATTTTCCATTCGATATAAGATTATGGAACCCAGGAGAAATTCTATGAGTAACTTTTAATGCTATACGCTCTCTGCAAATTCATTTTTCTTAGATTAGTTCCCTCTGCGTTTATTATTCAAATGAAAGGCTTTCGTTTAAACAGAGAAAATATTTGAAATTATCGTCGCAAATCATTAAGCGAGATTCATCTACAGCATTTTTAAAGATAATATTCGTATTGTGTGCGTGATAGTTTTCATAAATTTGTATATTTTGAGCAGTCCATCGCATTTTAATGAAAAATGTTGACCGATGTAATGCCTTTTATTCTATGGGAGATGATACTAGTAGTTTTGAAGATGAGGGAATGTTGGGATGGGAAGAGATTAAAGCAGTCCCGAGCCGTGTGAGAGTGCTCAAAAAATCTAATATCAGATGGGGATGAATTTTGCATCTTTGTCGAAAAATGTTTCTAGTAATAAGAATGGGAAGAATTCTTCATCAAACATCAGCTGTTGCTATTTTCCGAAACGTAAAGAGTTTGTTCGTAACACAGCACTAAGGTATATACACAAGAGGGCGATTTGACCACTACGTTGTCTATCTGGTGGAATGATCGTTGAGGAGTTTTTTTCGTGTAGCGCCACGCAGAACACATCTAATTATAGAGTCGGCGTTTTCTTTGTAAAGGATTCACAGGCGCGATACGTTTGAGAATCCCCCAATCACTGCTTCCGTTTCCACGCTTATCGGCCTCACCTGTCGTACACGGGTCTCGTAATCAAATCCCGCACACAGTCTACACTCGTCGTTTATCTCGTGCCACTATTTTCCTTATTTTCCTCATCTGTTTCCTTCGGTTTTTTTTTCTCATGTAAAGTCTATTGCGTTACAGTTCGTGATTTCTAGATCAGTATTTATGTTCAGTGAAATGCAGTTTTCAGGCCTTAAACTGAACATTTGTGCGCGTGTTCCCTGGGTATAGGCGAGATGAGCATTCGTCGTTAAATTTCCATGTTTGTGGTGTCTACTTTTCTAAAAGCTAGCTCGTGCTGTCGATCTTTGTGTGATACTTCAAGGTTGAAAGATTTATGGGAAGTTCCTCTTGGTTCTCTGGGCTCATGGATTTTTATTCTCAATAAGAAAAGAAAGGCGAAGTGGCGCTGAGTAATTTTATGCTCATAAAATCTTTTAAGAGGTGATTTTTTCAACGTTATGAATAAGGTAGAAATCTTAGACAGTCGAGCTCCAAAAGCGTCTAATGTGCTGGATATGGATAAATCGCTGAAACTGAAAGTAATGTCATTTTATTATTTTATTTTTCTCTTTGCTACTGAGAAACTTTCTACGTTATACTCAATATCGGTAAGCTGCTTTTGTAAATGGTAGTTCAAACAACTCGTAAACGGATTCGTTGGAGCTTTTTAAATCCAGAAGTTCTAAGACAACCTATATTCTCTCTAATCAAATAGTGCTCTCACTGAGCTTCCTCTCCTATTTTTTAAACTATAAGCAAATATTCCTCATAAATGAAAGCCCTTAGCATTTATGTATGAGATTAAACTATCAAATGGCGAACCGCCGTTAATTACAACGTTTTGTTGAGGCAACGAGTGCGGAACTTCACTACAGATAAAGCAGAGTTGAGTATCGCTTTTCGTTGAGGTTTTCCGTTATCCTTTTCCGTTATCCCATCGCTTTTCGTTATCCTTTCGTAGATCATAAATCTTTTCAAGTTTCCGCACCTTACGGTGTCGATTGATAGAGCTCAAAAGGCGGTGGTCTTTTGAGTGGCTTATTGCATCGCGACAGTTGTTCTTTCGTTAACTATACCAGTTGCTCGTTTAGTGTGCTTAGTTGATCGTCGCTTCAAGGTGTCTCTCCTTAAGAAAGCGTGCGAAAGATCAAGCCAACGCGCCTCACCGTATATGCTTTCACTAGGGAACTTTTTCCGACTACAGTGAAATAAACTTCAGGCATTGTTCGGCAGGTGAACAACCATTAGAACGCCTACAGCTAGAAATTTTGAAACGGCACAGGTTGCGCCGAAAAGTGCAATCTGAAACTTTGTTGAAAGAGGAGGGAGAGAAGGGCGTAGAGGTTCTTGTCGACTTCTCTATCTTCTGTTACTGCAGTAGGATTATCTTTTCTACTCCTCTTCCTTCCATCATACTGAAAAACTTAAAAGGTATGGAATCACTTAATATTGGATGTTGTCAAGCGTGGCTAATTCAGAAACTAGCATTTCTCAGCGGTGCTCTTTCCACACAATCCACATCACTTAGCGGTCTTTACACACTGTTGGAGAAATTCGTTACATTATTAAAAATTTTCAACGACGTCGCAAAACCTCATTAATTCTTATTCGTTGGCGGAAAAAATTTTCACTAAAGGTCGAGAAAATTTGACCAATGCACAATATTGCAATGGTAATTGAATTGAAATGAATACGACGATTTGATAGTGAGAGCGCAAAAGAATTGTTGAGACGGTGAGTGGCAACATACAAGGCGTGTTATTGAGTGTTACGTGGGTGACCACAGTCGGATATGGCGAACAGACGACAGCCCATTGTGATTTGCGTCTGTTTCTCGTCTTCTCAAATTTAGCAAATAAACAAAAATAAGACCCCTTAGTGCGAATGGATATTAGAGTGCATATAAACAGTATTCTCTCTCAACGAATACAGCACCAACCCTAAAGAGGCTCGAAAGGCGAAAAGAGCATACTGAGCAGAAGTGTCACACAAATCCTAAGCTTCTTCACCGTCCAGCAATTCAGCTACCATCTTCCTATGCGAGCTTGCTGCCGCCTATTCTGCTCAGTGAATAAATTGCTCAGGAAAACAAGTTCAGGATTGTATCGAACTTCTGCATCGAAAACTCGAATTTTTTGTTGTGGTACCATGCAATTTTTTGATTAGCGAACTGTGCCTTCAGTACGTCTGTTAATGGTGCCGTTTTAGTGGCATCTTTTTTTGTTATAGAAATGTTTTCTTTTGTTTTGATATGATGTGATAAACAACAGCTCGGATGTTTCCGTGTGTGAACTAAAGAGCAGCGTTGACGCTTGAGCTTGTATAGCTGCGAATATAGACGAGATTACTTGTAATTAACTGCTTATTGAGGGCGTCGAGAGGATTTGTTGAATGACACACATCCGTGACGCGTTCTCTACTCATTAAGGTGTATGCTAGCCCGGTTAATCCTTGAGCACCAGATGCCGCATTGATGCTTTAAAGGGCGATTAACGTCATCATCGCGCCTTTTCTAATACATGCACTCGTCGAGCGTTCACAGTGATTCACTAAAATTGCGCAGAAATAAACAGATGTTTTCGCATACAAAATTGCACTCTTCGGATCTGTGGCGAAAGCTGTCCACTTGACGTTATTCTACAGCGTTTTTTTGTGTCAACTACGCAGCTAAGATGGACGACCTTCAGTATTTTACCTGTAACACCGAAATGGAATATTCTTTAGGTTAGCAATACATAAACGCAATTATTGTCAAGCTATACCAAAGTCGGAAACGTTTAAGGAATCAGTGCTACAAATATAAAAGGAACCTCTGCCTCTTCATAACTAGTAAGATGCTTGAGTAAAAGGGACGACTAATGTTGAATTACTGTCGGCATCTTCGATGCACTGTGCTCGAACATTTATAAGCGTTTGATAGTGGGCTGAATTCGGTGCAAATTTTGTTCATAATCTATGCTCATTAGGCGAGGATTTAATCACATCTCGATGATGTGTTTACAATGGTCTCTGTTGCAATAGGCCCATAAATTAGTGAGAAACGTGACGCTTGTAATTTTAGGATGCAGAGATCTTGTCTGTGCTCTTACCGCTAATATACCGCTACCGAATACGACTCAATTGCCCCTTAGCGATAACAGCTGTTGACCACATTCGAATCAACCTTAATCATTCTAAAGTCCTTTCTTATGCTCCATTCAAAGTGAGTAACACAATTCAACCTCCATTTTCAAGCAAATAAACCTCAATAACATTATGTTGAGTAGAACGTCAAAATGGTACGATGATAAATACAGTGGCAAATATGAGCACAATTCACAGTTGGACAAGTATTTGTGGCGCTCAGGAACTGTCAGCATTTGGCAACATTGCTATGTTAAATGTGAGAGTAACATTACAAATGACGTCACATTATTGAAATAGAAAATATTTCTGATGTTCCATCAAAAAGTATTCGAATTTCGCTGGATAGGATCTACCTGAGAATGGTTAATCGCACGTGAACGACTTCAGCCATATGACGCTAAGCGGATGGAAGCGGCTACTTTTTTCATAACACTCTTTCGATTTCGAAGCACTATTTTTTCAAATTCACCATATCTAATGAAACTGTTTAACTGAAAATGATGAGTTCTGAATATGCGACCGTTACTGCATATTCGGCAATAAATTGCTTCTTTTATAAGCGTCAATTAACATAAAAGAGACATCAAGAGAACTATATAGCCCATCTGAGATGGGAAGTCACCGTAGGAGGAAATAGACGGGAAGTATTTAGGGAAACGGAAACCATCGAGTATAAAAGTTTCTCTCCTAAAAAAGAAGAAATACTTTCTCCTCAGAATCAATTTGTGCACCTAAATTACCGCAAAAATAACTAACTGCTGCAAATAAATCAGCAGAAGTGGAAAATGTGGAATGAAAACAGTCCGATGGAGATTTCTTCAAGACTACTCTTTTTTCCCATAGCAAATCCCTCAATCAATCTTCCATGTACAAACCTTCAGAAATATTTCTAAACAATTGAGGACGTTTTTTATTGTCATTAAATTCCCAATAATTACTTAGAAAATCTAAAAATTTAAAATCTTCACTACGTGTTGCTCTGTATTTTCTATTTTTTCCTTCCCACTATGGACAAACAAATCCAGTAATTGCAATCAAGTGGAAGTTCCTCTCTTCCTCCCTTAAAAATAAAATCTGAATAGTCAGAAACGCAAAAATGCTTCATAGAGAATCGAATTTTGATATTTTTACATCTAAGGAGTACGAATCCTCTAACTGCAGAGGATATATTTCTAAACGGGAAGAATATGGCTCATCCATAGACCGTTATTGCTTGCGATGGCTGTACGCATTGGACACATGGGTGTATTTCAAACAATTTTTACTTATGAGCAAAATGGAATGTAAAAAAAACTTTTTCAAGTAGTCAACCTTCAAAACTCGGAAAAGGGAAATTACCTTTACTTTGAAGGTCAAAGATTGAGCAAACAGCACCATAACTGTTGCTGGGGATGCTGAGACATAGATGGAAATAAGTAGGCGAAGTTCTTTTATGGAGGTACAATAGCCTTTACTTCCAACTGCGTTACAAGCAGCCTTTGAAAGAGCCTAAGTTGGCAAATGACGTCGATCTATGCGTTCGAGGAGATAAATGCCGAAAATTTGCTGAAATATTCGGTTCAAATCGACTAATGGTGCAAATTAACATAAGTGAAAAAGCCATTCCCGGGCATCTAACTATGAGGAGT
Organism: Parascaris univalens; assembly: GCA_037576465.1. Taxonomy (NCBI): domain Eukaryota; kingdom Metazoa; phylum Nematoda; class Chromadorea; order Rhabditida; family Ascarididae; genus Parascaris; species Parascaris univalens. Next base: position 59,242,978 of record CM075173.1, on the reverse strand, counting down.
GTTTTCCTTCGGGAATTAACTGCTAAAATGTCGCACTCGAGCAACAATAACAAGCCTCTTTTTGGAGTGGCGCTTTCACACGCTAGCACATTCGTCGCTGCCGCGTGGCGGTTCGTTTGAGTTCGTGCCATTACCTAACGTGCTATATCGTTTCCCTAATTTCATGCAATTCCCTGCAAGCTTGCTGACGAAATGTTCTCATCGAAGAACAACCATGTGTTAAGGTAAACGGCTCATCGCAAATGCAAATGGCTCAACTTTAGGGTTTAAAAGTGTTTTGCGTTATTCAATTTATGCGAGCCGTGCATGAATTGAGGCGAGAAGAGTGAAGCAAGCGAGCAGCGGAAATGAGCCTCTTTGTGTATATGTGTACTAGTTGTTTTTGTATGCAGGTAGGGCAAAATATTTGACAACATGAGGAGTGTCTAGCTTTCGATTGAGCCAACAGTTTGATTGACGCACAGCGCGACAGCTTTCAATGTTCATCTGACGGCATCAGCCAACGAAGTGGTCAGCTGCGTAAGACAACCGACATGCCAGCAACTAGAAAATCTATATGCCAGCATTCATTACAACACGCTGCACACAGCTTAATCCCACTTTCAACCCTCCAATCCCTTCAATTAACTCTGCAGTTATCGTTTATCTATAAGAACCACTAAAATCGACCAGCCTTCAAGAAATGTCAAAGCGCCCAATCTCGGCGAACTCGGATTAACCCTAACGCCAGTCTAATAAGCCATAGATGAGTAAAAATTAGGCTTGACGCATGCCATGGCTCGGATATAGTAAACGAGGTTTAAAATTGCTACGCCGATTGGTATAAGTAGTGCTTTTATTTGAGAACTATCCTACTCAAATTCATATGTTGGCGGGAAAGTCAAAAATACAGCTAGCACAATTCAACGAAGATAACGCTGATTTGCTTTGTAAATGCGACGAGTGACGCTGACTTACGGTAGTCGAGAATGAGGCCCGTGCCGCACAATACTGTAGTGGCAAGCAAGCACTGGAGCAGTGAGTTTGTACGTTCGGTGTAACGCGTATTTGTTCTACAGCGACGAGGAGTGCAGCGGCAAGTATCCACAAAGGAAGCACCACCTGGCCGATGAGCATCAGCAGTTGGATTGCGTGTTGTTAGTTAGCCACCGAAATATTTCATCGAAAACAGGTCGGGAACCACTTCATGCTTCAGCTCTACGCTTCTAGATATCCTCTGTCTGCACTGTGCTCATCTCCAGTTCGTACAATGCTGTGATAGGAAAAAAAACCTCCATAAAGAACTTGTTCAGCGTTTCGCTTAAGGCACCTTGAAACTCATTTCTAATGCAAATAAGAGCAACAAACACTGTTACTAAAAAAATTTACATATATAGAAGTATGCTACCTATGATGCTCCTGCAACGATCACATAAAAACAAGGTGGGGAAAAGTTTGCATTAGAATCTTGTAGCAATCTGTTACACCTTCGAAACCACTTTCGCTAATAGGGTCAGTCGATCAGATAGGACCTTCATCTCTGAACAGAGCGCGCTGAACAAGAGGCAATCAAAAGCTTGAGTTACTCAACTTTATGCCGTATGACGTAACTGCAACTCCGCATCAAAGCATCAAAATGTGAAGAACGTCCTGCTTTGTTTTATTCAACAAAGCTGTTTTGTCGTTTTCTTTTTGCATTCGTTGTGCTTCTGTTTTTAAATTGTTCGCTCTATACTTGTAAAACTGAGCCGTTTTGTTGGATTTGCAAAATTCATAGTCGGGACGTCGAACGCATTCGACCAAACGTGCAGTAAGGCTTACCCAATGAGTCTACAAGCTGTTTTAGGGACGAAGATAGACTCCTTCGAAAGCCTTTTCAAAAATGCATGAAGTCTCAAAGCGAGAATATTTAACTTCCGCATTTAAAAGACCACATTTACGCTCCAAGCGAGTAATCGTCTATTAGCTGTCGCAGTTCCACTATTCATGCGATGAGCGAATGTTGATTCGACGTGTATGCAAACAATACAACCATTAGCGTTGATGAGGAAATTAAGACTGCAAAATGCTGGTAGAAAAAGACCTGCGTTGCTGGGAAGAAATCCATGTGAGCGCGAAAATGCTTTATTTTCCTCGCGGATCAGCGAAACTGCAAAATTAGAGCTTCGATGCATAATATCTGTAAAGTTTACCTTTCTTTTTTACGTTCCATCAAAATTATTCCCATGCACTTCGAGTAAAAACGCATTGTTTGTGTTCTGCCGATAAAAAAGGTAGCTGAGACTGGCGTCTTTATGGCTATGTGGATATACGTTGAGGTTGCGATAAGCACGCAGACTACGTGGGGACACGTCGACCTGAACAGTCGTTCGAGAACAGACCACACGCTGAGGGATTTCGATGGAGCGGGCCATTATCAGTTTTGCGTCTTCAACCGCCCTCTCATAAAAGGCGATTGTTGCGGCATGCTTGTTATATGATGTACTCAATGTGCCTCCTGCACGCATAAACAATTTACAAATAACAACGTCTTTCATTGGCCGCCTTCGTGTGAGCGATTTCCATCACATTCATGCAACTAACACATACCGTTCTCACACCTCTGCTTAGATTACTTTAGCCAGTGTAGGTGATCGAATGATTGTTTCGACTACTGTAACAACTACTCTACATGTACGTTGTAATCTCTAAACGCTACGCTCAAATGTCCTACCGTTTTTGTTGCGTCTGAATACTGAATAGCTTAACTTTGAAGTGCGAAAATTGACGGTTTTTAGTGCCAAATTTCACAACTGTGTAGGTTTGGTATTGACTGAATGCTCCAGGATGAACCTTCAGAATGTAACTGCAGTTCTTAAGGCATAATGCATGACAATAAGTGGAAAAGAGGGTTATCCCAACGTCAGTGCAGTTGGCAGCTTTTCCGAGCCAAGTAACTCAGTGACTTCACTCAGTTAAACTCATTTAATATACCAGCGAATATAAGTTTAGCCATTACGGTGAGTTACGTAAGTCTGAGTGGTTGAGTTATTAAAAGTTCTAAGAAACTTTAGTATAGCAGCGGATGGGCGACCCACAAGCAGCTAAAACAGTGACAAAATGACTAACTTTCTTCCAGACGTGCACCTCTTTCAACTTCACCTAATAAGGAAACAAAAATTGGCCGAAAAGCCCACGGTTTTCAGGGCGTGAATCGTAACAAGGTAGAAAAAGATTTCTGAGCAGAAAATGCACAGTTCTCATCATCTTCGATGGCTTCCTCCTCCATCCAAGGCTCACAGTTTGTAGCTAACTCAAAAAACCCATTTGCAGCAGTTTCAAAGCTCAATTTTCAAGTCATTTTGACAAATTTAGCGGCTCGATATTCGAGCCTCTAAATCTCCTTAAAAGAAATCTGAAACAAAGAGATGAGAAAAGCAATGAAAGTGCGACGTTCCAAGAATAACGGGAATCACATGAACCATTTAAAGCTATTGCCAAACAAAACCGTTGAAATGGAAATAGATGATTAGGCGTATCAGAGACGTTGGCACGATACGCGTTATTTTTAAACAGTCTCGCTTATCCAGAACAAGTAGCTCCATAAATTATCGCTAAACAATTAAACGGCTTAATGATGTCGCTAACACTCACATTTTCAGTTGACGAGTCGGTGCAAAACAAGACTCTCTCTTGCAAAATGTATGAAAATTACTGTGCGCCTCTCACTTTTCTATGTCCACATTTTAGTGTCTTTCGCAGTGAACACTGAAAGTTTTTAAAGGTTAAGTGGTAGATGGGGAATTTTGCAGCTCCCACTTCACGGCTTTCATATTGGACGAAATAAAAATCACCTTACCGACACAAACATAGAACAGCAGGCAAAGAAACGTTTCGCTAATGCAGCTTAGTAGCAACGTGAAATAAATATTGTGCCACGGAAAGATGAACATAAGCTTTGCTCAGAGTCACCCACATCAGGAATGTGGGTGAGCTACCACTGTTTTGAAAGAGTAAGTTACTCTTGATGAGTAGGTTGTTCGAAAAGTACAGCAAGTTGGACAGCGAGTGAACTATCAAATTAATAATAATTTGTTTGCCGAATACAACCCATAATAAATATCTCCACCAACCGCTTCATTATGACTATCGATTTGACGTAAGTTCTTTCAATGAAGCCAATCATCGGCCAAAGAAAATCTGTGGATACGAAACGATAAGGACATCCGAAACAGCGCTTATGTAGGGAAATTCTCCAGTTGTTCAGTCCCATCGAAAACGTTGCGCAGTCGAACGCAGAGTTGCTTCCGAAGTTCGTTTATGCATAACTGAACTCTATCAGTTTCAGGTATTCATGTGCCCAGTGCAATTTCTTAAAGAAAACAAAACCGTCACAGTATACCCGCCTTTTTTTACAGCGAAGACAAATGCAAATCGACTCGAGTGAGCGAGGGGTCAAGTTGGTGCAACGAAATAACTTTGAAACCATATGCTATCCTGCACTAAGCAAGTCAGTAGCACAGAATCTCCGTAACAATGAACTACGCCATCCATAATTTTCCTTCCATACATCTGTCTCGAACCCTCTCCGCTCGCACAATAATGGCAAAATGCTTGCTAATGATAGCTGGTTGGGGAAGTGCGCTATAGGGCGTGGAACAAGGGGTACATCTCTGCAGTTTTCATAAACCACCCTGAAAAACAGCGCTGGAACGGTATTACAGAATCTCCTTGCAGTTTACAGGTGAAAGCAATCAAGCCTTAGTTCCTGCGAAAATTGCACAACGACCACAGCATTATAGCAAGGAGTTGTGACATTCCTCACACGCAGTGGACGAAAACACCTAATTAGTCAGCTACAAAGATGAAGCTCCATTATAGCTAGTAGATAACAACGAAAGTTAGAAGTAGCTTTCAGCAAGCATTCATCTTTCACTATAGTAATCTGACAACCACTGCAGTATAACGACATATGTGACGCGTTTAAACTTGATGCAAGCCTGAGGGAAGGCTTGATGCTTGACCGACCAACCGAAACCTTTCCTTATTCATCTTCGAAGCTGAGGTCTTCATGACCTAAAATGCACTACAACTGAAATTGTGCGACTGGTTAACTGCAGCAATGCGCCCAAAATTGAGACGTTATCTGATGACTTCGAGGAGTACCTTGAACTACCGAGTTCCATGGCACGGCTTTTGGTACACTGCAGTAAGTGTTGAGTGCGGGCCAGTTTCGGGTAACATCTCAGAAATGACCACCTAAACTGCTCTTTCTGGGAATTATGGCTAACAAATCCATTCGGGAAGATGAAAGATGCTTCATCTTGGGGAGTTTTATGTTTGGAATTTCGATGCGGAAGTTTCAGCAGTGGGCGTCGGCGATATGCGATTGCAGCACACACACAACGGGTGAAGAGTGAAAATTTTTATTAAAGGAAAAAGCAATGGAGAACGAATTTACAATCTTAAATGCGTACAAAGACGATGAGATGAAAGAGGAATCATCGCAAAGAAATGATTAGAAAGAGAATGAAAATTAAAGAAGGCATAAGAATCGCTGTCGCAACTAAATTAGCACCACTATCAACGAGTCATTATTGACGTGTTTCAATTAATCCTAACAAAACATACGATGAACGCACTCCTCACAATGCACAAATGCTTTCCCCTTTTCACTCTGCGGCCTATAATAAGGCCATTAAGACTTCGGAATTGCACAACACCTATAAGAGGGCGAAAGAATCCAGTGCTAATAACTCTGATAGACTCATATCATATGAACGCTTTACAGACTGGTCAACACAAACCTTCAAAAACGTTCCACGTTAGCCTATCATCCCCAGGTCTAATCCAGATTCAATTTGGTTTAACTCACACGCTGAAACGGAATCAGCGGCAAAAAAGAATTTCGACAAACCGTCTCTAAACTAGAAAGGAGTCGGCATTTCTCTCACTTCTCTTGGCCTGAAATCTCAACAGCGAAAGATGAAGAGGGGATGCGAGGAGGGCCGGGCGATAAGGGGAATAAGCGAAAGGAGAGTCTACTATTCAATCTCAATAACTGCCATACATAATATCTCTCAAATGCGCTTAGAAATTCAAACAGAAATCGTGCAACGAGATCAATAACAGGAAAAGTAAGGCTAAGAAACGGTGCATAGATTTGAACGAAAAATTATAACGGAAACAGATCGCTTTTAGGGACGTTTCCAGAAGAACATAGGTTTAAAGCAATCATCAACACCATTAGCTTCGATAAAACCATAAAAACACCGAAAATTACGAATTACGACCTTTCAGTGTTGAATTTTCTCCTAAGGAAGCATACCAACGACCACTATCACCTAAGACACAAAACAAGTTTATACTCTCATACTGAAGGCACATATTTCTGTACATCCAAGATGCATAATGAACAAAAAAAACAAGCAAAGTTTATTCCACTCATATGTGACGATGTAGGGCACTCGAAGAATCAAGAGGGTCGTGCAAAAAAAGAGGCCACATCTTGTGGAAATTACATAGACTTTTTGTGAAACAAACAGACAAGAATGAGATTATGCCGGTCACCCCCTCCTTTCCACCCCCCACAGAATATATACCTCTGAAATATTATTTTCTCTGGAAAGGAGTGAATTTAGAAAAAGGCGAGCGTAAATTCTGATGGGTAACAAAAAGAGTCATTAGAAAATAACATGAGGCTTGAATCGTTAACAGCTACTGCAGTATTGTAGGTATAGATATGTTGAAAGAATAAATATGAAAGTGAAAAAGGCTGACATGATATGAACAACAAAGGGCAAAGAAACGCCATGCAGCGATTTTACGAAGAAGGAAACCTACCCTCCACAACGGACTAAAATTTTTATATTGCTCGTTAAAACTTCAAATTCGCTGGAAATATGAATTGAAGTGGGCCTTTTCCCTTGTCGACGAGAAACGCGGAAACAACATCAGTTCGTCTGATGACTATGGGTGTAAGCTTTCATCCGAATCTATATGCTTCAACGTATCAGAAGGGTAACTGCGACTTTCTTCAGCTTCCGAGAACGTTTGTTCAACAATTGCGCGTCTAGAAGAATCCACGTCGATGAGGGATTTAAGCCTTCGAGTAGGATGCCATCGCCAATAATAGAGCAGCATCACGGCAATGCCGCTTATGAAAGCTGATAATGCAAACAAAACGATGAACTTTTTATGTGGGTAGACGAATCGTTCACAATCGAGCAACAAGCCAGCTACTGCCTGTAAACAAGTGGGACAACTCAAAGAAAGAATGATAACATATCACGAGCACAACAAACATTCCGTTAGAACAAAATGAAAAAGAGAGCCACGGAACTAACAAAACGCAACAAATAGAAGTTCATCAGCTGTAAAGGTTCAATCAGTAATCACTACTAGTGCTATTTGCGTGCAGTGAAATACCACTTACCACACAGAAGATCGCAAGCTCAATGGATCGGCATAGAGTCCGCCCGGAATCTAATGATAGCGATCAGTTTCACCTACGCCACGACCCAGTGCCCAACTAGCGGCCAGCTCATGACCTTCCTCCCTTTTCATATACAAATCGCTAAAATCTTTTTTGCATAACAATTTGCATTCAAGCAAATGGGATATTTCATTCATTATCAGAGAATTCGTTTCCCCCTGATTTCACTACATGTGGTTTTTTGCACTACAACAATGCAGATTTTTTTCGCGATTGTAGACGCATGTGATGAAAGTCTTGATCCTTGAGATCGCGCGGAGCTCAACATGCAGTTTGGTGCATTCTTCAGGCAATAATTGTCATATGGTTTCCATGTCGTATATTATTATATCCTACTGCACTGTCTTGATACCCTCATAAAATACCGAAGTTCTCAACGATGGTTATTCCATGACTTCGAGCGCTTAAATCAATAACAGTACAAAATGTCGACCAAAAGAAACGTTCATGCTGAGGATATTTTTAAAGAGTTGCTGTAGTACGTCTAATCGCATACTCGAGCTTTCCTGCGATTAATTTCTATACGGGGTTTGCAGAAAAACTGTTCAGCTCATCTCATTTCGTTTCAAAAACGCGCTTTTGAACAGCTCGAGGTGGACGCACTGGCTACGTATAACTGAGCTTTGTGTATATATATAATGCAAAGATATCTTTAAATGTGCGAAACAAAACGAATGGAAAAAGTCAACCGTTTAAAGTTGATACACTGACTAAAAAGAAGCGCAATCATACCAGATTCTCGATAATTTCGATTACATAAGCGACTGTATATCTCCACCTTGTCGGTCCTTCGGCCATGTTAAAAGGTGTGAATAGATGAACAGCAGCGCAGATCAAGAGCAATCCAAATTCGAGAGAAATATAACCCGGTTCCGAATCCACATGCTAGAAGAATATTAAACTAAACTACCAGCTGTAAGAAGTAAAAAACGACGAAAAATAACTGTCATTCAAAAATCTCATAGGAGCATTTTCTTTGCAAATTCACTCAATAACATTCATTTCTGCTACGAACTTCACTTCAACTCAAGAGATCTAGAGGCTGACATTCTTCTAACGAACAGGAACATGTCAACAAATGTGTTCCTTCCTCTGCGTTTGGAGAGAACTGGGAAAGCTTCTTCTTGACTGTCAAAGTTATAGATGAATTAAATAACAGTCTGGAACAGCACTAATGTTCCGTTTGATATAACAACTTTCAAAAAATTTTTTAATGCAATTTCTTCCCTTTCTTTTCTCAAGCATGCTTAGAATTTTGGACTAAACACCTTATCGCCAGCAATTTTAAAAGACCCCGGTCAAAGATCGTACACTCGTCGGAATGAGCAAAACTAGAAGAAATATGTGAAGGACCTGAAGCGCAGCAATGTGGACGAGTGAGAGAGTGTAGTGAACGATAACAAACACTGTGGTCCAATACTGAAATGCGAGCACAAACAGAACCAATAATATATAGCGTGCCGAAATGGTCAGACATCGCCACGACAACTGAAACACAAAGATGCTGATGGAGCGTGTGAAACTGAGATAACTTCGTAACAGATAACCACAGGATTAAAGGTCTCGATCGAAATACCAAATGGGCGTGAATACAGATCTACCACCAAAACAATCCGAGGATTCCTACCACTGCACTAAAAGGAAATCTTTGCGGGAACCTGCGACGACAGAGTGAGCTTCAAAAGCAATCCTGAAATCTGAGACTTTCACAGCAAAGAACACAAACGAACATGAGGCCAATACATTCAAGGAGAACAGGTGGAGAAACTATCTGCGAACGAATTTGGGAAAGAAATCTTGAAAACCACCAATATCGAACGACATGTGTGAGGAGAAGTTTCTTCTCTCTATCCAGGAATATCAGAAAAACCTCATCCTTCGATAAGTCATATATTCAAAAGTGAAAGTTCAGCTGGAATTTTGAACTATACGTTCCCATTCAAACAAACTCATTACTGTAATAACACCAAAGCGCAAGAGTGAAAGCCGTTATTTCCTTTCGTCGCAATTTAAGAAATTAAGGGATCGGCCAACCAACATTTTATTACTAAAATCCTTTCCCACTGTTCAAAATATTAATTGATATCTGGCTTCAGCAACCACTTACACTCTCGACTTTGAAATTTTCCTAAACATATCCTTTCCATTTGATCAACTGCAACAGCATGGACATAAACAAGCTTTAAACAAAGCCAAAAAATAAGGGTGTATTCGTTTGTTTTATTCAAATATGCACAAAGTCGTGTCAAATCATCGTTCTGGGGCAATATAAAATACCAACTTGATAATGCACTCGGAACGTACTTTACACTTGACCTTGCGGAACACATAACAACCTCGTTTTTCTCACATCCATAGTAAAAATGAAATTGCTTACCTCAAATCAGGTCCCGAGTCCTTCATGAGGGTCAGCTAAAACTCCAACTGCAAAAAAGCAACGTTCAAAACGTTTCAAGTTCATCAACGGAAGTTTACCTGCAGAAACGTCTCAAATGGGCTCATGTTCATCTTGTCGGGCCTTGCTATTCGTAAACTTCGATGCTGTATGCTAACTGACCAGCACACAGATAGCAACGACATCACGACCGACATTCCTTGAAAGTACACTGAAAAAAAGAACGTTGAGGAATATAAGCGCACTTACTGTACGTTGGAACACATAATACGGCCTGATTTCTTAATAATTATATCCATTCGAATACTGTCTTCAAAAATCCAGAATGAAGTAAAGGATAATGGACATATTTCGTTTTGAAAAAGAAAACGAGAAGACTCATCCTCGGATTGTTTCGATTTCTGCCCCTGTTTTCTTCCTCCCAAAATATAACAGAATTGTGCAGTTGAAAGTTTGTTCCTGTTCAATCCTAAGCCTTCAGCAATTATGAACTGCGCATAAAAGATGACTCACTCCACATGGGTATGGCATCTGATGGAAGAAGCATCCAGAACGAATGCGCAAGTACGATTCCCTGCACAAGAACTTGTGGAGCCGACTCCAGAAATGCTTCAAAGAACCTAAAAAAAACTTCGATGTTAATTTACATGAAAACAATTATAATATAAGCTATACTATAGGCAAATATTAGGTTTACACAACAAGGCTCCTGCAAACAACGTCGAACGCATCCAGGACAGTGTATTGAGGATATGTGATGAGTAACCAGGGGCAGTTAGACTCGATATCAGCGCACAAGCATCCGTTACGTCACTTCCCCTCCACAATCCTTCTACCCAGAAATCTCCTCAGAAAAGAATGCTCTCAATTTGCATAAAATAATCCGTTTCCGAATATGCGTGCACATTTGAATAATATCACAGACTAGACAGTTTTCTGATCTAGTTAAAATAACGAACTCAATCCATGGATGAGAGAAAAATGACCTCTAACAAGGCAAATCAGTAAACAGACGATGCTTGCATGGTGGGCATGCCCAGCCCACCAATAAACACGTCTCCGAAGCTCACCTTAATAAAGACGCGTCACGATCCGCCTCAACCATTCTGCAGTAAAAATAGCGCCGCTCATGATCACTGCTCGAAGATCGAAATCCTACCGCCGCAACGATTGCATCCACATACCAAACTGCAGGACCGAGCTGAATGAAAAGAAAAGCAAATATTTTCATCACAATCAACGACAGAGTGATGGTTCAATTTACTGGAAGAAACAAAAAGACGCGACATAGGACTTAAGATCGAAGTAATCGGGGCCAAAAACGACTGCTGAAATGGAATAAGCAAATGAACTGATTTCGAGACATCTGCAAAAGTGATAGGGTTACAGTTAGCAACAGAAAGTATAATGCGAAACCTTCAATTTCAAAAGGAAGCGAAAACTATCCTCATCTTTAAACAATGCATTCCAGTCCCCGTTATCGGTTTTTGGAATGAACACTATCTAAATACACTGACTCCTTCAAGCAACATGGGCTACAGCACCTGTATAGGTGATAGAGAATGAGAATGGAAAGAAGGCAGAAGCTCAAATGAGCATTACTGGGGTGCCGAATAACTGGAATGGTTAAGTGTCTGTGGAAAAGGACCCGATTCCGATCTAAAATCCTGCGAGAACCTTTTATATTCATTGCAAGGGAATTTTATAAACTTTCAATCAATCATGAAGGCGGAGGAATAAACACACGAGGTCGATTCATCAAGCAAATACCTCTCAGCATCGATATGAATTTGGCAGCAAGTCTAGCATAAGAGATCATTTGGCAAAAACGACCACTGCATTCGCCATTTATTTATCGCTTTCAGCCTCAGAACTGAGACCGACTGGGTAACTGAGGAGAAACTCTCTCGAAACTACTTACAAAAACTTACGGGAAAGCAGCGAATGAAGTCAAAGTTTGTCAAAATAAATCTTCTTCGAAATTTGTCATCTAAGCGATGGTGATAATCGGTTAGCACTCTCTCATACTTTGTTTTTGCTAGAATTACAGCTCGAAGAAGTGTAAGCTACCATGAAACGAATGAAAAATAAGAAAACTGAGACCTGAAGAATGCAAGCCATCGAACGAAGCAACAATGCTTTCGAGCACGTAGCCATCTGTAGCTTTGAGCGCCGTCGTCGAGCATTCGCATCGTCCAGCCACCACACAAACGAAATAACGTTCAATGCGATTGATGGCAAAACCGTTAGTAACGACACAAAAAGGAAAGCCCAAAACTAAAAAAAAACAACGAAATGTTACCTCAATGCAGGCAAGCATAGAGAACATTTTCGTGGACATTTAAAGATTCACCGACATTCCTCTTTTGCTGCATTTACAAATTTGCAACTGCAGCTAGTCCCTCTACAAAATACTAAGTTTCTCCGTTTTTTTTTTTGTACACCAAATGACTTCTACATGCTCCCACTAGAAAACAAATCGTAAGCTGCCATGAATGCAATCATCAATATATCTCCCGAAAACTAAGCAAAGCAGCCGATCATAGAAAGCGAATTCATATCTTACTGACAGCAGAAAGATCTCGTTTATGCTCGTTTATGTTTCTAAGATCCTAAAGACTCAGTGACAAACGTTCACTGGACATCTAAAGAATCCCAGAATGCAATATTTCTTTCGCTTTATTTGCATTGTTTTGATAGTGCTGGCTAGTCCTCTTTTTGTGAAGCATAAGAGGGAAGCAAGGAGAACTAATATGTATATTTCCTCTGGCATACGCAGTGCGACGTCTAAATGATTCAAATGCTCAAGTTCGAAGACCCTTTGATGAGGCTTATAAGAATCGAACTATTACATACACAAGTATAGAAGCACATCTTTTATAATGCAATACAATTTAAGTCATTATCACTAATCATCAAGCGTTTCCCGACGAAAATGGCACTGGTATTAAAGCGCTTGTTGCAATGGTTGATACTTGAGAAAGTGTTTTAAAATACAGCAGATTTCACAATGGCTCAATCAGATGAATTCAAAGGCTAAATATGAGTTCATTAGGACGCATCGAATGCCAACGATCGACTCGGCGTTGAAAATTAATAAAACGCATAGGGATCGGTGAAATGAAGTAGCAGAAACGTACTCTTTGGGCGCGGAAATGTATATATGCGGTTACTGTGTCGCAAGCAACGTCGACAATATAGGAGATCGCGGAGAAAGTAAAGCAAAAGATATCGAACTTCCCAACAACCAATAAACGAGGCAAACGATCTGACTCATCAACCTCAACGCCATCGTCATTATTTTCTGTAACGACTAAAATCGGATTAATGAAAGAACAAAAAGCTGATACACTGCAATTCTGCTTGGAAATCAGCATCTGAAAACTTCATGCACTTTTTGGAGTTATCTTCTTTGCTCTCAAGCATATTCTGAAGCAGAAGGCTAAATGAGCGTTCAAAGGGAGAGAAAACCTCCGGCTTCAATAGAGCCAAAGGGAGGCTACTGATAGACTAGAATATAAAGATGAGAAATTTAGAGAAAACTTTCAGGAAAAATAAAGGAACGATAACCTGTTCGTGGACTACTATTTAAACCACTGTAAAAGTTGTCCTTTGATCGAAATCCGTCATGAAAATACACCAGTTTAGGTGGCAACCGCTCGAAAAGAACCATGCCAAGTCACACCCGAGCAGTAAACTGAAAATCGATCCACTCCATGAGCACCGGAATGCAAAGGGTTGAAATGTCTTGAGACACATCAGTTAGTTTTCAAGATATAAAAGCAGCAGCATTTGCTGTGACACACCCAGAAATTTTCCGTTCCGTCTATCACAGGTTCCCGAGCTTTTCTTGTTGGAAGTAGGGTACGGAAAACAGCATAGCGATAAATGTTACTGGTGCACAACCACAACCGACTCATTAAAGCAAAATGGACGAAAATAAGCTAGAAATTGGTTTCCTATGGTTTTATTAATGCATGCACTGGAGTCCTCATGATAAGCGGATGACGACTGACTGCTTGTGATTTGATGAGAGGAGTCTAAGTCGGACAAGTTGCCAGCAAATTGCCACTGGGAATGCTGTAAGGGCAAGTAACCATAGCAGCGCCCTATGCTTGCATATTATAATGTGATGGCCAACCCAGTTTTCAGGCAAAAATTGCGCCATACTCTTTCCAAATGTTTGTTCTCGGACCCGTACTAAAACAACTAAACATTGTGGTCTTTTATCTTGTAGAAAAGGACAGTTGTTTCGCGTGGACGATTTGTACTTCTTGAGGTATAGCGGAGAACTGTCTAAGTTTTTATAGCATGATAGCCATGCCATGCAGGTGGCTTACCGTCCGACTTGAAAAAAACCTCAGATCCTCGAGATCGGTTGTGGATGCAGCAGAGGTTCATTTCAAGCACCTTATATAAGTGGACAATCGTGTGTGCGCGTGTATACAAGTGCGCACATACGCACATACATGAGAACCTAATACGCAAAAACACGTGCAAATGCACATATATACAAGTCACATATGGCAATGCTGACACATTAACATCCTCACATCGCAGCTTTCATTCCATAGCAGCTAAGAAGCCCACATTTCCGTCACCGATCAAATGTCTCAGGATGTTTTGACGAAGGGGATTTTAAACTGTTAAACGTACAACAAAATCATAACGTGAGCCTATACGCATAGCTAAGACCGGGGGCCATTTATCGGGATTATCGCTGTTAAGATGCCGAGGAAGTTCGATCGTGTAATTCTATAGTTTGAACGCCCAACGTTACACGATAAAAAAGACTGAATTCACGCATGTAGCAACCAACTGCTGCGACGTTTGACAGTTCATGAAGCAAGAAAGACACTCGCACTATAACGTCAGCAATAACCATCATAGTCCAATGTACTAAGACGATAACATACCCTCAATCGAACCACTCACATATTGAGCGCATCGTTTTCGCTGAAATTCAGTTGCAAAATTACACCCTAACTAACGAATTACCCGATCACGATTTAGCGATTTCGACCAAAATATTTGCGGTTATATTTTCTTTTTTGTCGAAAAGTTCTTGGAGAAGCCCTCCGAGATTGAGATCAGAGTGATATGCTCGGATTTGTGGTATCAAGCACTTAGGTTCAACTAAATCCAGTTTTTATTTGATGAGAAACGTCGAGAATTTGCACAGCGAAACATACAGCACATTTCAATTGTCCTCATTACTGAGCGAAGAATGTGGGGGGTCAACGCACTTAGCCACGAGCGCACGCGAAGAGAGAGATGGAGAGAGACTGTGCGCGTTATGCGAGAGCGGCACGGTAGTGGTCACTCGTCAGTGGAAATGTCGCGGTAAATATGAAAACACCCGAAGGAAGCGGAATTTGAAAGACAAGTTTCAGAACGTTCTAAAGAGTCATTAATGAGCTGAGACTAAAGGAAGAACTTTTCTGTAAGATGAACTGACGTGCAGTTGCGATGAATTGCAGTCTCGCTTCATGCCACCAATCGTTCTTAAGCTCCCTGTGGCTCTCCTTGAAGGAATCTTCCATGCGATGGTTATACTCACCGGTTATGAATTCTTCATTTCGACAGTTCCACGTTTCCACCACTTCCTTTTTTCCCCGTAGAGACATACCGATAACGGGCATTGTAAGCTCGTTCGACGATAAGGAAGCCAATCGACGCCTTCAGCGTCTAGTTAATTGCACTGACACAGTTTGTTTGCATGCAGCACTTGCTCTCCGACATGGACAAGTCAGGACTGTTAAAGAAAAACAGCTCGAAGACGACATGCTTCTAATTTGAGGATCGGCTATTTACATGTCAGACGACCGCAAATGGTTACAAAGCAGGAAATCTTCAATCGCTTGAAGTGCTCAGCTCTAGCCAACGAAGCCAATTCGTAAAATGTGGAGGTCGTAAAGAAGATGGGGATATCAAGAGTACTCGTTTTGAGGCACTGATCTGGAATGGCTGAATGGCGTTTAGGCAAAGTACTTGTCTCACGTGCAAGTTACTCGTCCACCGACTCGTGTTCATTCCAGGTCGATCCAGAAATCACGAGAATGAGCGACGGTGCAGTCAGAGCTGACGGCAATTGCTTTTACACCAAGCATCATGGTGAGCAGTTTCTCGCACTGAAAACTACCCAAGAGACCGCAAAATTAACGCATTTGATAATGCAACCTATTATTAGGTCGACTAAAGCGTATCGGAAGCTTATTAACGGCATAAAGTGTGCGGTGCTCAACCTTCAGGAAGTTAATCGAGAGCGTATTTGCGCATAGTGTCATTGGGATGTTAAGGACTGCTCCATGCATGCATACTTCGCACAAGAAAGGCTCCATGCATGCATACTTCGCACAAGAAAGGCTCCATGCAATGGAATCTGCGGCGTTCGCGTAGACAGTGAGCGGTTCATTTCGGCTTCTCAGAGCACTCGCGTGCTGCATCAACGAAAATGGACGTTATCACTCAGATATCCTATCGATGCTCATTACCTTCATCATATCGCAAAAGACTGAGCTTTGGATAATTATCTTTTTGAATGTTACAAAACAATTCACTCTTTCAGAGGAATCCCTAAACAGTGCTTTAAAATGAGAGTTCAGATCATAAGTGAGTGTGAGTAGACTTCAGAGATATTCACATCGACTGCCACGTATAAAGGTGTAGACGAAATGCTGTAATTAAAACAGGATATAGTGGGTGAACGGTGTGGATACTCCCCATTGAGATGACGTTGACTCAATGGCTGCAGCTCTGTGCTTCGACCAAGACACCTACTTGAACACTGCTACGGATGGAGTATGGCAAGGATACTTTACTCCGAACACTTTAAACAGTTGTGACTCCCTCGATTTCACCTTTCTTTCCACCGACACAGCTGCAACCCTCCGCATCTAATTAACTCCATGTAGATGCCGCAGCGAGTATTCCCATCTTGTTGTGGTCTGCCGCTTGATCGTTTTACTTCTCTTGGTTACCACTACACAAGATTTACCTAGTCCATCTGTAGTCATTCAACCTGGCTACGTGACCAGCTCACCTTAGTTTTCTCTTGTACCTTTCTTCAACGATATCCTTCAATGCGGATCCAGAGCACAACTCTTCGCTTGGGAAACTATCAACACAACCGTATTTTTCATCCATGTGGTTTTGCATTTGCAAATAGTGAGCCCAATTTTCACATAATTTGCTGAGCTCGTTCAGTGAATTCTACAGGTTTCTTGGTCATTGGCGATCAGAACCACTTCGTTGGAGTTATTTGCTGAATACACTGAAACCATCTGCAGTCTCCATCTTCCTCAAGAGTCCTTTGAGAGTTTATGAGGATTTCGGGGAACAAACGTCGCTCTCATATCTGAGAGTTCAGATGTTTGTTACGCATCACTAGAAGAGACAGACGATCTTGTTGAGAGACGACATCTACCGCCACTTCGAGTCAGAGAAGGGGTTTCGGTAATTCGTCGAGCGATTGCTTCCTTACGTCAGCAGTGTCCAACAAACGTAGAATTTACTGAACACTCTGCAAATGTGAAATTACTATGAAATGGTCCACATGGATGAAAAATACGGTTTGTTGATAGTTTCCCTCGGATTTGTCTCTGGATCCGCATTGAGGATATCGTTGAAGATGGTACGAGAAAACTAAGGAGCTGGTCACGTAGCCATTTTCAATGACTGCGACACTAGTAAATCTTTGTAGTGAACAAGAGAAGTAACGATCAACGCGTGCAGACCTCTCAAGATGGGAATACTCGCTGCGTGCATCTTGTGGAGTAATTAGCCCGGAGGGTTAGCAGCTGAGTCATTAGACCAAAGGTGAAATCGTAGTCCGAACTTTTTAAAGTGTGGAGTATGATTTGTAGACTCTTTTCGTCCAGTGTTCAAGTGGGTTCGCGGTAACACAGAGCTGCAGCATTGGTCAAGTGCTCAGGGGAGTATCCACACCGTTCACCCACTAGATCCTGTTTTAATTACAGCATTCGTCTACACCTTTATACGTGATCGATGTAATATCTCTGAAGGGTAAACACTCACTTATATCTGAACTTCATTTTAAAGCACTGTTTAGGGATTCCTCTGAAAGAGTGAATGTTGTAACATAAAAAGATAATTATCCAAAGCTCAGTCTTTTGCGATATGATGAAGGTATGAGCATCGATAGATATCTGAGTGATAACGTCCACCTTCGTTGATGCAGCAGCGATGCTCTGAGACTAGCCGAAATGAACCGCTCACTGTCAGCGTACATTCGCAGATTCCTTGCATGACGCCTTCTTTGCGATGTATGCAGCAAACAACCTTTCTTTGCGAAGTTGCATGCATGAGCAGCCTTACATCCCAATGAACACTTGCGCAAATACGCTCTCGATCTACTTATGAAGGTTGAGCACCGCACACTTTATGCCGTTAATAAGCTTCCGATACGTTTTAGTCGACCTAATAATAGGTTGCATTATCAAATGCGTTAATTTTGCGGTCTCTTGGGTAGTTTTCAGTGCGAGAAACTGCTCACCATGATGCTTGGTGTAAAAGCAATTGCCGTCAGCTCTGACTGCACCGTCGCTCATTCTCGTGATTTCTGGATCGACCTGGAATGAACACGAGTCGGTGGACGAGTAACTTGCACGTGAGACAAGTACTTTGCCTAAACGCCATTCAGCCATTCCAGATCAGTGCCTCAAAACGAGTACTCTTGATATCCCCATCTTCTTTACGACCTCCACATTTTACGAATTGGCTTCGTTGGCTAGAGCTGAGCACTTCAAGCGATTGAAGATTTCCTGCTTTGTAACCATTTGCGGTCGTCTGACATGTAAATAGCCGATCCTCAAATTAGAAGCATGTCGTCTTCGAGCTGTTTTTCTTTAACAGTCCTGACTTGTCCATGTCGGAGAGCAAGTGCTGCATGCAAACAAACTGTGTCAGTGCAATTAACTAGACGCTGAAGGCGTCGATTGGCTTCCTTATCGTCGAACGAGCTTACAATGCCCGTTATCGGTATGTCTCTACGGGGAAAAAAGGAAGTGGTGGAAACGTGGAACTGTCGAAATGAAGAATTCATAACCGGTGAGTATAACCATCGCATGGAAGATTCCTTCAAGGAGAGCCACAGGGAGCTTAAGAACGATTGGTGGCATGAAGCGAGACTGCAATTCATCGCAACTGCACGTCAGTTCATCTTACAGAAAAGTTCTTCCTTTAGTCTCAGCTCATTAATGACTCTTTAGAACGTTCTGAAACTTGTCTTTCAAATTCCGCTTCCTTCGGGTGTTTTCATATTTACCGCGACATTTCCACTGACGAGTGACCACTACCGTGCCGCTCTCGCATAACGCGCACAGTCTCTCTCCATCTCTCTCTTCGCGTGCGCTCGTGGCAAAGTGAGTCGAACGCCCCGAAACACTATCAGAAGTTTCGTTCGTGTGTGCACTTATGCGCGAAAATTGCGAGATGTGTTCCCCGTACCTCAGTTCCCGCTGCTCGGGTAAATGTGTTGTTCAAGTAGATGTGTATTCGCAGCGGTTAGCGGTTGTTTGTATCATGGCGTGTTTTCTTCTCTGAAGTTTCCTTTGTCGATAAGATCATAAGCTTTTAATAATGGCAGTGATAATATGAACTCTGCAGGTGCACCGGTGCAACTGAGTATTTTCATATATCTGTATGTGTGGAAGGGTTCCGTCGATCTCCGCTCTAGTCAGAACCTCATTGTTGTGGGTCCAGTGAACATCCTATTGCTCGAACAGTTGAATTCATCACAGCAACATATTTCGGAGATAGCAACATTGCAAACAGCTGGTCACGTTTTTGAAGCGGAGATGTATGTGGTGGTTTTTTTCACTGTGGGGGACCACATTGGGTGATGGATGTTGGGTATTCCCGTATCGGTTTCAGTTGCCGATGAGATGAAGTGATATTTCCATTTATAAGATGCTATTTCGTGCTAATTTTTGCTCGCTCGTTCTCTTTGGTCGTGTTTTCCATCGTTAATCAGCAGAACATGCTTGCAGTATCATATTAATCCTCTCCCATCACAATTAAAAATAGCATCGACTCTTTTATGGTGGCAACTAAAAAGTCCGTTATTTGTCAGAAAGCTGTCATACGGCTTCATTAAGTGGTGGATCTAAAACGGGAGGTAAAACATACGCTGGAAATGCGAGCAAAAGGCAGGGAAGAGAAATATCGCGATAAGCGATGAACGAAGGGGACTCATGTGTGCGTTAGAAATTGCTGCTTCTTGTGGATTATGTAGGTAACGGCGTCACATTGGTTTGTTGTTGTCGAGTTCGTTCGATGCGTTGCTGTATATGCGATATGTTGTGTAATAAATAAGTGCCACATTGGCTTATGTTTTAAGTTGCTCGTTCCCACTTCAATGGCTGCCATCTACAACTTCAAGAAAATCACCGTTGTGCCGTCGGCAGCAGTAAGTTCTTTCCTCGTTCATGGCGATCGTTTTTGGTTCACTATTTGTGCGGTAATGCATCGAACGTTTAGAGAGGAAGTTGAATCTTCCTAAAACAAGCTTACGGGAGAAGTCTCTAGAGCACGTTGCGTGCAGACGACACAGCTACTTTCCCTTATGAACATACAAGCTTGCACTTACCTGGGAATGTTGCCTTCTTTATAGGGTTGTATTAATATAACGCTGATGTCGTTAAGCGAAAATTGTAGTCGACCCATCTCGAGGTAGTTTCGAACTAAATTCGTAAATACGCAAGATTTTATCGTGTTACCACTCTTGCAGATCGCTTTATGAGAAAATGGCGAAGTCTTAATTCGTTTTTATTCATCGCAGCAACATGAGAGCCTCTTCAGTTTTCGCACTTTCTTATGACATAGCCGATTCACGCTTGATGGGAACTGATTTTGGTGAATGAAGGATGAGAGGAGAGAGGAGGGAACAGCGGAAGCGGAAGTCGAAAGAATAAGTGGAACTTAGAGGTATCAGCGTTTCGTCGTTCACAATTTTTTAAAGCACTTTTGTTCAGGAGCTGAAAGAAGTGGCACTATCGAAAACCCAAAGAAAAACGCCGACGGTTGTCCATCGTCAGTTCGCTATCAGTCGCATTCGTGCATTTTATTCGCGCAAAGTAAAATTTATGCAACAAACACTACGGGACAAATTAACTCAAATCATAAGCGAATTTCCAAAAATCGAGGTACATTTTTCGCCGAATTCAAATATATTTCCGAATAGTTCTCAAAATATTTTGCACTCAAGAGCACGAGTTGAGGAGAGGAGAGTGTTAACGATATTGTCGATTTGTGTTATTGAAGAAGAGGATGTAAGATCAAATTCTCATTGTTGCTTTATTGTTTGAGTAGTCCTCCTGCATCTCTTGCGATATTCCTGTTCTTCTTTGCAGCTTCCATATTCACAAGCGGGAGGGTACATCATTGATAACATAGGCTTTTTTCATAAAACTTGTTCAGTGTTCCCGACGTTCAAAGATGTTGAGGTAGAGGATAACGCATATCGAATCTGCTAATTGAAACGCTGCAGTTGAAGAATTAATGGCTGTCAACGTATAGCACTATCACAGTTGAAGAGATTTCCTGTGAAATTCTCTGCTCAAAGCGAGCACAATTGCACCAGTCGGCACTTTTCTTCTCGCTATTCTCCCGTTAAACATATGAGTATGAAGAGCGAAACATTTTTCTGCATATATTTTTGGGATCAATAGTGATTATTGTAAAATAGAGCAAAAAAGTGGAAGGGAAGATTGAGCTAACGCAAGAGATAACGAAAGTTGTCGTACGTAAAACGTGTGGGTACAGCTGAAGAGTTGAACGTCTGATCACCACCATATATAAGTATAGCCACTTCACGACGTTAATTCATCGTTTTCGCCGACTGAGAGCGTCTCGAAAAAGGTGGCAAAGTTTTCTGTAGTTTTTATTCTCGTCAGTGTTTTTTCCTACAGCAATATTACTTTTTATGTAGCGTAATGTTATGGGAAGTTGTAAGTTAACGAATGCCAACAGACACTCTGTTTGTTTAAAGCCGTCAATAATGCGCATTAGCTTAATAAAACAAGCGGAAAAACATACCTGAAGAGTGGGCACGACGATATGTGTTTTTGCATTTGATTTTTAGGGAAACGAGTCCCATAAATTGCCCGAAAATCGTGAATATGTAAAATATTGCTTTCATTTACTAGGTAATCCGACAAGCACTAATAGCTAAAAATCTCTCGATGCAAGTTTCTTCCACCATCAGATTTCTGAAGTTCGCTTTCAGAGTGATAGGATCAACACGAGAAACGATAGAAATGCACATTATATTGAATGTTTCCCATAAAATTTCATAACTGTACTTTTATTGAGCTCTGAGTTTAAGCTTCATAATAGATAAAATGCACACAGTTCTAGAAATGAGCCGAGGAAATAAAGCATTAAAGGGTATCTTGTCATTAAGGTAAACAATAAATTAGCGTGGAAGAGCGGTAATGTTGAACGGCTACAAATCGTTCCAGTTAGGAAAACGTTTCCATCTAGTGTGTCGTTCTTTTTTCTTTTCTTTGGTTATTTCTGCGTCGTTGTTTTTCAGGATGTACATCCTTTCTATGCAGATCTAATGAATATTCTCTATGATAAAGACCATTATAAAATTGCGCTTGGACAAGTGAACACAGCGAGACACCTCATCGATAAGTACGTGAATGTTTTGTTTCTTTTAAGCTTTTATGCATAGTCGTTATCGGCTCGTACCTTCTGTTGGTATGATTTAAAAAGAGCCGTTTTTAACAGTTGGGTGCATGTTGTACGAGTAAAGTTGCCATCTCTGAATGGAATCTTTGCCCCGTTTTCCTTTCTTTCTAGACCACCGGGAGATTGGATTTTATTTCTTTCTTTGTTCATCTCATCCACAGTTTCCTCTCTTATTGTTGGTCATTTACATGAACCATTCGGCATATTTTTTTCTCCCTTTTTTTGAAATCTTTGAATTTATTTTTAGTGGAGATGAATATTTCAGCATAGCACGTGAATACGTTCGACTGATGAAATATGGTGACTCACTTTATCGTTGCAAAATGCTTAAACGTGCCGCACTTGGTCGTATGACTAAAATTCTGAAGCGACGAAAGGAAAGCTTCGACTATCTAGAACAAGTACGGCAACATCTCTCTCGTTTGCCGACCATCGATCCGAACACTAGGTTTGATTCGGTGTCTCATTCACTTCTTATTATGCATTTTACAGTTGGTTTTTTTTTCTTACTTTTATGGGTCGCTTCCTTTGTTGGATTGTTAGAGTTGTATGAGAGAGGAGGGAATTGATTTTTCTTGACTTCCGGTCGTTTAGTTGTCTTCACAAAAACGGCCATGGAAGCGTTTTTTTTTTGGGCATAATAGCAAGGTTGTTTTCAGGACTCTTATCCTATGCGGCTTTCCTAATGTCGGCAAGTCGTCTTTGATGAACAAATTAACTCGCGCCGACGTTGAAGTGCAGCCATATGCGTTCACCACTAAAGCGCTATATGTTGGGCATTTCGACTACAGATATCTCAGGTGGCAGGTACCAGACAACTGTTTATATGCTTACTTATTTAGTCTTCATTTCAACTGACCGGTCACAACTGCTGTTTGTAATTGTTGTTTGTGAAAGGGGCAGGGGGTAATGGAGGAAGGTTGTTCTGCTCAGAGTAGCTGTATTTCGGTATTTGAAGAGCCGCGGCTTCCCACAGATCCATGTATCTGAGTAGCGCGTTATGTTCGAGTCGATTACAACTAATACAAGTTGCTTGCGACGAGTGATGTTGCGCAGATAGCAATTCTTTTCCAAGGAAAGGAGTGATTCGGCAACGCTGTTAGCTGATAGTGTGGTAGCTGTTGATGTTTTAACGGTTGTTGCAGCAGTGAGTGTTTTTGAGGTAATCGACACTCCGGGTGTGCTAGATCAGCCACTAGAAGAGCGTAACACGATCGAAATGCAGGCGATCACAGCGTTGGCACATTTGCGTGCAGCCATCCTCTTTATTATGGACGCGAGTGAGCTCTGTGATCATACAGTTGAGGAGCAGGTGCAGATTGCATTTCTTCTTTCCATTAGCCTTTTTAATTCTCATTTAGCAAGTGGAAAGCCATTTAATAATTCCTCTATTCCGACACATGATGTTTTTCTATGAAGAGAGCGGCAGCATATCTTCGTCGTTCTTTGGCAGGTTCTTTGTTTCATGAGTGTTGTTGGAACTGATAGGAGATTTGTGATGGCAAAATTACTGTTGCTCTAGGTGGCGCTGTTCGGGAGCTTCTCAATAACGCCACCTGGAACCGAACTTTTTTTCGGGAAGGGAAAATTAGCGTTTTTTGAGGTTTAATGTCGTTATTGATATATATATCTCACAATTGCTTTTTATAATGCATGGTTTACGTTGTAAAGGTAGCGTAATTCCAGGTCGCTTTATTCGAGAGTATACGACCCCTTTTCGCTAACAAGCCGGTGCTTGTTGGTCTCAATAAGGTTGACATTATGAAGAGGGATTCCCTAAACGAGGAGAAAGCAGCTTTGCTGAATAAACTGGAAAGGGAATCAATACCGATTTTTGAGATCAGTACTGTCACGCAAGAAGGGATTACCGATTTCAAAAATAAGGTAGCGCTCTTTTCGTATTTATTTGAGCATATCGCTTCGAGCAGTTTGCAGGGAGCGGTTCCGACTCTGATGCTTCGTGTATTGCGTTCACAATATAGTGGAGTTAGGCCGACTGCAGATGGTACTGCTCAACTGCGCTTCTTTTCTCAATCGAATTATAAAATCCGTTTCAACCATCTCTCGTGAAATGAACTGTGATTCTTAAGCGCAATTAGTCTATTTAGCTTTCTGTTGTTGTAAAGGCTCGCTAGTTCGTTTGTTTCTTTGCTTGTTTTTCATTTTTGGAGTCCATTATTCATTTTAGCAGAAGTTGTTCCCCGAACTCTGAAATATATTCGTAGAATGGAACTTTTCGATGAAGTCCTGATATATTTCTTCATGAAGTCTTACTGGTATCGGGCTTATGCGGCATTGAGAGTCTCCTATGATGTGTTCATCCCCGTGTGTATATAGAAGAATGGATAGCGCAGATAGAAAACGTGTGTTTTACGTGACAGAGATGCAGCGCTCAGCAAGAGCTGCTGTTAAAGAGCCTTAACTATCAGCAGTTGTATTTCACTGTTGGTGCCGGCAGTGTAGTGTTATTCATCGGAATAAGCCACTCCATGTTCCTTAGATAGTTTAATGCTGTGAAGCTTTCTCAAGGAACGGTGTTGTAGGCGTGTGATGATCTATTGACACAGCGCGTCGAAAGTAAGCTGCAGACGAAGAAGGCGACAATGGAGGGTGGAGTGCTAAATCGCGTCTTTGTTGCGTATCCAACGTTGAGGGATGATAAGGTTTGCTCGCAGCCAGTCTTATTCCTTGTTTTGTTTGAATTTTTTCCGGCGTTTTGCAGTTGTTTCAACTGCTTTTGTGTAATTCGTTGAAAATCGGAGATTCCAACTTCATAACGTTGTAATTGAGATGTTGCTTTATTTGGATATTCTATAAGAGGAGCGATTGCGGAGATGAGGAACTGCTCGTTAGATTTGTATTTTGAAATTGTTTTCTTCATCACTTTGTGTTCATCTTTTTATCTTCATGTCCCGCATGGATTCAAGAAACTTTTGTTGCCTCTCGCTTCCGGCTTCTCAAGTTAATAGAGCGCGCTTCGATTTCCCGATAATCTTTTTTACTCGTCTTCAGTTGTTTTCCTATTGAGTTTTACTTGCTTCTATTGCAAAGTAAAGTGGTGCAGTAAAAGTTTAGGGGTGACTAAGTGAATTGATAATTTCGTTTTGATAACACGTGATTATGGCTAACTGATTGTATTTTTCTTCAGGTACGGTCACCATTTATCCCTGAGAAGGTTCTCGTGCAACGTGAAGCGATCATGGAGGGAAAAACAATTGAGAAAAATACCTCAACTCGTAAGTTGGAGCGACAGATTGAGCTCGAAATGCAGGACGAATACATTCTCGATCTAAAAAGTGGGCATTTTTTTCATTTCATCTGTTTACGAACTAAGATTTGTCTGCATGGATGGTGAGTCAAGTAGTGTTGAACTAATTCCCCTCTAGTGACAATTGTTTAATATTTGTATGTTGTAAGTTTTACGGTGTAAAAATGAAAGTCAGGTATTGATAAGCTTCCACAGAAGGGCACTTGTAGTTTTTCGTGGTGCTTTCGGTGCATACTCCTCAGCAACGGTCGGATGGAAGTTTCTATTTCCAGTGTTGTGTTCGTTAGTTTTACTTAAAATTCAGAGTTTTTGGCTGACAGCAATAGATGTGCTTAGCAGAATCATATGTGCCAATTAATTCAGTTGCTAATAAATCGCAGTTAATTTCGGTGCTTTCTTAATGAATTTTATGTTCGCTTAAATGATGAGAGAGGGGGATGGAAAAGACGCTCTAGAGTACTCACTGATCAGCAGTAAATAATTTATTTGTATGCGCATCTAATTTCGCGAAATGTAGACAAATGATAAGAAGGAAGTCCAGTCCAGAAAGTTATTTTGTTTCCAGAACACTATGACCTGAAGAATAGCGATGAGAAATACGATGTTGTGCCGGAGATATGGGAAGGGCACAATATCCTCGATTTCATACAAAGTGATATTGCTGCGAAGCTGGAGGCTATTCAGTTTGAGGAGCGACAGAGGGTGGAAGCAGGGTGACACATTTATCCTAGATCTTCTCTTCTCTTATTTTAGCTTTCATTTCGCTTTCCGTCGTTTTCTTCTTTTTTTTCAGACTTATAATTCTTTAATATTTTTTTAAAGCATCTGACTGCAGTAGCGAGTAATGTATGAAATCTTATGCCAAATGCTCCTCCATAATTTCAGAGCATCTTAATGAGTATGTGGTTTTTATGAATTTGTGTCCTCTATGCCAGTAATAAAAGCAAATTATTGGCACATAACTGTCAGAGAGAATGAATGAGTGAGTAGATAGAATTGTATCGGCATTTCGTTCTGTGATCGTTGCAGCTACTATGACGAGGATCTTGACTCAGATGATGACGAGACAAAGAAGTTGCTCGAGGATGCGGAGAAGATTCATCAAAAGGAGCAATATTTAAGGATGGTTTGTTTTTTTGCTTTCCTGTATTGCTGCAGTTACGTTGATAGTCGCTGATGATATTGCTTGAAACTATGTACAGCCCTATCGGGGATTTTGGCTCAAAAGGGGAGAGATGCTGGCAACATTGCACAGCCACATTTTTCGAGGGGGCAGTGCATTGAGTCACGATTTTCGAAATATTTTGTTATAACACCATCGCTGAAGCATTTTCTCGCTCAGGTCGTATTTCATTTAGTTGCCCTCCACTGAGCAACAGACTGACTGTTTTATGAACTTTTACAAGTTTGCTATACGAAGGTGCATAACTGCGAGCCATATCTCCTCTTGTTTATAACTATATGTTTGTCTGTTTCTTCGGTCGTATCAATCCAGGAACCACTGAACTTTGGTCAGAGAAAGGTGATGGACACAGTAACACTGCAGTGTGGTTTTCCTTATCAAATTTAAGCTGTTCTACCAACCCAGAGGTGAATTAGGTCAGTCAAATACGCCACGGAGTTTGTGTTCATTTCGCAGTCTATTAGATTTCTATAGACCGGATGAGGCGTCGTGTGCCGAATGGTGCGGTTAAAATATTGGTGCACTATTGCACACGTTCCATTAATTTCTGAAAGTTTGTGAGTGTTTTGTTTGGAAATGGAATTATCGTGTACGCGTATATCGTGGCAGCTCTTCTTCTCTTCTTCAATTTGCCCTCATCCAGACGTTTTATATTTTGCATGTGACGGTTAGAACTACTCGATTCAGAGCAAAGGATTTTTCGCTTAGGGAGGTCATTTTATTGAAGAATGCTGATCAACGCATTAGCTCAAGTGTTTTTTTTTTTTGAGCGAACTCTTCATACGGCGTCCATTTTTAACACTGTTCAGCCTAACACGGCACAAAATTTGTGGAAATGAAGCTTTAGACCCTTTGTTTTTGGCATGCTCCTCTCTTTGAAGCGATGTAGGCTGGGATTTTTTTTTTTTTGAAGTATTTAAAAAGTCCGTTGGGAGGTTGGCTCTTGCGGCTGATCCACCCATGTTATAAACGAAAGAGGACGACGCGAACAAGGAATTCGCGAGCTAAGGCGGAACGAGCAAGCTGGGAATTTGAAGACTGAAAATTTTTCAAACTATGGCTCTGTAGATTAGATAATGGAGACTCGTCCCCTGGGATTCTCAAATTTTTTGATCATATATATTCTAAGAAAAGGGAATTCAGTACCTTCCGTTTGCCCTTCCCTTCCCTTTTCCTGCACACTGATTTCGTACTGGACTAATGTTTCGATGGGAATTGGACTTTTGGTATTCTAAAAGTTGCGGACGTACTTTGCGTGATAAGATTCATTTTACATCTTAACCTTTTTCCATTCATTCACGTAGTATGCAGTGTTTGGCAGTTGTAGTTGGAGCGCGGCGGTCACAAAAAATGACGTGCCCCAGCATCTGCAGCACTTAAATCAGTGTGGTCGACCGAATCTGTGCATATCGTGTTTTGCCAATTTCTTTTTGTAATTGGGAGTATGTAGCTAATGGTACCTTTTCTGGTTATCCTCCGCATGAAACTGGCCAACACCGTTTACAGAAGTCACGCGCAAAGAAGGCTGTCGAAAAGCCACGCGCAGGACGGTCTATTGCGCGAAAAAGGGAGCGCACCGTGGAACGGCTAGAGACTGAGTTGAGCGATCTGGGTTTTGATGTCGAAGCGAAGCGAATGAAGAATCTGAAGGCCGAGCAGCAAAGACAGCCTACAGCTAAGAAGATTCGTGTAGGGCGAAGTCAAAGTCTTACAGCATTGCGTCCACCGAGTAGAGATGTGCAAGGTGTACCTGACCGGAAGGTTTGCTTTTACAACTCATTTCAAGAATTGAACAAGAAGATTTGTTGAGTGATTGGTGAGGATAGATTCGCCTGTGGCACGTGATTCCCTTTTTGATATCCATTTCCACAAATTTCTCTATTTTATCTCTAAATTTGACATCAGACTGTGTGTTTTATGGGCAGTGTGGGATGTTTTGTTGACAAATTCGCTGCAGGTGTGATCGAACAGCGCACTATGATATCGATATGCGCGGAATGTCTCGTTGCCCAAAGACATTGCTATTTGTATTCGGTGAGAATGCGCCGATGTTTTTACTCACAGATTTCGAAATATGTGCGCCGTCGTGCAAGCAAAACAAAATGCGTCGCTAAGTTCTCTAAGAGCGAGGGCATGAATTCAGAAGAGTAAAAGGGTTAAATAAGAATTAATTTTGAAAATACAAATCCGATCTAACGTTTAGTTGGTTGCGGTTTTGCAAGAGATGAGAGAGTTTGTTACAAAGATGGGTAAGTCGGAACTCATCATTACAGACACACGAAAAGGCTAGAAAGATGGCTTACAAAGGTCAGCGACCGATTCAGCGCGATGCACGCCAAGGAGAATCCGATAGAAGGGTGTTTGTCAAACGTCCACAGCACCTCTTCGTTGGAAAGCGTGGAATCGGCAAAACCAATCGACGATAGCAACATTTCTACAAAAAATGCTCGTAATGCATTATCAGCACTGATGCTTGAGTTACTAAAATTTGTGGTTGTAATGCATGTCGTCATGTGCGTTCATTTCCCTCTGATTCACATCATTCACTCGAGAATGCGATATTTCGCCCTAAATCCATTACATTTTACTTCTAAAGGAACATTTCGAAGAAAGGAGGAAATTTCACACAGAAACGAATTGATCGCATTTTCATTTTGTGGCCGAAACAATCGTAGAAAATTTGCTCTTCTGTTGGAATTTCCTATTTATATGATGGTCGATTCTATTCAGATATGAAAATATTGTATTGCACATTTGATTGCTTGCTGTAAGTTGTCAAACTTACTGGTGAAGTGAGGAGGGTGCATTGTACTAGCTTTTCATCTGGTGCATTAGCTGCTGAATTGCCTCGATTGATTAGTCGTTTCAAACGATTAGATTGTGTGTCGAAAGAAATCTGAGTGCAGAACACGGACTCACTAAATTATTTTACATAAGGGCTTCGTAATAAATAGGGAAAAGTTTGATCAAAAATTGTTTGTGCTGGAGAATTGATACTTAGCAGTTTATAGAGTTCAGAATTTGGCCGGTCGGGCATGCATTGTGCGGCTTTCACTGCAAGTATTGAATTACAGTCACCAGAGTTTGGAGAGATTTTCGGTCCAGAAATAGAGAAGAGGATGGAGAGGAGAGGGTCCTTCATGAACTGATATTTTGTTGTGGACATCTTTGCAGTTGACATTTGTTAGAATTTGTGAACTGATTTATGCAGTAGTATAAGTGAAGATATGGAGGAGTGGTTTAGTTTGGTGGTGACAAATGAGGAGTGCTTGATAACTCTGTTTTACACTTAAGTGGGACGGTCTACGATGCTTGGATACGTTTATATTGCACAGCGTCTATTCTTTCACATGAATGGTGCCGATGAAATTCCCGACATCATTATTTCACAGCTATTTGTGTCGATTTCAGCAAAGAATGAAGCATTTGCGTGGGCTGAGAACAAATCTGCGACTTTTGTGCTAATTTGATGTTTTATTTTGCCTTCGAGAATGAACGCCATGCCACGGTGCGACCCACTTCAGTGCTAGAGTTGTGAGGGCGTCGTGCTTATTTGGTGGCCGTTATTGGATCGGTTCTAGTTCATTGTTGATCTGTAACGAGTTAAAGTTATTTCCGGCTGTTGTTCAATGATTGAAATAAAGAGTACTCAAGTGCATTCCTTTGTTACTATTTTCACTTCCGCTGCGTTACACATCGTTAGCTCGGTATCATTGTCGGTTAGCTGTTGATTACAGGTTAATGGAGGTACACATCGCGTCCTTAATATAGTAGAAATTGCCTGTTTATGGGACTTTTTGGTTAATGGGGGCTTTTTCATGCCTTCCGATTGTTTATGATTATAGTTGGTTGAAGGCGGCGCTGTTTCCTCATCCACCTCTCCAGCTTCCTCTCTCTTTCGTTTTTTCATGTGTTCTTGTTGTAATTTCATTTCACTTCTATTTTAGGAATCGATGAATAGAGCAAATTGTTGAGAGGTTGCAATGCTTCGCTGAGCAGCGTCTATGATGATGTTCGTGCGAATGTGGAACGTTTAAAGGGGCTCCAATAGAAAATCGAATTATCGTTGTGGGGAGGGTTGTTCGAATCAAAGAATTTCATTGTCGTTTGTATTGTTGTCTTCTTGGTTCGCATTATCGACCAGGAGCGTTTATTGTTTTAGTGAGACGAACGGATGGGGAAATGAAAATAAGATAAAAACAACTGAGTACGAAGCCATTAGCTACGTGATTAACATCATGCACTTCTGGGCAAGTGTTTTATACTTCGAACGAAGGATCATCGGGGATGCGCATAACAAAAGTTGGAAACCGAGTGTTGAGGTGTGAAAATTTTTTGCTTTCCAATTGGAGGTCGTGAAAATTTCCCTCGAATTTGTTTGTCCATTCTTGCTATATTGCGGCTCGCAGTTGCAAGGTCACCTAGAGTTTTTTAAAGTGATACGTAGCGTTTTTTTCAAGTGTTCCTGGATTATATGGACCGATGCTCAAAGGATACGAGACGAGTGAAGAGAAAAGCAGCCAGTACGGTTGAAGTTGAAAGAGGTGCGAAGAGGGCAAGATTTGAGCTCATCGCGACGGAGAGTACTGCGAAATCAACAAAAAGGAACGATGCGGCAGTTGAGGTACGGTGGGCACTCATCAATTCCTCTTACACAAGTTGAAAGATTGAAGCTACAAAAACGGTGGCCACTGTTAGGATTGGCAATGCAATCATTCAGCAAAGAGGATGAGGGACTAGAGGATGGATCGTCTTCTGAAAGATTCAATAAAGTTTATTTTCGGTTTATTCTCCTTCTAGAGCTTCAAATATACGTTTTTTTTTCTATAAAGAGGAGGCTATAGGTGAAACTTTCGTTAAGTGAAACGTTGACTTCCTCACTCTTTGTCATCCTCTCCGCCTTCTCTTCTGCGAAAGCTATTTTCACAATATTGTTGTTGTTGCAAAGGTACTTTATTAGGTTAACAAGTTGGGGTAGTGCGCGATCGAAAATTTCATTTCCACTCTATCATTGCATTCGCCAGGTACGCTAAATTCATGGCATTGATTATACGTTGTGAGGTCTTTTTAATAGGAGAAGATAAGGATTTTGCGATGTTCTCATGAAGGAAGTGAGCATCTGCCCACTGATTCAGGTAATCGGATTTTGCGAGAACCAGAATAGTGAAAAAGTTGAATTTTTACACCCTCGCGCACTTTCGCTCCTAAACAAAGTGCATACGTTTCGTTGAGGAAACACTTTCAAGAGAATAAAAATTTTGCTATTTCGTTGCTAAAATTTGCGACGATGAGTTTGTGATGTAAATGTCAACTGAGATCTCGTTATGTACAAAATAGAGATATTAAAAGCCCATTTCTCTGGACATTCTTTTCTGGAGGATTCGGGATGTTCGTTCATTGAGTATGCTATCATCTATTCATTTTGAAAATTTGCTACTTGTCATTCAATCGCTAGAGTTCTTAAATGTGAAACTATTCAAGGCGCCGAGACGAGTACGACGTCCATGGCGTAACAAGGTGAGGAAGAAAGCGATGAAAGAGGCAGCGAAGAAACGTCGATTGGAGAAAGGTATTTATGTCGATCTTCCGTGATTGTTTCCTGGTGAGAGAGAGGGAGGATGGTATGAAGCCTTAGCTGAATTAGGAAGCGGTTGTAAATTCCTTTGCAGTGTCCTCCAGAACAATATCAACTCTTGTTCACATATATGTACTCGCTTCCACTTTCCCAAATTCGGACCAGCAGCAATACGCTTTTCTCTGATTCTTCACTTATAGACGTTTCTTTTTCTCTCTCTGCTTTGCCTTGTCTTCATGGCAGATTGATTTATTCAAGAACTGTGTGCACATGGATTTCTGTGGATGTTGTTGGTCGTTCCTTTTCTCTTGTTTGCCACTTATCGTTTTGAAATCTATCGGCAATAAGCTGTTGTCGTCTTTTCACCTACTTTATAAAAAAGTTTTTGTTCAGTACTCTGGCGGCGCTCTATAAAGGATGTTAATTGTACACGTTACGCTGTGCTTAAAAAAACGTGTTATTTAGAGTAATTGTTAGGTGTTTCGAGCACACACGAGGCGAATCTTTAAGCATTGTCAGCATAGTCAGTCATTCTGCAGACGTTATAACAGCTGAACGTTTCCTTGCTTCCGCTCTCTCTCCGAGTCCCCGATTCATGATCACTTCGCACAGTTCAACTTCGGACGCTGAGAATCGTGAAGCGCCGTTCAAGTGACGAACACATTTCTGAATATTTTGCAATGTCTTTATGAAGGGAAATTCTCATCAATATTTGTATCGTCAGCTGTAAAGGAAAATCATCAAGTCGCATATCATCGTTCGGCTATTCTTTCATCCTCATTGCCGTTTTTTCAGAGAAACAAAACGCGGAAATGAAACAAATAATGAATATGGAAACGACGATATCGGAAAAAAAGAAAAAGAAGCACGGGAAGAAAAAGAAAAAGAAAGTGAATGTGCAGACCGATGAAGTACCATCGCCGAGCCATAAGGGTAACTCGATTATGGAAGCAGAGAAAAAACTGAGATCAGCACGATTCCGATTTATAAACGAACAGCTCTATACGAGTAGTGGAGAAGAAGCAATGAAGATTTTTCGAGAAGATCCGCTCGCCTTCGAGATCTATCATCAAGGCTATCGTTCACAGGTTATTCCATCATTTTACGCCTTATTCATTTTGGAGTGCATCAGCGTGGTTGCAGGTAGTGAGGCAGTTTAAGAGGGCACTTTGTTATTGCTAAGCTTGAAATTCGATGAGGCGTTTTTTTCCGAAACAAACGGTGATTTGGTGCTAGCAAATGCTTTTGCGATGAACTACAATTTTTAGGAAAGTATCGAGCAGTTCGTTCATTTGGGCGCACTTGCGGTAGATTCGTTGAACAAACAGTTGAATAAGGCCCCTTCGGAATGGTCGACGAGGATCTCGAAGCGGTTTTTTCACTTTTTTCATGACTCGCATTTTAGTGCAGTTTGTGAGGAGTTCATCGTCATTGCACGACTATGGATTAGCATCTTTGCAAAAAAAGAACATTTGTGGTTGAAGTACCTCATCATATTCCTTGAAGTTATTCGGCTGCTTATGTTGGCCAGAAGCTATTTTCAGGCAGCACTTTATTAACTGGAGAAGTTATTTTCAAAAGCAAGCAAGAGAGCCAACGTGTGATTTTGAACTGCGAAAGAAGCTTCAGATGAGGTTAATATCGTCTTGCTCGAAGGTCTTTTGCAGTGAAAATCGTCTCCTTACGCAAATAGTCGTAGTTTTCAATGTTTTTGATTTATTTAAGACGAAGAAGTGGCCGTTCAACCCGGTGAACGGTGTGATACAGTGGCTACGAACGATCGCAAACAAAAAAGACTTCGTGGTCGCGGATATGGGTTGTGGGGAAGCGAAAATTGCTGAGACACTTTCAGCTTCGATGACTGTACATTCGTTTGACCTGGTTGCACTCAACGAGAGGGTTACGGCGTGCAATATGGCGAAGGTTGGTTGTACGTGCTTACTTGATGATCCCTCAAAATCATCTTTCGTATTATCATTGTGGTTCTTTTTCTTATCGGTATGGAATATACGATTGTCTTATTGCATATCGATTTCATGGGGCGGTGATAACGAAGAAGGTTCAGTGTTCAAATTTTTTTTTTCACCGGACAACGATTGCATCCACCGTAGGAAATTTTTGTAGTTTTATCTTTTTCTTTTAGTTGATGCATTCTCCCATCAGTCCTTCGCCAATTTCGAGGGTGGATTGCTATTTCTGAAACGGAACTTAATGAAGTATTTGCCTGAGGCGGGATTGTTTTTAAAGAAAGCTCCGTTGGAATGCAAATTTTTCAGTAGGTTTTCTAATGACACAACACTCCTTTATCATTAAAGAGCCGTCATGATTATATATTCCACTGCGTGCTCATAGGAAAGGTGTTTCTTCATTGTTCACTCATCGTAAAATTTGCCAGTGGAAACCTGAATTCATTCGTTGAAGACTGATTTTTATATGCTACTAATTTTAAATTTCTAAATAACAGGATATAAATTTGGTTCTTAAAAGCAGCAGGTGGCTGTCGTAGTTGTGAAGACAGTGAAAAGGTCTTTGCAGACGGGCGAGTATATCTAAGAATTCCAAGAGAAATACGAATAAATTCGACCAAGACTGCAATTTCCTTACGAATTGAATTTTAGAAACTCGATAAATCTGAATTTTGAACATCGCGGAAATTGTATCGTTGAGATTGATTGAGTTTTTGAGTAGACCTACCAGGAAAATAGGTCGACAGTCCTTGGAGTAGAGGCATTGTTGCTTAGCAGAAATTAACAGTTTTCTCCTGGGATATTGGTGACAGTCGACATTGAATATTTCAGGTGCCTCTTGAAAAGGATACGGTCGACGTAGTTGTATTTTGCCTCTCACTTATGGGTACCAACTTGAATGAGTACCTCCGTGAAGCGAATCGAATACTCAGAAAGGGGTACGCTCCATTTACTTCTTTAAATTATCATATGTTCTCTAGTTTCCTCGGATGAAGTTAGGTTTTTCGGTTCTTACGGAAGCGGCAAAAAGCTAAATTCTCCAGGGATGTCTTCATTGATGTTGCAGTTCCAAGATACCGTTATCAGAGACTCAGTTGAGAATGTTTTATGAATTTTCGCTGTTTCTACTCAGTATTAAAGAAAACGGCAGGCGTATTTTTTGTGTGTCTCAAAGCAGTCGGAACATTTGGCGGAGCTTTTTCGTTGGTGTTTTAGTTCATTTTTTTAAAGCCTTTTTTTTTCTGTGTTACTTTGTGTAACCCTGGAGTTGGCCTCTTGTTCTCAAAGATAAAGCTGTCACCGATATAATTTTGAGAATTTGAATTACTCTTCTCCTTTGAATTCCTCTTGGATTTTTCCTAAGAAATATTTGACCTGATTGTTTTAAGGTTTTATCTATTCTGTCCGTTTCAGTGCTGCAAATGCGTTTATGTGGATTTTTGATTTTCAGAGGTTTTATGAAAATAGCCGAAGTTGCCAGTCGTTTCACGAGTATCAGACAATTTCTCTACGCTATTGAAAAAATGGGCTTCGAACTTATTGAAAAGGTTCCTTTGAAGTTCTCTCTTCATGCTTGTGTTTCTTTCTCAAGAAGAGCAGCTGTTAAATCACACGTGTTGTTCGACAACTCTGAATAGCTTTTTAGGAGAATTGCACACCTTAAAAGAGCTCATATGTCTTTCGCTCTTACTTTCGAGACCTGAGAGCAATAAAATGCACAGCTCTGTTATCCAAGGCAGTAGGTTATCGCTTAAGGATTGTTTCTTTGATTTAGTTGCAGTTATTTATTTAGAGAATGACGGGCGATGGTTACTTCGTTATGATGGAGTTCAAGAAGACTGGTAAAGTATTGCAGAAGCGACCGTTGGGTCTGAAATTGCAACCGTGCTTATACAAGAAGCGTTGAGCCGAATCGCACCACTAGAGAGAGTACTCGTGCTCGTGAATGTTTTTCCACTTTAGTTGGTTTTTATGTAAGGTGAACGTATTGCACATTCAGCCTTTTTAGCGGAAGTGCTGAATTTTTATCATCTATTCTTTATTCGTTGCTTTAAAGCTGAATATGAAACCATTTTCATAGTTTCCGATTCCGTAATTTCTGAATTAATTCGTATTTGTTGTTTGTGCACTACTTTTCTGCTGCAATGAATATTCAGTAGAAGTGTATAGCTTGAGAAATCTCAACAAAAATGCTTCAAGAGCCCCTATCTATTTCTTGTCAGATAGAGCTCGAGCTCATACTACCAGTGAGTTTCATCTCATGAAGTACTTTGCAGGAGTGAAGCATTATTTGTTAGCCACATGAGCGCTGCCTTCGACGTTGGTAGAAAGACGCTATTTGCCCACGTATAGAGTGAAGCATTATTTGTTGGCTTATTGAGAGTTACTTCCGTCTTCCTTTAAGAGTAACGCTTGTTATACTACTGTTGTTTTTTGAAATAAACTTCATTTCCTACCGACACGTGTAAATTTTTATCGTTGAACTATTCAGATGTTTCACATATCGTATTATTATTTATCTTTGAAACTGTATATCTCCACTAGTGGCGCTTTCAGTGATACACTATAGAACGATGATTGTGACTGAGAACGTTAAGTGATTGTGACGTTGAAACGAGATTACTACCAAAGTTGCCCTCTTTTCGACTATATCAGCTCTTTGTGCTCGTGTCTTTCTTAGTGGTTTGATGCGTTCGTTATAGGAAGGATTGTATTGTTTGACTGCCGATACAAGTTGAATCGTTTTATTGGTGTGCTTATGATAGGTATAGCGCCGAGAGCGGGCTTATGGAGAGCTTTGAGCGGACGCCATCATGTTCTCGCTTTTGGCTCATCCTGGACTACTTCCTATTTTAATACTGGCTCCATTGTGCACAATTTTTTTTTTTCGAATCATCTAGCGTTTTGTTCGAAATTCCACGTTCATTTCATTTTCATCAATAAAAGGCCGTATCAGGAGATTCAACCGGCCGAGTTGAGTTGACATTCGGTTTTCCGTCCGTCGCCGAATGACCGATGATGGGAGGGCGGAAATCGCATCGATGAATTGGCGCTGAGCCAGATTTGAACATAAGCAAATGTGTGCAGTCAACATGAACTCGAAATCGGTTCAAGTGCTCCGACAGTCTTGTGGACTTCCTGAGTTTTTCTTGTGCTCGAGGTCCGTGTAAAAGATCGCATTATCGGCATTGTCGGGATCGGCGAGACTTTTCAAGTTTTAGTATTTTCGTAGCGTAAGTTGGAGAGTGGACAATTTACAAAGACAAGAAGCACGAGGGAAGTAAGGCAGCTTGTCATAACGGTTTTATACGGTCAGAGTGCCGTATGTTCCGCTACACATCAGCAAGTTACTGCACTTTATTGTTGTGTTCATTTGTTGGGATTATGCTTAGCAATGGTTATAGGTTATGGATTAAAAACTGTAGTCCGTCTGTGTTTCCTCTCTTATCAATCCGAGAAAGAAAGAGGGAGCGGAGAGATTGCCAGGAGAAAAGGTTGGTTATGAGCGTGTCTTGACTCGGTCCACACATCAAATCCGTATGTGTTTTTGTTGTTCTCCAGCTCGGCTAGCTGATAAAAGTCGCTCTTCACTGCGACGGCAAGCCTCATCTAGCGCTGATCTTTTGCATATTTTATTCCACCTCATTGTATTCTCTCTTTATCTGACGTTACTCTATCCGTTATTTTGATTTCCTAACGAAGTTGAGCTTTTTTTCCTCATCTTCGTGCACTTAAGCATTGGAATGAGCGTTATTGTATTTCCGTGTTTTTTAAAGATGTTTTATTTTGATTTCGCATCTTTCAGCTCTCTATTCGTCGAGGTTTTTATGGAATATGAGTCCACGCTAGAGGGTATTAAAATTTGCCGTTAGATGCTTTCGATCAGTTTAGACGGCCATCATCTGTCCTCTAAATGCAGGAAGAGATGCTGATTATATGCGAGCAAGTTTCAGTTGTCTCTCATCTCTTTCAGTTCTCTTCTTGTGCTTTTCGAGGTCGACTTGCAACATGTGTGATGTTAATGTGGAGCATATGTCGATAGTGTTTGGAATATTTCGATGCAATGGAAACGCGTCTTGTTTGCGGCTGCAATGAATCGTCTATTTCAGTGGAGATGTCTCTGGTGGAATTGGGTTGGCGGCAGTTCACATTTTTCGAAAAACGAAGCGTTATGGATCCAACGAATCCCAAAGAGAAGTTCAAAGGACTCGAAGTGCGTCGATCAGTTTGTTTAGTTGATATATGGGCAGTACTTTTTAATATTTATTTTGCGAAATTTGCGTATTTTCTTCTCGAAAAAGAAACATTTGAAATATTTGTAAGATTTGCTTTAAAAAATGAGAAACTTAGAAGGAAAACGATTCGATTTTAATGCACTCAGCGTTTAGAACGCGTTGAATTTCCACGTGAGTATTGCTCGCCGATTGGAATTCATAGGTTCTTTCTGCTCATTGTTTTTTTCGATAAGAATAAGCTTGTTGAGGATGGCCATCTCTTGCTTTTCCTCTTCTTATGTTCATTTCCAGAATCTTGTGGCATGTTGTTCGCAGTCGGGCGATGGTTTCACTTTATTTGGGGAACCAGGAGGAGCAATTTTTAAACTTTCACGGAAAATGCAAGAATATTGCTGGATAGCGCATAAACGTTCGCTAACATCGATCGCCTTGGCAAGCAATGTGCTTGCAACGGTGGGGGTAGGTGCTTGAGTAAGACTCAATCCATTCGATTAAATTTTCTACTTCGCGAATTTGTCTTTTTTATAGCTTTTTAACGTTTGTAATCTTAGGTGATGAAAGATGTATGTTCTCATAGGAGGACAAAAGGGACAACAATATAAGTCAATTAAGATATTAAAGTTGCGTTGAACACTGTTGGAAAATTCATACTGTGGCGATTCCGGAACGGACGTCGTCCTAACAGCAATCTTAATTTGAATGATCGAATGGGCGCACATTTCTGGGATAAATTCCTAAAATTGCTCCCTTTCACGATTAATTCCCTAAAGTAAACTCTAATTTCAACAAGTCCACCCTCCATATCTCTTTTTTCGGCGCAGAAATTTCCTTTCATTAGTCGTTTTTTAGCATTAATCATTTGTTGACTCTGAAATCACCAGTAAAATCCTTCTTGTTTACCTGTGATGTTTTCATGCAGATTATCGATCATATTCGATGATTTTGAGCTGAGTTTGTGAGGTCATTTTTGATGGTGTTCAACTCTGCTCCAATCTGAATGAACGTTAGGTTTTCGATCACTTTGCTAGCAACGAAGATACGCTAATAAAAACTCGTTATATTAACTGAAGTGCTTCCGATTTGGAATAGAACTGAGAAAGCTTTTTGGAGTGCCACTTGATTTCGTGGTCCGTTTTAGGAAGACGAAGAGGGAATAAATTCATTGGTCAAGTTATGGCAGTTGGATCGAATAGAGAAAGAAGCTCCATTCTGTGTTCGTGTCATAAGGGCATGTCCACTACTCGGTGTCACGCGTTGTCCTCGAGCATGTGCGGTTGCAATGCACTCCTCTTTGCAGCATTTCGCCATCGGCTTTTCCGACTCATCGTTGCTTTATCACTCAGGCAACGTCTTGAAAGAAAAGTTAGTTTGCTCTCATTTTTTAGCGTACTTTTATTTATTACAACGGCAGAAAACTTTGATTTAAGAGCGGAGGGGAGGAGGGGAAAGAGTGGGGAGTAGGCAGAAGGGAAAGACGTTGCTGTCACGTTTTGCGCACCTCTTTTCTCTCCGTTCGGATATGAATCAGCAGTCAAGTCTTATTTAGAAGTGTCTCGATGTTTCACACTGCTCTTTTCGATACCATGCTCACGACCACGATGGTTTTCTACGAACGTGTGCGTATGCTTACGCTGACGTCTGTTCCACTATAACGTACAACATCACTCATTCCCTCAACTCCTCCTCCCTTCGCCTACCCATTCCCTTACTTGAAATTTATATCTATCCGTAATTGAATTCATCAAGTCTGTCCGGCTGAGCCGTTTTTCTCCTGCTGTACCTATTTGTGGGTTAAGATTTGGGTGATCGGTTTCTTCTTTAAGACCCACTAAATGGCTGACAGTTGTTGACGGTGTAATGTCTGGTACCGGCGATGAAATAACAGGCCTTGCATTGGCGTGGCTGGCATCGAGAAGTGCATGCGTCTTGTACGTCATGACGTCCACCACCGTTCAGTCGTTTGTCATCTGTAACAAAGCTGTTGTAGCGACGGTAAGATGGATTGAATCTTCGTTTTTATTTATTGCTCGCTAGACTGTATGCCTAAGCTTGGAGTATTCATGATGGAAGAGGTAAAATTCCCAATTCCCATTTGTTACACGAGATTTTCATTTCTCGAACGAATGGTCCATCTCTTTCTTACAGTTTAAAAGTTTCTTAAGTTAGTAATCCATTTCTTTGTAATAATTTGTAATTGAGGGTATAGTGCGTCTTGCAAAGCTTTATGTTCTGGGAGTTGTATTAATTATAGAGGCTATTTGTAATACTCATATGGAGGTGGTTTCGATGTTGTGCCGCTGGGTGGAATTCGCTATTTCTTTTATTGTACTCTTGCCCCATTGAGTGAAATCCTTTTTGCTTATTGTGTTGCGTGGTTTGCAGGCAGTGAGGCTGCTTTCATTACTCAGACGGAAATCGGTTCGTGCTCGAAGTTTCTTTTAGAGAAGGGAGTCTTGTAAGCGAAAAATGGGGATATGATCTTTCAATGATTTCGGCGATATTCTCGTCTTTTTTTGCGTAAATAGGAAAAAGTAGCATAAAATATGGTGATTAATAAAGTTTATTTGCATACTAAATGGGGATGACGTGAAGTTTTTGGTAGGGTTTACTTGACAATAATCAAGGCGGTGATATAATTCACTCCTTACGTTTTCGGAGCCCTTCTTGCCCAAGAGCCCAAGGAGGGAAAGAAGGAAAAAAGCACTAGACAAGAACGAAGCCGAGTCACGACGGGCCTCATAAACACCCTGTTGAATTCATTTGCTTATTATGTTAGATGGGATTAGTGGGAAATAATTGAGATTGCAGGTAATGCATGATGCAAAAGGCTGCATTCGCGATTGTTGGAGTTTCTCGGAGGAAACCAATCGGCTCGTCGTAGGAAGTGCCGAAGTTTGCATTTTGATTTGTTTTCCGTTCATTTCCCCTAATTTTCCTTTTATTTTGAAGTGACCCGTTTTGTGTAATATCATAAATTTTCACCGTACTTTTCTCGACTACAGTTTTCTTCTTTGATGGCATCTATTTCTTTCTTAGATCTTGAGGTAAATGAAGGAGTTGGCGCTAAAAATATGTGACCCAGTAACCTAGGTGTGGGTAGTGCCACCTTTTGGTCTAAGTTTGGTCATTTATGTGCACTTGAAATAGTGGTTGAGCTAAAACTTCACTTGTAAAAGGGATTCAGAAAGCGAATGTTTTTTTGATCAGTGTGGCAACTTATGTTACAGACACACAGAATCTCTACATTTCCATCTGATTTGAAGTTGCAGGGCGTTGAACTGCGGGAATTGACAGTGGTTGGCGGTATTGTAGCCGCTAAAAAGTTCTATTTTATATTGCTGCAGTTTTTAATTGTTTTTTTTTATTATTATTGAATTTTGCGCTGACGCTATGGAAAAGTGAACTATCGGATAGTTACTGCTATCTTTAGATGGTGCACTTCTACGAAGCCGAGCAGAGCTTAATGTCGGACGTGGATGGTGGTCGCGGCAAGTGTCATGCTCTCGGTCGGAGTAACGAGAAGGTGCACTTAATCGCTTTCAATAACTATGTGGCTTTGCTTACGCGACAACCTTCTGCCATTCCGTGCGTTGCATATCGTTTCAGCTAAGTTTGCGTCGAATGTTTTTCGTTGAAGTCCTCTAAGTTGTGGAAGTAAGGGCGCCTTTGGTTAATTTTTCACCGCACAACTACTGACGAGTTGTCACTGCATACAAAATGTCAGTAAGATAAACGCTACGGGACTGACTTGATGCAATGTTAAGCGTCACCTATCCATTGATTATTGTGTAGCGGATATTACAGCGACTGCAATTGTGATATGTG
The DNA here is from genome assembly GCA_037576465.1 of Parascaris univalens. Taxonomy (NCBI): domain Eukaryota; kingdom Metazoa; phylum Nematoda; class Chromadorea; order Rhabditida; family Ascarididae; genus Parascaris; species Parascaris univalens. Next base: position 59,200,360 of record CM075173.1, on the reverse strand, counting down.
CTTCATAAAAGGACATTATTGCAATAAGATGGCCACTTCCGTATTGTTTTTTCAGCAACTGCTCATTTTGTCTCCATTCCGTATTCCTTCTTTGTCATAATTTAGCCAAGCATTAGGCGTAGTTCTCCTTCGGTCTTGTAGCAAAACGAATTTAAATTTGCCTTGTGAACATCTGTGATGAATTAAAGTTATATATGCAGCCATTTTGTCAGTCGAGTTAAAAGAGCTGGAGAGTGTGGATAAAGAAATGAAAAGATCCGATAAGAAAAGTTCGTTAAAGTAGACTATCTTTCTGCTTTTTATGTAACGCCTCTTCTTGTGCTACCTTATATGATAGTCATCGAAGAGATGTGAAAGTTTTATTGAGATCTTATGGATTACGTCCCACAATTGGCTTTGATATATGAACGCTTTTTCGTGAATTATGCACTTTCAAAATTCGGGAGGAACAGAAAACGGTGCTTTATGAGTTCATTTTTGAGTGGAATTATCTTTTTCGGAGGACGTTTACTAAAGACCCTAACCACACTTTGTCCCTTTTTTCACCACTCTTTTTCCATTTGGGAGCTTCATCCATCCGTTTTTAAGATTTAATTAGCCATGATTTACTAATCGTTAGCAACAGATATCCTTTTACGTTTTTTATTCTGATTGTTAGTTGATGTGTATTTGGCAAAAATTATGCTGCAATATAACTATAAAGGCATACTCATAAGGCACTTTAAGCAATCTACGATAGGGATCCTCGCTCATTTGGTACACTTTAAGTTCTTTTCCGTTACGCTCTTCACAAGAATATCCGCCTAGCGTGAACGCAGGTGACCACCGAAACAAGATTCCCGGATAGTAGAGAATGAGGGATGGCTCCGTGCCATGACTGACAGTGGATTGCTTTTTTCTTTAACGGAGTCTTCGAATATTTCTGAAAAACGTTTGTTCGACAACATTTATCTTTCAGTCATTTTCAACGGCAGAAGTCATTAAAAATTGTTATTATTATGTTTCTAAAATCACCCTACAAATTCAGATCCTCGGAGGAAGTTTGGACGTTCGTGTTGTCTATTTATGATGTGGAGGGGCAATGTGTGGCGTTCTCATGTGCTTTGCCATCCGTTTCGCAGATATTTCTTCTCGACTCAACGATTATGGTGCTCAGTGCTGATGGCACGTTGGCACATCTGGTCGAAAAGCACATCAAAAGCAAGCTCGATGTGCTGTTCAAAAAGAATCTCTACGATTTAGCTGTTGGGTAGTTTTTTGAAGTTATCTGATGAGTTTCCACTCGCCCGAAAAATATGATTTCCAAGGTCCCATAATATTTCATTTTTATATTTCATGCTTGTGCAATACCCAATATATTCACCTATTGTTTCGTTCTTTTAATGGTGAATTCTTTAAATTTGGGTCTGTTGGTTCTTGATATTCTAAATTGGTACCTATCTGAGTTATCGTGTACTTTAACGAGAAATTGAAAACTTCGCGCCTTTCCTGGAGAAAAGTAAGCTCGATTGCTTTGTGGTTAAATAGAGTGGATTGATGAGCAGTGAAACGAATTTTTCAGTGAATTGTTGTGCCTGAAAAGAAAACACCTGTAGTTGAAGGCGCGGACTTTATTAGTACTTCGATTTTCTGCTTTTAGATGTATTAAAATAGTTATTTATAGGGTGGCCAAACGAAACCCGTTGGGTAGCGAATATCTTCCTGAAATTTACACAAAATATGGTGATTATCTCTTCCAGTAAGTTTTTAATATTTAATATCTATATTTTATCTCTATACACTGGGAGGGAATCGCGATAAAAGGTAGCTTGAGCTGCTTATTTCTCAATAATTCCTTCCTGTTACCATCGATCGTTATGAGGGCAAGTATCTTGTTGATCATTTGTTATTGAGTAGTACGACCAAACGAATGCATAGGGTTTTATATTAAGCATCCACATGTTTCGAAAGTTTCTTACATACATGTTTAGAGGAAGAAACTAGGAGTAGCGCGGACACGCGGTCGAAGAAAAGCGGAGCATTTTTCGTTTGTATTGGCGCATGGACGAGATCGTTTCGTGGGAGGGCTATTTCATCGTAGACGTTAATCCACCTGTAGAAGGGTGAATATAGTTTCATGAATTAAACGAAATGTTTTCCGGGAGAATGCGCAAATTTCACTCATCAACAGAGGAAGATTAAACATCCTTGAAACATTTTGAAAATGCTGATATTGTTTTTGTCAGAGTTTTAGGAAATTTTCCCACTGACTGTTTCAGTAGTTTTCAGGATATGTTTTAGCTTAGTGTATTTCTGTTATATAAGGCGGACGTATAAGTGATTTTATAGGAGTGGTGATGTTGAAAATGCTGTCAAACAGTATATCGAGACAATCGGCTCTCTTGAACCTTCATATGTGATTAAAAAGGTTTCTTTTAAATGAAGTTTTAGTGCTTTTTTTGCAGTGTATTATTTCCCAGTTGAATGGTGTGTGATGCTTTTGAAGTTTATTTGCATTTTCCTAGCAAATCGTTGTAAAATTTGCGTTTTCTTGCGAATTTCGTTGCCAAGCTTTCCAATAGAGCTGTTTTGGTAGACTCGATTAAACAAGTGGTTATGTGATGCTTTGGAATAATGGCTTTATGTTGGTGAAGTTTTCCCGTTGGTTTGAATCAACTTCGAAGATGTAACCTCGATTGATGTCTTCTGCTGCTTCTTTTTCAAATGCTCATTCTCGTTCCTTTTTCCATCGAAATTTAAAATCAACAGAAATTTTGACATATTTGCTCGGAAGTTGCTATTTTCATTGAGAGCATTCGTTAATTCATATCATTATAGTTTCTGGATGGTTCGAGGATAAAGGAACTTTGCGCATATTTAGAAACGCTACATAAGAAGGGTAAAGCAAACGCACAACACACCACTATTCTACTCAATTGTTACACGAAATTGGGTGCCCGTGATAAAATCGACACTTTCATCAAGCAGAAACTCAGCTGCGATGTTGACGTCGCTGTACAGGTTTTTGCTACTCAGCTTTTTTGAATTTTCGTTGTTTTAATATTGCTTATGTGATTCCTCAGACCTTCTCTCTGATGCTTTCAGTTGATGATGTAATCTGTTTGTGAGGAGTGATGACGCTACATATGAACTTTGACGTAACGAAAACATATGAACTTTCAGTATTTTTTTCTGGTCCATATCTCTGTTTCTTTTATGAATCTGGAGGGTGGGGGGAGGAGATTAAAGAAAGATTCAAAAGCATTGCCTTTGTTTTGATGAGCAAAAAAATGAGTGTTTTGATAAAATTCTGTTCAACTTAATGATTCCCGCGACTATGTGCCGAAGGCAGGCTGTTTCTTGGTGGAATATAAATTAATGCCGGCTCGCTAGAAGCAGACCGATATCATGCAAATTTAATGTATAAGATTCACTCAACAATATTTGTCGTAGAGCATAGGCTATTCGAACTAACCTAGCTTTTTCACTTGGAAAGCGAAGAGTATTCCAAAGAATTAAGTTATCACATGTTTTGTGCGCGTGATATTGGAAAACGAGAGAAACTGTGATGCCTCACTGTGTGTGGTTTCTGCCGCGAACAGCGACCCCAGTTTGTTTTCCGTCTTCCTCTACCAAAGAATACTCTTCAGCAATGTGTTGCAAGAAGGGAAGAAACAATTCCCATGCCAACACGAAGTAAACGGCACGAAGTAACCCGCTCCATACTTCAAGCTTTCTGGCTATAAACAACAGTGAAGCAAAAGAAGGGAAAATTGAAGGAATACTTTGCGTAGTCGTAGAAGAAATTACATAATTTGCATCTCGTATCACTATATTTTAACAGTGAGGAAACAATCAGCTTTATTGTATTCCTAATTAATATGTAAATGACATAGGGAATGTATTTGAGAGTGGTTTATAATGAGCAATAAATGTGCGAAAGGTTCTTAACGCCAGCAAAAGTGCACTATGTTTATAATAATGTTGCACTGGTGCCGTCGGCCTGAAGACGAATCCTGCCTTGATTCGCGATCATGAGGTGGGGGAACTGTTCTGCCAAATGTACATTCTCGCACCCGTTTTGCTCCTACTCGTGATTAGCCAGTTCACCTGAATCTTTCTTATATGACATGCTTGTGCACCTCATAATAATCTACTTTCCGTCGATGTAGCAGTTTCTCTTGATGGTGTTTTCAGAGTTCACGTGTTCCGGCCTTGAGCCCACCATTGCGATGTTGGGGAAAAATTCGAACCACGTGCACTTCTTTAGGGTCCGGAGGTTTGGTTAAGAAATACTATTCAAATAGAGGAATAGCTACGGGTAACTGATTCAGTCGCAAATATCGGCAGATTACAGACCGGAGATTGCAGCCAAAAAAGCTGAACCAGTTTTCAATCGGTAAAAACCATCAAAGTTTAGATTTCTCCCTAAGTCCGGTCATTTGACTATCATGACTTATTCGTAATCGAGGTAGTTGACGTGAGGTCGAATCTGCAAGTGTATTCTCAGTGAATTTCACATAGATACATCGCTACTTGCATATTTCGTTTGGAATTCAGGTGTTGAGGGGAGCGAATTTTACAACGGAGGCGTGTCGTCTTTGTGAGGAAAACGGTCTCCATGATGCGCTGCTGAGTATTTACATCGATGATCGCGCTGAGTATGCGGTTGCTTTGGCATATATCGAGAATATGGAAGCGAATTTAGTGCGTTTCGCTTCTCCTCATTCCTTCACACCATCCTATGTCCTTTCTTTAGACGACACCCAGAGCTGACTCTGCAGTCACTGAGCGATTGGGGACCTGAAAATGCATCCAAGCTTAGAATTTGAAAACGAAAATATTTCTCAAGAATACCACAATCAATTTCTTTTTTTCAAACCTCTAATGTTCTCTGGTTTTTTTGTTGTATAATTTTGATTGCCACTAATTTTGCAATTTATACTGTAACTTAATCCGTTTATGGTCATAATATTTGATGGGCCTCGGCTAAAGTTACGATGAGCGAACGTATTGTGCGTTAATCAGAAGTGAACAAGCGTTTAAGTTTACCTCTATCTGGCTATATTGGTTACGGGGTCTTCATATTTTGAAATTATTTGTGAAATATGCTTACGCGAGTTGAATTACCTTGCGAAATGCTCAAGAGATTTTTTAGGTTGAGAAATATCTGGAGAAATATGGCAAACTGCTTCTTGAAAAGCTCCCGGAGCAGACGATGAACTTTCTTATCAAGATGATAACTTCTAACGGTAAACATTCGCCACTTTCATTCATACTGAATAATTTGGTCATTTACCAGCCTCGTGATTTGCTCTATGCTCTTTTTAACTTTAGCAATTCCATTTGCTAAAGTAACTCTGCAGTGGGCTACTTATATATTGACAGAAAAGTGAGCGGATTTCTGCTGTGAATTGTGTTCCATGTACGTATTGTAAAGTCGAAAACTGAGCGCCGAAAAGGCGAATGAAGAATTCCAAAACCTTGACGAAGAAGTACTTCTTGGATCTATAGAACACTGCTCGCATCCAGACGATTGCTTTGGCAGTTGAAAGTTATCTTCGCTAGAAATTACGCTTCATTATATCCTCAACATTCTCAGTTACATTTATAAGAACCATATTTTGCTATTTAAATTTTATCTGTGTAATGACTTCTGCCTGATGTTGAAAGATCGGAATTCAATTTTTTCATCAAATAAAGCCTAACATTATTTCTATTTCAGTTAAAATATCGACTATAGAAATTGTGGGAACATGAACGCAGCTCATTTTCAGAAAAAATCGACGCAACACATTTAATGAAGATGTTTGTTGGAGATGCGCTTCATTGCTCCCGATTCGTTGAACTCGCACTGCAGGTGATTCTTGAATATTACATCTTTTTTTTTATTCTCAGTGGTTCTATTTGAATAAGAAACGAAGTAATGGTTATCTCGTGTGGAGTACATATTTGGATAGAACTCACTTGCGATCGATCACGCTCAAACCGCATCCGATGTCGAAACTTGCATACATATTGAAGAATCATTTTGTTCCTTTGTGCTGATTGATGATATGATCGTTTTCAAGTACAACATAACTGCATTTTCCATATTATCTATTCCATTTTGGTTGTTTTTGGTAATTTTGGCACTAGATTTAGTTGGCGATAATGTTGTCGATTTGCTTTATTCAGGCTGATGGACACAATTCACAATTACGTGATATCGTTCTTGAGTTGCGACTTCGTCAATGGTCACACCGTAGCGAGGTGGTTATTTTTAATTTGATGTTGTTCTCGCAGCCCTTTTCTCTTTTCTTTGTCTTTCTATGGTTTCAGTTCGTTTGCAGTTTTATAATTTTTTGCAATAGCGAGATCTGTTAGTTTTCTGCAAGGAAGTTTTTATTGTTTCCGGCTTGCAGGTTGTTAATATATTTCTCTTGCTGGCAATTTAAGCGCCCCGCATCTCTATGATCATATTTGAACAGAATTTACTCATTTTCGTTTCCTTGTGAATCTGCTGAGATATTTTCGTTAAAATTTCTCTTGGCCACCTTATACCTGTAACGTAAAATATCAGATTCGCAACACAAATTACTTGAAATTTTACAAGTTGCATAGAAAATATATAAGGGAGCATTTTTGGTAGTAAATTTGCTGTCATATTCAAGGCAGTCGTGGATATTTGATTTATCGCTTAGTGCGCTTCATACTGAGGTCATAATAAATTTCGAGTCTTACTTTCTTATAAAAGTCAGTTGAGTTTCGATTTCGGGTTTTTTTTTTACTAAATGCGGATCAGCATTTTTCTTTTGTTGCAGGACTCTCCAAGTGCAAATGCAAAGATAGTTGCATTAATCGGAGATAAGGATTTGGATCAGGCACTGCAAATCTGTCAAATGTTCGACTTCGCCCCAGGAATCGTCGATGTCTATACTAAACAAGAAAGGTCCGTTCTTTATATATTCAGTGATAGGAAAAAGAAATGTTCGATTTGTTCATTTAGTTGAGACCATCATGTCTTTTCATCTATTTGCGTATATATGAAACTCGACGCTTTTTTTTGACTCATAATTCAAAGTACATAGAGTACTGAAGGGCAGCTTTAGGGATTCGAAAAGGAGTTGGTAAATGAAAATCCTTTCTATCCACAAATTTCTTGATCACTTCAGGTAAATTGAAAAAATCTCTACGAGACTTTCAGTTCGCTAGTTTACCCAGTTACCCTTGGTATTATTCTTTAAGTTGTCATAACTGTTCGATGAGTTGTCATACTTTAATTTAGATTCGATGAGCTCATTGAGTATCATATGCGACAAAATAATTTGAAGGAAATTTTCGAACTGTGCGAACTTAAAGGGTGAGTTTCGTTGAGTCATTTTCGTTTATTCCGGAGTCCTTTTGTCCTCCTTAATAGTTTGCATTTGAAAATGTTCATTCGAAGGCTTGCAGTTCTGATAATGTCGCTCAACTGCATTGGTTATGAGATTCTGAGTGATGAGCAAAAACTTCTTCAAAGAAAATGTGTTGTTCCCTCAAAATCTTCTCATGTTATCTGCATAAACACTGCTTGCTGATTGCAGCACCATTTTTCTTCTGCTTTTTTAAGTCGATCCAATCGTTCCAAGAAAACATATCACACTGAGGTATTTGATACGTTTTTAGTCTAGATCATCTGTTCCGTTAGAATTCCGTGTGTTCAGTTTCTAGGATGTTCTTTTAACGAAGATCAGAACGTTGGTATTATTTGTTTCTAATATGGACCAGAACTTACAGCAAATTTCTTTGGTGGGTGGGTTAATTTCTCTCAGTAATGAATATCTAAATTAACGTAGTTTTTTTGATAGCGATCATCCGATGGTTTTTTCATCAACGTTGTTTTCGAGATGCGGTTTTTTGTTTCAGAAGTCCGAAGTTGTGGATTGACGCTATAATATTTGCATCTTGTGAAGAGAATATTGACGCAAATGCTCTTCAGTATTTATTAGAGAGGTAATTTTTTGAAAACTTATTGAATTCTTTCTACAGTGTGAATGTGCCTCTTCTCCGTTACATGAATTGTTCTCTTATTGACTCAAGAGTTGAAAGAAATAAGTGAGTTAGACGATCACGCTTATCCAACCACCTTTTGAAATACCACTCTACCACTTTTCACTTTCCTTCTTTCGAACCTAACTTCGTAGCTGCTTGCGGGCTTTTCTCCTTTGATTGTTATTTCGGCCCTCTTGTGGAGCTGCTGTTACGACAGCTCTGGAGTTTCAAAGCCGAAGAATTAGAGTAAAAAAAGAGAGTGATAAGCGGCCAATGAAGATGGTTCGAAGAAGTGTATCAAGTGATGTTATGACTAAAATGTTTAATTTTTTGAGGTTTTATAAAGGAGAAAAATAAATATGCGTGCATATTCCAGTTCTTAAAGTTCCCCTAACAGAACAAACAAATGAAAGTTTGCATTAATGGAATTTTTATAAAAGTCTTTGAAAGGGAGTAGTAAATAAGCGAGTAGACGCGTAGTGAGATAAATTATACACAAACGGCTGAATGTAAAACATAGTAGTGGGTGGTGCAATATATGCATAACATTATTAGAGGCAGAGATGGAAGTGCTACTTTAGGAGAACAGAATCAAAAAGAGAATTTAACGTTAGGAAATAGACGACCGTCAGGAGGCTAGATGTTAAGAATGCCAACGATGAGATACGAATTGGTTACTTCAAAGAACGAAAGGCGACGCGTTTTGATCCTTATTCGTTGACGTTATGCACTTGAGTTATTCATAGGCCATCTGAGAACGATACTCATAACCCCGTTAGTATGAGAAGCTGTAGAGACAACTTAATTGCTGGTGGAGAGAGATATGTAGAGAAGAAAAAAATGAAAAAGAGGAAAAGGAAGTCTCCAGATGAGATGTATATTAAGAAAAATGGAAATGTTGTATACGGAGGTTAGTGATTTTTTATAGCACAAATGTGCCCTCGTGAATTCGTGATAGGTTGAAACAAAGCAGATCAAAAGGCTTCGAGCAAATATGTTAATGCAATGATGGAAAATCGTGTTGGAATCTAAATTTGAGTGCAAAGATGGAAGACTTAAATGGAAAGGACGGAGAGGCACTCATAGCGGAAAATCAAAGCCTGAGAATAATTTAATTTAAGAAGCGAATATAAGAACTAGAGTATGTTTAGGTTGTAGTTGGAAAGCCAGATGTATAAAAAATATCAGCCAATAATTCGTATAGTTTAAGTTATAAAACAAACAGATGATGCATCATCGAAACGATGGGTAATGTTGACTATTGGTGACCAATAAACCGATGTGTCGCTATTGACTACAGCCAGTTCACAGTACCAACCCGGCTAGAGCAATATTTATAGGATCTATATTTAATGTGGAACCTATCGGGGAAGATGGATAGCGTTTGAAGTTACGAAAGATTCCGATGAGAAAATACGAGTATAAAAGTGCCTGAAGAAATTACCAAAAACTAATTGTGCGACACGTAAAAATGTAAAAATACGAAAATAAATGCCTCTTTAAGATGTTGTATGTAGTTTGTGTAAAAGTCAATGTTCCATAACTGGTAATTCAGTAATGGGAAACGGAAATCAGTAATTCTTTGTATATATGGTCGAATCGATCATACTGTGAGATGTTTCCTCAGCGGGTTTGTTGATCTGTCTGAGACCAGAAGCCTTTCAACTTTGAAGCATATTGTTCCCTCAACTGTAAAAGGTTTAATCTATACTCAGTTCTCGAAGTGCCAACTGATTGCAAGTTCTACGCTTCATGTACATTTGAATTTTGCCGCAAACGGAAATATTTATTCTACTCTCAAGTGTGGTCTCAACAGTTTTCGATGTTTATAAATTTATCTTGTATAGCTACTTATTCGTTGTTTTTTGCTTTGATTTCTGAACAAGTTCGATAATTTCCCACTGGTTTTTATTGTTGTTTAGACTATAAAATTTTTTAGATGCTCTTCTGTTTTGCTGACTTAGTTTATTTCAAAGGGTGGAAGAGACGAATTGCATTCACCCACTGGTGGTACTCGAAATACTTTCGCGAAGCAACAAATTATGTGTTGCTAACGTGAGGGATTATATACTTAGGTGGTTGAGGCATCAGAACGAGCAGGTTCGTTGCACTATGTCTTGTTGGCCTTTGAGCTGTTCGACGTATTTCCTTGTTTTTATCAGTTTTGTGACCAGTAGGAATGATACAGTTTGGGTTGATGGTTTGTGCGCTAAACGGAGCGAGCATCGATCGACTCAGAGCGCATTGATATACTGCAAGAGCTGAATACCGAATGCAGAGTACAGAACGAATTTCTCAGTGACATTGCCATATCGAAATCTGCAAAAGACTACGCCAGTTCGATACGTTCTCGGGGAAACTTTCTGCAATAGTCCTAGAGGCCTTCACCAACAACTCCGGTTATTGACGGAATATCTTTGTCGACGGTGACCAGCTGATACATCCGCTGCTCGTAGACGGCTGCGTTGTCTTTACGCATGGTGTAATAGAACTGCTGAAGAGAGTGGGAAGATTCAAATAATGTTCAAGAAAATAAGTCGAATCCGAAGTGGATCTATCTAAGATGAAATAGATGCGAAAGCGGTTCTGCGTGTGTTGACCATGTGTTTCGGCGACTAAAACACTGAAGCATTTCGCCGTTAACTTCGGAGATGAAAGAGATGGATATATCGTCCAGTTTCAGTGAGGAGGGAAAATATACTATCCGACGACAGCTTACCATTCTACCGAATGTTCCATTCCAATATCTTACCTCTTATGCTATGCGTCGGAATGTTAGTTGACAGCAGGAACTGACGAAAAACAACCGGCTGTGATGCAGAGAGCAATGAAATACAGGTTGTATAACGTGGTGCGGTGTGACTATATTACTTCCGAAGTCAAATTCGTACGAAATTTGCAAATTTGGTCCGGCAACTCTGTATTCGTGAAGGGGCTGGGTGTGTAGTGTGCATGGATGTGTCCATGGACAGCAAGGCTACTCGTGTGTCTCTCAAAAGGAAATTTGTTTGCGATTGACCAAAAACTTGATGGGCGGATCCTATCGTGGAAATATATGGTCGACGACGATTACGACTGAAAGTGGAAAGAGGGGATTTTTGCGCTGCTTGCGAGTAACTTCTTCAGGACGGATCCGATAAAGATAGTAGAGAGAGGAGTGCTGCATATTAGAATTGAATTTCTCCCTTATTGAGAAAATTTCACCATTTGTTATTTGTTGTTAGCGAAGTTAACGAACTTCCCCTTTAGTCTATACTAATAATTTCGATTTCTGTGTTGGTTTTATTTTGAATAGGGCAGTCTTAATTTCCATTTCAATTTCTCTGCGCAGTTTTTTCTCATCTGGACGTTCGTCGTGGAGTAGAAAGTGGCAGTTGGTGGATCCAGGGAAGAACTGTGATATGGCATCTGATAACACACCGCGTTATTCCGGAACGGTTATAGTTTTCTTGTTTGTTGTCCCTTTCAAAAATTGCGCTGTTATAGATTGCATCGGACGAGAAGTCGATTGCTGCCAGTGAGGCCAAAATGACTCAAATTGAGGAGCAAATTGAGAGTATTAATTACAGGTGAGCTTTTTGTTTTTTGATTTCCATTTCATAATAGTTAAATTATGACCAAGGTTCACTGATAGGAGATGCAAGTGAGTGTTATTATCCGTGGCAATTTTTCTTCCGGAATTCAACTTGCAAGTGGCAGAAGCGTTTATGCGTCGTTTTCGACATCTTTTGTAATACATTGTCAGTTGTGTGCTTGACCACACACGAAGGCATAACAGCATTGTTTTTGGTGTGAAGACGTTGAGAACTCAATATATTCACTTCATACATTAAACGAGGGTAGGTTTGAGATGAGAAGTTAGAACATATGAAGTCGAGATTGGCAATGAACTTTAAAAACCCCATTGCCGTCGTCGCATTAGTATTCCAACGAGACGGTGTAGCGGACACTTTTCCTGTGTTGCCAATTAAGCTTGTTTTTTGTCTAATTTCGGGCATGTTTGCTGTGAGCTTGGTTCAGGGAATGCTTGTTTGTATTTTGTTTGTCCGTTTCATGTGTTGACAGAAAAATTCACGAGAGAGATTCAACAGTTGTGCGGCGACAATGAAACAGAAGAGAAAGAAGCAGCCAGTCAATACAGTCCTAAATTCTAGTCGGAATTGGGAGACAGTAATAGGAATAGGTAGTTGTTATTGTAAAAGAGCTTATAAAAACGTAATATACCACTGTGGAAGCGGTTGCAGATCACTAATTAAGCTAAGTCGAAATACCCCCAAAACAGTGAAAGCCTTCGTAAAAGAGAAGGAGAAGGAGAGGAGCGGGTAGTTTGTGAAGAAAGAAACTACAACTGTAGTAAAGTATATAATCATTATCGGATATTAGATTAGTTAAAGAAGGCATGAAACTAATTCGTTGTCATTTCTTTTATATTACTTTGCCGTATATTTCAAGAGTGCAGATATTTCAAATGAATAAGTGTTCTGCTTGTGATACTTCACTACAACTGCCTGCTGTGCACTTCCTTTGCAAGCATTCCTATCATGCACATTGCCTCGAATCGTATAGCGAGAAGGCGGATTCATGTCCCGCATGTACGCGGATACGCGTGAAAAGCGGGTAAGTATTTCCTTCTCATATACGTATTATGCATTCTCATTTTTTCCCGTCACTCTCGTATAGAGATGAAATGGGCGTTTGTTTTCTCCTTGTGTTTGAAGGACGAAGAGTTTCACGAGGGGAGTTGCGCTCACTTTGGCTTTTTTCCCCAGCTATGTGCATTTGTGCTCAGCAGATATCAGGGTGGCGTCGTTAATACATAGGTGAGGACATTTGCCTTCAGTAGGAAGTGAAATCTTCGTTACCGCGGTTTATCTTATCGGCCATCAAACTTTCTTTATCACCAACCATGCAGAAGTTTATGTTGCGCGTTATTCTTTTCCACTGATCTCCTTTTTTCATCTCCAAGTTGAGCAGAGGTTGCATACCTAGCGCCTAGAGACACTTGCTTTGTTGTTGCGCTTGTCACTTTTCTTTCTCTGTTGTAGGAATAGACCGGGGAAGAGTCGGGTGGAAGGGATTATCAGAATTTTCTGTTTTCTTGCAAGCTGCTTGTCATCATTGTCTCCTTGCTCTTCGGCTGTTAGTGTCATTTTCAGTGCGCGTGACCATGGGACAGACGTGTTTAGTAGCAGAAGTGCAAGAAAACAATTCCGCGATGAGGTGATTGTTAATTTTTTATCGTATTCGCTGAATTTTATGATGTGACGGCCGAAAAGTGTGGAAATGTTTCCCTTCTTTACAAAGGAATCGTGCATAAAAATGCACTCTTTTTCTGGACAGTGTGCCTAACCAGTAGATCTTGTACAGTGGTGAATTTATTTCTCTAATTTTCTGGTATCAAAAAATTCAGAAATAGGAGAGCACTTATTGAAACATCGGGTATTCTGTAAAGCACTGAGACTGTTCAACTTTTAATGAATTCTGGGTTTTTTGGATCGATTTCTGATTTTCCGGGGTTTTTCCAACTTCCGCTTCCGCTTCTATGATTTTTAATCTCCTTTTCGCCAGTTCCTTGCCTTTCATTTGTTTTTTTTTTTTTTTTTCTAGATGGATGCTACAGTCGATTGTATGTCCCTGATTGCGGACTATATGGGCAATGGGCTGTTCGATTCGTGGTCAGGTGCTCGACCATCGAATTCAGGAAATCCATTCGAGAAGTCATCAGTGAATGTATTGGAAAAGTCAAACGCTATCGGAACGAACCCATTCGAATGGTCATCTAACGTATCGTCATCCACACACAGTTCCTCAAAAACCGGAATCACTCCAGTCGCTGCTTCGAGTGCCAAATCTACAAATCCCTTCGACGAGGAGGATGAAGAGCTGGCGTCAACGAATCCTTTTGGAAGTGGTTTCTAGTTTACCTTCCAATTAGTCCGTCGCATGCGTGATTTTTGATATTAAACCTGTCTGTTTTGTTTTCAGAGTGTTTAATGGCTTAGCTTTCGTGGTCTGTTTTAATAAAGTTTGCACTTATCTCTTGCAAGAAATTTAACTTAATCTCACGTATAGAATGTTCATTTTGTTGCCAAAGCGACACGTTTCTTAAAAAGGACAGTTGGGGAAGAGGTGGTGGTAAAATTGATACCTTATGAAAAATAGTACAGAGGGGAAGAGTTTATCAGAAGCTACCTTTTTCACTTGACTTCGAGGGCATGTGGCTACAAAAATGGAACGCTTTTTGGCAAGCAAACATGTCTATAGCACTGTTATCAACTGAAAAAGAAAACTTCGAACTCATAAAGGTTATTAATACATTCGAGTCGCACGAGCTAAAAGATTTCCAGTTAAGTGGCATTGAGGTAAAAAACGTATCTCGAGTTTCAGGTGACGATGTTTTCTGTAAATCAGAACTCGTAGAGTTGTTTTATTGTTCTTCTTTAGTTGACTTATTATGTTTGAAATAGTCTGATCATGAAATCTTTCCAAATCGGTTCCGTCTTTGTTTGATGAGGGGGCAGTATCTTCGATTTTGGCTCTATTTTTGTTTCGTTATCCGCCTACTGTTCCATTAGTGTGCCTGTTTCCCAATAGCCCTTCAGATATGTGCCAGTTTGTGGAACTTTGCAATTTAAAAGGGTTTTTTTCGATTTCCAGGAGCTCTTGTTTTCGAGTGCTTTTGTTCTGAAAATAAAACAAGGAATTTTGCACTAACTTTCTCTCACTAAGGGAGGGAAAGTTGATGCAAACTGCATTTCTTCCCATCATCTCTTTTATTCATCCTTGATATGATATCACTTAGAATTCATCGTATAGATTTCGAAACGTATTTTATTCCAGTTGGAGCATATCTGAAGCACGGGGTGTTTGTTACGACTTCGCTATTGCTTCAGTGAAAACTGAAACTATTCAACGGGTTCCGATGAAGTATCTTCTTTCATTGTAGTTATTATCACGATTCTCTGTTGATTGCCAATGCCTGTGTGCCCATTTATTTGCATGTTTGTTCAGTTAAGACCTATATATTTTTATCGATCTGTGATGTGTTTTATTTCTTTAAATGAACTCTCGTTCATTTAAGATGTTTTTTAAGTGCGTATCTGCGAACATTTTCTTTGGTTCCTTCTGATGAATTTAGACGTTCATGTTTTTCTTTCCCAAACAATCGTTCACTCGTTTGAAAACGTTTTGTTTCCTCTTAAATAGCCTTTCAGTTTGTTTAATACGTTTGTGAGCGTTGCGCGTGCAAACGTTTTCCTAAAGCAAGTTTGGAAAGCTTTCAGTAGCCATTCTGTGGTAACAAGTGAAGGTGTTGTACCCAGGGGGATACGAATCCATAACTTCCCACAACTGTATAGTGAGCTGCCACGGACACTTTCTCCGCCATTAACGGTTGCTTAGCTTTCGTTTTTTCGAGTGTGCGTATAGTGTGACGCTTGTTGAGCCTATAAAGTCTGGAAGTGAGGAGGGTGGCGCAAATATTTTAGTTATTTTTAATGTTTTTTACTTGCCTAGAAAATTTATTATTTTGATGTTTCGATTTCAAAAAGTCTCATTTGTGTTGGCGTTGTAGAACTGAGAAATGCGTGGTAAAAATGCAGTGACGCGTGCCCGTCCCGGGAATTATTGAAACCAAATGAGTGGTGGGTATGTCATGCCTAAAAATCGCCGCCAGTTTTAAAGAGAACTAAAGGGGAGGCAGGGAGCGAAGGTTTAATGTTTATTGCGAGTGGGAAGTGATTGTGGCGAATCACCAAGCATTGAGAAGAACGAAATGTTAAAGATTGATTGAATTTATTGTATGAGTTGCCGAAGTAACTTTTTACAGAAGTTTCATGCCGTCAACGTTCGTCATTCGAGATTGTCATTCTTTGCTAGTTGTAAATTTTCATGCTGCTATTGTTGTTGATGGACTTAGAGAAAGAAGGAAGAAGACTTTCTAGTTGTACTTGTGAGTCTCTGAAGGTCAATGTATACGAGCGAAATAACGGATGTTGCGTTAAATGCACACCTGTTCTCTGGAAGGAGTGAAAGCCTCAAGTTAGCGTACTCCATATTTCATTTATACTTCAACAGTGTGCTGAAGAGGGCAGTTTGTCTTGAGAATATTCGCGTTTTTCGCCGTCTCATTTGCTGATATTTCTTCCCGCTTATACTCGAATGCCTTTCCGGAATCTTTTGAAGCTAGAAAAGGACTAACTATTGGTAAGTGATGATGGACTGCCAGATGCAGTCAGAAATATCCAACTTAGGTAAAGTGCTATTCAAGCAATGGCATCTTTGGATTTTCTTCGCAACGACGTATTTGCGCTCATGGGAAGAGGGCTCTTTTCTATTCCAAGGACATTGTTGGTTATTTATGCAGTTGAATATTAGCCTTTGGAAAGGTCATGATGGTCGTAGAATTAATCTTCACTACCACAATGCTTCCTTCGAAAAAAAAAAATCATGTTTGATGTGTTGCGCGCAGCTTCGAATGCAGATACTATGTGCGGCGCAATTTCAATGGCGAATTTTGCTGAACAATATGTGGATATCTTTGATTTATTGAACGCAATAGAAATAATAAAAAATCAACGGGAGTCAGTGAGCAATGGCTCCAGACTCATAGGCAGCCTTTGGGCGTCCTTTTGACTTCTTCAGCAGTTCCGGGGTGATTCTCAGTGGTTTCGGCCGTTCCCATGGGAATTCCTCATGACCAAAATGTCCGTTCTCGGCGGTCACCTGATACATTGGCCGCTTCAGATTCAATTCTCTGAAATAACGCATTTGCATTTCAGATTACATGCATTTACAAACTGAGCAACTCCGACACGAAAAAATTTCAGTAATATGACATGATGCATATGCAGCCAGTCAGTCTCATGAGTTAAGAAAAACACCTCACTTGATGATTTTTCCGGGCCGGAGGTCAAAGTTATCGTTGACAATCTGTAGAAGCTCATGTTCTTCGAGTGCTGATGTTCCAAACGAGAAGACCATCACCGAAAGTGGCTTGGCAACTCCTATCGCATACGACACCTGAAACTGATTCAAGCAAACTACATGCATAAAACCAGTTTGTTTATCTCTATAATTAGTAATTTCTGCACCTAAAATGCTATCACGTGCGCTGACTAGTGCGGAATTGGTTTAATGACACCTAACAATGATCGATGTGATTGCCTAAACAAATGTTTCTGAAGCAGCTGACCTGCACTAAACAGCGTCGACAAACTTTCGCCTTCACGAGACTCTTCGCTACCCATCGTGCCGCATAAGCTGCAGATCTGTCCACTTTTGTGGGATCTTTTCCTGAGAACGCCCCGCCTATAACATATTTCTTTCTTTATTTGAGAGAAACGTCGACATTCTAAGCGTTTTTGATAGGAGTGCGGGGAAAAGGGGAGAAAGGGGAAGGAAGTGTTGCACTTCATTCGTCTTTACAGGTTGCGCTCTCACGTCGCTGAGTTATCTTGTTGAATCTTTGATGGTGACAGACACACAATGATTTCCTCTTAAAAGGAGAAGCATTGAGGCTTAGATGTCCAAGAAACGTGTCCTTTAAAAACAGCTCTCCTCGTCTCGTAATGAACTCCAGCTGATAATTATGACGAAAGTGTATTTCCAACCTACTTCCAGTGTTCCTCAGAAGCATTAATCTGAAGAAGAAAACCATGCTCAGAACCACATGCACTTTGAGCGAATTTGTGCCAGCCATAAAACGAACAGAACCGCACTGAAACCTTTATTTATTTTTTTCTCGATTATGAGCGACCCATTTCAGTAGCCCTCATTCATAAGTCGTCCACCTACCTCCATGAGCTCCCCAACCACCATATGTATCGACGATGATCTTGCGCCCTGTGAGACCTGCATCGCCCATTGGGCCACCTGTGATGAAGCTTCCGCACGGATTCAGATGGAAAATGGTGTTCTCATCCATGATATCAGCTGGGATGACGAACTTCACCACTTTTTCCATGAGCTCTCTTCTTAGTCTCTCCATCGTAATTTCAGGATTGTGCTGTGTTGATAGAACCACTGTATGCACACGTCTGGGTAAACACGCACCACCATCAAACGTATACTCAATTGTTACCTGGAAGTATAGCCGAATGTCAGAGAAACCCATGCTGAAACACTGCCTAATAACGATGGTGTTCCAATGATCTCGTTTCCTAAAGACTTGAAATTCATTAAAATGGTGTCTCGTGGGAATATTTTAGTCGAAGGTAACAACGTATTTAAACCGAATGCGAAAAAAGCCAACGTAAATGCTAATATATATTGCACAACAAAACGTTGAAAATTGTGAAAGAATCATTTATAGGCGAATTGCATCCCAATTTTAAATTTTTTGGAATACGGACATGATCCTCTCTCCATAAACTGTTGCTGCGGTCGTTTTCGTGAAAGATATTTGCTAAGGATAACTTCAGTGCTTACGCGCAATAGGTGAAATAATTTTCGAGTACTTTCGTCGAAGCAACGTTGGCGATTCTGCCTCGCGAGTAATCCCGCAGAACAAAAAACGTTGATGCTAGAACTGCTCCAGGTACTGCTGGCACATACATTAATGATACACTGAGGCATGGAAAATGGCCGAAGTGCTGTGGGCATACCTCTTTTAGAATAAGCAATTTTTTTCTTATCATTTTCTGTTTAGATGAGACGACCATCTGTACCCATACCCCTAAATAGAATATCGCTGCTTCCGCAGCACGCAATATAAATTTTATGAGGCGTAACGTTCTACATGGGATCGATTATAATTTATACATGATGGATGTTTTAAAATATCTGCTCCTCACCTGTGACTTTGAATCTGGTCGAACCCAGGGAAGAGTGCCATCTCGCCTCAACTTGTGCAGTCTTGCGTTGAGCTTATGAGCTAATAACAGTGTCAACGGCATGGCTTCCACTGTTTCATCCGTTGCGTAGCCGAACATCAAACCCTGTAGTTCCGTTCGGTTTTCTATTTTCAAAGCTTTTCGCTTCAGTCGAGTGAAAAACGCTGATTTGATTGTAATCAAAATTTCACCGAGAATATTGCCGTCGCAATATCTAATCCCACCTACACCGATTCATCTTACGCAAAGATTGGCAGTTTCTTTTTATGCTCCATATATTTGGATCATTTCGAAGAAATTTTCCATCACCTGTCAAACTGGACTCATTTTTACTATTCAAGACGGAACTTTCCGCTCCTATCGGCGGATGTGGAAGTAAAAATTGTTGAAATTTTATTCAGTCATTGACGATTTTAGCAATGCAGCTTCAGGATAATGCTGGAGAAGACAAAAGAGTTAAAGGGAGGAATTTTCAGAGGAGGACGCTTTCTATTTGTTATTTATGCAGTGATGTTTTTAAGCGAAGTGTGTTGCAAGATCCAAAAACCACACTCTCCTCTTTTTCCACTCCAGCCCTCCCCTTTCGAAGCACGAGAACGGATTTCAAATACAACGCTTAACATGTTTTTAGACTGCCATTTCAATAAATGCTGATCGTTGCATATTGTAAATACATGACCGACTCTCCACGAAAGTGTATATCGCATTTGAAATGTCAGTGTGTTTCTTCGTTTACCTCATTTTTAAGTAAAATATCCGCACCAAGGCTTCAAGTAATATAAAACTGCGGCGTGAAAATTTCACGAAATGAAGTTGTTATTTCCGTTCAGTGCTCAATTCCATAGTTGAATATTGAGCAAAATTACAAAGTAGCTCCCTTAGACAAATGAGATTTCCGTACTTTTCCTAAACCAGCGGAGATGACTACATCCCTTTACTATATTCTAGTTACTATATTTGTTTACTATACGCAAATTCTACGTCTCTAGTGACATCATTGCTCACTGAAGAAATGAGATGCGTATTTGCCGCCGTTTAGCTGGCAAAAAATGCGACGCTTTAATATAAAGATCGTCTAACGTATCGGA
Organism: Parascaris univalens; assembly: GCA_037576465.1. NCBI lineage: Eukaryota > Metazoa > Nematoda > Chromadorea > Rhabditida > Ascarididae > Parascaris > Parascaris univalens. The sequence goes on along the minus strand of CM075173.1, from coordinate 59,180,448 downwards.
ATAATCTGATTTGCTTTTTATGTTCAAAAATTGGCATTAAATTAATATAGCAACAATGGTCTTTCAATATGAAGCAGCTGAAGAACCTTTTCCTAGTACAGCTCATTCCAACCAAGTCTCTGCCCTTCTTAATGTCTTTTCAAGTTGATTAACTATGCACATCCACAAGCTTCGTCGATATTGGGCGTCACCATCTTTCACATTTGTGTATGCTGAAACTTTGTGCTAAAAGTAAAGTTTTTGTCCGACCGAGCAAATTTCTGTCCATATTAACAACCAGTGAAAAAGGGTTCCACAAAGTTTTTTTTTGTAAAACGAGGAAAGGTTTATGCCGATGGCTTCTATTAGTTTCCTTCTTGAGCCCAAAATCATGGCACGAAACAAGACAACCTGCACGTGAATGAATCCAGCTACCACGTGAACATCACACAGCACTGTGCACTTTTCAACTACCCCATCATCGGTGACCCCGTCAATGGTGCAAATATTTCTCGTTTCTGAACGCCTTCAAGCATTCAGATTTTTTAAAACCTTCCTAAGACGCCGTATCTCAGGTCAACATTAATACCCCTGTAAACGAACATAAAAAACATCAGTTGTTTGTTTTTTCATTCGCATCGACTAGTGAAAGCTTCCTGCGTGCCAGATTTTAAGCATAATTTCGCTTATACTCGGACCTGACTGATGCCGAATGCGTTTTGCGCCTGTGAAATCAAAAATCAAATTTGGCTGCGAGTGTAAGTGCGTGGTCCACTTTTGCTTTTATATTCGGCGTTAAAATTGCAGGAAAAACGAACGCAGTAGGAAAAACGGGAGGGAATCATTTCAAGGAAAGGAACATGAGGACTGTTGATATAATGCGGCGTTGAAAGCCTTCCGATCGCGGACACGCAGGTCAGGAGACGAATGAGTCAAGGCAGATGCAGATCCTATTATCGTAGAACTATGGTCAGTCAATTAAACTGTAATAAACAATGCATGTTGCTTTAAGATTTATTTCTGCTGAATGCAATGACTTGATGGACATCGAATTTTTGCCCTTCTTTCGATCAGTCGATTAGGAAAGGTGCAAAGCAAAACCACTGGAAACACTGTTTAAAAAGCTGAGTAAGTTTTGATCCAACTGAATTCTGCAGTGACTCGTTAAGGCTATACAAAATGCGCTCGAGAAAATTTTGAGTGCACTCAACGCCTAAAATAAAAGTACTTTGAAAATATTCTCATTCGATATTCATTTGAATGATGCGTTCGTTTCCACTAAATACGGCTGCTACTAAAATGAGGTTTTTCGGAGGTTTTCTAGGAGAAATTTTGGTGGCGAGAACCTGATCGCCTGCCCCAATGTTGTCCTCGTCTTTGTCTTCATGAACACCGGCGGCGATTTCGGGTGACTGCTGTTCGAGCGCGACCAACACGTTACACGTTTTGTAGTCGAACCCTTTAAATGTGTTACGTAGTGATCGGGTCAACAGAGGTTGCGGTCACGGAAGCGAGTTCTACGAAACGATCTATTAAAGATGAGCTCTGCAAGCAAATCACATAAAAAATCATATGCTTCCTATTATTCGCTGCAGCCATTTTAAAAGATGGTGTTCTGCGACCATGCAACTGACCACCTGCAGTTAAAAACGCCCTGTAGGTGCATTATGAATAAATAATTCGATATAACATAATGCGGTGAGATAATAAGGAAAATTATGATATGTAATGATGCCAAACAGGGGGTTATGCTCTACCAGGTGCCATGTGATATGCTACTCAAACGGTGAATAAGGCAGTAAAAAGAAATCACCTAACCTTTTTCTGAACTATCGTAGCCAATCCTCTTGACAACGTTGCGTACCAGCGACTGGTAGTCGACAGTAGCCTTTGAAGTGATCTCACCACATATCATGACCATACCCGTTTTGGTCACTGTTTCTGGAACGAAAGTGACCAGTTGGATATGACAATCCCGCAATTTTGATGCTATTCCATAAGCGATTCGGAAATGCTTTCACTTTGTGCTGTTTGCGCAACGTTTCAACTTTCTGTACTCAAAACCGCCTGATCTATGGCATGACTTTGCTGTTGCGCAGCGTTTTGGTTAAAAAATAAAAAACTTCAGCAGCAGTAAAATGACGATGAAATGATTAGCGTGAAATGCTATGATAATTGAGGTTCTAAAGCACATGTCAGTCGCCTACCACAGGCAACCTTCGCATCGGGATCCTGCGCGAGGTGAGCATCCAACACTGCATCTGAAATCTGAAAATGAATGCTTATTACCTGAACAGCGTGAATTTTTGATGTTATTATCGCAACGCACTCTTCTGCAACAACTGCAAATGCACCTTGACGCTACCGATTTTCGGTCGATGGGCGTCACCGACATTGAAACCAGTAATGTGGTAATCGGCGAACAAACTGCGTCAGCTCAGCTAATCGTCCTTCCTCTGTTTTTCAACAACTGCGTCATTAACGCATATGCCTTCATGCGGTCTAGCCTCAGGCAATTTTTTCATAAACTTTTCATGACTTCAGAAAATGTTTCGGTTTTTATTCTACGGTGGAAGAGCAAGGAAGCAAACATTTCTATTGTTAAATAACAGCCTTAGAAAAGGCATGCTGGTATTTATAAGCAACTTACTTCTCCTAAGATTGGTGATGAAGATTCTACGGAGAACGATTCATATAACAGAGTGCTTTACCTGGTCACACATTTTGTCGGGGTGGCCTTCAGACACTGACTCGGATGTGAAAAGGAACACTTCCGATGGGCCAGGTTCCCTTCGTAAAACCGGCATGTTCACCGAAGCCGCTAAATGAACCGTCGAGTTGTCGCTATCGTCCACTGAACTGACTGTCACCATCGGCGGTCGCTCAAATATGGCGCCTCTTCGGAGGCGTGGCTTAGGCGATCGACCATCAGGGAACTGTTACGGTTCGTGCTGACACAGTCCGTATGTTGCTTCGTGGTGTTTGCTGCCTTATCAGTGTCGGGTGTGTTCGATTGCTCTAAAGGTGGGACTGCTTTAATGTCAAGGCGATTGACAGCGATCAAGGTGTGGTTAAACTGCTATCACCTGCTTTCGCATAACGAATGTCTCCGTTTAACATAATATCCCTTCACCTCCCTCGCCTAAACAGCAATCGTTTCAAACAATCGCTCGCGTTCTTTGTTTGGAAAACGAACATGCGATGGAACCACGTGCGAAGGGGCTGGCAAGACGGATCTGTCCTATAAAACAGGCCGTGGAAGATAACGCTTCAGCACTCAACAGTAGTTCATTAGTAGAGCATAGTTTCCAGGTTCAGTTTCAGCTCCCATTTCTCTTAAGCGGAGAAAATTTGGTAATTCCTTACCTGTGAAATTGGCATGTTTGTCGTTCTCGCTCGATCAGAAACAAAAATACGATGCTAGCATAATTTAATATTTAAAAAGCTGCTGCTTGCAAGAAATTTGTGGCTTACGTCTCGCTTTTGAGTAGAGACAAGGTGGAGAAGAGTGGGCAGGTGAATGACGATAACAACATCGAATATGAAACTGTTTGATAAAAAATAATGAAATTTCTCTTACAATGATCTGCGCATGCGAGTAGGCAGCTAAAAATTTTACGAACGTAGACTCACCAAAAATATATCGTAATTGGTGCCCAACTTACCAGCAACGATCATTTCGAATAAGTGCCGGAATTGCAGTGAAAAGAATTAATGTTCGAGAAAAGGCTCATTTGGATGAAGGGCACTCATGTACCGGAACAAAATTGACATTTCAGATCTCGATATGCGAAAGCAATTCATTTTCCAACTTTTGCAGTGGAAAGGGTAAATCATCGAGGAAAGTTTTTATGAAAGCTGAATGATGTCTGCGCAGAAAGTTTTAAAAAATTTTCTTTCAATGTTTCGTCCGAATATTCCGGAAAATTTACTCTAATGCGCAGGCTTGCTCTTGACAAATGCCGTAATATGTCGCCGAAGTAGGTAGCAATAAAATAAGTGAGAAGTTTTACCTGTTTTTTGGCAGTAATATCGAATTTATATGCATTTTAATATCAGTGATATTTGCAAACGATGCAAGCGCTTTATTAGTTCAATGCATCCATTCGCATGATCCTCTTTGCTGAAAAATTATCCGTCCTGCAAAACCCACGGTGAGGAAGGGTTTGCTCGCAGGTTCTTTGCGAGGTTACCCGACAACCCACATTAAAAGTTCAAGAGTACTGGAGTGAGGGATATGCACTGAACGGAACCTGTAAAGAGAAGATAATGAGCCCTTCAGTCCTGCGAAAACTGATGCATGACTTTAGTGAAGGGACTGCTTGTCACGAACAATTTCGATAAAACGCTGAAACACCTACAAATCTCTGTGATGAATGCATGAGCTCTTTCCCGTGGCTTTTGCAACTTATGAACGCAGGAAATATTAGAATGGCTTTTGTCGAGAGAGGGAAGGCTCACGGTGAACGAACTTACGTAAAACAGAAAAAGCTCTGCAGGATGCCGAGCTCTGGACTTCCACGCATGCTGGGATGCAGTCATTTAAAATGAAATGCTATCGTCAATTGAGCTATAAGTTAACCTCCAACGCCGCATGGAAGTTACTCTAACTATTTGCGAGGTTTCCCGTCAGTGATAATTACAAAGAGCATGGATGCTGAATAAGAATAGAACGTCAGCACCCTCTTCTTCCTTCTCACCTGAAATGCTTAAGTACGCACAAAACAACTTATAAGAAATTATAGAGATTTCTGTAAAACCAGATAATTTGTAAAAAAGCTAAGCTAAATTAAGACGCTTTTTTAGGAGAGGCACTCCCGTGCGCACCAGGTCTAATTTCCTCGTCATTTCTCGACAGATGGCGTGAAAATTATGCAACATATGCACACAAATATACATGCGAACAAGTAGCCGTCGTTCTCACCTCCGGGGCTGAAACACACGCAAACACGATGTTTGCATTTGCAGCAGGAGAACATAGTCCTACCTTTCTTATCCAATCGAGTAATTGTAACGGGCGGTAACACTATGCGAGACGGTCCGAATCTTGTCTTTCCCATCGCAGTGCGAAAAAGTGTTATATAACCCGCATGTTTTATAAGTGAATATGGGAATGTGAGCATTTTTATGCTTTTCTCGCGCAAAACCCCCGATCTAGGTGGGACACACTCGGTCAATCTAATAATACACGTTGCCAAAAGTAATGGGCAGGACTCGATACTTTTGGAGGGAAAGCAATGTTGAGTATGTGCTTGAAATAACCGTTTACGGACGTAGAAAATTTCTAACGTGCATTTCTACCTACATTCGTCAAACAAATAAATTAGTCCCTTCATCGGTAAATGGGAGAAAAAGGTGCCGTTGGATTCCTTTCTGTTCTTGTCGGTTAGCTAACTAGGTGCAGGTCTCATTCGAAATGTGCGCACATCTTATTAGTATAATTTAGCAATAACTCATAACACTCAACTTGTTCAAGTATGGGTATAATAAGCAGTACGTATTTGTTTCATAAAACGAGTCAGAAACGACATGACCTCAGATACGATGATGTTTCTTGATTTGTTTTTAGCGAATTCTATCATGACCAGAAATCACCGCTCATGCATAAATGAAGAACTTATGCACTCCTTTCATAACGAACTAAAGAAAATGTAAAAAAGGAGATTTTGGGCAACGTTGGCGATCTACAACTGCTCAGGCCATATATCCTTCCTTCTCAGTTGCTAACTTCAGTTCAGAGCATTCTCTGCCACTGCGTGCATGGAAACAACAAGTGACGTGTGGGAAGAAGCAGACCAACGCAGAGCGTGCGCTCGAAGAAAATTGATGATGCAATATTAAAGTGCGATTGCATTTGATCAACGAACGCACTAACCTGTTTATTAACCTGTGCACCTGTCTCCAGTGTTCATGATGACACTTGAATAAGAAGTTATTCACGCATTCATGAGTCCTTAATTTGCGTTCGTCTTTAAGCACTGACCTCATATGTGGGTCATAACTGCTGTAGGAAAGGACCAGACAACTTCGAAATTTCGTTCGTTTAAAGTGAGAACTCAAAGTTTGCTCGAAATGCTTCGTTTTCATTGATTAGGACTTAACCTCTGAAAGAATTCCTCTTCTCACCCCAAACTTCCCAATAAAAAGAAACTGCCGGATGAAGTAAATTACACGTAGAATATTGAACTTCCTCCCATAGGGCAGGGAAGGTTGCCATTGAAATAAACTACTCTGATAGGAAGAGAAACTTGTTAGTTCAACGGGGATATCCAGGACGATCATTAAAAAATGTAGTGGCAATAAGCAAAGAAATGAAGTCTAGGCGGATGCGGAGAATTTATAACCAGAAATTCTTGTTCCGGCCAAAAAGAAAGTCGGTGTCTGGCAGCTTACCAGCATCGACTCTTTATGTATTTATTGATTTGATTTATTGTTGAGAACCACGGTGAAGGGAATCGTCTCATATGCTACTATGACACAGGCATACATATTCAAAATTAAAAGTACGCAGAACCAAATATGAAATATGGAAAAGAAGTAAAAGATAAAAATATATGGAACAAAAGAAAACGATAGAGGCATTTCGTCCACAAGTGCAACTTAGGATTCACATTCAGGGACTAGAACGTTGTCAAAAGTTCCTGAGGTTCAGCGTTCAGCGAATTCGACGGTCATCAAATCTGTGGATTTCCGATGCCCTCAGAACCCCAAATTCGACAGACATCGAAAGGTTTTGAGATTTCAAATTACAAAGGACGGCCAAAACTGACAAACATGAATGGACACATTGTGTTATATTTTCACACATAAGCTGTAGGATCAGGGCCATTATACGTATGGTGGTGCAGCGCTCGGAGAAGCCCTCCATGCCAATATCGACGAGCGAGTGCAGAGAAAATGGTTGATTCCCTACCTCTCCACAATTTTCTTAGCTGGCAGAAGTATATGGCTTCAGTATTGTTTCGCATAAGAGCATTTGAAAACGATAGCATTTTTTGCTATTTCCACCCTTCTAACTGTCATGGGGAACCTTAAAGAAGAAAAAGAGCACCAAAGAAAGGAAATATTTTTAATCATAACGAGCAAAGAAAATGGGGTGAAGCTCCGAAATGGATCGAGATAAAGTTGAATTCATGAGTGCACTACAGATGAACTCATTGCGTGGCAAGGGATACTAGAGTTTTCGGTACTCAACGCACGAATGAGTACAGTATCAGAATAAATCAGCACAGTTACGTGACTGAGTTACATGTGTGTCGAAATGAGCGTTACTTTTTAAACAGCGACAACACCGCAGCTGTCTTCTACCGAAGGAATAAATCCATTCAACGATGCTTGAAGTCGTTGTATAAACAGCTAAACGTTTTGCGTCTATGAGAAAATCATCCGCAGACCAACGATTCTAAAATGAGAGTTATAGAGTACATTGCTCATAGAAAGTGTTGTCCGATGAGGCAGAAAAAGATGACATTTACGTTACTAGGGAAGGAAAAAAGAAAATGCTTTAAAATACTTTCATGTGGAATGTCGAAAAAATTTCCAATTTTAAAGCACAAAGTCAAACCGGATTTAACCTATGACGCTCGAAGCGTGCAAGGTAAGGAATCTCTAGCGAAGTCTGGTAGTTGGGAATGTGAGGTTCAAGGAGCAGAGCCATGAAAGCGAACTGTTCTTGTGAATTTTCGCTGCCCTTTTCATCATTCATTTGAAGTATTTGAACATGCTTAAATATAATATTCCATAATTTACCGGCAATATAATAAGTGTGCTCAGCGACGTCGCTGAATGTAGGTATGCTTAATGGAACACCCAGAGAATGCTGTGCGCAACTTCCAAGACGTTATTAGACGCAAATCCGACCAGTGCAGTTTCCAGTAGCAATTTGAAGAGATTTTAGCACTAAGATAACGGATAATCTCTCCAGTAGAAGTAAACAGCCTAATATCAATTCTCATGAAGGAAAAGTAAGTTTTCTGTGGATTATATGGGGGTATCCGTGCAATATCTTCATGCATAACTTCTCAATGATGCATGTTCATTCTAATGAAACTTCAGCCTTCTGAAAAATCTAGTGGGTTTATTTATGGCCACATAAAATCGAGAAGGAGATAGTTCGAATGTTAGTACTTTCTAAATCATTTCCGAATGAATAGATGGCACAGAGAAGCGGTCACAAAACGCTTCATTGAAGATCACCGTTCATATTTTAATGTCCACACAAGAGCAAGTATCTTACATTGATTCTCAATGAACAGTCAAGTGTGAATAATTCCACTCAATGTACTGAGCAACAGCACTGTCTCTTCAAGGCAAAATTAACTGAGATAATACATCCTGGCAGGACAAAAAACGAAATCCATCCTTCGAAAAACACATTTAGAGAGGTGGAAGTTGTTGCTGCCGTATGTCTGATGAAATAGGATACCATTTGAGGTGTGAAAAATTCTTCCGCCCATTTTAATGTATTGCGCACATTCAACGTTAATTGAGCGTTAACGTTTACTATGCGCTATTTATAAATAAAGATACGAACGCTATCCTTTTTGAAGACAGAACAAAAGATACCTATGATTAGATTGCATCTGATTTAATAATCATTTACTCGACAAAATTCACCGTCTTCTAAAACACTGACACTCTGCGGTAGATTTATTTTCCCGTTTATACGCTGACAGTGACGTCTTGCTTTTAAAGCACAGATCTTTGACATATCTCGAGAAGAATATTCACCCACATGGCTTAATGCGTTTGAGAAATACTTTCTTAGTTTGCAAATACCTATGCAGCGCAAGACGCATAATATGCAGATGTTTCAGTGAAGTGCATAGATTTAAAACCCAGTTCACGGTTTCAACAGATATCCAAGTTGCCATTACATATGACATGCCCAACACTGAAATTAAAGGAATTATGGAGGCAGACGTGCTGGTCTAAATCCACACCTTCGGATTTGCTGCACCATAACTGCAATTCCAGAGAAGTGGAAAAATTTGGGGCGTTTTAATTCTAAAACATGTTTACCTGACCGCTACTGTGGAAATTCCCATCCACCCTCGCTTCGCATATTATGGCAAAATGATTTGTAAGGAAAGCATCCACGACCTCTTTCACTGACTACATTCAATCCGAAGTTTCAGGCTACACTTATGCAACGCTATTTCGCCTTAATATTTAGCAACATTTTTTCCACCCTCAAGATTTCATAGAAACGGGTGAAATTTTCTAGTAATTTTGAATTTCTTGATCTTTATGAACTACAGCGGACCAAAGATCCTGACGCAAATCTGGCTGGCTACGCGACGTTTAAGAGTCGCAAATTCTAAGTCTAATACAGAAGTGGCCTAAGAGAAAAACAACTGCCCACTCTCAACTCCACTCTTCACCGTCCGCCCTCGTAATCCCTCTTCTTTATGGCTCTTTTAGAAAGCCCGGGAAAGGACTAAGCAGCGCATGCAAGGGACTTCCTCAGGAGACAGCGCCACTGAGGACTATTGATTAACACGACTTTAGTAATGAAAACATCAGATGTTTCGAACTGTAAGCGATGACTGTGGGGTAGCTTCAAGTTTTAACAACTTTGCCATTCAAACAATATTTTCTAATTGCTGTGTCCGATTCTCCTCGCTCACTGTCTGCTTATTAAATCTGAAAATGATGATTAGAGGGAGCGCAATGAAAGAACCCCTTCATATTCAGCATCGTTCAAATAATTCATGATCTGATAAGCTTCTAGTTGATCTGTCAGCCCCTCGTGAACTGTAGAGATTTTAGCGTGAACCAGAACAATCTCATTTCTTGAGGAAATTTGAATTCTTGATCTCAAGCTGTCACTTGAAATGTTCAATCACTTTTATAACACTGGACCACAGCTCGAACAGAGCCACAGCAAATGTTGCAACCAACTTCAGCCAACAACGACGATCAGTGTAGAAATCCTTCTGTCTTTCCAAACACCTTAACTCTTATTTCAAATTCTTTAAGATCTTCACTTTATGAGTTTACTGTAATATTAGCTTTATCGCTTGTGCTTGGCAAGAACACACTCTTGGACCCCTCCAAATATTTGTAGTCGTCTTTACACAGATATGAGCTACCACCATAAGATAGCAAAGAAAACTCATCGCATTTAAGAGGAATGAAAACATGGCTACACTGAGTATTTGGCATGACGTTATTCGTTACAGCGCATCACCTTCTACTCCCGTATGTAACAATTTTCCGAATCCGCCTTTCTGTTACGGTCTGAACCCACGACAACCATTCACAGCTACTTTCTCATTTCACGGGGTTGCAACAAGTGTAATACGAAACACAGTCGAATGTTTCTCTGAATTAATCTCCTAACCTCTGCAGCAATCAGTCTTCGGCTTTTCAAAAATTCTGAAAACTCGCACATGAGAGGTCACTCATTTAAGAAGCAGCATTGTATATTGCTTATCAACTTGTTTCCTATGATTAACTCAGTTAATCAGGACGGTACATTTGACTTTAAACTTGTATACGTTGGGCCTATAGTTTGTACTTTTACATCTCAGATATACAAGCATCTCAAAAGCAAATCGAGGCGGAATGATTTTGCAGTTCTCCATAAATGATGAATTCTCCTCCCTTTCTTAAGCAGTTCCCCATCAGAAAATACAGACGAGTACAGCCGGATCTTTTCCTGGACATTAAAACCCAAGGGTTTACTTTCTAGAACGCTGCTTACAACCTTTCCGGTCTCACTCCATAACAATTCATAGGTAGCAAAATTTCTGCTTCGGAGTATGCTGGAATCCCATTAGGTGAAATAATCACGTTATATCTACTTGGATGGTGGTTCGCTGTTATTGGTGTGGCGTGAAGTAAAAAACTGTTGTTGAGTATCTCTACCTTTCCCCATGTTCGGTCAGCCGCTCAGCTCCACTCGCAACGATCGTCTAGCCGTTTCGCGGCCCTAGTTCAAGAAGACTGCACTAACCGTTGAAGGACTCCTCCTCGTGCTTTAAGATGCAACCTTGAACGATCTTTTTACAGCTTAAAAATTCAGCCTTATATGAAGCACTAAGTAAGATGTTCTAGTTTAATTCGTATGCGACTATCATCTAAATCGAAATTCGCTCCTCTCTGAGACCAGTGCGCAGCTTCTTATCACCACCAGATCTAAAGACGAAGAAAAACTGCTGGAAAAGGCCGCAAAGGATGCTGCTGCGAAAAGCAAACATGTAGAATGTGGTTCGCTTGGATAGGTTGAAAGTTAATTCGGTTGATAAACCTGCTATAAACTGTTAGTCCCACTGTGAAATCTCATCGAAAATTTTCACTCCTCAAAAAAGAGACAACAATGGCTAATAAATAAATTCTAACTGAAACGGTGGCGGAAAAATTCCCCCATCATTCGCCGGGGAGAGGATGTCTATGTGTCATTCATATCCGCTAAAGCTTCAAATTCGTCACCACCGGGCGAATCTACCGACGTGATGCGCAAAGTTTAAATTCAAAACCCGTGTAGCGATCAATTTTAAAGACGCTGTGATTTGCATAAAAAGGCCTACAAGGTACTCATACTTGGACCTCCTTTCCTCACTTATTACAGCCATCAAATATGTCCTCTCCTCTGTTCCAAGAAAGAACGGATGTATTCTAAAAGAATGTGCGTTGCAAAATCGACCTCACATTTCGCATGTTATGGGGAAGGGAGGTTGACTGCTGTGTTCCGTCTCGAGGGCAGCGTGGCTCAGAATGGCAGCACGTGAGAAGGCGTCAAGCATGAATATGCTAATCGGTTTGAACAGCAGTTTTTCAGTATCTAAATCCAGCACTGTCGACGTTCTTAAAAAGCGGAATCCGTTAAAAAACAAATCGTTGACGTCAAAATGTGTTAGTGCCCCAGATACGCTAGTGGTACAGATGCTTTGACAATCACTCCCCTTAATACATCAAAGACATCGATCCTTCGAATCAAATGCAATCATATGTTTTTTGGGCGGTGGTGGAGGAACAGCAATACAACCGTTGGTAGAGCCCAGACACAGGTGATAAGCGGGCTACGACTGACAATTCGAAACTTTAGTTTCATAACTGAGTACAAATGATGTCACTCAATATTGTAATATGTCGCAGTCAAAAATCTTTGATATTTCAAATGCGACAGTTTTCCAAATCGGTAAATTAATCACGTCTTCTGCTATCCAAACCTGTTGGAATCTAAAGCTGTTAATACTGATATCCAATAATTGTTGAGTCTTGTTGAAGGAATGGAGAGGAATAGATGAGACATGAGTCACTTGCGCAAGGGAAAGGATGGCATGTAATTAGATGAGCCCTGAAAGCATTCAGAATGAACGGTGTTATGCAACATCATGACCTTCGTTTTTTTTCGGAATTGGAGAATTTCATGCTCTCGCAACTGACCCTATGACTGAAGCTGCATCGACTGTCGGTGTTCAAATCCAGCAGTGCCCAAAAATCGTTTAACACTTATTTCCATCAACAACTAAACGGCCAATCCTACTAGCTAACATCCAAACTGCACAGACATGACACTTTCAGCTCCACAATTTATTGACACACAAATCCGTTAAAGTCATATGCGCTAAGAGTCAAGGATATGAAATCGATGTATAATCCCGACATCCGATGCAGCTACTATGGCTGATAGCGCCAAGGCCATGACTGTACGACGCAGCGATCCGCATATGGAGCGAATGACACACCACCTCCATATGCAGTGCGTATTCAAGTTTAAAGCATCCGCACAACTCAAGATCTACTTTCACAGCGCAACTCCTTGTTATTTCATGTTCGTTAGTACCGAAATTCACAAACGCCGCAGTCCTTTGGTACTTAAATTTAGTCCACACTACGTCTCGCATGGCAATCATGCTGCCACCTGAGGCACCATTATTACGATGTCGGTTTTCCTAGACCTGTAACCACTGCTGTTAAGCTATTTGATCAGCATGAGGAGCGGACGTACCACTTGATAAAATTTGCAATTGTTATAGACCAAACCCGTCAACGATAACGGTCGTTACTCCGAATCTAATAATGCCCAAATGCGTTGCAAACCACAACCCATCACTATTCCAAATCGGATGTTAATCACAACTCTTCGACGGTCAGATCAATTAACGCGCAAAACACTCAAAATTCGAGCCATCAACCGCGCGAACTCAACCATCGGCATCGGAATTGAGCGTTTAACGCAACATGCATCCCGCCACCATCCACGCCTCTCTCTCGCACCACCCTCCCCCCCAAACCTCTTGTTTTACATCTCACAATATCTAATGAACGACAACTTCAATGAATAAAGTTATTGCTGCGTAACAGCACATAAACGAGAACACAATGGCCACCTGTTTTCTTTCATGATACAACCAACAAATACAGCTGTTTAAACGAATTTCTTTTATTGTCTTCTTGCATCGAAATGCAAAAAACAAGGCAATTCAGAAGAAGTTGGGCCAAGTTCGTGGAGTCGGGAACAATAAAACACAAAATACGACGAGTATTCCATAGTATTTCCTAGGTCAAATAAATTAGGCATAAAGACGACATACAGCAACAGGTAACCCGAACAAAACAAAGAACAACGCATCAGCAAACAACAACACAGACACGAGATGAAGTACGGCAAGAGGAGAGCACACCTACCCGGGATTTCATCGCTTAGGGTACCTCTCACCTACTCCCAATATCACCCTGCATCCCACCTCGATAAATAACACGCCGGGTGTCCTGATGCGGCTCCTGAGCCCAACGCACCCTTCGTTTAGCACGGCTGGAGTGGAGCTTAAAGCTCAGTGTGGCCCTCATCCTCCTCGCCTTCAGCCTCAGCGGCGGCTTTCTCTGTATCGGACAATCCAGCTCCTTCTTTGCCACCGCTCTCAAGGAACTTCGTAAAACCTTCTAACGTTCGCTCACCAGTATAATCAACAATCTGCAAACAAGTACCCTTTAACATAAGCTTCACCCATTACGCAGTTGCAACCGCGCTCACTTCTGAAAAATGAGCAGTTGCAAATCTAATTAACGTAGCACTGTCATCTCTCTGACGGCCTCTCATCTACTGAATTATCTCGAAGCGAAGAATTTCTACATGCCATTAAAGGCAACAGCAAATATAACGCTGCAGTGTTCGACACATGTAAACTCTCTGTCGAAAACCGTGCACAGCGTGCGTCGGCTGCGACCTCTTCACTAAGAAAGTCTGACTTCGGCTAATGGAATTTCCAAACTGAAAAGTCGCACTAACTGCTATAGAGTTGTACTACACATGTCACATCTCTATCATACTCGAAGATACGTTGCAAAATTGTATCTTCCTGCACAAAGGAAGTAGAATCTGCAACTCCACTTGCTGCGTCCTCAGAAACGTTAAGGGGCAAGAGGCTTACTGCGAACTCGAAAATAGCATAACGAAAAGAAGCTGCTGGTTATGTACCTTGTTGGAGTTGGCTGGGAAGAATTTGATTGTCGGGAATGACTGGATCTTCACATCTTCGACCTCATTAGCTGTTGCATCCATCTTAGCAATAATGATATTTTCGTGATCCTTGTATTTCTCGCCGAGTTTGTCCCACGTTGGCGCTAGCTGCTTGCAGTGGCCACACCAAGGTGCATCTCAAAAACCATCATGACTTCAGCGAACGCATAAATCTTTGCATTTCTATACCATACTCTTAATTAATTACATATAATTTAGTGCCTACTTCTACATTAAAAAAGGAGAGATACTGAAGATGCAAGGGCAAGGTCTAGATTTAATGAGCCTGAAAAAGTACCAAACAATTCCTTGAACTAGAAATAACACAATTTCAAAGTAAAAGGGACGGGAGTGGTGTGAGATCTCAGTCATAACTTAGCTTTCAGTCAATATGCTAAAAACATCGCTGGCCGCAGGCACTTTTTCCACACTGCAGCGCCAGCTACGCGCGCATTTTACGTGCTCTTATGGTTCGCTTTTTTTTCAACGCTGCTGCAAAATCACTGAACCTGTGATAGGTGTTCGTTTAACGAAAACGGTCAACCTCAGTACTCTTGTTGCGGCACCTACTGCAGTACACATTACATTAAAGCGCCAAAAATTCGCAGGTCAACTAAGACAACCAGCTCAATTTGGAAAGACCAAACATATGAAATAAACCTGAAAGTAAAAAAACAGCCTTCTGAGCTGATGAGATATGCAAATGGTGCATTATAAAATGAATGAAGCAATAATCGCAAAGCTGTGTTTCAGAAAAACCATTTACTTTAGTGAAGATACAAATTCCGTCGGCTAATGAAATTCGACTTCTCCAAATTAGCTTTGCGTGAAAAAGGATAAGGCGATAATATCAAAGTCGAAACAAGAGCAATATTTTAATATTTAATCAAGGGTTAGCTGGAACATATGACGCAGATCAGATTCTGCAAAGTACTCTCCCCTTCACCGCGAGAAATGAACACAGGGTGATAAAAAACAAAGCATTTGAAGGTACACTTCAATAACACAGCTCACGAAAAAAAAGTAGAAGAAAGCTTACAGAATTCGACCAAAACGTTTTTCTTGGTGTCCCTCGCAATCTTGTCGAAGTTCTTGCCGACTAGCACTTTGACCGGATTCTTATCCCAATCTTCGGGAATCTCCTCGCTCATCAAATGCGGCTTCAGCTTCCCATCCAAATATGATTGCGTAAACGTAATGATGTTCTCAGCAGTAATATCGGTGAAATCTGGCTTGAATTTCGTCATATCCTCCTCAAGGCTAATCAAGCGTAGTGCAGGAAGATCTTCTTTTTTCAAGCCGAAGAACTCCATTATACGTGCGTTATCCTCGATGTCGGTGTTGATGTAGACAAAGAGGAGCTGGAAAAAAAGAACCATTGCACTGCGAATCGATACCGAACACAGCAAAGCCCGACTAAACGCAAAGATGAAACAGGTGGATGTGTCTGAATCATAGCAAGTACGGCAGTACTGTCCACTGCACCGCGTTCAACCTGCACTTCTGAGCTGGTATTTTCTAGTTATATAAGAGACCGGTACAAGAAGTCTGAAAAGTGCAATTTCTACGTCCGTCATAGCAACCCTTTTCCACAGATACATCTCTGAATCTTTAATCACTGATACTAACGCGCCCAGATATATGATTTACAACCCTTTATCCAAACTTCACATGAACATTAGAAAACGGTGAAAAACACGTTCACAACATCGCCTTCTCCCACTATTTCATAAAGAACCTTGGCTCGAAAAAAAAAATCCTCAATTCCCTATAATTCAACAACAACAAACGAATAAGTCCAAACCTTGCTCCTGAATGTCTCAGCTGCCTCGCGGAACTCTTTCTCGAGCTTCTCGAACTCTGGGCTCTCCTTTGAGATGAATAACAAATTGTGTGATTTGACTTCGCCGCCAAAAATGACTGAGGCAGACTCTTGTGTAAACTCGCTCACCAACGGCATCCTATTCACCTGAAATTGTCTTTCCCAGTCCCAAACGGAAAAAAAAGAAAACCGAAACCGTTTTTTGACGATCACCTTCAGCGATATTCATTATACGATCAGGCGAATGCACTTCACCCCATTGTCAAAACTGTTCGCTAAACAAGCGGCCTGACTATTCTGGCGTTCATAATTCCAAATAATAAAATTTCACGCCGTAAGTTGAAAAAGAAAGATGAAGAGATAGGAAATTCAAGCCGATCTGTATGACACCCGAAAGTAACGTGCAGATGTTGAGAAACTGAGAGGCCTTGTTTGTTCTATTTCTTCTCAAGTAGCCAATATGAAATACTTTCAATTTTTCTTTGAAAAGCTGGGCCCACGTCCCATCCTCCTATACCATTTGACGGATTATGAACATTTTTTCATTTTTTCAGTCCCAAAAACCTAGAAACAATTTTAGTATCTCATCGTAACAAAAAATTCGCACCTTTACGATATACTTCAACGGAAAAAATCCCTGAAGAAATGATAACACCACCACTGTATTAAAAAATGCTTTTGATCTGATGTTCCAAAATCAATCCGCAAATGATTCCCTCAGCTCAGACGGCTAAGTGACTCAAAACCACTTCCAGCGAAGGTTGATTGACCTACCTCTCTGTCCCCGGAGACTGCACGGGATGTTTTTCATCTTCAAATTTTGAGGAACCCTGCAGAAATACTTTTTAACAAGCCGACGACATTACTAAAGAAACATACAGAAATAAGGATATTACTGTGGCTCCGAAAATCGTAAAATACGTTCACGAAATCAACTTTGCGTCTCGCAGCTACTTGCACTGTGACGAAGGCAGTTTAGTATTTCTACCAAATGAGCAGAAACGGCACCGGACTGCTACCTCAACATCCAAAAACAACAAGCAAATAGGCAAAAAATCACGTTTAGCACAACATAAACCGAAACACATTCACTTTTAAGTCACATACCAAATTTCCATACAAAAGAGAAACAAGTAAAGGTGAGTGGCAAAAATAACAGCACCAATCGCTACCTGAACCCACGATTTGAGGTTATCGACAGTGAGCTTCTCATCGAAAACATTACGTCCCTCGTCGAACTTCTTGAGCAAGATGACTCCCTCCTTATCGGCTTCCAGCTGCTTTGCAGCATCCCTCTCCGAGGTGATACCGAACGGAAGGTCATCAACAAGTGCTGCGACTTCAAGGAAGGTTTTTGCGTCAGCGTCTCCAACGTCCTGGAATAGAGAAAATTTAAAATAGGGAAAATGGGTTAACAATGCTTTCATCACTTATATTAATATTAGCAGTACGCATCATCACGACGCAGAAGAGTTCCGTGAGGCTTGCGAGATGGCGGAGGGGGTTTCAGGTGATTTTTGAGAAAATAGAAGTTAGTGACATGAGTAACTGGCGCGGAGAATAGTACCATAAAATTTCCTAAGAACTGATGCTCATCTACTGTTCCCAAATAAAGCTTCCAATGCACAGAAAGCGGTTCCGTTCTCCCGAACAAAGCGCTCAAATCATGCAGTATGAAGCAAAAAATGTCAAAAGTTTCCATGAGCAAGAAAACGCGACCTTTAGAAAAGGCTAGCAATGCTGATTTTTAAAAAAGGAACACCAATAAAGACAACTTTCGAAGACGTTCGTTGCATATTTTCTTAGCTGTTCACTGACGCAGAACAATAAACACATCAAAAATCACATTACAACATTACTTAAGAACAACGTTTCCAAGAACAGCCGTTCAAAAACGTGCTCCAGTACACGAGCCGTTCAAAACGTGCAGCTGTTTCAATCAATGGTTACATTTCCTCATCGCAGTGTTTGATCGAGAGAAAAATGAAACCAGAGATTCACAAATTCATCAACATCAGACGAGAGGAAAGCGACTGGGTAGGAGAAAATTTATTTGCGAACGTCGCTTTCAAACTGCAAGGACGCACTGCACAACGCTCCAACGTGGCACTTGCACTATACACCGAGCAATCGCGCGCTGCACAGACGAATGAGTGCGCAGCAGAGTGTACTTCTTCACAGCGAACATCTCATTATCCTGATAACCATCAAAAAAACGCTCGAGCTTTTCCACTACTGTCACCTCACCATATTTCCCTCAGTGAACAACTTGTGAACATTTTTAGTGGACTTCTCTTCTCTTCCTTTCCCCTCCTTCTGCTGTTACCTGAGGGGTGAGAAAAGAAAAACCATCGATTTGAATAGCGAAAATCTAATGTCGTCAAAATTAGTTACACCAAAGAACAAAAGATAAATCTGCTGGGACAAAGCCATCATTCATTAGAACCTAAAAAGATTTTAAAGTGTAAAACGGAAACTAACAATGGAGTTATCGCTTGATATTTCTGCACACCGCCGCAAGCGGATCTATTTGTGAGACTGCAGACTTTCATGAAAGACCTTCAACAAGAAATCTGGTTTGAACCTATATAAAGGCCAAGGTTTCGGCTTCTTACGTGCAGAGGTCACTTGCATTCCCAGACCCAAATATGAGTCAAGGACGAATGACACGCTGCCTCATCGCTGCAACAAGAAATTTTGCTCACCGCACTTATACCCTCGAGAACCCCTTTTACACAGCCATGTAGAGGAGTGCAAAATATTCCCAGAAAGCTGGAAGAACTACTCCACTAACCTTGAAATATCCAATAACGACCACATCGGCTGAATCTTGAAAATCTTTTACATCATCACCCGTGCTGAGTGTTTTAGCAGCAGGACCCGTCTTCTTCTTGAGCCATGCGACGATAGAGGCTGCGTCACGACCACCTCCGTATTCAGTTGGCTTACCCGATCGGAATAATTTCAGCGTCGGATAACCACGAACCTAAAATGTCAGCTCACGATAACCACCTCAAATCAAGGGCATACAACAAGAAACCTCAAATCTCTTCTTAAATCGCAGAATCCATAATACAATATGTTTCGCATCAAAAAATCATTACCAACACCACTTTCGTTGTATATCGTACTCCTTCAGCACCTTAGATGTAGGACTTTATCACACAAAGGCGACAACGATTATTTATCCCACACTCGATAACATGTCATCAAATGGCGGAAAAAACGGCAAGAAAGAGCCAGTCATGACAGGAATGGGAATGCATTAGCGTATCCATAAAAGCATCCTCCTCCTCACAAAGCATGACAGATATAAGGACAATAAAAAGCATCGCTGAAAACGTTACTAAAACCAGTCGTTTTTTTCTTGTGCACAATACTTTGCAGTTGAAGTGGTAGATTTATATTTAGGAAGCTTTCATTCACTTGTCATGCAAACTTCGACTTGGGCAGAAATCGTCCAACGTGCCATGCAGACCAAAATATGCTTCAATGAGCAGCACCTACACTACGAGGCTTAAGCAATTCACCTTGAAGACCGACTCACATCAAACCCATTTCGTTGTATAAAATGCCCATGTTCAGTCAAACGAGCAGTTTCTTGAAAATTAGGACGACCTTGGAGTGATAAAGAATGTAAATAAAGGCAAGCATTAAAGAAAAAAAAACAATTGACATTAAATAAGTGAACAGCATTCAAACAAAACACAACGACCTTAAAAATGAAGGACAGGAACAAAATTACTGCATTTCAGAGTCCAAAAATCAAGGAGAGTAAAGTCGAAGAATAGAAACGCATATTTGCACCGCAGGACTCAGTAAAATACCGGAAAACACGCGTCTGGGAGTTCCTTTTTTCAACCCTATTCTAGTACCAAGCGGATTCAAAAGTGTGTGGAAACGTAACGAAAACACTAAATATGCATTAATTTCCGATTCAATTAGCAAACAAAAACAAAAACAAGAAAAAAACAACTCAAGTTGTTGAGCTTCCAGATTAAACGAAAACCTCTGCCACTGATCTAACAAAACTATGGAAGCAAAGAACACACATACATTCACCAAGATCTACTACAACTGCTGAAAATATTAACGAAGAAATGTCTACAGAGGATGGCAAGAAAACGCTTGAAAGCCCATTAACACCCTAGGAGATCTAGCAAACCCCTGATTAACTGTATAAAAAACGGATGGAACAGCTGACACAAGACAGCTCCACGGTTAGAAGATCCACGTTATCCGATTACCTACGCAACTGCGTAATAAGTAAGCATTTATTCGGCGCGCAGAAACCGACATCTCACACAATTCTGAACATATATAGTTGAAAGCAAAGGTGAAAGAAGAGATGAATGGTAGCAACGCGGAGCCGACTCGTGAATAACTGGCCACAATTAAGGGCAGCGTAAAGAACAGGTGTAATCCGCTGTCATAGAAAAAAAGTAATGCATTTCCGTACGAAGTAGAAAAATAAAAGAAAAACTATGGAAACGAATACAGTGCAGGTGGTGGGTTATAAGGTGCCTAACCAGTTTAAATCGGGAAATGGACTGAAATAATCAAGGAAGTAACCTCAAATTTGGAAGCGAGGTCGCCATGAACGGTAGCGTCACATTTAGCGAGTTTGATTGGGCTGTCCTCTTCCTTCAGCTGAGTGGCAGCCTTCGCATATTCAGGTGCAAGCGCTTTGCAGTGCCCACACCAAGGCGCATAAAATTCGACAAGTACGAACTCGTGACCGTTAACCACCTCATCGAAATTATCCTGAACAATAAAACTGGCTTAAATGATTGAATGCACAAATATTTTTCTCAAATATCACCAACTTCACTACATCCGACATAAGGAGGTGTTCACGAAGAGTGACCGCTGTAAATGCTGCGTGGATCCTGTTTACTATCGGTCATGATCGCATCCACCGCTGCCTCATTACGAAGTGCTCAATCCCAACTGCGGTCTATTAAATCAGCAGACCAGAGCTGCTGAAGTGAGGCGCCTGACCTAACCTAAATTCATGCGCTCATGGGCTGAACTCGATTCCTATTCAATTTTCGGTAATACTGCATTCACACTGCTGATAAACAACGTCCTCATCTCAAGAGAACCCTACGCTGATGACAATGCAAATGAACAAACATTTTAGGTACTAACCCAGAAAATGTTCCAGACCTTGAACGACACCTTACACAAATACTTTAAAAAGTCTCCTACATAGATCAGCACATAAAACCTCTTTATACAGATTTGTATATTTAACAGGCCCCGGAAGGCAGTCCTTTATTCCTCCCAAAACACGCGATGACACAGGGGAGGGAAGGGGAGGAGGGGATCTAAAGCAACAAAAGACGACAGCTTAACGCGCCAGGTTCCACGTATGGTTTCTTAGTGCATTTTTGCGGTAGACGTGAGCAAAGTTGAACAATTTGAATAAAGAACAGTATCATTCTGAATGAGCTTCAGAAAAAACTTGAATGAGAGGGAGCACAAAAAAATGGGCACAAGGCGGACAGGTAGTCTCGATTAATTGCTTGCGGAATTCTCGCGTAACATGTAGTTTCGCATTCAAAACTCTCCACCATCACTACAACGCGCTAGAAAGAATCGTAAACCATTCGATGAACTCAATTCGACCGAATTTAACAAGGACTGCTGCGTCAAAGATAACGTCCGAAAACTAGTTACTGTTCTTCCAAAGGAGGAGTCAGATGTCGTCAAGCACCTTTGCTGCCTACTCACAAAAGCAGAATTTCGCACTGACGAGTAGAGAAACTACAACTTGCACTTGATAGGATATCATGTGAATTTCATCCCAGATATTAGACATTGAAACGTTCAGGAGAATAAGAAAAATTACTCAAACAGTGAATAAGAAATCGGAACGAAAATTCGCGCACAACTATGCAATCTCGTTGTTATCAGTTGAATGTATATCGACGACGACATCAAATGATAGCGACAAGCGATATACACAGCACCGGATCAATAGCAACCGGACTCATTTATATACCGGAAAAGTTTCAGCTCAAACCTTAGTGACAACGATAACGTTCTCCTCCTCCTCGACAGCTGCCCACGTCGCCGCGATGACAACAAACACACCAAATGCGACCAACCTCAACATCGCAGCAACTAACGAATGCCAAGTCGACACACTCAAGCACTCCCGCCTCGCATTCCTTTTCTACTCGTGGGCGGCGCTCATTGGTCTTTCGGTCCCCCGCCCCTCCCATCGATTGGTGAGAGTTTGCCACGCCCGAGATCACATTCATTCAGGGTAAACGCGCTATGTTTAAAAGTTTCTTGCTGCTTCTTCGTGTGCTCGCAATTACTCGATCACTTAGGCTCGATGGAATTCTCACCGGTTCTGTGTGAATTTCGCTTGGAGGGGAACTCTTCCGATTTATTGAACTTATGAGCAACGTGTTCTGCGAGGATGCTGCATTAAACGCGTGCCGTCTTAGAAGTCATTTTTAAGGAAGTGCATTTTTTGTACGCTTTGTGAGGATGGCCGATTAATACGCGGCGTGGCAATAAGTGATAAAACTCTATCCAAACCGTGCGATATCGTTGAGCTCTTGTTTCGCCTACCGCTGGAAGTGGAATGAATCAGAGAAGGGCAGCAGCTTGTGAAATCCATCAATCTTTTCTTTAACGTGGACGTCATACGGAATTTTTCAGACGAGATATCAAATCAAATATGTTTTTCCACTTTTATCCCAATTAAAGCTGTCTAATTTTCGGGAAAACTGCTTTGGAAATAACCAACTGCTGAGGTCTGAGGAAAGTTGAAAAGTTTCCAGGTTTCGTCCTCAACTTGGAAGCATTAACGGATGAGGCATTACAACGAGTTCTCCTCTGCAGTAATGCTCTGAAAAAGTTTATGTCCTAAACGCACATAGTTTGGATTTGTTTAAATTGGGTCATTAAAATAGTGGGATCTTGGTACCGGCGTTCTATAGTCAGGGAAACCTGGCCACGGACGAATTTTTACATGAATATCCGACAAATCAGCAGACTCAGAGATGGAAACCGGCGATCACTTAATGACTTTCCAAACAGGTTTCCTAGACTTAAAGTTATTTCCAGACTTTAATGAAATTCCAAGCTTCTGCAGAGTGGGAGGGGAAAACGCCTCTATTTTTATAAAACAATATTTCGCATCTTCATAAAAACTTCAGAGCACTATCAATAGCGAAAGCGTCGAAATATCGATTCTGACGTTGAGGTGATGAACCTTACCTTCTAGAAGCATGAAGTATCCATCTAATTACCTAATTTATCCCTTCGCTCAGTCAACGTTTAGTTGAGATCAACTGGCTGCTGAGCGTCGTTATGCGATGCGTTTAGTGGGGATCCCTAGAAGATCAACAAACGTCAGAGGTCAACAACATTCATCGATCGTTCATGGGTGCCTTTTTTTTCGGTTTTTACGGACTGTACTGTTTTAGCAGATGAACTTCTCGATTACATAACTGTAGTTCATTCGACTGTACTTCAAAGTTCCTTCCAGAGTTGTAGCTGTTCAGGCGTAAAGTTCGAGCTCCTTAAGCGTCTGTCGAAAGCTTTAATGCATTTTATGTGAATTTTTCCGAAAAATGTCATTAAAGATAAAACTTCAGTTATTGAAGCGCATAACGCATTTAAGAGTAAGTTTGAGTTCCTCAACTCTTGCAACTATGGAAATTTATCTCCTCAATGAAACATTTTGAGAGTTCAACACTCGGCGCAAATAAGTTACCTCTAAACTGCATGGAAAGGATAACATATCAGCTGAGTAAACGAATCGAATACCAGCTCCTTGTGTGAACGCGAACCCATTAAGACAGCACTGCTGGTGTTCTTATGTAAGAGCAAGTTGGAGGTAATTTTTGTCCCCTTCAAAACGCTGGGTTGGCTAGCTTCATAAAAGCGCTACATATGGTACAGAAACGTCATAAAATCGGAAGTTACACAAAAATAGACACTGGGAAGTAACTAAGAATTAAAGAGCACACGTGAGCGTGAGCCTTTTGTTATTTCAGTAGGACTCAGCAGGCGTAAAACTCCTCTTGTGAGAAGTTCATTGCCCGGCTGCATGATTTCAACTGCTGTCACAATCGGCTGTTGGCTCTCACTGTTGCCATGTATGTAAGCAATATAAACAGCATATACTACCGACATATATCCCGCCGCCATTAGTGTTGGTGGCGCGTTATGAAACGCCATAAATATTGTTGAACTTATTAGGTTTAGACGAGTGACTTATTGCATATGTATGGAGGGATCGTTTTTCGGCTACTTTAGCCAATTTCACTTTTTTGTTCCATTCGATCGTTTACTAATTTTTCGTGCCACTTATAGGATCTCATTTTTTCATCATCTGCAGTTGTTTTCAAATTAACAGTCAACAATTAGTGGATTTTAAGATAGAATAAAAGGTGTATAAGTAAATGAGGTATCGGTACGGATGAGGTATCGGCAGTCCCGGAAGACAATAGACAATATTGTTTTGATGAAACTCTGAATTCCTCAAGTCAAGAACATCAAAATTTAAAGAATCCAACATCAAGAAGAAAATAAAAACAAATTTGAAATCTATAAATCAGATTCGACAAAATTTGGAGTAAAGTACCGAAACAGCTCATGGCCTTGAAACTAGTGTAACGCCCGTTTAGAACAACTATTAAAATCTGTGGCTTTTGAAGGATTTCGAAGTGCTGGTTTACGTATCACTCCTTCTTTATTGTGCGTTTCGCAGTGCGCAAATAAATGACAGTTTCATCACGAAAAATATGGGTAAAGAGCTGGCGCATGTCTTAGATTCCTTTATTTTTGTTCTTCTCTTCCCTCGCCTCCCACCAGTCCCACCCCCTGCTTCCTCCAACCGCATCAGCAAACCGCGTTACTCCATTAATTTATTTCAGCGAACAAGTCAAAGCAAGTCGCTATCGCCCCCGACAATCACTGAAACGGGTTGGCTCGTTTCACTTCGCTTTTATGCCGTTCTATCTTTAGAGGCTCCCAGGTACACTTATATCTTTGAAATGTGGACGCATCTGAAGTCGGCAAGTGCACCCTCAAATGTTCTGTGCAAAAGTCTCTGTAATTTCCGGCAACTTCACCGCCTTTCATTACATTTGCAAACGTCATTTTCAAAAGTGACAGTTTAAGCCGTGTTTCATTTCGCATAGATTGTCATATAAGAAATGTGATTTTACAGTAATGCATTTTTTACTGAGACATAATTTCTCTTCTTGTTTTTTTAAATACAACTCTTAGGCATTTAAGTACTGTTTAAGGTCGATTTGATTTTTCGTCTTTTACGTTTGCACGCTTGCATATCGAAAACTTCGAAAGTCTGCACTCGTAGTATGGAGCTAACGACGTTTGCATATCCCATCGAATAT
Source organism: Parascaris univalens (assembly GCA_037576465.1). Classification (NCBI taxonomy): domain Eukaryota; kingdom Metazoa; phylum Nematoda; class Chromadorea; order Rhabditida; family Ascarididae; genus Parascaris; species Parascaris univalens. The sequence goes on along the minus strand of CM075173.1, from coordinate 59,154,791 downwards.
GGATATACAAGTACACCCCTTCTGTGCGATCGCAGTATTATCACAGATGCCGTTTCAAGTAAATCTGCTCTTCCACCCACAATTAAAGCAACTGTGTGATCTTATTGAAGGGTGTTTTATTTGTTTATTTATTTCTCGCGCAATACCCAAAAATGAGTTCGCCCATACAAATGAAGTACTCTTCCGGCGTAACGTACTCATGCAAATCTGAAACGATCGCAGTGAGTTAGGTGCATGAATTCACCAAACATGTGAAAAAGAGGCAATAACACATTCAACGTAAAATCCAACTTATAGTACTTGCTCCACCACTGCCTAATGAAATACCGTCTTAATGGTGATGGAATAATTCAGAAAAACCTTTTCGCATAAAATGATCGAAAAAGTTTCTTCCATAATAGTTCACGCCCAAAAAATTATACTCACTTTGTCATTGCAATATTAAGTGTTCTTAATTCCACGCGGCAATCGACTCTTAATATCGAATTCTAAGGAAAATGCAACACTCAACCGATAATTGAAAATCCACTAACCACTGGATAACTGCTGGAAAGTTCAATTTATTTCGTGTTCTGACTGCTGAAGTTCCCATCTGGTTTCGATGAAAATCTGTCGTTGCAAAAATCCCCGCCGATTATTTAAAGTACTGATTTCTTTCTTTTTTCGTCTTTAAAGTTTCGAAACCACAAGGATTTCGAACATCTTTGCAAAAGGCTAAAAGGAATCCACTTTTTATCGATACTAGACTTATGCACAGTTCCAATCATTTTGAGTACTAATGAGATTTTGATGATCTCTGAATGAATTTAAGTTTTTTGCAGTATTTTTTCGGTGTTAAATACGTCTGTTGGTTGGCAAGTTTTCAAAATACTCTTGTTGTTGTTCCCTATCTCTACACCGCAGAACTGACTGTCGCTGCCAGCTGAATGACATGCACATTATGTCGGGTTACATGAAACGTTCAGCGAGCCATATACATGTAAGTGGGTCGCCGAAATGTAAGTGAAAAAGTTTCGTATTTCGGATAGCCAGTGATCGACAGCGAAAAAGGTTTTTAATACGAGGGAGAACTGCGGAGCGAGAGGGAGATGAAAGAAAACAGAGATCGGAAGCACGCACCGATCGCGCCTGCGACCTGTTGGAAGGACTCGTTTCTCCGCTAAGTCGACGTGTCACAATTTCTGAGTGTAACAGCACACGTCTAGAGGGCATAAATGAAGGGTAGTTGCGCCCCTGTGAAGTGCATTGCTGTGATCTGATTTGTACGTACAATGAGCCCACAGACCATCAATGATACTTCATTTTTGTACGCAAATATACAAAAGTGCAGTTTTTTGTTCTGTTAACTGGAGTGCTTCGTTCTCAATGCAATGATTTTTGTTCGCTTTCGTAGATATTGCTAGGGTCTTAAAAATTAATGTTGTAGTGATGATTGAATTGCAATATTTCATAAATAGAAGAACCACGTAGAGTTCATAGCAATGTTGCGTTCGGTAGAGGAGGCGCACCGTTGTAACAGAGCTGGCTGTTCTATAGCTAACGCTTCTTTGCATATAGCAGTGGAGTGTGATATAATAATTAGTTCCCTTCTAGGCCTCAATGCTGCTATAATATCTAATATCATAAAGGTCACTTAGTTGTCAGCGGATAACTAGTGCGATCTCTTGAGGAGAGAAGAGAAAAGAGAAGTTTTAAAGTTGAATGTATACATGAAATGTAGAAATTCATTTATCAGGGGATAATTTTGAATGCACATACGAGTTAAAACACTCAACGAAAACTTATAAAGGTGTGGAAAAGAAAAAACCGCCACAAAAGGTGTGCAAAATGATGCACTATATGTTACGGGTTGCACATTTGCGCCCACTTCGCAATGCTACGTAAGAAAATATTACACCACTTTCGTTTTGGGAAGCAGCCACCACTCCGACATACACAACGCACAAAAATACTACTGTGCTAAGAACTTGAACAACACGGACATCGCATACCGCCAATCGTTCTTCTTTCAGAGTTAAATCGACACGCACCGACAGCGCAATAATCCAACAACGAGCTTCGACTTCTGTCGGCAGCCGATTTTAGTATAAATGATACCCATGCAACAAGTGCAGGGAACAGTGACTTTTCCTCATAGTTGCTCTTTTGCTTCTCTCTTGAGAAGTACAGTTAGGCTGGAGAGAGTACTGACGAGTAACATCCAACTTTATGCAAGCGATGCGTCTTCATTTCGGCTATACTACTCTCCACCTAAAATTTTGTCAAATATTGGCCAAATACTCGTGAATTTCACGAAGGCTTTCCGTCTGTGGGGGCAATTTTATGTTGGAAATATTTTTGTAGCGCAGCAAATTTATGAATCAACAAGAATTTATGAGATGATCATGCTCAGGCACACTCCGCGCAGAACATTTTGACAGCTGTTCGCTTGACGGAGGTGACATTCAATGCAAGCACTGCCAACAGTGCAATCTTTTAAGCTTATTATTGTCTGCTGGCACGGTGATTTGGATTAGCGTATCAGTGAACTGTGCGCAGTCCCGCTTTTTTGCCCCACAGAACGACCCATATTACGACTATCACAAATCAACGACAAAATTGGTGAGGTCGGCAAATGAAAATTTGGAGACATTTTCATTCAGTCATCGAAAATCGATGCGCTGAGTTGTGATTCGGTAGCGACACAAGAAAGAATCGTCATACATAGTGAGCCCATGGTCGGATCCTGCTTGGCAGGTTTCTGCTTCAATCCAAACATGTATGAACAAATATTTTCTGAAAAAATCGTTGAAAATTGACGTTTTCCTCAACGTTGAATTTTTGATATTTTCGGGAAAAAATGAAAAAATTTATTGCGCTATCTGTAAGGACCAGCACCCCTTGGCTCGTCTAGTCACTCACGTTTCCTTCAGGATTTGGACCTCCTGTGGAACTATGGTCGAATGAGACAACACAGACATAACGGCGAACAATCCATCGCACTTATACAGCAAGGTGATTAAAATAGCATCACAGCAAGGTGATTAAAATAGCATCATCTTCTGCCTCAAGCCAACCTCACTATGCATACTGTGCAGTACTTTGATTTCCTTCACGCTTCTGGCTTCCGCTGACTTACTTTGGACGTTTGCACCGATCGCTGTGAATCAACTAGCAAACTGAAGTCGAAGTTTTGCCATATAAAAAACGGAATATCTATGGATGACATGCGTTGCTTCATCTAGCACATCAACTCGTCGGTGGTGAACAACGCCACTCCTCAAGGTCGTAGCGTGCATTCTGCGACTTTGGCTTATGTGGTATTACGCTATAGACTGTATTTGTATCAGTCATATTGAGTGGAATCGGGATATTTCTTTGCGAAGAATACATGATGGTAAATGGGCCCTTTGTTTTCGAATTTGGGAAAAGTATTTGACAGACGTTGTGGCACTCTTGTTGCTCGACGAAAAAGAAACAAACTCTTGACATGTGCTACGAGAGGATATGATTAGTTCGCAATGATTTCTTTTTCGTTTAAGTGTTCTGAGAAAAAAGTGAAACAAGGCGAATGTCCAGGAACAGTTAAACTTTCAGTCATTATTTCCTCCGCAAATTTCCTTCACTTTGTTAATTAACAGTTCAAAAAAGATAAAGAAGCAGTTTTAAGATTGTTGGTGTTGTCGGCATGTAGTCAGTTCAAAATTTTATGGAAACTTGTTCATATAGAAGGCGATTGATTCGACGGATCTGAGCGTGTGTATCCATATAAAAATCATCTCCTCTTCAAATCTTCACATATGAGCCCAAACTGCAGCTTGATGGACATCTTTGTAAGGTGGATGCATCTTATTTTGAGAATGAAACATGCTTATGGAGTTTGAAGTAATACATAAAAAAACAATTTCATGGTTCTGCACTAGACAGAACACTGAAGGAATGAGAGCGTAGGGGGAATCTGTGAATCCGTTCAGTGGAGCTAATTGCATATATATACGAAGTGTTCAACGCGATGCCGCACATTGTCAATAACCTCTGATGGCCTCATTTTTACAATTCGTCAATTGCATGGTGGTGCACTTCTCAATCCACACTGAAGTGACAGCACCACTATAAGATTTTGCTTTCCATAATGCACGTTCTGCACAGATAAGACAACCTTTAAGTGATGTTCGCTCAAAGATGAGCTTAAAAATAAACTGTTACGGAATTAAGTAAAAGCAAGGAAATATGGAAATAATTAAGTTTTGTGTGACAAAGCTCAAGGAAATTAATTAGCTGATAAAAAGTCAGTTATAATGGAGATAATCTAGACGTTGTCTTCTTTAAGAAGTTCGATTTTTTGACTGCGTTCCATGAACAGAACTTCGTCAACAAACATCTTAAGTGGAAACAGAAGTTTTGGATGAGAAATGCTTTGTAACAATAAACGCCCAACAACGACAGTGGGTTTGCATTCGTGGTGGGCATACAGAAGGAGCGACGAACCAAAGCAAACTACCCAACACTTCTTTAGCGTTTCTGACAGATAGATATTAACGAATAGCATATATGCTCGCCATACAAATTGAATAAGTGAATGGAATGCGAGCATGTAAAAAAGTTTTTAGCCACTGGATGTGGAGCTCCCATCCCTTCCTTAACCAGCAAATGCAACTATCCCATATGGGTAAAAAAGGAAGGGAAGCAAAAAAGTATATGTGAATACAAAAAACAAACAAAAACATAAAAATACCGAAAATTGGAGTTTGAAACCATCAGGTAGGCGTGAGGATCAATTCTGATATAATTCTGGAGTGCACCTATGACTCGTCTGAGCAACTGATGAAGTGCGTAATCCTCCATTCTTAACGAATGAACTCAGCAGAGTTTGAAATGGGAACTGAGAAAGAATACAATTCTGGTTAAAAAGTAAAAATGCTTACATATAAACCAAAAAGTGGGATGAAATAGGGCCTAAGTAATCCGGCGGCCAGAAGTTTGAGCTGCTATTTACATGCTAGGCATAAATATTTAAAGCCATGGCGAATAAAAAATCGGCGTTCAATAATAAAAGAATTCACAGCTGAATCGAGGCAAAAAAGAAAGGAACTGTGGGCAGCGAGGGGATGGAATCCGTAACGCATCAAAACAGCCGAGTGCAAATGTGCTGAGTTATTTAATAGTGACGAGAACACACAACGTATGTGACGCGGCATTAAAAACCGGAAATTAAGCCGCATGCGCTTTTTGGAATTTCTCCTATTAGGCGAAGCCATATGTATAAAAATGTAACGAAAAACACGCCAAAGATATTGAAATAATCGCCTTCCCTGAATGGCCAATCGTTTGCACAATGGAAACCTTCTGTTACCTTTAGTGAAATGAATATTTAACAAAGAATTGTAAATAGTGAAGTACATCTGCAGAATACAGCTAAGTGAGCAAGCCTTCAGAGCTATTCTACATCCTCTAAATACTCGAAGGTGACCAGCATTACCAGCTCCTTGGCAACGAAACGACGGATCTATATGTAGCCGTCGTGGATTGGAGATCAAGTAACAATGGGCAAATTCAGTGCACTTCAGTGATGATAGGAGCATTTTTAGTGTTTACAAGATGTAGTAGCAATAAACAATATCACAGGCATTAAGGCTCGCTATTTATCATGAGCTATTACTAGTAATGCTAATAATCCATTCACTGTTTTTCTTCCAGTTTCATTTTCGTAGATCAGATGTGCGTCCACACGTCTTAGTGTGAAAATAGACAACGTTAAAGTTCAGATGCATTGGCTACAAACGATTTGGTGGCGCGATATTCTGAGGGCTAGCTACAACTGCTCTAGTTGGATATTTGTCCTAAACTCTCAGTGCGCTCAAGTTTTCTCTTTCCGATAATTAAACAAACTTGGCAGTAGATTAATTTTACAAGGTGCTGATGTATGGCTCTAAAGATGTCCCCGTCATTTACCGAAGCAATTTCAGCAGTGATTAAACGTTGGGGTTCGTACTCTAACCATCACATATGCTAATTTTTTTTTTATTGTATAAAGGCCGGGCAAACACTCCAAGAAGGCAGTTTAAAAGTGCGGTATAAAAGCGGCAGCGAACCTCAGAAGTGTTCGACTACTTTGTGCCTTCTCTGACATTTCATGCGCCTTAAACCCTCCAAAATCAGTCATCAGCAGAGACTGTAGGCTGAACAGTTCGACATTCTCATATATCTGAGTAGCATTCAAATTTAGCATGGTTTTAGCAGTCGCTTTTGCTAAGGTAAGCTAAACTTTGAAGCGATGCAACTGTTCATTCAAACGCTGCTCCAGACACTTTTCAGGAGTACAGTTTGTAAACTGCGGCAAACTAGCGTACAGTTTCCTTTAACTGTATTTTCTTCCACATTGTTCACGGGCTGCCTTTCTCGTCGTTTTGTAGCCTGTTGCCTTTGCTGTCTCATCTGTAATAAATGCTTTTGCTCTAAACAACTCATCATGTTCCTTCAGCCTATACCTTTTCAACATACAATTCCATGAAAGATTTTTTTAAAGGTTGACAGGAGCAATGCCACCAACTTTTCGAATATCCTACCCCACCTCCTCCCCCCCTCCCCCTCCTTCCCAACCAGTTCCCCATACAAATATGAAAATGAGGACGTCGTGAACCCGTATGAGGCTTGCATTACGCAAATCGGAGAAGGTGGATTTTCAGAGCTAAGGCCGTTCGTTATGGAGGTTCAGTGGAGTAAAATCAGTGTAATATTTTCTCGAACTCCCGGTGGTGGGGTCTCTTCTCATAAGTTAACGAGCGATGTTGCTGCTCAGGAAATCGTGTAGCCATTTTTGGAAGCTTCAGTTAATGAGGCGTTTCTCGCAATTTTTGCAGATGACCCAATATCCGTAGAATAAAAGTCTTCTTCGAACTTCAACTTTACCAGTATCTGCTGGTGCATTTGAAAGTTTTGAATGTAAAATTGACCGCTCTATTTGCACAACTTTTTCGATGGGTTGTCCAGTACATTTAGCGGGTACTTTTAATATAGCTTATAGCCATATGCACGGAGCTAAGTTTCGAAATGCTCTGACAACTCTTCAGAGTCGCTGACATGGAAGAGGAGAGGAAATCGGATAGTATAATTCTAGCTATTAAAAAACAGATGCAATGAAAGCTAGATTCCGAATACCATTGAATTTAACAAGCTTCCAAACTGTCAAATAAAGATGATGTTTGTCGGAGTACGTATCAGAGCCTGGCTGTTTTCCAGACTTCTTCCATACGGGGGAAATTAGGCATCACAGCTAAATTTGAACTTGAGTCTGGTCTCTTCACAGTAGCGGGTCTGAAACCTCAAAGATTCCATGCAATAGTTACGTTCAACGTAGATCCCTCAAGATGATGGGAAAACACATCGTTTCAAACACAGGTGATCTCTTGATGAATTTATTTCATAGATTATATCAAACTCATAGATTTTTTCGAAAAATCGTTCAAAATGCAGTAATAAAATCTCAAAGGGCAAACTACTATTGGCTTCAGCATCCAACTCACATTGTAAATACGAAGAAATAATATGACTATGGAAGAAAAGCAGCAAAGTTGCAAGGTTAAGAGGTGCAGTGATGCAGTACGAATGAGAATAATCAGTACAAATGTCTGACGAAAATACTCCGCAGTTGCTTCCGATACATCGAATCGTTGAAAAACGCGACTTTTTAGTGGCTGTGGGCACAAAATTGAGGCAACTCTTCGAGGTACTACAATATATACGCATGATATGGTGGGATCACTATCCGGGAAGCAAGGTGTCAGCAAGTCCAATAAGGTTGTAATCGATGCGAGAGAAATGAAAGCAACGAATTGCAGTCACTACTTGAAACCAACCCTAACAACAACTAGTAAAGAGCACTCAGTATATCATCCACTTACTGCGTTCATTTCCATGCAGCTCATGCAAAATCAGGAGAGCGATTGAAGCGTTCTCAACGACATACTCGACTTTCCGAACTTTCTTTCGTTAAACACATCAATCGCAGCATCGTAGCCACCTGCATTCAGAATTTCCTTAAAGTTTCGAAGAATATGAAAGTTTCAAGTACATGACACTGCTTGTTTTGTGCAGGTGACGGTTACTGATAGGCAGTTGAAACGCGCGCGTCACGTCAAAAAAGGAGACTCCAACCTAGATGAGGTCGAAGAATGCACTTGGCCAGCTGTCCCCTCACCCCCAAACTAAGAACGAAAGGTTTCCGGAATCTGCTTCATGAAGGATATACTTCATGATTATGGAAAGGTGACGTGAAGGTAAGTGAGATGACGACCCTCACTGAGTTGTAACGTCTAATGCGCCACTGAATAAAGTTCATTTTCTCAGGAATGGGGACGTGTAGCCCTGGCGCTACTAGTTACTCCACGATATATTTCGTATGGTGACCCGGTTTCTGTGGCGACTGAAGCACTAGTGCAGTTTTAGATAGTTAAGGTTGATGCGATTTCGAAAAAAAGATGGCTGGCTTCCTAAAGCGATCTTTTGTAACTGGATCAGAGGCGGAAGGTGTGGCATCCGCACCAAAGATGTTTCTCGGAAATGAAGAATGGAAAGATAATATTTTGGGAAGAATTAAGAAGTAATTCAGATTAGTAGAGGTATTAGGGAGGTCGATCATACGCTCGTTGTGTTGGAAGACGTCCCTGTGGTGAGATATGGAACATGAAATGAAATCTCGAGGAAAGGCAAACTGGTTTCGAAGAAAAACTTCAATCTGTCGAGTCATCATAGAAAAGCAACGCTGGCAAGTTACGAAGAGCAGTGTTCACCTTGGCGAAAAACAGAAAAGGGGTGTATAAGACCTTTGTTTGATATACTGCTGTTCATGTATAAGCCTTTGTTTGATCAGCAGATGCCTCCTCTTACCCTTTCTCTTCCCTCTCTCCCCCTCTCCTAGACCCGGAACTCACAGAAGGAATTCCTCTGCTGCTGATGCAGATCTTGCTGCGTGACCACGAGTTTCGAGTAGGCAATAGTTTACTTAGAGGAAAAAGTCATGATTTACAACCTGGAACATGATTCACCATGACGTGAATCGAAAACATGGCGATGGATGGAGGAATCATGTTTTGCGATCAATTTCACAGCTGCAAAATACTATTCAGTGATAGTCAATGAATGAAAGAGTGATAGATGAATGAAAGCACTGATATCAGTGTTAAGTGGTTCACAACCGAAATGTTTCGGCGTGAGAAGACGTGCAGTCACTTTTTCGTATGTATAATTTACAACTGCGGTAACTCCGCCTCCTCCTTCACATTACCTTCACAATCACATCGAGAGTGGGAAAGACTTACTCGAAGGACCGGATTAGTGTCGAGGATGACGCCCAAGTCTCGGGAATAATGACGATACGTGTCTGTTTCAGCTAGCAAAATTTAGACTATGATGCATGCTTTGAACTAAAATTACGATGAAACCCTATTGCACTACCCTCACTCACCTCAGTTTGTTAACTGAAATTGGCTAAGGTTGTTTACCCTAGCCGAAAGTGAAGCGAGCACATTTGATTCGAACATTTTGCTTTGCTCAGAAGGGTATTTAATTTTTCTTCCGCTTCAGCCAGGATCTCGACCGCTGCGTAGCTGATTGAAAAAACTGCTGAAACTGTTCAACCCAAGTGGACCTCATCAATTTTGGATTATGGTCACTTCCGCCTTCACAGCTTGAAGATGTCGACGACGTATTGCTTGGAAATGATATACTTTCCTGGCCAAATCTTATCTCCTCGTGCAGTTCATCAAGATGCTTCAGATTGTACGAGCGAAAAGCAACACTTGGAATGCCAAAAATACCTCTGTTGGCTACTACGCTTCAGAACCTGTGCGATGTTCATTTTAGAGGATTAAAGTATTAAACGTATAGCCTTGCACGTAAAACTTCCATTTATGTGAGCACTACACATTTCAAGTAGTAGGTCTCAGTAATTAAATGAGATTTACTGACAACGTATGAAGCGTGCCGAAATCCTTTCCTCCATGGCTTTGCCACTGAAGTTCACACTCATATCCCTCGCATAACGTTCGGAATAACATGCATAAGCACCTCTTTGTGCAATACTTTTTAGACTTTTCATCTGTAATTTTCTTTTCCCCGCCTCCCATCATGGTATTCAGCACTATGTTCAAGGCACTACACGGCATGTGCTCCTCCTAAAATGCCAACATCCGCAAAACCCCAAGCCTGAAATCCATTTTACTAGAGGATTCAAATGAAGACATGGACAATTAAACCTTGCGGCACTCTCAACTAGGTATGATTTATTATTTTTATCATAAAAAGGCGGATGGCATTCACAGACAGGCTTAGGCAGAGCAAACCAATACTTGCATAGCAGGCGGATCTCAAGAATAACAAATCACCACAATAAGCGAAACAGCGATAAGTCGCGAGATATGATCGTCCACGAACAGTGGAATCACGACATTTAATGATAAAAGCACTTATAAGATAAACGCTATAAAACTGCAATATACTGAAGTGACAAAATCAATGCAATGACAACCTTGTAAGCAATGTATGTTCTCCTTAAAGGCAGAAGAAGAAAACTTATGGAAAATACAGAAAAGTTATACCTTCGCAAAAAGCATCATTAAAAATATCCAAGAAGAGTAGCAATGGGCGAATGGAAAAATAAAAAACTGACAACAGGAACAACCAAGGAATGCAATTCTACTGATAAAGTATTTCAGTGATATGTAATTTTAAAAACACCACTTCCACATGCGGACTAGAAATATCCCCCACATAACTCAAGCACTACAACAAATAGGAGGAGAAATTCAAACAGAAAACGGCTTTAAACCACAGTTTGATGCATGCACAGTGGAACAACTCAACTATTTCCAATAAAGGGCAAATAAATGCAACCCTCCTGCTAGAATATGTCGTTAACATCTATCAAGAAACGTGTGGAAAATGCCCTACAAAAGTCATAGATCATCGACTTTCACAGACCACAACAAAAAAAAAAATGGAGAAGCGTGCCATTAGAGCCAGGAAGACATCAAGACAGTTCCTGCAAACTCTTTCTTTCAAACGGGTCAATGCACTCACTCCTTTTTCTTCACCACTGCGTAACTAGGAGAAACGAACCGACCGGCTGGCTGTATAAGTACTCAAGTTCACTATGTTTCAATAATGCATGGACGTATGAACAACGTTCGGGCACCAACAATTTTCTCCGAAACTCTTGGATCTAATCAAGATTTTGTTTTCGGAACCATAGATCACGGAGACAACTCATCCAACGATCTACTTTTACCAATAAGGCCGTAGATCTCCTTATCTGGGGTTTCACACTCTAAACCAGCGAATACGTGCAAACGAGCTTGGCTGCAAAATATGCAAAAACGCTTACAGTGGAAACATACGAGCGAATGCACTGTTCAGGAAACCGGCATTACCGGGAAGCGGAGAGTCAGACGAATAAATATCATCGCTCGAGGTAAGCCTACCAATCTTTGGAGATCTCCAACGTCCACGTCCATGTCAGCCAATCATTCCCGTCGTCATCTGTTACTTGCGACTTCACCTTATAAGAGCCTCGATGCAGCACTCCTCAAATAAACGTCAATTTCTGAACGTTCGCACATTACTACATTCTTCTTCGCTCAAATAATTCATCAGTGATAACAGAAAACTCGCTCTAACTTCAAAACATCAGTATGCGCAGCATCAGAGAAGCACTGCTGTAGCAATGACGAGAAACTTCAACGTAGAGCTTCTCACCAATGTCAATATCCTTGGCTTCCTGACCAAATGACTAAAACCGATTCAGCCTACGAAGCCTTACGATTAATGAGTAAAATTTTTACAACTTCAAGAGAGATCAACTTTTGAGTATCCACTAAGTCCAGTACCAAACACTTGCGCTTCCTCCTTTCACACCCTCACACATACTAAATTTGATCACTTAGAGGTTGTTCGTACATAAAAGCGATACCTCTGGAGAATCAGATACACCTAACTTTTTCACAAATGGAAAAAAATCTCTGCAATCGCTTCATCCACTTCTGAAACAAGGCAGACATTAAAGACCCGTCTGTTACACACGGCTTTTCTTCCAGTAACGCAAGGTAGAGGCAGAACCTAATGTTTCCGCGGAGGATCACCCGCAACAAAAGATAATTCAATGATTCATAAGAGAATTTCTCGCACTTCTTGAATTCCTACGTCTTTTACAACTAAAATTAGGAGGCGGAAACGAGGAAGTACCGAAGCTGACTTGAATGAATTGAATGGACGGCTATTCAGGAGGCGTACTGATGCGACTGATGGTTTGTCCTGATAACGAGTGCGAAAAAATAACAGCTCTCTGAAGTCTATGTGCGATTACGATCAGCTACAATAAGAAGGGATTTCATTCAAATTTATGAAATATTTAATCAGTTGGAAGATGACAACTGTCACGACTGCGCGCAGAAATTTCCACCGAGACGGGGTCAGTGATTTGCCCTCAAACTGCACGAAGGCACAAACCTGATATAAGCAGGCCATAAAAGTTATGCGACGATGAACGAACAATGAGGGAGTTGATTTAAATGGATAATGATGGGGTCAAAGCGAACGGAGGTTGAGGTTGCTGACTGCCCACAAGATAGTGTTATCCACAAGGAGAAGGGATTCATGCACAAGCAACACAAACGGGCACAAAGAAGCCTTTCGAAGTTTTGCCTTCAAGCTCCCTGAAGATGGTGTCAGAAAAGTTAGGCACGAATGAGTGAACGATGCGGAAATTGATCAGATGTTTTGCAGGAATGGGTAATGATAGCGTTAAAGGGAACAAAGATTGGAGATGTTGACGACATAAACATACAGATTATGATGAGCGTCAAAATAGCAAAATAACCTTGAAGCCAATCAACAGCACGCAGAACGGCGTGGGCAAAAAGTATCTGAAGGTACTAACAAGAGGCTATACAAATGAGCCAAAGGTTCCGCAACAGAATTATTTGAGCCGGAGGTGCCACTCCGATTTTCGCTTCGACGTTTTCTTTCTTTGTCTTTCATACATGTCTAAATAGTGTGAGCAACCTTTTCAGTTAAGTGGTAATGCTATAAAACCACTTGGGTTTCTTCGAATTTTGACTTATCTCTTTGTGAGCATCTTTGAGAGCAGGACATAGTGTTCCCACTTGGCGTTTATTGACGAAAGCGTATCTATTAGGTGTTACAGAATATCTTCGGTTTCCTCGACTTTGATTTGATTTCAGTGCGGGTGTTTCGCTGCAATTAACTGTTATGTGCAGAATCTCACTGAATTCTTTCTCCCTAATTTTTATTCCACTGCACATGCAGCTGAAAATTAAGTGTTATTTCTTCGTGTTTTATTGTCTCAACGTAAGAATAAAGGTTTAATTACTCAAGCTTGAGGCGTGCTTCACAAAACAATGGCTAGTTGCATACGGGTCACTGTATAGCAGAATCTGATAGTGGCATTAAAAAGACGAACCACCTCAGCGCAAGTGTATTCGAGCACAACTGGCAGAAGCAAGAAGCGTGATCAATGAGCGTTAAAAACTGGAGCAGTGCGACAGCTATGCCGGTCGTAGCAAACGGGGCTCAATGATTGGGTTCGTCGGCTCCAACGGTGATCGCCGTTGCATCGACAGGAGTGGAGAAAGAGACAGATCGACGGTGGATCACGAACGCAAAGCGTGAACTCACAGCTGACTACGGCAGACAGCGGATAACGAGCGGCGACTCAGTCAACAACTACCAAAAACAGAGACGTAAGCCTAATTTGTTAACAGTGGCATTTTTTTTTTTTGTTTTCTTTCTCTTTCTTCATCTTTGTTTATATCGTTTCTTTACGAACCTTTGGGAACAAACTGTTATATGATCAAAAATTATACTAATCATCTTCAAAACTTCACTAACACAACAAACAACTCAAACCCACAAGAAGAATATGAGGGGAAGGAATGTGAGCGGTTAGTACAACAACATCTTAGTAATCCGTGTTCTTCGGCACAAACTAGCAACCCAAATCACATTTTTATAACTTTGTATACCTGAAGGAGCCTCGTCGAGGGGTGTTGTATAAGACTGAAGCTCCATCTTTGGCGCATAAGAACCAACCATAAACGTATCGCGATCCACTGTAATCGGGATTGTATATGATTATTAGAGGAAACACAAGCATTTTTAATAGGCAAAACCCATAAAATTCAACCAAGTTCGCCAAGACCAAACAAAAGGTTACGAAAAATTTGTTCAAGACAAATTTGAACGATGATACACCAGTACAATATTCGCTGCAAGAATACTAAACTGCACTGAAGAGCGACTCAACAGAGAATAGGAACAGGTGTCCACTCAACACGGAACCACGGAAAGTGAATCATGTCGCGTTCGTACAGGTTTGTGATCCACTTCTATTTCCAAACAACAGCAAAGAAAATTCGACTGTATTACAAACAACAAAGTGATTAACTGAATTCTGCTCATTACGCCTCGAAGTTTCCACACAAACTGCAAGTCGAAAGTGACAACTAGTATGAGTATTTCACACAGCTAATGGGTGAAGACGACGTCATAAACTGGAAAACGGGCTAATTTTTATATTAAGATGTGGTCGAGAATAAGAATTTAAAAGAACAAGAGGAAAAATGTAAATGTGCGACCTTTACGTCAGCAGAAACAAAATCATTTACGACAGCAATGATAAACTTTATGGCGATCGTAGGAAGTTTCGATGAAGCGCAAAAGAAATCGTACAGACATTAAGCGTTAACCGGTCAGGCTGAAAAAAGCATTCAGCAATACTTCTCCTTACTGGACATAAATCATGTAATATGAGACACAGCCTCAAACAAACTAATCTTGACATTTTCGACAGCAAACTTTGAAGAACCAGCATTAAGGCAGGGGGAGAGGGGGGAGGAGGGGAAGGAGAGGCACTGATGACGCCTTCTACCCTTAACCTTAACTAGACGTACAGCATGAGCGGTCAGAAACCGCGTGAGCGTTGACGTAAACATACCTGTAATCGAATGACGTGTTACTTTTTGCTTATACTTCAGACCTGTGCATATCTCTCGCTGTACATGAAAATCGAATCGTATACGGTAAGCTGCACCTTCTTTGATTGTGAATACCGCGTCATTTAAATGATCTAAAAGCAAAAATCTTCTTCAAAATCCGAGGCAACAATTGAAACACAACGACAACAGACAAATAAGAATAATGCAGTAAACTTCTATAGTGTATGCTCGTTAGTTATCACTTAGATGGCCGCACTGGATGAGAAGATTACAAAGGAAGATGTTAGGTGGGGATTTAACGTTCCACTGAAGCATCGACGGGGACGCGGATAAACTGACATCTGCACTGTAAATAAATAATGTTTTGTTAACTTTAACCCTCTGGTAGGAAAACGGTCACATTTCCACTGCAAAGAGTGGCCATTAAGCAGTACATCACAACTGTTTTCGGATACAGCATAGAAGTGCTGATCATAGGACGGCGCAAACTGTCTTATAAATGTCTTAAGGTAAGAGTCAGTGCGGTTAAAAGAAGGGCGTATTTGCTTACAGGAGCCAATGTGCTTCCAGCTTTTTACATGAGGTGTCATCCTTGGCAGCATCGATTCCGATCGGAACTCTGCGCAGCGGAACCGCGAAGTGGTTGAGGTGTGAGGAATGGTCGGTGATCATTGAGATAGAGTTGACACTAATCTTGCCAACCTTCTCTTGGAACGACATTCACCCTCCCTTTTTCGCCATCCTGCTATCCTCCGCACCTTATTACTATTCGTTTTATTTTCAAAAACCTCAACTTCTCCCTTGCTGCCAGATTGCACGGTATCCTCGAAGAAGTACTTTGCGGATCTTTCAGGGACAAATCGAGCGTAGACGGACAAAACAAGGCCTAAAACCTTTACACTATCTCTTTCTTCTGACTCTGACATATGAACGGTGCCCTGGTTATCTCAAAACGTTCTTCGTGGCCAGTAGAGATCCCTATGTGCGGCACATACGTACGAATTACGAAAACGGGAGAAAGCATCGTGCTAAACGGACAAGGTACCTTTATCAAGTTGCATCGTTATATCGGGCCGACCATCAACGACCAGCGTAATTGATTTGACAAGCACGTTGCGTGGATCGGACGCATCTACGATCACCTGCCCCAACTTTGCCTCGCCCAATAATTGCTGCTTGTATCTGAATGTGAACGAAGCTGAAAGCAATTCTCACATAACCGCCTCCAATTTAGGATGGGAACGCGCGAGCCCTAGCCCTGTAGGTGAACGGCTCCTGCTGCAAATGCAGAGGCTGCCCGAGCACTTAAACTGCTTGTGGCACTATGAATAACATACTAATATAACGCTCCTTGTGCGCACTTAGTTGGCGGCAAAGTTAGACCGAGGAGATCGGTTGATTCGGATAACAGGCCTTAAGAAAAACCACACTACGTTGTAAATGGCAACGTAGCGACCACGATACTGTCAACAACAAACTATGCAGAATATGCTACAAACAAAACATGTTCTCGTGAAAACCCAACAAAATCTTGAAGTCACAAAGAAATAAACGTTATTACTGCTGTAAAAAAGAAAATGCAGCACTTCTTACCTATGAAACCCCAACAGAATCGTGGTGGTTGGAAAAACAATGACCTTTTTATTCACTGTACACCTATTCACTTGGATCGTGGCTCTGCGAACGATCCATACTCTTTTCTTATGTTTACATATTTTATGAAGTTGGGATGTAGAGGAAAATCTGAAAAAAGAAATTATCGCATAAAACCGTCGCTAACCTCATTAAATAACAATGCACCCGTTTTTTTGTTGCAGCTTCTACAAAATGTGTTGCGAGACCACCAGTAAAGAGTTTGTAGCGAGGAGGTACAGAGGATGTGAACGAGTTCGTGGGATCGCAACCCATCTTCTCTACCTCCTTCTCCAAATCGATATGCTGGCAAGAAAATTTTTCCAGCCGCGATTTATTCAGTAAAAAGGTCTTAGTCTCCTTTTCTTGATGGAACTGAGCTCGTTCCTTTAAAACCTCATGTTTGCTTCAATAATATTTGAGTTTGTTACAAATGTAGCGCACTCGTTGATTCCCAATAGCAAGATCCCGGTATGTTAGTGGTGAGAGTAGTTGAAAGGATTAGACGGCAGTGGTGAGAGAAATGAAAAGAAATGCATTTTAATCCTTGTTGGCAGTACCTAATTACCTGTTGAGACTTTCATCCTCGGCATCCGCTGCAATAATTTCGGATACCGATTTTTGAGCTGGAGGTACATAATTCTCCTGTTCGGCATCCACCTCCAAATTGTCAACCTCTTTTTCCATCGTGGTCATAGTGCTGTAAACAACAGAATACACTGAAATATTTCCGCTTTATATGCTTTCTCTACGGAAACATTTCTTAACTACAAAATTCCGCGTTCGAAAAGAAAACTTAAACTGAAAGCTGGGAGGACGGTGCATCGTGTTTTTTAGGGCAAAAAAAAAAACGGAAAGCGAGGCGGCGTAACCTTCACTGGACTAAACATGGAGGCGGCGTTTCAACGGAACCTGGAAGACGAAAAACTTCACAGGAAGCTGGCAACGCATCTGTCACCATCTTTCCCTGATGCTGCTTCACACAGCTCCGCTTGAATACAAATGAATGTGAGGAACACGAAGAAGCAACGCATCAATTGTGAGTGCTGATAGAATAATTTGCAACAAAACCGTCGCTGCTATGCCCTAGAGAAGCGGAAGTTCATTTCTGTCTTCTATAGCGATTTTAAAATATCGGTGTGTTTGAGACTTGAACTCCCCTAATGGAACAAGATCAGTTTTCATCAATGTTTCTCCGGTCATTTGTCCAAAGTGACTCCGCAGGTTTTCGTAAATATACCTTAACTAAGTGGGCCATGAACGTCCTCCAACCGTATGAAGGCGTTCACAGACAGGTGCGTCACATCATCAAGAACGATGTGTTGCCTTATTCGCATCATTACAAGGCTAAAAAGCTCCTGCTGTGCCCCCATTAGGTATCGTAAAATGCGCTATTCTCATCGCACTAACAGCTAGCAAAAGAACAAAGAACTGGCAAGAAAACTACCGAGCATCCTGTAAAAGTATAGACGCCACCCACTAGAAAGAAAAGTCGAGAACATCCACAAGAGAGCAATACCACCGTACGCAGCGGTGACTCATTTGTGCACGACGATTGTGATGCATACCGTAGCCAGTGGCAACTAAACGTTGGCAAAATTCCACTTCTTTCAACGCCTAGCGAAATCTCATTCAAAACAGTCGGCACACTTAAGCGATATAATTGTGGTTGAAGTGTGCAAGGCGGGAGGGTAATGTTGGTTTATAGGATATAGGAAATCGCATCAAATCTGACCAGAAGGCTGTATGATCGGGGGGTCGTTAGACACAGATGACTGCATAAATTGAGGCTCATCGGTCCGCGGCTAATAATATGTGCGGTCCGAGGGCATCCTCTCATCGAGCTGTAGGTGGCAAGCCTGAAGGATTTATTATATTAAGGAATGGAGCAGGAATACGTGTGAAGAATATGAAATGAAATAAGACAGTGCTATTTGCGAAGAACATCCCAAAACGAAACGCTCTAGAAGGGCAACGGACAATGTAAAACGCAAACGATGCATTAGTAGCTGCATTCACACTTATTATGTACAGAGAAAAATGGAAGTGAAACATCATCTGCGCAGAGAGAAAAGTGTGCCTAAAGGGTCTGATGTTTGGAGAGGAAATAAATGTAAAGTATCGTTGAATGCCGAGGTACAGGGTCTGGTTACATGGAGGCATATGAGTTGGATTTCAGGTTTTCTTCAAGAGCTTAGATGTTTCAGTACCATATGAAAGTGCTAATTCAAGTCCGGTTGTCCACTCCGGCAAAGAGGCCATTCGAAATCGAAACAGTCCAGCAAAATGAGGTTTCCTATTACTCGTGTCCAAAGAAGGGTTGGTAAGTAGGTCAACGGCTCCAGTATCGTTTTAATTGTAAAGCACTTCGATGGCAGATGTCGTATTCCAACTTCACCATCACAATTCCAGCGAACCCTTTTTGCATTTTGCAAACTGACTTTCTTGCCGCCAAAGTTGCACTGAAAAATCTCGGTGATGTCTCATCAGCGTCACCATTTTAATGGAGCGACAGTTAAATGCTTTGTTATTTTTCTAAAAAATAGTGTGCATATTGGTTGCAACTGTTTATTTGCAATGAAGGCTTCTTCGCCAGGAAACACTGCCCGTTGTTGAAATACACATAAAAGAAGCACCTCAAGAAACATTTGCAATATCTTTTTCATCTCGAATGTTTTCATTCATTTGTATTTCAGAACACAAAGCATGGATGGGACTGCGAAGTGTTCTCACATAACGTATCTTGCTTAAGTGATAAGGGTGCTCAGAATGCACAACAAAAATTTAAGCTCAAACCGGAGGCTGTGAGATGAGTGGACAGCCATTTAGTCTGTTCAGTCGATCATCCCAAATGGTTGAAGCATTTGAATTGCAAATTTTACATTGTCAGAAAAAGCTTCGTCTAAAAACTAATTGATGCAACTCGTTTGTCACCACAACAAGTAGAGGAAGATCTAATATAATCCTCGAGAGATGGAAGGGGCGGGAACACTAAATTCGATCAGAATGATTGAGAGAGGCCGTCGTCAATAACAATGTATCGAAAACTGTCCCTCAAGAAATTGTCCATCCACAAGGGCGACCACACTTGTGTGTCAGAAAGTTAGCATAAATATCACCGATATATCCATATGCCTCCAATAAGAGCTACGTCACGGCCGACCTTCCGTGAACTAACCCACACCATCATCCGTTGGTGAGTTCATTCTGAGTCAGGCGATATTTAGCGCGCAGTGCAATGGTTTCCACTAGTAACGTGACCAGGGTCTATACTGTGCCAAAGTGCAGCGATCATGGAAATGAAAGGGAGAAAGCGATAGGAAGAAAAACTGCGCATCGGTCGAGGCATTTTGGAACTTCTGCTGGAGAGTGAGAATAAATAAAGGTAAATAATTTAATTGGGTACAACGGAAATAACAAGTGTATCTCAATAAATACAAAATCGAATATTGAACACGTTACAGGAGTGGGCGTTACATATTCGCCCTCAACGTGTTTACTGCGCAGAAAAATAATTTCCTTTCGAAGCTGGCACTTGTTTCAGAACTGAGGCTTCGTTCGCTTTCATTGTTCTTCAGGTTAAAAGTTGTGTCTACAAAAGATTACTTCAAAATAATGTGGGATCTACATTTCGACAGACGATGAATTCACTAATTTGAAGATCTACGAAACTGAGAAGAATTTCATGTGCTATGATAAAATCAGAGTTATAGCAGCGGTCGTATGGAATGTGTAGATAGGGAGATTAAAAAGAGAAAACGCATTTGATGGAGTGATTTTCGATACCCTCAGTGGTGGGTTCATGTAGAACTCACACAATTCGGTCACTAAATGACCTCATCTTCAGTGCATTTTAAGCAGTACCCTCACATCTACTTCGAAAGACCTTACAATGCTTTCGGAAAAATCTCAGTATCAAATCTGCCCTACCTCGAGTCCACGTTAGCATAGTAGCTGCTCAAAAAATTACTTGCAACGAGAAAAGAAAACATTAAATTTTCCTATATAACGAATTAAATTCCCTCATTTTTTAAGCGTTTGCTCGATTTCCCGTGAACGACTGTCGGCGCAAATATCCATCGTGCAAATGACTCTAACCGTACATGACCGCAGCTTGAATGGACATGAGGTGTCAGCACACCTCTGTGTAGCGAAAGTATCCACCCTAAAAATCTACCGAGCGACTATTATACAACGGCATTTGCGTAAAAATTTGTAGAGAATGTTTAGAACTTATTCGCACATAAGGGAGACGTCATTTGGTGCTTGAGAGAAGGCACCGTTAACGCCATAGTGCTAAAGAAGTAACAAATTCTTTTGCTTAACTTCCTCCATTGATATTGTTTCCCGGTTGTGCGCACTTGAGCCTCTTCACAGCACCTGTATGGCAAATGCAGCGTGTGTCATGAGCCGAGCAATGAGGACTTCAACGAAGAAGGCGGCGAGAGGAGAAGGTTGCAACTATGAGATACGTACAAGTCTAACAATGACCATCTGTCTACGTTGTGGATATCAATTACTTCAATGCATTTGCGATATAACCTGTTACACGTGGTTATGCCAGCAGTGGATTGAATCGAGACTTTCGAATGAATGAATTACACGAAAGGAACGCTTTCGCGATCGGTTTGCTCAGTTGTTTTACCCTTCCGTCCATATTATCTCGCGAACGCTTCACCCGATTCCCGTCATTTTTTCTTTAAATCGTTCGTTGTTAAAAAGGTGCATAAACGAGGCGGTCCTCTAAGCAGTCGCTAATATCGGCTCAGCATGGCCATGAAGTGCTTTCGTTAGAGGTGAGCCCGCTCGCCATTTATTGCTTAATGCCTAATGTGCTCGAATGAGCGCTATTGTTGTACTGAAGCTTTCAAGTAGGACTGTTCGCTCTTAACGAACGGTATCGGTCATGTTGTTGGCTTTGAAATGCTTCAAGAATCATTCACATGGTAGGCAACAACATAAATTAGTTGTATTTATTCTTACCATTCCATTATTGAAACCCCATTGCACATCGTGCGTTATATTGAGCTTTTTTATCATATCACTCATCAGGCAAGCCGACGTAGCACGACTTCTGTGTTAAAAGTCAACTGGCCTTAAGTCTAACAATGACCATCTGTAGACGAAAATTCTCGAAAAAAGAACAAGGCAATTTTACACCTTTTGATCTTTTACAACGCTCCATTCGGTCAAGTGCTGTAAGGAATAGCCGTGTTCTTGACTTCTTGTCAATGTGCAGATACGAGACTGTTGATTAGAAATGAAGGGTCCATTGTTAGTTTTTCTGAGGGCATTGTGCAGACCTGGGGCCTCTATGCAATGAATAGGTGGAACAGTGGGGAAAGTATTCGAGTTCCTGAAGCTAGAGGCATAAGCATCACTTCAGTATTGAGGTATTAGAAGAGTTCTCTAAGAGAACCTTTATAACTCGTAAAGTAATACGCCCACTTATTTCGTAATACGAAGTTCGCAACGACGCAGTGAGTTGACAGAATTTCGAAGTGCAATTTGAAGCGCGCTCTTGCGTCATCGCTGAAACTTCAACCGGCGCCCTTTCTTAGTCGTTCAATGAAAGCGGACCCTCGTTTCCATCTGTCACTTTATAATACACGGATCTGCGGTGATGTCGATTTGATGTAAGACCTTCGATAAGTCCTTCCTCACCTTGGAATAAAGAAGTTCTCTGAAACTTTGAGTAAGGTAACAGTCTTGTCTCAGTGAATCTCCACTCCAAACTCAAAGGAAATTCCACTATCTCAAGCATTGTTTACTGTAACGGCGCTTTGAAAATTCTGCTAGTCTATTTCTTCCTGAAAAACCTTTGAGAAAGTAGTAACTTTTTAGGGTTTTCTCCCGAAATAATGTAGTAATGGTTAAATGAGTGCATAAAAGTGGAAGAAGTACAATGCGTTTGCTTCATTGAAGAGACATAGAGGGCTGGTAGATGAGGAACGAAAGAAAAGGGAACCGCACCGTTTGTGCGCAGCATTCGAAACGGTCTACGAGGCTTTCAACTTAGAGCAAGCATATATGGTGCGTAACGCCTCACACTGCTTGGATGTTTTAGTTGAATCCAGTGCGATGCCTAATCACTTCAAGACGCATTCTCTATTCTTGCACATCTCTTCTCATGTTACGATAATAGTGATTTATGGCAGTTTCCACTGTCGAGTTAAAAATTTTCTTCCATTGCCTCCAATGTAGGTAGAGTACTTCATGTGGGCATACATCTGCTGAAGAAAAGACCGGTTGAAACTTAGAAAAGAATCATTGCTGCGGCGTGTTGTCATCCTCTTGATGATCTCAGCTGCATATGTAGTTTCTCATGACCATCTTGTACGAAAAATCGTTCACTCAATAAAACGAGCTAAGGTGAGGAGAGCAGACAATGTATTGTTGTCTGAAATTCGTTAACAGTGACCTTAAAGGACAAAAAATTTCATTAGTTGTTTCTTCTGGCTTCACTTACTAGTGAAGGTTCCGAAGGGGCTGGAAAGGTTCCGAACATATAAAAATTACCTGCAAACATATTTGATCGCTCTGCATGTGGTAATATCCTGCTCACCACCATGGTTTCATGTGAATCATAAATGAAGCTGTCACAGTTCATGCTAGTCGAGGTTTCAGAAGTTTTTGGTGAAACATTTGTTCACTGATTTATCCGTCACCTCACTATGTTTTCTTTGTTGATTCAAGAATTGGTTTCTCGCGCTCTCTCTTGCTTCGACTGGATTCATTTCTTTTCTTAGAATTAAAGGAAACTGCGCTCAACGAATTTTCAACACCTTTAGAAAAACTTTGTTCCTTGAAGTTTGAAGAGGCCCATCGGCAAACGCTATTTTACTGCGAGAGCTACCAAACGTCATCCGGCCACATTGGTCCTGTCCGATAACCCGCAAACGGAATTTGCTTTCAAATCCTGAGGTACCATGAAACATAGCAACCGTACAAATGTGTACCACGAAGAAACGATCTTAGTGAAGGTTGCGGATCACGGATGAGTTGTTGTAAGTGCAGCCAGCAAGGCTATAGTGATTGGCAGTAGAATGCTTCGTAGGCGTATCGTGGATTTGTGTGCCACATGCTGCAACAATTATATTGTTGTCAATATAGCTTCCGGGCACAGCCAGCACGCTCATGTGGCGTGCAGCAATTTTAACGCTGAATTCTGCCCCACGGCTCCGATTCTACTCAGACTGCCTATGATGGAACGGCGCTGCGCTTGTGAAAGATTTTGTCGATCTTGTTCATAGATGCACCTTGTTTCGTTTGCCGCTTTATTTTTAGTATCGTTCTTTAGATGACATCTGCTGCTAGTTCATAGCGAGAGGTCAAGCAACTCGCATCTTCACATGTAAGAGGAACTTGCAACTAGATATTTTTTCTTTTTTAAAAAGTTCGTTCTAACTCTTCCCAAGAGGTTGTAAAGCTAATCAAGTAGCACGACGCCGTTGCAGTATTGCATTGCTTCTGGTTTTGATTCACCTTTGAAACCTTGAAAGCACTGCATTTCTAATCACCAGCAAATGAAATGATTGTTTCAATATGAAGATGCGGCAGTTAGAGGTACATGAAGGGTAGACCTTGAAAACTGCATTTTATATGAAATTTAACGATACTATCAGTGACTTATAACCATTACATGCAAACCACAGCCGCCCTTTTGTAGTTGCTCTTTTCGCAGTCGCCGCTTTTCTATTTCTGCAGTCTTTTAATTTGTTGGTAATTTTTCTGGAAACTGCTGAAGACAGAAAAAATCGACGTGACTAATCATGCGGAAGTCTATTTAATCCAGCAAACTGTTAGTATTGTTCTAGAGATTGTCTCATACAGTTGTGTCAAGCGTCACCACCCGCAGTTCCTTAGCGGTTCATTACAATTATGAAACAAAGTCCCTTTTTTGAGCGCAGTCGACTCAGTCATGAATGTGAAGCCAAGGGAAGCAGCAGATTTCAAATGTTCATGGAAAGCACTTCCACTGTTTTCAGTGCGCTCCTTAGATCTCCTTATCTCCAGGCGTGCTGCGGTGTCGTAGATCCAGTAAGAGTGTTAAAGCGATGCTTACTGCTCAGTACTTATAAATGTAGAGTATCATAAAGAATTTCTTCGCGGATGGTGTTCTTGCAGAAAGCCAGGTAAAATTTAACAACTTGGAGCAGAAGACGAATCGGCACGCCCATGCGTGCCAAATTACATCGTGTGTGGCCTTCAGATGTTATTTATCCTTGTCGTCATCTATTATTTTGTTCCGGTAACGAGGAGTCAATGGCCATCACTTGCTGGTAATTCTGTCGTCCATTTTGATGTCCTTTACTTCACTGATGCCAAACGATGTGCCAAAACTGGTCCTCCAGTTTTTATCTCAGTCTATCATTTCGCCAAACTGGAGAATGAGTCTAATGATCAGCTTCTTTCCTTTGTTGGTGACTTTCACAGACATCTTCGTTTTGATCTCTTACAGAATGAAAGATCCAAGAAGGTTTCTATAAAGGTTTCTTGAACGAAAAAAATTGAAGACAAATCACGGCTGGCTGCCTAAGGATCGTTTTCACTTTCTCAGCATTAGAGGCACTTCATAGTCATTTCGAACGAGCATATTACCTGTCTGCTTGCAAAGAAGGTTCTCTTTTCCAGTCACGTGAGAACGAATTATAGCGAGGAGATCCTTTTTTAACTGAATAGCTCATATATTGCTGTATGGCTTTTTCTTGCAGATGTATCGGGCTGCTCATGTCCGCTATTACAAAGCGCACTTAAAAGTTGACACCAAAAACGGCTAATCGCTCACTAATGTTTGTATGGTTTTCGAGCATCACATGTAGCGCTGAAACTACCTTGGCACAGCGGCGTAGCCAACTTGCAACGCCATAGTATCTGTGAGGCATTCTAGCTCATTACTTCGGCAAAGAACTTCCAGGTCGAACCACAGCTCTTTGAGGAGGGTTCGGAAAGCTTCGACTGTCTCACTCTGGAACCCATATATATGTGTAAAGAAAACTTGCAACATTCATGATTGGTGATGAAATTGCACGCGCAGTAAAATTCGTCGAGCTTTCTCTGTTTTTCCTCGAAGTTTCAAGAACTCTATGAAAACTTCCCACTGAGTCACAAGGGTTAATATTTTCATTTCTCCACTTTCGTCATTTGACAGTGGTCTTAATTCTGCGTGCCTCTGATATCTGTTACGGATCAATCGCTGACTTCATTCAATACTTGGGATCATGCTTATATGAAAGGCGGTGAAAGCAGTAAGTTTGGGGAGAATGACGAATGAGGGAGGAGGGAGGAAAGGAAGGGAGGAAAAGGAGAGCAAAGGCCAACCTTGGCTTTCATTCTACGAATGTGCTTTTTATTTCTGTCTGTCCCATCAGTGTTTAGTGAAGATTACTTATTGCATTTCAGCGTTCAAGATGAGGTTTCCGGGTTCATGTCAGCGCGGCGAATTCGACTGTGGTTTCGGACGTTGTATTCAGCTAGAAAGATTACGCGATGGAAGAGCTGATTGCCTTGATCTCAGTGATGAGTGTTCGCCTTTCGATTCTCGTTAATGACACCGACAACGTGTAATTTAGCGGGAAAAAACATTGTACAGAAGTAGCCGACAAATGACTGCTCGAAGCACACTGCAAATGTTATAGCTAGCACAGGAATTCGTTACTTGTGTTGCATATTTTCTGTTATCTGGCAAGCGGCATGTGGCATATAATAAATATCTGTGTTGCTGTAATAACATATATTTCGTTCAGCTGTAACAGTTGCAACTGACCAAAGTTTGACCTGCTGAGGTCGTCTGATTTTCTCAACGTCGAGTTATCAATTTGCTGACACCCTTTTCTGCAGCTAATTTTTTCATGTTTTATGTGAAAGATATAAAATGATGAAAGTGCCACTTTGTGACTGAGATCCACTATGTGTCGACTAGAGAAATATAACTGTTACCCTGAAAGTAGTCTATGTTTTTACTGACTTATGAATGACATCGATGAAATTTTTCTTTCTTTCTCTATGACGTTTATAATAATCTTTCGCTCGAATAATCGAAAAAGCCATCTAACTGCAACCTCGTCCGTCACAGAGGCTAAAGATAGTATGCAATTTGTGACGGAGATAAAAGAAAATATAAGCATGAATTAACACACCACTCGAGCATTCGTATAAATAGAAGTTTCTCCTTTTTTACAAAAGCTTTCCATTTTTTTGAGTTCTCTTCAATGGACTGCACGCTAGTTCAATCGTTTGAATCGCTGTCCCCACCCCACAAAGGTGAAGAATCTATCGCATTTAAACTGATACATAAGTCTGCGGCGTTATCGATGTTCTAATTAATCGATGCTCTATTTAAATCGATGCTCTAAGCGCTTCTAGAAATGTGCAATTTAATCTTTTTGAATGCAAAACTATGTTGTCCTCACCATCTAGTGGCTTATGCATTTCAGATTGCTTTGCTGGCCATATCAGATGTGGTTCTTACTGTGTCGATCCTCGCTACTCCTCACAATGCCTTATTAATCCAAGTAAGCCTCTCTTTCGCTAACAAATAAACTCAGCTTCCTTCTTCATTTGCTTGTCCTACTTGAGGAGGCGTGTCATTTTCAATTCAGCACGTTGTAGTCGACGCCCTTCTGCTTGACAGTAGCTTTGCGACGGTCTAGAAAGTGTGTTGTTCTGCAACGTTTTTCCTACTGAAAACATCTAAATGGTAGGAGAAGGGTGGCACGCAGCGAGTGAGGAATAGCGAAGCCTTGGAAGACCATATCTACTGATTACAATTTTATATTTCATTTTTGCGATATGAGAGCTTTCGCAGATGTTTCAATTTTTCTTTTATTGATCTAGTCGGACGCTCTTCATCGAGAGAGGATAACGTTTGATAAAAGTCTTGCTTGTCGCATTGATCAACGGCATCGTAATAAGTGGAATAACACGTTCATGAATATTTACCAAATTTTCCTCTTATGAATTTGCACATCGACGACTAAGTGATTTTTGATATGCTTTACTTGCACGAATCCTTCCATTGACTCAGTTTTCCATCTGTTTTAAGGATGAGAATTCATTTTCAGGATGTGATAAGTCGCCGACGTCACCTCCATTCTGCTCAGCGATCAGTGAGTTGACGAAACTTAACCTAGATAACTATCGAAGTAACAACAGCTAATTGTAAAAACGTTCTCATTCATTAACACCTAGCAACTAACTGATTAGGTAAAACAATTATGGTGTCATAATATACTCTTAAGTTTGTAAATAGCAGTAGCGCCCATGCAGAAAACTAGATATTGAGTACGCTGTACTGAAGCACTCAAAATGGTTGTTTTCCTTCAGAAGAAAAGTTGTGCAGTGTGAAAGGTACGATACCATGTAAAGGGTTCGGCGAATGCGTACTGCCTAAGTGGTTCGGTGATGGCAAAGCGGACTGCCTCGATGGAAGTGATGAAGGTGACTCAGTTACGAAGTTTCCATGTGTCGTGCGTTGTGCAGATGCACACCAATCCCATTTGCTCTCAAGTGCTTGTCATAGTGATTTGCAGTGAATCCCCATTTATGCGTTCATTTAATATTTATTTGTTTTCTTTGAAAGCATGAGTTGAATCTTGTTGATGCAATCGACGAACAAAACAATTAAATCACTATTCGATTAGTGCATTTCTCTGGCGACAGCTTGAGAATACGTGTGGTAACCACCTCTTATGAGGGGACTTAAAATACTTCCGGTTGCTTATTAAGAGCTGTTGGCCACTTGGTTTTTCCCTATCAGATCATCTGTGCATTAAACAAATTATACCAAGAGCACATACACCAACACGCGCGATACTAGAAAAGACCCACCTTAGTGCGTTGAAGTACTCGCTACGTGAGAAACAAATATTCGGGCAACCTCAGGTTGCAGCACCCGAATACTTGGAGCTGGAATGTTGAGCAGATAGCAATGCTTGACCTGATCCTGACTTAGTAACCTCAAAAAAAAACCTAATAATGATAAAAATCATACATCACTCACTAATAAATATTGTATTTCAATTTTGTGTCCTCAATCATCGTCAAGCCATAAGGATCACTGTATAGAAATACTATGATTTTTCATCGAAGGAAGTCAACAATCAAAAGTAACTACGTTAGACAATATGAAAAGGGCCAATCCAAGCCATTATCACTGATAAATCTTTGAGTACTTGAAGGACTTTTCAAAATTTCAGATGAGGAGTATGTAGCGATATTCGATTTCATTCGGGCAGTTAATCCGGTGACATACGAACCTATAGTGCCTGTGGCGAACTTACCTAACGCTCTTGGTACAGGAAGTGTCACACAGCAACCTTTCTTCGCTATCACACCTAGAACTTTACGTCCATTCACTGCAGCTGTTGAAGCAATCAATGCAGTTCACAGCAAGCAGTTACTACCAATATCAGGCCCACCAATGATGGAGTCTGATCAGAATCCTTACGGTCGCAGTAAAACGCCAGCGAATCCTTTCGATTCAGTACAGTTGACTTCCACAGGCACTAGTATAGTGCCACTTTGGAGTGAACTCAGCGTTTATCCAACTACGGCTTCAGAAGTTCGAACAAGTACGCTGTTACTATCAACCACAAGCGACTCTCTACGACAACCACCTCAATTATTGCCACAGCCAGCGTGGCCATACGATGCATCTATGCAGGAACTTTCAGTTCCAGCCTCCTTCACAGATGAAGCCACCACAGTACCCATAAAATGGTCGAGATTGATTTCATCAGTTGAACATCCTGAATTTTCAACGCACGCTGACTTTGAAAGCAATTCACCGACCTCAACGTCGACTGCCAGATTTCCCGAACAACCACCTCTTGTCTTAACTGTGCCAAGTGCAACAGCAGTGAAAGAAGCTGTGCCAGTTATTAGCGAACGGCACCCAGTTGATACTTCGACACGAATCGTTACAGATGAGGTAGGGCCAGGACAAAGTGCTGTAGCTGTGGGTTCGGATTCTGCCGCTGCGCCGCCAGTTCCGCCCACAAGCATAACCGTTGCTACAGTGGGTATACAGCTCCCTGTATCAAGTGCTACGCGACGCCCATATCTTTGGACGTTACTGAACGTGCCTGCAACTGTCGTTCCAGTAACGGGAGCAATTATGGCGCCAACAATTAGTTCCCTTGCATCGGATGAAGGTGGCACCGCTACTGTGAGCGATTTCGAATCCAAGAGCTTTGCGACATTTGCGGCGTCAACGGCGTCAATTAGCTCAGCGTCTGAGGCACAAGAACCAACCCGAATGAGTGATTCCGAATCAGAGTTGCAGAGTGGGCTTCCGCTGTCAACAATCACAACCGAAATGTTCTTGACAACGAACAACGCCGAGTGGGAAGCTATTATGGAGAGTCGTCGAGAATGTGCCAAATCATTTGTTGAGAATGCAAAACACATGCATCCAAATCCAATGTGTGCGTGTTCCGCCGGACAAATGTCTACATCGTCTGGACGCTGTGAAGGTTTTCACCACTTTGAGTTGCATTTTTGCAAAGATTATGCTGAGTTATTCATTCCGCTTACTCATCATCATGCTTTCCTGTCTTTTAGAATCAAAGGTGTTCTGCTTTCGTAAGTTGGACAAGAACTGGCGCTTTTAGTGCT
The DNA here is from genome assembly GCA_037576465.1 of Parascaris univalens. NCBI lineage: Eukaryota > Metazoa > Nematoda > Chromadorea > Rhabditida > Ascarididae > Parascaris > Parascaris univalens. The sequence goes on along the minus strand of CM075173.1, from coordinate 59,124,555 downwards.
CCTTATCTATTTTTCGAAATGGCCCCCGGTAGTCAGTAAATCTTTTACATGTTGACTTGAAAAATATTAATATCAGATGCCAAAAATATTAATATCTTTTAAAAAACATAATCCGATAGAAACACGATCTGCTCAAGGCCTAGTAAAAAAAAAATTCCGCGGACAACTGAAGTGTAAAAATAAGTTGGTTCGCTAATTTCATGGTTTTTCTGGTATCAACAAAAATAATTCAGCCAGGAGCGGCCTCCGAAAGTGGATAAATGAAACTGGGAGTGCAGCACCGTAAGCAACTTCGGCCTCACATTGTCCAAACGATAAGCTCCATATGAACATGTGCTGATCCCTCCAGAATTTAATCGATACTGGGAAAGAGGTGGGTGGCGGAGGGGGAGGGTTGGCATCAGAGCGGGAGAACCCTTTCTGATCAGTTAACCGCGATAGATCGGTCATTCGTCATTCCAACATCCATCGCTCCGTGCAAGGCAGGTTATTTGCGATAAAATAACTTGAGGTAATTCTTACTGCATATTGAGGTCGTTTCGTAGAGTAGGTTGATTATTTGTTGGTGGGAGGATGAAAGGGTATTCTTCGTTGAGCCGATTGGTAAATTATCTATATTTTGAGAATCATATAGTTTCATCGGTAGGAAAGGCTCTCGAGAAGGAATGAAAGCAATAATAACGTTTAAGCAGGTGTGTATACGTGATAAAATACCAACTATACTACTCGTTAATAACGTAAATGATTCAGAAGCTGAGATATCCACATTTGGCGTTTACGTGGATGAAATATGTGAAGGTATTAAAACGAATGCGGACGATCGACCGTACTTGGTGACGCAAAAGGTAATTTTTTTCCACAAGGTACATTTTTCACAACGTCGTCCTTCTTTTACTTTCGTGCTGCATTTGAATAATGCGATATGATTGTTTGATCACAGAGTGGCTAAATTCTGACGCTCTGCAATATTTGTATAAAATTATTCTTTGCTGCCGACAATATCGAAGAGATTTGGAAGATGAGCAACGAGTAGTGTTCTTTCTTCTTTTTTTTCTCGCTTATAAGCATATAATAATAAGGAATTCATTGCCTTATGGGAAATGATGAACTGTACCCTCGGCGGGGTGCAGGAAAATTACCAGCCAAATGAGATGCGGGACTTCTATGGAAGCAGCACAAAGCTAACTGTTGAATTTGCATGAGTTGCATCTAAGACATCATTCTCTCACAACATCAACGTTTGCTGCATTTTAGCTCTGGAATTTGTTTAGCAAACTCTGTTGATTTGATGAGTTGCATCTAAGACATCATTCGTCTAATTTGCTCCTGCTTGTAGAAATTTCGAACATTTGGAGCAACACTTCAGATTTGTGCGTACTTTCGCACTTTACTATGGTTTTAGATTTCCTATGGAAAAAAATCCGTCCTTTTCATTTGTGATTCAGAAAAGTCCTGTCGATCGGTCTAAAGCAGTATTTGCAGTAAAGTATAGCAATTAAAAAGAGGCAGCATCCTTTCTTGAATGACCATGAAAATGGTTGCTTTACGCCATCATGCTGGTTGCTAAACTGAGCTTTTCAAGCTGTCCGAGACGCTCCCATATGCATTATGCGTACGTAAAGACAGCAATCCGCTAGTAATAAATGTGCTATGTAACGATCAGTGCACTATCGACAGCTTCGTGGAGAAGTACCGAGAGAGTGGTGACCCAGAAGTACCTCTTAAGCTAATCGGTTAGCTGTTTTCATCTTTTGCTATGTAGAGTTTATAAAACAGCATGTAGTACATATTAAGAATGTTGGTGCTCAAAGTTGCCATCCGTTTAAAGTAGATAGCAACAGGAATTGTGGAGAGAAAAAGAATATAGTATAAGAATGCTTGATGATCGGATGAATTCAGCGAAATTTGATTGAAGAGTTCGAAAATCGATAGGATTGTCTCGTAATAGTCAACAGTTTCTTACGTCATCAGCTAACGGTATTAATTCATTAGAGAAGTTGTCCGAAGCATCGTTTATACAGATCAAGAAAAGAAGAGTTTCTTGAACACTTCTTTGCGGAGCACAACTGACGATTTCATTGCTGGGCGAAAAGAATTTCCGCATTCTCACCTTGAATTAATGATTTGGAAGAAAACACTTTATTTATTTCAGTAAGGCATTTATTTATTTGTTTATTTCCTGTATCCCCTTGGCTACTAATTAATGCTAAAGTTTTCAATGGCGTACAAAGTCAACAGCTTTCGCCTAGTCAATGTATATTCTGTCAGTCTGGATTTGCTGATACATGATGTTATCCGGTAGTTTACAAGTGAGATCATGTGAGAAATTATAAGTCGGGTAGGCAGAAAATCATATTGTGCGATAATAAGAGATCGAGATATATGGTAGAACACTATTCAAGCCCAGGAGATGATTTCCATAACACTGCATACAAACTTGTAGGGCTATAATTTTGAGTCGAGTTAGGAGGAGGATTTTTCAGAGGAGAAACGATAATAGCCGCTCTTCATACGGAATAGAGTGAGCAAGGAGAAGTGCTTCTCTTTAAGGGCTTAGAGGAATAGGGAATATCGTTACTGTATGTTTGATGAAATAAGGAGGGATAGTATTTGGTGTTGACGAGGTTTTGCAACTAATTTTGGTAGTGGCATTTACCAGAGATTCAATTCTGACATCTACCGAGCCCAGCCGGTGGATTATTCCGAGCGAAAAACCGAACAGAAAACCGTTACCTTGTTTACAAGCATTGGGAAAAGTCAGCGAGCATATTGCACATGCTAGAGTCATCAATAATTAAACTCAAGATGTTATTCTTTAGCTCACAGCCTTCCTCTGAACGCCCATTAAGAAACCAATGACTGACCATAAAACGATAACAGATAAGTGTCTGTTTCACTTAATTACAAATAATCTTTTCCTTTTTCTTTTTTGAATGCAGCCCTTCTGCATGGGTGAAGTGAATACCTAAAGACGGTGCTCATTGTAGAGTTCGAACGTTCAGCATGCAGTGAATCAGATTTGAATGATTGCGATGACAAGGCCGAATGTATTCCCAGCGGGCTAAGGTACAAGTGTGTTTGTGGACGAGGAACAAACGATACCTCAAATGGCAAAGGACGTTCCTGTGAAGGTGTACTCGTTGCAGATGGGTTAGTGGTCTTCTTTACCTCTCAATAACTTAAACAACACAACGATTCATGCTTGTGCATTGAAGCATTTGCTTGGTTGCTACCTAGGGACATAAAGTTTTCTCTGAATTTATTATGCAGTAACTTTCCTAGTTTTGCTTTTTTATCATTCCTCGTTCAGATTTGCTTAACCTGCAAACTACTCTTGATCACTCCGCTTTCGAAGCTAGCATAGAGAGAAAGCGTGGTAGGATAGTAGATATGTGCCATCTTTGGAAAGGGAAGTATTCCAGTCAGTCACCTATGCGGTACAGCCCCGACTGTGAAAAACGGTCAGCAAAGCAGTAGATGGAATTCCGATTTTACGTACGCAGCTTGCATTTACAAAACTCGTTACTGCTGTCATCATATACATATATATATATATATCGGCTTACGAACATCAAGACTACTTACCATCATTTAAAAGTTTCGGGGAATTTGTACGTATTTTGTAACCGACCGGATCGGATTCTCCAAACAATTGGATAGGGGAACGCATCTTTAGCAGCTTGCAGAAGATTTGTATGACCGATCTGGTAAAAATATGAATGCATACTTGGCAGACTTGGCAGACGTTGTTAATAAAAATATTAAATTTGTTGATGTGTGAGCAACTTATAAGAACGCACAAAGTGTGGCTTTTTGGAAACATTTTTTTGGTGTTCACTAGTGCTACGAACCAATATCGTTTTCACGGGGGAACGATTTAAGACCAAAATGGAGAAAAAATGGCAGTTTTGTTCATCGTTTTGCCCCCCTTTCCTCTCTTCCCTCTCCTCCTCCTCCTCTTCACTTTGCATTTCTCGGACATCCTGCTCAACCGGCAGCCGCATCAACTGCAAATGTTCGCTGCGCTCCCCCACTGAGTTGAAGTGTGCGTTACTGTAAGCTGGATCTTGATAACGGTTTCATAATTTTAGGTAGTACAACTGAATTCCATCTTGCAACTTCATTGCTGCTGTCATGAAGTGGAAGATGTGCAAGAAACGTTTAACTGTTTAAGGTGGGGAGATTTTGACGATTGACCCTCATTTCCAGCTGACCGTCAGCGTTAAGTGATGATTTGGTGTTGTTCAGAAGCAGTGCCATCCATTTTACTAACGCTAGCGTGCATCTTTAAAAGAATATTCGACATTCCTCTGCAAACTCCGAGTTGGGAAAAATTAAGATATCATTTTCTGTAATTTTCCTCCCTGATAATAAACCATTTCATGCCTTATAGAACATTCCGTGAGCACTCGGGGTAAACCTTTTCGTCGAACTTCTCATAGAAATTTCCCGAGGCATTCTATTCACAGCGAAATCGAACAGTCTGTAGAAAGTTAAACCCCTTAGGATGAATAGATTTTAAGACGTTTTTAAACATTTCCACAAAACCTGGAAAAACATGAAGTTCGAAGAGAAAAACGAATTGTATTCCCACTATGATGAATCAAAGCCTAGTCTAGGAGAGTTCATGTTCCATCGCCGACGAGAGAAAAAAGCGTTCATTTTTCGGCCGTTGTGATTTTGCTATTTTCTCTGAGAAGTTTTGCTACACTATGCAGAGATGATGCTGTATTTGCGCGTTTGCATGGATGCGTCTGCTTATCCGGTATGTTCAGTTTGCGAAACAAAAGGCTGTGATTATTAGGTTCATTTGTAATCTGCCAGTTGCAGTTGCTTTCATTTTAGCCATCTTCTATATAGATGATTTTGTGACACTTAAAGGTATGCTTAATTTCTGTCCTGAACTTTCTTCTGCATAACGCAAATTCTGCTTTGATAAATAGTCCTCGCTTCTGATACTTAAAGCGAAAATGCAATCAATGTTGACCTGGTCCAAATGCTGTGCACGCAGCACTGACTTATTTAGTAGTTAAAAGCGTCGAGGCAGTCGTTTCTCAAAATCCTAACTCAACTAAACTTTTTTTCAATAGTTTCATCGTACAAAAAGCGCGTCAGTCAGTAGCAGTCACCGTATTTCCTCCTTGTCTATTCATTTATTATTCGTTTGCTTGTTTATCAAGTATTTTGCGCTAGTCTACGACTCTCGAGGGACTCTGTATAGCAATCAAAACGTCATAGTTCACATACAGTCATGATCGGAAACGAATATCTTGTCGTCGCATTTGGTCGACCCCGGAAACTGGGCGATTCATTCTGTGGGGACGAATATGTTGATCTAGCTGCGTCCGCTTGAAACCGGAAGTCCGATCGATTTATCGTCGACGTCTTCGTCGTTTTCGCGACAAGGGGCATATAAGCTATATTACTAATTTGTTTGCATTTTCAATAATAGGCTCAAACAATTTGGGGGTCAGGAGATGTTCAGATTTTTTCATTCTTTGAATCTGTAACTGACTCTTTGAACTTTTGTCTTTGAAGAGATGAATATTCTTTGTATTCTTGAACATTTCGCATTCGAGAAATTCTATCTTCCTAGAATCTCATGATTTATATTCTTTTCAAAATGGGAGGACGAACAGGCAGGATAAAGAGATTTGCATGCCAATTTTTCCAGATGCGTGAGACTTTTCGGTATATGCATCTTTTTTTGGATTCTACTCTTGGTTATGCTGCTGCTTCTCCCATTACTGTGCTGCATCGGATGGTTCCTTTATCGTCATCATAAAGCAGCAAAAGAGAGGGATGAACAGGTTCGATTATTTAAAGATTTGCTACCTTCACATTTGTGATCGTTGAACGACATCTTTATGGGATCAAATTTATGCAGTGCAAGCATCTTTTATAAGGATAATAGACACTGGTAGGCTGTGATGGGTCCTACTTTCGATTCCTGTATTCCTTAAAATTGCAAGAGTTCCTCTTGTCACTCACCGCATTCCGAATATAAATATATAAATATAAATACAAATATATAAACATAAATACAAATACAAATAAATAAGTAAAAGTATGAATGCACACCTTTTATCACAAAAACTAAAAAAACAATTAATTAGTGCCCTGAAAAGCACTTGCGAATTTACATTAAAAATCGCACTTTCTTAGGGCATCTAGCAGAAACTTCATCACGAATTCAAATTAAACACTCGGAGATCGGTTTATTTTATGTTTTAGTATCATAAATTTGACTCTTAATGTAAGATGCTATAACATGAGGTTGTTTGGATTGACGGCCATTTGTGTATCCGCAGGCAAATCTTGTAACAGTCGATGTCGAAGGACAGAGAAACTATTCTAATAGCGGTCCGCTTACCGAACCCATGACCATTCTGCGGCGATCTGATGACGACAAATACCTCACCCGACCACTGGAAACATTGCCGAACGGGGGTGCCACGACGTTGGTTAAGCCATCAAATGGCACCAAGAAATTTGGTTTGATTCGAACGAAGACAGTTGAAACCGATGATGACGTGGCCACATTAGAACCTGTGCTGGCAGACACTACACCTCGGACAAATTCGTCTACAGATACGTCTCTCAGTAACAAAGCGGTTACGATCATCGCACCATCCGAAAAGCACGAGCTTCAAACTGAGATGTTCGCTGTCAAGCACGATCCTAAAGTGCTCCCGAATTCGGTTATTTCTACAGCCTTCATGTACAATCGCGCTTAGAGAGAATCATTTCATGAGATGATGAAGGCAGTGCCACACTCGAATATGGCGAATTATAAAACAATTTAAAAATTGGAAAATTGGATTTTGCCGGAGATGTAATGCCAAGTGAGAGTATTTTTTGACTAGTTCGAACTTGTTATTACACTGGCACATGAACGTACTCCCACTCTTTAGTTTCATTATTTGAAAAATTCTTCAGTTTGTTATATTCATGAACTCTCGGCTCACTGATTTTGGACTTGCCATTCACCATTTGGTAGGCTGTCTGGAATCAGTGTTAACAGAATGTAAATGAAATGCGAGTGGAAAAATAACTGTGAATGGTCTCACTGGAGCATGTTTATAAATTGCGAGTCAGTGTTTGTAGTAAAATTATTTACAGATGACTGGCTCTGGCAATCCTTTAATGTGATCCAAAAAGTTTAAGAAGCTCAAGAACATTTGCGTTTTCAACTGACCTCCGTTGAGAAACTGCTGAATCTTTGATTATTTCCAGTTCCTGTTTGTCAGACCTCCAATCGTTTTCCACGATTGCGGGTCACTCCGCAGCAATTATTTCTTGAAAAGCTTCAAAATATAGGGTTTTTCTTCTCCTCTTCGATTAAAATAAGGCAGAACTGCGACTTTTCCATGCACAATTCTAATACCTATCCACCACATAAAATTAGACAGTAACATGAGACATCGCATGCATAGGCAAAACGTAGGCAGTGAACATTTTTAGAAGTAAATAAACCTTTTATATTCTCCTGCTTCAGGTCGACCATTGACAGTGATAGCTGGGGTTTAGCAATAGCCATACCGTATATAAATAGATATGTTGTAATTTAAGTTGTTTCTCATAATTCAGTGTCTATGAGAGAATTACAGCATTCCGAAGTGTCAAACTAGGAAACTGAGCACCTCGTTTCTTACATGATACGGAGATCTTCGAGTGGAAACTGCATTCACAGCAACACTGTCTGAAGACAGTTTCACTTCTCTTTCACAGAAGCAAACTTTGTGCTAGAATCACAGATCGCCTTCCATTATTTTCTTGCCATTCGACTAATTAGCTCGCATTTAGCTGAGTTATGCAAATAATTATTTAAAGAGGACAATTTTTTCAATCTAGCTGTACCAAAAATCAGCCGGTTTGGATTGGAACACTAATTCGTTACTTCAGAAGGAGGAGGACTCAGTGGACGACAAACCGATTGACAGCGCGTCGAGGAAGTCGAGCACTCCATCCGGTGGTTCTAGCCCCACCATTTGGGATGCGTTCAAAATTCTTGGCATGCAGTACATTAAACGCCATTCTATTAAATGTAAGTTATAAATAAGCAACTGAGAACATAACGACAACAATCACTTCAAGAAGGAATGATTAGTACTCCCAACAAAACCGAACAAATTGTGCGATATGAGTTCGAATGAAAGTGAGTGCGCCTTTGTGACGAAAGTAGCAACGAATGATTGCCCATAAATTACCCCACTTTCCAGTATCGCTACATGGGACCAGTGTTTTTGAATTGCTACGAAAGTGAAAAACCCGACTTTTATGGTGAATCTCGTTACATCGCCGAAGTAATCCTTCCAAGATACATATTTCCCGCTTTCCTTATACTTCGCAATGGGACTACGCAGAGCACGAATTTGTCCACTTAACAACACACAGTCGATTAGCAGACGAAAATGCGCGCCTAAGGAAGTGCACATTTTGCATTCGAAGAGAAAGCCCTCAAACTTAAAGTCCAAACCTGATCTTACGTGAACTTTGAGAATCAAGTTAATACTCGCTATTTCAAACCTTGAGAAGCAATATTTCTGGCACAGGTTCGCGATTATTTTTCGTAAAAATGATTTGTAGCCTCGAACGAGTACTTTTGTTAAATGAGGCGTTTGACGACATTTCAGGAATCGAAATCTGTAGACGTAGTCTAACGCTTGCTTTCTTCGGAAGCGAACGCGAGGAATTGGTGACTGGCCATCATTGCTAAACTTCTTTTAAATCTCAGTTCGTTGCTCAGCACTTTTTGTGAAATGTTCACAAGTGAAGGACTGTTTCAGCTGAAGTCATTTTGCAGCTCGGAGAAGCAGTTCAGCGTCGCTAGAAGAGCTTATCAGGGCGCGTGAACAAAAGAAAACACCCAGTGTTACACCTCGCTTGGAATCGACCACAAAACCGTCCCCAACTCAGACACCGCTAACAACAGTTCCGCAGGATGAAGTCACTAGAACTGTCGGTATTGTTGATTCTCGTGGTATTAATGAAACTGGCAACGATCAAAAACTCATCATGAGCAATAAACACCCAATTGCATCCGGGACTAATAAGAGAAAAATTTCTGTGACACGAGAAAACGCACCAGAAACAAACGTTTCCAAAGATAGAAGAGAAGAAAGTGCAGTAACTGCAGATGCCGCTAAAAAATTCGATTCGTCCAGTCAGCAGAAAACTGGCATTCAAGACAACGCTCCGAATGACGACACAAATGTGAGGCTCGTTGGAGACAGCACTGCACAGCAATCCAAGGAAAACAAATATCGCGTTCAATCAAGGCAAATGACAGCGGACAGCGTACAAAATCGGATGAATGAAATGATCGAAACGGTCATCGAAAATGAGAAGCTATCACCGCATAAACCACACATCTTACCAGATAGCACTGGAAGTGTGGATGCCCATGTCAGTGAAATGCTGTCGGAGGCGGTTGCTAATGTTGCAGCTGCTGTTCATATTAAAGTGACTGGAATGGAAGAGGGTTTCGAAAATGGCATTAAACACATGGCTCTTCCTCCACACGTACCTGTTATAGATGGTCATCGCATCACAGACAACGATAACGAACCAACACGTGCAAAAGTTGTTGCCGACAAGGACAGTGCACGAGACACAGCAGCAGGAGAGAGCAGTGTGCGGGAAGCGGATGCCAGTGCTGTTACTGTAACAGATGAAGGCACAGGCAAGCGGACTGCCATGGACGCCCATGACCGTAAGGTAACTGCGACAGAAAGAGACACTGGTGATGTGATTGCAAAAGATCCACATGTCGGTGAGACGCCTGAGAGAGACATGACTAGAAAAGAGGTGAGTGAGAGGAACATGGACAACGTTGAGTTGACTGGAAGAAGCATCGAAGATGCACCTTTTTCACTTCGCCGGCGCAGAGCAGACACGGTGCGAACCAACGGTACTGAAAGAGACTCGCGATCCTCTAAGTCACCAACAACTGCTCGTCGAGAAGCGGCAAACTGTCTGGAGCATGTGCTCGAAAAATTAGAACAATCGGAGTTTACGGATGGACCTGAAAATCTGAGCACGACTTATGAGAGGTCTGACGGGAAAAACAAAAACGACAGTACATACAGAGGAGCATTTCCAACTACGAATCGTCGACCAACTTGTTCTGAGCATGGTAGTCTAGTAGGGAGGACTCGGAAGATGAGCACAACTTCTGAACGGTTGGAGAGGTCGGCTCGTGATATGGCCTTAATTGATCCTGACATTGATTCCATTGGAAATGGCAAGAGGAAACTCCTAACAGCAAAGCAGAAGACGAAATTAAGCGCATCATATGAATCTCTACGACATGATACTGACATCTTACCATCGTCCACCCCTGCGCGATTACGTGCAAAAAGTTACAGCGGCCACATGGGAAGTGCCGATGAACACAAGATAAACCAACTAGATCCCGACATGGATACAGAGCTGGATGGTCCAGATGTCAATACAACTGTTGCTGATAATCGTCGTTTCGATTCACCACAACGTAAGCTATCCAGCATCTCTGAGAAAAGTGCTGAACTGACCAGCGAAGAGATTGACGAGGTACCGTCGTCTAAATCATGCCCTAATACGACCCGTATCAATGAGGACTTCAAGGTCATCCCTGAACTAAGGAGAAAGTTTAGACGCAAATTTAGACGAAGATTCGCCGACAAGAATGAATCCCTGAAAAATGCAGCGGACACTTTTGGACTTAGCAGTGAATTAGACTCAGCCTATTTCCGAAGGATGCCTGATATTTGTTCGAAATTCAAAGCGAAGTTACGCACAGAGTCTAAAGAGACTCCCAATCCCATGTCATCTTATAAAGGAACTGGAACAGTGGATATAGATTTGGGATCAATTGGAACGCATGAGGAAATACCGAAGAGCTCATCGCGAAAAAGTGGTCGAGGAACAGCTGAAGAACATTTGAATAATGGTCGGTTCAAATATTCGACTGACGAGGGATTGCAAGAAAGCGGAATGCTATCTGGAGCAGTAACACACAGAAGTGATAGTGCACGTGGGAAGCAGCACTGCTGGAGTTTCGAGAATATCGAGCGAGAAATGTTGAAAAACTCGGACGGCTCGGATCGCATGCAAACGTCTGGAGAAAGTTCGGCCGAGTATAGAAACTACGCGCAAGCGTATATAGCGCCAAGGAAAGAAACCTCAGTAAAGAGTGGTGATGAAAAAACAGGCGAACAGATGTCCAGCACGGATTTCTCAACCTCACGAGATAAGCATCTCGCAAAAACACAAAGAAGAGAACCTCCAAGATCACCTATTAGTAGGGGCAGAACGCCAACACGAGACCCGAATGTCGAAACCAGAAGGAGACATGAACGATACGAGAACGATGATCTGAACGTTCGAAAGTGGAACACTGCGCCGAACACATCAGACAGCGAGAGCGGTCCTCCATCAGACGATTTGACAATCAAGAGTTTTGCCAAACAGCGCTCACTTGACATCAGGTCAAGACCACCACTTCTTGAGCTTCACAAGCACAAGCCGAGCACAACAATTGAGAGGAAAATTGCAACCCGTCGACGTGCATCAATGGCGCCACATTCAGCCCGACAGTATATGCATAAGAGTAGTTCAACGATACGTTCCACTTCATCGTCTATATCTGGAAGCTATGAAGCAAAAAGAAGCCATGTGAAACCTCCTTGGGATTCTTCACCACTCAAGGAGGGTCAGCTGGACGTTATTGCGCCAATAAAATCCTTCACCTTCCAGACCGAGCAAGATGATGCCAGCGTCAGCGTTAGCTTAACCAGCTTAGCTCACCGTAAAATGCACCGTTCAGTAGCCAACTCGCCTTGCCTATCGTACCGAGAAGACCATTCGCGCGATCGTTCGCAGTCACTTGCAAATTTCAAAGCAAAAATTGCTCGAGATAAAGAGGCATGGGGTGCACCTGTAGGAAATCGCTCGGCCAGTGCACAGCCGCTCGTGAAGGAGAGCCTTTGGTGGGGTCTCTCTTGAAGCCATAGAGAGATATCAGGTATTTTATATCAAAATTCCTTAATAGACTAGAAATTTCAGGAGGAAAAGACTTTTAAAAACTAATGATCAGTCGTTTATCGCTAACGCCTCATAAACTATACTTTGGACCTCTTGAACCATCCTTCAACTTAAACGATCACTTTCGGAAGAAGCAGTATGCAGTTGAACTTCAAAAAAGCTTACCAGCGCTTTACACCAGTAGGTCACATTGGTACGAATCGAAGGAAACCAGAAGGTTATTTTGCAGGAGGTTTTTATGAATGATTGAAATAATTGAAATCTTAATGCATTCTTTGGTGAGTACCGTTCTTAATTTGTTTCTTTGGGAATTAAGTGGCAAAATGGCAGCTGCACTATTAAGCTTTCGCAATCCTTTTTTGATCCGTCATCGGCGTGAACTGAACGTCCGACTGATTATCAAATGTACGGAAACCTCTATGCGCCGTTGCTTGAATCTTTTTGAGGTTGATGGTTCACTTTAAAACTTCGTGCTTTGAGTTTATCCTCACTATAATCCCATCAAGTTTTGCATCTTTAACTGAAATGATTCTAGAACTGACGTAATGATGGACATTTAGACGGCAAGCATAAGCGCCAGACACGACATTACTTTAACACATTCTGTAAAGTTAAATTCATAGGTAGGCACGATAAGCAAAAGAGCATGGTTTCTATGAAAAATAAGAAAAATAGAATTTTATGAGAGTTTCTATGTAAACTGTGTTAGCTGTTCGTTCTCGAGAAGGAGCACATGCATGTCCTGAATGAAAAACTTACCTGGATCAATAACAAAGGGCTCTCATTGGAGTCTTTTGAATCCTCCAACCACTACAAAATTTTCCGCAGGCGTGTGAAATTCCTTGCTCCTTACTCTATTGTTTTCACTACCTTTGAATTGATACTGTAAAGTATATTACTACCAGGGGATGCCGTTAATTGATCTTTGAAGAGTGATTTTCTCTTCCCATGTGCCATTTCGTGATAAATCCGAAAGGTTGTTTTTTGTTCGCAGTGATTTTTATCGCTCTTAATAAGCCTTGTATTGTTTGTTCAGTCTCCGTTCCATTCGTTCTAGCTTACTCCTTTATTTTTTCCCCTTTTTCCCTGTTCATGTTCTTCTCAGATCGTCAGCCTCTGCTCAATAAGCGCAACGACAATTCACAAACTCATCATTTGGTTGCCGTAGAAATACAACATCGAACTTTTTAGCTGCATTAATTGCATCTTTAGTCATATGAGCAACAGAAATTATCACTCGTTGGCTCATAAACGTTTATGCGACTTGATTAAGACTTTTACAGGACTTATTTGCACACGTTAATTAAGGACAAATATGCCATGAGTTTTTTGTATTGATTCGAATAAAAAGCCACAAATCCTCTGAATAACTCAAAAATTTCGTTCTAATTCTTGCGATGCGTGTAAGCAGTAGGTAGATATGTGATTGCAATAGGGAATAAGCAGGCATAAGTAACTGCTATAGAGGGTCCAAGTAAGTAGTCTTTCTTGCATCGTTTCCCTCTACATTTGAAAAGCCTCCTTGCTGGCAAATGTTTACTCACAGTCTCTCACAGTCGCGTTATTACGGAACGATTCGTCTGTGCTAACATCAGTTTTATAGGTTCAGAAAATAAGTGGGTTACAAAATTTGCTGGTGAATGCGCTGAAATTTGGATTTGCGGCACACAAAAAGAAATAAGAGAGTATCTCTTCTATCAGCGTTCATTTTTATCTCTGATATCCGCTGTTTTTACGTAGAAAAGCTAAATTTCGCAGCAATAGAATAAGTTGTTAGTTTGCACCAGAGTTGATTTTTGAACATTATGGTGAGGAAAAATATTTCTGAAATATTAAATCTGTAATCTGAAAAGTGAAGTATTTCCGAAATTCGCACCAACTGCCTTCTAATCAAAAGATTAGCATCGAACGCCAAGTTCTGCTTTGTAAATCATACTTAGGACTCCAAGCGGACCATCAGCTGGTTGGCTAAACTTCCCACTGTACATACCCTCTGTCTCAAAACGCTTTCGAACTCCTCCAACATGTCCTTTTCACCGGTGCCGTACGAGAGGAAGATTAAATAACATTCTGAACGCTTATTGAAACTAATAGAAAAGAATGGAAAAATACCATATCTTTTCATTTATTCCGTTCAGCTTTCCCGACTTTCTCATTCCGAAAACCTTCACGATCTGTTACATCATATTTTTGGCGACGTTTGTTTCGGTATTGTTCGCTTTTTCACGCTTTCTGAGGAGGAAACTGTTGAAATCCACTTTTTTTTAAACTTATTGTCGTTGACAGGTAAAAAGTAACCAATGAGTTTTTGGGAAGACTTTTCACCTTCTAAATAAAAAGTATTAGTCCGTTGAGGACAGTTGATTTTGTTTAACGCTTCCCTACATTCGCGTATATTCCAAGCATGATGTCAAAAATTGTCTGTTTTGTAAGTCTTTCATTTATTTGTTGTTTTTTGTTGTCATTATGTTTAAAAAATTTCTGCCAAACTGGGTACCAACTTCTGTACTTCATATGTTGCGTTCATTCTCTATTTCGATGGGATCCACTGGGTGGGGAAAGGTGGATGATGTAGGAGGAGGCGGATGGTCAGTGAATAGTCGACCGGTGGCGATGTCCTCTAAGCGCAGTAAGTGCTTTCGCATAACCCAGAGATAACTGAAATTATTTCAATGTGCTCAGAGGTACGTTGAACAAACCATCAAACACCCAGCAAACACCTCATAAGCGAGCTGAAGTCTGCTTCTGAAGAACAGCCTTATTGTTTGATTAGTTGATCCCAGCTCTTCTTAATATTTTATCTCCAAGTAGAACTGCTGAAGTTTTCTAACGTTTCATTGCAGACTATAAAATTGAAATATTGCTGACAATTCATGAAGTTTGGGATAGAGGAATTATAAATTTCACTCTATTTTGCTTATCACACTAAAGTCGAAAATCCAGACAAACTCTCGAATATAGAGTCAGATTACGGAGAACCAAACACGGAAAATACGAGATTCCTAGTACTTGCAAACTTTTCACGTACCATAATATTTAATAACGTATTCATTGCATACGATCTTTGTTTTCACTTCTTCAGAACAAAGGTTTTCGTGTGCCTTTGTTGATTTGCTTATTTAGGTGGCAATTTTTTTCGCAAACTTTGTTGAAACTGTGCTGTTGTATACGCGTTGTTCTTGTTCCTGTTCCTATTCCTCAGCTATCATTATTGTCATACAAAAGTATTACTTTGTTTGGAATGCATAAACAGAGTTTGAATAATCAGCAGCGTCCTTTTTGTTTGGAATGCATTTCGTGTCCCGCGTGTTTTTGTTTGTTAAGAAACTTCATATGTTGCAATTCACTGAAAAAGGCAGGGGCGATGTGTTGTAATAATTGCATAAATATAAAAATAGGAGTTTGCCAGCTAACTCACTGTTCAGTTTCACGCTTTCCAAACTTCTTTCACCACAAAATTCTTTGAAAAGTCATTTTTCCATTCCGCAATCGTGTCGATGTTACAAGAATGCATAATATGCAAGAGAGGGGGCCCAGTGCTGGAAACGCTGCTCAAAAACAGCAGCGCATTTCGCATCGCTATGAAAGACTCCATTTCATTTTCGGATATGAAATACATATTAGGATTGACGAGTCACAATCACCCTTCCTGCTACTGCAATCAACTGCAACAGAGCTGGAGCCTAAAATGTGATCAAAAGTCTAATGTTATTTAGAGCAGCAGTTTTCTTCTCAAACATGGATTGTTTTGTAAGCACCAATGGCAAAAAAGTTGGTTATCGATAGACAGATGCTTTAAAAGGTGCGCTCGAGAACGACCTCTGTGAATGTTATGCGGTAAATATATACAAAGTGCACACTTTTGTTCAAAAGTCCGCAATCTCACCTTCCATCTTGGCTACGTTCTGTAGACTTTTTAATAGCCAATGGTTATAGCTTGGCGTAAAATACCAGCAAAATTAGTGAATCCAGTATTGAAAAGAATTCTCGAACAAGTCATTTCTCTTCAAAGCAACAGCTCCCGAACCGTTTTTTAGAGCCAACTTGGCGATCGCTCTCTTGCTTCTCCAACTATTAATTTGAGCGTTTTGCTGCTTAGGCTGAAAAAACTTGAACTCTCATACTCGTGCTCAGTAATCGCTAAAAGAATCACCGTATCGTTACGGTGACGAAAAAATTTAACACAATAAGCCCATTATCTAGGTGGCCTACTGCAGTGAGTTGATGCTGTACAGTCGTTTAGAGTGCTTTACACTTGTTCTTTTCTAAAAGTTAACTGAATTCTATGTTTTCACTCCATGTTTCTAAATCATCGGTCGACGCACAGTCCAAGTTTTGGCTAGATTATCAAAACAGATTGAGTCATGATCAGTTGTTTATACAAGCAATAAGATTAAAGTCAATTTCGAATAGAATATTCTGTCACAACACTTATCGAACTTGTCTAAGAAACTTTGGTCTCGATCGTGCAGATTTTGCATGCTCGGCAGTGACGTATCGACTCGCCAATTCTGCTGAGGTTTCACTGAGTGGTTGAATTCTAAGCGAATTCATCGTTCTTGAATAAAGGCTAACTGTTCTAGGGCAAGCAGGTGTCCAAAAGTAGGCCCAACATGGACTATTTAGTACTTTGCCTTACCATCTCAACTATAAAAAGCCACGTCGTATGAAAAACTCCTTTGTAAAAACTCATAATTACCTAAACAAGGAGCATAGATATATGTGAGTGGTTACCCTTCTTTGTTACTGCAAATGGAATCGAACGAAGAATGCTTGAAGCATTGCAAGCAGATCCGCTGGAAGATGGACTGAGGCGTGCTTTGCAGCTTTTAAACTAATATTGCTTTTCATTTCGCATTTCTTTAAAAGCTGTATGATGCGCAGATCTCCCTATTGTGCTGGAGATATCTGTACATAATACTTGGAATTCATCAAGTCATAGTTGTGAAGAGAATTTGGGATCAATTTTTTTGAGTTTGCTCATCAGTTCATGAGCTTGAGTGTGTTATCTGCTGCAAAGCTTAGTTAAGTGCTGCAACACTTCTATCTTTAAATTCTTTGTTTGACATGGATTCTTTGCGATATGTGTTGACTTACTGTTTGTGTAGCAAAAAATTCTATCATCTCGGTGGGTACGATCATACTGTGACCAACACTGAAGTTTTAATTTTTTGGCTAAGAAGCCATCATGTTTTTTAATGCCATGTATGTTGTGTTGAGCACTGCCGCAACCGCAGTCATTAGAGTTGCTCGTCGGATGTAGAGCTGACGTTTGTCGTGTTACGCTGAACAACCCATACTTACGTCGTGGGTTTCCGCTGTGTACGGGAAATAATTGTTTTTTTTTCTACGTATGAAGCTATGTATACATGTAGCACCGCTTTCGTAAGCATTATCGGGATTCGAAATGAATGTCCCTTTGAGTCAAGAAATCTCCTCATTTATCTGCATGAAATTTATCACTTCAGAAAGATAACACAGTACAAAATTCAGACTTACACGGTGAAAAAACGTGCGATTTCAGAGGGTTCTTAACACAGTTTATTACGGTTCTTAACGCAGTTCACGATGTGCACACCGACGTTGAACGACACAAACTAGGCGTTTTTTCTTCATTTTCATTGGTATGGGGCAAAGAATGTTACAAGTTGTGTGCTGATTGTTGCGCTTGGTGCTCATTTTTAGAACTGAACAGCGCCTAAGTGGAGCATCACTCTCATGCATTATCAATAAAGTGGCAACAATGAGTGAAATGCCCTCAGAAAAAATCATCAGAAATAATCCGAAACGACCCAAAAAATTCATTACACGAAATTTTCTTCTTCTTCATTTAATAGTCATCCCAGTACCGCCATCAGGCATTCTGAAAAGCATATTGCCTTGCTTATTTACGAAATAGTAACATCCTCGATCGCACGTTCTGTAACTTCAACTCTTGGAATTGCCAGCTCTGCAAAGTAATTTCATAGAGAAATATTATAGCACGAATTTGTTTATAAAATTTTTAGCACTTCATCTTGCCAAAAACAAGTCTAAAAATGTGACTGTTGGTTGTTGATGATGGAATATCGGCTGGATGCTTCGCTGAGATGAACGTTCATCATAAAGAACCTTTATTGTGAGTGAAAAGCGGCCCAGTCCCATGTTCGTGTGATAAATTTCAGTTCTCTAATCCAGATAGCAGTTAGGACGGTTCTGCGCCTAAGTGTACATAAATAAGCATGAATTGGTGGATCATTTAAACAGAGCGATTCCAAATTCTGAAATGTTGCAGTTCGGTCATGGCGAACGCCTTCATTTAAAGCAGCTTATAATATTGCAAATACATTATTTATTCGTTTTTTTTTTCTCGAATTTTAAAATAAAAGTGATTAAATGTTGCCTTTGCAGCAATGCATTTTAGCTATATTCATTATTAGTATAAATATTCTGCACAGAGGCGTGTTACGATGGGACAACAAGTACGAACTTCTTACAAGATCATTTTGAATCACTTCACCGGCCTATCACGAAAACAGCAAATACTGTTTGCGGGTGGAAGATTAAAAATGAAACATGGCGCAGTGAATGAATGAGAGACTTACAGAGAGTGAATGCAGGAAATCCATAGTTGTTCAATTTCCTCTTAACAAAAATGCACTTTCGATCAGTGCACAGAAATCACCAGGCCATTGCTCAGTCATTCGAAGGTGGATTAGCATAGGCCAAAATATGTTCCTCATTCCTCATATGGTCTACATTCTTCTCGTATACGATTTTTTAGCACATGCGATTTTACATGCACATTATAATAACTCAAAGCAGTAAAAGGATAATTGTAATTTTGCCAACAAAATCGTAAAACTGCAAGAATTACTTATGTAAAAGCGCTGAGATGAGCGAATCTTTCGAGTGGTTTCGCTCACTGAGCATCGATTTCATCCATTCAACAGGAATACAATCAGCTCCACGTGACGCTGCCTCTGCGATAAGCCACTTCAGCAATTCTGATTCTCCTTCATTCTGCAATGATATATTGCTCTAAATTATTCGCTAACTTCATAACTGCACGATTGATGCGAAACCCTATTGAGTCAACATTTTCATCATTTGTGCTTATATTTGGATATGAAGAGAATGGGGAAAAGTGTTTATCGTTTTTGGTAAAATTCAAATTTGGGCATCTTTCACTGTTGCGCTCATTCGGCTATGAGATATCAAGATTCTAAACTGGGACGCGAAATCGACTGCAACCGTAGCGCAGCTCGAGAGTTCAAGCGGATACAAATGCTTCCCGGAACTTTTTTGTTTACCATCAAGAAATTTTACTATGAGTTCGCATAAAAGTTGTGCTAAGCCAAGTTTATCAATCATATTCACCAGTTCAAAGTTGTTCGCAATAAAATATCAACGTGCAACGCCAAAACAGACCGATAATGATCCTTTCTGAGTGAAAATACAATAACGTGAATTATACACGAAGCGTGCATGAAAAGGTGTTATACAACTGATATAAATGACGAGCCAATTTCATCTTCACTCCAAACAGCGCCAAACAAGGGTCAAAGAAACCTCAAATAATATTCGTTTGTGATTAACTTCGGTGCAACTTAACCCTTCGCCTTCCCATCCTTCCCTCTTATTCTTCTTCTAAATACTACTGCGGCGTATTTGGATTAACTTTAATAATTTTTTAACTTTTGAAACTTCTCCTTTTTTCTGTTTTACATAAACTTTTCAGTGAGCTTACTCTTAGTTTCAAGCAAGTGAAGCTGTAAAACACGTCGAGGTTTGGAAGAACGAAGTGGGCAGCAGACTTGAGATGGCTCAGGAAAATCAACACATTGCTTTGCAAACAGAAACGACTTAGAAATCAACATGCCAAACTGGGCATGCAAGATTTGCGAGGACTCTATAGAAACTTAATTTTTCGACACTTCACGAACACCTGGACGATGATTTAGCGCTTCACTAGCATCAAAAATGGAGGGAAGAATGCCTCCCGCCTCAAGTCATTAACGTTTTTCTACCTATCGAAGAGATGGAAAGGGCGCCAATTGCAAGAAAACGAAAGGCGTGTGAGAAAACCTGGGAACTTTAAATGTGGTCAGGAGTTGGCACCATAAAAGCATGCCAACAAGCAGCAAGCCTTATCATCAGTCCCATGTTGTCTCAGTATATTCGCCCTGTGTGGACGAATAAATGGAAATTTGTGTTTTTATTACCACCTAGCTTCTTCAAAATATGCCTTCTCGGCATTTTTTGGCAGACCACAAATGCGTGTAGCGATTCAAATTTCATTACGAAGTGGACAGATGGCATTTATGACAACTGTTTAATGACAGCTTCGTTAAATGGTAGAAGGGATGAAATTGTCGTAAACAGATATAAGTAGACTTTCGCAGTAAAAAGTGGTTACGAATTTAACTAACTTCAACACATGAGCGATTTACTCTTGTAACGCACATGGCCTTTCATCTCAATAATTTTAACGATCTGCTACATTTATCGGCTTATAGTGAAATCTTTTGGGCGGATAAACTGCACTAATGGAACGTCAGAAATATCCAACAGTTTTGGTACCAAAGTAATCTGCGAAACTGCTAATTTGGACTACCTCTAAAACGTCACTTTTGATCATTTCTTTGATGCCCATCAACTAGGTATCACAAGTGTTTGCAGCGTTTCATGTGAAGAAAGAGCAGCTGCGCGTGTACAGTCTAGTGATTTACTAATCGGACCTGGAAATGCCTGTGTGGTGACGAAAATTTGACGCTTTCTGACGAATTTCCAAAAAAAGAAAGAACTGCAATCCTCGATCATAGGGATTTTTCACTTCTTTACCGAACATTCAAACGTCTTCAATGTCCCTCTGCCCCTTGATTCTGACTCGCTTCTTGACCGTAAACTCTAAAGCTTCTCTCCCAGTTGTCTCAAACAAACCGGATGAAAGATCGGTGCTCATGTCCAATTTGATGATGGACAGTTGCAAAACTTAAAATAGGAATTCTTTCGCAGTGAAACTCTGAAGATTGCCCAAACTTCTTCTTCACCCATAGGTACTGTATAAAAACCGCTCAGACTGCAGCACCCTGTGCCGATGATGGATGATTGATGCAGTGCATAAACCTAGTATCATTGGTACAGGTTTATGCACTCATTGCATTGTATGAAACGTTTACATGATTTCATGCTGCGCATTTAATTTTTCCTCAAATGTTAGGGGTCGATCAGATCCATGCCGAAAACATCAAATAAAATAAACGAGGGTTGAAAATACGGTAAAGGAATGAACAGGCATCAAACGACTCTTAGTCTTCTTGTGACGGTCACTGCTTTAATGTAGAACTTTTGAGGTTGAATTCATGCAGCGATCATAATCGTTTCATGGCTTTGTCGTCACTTTCGGCAAGAGCTTCTCACCGGAGTAAAGTTAAACTGGCGGAAACACTAACCATAGCAATAAGAGGTAACATATCGGTATCAAATGCCATTGCCGAGCTCTCCGATCTCTTCAACATGATTCCTCTGCATGCTGGTGCGAATGAAAATTTCCTACAAAGATGAAAGGTATATTTGTAAAGTGGGTGAGGGATTATGCACATCCACCAGCCTATATGATAAAAGCTTTCTGCAGATAATAACACAAGGCCAGCACATGCTATATTTTTCTGAAAATTGCAGACGAATCTTTCATAAAATGATTGCCACAGTTTCGCAGTAATTCAACAGCTTTCCTCACTGAATTGCTATTAACTGCTTGAAACCGTTTTAAAATCTACCACAACGTGAAGTTAAGTCTTAAAGGATTCGTATGACCAAAATGAATGTATTTTTGCAGTCTTCCATCGATCTATTCAGCATTTCCAAAAAGTGATAAAAATTTCGATGCTTCTTAACTGCCGCAATCACACGGTGTCTTTTAACCGTCCAAAACTTCCTCATTCTCAACGCTTTCCTTGGAAGTGAGACTCAGTTCATCCATCCTAATGACAGTTTGTTATGGTTGCAAAAAAATTGCAGTAAAAACAACGATAAATTTCCGTCCGCTTCCATCATATTAGCTGACGCAAATTCATTTCTAGCTGTGGTAACACATAACGGATGCATCGCTAATTTACTAGTTTAATAAATCCAGCTATAACTTAGTTTACTGGCTGAATGTAAGCGTAAATCATGAATACTAATATTCATTCTCAAGGAGTCACGTTTCAACAAATGGCAAACTGAAACTAACAAATGGACTAACAAATTGCATGTATGAGCAAGCATTCGCATCTCTGTCCTCTGGGACATATCGCTAAATAGCAACTGTTTTATTGGCCAACGAAACCTTTAGATTCTGCCTTTATTCCAATGAGAAAATTATGAAAAAAAGTACGTCATCCAAAATTTTTTTCTTCCCTTCTTTAAAAATCGGATGTTTCGCAACCTAATCCTTCTCAAAATCCTGAAATTTTATACCGACCATAGCAAGACACATTCCACTTAGACGGCAAATAAATTCCCCAAAAATATACCGAAAAACATAATTGAAAATATTAATTACTTAGGAGATATTAAGTGAATATAATTGCTAGTTGTGACGCTCAAAGTCGCACAGTTCAGCAATGGATTTTGCAAGCAAATTTGGCCCATTTCAGTTGGAAATCTTATTTCATCTTTTTGATGTATGTCTAAGCAAAAGCTGCAAATGAATTGTAAACCTATGGGCTTTTCATGAAGGCGAAGATCTTCTCACTGTAAAGTTACAGATTAAAAGAAACTGGCGCAACTGCCACCAAGGTGGCAATGAGGAACTGCGGCTGATGTTTTAAAGGGAGTCATTTAGCGATCACGAATATTGTTGATTCATTGAGACACCAAGAATTGGCGGATGTTGTAACTGCTCCGAATGGAATAATTAGGCGTTGCTTTCCACTGAGGCAATTTTCATAAAGTGTGTTCACACCGTAAAGTTAAACGCTAACAGCAATTCAGACACTCTTAAAGAACAACTTTTTTGCAACATGAATGCAAGACTGCTATGATCTTTTATCCGTGCATCTTTGGGTTCCTAAGCTTTTATGCTATGGCTCCAAAATGCCACTGTGCCAACCTACCCACGATAGCGGCGTTGTTATTTTTCATTCATGTTAGTTTGCAAGTGTTTATGGCTTTTCTGCTGCAAATGCCTCTAACAGCAGCGCTTCCTGTTCTCGACAGCACTTGACATGCGTGAAGAATCAATATTCTTAATGTGCTCTGTTTTTTACTTAAAGTAGCGAACGGTCAGTGAAAACGTATATGCAATAGAAATGTAAACTTCAGAGATGGACTGGGAGGAGTGAGGAGTGGGAGCGGAGGCAGATAAAATAAGATGCGGAACATTCAGAAGCTGCTCTTGTAATCGAAGGGCAGTTGCCTTTCTGTCACAGATAACGTTAATTTACTCACTTATCTGTCGTTAGACTTTCTCAACAAAGTTGAGGCAAACCTGCAATCGAGAGCTGGAACGAGGGGCACTAAGGCGAAAAGGACGAAAATCACAGTTCTCATCGCCGACTTTCTCGTGTTGAAAAGTGATAGTCACTTTGTAGTTGTTGGTCATTTATAAGCAGCATCTAAGCGTACACTTCCTCCAGACACGCCCATTTTGAGGAGTCGTCACGGAATAGGCGGTAATCTCTCCTAAGCATGAGAACTATTACACCGATACACTAATAAGATTTACGAATGCGCGATAGTTACTTGCCTGAAGGCATTTGCTAGGATCAACTGACAAATCTGTGTTGACAAGCGCTGGCTGTGGCCGCTGTAAATGCAAACACCAAAAATCGGCTTGCCACGCACCTTTAAATGACCATCTATTTGGAAATGAAGATGCCATGTGGCCGTAATCTGTGCAGTACATCCACTACAATCCAATGAAAATAATACTGCGCTTTGAAAAAATCCGTCTTAACTCTTACCAATAATAACGCACCCCCCCCCCCCCCCCCCCCTTCCTCCTCTACTTATGGTGGCGACTTTTCAAGCGGTCTCAAAATAATGTGAGCTCTTTTTGCGAATTTTGTGATTTCGAGGGTTTTCTCACAGCATCACCTTGGATCTATATGTTTAAGATGAGAGTGTCACTTTTTTCAGTATATACAAGTCTTTTCATGTTAACATCAGCAAGTTATGATGCCCGTATGTGTTTCTTAATAATTCTTATCCCTTCTGAGCTCAGCTGACCGCTTAATACCGGAATTGGAAATAAAGAAGCAAAGTTTACTAAGTGCGTTTGAAACAGATTCACTGTTCATCTCTGATCATGCAAATTTACCTAGAAACCTCAACTGGGCCATTTTTTTGTTTTATTGGTGCTGTTTCGCGAAGCCACTCTCCATTATTGTGCTTGACATTGTGGAACACACGTCTGTGAGTGCGTACGCCATTATATGGTAACCCATTGAATAATATGAGATGAGGCACGAGAATTGATTATAATATGTCAATGAAAACTTAACTGAATGGTGGAATCAGGCGAACGGATGAACAGTTAAGCGTCCATTTTAAAGTTACACCTTCCCACTAAAGTAAGGGCTTCATGTAGTTAGCACATATAAATCAAATTCGATTATAATATATAAATATCTCCCCTCCACTCCTTCACTTAATTATGAATATCGTACGCCGTCTGAATGCAGTGCTGAAGTATGAGAGTGCAACCTCACACAACTTGCCACGTGATTCACACTAACGTCAAGATGATATTTCCCACTCGCGAAATGCAAAGTAAGGGGCTCAAATGCAAAAGCCGTTTATTGAAATCATGTATGTCGTGAGCGGTTTGATGCTGTAATTTACGTCTTATTTGATGCATCGAGAGCTGCGTTATTGCTTCAATACGGAACAGGGACGAGAAAAGCAGCAAAAAAGGAGTACATGAGCGTGAAGACATAATTCCATTAATTTGAGAGAACATACCACTCTCATGAGGAGGTGCCAACCGAGCGTCGGTCTTTAAACGATACAGCATCGACCCTTCCTTGCAGAAAGGATTTAAGAGTTGATAATTGTGTGAGCGTCGAAGAAACGTAGATCGAGGATTTATAATTCGCTTTATATGTGAATCATATTACTTTCGTATTACAATAAGAATCCACATTTGCCGATGGATGTAGCCTATTGCGGAATTTCGACGGGAAAGTGCGTCATTATATTCACCTCTGCTCCTAACTTTTCCTCGTAGCAGTCTCAAATATTAATCCAGAATTCATCTTAAACATGGTACTGTTCGGTTCAATTTTGTTCGAGCGCTGCCAGTTTAAAGTCTGTAGGAGAAATGAAATAGTGGCTTTGTTCATGGCGGAGAATATGTGGCACTTTTTGTGCCTGACGAAAAATACTAACATTTGCGTCGCTGCAACCAGTGACATAAGAAAGTTTTGTTGGAACTTCATTTCAAAAGTCAAAAAGAGCACTCGTTTATACGTCTTATAGCGCTTAAGATGTGAGGAGTACTGAAATGAGGTTTTGAGGCTTTTGGAAGATTGTGTTTAGCAATGCAGAAAGATGTGCGAATTCTCAGGAATTTATCTCCTATTTCAGAAGTTCTCCTCTGCCTTTGAATAGTGAGTGCGTCGATAGTAACTCGTTACTTAAAAGTGAAGAATGTTCAGACAAATTAGGTGCTAGAATATTTCCTAAGAAGTGACGAAAAACCAAAGAAGGCATAATACCAAAATTTCTTACCGTCCACCTAAATCATTGTACAGCAACAGAACATTCTACAAATCATTCGGTTCATCCCGCAGAAGAACCCCACATAAAATGTGCACTATTCTCGCCGATTAAATGTATACTCCAAGTCGAGTACCGCTCACTGTTACGCTATTTTTACCAATATAAACAACTGAAAAAATTTATGCCGATTAGCCAAAAACTCTGCGGTGGAGACGACATCTGCTTCAGTTTTGCGATCGAATGCCCGCAGCGGAATTATGCATATGTCAACTAAGAGAGCACGAATGCAACGAACGTTGTGGGTGCGAATTTGCATCGCGTTTTAAAGAATTAAACGCCTCCAATATTTACCCGCATGTACTCATAAAAATTCAAGCTGTAGCATCCGTATAATCCTCAATTATGTGGATATTCCACATATATTAGACTCTATACTTCCGTTTCATAAAAGGGTTATCTCATTGAAACTAAAATATTCGTCGATCTCAAGTTGAACGAAAGGTAAATGAGTCGATTTTAATAAGTTTTGATGCGGAAATTCTTTAAAAATCAAACTTTTCCCAATATGAGGCAGAATAAGAAAAGGCGGCTTCACGAAAACTGCCGAAGCAAATTAGACTCTAAATTAGACCAAATTAGCCACGGAATCTGACAGGAACAGACGACTGTCCTTCTACCACAACGAGGAGAAAAAATCTTCGTTCATGAAGAGAAAATATAATCTGAATATGTTAGAACCTAACACTGATTTCAAGGCGACAAAAAGTCCTGGCACACTGCAGACGAGCAGTAACATTACAAAGAAACTATCAAAAATATATAAAAGTATCTTCAGAAACAAACTAATTAATGAAATCAGCAATTAAGTTCAACTGCATTGCCCTGGGGTGGCGCTCGAAAATAGAGTTGTTCCTTGCATCGGCACTGTATGGCATGATCTCATTTCAGTTGCGAATAACTATGAGTTTTGCAAGGTGGACCAGTCAGCAGCTGATCAAGCAAGTGCAGTGAGATGTACAACACGGACCAAAGAAGATTAAGACCATACATACATATCAAACGACTACCAAGCATGAGCCATGAGACTAGTCTGAGGCAGAATCGGAAGGATGAGAAAGGGTTGACTTCGTCATATATTCATTGCACCTCCTAGACTATTCGTAAACCCGAGTGAGTCTGTGTGGCAGTGGGAGCGCGTCAGAATGTCAGCGGGAGAGTGGAGTCTGCCGGGTGCGATCACAAGATCATACCAACGATCAGAGTCATCCCTGTGAAGGAGACCCAACCTGCTTGTCATCCTACTGTATAAATGTGATAAGCTGTTAGCCCTTATACCTGTGTCATCTCGTAGTTTACTCAACCGTTGTTCGACACACGGCGCATGCCCTTAAGTAGGGTTGACCCATAAAACGGCTAGACAAACCGAGATGAGTTGACCCTTATAAATGAAATGATTGAAGTATTCGGTTTTCGATGTCTGAAAGCCTCCTCATGATTCGGAAATAAAATGGATGAAACTGCAGTAGTCTGCATTATAAAAGCGAAAGTGAAATTTTTTCAGCTCGAGTTGCAACTTGGAACGTCATCTTTATCAATAACTTTCCAAAGTAAAATAAAGTTTTGTCGTGTACTTTCTTTGCATTTCGAACGGCAAGCAGTGTGAGTGGGGAACACCTGCAAAAAGCACTCCATTGAGGAATTACAACACAGAACACGGTTTGAGGTAGTGCTCCAATAACACAACTTGAATCCCATCTCCGAAAGGTGCGATATGGTGCCATTAAACTTACATATTCATAGATATCACATTTTCGTTTAGCAATCGATTCTAAACCACTGCCAAGTATCAGCAATGCCAAGAAGTAAAACAAAGGCCATCTCAGCCCAGAAGGATGCTGGAATTACTTCGTCGGGCGTATCTGATTAATGATCGATTCGTTAAGTGCATACTACCTTGCTAAATAACGTCGTCTATCTTTCATCTGTTCGAATAAAAAAGCCTAGAAGTGAAGGTGCGTCAGCCTAATTTCACAAAACTGAATTCCGAAAAGTTTCTCAGGAAATTACAAAGACCTGAAAACATTTCTGCACATTTTTTCAAATTTCGAGTGCGTACGGTATGCAAGAAGCTCACATTTAGATAAAGCATACGAGGCGATGTTTGCCACGTGTCCAAATAGCGTCGAAAAGTACAGCTAGTCATCAAGCAGCGATACAATGCAGTGAAATAGGCTGACCGCAGTCACAGACAGAGCAACGCAATGCTTGGCGATGACAGTCCCCAAACGGTGACGACTCACATTGAGCAGCTGAGATAACCGTTTCTCGTTCTCTCGTCGCATCACGCACTGACTGTGTTTTTATTTTACGACGTCCTCTTCTTTTTAACTTTACTGGGCACCTGTAGTCATGTCCACGCCTGAAATGTTTCGAAAACCTCAAGAACTGTAACCACTATGAACGAACCCATTATGGTGTCAACCGTTCTAACCATCTTCTTTGTTTCCCTCACTATTATCACATACGGCGACGAGGTTCATACCGCTTATTCCAGTTATTTGTCGATATTTCCCACATGTCTTTGAGTATCCTATAAAATTCGGGCTACTGCTAGTGGTTAAACATGATTGAAACGTCTTCTAGAAGGTGACAGCCAGTTATAGCATTCTGTGTTGAAAATAAATCTCATCTCTAGTGAAGTGGACTTACTTCGATGAGAAATGTTTATCATAGCTAAACCGAAGCTGGCTTTTTCATAAACAGGTGAGCGATGATAGCACCAATACTCGCGGCTGTTTAAATTTCGATTTCCTCTCAATGAAATGTTTCCCTATGTCAATAGTGAACGCAAATGCGTAACTTTCCCTGCATACAGTGCAATTCCTTCCCACTAAAAGATTCTCCACGTCTTGGACAGTACATAACGAAAGCAAAAAAAAATTCCCACTAATTCTCATCACACAATAATTATGGCTACAAATTCCCTTCATTTAGAAGCAGTTGTCGATGCCGTACAAGAAGAAATAGAAAATATCTCTTAGAGTAGAGGCCATGCTGCTTCGCTACTATCCCCTACCACTCCTTTACGCTTCTTCTTTCTTCAAACCCCTCAAGAAGACCTCTCGTTCGCCACCATTCCGGGTACTTAACCGCTATCACTGCGAGGGATTTGAGAGGAAGCATTCTTATAACGAAAGCTCATTTTCGCGCGATATGAGAAACTTCCCGGCAAAAGTTTGTGTTGCGCGAATGAAGCATTCACTTCGCAGCGCTTTGCATTTGTGGCGCTTATTTAAATCGATTGCCATTGTTGGCCGCTGAAGTTGGAAGTTTCTTCTGAGGTCTTATGATGCTTCATTGTAATCTCCATGGATCGACATTTTGAGGAGCCCCAAATTGTGTTTTGACTCAATGAAAGATATGATCACAGAAAGTCGTTTGATAATTCTATAGAGTTTGCTTTCATCTCCACTTCGTCAATAAAACTTACCTTATTTTCCCATTTTGTTTTATTTTCCTCATTGAAAATGAGGGGGTTAGTGTGGTCCCCATTGGTTGTTTGAATAACTTTGGGTATGCATCCATCCACGGAGAATGGAGTAATCCATGGAGCTATCACGACGTGGTCGCTTTGCTATGCCAAGAGATAGGCAATTCGTGGCTCGGCTGTGTTGTTTCACCTTAGCGATAAGGCTATGAAATCTGTGGCCCAGACATGCAAAGGTGGAATCCAGGACCTTTCGGCCGCGAGAATTTTGAGGAAGGGAGGGGGGTGAGGGCATGAGGGGAGCCCGTGGTTATGTCACCAAGAAGCAAATCTTCGTCACTGCCACGTAAAGAGAACCCCGGCCTCTCCTCTTCGTCCTGCAGACACACAGCAGCGTAGTCTGCCGTACCGCTTCCAGAGCAACTTGTCTTTTCGCGCGCTTTGAAGTTTTGACGCTGCGTTCGCAGTATCTCCATAATCTAAGTTGCTGATAAGTGCCCCATACATTGCTTAAGCCCCAGTTTAATTTTTTTGTGTATCCAATTGGGATGCCTCTTTATATTTTCAACCACAAACCAACGCGCCTGGAGTATTTTAATGCTTCATAGGTGCCACCGTGATGCATTCTGTGTGATATGGACTACTGCTGATCCCCTTTCAGCGTGGCAGGATTAGGGATTTCTCCATTCTCGAAGCCACAAGCTACATATCCCTCTCTGGAACCTTTATGTGACCCAGGTAGGTAGTAGCGACCGTGCCGTAGACTGTCAAGCACGCGTGATCGATATTTATGCCACTGGGAAAGGGCAAAAGAGGAGCCGCCGCCTGCCGTAATAACTCTCGCCTTCTGTATCAAGCAGTATGCAATTTATTTATCGAATCAAATATGTTCTCATGGAATATATTGGAGGTATAAATGCTGGGACATACCATGAAGAAGTTGGAGTAATGTCCGTGACGAAAGTGATTTAAATCAAAAATTCATGTAATCGAGCCCGACGAAGTAAATGCGTTAAACTTTACAGTCGCTTGTTCACGGGCACTGCTGTGGTTTTGCTGTGTTTTTTCTTCTAACAGATAGGATACGACTGTTGCAGGTAGTTTAATGCCATAGGAGGGGACGGTTGGATTAGTCGGAGATGAAAGCTGTGATATTGGTGGGCGGATATGGGACACGTCTGCGTCCTCTTACCCTTACTCAGCCGAAGCCGCTTGTTGAATTCGCCAACAAACCGATGATGCTTCATCAGGTCTGCCGAGCTTTTGTTCATTTTCGTAACCCTCACTATCGTCGTTTAAGACAATGTAGATGAGGTCATTTCGTTGTGCCTTGCGTCACATTTAGCACCCACTCTAGGTTTTACAAGTATTTCAAAAATTTTGTTAAACAGATTGCTTTCAAAGCGTTGCTGATGCTTTAAGCAGCTCATAAATAGCTTCCGTAGCTAGTGGGTAGAAATTCCACTGTTCGGTTTTTGTTAACGGAAGGAGATTTGGAAAGTGAATTTGAAGTGTCCAGAATTACTGACCCATCGTAGCCTCATCAAACGTTCGTCATGGAAGTAATCAGGCGCAGTGCAAAGAGCGAGGAATTTTTTGGCATCAGGGAACTTACGTTTTTTTGCAGTTTCGCATTAACAAAGTGCAATGTGGCAACGTCATTTCGATTGGTGATTGTGCCGAACTTGTCTGGTGGATAGCATCAGTGAAACGGTAGTTGTGGGAACAACCCGTTTGGGGTGTAATGTGGACGTCGAGAGAACTCGTAATAGCTGGGCATTTAGACAGTGCATATGCAGTCGCATATTGCAGCCGAACTGGCCGCATAGCACGTGAAGTTTGTTTCTGTTGAAGTGTTGTACGATTGGTTCCTTCGATTAAAAAATAAATAAATAAACACCTAGTGCGCTTGTTTTTATGTTTTACTTATTCATGGAACTCAAACGACCTAAACAGTAAACCTGCGACTTGATTACAGAACTATAAAGGTAGGCTATTTGACCTAATGCTTTTTTATGTGAACGCAGAAGCGTTCATTTTCCGTGATATCCTCGTTCGCACGGAGATGTGTTTCGACGTTTTCCGGTCTTTCTTAAATGATGTTAAAGGATAAACGAATCTTAGACCTCACTTTTTATTCTTTGCAAAATTGAACATCCCGAGACATAAAAGAAGGTTGCGCAGAGAGGTTTATTCTCCAAACTGTAATACTTGGAAGAGAATTCTCTATAGTGCGTGATGTTGAGTAGGAATCGTTCGTTCGGTTCTACAGTCATACATCTGAACGCCGTGGAAATTGCCAACAATCGAGCAAGTACCGTTTTAGTGCATTGTGAAATACAATGGACAACTTTAAAAAAGAAGCACTGTAAGTAGTTCGCATTTATTCGAGACACTCGTCATGCGAACAGATTGGCTGCAAATTAGTCCGAAAGTTTTCACTCGCTGAAGAATTGACGATACTATTCTGAATGATCATGTCATATTGATTCGAGGCTTATATAGGAGCGTATTTTAATATCAGGCAGGCTGCTGAGTCGCCTGTCTCCATGCACTCAACAAGCTTGGCTCTGGCGTATGTTTCGTAAGAACGTGTCTCCAGATTACTGTTACCTTTTAGCTTCAGCCCACTAGTGATTGCACACTGCGACTGCCTCCATTGAAGAATTAATGGATTGAAGCTAGAACCTATGCACGTGAAAAGGCTGTTTGAAATCGGATCACACACATTCAATTTACTCGACAGCGCAAATTTTGCGCAACAAGGAAGTGCTGTTTCGTAGATGTTTGCTATCGCTTCTGGGCTACTGATTCACTCTTTTTTCAGATTCAGGCGTTGGTAGATGCGGGTGTCGACACTGTGATTCTCGCAGTGAGCTACCGAGCCGAACTCCTGGAGAAGGAAATGGCCGCACAAGCGAGTAAGCTAGGTTAGTTTCAGCACATTCATGGTTTATGCGGCTTTTTTGGTACGGCTTTGTAATGAGGGTTTATCGACTACTGTTTGTTCATAAGCAGTGGTAGGTCAATGAAAAAGTCGGTTGTCACAATGATGTTTTTATGAGTGCCGTATTCTGCACTATTATTTCGAGAAACACTGAATTGGAATCTTTTCAGCCCTTCTATTTGAAGTGATGAGTAATGCAGACTTCGATGGCGCAGTGTTTCGGAGAAGAATTACCCATATTCAATTTCAAAAATGCACTTATTATATCAACTTGTTTTCATCACGTTTCATTTAGCTGCTTCGGGAGCAAAGAATACGTAGACTTTCTCCTACCACACTAACAACCCCGCAGTGATTTCTAACATTCTAATTATTCAACTTTAGACGCCAGATGTTTCACGAACGTTCTCGAAAATATGTGTAGTGCTTTTTTAAACAAACAATTTTGCAGAAGAAGTATTTTAAGGCATCAAAGTGCATTTTTCGGTGGAGGAAATGCCATTAGGTACAGCCGGACCGTTGGCTCTGGCAAAGGATTTGCTCGTCGGGGATGAACCATTCTTTGTTCTCAACTCGGATGTTATTTGCGAGTTTCCATTTCGGCAGATGATCCAGTTCCATAAGAATCATGGCAGACAAGGAACAATCGCCGTTACTAAGGCTGGTGTATAATCTTCATCGCCTCATCTTTCATCCGATCTTTTTTCAAAAGCCAGAACGAATTTCCAAAATACGCACGATATTTTTATTGATTGATTGTATATTTTTATCGATCAAGCGCGTAGCCACATAGATTTTAGGTACTGTTGCAGTTGTTCTTAGTGTCTGTTAAGTTGAGAGCGATGTAACAATGTTACGATGTAACAAATCAAGCAGGATTGACTACTTTATAAAGTAAGGGATCATTACGTTAAAGCTTAAATGTATGACACATTTTTGCTCGAAATTTCTATCTTTTCAAGTATCAGAGGCCTTATGATGTATGCGTGAGAAGCCCCTAAAATTTTAATTTCTCTATTTTTCTCCACAATTTGGGAAGGGAGCAGGCTTACCAAATCGCTGTTGCGAAAGCAGACCATTGTTCACTCCCTATATCCTAAGTGCGCACTTTCGATACTGCGTTGCTTCGATCGAATCTGATTTTTGTTGCCTCTTCCTCCCTCCTCCTCCCTTTTTGTCTTGAGTGGCGAACCGCTATCTTACATACTGAAGGGTGTCTGGAGAATTAAGAACATGAATGCAATGCGGTAGCTTGTTTTTTTACTACGAGATGAATGATTTACTCCACAGTCTACCATTTGTTAATCCCATTAACCAGCTTTCTCTTGGAATGCACATAGTATTTATAGTATTGCAAACGATGTAAGCTGTTTTCGACAGGAAGGTTTTTACACCAAATAAAAACTCCTGCGTCTTCGCCTAAGCACGCGTTAACAAGTTTTGCGTTACGTTAAGTTCGGGGAATAACCCGCTAATTGGAGGCATAAAAAACCTTGATAACGTGGAAACGAAGGTTTTCTCCAACACACCCCTTGCCGAGTTTCTTTCTATCCGCGCTGTTTGTCTCCCTTCTCTCTCGTTTCCTTTTGAATACGGGTACATTCTAAAGAAGTGCAGAAGCTCTGGGCTTATGCAAGAGGAATATTATGCGAGTATACCATATATTAAAGTAATCGTCCTTGCAGGATGTTGTACAATGTATGTTTAGGTGGAGGAGCCGAGCAAATACGGTGTTTGTGTGTTCAACGAGAAAACGGGGAAAATTGATAGCTTTGTTGAGAAGCCTCAGGAGTACGTCGGGAACAAGGTATGCATTTGAAACTTAATTCATATTATGATTTTCAATTTAGAAAATTTTTAGGTGAAGTCACATAATTTGAAATTTGCTACTGTAGAGAATTACAGTCACATTCATTCCGTAGTTATTCGACTTCAAAGAATTGCAATATTTGAATTTAGAATATGCTAAGAACCCGAAGAAGTGTTCGCAATATCGTCAGTGGTAAAAATCTATTGCTACGATAAAGGCCTTATTCAGCAGAGAAGGAAAGGGAAAGGAGTGGTTTATAGAAATTGGTCATCCTTTTTTTAATTCTTGTTTATGTTTTAATCGCAAATTTACCGATTCAAGTAGACGACTTTATGTGAATCCACGTTTATTTTTTGTTAGAAGCGCTGTTACAACAATAATCGCAGATCAATGCGGGGATGTACATTCTATCACCATCGATTTTGGATCGAATTCCACTCAGCCCGACTTCTATCGAAAAGGAGGTCTTCCCTGAAATGGCAAAGGCGGGTGAGCTGTATGCATACGTGTTGCCAGGATTTTGGATGGATGTGGGACAGCCGAAAGATTTCTTAACAGGTTGTTGCGCTTTCTAAGTATTTGTTGAGAGCTATGCTGCCGAAGGGTTCTCATCTCTATATAATGCTACCTGTGAGCGTGTAGGCCTCCAGACTGCAGCCTGGTGTTAAGCTGAGCATAATTCAAATGGCGCTTTGGAAATGTTTCATGCCACGGATTTCCTTGAAAGGCATAGAGGCGTATCAGCAGTTGTTCTTGTGGTATCAGTGGGCAGCTTAACTCCACATGCTTCGCATGACAGTTAGAAAGCACCCTTTTTTAAGCAGTAGATTTTAATTTTAGCTGCGTTGAAACAACGCTTTCTCAAGGTGAGCGCTCTTCTGAAACGAAAACGGAGAAGTGGCTGCATGAGGAAATAGGAGTAGTGGGCGCATGTAAAATCCGAGCCACTTAATTAAGATGCAAGTTTATTTGAGGTATGCGTTTGTATTTAAAACATCTTCGTGAGAAGTCGCCGTCGAAACTAGCGGAAGGTGACAATATTCAAGGTAATGTAATGATCGACGAAACGGCGATAATTGGTCGTGACTGCAGAATTGGTTCGGTTTTGAACTGTTTGTTTGTATGTATCTCATATTGATGCCGTTTAGTTCGAAGCTACTAGCTGCACTTTTTATCAACGTCACCATACGTTATTCATCGCGGGATCTCAAGTGCTTAAAAGCCAGTTCACCTTCCGCTCTCTTTTCTTTCGTGGAATCCTCTTCCCCCAATTTCTCCACGTTTTTGACGTGAGAGGTTCCTTTCTTGGCTAGAGGAGTATTTTTTGCCTCATTCATGCTAAAAAAGCAACAGAATTGCTGCTGTTGGAGAAATGTGAGGTTATAGACAGAACTACTGTTAGTGTGTGATAATTCGATGTTTTAACTCCTTCCGAGGAACACATCGTCCATTTGTTCATCCATTCTTTCCTCACCTTAATTTGGTTGGAACTAGTGTCATTTTCAAGTCCTCTTAACGAAGAATAAACTGTGAAAAACCTTTCTTTTACATTGCCATATACACTCCAGCTTTTCTACAACACATAAGCTCACTTATTAAGAAGTTATATTGTAAATGCGAGGAGCGGTTTTTGTCGAGTACATTTTTTAAAAATAACCAAGTGTGATGAGTAGAAGGTGCATTTAAGGTCCGAATGTGGTGATTGGACCTCGTGTGCGTATCGAAAATGGTGTTTGTCTTCGTCACTGCACAATTCTTTCGGATAGCATTGTTCGTACACATTCGTGGATTAACAGCAGTATCGTCGGCAGGAAGGCAAGTGTCTTGCTTGATGATTTCTCGTAAAAGGGAAGCCACGGGCTGAAAGAAAAATCCGAGTTGAAGTGTCGTATATTCGTCAGAGATCATTGACACACATTTGTTTGTAAAGGTAAATGTTTGTGCATGGGTGTGATATTGAACAGAAATCTGGATAATGTTTTGGACAATTGAAGGTTGGTGATGCGCGAGTGGGATTATAGTCATTGAGTCAAGAAAGAAAAATTTTTGCAATTGTGTCGCATTGCCGGTTCCTCATTTTTAAAAATAGATATCAAAGATCTATTTCTTCCGTATTCACTGCGGTCTATTTCTTAGATGCTAGGTTTATATTTTCCCTCTGCAGCATTTTCGTCCCGAAATAACGAAAATTTAGTCCACTCATCCTCTAAATGTCTTCACTATATGCGATTTCTGTCTTATAAAACTGAATTTTGAATTTTATCTTACTTCGCTTTCAAGCATCTCTTTTTTAAACGTAATGAGAAGAACGATATTCCCTCAAAAATGCTCAGCATATTATGGCACTCAAAGTCAGTAAAGAAGGTTTTACCTATTTAATCTGCTGTAAGTGAATACCGGTGTTAGCGAATTCTGGTTCTCTTTATGAATGGACTATGCGTCGTTGGGTGATCATCGTTCCTTGTTTTACGGATTTGCCGTTACGTTCTTGTTGACCGATTTTTTTCCACCAGAGGAAGATCTTTGTTTGCATATTTTCTTTCTCTTCTTTACCTTCGTCTTAATGTTGAGATTTTACTGATAGAAAACAATTAGGACTCCAGAGCAAGAAGTGCCTGAGAAATCAGACAGTGGTCTAAAATTTCAGTGCTCCATAGGGCGTTGGGTTCGTATCGAAAACACGTGTGTAATCGGAGACGACGTAGTGGTGCACGATGAGTTGTACCTGAACGGAGCGAGGGTGTTGCCACATAAGGCAATTTCCACGAACGTCCCAGAGCCAGACATCATCATGTGAAGACTTGCTTTTTTGGTTTTGCTTTCATCTTCTTCCTTTCCTGTCATTTCCTTGTTGCTTTTGGTTAGGTGTCTTTTCATCGTTTTAATTTATTCAGTTTTTTCTTCGATTTTGTGCTGCATATCTGCAAGTTCTTCCCCCTGTTGGCCAACGTATGCATTTTTGGATCCTGTTTCGTAAAACCGAACAAATCCTCCTCCAGCGAGTCCTTCTGAGCATTTGAAGGAGGGAATATTTCGCTCCAACAGAATCCTTTTCTTGAATACATCCACCCTTTTCATCCACAAAACTCCAGAAGAAAATTTCTAGTTTCCGTTTAAACATGAAAGATCGTTGCTGTAGTTTGGAAATGAAACGAAACGAATTTCAGTGAAATCCACTATCCTTATCAAAACTAAACCTCGCAAAGTTACTCCGGAGACTACAAGTTCTGAAGGTTTAGCTCCAGATTGCACAAGTTTATGATTCGTCGCATTACATTTTCTCAGTTGTTTTTACCACTTTATATACAGGATATGTGAAGAATACCGCCCGAATGTATTGCATGCACTTATAGCATCTAACACCTTAACTCATTAAAATGAAGTGCTTTCAATGAGCTTATCCAGCAGGCTGAAACTTTTCAAACCTATTAGGCAATTGTAATTTGGTGACGATATTTGGCTCGATTTGTAGTTTGGAGATTCTTGATGTGATTGGGGAAAGTGAAACATTGTTTTGTTGGTGGTGGTAGCGTTTTAGTAGGCACCAGCTATTGTGGTTGTTATTCGAGTACCATTCCTTTGGGAGCCTTCTTCTCTTGTTTGTGGTTTAGAGGAGAGGTTCCGCTGAATGCACCCTTGTTGCTTTGTTATGGCTGAGTTTGTTTTGTTTGTGGAATCCGGTGCGGCTCGGCGCCTTTAACATTCTCACTTATAATATGTTTTTGTTTCTTCGTTTTTGTTGTGACGAAGTCGCATCTGAAGCACTTCTTTTGTGTACTCTTGTCGCCTTCGTCTCTACCATTTGAGGTTTGTTTTTTTTTCAAGCTGTTTCACTAAGATGTCATATCATCTTGAGAAAAAACATGAAGAGCTGTAAATTGGCTAATATTCGAGTGACGACTATTGTTGACATGGAATGAGCGAGGGCATCTTATTGAGATAGTAAGATAATTGGTTGGTTATATCACAGTTAGTGGTCGTTCGATCAGAAAATCATTTCTTATCAGTATGCTATTAGAAGCTTCAGCTGCAATGCTTACATTTTCGGCTCATTGTTTGAGAGCAAAACAACAAATCCATTCCAGCTTGTATTGTACTGATGCATTTTTCATTGCTATCCTCCTGTAATTGTTCATTCCTTCTTTATTATGTTTTTTTCTAAGTTTGGCTTGGAATGATTATACCTCCCCCTTCCTTCCCTACCTTCCTACTTCATCTCCCGCTTCCTGTCGTCGTCGTTTTGAGTATGTTTGGGTGTGCTTTTGTGTTGCAACCCTTTTTATTTCCGTTTTTTATCCTGCATATAACCCTTACTGTGTTCCCTCCATCCTAACTTATGTTTCTCTCTTCCCTTCACTTCGTTAATGTCTGGAATTGACCTGAGAGCTATCGAAATATTTTTCATTTTTTTGCATCTGATAAGTTGTGTCCGTAGCACGTGTGGATGCTGTTTTCCTTGTTATCATTTTAGAGCTGTTTTTGCAACAAACCGTTAGTGTTCCGAGGAGAGTAAGTGGGAGGACGATCTAACCCTTTGTGCGATCGCTCTAACATTCCAAGAAATTGTTCCATTAATTTTTAGTTTTCAGTTTGACGATGAATGGTTTAATCCATAAGTAATGACTGTGTTGTGGGACAGCAAGTCGGGAACTGGGTCTAAAGAGGGGAGGTTTGGGGTTGCGGACATCCGTCACTTTGGCTTCCTTTCGTCACTGTATCTAAAGACCGACAGGAAAAGCACGCAGTTTCATGCAGTTGACGTTTCTCCATCGTTTCTAGTTTCTTTTAAGGTAGCTGACCCACAACACGACCTTTACTATTCTTAATGATTATCAGGGCCGTTGGCTCCGCGCATGGAAGTGTAATATTGCTGTGATCTTTTCAAATCGTCCGTTGAGGTTTTTGCCGAGTGCCTTGCCTATGGGCTAAGTTTTCGCTCCATTTTTAGCACATAAATAAAGTTTCCATCACTTTTCGAGTTGTGTTCAGTTGGCAGCCAGCTTCGCCTCTTACTTCACTTTTCTTCATGCTGTAAATTAAGAAGAGGGAAGGACTGCTGGTCCCTCTTCGGTTTTCACCACAAACTCCTAAATATTAGAAAACGAAGTTTCAGAAACATGGTCATCACTACGTTAGACTGCACCGGTGCTTAAAGGGTTGGTCTCCAAAGAGATTTTGCTTGGAGGCCTCAAAATTTGAGACCCCAAATGTCAGCATTAGTACCTGTGTTCACTTGATCTCAGGTTGAACTTTAGAACAGATGATACCTGAGATGAGATGAGATGATAGTTTCCTCTTTTGCAATGTTAAAGTGGGCTGAGAAATCACTGTTTTGAAGGGTTTTACACTGACGATCTTTTATAAAATGCCTTCCACCTCCTGTAATGTTCGCCGAAGCAGTGGAGCTTTTGTTGAGAGCGCTTAGTCAAGCGTCTGATCTCAGAGTGAGGTTCCACAGTTGCACTGGCTGTATGTCAGCGTGAACCGCTGATGAGCAATTTTTTTGTTAGCAATATCAGTCGTACGTAAATATGCAAATTCAGAGCCGTATTTCTTTGCA
This sequence comes from Parascaris univalens, assembly GCA_037576465.1. Lineage (NCBI taxonomy): Eukaryota > Metazoa > Nematoda > Chromadorea > Rhabditida > Ascarididae > Parascaris > Parascaris univalens. Next base: position 59,085,035 of record CM075173.1, on the reverse strand, counting down.
GATAACCGCTTTGTAGCATGATTCGACCAAGCCTCTCGATTCTGTACGTGTAATCGATGGTTCTTGTGCCTCCGTCGGTCATCAAACGGGTGTCTCTAAAAAAGTGGGAGTGACCACTATTGGTTGTTTTTATTGACATAAAGATTTGGCAGTGTACCCTACTGGATGTGACTGGGCGATATAAGTGGCAAATCTTGAGAACTTTCCTGTTTAAGTTCGCTAATACACACGGTCAACATTTGACAGCTGCTGTTCCAGCAGCGGTTTTTTTCTCGCGTGGGACATGAGTTAATAAAAAGCTGATTCGAAGTGATTCAGTGTTCCAAATGTGTGGCGTCAGCTCACTGACCCTCTAGCCAAACCATCCTACAAATGATTGTCAGCAGTATGTGTCATCCAGCCCCATCTCTTTGCCGGTCTTATGCATCACTGAGCCGTTCAAATTGAAACTCTACCACGTGGGTGTACCAGCTTTGTCGTCCTGCCACGAACATCTGTACTATTCGTTATACGTCACGCTTCGACCACATATAAAGACCTATGCCAGCTGACTGCAACCGACTAAAGTGGACGTCGGCCAGGAATTCAGGCATTTTCAGGGAGTGAAGTGGTATCAAATGCTGAAGAAGCAGTGGGGATGTCGCAAATTCTGAGATTTCGAAGTAGCTGCAAGGGAGCGTTTTTTTGCTTTCAGTACTTCTTTAAGTCGGACCAAGGTCCATCATTTGTACCAAGCCTGAATAACACTGAACGGTTTTATCGGCGAAGTTTCGTGGAAAAAGCACTTTCTGATAGTTTATCAGCAATAAGAAGTCCGGCGAAGAGTGTTGAGCTAAATCTTGAGCCAAGAATACTGGTCCACGGAACTTTATGAAAAAGGAAGATGGGAACAGCATCAATATATGACTCCAGTTGGAAATATGGCAACGCAAGGTGTTAGCCATTCCTGAGGTAGAAAGTTGAAAGCTTTTGTAATTTTTTAAGAAATCAGTTCTCTCGGAAAAATGACGAGAATGCGCAAAGCGAATATTTGTAAAACGGATGTGGGGAGGAAGGGAGGGAGGAGGAGTCGACAAATATCACACTCTTTTCATGGCACTGTCTTTTACCCGTTTATCACGGACTTGCTTGGGACGAGTGTAATATAAAACTACCCAGTGGTGAAACACGTCACGCGCATGTGCAACAATGAAAAATGAGGCACAGAAAAAGTGGTGGGCTAATATTTCGAAAATGTTGTTGTCGACGCTTCATAGTTCACTAGTAACTGCACTAAAATCCTCCGGGAAAGTTCGTTGTCGCGTTATCTCAAATGAGACTCCACGCTACAACTTCTTCAGGATGCCGATGGAAGATCTTAAGGAGTTGGAGAAAGGGAACGTTGTTTTTCCCTGAAGACTGGTAGGATACGACAACAGCACATTGTTCCGAATTGGAGAGATTGAAAAATTTACTGATGAGAGGTGTGAGGTGAGAGAAATGAGAGAAGATTTACTCCTTTCGAAAATTGTACAGCTCTATTATTATTGTGGGAGGGAGGGGGGAGGAAGGGGGGAGGGGAGGGAGTGGAAAGGATGCGACATTCAACGAAACGGGATTCGATAATACGTATGCAGAAGTTACGTACAAATGACCAGGGATGCAGCGAAAACAGAGAAATATAATCCTCATTTCTGCTTTTAACATTCGAGAATCAACTTCCACTAATTACACTTGCCACAGTCATAACTGTCCTAGTTGGACAGGTAGCAAAGGGATGGCTAAATCAAACACGCTACAGATGCAAACTGATGGCAGCTGATTATTTTAAAAACAGCTGTGGGACTACTGCTTACTCACCTGAGCTCTATCTCAGAAGGTAAGAAAAGAAAAAGAAAGCTGCGAATCTCAGCTTAACGGTTTTTTGTTGTTTAGCGCAACGATGAAGCATTTGATAAAAGCGGCGAAATCAAGGAGAGATGCTGCATGTGTTGAAGTTTTTCACTTCATTTAGAGCATAATACAGCAATAAAAAACGAAAATAATATGAGATTCTGTGACGAGATCGAAGAAGGCGCAGTCCTCAATCAAAACAGCTCATTGATTTCATCGTCAATATAAGGCCATTCGACGGCGATCTCGAAGAACACACTCCGAGTAGAATCCGGTGTTTGGGCGACGCTGCTCAGTGAAGTCTAAAAGCAATTCTTTATCGCTGAAACTGAGTGCTTCACTTCAAGCTTCATCGCTGACTTTTGCAGTAATAGATAGATGATACTATAAGTTAACCACTTAGAGATCCGGCTCGTCCAACGATTTCATCTTCGCGACCAACGAAGCTGAGGTTACACAATATCGCACTAGTTAGGTCTCAGTGCAGCCGTATAAGCTGATCTGTATCTTCGGAGAAAGTAATGGACAGCTGAAGACACTTAAATGTGTTCGAAGTCTGCATTTGATTCATAGCGTCGGAGTTACAATTTGCTGTCGATCGACGAATGAAAAAAAAAAACTTTTATAGAAGGCCTCAACGAATGATGCCGAGTTGATTGAAACGTTAGTGTGCCTCTGTGGAAGCTCTCTACACATTTGCTGTTAGTCCATCAGACTGGTTGTGTTCGAGGCCGACTACAAAAGCACATCTCCGTTGACCTGTTTCTCAACTGCCTTGAAACTGGTCGATTTTGAAATCAGAAGTTAATGGGAATATGTAGCAATCTCTTCTTGTTTTCTTAGCGACAACCATTATTACCAATGAAAGATGTGCGACCAGCGAAAATGAGAAAAATTAAAGAAGCAAAACGATAACGAATAACGAACAATTTCCTTGCGAATTTTCGAAGGCCACGAAAATATGCGCGATGCACTCGATTTGCTTTCGAAACTCGACGGTGATCGGATCATTCGTCGCACCGAATTTGCCAAATTTGTTATGTGGCGTCTGGAAAAAAATTGAGCTTTTGCTATCAATTGCAAATCAGTGTCATTCGAATAAGACATATTAGTAACCTTTGCAGCGTATCATTTCATTTCTTCCTGCCAGCTTCACCTTCTCGGTCCTTTCCCGTCTTATCGAGATTATAACGTTCCCTTGCTTCGTCCTATTGACCATCTCACTACTTAATAGAGTTCAGACTTCCGATGATACAATGTATATGTGAACGGACTTGTTCGTAAGCGGGTTCAAGTTAAAATTTATTACAGCAAGGTGCTAAAATTTCCACATTCATATCAGCACATTTTACGGGGATAGAAGGAATGAGTGGGAGTAGAAAAAAGATGGTGAAGAAATCCGCATGTGAAAGGGATCATCGGTCATCTACAAGCAAAATGAATTGCTATCAGTGATCACGTCTAAGCTTTCCGTCTCGAGGAACTCAACGAAGTGAAGCTTATTGTTTACATCAAAACGTCGGCAGCTGAAGAAAGGGTTTGACTCGATCGCCAAATTAGTGGTCACACACGAGCGCACCAACGCGGTATAGTTTCTAGCAAGAACTTATTCTTAAAAAGCAAACATATCGATGAAAGTTAATCGTCATGCGATCTTCCCTCCACGGTTCGTTTCATAGCCAAACAAATGCTGCGGTCGTTTCATACTGAATGCGACCCCCGTAAATGAACTCCCTTAAAAACAGTGGTATTCCTTCGACATACAATGACTGGAATTAAATTTCAGCATTCTATAACCCAAATTTCGCAATGACTCATTAAATTCGAGAGAACATTTAAAGGACTCTAAATGCATTAATGGACGAGAATTGTGCATTTGTTCTAGTACAACTCGGTTTTCATTTCAACAGCGCTCCGTTCAGATGGAAACAAATGGCTCGTAACGACTTCGCGCTGATGCTCGGATCGCTTGAAAAATGCAAGTTGACAGTGTATGCAACCGGCTGGTCAAATGAACGTAATTGCGTAAATGCCTGTCGCCTTAGCCTCTTTCGCTCGTAGCTCGCTCGGAGATGCTTTCAACTTGAGAAGTAAACAACAAGTCAAATATATTACGCAGAGACTTCTCAGGGAGAACACCTGCACCTTTCTTTTATCGAGTTGAAGTCGCAGACATGCTAGTAAGTTACTTTCTTTGTACACACCGCAACAAAGCTTCTGAAGAGACGACTGAAAACAATGTCGGGAACCACTTAAATTGAAATTCACATAAAACTGAGCCACGTGAATACGAAGAGAAATAAAGGGTTTAAAGAATTAGTGCTGTTCCATCACCGTATTAAATCAATAAAAATCCTATGCACGCGCACGAGGCTCAACACGTCAAAAGCGAAGTTTCACTGCATTCTTGTTATGATCTTTTCTATGACGAAATTTTACGATGTGTAAGACTAATGAAGAAGATTTCCCACCAGACCAAAACAAGAGAAGACTGTTTCATTACGACGAGTTCGGATTCTTCGAAGACTATGTTACACAAATGACCACTGTCGCAACTGCTCACGCATGCACAGAAAACAAAGAGGTCACGAGAGATTCTGGTTTCCTCTTCAAGAATCATATTTCCAGAGAACCCTTGATTACAACGGTCTCAATGCGAAAGGTTTAGCCTTTACTTGATTTTACTTTTGCCTCAAATTTCGTGAGGGAACCCTCAACTGAATAATTTATTTCGCTGCATTTCTACCAAAGCAACTCAATAATACGTAAGTTTTGAATTATTACGTGACTGCGCTATTTTTGGTGCAATGAGATTAGCCAGATCAGGCGTATGCTTTCTCGCCTGTGACAACACCCTCTTCCGTTCTGGTGGAAAATTACAATGTCGAGATTCGCGAGATTCAAAGCATTCTTCTTATACGCTTTTAAAAATTTGCATTTGAATTCACAGCGAGCATAACAGCGAGGTAGTGAGCGTCTATGTGTATGCAGGCGTCTATCTCTTCCTTACGGGTACTTCCAGCTGTAGAACCACTGAATTAGAGATGCGACGTTTGGCTCAAATGATCACCCTTTTCTATGCACTTTGGTCATTCCTATGCATACTTTCAAGTTTATGAACAAACTCTTGAAATCGCCGCAAGCACAGTGCTTAAAATTTTTGAAGCCTCCTGGACAGGTAACTCCACTGGATCATGAAATGGGGATAGGTTACCGTGTAACCTTTGAAATTTGTTATGAATTTACGAAATTGATCCGTCATGGTCAGGTTTGCGAGACTGCAAAGTGCATATCATGCTTCTAGTTCCTCTTGCATACTTCTCCACCTGCTTTCTAGTGAATTTCTTCATTTTTTAAACGCTTCAATTCTGAATTTTTTAAATTGCTATATTGTGGAAAACGTTGTAAGGATGCCGATAGATTATCTGTGGTGGCGTACTGTTCAAAAAAAAAAACGGTCAAAAAGCACTGACTGCAGCGATCAAATAGACGGCATTCGAAATGATCGTTAAGTGCCTTTGATTCTTATAGTATGTGGTGCGACGATCCATATTCACAGCTGTCGCATCTTAGGATCGCGTCTTTAAGACGCCTACATCTAACTGCACGCTTAGTATATGAATTGCGTCTTAAGGAAGTGCACACATACATAAGTTATATGCGGAAAGAGATGTATGTCAAGTACTAAATATTCTGTTATTTTTTGACGAAAAATCTGGCACAATGCTTCTTTCTAGAATCTCTTGAAACAATGATCAGTTGATCAGCGGCGGTTTTGTCCTTCTTAAGAGATGAATTCTGGGACGACGGCCTCTGCTTTGGTAGTTCATTTCATCAAGATCATACGATGGGTTTATGAGGTTCTTTCGTTTACGCAGATGTGCAAAGTGATGGCATTTGCAACGAAATACCACAAAACTAATGGCACATAGGCCCGTTTTCTGTGGTGAACTTTGAAGCGTTTGTTGCCGCAAACACTGAGGATGTTGTGCGGCTGTTCGGATGGCACAACAAGATCAGTAAGGCCGAAATGGCAATTCGATGCACTACAGCTAGCAACTTACAGTTTGAATTCTTACTTATCACGATGGTATGACTAATAACTAATGTATTAATCTGGTCAAAAAAAGTCAATCACAGATCTAACCAAAAAAGACACTCGTTCACTGTTTCAGCGCTTAAGAGGTTACTTCACAGGTTATGCGGAAATATTATGCAACACCTCATGTGCGATGAATATGAACGCAGTGAACTGCAACGAAGCTGCTTGAAAAGTCGATGCTTCAATGCTCGATGGGGAGCAAATAGAATTAGCTGCGCACCAAAACACTCTGTGAAATTGCCACGGCGCTAATAGGAATGTGACATGTCATTAGGTCGCCTGGCAAAAGAACAACGTGTGATACACACTTTCGCAAGTCAACAAGCATCATTTGCTCACGGCGGCATTTGGGTTCAACATTTTAGCACATAACTTACCTTTCCACACCTTCAACCAGTGTATGGCATCGATTTATTGCGCATAAAACCAAGCTGCCCAACAACCCATAAACAATGCAGAGTTAAGACGGAAAATTAACGGACTTAAAAAGAGCCACAATTCGGCAACTTTTCGAACTCATAAGCTGCAATGGCGTTCAACAAAACATGACATCACAACACTTCGTAGAAGTGCACATGAAAGCATTAGGGATTTGGAAAAGCAGAGATTTAAAATAGCTGATTCCGATCTGCGGAAGAACTTTTATTGTAAAAGTACGTTTGGGTTGAATGCGTTGAAAAAAATAAATTTTAACATTTTCCGTTTTAGTTTGTAAAACTTCACAACTGCGGCATAAATTTCCAAAACGCGACGGAAGATGGAAACTCGCTTATTCGAAGGAGTCACGACGCCCAACTGATCAACGAGTGATGGTTTTCTTTTATCTCTCGAGCAAAAACATCTTCGGAGGTTCTTCGGAGCAGAAAGAGCTTTTGTTTAAAAAATAACGACAACAAAATCCACTACAAAACTCTCATTAAACATCTCGCATTTGAGAATTTGACTTCCTTCTCTGCAAAATGAACGGTTGCTTTGCAGTTTGAAAGCGCGTCTCACTGGCGACTAGTTCTGGGGCTACTGATCTCCTTCTCCCACACCAAAAAAAATCGTAAGACAATTAGGCTGTTAGTCGAAACGTGCCTGCCTTACTGCCGTGTTAAATTATTGAGGCGCTTATAGATATGCGTCGTTTCGGATGTCATTTCTCTTCCAAAAATTCTCTCAAGAACGTAACCAAACTTAACCTCCAGTGCATATATTCTATGCTTTAAAAAAATACGAGCGAAATGCAATGTCATATTTTCCTTTGAAAAATGAGCACTTTCTTGTTCTGAGGAAGTGTGCAATAATTCACAAAAATTTGCACAGCTGCACGCACATTTTAATGATGTGAAAATGCTTCATCATCACACCGTTAAGCATTATTGTCATTAGACTCATACGGCCTGTGCCAGACTATTCTTTTTATAGTGACTGTGAAACGGAAGAAGAGTTCATGTAACGACAAAAACGATCAGTGATTGACGCAAAAAGGTGAAACTTCTGGAAAAAGGTGAAACTTTGCTCGGCAAGCAAATCACAAACTTATTTGGAAGTTGCACTTTGATAAGCCAGCGAAATCCCACTGCATGACGTGTTTTTTGCACCTTCTAAAGTCCTTGTTAACAGATTTCAAATTCTAATCAAAGGTGAAAAAAGGCAAAATATTCAGCGGAGAAATTCCGATGAATATTAACAGCTTCCTCAAAAAGTACATAGCTCATGCCGTGCGTCATGACGCTCATGCGTGCATACAACGAAGACCGCTTCGATATGTTTAACTCTTCCGTAAGTGAATAGCTTGCTCACGATCTTTGCAGCAATCTATTAAACTTCAGTTGGCAGCAAAACGTTGACTTTTTAAGATTCCGCCGCTTCACCCACTCATATAAAGTGACGCTTGGCAAAACGATTTTATTCATGTATTCCCTCGTGGGTCTTTAAGCCCAACGGAGCAGCTCACCGACGCATTCACTTGCAACTTTCCTTGCGCATCGAACTGGATTTCAGTAAGAGCTCACCTATCTGAATCCAAGCATGCTTTTCGAACTCCACACTCTGTGTCGGTGGCAGAAATGAGGGGAGACGTGTGAGGGGGAAGTATTTTATAAGCTTCATAAATATGAACGATGATCTGAAAGAGTTTACCCGAATTGGCATCTGTAGCAGCTGTATCTACGGCTTCAATTTGTTGACCGACAACATAAGCACCTAATTGAAGATTCCCGTTTTGCTACAGGAGTATCGCCAATATTCATGGCTTCAAAGCACACGAAAGACATTCATCACAAACCACGAACCAGTGGATTCGTCAACTGCAACGGCCATTCTTCCTCACTCAGGGAGAATAGCAGCTATCTTGCAAGAATTCTTCGAATTCTAGGCGCATCTTGAAGCAAACATACAGAGCATCTTTTGGTCGATAGGTTTAAAAAAAATACGGATGGAAATGCATGGCGGATGCAAAACGAATGCAGAATGAAGGAGAAAAGCTAGTTCTTCCAATGAGCGAGAACCAATAGCAATATTCTATTATTCCCCATTAAAATACAAAAATTTCTCGCTCACTTCTATATAAGTGACGTGCAAAATGACCAGCCCATTAAATCAATTCCAGCACAGAGGTGTGCGGAGTGCTGTTTGTCAGCTGTTGTTGCAACAATTGGATAAGAATGCGAGTGAGGTTGTAATTCTGCAATACTCTCTAATCGATGAATGAAATGTGCTCTGCATGCAGTAATTATACATCCAATCACTTGACTGAAGTCATGTCAACACCGTATAATGAAGGCATTTAGCCGTGCAACATCGAATTCGCAGGCATTTAGAAAAGTTCTTAGAGAATGAGCTTCAATGAAAAGAGTAGAGGAAACTCTAAAATAATGAAGCACAATAGTGACGGAGGAGTAAACAACTGAAGCTTGAAGAACTTACTTGATCGCAACCATAGCGCTAAGGTCCAATACAGCGGTCAATCAGAGGAATAGCTTTTAGGCAACTGCAAGCTGCATGGCGATTGCTTCATACTACAAAGCACACATAGAACCGCCCACGAGTGGCTGTAACGCGTGGCTATTTGCAGCCGCTAACCCCTTTAAGGTTCACAAATCGTCGCGACGCTCGTTCTTTTTAACTGCAATGCATACCAATTCCTCGAAGGAGCGTAGCCTTATTATCATCCATTTCTGTGGCTTCATTTCACAAAAGTGCACAATCTTGCTGGCGTTACCCATGCACTAATAGCAAGAGAAGGCGCAACATGACTGTAAAAGGTGTTATAAAGGAGAGGAATGTGTGAAGGCCATTTAATGATGCATACTCTCGCGGGACCTAGCACAAGCTAACATCCCAGCAACAGGGCCGGTGGCATCGATTTACGCACTTCAATGTTGGTGCTATCTCCGCCGCTTACGGATATTACAGCGCACTTTTCAAGAAAATTTGCTCCTTTCACTGAGCAAGTAGTGCAGCTGGCCTCCCGCCATGAACTCACCAAATTCACTCAAGAAGTCGGCTGTTTCCTGCAACAACTTTTCTGGCCACCGCTGATGTTCGCAACTGAAGTCCCAGACTTCCAGAATCACTGTTTGACTTTCGGAGCTGTCAAGTTGCAGCTTATCTATACAATCGGCGACTACTTGCCAACGAGGCCTTCTTTGCTGCTCAATAAAAGCTGTGACGGAAATTACGTAGTAAATATCGCGTTGCATCGCTGTAGGTCAGGAACTTATTTGCAATTTGAGCAAATACTGCTTATTACTTAGCGATATAAAATATTCAGAATGTCTCCATTCGTAAAGTTTCTGCTAAATCTTTCCCGACTCAAAATAACCTCGACTAGTGCAGATTTTCATTAGTGAGCTGCCTTATATACAATGTCATGCCTATTGCACCCCAAGAGAAAGCTCTGACGAATAGCAGTTTCGATAAAAAACACTTACATGTTCTGTTGCGCTCAGCAATTCCTCATGGTGAGTTATACGGTCTGGAATAAGGTATCTGCTCATACAGTAGGGCATAATATCTTTGTTTTGGTAAATGACTAAGAAAGATCGATTTCCGCCCTGCCTTGCGCAATGAGCATTCACAGAAAGCACGGTTGAGTGAAACATCTCTCTCAGCGCACAATCGCTCTCCCTCATTTTCCTCGTCTTTTATGAGCTGCTCATTGTCAGGCCTGTTTTGAATACATGCAAAAAAAAACCAATTGTCTCATCACCTTGATTTGTTCCGGAAGCGGCGAATGGAATGTGTCTCTAGTAAGCAGCATGACCTCACTCAAGGTCTTTGCGTGAAGGCTTATTTTTTCAGTCTTGAATTTTGGCTTCAACTTTTAGAGCTAGAAATACTGCCCAATCGAAATGTTTCATAGTACTCAGTTCCAAATAAAAAATTATGTCAAGTTGTTCACCTAGGTTCATTAGCACTTACAAAAATTCGCTCAGAGTTGGGCGGTGATTCTAAGAGTTCTCCTTGCGAAGAACCTCTCCAGTTAGCAATAAGCAGCTGCTCTTTTCTTGACTAGTCTCTCTGTGAAGAACCCCTTCCGCATCAAACAGTTCACTTCCCACTTACTTAATTCCCAAGTGGATAACGTACTCCGTCTTTCATTTCCTTTTCGCAACGGATTCGACACCCTTCAATTAACAGCAGTTAGTGCGAAATCAGTCAAGCTTCTGCACTGCGACGATTGTGTTTTCATTTTGCAGGACGCTGCAGCGCCATTAGTTCGTGGAAAACGTTTTCTTAAAACTCTCGGAACCTTTCGTTATGTGCTGAGATCCTGCTGCTCAGCGTGCCCGAGGTTCTTGTTACCTGTTAAGTGCAAATTGTGTTGCGAACCTCTCTTAACACAAATAAATCGAATTGTCGAATTAGCGGCAGCACCCCACCGACGAATACTCTCTGTGAATGCAGAATAGAAGAAGTGAAATGCTTCAGGAGTGAACATATCTGCTGAAGAATAAAAATATAGATGGTGATATCCGGGAGCTTCTGATGTCTAACCTGCAAAAGTTCATTGACTCTTAAAGGGCCTCGCTGCGCTTAACTTCCCGAGAAAACGTCAGCATAACATCGATTTTGACGGCACTTTTGTTAGCGTCGGCGCAATTCAAAACTCAATTCGCACATAACGTCGGGTAACAGGACGCACCCAATTTTAAATGCACAACAAGAACGAATATATTGAAACATTCCTTTCTTCTGTGCCTGCAAAGTACACGCAAATCGGGAGTAGTAGATTTTATATATATCTACATATATATATAATGTTCGTGGAAGTAATTCCCCTCCTGATTTAGTTATTATTCTTTCTAAACCCCTAAAGCAATACAAACCGCACATAATGCAAATCTTTGTCGGATGCAATGTAGAGCGGGGCTTTTGTTTCTGGATTATTCAAGTTTTAGGCATTCGGTGAAGAAAGTGTGATTCTTCTTGCTCGAACCAAACGGCTAATGAGCCTTAATGATGCAACTACTTAAAATCATCCAAAGTTCTCCAAGTTCTGGTCATTTCTGTCGAAAAGTGGCACTGGTGGATGACTTGCCACAAAAAGAGTGAAATCCAAATGTTTTTGACAAAACCGGTTATCCGTAATGAAGATGTGCCAACCCGTATTGCTCATCTCCACATTCCCATACGCTAATCATCGATCATAATTACCGTTGCTAGAGGGAAGGAAATATCGAATAATTCAACAGGTCAAAACTCCCCAGCGTTTCAGTGCAAGCGTGATCGACTGAGGTCATTTCCTCGAAATTGTTTGAAGTGTGGTTTTATAAGGATCTTCATCAGCCAGCCATAATTCGCAAGCTTCATGATATCAACTTCAACTACGTGATATCAGTCAATAAAAAATTTCTACGTTTAGCGGAAATATGAAACACTCGAGTGGAAACTACAACTGCTCGGGAGAGGAAGATACATCAAGAATAAGAATATCGTTCCACAACGGCGGGAGGCTGATGCTGACAACGGCAAGGTTATAACTGACAAGTGTATCGCAAAAGCAAAGGACAGTAACCACATCTCTTCACTCGATTAAACAGAACTTCTAAGATGATTTGCCTCCGCTGCTGGGTGAAAATAGTAGGACGTGCAATCACTCCCGTTAGGAAATCCCCCTTTCCTGGTACTAGACCGATAAAAAAGCCGCTTTTCTCCCCCCTCCTCCCCTTTTCCTCCTTTCTATTGGAAAAGCCGCCAATTTGCCCCAGCATTCTCACGGAAAAAACGGCAGGACACATCCCATTTCGCTAGCATCGAGTGTGAGTGGACACCACTCGAGGTAGGGTTAACATCTTTGTAGCTGCAAAGAGTACCGGTGTCAGTAGTGCAGAGCTGTGGGTCGCATGAATCAGAGTGATAATGTTTGGACAAGGTGCAGCTTGATTTCTAAAAGAAAGCGCAAGACGGTGAAGAAGAAGAAAGAGTGCAAAAAAGTGGAAGTGATGAAGAAAGAAAAAGAAAAAGAAATAGGCCGGAAAATGCATGAAAAAATTATCGTTCTCTATGCCATAAAGAGGATGGCAATCGGTGTCTTCGTAGTTGCTGAGGGTAGATCCCAGCCACCTCACTGCTAAAAACTGAGGCGATGTCCCCTTCTGCACGCAAAACGGAATTCTTGATCGTTTCTGCTGATTACCGGAAGTTACCTCACATTTGTTTCTCGATATATTTGACTGCTGATGGAATCTCGTATTATTATGTTTGTTTATTAAAAGTTTAAAAGATTACCTACTATCATTCAGAACGCAAAAAGCAGCTGTTTTTTCTTATTGTAAGGTGGGTTGGCGCACTCAAAGACTCGCTTTTTAACAGTGTTGCTTGGCACTAGAATTACCAATAAGCAATTTCGGAATTAAGGAATTTGCCTATAAAAACGCACAATGAGAGCTTGCAACGACTTGCCCACGAATTTAAATGATTATAATGGATTGCCACGAAACCCCCGCGACAACAACTCCACCTCCTTATATTGTTTCATACACCCTTACAGCCACCGACATTTCCAATCGATAGCAAAACATTGGAAGTGTCACCAATCTTCTTGTTTCTTTCCGCAATCCATTAAAACTGTTGTATTTATTTGTTCATGGTCTCTAACTAGCCGCTGCTTGCTCCTCGCAGTCCTTTCTTTCCTGCCGATCCTACCAACCTTCCTAACCTTTGCCTACTTTCAAACCCCTGGAATCTCTCGTAAGCTCGTGGCACGTGACGTTTCCCCATTACAAGAAAGTACCCACATTTCTTGCTTGGAACAGCCCTACTGGTGTATCATACGCTTTCCAAAGCGATATCGTAGTCATGCATACCCCTCCAAATTTCAGAGAACACTGATGGCGCAAAGACAGCAGCTTTATCCGACACGAACAAACGATTAAAAAGAACAACACACAAACGACGGTTTAAAACTGGAAAGATTTAACCGGTTGCAAATCCAGCTTCAAGAAAGATCACCGTGCATCCAAAGACGTCGAGGTATGAAAACTTCACTACGCAGACGAGCAAACGTGCAACGTAAATGAAAGCCACCGACAGGAAGCCATGTAGGGAGCGCGTAGCCTCCTAAGCAACTGAAAACATGTTGTACAAAACACAAGAAGTATAAAGCACCACCACGCTTAAAGCATGCGTTGTCCAAAGAATCGGAGCCATCCATTTCGAAAAGGTTAGTGGAGGACAGGGAGGGAGGTGGGATAGGAGAGGGACGTGGGAATATGGGTCTTCGCTTCTGTTATTATACCACTTTCAAGTGCCCGAAGCAAAACCAATGCCCACATCCATAAGATATAAGTCTTGCGCTTCACATACCGGAACGGATACCCTGAACTTGGGAAAGTTACACGAAATATCCGGTATTTCGAAAGAGCTTTACAAGACAACTAAAAAGGCACCGTTCTTCCCAAATTTTCGACGAAAATAAAATCGAGTCTTAGAAAAGCTCTGAAGCTGAGAGTCCTTTCTACGACAAAGGATCTCCCTTCATCCTGTTCAAATACGGCGGCGTAAAAGTGGAGAAAGGAGCGACAAGAGATAAAAACTGCCTCTTGATGTGCTTGAATAAAATGGAAATTTGAAGGAAGCATACACCAAATCACTCCCACCTCTTCGGCAAACCCATATCCTTAATTTTAAAGTACTTCCGGAAGTAACTATCAGCACCTATTCTGCACTTTGATTTGAACAAAAAAAAGTTAGAGATCAACTATTCGTCCCTACTCATGGCAGCGGATGTCTGCCGAAATTGTTCAAAAGCTGGACGTAAATTAATAACACCCTATGAACGTGACCTCTAATTTCCCTTCCATTTGAATTATAGCAAAATTACGAATAAAGGAAACAGGGAGTGAACTAAAGAAAGACATAAGCAATCATCATAATCGAATATCATAGATCACATAAACCCATGCGGAATCACCACCATTTAAACAGATAAATAATTATGACTCGCTCGTAAACCGCATGTTTGAACGACAGCAGGATCTGCGCTTTACTCCTTGAAGGATATGTGACCTTATTTTAAACATATGACACCGCTCCCTCTATCCTCCCCCATAACTTGGGCCCATGAGATGCTTGAAAGCACGGTACTACATGCTTTTCAACAGTGTTCAGATGCCTTCAGAAACCAGCGTAACTGATTTCGAGGAGGTAGAGAGGATATCCATTATTTACCGATAGAATCATTAATGCGCGGTTCACTAAATTTTGAGTGTTATCAGCCACTGCAAAAACTCACTACCGTCATTTCTAACTTTACTCGTGACAGATTCTAACGCTTTAGTGAGTCGCCCCCTGTCGATATACCCATGTGAACGCCAGAGGAGAAGTTAGAAACTTCAACATCGAATATTTCAAAGTGCATTGCAAATAAGAAAAACAACAAACAAATAGAATAATACGGCAGATATCAACGTAATGAGAGGAAGCAATCATTGAAAACTCCGATGAATACCCAACTGAACGGCTGAGCTAAAAGAATTTCATCGTTGCCCTACCCACTAATCCCAGACCCAATAAATGATACCAATCGCTGAGGGAATTATTCGAACTATTCCGAAGGCATTATGTAACAAGGAACATAACTGAGCAGGTTTTCATCAAAAGCTTGTGAGCTCCGGGTTCCGATAACGGCATTCTGCACATCGACTACAAGATCATCAAAATGCGTCACCGAAGAACAACACTGGATGAAACATTTCAGAACTATAAAACACGAAAAAAAAAAACGCTTAATATCGTATAAACACAAAATGCTGCATGAAATAATTTAAAGGGAGAGCAAGAGATGAAATCAATGGGAATTTAGGAGATGAGATTCACAGTTTTTCATAGCGTATTTCACACATAAATAACGTTAAAAAAATAGAATTCGGCTCTGGCAACGCTGATGCTTTTGCACAATGAACGATAACCGAATATAACTGATGAGAGAAATATGAGAACGAGAAGTGTCACCAACATCGGACGCCCGCTTAGACAAACTTGGTGGAATGCTGCGAGGAATTGGGATCGAATCGTGCTGCAATACTCTTCACGCTTGGCTTAGAAACCACAGTTGGTTTCGTTGGTGGTCGCGGTTTCACCTTTTTCTCATTGTCCGCTTTCACGTCCTCAACAGAGTTGCTCACCTATAAAATAAACCAACATATGCAAGCGCAATTTACAGCTTTCTTGGGCTTTTTTGATCTCTTTACACTTAAGAGCTTCATACTCCCGCTGATCCTCACTCACTTTAACTAAAGTTTGCACAATAAACTGCTCGCTTCCAGCAGTGCACGTCCTTATCACACGGCAATTCGAAAAGAATGTGCACAAAGAGTTTTTATTTAGGGGGAATTTTCGATTCCGATGATGTCATACACCGAATGGATGCAGTTTTGAGGACTTCTTGGAGAGTGCGCATATGCCTCTTGTGATAATAAAATGAAGGCAAAGAGAAAAGGCAGCCGAGGCAAACGGCTACAACAAGCAACCGATCGACGCTTGTTATGGCGACTTCACGCAACAATCTATTGCATGGCTTTGCGGCCGGCTGGTAGGCGTTTAACTTTTAGATGAGGGCCGTCATTTGCACAGTTTATTCCTTTGCTAAACATCACTCAAACGTTTGACGGTCGCATTACTCAACACAGCTCGTCAAACATTTCACGTGAAAGCGATGTCCATTTTAGCCTCACAGGCAACTGAATGCCTTCGCTGAATTTGAGAACCCATATCGAAGTTGTGAATACATATGACGCTAAAGCCTTCGATGTGCTCTGTCATGAGAACTTTTCGAGAAATTGGAAAAACACGGTGTGGCTGGCTCTTTCCTTACGCGGCTCAGAGGATTCTTATGTGGACGAAGTCTTCAAGTAACAAATGGAAAGAGTTGCTCCCGTCCACTTCCAATACTTAGTGGCGTAAAAACCGTCGAAAACTGCAAACTACTTTTGCAGCATCAGGTATAGCGGAGCATTGCCGAAATGCCCCATCACCTAATATCGACCTATATTTGCATGCTGCACTCCCTCTTCGTCTCCATATTTGCGCTCTGATTCAAGAAACTGAAGAGTTCACGAAGTCTTTCCGCAAAATTCACTGTGTTGTGTATTAAAATAACAAAAATCTGGCTAAAAGTTCCAAACCTGAAATCACTACTGCAGCGCCAATTTTCACTTGAATCCTTTAGAAAACTGTATTAGGTTTTTCCGACATCGCACTATCACAAATATTTCAGTCTATCCTCTTCCCCCATCTCCTTCCCATCGAAAACATAAACACGAAGTGAATTAATCTCAGCTCGCCTAAAAAGCTGTAGGCAAGCAGAATTCTGCACAGATTCCACTTTCGTCCTGCACGAGTTCGGAATCTGCTCCCTGCCAATGTGGTTAATGCACCATTTCAACTTTTAAGCTACCGCTGACTCGCTCGAATCTACACATGATTGTTGCCCTAATGTACTAAACGTCTACTCGCCGAAACTATCGTCTTGTCAACGGTTAGCTGTCACCTTTCTGTTCATGCATATATATTTTTGTACATTGTCCCACATCGAGACGCTAAAATAAATAAATAAGTAAACAAATAACTGCATAAACTGATCATCGTTTTTGACTGATAGGCGCTTTTAAAGTTAAGGCTTCATCGAATTCACTGTAGAAATGAGAAGGGAAACGAATCAACAAAGCTGGATATAGTGCCCCTAACGTGTAACTGTCACAGCTACAATGTCGTATTACCTGATCATAAGTTGCGGGTCTATGCGGAGGCGGTGGTGGAGGCTTGCCAGGCCGGCTCGTGCTACTTTCCGATCGGACCATCTTGCTACCTTGCGGACAATAGTTATCGGACGGTGGAACGGCATAACGCAGCTCGTCGCCTCGTTCCGCGTATAGTGCACTCAGCGCCTCCGTATCCGGTCGTGCTGGGACCTAGACTTCCCAACTATTCACAAGCCATCAGCAAAAACTCTGACCCGCTCCCGGTCACTTTCAGGCAGCCTTATCTTTTCCTCAGCCAAGAACCCCACGCATCCATTATATGCCTTGAGTTCGTTGCGTCGCTAACATAAAAGTCTCCAACCATGTCGCCAACGATAATGAACGCATTGCATCTCGAGTAACGGAAAAAGCTAAGGCTACCCATTCGAGCAAATACAACGTACCCACCCCTTCTCGTCGCAAGCATTCGTTCTTAACATCGCAACAATGTACTGCCGAAGGAAAGAAAACAAATTTGAGTTACACCCTTTGCAAGAGTATAGCAAACATGCAGGATTTTTACGGTAGCAATGAGATGCTCCTCTTATGCAAACGAATGCTTCATAAAAGCCGCAACTTACTGACTCACATGCAAACAGTTGAAACCAGTAGGCTGAATGAAAACCAACCGGAGATAGTTACCCTACCCGTAGCAAAGATCAGTGATACTCCGACTTCCAGAAACGGCATTTTTAACGAATCTTTGCCACTGACTTAATTACACAAAGCAACCATTTTCCTCCAACAGAACTGGAACAGTCGGTACGCCAAGAGAGTTTGTACCACATCTCATCTTGCAAAATTATACCTACTTGGAAGAATGAGTTTGAGTTCAAATATCCACGAGTCGAGACCAATCTCTGAAATGATCAGTGATTCGACGACAACAACCACAGGTTATTCCATCTAATGAAGCTTGGTTCACAAAGAAGATGCAAAGCACCTAGTCCTACAAATGGTTCCATAATGACGCACGCATATTTATAAAAGAGAAATCACGGCCTTCCCGTCCCCTTTAATAAAGGCATATGCATGTTTAGGAACTTTTCACGTTCTGCTTCACCTTCATCGAAGGAGTGAAGCCAGTGGTAAGTAAAACGGGCGATAAAGTTGGAATAACAACCTTGGGAGGTGCGTTTTTTGGTCGTATGCTCGAATTACGCAGCACGTTAACCTGCGTATGAGTTGGTATAATGCTCGCTGAAGGGATAATTGGCGGAGAAAACGCCGGAGGTGAAGGTCTACGATAGCGTCGCAACGCATCGGCCGGCGAGTCACCCCAAACGGCGTTCAGTTCGGCGGTCCCTATCGGTGGACCAGGCGGCGGTGGTGCTTTTCTGATAGGCACTAATAACCGCTGCAGCTTTAACGCCTTCTTTAAATGATACCAAATTCTGCAATCATGACCTATTAAAAATACTACAAAACCCACTTTTCTAGGCAGCTTAACGATGAAGAAAACTACTAGAGCACGCAATGAAACGTCTCTTTTTGATATTTCTCTGCATTAAAAAATAAAGATAAAGAAGAGGAGAGGACATCGCTCTTCTGTGCCTACAACGCAACGTATAACTGTGCAAACTGCCTCGATAGTTGGCGTATTCGAGATTCAAGATCACCTCAGTTGAAACCGCCGAGCGAAACACAATGGAAAAGCTTTTGAAGGTTTTTTAGGTTCCTCAGATTTATATGAATAGCTGAGCATATACTCTATTAAAATAGTCTCAACGCTACGAAATTACGTAAGGATTCGTCTAAATCTGCGCACTCAACGCCGTACTTCATCACAGCTCAACAACCCTGCATACTAATCTACTGGGACTTTAGACAGCACCCTGCAGACAATCCGATTTCAAAAACTAAGATGTCACTGGCAGTAAGGTGTCACACTATATCAGATCTCGTTCTTACGAAGACCTGAAGCAATATTCCTGCAAAGAGGTTCTTACATATCAAAAATAATGAGACAAAAAAGATCAAAACGTACTGCTTATGCAGCCAGATGTTCTTCTTTCGCTTAATGAAGATCGAGGCAACAATAAAAACAACAGCAGAAATGAAGAGAAGCCAGAAGACGACGTAGCCCACGTGGATGACGCTACCTTCAGTGGCAGGACCACTGTTAACAGATCCACCAGGCCCGGGAATGGCGCAGCTGATGCCTCCATAGCCAGGTCTGCAGTGGCAGTTACCCATACTGTTACAAATACCCGCATCGTTACATGACTCTGGATCACACTTCGGCGCTAACTTCACCATCTCGGTCCGATTTTCGCATTTTGCGTTAACACACATCTGTAAGACGAACTTTAAACATTAAATCGATAAGATCTAATGCTGCACAGCTGTTATTCAACGCTCTAAGGCATTTCAAAATTCCTGTAACAGATCCCGAGGGGATAAGGCAAACCCAGTACTGCGCCCAATGGATGAAGCAGAATAGGCGATAACCGGTAACTAAGTGCCGTAGTCGAGGTTTTTCACACTCACAGCAAACTGCAGTAAAGAGATAAAGAACTGCATTTCGTTAACATCACCTCCACTACTCTCCTCTTAATCCTCAGAGAACGGCGCTGCAAGCACAAACACAAAGACGTTGACCTCATTTTGTAAAAAAAATCAGCACATTTCTTCAAGCTGCACTACCGCCGTCAACTAGTTGAGCTTAGCTGGAATAAGATGTAGCCAAAAAAGAGTACGGAGAGCGAAGAATACCCTATCAGAGGCACAGGAGGCGCCATCAGGCACCATACCCGGATCAGGTTGCTTCTTATTACCCATCAGTTTGGTCCATATGACGCGACAAGCTACATCTTGCCCATTCGACAGACGCAACCCTGTATATGCAGTGTACACAGAAGATGGGTCACCAAACGCCAACTTCTCGTTCTCGTGTTGGCAATGCAAACGACCGCACTCTGCATCTCTAAAACAACATGCTTCTTCCAGTGCAATAGTTTCACTTTGCTGTCACACAAAACATGAATCGTCTGTTAGGTTTCGGCAGTTCTAGGATGATGATCAAGGCTCTTGAAATCCAAATGATGGACGTCGCCTCATTTATAAACTTCTCTTGATCAAGAACCCGTTAAGAGCTCTTGGAAGATCCCGAACAGATCAGAGAGCATCTAAGAATGAGACTGCATGCCAAACGATCTTCGTGAGAAACGTAGCCTGACTTAGCCACCATCCGATTTAATACTGCCCGTCATATGTAAATACTCCCAAATAATGAGGCAGAAACAAAGCGGATTCAAATTTCAAGACTACTACCATACACATAAACAATCTGCGCTGGGCAATTTTTCATTCTTTTACCACGCGGTGCTCGAACGTAAACCAAGCACGGCTGCACGGTCGATAATGTGAGCAACATCTACCTAACGATGGGCAGCTAGCGAACTTTAAGTAATTCTGTCCAAATAGTCAAATGAAAATGCTTTTCCCAATAATTTTCACATCTGTGCCATCTTTGAATTAGATCCCAAGTTCCCCCATCTCTCTAATTTCGATTCCACTTGCAAAATTTCGCCTTACACTGATGAGAGTCATCAGCTACGAATGCTGCGTTGGAATTTCCGTTGCATGATTAACAACTGTCGATAGTAGGATCTTTTCCTTCCTCTTTGCTAACTAGGAAAAAGGGATGAATGTTGATACATGGCACGAAATCCTCATACCAATCACACCCTAAGACATATAGTTGTACAGAGTGTTTAACAATAACATAAAATAAAACCGGTGTTGCAGGTTGGTGTGCATTCTTACCTCACCATTCCATGACATAATCGACTACCTAAAAATACAAACACGTGGACCAGTCCGAGAAACGTACCGTCTCTCACAGATGGCGAACTGATTGGCGATCTGGTCGTAACCACAATTGCCGGCTGAGTTGCCGCGTGTGTTCAGTTCGTAGCATTGCTCTGCTGCGTTTGTACCTGTCGGACCCCATATAAATTGGCATTGTTCATCACGGCTTCCACATATCCCATCGTAACAAAAGTCCTTAAATGAAGGCTAATGAATGGCGATGTGAACTACCTTGAATGCGTTTTGCCTTTATATTCATTCAATGGATGGTCAGTCTCGAGATGAAAAAACCGATCGGCTGACAAATGATCCTGCAAGCCGATTTTTATTTATAATTAAAAAGAAAAGAAGAAAGTTGTTATTCAGTTCGTTCAATCTGTCATATGGCTCAACAATCAGCCAATAAAATCAATTCATTTAACGCCTGAAATTTCTATCTGCTTCACTCCTTTCTACGCACAAAATGAAGAAGAAAAGAATTCCTCTAATGATGTGAAATGCAAAAAACATACTGTTGGGTGATCCGGACATCTGAGACCGTCCTGAACGAAGAAGTCGGCAGGGCAATGCTCCATTTGACCATCGCAATATTCCGGCAAGTCGCAAGAATTGGTAGCCTCACGGCAAACGACGGTGGCTTCCTTCACTTGGCACGTATCCGAATTACAGCATTCCCCACTTGCACACTGTGCTCCTTCGATCAGCTTACAAGTCGCTGCATCGCAGCACTTATTGACACATACGCTCTGCAAAGGGCAATACTGTTTCAGAATCGGACAGCCAAACACAGTGAAAAAAGGCGACAATAGTCAAAGTGATCTCTATGCACAGTGGTATAATAATTCCTTCTGCAAGGAAGTCGTGATTCCGATCCCACGTTCCTTTGTGCATCCATCACATCAATTACCTGCTCAATAAAATTGTTTTAACTGATAAGAAGTGAGTCCCAAAACAAGAACAGAAATTGAAGTTTATCATAAGATGCTATAGTTGGATCATTACATTGCGGTGGCAATTAATGCAACATTAACGACTGTAGTAACAATGATACGAGTGAGAAGCACGTTGAGAAAGTAAACGACTCACAACAGGGCCACAGTCGCATTCTTCGCCAGCTTCAAGAAGACCATTGCCACATCGTGCACCCCCATACACACTGTCAGGAGGGTTCCGCAGGCAGTAATCAACACCACGTTTTAGACTATGCTCCAAGTAACGCAGACTACAATCGGACCAATAAGAAGGCGCGACCACTCTGAAATTAGATCCTTTCAACGCAGTTCTTGTGAAGAGCGGCCGTGAATGTGGCAAATTTCATATCAGTTGCTATGAACGAAATGCCCAGTGGAAAAAAAAAGCGAACTCGATGCCAGTAAAGCGAGGACATATATAAGAGCAAGTGATATTAAGGAAAGTCGAATATGATGAGCGTTGGAGCGAGCAAAGATGCGTCAAACATATCCACGTTGAGGCAATCATAACACGTTTAAAGATCTCTCTGGTTACGCTACGTCGACGTTGTACTTTCGAATTTTACAGCGAATAAACTGCTAATGGAAGAGAACTGCGACAAAGATTACCCTGTCGACGGCGCCATAATACAACTCCTATCTACGCATTTGCAATCCGTGTAACTTGTATCATGTTCCATGCCGAAATTGTGACCCATTTCATGAGCTATTGTTGCCGCTACGAATGCCGCTAAATCACTATGATCCTGCAATTAGCAAATTATGAAAAAAAGCAACTAAAGCATTGGTGCTTTCTGCCTGGGAAAGAGTGGAAACATGAAAGAGAGAAAAAGAAAACCTGGAAAAAGGCATACTTTCGTAGACGAGTGACCAAATTTTCCAGCACGAAGAAAAATTCGAGAGAGTCTCGGACGAAACTGCCTTGGAAAAATCCTAAGAAGAAAGAAGTCTGGAAAAATTTCGATGAAAAGTGAATTTTTGAGGTTTTGGTAAAAACCGTACAGCCTTAAATTCGGTACGATGATGATAACATCACCTGTATACTACACCGGGCAATATCAGGTGGATTCCCCTCTACAATGGGTCGGCCCTACCAAAAACCTTAGCAATCAACATAAGGAACACAAGAACATACACAATGTGAGTCAAATGAAAAGCCAAAAACTCTCAAAGTAAACGTCAAAAGCCTCTTGAAGAGAGCAAATAAAACATCGTTCAGCTCCTTTTGAGAACACAGAAGCACTGCATCATTACAACATCTCCTTATTACTCATAGTCGCTCAAAAAACGTAACTGCCTTGGTTACTAGACCGCCACCCGTCTCACATCCAAACATTCCCCGCGCAACTCAACGTGCAATCACGGCACATGCCGCGAGTGTTTTCGCACTACACTCAGCTTATCAGTGATAAATTTTCACAGCTCAAAAGTTCGGCGACCATGACCACCTTCATCTCATCCTCTCCTGTTCACTTTTCAGCCCTGAAGTCTAACTTCGACAAAGCTTTCGAAAAATCTCCGGTTCAAGCGTCGAGCCTAGACCCGGACTTGACGACTTCACTTTTCATTTCCATATGTCTATATACTGCTGTTTTCCTGCTTCACTGACATCCAAAACGTTGATCCGAGCTTCGAGGCATGAAAGAGGAACCTGAAGCTTTCCAATAGCTTTCCGGCACCAGCACAAACCGCCACTGAAATTTTCTCGCTTTTCTGAAGCGAAAGTACCCAGTTTCTTTGAATGCAAAAGAGATGCCGCCTTGAAGCTCGGATCAAATCCGACGGGTTAGTTTATAAGTCCGAGGAATCTGTTTAGGAGGAGCTTTTGCTATCTCCTCTTCGAAACAATTTCAACGTGGTGGTAGTGTGCGGAAATGCTATAGATAATAAATGACATCATGGAGTCATCACAAAGAAAAGACAAAAAAACTTTTGAGGGCGAAAATGAGCCGCATCTTTGGCTCGACCTTTCAAAAGATATTCAACACTTTCCCCTTTCTCCTCTCAACTTATGTCCTTCTCCTCTAATATGACAGTATGCACACTTACTGGGCATGAAATGTGGCTAAATCGTTGTTGTTTTCTGTGGGAATGGGAATGCCGATTAGTTGCAACGATTCTTTAGATTAGCTGTCCCCTTATTTCGATCATAAATGCGAGAGTAAAGTAAGGGTTAAAGAGGTGCAAAACGGTATCAACAAACCATATCAACGCCGCCAGAGAAATCGAATGAGCACATCGTGCCCTTATAGGCCTTGCCAACGATGCTATTTTCAAAACGTATGTTCCTGCAATCGTTGTTTTGTTATGCTGAACGTTGCCATGGTCAATGCAATACTCACAAATATATTATACAGAAAACAACTAGTTCTTTATGCTCCTATGTGGATTTAATGTAGCTGTGTCACAGTTTCGAAGTGAGCACCGATACTATTCGGCTGGAGAAGAATGAGTGTATTGCAACTTTTGTGTGGACCAAAAGGTAAAGTTCTGATCTAAAGAAATGCAGGAAGAGGATTTCAGATCGGAAAAAAGGGAGAGAGATCCCGCTGAAGGATAAGCTGTCGAAGTGGAACCTAGATGAAATATGTCGAGGAATTATCCTCTGCCGTTCTACAACGGGGACTGTGGACCCCATATCGCCACGATAGCCAAGTCTTCGGTAGAGGATACTGAGGTGGAAAGCAACCTGTCGAATGAATAATCCTGTAGGAAACAGACGGGAAGGAAAAAGTCGAGAAAGTGTTTTCCACCAGGATATCGTCTGGGGCTGAGACCTTCACACTCATATTACTCTAAAAGAACAGGGAAAAATATTAGTGATTTTTCCCAACGAAAGCTTAAAACATCTTAAGTCTCCATAGGTGGAAAGAAAACATAAAAAGAGGAACAAGAACCTATTTGTTCAACGATATACAAAACTAGCAAAACGCTGAACAAACGTTAAGAGATGGGCGTTATCGTGAGGATGTGGCTTAATAAGTCGTTTACGAAATTCGAGGAAATTGGAGAGTGTTTGATCAGAATTTGAGATCACTTCGATTGGATTTGACTGCGTCCAAACGTCTGCCCACACCAAAACGACGCGAATGTTGAGCGGTTGATAAAGCTAAAACACCTTCATGCACATTGCACAAAGCATACAACGTTTACCTCAAAAGTTCGCATAATTGCTAACAAGAATTTCACTACTTTTCTCCTTAAAACAACTGTTGAAAGAAATTTGTATTTATCATCGAAGAGAAAGTTGAATGTGCGAACAGTAAAATCAGCCACCAATATACGAAATATTTCTTCGTTCGGCTCTTCTTGTGAAATAAAACTGAAATCTATCAAGGAGGATAAATAAATGTACTGCGACGAGGCGTTTACAAAAGACGCAATTGAGATACTCGATAATGAGGAGAAAATAGGATAAATGAATAGAAAAGAGGTGCAAAAGGCGAATGCAGCAGATTGGAAAACTTGCTGCGTAAACGTGCTCACCGTATTTACAAAATTAGCCAGTGTGGAAAGCCGTTCTTGAACTGCGGTTGCATTTTTGTTGTATTTTTCATACTGAAATTGACACCTCTTCGATTATAAATGAGAAGCACATAATAAAATTTCCTACAAAAGGAAATATCTAACATCCGCTCGGCAGCGTTTCCCCTCCTTCCAACAATTCCTAGAAACAAAATAATTATGAACGATAAGCGCTGATATCGTTGAGAAAGTAAACTGACACACGAAAATAATGCTGTTTGAATTGCTGGGGAGCTGAAATGCCTTAAACAGCACTGAAGTGCGATCCTCTCTCATAAGAATCATTGTTGGCATCGCAGAATTGCCCTTCTATAGAAAAATATGCCAAGCCACTCAGTAGCTAAAGATGTCACTGATGGCAAAAGTTCTTCAGATTTCGAGGTCGTACTAAAGCATCATCACTCCCTCCCCTGGAGAAAAACTGATGAGAAAGGAAAAAAAACGTATGCACAGAACTGTATTCATAGGAGCCTCGAGACCGTCCACATGAAAGATAACCGCTTTTCTGGCACCTCATTCCTACTCTCCTTCAGTACGGTGGTTCCATCCACCTGCCGAACCGATCATCGCTCCCACCAATGCGAGAGGCGATTCCGCAAAATGCCTCTCCTCACCGCCAACACGAACGAGGCGCAAGGCGCATCTCTCACACCGCAGGATATAGAAACCGTTTTTTGATCGCAGTGGTGATTTTGATGATTCCAATAAGCACTTAACCGAATGCGCTTGACGTAATTTTACAACAGCAACTTTTCACACCTACACATCTCTTATAAATAAGTATAAGCATAACTATATGACTCAAATGCGATTACAAAGAAATTCAAGGAAATCACATCGGCCAGAATTGAAGTGAGTGTCGAAGCTCTCATCCCTCATGTCGTCTCGTAGCTCACATAGCGGCAATAAAAAATAATACGAGAAATTAACACTACCCACCACAGAGTAGTCGGCAATGAGCGCAAACTCCACATATCGCCACTTTCCATCCAGAAACGCGGCATAGTAGTCCGCTGTGCGTGTGCTGCCCGGTTGTCGTTTGTCCCTTCTCGTCCAATCTTAATTGAAAAATAAACATTCAAAAACTTCTATCTATCATGAGATGGCCTCACACTGTTAATGAAAGAGTTTAAGGATGGTTTTCGTTTTTCATTTGCACTAGTGAACTCACGTTTTTGTATACAACTTAGCCTCGTTTTGCCACGAAGATTTGCCCTCTCTGAAAATAAGCTCCCACCACTCATCTCTTGCTCATCTAAAAGAACATAAAATAAACTGTTCCAATGAGAAACGCATAAAATTTCTGCTGTCGTTGTATTAGATCAACATCCGGCACTATAGAAACACGACAATCATCAAGGAAACGGCCTGCGGAAAGGACGGGGAGATGTGACTGATACGGAAAGCAATTTTTTGTTACAGTCGATCGAATGATTCGATGACGCGTGACTGTAAGAATTCATGCTAAATATTTCTGATGCAGACGGCTACCTTCCCCCTTCCCCTTTGCACATATGCAAGCACTCATAATTGTTGCAAGCATAATAACGAAACAACTTATCGAACTTGAAATAGTAACGAGAAAATAAATACTGCGAGTGAATAGCACCTTTATCCGAGGTCACTGAAAAAGAGCATTCGACAACGGCTACTGCACAACTGATTGGTCAATTATCTGAGGCTTCTCAAAACGACATCAAACTACGAACAGCTAGATCCTATAAGTAAGGAAGTAAAGTAACTAAGTTACACTTCCTCCACAAGCCTCTCTCCTGACCTCAGAAGTTTTTATCATGCGCGAATCTCAAGAACAAACTTACCGCATCGATTGGAATTTTGTGGCAGAAGGACAAACGACGCATCCGCCTTGGCTGCCAATACGTACTTCTTATTATTTATGGTCAAGATGGCGCTGAAATATGCGATGAATTACGACAACAAGATCACCGGTACAATAGAGCAGATTCCCTCAATGGAAAACTGGCTAATAAATAAAAGAGAAGAAACAAAAGCGGTCGTAATTAAGACATTTGTGATTTCTCGATTCGCGGTTACAGCTTAAAAGAATTAATTGCAAATGCTCTTTAACACTCACGCTAGCGGTATTTACATGTGCTACATTTTCGCGGAGATAAGGGGCAGGAACCAGATATTGTAGTATTCTTATCTAATAGTCAACTTTTTAGAGCAAAACTTCTCTCCTCGTTCTTCATCAACCTTCCACTTATAACCCCTCAAAAAAGAAACTATTTGTTCTTCCCCTCCCCTCTTATTATAGAGACTGATAGCCAAATGAGCCACGCATTATAACGATGAAAGAAAACAACAACGAGAGCTGAGAAACGAACCCGAAATGAGGCAGCGAGCACGCACTCAACGCGCTATGCTCTCCCTCGCTGACGCCTTCAAAATGACAGTTAACCGTCGACTGAAAACTCTCACAGTCGTCTATATAATGAAATGCACCTCATTAATCAGTATTGATATCACTTACTATCATCCGTCGAAAAATCACCTCTCTTTCGATGATTTCTACAAGATGTATGTCTTACACAAATCTGACTATTGCAATAACTGGGGTGATGAAGATATTCTTATCCGATCTACATTACTGCTGTTGTTTCTTGCCGTTTTTGGATCTTCTATTTTCAAAATACTCCAAATACTTCATATATGGCAGATCTCAGGGAACTCCTAATTTAAGTCGGAGAAGACCATTCAAATTTCCTCCTAACCCTTTTATTCATTTTGATCGTTTTCTTACTTTCTACTTGTGATCCAAGTGGAAAAAAACCAAAGCATCCAATCGAAACGCCTTCGAATAGCCAGCTGATACTATGGGCGGATGGAGTTGAGAAAGCAGAACGACTGAATAAACATAAAGAATGCTAGATTCAACTGAACAGCAAATCAAACTTTTCGGCAAAAAAATAAATAGCCGACCATAAACCACATGTTTCTCAGAAATGGAAACATCAGCGGCTCCCATACCTCCGCATAAACACTAAAAGCCTCCTTACCCTCTTCGAATATAAAACAGCCATATCCTCAAACGTGACTGCTCAATCTGCTGTTCTCAATTACCGTCTTTTTTTACCGACAGTAGCCAAACATTCGAAAAAAAAAAACCCAGAAATAATACCTTTGGTGTAAAAGGTGCATTAATTACAATCGCATCCCTGAAATAAAAAAGGCACGTCAATACCTCTATTTCGTGATGCGTTTCTTATTTCTTCACATTCTCTAGAGGCTATCACCTAGATCGTTTCTAAGAGGGCCCCATAATCGGTGGGGCAATTAAATTACTTTGCGCCGATGAGGGTTTCAAAAGTTGAAATATAAACGAGAAGCATTGTCAGCGATGAGTGAAAATCTATCTCCTATAAAATAATCAGCAAACGAAGTTTAACTTCTTCCAGCCTAACAAAGAGCAAATAACGTCTGTCATTTCACGCCCCATCATTTACATTTTTTCCCTACTTTACATGAAAGATGTCTTTTCGAATTGACTAGATGACTTTCACCGCTTCTCGATCAATAAATACTGAAATTAATCAAAGTGAACATCGCAAAAAGAGGGACCTGTTCGGATGAAAGACGATCGTTCGCGTTTCATTGAACTCGTTTATGAATCGAATTGGCAGTATATCGCTCCACTGCGCCTAAACGACTTTTTCACTTTGTCATCGAAGATATTTCAAACATTCCAAGCAGATGTAAGGAAGATCCATAAATTGAATGAAGCTTGTAAAAAAACTGAAATTCACAATGAAGGGTGATTTCTTAACTGAACGAAAAAACCATAGTTCGTAGCTTAAAATGAACGGTGAAGTAAGCGAGAGTTGCTCATTCAATAAAAAAGGCCGAGCGCAAGAGCATCACTTTCCTACCTTAAACGATGCGCACTTCTGTGCAATAAAATTGGATAATTCTCATAAATCCATTACTGCATCACTTTGAGTCTCCTTCCTCCCAAAATATAAGATGAGGCAAGAGGAAGTTGTTGGACGATCTAAATATTCTGCTTCACGAATATTTATAAAAGAAAACAAAAACATACGATCCCTATAAGTTGATCAGCGTCTATATTGCGTGACTCGTATTCGATATGCACCGGGCATTCGGTGCCCTCGTGCATGACCAGACTGCCGCCAACGATCGCACACCTCACCTCAAACTAAGAAAATGTTCATTCCGGGAATGCGGAGTGCAATTTGAGCAAAGCAACGCATCACTCATACCGACTTAATCTTTTGAAAAACGACTGCTAACACACGACTATAACAGTAAACGCTCGTTTATAGAAGACATGAACCATAAGGAATACCGCCCAACGACTTTCGCTACAATTACCCGAACATCGAGGAAGTGAAAAACATGGAAGCGAACCACCAAAAATTAAGCTAACTCGAAGTTGAAATTTACTCTTTCCTCCCTTTCTCCTTTTTTTTCTTGAATCCATATTAGGTTCTCTGCAGATATGACAGTCTTTAGTGTTGCAACACATTTCTGGGATCATACAGCCTAAATATGGAAGTTAAATCGCCGTTGTTCGCGACACGAGGACTAATTCAAGCAAAAAGGATTATCTGCAACTACCGTAATAGACAGCAGCTTCATCACTATGTGGTACTATCATACGCCCGGTGGTACAAAATCGAATTCCGGATATCGCATCAATAGCATGAACAGCGTTTGGAGAACGCTAGCTAATCAATAACACTAATTACTCACTTAGCAGTAACTTAGAAAGGCAATTACTTCCGTTCTTGAGTGATTTAGCATAAATGAGCGCTATGGGCGCTGTAGTGAAATGTTCCCATCGACAATTGCAGTTACATTTCCAATCGCGGCATCGAGGAATCGGTCTCAGAATGCAGTACTTCCGTTGACGGCAAAATCCTTTCATATTAATTGTCGCCTTTGATGGTACTTTCATTGGTACCAATTGCGAAAAGAGTGCAGAGATCATCAATTTGCTCTTCAATCGATGAAGTTTCGGACAATAAAATCTTGATCGGAAAATGCCACAAATGATGAGAGGCTGTGTGAGATTTCGCATTTCACTTAGCAGTTCCTCATTTATTATCGGCATAAACAATGAGATATACTCAATAGTGGCCATATTTCTCATATGTACTTTCTGCAAAAGACGTTTTCTTTCCATTCTCGCGACGTAAAACAGATGTGAGATATTAAAAATTACTTTGAACGCCTCGAAACTCTTCTGAGGTCGACCGACTACTGCCGCAAATTCTTCTGAGGTCGACCGACTACTGCCGCAAATTCTTCTGAGGTCGACCGGTTACTGCCACAAATTCTTCTGAGGTCGACCGACTACTGCCGCAAATTCTTCTGAGGTCGACCGACTGCCACAAATTCTTCTGAGGTCGACCGACTACTGCCGCAAATTCTTCTGAGGTCGATCGACTACTACCGCAAATTCTTCTGAGGTCGATCGACTACTACCGCATATAGACAGTCCGAATTATAACCCTCATAAAATATCAATTCGCTGAAGTTATGCTGAATTTTCCCACGCCACATTCCCACTATTTTCCATTTATGCGAATCATATTACCTCTACGGATAATACGAAAAGTCTTCAAGCTTCATACATTGCACTGAACGATTTTCGAAAAGTCAGTAGTGCAAAATTTGACCTGCGAAAAAGATCCAACTTAATTCTATTCCATGACATTTTCTCCATACTTTAAATAGAACCCGACACTTGGGAGTTCTTCACAACTGCACTCAAACACAAGCATCAAAGTTCTCTTCGGTAAATCGACCGAACAAGAGTCATCAAGAGGAGCACTTCAACACCTAAAACAAACCAAATATCTCCCCACAGAGGGAACTGCTACACTCGCCACTCAACACATCTCGGACGGAAATTTCTTTGCGCTCCGTCGAACGCAGTAAATCACTGACAGATCACCCTGAGATCATCGGCTGAACAAGACTAACATCCAGTCGCACATCACCATCAATGTGGAACATTCACCTTCTACATTGGAAAACGAACTTCCGAGAAAAGAATGAGAATGCATTTTCTGGCAATTTGGTGCTATGGCTAGAATGTTTCCCCTTAATTATGAAGTGTTCTTTTCTGGCTAATACACTCCTCAGCAGCTAGTATATACCGATCGCATCTTCAGTTTAGAAATTAATTACAACAAGCAGCAACAAATAGCTCGCAGCGTTCATAAAATGTGATATTCAGCAATAGATTCCTCTCACAAACACCAACGACTGTGAGATCATAGTGTTCCATTGCGGTTATTTTGCTTTTTCGTTTTTCATATAAAATAGAAGAATGCGGCACAACGCTTATGTGATCAGTGATGTTTGGCAAACAAAGAATCGCAAAAAGTGCCACACTTCAGATAAGCCAGAAACCAAATATATCGAAGTATTGCCAAGGTTGTGGTCGGTTTCTTGAAAACGGGGCTTTTATAAGACGCAACAGAAAGGTGCGAATTTAGGATGAGTGTATATAACTGCCCCTCAACATATGAGAACGACTCATTCCTTCCTTTCGATCGAAAGAGGAAGTAAAGTAACCAGTCGAAAGACTTCGATTATTGCAATGCGGTGAAGCAACATTTAGATATAATAGCACAAGACACAACGTTGTGCGACGTTACGCGAAGAAAGAACCACAGACCAACGGTAAGGCGTGCTGTCACAACGAAGAACTAGCAGTGTGAAGTGAGCAAACTCCGACGACGACAACGACGACAGTCGATGCGATCGCAACTTGTTTGTGCGCATTATGAAATCATAACGATCACGGCGCTAGTTCGCCTACCCGACCGAAACGGCGAAATAAATTCGACGAAACCACTCATCTCACTTTCGCGCTTAATATATTGCCACCTGGCTGGAAGTTTTCAAAATCGCTTCAAATAGCCAAGATGAAGAGAAGTTCCTGCTGCGGCTGTGCCATTCAATAAAGAATTTGCATGAAGAGCTTATTCTACTTTACGGATCCATTTCTCCTTTATTAAGACCGTAATCAAGGTGGTCGGCGATTCCTCCTCGAAGAGGTTCTTCGCTGATCTCCAATTACACCTCTAATCAGTCCCCTCCCCCTTTCTGCTTCGGCAACGACACTAGCTGTGGATGTGCACTTCATAAATCTTGTCAAATAATTCATTCGGAACGGCTTACCACGATGATGTAAACATATGCAGTAAACGTTGAGCATAACTGCGACGTTTCGCTTCATAAGTTGTTGCAGTTTGCTCAAACTGTATTCACCCTCCGTTCATGAAAGTTGTTTAGCAAAAACTCCCTCTGCACTAAAAGCCATCACACTGTCTTCGGCATTCGATGATGAAACTGCTAGAAGAGGCGCCCATCATCATCGTCGAATCCCTTGTCCAGGTCTTATCACCATATCACCTTTACTAATAATCGCGGCATTCATTAACAACGCCTAAATGAATGCGCCTACACAGAAATAAAGAGCAAAATGCAGTATTGAAAGATCGTCGAAGGCCTCGTCAATGTGGAGCGATGTGACGATTCTCTCAGTCGCATTGTTTATAAATTCTCTACACTCAATGCCGATTAACAACTGCTCGCCACTGTGCTCCCAGCACCATTTACCATAACATCTCGTTTATGAAAATTGCTGCTTCAGATGTATGTAATTCAGAGAAAATCTCGGTTCCTACAAGCCCTCTTCCATCGATTATCTCACAAGCCTTTCCACGAATCACGCGTCTTCACGAAGATTAGCCGACCTTGATCTTAAACGTAGACATCGCCTGCTGAACTATTAATTCTCCTACTTCAACACTTTTTTCTTTCCATGCAACAAAAATCAAGTAGTAGGAAATTTCCGCCTCACACTTAAAGGGATCACTCTAGAATGTGAAAGTACATTCCGCTTATTTTTCTGACAACTGCCGTTCCTACATGCGAGTGAGTGACTGCACACGCGATATTCCTACTTCTAATCGAGTGGGTTTACTTCCGGAGTGTTCCTCTTTCTTTGTGAGTAATCCACTGGATTCACACTCTCGAATATAAGCGATCACTCATACTCTCATCTAACAAGTGGTCGTTTGTATGCACAAGAACTGTTCCAAGTGAACGCCCTCTCCAACATTGTATTTTATAGCTTTAAAAGAAAAAACCGCTAGAGCGAATGATTCTTCGAATTCCGCACTCGGGTTTCGCGAAGTACTGAAAAAAACCAGCCGATGATAGCGACAATAATATAGGCGAATATGTTTTTTTGCCCTCTTTGCGACAGCGGCCGATATAAGCGGCAAAGCGAATAAAAATCAACTACACAGCACCGAGAGATTCACTCTACCCTCTTTTACATGTGTGCTGTTTAAAGGGAGAAAAAGACTGCTGTCATTGTCGATCATATAAACACCATCTGTAATCTATAAGCTCGCTACTCAAAGAGTCCCACTAGTAGCGATACCTGACGCACTCAGAGAGTAAAAACCTAGTATATCCGAGTTACATTTACAGCTCAAGCATATGCAATATTTCTTACGGCGAACAAACAGCCCCATGCGGGACTGCTCACGACAATGGATAACAATGCATGTTGCAGTAGATTCACTATAGTATTTCAATATGTCATTTATTTATTTCAACGTCGCACAATGCGTTTTTCATTTCCGTTTAATGTTTTCGAAGGAAATTCCCGATTACCAGCAAAATTCATACAAAACTGCTCGGCCGAGATTAAGAATCGTCAAGGCGGTCGAATGCGAAGTACGATAAAACAGCCCCATTAAATGGGATCTACGTCATAGAAAACCCTCTCAAAATGTTCGAAAGCAAGGACAGTGCCACAGTAGTTATCCCCCCTAAAAGTACTCTCCTAGTTGGCTGTCAATAATTTAAAGTTTGCGCGCAGGTTCACGAATACGTTTAAACACCAAATAAAACTGATTTTTGCATCGCAAATCCCCTTGAGGAGCATCTCTTGAATGCACAATTGTTCCACGTCTAACAGCGCACTGAGACTAAACAAAGCATCAGCGCTATGATCGACCTAAACATATGTGGCTGATAAGAAGACGACGCGGCCGCTGGCCGAATGATGGTGTCCGCTGAAGAGGAATCACGTGGCTATAGGCAACGCATCCCGTGAAATAATGCCTAAGTGCATGTCCATCTGGCTGCATTGAGCAGAGCCACATAAGTTGACACGCACAAAGATTACACCACACCCGACATGACCAGACCGCAAATATTCATAGTGCATAATACTCGCAGTTTGAATCAATCCCACACCATCCTCCCTCCCTATCCACCAGCAATGATGTTTGCTATGAAACAGTAAAAATTCGTCGCTACAGTCAAATGCACTGCTGCTCGCACCATTCTTTCGATCATTGTTCCAATGCCTCGCTCATCTGCGGTCTGCGGCAAGAAGGGAGCCATAAGTCGTGCCGGAGCCAAGTTCTTCCTCTCAATTCAAGCCGCAATCCGCCATCTCCTTATTCTCAAGCACATGGCTACTTCTTGAAAGAGAAGTCGAATTTTCGGAGACATATTGAACTGTCCTAATACACTATCTGCCATAGTTAATGTCATGCAAAACTGGCTCAGCTACGAGCAACAACACGCTCCGACTCCGCGAACATAATAAAGTGAGTAGCGATCGAGTGCAGTTTTGCAAGCGTTCATAACGCCGAAACGACATCCTCAATTTCGCACTGCTCGTTTCGCATCCCTACATCCGATCATCTCAGCCAACGAATAATACTACAAATCAGCTCTCAACAGGCAGCCAGGCGCTTATGACAAACCCTATTTAACACTTTATAATAAAATGTCATATAAGCTTAACTTTAGATAGATTGCGATGTATTAGTGACGCAGGTACCGGCAACGGAACTGTGCTAGCTTCTACTCGAGCTCTTTTACAAGACCAACGACCTGAACGTGGTGCTACTTTGTTTGTACATCGCTCACATTTAAACGAATCCCCTCCCTGCGTAGCGAATGAACGCAACGTGCACTTCAGAGACCATAGCTGTCAACTACGCCTGCGATGAAGAAACCACAAGCTCGGATCGCTTTCAAAAACAACAGTCGAAAGCATTCATAAAATCCACTGCAATAAATAAGAAACGCAAAGATCAGGCACCAAAGCAGTCGGAGACGTGAGTCGTACAAGAAGATGTTTGTTGGCTGTGAGCAGCACTCCTCAATCGATAGACTTCCATCACCATGAAGACGACAAACTGACTTGCTCATCTGCCATCAAAAAAAGCATTTCCAAAACCTGAGCATATGAATTCCCATTATCTGCTATTAGTCAATTAATTCAACTATGAGCGATGAGAGTGCAACCATATATGGGAAGGAGTAATGCAAAATGACGAAAATATATAGAGGAAGTGCATAGCTGTGCATTTGAACGATCGGACAATTGTCAAGAAAGCGGCAGAAATATCGACTCGAACAGAAATAAGAATTTATTTTATTCGCCAAATGAATTCACCAGTAATAGAATTCGCCAACAAACAAACGAGCATATAAAGCAACAAACCCGCACACCATCAAGTGCACTAACACATCCGCGATGCGCCAATCGCCCCCCAGAACAGAGGATTCTAGCACACAGACAAACTTCCCAACGTTCCCAACAACGCCCAACACGTTGGATGTTAGACATGCGCATACAACTATGTAAAGCGTATCGATCCGAGGGTAATAATAAGGCGCACAACTTAACGAAAGTTCCCAACCTACTTCGCTGGCATCGATTGTTCATAGGCGCAGTTCAACGATCAGCAGCTACTAAATTACGCAGAATACTTCGAAGAAACAAACCTTAATCTATATTTTCAAATTCTTACCTCCTAATAAATTCCATATGTGCTGTGGCGAAAAAGATCACCTCTACTTCGAGTGTGCTGCTGTCGAGGAAATCCATGCGATCCAACTCTGTTATGAAACGTGGACTTGCTTAATTGCAACTCATAAAACGAGAAGCACAAATTTTGTTCAGCACAGCGTGCACACAACATTCAACTTCATGCTTAATATCCACTCCTAACAGCTCACATAAAACAACACAGTTGCATTGAATCCTGGACGGAACACACGTCTTCAGCTGACATTCAAAGGATATATTCGGACTTCCAAATTAGGCTTGCAAAGAAGCCTTGAAGTAATAGCACCCATAAACTACTGCCTAACAACTGGCGCTCACTGTAAAACTACCACCTAGCGATCTCCACATTCATCTCATGCAGTCTCATAATTTAATCAACAGCCTCTTTCAACTGTACTAACAAACATAGCATGCGTACTCAATTCACAAATGCCTACACACCCGAAAACAAGCTGGAATCGCTCACTGAAATCTATTGAAGTGATACTCTTTATTGCTCGACCTCCGCGAACTAAATTTTAGTGTCTTGAAACAATTAGCCTCGATTTGGCTATTACTAAAACCCGGAGTTGAAGATTTGCAAGTTGCTCGAGTATCCGCTACTTCTAGCGCTTTTCTCTCGCCCTTCTTGAACTCCAACTTTTTCATACGCATTCAGTGATGGCTCATCACTA
Organism: Parascaris univalens; assembly: GCA_037576465.1. Lineage (NCBI taxonomy): Eukaryota > Metazoa > Nematoda > Chromadorea > Rhabditida > Ascarididae > Parascaris > Parascaris univalens. The sequence continues at coordinate 59,047,962 of CM075173.1, read as the reverse complement.
CAAGTGGCATAAGAAATCTGCTGCAGCAACCTGACAAAAGTGAGGTGGGTGCTCTTCGTACGTTGCTGAACAATCGAAAGTGTGCTTCCTTATTTTAACAAGCAGCAATATCACCTCATGCATATCCTCCCCTTTGTCTCTTCATCCACCATTCCTCGTTCTCCTTTCTAATACGTTTGCCAATAATTCCCATCCACTATTGACTGTCTATGAGGCCACTTGCTTTTTATTTGAAAGAGCACTCAGAGTGTCATACAGCCTGCATTTAATAACGATGCCTACACAGCTGTTGAAGAACTCGAATTTTAGTATTTACCACCAAATGTTTCATTTCTTTTAGTGTAATCAATCAATCCGGGATATGACTACTTCAACAAACTCAAGTACGGGTCAAAAGATTCCTGGTGTCATTTTGCTCGATGCGTCAAACTCGGCGGTAATCGTGAAACAACTGTGAGCAGAGGGTTGAACGATAAAGGTTGCCCATAGAACTTCACTGACCTGCCCATCAACCTAAATTCAAACTTTCAAACAGCACTTTCATTCGAGAACACAATAGCGTGGAAAAGCAACGAAACGCAAAGGCATATAATAAAACAGGTACATATAGAGCGATATTAACATAATTCTTTCAGTGGTACATCTACGGTCAAGAGGAGAAGACCGCTTGCGACCATATCAGGAAATGTTTGTAATACTATAATTAACGCATTTCAGGAATAGAATAACTAACGAAAACAGTCTGAAGAAACCTAAGAAGAAGATTACTTACAGCCGCTCAAATGAAATATCGTATGCAACAAGAATAAAAACGAAACCCTCAGATGGAACGCTGAATGATAAGCGCCGAAATGTAAGGATCCATTCAAATTGTGGAATATTCCTCTAATAAATCCTTCGCTTGAGTGAACTTATACTATTGAATACATAAATAACATCCACACGATCCTTATATTCAATAATGTCCCCCACCTCTTCCATCCTTCCCGCTTCCAACGCTCATTCTAAACCTCTTTCGAATCAATTCAGATGATAAGAGTCAGATTTGTGAGCATCATTAGCGAAAAAAAAATACCAATAAGGATCACAACTGAGTGCAAACCGTAGAGTGATCACACAGTGCCAACAATAACAGCTAAAAACACACAAAAACAAAACCGAATATGCCTCATGTGTATAACGAACGTCGCGCTCAAATAAGCGCATTTGTCAGCAGCGGTTCGATACTAGAGAGTGTGCATTCAACATTTAATGAGCTCAAAACAACATAATTAATATTTCTGAAAAGATAAAGCAGACAAGCACTCAAAGCATGTACGCCTGTCAAACAACTCATCTCCCACCCAGCCACCTCTCCTCACCTCAAGCCACATCATCGCAAGCCGCCCGCTCGCGAACCGAATCGCATTACAGAACACGGCATTGATAACCGGTCACTAATTCTACTAAGCCTTTTTGTGTGAAACTCTGAAACTGCACGCCGGTTCGAGCATGCATCTCAGAAAATAGATTGTGAGGCAAATGGCTGTGAGGTGATCGCTTGCAATTCGGCGTTATCTCTGCGATAAAATGCGTCCAGTTCGTCGAGTTCTTTCGCGAATTGCGCTTCCAGCTCCTACAACACAGTGCATACTGCAACACTTGCAATCTGAAGCTAACGCACTTCACCTGCGCTATCCTTAGCCAGGTAACATAATTAAAATTCAGTGAGATAAACGACTACCTGAAGAAGGTACAACCTAGAAAGAAATGGAGTAAACCAAAGTGGATACACAATAACACGTTGAAGTCATGCATGACGATAAAGGTCGATAGGTTAGAACACATCAAACGGTAACCTGTTTGCGAAGAGGCAATTTCGCTTTCCAATCTGCGATCACTTGCTCGTACTCCTTCTCATATATTTCCAACTTATTCTGCTCTGCCTCCAGCAACATTTTTCGTTTTTCATTCTGAACATACACCTCGGTAGCAATAATCGGGGCAAAAAAACCAAAGCTCATATCCCCATGCTTACAGCACTGGAATCCATGCAAGAGTGAACTGCCACTCCTCTAGCTACTTGGTATTAAGTAAAGTACTATATAACAGCAATTAGGTTGCACTCCAACCTCTAATACGCTAAAAACGTCATGATCATCCTCCACCTATTCAATCCCACTCCTCCCCCTCCCTCCCCTCTACCACCTCTCTGACGGCATATCATATTTTCTTGAAATCAGTATGATAAAATTCTGCTATCATACACCCATACAAAAGCGATCCTTCAATCTCCCCTCCCCATCTACACAGTGAAACTACATGAAACAGAAGTATCGTAAACAGATCTCAACGATTCATCTTTCAATAAAAGTGATCCCTTGATTAAAAAACAAACTCAAACAAATCGACTAACATGTATCTCTTCAAGCTCTCTTATGGCAGCGAGATTCTTTTCATGCAGTTCCTTCAGCTTGCGTGCAGCCTTGATCTCGTGATCGCTCATTGCATTCTTTACACGCATCTTTTCCTTCTCCTCGAACGCTCTCATCTTCTCGTTTATAATAGTTGCGTCCTCTCCCTTCAAATCAGCAATGACTTCCTTCGCACTTCACATATGACAATCTCTTTCTCAGTACAAAACATGAATAGGAGGGCAATAAAGACTGCCAAACAAGCGGTACTATGAGTGAGAAATTGGAAAATGTTAATAACAAGCTTACTCACCTGGCACGATATGCGCAGACTCTCTTTGAACATCGCGATACGTGTCTTCGATTCGGTACGGAAATCCTTTGGTAGCCTTTTCTTATAAAGTGCATAGCTACGAGCCGCTTCCTCCTCATTCATCTCGTTAACCTTACGCATATGTTCCAATTCCTGAATTATGTGAATTACGTGCTCATTATTACACCCTCGATAGAAACCACCGGCGCAAAATAGTATAATCACGCAAGCGAACCAACCCTCTGATGCCTTGCAAGCATTTGAGTGCGCTGCAGATAGAATCTGTCCTTGAGTTCCTGCTTGTAAAGAATATGACGTTCGAGTGTTTGCTTCTCCTCCATATCCCATTCAGACGCCTCTCGTGATCTGCAATTCAAATGTTGTCTCTCTTCTGAACGCTTGCAATCCTATTAGACTGCATGCTGAAACAATAAGAGCAAAATTCAAGCATTCCGCTTCTTTCTCCTGCTCCTCCTACCGTCTTCATCTGGGAGCTGTAGGAATTCAGGTTGAAAGAATTTGTAAAATGTATATAACATCAAATCAGAACCTTCTCTATGATAGTTTCCTCTTTATGATTACTCACCAAGAAATACATATGGCTGAATGGTTAGCTATAGCACTATCGTCCAAATTTTAATCAAACCAAATGCATTGGAACGGGTAAAGACGACAAGATAATCAATATCCCACAACTGCACTCAGCAATAAATGTGACTTATTCGACTGCTTCATATTTAAAACTTTATTTATCGTATAAAATTAAATAATCCCAATCAGACAACATAAACAATCGCAGATATTCTCTTAGTAGTAAAACGAAAATAAGATTACCTCAGAACGGCGTGCTTCTGCTGCTGGAACTTCTTCTCCAATTGCAGAATCTTCAATTTGTGAGCTAACTGAACCCTCCTTAGAGTTAGCTCCTGCTCACTTTGTTGCCTTTCGAGAAATTCGCTTTCCTGGAAACATTTACTTTTTTAATCGTACCTCATCTGTGGAATAAACACTTAATTTACCCTCAGTGTTTGATGTTCTCAGATAACGATGAGAAAAACGCAATTTCCGAGAATATAATCCCTACACGGCATAATTGCAATTCCTATCGACCTCCACTACGACAAAACAGCGACGGCGTCTCTCTAAGAAACGTATACGCTGTTGAATAACTAAGGACCGGCAGAAAAGCACAGTAATTAGCTGCAAATGACTGCACGTATCGACACAGCCGTTACAGAATTAGTTCAACCAGAAAACATCTTCAACGGCACCGTAAAAATTATTCAGCAATGATGTTTGCCACAATGATCGATGCTGACATCCATATCAAACAGGCACGTATCGAATGGAGCAATTCTGCTGCACTTTCACTGCTACTTCACTAGTACACAGAAATAAGTATCTGTGTTAAAATAGAAGAGAGTAGATAATCCCACTCTACGCATCTGATCCCTGTCGAGTTGATCTTTACGCATTCGGTAGAGGTCCTTCCTCTGCGCTTTAGGCATTGCGTCAATCTCCGCCTTCATCTGCTTTTGTTCATTCTTCAAAGACTCTCTGAATGCCCGTAGATTCTTCTCCTTCAAATGCAAGCTCACTTATTAAGAAACAAACAAATAGCAGTACATAAAGCAGCTGCATCATGAACCTCACGACTGCAACCAATCTTGGCCTAGAATGAAATAATAACTCCTTCACCTTCAAAAGGGAAGAGGAAACTGACGAACTGAACGATTAATGTTTCTATGAAAAGAGGACCCACACTGGATCACTTAGATGGCCACAGATTTCTGCCACTAAAACCAAAACTGAATTGCAATTGAACTATGTCAATAGATCTCGCCGGGAAAACGATTCAAAGGCTTAGAGATAATATTCCTCTTCACCTTTTCCTACCTATTCATTGGCGATGTAAAAAATAATTGGTGAGAGAACACCCATGAACTGGTGACTCAAACGGTTTTTTTTTCACTCGACATCGTGCCATAAGGAAAGCTGACTTTCTTAGGAGGAGATTTCATGACAAAAACAACCTGCTCATACTGAATCCTTTTCAATGTCTGTTTCATATCCTCCGCATGTGAATCTTCAGCATCTTTCATCTGATGTTTCTGAGTTCTTGCCAATGCTTGTAACTCGAGCTCCGAAGATTTAATCACATTCTGCAAAAAGGACTTAAATAACTACGGGATGAATGCCACTTATTAGATGATTCCAGCTGCAACTTCTATACGCGTGGAATGAGAAGCCCTGGCCCATTTAAGCATTCGTCCTCACGGCCACATTTCTCATTTCCAACAAAATGCAAATGTGAAGCATCCTTAGTTTAATGTGTGTGCTCCCTTCCAATGGTGGAGCCGTAACTGAGATTCCTCCTCATCCACTCCTTCCCTACATGGTTCAGCATTAATTCGGTTCGAAAAAAGAAACGGGAGAGATTGACGAGTTAAATGTCAACATTCCTGTGAAGATCCCGTCTGCGTAATTCTTGTCAGTGCACCATTCTGCTAAGAAATTCGAAAAAGCAAGAAATGAGAAATGAAGTTTATAATTCTATACTGACGAGGATGAGGTTTGAGGAGAGGAGGGACGACATTCAACTATGGTGGTTAAGAAACCTATAAATGAATCGAAGTAAAAATAAACAAGAGGAAAATATGGATTGATGCATGACTTGGAAATCATCTTTTTAATAGAAGCTTTGTTCTCCAGCACACTACAAATGAGACCCTGAGGTCCTATGAAAGCAATCGCTTCAGCAGATTAGAATTTATGAATTCACTCAACGAGATTGTTAACGAATGCACCTTATTACAGCATTTTTCTACAAATTAATTAGCCAGATGGAAGAGATCGTTAAATCGATAGTATTAAAAATTAATAAAAGCAAAGATGAAACGACAATCTAAACTAGTATATCGAATTTAAACCTCTTTTTCAAGGGCAAAGCGTTTGGCCTGCTCGTTTTGCTGTATTTCTGCTTTCGTGTAGAGCTCCCTTAACTGGCGAGCTTCCTCTCTTTGTAGACGTCGCAAATCATGCAGCTGCTGCTTTCTGCAAGAATCATCTTACGCACTCAAACATCGTGATTCGAATCACTGCCACACAACTACTATAGCTATCGAACATGCTCAATCCAAGCATTCAGTATTCACGCTCACGAAAACAAAACAGTGTGCCAAGCTGAAAGATCAAATTCACATATAGGCACCCTTTCCTATCTCCTCCCTCTCCGCCCGGCTAATCCCTACTCCTATTAAAGTGGAGGCAAGGAGATGCCCTGATTAAGGCCAACACATCGTTCACTCACATTCATGCCCGCTAAATAAAAAGAATAGTATTGAGCACTGATGGATTTTAGCTAGATCAGCTGCCAAAGAATAACAGAAACATTGAAAGAAACCGCACAAATGCCTGTAGAAGCTACAACCGAGGAGGACTAACGAAAGAGACAAGGATCAAACTTGTGAGAGGCCAAACAACGAAGTTGCCGCATTCTGGAAACGCTCATCAGGATGGTTTAACGGAAATTCTAACGAATACTGCACACAACGCCACCTTCTTCGAGAGCCACAAAGCTCATTCAGTCTCAATATAAACACACCTAAGACAACATTCACATGATTGATGCTGGCCTATAGATGCTTCACGAAGCTAAAATAAAATAAGAAAAGACGTTGCAGTTCAGTGCTTAAACAATGCAAGCTTATCTATTACGACTTCCTCTGAGCTGAAGACAACCATGAAACTCGCAACAGAATACACATTAGCAAAAGCTGAATTTTATAAGTCTCAACTGAAATGAATTTATATAAGAAGTAGAATTTTATAGGATTCGTTCGACAGAAAATCACCACAAGATTCATTGATTCGCAACCGGAACGACATTTTTGCGATGAAGGAACGCTCGCCACATATAACTGGAGAGGTAACAATTCACAGCCTCTTGCTTATCGCTTAAAAATTTGGCCACAATAGCCAAGTTTCGGTGCAGTCGCTTAAAGAGGTGAGAAACGTCAGCAACTTACTCGGTGCAAAAAAGAATGGACGGAGACTATTAAACATAGATATTCCCCTTGAGGACTTTGAAAGTTTCCAACGATACACTATCATTCACTGATAGAAAACTATCACGTTCACTAAGGAAACAACGAACGCGCATAAGTGCTGAAAAAGTCACTTCGAAGAGGGAAACAGATCTCCGAGAGAAATAACGAAGCCCTGAGAGGCAAGCAACAATATTCAAAACTGCAAATAAGAAAATTGGCGAATGCAGATTCACACAACAATAGAAATTCTCTGAATTCTCGACTCAGAACTTACCCAAAGATTGATGAGAGAAATTTTGGAAACGGCACCTAATCTTAGGTGCGTTATAGCCGGAAAATATATTACAAAATTCTCTTCTCCCTCTCGCCCTCCCCTCTACTACGAGACCTATTTGCCATCTTTCATGAGATGCGAATCTACATTTGCCATATACACTTACCGTTCGAACGCGTCGCATATCTCCTTGCGAAAACTTCAACATACCACAACTTTCTATTGCATAAAGCAAACGCTTCTCAACACCACAAAGCTCAAACCTAGCAACAACATGAAAGAATTAAGCAATCAGACCTATATCCTAACATTCACTGTCAGCAAGAACGCCTCACTGAAACGTTTAAAGGGAATTGCGGGCAGAATTCGCTAAGCTTAATTCATTCACCACATTAAATAAGGACCAGAAACAATCTTTTCAAATAATGCACGAAACATTATCATATATATAATACAGTACACGTCCCACCTCTTCGTGTAGCAGCACTGTCTCCCACCATAAGCAACTTATGGAGACTACTCGACTTCGCATCCTTCTCCTCTGTCCTCTTCAAATCTATTGCTCACACTAACTGGTCACAAAATATGTGGACAGATGGAGGAAAGGTGACAACTTTGTATACCTGAGCTCATAGTCCTGCTTGACACCGAACACCTGGTGGGTGGTAGAGGTGACCTGCACGCCATCCACCATGTAAATCCGCGTCTTGCGGGTGACCGTCTGCCGATGAGGTGATTTGCGTGAGCCTACGTTTTCACCCTTCAAACGGCATCTCACAATACAATGCAAACAAAACTCCAACAATACTCATGCAGAAGAACCTAAACGAAATCCGAACTGGATTTTCCATCAATTCTCCTAAAAAATATCAGCACGACGTCCGTTTTCAAGTTAAGGAACTCAAGAGACGCCTTTCTGCTGCTTTTTAATTTCCCAATTTCTGGATGCCTCGAAGCAGAAGACGAGAATAATAACGTTGTAAACGAAAAATCATTCTGAAGTAGCTTTCGAAGAACTACTTCGTTACAAGGAAGGGAAACGTCTAAAAAACCTATTTTCAACAGCATTTTCATGGTGATACAGGAGAGACTCTTTTCCTTCGCATTTCTTCTCGCTGAAATACCCTTTGGGATCTATTCTCTGCTCGAGAGTCTTGCACATTCGTGATCGCTTATAATTCTCAGTAGAACTTGTTCCGAAACGCATAAAATAGTCCCCACTTCTTCGATACGAAATTTCTCAGAAGAGAACCTTTCGTCTATTTTCAAGTGGCACTTCAAAAATGATATTTTAAAGCAATCAGGCGAACAAAACAACAGAGACACTGATGAGATCACCACCGTTCTTTAGAGCCTTTGAGCGCTTCTAAACGACAACAGTGGACGATCAGGAAAACGAAATAATCGGAGAAACCATTATGAAATTTATTTGCTACTTTTCCAAGAGAAATTCCTGGTGACGCTTTTGTTTCTGCGGATATGGATTCACTTGGCTTTGATTGTAGAAGGTGACTTCTACAACGGCTCCGTCGATCTCCAACAAGAGAGCAGTTTCTCTTAAATGCATTTCTGCAATAAAAGAGCGCATTGGGCGATTCAGCAACAGAGATGTTTAAAAACGAACACGGAGGACTTACGTTCTTTTTCTTTGGCGTATTCACCGTTTGATTCCGCGTCTTCGCAATTCCTAAATACACAACTTTGTTCAGCGTCGAAACCACACTCTATTCCCCAAAAAACACATAAAATTCGACTCAAATAACGAAGCTTCAAGGTTTAAAATGCCTCAAAGTCTAGTGAATACACAGCATTTTCGGACAAAAGCACTTTCCTCACGAATAAAAAACAGCAAGAGAAAAGGCACATATCACCTATAAAGTAATATGATGTAGTTATCGAGGGCTCCAATACGCTACGCCAAGCTGTTAAACCTAACAAATAAACAAAAATCAGCTTGTGCCCTTCCAAAAATTCGTCCGGTCACTTGGCGTCCCTCCGAAAGCTTCAGAGTTAGAAATTAGAGGATTATGCCGTCGGGTAATGCATATTCGCGCTGAATACCTTAAGCGCTCCATTACGCAAGTTTAAACACGTTGGAAATAGGTGAATTTGGTAATAGATGCAATGTGCCTTAGAAAGCACTGAGTTTGATGCAACTAAAAAAGTTAAAGACATTAGGGGAAATGATAACACGAAAGAGAGCAAAGCTGTGAAGCGCAAAACAATTTTTGATGGGAGATATCGGAGAAGAAGGAGATGAGAAACGATCAACGGAGGATGAGGTCTCAAGCGACAGACGGATGAAAGAGCAAAGGGAAATATCTATTTTGCAGCAGTATGAAGAAGAGGATAACCAACGAATATCGAATCATTTCAAACAACCAACAAAGAACGACACCAAAGAAGTCAAATACGCTCACCAACGAGGTTGACATTTTGTCCCGTTGAAATTTCAATGAAATCCTCTTTGAAAGAGAAAAAACAATGCGTAATTACATCTAACACTCTGTTACAATGTCTAAGGATTTATTTCCCGTTGGGCACATCGAATGCAGAACGGCGACTGCGGCGCCTAATCCACAATAAAGCAAGGATAAGTTCTGCTTCCTCTAGCACTTCATCGTGAGGAGTAAAACCTACAACCTCCTCCACCGCGATACTTCAATATGACAAATTAGATCGAAGAGAATGAGGAGAATCACATATTTCGTTGCTTTTTTTTGAATCAGCGATCAACAGAACTGTACTAGAACTAACTAAGACAAGGATGCCACATTTTTTGTCATCGAACCATGCTGCTCCCTTCAAATCACCTACTTTGATTGCTTCTTCGAGTGTTCCAAGACATATATTTCTACGAAACTGTCATATGGGCGTTGAAGATTATCCTAAATTCCTGAAGCATTTATTATGAGCAATTTACTTTTATCTGTCATCAAGATCTTGACGAGCGTGTTTTGCTTATGTTCCACTTTTACTTGCTTCCTTCATCTGTTCCAAACAAACCAATACATCAAATGATACCTTTTCGTTCATCCTCATAATCGACAGGAGGTTCTGGAGGTGGAGCAGTGTAGAACGATGTTTCATCTTTCTGAAATACTCTCAATCTGAAGTGAATATGGTCAAAGCAACAGAAAGCAATTAGATGACAAGAAAAAGAAACTATAAACTCGGACCAAAATTTCTATTCTTTCCAGCGAAACAACCAGCTTTTCTCAGCATGACCACAGATTCAACGAACCCTCGTTTCCCAAACTCCCCCCACCCACTGCTCCAGCCAGATAACACAGAGGCTACGGGTGAGCAAAGTATCAACTTGAGAGTTTGTTGTTTGGAGATCGAACATAGTATTATTTACAATCAGATAAAGGATATTCTTTTACATCTTTTTCCCACTACTATTGCAAACGTAATCTCTGCTTAATGGCCCATCCTTTTCTCATCCAATTCATTGTTAATCACTACAAAAAACATAAACATTCGGTTGCTTACCCAACGAATGAAGCGTTGAATAAGCGCCAAACAAACTTCGCACTAATAATATCACTTTGAAAGAACACGGTTCATGTATAGGCAAGATAACAGAAAATCGAGAAATTCAAGATGGATTAACCTCATGTGGCACGTTTCCGCCACCAGAAGAGACTTGTGATTGCAAATTAGAAGATATTGTTGAGGATGTGGTTCCGAAGTAATCATAGTCGTTCGTACAAGGGATTACTCCATTAGATGTTGTTGGCGTCGTATCGTGGCCTAAACCTGCGACCCGTCCCGTTGGCGATGCTCTATCACGTTTACTGAGATTCGACGGCAGTGCCTTGAAAAAACATTGACTGCCTGTATCAACGAAAGAATGCCGCCTGGGAGGAAAAAGGCAATTTCAATGAGCTCTCCCCTCCCTAAAAATTTTCTTCCCCCGATGACTGTCACCGATATCACCGAATGCAGCCATAAAAAAGGCATCCATGAGCCAAGCTCTGTTCAACAATTTACCGACGATGCAAAACCCGCAATGCAGAGTACTCAATATGACAAAAAACTGTATCAAGGACTTTTTCACTTGAATGACGGTGAGCATTTGCCATTTGACGACCAAAATGGACCGAAAAATGCTAAAAATGAGGCAGATATAAGTAGCACACAAACAGCTGGTATATCGGCAACTCAACAAAACACCCATCCAGATGGGATTCAAGTTGTACCTAAATGAACTGTCACTACTTCACAATCGCGTCGTCTGGAAGCCAATATAGAGTTTAGGAGATGGCGACAGATTATAATTCAGACCACATTTGGTTGCAATAAAGCGGAATCGACATACGAGTTGGAAATGAAGTGAAGAGGGAATGACGCATAGAAAGCCAAATTAAGTCATAACTGCTCTGCTCTAAGATCGCTTCGCCATTTCCGCAAAGACAGATCGTCGCTGTGCCTTAACTCCTCCCCCCCACTCTATCTTCCCTTACCTTATAAACGTATCTCCTCTTTCCGAACAACACATAAGGAAACTTTTATCGTGAATAACGACAACGTTTCTTAAGATCACAATTCGGCCTTCTAACAAAACAAACTTACCATCAATCAGAAATACTTTCCTGTGAGCTAAATAGCTGACTTTTTTAGTACTTCTTAATAAAGAGATATAATATTTGTCTAATTTTACTAAGATATCATTTCCGATCTCTGTAAAATACGTTGGAAAGTGCGGAGAAAGCGGAGTTTTTTTCAGGGTGGGTAATTCAGCTCAAAGATTGTGCTGAAGGCAACTTTCCTTGAAATGAACGAGAAGTTTCCTATCTGAGGATACCTGTAGAATAACTGCATAACTTAGTTATATGTTGCGAAAACCCGACTGCTGATCTTTCAGAATAGCGTCGAGCTGCTCACTATCAAATATCACGTTGCATTTTGAGGCCATCATGCGAAAGTAATCATAGATACTTTTCCCAGAAATGTCTTCTTCAACTCGAGAGCAACTTTTTAATTCAATCCCACTCAGCAATGCTCTGAAAATATATCACTTCAAAGATGAACTTCACGTTTGCGAAGTGACGAATTGTCGCCACTGTTCCACATATACAGCACTTCCCTCTTTCCCTCTTCGAAAATGTTTGAATGCACGAAACTGTGTAGTCGTTTAATAGACATTACACAGAAGAAACAAAATTGCCGCAGCTTGATAGTAGCGTACAGACCAAAGGCCATTGACAAGTCTATGATATGCGGTGAATTTGGAAGGAGAAAAAGCGTCAAAATATGCATCGGGCTGGCCAGTTCTACTTAAGCAACGAACGCTCAACAACCAGTTCGGTGCCCAAGCGGACTAACGTATCTCTTGCCATACAGTTCCACTTTGTTGTATTTTAGAGTTGATAAAAATTTGAGTCGTTCGTTGAACGTCTCGTGAAATAACTACAATTGGAAACGCAACCATCGATCATATGAAAATGCTTAAAGCCCCTTTAGTACTGAAGTTGTTAATGATAGTCTGCTTTATTCTTCATTTACTGTCCCATCTCTCATCCCTTCTCATTAGCAAAAAATAAACACCTAGGCGCAGGCTAATAAGCGTAAGGAACTACACTCTAACTCTAAAGCAGTTGGGAAGTTTAAAAGAAACAAAAGAGATATTAGGCGAGAGCCGTACATTCCATCAACTTCTGCCATTATGCGAGACGAAATATGAGGAGTTTCGAGCGAGCCACGGAAATAAAAAAGAGCGTTCTGCTTGGCCGTCAAATACAGAGAGCACTAATGAAAACAACATTTCGGGGGTGCGCAACAAGCCGACGTGTACAAGCAACATATTCAGCCAACTCTTTTACGAACAGCACCGAATCAGGCTCATGCCTCACTTTGTCGACCAGGCAGCACCTGTAAATCTGTAAAAACTTTCAGTTCCCTCTCCACACTCCACTGAAACAGTCCTTCACACTGAATCACTCAAACTATTCGGATATACTAACAAAAGAGAGAGACAACGCTTACGTTCCGACTGTTCATTTCTAGGCGCAGAATGATGCCTAATGATCCAAACAGTTCACCGACTGGTGGCCACAAAACAACTCCGTTCATGCCTGTCATGAAAAATAAGAACAATCCCGCTGATGAAGGTCAAGCTTAGGCGATGGGTGGAAAGCACAAGTCGCGCTCAATGATGTTGAACTTCTAAGTAACGAGATAAAAGCGTGAGGCAATACCGAAGGAGAAAGAAGAGATCTGACGGGACTGGGCATCGAAGCAACTCGCGTATTGGTGCGTGCTTGTGCAGCCAGTGAAAGCGGAAATGAAGCCGGTCGTCGAACATCAGCCAGTGTCAGCTCTCGACTCATCGGAGGCAGTACATTGAATGCGGCTTGCATCCGTTCACCACCAGCATCAGATAACGATTCCTTAAATGGTGCCAACAATGAACACAGTGGCAACTTCACGCATAGAAGGAAAGAGGTGCAGTTAACAAAGGGCAACAGCACAACTCGAGAAAAAACCATAGTTTCTACCCGTCAATAGAGGCGTTATTCTCTTTATCTTCAGAGAAATATCGATCACATAACGTTGCAATACCTAAACAAGCTCTTTCACCTTCATAGGAAAAAAAATTTGAACATCTCAAGCCAATATCAGAGAATAGTGAAAACAACTGCTAAGTAAATGAATCATTCTTGACGGATGTTCATTTATTCAACATAGATGCAACACTCTCATACCTGAGCAAAACGTGTGCAAATATATACAAAAGTCACATATACAGATACATAAGTGTGTATGCAGAATAAGTTCTCGTTTTCACAAGAACTCGACAGAAAAGAAATTAAAATAGTTGCGATCTCAACGAACCATTTCCGTCTTCATACAATCAGTATTTTAGTCTACTAAAACGACATCTTTGAGGTCTTACTCACAAATAAATGAAGATATTGAAACACAGAGAAAGATCGAGCTCAACTTCGAACGACCTAAGGTAGTTTTTATCATGAATGGAATACTCTGGAGATCTTGCTGAACAGCACAATCGATAGGGATTTATCCGTAAGAATGCTTATTAACTGCGATAAACAAAGCGATTTTGTATCAGCAAACAAAACGCTCATTCTGAAAATGAGCTCCTGAGTTCACCCAGTATACATCTACAATTCTATATTATACACGATATATATCACGAGGTGCATAGTAATTAACGAAGCAGTAGTCCAATGTGTGCAATTAAACAACGAAACGGTTCATTGGTGCACAAATAGATTAAATCGATACTATCTTTAGTGTTAGAACGTTAAGCTGCACGGACAATATCTCACTTGCGGCCATACAAGTTTTGCCCTCGGGGGAAAGTATTTGTTCGGCAAAAAAGAGCGGAAATCCTCTCGAAACAAAACTAACGGAGCTTCTGGAAGACGTTACATACGTCAACAGCCACTGGAAACAGCCCCAAAATCTCTGCTTTCGATGACTCTATTCCACGGTTATATCAACTGCTTTTGAGAGCTTTCGTCCTCAAAATGATAATAAAAACCTCGAATCAGGCATAGAGAACTTCATTCTAAGACAACAGTGCTAGTACTATGGCCACGACTTTGATTACATGATTGAAGGCAATGACTACACCTTATAGCTGTTTAGCGCAATCACGATTAGACAAACTGATGAGTGGGAAAAAATCCATGCTTCCGAGCAAAACTTTTATAGGAGAGACGTGACGCCGATGGAGGCTGTCTCCTTTATCCTTCGTCTGTTTCTAACTGCAACGGAGGACAAAGACACAATTGTACCACCTCCAATATTAGTGACTAGATTCATAATTTCCATGAGGAAGGGAACGATTTAATTAATAAATAATGGACGAATAATATCAATGTGGTCTTTAAGACAATGTCATCACCTCAGCTGAAACACTACTTGAATCACAATTCGGGGTAGGGATTGACGGATCTGCAGATGTGAAAATGCGCGTTTGGATTCCCTCTTTTCTCCCTTCTCTCCTCCCACCTCACATTTTTAGAATTCTTTTGTAGTTCTATAAATCCAATAGTCGCCTTCTTCGCAATCAGAATTCACATTACTAAGAAGATTCCTCCTCACACAACATTAACGTTTAATATTAGAGTAAATAGAAGTTTTAAAAGGTAACAGTACAAATCCCAAAAAGCGGAATTCGAATACTTGGAGGCAGATGTGAAACAAAAAATATTAGCCCATTATTCAGGCAAAAGTATACCTATTCATCTCATTAAATTTCGCACTTTATCCCACATTTAGGCGAGATGAAAGAATACACGAAACGAAGACAGAGGGATATAACTGCACACAACTTTGAAACAGTGACAAATCACCTCCTATCACATATATACGAAATAAAGAAAAGCAATAAAAAGTAACAACTTAGAAAGGCCTATATCGCGATAAGCGAAAGATAGAGGACGATTAAAAGCTCACAGAAGAAAAAAGAATAAAGCTGCGCCATCTCTGAACGTCGATGAGGTTAAGACATTTCACGAATTTCGATTGGAAGTGCTTCCACAAACCCAAAAGCGCATTTCATCATCAAGACTTCCCAATTTGATAGTGAATAACCCTACTGAATGCGGTGGATCGTTTAATAGAGCAACGTCTTTATTTCATCCCTACAGGAACAAACACCGACTACGAACCAACAAACGCAACCCACATTTCAGAAATCCAAGAAATATGCATCGCCACAAAGGCAATCACGTCCTTCCGTCCTCTGTATTATCCTTTTACTCCTCGCCCAATCTAACTGGCTTTTAACGTGAGTTGTTCGCTCCGTTACTTCCTTACACAAAACTTAATCAACATGATAGTAAAGCGTCGAACAATCATTAATTCATTTCTGTTCTCACTAAATGAGGAGGGAAACCAAATCACCCTACGAGGCAATCTCAACGAGGAACAACGCAACAATCTGGGATTTCGATCATCGATATGCAAACCCCTTCTAACTGTTTCTTGATTTCGATCGCCGCAAAAGCTTTAATTCACGCAATTAAATCGAAAAAGCCGATCTGTCGCAACGCGTAATTACACACTGTCCAGAAATGAGCACAAACATTTACCACTGATTGATCGTCCACATGCTCCACGTATCGTGCATCACCATTCCGAACCACCTCCTATAAAATATACCACTAAGGTGGCCGAAGATATGAACGCAAATCTGCGAGTCGGATTTGAAATAATCTAAGGTTCTTCCAGCTTAGCTCACCACTAGTGTTTCACCTAATAAATAACCACTACTGAATACAGCACTTCAGTGTAAACAGTGCAAGTATCCTCTGTACGTGTTTCCAATGTTTACTCGGAATCATACATTCTCTACGCCAAAAAATAAAGGCAATTTACTCCTTTGGTGGGTGGAGGAGAGGAAACTGCAGACAGTGAGGAAGAGAGAAGGGGAATGTGAGCTCGGGCGGGTAAAAATTCAAGACGAAGCAAGTGAGTGAGAGAAATTTTTACGAAGATAGCGTTTCTAATTCCCTAAGAGCTCATCGGTCGTCTCCTATTCCAAAAACGGGCAATGAATTTTCGGGAAGCACCCACATGAATGCCACAAAACACATCCATCTCATGCTGCTTCCCACTTGTTACAAATCTACAAAGAAAAATGCGCGTCATCAATTTAGAGGCTCGGCATTGATTGCCGACAATCAAACTCACACCGACAAGTCACCGTGAACGGATATCAACCATATTATAGACACACAACAACGAGTATCTTTCAGAAAATATATAAAAGTTAAACAGAGAAGGAATGCGAGAGATGTTGGAAATGAGAAAAAGCCGGTTGAACCGATATTGGTGATTCCTCTTGCTCACAAAGCAACACTGGTGAATAAATGACGAAAAATGGAAAACGCCAGCCATTACGGCAACGAGAAAATATGCCTATACGTAAATACCTTAGCAGATTCGTTGCCGCCTTCATCTTTGCCAGCGTCCTGGATGGAATCTGAGTGCAGTGATGATTTCTCACCTTGCCACGAATCCTGATCCACTGATGCGCGTTTCGACCGCTGCAATGTTCGACTGTGCTGTGAACTTATACAATCACTTATGAGAACTGGATGCTGATTGCTGCCACATCCTTAGTGGGTAGATAGACCACAATTAAAACGCGGTGCACGCAATAATGGTACAAAAATTAACTGGGTGAATGAACGACCAGCCTTTGGTTAAACATTCAACGTTTCCAACAACTACAATGTCTCACACGCCTTCATTCAATTTCTTCAAATATGGTTATGGTTATACTTACACCCTGTTACCACGCTATAAGTCCAGTTGAAGTTTTTCACTGACGTTCGGGACAACGAGAGGTGCATCAAAGTGAAGACACCACGAAACGAAGGGTTCTAAGCTGAGGAAAGCATAAAGGGAGGTTTACTCACCTGTGCAGCATGTACCCGCTTTGAGCTCTCAACAGGCTGCGACGATGAGCGATGAGGAACACCTCTATGCACCGTTGTCTTCGTCATTTCCTGCTACAAATCATCCCGCGTTGAGCTGCTAGCGTGCTGGCATATAGAATCCGGCCCTAGCGTTTTAATTACAAGCAAATGTGGAGGAAAAATGACAGAGAAACGAGCTTATGCTCGGATACTCCCTGAGACATAAAACTTGCTGCACCCATCCGATACTCCGTACCGTAGGCGCACGAACCTGTGCTTCCACTTCTGTCGTTCCCATTTTTCCCTCCCCTCCCTTCTCCGACGCTGCGTCCCTTCATACGACCTGCCTTCAGAATGAGAAATGGCACTAATAAGTTCGTCAATTGTATTAACCTGAGCTGCCAAATATGTTACATAGATGTCACGATGATACCATTCACTGTTTACTTGACCTATGACTTCATAAAACATAATATAATAGCACATTGTGCGCTGCAAACACCCCAACTGTCTGCCAAGGTTCTTGATGGAGAGCAGTTTTTCATGAACGTTTCCCGATGTCCCCCTCTTCTAGCAAATCACTAACTGCTTGCTCACCGGTTCATCTGCTAAGTGAACACCAAGATTTCGCACATCAGTTATTAGTGATCTCTTTTTAAAAGATGGCCCATCAATGGAACGCCTCTCCTTTGCAAAAATACAGCACGTTGGCACGAGTTGTGCCTCCAACCTCAGGTCGACGACTTACCGTAATTCGTCACTTTCCATCGAGCAGAAGTATTATCACATTCGATATCACAATTCTAACGCAAAAGACGGATCGCCGTTAATATTTCTGCACAAATGAACGGCGACACAGAAACAGTGGAAGGAATAAAAGCACAAATGGATCACATTCAGCAGCAATGGCCCCTTTCTCCACAGCTCTCAGATCATATTAACTGCTTTCAACACCTCACATCTAATTCACTAATCTGTTCTGCTATTCTAATATCATAAACTAGTAAAAATACTATGGAAATAGTAAAAGCGCTGTGGTATAGCTGAATGGAAATTGCATGCCAACAGAACTTGCACACGGGAAGCAAAACAAGCGCATTTCAAAAATACACAGCTGCAACCTTCTGAAATTCCAACTTACTCTAACGTTTGCTGGAGAGTTGACCCATCGTCTTTGGTGTGTATCGTCCATTTGTAACACTTCGGCCGGCATTCCTCGATTCTAGAATATACGTACTGCAACATCGCCTCAGTCAGTTTCACATCGATTATACTCCCCCCCATAGACAAAAAACATGGGAGAAATACTTGATCCGGCAAGCACATCAATAGACAGCGGATAGATAAACGCTAAACAAATGCATTTGCGAATTCAACAGTGAATCAATTAGCTTTTAACTAAGTTAATTAGTAATATGAAGGATCAACGGATATTACTATGAACTCATGCAGAAAATGGAAGAAGAAGGCTTAATGTTGCCGACAGTTACAAGCTGTATTCCGCGACCGCTCGATGACTGACGGTGCCGGCCAACAAAAAACAATCAGGCAATCACTGAGAGATTTGTCTGTAAATCAATGCTTTCTGCTATTCCATGAATTCAGGATATCAAAGCACAACAACTGATATGTTATCAGCCAAAATGTTATCATATTATTGGATGCACATTTCCCATCAATGTCACCTAAACGGATCACATTGAAATCACGCTTGCGATGATCGACGAAGACACCAAATGGGATAAAAATAAAATAATCAGCAAAACAGGCGACATTTTAATAGAATTGTGAGCAATCGAACCATCCACTTCGGAGAAACAAACACCACAAACGTTCTCATCTATCACCAATGAATAATGACCGCTTGAAACAATACCATCTTACTGGACCGTCCCCTCTGCAATTAGCGGCTATAAAAGATTTGTTTCTTCAAAAATTCGTAACGTTAATGTATGGCTGCAAAATCTCTGAACCTGACTTAACTCGGCTGACGTGAAATGGACGCCCATCTTCTGCATATCTGAACTTTCTTCAGAACCTCTCAGTGGACGTGACATGAGATAGAGGATGCGATCCTGTACCTCACGCTACATCCTCGAAACTCGTAACTCTACTTTCAGACAAATAAACACACACACACATAAATGCACACATATGCGAATAAGCACTTCACCTCAGTGCATTCTTCGAAGCAAATTTATAAGGCGCATCAGAAAAAGAATTAACAATGCAGCTCACTGTGGTTAGTGCTGGAGTTGACCTTTCATTCAGCACTCCTTTGAAGTCACCGTCTGCATCCACCTAAATATAAGCATTCCCATTAAAGTTATCCAACAACATCCTGAAGATATTTGGAAAAAGATATCTGAAAACACAAATTACTCCTATTGCAACTGGGAGAACAGCAGAAAAAAATTGAATAGACTTATTCATAGTGCCCACGAATTGGCAAATATGCCGTTCCTGCCGACTCTCCTCAGCACTAATATTGAATAACGAGCGGCCCACTTCACCTTTCATGACGGATTCGACCAATTTTCACGCTGAACACAAACATATAGCACTTACCCCAACGGTGAGAGTTATCTTCCCAAAAACGAGCGTTTGCTCATCATTGAACGTACGCGTTGCGTGTGCACTCGTATTCGGTTTCGAGAAGTGCGCTTCGCGTAACACCTCGCGTATCTCACATGGCGGTGGCGAAGCCTCCACCGGTAATATGAGAGACGCTTGGCGATTATCGTTGGTTTCGTCAACGTCCAGTGATAGCTTTACCGACATTGGCTGCTTCGTTTCGGCAACGATATCTCTGATTCTGTGCGATGGAACTGACCGCGGTGGTCGAGAAGGAGTCGGCTCCTCTTCAGCCAAATCATCACCCACTGCAACTAAGTGGGGAGATGTTGGAGATGGAGCTACTGTAGGCGGCTCTTCCGATACCTCTGTAAACGGAAAAAAGGTCAATAATTCCAAGTGAAAATCTATTCTCCACATCTATAACCGATATGCTGTGTGTCCTCTTCAACAAGTGAGAGTATGAAAATCGAAAAAAAAAACTGGAACGATCTAACGAGATTCAAATCTCAGGAGGGAAGGAAAACCATCATCAATATCTCAAACTAGAATAAAGAGAAGCAAACCATAGTCAAAGCCGATCATATAATTTCTATTACCGAAAAGAAAAAAAAAACACATCAAGGGTTCATATAGAAGAGTTATCACCTTGCTGGATGGAACTTAAATCTTTGCGATGAACAGATTACTGCTTACAAGCAGTGGCAAGAAGTGAACGCTGTGAGACCTTTCAAACGAATAACATGAAAGTTTAACGATGGGAAATGCAGATATCAGTAGGTGGAAAAGAAAGCCTCACATCTATCCATTAATATTGCCAGTGAGAAGCGTCGGCAAAAGGGCATCGGCACTGATGAGACGTTGAGCAGATATTACTTCTGCCAGCACTGCAGCCAGGAACTCGGTGAGAAGGACTTTTTTTTATTATGGTAAAAGGCTTTTACAACGTTTATAAGGGCGTGTAAAAAAGCACAATGATCGTACAAAACTTCGTATCTTTAATTTGCAAGAAAGAGCGATAAAGATGAATGTTAGGGATACATCTGACATCTTTGAACTGAAAGACAGCTGCTGCAAATTCCATATGTTGAACAATTAAATTATGGAATGCTTCCTATCAAAATATATTCGATAAAGCTGACCGAATTGTACATGATCCTCGAGTTTTAAAGCGTCATCGAGAACGGTGAGAGCGCTAAGCACTGCTGAATCACCTCCTTGCTCATCCTCTTTTGCTACCACTCTACTTTGTGAACGATCTTCCAATAAATTAGCGCCTTCGTTCACCTGAACAAATGAGGTAAAACATTCATGAGATACAATGTGTTTTGAGGCTTCGAATCTGATGCCCGCAGAGATGGATCGAGGTGACTAAGTTGCCGAAATATGGATATTCGGAAACAATCTTTCTCAAACACCAATCCTACAGATTGCCGACTGATTGCAATTCGACGATGTGCCTAATCAATATTATTCACAAAAACTTTCTATTATTTGAAATATTTCATATCAGTCGGCAAAATAACTTGCATGAAAAAAGGCCAAAGACAATCTACATAAGTAAAAAATGCTCGAATACCACTGACGTTCCTCCTTCTATTAAACTCTTTTTAAATAACAACCTCTGAGCGATATGGTTTTTCCAAGAAGAGTCTTTCCGACGTCTCATCAGGTCACTCCGAAAAAACTTCGTCTTGTTAGAAAACATATGAGGACATAGTTGGTGCAGCATAAGATCACAACTGCACAGCAATCTCCATGGAGGACGAGGAAACAGTGCAGAGCACGGTGCACAAAGTAATGCCTAGCTAAAATGTTCAAATCTGATGTGCTCTGCGAATATCCATGTATGATGACGCTTCCAGAGCTGTATTTGTTTGAACAGAAATTACGCACCTCACTTGAAGCTTTCAAAGGCTTGAGAGCTGGTTCCACTGATGGCGTGAACTCGAGCTCAGCTGTTAAAACCTCCGATTTGCTGGGAAGACGTGGAGGGAGAATTGCATGCTTTGCATGCGAAGGAAACGCGTTTTCTCGCACCTGTGCAGGACTGGGTCGAGGTGTGGTATCCGCTTCACCAATCACGCAACCATTCTCTAGCCCGTTATTCGAATGCAAACTTTCCTTATCCCCATTCAACAGCTGCAACAACGTTCACTTTGCGAAGCTAAAAACCTACTCTGCTATTTATGTTCATTTCTGTGATAAGTTGTTAAGGATTCAGCTGCTAGTATAATTTCCTGTGAACGCCATATGGAATTAGCAGAGTGCAAGAAACTGAGTAGTTTCAAATATGAGGGAGACTAAATACATTAGATGCGAAGAAGCCGAACGACACATGACCAAAGGTGAAGTGAGCTTCACGGCTTTTTCAGAAAGAGGGTTGCTTGCGCTAGAAACCATTCATAACAGTTCGAGATCTCCATCTGGTGGTGCTTGTCAAGTATGAAGATTTAATCTAGCATTGCTTCAAGTCTTAAAGTTTTCACGTCTGAGGTTGAGCCTACCTTCACTTTAAAATCAATCGCATCTCCCATTCTGTTAAACTTCATTTCCCCTCTGGAACGTTACTAAACATCGAGCTCGAACAGAAAGTTAAATTAATAGCCAGCTACCTCAAGGATGTCGACACTAGGCGTGTCGAAAGAACAACGCACATCGGTAGAAGACGACGTATCGTCGTCATCATCGAGGTCAGAGCCCACAACTTCAGTGGTTACTTGTTCGGCGTTCATTTCACAGATCAGCCGCTGTACACATGCAAAGTCACCTTCTTTCGCAAAGAAAGGATGCTGCAATGCAAAACATCACCTTATACGATCTTTTTCCACTTCTACATCTTCTCAACATTCTGCAAATGAGCTGGTATCAGCTATTCTTTTCCATATTTTCTATTTTATTGGCACCGCTCGATTAATAAACATGCAGTATATTCAGAGACATCAAAAACAACTATCACTAATAAGAGATCACAGTACCCGTCACCTTTACAGCTCCCCATCCCCATCGGTTTGTTTTAGGAAAAAATAGTTCCCCGATACTACAGCCAATGATGACATTATAAGAGAAACTTTTCAGCCTCTGCTTCTGCTGTCGCAAATTTAAAAATTACAGCGGCAGAGTTCGACTCTCGACGATGGTACAGGCACAGCATAACAGAGAATTTTCGGAAAAAACACGAGTAGATTTTCCATCGCATTAGTGCTTGAAATATACTTTACTTATGAGAGATCAGTGACGCTTTTCTGTGTTCTACAGCTTCAAGCTTGAATGCGCCTACATGTCTCTAGCACTGAGTATTTTAAGCTTGAACTTTCGCTGAAATCACTTCAGATATGGAACTGCCTCACATTCGCAAATTTATTCCCCTCATCCTAGGTGCTTTTTCCTTTCTAGTCTCTTTTATTTGTATGCCATCATCCTCCAAGCGTGATGATTTTATCTTCGATCTTCTTTAATGCGGACAAATGAGTTCTTGCAAAGACACCACTTAAATGACGTCCTCTAGAAAATCAGATCCATAAGGATCGCCCATGTATGAAAGGAAAATGAAAGTACGACAAACCGAATCGATATCAAGTCACTGTTATTCTAAGTGAGAGCAAAGGCTGCGACCGCTGTCGTAATCTATCCCAGCTAGTTTGCAGAAGTCTGCGATGGCACTGAACAAACACGATATGTGCTGATAAAACATTTGAGAGTGCGACTTCAAGATGAACATCTTGAAGTGATAAAAGCATTCAACGATCAGAAACGACCGATGAAACTGATTGCGCTGTTAAACAACGCCTGAAGAACCGTCACGAAAGTTGGGTAAAGAAGCCCATGATAGCGCAAAAAATGATGTGTAATGCTGACTCTACCGAACAAATCTCTGATGCCTAAAAGATATAATTCATAGAGGCATGATGAGCTTCTCACAAGCTTTCTACTGAGGAACAGAGTAAACTGTTTTTTAAACGACTTCTGACATCGACCCACGAAATGTTGCCCTTTGACGAACGACTTCATTTTCAACTATGCGTGCTTCCAATTTGGAAATATCGTGGATGTTACTTATTTTTAAGGAATATAAGACGGAACGTCTCCTGCTCTCGAAGGAAGTGGAATATGCTCGAATGGACTGCCTCTGCGAGCCTACCCGTTGATACCTGCATTTATCCCTTTTTTAAATGAAGAAAAAATGATTTATTCTGGAGCTGGCTCCTACATTTTTTCCCCCATTTCATTCACTAATCACATTTTCCTGTCCGCTGCCTCGTAGAGCTTTGGTTTATTCAATTTACTAGTAAACTGATCGCTGCCATCTTGTCCATGTACATTAAAAAAAAACATGCTACGAATGAAAAGCACAGTGCAAGCATTGTAATTTTGGGAAGATGTACCTCCTGCAGTACTCCTTCAAACCAGAAAACCCCCAGGTGTAGTAGAGGAACAGTACACGAGGTTTCTGAGGTGGTTCAAAAATAACTTATTACAGTTCTTTTAGAGGAGAAGAGCACACTATGAGGAGAGAAATCTCAATAGGACAGCATGACTAAACGGTGGCCCTGCGTTCACATGCAACATCACAGTGACTTTCTTCCGTCATCCCTTCCTAAACGTGGACCCGAAAATACGACGAACAGTAAAACATCATTTCAGGCTTTAGAATATTCCGATTATTTTTATTTTTCTGCTTTCTGTCGTACAAATGAGATGGTTAAACTGATTTCTCATCAACAACAACGTTGCTCCTTCTGCGTTTTGGCAGGTTTAGCTGTTAACGAAGTCGGGATGCTGTTAGTATTGTTAAAGATAATTTACCTGTAGCAAGCAATGGAAGCGTTGCCCATTAATTCGATTCGACAACTATCTGAGTTAGATGCAGAAGCGATATGACCGCACATGAAATACAGCCAACTTCTAATCAGCTGAAGGAACACAAAAAAGCCCCAAATATCAATCGATCTAAGCCAATAAACAGATGAAAACATACACAAATGAGGTCAGCAGCCGTGGGTCGATTCTGCGGGTCTTTGGTTAAACAGCGAAAAACCACGTCACGGAACGATGAAGACCATTGACTGGGCCGTTCCAACGTTGGTGGCTCTGCCTTTATTATCTGTAAAAGCAGATCCAATTTTCTAAACATCGTCTAATCAATAAAGCGTAGTTCCAATTGAAGTAAACAAATAACCGCAGCAATCTGAATCGATTCAGAATGCAAGGTGGTTGCTGAATCTCCTACAAATGGACCTAGGCAACAGAGACGCCGATCAGAGACAAAAGAAAAAGCAATTTGCAGTCAAATGGATGCTGTTATCCATCGCTCCCAAGACAAACCTCTGTTGTAGAGCTACAAATCAGATTGAATACATTAATCTTTTTTATCCTGCTGAATGATGAGAAGGAATTTCAACCACGTTCACTCGAATATTGCTCGAAAAACAGCGTCTCTTTCGATATAACCACATAAGCCTATCGAACATAAGAAGCTTAAGAGCGACGTCTATTCGATGTGCGCAGTGAGCCATAGAGAACGAGAAGTTTATACATTTGCAACCCATACGAAATACTTTGACAGCCTTTAT
Organism: Parascaris univalens; assembly: GCA_037576465.1. Classification (NCBI taxonomy): domain Eukaryota; kingdom Metazoa; phylum Nematoda; class Chromadorea; order Rhabditida; family Ascarididae; genus Parascaris; species Parascaris univalens. The sequence continues at coordinate 59,022,383 of CM075173.1, read as the reverse complement.
AACAAAGTAATTTCTGGATGCATAGTTCTACAGAAATTATATTTCTCGAGAAAATATAATCAACGCGCTGATAATCGCGAAAATGCTACAGCTATTCTAGAATGAAGGAGAAAAAAAGAAATGAAAGTACCTTGAAGACAACTTTAGCCGGATTCATTTCAGAATATGGAGGCCTCTCCTCGGCCATCTCTATAAGTGTTATACCAAAGCTCCAAATATCCGCAAGCTTATTGTACTTCTTTTCTGGGAACGTTTCACAAAGCATCACCTCTGGAGCCATCCTGCAGACGATAAATTTAATTAACTTAACAATTCATGCATTCACCTTCAAAGAGTAATATCACTCGAGGATGCTTCTTAGTACACCTCAAATCAGCGTTATAATTAAATGCCGTCACAGATGGATTAATTTGAGAGTGGCAAACGTCTATTAAGAACATAAAAATCAGCCATCTGCAAAACATGGCAGCAGCCAACCGCAGTTGAACCCCCCATGACCCACATCCACATTATACCCATGACTAACACAGCTAATGTATTCGCATATGCTCTCGTAGCATATCACTCTGGCAACGCATATTGCGTGAGATGTAGAACGCCGTCGTGGAAAGCATAATGGGCACTTTCAGTGAGAATGCTCAATGTCCATTAGAAAGCACGTCTCGCAAAATTCAGCCGGAGATATTACTGCAAATTCTTCTTTACAAAAGCTTTTAAGGAAACATCGACGAAGAGCACTCAGCACTGTAACCTGACAGCCATAGCATCAAAAACATCGCTCAAGCTTTTCAGCTACTCGGAACGTTGTGCCCACAGACTTCTGGAAATCGCCCGCTAGCTTCCGGACCCCGAAGGCCGATATAGGCCACTTTTCTTTCAAATTCCAACTCACTCTCGATGCATGGTGCATGCGAAAAGGTTTCCTTTGAGGAGAAGAAGTGCTCTCGCTTTGCGAAGTCATTCTATTTGCACAGGGCTGCAAACACAGCCTCCCGATGTCACTATAGCGATTCGGACACCATATGTGAGATGAGCGATGAAACCTGAATATTGGAAATTTCCCAAATTCTCTCAACAAATACTTCTCACAGGATCCTTACAGCTGTCTCCAGTTGTAAGAAACCCTCTTCCCATGCAAGGATAATGTTTCATTGCCCATAGTGCTATCTTGTAGAGACAATAGCAACTTTCTGCAGACAATTCGCCGAAAAATTCCTCAACTTGCTAACCAATACGGTGTGCCGATGAATGTTGAGCGTTCTTCGCGGGCATCCTTGCAAAACGCCGAAACACCGAAATCAGCTGCAATATAGACTGTAAATACTACCGCACTAAGTCACGAAACAACACATCCACCCCACTCATAGAGAAGCAACAGCGATACTCTATCCAATGCCGAATGAAAATGCATCTTGCCAAATCCTTTTTTTTTCATAATCAGAGCGCATATTTCGTATGTGTACTGCATACAGACACTTAATAAATGCGCAACGAAAGCGCATCATATAAATTCCCTTATTTCAGACTTTCGAAAACAACATATGAACGTAAAGAAATTTCAAAAATTACATTACCTAGCTTCACTTTGGCATCATTCGTCAGCAGGACATTACCGGCCTTGAGATCCCGATGGATAACGTTATTCTGATGCAGAAAGTCGAGTGCCTTGAGAACCTCCCTCATCACACATTGGATTTGTGGTTCCGTCAGCCCCCTTGATAGCTCAACCATTATACTGTCAATGGCGCCTCCCCCGCAGAATTCTAACAAAAGCTGAAAGAATATCGCCATTCCTTTGCGTGATATAATAAGTCACATAGTGCTCTCTACTTCCCGCTCAAAATGTAACTTCTCCGCTCCAACTCACTGCCACAAGCTTTAAGCACATCTGCCACGGAGACAACACAAGCAAGGTCATGAATGCGCTGTGAAGTGATTCATGTCCGAATGAACGCACAGTGTTAACAAGACCGATGAGCTGTCAAATGATTCATAGCCAATCAAATACACAAAGTTAACAAAACACCAACGTTCCTCACCCCCTTCATCTGAAACTAAACAAGCCATGGTGCGTCAACGTTTGAGCGATGACTCCAAACAGTGGACAAAGAAACCAATAACCAAACAAATTACGCGAAGGAAATAGAGCGTAAGGGAAAGATGAGACTACTCAAACTTCAACCAGTAATCAATATCACTTACTTAAAAAACTCTTCTTGTTCCACAAGTAAAGGATGACGGACCAACTGTTCATCGCATGAGTACAGAATATGAAGGGACGAATGGAAAAGAACCATCAAATTAGGTTTATATCACCACGGAGTGTTTTTATAATCTATAGCTGATTAGGAAGAATACTTCTGTGGCTGGGCATCACTCAAAAACGCGAGAACTACTCCACAACAAGCGAATCGGTGGGATATGTAAGAATGAAGACATATGAATGCACCTTCACTGCGTCCTATAAGGTGCGTGATGGAAAACAATGCCTCTTTAACTGCTTGAAAGTGTATGAGCGATAACCTGAGCAAGGTAAACGCTAGCTTAAACATCTGCTTTGCTACAACATCCCGCCACTATCCACAATTACTAAACAACTAAAAAACAAATACAACTTCCAACCACGAACTGAAATCTCTGTGAGGTCGGTGATGCAATCTGAAACTTCTCCGCAGTTGCATCACTTTCAACTCTTCTTGGCGATGAATGCTGCTGCAGCCGCAGCTCTGAGAATAAGAATAACATACCGTGATGCGATTGCCCATAGTGAATGCGTCGTAAAGCTGTACGATGTTAGGGTGCACACAATGAGTGAGGATTTCAACTTCCACCATAACCGCGGCACCCTCGTCGTCGTCCAGCTCCATTGCCTAAACACTTAACTGTAACCATCGCATCAGAAAGCTTGAATGCCTACTTCATACTTCATAGTAAAATTTTTCCCAAGAATTAGTAATTTTGAAGCAATAAGATGAGAAAGGATGACCAGATGAGAGAATCATCGATGAGTGCATTCAAACGCCGTTATATTACACATCCGCAACGAACGGAGTAGAGATATTTGTTTGAAGCAGCCCATCGGACCTAGAACATTAGAGACACAAGAGGCAAAGACATCTTTCTAGAAACTTTGCAACATACTGCGAGCCCCTAGCATTTAGTTCGCTTATTACTGGAGATTAAGAGGCAGTTTCGTGGAAATCGTGTTGCCATTTTGCTGAACTGTAAACCCTAGCATTACTCCATCATATAATCTGTTCTTATTCATTTCGAGGGAGGGAAAAGGTGCTATTAAAGACGTTTTTGGTGCGGAAGGCTAGGGCAAACCTTTGCTGCGGCCACTCGAGTTGGATCCGATTTACTGACCGCTTTGTAGACATTACCAAACGCACCATCTCCAATCACCTCTTTCAGGGTCCAATATTCAGCAACGTCAGTTTCGAGCCGTACGATAGATGGCACGCTCTTCACTACTGATTTCTTCTCCTCACCTCGGATGAATTTCTTCAGAAGGCCAACGATTGGCATTTGGCGTGCGCTACGTCTGCTAGCAACAAATGAGCACTTCTTGAGCTTTCCCCTTCGTCTATCAACACATTTAGGCTCCTTCTTCGAAACTAAAAACCTGAAAATAAACTTGATGCAGTTATTGTTTAGCTTCGACTGAACGCTGATGCATCCGAAAGGTGCAAAACAACGTTTAAACAATAAAAAAAAAGAACGAAACAAACGATAGAAATCTTCAAGTTAGGACTATGAATATTTCTAAGCGCCTAAGAAGATCATTCACTTAGATTAATCAAACGCACTAGTGTGAAAGCCTTCGCAGTATGCCATGAACTCTCACTGAGACTCGTCGTTGTTCTCCTTCGACCAGATTATCACCGCATTTTTCCATTCACCGCCTACCAATTCATCGACAGAGAAAAACAACCCAACAATTTCGCGAAAAGATTACTCTGACCGGAAAGTCCATCACTGAGAACTGAAAGCACCAACATCTACGTATGCACGCTTCTAAGTAAGTCGTACATTAATATACGGACATGACCGTGGCAAACTATAAGTGAACACAAAAAGCATATCGCGCCATACTCATAAGTACTAGTTACAGAGAGGTCATGCATGCCTGGCGTTAATCAAGCCAAAAATGTTGCGATGCCATAACCGACCATCAATTACCTCAAATTCTAACGTTCCAATTCACTATAACATTTACTAATCGAAGCAAACCTACATTAGCACTTCAACAAACCCATAAGGCTATTCGCCATAATAAACGAGCAACTATCCCGTAGATGAAATGGAGATGTGCACCGATCCTGCAGAATCGCTATATGACTCTTATCATCGAAGGCAACAAAATGCCTGGTTATCAGCAATTATTTTAATAGACTTCATATTCCTTCACTTATCAGACCTTCCTCCGCTCTATGACTGCCTCCCAGTTACCTTTAAACTATGAAAACAGTAAACACTGTAAGTACCTGTTGCCAACGCGTGTGAATGTTAAGAAAACAAGGTTGCTGACCGATCGATCAAAAATGCAGCTGATAAAGATGCCAAAGTTGTACAACCGGTTGGAGCCCAAAGAAGCAGCGAGCCCTAAGTTGCCACAGGTGTCAACAAGCAGACTATATAAACGCACTCAAAGATTCGGCGACTCCTAAACGGTGTGGAATGCGACTTCATTCTGCATGGTTTTATCTCCGATCCATATCAGCGCAGAATGTCGTCCGAGAATAATAGCCTGGCGTATGTCGTTTCAATGTGATATTGAGATCGTCTTTGTGCTCAAGTTGCGTCACATTATATGCTAGTGTAATTTCTCGTTGTTATTGTATGCTAATGCTGGATGTCTCGAAGTGCTTTTTCGCTGTTGGAATGAGCTGGTGATCGTGTATTTGTCTGCAGCTGTTCACCGTCGTTGTCTGATGTCTAAGTAGGAACAACAACGGTCTAACTACCGAAGTCTGAGAGCATAACCAAGGTGCAGACGGGAACTTTTGGTACGATCGAATACGGTGTTTGTACTGGAAAACGAAACACCTCAACAATATATGGTACATTACTGGGTAACCAGAAGGGGCGAAAATGCACTGGTGCAAGAACAGCGCCATCATGTGGAATGGCGCACAACATTAGTCGTTGGTGAAAAACGGCCATACAATGGGACGACGACATGCATCGGGAAACAAGCAGCAGCACAGCTTACAGCGAATAGCACTAACTCTCAGAAGAATTTTGCCCACTTCTGTTTGCGAATCTCTGGAGGCGCACCAACCTTTTTACTGACCTCCTACCAGAGGGTTGATACCTAGATTTTAAATACTCACAGCAGCGACGAAGTGTTTTATATTGCATTACCAAGCTGCATAGACTATGCAACTACAACAACAGACTACCTCAATTAAGGATAAGAGGCTTACAAAAATGACCACATTAGATGTTTCTTTATGGTTTTATAGAGGAGAATGGTAGTATCAAAGCCTAAAACATAAAGATAACATTATTAAACCGATGTTAGCAGATGAAATGTTCACATTGAAAGTTTTAGGCAAACAAATATAAGGTTAACACGTTTCGACCGTTATCAGTTGACGTGTAGACCTGAGTTATGCGGGGGTCATCATCACAACGGAACACATAATCTTGTAAGCATGTGTTGTGAATAGGATAATGAAGTGAAGCTGCAAGCAAAAATGTGGGTGCAGTGTTTGTTATGACCGTGTAAAGATCCGGAAATTCTTAAATATGAGCCTACGCGGTACCGAAATAAAACGTTCTAGAAAGCTTCTAACAAAAATATTTGGGCTGAAAACATCAGGTGCGATAAGCGAAGAATATCTTAAGGCGATATACGTATTTACTCAAGTGAGCAATTATAACCTGAACGCTTTAATAAAAGTTAATCCTACAGCGAAGTGTTCAAAAGTGCTGCTGATCTTAACAGTTCCAGTATGTCCAAATGAAACCTCAACATCCTCGCCACTATGAAGAAACCTCAAAAAAGGTAAAACCAAACCCCTTATATTCCGATCATCCGAGTGCGCCACGTAAACATACAACACCAATAATCACATCTGTTTAAGATCAAGATCGCTAAAGTATCGCCCTACTTGTGAATCAATAAATTCCAAAATGCGTATTATGAAGGTGACGTGAACACGGACATTCCCTTTAGTTGGCAGGATCAATCATCAGTTACTAAAGTGCTTGAAACATTTCACTGTCTAAACTTTTGATATTCTGCCTAATGGATAGGCGAACTTATAAACCAATTCCGGTCCACTAATTGATGCCTTAATTGAGTATTTCCCCACGAGTAAAACAACCAACCTTCCTCTTCATAACTTTCAAGAAGACCCTTACATTTATTAATAAAATCTATCTTAACTGCTGAGCATATCCTGCTAAATCGGAAGATCTGAGCAATTATGAGGTTTCTGTGTATGAACGCTGGAATATTACCTCTAACTGAGTGTACTTTTCACTATAAAATTAAAAACTTCCGCCTTATCATACACGTTTGAAATGATACTTTTGCGAGGAATCGTTTAGCCCGAAGATTTTTCGAACAATTTGGGCGACTCATGCAGACCTCGTTACAACCAAGGATGCATTATCCTCTTCTCCCTACCAACAGAAAGATGGCAATTGTAAGTCACGACCTGTTCGGAGTCGCTTCGCACTTTAGTAGAAAAGGTGGCATAAAAAGAATAAGGATAAAGGGTGGAAAAAGATCTTCCTCGATAACGCCTTAAAGGAGAAACTCTTAGCTACGTGCTTCCGCGGAAGCATCACTCAGGAGGTAACAGGTACACCATTCTCTCAAGCAAAAGAGCTGGAGCATCATTTCATCGAGGCATAAAACGACGACCATGCGCAATGTAAACATCTACAATGTGCCGACTTTAACGCCTGACGTGGCCAGAAGTGCCCCATCATAACACGCCGTTCGTCTATAATAACACAGCTGCAGTAGGTCTCAAATGCAACAAATTATAACACAATAAGTGGACAAAACTTGAGTAATAAATGCAAAAATGCAGAACGAATTGATGCGCACAATATACGAAATCCTACTTCTATAGCGACTACGATAGGGATCCAGGAGACATCGATGCGTGACGAGCTACACGAATCGCTTCAGTGGGCCATGCAAAAAAGAAATGCAATTGTGCAATCAGCAGCTGAAAGTGCCGACTGCAATTCGCAACAAAACAACCAGCAACTCCATGTCGATAGCCCCACACGACAATGCAAAGGCAAACTTTTTTATTCCCATTTCGAGCAGCAAACATTCATCGAAAACGACGTATCCGTCACTGCATCGGCGAATCTCTCTATTCGACGTACATTTCTATAATAAAGAAAAAGAGAGAGATTTCTCGAGCGAATAACATCAACCAAGTAGATATATTTGAATGACTAATTCGTGATAGCAAAGCTCTCTTATCCTTCATCCTTTCAACAAATAACTCCTTAAATATTGTGGTCGCTCTCCTGATGAAAAAATCACTTTACAGTTGCATAATTTCATGAAAAATAAGAGAAATGTAATCGACGAATGCGGAAAATTTGTTCAGAAATGATGCAACAGTTCAATAGTGGATCAAACTAAAGTTTTTAAGAACCAAATAAGCGAATAGTAGTGTCAGTTCGACCCCCTTTCTATTCCCTCAAAAAGCAAAACTTCGCACCGCCCTCCCTTTTCCTCCTCGTCCAGACATTTACTTCCAGCATCCTTTTCTCTCCTGAACGTTTTCTCACACACAAAAACTTCAATGCCACTTTTCCAAGAACCTTCCATATTTCCTTTCAGTAAGAAAGAGACTTTCTCGATGTGCTAACCTCGACAGTATAAGGTGGGGAATAAGCAGAAAACGCATAAAAACCAGTTTAATGCATAAAACAGCAGCAACACAGCAGACGAGCAAAGCGAAGTGACGAGAACGCAAGCGCTATGCATACACACAGCGCTCGATGTGAGTCACAGATTTGTGACGTGCCGTCCACTCCAACCAACAATTATTTTCCTCGCATTTCGCATCCTTCCTATCATGCTTCAACAGAAATCACTTCCCACACCACTTAAACTCAATCAATAATGAATTCTCTATGAAAAACCTGCACGTTTCGTTTTTATAAGTAAAAAAAAACCGATTAAAGCTTGCTACCACGGAATTGGCCGCTCAAAAGGCGAGATGAAAGAGCGAACTGAATGAGGAAGCAATTCCTAGGTGGAGGACTAAACGACTGGAGTGCATAACAAAATAAAGTTTGTACATCCCGAGTACAGCTGTGCTGCTTCAGTAACCGCGGTGATGCGTCCAGCCAATTCAATGTTAGTGTTTGATCAAATATTTCACGCGCTCACACTAACTGCTTCAAGCAGACCTACCTGCATTACTACCTTATTGCTTCAAGCAGACCTAACTACATTACCACCACATGCAACAATTCATGCACAGCCAAACAAAAAATAGAAGAGCATTTCAAACATATTTAAGCACTATTAGGGAACCTCGACATAAACGATGAAAAACCCTCCTTTCGCCCACTTTAATATGCCTCTTTGAATCCTAATATGATCGTCACAATTATTTGCCGATTGGCGATGCATTTCTTTAGCCGGCTGCAGAAATTTTCCGATCATTACACGCAATTAAAGATGATACAAAATCAAAATGGGGGGAATGTGGTGCTACTTTTCGCTCATTTAAGCACAAATGCCAACCGAAGTGCAATTCTGCAGTTAACAACAAATGAAACAACGAATAAATAAGAAAAGTGATGTGTTTTCTTTAATTGCACATACTATCGTTGCTTCCATAAGCAACAAAAGCGCAAAATACACAAATAATGCTGCATAAAAATAAACTTCACAGTGACGACTATATCGATCGAAGAATACATCGAAGAGATTCCCCATATTCAAGTGAACAAATTAAGAATACCAGAAATGCGATCGATACACAAGCACACATACACAGCAGTGGCCTTGCAATCCAGACCAAGAGTGCACTTTGCGTTATAATGACTCAAATCTGATCAGAGAAGTGGTGCTGGACCTGGATCATCAGCAGGTATTGCACACCTGGCCTGATGCTATCAACAAAAAGCCTAGTACCATGCGCATTTAACGAGTAACTTTTGATCAGCGCAGTGCACAGATCAGTAAACAACAAGCCAAAACGATGACCATGAGACGCATGAACATTTTCATAGGTAGGAAACAAGTAAAGCTTAGAAGCAAATACAAGGAGTACAGGGGAGGAAGCATGAAATTAACATCCGAATCAGCAATCCACCTGAACAATCACAACGAAAAGGTATACGACGAGTGTATGCTTGAGTGCGTAATCATAAAAGAATAAGAACACACCCACAGCTGCACCTTCAACCGGAGCAATATCCATAACTCAACCTTGTCCAGGACCGCTTAGTGGTGTAAATATTCGATGGCGTGCCAACGTGAGGAATGAGTAAACGAAGGAGCGGGATGGCGTTTGAAAAGAGAGGTGGGACGAACGAGCGCTCTCGATTTCACTCGCACAACTGCAGCGATCTTCCACATGAGTGCGCAGAGAATTTCACCGCAACTTAGCCAGGCTAACAAGAGGTGGGAAAAATTCAGATCGAATAACTTTTCCATTAATTTTAGCACACATTAGCAAACCAACTTAAAACCTAACCCCCGCAGTCTGGGAATTTTTTCCCATCATTTACGGGCACGTTGTAGTTACGAGCCTGTTGAACGAAAGATTTTAGTGATAAAGCTTCCATCACGATGTTCGGGGAGAAAACGAAATGGGTTGAGAGAAAGACAAAGGATCCTGGCCAGGAATAGCGTTTACGAAAAATCGTCTACCGCTGAAATGCTGAAAAGCGCCTAATGAAATACGCCGTCAATTTCTAGTATCGAATTTTATCGATAACCTGTGCGAGCTTACCGATCGCCGCAGAGGGCGAGAATATCTCCACCATTAGATTGTAGGTGGGTATATAATACGCATCGCATCTGAGGCAAAGCTCAAAGATTACCCACGACAACAAATGCTTTTGTAGAAAACGCATTTGATTTGAATATTGCACAGATGCCCATACTACCGCAAAAGGTGCAGCATATCACAACAAAAAGTGCAGCATATCACCGCAGAAAGTGCAGTAACTGAAACCGCAAACTGCATTATGCCGATGCCAAAACTTCACAACAGCATGGCAGAATTTACATCGCTGTCGTCATGAGCATTAGAACACCTGATACCAGACACTTATGTCGAGGTCAAGAATCCAATTAATTGCGCTTATTCAGATTTGGTTTTAGCGCTCATCGATGTTTTATCCTTCTTTTACATATTCAAATCTTTCTGGCTACCTTCTCATTCGTTGGATTTTTGATTTCATATCTCTGCCACTCAGTGGTACTCGAGAATTTATCACCAATGGATAAAGGAAACAGCAAACAGACAAAAAAGAAGGAAGTGCTCCCATATGCGGTCAATTCTGAGCTGAAAGCGACAAATTACGACTCTCAGTATATAATTTTTGCTGTACGTCACAGAAAGATATGAACTGCGGTCCCGCGGTATATATCTTTCTCAAGGTGAGGCGAGTGTGATCATTGTCTCTACACGGAAATCGAAGAAAAGTCTGAAAATTGGGAAACAACACGGTCAAGAATGGAATAACGATACTCCAATGAGAGCAAATAGAAGGTGCTGTAGTTTTCAGGATACACTCTCAATAAGACACTTTGTCCACAGCGACACGCATCAATTACTTCCATATTAAAAACATTTCACTTGATCGATATAAGCGCTTCATAAGACGATTATGCAGCGTGAAATGAAAACTGCAAAGAAATGAAGACAGAGAAGAACGGAACCAACAATGCGAGTATGCAAAGACGGCAGGAACTATGAACTTGGCATGTGCTCACAATGAACAGGAAACGGAACGTCAGATAACGAATCGGAAATCACTTCGTTGCGTCTGGTATGTGACAGCGACACCACAAGCACGCGTAGCGAGCCTGCACTTTTGCTTACCTTTACTGGACATTCTTACCTCCATCACAACGCCCTTCTATACACCTTCATTCCGTCATCTAGCTATGTCAACGTCAACAGTGAGGCTTAATCAAGTCTAACTTGAAAACGAGATGCCCGCTTTAAGCACATTTAAGGTAGCCGGATTACAAATGAAACCGCCTAATATGCAACTACGACTTTTCCCCTCGACTGAGTGATTCCTGCTCGAATTCCAGTACCTTAATCGTCTGCAGAACCCGCATCACATCCCCTCACCTCCATTCATTGCTTGCTTAAAAGCGCCACACAACTCTCAAACAATTTTCACTGAAGTTTGGAGATGATCGAATTCTTGGAGCGCCACGTGAACATCGACGATTCGAATATCACTTTTATAGTTTGAAGCAGCACAATTTCCCGTCAGAATTGCGTTTATTTTATCGGGGAGAGAAAACGTTACTTTGAAAATGAAACTGAAAGCCGGGTTCGCTGGAATTGTGATGGTGAAGTTGGAATACGACATCTGCCATCGAAGTGCTTTACAATTAAAACGATACTGGAGCCGTTGACCTACTTACCAACCTTTCTTTGGACACGAGTAATAGGAAACCTCATTTTGCTGGACTGTTTCGATTTCGAATGGCCTCTTTGCCGGAGTGGACAACCGGACTTGAATTAGCACTTTCATATGGTACTGAAACATCTACGCTCTTGAAGAAAACCTGAAATCCAACTCATATGCCTCCATGTAACCAGACCCTGTAACCTTCGGCATTCAACGATACTTTACATTTATTTCCTCTCCAAACAACAGACCCTTTAGGCACACTTTTCTCTCTGCGCAGATGATGTTTCACTTCCATTTTTCTCTGTACATAATAAGTGTGAATGCAGCTACTAATGCATCGTTTGCGTTTTACATTGTCCGTTGCCCTTCTAGAGCGTTTCGTTTTCGAGGAGTCATCGTAAGTTGGATTGCACTGTTCTGTTTCGTGTAATATTATAAAGATGCATTTTCATTGCGTGTCTAAATTAGTAATATCATTGAATTTATGGATTTCATCTTCGTCTGACTTAATGGTTACGAGATTAATTCAGTTCACTTTGTTGCAGGTGCACACTTCACCGTTTCCGGTGTTTGCTCCGGCGAGTTAACGCCCAAGCAGATGCCGCGAGCTCCTATTCACCGATTCGTTTTACAAAGAGGAGTACCTCCCGCTCTCCCCCTCCCTCCCCTCACCCAACTCCTTGCGAATTTTTAAAATATGCATATGGCGACGCATCTTCCCTGGGTTGCTCTCTGTCGACAGTCTCACTTCTCAAACCGCCGTTATCCGAGAAAAAGAAATGGAGAAGTAATGAAGAGGTTTTGGATGTACAGTTGGCCATGGTTTTCTTTCCGTGGCAATTTTCATCGGAGGTCTTCACTCTTATTGGCCAAAAAAGGTGTCGGTTGAAGTCCGCTGGCCAAAAAGGTGTTGGCCAAAAAGTTCGTTATTGGCTCATGGTGTTGTTACAATGCGGAATCTCTATCCACTAGCTAATTTCAGCGCTAAGTTACTTCTGTGACGACTTCAAGACCATGAAAACCCCGTTCCATCCCCGTATACAATCTTTTCGTTCATTTTTGCAAGCCTGATTTGCACAGGCGTATTATCAAGACGTTGTACTGGTTTGTTAACATATGTGTGTATGTGTTGTCCGTCTGTCCCTATGCAGTAATTTCAGTCTGTAGCTAACGTGACTCGAGTTATTATAGTTAAATGAAGTTACACGCATTCACAAGTCCCAAGAAAAATGAATTTTTCGAGTATTTTATACTACGTGGTCTTTCCTCCGACAATGTTGAAGCTTAGAGGAAACGAGTGGTTCGCGAGAGATTCAGATAGGTTATGAAGCAAATTACAATATAAGGGTTCCCTTTTTGAGAGTTGGTGAAATTTTTGATGAGATGAGAAGAATGCAAGGGGGGCGTATTGTGCCACTTTTCCTTTGCTCTTAAATAATCTGGTTTTCCTTCGTTATCATTTTAAGCTTATCGTTTTATGTTTTAAACGTATCACATTTCCTCTCTCATGTTTCCTTTCGATCTTCACTAAAGTTGAGCACTTTCAGTTGGTGTCAAATTGGCATATTGCAAGGGGTTTTTTGTAAAATTGCTTGCGTTGGGAAAATAACGGCGATTTACCCTTCGGAGTTTTCATTTGAGTGGATGCGCCACAGAGAAATGGCGTAGGATTTAAGGCGTAATCCCGGCGATGGTTTATTTTTGTATATTGGATTAGCTTCGAACGTAAGATTTACATATGACAAATTAGTGTCCATTCACAAGTCCATATGTGTCCACGTCTAATCAACAACTTGTGTGTCTCTCCATTAAGCCTAGCTGACCTTATCGATTTCACTCTGAACGATACTCTAAGTGGATCAGCGCTTTGGTTTATTCCCACATACAAACCATAACGCTTCAGTTTTTTCAAATTCTTCCACTTTATGGTTTTTCCGTTCCTGTATCGACGCGATCGTTTGCTTTCTGCTCACTTCTTGATATTTGTGTCACTGATCTGTTCAGATTAGTTGATGTCCTCAAATTGTAATTGTATACTTCGTAAAGTGCGGTTAATCGTTCGCTTTTCAGTACTGTAATCGAAATCATTCGTAGCCGACTAATTTTTACAGAACTGAATTTAATGAACGATGGGCGGCGCAGTTCGCTAACAGCCCAGTACGGAATCTTTTTGAGCTATTAAGACAGTCAATAAATTCTAGTTATTACACATTCACCAATTAAGGTGTTTTTTGTTTCTTGCCTTGAGGAGTCATCTGTCCACTGTTGCAGTCCTCTGCAGACATTCACCGCGATTTTTCAGTGATCGCGATTTTAGCAGACTCTCTAGCAGGATCACAGCCCAGTATTTTTAGCGGAAACGATTTATGCAGCAAACCGGATCAAGCATCTCGCAGTTTCTCCCCGGAAAAACGTTGCAAATTTAGTGTTCCGGACTCTTTCTTCACTATCAAATATCGCAGAGGGCAGTCGCCTTCTTTGCACTGAAATGATTCTATTATTCAACTTTTAAGCGTTCAGTTCACACGTAGTTTTTATATCGTTATGAAAACTTCTCGCTCGCTTGTCAGAGATTTTTTTGATTCTGCAAATTTCGCATTACCACATATCGTTTAGAGTACGGTAAATGGAGTGGACGATCGCTACATCTGGTATAACGGCGCATTTCCGGGATCTCATATTTACGCTATTGTGTCTCCCTCTCTCTCTGTATATATCTAGTGCCAAAACATAGACCATGTGGGCGAACAGTTTCTTCAATCGACCTCGCTAAAGGGAATCCCACTTTTAGTTGGCTGCAGATATAGCACTATCGTTAAAGTGAGTTGTGTGCACTGCTTCAACGTCCTTTCCTTCACTGTCCCCCTCGATGGTTAACGCCTTCACTCGAAATATAGTTTCGCAGTGATCTCTATTTTACATAAACAAGTATGGTGCAACTGTGAATTGCATGTCCCCTCCCCTCCTTTCAGTGATCACTTCGTCCTCTATAAGCGTTGCAAATACTTGATTCTCAGAGTGTGAAAATCACTTATACGCTACTTTGATCAGCTTCCAAGTGTAACAAATGTGTGCCGAGAGAGTTTATTCGCTGTTGTTGCATATTGCTTACAATTAATTCGACGCTCGCAGTTATCTAAATGTAAGATATTTTTGAATGGTACTTCGAATTTTTCTGTCTTTAATTTTCAAGTTTTGTGAAGTCTTTTTTGCAGTCGAATGCTAAATTGCGCTTATAAAAGAAACGCTTGATTTAAGAGGAACTCGTTTGAGGCGTTTTGAGATTTCGATAAAGAATTCACTTAGAAGTGCGACAGCATTCAGTTGACGTTTCATTAGCACCTCTTCAGTTCAAATCTTATTGCTGCGTACTCTGAGATTGTTTCACTCGTACCACTGAGATTTTTATGGCCTATATTATACTGCACTGTAATGTGCAAAGTATAGCACAAACTGTGCTACAATCTCGCCTAGAGTGTGCCCTAATGGATCTGAAGATAGCATCGCCAGTTGAAATGAGCGATAGCATAAAAGACTTTTGCAGCAAGCGATTCTTCGTGTGTAGAAAAGTTGTGGCAGTATTCTTTACAATTTCTGAGGCGCCATCAGCGCTTCCTTTAAAGCAAATAAGCGTTGCGGTTGTAAGAACCGTTGGTGTCACATTGTTGTTTGAATGCGCTCACATTGTTTCGTGAATGACACCCACTTCCACACCAACATGAAAACGTCTCAACTGTTCCGCATTTCTATACTCATTTTTGTTAGCGTTTTTTCCTCACCGATTTTGCCAAACTTATGGGACAGTTAACAGTTGTTGCTCTCATCAGATATTATTCAATTCAGATAGCCCATTGAGGGAATCCGTTTCGACAATTCATTTTCAGAAAGTTGTATTCGAAAACTCAGAGAACAAAAAATTGGGATGAAAATACAGCCACTCAAAATCCTTTTGTTACATCTTTCCAAATCTGTATACGAGTACTGATTTCTCTGCGCATCCGCTAGCTTGAACTCGAAATCAGCCAGCCCACAATTATCAACTTTAATAGTTGGATTGTGCATCATCAGTTTGCCCCACACAAACAACCTTCGAGATGATCCACAGTTTCGAAGGCAAACGAAGACACTCGTAATATGTGCGTATCTTCTAGGCGGTCGAGTTGCGTTCTGCATCGCTTTAATCATAAATTATGAATGTTTTGTTAGAGATTTATTGCTCGATTATAATACGAGTCCTTCAGTGAGTATATATGTCAGTGCTAGTTTGAGTCTGTGGTGAGAGGATTCTTCTATTTTGCTAAAATGTATTTTCACACTTCCGGTTGTTTCCTTAAGAAATGTTATTAGCATACTGGCAAAATTTTTTTCGTCTAATAATTGGGTGAAAGGACAATATGATTTTGAGAGGCGCATCTCAATACTCAGTGATCTCAAATGACTGTTCCAACAATAATTATGGCACAGGTGATGCAAAGTGACGTTTCGGGTTGAAATCCGCATTATTCACGTGAAGGTTGGTTTATTTCACGAGTTTATTATTATAACCCATTTTCATGTTAGATCTAATGTTCTTTTATCGTTTGTTGAACCAACTGATATCTTCCTTGGGAACGTTTCACTCCTCGCGTTCAATATTCACTATCGCGTCCCGTAAAATAATTCCGCCAAAAGGAATGCACTGTTTGGATTATAAGTTAATCCTAACAGCAGACGTGTTTAAAAGTTGCCCTAGCAGTAAGGGATACCGAGTGCAGGAAGCACACCGTTCCGAAAGGGAAGCAATATGCCACACATCGCTGTATTAGCTAACGAGCGAGCAGCTATCGCCACACGTAAACAGTTGCGGAGGAAGTGCCATCGTCCATAACCGGGTGCATATGTATATTGTGTGCCATATCCGCCTTGTTTATGAACGTGTGCCGCTCGACTAATAATAAATAGAACTCTTCAACTCAAATATTTCTTTCCTTGGTATCATGTGTCTTTTATATATTTTTTGTCTGCGGTATGCATTTCTCAAGGTGTGGTCTATTCCTACCTAAAAGCTGGATTTTCGCCTCTAAGGGAATTGGTGATAGCAAACTTGATATAACAGAAAACTTGAAATCTTGCGCTATTCTATTCGCATCCCATTTTAATATTTCACCCTTTCGTCAAGCATCGAGCAATGAAAAAGAATAAAATAACGACAATGTGAGATCTGAGACATGGAAAATGTTGACGTCTTCACACAGACACGTCCTAAAGAAATCAAAAGAAAACAGCAATCGTTCGTTATAGTTTGCTAACACTAAAGCATTTTTTATTGCAGTGAACTCAGTTAAGTTAAGAAGATTTTAGAGAAATGTTGTATTCCCTCTAGAAGGGAGGTAAGGTTGTTAATTATGGGTTAGCATTTACGTCCATCCTTCTTTTCGGTGCCTTTCTGTGATTCTCTTTCAAAGAATTGTTTCAACTTTAAGTACCAAATTGTGTTAAATATACGAAAAGCTGTCGAAATTCGCATTTTTTGTCAACATATTCCTCGTTCTGGAATCCCAATATGTTGCCACGTTTTGTACTTTTCATTCAGTGAAATCAGTTTCCTCAAAACTGCACGCTTTTTGCAGCATTTATTGAAGCAACGTTCAGAGCAGCTAAACTTATCAGAAATCACTCTCTAATTTCCTTCAGAGAAGGAAAATGGATAAAAGAACTATGAGAAGGAAGGAAGAGATAATAATATTATTAAATCCCGAAATAAAATATTAAAGGGATAATAATATTAAATCATCAGAAAGCCTTCAAAAAAAGTGAGGGATTCTTACAACCTAGATGAGAAATATCTATGCATTCTACTAATTTAGGAACCTCATTTCGGACATTCGCATGTATGTCCTTTTCTCCTAACTGCGAAAAGTTCTTATTAGCTTTCTGATGTCTCGAGTTTTGAAGTGGTCGATTAACCAGAATAACTGAGTTGGATGAGTTTGTAAAATAGCAGAAAAACCTTCTATCGGCAGTTGCAGTTTTTTGATGTCGCATCGTTGTCCATATCCAGGTAGTTAGGGTTTATTCCATGCTTCCTTTTCGCTTACAGGCCAGTTTTGAAGCTGTTGTAAAGTTATATTAGGCCACCAGACGAAAAAAGCGAGAAATTAGAAGAGATCACTGCTCCAATTTCAGTGTTACTCTGTTTTTAGAGTATGTTAGATATGTGAAGCCCGATATATTGTTTTCATTTGACAACGTTTCAGTTTCACGAGAAAACGACTCGTTGAACGAGTATTTTGCAATCATATTTTGCTCCGTCTAGAAGCATGGAGGTACAAAAACCTCAGTTTACTCGGTCCAGTATAGAAGCATGTTGTTGTAACAAATCTTCTAGTACGTCTTGCATTTGAAAAAGAGTCAGATTGTTCCAGCGAAACAATGCTCCCCATTGTTGCTCCAAACATAACTGCGAAAATGAACTGATTTATTCTCACAAGTGTTGTAAATGAGTGGAGAATTTCTCACGTGTGCTCTTTCAAACAAAGTGACCTGTCAGATGGAGCCAAAGATGTGTGAGAGTTGAGGGGAGAATCGTTTGCAAGGTGCCGACTGATGGTTGCAAGCGGGTGTGCGCGAATCTGTGTGCTCTGCCTTGTGAAATAGAAGAATCTGGTGGCAAGTCTGGGCCGCACACCAACTGCTCGCTAGCTTAGTGAACAAGCCCGGCTTATGGCGATTCAATCGACCCATGCGAAACACGATAGTTTCGTACGCCCTCAGCGGTCACTGGTTGAAGGTTGGGCATTACGGCCGATACATATTGGCCAATCGCTACTCCACTACTACAGTTCATTTTATTCCATTTCACGTCCGCCTTCCGATCCATAGCATATATGATTCAATTTTCTTTCGAATGTACTATCTCCGAACGTCAGTCATAAATGCCTTCTTTGAAGCACATAGCTTGAATAACTCGATTTTCTTGCAACGCGCTATCTTACAACATTTTGTCTCGTTGATAGTTTTGGAGTGAATTTAGGGGTTTTGCTGATATCTTCAAGGTGAATATTCGATTTGAAACATTAGCGGCTACATCTATAGTTATTCTTTGTGGGGAAGAGAGTTTCTTTCAGATTTTATCGGTAAAGCGAACCCTTGCGAGGGCACATCTATATGTGTGTGTCTGTGTATTGTTCTCTTGGATAGTTCCAACTCCTTAACCATTAAAGTTGCAGTGATGACATTTACTGAATTTAATACACATTGGTAGGAACTTTCAATTGGTTCGATTAAATCAGAGGAGAGCAAGTGATATATAGAAGCATTCCGCGTGCATTTCGTATGTACTCAAAAGTTCGCTAACATCGCTCAGTTTGCGAAGAAAAAGCAGCGGCAGCTGTTTTAGAGAAGAACTGTGAAAGAGCGTAACAGATTAAATTTTCAAGGAATTTCTTCATACTGAATTGGTGGCAATTAACAAAACTTGCCGGCTAGGTGAGCAGGAGGGAAGGCGCTTGCCGTGCTCTCTGCTTTGGCACATTGCTCGATTCGCACCTAAACGACCGTCTTTGTTGGCGCCTTTCGTGAGCATTTTGCATACGAAACTGAAGTATTTCTCTTACAGACGCCTCGTTGTACGAACTTTGATTATAAGTTCGATTGCTGACATTCTATTGCATAATTAATTGTGACTGCAAAAAACAGTGCAAAGGTGGAAAAATTCAAGCGGCTTGAAATACAGTGAACAGATTTTACTCTAATGTATTACGCAAAGATGCAGGCATAATTTGTCTCGGTGAGAACGAATCTCATAAAGAGAATAGCTCGGCGATAGATTCTCTAAACTGTTCAAGTCTTCATCAGAAACTTTTCAGTTGAGACTTCAGAATAAGGCCCGTCTTTACTCTCAGAAAACTACTGTGCAGTGATAACAACGCTAACAGGAACAATAATAATAAATGCAATGGCGATAACATAAAGCGGAATAGCGTTAACGAAAACAGCGGCAATAACAGTTAGAACAACGATGAAGCGATAATGACACTACTCGAAACAATAACGATACGCTTACTGATGGTGACACCAACGGTAATGCACTGTTAATAGGGGCAAGCCGAGCCCGAACTAAATTGGTGCGTTTTTCTAAAACTTTTAACTCTCTTTGAATATAAGGCAGCGAGAAGGAATTGCAAGCTGCACTTTCATCATCGAACGTAGTGGACAACCTCCACGCCTTTGATTGCCGGATAGTTTTGAGACGATGAACTTGAAAACGACATTCTAATGCTGACAACTTCCACTGAAAATCAGAGACATCTTTGATCATTTTTTTTCTCACGGAATTTCAAAACACGTTCCTCAGTTGTTGCTGAAATTAAAATGGCTTTGAAAAGTCACAAAGGTATATTTCTGAGACATTAATCTGGAACTTGACTTGAAATCAGTTGCATAAACGAATGAATCGTGTAAAATAATGTTTGCTAGTTTCTACTGCGCAGTTAAAATAAGAGGTTTAGTGAGCATACCCACTATGACACATCGACGTGTGAATAAATGTGTAGACGCAACGAATAGGTAATAGGCGTTCAGTTTATTTCTCATGGAATGTTTAAGAATTTCAGAATGCGTTCAAAAGAGCTAAAAGCAGAAGCGGAAAGGGGCTTTTTATAGGGAAGCAGTCGAATGAAGCAGTCCAAAAATGGGGAATTTGGTCTCACAAAGAGCTATCAATTCGAATCCCAAGCTAGCATCATTCTCATCGCTTTGCGTCCATCATAGCCGTCGCGCAATCTCCCGTATGACTGCAACCACCGGAAGTTGAAAGCACTGCACTCAAATAACGGAAATATTCCATTGCTCTCCATCAACCACACATAACAGCTGCAATACTTTACTGTTTTTGTTTTGATTTACGCATTAAAGAAGAAAATAATTGGAAACTATCGAAGCGCGAAAGAAAAAATTTATTGTTGGCGAATGGCTTTGATGATTGGATGCGGTTAGGCGGAGAAAGCACACACTTGCTTTTCCCCTCCCGTCCTGAAATGTGCTAGTTTCATGCGTTCCATATTCAGGGAGCACCTTTTTAAAAGATGTTTTTAATTTTCTCGAAGTTATCTCAGTGAAAACTTTAATAGAGTCGTGAATGACGTTGACGACAGTTCCATAAATGAATAAATAATTAATTAAGCACGACAAATATGTTTGTGGCAAAATTGTGATGCATCATTTAGAAAGCAAATTTTGTCTCACCTATAAGCAGCTGGTCCGTTGAGATAGTACTTCTCACAGAATCGACGCTACTGATTTGTGGAAGGGCGAAGAAACTCGTTTATGTGGAAGTGATGAAAATTTTGCTTATGCAACGGGCGTATATCGGGCATTTCGTTGAATGCCTCCACTCTGAACACAATTCTTTCATAATTGAATGAAACTTTGTTATTACTCAGCTGACATAAACAATTACTGGCAGGAATCATAACAGAGTAACACCGAATTTTCTTCTGAAGATGAGCATCTTGGTGTAAGATGAGACATCTCAGTTGGTGTAAGTGACATAAGAGCATAGTCGAAATATAAGAAACATATAACCTGTAAGTGCGGTGTTCATAAAATTCAAATGCGTATGAATGTTTAATCTGAGATCATACGAAAATTTATATTCATATAAATATCAGTGACACTCTTCCAGCCTTAATATATACAACCAAAATTAGTGCTGCCAATGAAATCTGAGCGCAACAAATATGCATAAAGAGCACGTGGAGATATAACATAACACTGAACACGGAGGAATTGAAAATATTTGTGGGTCTGTGCACATTAAAAGTCGCATTGTGAGAGTCGCATTTAGAGGAATCTGAAGAGGTGTCGGACACTGTTTTGTGCAAATAGAATGACTTTAATATGGACCATCAAGGTACAACTTTCGAAACGTCATCGTAACACCAGTTTCTGCATTCGAAAACAAACGCGGCGCCACTGTGAACGAAATAGCGAAACGAGTTAGTACAACGGCTACATCGCGACCACATTACGTCCACAGTGCTGCCTGAAATCGGACCAACTTTTCGGGATCACCTGCTTTACTTTCCTGTGGCTCCAAAGCTTTCCACCAATAGTATTTCAGATCGACGGAAAAAAAGATCAACGTATTTTTGAGCGCATGAGTTTAATAAATGGTCGGAACAATTGAAAATCTTAGCAGCGACAAATTTTTCAAACAGTCTTTGCGCTTTTCCAGTTTTTGAGCATCTAACGTATCGCATACGTATCGCCACAACAGCTTCAAATAGACTTCTCAGTGTTACATACCACCCAAAATTAACCATGAATTTATATTGTCACTATGCCTACCCCTTGCTACTCTCACTCCTCATTGCCGTTGAGGTTGACAGCAAATGTAACATCTCAGATCTCACCATCGCTAAATTTTGAATTATGAGGGTGGAGCTACAAAAAAATGTCAGTCACCGTCGGATGATTGCAGTTTATTGATGCTGAAGCTCCGTAAAGCGCTTAGGGGCGCGCTCATTCACATGGCGAATTGCGCTCAGCAGAGCCACCAAAACGCTGTGATCTGATTCAGTTGACAATTTATTTGACACTTGACGCGAAGAAACGCAACGAAACGACGTTACGTTACGTCGCAGAGCACAATTGCCAAATTCTTCAGCCGCCCTTCGCACATTATTGTTCGACTCCTCTCACTATTTGGTGCTGCCCTCTGCTCATACACCATCTTTAAATAGTGATGTGATGTGTGTGTTGCCTAGATGTATGTCTGACGAGCGCTCTTCACCTATTTCGTATTGTCTGTTCGCTCGGGGAAAACACATCTACCAACTACCTGTTCCGTTGTTTTAATAATCAACAGCCGCAATCTCGATTCTCACCAAAAAGTGCAAATTCGCGCACCGCACCTCGACCGGCAGTTATCACTGCCATAGGCAGCTCGACTACTAGACGCGGCTTTCTTTCTCGTCATGGATCGCCAGTTGAAGTGCCATCGCCTCTTCACCCAATAGTTTCAATCGCCTTTTCGATATGAACGAAATGATTAATCCATTAATTTTTCAAATGCTTTTCTTTTCGGGCTGATGACTGAAAGCAATTAACCCATGAAACTGTGACAGGTAATATAGTTGCGTTTAATAAGTAACAAGTTACTTATCGCCACCTCAGCTGCGTTTCACACCTATAAGTTTTCAACTATCTTCCTTTAGAATGGCACTGTTCCTGTTATGGTAGCTTTCTGAATCAATAATGTTCACGAAAGCAAAGCACATGCTCTTCGATACGTTTCGCCGCACTGAAAATTCCGCTATTTCCTTCGATCTCTGCTCCCCAGTGCTGTTTCTTGAGAACTAGGTTATAGAGTAAACCTGGATATATGCAATAAGATGCTTATTTGTTAGCGAGGTCAAAATTGCTCCATCGATGCGCGGACTTGGCACAGACGCGTGTTGTTTCGCCGTAGCATTTGGGTCGAAAACAGGGATGTTGGTAGAGTGTGATTGGATATAGTTGATAAGATGTAAATGGAATGTTGCGTGTTCTTTCGTAGCCCATTTCTGAAGCTTGAACCGTCAATAGGCGTCATAGCAGACGCTGAACTGTCACCTTATCAATAATAGTAACATTCAGAATCAATCACCATGCAAAAACGCACAGTCGGACAAATATGTCAGGGCACATGTGTATTCGTAGACTTCATGCCACTCAGGTGAATGCAGCTGATGAAGAAACCTAAAAAGTATATTCTGCAGTTCCTAATCCACGCCAAACAAATGCAGTGAACGTGATATAAGCCAAATTAAACATAGTGTTTGACAGGTTGAAGAATCATGTGCTTCAAAAGAGATGTCATCTAAGCTTGACGTTCCTCACTTTCAAGCCGACTCTCTTCCTTCGTCACCTGTAGTACATTCTGCGGGATCAGGGAAATATAGGTAAACGAAGTAGGTGCTCATGGCTGCCTCACCACTGAATGTTGAAACAGTTTGTGCCTAAATCATGCCGATATTCGCTATCCCTATTTCTTGCGTCCTGAACTCTGAGCTGCTGGATCTCTTCTCATGCAGATTGTCATGTTTTGCTTTTTTTTGTTGTTGTTCCTCATTGCCTGTTCTGCTTTCTTCGTTTTAGCATATATCTGCATGGCGTTCGGAACGTTGGAATAAAAGAAAATAAGGGAGTTCTCGCGTTATCTTGGAAGCCATTACTGCAATATGTTGTGCGAATCCAATTGGCGCATCTTGTACTTTGTTCTTTTAGTTAATTTCAATCCTTATTTTGTTCATCGATATACTCAATATCGGAGAACGTTTGCATTACAGCTTGGAACGCTTACAGTGCAAATAAATAATCGCGCCGCCAGGATTGTAACGTTTCTTGTAACTACTTCGTTATTTCATTGCTGTTGCGCGTCTTAGTACACGATTTCTTTCGACCTCTGAAAATCGATAGGTCCTCATCTCTGAGCCCTAACAAGCATACTCTGCATTACGAACAGGACAGAGGATATTCTGTTTCTCAGCCCGAGACGATTCCTAATCAGCTCCATTTGCCCTGAAAGGCCAACTGAGAAAGTCAATGCAGTCATAGCATGTATATAGACATAGAGCCAATTTCATGAATGACTTTGCGGTCGAAAGAGAAAGTTACTAGTTTATAGATGCTGTTATTGTTAGCACTGCATAGGAATGTTTTACTTTGTTAGCAAAGGTGAACTGATGCTTACCTGAGCTGAAGTAATAACTGTAGAAGTAACTGCATCGACATAAGGCCTCATTCTTTATGGCCAGGAGTTCATTTTGCGATTGAAATTCGTGTCAAAGGTTTCCATCTTATGAACGTAACGAATTTATCATCTTTTAGAATCTTCTTGTCAATTCTTTTATAGCAGTTTCTTATCTGACCGTCCTACTTTGTGAGTCTTTCAAAGGTCACGGTTATATGACGTTGCTCCAGGCAAGTAAAAGAGGGAGAAAGCAGTCGACGGGTGATAGTGAGAGCAGTTGTTTTCGAGGGAGGTATCAGATATTGGGGAAGGGGGGAGAGAAGTTGAAAGGGTGTGCAGTGGAGCGTGGAAGCAGGGATTGGTGTTAGCACTGCGACTAATAAAATCGTAACGACCTGGCGTTCTACTTGCGGACAGTTTTCACTGGACCAGCAGCCCGATGCGCTGTTCTTTCTGAGAGGATTGACAAAAAGCAGAACTAATAGCTATGCAGCATTACAGCTTCGCCGCACGATCGTTCGCTCCCCTCCCCTCCCCCGTGGACCAATTCACTTTATTGACGTCTGCTAAGTGTGCAAGTACATATTCTTGGTGATGCGTTTGTGTATGTCGGTGTCATAACATTTGTCTGGAATGCTGGTCGATGATGGGAATTTGCAAAAGAGAAGCAATCTGTTGTGCGTGGAGTCGGCAAGTCGTTTCATGCGAACGTGATATGTTATCAGCGCCACACTTTATTAAACAAACATTAACAGTTTGACGATGTGATCGCTATGCACATCTCGAAACTTCACTGCATTATTGCAAAAGCTGTGCAGTTTTGTTGCGTCTCATATTGTTGTTTCATATTTCAGCGATGTTTTTAACTTTTACTTTTCTCGTCCGCTTTCATGTTTGCAGTACTTTTACTTTTTTGGAATCAGATCGTCGCAGTTGAAATCCATCAGTGAAAAGAGGGAAACTTCAGTGTTTGAGTGTTCACTTTGTTTGCAAAATCCTTCAAAGCAACACTTATCAAGAATGAGCCATAAAAACGATCCTCACACAGTCTCGAAATACGCCGCTTGAGTGACGTCGATAAGATTAATTTAACCCTTCAATGATGACTTTTGTCCATAAAAACGATCAGTCAAAGGAAACTTATCGAATATTTCGGCATGTTCTTGCAAAGGTGTTTTTCCTGCTACTTTGCAGGTGAACAAAAATTTTCAGTACGTCGCTGCCATAGCACCATCATCCATTTAGGGGCAAAGCCGACTTTCATTAATTGCGCATATTCGAGAGAAGACGGTCGATAGTTTGCTAAAAAAAAGTTGGAGAACCTCGCGATATGTCCATGATTTAATATCTGCCATGTTTATATGAGCGAAAGCTCAGTGTTTTATATTTTTACCTGTTCCAGGTGGGGATTCCTTATCGATAAAATGTTGCTGTTCTTTTAGGAATTTTTTAAGCGTTGAGATTCATTGCATTTCCCAAAAGGATAGAAAAATCTATCTTATTGAAATTGTGGCATTTACAAGGCTATTAAATATGAGCATTTCATCTTCTCTGCAATAAAAAGACAGTCAGTCGCTTGCAGTCGTTAGGTTTTCTGTATATCGAGGTGAAATACAACGCGGTGAAATGAAGCGGCCGAAAATATCAAAAAATCCGCTTCAATTAATAAGAGTCAAAAGTGGTCATCGACTTTTGCATATTTGGAAACGAAAACTGCAAACTTATGCGAATTTGTTCTATTATAAAAGTTGGGAAAACCAAACAACGCTAATGTACAGAGAAATTAAAAACTGTGAAAAAGAAATTAAACGACCGTCGGGTATCGAGCGTTGAATACCCAAACCCACCCCTGACAACTAAGAAAGCGCTCTCTAACGAAAGAAAACTGTAAAATTTGGGAAATAAAATAGTGGTGTCCATTACGGTGTGTTGTGAAAGCAGTCATCAGTTCATTTAGGGACCAAGTGGCCCTCAAAAACGACCGAGACGGTTTTAATGGCTCAGGTCCCATTCATTTACAGTGTCCCTTTTAAATTGTCTGTTTTGGCTGCCATATTACGTGACCTCTCAAACAGGCTCACTAACCTGAGCTCATGTTCAAGATCAGCTATGATCATCAGGATCACACTGGTTTCGGAAGGTTTCGTCGCTGAGGACCGTTGACGATAATTCACCACCTGCACATTACTTTATTTAATTTTTTGCTGGTTACTAACTCTTTGCCACCAGCTCGTAACTGAAGCTCGTGACCTTGACAGTGGAGTCATAATTTCGATTCAACATATTAAGGGTCTATTTCGTATGGCGGAAAGGAAAAAGTACCGGTTTCCATGCCAATAGGAAAATCCTCATCTTTTTGCAATGTTTTGTTCCAAGAAACGCTCACCGTTTTTCACTACTTTTTTCCATTACCAGCATTCCTTCCGGGAATCGAGACATTTCCTTGTACAAGAAAGGAAGATGCCGGTTGAACTTATGGGTCTAGTAGCTATATTTTAGCATTGTAAGTTTTTGTTTGTATCATAGTGACGGAGTATAGCCATGAATGCCCCTTTCACTCTTTGTACCACAGGTTAAGGATTTCGAGAAGTGTTTCGAAATATGGGATTTGTTTGAAGGGGATTGAAAGGGCAAGATCAGAAACATTTTTAATTTCACATTCTTGTAACATCTTTCGCTGAATTTCTTTAATTGAATTTAAGTTGTAAGGATAAGTGGAAGGAAGGAAAATGAAGGGAAGGGGAGAACTGGTTGGAGGAAGAGGTAGCTCATTCCGATTCACCGTTATTTTGGGAGTTGCACTGAACAAGAGGTTTGATCTCCAGTTACTGACAGAGTCACTCACGCTCTAAATATACTTCAGAAAACCGTTCATAAGCAGTTTTTTCGGGAGAAAGAGAGAAAGAGATAAAAATGAGGGGAACGTATCAAGGGAGGAAATATGCAAATAAGACATTTCAGTGAGAACTGATGGGAAGTCAAGGACGGATATGAAGGGTATTTAAAGGAACAGGTGCAGTAGTCTAGACAAACCTCTAGAACTATTCTTCAGGTAGGTATATGCTCGTCTGCCACACAAATTTCTCGTCGAAGTGCATTATCGACTCCGATGAGCTAGTCTATAAGTGAGGCATTAAATAAACGCTGTTAATATCGCCAGATTCGTAGTGTTAAAGTCCTTAGTTCCCGTATAACAACGTTTAATGGCGTTTATAATTGTGAAATATTCGTGAGGTGGTTATTCTGGTAGAGATATACCTTTGCATGAATAAATGTATAATTTTGCAGAGTCAGCACTTTTATCGCCGTGAGGGGGAATCCCACACGATAGCGTTTTTATGTCTCTTTGATCGCTTCACGAAGTTTTGCTTATGGGAAGCGCGTGTGCACGCACTATTACTTTTTCATAGACCGGACCTGATGCGCTTGGGTGGTCTTTGCCTGCCAACGTATCCAGCGGTCACTGCACTTCCTTTGTTGCAGCCGTTTCCTTCCAGAATGTTTGTGGAATGCTCAAAGGTTTTTTTTCAATGTTTATCGCTGAAGTTAGTTCGCTTTGTGCAGCTGTTTACTGCGCAAGCGCAAGGTACTCTGTAATTCTGCCTTTTTATAATAGATAATTCATATGCCGACTTGCGTGACATATAGCACTAAGCCATATAACGAGAATAAACCAACTTTTTAAAGAGATTTACCTTAATATCTTTTAATGGAACTATTAATAGTTCCTCTTTCCTTATCTTTTAGTAATGTGTGCTTCCACAATGCGTTGAAGAAGAATAATTCTTGTAACGATCGCGATCTTAACTGAATGGTGATTTTTCGCGGACACGACTTCTCCCTGTTCCTTCATCGCCCTTTTATCATCCCTTCACCATTCGTCCATAAACCCTCCAGCATCCCTCCACGATCCTTTCCTCCCCGTGCAGTCCTTCTGATGCGATACAGTAATGGCAGGAGCGTAGCGGGCTTCGTGGAGTTAAAAAATTCTCGCTAAAAGGTAGAAAGCATGTGAGGTATTTGCTCGAGGCCGAATTATTTTTTGTCGACGCGAATTCCGCCGTATTACACAAAGTTTTTTCCAGTTCTAGAGAATGTGCATTCTGCGCACCTCCATGTTGTGTCGTCGTGTGCGCAAAAATACATCCGGTTCGATGCAACGTTAGACACTCGAATTTCACTAGTTGAGTAGTTCGTGTGCAATCGCTGCCATAGTTTTTGCTCACTTTACCTCTCTTTCCTCTCTCCTTCCTCCTACCGTAAACCGTCAACTGCACAGCCAATTGACCTTTCGCCTCAGCGGCTAGATGCTTTGCACATCAAGCAAATCGAGCCATACACTTCGGCCATGTCCACCTCGATCTCATAAATTATGCGAATAATTGGCGCACTCACGCGTCTTCCTCTTAGATTATCTCTTGCACAGATGAATGCCGAAAAAACGATCTCCTTACTACACCGTTGTATTGCGTAACCTCTAAAGAACGGAGTGAGGACGTTGAAACGTGTTCGTCGTAAGCTCGCCAATTTGGGAATTTCTTTTAAGAAGTTTTTGGAACATTCGTTCTCGGAAAATTAGCGAAAAACAAAGAAGGAGAAAAGTCGAAGCATTATTAGCTTCACTCTTCGCATTCGCCATTTTGTCGTTGCTTTTCCTCTCGTTTTTCATTTCTCTTCTTGCTTTACGTTTTCCTCGCACTTTAACATTCTGACTTCAAGAAATCTTATTTCTTCGACCAAATTCGGAGTTCTTTCCCCGAATGTGGATTAGTTCTATTCCAATAGCAGCAAAATGCTCCTCTGGAGTTATATCTCACATCATATTATTACTTCATTCTTTTTTTACCTTAGTGGCTTTCCTCAGTCTCAATCCCATCCCCGATGGTCAGACCTCTCTACTTGTCACCCTTGTTGTCGAGATGAAAAAGTCACTGCATTCACTCGTTATTCTGCTCGCATTCTTTCGTCGTTCTACTTACATTGCATCTTCTCTCTATGCTAGCGATTTTGCGCCCAGCGTTGCATCTGGCACTGTGAGAGGGGAAGGGTGATAGGGGGAGGATGCTGATGGTGATTGTTGCGCCATAGTTATTGCAGTTTTAATCCACCGTTTTCGTCAAATTTTATCGGTTACTTGTTGCAAGGGGAGAAATGTGAAATTGCTCATTGAGATCAGAGGTTAATTGATTCTTGTTAATTCATGATGAAGAGTGAATGAAGAGAACGAAATAGCTGTATATGTGGTCTGTGTTAAACTTTTGAAATTGCCTATGCTCGTATCAGTATGCCGTTAGATCTGTGAGAAAGACGCTCATGTTGTTTAATTGGCCTTTCGAAAATATATAAACGTATGCGAGTTTTTACGGCTATTGTCGCTACACAACTTTATGCAAGAGGCGTTCATCGCAGTCATGAGAGTTTATGCTTCGCTTTTGCGTCATCGGTGGGAAGTGGGCTGAGGGAATTGCTGCCTAACTTTTCCTCTTCGGTAAGCAAGATAAAGGACTCACTGCATAAGTGATGAATGGAGAGGAGGTTTTGGGGAGGGGGAGAGGGGAATGAGAGGATGAGTTAGGCACTCCAACTATTCATTCATTAATATAAGGTATGCCTTTCGGTTTTTCGCCTTATGTGTCTATGAATTTTTTGCGCATCGGTCATCACTGCTGCTTAGGGTGTCGCACTTTCCGATAATTTACGATTGCTGATCATTCGGATCAGTTCCATTTATACCAAATTAAAAAGGCCATTTTTAAAGCCGTGGTGGAAAATCCTTTAAACTATTTTTTTACGGGCTTTGATGGTACTTTTATATTACTCGATCTTATTTAGTCACTACATTCGGATTTAATCCACTAAAGAACAAATAAAAATCTCTTAATATGGGGAATGATTTCAAAAACTCGGGTTGAAATCGCTCCAGACTGAAACCAAAGAATGAAATGTTTAGAGAAAACGACTTTGGTTATTGCACACATTTCTACCAAGTTTTATATAAATTGCCCCGAAAACTTCCTTTTCGGGTACATTTTTATGTTAGTTAAGGTTATCGTAAGCTCAATTTTATGCTGTGATATGGAGTTTTATTCTAAAAAACGTAGAAGTTTTTGACACACAGAGCGATAATTACGCACTTCGTTTCATTTCATTCGTTGCAATCTGCACAATGTTAAGAGCAGTGTTACTTCTTCATTTCTTTATCCGCTCCTTAATTCCATTGTGTGTGATTACATTCTCACCGATTCATTGATGGTGTTCGTTTCGTTGACCGATATCCGAGAATTTTATGTGATAAAAGCCAGTGAAAAGTTTTTGAAGCACCAATGTAGAATCATAGAAAAAAACTTCTGCGACCGAAATTAGACGAGGTCCTCCACTTCCAATGGCCACATGAAAATGGAGATAAACTTTTCTCGATGGGGCGCTTCGCATTTCTCCAAATTAATACTGCCTGCTTGAGAGAACTTGAATCGGGTTGAACTGTCATCGAAGTTTTCGATAACATCGTAAACCTTAAAGAATTGTCTCTTGGTAATGATAAGACTGGAGGAAATGCGTTTCCGATAGTTATCGCTGAATGCAACGGATTGAATTCAAAGATAAGTAGCTTTGTTTTGAAAAAACCCTTTGCAGGCTCATGAAATTGCATTGAGTACCACGTCAACTCACTGTGACCGTCAAACGTATCAATAACAACTCAGCAGAAATAAATGTTCATATTCGCTGTATTATTTATTATTTTTCACCTTATTATTTCTATCGATTCATATCGAGTTTTGGCGCAAAATTCGAAGTCATTACGGCCGTGGTTGCAAAGTAAGTTCTTTCCGCGTTTTGCATTGTTTCGGCTTATTTGATTGGAATTTTACTGAGTTGTTAACGAAGCTGTGAGGAAGGGCGATGACATTGCCTGTTTTATGTTTTCTGGGATACGAACATCGTTTGATTCGATACTGAGGCTGAAAGCCTCTCTTCGAATCCATGTCAGGTAGGAGGAGAAAAATTCTGCTGAGATGTATTCTCAGTCGACTGGTGATTTTTCTGTGACAAATAAGAATACATTATACTTTGAACGGAGAAACAATAAGGTTCTAAACTGAGGCCGCCATTGGCCCTATGGCGTCATCGGACCTTTGGCGTCGTGGTCCATCATTTTGTTTGAGCTGTGACTTTACCGACACTCCGATAAATTTTTCAGTGATGAGCAATGCAGACCGATATATGGTAATCTCTTGTGCTAGTGATCAGTGCGGCGTTTTCGACGACTGAATTTTCCTCCACGAAACCCCTACAACTATGCAGTTTGAAAACTCTCTCTGATTGCCCGACTAGAATGCATTATAATGCCGTATCCCTCCATGTATAGGCTTCGTGAATGACATCATTCGGGGCCCTTCAAAACGGACGTTCGTTGGGAAGGTGCTGATGCCTTTTGTCGATTGTATAACCAACTATAAAAATAATTCTCAAATTAGCTGGCAGTTTTCTGAAGTACGATGTATTAACTATACACGTACAAGCACCCGTCTTTAAAAAGAGCGTCAGGTTCGAGAAGTTTTCAGGAAAAGTCATCTGAAAGCGCAAAATTTACTACGTCCTCCGCATTTATTCCTGTCAGATCAAACCCGAAGAATTGCGAGCTAAGCAAATAAGACCATCATTTTCAGAGTTATCTCTCGGATTTTAATTTCATCTAAGTGGTTTCTGGCAGTTCACCCATCCCTGGACCGCAGATTTAGGTTGATGTAAGAAGTCGGGATACAACTTCTCAGGAGAAAGTGGCAAATATCAAGTTTTATAAGAAATTAGTGAGGTGCCAAATCTCCTCAGACTGAGGAAGAAGCTAAACAACGAACTTAATTTGCGTCTAGTCGAGAGGAGAGATTTTTATATGGGAAGTGAGGAGATTAGGGAAGGAGGGGGGAAAGGAGCATGCAGTATTCGCAACTTTCCATAATGTGCCATTTGGGGAAAAGAGCATGCGAAGAGAAGAGGCGATAAAAATCTCTCCCAATGGCATATATTTCCCTGGTTGTTCATTCGTGCCCTTCTCACCTCCATCCCAAAGAAAGAGTTTTTGGAATATGCTGGAAGCCTATTTGTTCGGCGCAGACGCACCTTATAGCCTCGTGATGGTTTGCAGTTTAGAAATGGTGATAGGTAAGCTCGTAGTGGTGAGCGAATTTTATGCAGAAGGCTGCGACGCTGTCATTTTTTCGTTAGGACTACCGTGCATCATCTTCATTTAATGCCACATTGTAGGAAGGCTTTTCGACGCAGCTATCGTTGGTGTTATTTCATAGAGGCGCTGTTACGAGTGACAGACGAATGCTTTTGAAATATACCCACGATTGTTGAAATGTTGAAAATGGCCGAGATTCTGATGGTGGAACATTCGCATTCATAAATGTTGTGCTGTTTCACCCGTCAAGGTACTTCAAAGACAGCCGATACAGCAGTGCTGCATTACACGAGAGCGCCGCAATCAAAAGCATTAGCGCGTGAATAAAACATTCACCGTCACCAAGCCATCAAATTTTGTCTTTATGTGCCAAAAAAATATGAGAAATATTATGAGTGTTTGAAAGAGTTTCCGTCCAAAAATCGGCGAACTATCGCCATTCTTGTATGTTTTCCTTGTTTACCTCGTGATGCTTAAATTTTGGGAATATTTGCCAACATGAGAATCTGTTGCCAATTTGCCAACAAGTCCCTGCTACACCTCTTTCAGCTTTTCTCTTTTCAGATGGTCCTCCACGGTTCAAGCAAAATCAGCGGATAGTTCATGAGGTATTTCTAAACGACAAGGCAACTTTTAAGTGTACCGCGCTTGCAAGGCCTGCACCAAAGGTTACGATTCTACGTTTTGTCTTGTGCTGTGTCTTCAATTCCTGAAAAGATATATTGCCTATTGCAGTCATCCGATTTAGCTTTCCGCAGCTTATTGAAATATACTGTGCAAGATGATTCTTGCAGATTCAGTAGAAGAAAAGCGGTCGTGAAGTGGTAAATCGTTTAATACTGTTCATTTTGATACGGCCGTATTTGTGATATGTGACGGATTAGTTCTTCTACAGCAAGTTAAATGGTATTTTTATATCCCAAGCGTAATTTTTATGTTTGCAATGGTGCTATTTTCGTTGGATGCCTGCGGTCAGGGAGCAGTATATAGTGAGATAGAGCACCGGTAGGGTGGTCGAGAAGCGATTGCGCCGGTTTGGCTGCGAGGTGGCTATTTAGTTTTAGAAGTTCGATTTAAAATTCAGAAAGTGACCAATCTAAGATACGAACTGGAGCACCGCTTCCACGGCAGAGATGAGGAGATAACGGCGGATAAACTCGGCAGTACGGTAGTCACGTCACGTGAAATTAGGGAGCGTGAATTGTAACAAAAATCTCCCAAGGCGTAAAAGTTCATAGTGAATTCTTGCGAAGACTGGTGAGAAATGATTGGGCGTACAGCACAAACAAGGCTTCAATTTATTATGCTTATTGGCCGCGAAATTTATGCAGAAGGAAATAAAATAAGCGAACGATACGTCACCTCCTCACAGATACAGGATGAGCCTGCCGACAGCATCACTATCAAAAATTTTGGTCAACAACGAGCAGTTGCAGCATCAAAGTAAGCATAGCTCGGAGGTCAAAAAGCTTTTCTGGCAGTGAGATTTCCGTCTGTCAGAGATTTGCTGAGGATTAGTGAAATTTTTGGAAACCATTTGGCCATTAAGGGAGGGGAGGGAAGGAGGGAGTTAGAAAGTGGAAGAGAGGAGCGGAATGAAAAAGGTGGGTATCACAAGACTGAATGCATTTCTCTTAAGGCTATTTTCATTTGTAATTTGCGAATTAACCGTAGATGTGGTAATCACTATTTGTTTTCAAATCGTCGAAGAGGCCTATGACATTGATGGTGATGTTAAAAAGTGGATTCACGAGTGAACTATCTCATGCATTGGAAATTGTTTTCTAAATAAACCTTATCAATGAGTTATTTGTAGTGAGGTGTTATCAACAGACTTCTTTACGAAGAGTCGATTTTAGCATCTCACCTTTTTTGATCGTCTTTCATCTTGGCCGCCTTACGAGTAAAATAAAACACCCTCTATCGCCTTGTAACGATAACAGCGAGTCGCCATCATGGGAAAAACGAGTTGTGTTTGCATATTAAATTGAAGTTTGGATGACTTATGTACGCAGAATTGCATATTTTCCGCTTTTTATCAGCGACCACCAACACGTTGATGTAATGCAGTCATGAGAAATAGTAGTTTATCTTTGGTGTCCTATTTCTTTCTGCTTTAGCCTGTAAAATGGGCCGCGAAAATGAGCTGGATTCGAGGCTTGATTCCAGGGACTGTCTCTTCGATGTTTAGTCTCACGAAGTTCCTCATCCGCTCAAAGATTTGTCTACTTGGATTCTCACGAACATGGCGAAGTAGTTGAGCATCATGCTAGAACTTGTACACCTGATAGCCTTGCTCATGAAGCATCTGAACGAGCCGTTCGTGTTTTTGATCGTTTCTTTCGATGCAAATCGCTGACTGGTACCGTAAGTTCAGATCTATAGATCAGTCCTAATAGAACGGCAAACGCAAATGAAAGTGGAGAGTGCATTCAATATGAGCTTCGACTGACTGAAAAAGTTGGTGCACATATGTTTTGGTTGGGAAAAACGGCAGCACCCTCACGTGCAACTGCCCGCGTACTCATCTCATGTGACAGTTATAAATGACTACGTAAGCGAGACGCGCATTTTGGAATGTGAAGAAATAGTATGAAACGAACCATATCTTGGATCGGAAAATAATATTCCGACCATCGGCGGTTTACCACTCAGCAAATTTGTGCGTGTGTTTATGCACTGTATATATATGCATTATATATGTATAAGTATATATGTATATATACATGTATATATAGGTATACATATACCCACATACATAATGTGCGTTAAAAAGTTGACAACTTCCGAAGATTTTGTATTATAATTTTAGTATTTTGATTGAGAGCTGCCCCATCCTATTTCCGTTCATGCACCTTGTGTACCTCACTGGGTGTACTCAGCGAGACATAATGCGGAGAAGTGTGTTGCAGAAATAAGTTAGGCTAAACATAAGCTCCGTTAAACCGCCGATGTTTCTAATAAGAACATACAATTTGTCACCGGCTATCTGTGTTGCAGATTCACTGGTATAGAAATGGAGAATTTCTCAATTATACCATGTTGTCGGCTAATGAAAGACTTCGCGAGAACAAAAAGCATTTTTCGCTTGAGATTCGTCGCGTTGAAGTTGGCGATCAGGTGTGTTCATTTTGCATGAAATTCCTCATTTCTTGATAAATTTTATCATTTTATTGCTTGCAATATCATAAACGTGAAATATGTTGCCTTTCTGTCATGAAATTACGATTGTAACACGTTGTTATGAACGATATTGAGACTGAACTGAACCTGAAGCAAACTAATGCAGCTTTGTAAGTTTGCCCTATCATATTATTTTTTCTCCTGGAGAACCCTTAGAGTATTGTCTTGATGCGGTCCTTCTTCGTTGTGGTGTTCTAAAGCAGAAGTATTTCAAAATTATCTGTATAGTTGTCGATGAAGATAAGAGAGTTCAGGATGAAAGAACTAAGCTGCACCTTCACATCCATCAGCTAACTTCCTATTAATTTAGATATTCCAATAAGAATTTTTCTATTTTTACGTCTCTGCAGTATGTGCATGTCTCATTGTGGATTGTATTTGTCTGCTTATTAGATTATTCAGCGCTGCAGTCGTTTTGAGAGCAAAGTTGGTGGTTTTTATGCGTTAAATGCGGCGTGCGTAATCGCTAACTCTTGAACAGTTGAGGACGGGAGAGAGGACGTGATATCATAAGTCGGCACAACTCGAAAGAAATGAAAGCGATCGCCAAGTTTGGGAGGATGTTTTAAGTTTTCAGTTACTCTCTCATACACACTCATTGTTTCTAAGGCATTGAAGGCAGTTATGCAGATTTATTTAATTTGAAGCAGTGATTGTTTGAAGAAGTTTTAAAAGTATGCTGAAGTTGAACGAACCAGTCGACGAGGTTTGGAAACGGAAGCTGCGTTTGTTTTAAGCCAGTGGCTCAGCTTCGTTCGTTATTCCTTTTTTTATTAATAAGAACAACGATTGAGATTTACACATTGCATCGTGGTTTCGTTGCTTCTTCTTACCACTATTCGTGCATATTTAATGCTGGCCTCAGGTTTGCTGATATAATAACGAGCTTTGCTACTTCGTTGTTGTAGTATTAGTGCATTGTTGCCCTTCTTTGCAACTTTATTTGTTATTAATCTTCGTCTGGCCGTTGTATTGTCACAAGAAGTAAGTTGCTCATGTCGCATGTGACCCAGATACAAATATCTGAGGCAATAAGGTTGCAAGATGGAACTAAGACACGCCACTTCTATAACAGCTGAATGACTAATACTGCCATGATTTGTTGGGAATAAGTTATGTTGCGTCTGTCACTGCGATAATGGTTCAAATATTTGTTGTCGGTGCATAGAATTGATTATGGATTTGATGATATTACTGTTGTTCAGGGTTCATGGACATGCAAGGTATGGAATCAAGCTGGCTCAATATTTCGCAACTTCACGCTGGAAATAATCGGTGAGTTGGATGAGCATATGATGATGAGCATGACTTTTCTGACTTCGTAATTTCCGATGCTGTTCGTGAGATGGAGTGACAAGCTTGTATTGTGGCGCTGTGGTAAATGTTGCTCTCGAGTTTTCAACATTTCAATTCATATCATATAATACAGTCAAAATTCAGACGCGGTGACGTTTAATATCGAAGAGTTTGAAATGCTTATGTGGTTTGTGGATAAAATGAGAAAATTTGTGGAGGGGAACGTTCTCATTAATACAGTCAAAATTCAGACGCGGTGACGTTTAATATCGAAGAGTTTGAAATGCTTATGTGGTTTGTGGGTAAAATGAGAAAATTTGTGGAGGGGAACGTTCTCATCATTTTTTATTGAAAGTAACGTCGCTGGAAGCAGTTTAGTGCTTCGGAAATCGTTCGATTTTTTGAGCTGTCGAGTTCCTTAGCTCCAACCTTAAATTTTTTCGGCATGAGCTTTTTCATATTGATGCTTGTTTGACCGATTTATGGCCATATGGACCTTTAATTCAGCTTTTACCGTAATTTTTAGCTAGAATGTTATGACGGCTGGTTTTGATTCCGGCATATGTTTGTCTGCAGTGATTTTTCATCATGTGGTTTTCGCGTCATATATGTGGTTTTATCTCTGCAGTTCCATATAAGATTTTTAGGTTATTTGTTTTCATATGCAAATGAGAAAAAACTTGGGCTGAAGGAGTAGCTGAGTTGTTCCCGAGTGTTACCGCTGCCTACTAAATTTGCTTCGCATAGGCCTCGCTGCTCTAGAATTTTAGATCCGGGACTAGGACCAAACGAGCATTTCATTTTTTATATGAATTTACAGATCGGTAGGTAATTTCTTAGTGGAATGAATATTGAGACGGCATTAAACTACATGAGAGTACTTGACTACGATAGGTAAGGATGATCACTTAAGCTGCTACTAAGCTTGCGTTGGTTGCATGGTCATATTTCTTTTACCACGGTGATGTCATAATATACCAGCGAAATAAGCGTGAAGTAACTGGGCCAGGAAATTATTTAGCGACAAAAAGAATTGATGCATTTTTTGCGTTCACACATGACATTCTCGAACGCTCGTTATTGAAGTTCTTTTCTGTCCATTTTTTAAGCAGAATAAGTGCTGCATGAACGACTTCAGGGCAACTTGCATGAACTACCAGTGATAAATCCATTGTTACCAAATTATCTGTCATTATAGAATTTGAGACTTTCTCGTACGTTCTATCAGAAATGTCCATCTTTAGTCTTGACGGCTTTTTTTTAGTTATCTTTTAGAACTATTCACCTTCAAAGACTTGCATGCCATGAACTAGAATTTTCGTAATAATGTGTAAAATTTGTGTAAGACACGTTGGTATGTGTTAAATTAGTGTGCGCATGCATGCATGAGGATAAAACTTTGAGTTGCTTTTTGTTTAGATTTCTGTGACTATTTCCTCATGGACGAATACCCAGCAAAGAAGGTGCCCGAGAAATGCGTTTGCGTTTGGTTTTTAACTGACGAATATCGGAAGGAGGGCGTTGATTGGAACGAGATCAATGAAGAACGCTGTGAGTCGTATAGGAAATATGCGTCAAAAGTGCGTAAACCATTCGGCAAGAAGATGTGTGCAAATGCGCCGTGCATGCGCAACCTCAACGAAACAACAGTAACGACAACGAGTGCAACAATTCTGCATGGTGTTGGTTTGCACGATTCCGTTCCAAACAACTTTATGCACGACTACTCGAATGGCAATCGCATGCGGTCGTCAACACCAACTGCTGGTAAGCCAACAGTATGTTTGTTGTTTCAGATCCGATCAAGTTGTTCGATTGGTTGGTTGCGAATCAGATGGCCGACGTTAGTCATATATTGCCAAATTTATTGTCGCGTCAAAGGCTACACCAATTGAAAACCCTACTTTCTGACTGGGATTCTTTAGATGTGGCCGCTAAACGTCTACGTACACGGACTGTTCTACAACAGCAATTTCCAGCAGTCGGAGCCGGCAACAGTCTTGAAAATGATGACGATGATGAGAGCACCGAGATGGTGTCACTAAAGAGGAAGAATTCACCCATAGATATGCCTATGCACGATGAACCAAGACCTGATCCTGAAATAAAGGATAACCCCCTCTCCCCTACTTCACTTGCTTCCACAACACTCTCAACTAGCACGACCACAGCGACAACAACGACAACAGCGTCATCAACGACGCGCCAAACAACTCGACTCAGCTTCCCTCCTCAGAAAGGTATCGCTCGTTTTGTTTCTTGAAGTTGCTCGACGGACTTTTTGAATAGATCATGTGAGATTTTCTTTATTCGAATTGATCGTAATCCGTCTTAATTTGCGAACTTCATTTAGACTTTTCACCGAGAAACGAGTCCATTAAAGTTGTCACTTTGATCGAATTAGAGCACAGTTTGCCAGCAAAACTCTTAACTTTATTGGCATATGCAAATGAAGTCTTTTGTGAGTTCGTTTCTTGTTATTTCGCCTTTATGGATTTCGCCGTGAAACACGATCGCAGGGAGTTTCCATTTAAATTTCCATCCAAGAGTGGTGACAGCGTAACTGGACTTCAGGTGAATATTTCGCTCAAATGCAGGAGATCGGTTTCATGCTTCGTTGGCATATTGGATGTCGTCATCCATCGTTACCTTATGTTGTCTCCTTCATCGCTTTTCTGTCAAAAGCTGGCACCTCAGTTGCCACCAAGTTGTGCTGATTTACCTACCATACGCGTGCCCTTTGTTTGAGATTTTCATTCATCGGCATTGTGTTGGTGGTCTTTCGTCGTAATTAGCGACTGCGTTGTCGTTCTTCTGAGCTTTTTCGTTTATGTGGTGAGTCCTCATAATCGAGATTAGTTAACTTGCAACTATCGACATAAAATGTAATATCGGAAAGAAAACTTTGCATTACATATTGCATCGCGTAATTACCGATTAAGTGGTGGAGATATCGCCCATCAGGCTCACTTGCAAATCTAAATAAAAGTTTTCTGGTTTCCCCGAGCGCGCTCGGATTATGGCTATTGTTGAGGCGATCATGATTTGATTGAGGCGGGCATTTTTTGGGATGTTATTTCCATTCAGCGAAGTGGGTTGAATAACCAAATCCCATTTCCAGTTCCTCCCTATTTCAAAGTTCGCGATGAGGATGCTTCAACTTCTGTGATTACGCCATCTGGAAGAACAATTAAGCTGCAGTGCAAGGCTGGAGGTCAACCTGAGCCACAGGTTTATGCTAATTTTGATTTGTCCTTGTTTTCTTTGTGCGATGTTCGCTCTTTGCCGCTAACTTCGCAGTTTGCGGCAGATGACCCCATGATTAGAGTAAAAACTGATCATCCATGCTTTTTCATGCAGATTTTTTGAGGCACTTATGCGAACTGAGAGTGAAGCAGACATCGCCACTAAGCCTCCAGTTTTTCTTACGTTTCATTGGTGCTGTTCAAAAGGAAAACACGTGCCGTATTTATCATGTCCCAATAAGGATCTCGATCATTTTACTGGGCATTCATCAGTGCGGAACTTTTCTAATGAAGTCATTCCGTGAGTGTCTTGATTGTCGTCAGTTGTACGCGTTCAAGCGAACAATCATATTATCAGCAAGGAAGTAGTTCGGAAGAAAGCACATGTTAATGCGTTAGGTTGTTCGCAGTTGCGATATTATTGTTCTTAATCGTCAGTTCTGTGTATAAATTTTCGACGCAGTGTTTATCTCACTGACCTTTATTTGCGAATATAAGGTGCCCACATGCAGTTGGGTTGAACGCGTTGCTCCACACAGCATTGTAAAGGAGAATTTTCGCCTCGATTCAGACCCATCACTTAATATATTAGAACCCTATATAAGTGCTTCAGGTTTTTTACAATTTCGGTTCAGCCTAGTGGGAAGTCAGTTACAGGTAATTTGGTTCAACAGCAATAAGAAAGTGATTACGACAGAAGTGCGTCGTCCTGTGGGTGCGGAATTTCGCCTTCGAAAGAATACGCTTGAAATCGAGGACGTCGCTGAATCAGATTCCGGCGACTATACTTGCGAAGTGAGACGTTTTTATGTAATTGACTGACTTAATGATTTGATGTGCTGTTGTCCCAGCAGTCTTTGTTATTCGTTGTGACATTTAGATTTAATCAGTGCGTGAACATTTGGCACCATGTTATCGAATCAGTTTCTTATCGTAACTCCTTCCATAATTGGAGCAGCCCTTCTCGTGTGGACCTCATTTTATTCTTCCAGACAAAATCATAGGGAAGAACGAAATGTGGATAAACTTTTAGCCCGTTCGCTCTTTCCTGTTTCATCTGCTTCCATCATGAAAGGGAGAAATTTGTGAGAAAATGCTTTCAAAAATTATTCCATCGGCGGAATGAAACGTCGTCCAACTACTGTAAAAAAATTGATTTTAATTTTCTGAAGTGATTTTATCTTTGCAGTATTTCTCACTGCAAAATTACCTCAAGGTGTCTCTTCGTAGATGCATTCTCCCGTTCAGTAGTCTAACCAGAAG
Organism: Parascaris univalens; assembly: GCA_037576465.1. Classification (NCBI taxonomy): domain Eukaryota; kingdom Metazoa; phylum Nematoda; class Chromadorea; order Rhabditida; family Ascarididae; genus Parascaris; species Parascaris univalens. The sequence continues at coordinate 58,980,895 of CM075173.1, read as the reverse complement.
AAGAGCAGTGCATTTACAGTGTACCGCAAAGTAAACTTTCTGGATTCTTTGCGAAGAACACCTCTGAGATAACCGACTGATCACAGTAGACCACAAGTCGACCAGTTCTAACTAATCGACGATAGAAAATTTCAGACTCCCTTCAATAAATGCTCCTTCTGATACGACAATTTCAGACTCCCTTCAATAAATGCTCCTTCTGATTTCAGGCATTCAATTCAGCTGGTTCCGTAACCAGGACGTTCAAGTTGCGCGTTGTCGACAGAATGAGGTCGAAGCCTATAATCGTTCCAAATATTCTCGTCAATCAAACAGTCGATGCAAACAGTACCGTTAATTTCACCTGCAAAGTAAACATTTCATATTTTTTGTGCTGCAATTTCTTAGGAATCAAAGTGAAAACTTGGTCATTGCTCAGTGTCATACGTGGGGATTCGTTCAAGGAAAAGATAACCTTCCTGACTCTTTTGGGCGAGAGAAGGGGTGGTGATTCTTAGTGTAAAACGTAGTTCGATTGATAAGACGCTTCAAAACGCTTATATTTAAGTCGATCGATGCCCATTTTGAGCACACTGAAAAAGTTTGGAAAAGAAAAAGGAATAGAAATCCGTAAAATGGTTAAATGAATTGGTTTGAAAGCTGAAAGTGGAAGGACGCATGTAGGAGAAAGAAATATAGGAAATACGACATCGAAGCTGGAAGGGACGCTATAGTGGTCACATCCGAGATATCGCGCACACAGATGCAGTTACGCGTTGCTCACTGTTAAAGCGAAAAGCATAAGTATGTTAAATGGAATAAATAAGTGAGTGAAGACAGAGGATGTAAAAGTATGAAATTGTAGCTGCCCGGAGGGAAAAAAGTGCAGGAAAGCAATAGTGATGAAATGAGGAATGAGAAGAAGAAATAAGAAAATGCTGATGGGAATTAATTGTACGTCAGTGTCGATTCGTACATAAAATTAACGTGTTCAGTTTGCTGAAATAATGCCGTTAGAACAACTTTGTGAAAGATTACTAAGCGCGTTGTGCATGATCAAATTTGTAAGAGCTTATTTCCTGTAGTAATACCTACTAAATAACCACTTTGGAGGTGGTGGAAAGAAAGGAGTACGTATAAATTCAATTAAATATTGCACCGTTGTAGCATTTTTACATTAAATATTGCAAGCGCCTACAAATTAGCAAATTGTTATCAAAATAACATCTGATACTGTTAAACTTAGTAAAGAAATTGAGCAGCGTAGCAGTAGTTGGACTCTAGAAGTGAATTCAAATTAGGGTTGAATGTGCCTCGATAAGATGATGAGAAATGAGGAAAGACCGCACTAGCGACGAAAACAAGTGCATCAAGCGCGTTTCGTAGATCGTCGATCTATTTATCAAGTGTAAATTCAGCCAACAGTCAGTCCGTAATGTGCGCTCTTATGTTGTCCCTCTTACATACGCTTTTAATTCATGTTTATAACAAATATGATCTAATTTCATTTCACAGTGAAATCAGTAACACTTTTTATCTTTGCCCGATAAGGACAAATGCAGTTATTTTCAGTTCGTTATCGTCTGTCCGAAAAGCATGCCGCTGTGCGAATAATCCATAATTTTGAATATCCAATAAGATGAATGATCTAAGGGAATCAGCAACTGGAGGAAAATTTGTCTCCTTATGTTTCCTACTATGGTTCATTAACACTGAAGTATTGAATTTTCCTATTTCTTTTGTATGTAACACTGAAATATTCTTCAATGTGGTTTTCGAGAAAGTTATAAAATATTGTGCCGGATGCGTGGAGGTTGCTTAAGCGATATCTATGAAAAGTAGAGGCCTTGTTTTCGTTTATATTACAAGAACATATTCCTTCTAAAGGAACAAGAACATATTCCTTTTAAAGGAATTAAGAGAGAGCAGGAATCCGTTACGAAGGAGATAAAAGTTTCATCGAGTTTTCACGTCTGGCTCCATCGTAGCTCTCTCCGTACATAGGGAAGTGTAATCGAAAAAAAAAAAAACAAATCGTTTGCGTACTTTGGAAAACGTAACCAGGCCAGCTCATGAAGAAAATAAATTGAAAGAACAAAGCCTCTTTCGCCGCTGAATCTGGCCCACGATCATTTATGCAACTTTGTCGACTCGCTTGTTGCCTACAGTCGAACTCATGTGGTACCGTTTCTTCTAAATAGCCAAGGTTATGCTTCCCTTTCCTATGTGAAGTTTTCTCATGCATAGTCGGACCGGAAGTCGGGACTACAAATAGATGCTTTTTGCAGTTTCTAAAAATGTTGGTATCAAGCGGATGTTCTGTTACATTTAAAATATGTTTTTCCTGTATTCTTCCATGCAATTTGTCTCAGAGAGTGACGTTATTTTTGCTAGCAGTAATGGCGTGAACACAGTCCTCGGCATTATTATTTTGTGCCTAGGTACTGACTGTTCCTTTATTGTTATTTCTGTAGTGATTCAATAGTGCGTTCGCATTTGACCGTATATGCGAGTTTTTTATCCTGCATTCAGTGGTATAGCACCATCTGCTTCCATAGCACGCTTGCTTGCAGAAGTGGCACGCAATCGCTGCATCACCCGCACTTCTGCGATGTCTCTATAAACAAAGATTGTGTGTACGTGGTATATACGCACAAGATGATAACTTCTCAGGGGCCATAGTTATCTGTAACCAGATGAATTTTACCTACCACATTTCATCGTAGGTTTTTCGACTGCTCATTAGACGAACAATACTTCCATGCGTATCCGATATACTTTTTCTTTGGTGTGCTTAACAAATACGCGCAAATTTTTATATTGCATCGTTGGATACAAATTCTTAATAGCGTGAATTTTACGGTGACGACTCGTAATTATTGTTTTTAACCATTTGCTCGTTTTGCCAAGGTAATAAGCTGTTAGGATGTAAAAGGCGCATTTTGCACTGGCCTGTCTTTTTACCTTGATCACTGCCAATATCTTTCGTGATGGAAAGAGTGAGCGTTCTGTTGGTTAGTAGTAGTGACGTGAACGTCACTCTCAGCGTTATTATTTCAGGTCCAAATAGTGTTAACGTCACATAACTTCAGAGAAGAGCAGGTAGTTTATTAGGATGAGGGTAAAGAGCATTTGAGAACCAGTGCAATGGCAAGGATGTGTATGTAGATGAAGGTATAAGGAGCCTGAGCCTGAGTTCTCTTTATTGAGGGTTGATGAAAGGGTGGGAATGAGGATGTAAGAGCGATCATGGATCTGCTTCGGGATGCATTAAAAGAAACTTTAAATCGTCCGGACGGAGTCAAGCTTCGTCTGTTTACACAGCGGAAACTTGTAATCACAGCCGTATCCTCACGAGCAATCGAAGAGAACGTTATGTGCAATGTTGCTGCCTCAGTTTTTTCATGGCTAACCTCTTCATTGTGCTGTGAGATGGAAAGGAAAAAGGGCTATTATGAGATTATGAGTCTTTTTTTCCGACGTGTGCGGAATCGCAATAGAACCGAAATGAAAATTTAAGCATATACCGTTGATCGTACATTTTTGTATCCCATCCTTCCCATTCTAGCAAGAGGAGGAGGAAAATTTACAATATATTATATGGTCAGGGATTAGTAGGTTCCTTCGCGTGCTCTTAGGGTTTCTTTAAACTTTTTGATATTATCGTAAAAGGTGATAAAAGTATTTTCAAGGTGATTTCTGACCTGACGCCGCACATAGTGTGGATGCGTATTGAGCTCACAAACGATTCAATTTATTATTGGAACGAAACAGATCGTAAATATGTGTTCAGATATACGGATATGCGCACAGTCGAGGTTATTTTACTAATAAGAGTACTTCGTTCGTTTTTATTGCTGACCTTCGTCGAATAATTTCTGGTGGGTTTTAGTCCATTTGAAAATGAATGTTGTCGAACATTTAGCGCGAAAACAGATCGGATGGAAGGAATTGCACAATCCAATAGAAGATAATTAGTGACGGTTATATGAAACTTCTTTACGTCTGATTGATTCGTTGTTGTTTTGCTGTCATCACTGATTATATCCGGCTTCTTAATCGAAATCCTTCCATTTTCAATACCTAAGGTTAATGAAAACTATCATCGATGTCTCCTTCAGTTAGCATATTGAAGCTGTTGACTAATGTTTGAATTATTTCAGAATGCATTCATTACGAAAACCTCTCAGGATTCATCCACATTAACCATCATAAACGTCACAGTGGCAGATCAGGGAATGTATGCATGTGTCTCAGGCAATCATTTGGGCCATGTAAGTCATTAGTTACGAAATTAGAGAATGTATTCAGCTTAGATTTGATAACAGTTCACATTGTTCCTATCACCGCCGCTTTATGTTATATAATTTGGATAGAATCTATTACACTATACTACGAAATTATCAGTGATGTTATGATAATGATTGAACTATTTGATTAATTAGAGGACAGATGGGCATACCAGTATAATAGTTATTGATTTATTTTATCTAGTAGCGCCACTGTTGTTACATTTTTAGCTACTCTTAGCAGTTAATCAGGCTCACCTGCTGTGGAATCAGAGCAGAATTTTGTGAGATTGATGTTCAAGGAGTGCAAGCTGCTCTAATCGTGCGATGGATCAGAATTTGCCTTGTTAATTCTGCGCAGTAGTGTTCATGACAGCCCATTTAAAAGATTCCCGATAAAAATGCCTCTTGTTTATTGGACAGTAGTGATCATATATTGGATGCCACGTGAATGATGTGATATATCTTTTCTTTCGTAGTCAGAGGATAACTACTGCTCGCAGTTGCTGTTTAGATGCATCACTTAGAATATGAGCCTACGCTGGAAACTTTCGGATTTTATGAACTTTCTAGTAGAAACTCTGCATGTTGAACATTCTATGGTCGTGAAATAACTTCCCATCATTTTCGCGGATTATATCATTGAACTCTCTTATATAATGAAGGATATGGATAAGTCTACGTTGCTGATGTCATGTGTTTTAGGCAATAGCAAACGCCACCTTGACAGTCAATGAATTCCATGCAATGACGCTGGCTACGGGCAATCCTGACTCGGAATGGTCATGGACCTCATTGCTTGTGTTGATCATTCTCGCCGTCGTGCTAGCCATTGTTCTTGGGGCATCCACATTGTATATTTTCTGCGTGAAACGCAATTCGAAGGCACATATCGCTCAAATGGAACAACTTATTGGTCCAGTAAAAAAGCGGGTAAGCAAGGCATTTCGAATTGCCAGGCATTTCGAAAATCGGAAATGTAATTCCTAATATACTTTCTTAATGTAATTGAAAATTGGCTCACGGCATGGAGGAGTGCCGAGGGAATATCATGTAGCTGCGGTGAAGAGGCCATTCCACAGCAGCGACAGAGGGCGAAAATCTACTTCATTCCATTTAGGTGAGCGAATTGCTGAAGAGTGGTGTGAGGGACGATATGTAGCGAAATGTTTTTGTCTTGCGAGCCTGCACCAAGAAGGAACACATTGATTGTTGTTACTCATCAGAGACACATAAACGGCTTGAGAAATTCTAAGGTTACAAAGTGCAGGTGTTGTGTTTTCAAAGACGACATTAGTTGAAAATTCCGTCACTTCTTATTCCCCTATGTCATTTTTTCCACGTTTTTAGGTTGTGATAACGAAACGGGTGGTCGATCCGTCGGAGACTGACGGTTGGTCAGATATGCCATCAACTTATCAGATCCACATCGAACCCATCGCAACATCTCCTCATAGAAGACCACGGTTGTCGAGCGATCTGACGCTCCTTTCCGACTATGAAATTCCTCCTGATCCAGCATGGGAGGTCGATAGATCGAGGCAAATTTCGGCTTTTTAATAATATATTTCTTTATTCATTGTCTATGATTTTTTTTTTTTTGAAATCGGAGTCCCCTTTGTTTCTGTAGGTGACTTTTTATGATTGCTTCATATTTTCGTCGCTTACACTCCAAGTATCTTGAGTTTTATGAACGCTCAGTTCTCCTCTAAATCTTCAAAACTTGAAAAAAAGCAATGACCCGGTTGAAATTCGCTCGCTTGGTGTTAGTTTTTAATTCGATTCTGTTTATGTCCTTCCTACACATTTCTTGACATAGTGCGACACCTTTCATCACTGCTGATTTCGAATACTTTGTGTGCTGAACGACCACTTCAGAAGCACTCATTTCAGTGCAATCCACGCATGATATTGCAGTATATATTGGGTTTATTATTGTTTGTAGTGAATGTTTCATTGCAAACAGAAATTCGCCCTCATAGATACACTTTTTAAGTTGGTAAATGTTATGGAAAGTTGAAAAAAAGGTCTTTCAGATTGCGTTTCGTCGATCTGCTTGGAGAAGGTGCTTTTGGAGAAGTATGGAAGGCAATGCTGAAGCCGGTATCTAAGGCAAATGCCATAATTCAAAGCGATAGCAGTGAATTAGAAGTGGGTATTTATTATACCTCAAACGACAGTCATTCACCACTTAAGAGTTTCTGATATTGGGAAATTTTGTTTTGATTTCAGATGGTTCATAGCGTTTTGCAAGTTCGAAGCGTTTTTATTTCGTTAATGGCATTCTTTGCTGACGGAACGCATCGAGCAGTTCTAATCTGTAAAGAAATAAATTCCACAGTGTTTTTTTCTGTTTACAGATGCCGGTCGCAGTGAAAAAACTGAAAGCATCGGCGCATGAAAAAGAGCTTATTGATCTTGTCAGTGAGATGGAGACATTCAAAATAATCGGCCATCACGAGAACCTCATTCGTCTAATTGGATGTTGTACCGGCACCGGGCCACTCTATGTGATTTTGGAACTTTGCAGACACGGCAATTTAAGGTGTGGCGAAATCATTTCTACATTTTTGTGTGTATTTGAACGACGTAAATAGCACATTGTCCTATTGCGTCGATATGGTATATTATTGACAACAAATCAGTTTTAAGGCTGATTGTTCTTTTCCAACATCGACCGATTTTTGATCACCGAAGGATTTTCAGGCGAGCGGAGGTAATGAAAACGTTAGTCGGGAGCGGAGTAATATTTTGAACAAAACACAAAGCGTTGCATAATCGCAGTGTTACAAAACGTTTGAGAAAGGGTGTAAATCTATATTTAAATACTTGATATTTTTCTACTTTATGATGATGATGAAGGTTACAGATGTAGCTATTCTTAAGTTCTGTGAGCACCTTTAAAGTAAACTATGTGGAGGTGAGATATTCAGTGGATTAAGCTTAATAAGTATGTTCCTCTCTAACGATATTTTAGATATGAAGGATTTATCTGGATGTGAAATTGTGATTAGGTGAACAGCAGCATTCACTTGCCTGACTGCTGTCAACACCGCTAGGATTGTTAGCGTTAAAAAAAAACTAAAATTACCCATTAAGACATTAGGCTGCAGCTCTGGCAAGTATGAAGTGAAGCTTTCAAATATTTCGCAAGATTCTCCTGAACCTCGAAAACGCACTTCATGTTGAAGTGGTGTGGCTGAGTTCTGACGGCGTTTTCGCATCAAAGAGAATTTCATCACATTGCGTTGCTATTGCTGGCGAAGTTGGACTCGCTCGTTATTACGGGTTGCAGAGATTTCTTACGAGCACATCGTCCTCGCGATGCAGATTCCACATCGCGTGCACACGATTCACCTCCATTTACAAGCGATGCATATCTCGAGCCGAGGAAGCCATCTTTTGGAAAAGATATAGAAAGCGAGCCTCAGTTACTGATCAAAAATCTCACTCAACGTCATCTGGTTCAGTTCGCATGGCAAGTAGCCAAAGGGATGGAATTTATGGCCGCTCGCAAAGTTAGTTTTCAGTTGAGTTTGAAGGGTATCATAAATAACTCGCCTTGAGGGTATTATATTTTAGCCATAAGAATGTATTATTGTTTACTTTAATGAGCAGCATCGATAGCGGTACATTGAAACAAACAGAAAAGCGAGTTAGCGCTGCAGTGTCAAAGCTGACGTATGCAAATCGAGTAGTGGAAAACTCTTAAGTAGATTTTTTCATTCAGAAACTTCGTGGCGTAGTGTAGACATTTCCGTGCAAAGTTAGCGAGCTTTCTTTGAAAAAAGGACGTTTCGAAAGGTTACCTCTTCACAATTTGTTCGTCTCTTCGATTGTACTGTCGCTCTACTGATCTTTAGTTATTTTGAGTTACATGTAAAGCTTCCATTCATGATCATCTTGTCCTCTAGTGAGCCATTTATGTGACTTGAACTGCCCAACTGCCCATCACACTCATTTTTCCAAGCAAAAATACATTAAAAAGGCAGTTGATAGTCAGAGAAATGATAATGTTACAGATTGCCCCGAACTGTTGTATTATATTGATAAATTATTGCAATAACGACTACATAATGCAGTGTTCTGTAGTTAATTGTCTTGTTCTCTCATATGCCACATAAGGGATTTCTCCTAGCGTCGTCCTTTTATTTCAGATAATTCATCGTGATTTAGCAGCTCGAAACGTTCTAGTTGGTGATGATTTCGTTATGAAAATTTCCGATTTTGGTCTCTCACGTGATGTACATTACAACGACTATTACCGTAAGAAGGGAAACGGACGACTACCAATCAAATGGATGGCTCTTGAGGCACTCGATTCACACGTCTATACTATCTACAGTGATGTGTGAGTGCAGTAGCTTGTCTTTTATTCTTTAATTCTTATCGTTTCAATTTTCTTTTATATTTATTTAAAAGTGGTGCTATTGGTGCTGTTGTTCGTACAGCAACAAGAAGTGTTATATAAGTATCTGCACAAATTGGAATTTTTCTTGCGAGTTGCATTACACAATCGAATCGAAACGAAACGTTTCATTTCTTTTTTATTGCCAAGGGGCCACCTCAGCTCCATTAATGCAACATTCACCAGAGGACAGCGAGCGTGTAATTCAATGTCAGGTTGCAACATCGCGATTCATACAGCAGTTTTAGGCGCTCCATAGAACACAATTTGATCACCTTGACATATTGCATACCGGTCACATGAAACTTTTTGAGGAAATTGTGCCACATAATTCGCCGAAATGTCGATGCCTTGGTGGAGCGTTTTATTTCTTTTCTTGAGATGTTTGTTCTCCTAATGGAAAATATGCCCGAAAAATGATTAGCTTTCTTTTTTTTTTAAATTCTTTGAATATGACCATCTGTTTTGCTAAGGAAACGGTTCTCAACAATTCGTTTGTTTGATGGGTTTTATTTTTCTCATTCCTCAACAAGCACCTCAAAGGTTTAACTAAAAGAGGATAGGTTTTCCCCTATGCTGTAAGATTTATTTTTCCTGTGAAAGTGTCCCTCAAACAACATTCAGGATGATTTCTATGCACGTTTTCTCTGGATAATTGTTTCCAAGGTGCACTTTCCAACCTTCTTCATCCCGAGGGTGCAGTTTTCACCTACTCGGCTTTTCCGGAACAAAGTCTTCGTCCTGGTGACTATTTCTAGGACGCGCTTTTTCGGCTGTTTGCTTTCATAACACACTTTTTACCTTGTTTGCTTTTTCACCGAAGTTCTGATACAAAAGCAGCTGCGAGAGTGCTGTGCTGTTAGTTAAAATTAACAATACTTTGATTAGTTTTGTGTTTCGACGTTGTTTTCAGATGGTCGTTTGGTATTTTATTGTGGGAAATAATGACTCTTGGTGGTACGCCTTATCCGTCGATCGCTATGCAGCAGCTGTACTCGTGCTTAAAAGAAGGCTATCGCATGGAGGCCCCCGACAATTGTCCAGAAGAGATTTATGATGTAATGGTGGCTTGTTGGCAGGTTGTTTTAAATTTTTCTGGAGGTTTTGAAAGCATTATTGAAGTTTTTTGTTGGGTTCTCCCACGGTTCATTTGTTTTTCCGCTAAGATTTGCAAAAGTCACTAAAGTAGTGAAAGAAAGGGAAAAGAAGTTGGAATCCGTCGTTAACAGGTATGTATTTTTTATAGTGCAGTTCAAGGTCTAAAAAATGGTCACATCCGTGACCTCTCTCGAAGATGGAAGCGATACTTAATCTCATGAACCAAACTTTTTCAGACCTACGCCATGAGCAAAATTTTCATGGCAACTATTGCACTGAAGTTTCACTGACAAGCAGTTCGTGTAGGTCACTGAGAAGACTCTCTGAAATTGTGGAAGTAACGAAAGTAAAAAAATGACCAGCAGTCACGAACAGATTATGAGCGTTTAATTTTTGATTAAACAGTAAACAGAGAGTGCAAGAGCTGTTTCAGCGTCGCATGCACCACTTAAAGGCATTTGATGTGTGACGTAAAACTTCAGAATTAATCTGCAGTATTGTGAGAGGTTTACATCAGAGGTACTAGGCGAAAATTTTTAAGGAAGCTGTCCTTCCTCTTCCTCATTTCACTAGGTTTGCTGGTCTACTTTTTCAGTCTAGCGGTAAAGTAGGATTTAGCTTCCAAAGTTTGCTGTTAGGTCGAGAATGACGGAGACTGAGGCTGTGCAGACTCTGCGGCTATAAGAATGCGCTGTATGTCTCTGAACGTTACGAGATGTATAGATCTGCTTTCCAACTGCGGAGAGTCTATAAAACTATGGACTGCCATTGCCCAATTACTCAGCAGGCTCGCTGCAATCGAAATACTAATTAAAACATCCTAAAGGACCTATTCTTCATGTTTATTTATCATTTCTAAAATTCCCATGCTGGTAGAAGACGAATTTCGGATACTTCGAAGAGAGAAGTTCTTGAGGTCGAAAACGACAGGCTGTGTTGGTGAATTTTTTTGAAACATCAGCCTGGGGTGAGCCTGAGCACTCTTCCTTTAAATTCTTTGATGTCGATGCCGCGGATTTCCGTTTGAAATATGCTGTGAGTTCTGCTAAGGCAAGAAACGAAAGTGCAACAGCATAATTCTTTGATTTTAATCGGGAGGACCGAACAGTCGTATCAATTGAAAGGGTAACATCCTTTGTAGATTGTAAAGTATGAATCATGTAAAAGAGTTTGATATTTACCTAGCTGCCATCTTTTTGGCTATAGTTTTATTGCAGATGGCACATCTGATCGTTACGTTGAGAGACCATTGGTAACAATAATTTTCATTGAAAATGCATATTACCGAAGAGAGTAATTTTCGTTCTAAGGCGATGCAACCTCGATTCTAGCAAATATCCCATTGTTGACAGAAAGGTGGTATAGATTCAGTCGTTGAAATATAAACACTTCTAGTATACTGGCTCAAGAAGTACTGTGTTACCAATGAGGAAGAAGTTGCTATAACAAAGACACAGTGAATCTGAGTGATTAATGAGAAGCACTCATTTCTAGGAGAAACCAGAGAATCGGCCGAGTTTCGATACGCTCGTTGATTATTTCGACTGGATGCTCACTCAGTCCGCGCAGGAACAAGAGGTTCGTTGAGGGTTTCTGGAGTACAGCACACGGAAAATTGAATAAAGCGCATGTCCACCGGCTTCTGAATGTTTGCAATAAGAATTCATTTCATTCGTTAGAATAGTACTCTTCCTAAAGTGTCGGATCATATGTCGGCGGCAGATGGTTCGAGGTGGTAATGTGCAGTTTTTCCTATAATCGCAGAGATTGGCTTTGTTGAACAGTGTTGCAACTTTGTTGCTCAGCGCGTCAACCTAAAAATTTTATTCACATATTTAGTAGGAATGTTAGAGCAACTGGCTGTTGGGTTTTCTTCCTACTGAAAGAGTACTTCTGTAGTGGACCGAAAGCTACTAGCTATCTTCATCAAAGTGAAGATCGATCTTTCGTGAGGGATCTTTGAAGAATTGCAACTTTGAAAATATAACGGCTTCATGGCGCAGAAATTTCTCTTCTGTGATGATCTGTGCATGTGAGTGATTAGATATAATGGTAGAATCCACTGCGTGAAACTGCGGCCTTATTGCACATCGTCTATGACCATCGCAGTTTCAAATGTAATCCTTCCTGTAGGGGTGACAGAGATTGATTTTGTACTGCCCAAAATTTCAACCATTTCAACCCACCACCGTGCTCCGCCAGCTCCACTTTCATTTACCTTTTCGTACAGAAAACAGGTTTCGAAATAATATGAACACGGCCGGTCGAGGTTTCTAAGAAGGCTGTAAATGAAAGATCAGAAAAACATGCTTTTAAACACAGAGTATGTCGCAATGAACATCCATGAACAGCCACTCGTTTCTGTAGCTTATTTGCTGCACTTTCAGCAAACAGTTTCTATTGCAGTTATTCTGCAAATAAATCTCGATTGCTTTCAGTTTTGAATGATATCTTATGGCGCAATTTTCAGAATTATTTAGAAGTGCAGTCGATTACAAGTGAGGCAGACGAAGAAATCAAAGTAATAGCGCCTCCACCTCCACTGACTAGTGGGGTGGGCAGCTTGGTGAAACGTCGCAAAATCCGTCCTCTCTCCGAGCCCATTATTTGCCCATCGGAGGTTCTCATATTTATTCCTTCGTTATGACAGTATACTTCGTTATTGCCAAAGGATGCATGCTGCTTGATTGCACCTTACAATCCACATCCTTTTGTGCATTTATGATCATTAACGTGAATAAGTGAGTAGTAGCAGAGGTTTGCTTTGCAATCGCCCTCATACATTGTTGCAGTACTTCCTCATGTTTACTGGCCACAGGAATTAAAATTTAAATGCTCGCTTTATCAGTTTTTCGTTGAAAATTTATTATAGTTTTTCCAATAGCGTAGTCACAATTTACCTGCTTTTTTGGTATTGAGAACGTTATAGCCCTAAATTAACTTCCAGACAATCGATGATTCTGATTCGGAAATGGATTCCGACAATGACTCGCGTCCGCTTTTGTCGGGCGCAAAAGCGGTGCTATACTCACAGAACGAAGGGCCCGGAGTGCATTACGCTTTCGTACGACGCTCTGGAATTCCACTGCCGGTGCCTGACCCAATCATCTCGTCGTCAGTATCTTTCTTTAGTCACAGTTGGCGATAAACTGTTGCCAGCAGTCAAAAATTTGGATTCTTGCTCGATCATTTTCAAAGTTTTCGAATCATATAATCCTCCTTAAAGTATTCCCAGTCTTAATCAAAATGTGGTTCTCGGGAGCTGATTTTCGCAATTTACAAAATCTCTGGCTCTGCTGGTTAGAATGAAATGAGTTCAGTAATTTCGAGAATTTTTCGAACAAGAGATTTATATTCAAACTTTTTTAAATGATGGCTGGAGAGAATCGTTAGATGGAAATACTTTCGGGCTTAAGAAGGTTTAAGAAGAAAAGAGTCATTAGGAGCAGTAAGTATTCTGAATGATTTGCCACTGTAGTTTTAGCAGAGTTCGGTTCTTTTTTCTCAAAGTATTCATATTTTTGCGAATTCAAACTGCCACATTCAATGATAATATATCTAAAATGTTATTTATAAGAGCAATAGTTTCATCATTTCCCAGCCACGCACCTGCTATATGAACGTTCATAAATAAGTACTGTGCTAACAGAAAATCGAAATTTTAAAATACGAGTTTTAGTATGAAAAGTAACGGTTGAGTACTTAAGATTATGCAGTGAGAAAAAGCTCAACAGCACTGCAACAGTATCCGTGGATAGTGCAATCGGTTCACCATTATGGACGATAGGCGTCAATACGTCGGTGCTTTTGGATGGAGCCGAAGCCTGCGCTACTCCCAGCGATTCAGATGAACAGCTCATGAACGAACGTCTTCCGCCTACTGAAGACGGCTTGCAACACGCTTTAGCTAGTACCACCTCTAACGAACAGATTCGATTGAGCTCCGAGATGAGAAACTTCAAGGATGAGACGTTCGCTGACGGCCGCCGGTTTCAACCACATTATGTCAACATCCCGCAAGAGGATGGCCCACATCGAGGTTAGGCTTCAGTTGTGTGTAAGGTGGGTAGGCACCTCATATCTATGCAACCGTACTGGAGGCTGAGTTTCAATGATGTTTCTTTTATGAACTTTTCAAGAATAACGTAATGAACCTTCCCGTTGTCAATCGTCTCGTTCGCTTTCCTTGCCTTCGTTTCGTTTTGTTATTTAACATGCGATTGCGTCCTTACTAGAAAAGCAGCTCATTTTATTGTCCCTTGCCACCGAGCATGTTCGCTTATTTTACTATCCCCATCTTTTTGCACTCATAACCCGAAGTATATCCTCTTTGTGAATGCCGCATCTTCGTCTTCGATTTTTATTGCACTCAAAATTCTGGAGTCTTTGGGAATGATGTTTTGATCTTAACTCTTATTGCTGCCTCCTTTCTTCGCTTTGTTTTCTTTGCTTTTTTTCTTTGACTCTTGTCTTGTCTCTGTTTGCCTGCTAAAAAATTCGCAATTACTATTTTTCGCTCATCTCAAATGGGAGAGCGGAGGCATGAAGGTGGGAAGCAGTGTTTTCCTTGATCTGCTGTCATTTATATTGGTTTAATGTGGGTTCGCATTCACACAAAACTTACCTTTATTATTACTTGCAGTAAGCTTTTCCTCCAATTCGCCGCAAATTAGTAAAGGTGTTAATGAGGTCTTGCAAGAGATCAGAAGCTAATGAACTATCGCTTACGTAGTATGAAGTCGAATGCATAAATGTTTCTTCAGAAGGTGAATGTATTACGATTGCATAGAGTTATTGCAGGGAAACTTTTAGCGACGAGATTTCCCTTCCCACCGTCGAGGCACACACGCTTTTCGGATTCGTCCGCTTATGAACCGGATGCAGTTCAACTGTCGATGTTGAACCCTGCAACAGCTGAAAGCTACACTCCTATCTTTAACGTGAGCCTGGCAGACACGTATGTCTTTTGCATTGTTCTTTAAAGTATGCTTTTTTACTTTTGCCCTGAACAAGCTCTTTTTTCCCTCTTCATAGATATTGGCATACAATATTAGCCGATAGAAAAGCACTAGGAAATGGCAGTCGTGTTGCGGTAGTGGCGTTGTGAACAGTTCCTTCGCTTGATATGCGAAGGATATGAGTCATCTATATTTTGCGCTGTTCACCTCTATCGCGATCCTCTCGTTGATTTCGCCTGCCACAGTTCACTTGTTTTCCGTTTTCCATGCGTTCTGTTGATTTCGTTTACGGTCGCTTTAGTACTTTGACCTCAGAGCCATGAGCTGCACCTCCTAATGTTTTAATTTAAGAGGTTTTCCTTAGTTTCGGAAAGCATGGTATCGTGGAGGGACACTAGCACTACATTCAACTCGCTATTTATGGTAAACTCATCTTACTGACGTTACTCTCAGCTCTGGATAGCTCTGGTGGTAGAGAGTGGCTCTGAGTATGTCTTAACAGCTCCGCTAAGTGATGTGGCAGTAAAGTATCAGCTAAACCTAATAAGAATCTCATCAAAATTTTGTTTATTAAATTAAAGCACCAGTGTATTGATTACAACAAACGCCACAAATGTTCCATTTCGATCGAATTCAAGGTTGGAGAACACGGATCGAGTCGCATTAAGTGAGCTAGGTGCGCAGTCGAGTCACGGTGTTCATCAACAACGACGTCACTCGGTAGATTCTAGTTCCAGTGGACGTGGCGGATCATCAGGAATGTCAAGTGCAGAAGGGCTTGGTGGTATTGCCGACTTTTGTCAAATTGAATATGTCGATGTGACGCCGTCTCGCAAGAGCATTTTGCAGTCTACGTCAACTAGCACCACAGCATCGTATCCTGCCGAAATGGATTCACACGACAGCAAATTCACGGATTCTTAACTTTCACTAAGTCATTGAATGTTCCTAAGTGTAGCTGAGGCAAAGTGGATCCGAAAGTGCAGTGTACGGGCACGGTGAGTGGCAAGGTTTAAGTTGCGATTTTCATTGTTATAACGTGGCAAGCAACGTTATGCATCAGGGCCTATCGTTTAAAAGCGTTCTCTTTCCGTCTCAAGTGGAGCGTTTAAGTGTTGTCGCCTAGAGATATGCATACATTTCCTAATATCGTGATCACTAGATCATCAAATTATGTAAAATATTTCAGTCGATTATTCCCGTTGTCAGTATTTTTTCTTCGCTTTTTCTGTGTATCACCTCTGTGCTCTGAGGTGTTTGAGTTTCACTTTGCAATATCATTGTCCGAAAAGACAAAGCAGTTGAAGATTGAGTTTCTTGAAGTTGCAGTGTTGTCTACTTGAGTACATGAATTCATGTCTAAATAGTCGCCTTTTTCATGTAAAGTGCGTTATGCGCGCCGTGCATATCCAAATGTTTCCTTTCTTGCATAGCACTTCAATACCTTAACGACGAAGTGTGTCCATGTTGAGGTTTGTGGCATACATGACGGAGTGCTTCCGTTTTCGCTGTGCATGCCTCGTGTCTTATTTATTTCTCTTTTCTTTAGTTTGCCTCTCTGTCCTAATTATCATGCTCAGAGAGCCGTGAATTAGTCTCCGAACAGACGAACACTTCTGCTGACATTAAGGAAACTCCGCTTAAATTGATTCCAAATGTTGATCTAGAAAAGTAGTGCGCTTAATGCAGACAGTCTGCCGCAGGAAAAAAACAATGAAAAAGGAAATGAATACTTGGCGTATTTTTTTAGGGGTTGAGGGTCCCTGTTGAGTGGAGGATAGTTATATCTCGAAATTTGTATAAGAATATAATATAGTCTTTTCGAGGATACTTCAAATGAAAGCTTGTCTCTGGATGCTGGGAAAAAATGAAACGTAAGAAAGAATGTTGTTTCTACTGAAATATGCTAAATGAGCAACCGTGGTGTGATTACTGTAAATCGGCTTATCAAAAGCGCTTTGCTTTGAGACGACAAGTTGACTGAAAGAGTTTGGTAGGTCTTCAGAGATTCTGAGCTCCGTCCAAACATACTCTTTCAAATTTTCTAACTGCTGCACTTTTCGGATCTCTGTTTTCATTTTGAGGCCATGCTTCTTCTCTACAAATAGAAACTAATGAGGGCTCTATCAGTTCATAGGTTAATTTGATGTGTTGAGGGTTACCATGTTATCACGGCATCGTAATCATATTAGCCACTCCTCACAGTAACGTATTGGTGATAAATAGAAACTCTTACATTCATATATTGTCAAGAGGTAATACCACGAACTTTGTCAGCTTCACTAACGAACACAACACTCATCGCCTTCGTATTTTCATAAAACACAGCCAAACCCATCGCGACGACATTTAAATTCTGGTGGGATACGTTTTTGCGCCATTGTCGTTGGATGTGCTATTTTTTGCGAAATATGCAAAAACTAAGTACTGCGACAGACGTTCTGTTTTGACAGTCACAGAAGAATGCGGAAATGCATAATTTGTAGAAAAGGTTGCCTGTTTCCTTCATTTTTTTCTGCTTCTTCAGGCTTTGGAGGGCAGTATCAAGCATTCTTACAGAAGAGGCAGTTCTCCTTCAATGTTTCTTGAGATTGTTGAAACCTGCATTTTCTCTTCCAATTCCAGCCCCATTCGCTTACCCTCTCCTCTCCCCGTCTCTTTTTTCCAAGTAACTGACGTTTTATTGACGGCTATTCGGGCTGCCTTTTGTTCATATAACCAACGTTAAGAAAAACCGATCTTTCGCATTATATACCTCAGGATAATGACGTGCGAAAAGTCGGTTTCGGTCATCGAAAATTAGTGTATTTTGTTGGCCAACAAGAATTGCTCTTATCTGATAATTCGTTCGAGATGCGTTATTGTTTTCTTATACAAAATTGTTCCTCTCGGTTGATTGGTGTAAATGAATGCCTCCAACGTTTCTCAAATTTATATTTATAATGACGCTTTGCGTTCATATTTTTATTGATTTGTAAACTCTATGAGAATACTCTCGAATATATATTTTGATTGCCGAGTGATCTTATCGCCTTAGCGCATCATATGGCTCCTCTTCAAGGCTTCTTTCCGCATCTTAATTTTTCACGTCTATCAAGATTTCCTAATGAGCGTGCAGGCAGCATCGATCACCCATGTGGTGCAGAGCGATCTTTTTCATCAGTTTTTGTTTTTGAGGTAATGTCACTGAATAGTCGGCGAAGAGTTTTGCCTCCTGTGTAATTTTCATTTACCACCTTTTTCTTCCCGCTTATTGTCGGTGGAAAGGGATCTGAGAGAAACACGCAAAGGAACTGATTTAAATCCAAATATGAGCATTAAACATAGCTCAGTCACACGAAGTCGAATCGAGTTTTATTAACCAACAATTACTTCCTACCTGGAATAGCAGACTAGAGCTTTTTCACTTTCTAACGGAAATATAAGCAGGATGGGTTAAGCACCAGGAGCATCGCAGTTCTGAAAGAACTCACTTGCGGTCATTTAATTTCTCTCTTTAAGCGTGATTTTTGCACTGATGAGACAGTTATAGCGGGCTGCTTTTAGCGTTTTAAATGTGAAAATTTTTATTTTCCGCCGACTGGTGATAGCAGTAGATGGATATAGTGCCAACGCCATATCCGACTGATTTAGCAGATCAAAGAAATTTCAATCAAATTCATAATTAATAAATCCACCTGAACTACGGCAAGATTTAGTGTGCCTAAGTTTTTCAAAAACGTGGACCACTGTGTGAGGAAAAATCTGCAAGTGGAATCTGCGCACTCTGATGTAATAAGAATTTATCTCCTTCTTTTCATATTGGTAAGTGTTTGGTAGTGCATAGTACGAAATGCTTATATTGTTTACTGCTGCCCGAGAGTGAAGTGTGGCCGAAGTTCTTTTCATAACATAGTTTTTAAGTAAATACTACGCAGAAATGTACTGCTGCTTACCGAATACAAATAACACCTTTTATGAGCGTAGCAGTGGTCTCTTTTTTTAAAGCATTTGGGACAGCATATTTCTGACGCCGGTCCACGTAAACGTTCAGCGATTGAGTGATGGAGGTGGTGATGCGATTACGTGTGAATATTCTTAGAGCATTTGAAGTAGGAGCCCCTTTTATAGAGTCCGTATTTTCGATGATTTCATGTTCTTACTCAGTGAATTTTGTGCTGGGTGGAGCGATCATAGATAAAGAAGAGTGCCTCAGGTGGTATACGCAAGACGCACTGTCGGCAGAAGATGCACTGAAAGATGAGCAGAGGATGACGAAGTTATGTGGAGTCAATTTGGCAGCTCAGTTTTCCTTTGTACCAGTTCATTAAATGTCTTTCGTCATATGAACATTATCGTCATATAAACGCTTGTAATTGTTTTCATTCATATCCATTCAAAGGCGAACTTGTTGAAGAAAGACGCGGACTTAAGCGGGGCAACAAACGGGCAGTCGTGCAACTGTTTTGTATAAGAACATTCCATTTAAAGATCCACAAATGATGGAGGTGATTCTAATAACTTGATTGAGGACTCGCTTTTCGCAGTCTTGTGCGATGTCCCGTACAAAGCTGAATGGCCAGTAGAATAACAACAGAATAACCTGAATAAGAGCAGCAGTGATAATGAAATAATGCGTGAGCTGAACGAATGAAAATTGCACCATATCGCCTATAGAACGTCATGCGCCAGAATGCATTATCGATAAAATCAAACGCAGCTGTAATCTCAAAAAAGTGATGTTGGACATTGCTCGAGCGCAACACTTATATAACTATCCCCATTGGTGTATGCCAAATAAGAAGGGAACTGAAGATAAGTTGGATGGGATTATATCATTCAAAAACTTTAAAACCAAAAGAAATCCATCTTATCTTGTCAAAAGTTGCGTGGACCACTGATGACAATTCTTGGAAAAGAAAAGGAGACGGGGAGGTAGGGAGGGGGAGAGGGGATGGTGGCGTTCTAATAACGCAGTAAGTAACCACTTCCAATGATTTGTTATTGCACTTTCTCATATGTGTGTAAATGGAAATACATGGACGTCAATCAGCACTTATCTACATGCTATTTACTTTTGTGCAAAGATGTCCAGAAAAAATATTTGCTTTAATTATGGGTTTACCTTGATACTTTATAGTCATAAAACAAGTATAGTGTAGAGACGGGTACGGCACAGCACTGAGCCTGATTTTTAGTAGAAAGCTGCATGCGGACGTTAATGTAAAGGAATTTTCGAGTCACCAGATGGAATTGGATCAGATATTGCGAGAACGCGCAAAAGCAATAGGGAAGGATGAGAATAGAGGAGATTCACAACCACTGAATACCGTCGAGGATCCATTCGCTGCACATCGCAGTTTGCTTGATCGTCCACGGAATCCGGGCATTGGTTGCATGTGCTCAAAAACGAGGATGAACTGGAAGAGATTCCGAGCTGCACGTTCTTGTCAGGTTTAACAAAGAAATCTGTTGCGATAGCACGATTCACTGTTACACGTTTCATTTTGCTCTTGATTTTCGCAAGGAATTCTCGCAATCACCAGTTGAGACGCTCCTAATGATTTCGTGTTTTTTTGAAGTCGCCACCACTGTCACGTATTGTTTAGGACGTTTGTTAGAGAGTAGGACGAGAGGGGATGCAATAGGAAGGGAAAGTGTTTTCATGATGTAAGGCGTTATTTATCTGCGCACTGGAAAAAAGTCGAATACGATGTTGAATGTTTTTCTTCCTTTACGGTGCAAAACTATCAGCATTAATGGAAGACAGTGCACAGTTAACATGTGAATGCACTTCGTATCAGAGGAATCAGTGCTCACATTTGTACGAAGCCATAAATCTCCACCAACAAGGAGGGTCTCAGCTTTCGCACGCTGTCATTTAATGTGAGCCATCTGCAAGAAATACACTCTATTTTGAATAAATTACTTTTTCGATATCACGCTTGTGAGAAAATTAAATGGTTCATAATGGATGTGAAAATTTGGAGGAGGAAGGGGGAAGGGAGAAGTTGAAAAACAGGGACTCCTTAGGGGTCATTGTCAATAAGATCTGAACTAACAAGCAGTTAAAAATATTAACCTTTGAGTTTATTGGATGCAAGCAAATTTTTACGGACACGAAATTCGAGGAACGTATTCTCCATTTCAGTTTCGGCTAGCGTTGCACCAAATGAAGCAGCGCTTGACTCGATCACCTTTCTTTGCTGACCTGTGAGAAAAACTGCGCAGTATTAAATGTCGATGAAAATGGCATGCAAATCAGTGCTGTCTGTATAAGCTCCTTCATTTTTAACAGTTTTTCTGAACGGCATAATAGTTTCACGAAAGTGTCAGTTGTGCAAATTTTTGACGGTGAAGGTGATCTTAAAGATTGATTTTCCGTTGTCAAAACAATGTAAGTTTAATTCGCTCCAAGATTTACAGCAGTAGCCAAATGCAGCACCAGAAGATTTAGATTTTGTTTTTTCTCTCCCAACAGAAATCGTTCTATTATTTCAAGGGCATACTCAGTTGGAACACAGTGCTAGAAACGGTGATCAGTATTCTTACGATATGAGGGAAATATGAGAACGTTCACTGATGATAGAGGAATTGCTCCGTAAAGGCCTTCGAAAACAACATTACCGAAACCTATCTGAGATGTAGGGAAGTAGTACTGAAATCTTTTCTGAAGAGCATGAACGCTGATGCCATGAGGCAGTTGCTGAATAAAAAGCGAGGAGATTGGCGCTTCATCTTTTCGTTGTCTGTTTCAGAATGCTTTATGTATATCAGCTTAGAAACACTTCTATCTTTTATTCTAAGGTCGTTTGTTTGAATTCGTTTGCAAATAAATCGCTTCGGCAGAGAGGGGTGTGGTGCGAGTGACTTAAAAATGCGATTTTATTTCGATTACTGCGTTATGGTTCCCTCTGATCGTTGAAAAATGTTTCAATGAATTTCAATGCCTTTATGCTCAATGCAATAATTAAAAATTCCAGAATACTATGGAAGATTCCATTACTTGTCACTTCAGTTGTGCCGGCATATACTTCAGTCCCATAGACCATTGTTCGTCATTTTTCGATTCCGATTATTTTTGATCCTAATGGCTCCTATCCCGATGAAGTCCCCGAGGTTTTCTGAGCGATTTTCATTGTCATGGATCAGGCTCCACCAGTGGTATCGTCCTTTCCGGTAGCTGAAAACAGATAGCACATAGAGGCATATTATTCGCTAGGAGAATTTAAATTTACATGCTGTTGACAGAAAGTTCATCAACAAAGTTGACAGGTGGAACCGCTCCAAAAAGTGTGACGTCTTCAGATCTCATTTGATTTTGCTGTTGTCGAAAAATAATATACAATTATTGGATCGAGTTGGCTGCTGTTTACACTAGTTAATCAAAATATCGCCACCGTTGAAGATCCATTCAAAGTTATGATGACATGCAAACGTCTCGTGGTATGGGAATTTTAAACTTGAACGTTGCATTCCTATCACGTCGTCAGGTAGTAGATGCAGGAGTCTCAGTCTTCTCACCACACCTATATTCCTTATTTTTCACCGAAGTGATCGATTGGCTTTCTGTTAAATGTTTTCAAACCACATACACCATGGGTGCAATTATGAAGTTGCCAGTCAGCCGTTTGAAAAATGCATAATATGGTAAAATAATGGACGCTTAGCTAGTTAATAATGTCATTAATGTGTATAAAGATTCGATAGTAAATCCACTAGAAGATGATCGCATGCTGAAATCTGACTCATTTCGCTTTGAATCACTCGAAACTTATTAATTATAACAAATCCTGCTGACATTAATACTGCCCAACTTCAAAAAATTTCCGCAGAAAATGCATTTATTCACAGATGAATGCTTGAGGACGATGAAAGAAGCAAGTTGCTATGCATATTTTCGAATGTTTCGTTTGGGAACTTTATAAATTCTACTGTTTAAAGAAAAGGATTAGAAAAGCTATTGCACCCAACAAAAAAAAACTGGTGACCTCAGGAAGGCGCTAATCGAAGATCAACCTACTTCCTACAATGCCGCATTAAACTGAAATATGCCACCACATCACTAATATTTTTCCATGTTTTCCCCGCTTTTATTTTGTTTCACAAGGCATAAGATGTCTCTATAAGATATCTCTTACCACTTCCAGAGGAATTTCTCGCATCCTTTCTCAAAATTTCGGAACAAAAGCTCATTTGTACTACTGTGATTAGCACTTTTTCATGTTCTGCAGGTGGCATTGAGCGATAGAAGCGAGAAGCAGTTGCAGCTTTCAGCCCACAGCGAACTGTTGGTCCAAAAGAGATCTGCGGAGCTGCATTCAGGAAAAAAGCAGTCATTCACACTGAACGGTTAATTACATCCACCTAAAAACTTATGTTGAAGCCATGTTGATGCACCTTGCTTGAATGCTGCTGTCACTTTTAACCACTGCTGCTGCTGTAGACGAAGTACCTTCCAATGATGGAAAATAATCATCCGACACCATCGAGAACGATTCTTTTCGGTTCAACCGCATTTACGCGATCGAAAGTGAACGATACTCATCAAAATTTCACTCATCACATGCAAGGCATTCCTGCATATACACCTCTTGATTTTCTCTAATAATCTCATTTGTCGCAACAAGAAAATGTGAAGCCAATGCACAAAAATGCTATTTAATACTCCTGGGCTCTTGATGAATAACGCATATGCAAATTTCTTGGACGGATGTAGCGTAATTTGAAGCCTCTCGGTAGTTGGAACGAAAAAAGCCACTATATGCTTTACGTTTTTCTGAAGTAAGTAATGGAACTCAAGTTGATATCTACAAGATCAATTTCCAGCAACGAAAAGGTCGTAATTTGCTGGAGTAACTAAATCACAGAGCCTTTCTGCTGCCAATTCTAAACCGGATATTTAAACACGCGTGAAATATATTACTGATGTTATGCGTTTGCAAACTTCAAAAAAAAAGTCTAAAAAAGGAAAGAAAATTTGTGCGCTTTCCACCATTACGTGGAAGTTTCACTATTACTGTTTCGTGAGAAACTTCAAAAGACGAAAGACGCATCAATAGTCGTTATCATGTTATTCCTGCAGAGCAATCGCTCCTCTGCATCGTTAAGAAGGTCACGAACTTTTAACAACAGCGCAATTCACAACATGTTTCGTCTAATTTCTTCGATCTGTTCTGGCAACATTTAGCGTTACTTGATAACAGCATAAGTTCTATTGGCGGTAGCACGTACACCGTTATCAATGTGAGAGTACATTTATATTTATATAAACGTATTTTTATTCTTTTATTTCAGCTTCCTATTTGCATTCTTCCCTTAGAGTCTTTTCTTTTACGCCTGAAGAGTTTATGAACAAATAAATATGTGTATCTATTGCATGTGTTGCTCGAAAGCATTTTCAGACTGAAGGAGTTAATTTTGAGTTTGAAAGATAGGAACGATATCCAAATTACTTCCGCAATACCCAAATTAATAACTGAATGTTTTTTGTGAGACTGCATTCCAAAATCTCACAAGCAGCGGCTCACTTGCAAGACTTTGTACGAAAATTTCAGTTCGATGCGTCATCAGCAAACAATACTTCGCAATTTTATTACTTCACAATTTAACTATTCGAACAGACACAATCCTGAAAACGTCCTTCACAGTTCCTAAATTCGTAATGCACTGAAATGGAGTGAAAATCTGCGCCAATACAAGCAATGGGTAACTCCACTGTCAGCAGTCGAGATACACCATACTGCCTCATCATCTCCAATCAAATATATTTATGAATTTAT
This sequence comes from Parascaris univalens, assembly GCA_037576465.1. Classification (NCBI taxonomy): domain Eukaryota; kingdom Metazoa; phylum Nematoda; class Chromadorea; order Rhabditida; family Ascarididae; genus Parascaris; species Parascaris univalens. Next base: position 58,956,402 of record CM075173.1, on the reverse strand, counting down.
GCAAACCATGAGTTCGGAACTTCGACTTTCACAGTTGTTCGACTTTCACTGTTTCAACAATCTGAAAATTACTCACCAAATTTTTTCACTGTTAAGGCAGAAAATGAGAATAGCAGGCATGAAATACACGTAACTAGAAATAAAATAAAGAGGAACAGATCAGAAAAATCACATACTGGCACATCCTGTGCATTAAGTACTCGATAAAACGTGCAGTAAATTGTATGCGACGTCAACATGACAAAACTCCGCCCCAGCAATGCATGCATGCTATGTCACAAGGGAACAATTCAGCAAGACTCTGCCGTTTGGTATTTCTCTATGGCAACAGTTCTACAACTGGCATTATGAATCATTAGCGAAACGCTCATTTACTAAAGCAGCAAAAAACGCTTATCTTCAGTGTGGACATGAACCCACTGCGCCTGCTTTTCGGGAAAGTGTCGTAATATTCGAAGAGGTTACAAAGAAATCAATCGTGCAACGCTGCGCCGTTCGCAGTTGAGCCCGGTGCATAGCTGACATACCCGAGTAATAACTGAACGCTAGGAGTTTGATCGCAGCAGGGCTCTCGGTCGTATGAATGCATTTTGGTCTTAATGTGCTTCGAATGAAGACAGATAATGCTGAGACGACGACCGAATTCGGAAAAGGTGTGCCAGTTTGGAGGCTCGCATTGTTTTAAGGAGATTGACACTGGCATCGTTTTTCTAAACAGCGTTTATTACGGAACTGACATGGTGAAGAATGCTGATAACGACATCATTGTGTTAATACGAATGAAGTGTAGCACTTCTGTGAGCGATTTTCTTTGCATGATCGGGCATTTTAAAACAGCCTCGTGAGTGATTTGCTGAAAAATTATGTTCTAAAAAATGTCGTCATCCAACAACATAATGTGATGAGAACAACTCTTCAATTTGTCGACTATCGCCGTCATCTCGCATCGAAAAAGTTCATAAAATTTCGACTTTTTGGCAGTCGCCTTCGAACTGATAGGTTGAGCAAAATTCAATTATTTGACCAGTTTGATACTTAGCTTGCAAACTTCTACCCACTGCTCTTGATAGTCTTCATACGGTTGTTAAATTAAACTCGCCGCACCAAATATGAGAACTTTGTGGGCTATTCGCGCGCGTCAGCAGCTCATGAGAAACAGTACTGTTTTGTTTAAAAGGCAAGTTCAAAAGGGCGTCAACATACAAGTTTGTCGAAAAAGTTATTTATTTATCTCAAAGTATTTATCTAGGAGAGACTATTAGCATGGATGGCATGTAATGCCTCGATGGTTTCCCTGTTAGCTAGGTTTCCCTTTTTGGAACATTCGTTACGAGGCTAAACTCCTTTAAGTGATTTAGCTTCTGGAAGTGGCATCCACATGCGTGTTAGATGAACAGCCTTTTTTCTAGGGCGCTGACAAACTAGAAAGTCTTAATTTCCAACAGCAACTCCAGTTTTCCAACCGGTTCCGGATTCGCAATTTCCAAAGACCGAAGTTCCAGTCCCATAAGGCTTCTTGCGTGGCGCGGTTGATCACTAAAACAAATGCACATGCAATGAATGTTGATTGGCAGACGCTATTAAGCGTACATGCAATGAAGAGATGTGATGAATTCCAAAAAAGATCGAACTTGATCTTCAAGTACTCGCTAATAAAAAATAGCTCGTCAAGTTTGAAATTTTGAACTTAGAAGGGTCTTTACAGCTGTATTGTTATGGAATGCTCTCATGAATTGTGACCGAAGTGGGTGTATTGAATTCAGCAAAATTTAAACTTTAGAGCGTGCTCTGCACTCCAAACACGTTTCCACTATCAGTGATTGATCTATGGCAAGAAAGTGAAGGTATATATTTTCATTTGGTTGGTAGTTGCTATCAATGAATATGTTGATAGACTCAGTTATAATATGTTCGTCAGGTGGTTTAACATATATTAAAGGGAATAAAAAACAATATTCTGTGGGATATCTCACACACCCCGCTCGGAATAAATTAGCGTGAAACATTATAAATGATCATGTTCCCACAGAATCTTGTGCTTTCATATGAAGGTAAAGTTTTTGACTCTTTCCTTCTCACGTCTAATTCGAGCATTTCGGAGTGCACACGTGACTTTAATGCAAGAACTCGTTCGACAGTGGATGTTTGTTTATCATCTACGAAATTAAAAAATTGTCCTGAAAGGATGTAACCAGTGTCGAAGAGAAATATAAAGAGCAGCAAAGACGAGCTTTTGCGTGACCGCACAAACAGCAAGTTACAGAAGTGTGGCACATGGCGCATGTAGCAAAAAAAGCATCAGCGCTGGGGGAATAACTGTGAGCAGTATCAGAATGATAAAGTGAGTACTAGATAATTGGAGCATATGTGGGCAGTTAAGAGCACTATTGTGATGGAATACCTATAGGTAGAAGTGAGATGTGCAAAGATGCCTAATATTAAGGTAATGAGATAACAGCACAGGTTCACAACATAATCATGAAGGACAATCGCAGTAAGACTTCCGGAAAAAGATATATGTCTCAAACACTTTCACTCGTTCGACTATCGCATTAGCCGAAAACATGGATGAAGTGCAACATGGCTCAATAGAGAGTGACTGGCACGGTGGAAAGGAATCATTTCTTTTCTCAAAGTCCATGGTCTGCGAATAAGAAATAAAACGATCTAAACAGATTTTCGCCACTGCTATTTTTCGTTTGGCAGGATCACCGCCAGATTCAGCATGATCAGTGCAAGTTTCAGCAGGTTTCATTTGCCGATTTCTACTATGCGGAGGACAACCCAGAACATCACTTCAAAGTGCATGATCGATGCTGATGAACCATAGAAAATGTCCGTTGCTGCACCGTATACAATGGTGTGTGCGCGCCGTGCGCAACGCTTTAATAATCGTCGTTCGTTGGAATTGCACTGCAAACCATTACGCCAAATCGCCTTGAAAGATTACCATTTGTTGCTATGCAATTCAGAAATTTCAAAGACGGAGTTTTTCCCAAACAAGTGGTTTGTTCATTTCCGTAATTCGTATATCAAAGTACGAAAGAGAACAAGTCAAGCACGCTCTTGCTCAGTTTTGCTGAATTTCCCTTGCCACTGTGTGGGTACTACGAGTAGTTTTCAGTGAAAATTTGCTTAAAAATTACTTTTCATTTTATTTCAACGAAAAATATTTTTGTCTTCTCCTTTTTCAGTACAGTCGGATGGATCTGCTGCCGCAGAATAATACGTAGTGCTCAAAAATTAGAAGGTTCTTCAGAACGTTCAGAATACAGTTGTCGTTTAATTTCCTTTTTCAAGGTCAAAATTAAAGTTAGGATAGATTGAACTTGATCTCCATCGGATTAACGCGGATAGCCTGGATAGCATCGACCTTGGATCTAGTTCTTCCATATGATAATGAGGTAAACTCATGCTGGCCTCGGTTCTAGTTGCTGCTTTTTTGCCACTTTCAGGTCCCCTTTTCACCTCCATAGCTTTCTTTATTTGAGTGCACTTCAGACTCTCCATGCCACCAGCCACCTCAGTTTTGGCGTAAAATCTTGTGGAGATATTCTGTAAACAGAATTGAGTAGAGAGATCGCTAAGGCACTTCAAAAAGAATTACGGATGCTGCAATGTATAGGAGTGCTAGCAGGAAGTTTGCTAGAAAGGCGAGGAAAAGACGAAACATGTCTTCAAAGAAGAACTTACGCAACTTGTGAAGGGCTAAGAGCTAAGAATTATAGAACTAAGAGACAGAATAAACTGCCGTACTGATGTACTTTATTTGTAACGGCAAAAGGTTGGAAACATCCAGACGATGCAAAATCTCTTGTTGTACTCAACTTGAGAAGAAACTTGGTCAAAAGTTCTCGAATTTTTTGAGGGAATACGATGCTCCATCCCACCTCTATCCGCGGCACCACCCTAACTGCTGTACTCACAAGTGTCCTTCTGTGCTGTCGACGTATTAAATAGTTGCCTTTTGGCAGCTATTTTATCACAAGTAAAATGTTCCTTTACCAAAAGGACCTAGTTGTGCTAATAAAGGATTCTGATGGTGTAAGTTGTGTGTAACCATGAAATCTGAGCATTAGTTCATCAAAAATGAAAAACGCAACGACATCAATTGCGCAAATATTGGCCATTTCATTCAGTATTGCTCAAATATATTCACTTTCGATTTGTATTTCCACGAGATTTTAGCAGAATAATCTCAAATCGAATGATGAAACATTTGACAAGCGTAGTACGTTAGACTGTAGCTGAAGCTTGCACTCTAGTCTTAGCATTGATCGTGAGCATTCGCGATGAATGAATTTTCTTCGTCGCACCCTTCCCTAATTCTGCCATCCGCCTTCCTTTCACTTAACGTACATGCCCTCTGCTCCTTTCGTTCTTTTGTCATTCCTCCCTCCTACTATCCACTTTGAGTAATTTCATGTAGTTATTTTTATGTGAGCTTTCGAATCACCTAAAAGATCGTAGCTCAGAAAAATTTGTGAGTTAAGTTTGTATAATGAACTGTTATGGGATGTATAAAATGTGAAACATTTGCAAGGGTTGAAGAGTTGAAAGTGAAAGAGGATTGTTTGGCGATGAACGACTCCTTAGTGGCCAAATGTGCGCGCTTCGATGCTTTTTGGGGTTGTCGCGTGGCAGCATGATGAATGTGTCACCAAGGCGGTGCGCCATCTTCTCCCTCGCATTCCTGCTCTCGTTCTTCACTTCTTTTCAGATGTCTTCGAAGTTGACTTCGAAATTAACCTACTCTTTTGCAACGCCTTCCTTTAATTAGATACTCATAATGATGTATGGGAAGGAAATGGGAAAGGATGAGGGGAAATGGGAAGAGAGATTCGAGTCTATTATCCCGCCGGCACATCGTTTTTCATACTCCACCTTTTCATTTTAATGTTTTTCATACCTCACCTATTCATTTTAACATTTGTTCGCTCCCCGTCGCTTCAGCACTTATCATTGTCTCAATGAAAATAATGCAAAGGATTATAGAATAACGTAAGTATATGAATTCCAACCAGTACTTCTGATGTTGTCATACTGGGAGAGCTGCATTCTTTCAGCGATCAGGCAGGCAGTTGTTCGGAGTAGTCTTTTTTTGATTTTTGCTTAGATTTCCCTTCCCCCTCCTGAAATAATAGAAGTAGGAAAAGTGCATAAAACGACAGTTCAAAAGTGACGAGTTGTAGTAGCCAGCTTATGATGGGCACTTGCTTTTGTTATCTGTTACCTCAATTTATTTTATCAGATTGTCAGCAATTACTAGCCTGTTTAGCGTTATTCTTCAGGACTTTCCGCTCAGAAAATGAATCGTTTCTATTCATTAACCTATATGATCAATAGAAATATCAGAAAACAATGGAATTCTGCGGAAGTGATATCTTTCTTATGCTTAGGCCTCTGGAATAACAAACAAACAAATGGTTCCTAAATTTAAGTCATGATGAGGTATTTTATAATCGAAGCAAGTATTTATACCACTTGAATGAATATTTTCCTGTTTTTACTCAGAAATTTCAGTTTCGTCCGGACATTTCATTGTGATATTGAATGCAAGAATGTTATTACTAAATTGTTTCTCACACATCTCTAAAGCCTCAAAAGCATTGATTGCACCCTTGAAATGACAATCTTCTTCATGCTTAAGTGATATTTTTTGAAATAATGAAGCGTCTGCACAGCATTCTTGCAACGTCTGGATAATCTTAACGAAAACAAAGGATTCATATAGGAAGAGTTCTTTTTTTCCATAATTCTGTTCAATATCTGTAATAAACGAATGTTCGTTTCAGCTATCGATGAGAATTTCTGAAGGTTACGTTACATGAAACACTGAAGGAAAGAATGTGTGCCACAGATGATCGCGTTGCTGCGTTGAAGGTTGTTGTTCGTTTATAGCAGATAATCGAATTATTAAGAGTGTTCCAGTTACCGTTAGTTTTCCCTCTATCAAGAATCCATAGATCAGTTGTTAAGTCAGTGTCGTACACCAAATAGGGCAACACTTACCTCTTCGCGTTCTAATTGTACAATTTTTGAATTCGACTCAAACGAGCAGCTCTTATTCCTAGTAGTTGTGATATAAAACTAGCATTTACGATGCAGATCCTTTAAACCAGTTGAGCAACAGTCCTAATGAATTTGCTCATAAAGCCCGGACCATAAATTCCCCCAAAAACCAGTTCCCTTTAATAACTTCCGATTAGAAAATGGCCACTTAAATCTCAGGAAGCAAATGTATCGGGGGGCCTGTGAAAACAAAGCGGCAAGTCGCGGCTGAAGTGCATGCGCACAGGTGCGGGCTATATTGGTGCACTGAGAGTGTATCAGTATGTGCATGTTTCTGCCAGTGCACACGTGAGTATGTGAGCATTTATATGAGTCCGTGTACGTGTACGTATGTATGCACGTGTAAAACGATAGTTTCGACTCGAGATGAACCCAGACATACGCAGGTTTATCCGTACAGTTATCTCATAAGTTGAAAATCTCGTTGACGTCAATCTGAATAAAAACGGGAGACATCTAAAGGCGCTGCAAAATTTGTACACATTCTTCATATTTGTACACTTTTTTTTATTTTAAATTTCTCAGCGGGAAAAGAAACCAGCTGCCAAGCCTAATTTCTATGATCCTAAAGATTTGAAGGTCATCGACCGATAATTTGCAATGCATACATGACGCTTCCTTCTTGGGTTAGACTATAATGTAATATAATACAGTATTAGTATTAACATCATATTAATATTGATACTAATACTACTGTTACTATTACTATTACTATTACTATTACTATTAATATTAATATTAATACCAATATATAATATTAATAATACCAACATACATAATATTAGTATTATTATTGTACTAATATTAATATAATATTAATACTGATAGTAATATTAATAATAATATTATTGTTAATATTAATGTGTCGGTATTATATTTTTATTAATACATGAATATATTAATATAAATATTCTTAACATAATATAGTATATTAAATGCGATATAACAAAGCATAATATAACACAAGAAAATATAGTGTAATATAGTATATGATAGGGAAATATAATATGCTATGGTACGATATAACAAAATATATTATGATATAAGAAAATAAAATATATTATAAGAAAATATAATATAATACAGTGTAAGAAGATATGATATAATATGATACGATATAACAAAACATAATATAATGTGATGTAATATAACATTATAATATGATATAATGTAATATAATATAAGAAAATGTAATATAATATAACATAGGAAAATATCAGAAAACGTAAAATAATGTAACATAATATGGTGTAAATGCTGAGATCACTTCCTAAGTTGGCTAGTTCTGTTTCTCTTTTGTGTATGAATATAGCTATGCTTATCAGAGTTTCGGTTTCCATTCTGACGAAAAGCTCTAATTTATCTGAGTGTCTGTGGCGCTTTGCTCTCTGTCGCATGCCAAAAAATCCCCTGAAGTCTTGGCACAGCACAAATCAATCTGGAATTTAATATGAATCTTGTTAAGAATGCTTGTTATCACCATCGTGTATTCGTTTGTCGTAACTTTCTGATCAGCGGGTTATGCGATATTGGCGGCGATATACTTGTAATTATAAAAATGAACAAATATGCGCTGAGAAGTCGGGCGATGCAGATGTGACATATGTCCCTAAAGTTGAACTGCAAAACTGCTGCATTGATTAATTCGAGGTGATATGTCTTGCCCTTGATCTTCGATTGCAACCTTTTCGGTCTTTCTTCTTTTGCCTTGCGATCTTCACCGAGAAAAGAACCCGCTTTCGTGCTGACGAAAGCACTCTTCTGCAGTGCCTTTTGCGACTGAGATTCTGCTGCACTTTCGTCATTGTTCCATTTTTACGCCTTTGTGGTAGTTGATGGAGAGGCGCAAATCTGGAAACTTTAGGTTTTGAAATCGTTTCTGACAGTGTAGAAAAATTAAGTTAGGTTAGGGTTCCAAGTGGGTTTATTTTTTATCATGACCAGTTAGATTTTCGATCGAAAGAAGTTTTACTCGCTGGTCATCAACCAACTGAGTCAGGACAAAAGAAAGAATGGTAAAGCAGGCTCGATTTAGGGTATTTTAAAGGGTGTCTTGTTTTATCGTCAAAATCCTATGTCTTCAATCCCTTCAATAAGCAATATGAACAACATCTGTCCTCACTAGGAATACTTTAGTGGCATAGAAGCCATTACTGTGCCAGGCTAACTCCTAATGCTGTCTTGAAAATTATACTGCCACATTTTAGGCCATCTAACCTATTCATTTATTTAGACCGCCTTGCTGGTTTCTTCTTTTAACGCTCTACACATCCATTTTTGTAAACAACTTTCCATTTGTAAGGGAATTGTTAATGTATTCGTGGCATGCAACGTTCCAACGCCTTCGGAAACGCGCCTGTTTAGCACGCTGAAGAGGTGGTGCAACAAACAGCTTTACAGGCTAATTACTTCGCCAAAATAAATTTACGCCGCTTAGGCAGCTCTAATCTAAATAGCAGAAAAGAGTATTTGCTGCGTTCATACGGAGTGAAATGAAAAAACCTCCTCGTTTATCGAAAAAGCTCAGCGTCCATTAATAAGTCGAAAGCGAAGGGGGAACAAATGACGATATAGAATCGGACTTTTTTGTTTTGAGACGCGATAGGGCGAAATAGGCGACAGACGCTCAGATAAATTAAAGCTGTTCATCCGAACGGCCATCGCAGCACTCTGATAAGGACAACTTAATTGCTATGCAAAACAGAAATTGAATTTGCCAGTTTGGGAAGTGATCTCAGCGCTCCCTCAGGGAGCGTTAAAGTGTACAGCGTTCAGCTTCTGCATCAGTTGTCTCCAACCTCTTGCTTTTAGTCCGCTCAGATTCTAAATCCGTTGGTATATTGGGATCATTCTTCTCTGCCTTCACTGAGTTCTACGAAACTCCGCTGAAATATTGGTCACGTGTGGATTTTTTCCCCAAAAAACCTCTTGGAGGGAAAAATTACTATACTGCAAAATATCTCAGAGTGGAGCATTCGATTCGCTGCCTGCAAGCACGACCATTGCAACGAAGTATTTTTCTTAAATTCCAATTATTAAATTGTGAAATTCCAAGATACAGCATTTTTATTCGAGTAATAAGCACTCATGGCATCGTAAATTCTGCTCGTTCTACAAACTTCTGTATAAGTATCCCAAATATCTGACGTGAACTTCGGAGATAATGTCTTCGTTGAGCACTTTGTGATCATTCTCTTTCCAGCCGAATCCGAAGTACGTCTACGCTTCAAAAATTCGAAATTTAATGAATTAAAGCTATGCTATTTCATTGCAAAGTGTTCTGATTCCCGTTGCTGATAGCAATAACGAATGAAATCTATAGCGCTGAGTGCGTTGTAAGGAATAATACCAACATCTGATGATATGTATTAAATTTATCTATTTATTTATCCCAACGAATAGTTTGTGTAGATAAAAGGTGGTATGAGTTTGTGATGCTTATGTTTCCATTGAGGCGCACTATTTTCACTAGTTAACTCAACGTTTCGCAGTTTCAGTCTAATGGCAAACGTTCTCAATGCGAGCGTTGTTGTACGTGTAAACTGAAAGTGATACCTGACATGAAGGATGAGGTGAATTTGTATGTTGCACCTAGAATGGCCGAATATTCCGCATCGAAAGGTGGTGGTTCGAGACATCTTCTTGTGAATACTGGAAGAGAGAGGTCATTTCACTTGTTTTTGACTGCCCTCAGTGTTATCATTTCTAATTTTATTCATGTGTCTTACTGAAACCATACACCAGTGTCTTATCTAATATACGTGCTCGAGGTTACGAAAGGGCCAATTTTTTTCGACAGAGATTTATTAAAGTTTATGGTGGTCTCTTAGCTTTTACTGTTCCGTTGGCACGTTCAAAAGATATGAATTAAAAATAGGTGTTCAAGGATAAAAAGCGATTCATCGCTTTCTGAATAAATAGCTGAATAAATAATTAGATGAACAAATAAATAAATAAATAATATACATCCTCATTCAGAAGCTTGCAAGTAAATTTAGTCGAAATCATTAGCCATCGAAGAGCCGTTCACTCTATCAGTTCACTGCAATAGCTGTAGGTGCACTGAAGTCGCTCTCTTAGGGTATTGCGGTGGATGGCATTGGAAGCGTTAATTCGAAAAACTGACCGGTCGCATCTCTCTCCTCCAAGCGGCACACTCTTTGACTATTCCTTCAAACCATGCGATAAAAAGATATACCGCGCCAGCTGAATTATTCGCACAGACTCTATGAGCGCAGTGAATTAGCAGCGTTCCGCTATTCGGTGCTTCTCATATGTTCAGCTGCTAAATTTTCAGGATAGTGATCAAAATCAAATGCAGCAATAATGAGCTGTATCGAGTATCGCCTGTCTATTCTTTCCTCAATCCGGGCAAAGCACTGCGTTTATATGTAGGTTGCATACTTCTGCGTCCATTATTCAAAAATCGCTTTTAAAGAAAAAGAATTTACATATAGAACAAAGAAAAAATAAATGCTTGCAGCTCCATCCATCTTGCAGTCACATTCATTAGGTTGATTAGTTGTAATTCCGACTAACTGCCCGCATTGCTATCAAAAGATTGATAGGTTTGATCAGATCTGGAGAACTGACCAGCTCAAATTGTTCCAATTGTTCCCATTCAACGGATGCAACTACCTTTGCAACGAAAACTTCCATGCTGGTCCTATTTGATCTTTGTCTTGAAAGGTTCGAGCATTTCGAAAACGTACTTACATCATAACTACGTGCAATTTTGTTCCGATATGTTTCGCCGAGTACATATAAGCTCAATGTATGTACTCACTGTGGCTTTGCTCAGTTGCGAAAAATTGCCACAGTGCGACGGTTTTTTTTTCTTTTTTTGAGGAATTGATGCATCAATTGGTTTGAACGAAAATGTGAGGGGAGTTAAAGAGATCTGCAGCACAATCAGTACGACAACACGACATGAACTGAATACCTCGTACCTAAGATGCAATGAGCATAAGACGTGAAATCACTTCAGCTTGAGTTCTAGAAATGAAGCGAGCAGTTTTTAAAATACAGTTTTTCTGGGTGCCGGCTTCTTCAAAAACTTTCAATCCTTTGAATCTCATTGAGAATAAAGTATCAATTTCGCAAACGATTAGCTACATGTAGCTAATGAAAGGTGGCGATTGTTGCAGATTGTTCGCGAGCCAGGTCCTGCAAAGGTGGACAAATTAATACTCATTTACATGAGCAGCATTTGCAAGAACCCACGTGAAGCATTCGCCACACAAATTGAAACGCATCGAAACGAGAGGAGGAAAACGCTAATAGCGCTTGTTGCCCACGATTTGCCACACAGGCTTCGTGCCGACACTTAATGCAGTGCATTGTTTCGCATGCATTTTTGCAAACTCATCGTTCTTTTTGCAGACTAGGCAGGCGTCTGCAGAATTCATCTTGCTTACTAAAATTATGTATGCTACACGTCATTGCTAAATGACCACTTGATGTGCAATTACGAAGATAATTGTAGGGCAGTTTTATTGCGTTATATTTTTGAGGAAGGTGCAAAACAATATTTAAAAGTATTTTAGCATAAAAGTACTTTAAAAAATATTGAGAACGTGTTAAATTTTGGGGCATTTCGGCAAGTTGTATTCCAATAAGGAATACAACTTTCCAAAACAATCATTTTCAGAGAGGAAGTTTATCTTTATTTTATCAAGGAAGTATTCCGCAGCACATCAAAATTATGATAGCTTAATCACTGTAGCTAATATTTGATCGCTCTAGAGTTTCCAGAAAAGCGTGAATATTTCCTTGACTGAGTGAACGTCTTGACCTTCTAGCTAATGAAGTGTCGTCGTGACTTCCAAATTAATTTTCCACATTTCAGCAACCATCATTCAGGAGTGGGAGTTAAATTAAGTTCAAGTTGTGCAGATGTGAATGGACCCCAAAAAATGCATGATTCGAATGACATTTTGGAAAGCACAATAATAATTCGATCACTTATGTCTCTTTGAAGTACGAGTAATATGAGAATGAGGATGTTTACGGATTGGTTCATTGCTTTTTTGCTTCTTTTCATGGCAAAACGTTTTACTTCTTTTTATCCTTCTTCTATTATCGTCGCATTAATATTGACGCTTTGATCTCAATGGTCGGCAAGCAGTCGCTTAACGAACAACTTTTTTAAAGATTTCCTATCGAGTGCAGTATTTGCCAGTTAGTAGAAAGTCTGCCGATAAATATGAGGCTTCGCAGTCCAAGTCGAGACAGCTTGATCGCAGAAGTGCTAAACGCTCCGTTAATGGGCACTTCTGTTTAGCATTTCCGCTTGTTAGCTTCGCATTTCGCCAATGTTTGATTCGCTCGATTTCGATGAGGTTAAAGGCGACTAAGAGGAAAGCAAACGGAAGTGGATTCTTTGCTAACGAAATTCGGTGTGTTCTATAAATGTTAATGCGATATTCTTAGGTAAATTCGTTTTCTGCACTGGATGTTCCATTGTTATATTCATATTTTCTGCATTTTTAGAAATCAAAGTGACGATCACCTTGTGATTAGCTAGTATTTGTTGAAGGAAGGAAGACATTTAGTCGCATTTAAATGAATATAGTTGAAGCAAAGTTCTACACTGAAACAAAGTCTATCATGCTTTCTGACAACATTAATTGCGTTCGTTTGGTTGTTTGTTTTGCAGATGTGTTTGCTTAGAAGCATCTTATAGGTGGGGTCTGCATGGAATACCTGCAAAATGTCTACATTTTCAGTGAAACTGTGCGCGATAACCTTAGAAAGGTTTCTGCAGAACCTTTATGAGGTTGTTGAGCATGTTCGAAATGCTCCAGAAGTATGAGCGTTGATGCATATTCATTGCCTATTGAGAAAAGTAGTGTGCTGATATCGTATGTGATTATTAACTGTGATGCTATTCAGTATTGTATAAATATATATGTATATTTTTTTGCAAATTCCAAAGCAGTGCTCAAGCAAAACAGCTAAGCAAACACTGCAAAAGCAATCATCATTAAGCAGACATATCTGACATTCAAAAACTACATGATGTATGAAAATTTACAATATTTTCACAGCGGCAGGGGATGGTGCATGATTTTCTAACTGTGTTCGAAATGCTTAGGGGATCGAAAGAAGGTGATAATTTTTCAAGGGACTTTTTTGTAGGTAAGACGCAGCACCACGCGTTCCTCAAGTCACATTCATTCGCATTCAGTCAACGTGAATGGCCCCAAACGAAAGCTGTCTTGATCATTCCTCACTACAGATGTTCATTGAAGCCTAGTCAGCACTCCCAATCAATAGTGTAAACACACCACAAGATGTGTCAAAGCGAACATCCTGTCATGCGTTTCATATATTAAGAAAATGCAATCAGCAATATTTGACCAGTTCTCTAAATGGAAATCGATAGCGACCAATGATTTTTAGCAGATGTCCAAATGTTTGAGAAATTGAAAATTATTGCTAAAGGAGATAGCACTTAAAATCACTCTTTTCGAACTGTGAAATTAACCTTTTTTTTCAAGTAACAGAGTCATTTATATTTGAAGTGCCTTCAAATTTTTGCAGATTCACAGTGGAACTTCAAATCTTGCAGAACTGAAACGATTCATGTAGCAATGAAGGCTCCCACAAACCCAGAGTGTTCTGTAACTCTAGAACGCTCTGGATTTTTGCCAATCTGGATTTGCCAATCTTAATTGGACTTCTACATTTAGATTTAAAAAACCCGCCGACTGGAAAAGAAATGCTTTCTAGGTATCTACACATAACGCCGCAACGCATTTTTTCCTTCCTGCAACAACTCTTTCGTGATGGAGCAAACTGTCTTTTCAAAATCTGCGTTTTATTTTTTCACTGCGTCTTTCGAAAGTACAAGTTTTTGTTTGCCATCGTCGTCCACTGATAATACGAACCCGTTAGATTTCAATAGAGTCAAAATACACATTTTAACCAATTTACGATACCACCATGTTTCTGATTTATCGGTGCATCACTTCGCTAAGGAAAAAACCGTAGCACCAATGAGATCGATTTCCTACTGCAGACACTCACTCGTGGAGACCGGTAGCCTTTAAGTTCTGGTTAACGATGTGTGCAACGGCCGAGCCAAACACTAAGTCGATATTATTTGTATCGGTGGCCGTTGTGACGAATGCAAAATACTTCTGCCTGTTCGGCACGCAACGTTGAAACTGCTTCTGCAGAAATTTTGTACAATCTTCGACTGAGTCATCACCTGCAACCACGATGGTGCTCTCCACTGGCTCATTTATAAGGGAATCGATGAAGATCGCAGACTGCATAAAGATGAAAAACGCCGAGCACGAAATGAGCTAAATCGCTTTTTTTGCCCCTAAATTGAGCATTTTCGCAAACCTATGAAGTGAGTGACTTGGGGTGCTGTCTTCATAGAGTGACAGCTGAGCACGGCTACAAGACACTCAACGGATTCCTGGGTGTGCTTCAGCATTTCTACCTGCAATTTACTATTTCCACCCAAAATGACTAATGATAAGTAATAACCGCAAAGAACTTCCATGTGTTCCCCTTGCGCTTTCACTTGATCGTCTGCTTGTTTGGAAACAACTGTAGCGCTCAATGCGTGTAAGAAGTTTCGTAATAAATGACATTACCTCGCCACCTCGCTACCTCGTTGCAGTTTAGCATCTAGCTCCTCAAACGTCACAGAATGATGTAACGATGGGAATTTTGTTGAATGTTTAATCAACTGCGGGAAATATGCTGGATTATGATTAATGTTCGCTGCCGTTTAAAATTAGTTGACTCTTTGTAGTTTAAAGGATGCTAGTAGCATAAAACTCGGAAGGAAGTCATTCGCTTCCTATAAAATCGTTCATCTGGAGAGAGCGTTGCCGATTAAAACAGTTAAAAAAGTGAGATGGATGACTGTGAGACGTAATCTGTGTTACTGTATCTCACAATTTTGGAGTACACAAATATATTTTATATTAAATCTTATAGCATCTATTTCAATATTTATGCGGCGCACACAATATTCTCTCATGCATGACTATATTCGTTTCCCCAGCATATCGATAATTTTATATCCTTATGTAATTATTTTCACGAATATTGAAGAGCAGAACTGAACCTACCATTATACTCCGGCCAACATTTCTTGAGCGACGTATATTTGATTTTTTCTTGAAAGATGTCGAATTTATTCAAGAATAGCACAACTGAAGCGTTTTTGAAGTAGTCGCTTTGTACGATTGTCTTGAAAATCTGTTGACTTTGAATCATCCGATTCTAAAAACTGCCCACAATACGAATCCAGAGAATGCATCGTTTTATTAGATGGTCAGCTTGATAATGGTGGTTATATATGTCTCAGCAAAATTTTTACTTGTATTTTCGCAGTCCATTATGTCACGAGAATTGGCTTTATGACAAATAATGCGTGGTGGGGTTGATGAGTGTAGGAAAACCGTGAAGGACAGCTTAAACAGCTTGAATAAATCATCGACCTATAAATACGATGAAAAGAGCATCTTATATGCTATCTGCGATGAAATTTTCGCGTTCTCGGTGGAACTTCGTTTTGCATTTTTCGAGTGATTAAGCAAGACGCATCTGATCGAAAAGACAGTTTTTTAGTGTAATTGGTCACGTCAGGATAAAAATAAATCAGTTATTAAGGACAGCTCTTGGAGTTGGTCACGTGACGCAACCAATGAGCACATGCGAATATTACCACCTATTACTCAATTCTAACAATTAGTTGCTTTTGGGACATCTCGAAAAATAGCAAGTCGTTAGTGAGATAGGTTTATTATAATGCTGCAAATTGCCACCTTTAGAAACTGCTGAAGAGGAAGAAATATGTGTGTGGCGCTGCCTCGTCGTCATCTATAAGAGACGCTCTGATTTAGAAGGATACAAAACAACGTTCTCTAATTTAGAATTGCAGACCTGTGTCTCGTCTTCGGGATCACCTTGATCGAATTCACTCATCGCCACCACGAAAAGAACCATATTAACGTTGTCGAAACAATGAATCCATTTGCGTCTTTCTGAACGTTGCCCACCCACATCGACCATTCTGTGAATAGCGTTGTTAACGTGATATGTTGTACCTATTTAACCGAAAAACTGCATTTTCTCCAAAGAACTGCTTCAGATTGTAAAAGCTCTTTGATCAGCACCTCAATTGAATTAGTGAAACGTTGTTCGGTATTCACAGGCAACGTAGTTATATTACGACTTTCGTTCCTATTTCTTTTTCTTCCTTCACAATAACAGTTCTCTACAGTTAAACAAAATGGCTTAATGGATTCAATTTAATAAACACCCTCATAAGTGCAAATTATGTCCATACAGTCCGAGATAGGCAGTTAAGTAAACATTATACTCCATGTGATGTGAAATTTCTCGAGCACTTTTTGCCTCAGCTGACAGCTTATCACTTATGATGGCTGACTGTCTAAAAGAACATCGCTGCAAAAAGATAATTAGGGATAGTGAATATTAATTTCTGAGAAGGGGAATTAATTAAAGGAGGGATTCGCGTTCGATATTGTGTCTGAATATCTCCAACGTGTATGGTAGTCAATTCTAGCATTACAGCCTTAACAACAGACGAAAAAAAACACCTTCAATGAAATGATTGAAACATACTGGGAAAGTGCGTACATTAACGAGGTTTATATCTTTTCTAATTGCTGCTATTCCGCATTGTGAAGGTTAAGCGCTGTTTAAAATTTTACAAGAAAACTCTTACTTAAAGTTAAGTTTCTTGTACACAAAATGAATTTCATGAATCCCAGTGGTACGAAATCGACACTGTAAAATATCTTGCGTTGTTGGTGAGTAGCTCTCG
Organism: Parascaris univalens; assembly: GCA_037576465.1. NCBI lineage: Eukaryota > Metazoa > Nematoda > Chromadorea > Rhabditida > Ascarididae > Parascaris > Parascaris univalens. The sequence continues at coordinate 58,939,511 of CM075173.1, read as the reverse complement.
TCGGTGATTCGTTCAATGCTATCGAGGAAACTGAAAATAAAACAGTTCTGTTGCAAGTGATATTTCAATGCAAAGAATGTGAATGCAGGGACTCATTAAAAATGGAAAGGAAAGGTGAGGGAAGAGTTTGAAAGGACAGTAGAAGGGAGAAGAAGGAAGGAGGGTGGGGAGAGCAAAGCTGGAAAAGAATACATTCCTCCCTAATCCATCATTATTACACCTACCCGCCAACGCCGTTTCCTCGTTCTGCTTTTAGATTATTTCCGCATTGGGAACGCACGTGAAATCGCTGCGGAGAAAATCAGAGCATGAATGAAATACGATCTGCTTATTTACGGTGGTGTCATGAGATGCAGTTTCAATTCTAGAGGTGAGGTTGTGGTGACCAAAGGGATTCGATTTTTCTCATGCTTTAAAATATGAGAGAAAGGAAGGCCCCTCGTTGAGTATATCGTCGGTTCAGCTTGCACCCCTAAACACTTCTTTTTCAGTTCTTTCCGCTTTGTTTCGAAAATCAGGTATTCCTCAATAGAAATCCGTCCAAATAATAAGGTGATATATGTATGTAACAAAATACGTAATATATAATAACATGTAATAAACTGTAAACAGGAGGAATAGAGATATAAGTTATATGCACAAAGAATAAGCGTGCGAAAGCAGCTGATATGATATATGCACTTGTGCGAAGCATTTACTTTGCCAACTAGCTCCGTAAGCCATCCGCCAAGGATAAAAAATACCGAATAATGCTTTCATATTTCTACTAATTCTATTGCTATTGAATATTTTTCACAATAGCTTTATTTTTTAATATCTTGATCTTCTGTAAAATATCAGCACAGAATGCTGGAACATTTATTGTGCCTTTCACTGCCCGGAACAGTTTTCGAAAATTGTGGATCGAAACAGAAGCTGGTATAGCGGATCAGCTTACAACTGCGTATACAGGAGAACATTTACGAACAGTTTAGTATATCAACGCAATCACCATCGAACACTTTGGAAACTGACGACGGAACAAATCCTTTAGACGGAAACAAAGGGAAATAAAAGAAATGGGGTGACGCTGTATTCAATAAACGAACGAACTATTTTGCACTATCGAGGAGCTGATAACTGAATCGCCTCTTGTAGACCAGTTGTATTGTACTGCTTTGCCATATGCGTTGAACAATACTCACCATGTCTTTCGACAAAACAATTTCAGAGGTCGAGTTTTTAATTTCGTTGTAATAATGAAGAAATTTATTGACCTTCTCCTGCAAAACAGGGTTTGTAGCAAATAAAAGAAAACTCTGCTTTCATTAAAACGGCGGTTTCAAAGCTGACGAGCTTTAAGGACAATGTCTACAGTCCACCAACACCTCTTCTTTTTTTTCATCCAAGAGAATTCTCGACAATGAACTGCACCACAGTACCCCTATAAGAATCGTTCAGATCGTGAATGGAAAGATATGCACTCATTCTGGCTAAAGCTGATTACTGTTAGAAGACCTCACTGGACGGGCTTCGCAGCCACTAAACCGCATTTATTGAAACTTCGCTATTCATAACTTTTTCAAATCCATGAGAAAAACGTTGTTGGGATATCGCTTAATTCAATAAGCCGCAATAGACAGTGCACAGGTGCTCGTTTCGCAGAAGTGAGGAAAGCTGCTGCGAACGATAACGTGCCGCATACCTGAACAACGTACTCGTGGACAATGCGATACGTCTCACAAGCGTTAAGCATTTGTGCAATCGAATCGACAACATTTCGCAGTATGAAATGTTTGTAGCACTGCTTGTCCTCGTTGGAGAAACCATCCAAATGCAAAATCCTGCAAGACTCACCTCACAGCACCACATTCGATTCTTTGGGGTGTTGGATGAATTAAATAATTGCCACATGTTATGCTCGATTATCTACTCCATGAAACTTTCAGCGCACTTTGGTTCGTGGGTTTAAAAACAAGTTCAATCGAGGGAATCTGCTTTTTCATACTACATTACGAAAACTGCAAAAAAATTTAACGAGTCAGAAAACGCTCAACCAGAAAATCTAAACTTGCTCGACCATGAAACCACCTTTGGAATATCAATCTGGCTTCCTTCAACATTACGAAATGTGCAGCTGCTTTTTTTGGCAAATGCAGTCAAAATCGTAACACGAAATGGAATAGGAAGCTCGAAGCTAACTCACGGTTCGAATCGCCCAGTAATTTTCATGTTTTAAATACAGATGTTGAAAAAAGTCGCCATACATGATTACAGCCCAAAAACTCAAAATCTTACAGTCTTCCTTAATGTTCAGCCAGCTAACACTGAAAGCAAAGACTGCAATTTAATGGCGTAATTTAGTAGAATTATGCCATTCCAAGTCCATAGGCCTTCAGCATAATCAAACCTCACAACTGTGTTGAATTTTGAATACTCATAATATTTCCTTTTATAAGCTGCAAAATTCGCTGAACAAAATCAGCTGAACGAATGAGGATGAAAGGACGCATACCTCATCTGCTTGAAAATTGTCGTTTTTCCGCATTCGGAGCCACCTGCAAAACTTTGCCACTTAGCGTAGTATTGAGCGTGCTCTTAAGGTGGTCAGATCTCTTTAAGCCTTTGGACTTTCAAGGTTTGGGAAGTTCGGGAAAGAAGAATGCGAAGCGTGGGCAAGGAGATGTAAAGGAGGAGGAATAGGAAGGTGTTTTCAACAATAGAATGGAACAATGCATTAGGAAAGTGCTTTAGATTTGCAGGAATTGAACTCCGTCGTCCTCCTCCTCTCTACCCACTCGCTCGCCTTGAAAAAGCACAAGGCTCAAATATGGCAAACAGCACTGAGAGGAACTTGTTCAATAAATGACAAGATGGACTTTGGTTTCAATTAGAATGCCGACGTAGTAAAGAGGTAGCAGTATCCAGCGAGCGCCGATATTGCCAGATAGTCTTTCAGCAATGACAATATCTTTGCGGATACAATTCGTTTAACATCTTAGTGTACAATAATCTCTACTAGATTTTCAAAATAAACTCCCAGCAAAAACTGGTACATAACTTTGACGGAGAATTTACGACGTTTGCAGGAAATCTCATCACAAAAAACTTCGCTACTTGCGCGAAATCTCATAAATAAGTGGTGGTCAATAAACTGTGGGTCCTGCTTTTGGGAAGAGCACAAAACCGATAACTACAAGACAGAGCAAACTCGCAACAGATGCTTTGGGGGAAGGGATGGCGCATGCAAAAGGAGAGCGTGTTTGGGTATAGGAATCAAGTGGGCTTCTAACTTTCCACTTGAGGTGTAATTTTTGCGAAGGTCGATTCAGACCGTGGCGGTCTTCAGGAGGTGGCACTATTCGTGCCAAGGAACTGCCGGAGCGAACTCTTCCCCTCCTCTCCACCCTTGCGGCCGTGTTATATCCTCCGTCTTACTAGTGTTGACTTTATTGAGGCTTGATAAAAGCCACAACTTTTCATCCTCTTGCCAGATTACACAGAACTGGCTGAGCCTCGAAGGAGAAGGAATCTGCGAACCTTCGGATATAAATCAAAGGTAGAGGGACAAAACCAGGTCCGAAACCATCACAAGTTCAATCAAAATGAGCTATACGTTATAATTTAGGTCTTTTTTCTTTCACTCTTGCCTACGTATGTTCTTTTACTTAGAACGATTGGTGCTAAGCAAGGCAATCCATCTATGGCATTTGCACGGCAAGATACAACTGGTTACCTTCTCCATTCCAACAGTGCAACACTCTCGATTCACATGAAAAAAGCCTTGGTAGGTTCCCAAGAGATCGGATTAGCCATATTTTTACAAATCCACTCGGCTAAAATGCTCAGTTGTTTGTCTGTTTAAGGAAATATTTTGATGAAAAAACTAACCTAGAAGGAGGATTTTGAAAGTATTCATATTTGATATTTTCTCCTTCTGAATTTCCCTGTCGATTTGCCTCGATGTCAGTTTTCCAGAACTTTGTCGTACGGCTGGCTTCGGTTCTGGATTACTGCTTGCTCCATTTCCCATGCCTAAATTCTCGCAATGTACCACGTTCCGCTAGCGAAGTAGGTTGGTCTGTTGTTTTTTTGAAACGCTATAGCATTTCTCGTCCAGAAAAAGCAGATATCCACTCACTAATCGTTTTGCGCAGTGTGCAATGATAGTGCGAAACATCAACTTCTCGTCAGTTGAAGCGCTGACTTTTGTTATTCAGCAGACTCAGTTTTTAAATGACGAGTGATGTCCATTGAAGACAGCGAAGTCCAAACTATTTTTGCCATCACTCAGAAAATAACGACACCGAAAATACTCTCTGCAGTGGAGCGTAATACTGATGCACTCAAGTTCCACAATGACACTTGCTGGAACCCCAAAAAATAAACTAGAAACCTCCCTAAATGTCATCCGATCAACAAGTTTCTTAGGAATTTACTTGGGATTTCAATATGCAACCAAAAAATTTCGAGTAATAAAAGATGGCGCCGTTCTTAGTGTTAGTGATTAGCTGGTTTCTTTTTTTCATAAACGAAGATATCCAGCATAAACTGGACAACAGCGTCCACTTAGGGCATTGTTCGTTCGTTCGGCGGAAATGTTCAGCAATAAATTAGCCGAGGGCAATTTCTCAATGTTGTTTAAACACCTGGATGGGAAACTTTCAAATGAATTATTTTTAGGAACGTGGTTTCATGACGAGAAACATGAAACAGATATCAGCAAATACAGATAACAACAAATAAGGCCACAGAGATAGCAGTTGGTAGCCAAGCTGGCGTGAAACATCGAAACGACTTCGTAATTGTGCTGAACTGTATGCAGTTACGTTCAGACAGAGAAACAAAATTTAGGTCGTTTTTTATGAACGGAAATTCACCTGTTTAGCACGAATAGAGGGAGTCCACGTGAAACCAACGATAGCGCAAAATGGTCCACGCCGTAGATGCCGTTTATGTACAACGAGTGAGGAAAATGGAATCGTGATAAACAACGAGGCAAATTGAGCGACTCATGTGGCAGCCACTGGAAGAAGCTTCATAATGCGATTCGCCTGAAACGAATATTCACAGCTAAGTCCAGTGAATGTTGTGCGCTCTCCGATTCGCCACTTAAAAAACCGTCCTTTGTTACGAATTTTCAGCACGACCGTTATGATAAGTAGGAGAGAAAAATACAATGAACCCAACGAGTCTTTTGAGGGGAAACACCACAAACACAGACTAATGAAGGGGAAGAACTGCATTACAATCAGTTCTTTGCGGTACAACGCATTTGCCCTTGCAATGGTTTGACGGTTCCATATGGAAGCATAAACTACAAATTTTTTCCTCTTTTGCCTCCCATTCTTTCACTACGCCAAAGTCATTCAGACTTCACCTGCATTCGAAGGAGGCGGGATGGAAGAGAGAGGGAGAGAAGGCATGTTGAATCACTGAACCAATTTATTCCTAGTCTGATGGCGTTTGTGGCATGTATAAAAGTTCGGATGGGATGAGGAGAGAAAAGAACAAAGAACCAATGTCTCTTGCCGAGCCTCATTAAAATCTTTCTCTGATGGTCTCATTTACATCGCTCACGTCTGACTGGGTGTCATTGGAGACGCAACGTGTGACGGAATATAATGTTTAAAGAATGGCCCAGCCTCCCCGCGACAGTCAAACGTGCAGTCCGGATGCAAACGACAGGCCATAGATTGAGCAATAAGCCGCATCCACCTGACTGCAGAGGATATAGTAGGAACAAAGAAACCGTGCAGTTCATCTGGCTTCGTTGATAGACTTGTTTTTCAGCGGCAGGTAGTGTGAAACCTGATTTCTGCTTGTATATGGAATTATACTCTGTGATGAGGTGAAAGATGAGGTTCAAATCTATTAGAACACAAATGTCCCCTAGGTTTTCAGTTAGATTTGCCCTCAGTTGCTGCTGGGCTCTGCGAGCAGCTCAGCTTGCCTCCATACCTCCGCCATCCGTGATCGGAGGGGATGCATTTAGTTGCTCTTTTTGCAGCACGAAGTAGAGTTTGTTGCTGCGCCCGTCAGCCTGACCACCATTCAGTAAACGAGCCTAGGCTTTCTTGGGAAGCGTGGGGATTGCAAGTCGAAAAATAGTTGATTTAATGAGATTAAGAAGTAGTAGAACATTCGTTCAGAAAGGAGGGGAGGGAAGAGAGCTACCGTGAGCGCAATGGCATGAAACTTCTTCACACAGGCGAAACATACACTTCCGTTCGTAGATTGTCTTGCTCGAGAGATGCAGACATATTCATAAAGTGCGGTGTTCCCTACGACATATTTCCGTTCTATCAGATGCCTAAACATTTCGCTTACACGTTATACGGCATAGGAGTGACAGCACTAGCGAGATACATGCTGTTTTAAACTTACCCCTTGAATGATACGAATTCAGACAAATCACGAGTTCACACAGGCTCTCGCTGGAAGCTATCGTTGCAACTTCCTCACGAAGGAACGCTAGCTCTATCAGGAGGTGAAGCGAGCCATTTGCGCTGAACTTCCAAGAGCCATGACAATCATAAGAAGACACCACCAACTGCTGCGACGTGAGGAGACAGTATAAGCAGTCGAGAGCTCTACAGAACCACTCTGGTGAAGTGGAAAAAGGAGAAAAGGTAACCAAACAAACCTCATCACGGACCTGTTTCTTACTACAGCAGCTTCTAAGAACAAAGCTCTTTGAAGGGTCCGAAAGCCATGTGGAAATACTACAGACTCAGCAAATGACCTGTGACGAAAAAAACATGGGAAAGAATTCGGGTATGACTTGGAATTCCCTGATATGAGCCCACTCGTTCAACAAGTAGATCGGCGGCAGCAGTTTTCGTCTGATTTGACTCCTGTATTAAACAGACGTGCGGTAGGCGGATGCTGAGTTCCCGGCTGCCAGGTTTCCGCGTTCCTATTAAGTGCTCATTTCGAGGGATAATTACTTTCCTACGAAGGTTAATAAATTACTAGTAATTATTACAATTCCCACTGGTGATCAGCAGGGTCCATTATTAAAGCTTTTCATTTGAAGGAAACAGTAAGGAAAGCGTTAAACATAAGGCAAGGGCCCAATTATTTGGAAAAAAGGTCCTACTAAGCGAGTGGGCGAACACGGCCAGAAGGAAGACCGTGCCAGCTTAAATTTCGGTACACCGTTATTACTCTTGCTCTGTATGGTAGGAAAAATTGTCTTTCAAACCTGTTATTTCCCAGCAGCACAATCATATATATGGCTTTCTTGGCCGATTTATTGTTCCTCAACCAAACCATCTCTCCATAGGCAAGCAGAGTCCGCCACCATGGTCATTTGAGAATGGGGTCTGACAGCCGCAGTTTTGGATAGTTTGCTCAATCTTCGTGAGGAAACCTTTCCTCCAGATAGCATGATTCGAACAAGTTTTTTTTGGACTTATGTCACACCGTAATCAGGTGAGTGATAGCCATGTGGGGGGTGGCAAGCAAATAATGATTCATCGTATCCCCTCTCATTCCCATTCACAGTGGGTGGCATAGACAAAGTGTGGGCATACAGTGGACGCGCCTCGACGACCAAAGTAAAGAAAAAGAGTTAGGAGTTGCGATTTCCCAACTTTCGACGTGGTTTTTTTCTGCACGGCGTCTTCGGGCATTGCAAAGGCAAATGCGCAGTCTTTGGGGCACTGTGAAGGCAAATACACAATCCCCCGAGCACTGCAAGAATAAGTGTATTGCAAATTGTTCATCGCAGTTATATCATAATATTTTACTGCAGTAGGTGCGTCATTCAACAGTATATATGAAATGGCAAGACAAACCACATTTTCCGCGCTATTACCAAAAATGAAATGAAAGTTGTGAAGGGTGGTGCCCTACAGGATTACGAAAGACAACCTTCCCAGTGCTGAAAAATATGTGGAGGAATCCGTTTCCGGGATTCGCTTGTATCCACGCACTTGCGCGTCTTTTTCCTTAGTCTTCGTGCATAGGCAACTCACGGTGAGGATTACATTCCAACAAATAGTCACTTATCAGCAAATCCCCACATGTTACTTCCTCTCTAAAAAATGGTAATCATAGTTTTTAGTTATGCATACTTCGAACTGAGGGCTGAAATTTGATATACATGCCGTTACGCTCTAGGAATTCCTGAAATATGTCTTTAACTTTAATAAATCACTGCTGAGATCAGGCATACGCTTATCTGATAAATGATAATCTTCGATCATAAGGGAAACTACGAGCATTTAATCTGCTAGCTCGCGACGTTTATTGCTGACTGATATTCGGAAGAATCGAAACAATGATAGAATTTGATGTCAAGACAAGAAGCTCCATTTCATCGTTCTATAAATTTGCTCAAGCTGACATGAAGAATTTTTGAAAGGTTGAGAAGGAGGAGTTCGTCATTCAGCTATGCGTTCTCGCGAATGGATTAGCGGATATGTGAATGCAAGCAAAACAATGTCTGCAAGCCAATAGCCGGGACTCAAAATCTTGGGGCCCCTAAATTTTATACTCTGTTCTTTGTAGGCAAAGGTTCCACTTTACCTAATGAACCTCAAGTCGCACACGTCAGCTTTGGAAATTACGTCATCGTTCAGCATACTTGGTGTAACACGACTAAGCCAGTGTTCGTCTATGCGTGCAATCAGTGAAACGAAGCATGGTGAGGATGGTCTAAATTATTTCACAAATGCTACGAGTTATTCCACTTTTGGAAGTTTACGAAGCAAAATATACGCAAGAGAAGGAAAACACGGCGTCTCAGAAAGGACAAGGAATAGGCAACATTAAAATGAAGCATTTCAAATTATGCAATTAAGGAATGAGGAAATTAAACCTGCTTAATGGTCTGAATACACTTAAAGGAGATAGGTGTCTTCTGCTAAGCGTCCGAAGAGGCACTACCTCTGCAGCAAACGGTCAGCTTCTTTGCATCTTTGAGCTGCACGAAGAGGTGCGTTGCCATGGACAACTGTGCGCATAAGTAGCGGAGCACAGCTTTGCGAACGTGCCTAAACGCCTTACGTTTGCAAGGACTGTGTGGTTGAAGGTGTCAACCGGATCGCTTATTAGCATCACAGCGTTTTTACAGAAATTAGAGTGAGCAGTGAGGAAAGGTAGTTAACTAAATTCTCAAATGTCATATGTAAAGCGACTAAAAGGTCAGGCAGATGCATAAACAACTGGTAGGAACATTATAACAGCTAGTTGTGCTTTCTCATCCACCACGCTAATAACGTCGCTAAGTAAGCGTTAAGTGGTCTTCATTCACAGCTGATGTTCTTTCAAATGATTTATCTTATATTTCAAGCAAAAGGTGCTGAAAAAATATGAGACAAGAACGCTGCATAACAGTCTATATAATTAGAACGGTAGGATACAAAGAGACGGCTGTGACAAAAAAGAGAAAGTTTCAAGATTGAAACAGCAGAAAGCCTTGATAAGAGCTGCCCAACTTGAAGTAAGGACATGCAGGCTGACTGGGAGCACAAAGGTTGAAATGGCGCATCCTTCATATCACGAATGCTTAAACAGTTGGGATGGTTTTCAAATTCAAGTTGGGGATCTGAAGCTTTCGTTGGAGTTTAACCACATACTCAAGAGACCTCCAAAATTCATGCTAGTCCAACCTGCGTTTTCCTGCTAGACGAGAGTTAAGAGCTCGAAATGCTAGTCGGCTCGGAAACTTTCAGTTTACGACCAGCCGTTTACTTTCACTTGATCTGCTTAAACAACATACAAACCTGTGCTATGAAAAATACGCGATGGATTTCTGGATACAACTACCTTTCTTTTTCAAATCGTTCTCCCTAATTAAGTTTATAATTTTCCACGTTTTCTTTCCACTCACACATTTTAATGTCAATTGCCTCTGTCCCATCTATTTCTACCAGTAAATGCACCTTTTCTTCTCATGAGTATTCTTCTTACATTTACTTTTTCATCTCTCATTTCGTTTTTCGATTGTTATGCTGAATGAATTCACATTATGAAATCCAATTTCGATTACTCTTGTTTAGCGCCTTAGATTGAATGCTATGCAAATTCCCTGTAGGACTTATCGAGTTCCGTCCGAAAGGAATGTGAGTGAGACAGTCGAGGAGAGGCCATTTTGAACGATCAACAAAGACCGTTTCCTGTGGGTTTTTTGAGCTAACCGTTTGTAGAATCTACCACTATACACAAATTTTTAGGCACATTTCAGATGCTCCATTTTAGATGTTCCTAACGAATCGTATCGACTTCATAACTGCTGAATTCACCGTACTTGCGCTGCACACTGTATCCATCACATTCCGTTCCTCTGGCTTGTGACGCTCCTTGCTCGAACCTATTTTGCAGATAAACAGGCAAACTGCAGTGCGACGCCAACCCGCAAAAGCGTCGTAAACGTAAGCGTATAAGCTTTCAGATGATGACCAACAAAGGTTACTCCAAGAAAAAAGTCTATGATTTGGTCGATTTTCAAAAACATATACAGTAAGCGTATTGCATCGTTTCTTTGTTCATACAAGTCTGGGTTTGCTGCGCAACTCATTCAAACAATGATTTCGAAAGAAATCCGCTGAAATTAACGAAATGCAAAATATGATAATCACCTGAGATGAGTGTTTTTTATGCTCGTCAAAGTAGCAGCCAAATAAAAAATTCAATGCGTTTCGCTGCTAAACGGGTTCTTCTTGTAGCGAGGAGCATAAGGTGGCTTCAACAACCGTATGCGCTAAGGAAGTACGAAACGTGAATGCCAACTGAAATAACAGTAGGTAGACAGGATAACAGCCAACTCGCAGTTTGAAATACATCAGTGTGAAGTATGTTTCGTTAAAAATATTTGCAGAGCGCTAAAATAGTAAAGGTTCTTGAGAGCGTTTCCGTGCAAAAGGAGTTAAGAAAATGTGCAACGAAAACGAAGGAATGGCATATTTCATGAGAAGAGATGTTTGCTTCTTCTGTAACTTACTACATCCAAGAAAAGTAAGTGATAGGTGCTTCGCGCTAGGAGCTTAAATTGCTGCTGGCATAAAACAATTCGAGGAAAAAAATGTTAACATTTGTTGAGAGATAAGGGAGTAGGGGCTTGGAGCAGTTAATCAACAATGGGCAAAATGGAATGCATTGGACATTCACGAGAAACCACGCGCAATTAAGTGTCAAATGGCTGTTTCACTTTAACTCAAATCTTCGAAAAACCTTTCCATGGATGCCTAGCTACATATTTGCAGTTCATATCGTCTTTAAGGGGAAAATAGAAACAGTCAGGGAGAACCAAATGAAGGAACCGATTGTTTTTCAACGTTTGAAAAAAGATTCTTTAGAATGAATAAAGATAATGTGTGCAGCTTGGATACGTGTTAAGAAAGGAATTTAAGCGAGAATTATTCATCAATGTCTGGATGTGCAATCATGGATCTTTGTTTACCAAGAGTCGTTATGATATTGCTTGCAAAACTTTCAAATCCCACCTTGACACCTTATCGTAATGGACCATCTGAGGTACTGCAGACACTGCTGACTGCAACAGAATATAACAGCTACATGAAGCTGAATATGAAAAATGGTTTGTTGGGAACGCGCAAGGCCACAAGCTTTGATGAGTAAAATGATCATATGATGCGTCCAATAAGCTTTTGGAACCTACTGAGAAGGTCGCAACAAAAATTAAGCTGTGAAATTTCTGCATTCCAAAATAAACTAAACGATTTTATTGTATTGCATTCGAGTAACAACACTATTTCCACTATCGAAGTCCTTCATAACTTCTGAAAGTAAATGAAGAAAACTGTAAGAAAAAACAACTATAAATACGACGAATTTAATCGGTTGCATTGTATCAACAAAGTTGCAGCTGCATTTTCGCACAGTCCAGTAATTCATGCTAACGTGGTTCGCTGCCCACAACTTCATTTGGCATATTCCTTAACGCTGCGTAAATTCATCCATTTGATTCTCATTGGAACACCTAGCTACGCTTTCCTTGCATGACGATCCTCGGTTTAAACCGCGTCGTTCCGTTGGCCAACTGCACTTTAGGCTTTTCAGAGCTAGAGTTAAGCTCATGTTATTGCCGTTTTGCGGCAACATGTCATTAAACTTCAAAGTGTTTACTGCTTCCTCGATAAGGCCAAAAATATTTTAGTCGAGCATCTTCTGGCAACAAAGCAGTCCATTGATAAATGAAACCACTTGTCTATGTCAAATTTTCTCCCGGTTTTCCTTAAACACATTCAATTAATCAGTTGTTTCTTCTTTTCCCGTTTTTTCTTGAGTACTGCAACTTGCTCATACTTCCAGGCATCGTTCAACTTCCTTTTCAGCATAGACATTCCTTCGCATCTCTATATAGGAATTCGATGAAGTAGGCCGGATATCGTTTCTACTGCAGATGACGTCACCATTCGAACTCATCCAGTGAAGACACCATTCCCGAATGTAATAAACACCATTAATGTAATAAAGTAATAAACACCATTACTTAATGTAATAAACACCATCCCCGAATAAAGTTTTTGGATCGTAGCGACGTTTTGCAACAGTTTTATAGCTCTTTAATTGTCTCCCCGTCTGAAGCATAAGTTGTGCAAATGCAACTTTCCCACAAATTCAGTATAGCAAGGTCGGATTCATTTTTGCGCGGTTTACTTCGGATCTCTTTCATGATGTGAATGAGTACCTTCATCATACCCAGAGCACGCACTTAAGCAAGACGGTCGCTGACAATGTCAACCTGCAGAAAGCGGTCAGTGTTAGGGATTTCTGGATGCTTTTTTGTAGGAAAAGGCAGTGCTAATTTTGAGTGCTATGCGATATGGAACTGCTGGCTGTTTGACAAGCAACATTTCTTGACGGCCCGCGACAACAGCTTATGATTTTTTTCGTTCATATGCGTCGGTTGCACAAGATGCCTAGTGTTTGTTTATATTGGAGTTGCCACCATCCTCCTCAGAAAACGTTGATTGCACTGAGCAAATGCTTTCCACCTCCATTCGTGATTGGCCTGCCCTGATATGAAATTCTTCCCCTTTGTTCACTACTCCCAACAAATCTACGGAAACCACTCATAGGCAAAGCAAAAATACTGTAGTGCGAAAAGATAAATCCCAGGTGAGGTCGGAATGCAACTCTCACGTACCTCAAAACGACTGTAGTTTGATTTGATATGAGAAACACTACAAATAGACATGCAAGCATAAATAAAAAACAGTAGATTCACTGTATATTGCCACACTAGGTGCATAAAAACTATTTTTTCACTTGCTTGTTTCCTGCAACTTTCTTGGTGCACCGAAATGACTTTGATTTTCTATTGACGCCACCTAAACTTCCTAATTTCCACGATTCAGTGACTTTCCACTGCTGTCGATTGATATTAGTGTGCCAGAAAAGGAGCATTAACTTCAACTCCTTAGTCAGCAACAACTTGAACTCATTATTACCACTGCTGTTACTACTTCCACATAGAGCCGACAATAACGTATCACGAAACTGTTTCCCACTCTAACTGCAGGAACAATGAAAAAAACCTTCGTTATCTGATCACCACTTACTACCTGGCTTCTGCAAACGGTGATGTGTGTCGTTGCATATGTTTTTATTTTAGTCGACTGGGGGGAGGGGGGGGGGGGGGGGGAAGTGTAATAGCCATTATGAGCAAAATTCCTCATGCGTTGTTGGATGAGTATCTGTGATGAAAGAATTACTCGTTGTTCGCGACGAAATAACAGCAGGAACACCATCTTCCACTGAACACAAGTTGCGGAATTCTCATCTCATTTCTGCAATCCTGCACTGACTAAATATCTCAAAATCTCAGCGGAGAGCCATTTCCAAAACGAGGCTGTCTGCTGTTGCGGCTCGATTGTTGAAAGCAATAATCATAACAAACTTTTATTTGACGAATACTGCGCTATATTTACAACATTTATTATTGCTCAACTTGTATTCAGCGCGACGGAAGTGTGTACAGCAAGAGTAATATTTGCAAAAACCTGAAAACGCGCCCATTTGTGAGGCCATTTAGCCTCTACGTTTGCATTTCGTCATCTTGAAGAACTTCCATCAACTATCTGAGCTAGGAACAAGAACAATTCGTTCGTGAGCGAATGCCTCCTTTTCGACCTATGTTCCAAAAGGATGTTTTAAAAATATACGCCAAGCACGCAGGCGCTTTGGTTAAAAACAATTTTTTGCATGGGCAAGTTGCATGTCCGGCTTGCTCCTTCACCGGTTGACTGCCACAGAGCTTCTCGACTTCAGTTATCTCGGAAAATTAAAGAATAAATAATAGAAAGCAGTCCTTCAGCGCCACCATTCAAAAGTGCAGCAAAATGACGAAAATTGCCCACATACGAAGTGACGAACTCTGAGGGGACGCAATGTGCTTGTCGAATGGTTTTGTTCATGCACGAGCACGTTCATTAACGAGTTGTTGTATAAATGGTTGCACGACATCGCCATGGCGCCACGCGGTTGGGTGGAATCGGAAACGAACCTTGCCTTGACGATCCACAAGGAACTTCTCGAAGTTCCATGTGATATCGTTCGGTCGAATCGGATTGTAGATCAACTCTTCTCGCTTTCCAATCTTGTTTACAGTCTGTGGACACAAATCCTGCAAACGACAGCCACGTAAGCTAAGCCATAGGCTAGGCATATTTAGAAGACATTTTCAATTAAAAATTTTGGTGGCAAACCTGGGTCAAAATAATTGACTTTTCAGGAAGTACCATTAGCAGTTGCAACAAATTACATGGGAATAATACACTCTCCCTTATTGTGTTCTCACGAAATGCAGGATAATCATATTCGTCTCGAATATATTTGAAAAAAAATTCATTTCAAGATCTTATTTTATTTCACCACTGGCATCGCCTGCTACATTATCGAAAAAAAAAACGGTGTGACGTTTGCCTCTCTGATGAAAATCTGGTGCATGGAAATAAGACTGTGTCGAAAAGCTTCGGCAAAACTTTGCACGACATTTAGCTCTTTTCCCTTGTTCGCTTTATTCATATGGGTGAAAACTTGGGAGGAACACTGATTCATGAGATTTGGGGATGCATTTTTTGGATAAGGCTGCAGGATATCACTGTGGATTTTCCACGATTGCTACCCCATGAAAGCCTTGAGCAATAGATTTCTCAGCTGATGGCGGTCGCATCAAGAAAACGACTTCCACATCTTCAACTTCTATGAATTGCTAAAAGTACTTTTTGCTTTCTTGTTTCGCGTAGTTTTCTCTCCTTATATTTTCCGCTTACTCAGTGCTTTCCACATAGTTCTCGCCTTAAAAAATATTCTTTTGTAAGATGAATTCTTTCATTCTCCCTCTCAAATCACGCCTAATTAGTGCGCATGTTCTCATAGTTAAGATCCTTAGGAGGCCCAACATCCATCAGGAAGCACAAAACATCGATAAACGACTATGATAAGTTTTGCAGATTTTTATTAAATATTAACTTTTCTCTGTTTCAAAGTTCTGACGTTAAAAAAGCAAATATTTTCAAACTTTGGGCTGCCACAGATGAGCATGAATGTACTATTTGAGTTGGAAAAGAATAAGCTGGAATCACCTTCATAAATTCATAAAGCGGATGATTGTTTTCACCGTTGACTTCTAATTTTCCAAATATGTGCAGATTGCGGTGTGGCTTCCAACCGTTACCCGGTCGGACGTACATAATTCCATTCATGAGCTCATGATTTTCGGCTGGCTCTTGAAGATAAAATTGATTGCATGGAAATGCGAGGATAGTGAATCCAGATCGCTTGTTCTGTTCAATGAGCGAACTGAAGTCGAGATACTGTTGCGTGTACGCTGCAAGTAAGGTAAGTTTCAAGGTATACAATGGTGTTTAAACATTACTCAGCTCATTCTTCATGGCGTCTTCTTGAGGCTTAAAATTAGAGGAACTTAGTAACACCAAGAAAGGTCAGAGATCTCGTGCAGCAATGGTAAGGGCGTAAGTCGCTAGCGAGGGCAATTTTCAACAGCACTTCAGTTCAGGCGAAGGCACTTTGCCGAATCACATAAACAATTTTGACGAGTGTTCATCACTGTATTCTCGCATAAACAAAAGTTAGCGAAAACACGATACACGTGTGGAATGTGAATTTTTTGTACTTACACTAGTAATAGCTCCATCTAGTGCATAAATGCAACCTCTTGTAGTATCGTTGAAAGGGCTGCTAAAAGTTAACAATTTTTGTTTTCACGGCTACTGTTTACACCACACGAATTATGCAGTTTCCCTTTACCAATTTCAAAAATCGCTCCAGTAGGGATATGATCCATCGCTGAAATATAAGAAAACGAACCGCAAAATGTCGCCACATTGACGATCAACAACACCTGACCACGATATTTTGCCAAGTCTGTGAACTCGCCTCCAAGTGTCTGCACTTGGAAGTCATAGATCGATTGATTTGAAAGACGACATTGGCTCCAACGAGTTGTTTCATCCACCACTTCAGGGCCTAAAGCTAGTTTTGTTTTCAAGATGCTAGAAGGCATAAGTTATTTCTCTACTGTAGTCCCATGCAGAGAAAGTGATCCTTGATATCTCATAAATAAAAATATGACTTCTATTGTGAAAATATCGATAAATACTGCCTATGTTTTCTGTTAGTTGGCAAGGTGCTGCATGCAGGGGTGAGTGAGTAAGTGAATGTTGTCCACTTATTGGTGGAACTTCGAACTTCATGAGTCTTCTATCTGAAAGTCACATCTAATGTTGTGTTTGCCGAACAACAGAGCATTGACCTGGATCAATACCGGAAAGCGTTTTCACGCACTTCTTTTTTTGGGGGAGGGCGAGACAACGATTGTGTTCGGGAGTGGAAAAGGCACACACATAGACACCAACCTTTAAATGCCCTTCAAGCAACTTGAAGCAACCTGGGGAATTTATAGCGTGATTCACTAGATTTCTTTGAGCATTTCATCACACAGAACTGAGTGAATGGTATTATATAACATCAGCACAGAGCTTCAAAATCTCCAAAACTTAAGAGTTGAAAAGCTAGCAATGGTAAGGTTTGGTGCACGTCAACTTTTGACACATTAACTGCAATAATAGTAGCTTCCGTTAGGAGGCAATTGTCGAAATTTTTGTTTGCCCAACTCGCTGAACTCCATCGAGTTATGGGTTAAAGTAGCTGCAAAATTATTATCCGCTTTGCTTTTTCGGTAAATCAAGTGCACATCAAGGGAAGTAAGTTCGGCTGCAGTTTGTCGGGTCTATTAGTGATTGGAATGAGAAAATATTTTGGCATACGCTGTGTTATCGTTTTTTTTATTGTTGCAAGTGCTTTTTAAACTGGAAAGAGCACGTTCCCTTGCATGCTGGGCATGTCTACTGACTCAGCGAGGGCTTTTTTTGTAAAACAGACTGGGTTCGACTCAGGAATTTCACGTGTCACTTCTTGAAATGCCTTCGTCGGTTTCGACGATTTATGACTTTACGCTGGCTTTAAAACCGCAAAAATGAAAAACTGTATGATAATACCTTTGTTTACCACAAGATAAACGCCCTACTGATGAAGACAGCCGATTTTCACACACATACTCCTCCATCCTCCTTCTTCCCTCCCTATTACCCTCCTCCTTCTGACGGGCGCTAACAGAAACACTGCAGATGCCACTCTGCAATATGCTTCCTTAGTCAGTTTACCTGGTGTTCCGTAAACGCCGACAAGAAAGTGAAGAGCGGTGAAGAGAACGCAGTAAGCAAACGTCATAGCGCAGCACCCAACACGGAGTAGTTGAGAGCCATGAATGGTGCGCACAAAAAACCTTTTATAGGTGATCTCGATGATGGAGAAACCAGCCCGCAGTGCATGATCGAGCACATGTAATTGCGTCTTGTCACGCCCATTTCGCCGATGTTGTTGCGTTGCTTTAGTTTCATGTGATGTTTTCACCTCGAATCCACATGCACTCAGTTTTTTACCAATAACAGTGGATGCTGGCATCGATGATTTTTGACGGAAAACAAACAAGATATTGAAGCTATCAAGCGGCCATATTCGAACAGGTCACGACTAGCTCCGAGCAAATTCCGTTTCACTCTTATGACACTCGTTGCTTCATTAGAGATCCCAAAAAAGAAGCACACCACTCATCAAAATTAATGCCCTACCTCAACCACATACCATTA
The DNA here is from genome assembly GCA_037576465.1 of Parascaris univalens. Classification (NCBI taxonomy): domain Eukaryota; kingdom Metazoa; phylum Nematoda; class Chromadorea; order Rhabditida; family Ascarididae; genus Parascaris; species Parascaris univalens. Next base: position 58,921,386 of record CM075173.1, on the reverse strand, counting down.
TTCAATCCTCTCTTCTTAAGAGGCCTGGCCTTTGCCATGGCTCCTCAACGAGATGGCGAATGCCATATATTAGCGACTGGAGATCGTCAAACTTTCAGCACGTTTCAGCATCAATTTTTGAGGAAAATATGGAGGAGCATACTTTAAAAGATTGAGGTGAAGTTGGATCTTTGCGCATGGGTGCAAGGATATTAGTCGAGAAGTGCTGAGAGTGGCTGCTGCAAGAATCCATCCTTGACTCTCATTTCGACAACATTTGAAAATTTGAACAGTTGAACACTGGAATGTATAATAATATAAATTGTGGATGTCGCTCTGCGAGCATGGTTCAACGAGGTGTAGCAGTCCTGTTTGGAATTGTGTTGGTTCACTTCGCAACGTAATGGTCTCAGTGATCCAAGATACATGAATTATCGAAGACTGGTTCATTCGCACAGAGCGGCAACTACATCAGAAAATCCAATATATTTGCTGCTCATAGATGGCGAAGAACAAAACTGGAGCAAGTCTGGAGGTTCACGGAAACAGTGGGTTCTGCAAGAGTGCGAGAGTCTTCATCGAGTTTTCATGTCATGGATCGAAGAGGAACTGTATGCATAGCAACCAATCTTTACGATATTAGTGAAGCGCAAAGAAACGAATCAAGCAAGTATGCTGTAGTACCACTAGTCACATTATCCATAATGGTTTTTATGTTCTTCTTCAGACAAAAGCCAAAAAGGGACGCCTGTGGCGACTGGTTTTAAGCATTTCACGGTAATCAGTTCGCTCATGATTTTCTCAGATGACCTTTTTACATTGCAATGTGCAATAAAGGGTCGATTCCAAACTGGGAACTATCTGTTTTAAAGAAGCAAAGTGGCCATCGGCAAATACAAATGCAGGGTTCAGACAGAAATTTTCATTATATATTTATGCAGAGTACCCCAAGGATGCAATGGCCAAAAGTCGCTTCAATGTGACGCATTCTAGACTGATGTCATTTATGAGGACACTGCTGTTAGTCATCGAATTCTTGGAACCAAACCGGGGAAAATAGCGTAACCGAGGTACATAGGTTTAAATTATAGATGGATTACGCTTTTTTGTCCAAAAGGCTGAATTCCCCGCCATGGGGTTACTCGATGTTCGAAGGCAAATGAGGAAAAAGGCCGTCCATATAGAGTGCGATTGGATGGCGACTCAAAGTTGCAAAATCTTTGTCATAGGCTTAAGAATATATACAAGTTTACTCTTGACCTCAGTCCAATTCCAAACACTAACTTCCAGAATAGAACTGTAAATGAGGCACGCAGGAACCGTCTCTTGAGTGGGTTTGTTTACATGGAATAGAAACGAAGACAGTTGTCGAGAAACAATTAAAGAAGTGTGTCACTGATATTCATACGATATGCGATTTTTCATTCCGTTTGCCTAGCTTGATAAGTTTGTGAGCCATCAACGAAAAACAAATATCTAGAAACATACGTAAACTCTACGCTACCAGATATCCTGCCATGGTCGAATTACTGCAACTGTTTGTAAAGCAGATGGGCCAACGTCGAATATCGTATGCATGTGTCATTCCAGCACGCATGCTCCAGTGTGTACACTGCACTCAACAAACTTTGTGATAGGTTTTAACGGTATTCTATGTGAGTGCGACTACTGGAGCGAAAAAGGCAGACAATTACTCGCGTACGCGCAAATACAGTGTCACTGCGATCCGCGTTTGCATAGCACCCGTGTAAGAACTCATGAACACAACAGTCCTGGAATTCAGTGAAATCCACTAGTTTTAAGACAATCCGAAAGAAGTAGAGATAATTTGTCAGAAGACGCAATATCCTCAATTTCGACTTTAAAAGGAATATCCCTTCACCACTATGACAAAAGTCCGAATGGAAGTGGCACTGCATCTGTACTCCTAAAGGAACAAAAAAAAAAGAGAAAATGAAAAACACCTCCAGCGAATTTCAGCACTGCAACCATTCTGGATCTTTTCCAGTTTAGGTGGTCAATATCTTATATGAGCTGATTTGCGTGTCCCTTCTGAAAAAGCTGATCGTCGCGCACGAGAATTCCCCGTGGAACTAGAAGTGAAAAGTAGAAATCGCCAGTCGATGCATGTTTGTGAGCCTCCGCTGCCCGCCGCTATATGGCAGTATGCAAGAATGACAGCTTGCCTTAAATTCTCATTGCTGTGTCGGCTTCCGCGTAAAAGCCTTTCTTGTGGAAAGGGGCCTTTTGCTCCCCGTAGGGGAGGAGAGAGGAGGGAGAAGGAGGACTTATAGCGGCTGAAGTTCTGCCGGGCATTTCGCTAGTAGCTTTGATAACATTCAGATGGCGGGAACAGTTATGCGTAGTTAAGTAAGGCTTTAGAAAGATGCAAGAACGGCAAAAAGAGAAAGAAAAATAATCTGGGAACGACCGTAAAGGAACGCTGGCAACGACATTACCGCCAGGTTGGGGGTGGGAGACTGACCGTAGCAAATTGGACAGTCGTCACCTGAACGAGAAGTTTCAGTGGATCAGGAGCTGAAAAATCGAAACGGGTAGACAAAGGCGCAGATCCTTTGGGAAGAAAGAGCCCCATCATCACCTTTCCTTTCAATTAAAGCGATCAATTCCGCAGCTCAAGGTGTGATTATCTTCCCCTCTCCCTTCCTTGGTAATGGCTTTCTCCAATTTTGAAGAATCCCTAGCCAGAATTACCACGTGAAACTATTTTGTCATATGGCACAGCGCACATTGACTTGAAAAACTATATCTAGTGGTCACCAGCATAAGTTGAGGGATATAATGAGACAAATTTAAAGAAACAGTAAAGTAATGTTTGCCATCAGTAACAATAAAAGGAGTTTCTCGCAGTTCAGTATGGCTCTGAGTCGATTTCTGCACTTCCATGCTTGAATAAGCTCTCCATCACCTGGACGAATCTTCCTCTCCTATCGCTCGGCTCCTATTAAATGAATGCTTCAATTTTTGGGCAAATTCGCTGGAACCGGAAATTGTTTCGTGCATATACCATTTGTGGCTTATTTTTCTGAAGTCTGAGCAACGCACAAAGGTGCTCGCCTGAGGCGATGATAAAAACAGCGTAACATCAAGGTTGTTTTGGCATCATAATCGCCTCCCTTATTTGGTCACAGAGCATAGAAACGTAGAAATCGGTTGCTTCAATGGATTAGGACATTCACCCAAATCACTTCTGAGAAAGCGTCATAACAGATGAGGTTGCATGGACAATGTGATTGCCCACATGATCTACCACACTTTGCAATCGTCCTCCGCGTTGCGTTAACGCGAGGTAATCATTGATTATTCAAATTCGGTGCAGCTAATTCACCGGATATTCGCATGCTCAATCCTAAAATATCGGCGCAGGAAGCATGATTCCCCGCGGAAAGGTTTTCGCATCTTCCACAGGCTACCTTCACAAAGCGTCTCTCAGGCGCCCAAAGCTTTTAGAGCTATCTGAAAGCTTTGTGCCAAAACGCAGGTTGTGCCAAAAATCACGCCTTTGCTGTCATCGGATGGCGTCGGTGAAACATCATGCAACGTTAAGTGGAACCAGGCAGGGAAGACGACCCCCTTACTCCCCTCCCGCACATGGACGTTTCTTCAGGTCGCATTAGCACCCGAAATGGCTTCGGTTTGCCTTTGCCTAACTTCAAAATTGCTTACTGCCGTGTATTCGGATCCCTTGTGTTTTCAGCCGCCAGAATCTGAGCGTGCGCTAAGGGATTCCTATCTGAGCGACCTACGAAGAGGAAAGGGAAAAATTGTTTGTCGTGGGTATTTCAGATCGGTGCTCCTCGGAGAGTTCACTAGACCACTCAACTTGAGCGTGATTGGTTCCACATTGCGCAGCTGCTGTAAGGATTTTAGATGAACTGCTCACAAACCCATTGGCGCTGTATCTGCTACGAACACCCCGAGCTTGCTATTATTGCAGTTATCTGGCGAATAACCTTTCCAAATCACCGTCTGCTCTCAGGAGAGAGAATTGATATTCTTCTGTTATCACCATAGAATCGACACAAATACTATATTACCTTAGAGCAGATATTATTACATTTGCACGCGCACCTGCATTTGACTCATCATATTTCTCGCGTGGAAGGACATTTCACGAGACTGGTAGCGCGCCGTGCGTGCATTCGATGCTCATAATTTTCTCCATTTTTTTCAGTGCTGTGGATTTTGACAGTGAAGCAATATTTGAAGAGTGCTTCATGTCGAATGAAAAGAGGACTTCAGCTTTTGACGATAGCTTTTTCCATCCATCATTTTAATCCTTCGAGCTGTATAAAGTACTTCGAGTTTATTAGAACATTTTGCTCGAAAGTTTTTCTCGTTGTTCAAATAGTTGACCATATGTAAGGTCGAGGCGCCTTCCTTCCACTCGAATAGCCCTAAACCTTTTTCCGATGCGTCGTTTCGGTGAATGAGATAGGACCCCTAATTTGAAGGCAAATTATGCTGAGGGAAACTTTTGTTCATAATCGAACTTTCTCTCAGGGCCTATATATCCGCTCGCATTCGTATCACGGTCAGCATGAATTGTTATCTTTTTTTTTTGAAGTGCCCTGAGCTCATTAATTGCCAACTGAAATCACACCTTTAGGCTAAAAACGATTTGCAGCGGTGATTTTCCGTAAGATGACTTTGTTCATTAGTCCAAATACGTCAGCGAAGTGTCGCTCGCCAACAAGCACATTATGTTTACGTTTATAATATTCTCCTGAGTGCACCAACGTCGCTAAGCCAATAAATTACTTGATAACGGTGAGCCCCGAAAAACGTATGAAGTACGTGAATATGTTATGTGGATATAAATTTTAAAATATAAGAGCACACTCCAAAGCTCAAAATATGAAGCAGCTGCATAAATAAAACATGATGCAATGAAATATGTCCAATAAACAAATAAATGAAGTACACGAATCGTGCTCAAGGAGGGATATACGATTTTCTTCAGCGACACATGTATTGGCTAGGTGACGTTCATATTTCCAAAGTGCTAGCTGATTTGAATTTTGGTAAGCATAAGCACAAATATCTGCTGTTTACAATCTTGTTATCGTGTCTTCGATGTGGTTTTTTTCGTATGCATGCGCTGTTTCAGACGCATTCCACCGAGGCAATTTGACCAACAGTAAAAGGTTCGTGAGCATTCATTCTCTGACTTCCGGTGACTGCTTTTTCGCATCTTTCATGTCTTTCATTAGACGACAGCATAACTCAATGGTATTTCAGTTTTTGAGTCGCGGCTGTCTATTGAATACTACTCATATTGGAAAAGTATGGAAGAAAATTTATTCGATTTTCAAGGTGTGATAGCAGAATTTTTTTCTTCTTTTAGCTGGTACCGATCTTATTTCATTGTCCTCGATTAACACACTTTCTGATTTATTGCCACATCTTAGATTTTAGCACTATGAAATATAGCCATCCTGCGCTAGCCGAATAACAAACTCGACGTTTAATATTATCCGCTGTTTGCTGTTACTGCGATCAACCGCCTTCAAATACCAGTCGATTTAATAATATACGCTTACATTAGATATATAATCTTAGCCGTTTTTTGCCTTAAAAAGTTTCTTCCATTAAAAGTTTGCAGGTCGAGCTGTAGACACGGAATTAGATGAAGGATTCAAAGTACCCGCTCCAGTTTAATATCCTCCAACACGGAAAGAACTCGCCTGTTCTCGAAACTAGATTTCTTATAATGCGCATGAACGTTTCCCTTCTCCCCATAGCCTACAAATAGCAGCTGCATTTTTTTGGTAATGAGGATCGATTCTTGCCATAATGCACATTTTTTAATGCACATTTTTTATTTTCTACATTTGCAATAACTGACTATTAAAACCAAAGAATCCTACTGAAATCTCCATGACCGACAATGAAGCTTTCTTTAAGAAACTTCCTCGCATTTCTCGTTCCGAGGGAATGATCACTCGTCATTGCTAATGCGTTAAATCTGAGGACAATTTTGGCCTTCCATGCTCGCCTCAGTGCTGCTTTGATGTCTCACTGAACCTCAACACTTCAGCTCGAAATATGACCTCTTTCCCTAACTGTTGAGGGGAATGTTATTCTTATAAGGGAGATGCGTTAGAGGATACTCTTGGCTTTAATGCCCACTCGATTTTCCCTCGCTTCAAATCCACTCAATCACCCGCATTCCAAATAATTTCAGTTTTAAGTCTAATGAAATCTTTTTTACCTTCTTAACCTCTCCTTCATCCACGCCTAGCGTTAAGATATCTACAGCACCTGCTGCGAGCTCTGCAAGGGAAGTTCTGTCACATCGGTTCATTAGCAGTACTTGAAAGTCACCGAGCTCAGTCTAAATTAGTGCTGGAGGAGCAATCTGAAACAGCGGCAACGACCATCATAATAGCGCATATTTGGAACAGCGATCAATTTTGCACGAAAATCAGCTCTCAAATTTATACTGTTTTTAACTGAGTACGGAAACAGTCAGAATTCTTGTAAATAAGCGAATATTCAGGTGGAATTGTTTTTGCGATGCAGGCAGACGGCATTAAAACGAGTGCACAATTTTTGAATACTTCCTTACAGTTATACTGCAATTCCTACGTAAGTTCTCACTTATTCAAGTTCATTTATTTGCAGTTTGTTGGCAATTACTCACCTTCCTGGCGTTCTTTCATATTCTTCGTCTGAATCTATATCTTTAGCTTTTTTTGCAGTAATGTCTGTAACAAATTCAGGTGACCCAGCCTCATAATGTTTACCCGATTGGTGACATCTTTGGGAGTGCTAATTCGCATAAACGATGGCAGCTTATTTCATAGGGTGGGTTTTGTTAGATATAGCGCGCACATGTTGTGCAAGGAAGCCAATTACGAAAATTTTTCACCTATGGCTATAGGGTAAAACTGGAAAATTGCAAATCACCTATCTCTGCCTGCGTCAAAAAATTGCTATTCATCGTACAAATGCTCGTTAATTATAGTACTATATAGGCGGTCTAATTCATGAAAGGTTTAAACAAAGCTCCGAGCTGTTAAAAAGTGTTTTGGAAATTTTCGTTGGCAAATATAGAATTAGTTGAACCGAAAACCGAAATTAGGAGAAAGTCGAAGCCAGTTCAGTATTAATATCTTTACAACCTCATCATCACTTTTCTTTTAGAACTGCTCATGAAGCTGTGTTATTGTTTCTAAATTTGCCAAGCGAAATTATTATATTATTCATCTCATTCTCTCGACGATTACAATGAACAATGAAAGTGGTGATGGTTGAGAAATTGACTATTCAGCTATGGAGAAGAAACTACAACTTGCGGACAGTTTTTATCTTCGTGGTGCAAAGTAACGGGAGGTTCCCATATTAAGAGATTACTCAGCATTACATGAATAACTCCTACGTTCGAAACACGACTCCATAATATCTAATTTTTGAACTTCTTTCTTTTTTTTATGTTTATATCGGTGACATCGAGTGAAATATTCACGCGGATTATTCTGCACAAAATATCTCTCATATTTCCATTCACATCATTTGCGCTTTCAAAAATGCTTATGTTAATAATAGCAATGAAAGCAACAATGATGATGATAACGGATAATGGCCGAAGTAATAATAACAGTGAGAATGATAATATTATGTATAAGCCGCTATCGTATTTATATGCTGTCAAAGAGCTACGTTGGTGTTATAGTGGTCTCATCGAATGAAGTACATTTCATGTTTTGAGTGCAGTTCATCCCTTCGATCATTGTTGTACCATTGCTCGATGTTTCATCCGGTTGGCTGCGATTATCTGACAGTTCGCGCGAGTTTCCATTAATCTCCGAGGGCGCATTTCTTTTTTTATTTTTCAACCAGTTGTATTTCGTCTTTTACTTACTTCCAATTTCTTCCTCCGTCTTTTGAATTAAGTGTTTCTTAATAGTAGAAGATAGTTGAGTTGCGCAGCAATTTAGGGCTAAAATTCTTTCGGTCTAATATTTGAACTTTGGACTCAGTTAATGTAGAACGTGGAAATGTGGAAATTAATTGAATGAATAAGTCATTTAATAGACAGGCTTCTTCCCACGTCCTAAGATTTCGCATCTCCAGATGTTTCTGCTTTATGTTTGTGGTGTGACCGTTTCGTGAAGCCTTTTCCTGAAATTTTCATTAAGATTTGAGGATATTATTTGTGGTGTTCTCTGTTCAATTCCACCAGTTTATGTGATATATACCAATAGGGATGCGATTGGAATCCGTAAAGTGAAAATCTTCTATTTCGAAATACATTCAGAAAGTAATCACTTCTATTTGCGTTCAGTTAATAATATGGTAGCAAAAAATTTGTTCAACTGCATTTTGCATCTGTATCTTCGTCTCCATTTGCTTCGCTCGTCTCTGAGAGGAGACGTAAGCTTTGGAACGTTCATATGAGAGATAATCGCTACTGTTTGTTAATTGTAATGTGGGATGTGATTGGCTCCATTCTCGTAATACAGCGTTGAGTTTCATTATCTATACGATAGCAGTCAGTTGATTTCTACTTTCTAGGCGATGCTTCTTTCAGGCACTGTTTGTGTACCGCTAATCGAATAAATTCGCTGAATAAAGGCCTTATATTTCTAGTACCACGTTTGAATTTTGCGAAAACCACTGAGCTCTATAGGAATTGTAAATCAGTTAGGTATTTATTATCTTAATAAAAGCTCTGCTTAACTTCACTACTCATTCTAGCAACTTGTGGCCCTGAGGTACTACTTCCAGGCCGTCATTTTGCAGCTGTTTGATGTGATGCAGCAGAGTTCATGCGAAGAGAGGATTCCGCCATGAGCGATACCTTGCAGGAAAGCATGATGTTATTGTGAGGATGCAACAACTTGGGTGCTCCATGCGGCGTGCCGCAATGGCTGCCGTCACTGTTTGGCTGCTTATTCTTATTTATCTCTCTATTGGTATTTTCACCATTCAATCTAGAGGTTCGCTTTCTGCAGCATTTTAAATGCCTTTTGCAGAATATTCTAGCCTATATTAACTCGTAACTGCGCTTCCGTCATATTTGGATGAGTGTCAAATTTTTACGTTTTCTAATTGGAGGGTGCGAGATTTGGTAGTGAGAGTAAATCTCAGTAATCTTTGCAGTCTGCTTTATCACGGACATCGTTCTAATAGAAATCCGACTTCGAACCGAGATGGTCCTTTATCCCATATTCGAGTGATTAGCGATATGTCACATCCATATTCAAAAATTTAGGGATAGTTTTGCGACGTGCAAGTTAACTATATCCCATGAGAACTGTGCCTTTGCAATAGAAGCGCTTATTGACCGATTACACAGTTATTCCGAAAATATTCTGCCGTTTAGCAGTATCAGGCTGTGAAGTAGGATCGGCATATAGGGGAAATAATCAGTGAGACGGCTTGAACAGAAGTAGGGGTTCGTACTTATGTCATCTCCTATCTCTTGCCATTTACCATTGTTCCGTATATCTCGTTTAAATGGCGGAGAAGGGAGAGATGATGCTTTCCTCTCTGTCACAAAGTACAGCTGGATTCAATGAACTCTGACCATGCCTAGATGGCAAAGTTCTGCTGTATGTAGCAGCAACTTGCGGTGGTGTTCTGTTTATCCCTGGTTTATTCCCAACACAACTTCTTTATTAACACTCTTTAAATGTGTTTATAGAGGCGGCCGAGCGCCGAAATGAAGTTTTGTTTGTGAAATATGGAAAGGCGATGAAAGAGGTTGGAGTCTTGCGTGAACAGAACGAGGAGTTGATGAGGCTGTTGAAGGAGAAGGGGGTAGTTGCAGCAAAGGAGGCGCAGCTGCAGCAAAATAAACTTCCCTTCGCTCTCAAGGCTCAGTCTGCGGTGCCTTCGAGTATCGCCGAAAACGGCACACCTCGCTATCTTTTCACTAAAGAGCACGAGGTAAACTTTCGCTACCTGCATTTCTGATATCATCATAGCATTTGTTTTAAAAACTGGACAAAGTCCGAACTTAAAAAGGTTCTGTCTTTGTCTATGACCGTAGTTGTTGATTTCTATTTATCTGATTCAAGAAAATTTGCACCCTTGAGAGCTATGCTTTTATATTCAATTCATAATTGGATTACGCTGCAGTACTCACGAAGAACAGCTTTGGCGTGCTCATCGCAAACTTAAGCAAAGAAAAATGAGTCGCAGTCATTTGGATGACGGCGATATCATTCGCCTGATAGATAGAACTGTTGTTCGTGCTTAAGTGCGTAGTACTGCAATGAACTCTGAGTACTGTACATAAAAGTAATGAGGTTGTGCGCTGTGCTTGTAGATCGCTCGACGAGATTTGGATAATTCAATAAGGGAATTATTTTTCTACCTCAACAGCCAGTTCGAGAAGAACGATGGTTTACCTTTTGCGAGGCACGCAATGAATCAGGTATCCTATGGTGCACCGGTTATCGTAGGTGTCATATTGTTCCTAATAAATCTGTGGAGGTATAAATTTTGCTTATCTTAAATATCGGAGATGGCGCTCCGAATTGATGTTTCTGAGAGTTTTTGTCTCCATGGGTTTTTATTGTTTAGCAAAGAAGCAGTTGGGGTGTTACTAATCCAAAATTTCTCTATTCCTTTATGAAGAACGCTAAATTATTGTTGGATTGGCGGTTATCTACGTTCATCATGTTAGCAGATGGTTTAAAAAGTGAATTATTTGCACTGTCATTTTAATATCTGAGCGAAAATGTTTTGCTTCTCGCGTATTGAATGAAGTGATTGTGGAAGGAGCGATTTGGCAGTTGTCCGCTGTAAGGAGAGAAAGTAGAATCTTTGAAGAGTACTTTTGTCAGTGTACTGTGCTCGTTATTACTCCGGCTGTTTGTTATTGATATATTTCGTCACTGCTAATAAGAGAAATCATTAAATTGTCATGGTGGCAGCGTTATTTGTTATTCCTTCCTCACTGATTTACAGTAGTTTCCCAACGAATAGTGCTTCATTTGAACGCAGGTGCTTTCGTTGCTGGGACAGTCGGCTGCCTTCGCTGATATTGATGGCTCTGAGAAGTGGCGCAAAGCCGCACTGACGACTATTTCAGCTAAAATTCAATCGCAACTCGATCGATTACAAAATCCAAACGATTGCACATCGGCAAGGTGAGTTCTCGATTATCTTCTTGTTTCATTGATCTGTTTTACGAATATCGCAGAATAAGATGACGGTTGTCGGAAGTAGCTGAGAGACTTATGCTCTTTGAGTGGGATGATTATCCATCAGTCCGCTTTCGTATGCGCAAACTGCCTCTTTCTTTCTTTTGTATACATGCGCGTATATTTGTGTGCACTGAAATAAGCTTTCTATGCGAGGCTGGTTGTTGTAAGGAAATCTCGTTAAGATAACTGGCAATTTCTAAAAGCCGAACAAATGTTTGTGGGGAGGGATGATCAGGAGGATCCAGAAATGATTCATGTGATCGTTTCAGACGCTCGTTAAGTAGCCTCTAGTTTCTTCTCCATCATATTAGAGGGAAACTCAGTGCAACAAAAATCTAAGAATTTTTGCTATAATAGAGTTGCAAATGTTGGAAATTGTTTCATTTAAAGGTCTCTGATCTGTCAGTTGAACAAGGGTTGTGGCTTCGGCTGTCAGCTGCATCATGTCACTTACTGCTTTATCGTTGCATATGGCACTAACAGGACGCTGATCCTGTTGCATGATGGACTTGATTGGAATTATTCGGAGAAAGGATGGACTGCTGCATTCCTTCCCATTTCACGGTGTAAACACGCCGATGTGTCAAAGGTTCATTTTTGCCCTCCTTTATTCCATGTAATAACATTGACTCTTATTTGTCATCGGCAGTTTGTCGAAGCTCGCGAAGATTATCTGTTACCTAAAATAAGAGATTCGACTGTCATATATGTATGATCAGTTGGAGGTTGTCTTACATTCTTGCTAGACGAATTTATGTACAGTTGCTAATGTGAAAGACTCTGAAAGGTGTGGGGAGAGAAGCGTTGACAGGGACAGAGGAAATGAGGGCGAACACCAAAACACCGAGAATTCTCTCATCAGTGATAATGCTTCTCATAGTGTACTTGTCTGATCTGGGGGCGAATTTCCTCACCGGAGTACTGCACGACGTTCGGTATCACCATAACAGAGGAGACTTAGTGACATCAGGCGGCGCGTTTTTTGAATGATTTCGTGATGGTTTCCACCGATATGAACACCTCATTATTGGGTCTAAAAGGACTTGGCAGTTTTTTTTCGCACAATTCCCTTGAAAACTCTGAAAGGTACTTTTTAGAAACTTCAAGCATTAAAGCCATGAAGATTGCTGTTTAATGCTGATTATGAGGACGAGCGTCACTGCCGTCTCCACGGATTGAACATTCTTCTCCTCTTTGACTATAATACGAGTAGTGATTGCGAAGCATAAACAAATTGAAGTAATTTGTTGCCTTTGCAAGTTTTTCAAATTTTTTTCAGTCCTCCAGAACATTCGTATTGTTCACATAGCGCCTGTGAAAGTGGGACGTTTGCAAAATGAAGTATTTATTGATCGAAAGCTTGGAGAAAGTGATATTTTGTTACGTTTTTATTTCTTCTAAATCAGTTTTCGATATTATTTGCGACAGTTGGCTAATTGGACATTGAAGATAATTGCGCCGCTGCGAATTAACTGAATCGATCGGCCGTCTTGCATATTAGCGTGACAGGAAGGCACATATGGATTTTGAGCGCTTCAGTAAATCGCGAGAAGATAAATGACGGGATGTACGTTTGAACACATCACATCGAATGAGTTTTGGGAGAATTCGATTGCTTGGGCTGCTAGAGAGTGACATAGCGTCCGCGTGTTTCCTTTCTTTACATCAACAAAAGCTTTCAAAGGTCCTTTCACAACGAATTACACGAGCAATGTACGTGCATCGCCCAGCAAATTTTTACTGACCACAGCACACTTGTAGCCTCATTTCCTATCTAATTTCCCTCATTAAATGTCCTCTTGACTGTATAATTTCGCTCATTGATGAGTCAGTGTCGGATTTATTACTGCTTGACTGCTGTTTGCAGTGACGTAGTCATTATTTTTTCATTCGATACGAATATCATGTGATAAGTGATAATAAGCGAGATGACAGAGCAGACTGTAATTGCTGCTGGATTAATTTGGAGCTTTTTTAGAGTTCTGACCGTCGCATCTCACCGATAGTTTCGTCAATAAAATCTCGATTATTATCACTTACATTCACTGCGAAAAGTGCACAAAAAGACTGTTGTCTGCAATAAACAACTTCAAAATAGCGATATTTTTTTGACTGTGGCGTGGTGTCACTGGGGAGATGTCACAGTCAGAGGAGTTCTTAGCACTTCCCTTGCAGCGCGAGTTTGTAATTCGTGTGAAATGCAAAGTGCAAAAGATGGAGCATTTTAGGATGAAGTAAAAGAAAAGGATTGGTCATCTGTGGCAATGAGTGCCCCGCATAGAGTAGTCAAGTTGCCGTTTATCGATGGTATGCATGGACGACCACCTTTCTTGCCACTTGCTTTTCCGGAATTCTTTGCATCCGATCTTCTGAAACTTCATTCTAATCCGCCTGTCTTCTTCATCTCACAGGTACATTTCCTAAACTGTTTACCCGCGAGGATTTTCTGCTATAAAAAAGTTTGCAATAACGATATTTAGTTGATTTTCTCAGTTTTTGTCGAGTACACAAGACTTTAAAGTTAGGAGTTCATCCCGGAGTGCCACAATATGTTGCGATGAATAGAATAGCAATCAGTGAGCAAGCGACGATGGCTGCTAGCGGGATAACCTTAGAGTAAACTATTGAAGTTGAATGAATGAGAGTAGTACTAGTAGTGAAAATAATAATGTTATTGATAGTAATATAGGACTAATAACAATATCAAAATTTGTTGCAGTAATAATAATAATAAAACAGTAAACTGGAGATGATCGAATTGAAGCGTGAATTAAGAGTAGGGAAACAGCAGAATGATCGAGAGGAATGAAGACAGGTCTTTATACTTGTACGGATGGATGTAGTTCCAGTTACTAGTCGATCAAATGTTGCGGCACTTCGATTCAGCGAAATTGTTAAATGTATGCTCCCGTAATTCGATGTGTTGAGCTTTTGTGATGTTTAATTGTTAAAGCATTATAGCCATTTGCATTAATGGAAACCTTGGGTATACTTTTGCATCAGAGTATGGCAGAACAGCGATTTATTTGAAAGATGGTTGACAACAACGCTACAAACAAAGACATTGTGTTTGAAACGTGCTGTTTATTGCGCGTACCCAGAAATCATCTTGTCAATCGCGTAAGGGGCATTCACTCCCCACACCATGCCGTCTGGATAAGAAACGGTCTTTTGTGGTAGGGACAGATGGCACACTTGAGAGATTCGGATTTGTCCGATGATCAAGGTGACCTTGGGATGTAGATGAACATCTCATGAAAGTGGTAGTTGAATGTGATTGCATAAGCTGTTGCCTTGCCATATCCACTTCCCTTCTTAAAATGCTATGAAGTTTGGATGAAATGCATTTTTCGGACATTGAGCTGATGTCGCTTTTGATAATCCATCCTTCAGAATACTTTGTGCAAGAAAAGACACTTCCGGTATGGCCTTAAAAGAAGGGACACTTTTTCAACTAGAAATAATAGGTCATTTCTGATCTGGATGCATTCAGTGTTTGCCTGGGAATTACTTTTTGTGGCGTTTAACAATTGCAGTTCAACATCAGAAGCTGCTAGAAGCTGTTGTATCTCAGGTGGAACAGACTTAAGAAACAGGCGAGAATCAAAGAAGTTGCCGGCTGGTTCTCATTTTTCAGTTTTTCTTTGTTGGTTATTGCGTCGGTGGATTTTATACTGATGTGGTGGAGCTTGTAAAAGTGGCTGATAGGTGCGTTTTTCTATGTTCCTTTGATGCACTGAAGTGCGATCTGAAAATTCAATTTTATTGCTCCAAGTTTCAGTTTCTGCGCTATTTGATGCGACCAAACGATGAATTGGCGAAGAGGATCAGTGAAGCCGCATCGAAAGTTCCATTCAGTGAAGGTGATTGTTTCTAGTTCACTTTTCATCTTCGACTGTAAGAGGGTAGAAGTAAATATAACCTTTTTTGCGTATTTCACGCCTGATTCTAGGTAGTCGTTGATTTTCAGATTGGTGTTGTTAACTAAGCAGTATTTTATTTTCTCCGAGTAATTTTATTGAGTTCGATTGTGCTGATTTTGCTCCATCTTGAAAGCTTCTAAACTTCACTTTCCATGATGAAGTATGTATATGTAAACTGTGAAACTTTGTTAAGCAGCAGTGCTTATTAGCACCATTTCGAAGACTCATTTACATGTTCAACTGAATTAGGCACAATACGTAATGCTTAATTTGGGAATTTATTTGTGAAACGTAAATGCATCCAAAATTTTTATGCACCCAGAAGCCCACAAAAGTTGTGGCACAGTTTCTTCTCTCATTTTATAAAACAAAGGATTAATTCCCAAAAGAAGTAACTTGCTCGTTGAGCACTTGCTCCTCAGGTGCACTTTACAGGTGCGCTAATTTTAATATCTTAGAAAGTCCCCTATGGTATGCCAATAGTTATGGAACATGATTCTTGGTGGTTAGTTAATGAGAATAACTTTGTCTGCAGAGTAATCTCTAAAAATCCCTCTCTTTTGTCTGCATTCAATAAAGCCCGCGGCAGTTTTGTCTCACCGAGCAAATCAAGAGAGATTCCTCTTGCTGGTCATACCGCACCTTGTTTGTTCAAAACATCTCTACAAAGAGGACCCTGATGCTGCTTTTTGTGGATATTGAACTGCTTTTCGAAAAAACAAAGAAGAATGCAAGAAAAATTATGACTTATATATTGTTACCTAACTGACTGAGGCATATTTACGAGTGATTGTTGCCCATTTGTACAGATGAACAAATTCGGGCGGTGCTGAACGTTTGTTTAGGTAATGAAATCACCTAGTAGATAATCATAAGATCAATTTCATGCGCCATTTGTGTGCTCTGTGCTATCCAGGTGATTTTTGTGAAGTCTGTGAAAAAGTAGGGACCCTCGCCATGTGAATTGTTGATTTTTGCATCTGGTGGAATGAGAGCGGGAGGAGGAGCCTCAGGAAAGGGTACGCCTTCTGAAGTTGAAGGCTGGGAAACGCCGGTTTCTGTTACACAACTTTTGCTGCTGCACCGTTTCTGTGAGCAGCTACAGTAGAAATAATTTTCGGAAAGTTGCAATCTTGGTAATATCTGTGGCAACTCGTTTGATATAGAAATCGCTACCGAAGCCCAAGGTGTGTATTTTGTAAAGCGCAGTTGCAATTTTGTAAAATGCAGGTGTTCGCAAAGTATTGGGAATAGCTTACAAAGAAAAAGGGTATTCACTTAGCGGCTAGGGAGGAGCTCAGTGGTGTTGTATTGTGTTGGAATAAGGAAGTGGGGTCCAGTTTTGCTGTTGTAAAAGTAATGTGTTAGCATTAGTGTGCTCTGGTTGTCGGCGACTTTTTCATCCTCATTTTAGTATTTCTTTTTAATAATTTCATTTTCGAGGTGGGGATTTTCGTATCCGAACGAAGATGACGGTGGTGTGAGAAGATGTTCGTAAGAGTGACATCACTGTTCGGAATTGAATTTGCTCAGTGAGTGCTGTGAGATGTTGAGAATAGCAGTGAAACCGAGTACGTGAGCCTAATACCGCCAGTTCGAAAATGACAGTTCAACATGTTGCATCTCAATTCCTTACGTTCTTCATGATTTCTGCAATATCTGCGTTTCCTCATCGACAGTCAAATTTTACTCATTGTGTTCCATTCTGCCTTCTCATTCAGTTGAACGCGAATTTGCTGTCTAAGGAGACTTTTAGCGGAAAGATTAGATGCCGAAATTGTAGAGGTGAACAGTCCCATTGCCTATTCCATTCCCCGCTCTCTTTCGACGTCCCTAGTGCCAACACCAGCGGACAGTAGTTCGGGGGGATCTGAATTGATTAAGGAGGGAAGTGGAAGAAGCGCGATGTGGGAGTTCTTTGTGGTAGGACAGCAAGGACCAAAAAGGCCTGGTGCAGTGTTTGCAGACGAATCCTGACTTCTGTTTCTTTATCGATGCATGGCGTGGTAGGCTATTTGAAGGCTCTCCACGGCCATCATCCAAAAGTTGGCTGGGATTTGTGTTCTGTGCCTTCGAGGGGATTCTTTTCAGCTTGCTGCCGCAGAATTCGTTTTTCAAATATCATTCACGGAAATGACGGAAGCCAGCGAGACATCTACGGGCGGGAGGGATTGGTTGCAGTCAAATCGCTTGCGAGGGTGAGGAGCATTTTTTGACAGTAGGAGCCTCCGCAGTGGGAGAGGACGGCGCCGAGCTACTTGTGCATAAGTAGAATAGACTGGCACTCATTATCCACTTCACTATTTTTAGCGATCCAGTGTAGAAGAGTGGACTCAGTCCGTCCGCGTATGGTTTTCAGTAATCGTCTGCCGTTTTTCACAGAATATAAAAGGGAAATGAAATTTAAAGCAGTGGAGGGTTGTGGATTGAGGGGATGATAATATGGCAGCCGTATGGACTAGTCATTTGGTCGCCATCGATTATTAGATAAGCAACGATAGAATCGGCACTATTAGAGCTATCGCCTTAAGTGGCATTTCTTGCATCATAAAAGCGTGGTTACATCTATTCAGCTGACATAGATACCATCGAGCTATCCCTCCGTAGCGCTTACAGATCGCTTCAAGCGCATCCAAAGATTTAGTCGGGTCGGTTGGGTTGTTGCATGCTTTGGTCGTTGTCGACACTATAAACGCATTATTATTAACAGGACTGCATATATGGAGATGCTTTCACACAGAATTTGTTTCATTTCTTGTCGAAAATATTTCGTTTTATACATTTTTTTCATTATCTCAGAGATTATGAAGCGCAGGTGATAGTATTGCTCAGCTTATCAGAAGAGTGAATGAACCAATAGTTAAGAACGTTTCGAAATCGAAATCCGCCTCTTAGTGATCTCTTTAGGTGAGGTGGCTGTCAAATTTACACTGCTGAAGTTTCGTTAATAAATAATGATCTTTTTCAACCTCTCATCTTCAATTTTTCAGACATTCTCTCTCTTAGGTTTGGCTAACTAACAGTTATGGTTGTTGGAAATGCCGTTAGCTGTACCTCCACAGATCAAAGGTTTCGTCAAGAAGTGCGAGGTTTGCGCTTTTGTGTTGAAATTCTGTGAAATGGTTGGGTTGGGGAAAGCAGTTCGTCTCACTACTTTGATGGCCGCTTTTAGTTCATGAAAAAATTCAATCGCCTTGTCGAAATTGATTGCTTTGGCTGTTAAATTATTATTCGTTTTATTGACCATTTTAGTTTTTTCTCTAACAATACAATTCGGGACAGTTATTAAGTGCGGAAATTGACTAACCATTAGCAGTACAAACAAATTTCAGGCATTCCCTCACGTTGTGAGGGCACTTCTTCACTGATACGTCGAAAGAATTATTACGAACATAGCATTTGAGTCCATCTGAAAATATTATTTCTTTCGAAGTGTCATCGAAATCCTTGCATTTATTATTAGGCGACATTTCCTTCGTACTCTGCAAATCTCTGCTAGCTTCATCTCTTCGTTGATCATTTACAGTTTAATAGGACTTGCGGTCACGTGAACTGGAACAGCGAGTGCGGGGTGGCTGCATAATTTTCAATATCCTTTTCTTTTAGTTTACGCACATGGAAATCAGTTTTGTAAAGCATATCGGTCTAGCTGTAACCTGTGAGATATCGATCCTTGGCTCGAAGCGTCTAGACGATTCAACGGCTTTTGTTTTCAAAAACTAGCGTCCTCCAGCAAATTTTGCACTGATCAGGAACTGAATGTTGATGATCAGTCCTTGAATTCGACTATCGATCAGTGGCTTCATGTCGCTTTAGATTGTGCACTTGTTACTATGCTCAACTTTGGCGTGAAGCGTCAGCGGACAAAGCTTCGTTAACACTTTTAACCTTCACTCCTTCCCTGTCACAGGTTGAAAGAAGACCTAGGAACACGCTGTCCTAAGTTCGCTTGGCGATGCAATATAACAGAAAGCAAACCCGGCTACTATATTCTTCCCTAAATGGGTGCGGGAATGGACAGCTAGTCAGCTCAGCGTGATCTGGTGAAAACAACTGAAGGATGTTTCCACAAAAATTTCCACCATTTGGCTTCGTCTCCCAGCGATTTCTCCTCCTGAAGAATGTGAAACTGAATAATTTATGTGAACTAATTTGGTATGCATTCCAACATAAGGCAAGCATAGAAAAAAGTCGTGGATTTATTTCCAGATTTGAGCTTATATACGTATAGCAGATGAAAAAAGAAACCTGTGGGATGAATGAAGAGTAGGATACCGAGAGAGACTAACAGTATCATGATCGCGGTTTTGCTGTAGAAGAGGTACACCTCGTTTTGAGCCAGGTGCAACGTTGACGAATGAACGTTGTGTTGTTTCGTGCCCGTATCTTAGTACAGCAGCGGTTGCGTTGCAACATTTAGCGATAAGCCAAAAAGTATGGCTGCAGCGATAAAAGTCTACGTTTATTTACGGTAGCCTTCTATGAGTGTCCCTTTTCTTCCACTTATTCTCCATGCCAACATTATATTTTAGAATCATTGCTGCGTTCTTGGTACAACTTTCACATTACATAACAGATGATGTTTTGCGTTTTTTTTTTTTTTTTTTAATAGCAAGTACATGCTGTTTTGCTACGCCGGAAACGAATTCTTTATGTGGATTGCTGCAGATTCATAAATTTCATTCAGGATTGATCGGTGGGGAGATAAACATTCTGCGGACTACGGGAAATACAAAATCCGTGAAATCATTTTTCAAACTTTTTGTAGTATGAGCTCCAATAATGTTCCAGCATTAAAGGCTTCCTGAACCGTTGTGGGCACATGCAATTTTATTGCATTTTGAAGGCCAGGGCTTTACTGATGAGTTTTCAGGACCAGTTGTTGGACTTCAAATTCGGAGGACCGATAAAGTTGGAACCGAAGCGGCTTTTCATGCTCTTTCAGAGTATATGAAATGGACTGAATACTGGTTTCAAGTCGAAGAATACCGCATCGGCAGACCAACTCGACGTCGCATTTACATAGCAACGGACGACCCTTCGGTGTTTGCCGAAGCGAAGGAGAAGTAATCATTTCGTTTATCCGAACATTGTTTTGCTTTTTCTTCATCTTAAAATAAGTCTTCATATAAAAGTCAGGATTGTTTTTCTAATTGTTTATCACATGAATAAGTTAATTATTTCTACTTGTAAAAGAGAATAGGGATGCGAAGTGCTCATAAACAATGGGTGTTCAATCATCAGGCAGCTACATGAGGTGGTCTTGGGCGCGTAATGAAGCTTACAGTTAATGGCGGAGGTGAGAGTTCACAATGAAGTTCGCGTTTGCCGATTCAGTTCAACGAATAAACAAACTGCAGTTGATGGGATAAATGTGTGAGCGATCCAGATGGTTGAATGCTGATTAAACATTCAGATTATTGACTCGCAGGTAAGAAGGGAAATGTCCACAGAAGTTAAGCAAGGAGCTTTATAGTTTCTGCGACGGATTTTTGTAAGCTCCAACTTTTATAGATCTCAGTTGAAAAATTGGCTGATTTAGTTGAATTCGAGGAAGCATTTTCATCGTACTTGATTCCTAGAGTAATGTAGGAGGCCAAATTACCTCTAAGAGATTCCTGCAACACAATCAAATTTAAGTAGTGTTTGAAGATGCGCAAAATATTATATTTTAAATTACTACCTCAGGAATTGTAACGAAAAGAATAGGGGCAGGGTAACAGACCAGTGACAGGACTGATTATCTGCTTCACTCGTTTATTTATCGATTGCTTTATGCATTTCCGACTTGTTCTTTTACGGGACGAACAAAATAATTTTTAAAGAACGAAGGGCATCGGTGTTGATCTTTCTTCTTCATAGGCCATATGGCTGATACATCACTTGAACTGCGTAGAGGAAGGCTAGAAATTTATAATTTTGCATTTATAGGATTTCCTAAGTGAATTCTTCCTATAGAAAAAGTAAACGAAATATTGATGTTTTTAATGCGGATTGAGCAATGTTTACAGGTATTCGAATTACGAGGTTTATGGCGATGTTGCGATAGCTGATAGTGCACAAACAAAGAAACGCTATAGTAGTGACTCGCTGTTGGGCGTTATCGTTGATATTGAAATGCTCGCCAGGTATTCGCTCATTCGGATCATTCTCCGTTATCCTGTGTATTATTCTGTGCTCTTTATAGCACGTACCTGCATTGCGGGTAGCGTAATGTAAATTGAATCTATTGATATATTTATATTTTCGGTCTAAAATCTTATATCTGTTATATTCAGTGATTCTTTCCTGTCCTCTTAATGAGCCCATTCATGTTGCGTCATTGGACTCGCAGGTATGCTAGTTTTTTTTATTTTGTAATATCCTTAGTGCAGCATATGCACCCAGGAACTGTTGTAAATAATGAGTTTACACACCTGCAGGCATTTGTTTGTATATGTGCGCGGTGATGCTTTATTTCATGTTTTGATTAATGCAGGATAATGTCCTGAATTGTTTACTTTTCTTCTCTGAATCTGAGTAAAGTGGGGAGCACACAACGGACTTCAAGGCTTGTAGAGACAGAAACCTCCTAACCAGATTGCTCGGTAGAATTTATAGATTTATTCGAAGCAAGAAAAGCAGAAAAGTCCCTTCGAATCGTATGTTGTTTCAGATTACCTAGTATCAAAAAAAATGCATATCAGATTTACTTTTAATAGTAGCATATAAAGAATGTCGTTTCAGGTGTACGTACCTGGTGTGCACGTTCAGTTCGCAGGTTTGTCGTATGGGTTATGAGCTAATGCAAATACGGGTTGGCGATGCCGGTAGCAGATTTCATTCACTTGACGATGTCTACTACTACGGTGGACAGCAAGGTGAGCAGAATTTCTTTCATAGGTTCTTTGTCAGTCTCCTGAATTTTCCTTTTGTATGTGGCAGAAACAATTGAGAGTTACTTCAGGGATCAAGAAGTCGAATGTCGGGGACCTTCCTTATGAATCAGGAAGCCTCTTAAATTTTGGAAGCCTAACAGAAGTTGCGTGATTGCTTTTGTTGTAGCGAAGTAGTATCGTGAAAGTTGATGCTGTAAGTGAATCACGGAGATGTTTCAGTCATGAATTCAAGCGTCATGTTCCATCTTTAATGTAATCTTGGTTTCGAATATTTTTTCACTGCTCGTAGAGCCAGTTTTATGCCCCCCGTATCTATGTGAGGAGCTTGTTGGAACGCACTCTGTGATTTAATCATCTCCTTCCATTTAAGAGAATCACTGGTGTACACAGGACTTGGCCATTTGACACTTTTTAATTTTCTGTTTACTGTTGTTCGACTAGTTATGATGATGTTTGCAGCTCATGAACAAGTCGTTGTTGAGGCCTATGAGGCTGAATCAAAGCAAGAGATCAGTCTTAAGGTGGGAGACGTGGTTGGTGTCGCTGGCAACCACTGGGATGGCTTTTCTAAAGGTATCAATCGGCGCACTGGAGCAAACGGTCTCTACCCTTCATACAAAGTGCGTGAAAAGTGGATAGTTGTTCCATTCCCATAACCTACTTCTCAAATCCATCAGCTAAATTCTTGAATAAATTCTTGACACGTTGGACGTCTTTTTTCTCTCATTTTTTCACGTCCCTCTTCGACGTTATTGTTGAGGCGGTGATTGTCAAGTTTTCGGCTCCTTTCCTGGTTCGCCTAGTGGAAGTTTCATGGAGTTTAAATATTTCAATCGGATGGGCATAATTTCATGTCAATGTTTACATTTTTACGCCATTTTCGTCTGTATATGTTCAAAACTTCAAAAAACTGTTTCGTCGTTTGGAAGACTTCGATCGAAATTCGTTGACGGAGCTGAATGTTTTTTAAACTGCAGCTGGAATGTACATTAACGATACTTCTTTGAGGGGCGATATCATTGTTGAGAATGTTGAATTACATTAAGCTCGGCGATGAGAATTTTGTGTTGTTTTGGTATCACAAATTTGAGAGAGTAGGGGCTGAATTGTTCACATCGCTTGTTTAGTGCCCTCCGTCTTACAAGTAATAATTGTGTCAAGGTAACCCTTGTTGTTGTTTTTGGAAAACATTACAGAAAGTCTTTATTTATTTATTTCATTCACTGAAAGATTCGTAGTTTAATGCATTGATTGACTTATAGTTGAATGCTTTCATTGAGTGGTGTTTTGCTCAACGACAAAGCTGTGTGTGTTATTCAAGAGTCTGCGTTCAGCGCTGTTCGATCTATCATCCGTTCGCAATTTCTAAGCGACATCCGTCATTTGAATGCTTGATGGAGTGCACTTAAAGCATTTCATCGTCAGATTGCTTGTGCGTAACTTATTGCTAAAATATCTCATATTTATCCATATATCATAATCGGTGTTCGCATTCGAAAAGAGCGATGAAAGATTGGAAAGCGCCACCTTTGATTGCTTTAATTGTTTTCGTAGTCACTGTGCGAGAATAAGTTGCACTTCAACAGTAATATCGATGTCATCTTCCAAGTCTTCCTTGTTCTTGTTGTTGTTTTTTTTCAACATGACAGACGTCGAATGCAGGAGGATGTGCAAAATAAGTCTGTCGGACCCGTTGATGCTGTAGAACGATCACTGTGCAATGTCAAATTATCCGACATATTCTGTTCCTCAGTTTAATAGTGAGTCTTGTCCGGGCAGTCCTTTTCAATCATTGAAAAGTCGCTCATTGTGTGTATGATTTAAACCCAATCGTGGTAGCGGAAGCTGTCATGTTTAATCCGTGGTCATGTGGCGTTGGATTAAATGCTGACTTATCCGTGACTTTTAGCGAATTAGATCTGTTCCTGAGACGAACTTGTTGCCTTTTTGTATCACAACTAAAACCCATTTTTTCTGTGATTTTCTTGTCTGATCGGAACTTCAATGCTAACCACTGAAGAAACTACCGTTTTTGTTATCGATTCAGAGTATGGGTGTCAACATATTGTAGCCGCAGCCGGCTTTGGTGGTCAGTTTTTGCCTTTGAGTTGAGAAATAATGTACGTCAGCGACTTGTTAAGCGAATGATGTCTTCAGTTTCACCTCTATCTTTTGGGAGGTAGACCTTGGTCTCTGTGAGGATGCAAAAATGCAAAAAACACTGCGTGGTATGCCATCAATAGAGTTTCGAAGTGATTAAATACCGCCGTATACTCGGCACGTTCAATTAGCGATATAATCCTTGACGGCGTTAACCTCAATTGGCTTCACTCGCTTGAAACACGATGTATTAGAAGTGCTTTGCATTGCCTCATGATATTTTCGCTTTTCTTCTTTCCCTCCTCGCTTTTCTTGTTTCTATCGTTCGTTGTTGTTCGATCGGTATGTGGTGGTTGTATATTTCAGTGATTGTTGCATTTGAGGCTTTTGAAGACTGTCGCTTGCCACTGATCAAATGCCATTTGCTTTCTTGTCGTGCAATCCCCGTTGTTGTGTTTGCTGCTAGTCATTTTTATTTTATTACCCTTTAGGATAATTATGAATGGTTTTGAAGTGTGTGTAAGGTTTTTTGGAGGTATCTCTAATGGAAGACGCTACTGTGGTGTATGCTTCATTTTCTGCTGTTAATGAAAATGTCGCTCCGTAATGCTTTACGGAAATTGCGTTGTTTTAAAATTGGAGCGATGCTGAATAATCTATCTCTTTTAGCTGATTAGCTGAGTTCCTATGAGGTTTTTATGGAAATGAACCGTTAGCAGAGTACTGGAGACAGTTAATTCGGAGTATGCTGTATTTTTATGACACGGAAGGAGGAACTCGTTCTTCCCCCCATAGCCATTTTTGCGAATTCCTCTTTGTTTTGTTTTCTTCAATTGGAGTAAGCAGGTGCAGCTGGAGGTACCTTATATTTAGGAAGTTTTGTATTTAAGAGCGTTTCTTTCGAGAACTGAAGGATCCGTTGCATTCGCGAGTGCTATGATCCTCACATGTGCTATTAATTCTGGTGATTGAAGTTTCATTTCGGAAGTCGTCCTCCCTCCACCTCCTTCACTGTCGATTAGTGGATATAGTTGAGGAAAGTAGCTAGTTGGGAATCATTATCGATTTGTTGTTTGCAGCATCCCAACCATTGAAGTTGCTGCATTTGTCGCTCATTGAAAAATGGTTATATGTGATGTTTGAAATGCCAATACGCTCTGCGCTTTACATTGTTCATGGCGGATTCTTTGTTTATGGATTCCTTGTGATGAAAAGAAAGCTTTAAATGCTTTTGTCTGTTTGTGCAGCTCTATTAGTTGTAGACTTAAGAAATGGGATACGAAGTGTATGAACACCTGGTGTTGGTGTTCGAGTTACCTGCAAATGGTGCAGTCGATGGTGTGTGTCGCATCGAGACATATATGTCTGTGAGGGAAATTAGTAAGTTCAGTGGTTTACCTTGAGGAGGTGAGCAAAACGGTCTCTATTATACCTTGGACAATGACATGATTGAATTCATAATAGTTTTAAAAGAACTGGACCTTTTTTCAGAAAGGTTGTGCTTTGTAAAAAAAGAATGTTGTGTGGGATGATTCAGAGACTTCTGAAGACAATGTCTGCAGTACTGCGGTGAGCGCTTTACAGGTTATTCTCACTGGAAGCTGGGTCCACTGCGGGTTTCTGCATCATGCTTTGTGACAAAGAAGAGTGCAAAAGGCGGGTTTAAGCAAAAAGACCGAAGGAAGTATATGAAGATGAGGACCGCCGGCAAATAGCACTCCTATGTGGTCGTGTGATAGGTGATATAAGGACAAAAAAGCGCGAGCTTCTACAATTTTTTGTGAAACATTTCGATGCTGAATAGATTAGAGCCCTAAAAACGTGCACCAGGAGAAATGAAGAATCTTCCTGTCAACGGTTAGGAACGGATCTCGTCGACCGATTGGTCAGACGTGTAAGTGATGCTAACAGCATCACGTATCATTGCTACTTTGGTGTCTCGATGGAATTTCAGAATTCGTGAGTGAGTTCGGAAGTTCACTTTAGGCTTCATCTGTAGGTCCCAACAGCTGTTTTTCTTGCAGCTCTACGGCACAGCGTTCATGGCTCATATTCTGTTAAACCCGCGTGTCGAAACTGAGTGCGGACCAAAGAACGGTTTATGCTAGAAACAAGATGTATCCAACCACTATTCACAGGACGACGAGACATTTGCAATACACAGATTGATACGTCAGTAACCATCAAAGCGATAGGAAATATCGAAGCAGAAAGACGATAGCAGATGCAAACTTTACCGACGCTAATAATGATGTTCTCGTGAAGATTCTGGACAGAGGATATGGAATCGAACGCAAAATATTTCATTTAGTTCATTCAGTATGACGATTAATTTAAGCGTATGAGCATGAATTAGTTCCCTTACAGAACAGTGATGGTTTCGCCAGCAAGCTGTAGAACTCGTTAAAAGTGAGGTGTGCAGACTGTCTTGAGAAAACAAATTCGATATCCCTTTTCCAGAGGGAAAATATCAAAATGCCAAAGTTTTTAAATGATCTCTACAAGATTGTTCTCAAAGTTTAAGCTCTAATAAGCGGGAAGCGATTCGAAACCCGCTGAGGAGGAGATATGTGCATCCTTCACCTATCTCTTCCATTCACTGTTTGCGGTTCCCTTCTGTATTCATATACTTTAGTTTGCAGTCTATATAAGAAGATTCGTGAAGTTTTCTTTCTCTTATTTCACGGACGGACTGTCTGCTCAAAATTTTGTCGGCAGTAATTCCCAAAATTGTCATTTTAATGTTTTGCCATGTGTGCTGCCCCACATATTTTTGAAACGTCTTGTTGATGCTTTTCTGAAACACGTTGCTACCCAGCACTGAGGAATCGAGAGGAATCAAGCAGCCATCCTTCTCCGGAATAATAGCTCAGTATGATCGGCAAACGTAGATGGAAGCCGAATTAGGAGACCAGTTGCAGCCGTGCCATTGCTCCTCAAACTTGTCCGTGCTGAAGGAAAATGTGACCAGCTTGGTTTAATGTTATGAATCAGATGATCTGATAATGCTTAAGTAGAAGTAAATATCCAATTTTCTCGTATTTCCTTCGTCGACCAGCCGCTTGATCCACTACTTAATATATCCTTGGACACGTTTTCTCATCCTGGCCACATCTGTACTCTCTCTCCCTCCTTCTTTCTTCCTCTCTCTCTCCCTCTCTTTTTCTTTCTCTCTCTCCCTCTCAGGATGACCCCATCATGTCATCACATGCACAACTCATTCGGGATGGGGTCACATGCGTGAATTTCGGTTATTCTGTTTCCTGTGTCTTTCCTCGTTCCCTCCCCGAGAAGGAAAAAACACATGCAGGTTTCAGGAATTATTTCCTAACTTTCCCTTTCCATCCAGACAGATAATTGAAGACGAGTTTTTATGGAGCAAGTTACAGTCGGGCAGTACAAGAGTGCCAGAACGAGCTGGAAATGAAAGAAGTGTTGGACAAAACGCTTCCATAGGCGAAAACTTCCGACAGCTTTTCTGGCCAGACTGCCCATTTTTGATGCCCGTTGCGATTTTAGAAATCTCAGGCAGCTGATAGGTCTATTTGTGTCGCTCACTTTAGTCAGCCTATGCATCTGATGTGCATTAAGATGTTACCAGTAATACAAACGGCTCACCTGTTAGTCCATAAATTCTTTCAGTTCAATAGCAGTTCTGATGTCAGCGAAGCTGGGTGACTCAACAGCCGTTTGAAAATTCGTAGGATTTTCCTCGTGGAAAATGACATCGTGATTGCTTTTTCTCCTTTGTTGTCTGTAAATCGATACGACGATCACCGGACAACCAAAATTGTCCCGAATTATCATATAATAACTAATTCAAACATTATAATGAAGTGACATTTGTGGCAGAACAAACGATTTAACCTTAGAAGTATTAAAGCGCAATTAGACTGACGACGCAGAAGGGCATTGGCTGAAGATGTCTGAAATCTTGAATTCACATGCGCACTTCAGCGCCATAATCCAAACAACTGTCGTCAACGATTCACATCATTTATTTTCGCAGTGAGATATAGTACCTAAAACGGTATGTGCCTGTGCTTGTATCCGCATTTGGTATATGGTGGTCGGGAGGTGGGTGAGCACAACGCTAGCTTTACAAATGAGCCCAAATGGTCGAATATATATTTTAACTGAATGCTGAAGTTACTCGTATGACTCTCACAGTATGCCATAATCCAGCGCGTTTTATTTTATGAACGATGAGGCTATAGGTGCTTCTCGGCTGAATTCCGTTCGCGATCTAGCCTAGAATAAAGGTGGCATTTTTAGTGCTTCAGAGTGCTAACGAATGAAGTTGCATGGGAATTCATTGTCGCAACATTCTCCATTACGAAATGAGAGCAATATGGAGACATATGTGTACAAACACACACACACGCAAACACACATATGTGCACGCGGGTCCATCAGCATCATTATTGGTTTCTGAAATGCACAGGTGTTTTCAAAGGAAAAGTTTACATGTCATCGTGCACATCAAAAACGCTGAAAGGATTCAGTAAGGAATACCTGCCAAACACAAAACAAGGTAGGATATTATAGCAATCAGTTACGTCAGATTTGCCTCAAATTTGATACTGACTGATTTTAAAACGTAAAAAACAATAGCCCTACTAAAACATAGAGACTACGGAAAGAAGCTGAATGAAAGAACGAAAGCAGTGATGCAAAACGAAGTGGAAGAGGACAATTGTACACTATAATCAAATGTCGCTTCGATGGTCGCATACACTCTAGGGAACTGAGCATTTTAGTGGAATTTATGGCATACTATAGATTTCTGCCCATGAGTCTCCTGCCTTAGACCACTGCACGAACTGGTAAAATAAAACTGGGCTGATATAACATATAAAGACGAATTTTTCGTGCTACGGTCTGCCAAAATTGCTCGTCCAGTAAACCCAACCACCTTCGTGAGGTATGGGCCAGGTCTGGTCTCGCTCACAGCAGGAACAGAAATCAAATTAGGATTAAACTTATCTCCACAGACATTAGTTACACCTACCCGCGCAAAGGCGCCTCACCTACTTCCAATCCCAACGCGGTTTTGAATAATTTCTTTGGTCTCAGGTCAAATCCAGTCTCTGCCCATCCGCACGTCGCGCTCAAACAAGGTTTTACCTAATGATCGAACAGGAACTAACAGAATGTCAGAACATGACCGTGGACTTTTTGCTGGCAACATTTCGAGCAGAATTGTAATCAAGGGAACTCCAAATACAGTACCTGTAATATGAGCAAACATTTAACGTTTCAGTATTTATCACTTTGTAAAATAAACACGTGAATAGAAGCTATAAATGAATCTTCAAAAAAACCACGTAAACGATTGTGATAGATGACTTCATATTTATTAATGCATTGTCACCAAACGCGGAAGCAAAAGCCTGACACTGCACCAATAGATATGCAGTTCTGCCCACAAATCGGATTGAGCTTCCACTAGCAATAACTCATAGTCAGTTCTTAATAGCCAAGTTTGACCAACTTCATGATGATCAGAGAAGCAATGCAGTACACATAAACAAAGATGATTAAGATCAGTGATGAGCAACTGGCAGAATTAGGTCTCCGCGCATCTGATGAAGACAACAGTTCTAACTCCGAAGAAAGAGAGCCAATCTTCGTTGACTTCCGGAAAAATAGGAATCGACTCCAAGATAACTTCATCCTGATTTTTCGCCATCCAATTCGTTATTACTATTATTCGCAAGAGAACATCAGAATAGATGATGCAAGATACTCCCAGTACATGCAACGAAGTTTTTTGCTATCCATAATATCCGACAACGTTTCGAAGCTTTCGACGCAATGCTTTGCACTCGATGGCTATATGATTTCATCACAGAATTTCCTACAAATTTTTTTCAACGGATGAGATCGAAGCTTGTCCCCATCATTTCTTGAAAAAGACAGCAATAACGAATTAATGGAAAGACCCTTAGCAGGTGATGAAAATCAGAGGTGGCCATTGTTAGATCAGCGCAATATCTCGATGTTCAAGTTGATACAGTCACAATATTTGTAGACTGCTGGTGAAAAAGTAGAAAGCGAAACGACGTTGAGCATCACTGCCAATAATTAAAATTTATGTCTGGATACCTATAGTGGTCGCCGCGAATACGGAATATGTGGCACCATCTTTGCTCTTGTTTTACATCGCCGTCAACAAATAAACGAATTCAGCAGTGGAAGCAAGATGAAATTGCATTTGCATGCAGTAAGGAAATATGTTGATATATGCTGGAAAGGTAACTTGAATAACTGCACCTGCAGTACTGCATTTATTCTCCAATTCCTCCGGAAACACGAGGACATTCCTTCCAGCTTCGCCATTCCATTTAAAATACGTAACTACCATTTATATCGATCGAACAAACTGGCGATAAGAAACACTTCGTCAGTCGAATGATAAATGTTGACTATAAAAGGAAACTAACGTGATATTAACCACAGGTGACAATAACCTACGCCACTCAGGAAAAACCGTCCGCAATGAAGTGCTAAAATAGACTGAATTGACGGCGGTAGACAACTAACTTCGAAACCTTGACTGAGCAGACATTTCAGTCACCTTATGAAAGCAAAAAGGCAAAATCTCTTCGTTCATAAAATGCAAAATTATTCGCTTGCAATCATGAAATAACCAAATTTGAACTAAAAATGAAAGCACAGTCAGCGAAAACTAGGGCAGTCAAAGATTAAAGAGGTCCTGCTGATGTAATCAACACTTACTACGTATCCGGCTGTGCCTGTCTTATGAACTTCGCTCCTAGGCGGTTCTATAACCTGAGCAAACATTGAACGCATCAGCCTAAGAACGCCTTCACGAAATGAAGGCGACCCGTACTTGCTAGAATCTTGTATTCTAAATATCTGCATCAGGGTAGTCGCCGTCTCGATCAACTACTGTCACCGAGAAGTGCCGTATTTCGTAGGACCTGCAGGTCAGTTTCGCGCGTAAAATCTGTGAAAGGCAGACAGAAACGACATTTCAGTTCAACTTCCTACAAGCGCCCTGCGCTTCAGAATATGCAAATGTACTTCAGTATCTTTTGATATCATTACAATTTGTCCGTTCACTTCATGAGCTTATAAAAATTAAATTGTAGAAAGGGAAAGCCTGAAAAGGGTGGCAGCAACAAAAAAGTGTCACCTCTCAGTCGCCACCTAACTTGAGAAGGACTTTCATTGTTGCAACTTGAGAAAACACGCCATCGTTGCAAGGACTTTCATTACCTTTTAAGGTCATTTAGGCGTTTTGCAAACCGACTGAGGATAAGGATTTCATTATTTATGAGAAACAGTGATGAAGCATTTCCGAACTTGCATCATTGACGAGAAAAGATTCAATTGACGAGAAGATGAAGTATCCCGGATAATAGCCCAGAATCCCTAGAATCTGTTGAGTGACATGGTGCACCGAAATCACCACTCGTGTTCTTCATACTTTTTCCAGTGAAATGTTTCATCGTTGGCTAATCTGTATTCATCTCAACCTCACAGAAGACCATCACATATACGCAAACACTTTTCGCAGAATGCATCAGCGCCACACATGGGGCAAGATAAGGCAACCGTTACTGCTCGATCGGTAGAAAATATTTCACTTCGTTGTCTCAATTTTTAGCCAGAATTGCATCCGCACAATTGGTATGAGATATCATTCATGTAAAACTGCTACGATGCTAGTATCTAAGTTTATGGAATCAGTATGTATATCCGGAATACCAGTATGTAAATATGAGAAGTCAGTATGTAATTTTGGAGTATCACTGATCAAATTTGAGATGTTAATGCGTAAGTTTCGATTAACAGCAAATACGAATCGTAGATAGGACTGCAAATTTTCATAGATTTGGATAGAAAAATATAGCCTATGCCATTTTGTTCAGCACGTGTAGCTCAAGCTTGTTCAGCACCTTCTGAGTATGTTAAAGAGGTCGAACAAATAGGTTGCAGTCAAAAAGATGAATTTGTGACGACGTTTTTAGAGAATGAGTGAGGCTGAACAGATGGCGACCGTGAAGCAGCAGTTTCAAAATATTATGAGCAATCGCAAGACGTATATTCATTGTGCGATAACTCACTATGCAATAAATCAAGGTTTGCAGGTTAAGCAGGTAGATGAGAGTTCTTCGGCAACTTTATTTACATATACAGTCTAATATGGCTCGTAGAATCGTTGATTTAATTCCTAGATTCATTTAATTTGCACATATGCGTTTTTGAAATAATTTGCAAGCTATACAAAAAATACTTTTCAGTTACTTTTGCACACTGTATAATCCATCTCTGAACTACTTTCAGTTGCTTTATTGCGTTTGTTAGCTCCGCGCAGCATGGCTGCATTGGGGATCTTCCCCGCGGCTGTGCTGGTAATTGTCACGGTGGTAACCATTTCGCCAACGACTGCGGCAAGCGGTATTGCGGTCTCAGACTTCTACATTAGGTCTTTAAAGCTGGAGATAATTTAAGTTTCACCTTGAAGGACCGACGATTTAGTGGTGAACTTGAGAATTTCGTTTTTGTTTACAGACTGCTGAGCGTTTTCAGCTAATAATGAGCGTGTCACTAGCATGCTTCTATGCTGAGAAAATCGTTGAGGTAGTTGATGGCATGCTTCCTCTTCAACGTTCTAAACGGTTGGGAAATAGTTGACGCGAAAGTGTAACGTACTCGGGACGCAGTTTGAAAACCGCGGTCTTTGTTGCTATGATGCGGTCTTCAAAAGCGACCGAAATTCCTTTTAAACCACAACATTGGAAAACGAATCACCTGCCAACTTGAAAAATTTCAACGCTAAAAATATTGAGGAAATTCTTGGTCCAGGAATGTGTTCAATGGCGATCTTCGACCAACAGCCAACATAATCAGAAAACAAGCTGAAAGTTTTGCGATTATTTCAGAGGTTTCCTTGAACTTTTTGGGGTCGTTAACTCTTTCCAGCTCTTCTTTACTACTTTATCACTGCTGATTTCCTTTGAAATGCGGATAGGACGCTTTGGGCGTGTGCTTTACAACACAAATACTTCGTTGAGTGTCAAAGAATAATTTTTGTCAAATTGTGTCTTTCGATGATTATGGTTTTTTCATTAAACTGTGCCATGTAAGTAAACAACTTCTTTGTTTGATACGGGAAATGCCATAGTACATTACTCCACTCCATCTAAAATGTTCAAAGGGATTTCGCATAATGCCAAAGATAAATTGTGAAGCAGAAATGTTTTCGTTACTAATTGTGAATAGCAATTTGAGCCTCGTGACTTTCACGCGTCTTTCGTACTTCGACGCATCTTCCCGCTAACCATCTTGAAACCTTTCCGCTAAGCTATCCTTTACTATATTTATCCATTGAAGATATGCCTATGTGGGTGGACTCGAGAATTGGCAGTATTGGACTGGAGAAGTTGAACGTCGCTGTCGACAACTATACCAGTAGTTACATTTTGATACCATGGAGCTCTATTTCGGTATGAATCAGAAATTGTTTATTGATATCTCGTGTATGAACGACCGATGACATAGACGATAACTCTAAATTAAGGCATTTAAAGACACCAGTAGGGACACAACGCAACGGAGGTATTTTATGAGTGATCAAAAAAATGAAATAAATCAATTCTACTGCAAAGTAAGGAAACGCAATTTCTTTACTAGCAGTTATAAGTTGGGGACGAATGCGCATTTAATATACTATTACCACTACAGCAGAAAGATTTTGAATCTCGTTCAATCAAATAACATCCGGCGCTAATTACATACACATAAATTATACGATCCCATTCGTATTACATGAATGATATGATCTCGCAAATACTCTTTATGAGTATAAGGCCATTACGCAGGTAGATTGCATACACGTACACTGTGTACTCACTTATCCACAACTTTTCTTTAGTCTATGACATATTTTGCACCCTGGACTATACGACATTGATTTTTCCCAAAGCAGTGATTTTTGCGAAATCAAAAGATGAATTTCTTGATATCTTAACGGTTTTCAGAAATTGCCAAGATTTTCGTCTATCACTGAACCCAGATTCCTTGTTCGAGAGGCGGTGTGTCAACATTTCGGCTACGAATTACCATCCGTCACGCGTAAAGATGACCTCAAACTTCTTAAGGGTCAGTTAATTCATTTGCACTGGATTTTTCCTCTTCAACCATAATTTATTTTACGATGAATTTATTAAGATGATCGATATTCAAAGTTCCATCTATCAGAAGACAATTCATTATTCATATTCTTTAATCAGTCAGCTCAGAGTGTGCATTACCTCACAATAGCGTATACCATATTAAAATTAGATGATACAACAGTGTGAAGCATCTTTTTTTATGACGGAACTTCAAGAGGTCGATGTTTATGACAATTAAGAAGTGCGTTTGAATGCGACCAAATAAGACGAAGGAGGAACGAGAAAACAGATGATGCATTTGTTTGACATATGAGGTGACTCAAGGATTTTATTAAAATATAAAATTGCTTGTTCGCCGACCGCCTGAAATAAAGGACAGCATTAAATGATCTCGTTAACTGAATTTAACTGATACGGCGATAAAAGTGTTGGTCAGCTTATTTTCCGAGCATTAGGCCGCTATCCTGAAACGGTCGTGCACTGTGGTCGAATATTTCAGTCGAACTTAGATCAGATTTGAGTGGTTCGAGAGGAAGCTCAGCATTATTTTGTATTATTTTGCGGGCCGGCTCTGACGCAGATATCCGCCACAGTATTGGCTCTCCAGAGCAGTGGATGAGTCATAAAAAAATCTGCTCTAAGCAAGGAAGGGCCGAGAGCATATGTTCCCTAATCTCAATTAGAACATTTCACTCGTTGTCGAACTTCGAGCAATAAAGACTGATCAAATTTTGAAGCTCGATTTCTCATCTGCATACTTGGGTATGTGAAAAAATTGCTGAACCAGTGTGATCTGGGATTAGTACACCAGATTTTATTTTCCATGAAATTTTATTTTGCAACATATTCCTTGCATTCGCCCAGTAGAAGAAGATGGAATGGGCCACGATCGACCTCACTGCAACAGTTTTTTAATTCATTCAGAAGTGATAATTTAGCCCCTGTTTTTTATACCTGCACTTAATAATATATTCAAAACATATGATTTTAATATTGCTGAATTATCTGGTCATCTGTCTTCGCAATTGAACGCTCTTCGATATCGCACCGATGAATGCGGCTGTCACTTTCATAATACGTTTTCGTGAACTTTCATAAACGTTCGTTCAAAAATATGTTTTCAAAGAAAACTGATAGTTTTTATGTAAAAAGAAAAAGAATTGGAAAACGCGGAAGTCCTTCATCAAACGACCGCGAACGATTTTCAGAAATTCTGCGCAGCAAAGTAGCTAAGGACTTAATTATGCTCGCCGACAGAATCAAGTCCTATCCAACATTTTGCTTCTTCCTTACACTTGTAGAGGATAAAGGTAGGCATATAAGATTCAATATTGGAATATTTAATGAAGTTCGTTTTATAAGGACAGATGTTGCCACCCCGTTGTGCAGTCAACGGAAACTTTTCTCGAGTTTGTCAGTCACATAAATTTTTGAATCATATTACAACACTTCCAATATTTGTAAACCTTTCATTCCCCTCAGTGAAGCACTGCACTACCCAAACATATGTGTAACGCTCGAAAGAAGATGAGTGCACACCTTTGCGATGCAGTCACTGCTCTCAGGGAGGAGACTATCACGTTTATAACGTTCACATCCAGCCCTCATTGTTGCCTAATTGCCTCGTTTTATATCAATCTTTCAAATTGAAGTGCCATGCTTAAAAGGATTTTAGAGCGTTTCTACGATTATTCCACCAATGACTTTTGATGCCTTAATGGAGTAGTAATTGGGCCTTCTCAGGTTACACTGAATATCTGAGACTCTAAGTCAGATGGTGAATCATTGCAAACATTAAGCTCATATGCATGAAACTACTCATATTTCGGTCGTAAAATAGCGAAAATCCCTCTTAACTAACTAATTTTGAAGGTGCTGTGCAAGCAGACTTGTGCACTGCAATCACGAAATTCGTGCTCTGCGTCCGCCATATTATTAGCTCAACAATTCATGTGAGTGTCTATATATTTTAGTACGACAACATGTATCCTGTAAACTCCAGCTGCGGTGATGAGCATTACCCATTCACTATGAGGCAAATAGATGCCAAACTTGAACG
The DNA here is from genome assembly GCA_037576465.1 of Parascaris univalens. NCBI lineage: Eukaryota > Metazoa > Nematoda > Chromadorea > Rhabditida > Ascarididae > Parascaris > Parascaris univalens. The sequence goes on along the minus strand of CM075173.1, from coordinate 58,885,116 downwards.
AATATATTGAAATCACGAATGCTAAATGCTGCAAAACCAACACACCCATACAACTCTTCGCTTGAAGAGTGAACCATGAGGCTGATCGTTTGAGCAGGTCGCCGAAACCCACACTTCAGATGAACTCAATCATTCCATTTTTGAATACCGGCTTTTGGGAATCTACCAGTCGACTGCATTTGCGCATAGGTACAAATTCGGCAGATTTCAAGAGGACGTTCAGTGATGTTAAACACTGCTTTCTGTTGTATGGAAATTTGTTGACTGTCCATCTCAGATTCGAAATGGCAATCATGTGGACCTCACCTTTATGTTGGCTGAAACTCAAATACCAATAACCTTAAAACGTCACTCTCCGATTAACGAGCACATATTCCTCGAGTTCATATACAACATTGACATGGTGTAATAGCAAACTCATCTTTGGTGAACATCCCCGAAGTCTTACATCGATTTGAGCCCAGTTAAAACTGATGACATATTTAGATGTTTGGGCATGAGTTGTTATAATTTAACTCCTGAGTACTTGTACATGCGCATAAATCTTAGCAAATAATCATATAGAAATGTTGCGATATTCTTGCAGTGGACACCTTTCAGTAATTGAATAAGTAATATCTCATTCCAGCCTAAACAGTAGGAGCTATAGTCTTTCGTGTACTAGTGAGTTGTGAATTAATGTTCCAAACAGTTTCAGACGACAACACTTCAGAGCAATGAGTCTCAAGATGCAACAAATACAGTCAAACCGTTGCAGATAGCAATACTTCAGGTCGAGCCGCTAGAGATGACGTCGTCTCCAAACACTACTACTATGAGTGCGCAGAAGGCACTAAGAAGCCATAGCGATGAAATACTTAACAAAATAACTCTAAGCGTTACCTTTATCAGCTTCTTTATTTTGACTCTCTGAAAGTTTTTCACGTTTTTCGTTGTCTTCTCCACATTTCTTATATATTTCTACGTAAATTTCAGTTCCGAAACGCTGCATTAGCATTAGAAAAAAAGGGAGGAAAGCATTAACAATTAAATGGGAAGGAAATAATTTCAAGCATTCCTTTTTATCTCTTTCTTTTCCCTTATTTACATCTTCCAAGTGTTTTCCATACTTTTGTGTTCCGTTGTCTACGTTACTTCCTTTTTTAATATGGAAAGTTGTTTTCTTGAAATGTTTAATAAACACTCATTCACTCACTCACAGCATATGAACTCAGACAAAGCGCTCTCAGTTATCTCAACATGAATTTCAATCTTGGCAGTATCTGTACCGCTTAGGACCTCCTAACAACGAAGAAACCCAATATGTTTAATACGCCTACATTAACGATATTGAAGTGTTACAAGTCCCATGTCGATGCCAGCTAATATTACGATGAACAGAAGCCACTAAAAAAGGAAGCGCTCGAGGTTAATTTGCTGAAATTTTGCGCAAAGGAAACTAGCGCATGTGATGCCGTCGATCAGCGATTGGTTTGCTAATATTCTCTTATGGGAAAGGTGCACCTCACGAGTGACGGATGGCGGAGAGAAGAAGGGTTGGTCGATTCACGACTGGATTTAAGCGCAGAGTAGAAGTTTCGAAGTGTTAGTGCTCCAGTAAGTCAATAGTTAGTTACCTTGCAATGCAGTGTTTACAGTTTGCTTTCTGTTAATCTACACGGATACAGCAATTCCACAACGAAATGGCTTTTGGCAGGCAGATTCCGTGTATTGGGAACCGCAGGAACATATTTGGACGGAAGTACACAGCTTATACTAAGTTGATTGCAAACATTATTTCTGTTCTCTTGTTCAGCGCTCCGATGTGCCACAGAGTTTGATAATTAAGAGAGAGGCGGAGGGGGGTTATGGAAGGACGATATGGAAGGACAAGTAGGCTCCCAACTATACTCTTTCAATTGATGAGTTCGATTGAATCTCCAGTCGTTCCGCTCCAAAATTGTCCCCTTCTTAAATTCCTCTTCGTCTCGTTTCCAAAATTCCAAGTCTAAATGCAGATATAACTGCAAAAATAATTAATTACGCTAATAATTAATGGTATCGAGAAATGTGCCACAGATAAACGCATCGATATCATGTTGACAAACGTCGCGCCATACGTTTCTCCTCATAATTTCACCATTTGACTATTGCAAAATTATTTTACACCTTTACAAGGATAATAATAGTAATAATAATGCTTTCACGAACTGCACACTCTCCTCATCGTTCTTGCATATGGCCTTTGCTAGATTCGCCCTTTGAGGCCTCTCACGTGATGAACAACGCGAACCTTCACGTTCGTCGACATCTAAAACTCAAAAAAATTCCTCCTTCCGAATCTAAAAAACAAACGAATTAATAAAATACTACTAATTTACTAATGAATCAATCTAAAATAATGTCCACTGCACTAAAAAGATGATCAAGATCATTGGATCGGCGAATTCTTCATCCCCTTAGATCATCTACTTATTCTCTTAGATCACCTAATTGATCGAGCCTCCATCATTCGTGGTGCGGGTGCGTGGTGTTGGGTGTGGGTGCGGGTGGGTGTGGATGTGGGTGCGGTGTGGGTGGGTGTGGGATGTGGGTGCGGGTGGGGTGGGTGTGGGATGTGGGTGCGGGTGCGGGTGGGTGTGGGATGTGGGTGCGGGTGCGGGTGCGGATGGGTGAGGGATGGGGTGCGGGTGGGTGTATGTGGGTGCGGGTGCGGTGGGTGTGATGTGGGTTTCTTTGAATATTCAACTAGGTATGAGAGGAATGCTATAGCCACTCAAAATCACCCAAAAATTGTTGCGATTATGCTCTTTGCAGTCAATAGACATGAGAACTGCATGAATGAGAATACTATAGCGGTTGGTGGCAAAAACTTTTAACGTATGCACAAAGATCAGTCAAAACTAAACAAACACGGAGACTGAGGAATATTCTCTGGACGACGGGGAAGAGTGTAATTTAAGGCTGAGAATTGCATAATTCTTTTTAGTTCTCGTAATATCGCTTTTCATCACTCACTTTGAAGCGTGCACAACAACGAACGGCAATGTCAAATTTCCTTGTGAAACAATTTCTCATTAAAAACGTCAACTTTTTAGCATCAGATTAGAATGTATGTTCCTAAAAGGTCAGTAGAGGTATTTATAACTCCGAGATCACTAGAGCTATTTATATAGATTGTCTGAGTTCTGCCTAATTATGCCATCTTTCACAATGATTTATCAACTAAGATCGGATTTAGAGGTAGCTGAAAGCACAAGTCAACGGTTTTTTCTCGCATTTGGTGATCGATCGAGTGTATTTTACTGTGGGGAGTCTTTAAAAATGAAATAAACTTTTCTGAAGAATATGCATGAGTTGTGAATGATTACAAACGCTTATCAGTATCACCGCTTGATATATTGTGTAATCAGCTTATCAGTGGGAATTCTCATCTTTTTTAGCACAACTTTTCATTCGTTGATTGCCATTACGCTGAAAAGGACCTCGTAATTTTATGTGCACATTGACTAACAAAAGATATGTGGCGACTGCATTTAGCATTATGAGATAAGGATTTCCCTTTGTTTCTCTGCTGAGGTTAACGCGAACACCAGCGTCCATGGCATTGCACCGCGATGGTAAGAAGCTGCTGGAATCGGTGAGAACGGGAACATCGGTGGGCGAGAGGAAGTGCGACTGTGGGAATGGAGTGACCCTCCGATGCC